>JASJET010000116.1:0-4800000 GCA_034092305.1 Diaprepes abbreviatus
GTTTCCGACTAGGTTGGAAAATTTGACAGATTGAGATGTCTAATTAACTTAAAATTACATTTTCTCCATTCTCATATAGATGAGTTTTCAGAGAATGTGAGGGAATGTAGTGGAAGAGCAAGGCAAACGTTTTTATTAGGATATCACAAAAATGGAACTGGAATGAAAACATGATGGCTGACTACTGTTGAAAATGTGATCACGTTTCGAAGGGCGTAAAGAGTTGGCTACCGTCGGAAGAAACAGATGTATTCCCGTTGTTCAGTAGTTGTATTACAGTTTGTTCAAAGCAGTATATATCAGCTTTTTTTCCCGAATTCTGAAGAAGTACATCAAGTGAATGAGGGTAACCTCATATCTAACCGACTTCTAAAAGAAGGATGTTCTAAACCGTTATATATGTTTATTATGTATGTACGTCGATAACTCCGGAATGATGGAACCAGTTTTTACTTTATATTCAGGAAGTTGCAGTGGTGGTCCCATATCATTTTGGATAAAATTGGTTCTGTAAAATCCAAGATGGCGCTTATAGTACGGCAAACAAAAAAATTGAGTTTGTCTAATTTTCTCCAAAATTGGTATGGGGGAATTTTCGGGGTTGTACATCATGAGTGTGAAATTATTTAAAAAAAATTAAATATAGTGGATAAAAAAATTTGCTTTCTCCAATTTTCTCCAACACTGATATAAGGGTGTCTTTGAGGTCACATATAACGAATCTGAAAATGTTTTTACAAATTTCAATATAGCAGGTACAATATGGAAGAGTTCTCGGAGTGGCGCATAAGAATCATATTTTTTAAAAATTGGTATTAGGGTGTTTTCGGGGTCGTAGGTTACGATTCTGAAGTTAATTTTTTAAAAATCAATATGGAGGGTTTTTGAGAAGTATAAAAACTCAATATACAGGATAACATATGTCGGACTAAAGAATTTACGTCAATTTTTTAAATATTGCTATTTTAATTTTAAATTCAAGGTAGCATATTTACTACTGCAAACCAAATATTTGTTTGGTATAATTTCATTCAAAACTGGTATTTGGAGAATTCTCAGAATCAAAGAATTTTTTGTTGTTCAATTTAATGTAATTTACAACGCTGAATAAAATGAGTACATTCTTGTGATCTTGGAAGCATTGCGAGGTACACCACACATCTCGCTTAGTACTTCGTTTAAATAATTTATGGATATCATAACGAGTTCAAAAGTAAATATCGAAAAATCAAATTTTTATGAAAAAATTGAACAGACTTCTAAAAATGCGCTAAAAAGCGAAAAATAACAATATAACATTTTATATGAAAATGAAATTTTTGAAGTAGGCGCTTATTACTGCATTATTACTGAATGAAAAAAATAACTATTGATACTATATCGGTACAAACGAAGGTAAGAAAGCTTTTACAAATAAAGTATTTCTCTATCTTTTTATGTGAATCGCATTTTGTTAGGTTATACGTAATTATTATTTTTTACTCGCTGTAAAGCAATAATACATTCAAACTGCATTAACTTAAACTAAATTGGCTTATACTTATTAATGTTTTACTGAGACTTCAACTTTTCCTTACACTTAAAAAAATCATTGTACATAGCTTTATGGTGGATATTCCCCTCATAAATAAATGTTTGACTAAATAGCCAAAAAAATTTTGATTAAACTTCAGATTATTTCCATCAAAATCAACCTTTTCTTATGTCATCATATCAAAATTTTAACAAAAATTAAGAAATATGATGTGAGACGTAATTATCAGGTTTATTTGTCACATTCCATGATACAATAATGGAATGAACACAATTAAGTTAAAATTAATCACTAAGGTACTCATTCAAATGATATTTAAAAATCGCGTCAATGTGACAACGTCGCATTTGGTAACAGATCGTAACAGTTTTTTTTTTTCAAAATGGAAGGTAAATGGGCAATCGACAAGCTGACAATTTTTCTTAGTTTCACATTTTTTAGCATTTTTTTAATGTTCATTTTATTTAAAAAATGTTTAACTGTTGTATTGTGTTTGCTTGTTTTACTAGAAGTGGAAAAATTTAAAGGTAGGGATCGAAAAATACGTCTTATACGTGCGACCGTGAAAATTTTTTTTTGGAAAACCATTTTGACTGTAAAAAAAAAATCGAATTAGTGTTCTAAGACCCAAACATAACGGGTATGAAAAAAGTCATCAACAAATTAGATATTTCCATAATTGCGGATAATTACTTTATTTTTAGTGCTTTTTTTTTAAGTCGGTTTTTTTTTTGTATATATAAGTTATTTTTTGAGTGGTTGTCAAATTATGCAGGATCTAACTCGAATATGCATGCAATACATTATATACGCAGGTGTAACGAATCCTCTGGGATGTCTCAGTCTCACGGTATGTCACATGACGATCTTACACTATCCGTTTACGCAGATCATCAATGCTTTCTTGCAATACAACTTATTTTGAATGATCTTTATGCAACTTGTCCGTGATCGAACGACGGTTACTATTTACAATGGTTTTTGTAGGGTATATCACAATGTTTTGAGTATCATATAGTCTAAAATATCAAACTTCATCTAGCAACACCAGTGTTGCCAGTTCCATTGGATCAAATCGGACTTATCAGCATTTTAATGAAGTTCCCCCACCACTTTATTATAAAGTGTAAAAACAGAAAAAAATTTAATTTCTTCAAGATTAAGATGTGAATATTTTGAATACAACTTCATCGTGCAAATTAAACGAAAAAGTCCTTTTTCCAATTGAGCATAACTGTTATATCCTCTAGTAAAACTTTATAGGAACTTAAAAACAATTTCCACTGACTTTTTAAGGCCGCTTTTACTAAAGATATTTTTTTCCAGAAGCTGTGCGATTAACAGTTTTTGCTATATAGCCGGCGCTCTCTCTTTTTTTGTTCACCCGGTACACAATAGACTTGTCAAATAGTACCAAAACGTACGTAGGTTTTATAAAACTAGAGGTTATCTTATTGTAATTATAATTTATTTTATAATTTTGTCTATAAGCGAAGAAATAAGTATTTTTCAATGAATGTATTTACTTTCTTTCACCTTTTCTTTTGCACAGTGTTTTTCATATTAAATAATAAGTGATGGTTCATTGAAATATTACGTTTGTCCCCCTTTTAACGCCGCCTCTGCGTTTAACGCAATTTCAAACTAAAAACGCCACTTTCTATAATGTGATACACAAGAAAACTTCTTGGCTATATTTTTTCCATAACGTAAGCCCCGTGGCAGGTTCTATTAAGCTCGAAGCAGGAATAAATCTTATCTTCTTCCTGCAAGAGTGACTTTGCCAGAACGGGGCCTGATTGATCCTGTATGTGGCCTTATATCTGTCTATAAACAGCCACTCGTAAATTAACTCGGATGGATTCGATGAAGGAAATTCATTTTCCAGTTGTTTGAGCGGCAAGCGAAGCGTCTAGAATCATTCCGCTTTTCTTGTGCTGTTTATGGAAGTTTGCTTAATCACCCTCTCTCGTTTTATAGGTATTTATGGCCTGTGTATATTTTATTCCTCGGAATTGCTACCTTAAAATATCGTAGTTGGAAACTGCTGAGCTTGTTTGTTTTTGCTGGAATTGCTCCAGTGGAAATATTGTTTTCTTATTTGGGAAAGGTCTTAAGTATATTCCAATTTAAATGGGAAATTTTAGTATTTTGTCGGAATGCTCACCGTTTTTCTTTATTATTTTTGGGCCCATAATAAATATATTTGTAAACCAGTTGTTTTTCTGCAACTGTACAACGATATAAATAATAATAACAATAATATATAGCTAGAAGCGACCAATTGTTATAAGACAAAAATATATTTCCTTACTGTAATAAGAATCATATTTAGTTAGGAGTTACGATTTGTTTGTATTTAATAATTTATATAATAAAAATCCTGTTTTTTTCTTGTTCTTTTTTCCCTTTTTTGAAAATCTTACTTTTAATGTTAATTTTGAAATAACTGCAATATAATTTCAGCAATAGTATCAAGTTGTTTTTCCACTTACACTAAAACCTTTTCAGCTGTACAAATAATAGATTTAGGCCTGTGGTTTCCAACCTTTTTTTAATTGATTTATTAAAAATGTTTACACCACTCAAGACGAAGACCAGAACACAGAACACTTAAAAACAAATAAAACTGGATCTAAAGACAAAGGAGTGACAACTGGAAAAAACAGAGACTGGAGAGACTGAAAAGTTCTCAGCGTGTAACGAGACGAATCGCACTTGAAAATACCAAATGAGATTCTGATGAAGTAACCACCGGGCAGAACATTAAAACCCCAACTTATGACGGTCGAACATCTTGGATAATGTATAAACGGCAATTTGAAGCTGCTAGTGCAAATAACTGGATCTACGAGGAAATGGCTACTGCATTAGTAATTGAACTTCGTGGATCAGCATTGGAGTTATTGCGTAACATTCCCATAACTCGATAAAAAGACTATGAAATCTTTAGTTATTCTAGTAAAGCGTTGGATAGGGCTTTAGAAATAGAAGCAGCTTATAATGTGTCAAGACCAAAAATAAGAGCCGTTACCATAGAGGAAAACAAGAATTCACCGATGCAAGCGATGGAGACAATGTTTTCTGAAATCCTCAAGAAACTAAACACAGTAAGTGATACTTCATGTAATAGCAGAAACCAGATCGAGCGCCACAAATGTGGACGAATTGGGCACATGAGAAGGGACTATTGGGTGCAAATAGGAGACTAGATAAACTGCTACCGACGTTTGGATGTACTGGTCATATGAGAAGGGACTGTCGGATGGAATTAAGAAAGCATATAGAGTGCTACAGATATGGACGAACTGGACATATGAGGTGGAAACTGTCAGGTGCAATTAAGGTCTAGATCACCATCCAGAGACCGAATAGAAGAAAACCAGGAAAAAACTGCAATAATACAATTTTAATATCAGATATAGAACAGGAAGATTGCATAATAACGCAAATACCTTGTCAAGAAGACCATGTGAGGAAGAATACAAGAACCGCAGCAAAATAGAACAGAGAGAAGAATTTTCCATACGAATACTCAGTTGTGACGTTGATCAAGACTGTACAGCTCAGATGAGAGAAGACCAACTTCAATTTAAAGGAAAAATCATATTACCATAACTGTTGATACTGGTGCTGCAGTATCTGTGATAAAGTCAAGTCTTGTTGATAAACTTAGAATTCTACCCTTCTCCAGAAAAGTAATGGAGAAGCATCTGATGTGATTGGAGAAATGTAAGTTGAGATTCAACTTGGAATGCTAAAATTAAAACATTTGGTGTTAGTTGCCGACATAGAAGATAAGTTTATACTGGGAATAGACCTGATTCGTCAACATGCTTAACATTCTAAAGTTTTGGCAACGAAGAATTTATTCTATTAAAGAACTGTAATACCGAATAAATCAGAGTCATTGCCGAAGAAACAAAGGGGAGCACAAAGAAAATCGTTCACGGAAGATTGGACGAGAGTTCTGGAAGCAACGTCGGATTATAGTTCAACACTCCAACAAACCTGTAAATACCTGGTGTATACAAAAGCATTAGTCAATTTATATGACGCCAAGGTATATATATATATATATATATATATATATATATATATATATATATATATATATATATATATAAATATATATTATATATATATATATATATATATATATATATATATATATATATACCATTTTTCCTTTATTTAATCTTTTTCTTGGGTTTAGGTTCTATATTTAACCAAAACACAAAACAATTGACGTTTCGTCCTTTATTCAAGGCATTTTCAAAATTTTTTCTTCCTAAAAATATTTTTATATAATTAAAATACACCACATAAAAAAACATATCTACAATTTCAAAAAACAAACAAGACACTTAAAAACAGTATTTAAATTTTTAAAATTTTTTAAAAATATTTTAATTTTACTGGTGCACACCTTGACATTTTGCTGCTCTGTTACTAAATAAAATTCAAACTTTACATCGTCTACTGAGGATAAATGGAATGCGAATGTGTTTTATTTTTTTTAATATTTTTTTATACTTTACAATGCATAAAAAAAACAAATAAGGTATATGTTTAGTTTTATGTTTAAGAGGATATTCAATTTTTGATTCTTATTTGACAGGATCGAATACTTAGTATTTTTGTTTAAATTAGGCTTGTGTAAATGTGGCTCAAATTTCCCATATCGGTTTTGTCGTTAACACTGTTTTTATCTTTTTTAATTTCAATCATTTCCTTTATCTGTAATTTTTGGTAATTCATATCTTTGTTTTATTTATAACAGTACCGTAATAAAAAATTACTTAATTAAAAATCGAAATATCTCAAAAACTCTTGCGTTTTGTATTATATATATTAGGGTCAAATTTACTCTTTATCGCTAGCCTTAATAGATCCCCAAAGGAATGTATTGAATATATATATATATATATATATATATATATATATATATATATATATATATATATAATATATATATATATATATATATTTGTGATACCCTTTTCTATCCGCCATAGAAACATTAGTTAATGTTTTTACTTACCAAAAGGGTAAAGGCCTCTATTTATAGGCGTGCCTATCAAAGACAAATTGTGACCGGTTATCAATAATATTGTAACCAACAGCCGGATTCTATGACATATAGAATTTCATTAATAGCTTTAATTCTATACGTCTGGTATTTTGTGTTGCAGAATAATAGCCTGATATCGATTATTTCCTGTTGCTAGGAAGCGATCTGTCGCAATCGCATAATCTAACCTCATTTCTTGTTCAGAGGTGATCCGCAGATGGTAACATTCTAAACTTCAAAAAATTCGGACAACTTTGTATCATATGGCTTTATTTTGGAAAAACAATAAAAAAAAACTGCCAAACATTGACATTGATGACGAATTAAAAATAAACAGTTACTAGATCTTACTAAGTTTACAATAACATTTTTTCATTTGGATAGTACGATATCCGAAAACGCCCGAAGTAGAGGCGATAGAAACAGAGAATGCCGACAAATTCTATTATCGCTTTCTTCGATAGAGATCGAGAGTAGAAAACTACGTGTAGAATTCTATGTAACACAGAATCCCACTGCTGAACTAACAACGATTCAGTCGTAATTCGACATTAGGGTAGTTTAAACGCAACATATTGGAAATATCATTTTGAAATTCCAAGAAAATTATTACGTTGAAACCTTGAAGTTTTTCATATGTTGATAAAAAGTATCGGTAGCCTATTGTTAAAAGTTTCCAAATTTCAGTAAGAAATAAAGAAATCATTCTTTCAAACATACAAACGGATAGAATATATATAAGCAGTTTATTTTCTACAAATACAACTCTGGTTCTCTCTCCATATGCGTTTCGACCACCTTATGATCTCGTCAGTGGAGCTGTATCGAGCCGAGAGCAACAGAAAGCAACTGCTAAATAAGATATAAATTCCAGAGTTTGTCGGTAGGATATTAAAATTTTACCGACATACTTTGTAATTTATATTTTATGTAGCAGTTGTTTCCTACGAATATTGCTTTCGGTTTGATACAGCTCCACTGACGAGATCATAAGGTGGTCGAAACACGTATTGAGAGAGGATCAGAGATATGTTTGCAGGAAAAAAAACTGTCTGTATACTATATTCTTTCCTTGTCTCAGCTTGATAGGATAATACATATAAACAACTAGTAACCTATTTATCGCAGATGGATAAAGAAACCACTATAAATCAGACGCGTCGTTTAACAATTTTAAAATTAGTTTTAAACATAAACAGTTCTTAAATTGCCTTATTTAACCTAATTACATTCGCCGTTTAATTCCACTTTGCACTTGTAATACATCAAGATTTTTCCGGAATTTCTTTCGTGTTTAATTGGTTTAAATCCAGTTATTTGACGAATAATGAAACCTTACGCCAATGAAACGTCGCGGAAAACTAGAGAGGCGCACAGAAGCTCATCAGTTATCAATTACACCTTTCATTGCCTTCTTTATTTAAACAGTTTTGCATTTTGAGCACCTAATGATCCGAACACTCAGTGATATTTTGTTTGTTGCCATCAGTTGACTCTCGAATTGAATGACCTTGTCGACATGCTTTTTTAAATATGTTATCGGTCATTAGTATTTTTTTTTAAATAGCATATTGATACTGAAGAGTGTAAAAGGGAACGTAAAGGCATACCTGGCAACTATAGCGGTCTAATGGCGAACAACATAAGCAACTATTGATACATTATGCAACAAGCGTTTAATGTCTTACACGTTTTGTTTATATGAAATCTCTTTTGTAATAATTATTTTGAACTATTATTTTACTTGTGACTGTCTTTAAGAGGCAGTTTTTTATATTTGACAAGCAAAGGATTGGATCATAAATGATTTTTAGTGTTGTTAATAAATAATAAAATTTTTATAAGAAAAATTGAACCGACTTCTAAATGTGCGCTAAAAAGTGAAAAATAACTATAAATTTTTATATGAAATTGAAATTTTTGAAATCAGTGACAAACTAATACCTGACAAAATGTGAGTCGCATAAACAGATTAAAAATACTTTATTCGTAATTGCTTGCTTACCATAATTTGCATATATTAATAGTTATTTATTTCATTTAGAAATAATTTGGTGCCGACTTCAAAAATTTCAATTTCATATAAAAATTTATAGTTATTTCTCACTTTTTAGCGCACTTTTAGAAGTCGGTTCAATTTTTGTATAAAATTTTATTTTTCGATTTTTAGTTTTGAATTCATTATGATATTTACAAATTAATTGAACTAAGTACTAATCGAGATTCGTGTACCTCGCAATGACTTCAAGGTGGCAAAAAAGTACCCATTTTATTCAGAGTTGTAAATCACCCTAAAATGAACTACTAAAAATTCTTGATTCTTAGAGTTCTCCACCAGTGAAATTGTATCAAACAAATATTTAGTCTGTCATAGTAAATCTACTATCTTAAATTTCAAATTAATTTTAGATTGATAATATAGGCCCTAAAACCTTCCAATATCCATATTTAAAGAACTTGAGACGTTGATTTCTTAGCCGGATGTATTTTATACTGCACATTGAGTTTATATAAACCCCAAGAATGCCGCAAGATGAATTTTAGACAAAATCGGTAAATGTAAAATTTTTAGTTTCTCATATTGTATCTTATCAACCTAATAGTTGTAAAAAATTAACTTCATATTCGTAATACACGACCCTGAAACCACCCTAATACCAAATCTGAAACAATGGGAATAAGGTAAAATTTTCAACACACCATATTGGAACCGCCATATTAAATTAAAAAAAATAACTTTATTCTCTTAATCTAATCTAAATCTAAATCCTTCAAAGTCCTCTAGTATAAATGTTGGATTAAATCCAGAAATTTAAAATTTCTAGACCGTCATATTGCATCTGATATATTAGATTTAGATTTTCTTAAAATAATTTAATATTCTCTATTTACATCCCGAAAAACGATTCAGTCCCAAATTTGAACAAAATCGAAAAATGTAAAATGTTTAGTCCGCCATACCGAATCCTGAAAAAATTAAATTCATAATTTACACGCTCAAGAATCCCCTATATCAGTTTTGGAGATTGAGTTTTTCCAAAAATATTTTAAATTCATAATTAACACTAACAAAAATCCCCCAATACTGATTTTAGACAAAATCGAGAGATGAAAAATCTTTAATCCGCTATCTTGGATCCGCCATATTTAATTTTTTTAAAATAATGTCAAAAACTACCCCATATCAATTTTGAAAAAAATCGGACAAAATTAATTTGTTATCCGCCATATTGGATGTGCCATATTGAATTTTTTAAAATTATTTTCAGATTCGTTATGTTCGACCTCGAAAACTCTCCCATACCAATTTTGGAGGAAATCGGACAAAATTGATTTTTTCATCCGCCATATTGGATCTGCCATATTGAATATTTTAAAAATAATTTCAGATTCGTTACGTGCGATCTCGAAAACTCACCCACACCAATTTTGGAGAAAATCAGACAAGATTGATTTTTTCGTCTGCCATTTTGGATCCGCCATACTGAATTTTTAAAAAATAATTTTAGATTTATCATGTGCGATCCCGTGACCTTCCCGGTACCAATTTTGGATTAAATCGGACAAAATGGATTTTTTGTTCGCCATATTGGATCCGTTATATTGAATTTTTTTAAAATAATGTTAGATTCGTCATGTGCGTCCCCGAAACCTTCCTCGTACCAATTTTTGGAGAAAATCGGACAAAATTGATTTTTTGTCCGCCATATTGGATCCACCATATTTATTTTTTTAAAAATATTTTGGATTCAATATGTGCGACCCCAAAAACTCTCCTACATCAATTTTGGAGAAAATCGGGCAAAATTAAATTTTCCTCTCCGCCATATTGGATCTGTAATATTGAATTTTTTAAAAATAACTTCAGATTCGTTTTGTACGACCCCGAAAATTCCCCCATACCAATTTTGGAGAAAATTGGATAAAATTAATTTTTTGGCCGCTATATTGTCAGCGTCATTTTGGATTTTACTGCACCAATTTTGTCCAAAAAATATGGGACCACCGCAGCAACTTCCTGAATATAACGTAAAAAAGTTTCAAATCGGTGCCGCCGTTCCGGAGTAATCAGTGTACATACATAAAAAAACATACATACTCGACGAATCCTTCTTTTAAAAGTCGGTTAAAAAGGAAAACTCCCAAGAATCAAAAGAGTTCAAGCAAATACGTCAAAGACTATATATATATATATATATATATATATATATATATATATATATATATATATATATATATATATAAATACGTCAAAGACTATATGACTATATATATATATATATATATATATATATAGTCATAATAATTTTTTATGGATATTGGTTTCATAAAAACATTTTCGGATACTTTAAAAGTGAATTTGCTACAATATATCTATTAAGATTTGGATTAAAATTATTCTTAAGACCTAATCGTTGTCAAATATCTTACCATACGACTTATTGTGGAACGATGTTCGCCTAACAAATTGGCAACATATCTCTGACAATATCTCTAGTCCTATAAAGTTGATGCTTGCACTACCTCTTGTTCAGTTAAATTCCATTTTCGATTCATTTTTCCAATTTTTCAGAGTCATAAATAAAACAATCTATCATGAAAACGTATTACTTTCAAAAAAATAATTAAATTATAAGCCTAATTTTAAAGAAAATCTATAGCAAGAACTGCATAAAATTGTATATCTTCTAAAAAATTCTTTAAAACTGTAAATCCAAACGAATTGTTTTGATTGCTGTCATTAACATCGAAACGAAATATTCATAGCCTACTATTCAAATACTCGATAAATTTCAAAAGTGGCATAAGAAAAAGATAAAATAATTTTCTGGATAATTTCATATTGTTTAGTTAATTTTGTTCAAGAGTTTATATATATATATATATATATATATATATATATATATATATATATATATAAATCTAACATCGATGTCGAATTTATCGAAATAAGTAAAGCCGTTTAAGCTTCACCAAGTAATAAATAAATCTACATACATAAGTACAGGGTGAGTCAACGATTGGATGAAGTAGGTTTGTGCCTTTTCGGTGAAATTAACAAAGAAACTATATTTATTGTTTGATACAGTTTATTTTTACGCAGATTTTAAAAATATTTAGGACTCCACAGGGTGAGCCAAAAAACTAGGACAGCATAAAGTTGTATTTTTTTAAATAGAACACCCTATATACGAATCGTATCTTCGATTTAGCTTATAATTTTAAATCTTTTTTATTAAGGGTTTACTATAACAAAACTTTATAGTTTCTGAGATAATTAAGTTTAAAGAAAAAAAGTCACATTTTCAAGCATCAATTCAATCCTAAATAACGTTTTCAATTTTGTGACAAATATATTCAAATTTGAAATTTAGGAAGGCCAAGGACAAGTTAACATAATTTTTACCTAATATTTGCAATAAAAGCTACAGGGTGTTGAACACATCGGCTCAAATTTGAACAAGTTTAAATGAATAAATATCTTTTTTTTTAAATGGTACACCCTGTATATTTTCATGTTATTTAATAGAGTAATAAAAACCCTAAAAGTTTTGTCCAATATATCCTATACCTATTTATAATAGTTTTTGAGATATTTCAGTTTTTCTTATTTTCCATACTTTTTTACAGAATTAGTCTTCATTATCATAGTAGCCATGTAAAATAATAAAAAGAAACTACAGAAACAAACAGAATGTGGTTAAATATGATGAAATACATTATTCGTTATATTACAACGGCAATAGTTTAATTAAACATAATGTGAAAAAATTAACACAACAATAACGACAAGGCAAATACATATTTACTTTTATACTAAATTGAAACAAAAAAATTACCTATTAAATACTGAGATTAATTATTTCTTTTTAATAAGTGTTCGAATAAACGACCCTCTTGTGCAATGCACAAATTTAGTCTTTTTTGCAGATTTTCTCGGACCCTGGACAAAATTAGTGGCGTTATTGTTCTACAGGTATCCCTAATCCTGTTTCGCATATCTTCCACTGTTGTTGGTGGATTAACATACACCTTATTTTTAATATAACCCTATAGGAAGAAATCTAATGGGGTAATGTCGCAAGACCTTGGTGGCCACTCAATGAAACCCCCACGTCCAATCCATTTTTGCGGATATCGTTGGTCCAAAAACGCACGAACTTCACGATGGTAATGCGGAGGCGCACCATCGTGCTGGAACCACATACTGTCGAGCTCATCCTTATCGAGACCTTGAAGCAGTTGGGGTAGTTCTTCTTGTAGAAAGTTCAGGTGACTATGGTCATTTAGTGGTTCATTAAAAAAGTGGGGTCCAATAATTCGATTATGATGAATACCACACCAAACATTTAATGACCAATGGTTTTGATGTTGCACCTCTCTAATCCAAAATGGGTTTTCTGTGGCATAATAATGCATGTTGCGTCTATTTACGGCACCGTTACTTCTAAAATAACTTCATCACTAAACATTACCTTGCATAATAAATTTGGATTTAATTGAATCTCCGCATTTATTGTACGACAAAAGTTTACACGACTTTCAAAATTCTGTCCATGCAATTCTTGGTGTAATTCCAAGTGATATGGATGATACCTATATTTCTTGGTAGTACGATTAGCGGTGGATTGTGATATTTCACATAATGCTGCTAACTGACGGCTACCAATATTAACATTTAACAATACTTGTAGTTCTTTTTCTTCATTACTTACTGGTTTGTTGACCACTTTACGTTTTGGATAATCAACAGTACCAGAAGAATCAAATCTTTGCATTAAGTTTTGAAAAGTATGGGTATTAGGCTGGCGTCGATCAGGATATTTCATTTTGTAAATTCTTTGAGCAAGAAGGCAATTTTTTTGAGCCTCTCCTATTGTATAAATCATATCTATTAACTCATTCTTTGGAAAATTCATTTTACAATATAAGATGAATGCAAAAAAAAAACCAAACTACACTACATAAAAACCAAAAGAAGCGATTGCGGTTATAAATTTGACACACAGAAAAATGTTCTTTTACATTGCTTTTGCCATGGCTACTATGATAATGAAGACTATTTCTGTAAAAAAGTATGGAAAATAAGAAAAACTGAAATATCTCAAAAACTATTATAAATAGGTATAGGATATCTTGAACAAAACTTTTAGGGTTTTTATTACTCTATGAAGTAACATGAAAATATACAGGGTGTACCATTTAAAAAAAAAGATATTTATTCATTTAAACTTGTTCAAATTTGAGCCGATGTGTTCAACACCCTGTAGCTTTTATTGCAAATATTAGGTAAAAATTATGTTAACTTGTCCCTGGCCTTGTTAAATTCCAAATTTGAATATATTTGTCACAAAATTGGAAACGTTATTTAGGATTGAATTGATGCTTGAAAATGTGACTTTTTTTCTTTAAACTAAATTATCTCAGAAACTATAAAGTTTTGTTATAGTAAACCGTTAATAAAAAAGATTTAGAATTATAAGCTAAATCGAAAATACGATTCGTATATAGGGTGTTCTATTTAAAAAAATACAACTTTATGCTGTCCTAGTTTTTTGGCTCACCCTGTAGAGTCCTAAATATTTTTAAAATCTGCGTAAAAATAAACTGTATCAAACAATAAATATAGTTTCTTTGTTAATTTCACCGAAAAGGCACAAACTTACTTCATCCAATCGTTGACTCACCCGGTACATTATGATGAAAAACATGCTCCTCAATTTGAGTTCAGTAACAATCGGGTCAAAAGAAACACCTGTAGAGACTTGTGTCAAGATATACTGAAAACCCTGTACCTTTTCACTTTTCTAACCAACGAGTGTGTAAATATTTTTACCGAAAGAGATCTCTTCACACGTGTGTGCTTGCAACAGTTTCAAAGCTATAACTTTGTCGACTATGGGGGTCGACCGATATACAGCGTGTTGTACGTCCGGGGAGCTTCGTTAAATTATTCCAAAGACTGAACCCGATACAAAATCATTCGACTGATCAATCGCTGTTCTTGTGATTTGCATGAAACAGAACGGGAAAATTTGTATTGGATGCAGGACAATTCTTTGCTTCATAAAAGCCCTTTCGGACGTCGGCCAATTTGTTAGAGTAATTAAAAGGTAATTGGCATGATAATGTCGTTGTAACGGTTTAAGTTGAGTAATTAATATTTCGCTCTATTAGATGCTATTTAATAATACAGTTAATTAGTCATTAACAAGAAAATTGTGTTGTGAAAATTTCAGTTCTATGTTTTATGAAGTTTTCGTTTACTGTTATTACGATAATGAAAAAAAAATTAACAAATGTTCCTTCCACTTTTGAAGTTTTAAAGTAAATTTTAACAGCAAATATATCCAGCAGATCGACTCTATAATTTCAGGATAATCTAAAATTGCGGAGAAGTAAAAAATTAAAACAAGTAGAGCTTTTGTTTTCCGAATATACGTATATATATATATATATATATATATATATATATATATATATATATATATATATATATATATATCAGTGTCACTAATTCGATAAACTGAAAGGATGGGTTTTTACTTCCTAGAAAAGGAAATCATCTTGCATTTCGATGTATTGAGACACATTTCATTGTCTCTGCACCCGAAAACCAATTTGGAGATTTCATTCTGCAATATAGAGCAATCCCCAAGACACGACACTCGGCTGAAAATCTTTAAGTGATCCGGAAAGAAAAGGTAAGAACACTCTTGAAAAATGTATGTAAGATCATTGATGAAAAGTAAGAACAGACAGGGCCCAGATGGGACCCCTGCGGGACCCCAGAATGCACCTTTATTTCTCGCGATAATCTACCGCAAAACTTGATCACTTGCATTCCACCAGTTAGATAGCTGGTAATCCAGAAAATTAACGGTAGTCCGACTCCATATAGCTGTAATTTGTTCAATACAATACAATGATTTACCGAATCAAATGCCTTTCTGAAGTCGAAGTAAATCGAGTCAACCTGCAATGAAAGATCGAGAGCGATACTCAGAAAGTTAGAATAAACTGCCAAATTAGTCTGACATGACATACCAGACTGAAATCCGTGCTGATGTTCCGAGATGACACCACGAAACGCGAAAGAAACATCATCTGTAACCAGCGACTCCAGGAACTGGCCAAAACACGAGAAGCCAGATAATAGGGTGGTAGTTAAGTATGTCAGAACGATTTCCACCTTTGAATAAAGGTGTTACAAAAGCCGACTTCCACACCGAAGGAAAGACTCCTTAATCGAGAGAACATTTATATATTGCAGTCAGTGGAACAGCCAGTATCACACAAGAGTTCCTCAAGAATACTGGAGGAAATTTAGATCAATTTCGGGACTTCTTGTACTTTATGGCTTCGCAAATATCGAGTTAAGTGAGAGATTTAGTGAAGTTCTAAATCTTTTAAAAATGTTAATTATTATTCCGTTGGCATCGGCTGAAGAAGAATGGTGTTTTTCTATCCTCACACTTTTTATGGAATACTATGAGTAAAGAAAGATTTTCTGGTTTGACAATGCTTTTTAAAGAAAGGGATCTTATTGAAAACATACCTGATCAGCGGATTATGAATAAATTTGCTAATGCCAAGGATCTGGATTTTCATTATAAAAAAGCACACAGTCAGTTATACATGTATTTTGTTTTGGCTGCTATATTTTAAAAATTTTCTACCCTCTTTATTATTAGTTGTTGCAAATACACTGCTTTGTTTTATACTAACTCAATTAAGACTTTTATTTTTTCATTCCCCGGTGTCTATGGCAGGTTTTATACATATCTATATTTTTAATCTACTATTGGAATTGCAACCCCTACTTTTTAATACACCAACCGCAATACTTAAAAATTTTTATATTTCTTCCAATATTACTTTATCAAAATTGTCGTTTGTTTATCTATGTCTAATGAAGGCAAGCTTGCTTACGGATTAAGGGATCATGTAAAAAGCACTATATTATTAAGATTATCAAAACGCGAAGCAAACCAACCCTCAAAGAACAATTAATTTAAGTGATATATAAGTGGGCACTCACTGTTAAATTCTAATTCTTGTTTAACAACAATACCAGGCTTGAAACCATTTACAAGAGGCAAATATAATGTGATTGCGGTTAATCGTATAACGGAAATCACTAGATGCGTCCAATGTTGATGTTCATCGACATAATAATGTCCTCGTAGAAGCCTAAATTCCAATTTATTGTACAAGTTGAGCACACCGGGAGTCCATTACTTATCCTAAACTGGTCCTTTTTATCATTATCGTTCAACTAAAACTAATATTTTTATGTATGTTCATTCGTTCCTATTGTCATCACCTTCAACCGCATGTTGAGCTTTTTGAACTGGCGTTTTATGCTAGTATTTACGAGCTTTTAATGTAGGTACAGTTGCACGTTTACTTCCTTTAATATTGACTACAGGGGACGGAATTAATTATATAAGTACCCTTAGGAGGTTTATAAAGTTTAAATTACTCGCATTTACAATGTCTTAATATTTTTAACCGACATCTAAGCAAGAAGGTTATCAATTCGATGTCTATATATTTTTTTTGTTTTTTTTTTAATATTTTGATGATACTTTCAAGATGTTTTAATGGATTTTCGCTGATAGTCTTATAAAAATATTTACGAAATAGGTTTATTGCAAAAGGGTTAAAAACGGAAAAAATTGAAAACATTTTTTAGATAGCGAAATTTTTTCCAGAATTCATTCGTATGGAGCTACTGATAGGAATGGGATACTTTGACAACATTTTCAGGATGTTCTAAGGAACTTCCCCCATAAAAATATTTACAATATACAGGGTGTCCAGTAAGCACCTCCTAATTTCTCGGGAGCATACAGAAGAGGTGAAAATGACCCTACTATGCCTTAGAAAAAAATTCTAAAGTGCCCCTTAACGGAGATACAGAGCCCTAAAGGGGTGCCTAGTTTGAACCGACTTGTATAATTTAATGAAATTTTGATATTTTATAGAGGCCATAAAGACTCACTAAACCATATTACAGTAGATGTTTGAGATCATCAGAGAAGTAAGGAACGGATTTGCAGTCACATTCGTTGTGCCAACTTTTTGACAGGTGTTATTTTATAGAGCTGAAAATTAATTTTTTAACCGACTTCTGAAAGAAGGAGATTCTCAATTCGTCGCGTATGTATTTTTTTTATGTATGTACACCTTTTACTCCGGAACGGCTGCACCGATTTGAATGAAATTTTTTACGTTATGTTCAGGAAGTTGCTGCGGTGGTTCCATATTTTTTTAGAAGAAATTGATGCAGTAAAATCCAAGATGGCGCTTACAATATGGCGGCCGAAAAATTAATTTTGTTCGATTTTCTCCAAAATTGGTATGGAGGAATTCGGGGGGGAATCTGAAATTATTTTTAGAAAATTCAAAATGGCGGATCCAATATGGCGGACAAAAAATTTAATTTTGTTCGATTTTCTCCAAAATTGGTATGGAGAAGTTTTCGAGGTCGCACATAACGAATTCAACATATTTTTAAAAACTTCAATATGGCGGATCCAATATGGCGGACAAAAAAATTAATTTTGTCCGATTTTTTCCAAAATTAGTACAGGGGAGTTTACGGGGTCTCACATGAAGAATCTAAAATTATTTTAAAAAAATTTAATATGGCGTATCCAATATGGCGGATAAAAACTTAATTTTGTCCGATTTTTTTCAAAATTGATATGGGGGAGTTTTTGGGATAGCACATTACGAATCTGATATTATTTAAAAAAAAAATAAATATGGCGGATCTAAGATGGCGGAATCAATATGGTGTCCTAAAAATTTTACATTTTTCGACTTTCTCCAAAACTGATATGAGAGGGTTTTTGAGGATGTAAATTATGAATTAAAATTTCGATTTTGTTCAAATGTGGAACTGAATCGTTTTTGAATTTAGAATTATTTTAAGAAAATATAATACGTCAGATGCAATATGGCCGTTAAGAAATTTTAAATTTCTGGATTTCATGTAAAATTGGTACTAGGGGGCTTTGAAGGGTTTAGATTTAGATTAAGACGTTAAAAGTATGGTGGGATTGAATCGTTTTTGAGAATGTAAATAGCGAATATAAGTCTAGAAATTTTAAATTTCTGGATTTCATCTAAAATTGGTACTTGGGGGCTTTGAAGGGTTTAGATTTAGATTAGTTAAAGATTTAAAAAAAAAATTTGAAATTCAATACAGCGGATGCAATATGGTGGTTTGAAAATTTTACCTTATTCGCATTTTTTCAGATTTGGTATTAGAGGGTTTTCGGGGTCGTGTAAGTTAATTTTTTACAACTATTAGATTGATAAGATACAATATGAGGGACAGAAAATTTTACATAGTCCGATTTTGTCGGAACTTCATATTGTAGGGTTCTTGAGGCGTATACAAACTCAATATGCAATTTAAAATATATCGAGCTAAGAAATTTACATCTCAGGTTCTTTAAATATTGAAAATTGATATTGTGGGGTTCTTAAGGCGTATACAAACTCAATATACAGTATAAAGTATATCGAGCTAAGAAATTTACATCTAAGGTTCTTTAAACATCGATATTGGAAGGTTTTGGGGCCTATATTACCAAACCAAAGAATTCTTAGTGGTTCATTTTGGGTGATTTACAACTTTGGATAAAATGGATACTTTTTTGCCACCTTGGAGTCATCGCGAGGTACACTAATCTCGATTAGTACTTAGTTTAAATAATTTATGGATATCATAATGAATTCTAAAACTAAAAATAGAAAAATAAAATTTTTATACAAAAATTGAACCGACTTCTAAAAGTGTGCTAAAAAGTGAAAAATAACTATAAATTTTTATATGAAATTATTATGAATTATTTGTAGATGAAATAAATAACTACTAATATATACAAATTATTGTAAGAAAGCAATTACAAATAAAGTATTTTTAGTCCGCTCATGCAAATCACATTTGGCAGGTATTAGTTTGGCGCCGACTACAAAAAGTTCAATTTCATATAAAAATTTATAGTTATTTTTCACTTTCTAGCGCACTTTTAGAAGTAGGTTCAATTTTTTTATAAATGTTTTTTAAATATTGAAGCCACCCGTTATTAGCACGAAACTCTGTATGTTCCAATTCTAGTGCAAAGTGCTGAGCCTTTTGCTGAAGGACAAGGCTTCCGATTGGCACATTTTTGTCCCAGCACTGTTTTAGTCATTTCAAAACACAATCCTCTACATCCTTAAACTCGCATGATTTTATTTTTATACTGTTTGCAGGCACCCACTTCTGAAAACTTATCCTTAAATTTTAAAATTGTAGCCAATTTACTTGCGGGAATTTCGAACTCTTTAGCGATGTCTGATTTTGTCTTTGTAGGATTCTCGTCTACATACTTAATGGCTTTTCGTTTCTCTGCAACAGTTAAGGAACACCTTTTTCGTTGCTCAGCCATTAAAACTTTACATTAACAGTGACAAACAGCTGCGTTTACATTACTTCACATTAAGCAATAGTGATTGTCTGACAATAAATTTAACGTATCTGAACCTATCGAGACATGAATTCTTGTGGAATTTTGTGTGATGGATTGGTAGGATACGTTATGTGAAGGTTATAGGTTGACAAAAATCGTTATACGGAGATAAATTATACTTTCTACTTATATTCTGCAATGATTGAAAATTCGTTATAAACAGGTTTTTAACAAAATGAATTTGTAATGTAAAGGATATTTTGCATTAACTTGTAAGGGCAGTTCTAGGGGATTTCGAAGAATTTCTTAAATCGAGGAAATCGTTATATTGAGGTTCGTTATACTGACGTTTCACTATAGTTTGAAAAAAAATGTTTGTCTTTTTAATCAGTCAGGGGGAATATCATTCTTTTTATTAGATTTTAGTACAGAATATGATTATTTATAACGCTTACATAATCACGTGGTAGCCAATTACGTAATAATTATTTCAATAAATCAATGTTTCTTGGAGCAATAGGCATAATGACTGTAACGCAGAATCACTGAAATTATGACTTGAAGCAATTATATAACATAGACAGATTCTAAAAAACCCACTTATTTTTAATTTGCCGGCGAAATTATATTTATTTTAGTAGAAATAAAAACCCAAAACATATAAACCGGCCATATTAGATGGAACACCAATCAGAAGCGCGTGACGTCACGCTTTCGTAAAAATCACATCAGTTATCATTGTGTATCGCCTTTATCGTTCGAATTTGTCTTTATTTGCATCGTTAATCAGATATTTTGTTGATAAAACTATCAAGTGTGTCAATTTCGTGCTACCAAAAGAACAACAACCACATGGAACAAGGATTTATCAAGGTCAATAGCTCAAATTTGCCAAAAATCGACTCCTTGATGCTGGGAACTGGTGCATTGTTTTAACTTCAGTCTGAACAGCTTTACTTCTGAATTTGTATAATATATATACTTGTACTAATTTATCCGCTGATTTTGGAAAGGTGGTAGGTGCTTCTAGATCTTCAATTGTATGCCAAGCTAAAAAAATAAAAATAAGTACTTGTAAACAAACTATAACTATTATTATGTACTATAATTCTTGCAACAGACTATAATAATATTATAATAATAATAGGTACCACAAAGATTGTTTGGAATCACAACTGCCGATAATGTTATGATTAAACCGGCAAATAGAAAAGATATACACTTGAATTCAATAAAACAGGTTACCGGTATAAAAAACCAATGGGTACGTACCTGAACTTTCTGATGAAGTGCCTGCGAGTTCTAAATATTTTGTAGGTGTTTTTGTTTGTGCTACATCTTTCTCACTTTCTTCAATTAGATACCATTCTTGTCTTTTGAGAGCATAGAGACGCTCAGAGGTGTCAGAAGTTCGTTTGCTTCTGTCTTGTCCAAATCTTGTGGTTATACACCCTGACTTCATGCGCACTTGTAAAACTGAACCCATTACATGGTACTGTATATAATTTTCCATATCATTTGGTAACTGGAAAAAGAAAAAGCTTTGAGTTAGGAATTTCAAATATATTACAATAATAAGGAAATGAAACTTAACCTCAAACGGGATCGACAGAGTTATTGACAAATATTTACCTTACATATATTTTGTTTGTGAGCTTCGCCACTTATTTATATAAAATAAATACTTATATCAAAATTATCTTCCTAGAAATAAATTACTGAATTAACAGATACAGAACCTGGGTCTCGCCTTTCAACATTTAGCCACGTATTTCTGATATTTTTCTTCACTGGCACGTTAATAAATAACTTATTTGGAGTTTTTATTGATGTATCATTACATCGAGGAACTGTACATCATTGATACACATTAGAATTCATCATTATCGCACAAAATAATGGAAAATATAAATCGAAACAAGCAATAAGATGCAACTTGTCAAGTGTTTACAAAAGGGTGAGGTCACAGCCGGACGCCATTACTATTCTAGCGTTTTGGTGCGAAATTTAAATTGTATTTTAAAAAGGTCAATTTTTCCTTCAAAACATTAATTTTTTGCGGAAATAAGATTTATTTTGTATAAAGTAGCTGCGTAAAAACATCGTGGAGTATTTTCCAAAATCAGTTATCATGCCAATTCTATCTATAACTGATCAGTGTTTATAGAAATTTCTTTTTATTAAGGTGGTAAACTTTTATAAAAATTAAAAGAAAAATACAACGAGGGAAAATATTTCCACGCTGCCTCAATTTAACACGTTT
Organism: Diaprepes abbreviatus; assembly: GCA_034092305.1. Classification (NCBI taxonomy): domain Eukaryota; kingdom Metazoa; phylum Arthropoda; class Insecta; order Coleoptera; family Curculionidae; genus Diaprepes; species Diaprepes abbreviatus. The sequence goes on from JASJET010000116.1 coordinate 22,344, forward strand.
ATTATTTTTTATAGTTTCCGAGATTCCAATGCATAAAATCTAATTTGAAATATTCTGTATAGACAATGCAAACGATAATACGAATCATCTAAAAAATAAATCCACATACGAATTTATTCCTTCAGCTTTAGCCAGCCCTTTGCTAACTCCCTTCTTCCACCAACCTTGCGAGCCCTTCATTATGTCCGCACCGACGAGTTTCTGATTTTATTAAAATGTCAACGTTTTCCTTGTTGATTCTTTGTAACCCCGTACGGAGTTTTATAACTAGCAAAGTTTACTTCAATAATTACTTATTTTAAATTCTTACGAATATATTAATGAGATCTATTATGTGATATTTAAAAATTAAGTTAGGCGTGTACATGATACATTTTATAGATCGAGTTTCTTTTTGTTGGAAATTTTTTTTAGTTGAAGCGGAGCGTTATCTTTCAAAATAAAGATTATAATTACCAGTACAGTCAAATATAAAATACCCAGTAGACTTTTTGTTACTATACAGGCGTCCGGTAAGTATCAGTCAAACTTGGCGGTTAACAGAATACATCAAATATAAACCTAGTGTTTCATACAATTTTTTTCTTAAAGTGTCTCATAACAGAAATACGGGGCCTAAAAGGGATACAAAGTGAATTAGTTGTAAGGGGCTTTAGTTTTTATATTTTAATGCTTATAAAGGCTCATGAATTCAGGCTATAAACCTCTCACATTACCCTAAACTTGTAAACTCAAAATTTTAACAAGTACCGAGCGTCTTGCGGCAGATTTATGTTTTCAAAATAAAATAAAAAATTAATTACTAAACATATCTTTTTAATATAAATACTTTTAAACAGAGTACACACATTGTTCGAAATGGAGCCTCTTGTTGCGCGCCACACTCTGCAGTAAGTTTGGTTGAATGGTGTGGATTTGTTGGCGTGTTTTCTTTTAAGTTCACAACAGTTCACGAATTGTTATCGTAAAGTTCTCCGCACCAACCAAATGGAAATTGGATCCCTGTCAGATTCGGTGAAAATTCAGTATGTTGTAGGTGTAGATGTCCTGATCGAAAGTTCCTATGGACACAAAATCCAAAAGTTAATAGTTTTCGAGATACAGAGGGATGACTTGTGCCCGTACCACCATTTACATTGACAAGGCTTACGCCTTTTCTCTGTCTATCTCTTTTTCTCTGTCTCTCCCTATCTTGTAAACTTGTTTGGCTAACGTAAGCGAATGTAAATGTACAATACAACTATATACAGCTCCGTGTATGAATGAAGCAAAATGCGAACTGTAAATGGAAACTTCGTTCCAACCATATCCTTTCCGTGTTGGAGGTTGCACAGTTGGGACAAATTGCTAAGGAACACAATTTATCCAATTCCACCACCATCGAGTCAAGTCAAAACTTACCCTCCCCGCCACAGTGATACGGCAAAGGTACATGTTTCGTCTCTACTAGACCCATCAGGGTACCGACATGCACCTGGCTGTGCAAAGGACAGATCGGAAGGAAGCATGCAAACACTGAACGCGGCTTCGCCGACCTCCTGCCGGATGGCATATACATGTTTACGCCGTACGTACCTCTGCCGTACCACTGTGGCGGGGAAAGTAAGTTTTGACTTTCTTCTCGGTATGGTGGTACAGATAAATAGGATAAATTGTGTTCCTTAGCAATTTGTCCCAACTGTGCAACCTCCAACACGGAAAGGATATGGTTGGAACGAAGTTTACATTTACTGTCCGCATTTTGCTTCATATATATATATATATATATATATATATATATATATATATATATATATATATATATATATATATATCAACTTGTCCACACTATTTTAGCAGAAAAATGGGAAATTTTAAAAAAACATACATCACTATCAAAAAATAATTTTATGGATGCTGTTGACCTCGTTCTAAATACAAATTACTTTCAGTACGAAAATACCTTTTACGAACAACGCGATGGATGTGCTATGGGATCACCAATTTCATCTACCATTGCTCAGTTAGTAATGGAATATTTAGAGGAAAAAGTTTTAGAAAAATTAAATTTTAATATAATATTTTTCAAACGTTTTGTCGATGATTGCATAGCGGCCGTACCACAAAATAAAATAAATGAAATTCTCCAAGAGTTTAACAGTTTCAACGAAAAATTACAGTTCACGTCCGAAACAGAGAATAATAATAAAATAAATTTTCTAGATATGACACTTATACGCAGAAAAAACAAAATTTTAACTGAATGGTACACCAAACCAACTTGGTCAGGTAGATATCTAAACTATTTCTCTAATCATTCAAAAACTCAAAAAAATAGCGTTATAATCGGTCTATCTGATCGTGCTATCTCCCTAACATCTCCAGAATTCCGACCAAAAATACTGCAAAAAGTAAAAGAGACACTAATAAATAATAATTTCAACGAAAAGACTATCACCAAAATAATTGATAAACGAACATATAAGTTTTATAATAACGTAAAAACAAAAAACATAGAACATAAACAGCAGAAATATGTGGCATTACCTTACACTAGTGAGCTGTCAGAAAAAATAAAATACATTTTAAAAAAGCATGATATCGTATGCCACAGGTCACATAAAAAATTAAATACATTGTTCACAAATTTAAAAAGTAAAACTCCTCTAATGAATAAATCAAATATAATATATTCGATCCCTTGCACAAATTGCCTCAAAAAATATATAGGCATGACGAGCCAATTACTGCAGAACAGATTAAATGGCCATAAATATACAAAAAACGCCTCAACAGCGTTAAACAAACACACACAGGACGAAAAACACACTTTTGATTATAACAGTACCATTATAAAAAACAAAGATATGAATTACCAAAAATTACAGATAAAAGAAATGATTGAAATTAAAAAAGATAAAAACACTGTTAACGACAGAACAGATATGGGAGATTTGAGCCACATTTACGCAAACCTAATTTAAACAAAACTATTAAGTATTCGATCCGGTCAAATATGAATCAAAAATGGAATATCCTCTTAAACATAAAACCAAACATATACCTTATTTGTTTTTTTTTATACATTGTAAAATATAAAAAATATTAAAAAAATATAACACATTCGCATTCCACGCATCCTCAGTAAGCGATGAAAATTTAAAGTTTAGTTAGAAACAGAACAGCAAAATGTCAAGGTATGTACCGGTAAAATTAAATATTTTTAAAATGTTTTAAAGTTTTTACTACGGTTTTAAGTGTCTTGTTTGTTTTCCAAAATGGTAAAATATGTTTTTTATTTGATGTATTTTAATTATATATATTTTTTTAGGAAAAAATTTTAAAAATGCCTTGAATAAAGGGCGAAACGTCCATCGTTTTGTGTTTTATTAATTATAGAACCTAAACCCAAGAAAATACAAAATTAAGAAAAATGATATAATCTATGGTTCAAGAATCAAGAAAATTAATATATATATATATATATATATATATATATATATATATATATATATATATATATATATATATATATATATATATATATTAGGACATTTCGATCAACAACATACTGAATTTTCAACGAATTTGACCGGGATCCAATTTCCATTCGGTTGGTGTGGGGTCCTTTGTTCTTCCTACCCAGAAACGAATTAAATTCACACTGGGTAATCACGTAATTGTCGGTTATTGAACTTGACTCCACAGCGAACGCGCGACGTTCTCTCAACCACTACGGCATCGTGAGTGACAAAATCACACGACTCTTGATTCGAATGATGGTACCCCCTTCTCTCACCGTTTCTCCCAGAGATGGAATTTTCACGTGTTCTATCACTGGTAAATGCCTGTGAAAACAACCTTTGTAAGAAAGCAAACCAAAAGGAAGATCGGGAAAAACTAATAATTAATACTTAAAACCAGACAATGCTCAGCAAATCTATTAACAAGTTTTACTACTACAATCACTCTATTCGTACTATGTTGATTACTCGTACAACTCTGATTATTAATTTTTCTACATTCTTGCTGCTTTCAAATAGTACTTTTGAAACCCAGCTCTGAAATCAGATAACGTTAGGTTTATTAGTTATAATTGTTTAATATATACCTAAATGTTTCTGTTATAATTTTAATATTATTCTATTAATGTTTTCTTTTAAGATCATTAAAAGAATACAGGGTAGACCAAAGATATTCCAACATCATCTACAATATTTATAAAAATGCAACAACAATAATTAACTTACACACCATGATGAGGAAAAGAAAAATAAGAAAAGGAATTCGACAGGGATTTACAATATCCCCAAAACTGTTTACGACAGTGCTAGAACATGCGTTTAAAACTTTGGATTGGGAAGAGAAAGGCATTATTATAGATGGGGAAAGATTGAGTCATCTTAGATTCGTCAACATAATCGTCCATCAGAGCAATTAATTCGATTAACTATCGAACGTTTTCGCACCACGTTTACTCTAAATGATAATACGTATCCACAAAGACATCGTACAGTGCGTACAGAAGAAGTCATTGCTGCTGTAGAGCGTAGCGTAGAGGAAAACCCGAATCAGTCTATCCGCCATCGTGCACAGGAATTGGATATGTGTCCATTCACTTTATGGAAGATTTTGCGGAAAGATCTTCGTTTGCGTGCTTACAAAAGCCAACTCGTGCAAGAATTGAAGCCACACGATCACCTAGCAAGGCGTAGATTCGGTAAATGGGCCCAAAACAAGATTGCCGTTGGTCCCGATTTTCATAAGCGAATTTTGTTTAGCGATGAAACTCACCGTTACATCCAGAAAAACGGACTGTTTGATGTGCTTTATGGGCTGGTGGAATCATTGCTCCGTACTTCTTTAAAATCGATGCTGGTCAGAACGTGACAGTCAATGGTGACCGCTATAGAGCCATGATTACTGACTTTTTCGTTCATCAATTGAACAACCATGATGTGCAGGAGCTGTGGTTTCAACAAGACTGCGCAACATGTCACACAGCTCGTGCCACAATTGATTTATTGAAGAAAACATTTGGTAACCGCATAGTTTCACGTTTCGGACCCGTGAATTGGCTTTCAAGATCGTGCGACTTAACGCCGCTAGACTATTTTCTGTGGGGATAGGTGAAGTCGCTAGTCTACGCCGATAAGCCCGAAACGATTGATCACTTGGAGGGCAACATTCGCCGCGTTATTGCCGATATACGGCCACAAATGTTGGAAAAAGTTATCGAAAATTGGATCTCCAGATTAGACTACGTCAGAGCCAGCCGTGGCGGTCATATGCCAGAAGTCATATTTAAATTATAATGCCAGAAGGTTATCTTTCGAATAAAGTAAATTTCATGTCAATTTAAAAAATTCATCATTGTTTTATTCCATTTAAAAGTTCTATACCTCTATAAAAAACACCCTTTATAAAACCATATCTAAATAAAAAAATAAAGTGTTGTTAATTGACTAAACCTTTAAATGATTAATAATTTCATATGCGAGACTAATTTAGTCTGCAAAATCTCTTATTTGACGACGTGGAGAATATTTCATGTAGGATAAGGTGACTGAAGCTTGTTTTTATTACGTTAAATAAAAATGGCAGTATTACTATATATAAGCTAAAGTAAGACAAAAATAATGTGTATTCGATTGACCAAATTTATAACTTTAGACTATGAGACCGATTATAATCTAAGTAAGACTGTTACTGTTATTTTTTTTAGAACTTATTTTATTTTGTTGCTCAATATTAGCATTGAATTTAGCTAAATTGCATTGTTCAAAATCTGTTTTGATACTATGTTACAGTTATACTTAATTTTCATTTCAATAAACTGAATAAAATTGAATTTCTCATTATTGGAAAGGTCCAATTTATTCAACGCATAAAAGAAAATAACAGTCCAGAATTTTCATTGTTATGCATACTTTTTAGTTAGTGTCCTAAAATTTCGGCTTTAATTTTGGCTTCGGTCGAATGTTATGGTAAGAGCCGAACAATTGACTTCGGACAAAAATTGACCGAATTTCAGACTTAATATTTAGTATATTTGAGAGTGAATGTTCCCCCGGAGGGAATGTGAGAGCAATTTGACTAACTCTATGTAATAAAAGCTTCATTCGATTGGCTTTAAGTTTAAGGCTTCGAATATTCATATGATAAATCATTTGGATTTTCAGATTCACTAATAAAGTTATTTAAATCATATCTCCATAATCGTATTCAGTATGTTGAAATTCGCGGTTCTCGCTCAGTGAAATATATTTCAAGTTCTGGTGTGCCGCAAGGATCAATACTGGGACCTTTATTTTTTAATATTTTTATTAATGACATTGTTTCTGTTGTTGACACAGATATTTTATTATATGCCGATGATATTAAGCTATATAAGAGAATAAATTGCTTACAGGATTGTATAGAGCTTCAATCGAACCTGGAACATGTTAGCAATTGGTGTTCCGAAAATTATCTGCAGCTTAACGTGGAGAAGTGTAATGTTATGACTTTCATTTCGAAATTTTCTTCATTTCGATATGAATATTCGTTGAATACCGTGCTACTCTCGCGGGCAGATCTTTTTTAAGATCTCCGAGTCACTTACGATCCCAAGCTTTCATTTTCTTTTCATATGAATAATATCGTTTCTGAGGCCTCAAGGGTTTTTGGGTTTATCTTGCGTTGTACTCGCGATTTTAATAACACTGACGTCATCAAATTACTGTATTTCTTATATGTGCGGTCTAAACTAGAATACGCATCAGTCGTGTGGTCCCCAGGCTACAATACCCACGTCAATACTTTGGAGAGGGTCCAAACAAGGTTTTTGAAATACCTCAATCTTAAGAGTTTTGGGGTTTATCCTAAGCAAGGTTTTTCACATGAACTATTGCTTCAGAAATTCAACTTTTCATCTTTGAAGGTACGGCGGGAATTTTTCTTACTAACAATTCTTTATAAGGTACTTAAAAATTTTATTGACTGTCCTAATATTTTAGCTAGGATAAACTTAAGTATCCGTCGTATAAATTGCCGAAATTTTAACGTATTTTATCTCAGAACTCCTAGAACTAACGTGCTCAAATTTTCGCCTCTATATTCCATATGCGACATTTATAACAAGAGTAATAGTTTTGATATATTCAGCTCATCTCTAGGAACTGTCTGCCGGATTTTGGCACATTGACCTTGGCATTTCTTTCTTTTTTCTCTTTCTCATCCTTAATTGATTTGTATGTTCACCTTTGTATATGAAAATAGATAGCATAGCATTGTATTATACATTTAATGTTAGAATGAATTATTTTAATTAATTTTTTATTTGTATTTAAATTGATATATATATATATTTTTGTCGTTTGATGCTAATTTAAAATTGTTCGTTTACGTAGTATTTGTGTAATCACTGTCTCAAGACCTGTAGGGCAGTTATTGTAAATAAATAAATAAATAAATAAATTGAAGTATCTTGTAGTGTTATTTCACAACATATACTGGGTGTAAGACTTTTATTTCTAATTACAGTATTTGACTGTAAGGACTGCTATATGATGCCACTTCATATGCCTAGATAATGTAAAAATATGTAATAATTAAAAAAAAACTAAATTTACGAAAAATAATATTAAAATATACTTTTTTAGTCCCTATTACTGCTCTGGATAGATTTAATTTAAAGATATTTCATAGTCCGCCATGAACTTTTCAAGATAAAGTATGCAGGGGTTTATGTTATCATACACTGGAAGCACCAAACTTTTCCCGCTTAGAGTCAGCTACGGAATGAGGTGTGAAACGATAAAAGTTATAACACTTATAACTTATAACCTCCCATTTCTTAGCCCCGTACGGTCTGTATGGAGCTAGTTTGCTAGATAAGATACTTCAGTGAAATATAGGTACGTACTTGTGTGGTAGCAAAGGTTAAATAATTGAAAAATATTACTTATAAGAATGGTGGATTGATGAAGGGATTTTATAAGTAATACTAGGAAAAATGTCTAACTCGCCATAATAGAAACAACTGACTCTGTATTGCCTAGTAATGTCCCAAGGTGACAACTTTTTTTTACTTGTGTGCCAAATTGGATTTAAGGTGGGATGTTGACTATTTTTGGGAAAGTGTTTAAAATCATACATAAGTACCTAATGTTGCTCAAAATATTAAAACATATTTTTAATACACCTGCTACTTTAAAAATCATAAAGGGTCTAGCCGATTAAAAGGGTCAAAACTGCCCCCCCCCTCCGGTTGTTCTACATTAAAAAGTACATATTCAAAAAAAAATAGCCACTTTTATCGTCACATAACCTCAAAATTATTTTTTTTAAATACAAAGTAACATAGAAATAAATCATTTCAGTTCATGAAAAAGCTTTTTTCGTTAAATATACACGTACGTATTAAGAAGTATTATTACAGGAAGGCATTGCTTTATATATATATATATATATATATATATATATATATATATATATATATATATATATATATACATAGTTTTAAGACAACTGATGATTTATAAGAAAATTTCATGCTTCAAAACTCGATAAAAATGCTAATAAATGCGGTTTTTTGGCGATTTTAACTATGTTTCACAACTTTTAAAAATGTGAAAAAATTCATGGTTCTAGAAAATAACATATTTTTTTTCGGCCTTGCTGTTGTCCTAGTCTTTATTTTATTGAATTTAAAAATTCGCGCCAAAAATGTTATAAAATATCTTCTTATAGGCAATAAAAAAACCTACAAAATGACAAAAAAAAAGAGTTTCTATGATAATTAGAACCGAAGATATCGTCAAAAAACGAAAAACGGCGTTTAAATTTTTTTTGAGGTTATGTGACGATAAAAGTGGCTAAACAACCGGGTGTTTTTTTATTTTTTATTACCGAGGGGGTAGTTTTGACCCTCTCAATCGGCTAGATCCTTTTAAATTTCGTTTCAAATTTCCCTCCAAAACGCCAATACTTATCTATGTGATATCATTAGAATATAAACACTGGTAAATTGACAAGGAGATATAGTTTTTTCGTAATTTTTGTAATAAAAGATTAATTCTAAGTTATTTTAAGCATTGTGTGTGCCTCAGTGTACAAGTACTACAATTGAGACACTTGAAAAGTTATTTATTTAGGTTTCATCTTCGGAAAATAATAGAAAAATGTTGCTTCCGCTAGCCCGCAAGGATTCGGCACTACTTGCTTTATTTTAGTTTAGAGCTTAAAAATACCTATGATTACTATTATGTATTCATTATCGGTTGCGGAAATAACAATTCTTGGTAAATTACTTACATGGAAGTCTTCACATTTCTAAAATCAGCAAGGCAGAAGTTACTGTTTGTTGCGAAGAAATTGGCCACCACAAAACAATCAATTCTTGGCAAATTCAAATTATTTGCCTTAATAAATTTACTTTCCATCATGAGAAAATTTCTTAAAATCGTTTTCAAAGGGAAAAGTAAGCAAATTTCGAATAAATTACATGAAAATGACTATAAAATATCAACTAGGCAACGTAACCCTTGACAGCGATCACGAATGTGACATAAAACCAAAAAATTTTTCGTGACAGCGATGACGTTGGTTGTATTCTTTAGAATAATTATCAAATAATCACAGTGAAAAAAGTGAAATTCGTAACTTCATGTACTTTTGAATATGCATTTACTTGTCATTAGGTCGAAGTGATCATGATTGCTTAAAGTGATAGAACTGAATGTAATAATGACTCAAAAGAATAACCGTATCAGGACGGAGTGTCAGTGATGATGTTATTCACTTTGATTGGTGTTCGTTGTCATATGACTAGAAGGAAATTCAATTATATTTTTATTATTAAATAAAAATAAAATTCCTTAAAAATAAAGAAAAATGTTATGTTTTTAAGGATTTCTATTATGAAAACTACCGTTTCGCGGCAAAAATATATTTTTATTTGAATACATTGATGCTTTTTAATTAGATCCCCCGAATAATTTAAATCGGTAAAACTACTTTTGTCTAAGAAGTTTCTCTTCTAAATAATAAACAAAGTAAACGAAATAGAGCATTTTTAATTTCACAACCACAAAGACACGTATATTTATTATAAAAGTCCGGAATAAAGTCCTAGTAAAAGTCCTATTTTGCTAGACACAACAAACAAATGACAACTACAAAATAATGAAATTGACGGGCAAACTAAAGATGTTTTCTCGCGGGGTAACCCGGTTTAATATATGTTTAAATTTGTTTTGCAACACATTTGTAATGACGTTACTAAATCCGATCGCCCGAATACGATAATGACGAAGTGCGTATGTTCACTTATTTAAAAGCATATCTATAATTATTTCAAAACATGTGCAAACAATTTTAATGTGGCGTCACCAGAAACTCTTTGAACCTGGTTAAAATAAAATTGAGAGCGAAAATTCAGCTTAAACAAAGGTTTGCAAGTCGACTTGCAACAATAATTAAGCTTATGAGACGAAATTAATCTCCACATCTTAGATAGGCAACTCTATATACTCTCCAATGTATTAGCTTGGATTGCATTAAAATTGCATACCAGCAAAGCAATAACATTTACAGGCGTAATACCGCCACTGGGGTTTTATAAAGTATCACTGAAATTTTAAAGATCACAATAAATAAACTAAATATTTGGTAATTTCAATTCCTTTTCCGTTTGAATACGTTACTAGCTTATTTCAATGATAATACATTCATCTGAAAAATTCTTTGTTGTTATATCGACATAGGTACTTGATTTAATTGGTTGGAACCTTGTGTTTCATCATCGCCGATTATGTTTCGCATTTCCATTCTTGGAGTCTCCCGCTTCGTTAAAAATAATAAACAATTTTCTTTTCTATTGAAGCAGACTTGGCACTTGGATCAAGTTCTTTTAATTTTGTAAGCAACTGTTCATAGATGCCATTCTTAATTATTCTGTCATTGTATTCATCGGATTTTACGTGTAATATACTGGGCCAGTTCTTGTTTACGGATCACAGAATTCCTGTTGAACTCATAAATATCTCTCTCTCTCTCTCTTTCTAGCATTACAACCCGGGGTGGGTCTTTGCTGACTTCACAATCTGCCTCCACTTGCTGCGATCCATCATCAGTTCCTCCGCGCGTTCGACGTTTAGGGTTTGTAAATCTGCTGCAACGTTATCTTTCCACCTCATCCTTGGTCTTCCTAGCGGCTGCTTTCCTTCTGGGTTCTCTTCCTATACCAACTTGACGATAAGTTGATCTTGTCTCATAACATGGCTGGCCCATCTTAATCTTTCTGCTTTTATTATTTTCACTATATCTGGCTGGTTGTATAGTTCCTCCAATTCCTTGTTTGTTCTCGTTCTATATTGCTGTGTGGTGTTGTTCCTGACCGGTCCGTATATCCCTCTAAGCATTCTTCTTTCTGCGATTTTCAGTCTATTCTCATTTTGTTTTGTCAACGTCCATGTTTCACATGCATATGTCATTACCGGTCTTATAACTACTTGATATATTCTTATTTTCGTGTGGCGGGATATATTTTTCGATTTCATTATCTTTTGCAGCCCATACCAGCAGCGGTTGCCTCCTTGTATTCTGTTGTTAATCTCTTATGTAATGTTGTTGTCAGAGGTAATCGTAGCTCCCGAATATTTAAACTAATAGACCCTTTCAAAATTGTAGTGGTCCATAGTCACGTTCTGTCCTATTCTGTCTCGCCGTTCCGTTCTTGTTGTAGCCATATATTTTGTTTTTTCTTCGTTGATTCGTAGGCCAACTTTCTTTGCGGCATTTTCCAGTTTGAAGAACTCTTCCTTGACACTGATAGTTGTATTACCTACAATTTCGATATCATCAGTGAACGCCAATATGATGCATGGACCATGATTTCTAAAGAGGAGCGTTTTTGTGTTGGTTTTTCGCACGATACTCTCTAAGGCGACGTTAAAGAGGAGTAGAGATAGCGCATCGCCTTGTTTAAGACCACTGTTGATTGTAAAGAAGGTTGACAATCTTCCTTCAAGTCTTACTGCAGTTGTAGATCCCTCTACATATGTTTTGGTGAGGTTAATTAGCTTCTTCGATATGCCCAGTTCTGCCATGGTATTCCACAAATCCATAAATATCGTATATTTTTATATAATAGTATAGACAAGAAACATTTTTTTTGCATTGACACCGATAGAATAGAGTTCAGGTACCCGCATGCTTGCGATTACTCGACGAGGTAGTAAGAAGTCAGTTAAAATTTGACCTGACTTGATATTTTGGCGTGACAGACAAACATATCGGTTTTTTCCCATAGATCTCAGCTTTTTAACGATTTTATTCTAACATTTTTACTCGAGGAGTAACATCGTTGACGAAGAACGAAGTGAATGGGGCTTTACATATCGGTATAAGGGGTAAACACGTAGGTTTTTACCAACATACCTAAGTGTTGTAACAATTTTATTCGAACAATTTTATTCGACGGGTAAGACCGTTGAAGAAGAACAAAGTGTATGGGGCCCATGGTAATCCATGTGAAGAAAAATTTGTAAAGCCTCCGAACCCGCTCTCTTATTTTCTTTTGTCTCCAAAATCACCAAATGTAGTAATATGGTCAACTCCTATTAGAATATTAAATTCCATAATAAAAGCTTTAATGTCAAACAAATCATTTAAGTTAGAAAACGAAAAAGCACCCCAAAATTTATTTAGCACACATCAAAATTTTAATAAAGGAGGTCCAGTGGACGGAAATACAAAAGAAATCTTAAAAGAAGGGTCGTACACGTTTCCTTTCTTTAAAAGCCTCCCAAAATAAAAACGTTTAAAATGCATTTACGTAAAGTGCGTAATAATTGCGTCCATCCCTTCAAAAAAGCTCCACAATCAGACGGTCTTTTATAGAAAAACGCCCTAAATTTAAATGTTTCTTAAGTCAAACAAAAAGAGAATAGCGAGTCTGGGAGGAGGGCAAATTAAAGCAAAATCGACAGGTCACAATAATGAATGGGAAAAAGTGAAATTTCTCAACAGCGGGAAGACGCCGCGTGGCGCCCCTGATTAAGGCCTCCGTTACATTAATTGCATGTTGGTTCACACGTAACACCCCGTACATTCCTCCGTCTTTCTGAGATAAGTTTCGGGGCGCGGAAGTTACATTGTATGCTTACAACTTCGCTCTGGGTGCTCTATTTGAAAGGGAACAATGTGAAACAAGTCTAGTTGGACCCGATTATTTTTTCTGTTGTATGAATATTAAAAGCAAAAGAAAGGTTTGTGATTAACTAATATAAATTTAATTAATATTAAATTACTAATAATTTGGTGCTCCGTACTGATGGGTTTAACTGAATTTTTCGATTTGAACAATATGGTGATTTATTCCACCTATTTTCCTAGAGAGCTAGAGTTGATAGTGAACTTAATGGACTTAAATCTAGAAAGCTTTGGGTGCGGAAATCGGATGTATTTTATTGTTAACTTGTTTTGTTGACTCAAATCGGGTAAAAAATAGAAAATTTAACTTCTTTGAAAAAAACGCGAAAAAGTAATACGAAATCTGATAATTTTTTATCTTTAACTGAAATTTTTGGGGTAGTTGTTAAATTATTATTAAATGAAAGTGTGTCTCTAAAAGGTCTATACAAAATGCTACTGCAAATTTCTTAGGCTAAAATATAAGAATCTATGTGGTGGTACTTCGCCTATATTTAAAACTTCGTATTTTCTTTGTGTCTCGGTACAACAAATCTCTAATTAAGAATTCCTATTCCTTGACATTTTTTCTTCACAAAGCTATACCTTGATAGGTGTCGCTTCAAGCAGCCATTTCTGAGATAAGCGAATTCACTAAGAAGATTTGTTAAACCCGATCTAGTTGCCATGAAATATGGACATTCTAGTCGGCTAGTTTTTGTTTTACTTATGATACTGTCATAATTTATATTACATATGCCAACAAAAAAACAGGATATTAAGAATAAGAACTTTGCGATAAAGACTAGGAGAAATAGTTGCATCCCGAAAATAAATAAAACTCTCAATTTCTGTTGATTCAGTAATAAAAGAAATTTTTTTTCAGGTTTGTATTTTTAGGGTTTAAAACTTGCTTGACTTATTACAGCTTTTGTCAGTTTATGCCATCTGCAATCAATTTATGCTGCAACAGCCGGATTCACTAACTTGGTTGAACTTTAAAACCATCCTAAATTGACAGCAGAAGGTTTAAACTGACCAGAGCAATAATAAGCTACGCAAGTTTTAAATCCTAAACTTTACTGACTGGCAAAAATATTTTAAGGCTTATTATAACAAGGTCATAAACAAAACAAAACTTGGGAATAGATCTTAATTTCACAGCAACTAAATCAGGTGTAAACCTTAAAATTTCTTAGTGAATCTGGCTGTAAACGTTTTAGACACTCTGACAGTTTCAAACATTATCAGCAGTGTTTGCAAAACGAGAAGATTTACTCACTTCCGACATTTGGACATTATTCGTGCTGATTTCACGAAGAAGTTCTAGGCAGGGTCTGGGCACTCCTTATGAGAGACGTAAGACTGCGTTTTTAGTTTGCGAACATCTCAGTAGATGGCGCCAGTTTGCCAATAAAACAGGACCTTAATTTATCGACTTTTCATTTGAAATACAACAAAATATATCATAATATCGATAACGATTTCTTTAAACGTATTTGTTTTTATAAAATGCAATGGAAGCATTTATTTAAAAAAATAATGAATTTTGCAATAATTTGTTTACACAAATTGTTAACCAAATTTATTTTTTGCAATACTAATGATAAATTTAGATCCATGATTCATCAGAATTGCCGCTTAAAAGCGGTCACGAAAGGTGAACGTTCCCAAAACTTGAAAAATTTATGCAATTTGAAATTTTCAAAATTGAATATCTCGAAGAAGAAGAAAGATACTTGAGCAAACTTGACAGATACTATGTGTAGTTTTTTGAAAAAAAGATGTCCCGATGATACATAACCTCAAATGATGACCAAAATCGCGTTTTTTGCACTTTAAGGTTAGGATTTTTAAAAAACCTGATATAATGGAGCAATTCAGAAGCCGGATTCGAAATCAGCGACCCAAAATCTATTAGAAATGACCATTCTTATTCAATGTATAAATATCACGTCGTGCTGTGTTATTTATACGATTTACAAGAATAATTTTCATATAATGTTTACATAAATATTGAACTAAACACAAAAGAAAGTCTTAAATAAAAATTTTTTATATTTGTGTTTGAGAGAGAGAAAAACTGCCGCTCTTTACCCATCTCTGTGTACTTTACATAATTTTTATATTATGTTATAAATGTAGATCAATTAATTTTTCTCTACGTAGTTGCGCGAACATCTCAAGAGAGGGCGCAGAACGCAGTCACACCAACTAGTGTTGAATATTATATTTATTCCTACATTATTTAACTTATGGTTCTAGGATATTCTGAACATAAACATTGGGTTTGAGGTTCTTTTTTAAATGCAGATTTAGTAGAATCATCAAATTTAAAAGAAGAACTGGTAGAACTCATAACCAACGAGGAACTTAAGTATAATTTATAAATAGGTATCAAGACTTTTCGCTCCAAAAATCAGTACCAGGACTTTACTGTGGATTGTGAGAAATATTTTTTAAAAATTTAATTGTATTCCCATCGTTATATTTGGGTTATGATGGGTTCAGTGGGGTCGAAAACTTACTTCCTAAAAAAAAGGAACAGACTACAGATCACTGAGTGTAGCGATTTACGAGTGTTGTATTATATATATATATATATATATATATATATATATATATATATATATATATATATGTTATGTCGGATATTCTCACGGGTGTGATGTGTAATCGAAGGTTTTCGGGCATCCCGTGTATGTGCGGAGTCTCTCTCAGGACTGTAAGGCAGCTGACGTTTCGGTGAAATCTCATTCACCATTTTCAAAGCTCACTCTATGGCGTCTACGAGCGAACGTATATATCCAGACACAGTCGTTTCTTATCGTTTCAGTCTCCTTCGTGGAGTCCTTTGCTTTCCATTTCGGTAGGGATGTTTCAAATCCATTTTTTCTGTGGTCTTTATTTCTTTGTGCTGGTGTCCAGTTTCAGACCTATATTGATATCCTTTCTTCACTCATTCGTTGCAGGTGTCCATACCCCATTATCGGATTTTTTACTTCCATTCTTTCTCTGATTGTCTCATTTCTTACATGATCAAGTAAAGTTAAACCGGAAGATCTTCTCCAGTACATCATTTCGGTAGAAAGAAGTTTTTGTGGCATATTTTTATCTGTGACTCATACGTCAGTATTGGCTGAATCATAGCCTGATATACCTTTCTTTTTGTTTTCTTTGTTAGGTTATTACTCCACAAGATTGGATGTCGGGCTTTAATCACATTTTTTCCTTTTTCTATTTCCTTTAGTATATCTTTATTATCTTTTCCGTCTCCATCTATTGTAACTCCTAGGTATTCGTATTGTCTAACGTTTTTTATTATTCCACTTTCTGTTTCGATATCTTGTCCTGTGCCTCCTACAGTCATGCATTGTGTCTTTGGTACGCCTATCTCTAAATCCCATTTAGTGAATTCTTCTATTTATCATGTAAGTCATGTCTTACTGGTCTTTCACCAGAACTACCTGATTATCTGCAAAGAGGTTTGTATACAAGTGAGTGTCCTCTATCCATATCCACATGGGGCTACATTTTCTTATCCACTGTTTTAAAGTACTGCAGAGATAAATTTTAAACAGGGTTGAAAGGAGGCAGGAGCCCTGTTTCACTCCTTTTGTTTGTGAGAAACCCTCAGAAGTTTGATTTCCGACCTTAACAACCGCTTGGTTTTATCTATACAGTGTCTTTACGGCGTTTATATATATATATATATATATATATATATATATATATATATATATACACTATTTACGCCTGCTTCTTTCATTACGATCCATAATTTCTGCAAAGAGACGGAATCAAATGCCTTACGAAGATCTATGAAATTGCTAGTCTCTTTTTATTAATTATTGATTTTTGTGTCAAATTTCCTCATCATATTAAATAACTTCCTAATACATTTGTAGGTTTTAATTTTTAATACGATATTTTAATATTAGGTATAATTATTATGAGAGAGGGGGTTCACGATTTAAATGTCATGTAAAGTATTTAGTACATATATTATAATATCGGGAATTATATATCTTGAATATGTTGCTCCATTGTTTTCCCATAGTGTGTATTAATTTCATTAAATTTGAGAAAATATTTTAAGCGATTTGTAAATATAAACTTCATTGTTCGACTTTTTCAAGCCCGATAATCTGAACCAAACGGCGCCTAAACACCCCATAATACCCCTTTTAATTTCTCCTGTCATCCATAAGTTCATACAGGAAAAAATATTTTTCAGTCCACTGGATAGTTTCATTTGCATGTAAAGCACTTCAAAGAAATTATTTTAGCTCTTAAGCTCGTTTTGATATTCATGTGACTGTATCTCACCTAGTTAGTGTCGATTTGTATATGTGAGGTTATTCAGAGGCGTAGACTAGCTAACAGTGTGGAAAAGGTAAATTTTTGAAGGACGCGTTTAGTAAGACAATCATGGTTGTTTGGTTTAGATAGTGTCAAATTGAAATTATTATCCGACGTTTCGCCTACGATTGCACGAGACATCTTCAGAGATCTTTACTCCACGAGATTAGAACACTGAACGACTATCAAAGGACATCAGCCCAGTATTTATTCCATGTCTGATGTAGACTGCAACCCGCATCTTTATTAATTTACAAATTTGGATTGATTCTCTAATTTTACTTTAAAAAAAACCAGACACTGATGCTTGCATCTTAGTTACTTTTACATTAAAAGTGTAACCTGGGCAATGCTGGTATTCAACTACTGCAGATTGTACAATTTGTTTCTTTTTTATACATTTTTCAGGTTCTTTAAGCTAGTGGATATTGACCGTCCTATTTCACCTACATACACTTTATCACAACAGCAAGGTATCTTGTAAACGCATTTTGTTTGAAATGGTATTGCGTCCTCCGAAGACTTCAAACATTGTCCAACTTTCTCACATGTGTTGAAAATTGTCCGAATGGTTGATTTTCGGACCAATCTGGCAATCTCGTCGGTGGTTCCGTGTATGTAAGGTACAACAACATTGTCCATAGAAGATACATTTATGACATTTTGTTGAGGCGTTGGGATTTTATATTTATTAATTATTTATTAGTCAGTTTTTCCGTTTCTGATTTCAGTGATTGTTTGTCACATATTGAAAGTGATCTATGCATCAAAGAGTTTATGACGAATTGTTTTTGAGAAGGATGGTGGTGAGACGTTGCATTGATATATCAATTTGCATGTGTTGGTTTTCTGTACACAGAATGTCCTAATTTGCCATTCTTTTTCCTTTTTAATAGTACATCGAGAAAGGGAAGGGCACTATTTGACTCAGTTTTCATAGTGAATTTTATGCTAGGGTGTTGTTGATTTAGATGATCCAAGAAATTATGGAGGTTATATACACATTTGCACCAAAATTTAAGTTTTCGAAGAGCAGAAGACACTATCATCCTAGCTTGTAAATATATTTCTCAAACATCGAAGGCATATTACAACATGGCGCCCGACCAGGGACGACGAGACGAAAAGCCGTCAAGTCTTGGGCTTTGATTAGACCCGGACCCGGAAGACCACCAATGGTTGTTCGTTCTACAAATTTGTCAGACGCTCAGCTATCCATATATTCGAGATTACTGGTTGGGAACCTGAAGAATTTGGTGGGTTCCGATACTTCCGATGTTAAGGGGTAAAGTCGGGTATAAGATGCGGGTATATCCAGTTTTGTACCAAGCACGGGGCAAAATTATTAAAACTGAACGTTTGGAAATTGAATATTTTTTGTTACTTACTATAATGCAAACCGTGACCTCGGTGACCAAATATGTGACTAAATAAGTAAACTAAATGCTGGCTAATAAAGTTCATTCATATTCTATAAAATATTTTTTTATTTAATATTTTCCTTAACGTCCCGATTTTACCCCACTTTACTCTAAATGGAAGAAATAACTACTAACAGGAGATATTGACACGCTAGAACTAGAAAGCAATCATAAATAAAATTGGTTATAGAATTCACACTTTCTTTATGTTAATCACATTTTTTTAAGAAATAATTAAACGCCGACTTCAAAACTTTCTGTCCCATTAAAGATTTATATCGTTATTTTGAGCTCTTAAGACCATTTTTAGAAGGTCATTTACAAAAAAAAAATTGCAATAAAAATACCATGATCCGACAGTAAAATTAAAATTTGAGAATAAGGGAAAGAACTTTTCCTGTAGTTGGTTATCTACTACTACACTGTTAAAAATAACCTTAAATTTACTGATTTTTTACTATAAATCGTGAATAATTTACATTAATTTGAATTTAAAGCAAATTCATTGAAATATTAGTTCGTTGTGCATTAAATTTGGGTATCTTAAATTTCAATAAAGTAACTGAAAAGATATTTCAACTTCCGTACATTAAAATTAATTCACATATACCCTAATACTAGAGAAATTTACATTATTATTCAATATACATTGCATGAGATTCCAGGAGATGGCGCAACTTGTGTTGAACTTTTTATTTTGTATGATATAAGTTGCTTAAAGGGTTCAATCCTTATGTTGAGGTGACCATGTCTGCCCCGTACTGACAGGAATTAATGAGTTCGAAACTGGTCTAGATGAGGGACACTACCTATGGGGAAAATGTTCACCTTTTCTTGGTAGTTTCAGAATGTCTTGAACTCATATTAACGTTGGTGTATTAAATATATGATAATATATCTCAAATTCAATAAACACTAGCTGTATATTTAATGAACATAGTCACTTTAAAAAGTAATGATCAAACTTTAAATTTAATGTATGATTACATTATATTTAATGGAATAAATTAATTTAGATTAATGTAAAAAATTATTAAATTTAATGTAGAGCCGGGCGATACCTCCAAGTGTATTGATATAATGTATCAATATGTATCGAATAAAAAAAATATTGATACGTCGATATATTGGTATAAAAATATCGATATTCTAAATATCGATACATTCAGTATTGTTAATATTTTTATTCTTATGTTTGTTTTATAACGTCGTTTTCGCAAATGTAACAATTGAGAATTATACCAGCGAAATGTACCTGTGAACAATACAGTTAGCATGAGTTTTTGGTTTACAATTTAATAAAACATTTTTAAACAATATTTATCGTAGAAGATATGGTGAAAATAATAATCAATGACAAACTAAAGTAACTTAAAACCCGCAAACATAGGTAAATGATGCCCCTAAAATACAGACTATGGACTGTAAATGGTTGGTTCACACTTCAAAAATTATCAACTACCATTAAGAATTTTCACTAAACTAACACTAACAATATTAGAATAAAAATGCATCTATTATACATAAGAATTTAACAATTAGTAAAAATTAAGGGTGACCAATCAAAATCGTCCATCCAAATTCTAACCTAAAAGATAAACGTAAATTTTTTATTCCTCAGTTGTGATTGTTTAACTAATTTTATTTTAAAGTGTTTTGAGTATTTTATAACACATTTTTACTAAGTTTTATTTGTTTATAATGTTATTTTTTATATTTTGATGTACCTGTCAATTATTGTCCAGCCGATAACATCCGAAAGCGGACACGAATAATGCCGAAATTTTAAAAAGTTAAAAGTTGACCAACTTCTTAGTTGATAACTGAGTTTTTAATTTTTAGTTGGGAATATGAAGAGATAAAAGTAAAGTGTATCATTTAATTTGCAAGTGAAAGTTTATAGTGGAAATTCTTAGTGGTAGTTGATAACGTTTTACAGAATAATAAAGGGTAGCTGTTTGGTACTGTAAATTGGTGGGGCTATTTCAGCACTAAAATACTCCAGTGTGTCCTTGTTCTCTTCTTTGTTACACAATTAAAAAATGATTAAGTACATTTGTGCTGCCTTGTTGAAATTCATTGCAATAAATATTTGAATGCATTCATTGTTCGAGAAAACGCTGTTGTGGACCGTTTGACTAACATTTTTTTTTTTAATTTATTTATCCAATTACATACACTACAGAATGATACATTCTAAATGGTATGGCAAATGATATAGAACAATAACAAAAAACAAAAAGAAAATACAAGCAGTCAAACAAAATTCACAAGAAAAAAAAGAAGAATGTACAACAAAGTATATCATTTAAACATTATAATTGTTTTAATCCTTCGCTGTGAGTCCTTGAAAATGTCACAGTCCATATAAAATCAGTTATAATTAACCATATATCTATTTATGAAGGTGGACTGGCCGTAGTTGGTGCGATGATAGCTTTCCTGGAACAGCCGTTGCAGCCTAGTACGCCTTGATGGGACCCTAAGATTAATCTCGCTCAGCAATATGTCGCAGTCAATTATGTTATTAAATATTTTGAACAGGAACAAAAACATAGCTTCTCTTCTTCTGCTCTCCAGACTCTTGAGTCCACACAACATCAGTTTTGTTTCATAAGCTAAGCCCTGTGATAGAAAATGGTGCTTATATAGTAGATATTTCATGAATATATTTTGTACTCTCTCGAGTCTGTTTTGTGGGTGACATATAATTGAACAGTTGTTCAAAATGCTGCGAACAAGCGAGTTGTATAAGCAAGTCAGAGCTCTAGTGTCATTAATATGTCTCGAGTTTCACTCAATAAAACCCAGCATTCTTAGAGCCTTGATCGTGACGCTGTCAATATGAGCGTTGAATTGCAAATCTTTCGTGAAAATTACTCCCAAGTCATTGATAGATTCGACGGATTCGACGGGTTGACTCAGTATTTCATATGAATTAACAATTGGGTGATCGCACTTGAAGAAGCTGATACATTTGCATTTGGAGACGTTGATTTTTAGATGATTTGAAGCACACCAGTCGACGAAACAATCTAGATCAGTTTGTAATTGGTTATGATCTAAGTTAACAATGCTGTAAAATTTCAGATCATCGGCGTATAATAGGACCTGAGAGGAAACAAAGCAGGAGGTAACGTCGTTGATGAACAGAAGAAACAGAACCGGTCCAATGTATGACCCCTGAGGGACACCAAAAGTAGCCATGACTTCGCTGGATAGGGACCCGCACACCTCCACGCGCTGTCGTCTATCGCTGAGATAATTAACAGTCGTAGTGGGGTCGGATCTGATTACAAAGAAACAATACAATATTTATATAAGCGTATCGATACTTACGTATTCCAATATGAGTCAATATGGATACTAAATATCGAATATCGATGCTACATGTATCGATACATTGAAGTATCGATATATTTCGCACTGGTCTAATTTAATGCATTACACTAAATGCATTTAAGAAACGTTTATGAAATTTGCTTCCAGCACATTTACCTTAAATGCAATGCATTTTCTTTTTACAGTGTATTCTACTGCTTTTTTATTATCTAAGTTCTATAACGAGCAAATACCTTATTTATATAAATTTGCTAAACAAGAGTTGTGTTACTTCGGCATTTTATATACGCCCTCTACTACAAATTTAATTTAAACAAGCGACAAACACAAGAGGGGCAAAAATTCTCGTACCCATAGCCCCCTTGTTCTTCGCCCCTGAACGTCAGTTTACGTGTATGTGGATCACAGTCGGTCCTATATTTAAATGTGCGAGTGTGTTTGAGACTGCGGAATAGTTGTCCGTTCGGCACATCCAGCCTTTCGGAATTAATGGGGCTCCGCTCCAACGATTCGAGACATCCACGTGCCCGTTTTACCGGAAAACCGTTTGGTGTTGACAAATCGGGCGTACTTTACACTTGTACCCACCGAATAAACTAAGCGTGCATTACTGCGCATTTACACAGGCGGCATATCTGCAAAACCACCTGTTTGTTGTTGTTTTTTTTTATAATACGCTTTGTTTGTATGAGGCGGCATAATATTTAGGGAACCTTTTTACAAAAAAAAGCCTGTTCAGACAAAATTTGCTAATTATAGAATTATTACGGGATGTGCTGCGGATTCCCATATGCTGGATCGACAAGCAGCCCTGAAAGCTCTTCTGGGACAGAAATTATTATGTAAATCGGTCTGTAAATGTCAGAGTGAATTTATAGTACAAAGTAATGCAAAAGTACCTATGGATCAAAAAATAATACAAAAATTACTGGAGAACAGATAGGGATTGAATTATAAGAAGCTTTTTATGGGGAACCTGAACCATAAACTAGAACTAGCTATAATAATACTTTTAATGAATAGAGACTAACTTAGAAAAATCACAAATAAGCCTCACAAAATGAATTTTTATAATGGGAAGCTTGCTGCTGACTTTGTTGTCAAAATAGAGAGACAGTAAAATACGGGAAATCGTATTAAACGTGATATATATATATATATATATATATATATATATATATATATATATATATATATATATATATATATATATACATATTTTTTTTTCGCATATTAAATGCGAAATTTTACGTTGGTCCCTACAACTCGAGGCGTGTTTTCATACAGTTTATTACTCTTAATTCAATTCGCCTTCCTACTTATACCCCATCTAACACCCGCTATACTCACCACAGAAGTCATGGAAAGGTGCGTACAACGTAGTGAAATGATCTAGTGTACCGAATTCAGAAAAGCCCACATGCAAAGGTGAAAGTCGTACATCTTGACAGATTGGCCCATTATCCAGAAGATTTAGAAATTGCTAGATTATTCCTTTTCTTTTTTTTTTTTATTACACCATGTAGTATGGAAATCCTTCTAAATGCGGAATCTTTTGATATCCGGAAAAAGCGTCCAAAACGGCTTTCGCGGACAGTTAGTTTTTGAGAAGCCGTTGAAGTAACTTATATATATAGAGTTGTGTATGTAGGTATGTGTGTAGAGTTGGGAGTCTGTGCACTGCGACCTGGTAGATCTATTGTGTCCCCCTACTGCTGCCCAGTCGTAAGAATTACCTTATCTACTAGAACAGGTCCTCCAGCCCTATTTCTCTCAGAAATCTTAAGATGTTGGACGGCTTCAAGGTGGGTAGCTCCCCTTCTTCCATTTGCTGTGTTCTCAAGAACTATATCCTAGGGTCTTCATGAGCGCTGCAATCTGATATGAATATAGGTTTCTACCTCCTCCTCACTCTTCTCTTTCTACTAGTCTGAGTTTCTTGAGGTGTCCTTTCTGGTGGCAATGCTATATATATGTATATATATATATATATATATATATATATATATATATATATAT
Organism: Diaprepes abbreviatus; assembly: GCA_034092305.1. Taxonomy (NCBI): domain Eukaryota; kingdom Metazoa; phylum Arthropoda; class Insecta; order Coleoptera; family Curculionidae; genus Diaprepes; species Diaprepes abbreviatus. The sequence goes on from JASJET010000116.1 coordinate 46,643, forward strand.
ATATATATATATGTATTAAAATATTTCATAAACTATGACTAACTGAATTTTTTTAAGAGAAAAAAAACCTAAAAAAATGATCAGTCTACTATAAAAAATAGGTGTCAAGTCCATACTTCAGAAAAAAATTTATTAATTGTTTAATAATTGTTTTCACTTAAATTTTCACAAACAAAATGTTTTAATAAATAAAATACGATAACCCAGTTCCATTTCAATATTTTAAGATTTATACAAAACTGTCGGGTACGTTTGATTGGTGATACAAGAAGATATAATAGGGGTATGGGTGATAAACTGAGGGAAATTAGGTGGCTGAATATGTATGAAAGAAGAATGTTGCATAGCTTAGTATTATTTAATAAAATAATTCATAATAAACACCCAAATTATTTACACCAGAAATTTAAATTTAGATAGGAAGCTCAGGCAATTGATTTAAGACATAAATTTATTATTACTCCTCCTATTCACAATGCTATACTGTGTGAAAGATCGTTCAGTTATTAGATTTCATTACGATACAATAAACTTTCTTTGAATCTAAAATGTTTACCGCTACAAAAATTTAAAAGCGTAATTACCAGTCTACCAGTTAATGAGCGACACTTCGTAATGATTGTAAGACAGCTGTTACGCTGGTTAAGGGTTTCAAATATTGGTAATCAGTTATGTCATTGTTGGAAAGCATTATATACTATATTCTGTTATTTGTTTCTGTTCAGCATTTTGATTTTATTGCAATAAACATCTCAGATTTACAAGCCAAACGGTTTCGCACTCCCTCCAGGGATTATTAACTCATGCCAGGTATACCAAGATTACAAACTGTCAGACGATACGCGCTGTTGCAAGGAGAACTGATTTTTGAATCGGTTTATACAGATGCTCACTAAGGCCCAGTCCCTTAATGTTTTGCAGTAGGTTCTTTGGTATCACTCCAGAATATAGTATAATGGGAATCGTGTGGATGCCATTCATTGCTCACTGTTTGCGGATTTGCACCTCCAGATCTCTGTATTTGGCGATCTACTCATTGTATTTTGGTGTTAGGTTGTTGTTATTAGGTACAGCAATATCAATCAGTGTAGTTCGCCTAGAAATTTTATCTGTTAGTATAATGTCTGGCCTATTATAGGCAACTGTTTGATCTGTTAGAACCGTACGGTCTGAATATAACTTGGACTCGTTGTTCGCAAGAATAGGCTCCCGATTGTATTTATAGTAAGGTACTTTTCCTACCTGCAATAGTTTTAACTTATCTGGTAACTCTTGGTGGAGTATCTTAGCGGCAGAGTCGTGTCTTTCCATATACTCGGTTGCGGCCAACGTTTGGCATCCTCCAGTTATGTGCTGGAGTATCTCTGATGTTCGATAGCCATATCTACATTGGCCATTGCTATTGAGGGATCTCTGATGATGAACTTCGGATAGTTCTTCATCGGAATAACCTGGTCTTGGATAATTAATAAGAAACCCTCCGTTTCCGGAAATATCTGCTCTGAAACCAAATAATAGTTCGACGCTGAGTTGTCGACATTGTCCTGAATGATCTCATTTGGATGCTATCCAAGAAGTGGTTTCTGTAGCCAGGCTTATAGTTTCTCCTGGTCTGTTCGGTGGTGAGCAATATTCCGTTCTCTCAGCTGTACCGGCGTTGCTTGTGACCTTTTGTTAATAGTGTTCTTTCTACTATTTAGACTAGTTCTTAACACCCGTCTTACCCTCCTGACAAATTCGGTTGTTAATTCGTTCTTCATAGTATGATTGTCAATTCGTCTTGCCTGTTTCATACCTAGGTATTTGTATGTTTGTTCTGCTTCCATTGCAACTATAGTTTCATCGTCTGCATCCCAAATGCTCCAGGTTGTATTTTTCCTTTAACGATGTTCAAAATATGGCACTTGTCAAGTCCAAACTGCATTCCGATATCCCCGGAGAATTCTTTCAAAATTTTGAGCATTTACTCGAGCTGGTTTTTGGTAGCAGCCATCAGTTTAAGATCATTCATGTATAGATGATTCAATCTTACAATCCCTTCGTTGTTATTTCTAATACTAAAACCGTATCTGGTTGGGTTCAAATGGCGTGACAGTGGATTCATTGCAAGGCAGAACCACAATGGGCGATTCAGCCTCGAAATATTCCCTTTTGTATTGGAATTGTATTAATTTGGATGATATCGCTAGAGGGTACTTGCAATTGGATCATATTTCTCTTGGTTGACATGATGCGTTCTAATAAGGAAACAAAATTATTATCTACCCTATACATTCTCAATATAGTTGTGAGAAACTCATGTGACAGTGAATTGAAGGACTTCTTATGATTCACGTAAACAACAAAGAGGTGTCTTCGGTTAGTACAGGCTTGGTTACATATGACAGCGTTAATAATCAATTGCTCCTTGCATCCCATTGCTTCCCTGGTGCATCCTTTCTGTTGAGTTGCGATGATGTGCATAAATGTGCAATACACACATCTATTATTATATTATTAATATTAAAAAATATCTGAAATAAAAGCGAAAAAAATGAATTTTCGACATCCTGTATATTTTGGCCAATCCTAAAAAGACTGAGACGTATAAACACTATTAAATTGACCTAACTTTGATAAAAATCATTATTATACATATTTGTACATTATATGGAATCAATAACTCTTTCTTCAACTTTACCGTAGCCGAGTAAAAACAGGAAATCCGCTAAAAAATCTCTCTTCACATTTTTTTCCATTATTTTTGTCTCTATCGCCATCTTTCCAGCTCTCTTAACCGCCTGTTGCCGTCATGTAACTTAAGTCGGCTTTCTTAGAGGAACGGCTGGTACGCTTAATTTGCCACATTTGAGGAAAACACGACATGACTTCGGCTTATTTTTTATTTATTTTCTTCTTGGTGGTCGGTCAGTCATATCTCCTTTCCTCGGCTGAATTAAGTCAGGTGCCTTTTTATTTTCTGTTAAATTATTAGCTTATTAATAAGAACCTTTTGAATCATGAGCGGAGGGACATTTTATAATTGAAAAGTCAAAGTAAATTACTTTATGATATTTTGCACTCAATCAAACTTCTTTGGTGTAACACCTTAGGGTATTGTTCATAAATTAATTGATTATTATTTGCTGGAAATGTTCTGTTTTATTTTTTACATTATTTCTCAGGCAAAAAAAACATATATTCTAATTAATAGGCTGATAAGTAAGACCATAATTGTTTTGAGCGACTAAAGTTTGTTTCAGCTCCTCTGACACTCAGACTCACAACAGACTCATTCTGGGTCCTCTATTTTATCAGGCTAAGCAATTATTTTATGAGTTGTCTCATGGAGGTAGTCTCATAAGGATTCATTTTCAAATTATTTTGTGAAAATAACATAAAAAAAACTTTCTTGTTCACCAATTGGACCATCAGTGAAAATTAGCTAAAAACATGTAAATTAAAGGCTAATGTTATTTTAATAAAATTTTCCTCCAACATTTTTACATTAACATTTTCTAGGGGTCATTTCCTTCCCAGAAAATGTTTTTTGTTACGCTAGTACATGTGCCACAAGTGTGTTTCTTTAAATTTAATACTATTTTCGAATTTTAAATGTTATGCCTTTTTTATCGTAAATTCAATTATGGATAATGTCCAAAGTATTCAAAGATTTGTTCTTTAAGATAGAACCCTGATTATAATGCACTTTTTTTAATCATTATTGAAGTACGGGAAAACCAAGCGGTTGTTAAGGTCAAAAATCAAACTTCTGAGGCTTTCTCACAGACAAAAGGGTTAAGCCATTGAAATTGCAAAGAGGCCCAACAACTTAAATAGCAGAGATGATTGCCAGCGAATGCCTAATACTTGGAAAAATCTGCTTACAAAACATCGAACAGTACCACTTAGTAACGAAACAGATTACAACTCGGCAACGCAACACCAAACACTGGCAACAGGGCCGATAACGCGCAACAGGTCTCGCAACCTGATTGGCTAGAACCATTTGGAAAAAGAAGAGCGTCCGGCGTGCACACGGACCGACAGCACCCGAGTCGCGGGCGTCAGTTCGCTCGTAGACGCCATACATTGAGCTTTGAAAATGGTGAATGAGATTTCACCGAAACGTCAGCAGCCTTCCTGAGATTGACTCAGCACATACACGGGATGCCCGAAAACGATTGCATATATATATATATATATATATATATATATATATATATATATAGATATATATATATATATATATATATATATATATATATATATATATATATATATATATATATATAAAGTACGGGGAATGTTTTAATATTGTGACTTTTCTTCTGTTAATTGAAATAAATATTTGTTTATTTAAAAATATGATAGAATAATATTTATATTAGAAAAATAGAGCATATTATTGCACCCTTAGTTTTGTTGATTTCAGCATCGGGTTTTCTGTAAGTAGCCTGACAATCATCGAAAACTAACCCTGTAATATCAAAGGGTTACATTTCTCAAGAAAAAAGTATTAGGGTAGAAATAATAAGATTTCCAACAGAGTCTTAGTCTGTATTCAAAGCTCTTGGGAAGGAGAGGGGCGATCGCAAGAAAAACAAGTTGTCAACGGAAGGGAGTGCCAACAGCATACACATTTCTAATATAAAAGGCAGAATCGGTTTTATTTTCCTGTACTCAAAGCTCTTGGGAAGGAGAGGGGCGATCGCAAGAAAAACAAGTTGTCAACGGGAGGGAGTGCCAACAGCATACACATTTCTAATATAAAAGGCTGAATCGGTTTTATTTTCCTGTACTCAAAGCTCTTGGGAAGGAGAGGGGCGATCGCAAGAAAAACAAGTTGTCAACGGGAGGGAGTGCCAACAGCATACACATTTCTAATATAAAAGGCAGAATCGATTTTATTTTCCTGTACTCAAAGCTCTTGGAAGGAGAGAAGCGATCGCAAGAAAAACAAGTTGTTAACGGGAGGGAGTGCCAACAGCATACACATTTCTAATATAAAAGGCAGAATCGATTTTATTTTCCTGTACTCAAAGCTCTTGGAAGGAGAGAAGCGATCGCAAGAAAAACAAGTTGTTAACGGGAGGGAGTGCCAACAGCATACACATTTCTAATATAAAAGGCAGAATCGGTTTTATTTTAATGTACTCAAAGCTCTTGGGAAGGAGAGGGGCGATCGCAAGAAAAACAAGTTATCAACGGGAGGGAGTGCCAACAGCATACACATTTCTAATATAAAAGGCAGAATCGATTTTATTTTCCTGTACTCAAAGCTCTTGGAAGGAGAGAAGCGATCGCAAGAAAAACAAGTTGTTAACGGGAGGGAGTGCCAACAGCATACACATTTCTAATATAAAAGGCAGAATCGGTTTTATTTTAATGTACTCAAAGCTCTTGGGAAGGAGAGGGGCGATCGCAAGAAAAACAAGTTGTCAACGGGAGGGAGTGCCAACAGCATACACATTTCTAATATAAAAGGCAGAATCGATTTTATTTTCCTGTACTCAAAGCTCTTGGAAGGAGAGAAGCGATCGCAAGAAAAACAAGTTGTTAACGGGAGGGAGTGCCAACAGCATACACATTTCTAATATAAAAGGCAGAATCGGTTTTATTTTAATGTACTCAAAGCTCTTGGGAAGGAGAGGGGCGATCGCAAGAAAAACAAGTTATCAACGGGAGGGAGTGCCAACAGCATACACATTTCTAATATAAAAGGCAGAATCGATTTTATTTTCCTGTAATCAAAGCTCTTGGGAAGGAGAGGGGCGATCGCAAGAAAAACAAGTTGTCAACGGGAGGGAGTGCCAACAGCATACACATTTCTAATATAAAAGGCAGAATCGGTTTTATTTTCCTGTACTCAAAGCTCTTGGGAAGGAGGGGGGCGATCGCAAGAAAAACAAGTTGTCAACGGGAGGGAGTGCCAGCAGCTTACACATTTCTAATATAAAAGGCAGAATCGTTTTTATTTTCCTGTACTCAAAGCTCTTGGGAAGGAAAGGGGCGATCGCAAGAAAAACAAGTTGTCAACGGGAGGGAGTGCCAGCAGCTTACACATTTCTAATATAAAAGGCAGAATCGGTTTTATTTTCCTGTACTCAAAGCTCTTGGGAAGGAGAGGGGCGATCGCAAGAAAAACAAGTTGTCAACGGGAGGGAGTGCCAGCAGCTTACACATTTCTAATATAAAAGGCAGAATCGGTTTTATTTTCCTGTACTCAAAGCTCTTGGGAAGGAGAGGGGCGATCGCAAGAAAAACAAGTTGTCAACGGGAGGGAGTGCCAACAGCATACATATTTCTAATATAAAAGGCAGAATCGGTTTTATTTTCCTGTACTCAAAGCTCTTGGGAAGGAGGGGGGCGATCGCAAGAAAAACAAGTTGTCAACGGGAGGGAGTGCCAGCAGCTTACACATTTCTAATATAAAAGGCAGAATCGTTTTTATTTTCCTGTACTCAAAGCTCTTGGGAAGGAAAGGGGCGATCGCAAGAAAAACAAGTTGTCAACGGGAGGGAGTGCCAGCAGCTTACACATTTCTAATATAAAAGGCAGAATCGGTTTTATTTTCCTGTACTCAAAGCTCTTGGGAAGGAGAGGGGCGATCGCAAGAAAAACAAGTTGTCAACGGGAGGGAGTGCCAGCAGCTTACACATTTCTAATATAAAAGGCAGAATCGGTTTTATTTTCCTGTACTCAAAGCTCTGGGGAAGGAGAGGGGCGATCGCAAGAAAAACAAGTTGTCAACGGGAGGGAGTGCCAACAGCATACACATTTCTAATATAAAAGGCAGAATCGGTTTTATTTTCCTGTACTCAAAGCTCTTGGGAAGGAGAGGGGCGATCGCAAGAAAAACAAGTTGTCAACGGGAGGGAGTGCCAACAGCATACTCATTTTTAATATAAAAGGCAGAATCGTTTTTATTTTCTTGTACTCAAAGCTACTGGGAAGGAGAGGGGCGATCGCAAGAAAAACAAGTGGTCAACGGGAAGGAGGGCCAGCAGCATACACATTTCTAATATAAAAGGCAGAATCGGTTTTTTTTCCTGTACTCAAAGCTCTTGGGAAGGAGAGGGGCGATCGCAAGAAAAACAAGTTGTCAAAGGAAGGGAGTGCCAACAGAATACACATTTCTAATATAAAAGGCAGAATCGGTTTTATTTTCCTGCACTCGAAGCTCTTGGGAAGGAGAGGGGCGATCGCAAGAAAAACAAGTTGTCAACGGAAGTGAGTGCCAACAGCATGCACATTTCTAATATAAAAGGCAGAATCGGTTTTATTTTCCTGAACTGAAAGCTCTTGGGAAGGAGAGGGGCGATCGCAAGAAAAACAAGTTGTCAACGGGAGGGAGTGCCAGCAGCTTACACATTTCTAATATAAAAGGCAGAATCGGTTTTATTTTCCTGTACTCAAAGCTCTTGGGAAGGAGAGGGGCGATCGCAAGAAAAACAAGTTGTCAACGGGAGGGAGTGCCAGCAGCTTACACATTTCTAATATAAAAGGCAGAATCGGTTTTATTTTCCTGTACTCAAAGCTCTTGGGAAGGAGAGGGGCGATCGCAAGAAAAACAAGTTGTCAACGGGAGGGAGAGCCAACAGCATACACATTTCTAATATAAAAGGCAGAATCGGTTTTATTTTCCTGTACTCAAAGCTCTTGGGAAGGAGATGGGCGATCGCAAGAAAAACAAGTTGTCAACGGAAGGGAGTGCCAACAGCATACACATTTCTAATATTAAAGGCAGAATCGGTTTTATTTTCCTGTACTCAAAGCTCTTGGGAAGGAGAGGGGCGATCGCAAGAAAAACAAGTTGTCAACGGGAGGGAGTGCCAACAGCATACACATTTCTAATATAAAAGGCAGAATCGATTTTATTTTCCTGTACTCAGAGCTCTTGGAAGGAGAGAAGCGATCGCAAGAAAAACAAGTTGTTAACGGGAGGGAGTGCCAACAGCTTACACATTTCTAATATAAAAGGCAGAATCGGTTTTATTTTCCTGTACTCAAAGCTCTTGGGAAGGAGAGGGGCGATCGCAAGAAAAACAAGTTGTCAACGGGAGGGAGTGCCAGCAGCTTACACATTTCTAATATAAAAGGCAGAATCGGTTTTATTTTCCTGTACTCAAAGCTCTTGGGAAGGAGGGGGGCGATCGCAAGAAAAACAAGTTGTCAACGGAAGGGAGTGCCAACAGCATACACATTTCTAATATAAAAGGCAAAATCGGTTTTATTTTCCTGTACTCAAAGCTGTTGGGAAGGAGAGGGGCGATCGCAAGAAAAACAAGTTGTCAACGGGATGGAGTGCCAGCAGCTTACACATTTCTAATATAAAAGGCAGAATCGGTTTTATTTTCCTGTACTCAAAGCTCTTGGGAAGGAGAGGGGCGATCGCAAGAAAAACAAGTTGTCAACGGGAGGGAGTGCCAGCAGCTTACACATTTCTAATATAAAAGGCAGATTCGGTTTTATTTTCCTGTACTCAAAGCTCTTGGGAAGGAGAGGGGCGATCGCAAGAAAAACAAGTTGTCAACGGAAGGGAGTGCCAACAGCATACACATTTCTAATATAAAAGGCAGAATCGATTTTATTTTCCTGTACTCAAAGCTCTTGGAAGGAGAGAAGCGATCGCAAGAAAAACAAGTTGTTAACGGGAGGGAGTGCCAACAGCATACACATTTCTAATATAAAAGGCAGAATCGGTTTTATTTTCCTGTACTCAAAGCTCTTGGGAAGGAGAGGGGCGATCGCAAGAAAAACAAGTTGTCAACGGAAGAGAGTGCCAACAGCATACACATTTCTAATATAAAAGGCAAAATCGGTTTTATTTTCCTGTACTCAAAGCTCTTGGGAAGGAGAGGGGCGATCGCAAGAAAAACAAGTTGTCAACGGGAGGGAGTGCCAGCAGCTTACACATTTCTAATATAAAAGGCAGAATCGGTTTTATTTTCCTGTACTCAAAGCTCTTGGGAAGGAGAGGGGCGATCGCAAGAAAAACAAGTTGTCAACGGGAGGGAGTGCCAGCAGCTTACACATTTCTAATATAAAAGGCAGAATCGGTTTTATTTTCCTGTACTCAAAGCTCTTGGGAAGGAGAGGGGCGATCGCAAGAAAAACAAGTTGTCAACGGAAGGGAGTGCCAACAGCATACACATTTCTAATATAAAAGGCAGAATTGGTTTTATTTTCCTGTACTCAAAGCTCTTGGAAGGAGAGAAGCGATCTCAAGAAAAATAAGTAGTTAACGGGAGGGAGTGCCAACAGCATACACATTTCTAATATAAAAGGAAGAATCGATTTTATTTTCCTGTACTCAAAGCTCTTGGAAGGAGAGAAGCGATCGCAAGAAAAACAAGTTGTTAACGGGAGGGAGTGCCAGCAGCTTACACATTTCTAATATAAAAGGCAGAATCGGTTTTATTTTCCTGTACTCAAAGTTCTTGGGAAGGAGAGGGGCGATCGCAAGAAAATCAAGTTGTCAACGGGAGGGAGAGCCAACAGCATACACATTTCTAATATAAAAGGCAGAATCGGTTTTATTTTCCTGTACTCAAAGCTCTTGGGAAGGAGAGGGGCGATCGCAAGAAAAACAAGTTGTCAACGGGAGGGAGTGCCAGCAGCTTACACATTTCTAATATAAAAGGCAGAATCGGTTTTATTTTCCTGTACTCAAAGCTCTTGGAAAGGAGAGGGGCGATCGCAAGAAAAACAAGTTGTCAACGGGAGGGAGTGCCAGCAGCTTACACATTTCTAATATAAAAGGCAGAATCGGTTTTATTTTCCTGTACTCAAAGCTCTTGGGAAAGAGAGGGGCGATCGCAAGAAAAACAAGTTGTCAACGGGAGGGAGTGCCAGCAGCTTACACATTTCTAATATAAAAGGCAGAATTGGTTTTATTTTCCTGTACTCCAAGCTCTTGGGAAGAAGAGGGGCGATCGCAAGACAAACAAGTTGTCAACGGGAGGGAGTGCCAGCAGCTGACACATTTCTAATATAAAAGGTAGAATCGGTTTTATTTTCCTGTATTCAAAGCTCTTGGGAAGGAGAGGGGCGATCGCAAAAAAAAAAGTTGTCAACGGGAGGGAGTGCCAGCAGCTTACACATATCTAATATAAAAAACAGAATCGGTTTTATTTTCCTGTACTCAAAGCTCTTGGGAAGGAGAAGGGCGATCGCAAGAAAAACAAGTTGTCAACGGAAGGGAGTGCCATCAGCATACACATTTCTAATATAAAAGGCAGAATCGGTTTTATTTTCCTGTACTCAAAGCTCTTGGGAAGGAGAGGGGCGATCGCAAGAAAAACAAGTTGTCAACGGGAGGGAGTGCCAACAGCATACACATTTCTAATATAAAAGGCTGAATCGATTTTATTTTCCTGTATTCAAAGCTCTTGGAAGGAGAGAAGCGATCGCAAGAAAAACAAGTTGTTAACGGGAGGGAGTGCCAACAGCATACACATTTCTAATATAAAAGGCAGAATCGGTTTTATTTTCCTGTACACAAAGCTCTTGGGAAGGAGAGGGGCGATCGCAAGAAAAACAAGTTGTCAACGGAAGGGAGTGCCAACAGCATACACATTTCTAATATAAAAGGCAGAATCGGTTTTATTTTCCTGTACTCAAAGCTCTTGGGAAGGAGAGGGGCGATCGCAAGAAAAACAAGTTGTCAACGGGAGGGAGTGCCAGCAGCTTACACATTTCTAATATAAAAGGCAGAATCGGTTTTATTTTCCTGTACTCAAAGCTCTTGGGAAGGAGAGGGGCGATCGCAAGAAAAACAAGTTGTCAACGGGAGGGAGTGCCAGCAGCTTACACATTTCTAATATAAAAGGCAGAATCGGTTTTATTTTCCTGTACTCAAAGCTCTTGGGAAGGAGAGGGGCGATCGCAAGAAAAACAAGTTGTCAACGGGAGGGAGTGCCAGCAGCTTACACATTTCTAATATAAAAGGCAGAATCGGTTTTATTTTCCTGTACTCAAAGCTCTTGGGAAGGAGAGGGGCGATCGCAAGAAAAACAAGTTTTCAACGGGAGGGAGAGCCAACAGCATACACATTTCTAATATAAAAGGCAGAATCGGTTTTATTTTCCTGTACTCAAAGCTCTTGGGAAGGAGAGGGGCGATCTCAAGAAAAACAAGTTGTCAACGGAAGGGAGTGCCAACAGCATACACATTTCTAATATAAAAGTCAGAATCGGTTTTATTTTCCTGTACTCAAAGCTCTTGGGAAGGAGAGGGGCGATCGCAAGAAAACCAAGTTGTCAACGGGAGGGAGTGCCAACAGCATACACATTTCTAATGTAAAAGGCAGAATCGGTTTTATTTTCCTGTACTCAAAGCTCTTGGGAAGGAGAGGGGCGATCGCAAGAAAAACAAGTTGTCAACGGGAGGGAGTGCCAACAGCATACACATTTCTAATATAAAAGGCAGAATCGGTTTTATTTTCCTGTACACAAAGCTCTTGGGAAGGAGAGGGGCGATCTCAAGAAAAACAAGTTGTCAACGGAAGGGAGTGCCAACAGCATACACATTTCTAATATAAAAGTCAGAATCGGTTTTATTTTCCTGTACTCAAAGCTCTTGGGAAGGAGAGGGGCGATCGCAAGAAAACCAAGTTGTCAACGGGAGGGAGTGCCAACAGCATACACATTTCTAATGTAAAAGGCAGAATCGGTTTTATTTTCCTGTACTCAAAGCTCTTGGGAAGGAGAGGGGCGATCGCAAGAAAAACAAGTTGTCAACGGGAGGGAGTGCCAACAGCATACACATTTCTAATGTAAAAGGCAGAATCGGTTTTATTTTCCTGTACTCAAAGCTCTTGGGAAGGAGAGGGGCGATCGCAAGAAAAACAAGTTGTCAACGGGAGGGAGTGCCAACAGCATACACATTTCTAATGTAAAAGGCAGAATCGGTTTTATTTTCCTGTACTCAAAGCTCTTGGGAAGGAGAGGGGCGATCGCAAGAAAAACAAGTTGTCAACGGGAGGGAGTGCCAGCAGCTTACACATATCTAATATAAAAAACAGAATCGGTTTTATTTTCCTGTACTCAAAGCTCTTGGGAAGGAGAAGGGCGATCGCAAGAAAAACAAGTTGTCAACGGAAGGGAGTGCCAACAGCATACACATTTCTAATATAAAAGGCAGAATCGGTTTTATTTTCCTGTACTCAAAGCTCTTGGGAAGGAGAGGGGCGATCGCAAGAAAAACAAGTTGTCAACGGGAGGGAGTGCCAACAGCATACACATTTCTAATATAAAAGGCTGAATCGATTTTATTTTCCTGTACTCAAAGCTCTTGGAAGGAGAGAAGCGATCGCAAGAAAAACAAGTTGTTAACGGGAGGGAGTGCCAACAGCATACACATTTCTAATATAAAAGGCAGAATCGGTTTTATTTTCCTGTACTCAAAGCTCTTGGGAAGGAGAGGGGCGATCGCAAGAAAAACAAGTTGTCAACGGAAGGGAGTGCCAACAGCATACACATTTCTAATATAAAAGGCAGAATCGGTTTTATTTTCCTGTACTCAAAGCTCTTGGGAAGGAGAGGGGCGATCGCAAGAAAAACAAGTTGTCAAAGGGAGGGAGTGCCAGCAGCTTACACATTTCTAATATAAAAGGCAGAATCGGTTTTATTTTCCTGTACTCAAAGCTCTTGGGAAGGAGAGGGGCGATCGCAAGAAAAACAAGTTGTCAACGGGAGGGAGTGCCAGCAGCTTACACATTTCTAATATAAAAGGCAGAATCGGTTTTATTTTCCTGTACTCAAAGCTCTTGGGAAGGAGAGGGGCGATCACAAGAAAATCAAGTTGTCAACGGGAGGGAGTGCCAACAGCATACACATTTCTAATATAAAAGGCAGAATCGATTTTATTTTCCTGTACTCAAAGCTCTTGGAAGGAGAGAAGCGATCGCAAGAAAAACAAGTTGTTAACGGGAGGGAGTGCCAACAGCATACACATTTCTAATATAAAAGGCAGAATCGGTTTTATTTTCCTGTACTCAAAGCTCTTGGGAAGGAGGGGGGCGATCGCAAGAAAAACAAGTTGTCAACGGGAGGGAGTGCCAGCAGCTTACACATTTCTAATATAAAAGGCAGAATCGTTTTTATTTTCCTGTACTCAAAGCTCTTGGGAAGGAGAGGGGCGATCGCAAGAAAAACAAGTTGTCAACGGGAGGGAGTGCCAGCAGCTTACACATTTCTAATATAAAAGGCAGAATCGGTTTTATTTTCCTGTACTCAAAGCTCTTGGGAAGGAGAGGGGCGATCGCAAGAAAAACAAGTTGTCAACGGGAGGGAGAGCTAACAGCATACACACTTCTAATATAAAAGGCAGAATCGGTTTTATTTTCCTGTACTCAAAGCTCTTGGGAAGGAGAGGGGCGATCGCAAGAAAAACAAGTTGTCAAAGGAAGGGAGTGCCAACAGAATACACATTTCTAATATAAAAGGCAGAATCGGTTTTATTTTCCTGCACTCAAAGCTCTTGGGAAGGAGAGGGGCGATCGCAAGAAAAACAAGTTGTCAACGGAAGGGAGTGCCAACAGCATGCACATTTCTAATATAAAAGGCAGAATCGGTTTTATTTTCCTGTACTCAAAGCTCTGGGGAATGAGAGGGGCGATCGCAAGAAAAACAAGTTGTCAACAGAAGGGAGTGTCAGCAGCATACACATTTCTAATATAAAAGACAGAATCGGTTTTATTTTCCTGAAATTAAATCTCTTGGGAAGGAGAGGAGCTATTCCAAGAAAAACAAGTTGTCAACGGGAGGGAGTGCCAACGGCATATACATTTCTAATATAAAAAAGGCAGAATCGGTTTTATTTTCCTGTACGCAAAGCTCTTGGGAAGGAGAGGGGCGATCGCAAGAAAAACAAGTTGTCAACGGAAGGGAGTGCCAACAGCATTCACATTTCTAACATAAAAGGCAGAATCGGTTTTATTTTCCTGTACTCAAAGCTCTTGGGAAGGAGAGGGGCGATCGCAAGAAAAAAAAGTTGTCAACGAAAGGGAGTGCCAACAGCATACACATTTCTAATATAAAAGGCAGAATCGGTTTTATTTTCCTGTACTCAAAGCTCTTGGGAAGGAGAGGGGCGATCGCAAGAAAAACAAGTTTTCAACGGGAGGGAGTGCCAACAGCATACACATTTCTAATATAAAAGGCAGAATCGGTTTTATTTTCCTGTACACAAAGCTCTTGGGAAGGAGAGGGGCGATCGCAAGAAAAACAAGTTGTCAATGGGAGGGAGTGCCAGCAGCATACACATTTCTAATATAAAAGGCAGAATCGGTTTTATTTTTCTGTACCCAAAGCTCTTGGGAAGGAGAGGGGCGATCGCAAGAAAAACAAGTTGTCAACGGAAGGGAGTGCCAACAGCATACACATTTCTAATATAAAAGGCAGAATCGATTTTATTTTCCTGTATTCAAAGCTCTTGTGAAGGAGAGGGGCGATCGCAAGAAAAACAAGTTGTCAACGGAAGGGAGTGTCAGCAGCATACACATTTCTAATATAAAAGGCAGAATCGGTTTTATTTTCCTGTACTCAAAGCTCTTGGGAAGGAGAAAGCGATCACAAGGAGAACAAGTTGTCAACGGGAGGGAGTGCCAACAGCATACACATTTCTAATATAAAAGGTTGAATCGGTTCTATTTTCCTGAACTTAAAGCTCTTGGGAAGGAGAGGGGCGATCGCAAGAAAAACAAGTTGTCAACGGGAGGGAGTACCAGCAGCATACACATTTCTAATATAAAATGCAGAATCGGTTCTATTTTCCTGAACCTAAAGCTCTTGGAAAGGAGAGGGGCGATCACAAGAAAACAAGTTGTCAACGGGAGGGAGTGCCAGCAGCATACACATTTCTAATATAAAATGCAGAATCGGTTCTATTTTCTTGAACTTAAAGCTCTTGGGAAGGAGAGGGGCGATCGCAAGAAAAACAAGTTGTCAACGGAAGGGAGTGCCAACAGCATACACATTTCTAATATAAAAGGCAGAATCGGTTTTATTTTCCTGTACTCAAAGCTCTTGGGAATGAGAGGGGCGATAGCAAGAAAAACAAGTTGTCAACAGAAGGGAGTGTCAGCAGCATACACATTTCTAATATAAAAGGCAGAATCGGTTTTATTTTCCTGAACTTAAAGCTCTTGGAAAGGAGTGGGACGATCACGAGAAAAACAAGTTGTCAACGGGAGGGAGTGCCAACAGCATACACATTCCTAATATAAGAAGCAGAATCGGTTTTATTTTCCAGTACTCAAAGCTCTTGGGAAGGAGAGGGGCGATCGCAAGAAAAACAAGTTGTCAACGGGAGGGAGTGCCAGCAGCATACACATTTCTAATATAAAAGGCAGAATCGGTTTTATTTTCCTGTACTCAGAGCTCTTTTGAAGGAGAGGAGCGATCCCAAGAAAAACAAGTGGTCAACGGGAGGGAGTGCCAACGGCATACACATTTCTAATATAAAAAAAGCAGAATCGGTTTTACTTTCCTGTACTCAAAGCTCTTGGGAAGGAGAGGGGCGATCGCAAGAAAAACAAGTTGTCAACGGGAGGGAGTGCCAGCAGCATACACATTTCTAATATAAAAGGCAGAATCGGTTTTATCTTCCTGAAATTAAAGCTCTTGGAAAGGAGAGGGGCGATCGCAAGAAAAACAAGTTGTCAACGGGAGGGAGTGCCAGCAGCGTATACATTTCTAATATAAAAGGCAGAATCGGTTCTATTTTCCTGAACTTAAAGCTCTTGGGAAGGAGAGGGGCGATCACAAGGAGAACAAGTTGTCAACGGGAGGGAGTGCCAACAGCATACACATTTCTAATATAAAAGGCTGAATCGGTTCTATTTTCCTGAACTTAAAGCTCTTGGGAAGTAGAGGGGCGATCGCAAGAAAAACAAGTTGTCAACGGGAGGGAGTACCAGCAGCATACACATTTCTAATATAAAATGCAGAATCGGTTCTATTTTCCTGAACCTAAAGCTCTTGGAAAGGAGAGGGGCGATCACAAGAAAAACAAGTTGTCAACGGGAGGGAGCGCCAGCAGCATACACATTTCTAATATAAAATGCAGAATCGGTTCTATTTTCCTGAACTTAAAGCTCTTGGGAAGGAGAGGGGCGATCGCAAGAAAAACAAGTTGTCAACGGGAGGGAGTGCCAGCAGCATACACATTTCCAATATAAAAGGCAGAATCGGTTCTATTTTCCTGAACTTAAGGCTCTTGGAAAGGAGAGGGGCGATCACAAGGAAAACAAGTTGTCAACGGGAGGGAGTGCCAGCAGCATACACATTTCTAATATAAAAGGAAGAATCGATTTTATTTTCCTGTACTCAAAGCTCTTGGAAGGAGAGAAGCGATCGCAAGAAAAACAAGTTGTTAACGGGAGGGAGTGCCAACAGCATACACATTTCTAATATAAAAGGCAGAATCGGTTTTATTTTCCTGTACTCAAAGCTCTTGGGAAAGAGAGGAGCGATCGCAAGAAAAACAAGTTGTCAACGGGAGGGAGTGCCAGCAGCTTACACATTTCTAATATAAAAGGCAGAATCGGTTTTATTTTCCTGTACTCAAAGCTCTTGGGAAGGAGAGGGGCGATCGCAAGAAAAACAAGTTGTTAACGGGAGGGAGTGCCAACAGCATACACATTTCTAATATAAAAGGCAGAATCGGTTTTATTTTCCTGTACTCAAAGCTCTTGGGAAGGAGAGGGGCGATCGCAAGAAAAACAAGTTGTCAACGGGAGGGAGTGCCAGCAGCTTACACATTTCTAATATAAAAGGCAGAATCGGTTTTATTTTCCTGTACTCAAAGCTCTTGGGAAGGAGAGGGGCGATCGCAAGAAAAACAAGTTGTCAACGGGAGGGAGTGCCAGCAGCTTACACATTTCTAAAATAAAAGGCAGAATCGGTTTTATTTTCCTGTACTCAAAGCTCTTGGGAAGGAGAGGGGCGTTCGCAAGAAAAACAAGTTGTCAACGGGAGGGAGTGCCAGCAGCTTACACATTTCTAATATAAAAGGCAGAATCGGTTTTATTTTCCTGTAATCAAAGCTCTTGGGAAGGAGAGGGGCGATCGCAAGAAAAACAAGTTGTCAACGGGAGGGAGTGCCAGCAGCTTACACATTTCTAATATAAAAGGCAGAATCGGTTTTATTTTCCTGTACTCAAAGCTCTTGGGAAGGAGAGGGGCGATCGCAAGAAAAACAAGTTGTCAACGGGAGGGAGTGCCAACAGCATACACATTTCTAATATAAAAGGCTGAATCGATTTTATTTTCCTGTACTCAAAGCTCTTGGAAGGAGAGAAGCGATCGCAAGAAAAACAAGTTGTTAACGGGAGGGAGTGCCAACAGCATACACATTTCTAATATAAAAGGCAGAATCGGTTTTATTTTCCTGTACTCAAAGCTCTTGGGAAGGAGAGGGGCGATCGCAAGAAAAACAAGTTGTCAACGGAAGGGAGTGCCAACAGCATACACATTTCTAATATAAAAGGCAGAATCGGTTTTATTTTCCTGTACTCAAAGCTCTTGGGAAGGAGAGGGGCGATCGCAAGAAAAACAAGTTGTCAACGGGAGGGAGTGCCAGCAGCTTACACATTTCTAATATAAAAGGCAGAATCGGTTTTATTTTCCTGTACTCAAAGCTCTTGGGAAGGAGAGGGGCGATCGCAAGAAAAACAAGTTGTCAACGGGAGGGAGTGCCAGCAGCTTACACATTTCTAATATAAAAGGCAGAATCGGTTTTATTTTCCTGTACTCAAAGCTCTTGGGAAGGAGAGGGGCGATCGCAAGAAAAACAAGTTGTCAACGGGAGGGAGTGCCAACAGCATACACATTTCTAATATAAAAGGCAGAATCGGTTTTATTTTCCTGTACTCAAAGCTCTTGGGAAGGAGGGGGGCGATCGCAAGAAAAACAAGTTGTCAACGGGAGGGAGTGCCAGCAGCTTACACATTTCTAATATAAAAGGCAGAATCGTTTTTATTTTCCTGTACTCAAAGCTCTTGGGAAGGAAAGGGGCGATCGCAAGAAAAACAAGTTGTCAACGGGAGGGAGTGCCAGCAGCTTACACATTTCTAATATAAAAGGCAGAATCGGTTTTATTTTCCTGTACTCAAAGCTCTTGGGAAGGAAAGGGGCGATCGCAAGAAAAACAAGTTGTCAACGGGAGGGAGTGCCAGCAGCTTACACATTTCTAATATAAAAGGCAGAATCGGTTTTATTTTCCTGTACTCAAAGCTCTGGGGAAGGAGAGGGGCGATCGCAAGAAAAACAAGTTGTCAACGGGAGGGAGTGCCAACAGCATACACATTTCTAATATAAAAGGCAGAATCGGTTTTATTTTCCTGTACTCAAAGCTCTTGGGAAGGAGAGGGGCGATCGCAAGAAAAACAAGTTGTCAACGGGAGGGAGTGCCAACAGCATACTCATTTTTAATATAAAAGGCAGAATCGTTTTTATTTTCTTGTACTCAAAGCTACTGGGAAGGAGAGGGGCGATCGCAAGAAAAACAAGTGGTCAACGGGAAGGAGGGCCAGCAGCATACACATTTCTAATATAAAAGGCAGAATCGGTTTTTTTTCCTGTACTCAAAGCTCTTGGGAAGGAGAGGGGCGATCGCAAGAAAAACAAGTTGTCAAAGGAAGGGAGTGCCAACAGAATACACATTTCTAATATAAAAGGCAGAATCGGTTTTATTTTCCTGCACTCGAAGCTCTTGGGAAGGAGAGGGGCGATCGCAAGAAAAACAAGTTGTCAACGGAAGTGAGTGCCAACAGCATGCACATTTCTAATATAAAAGGCAGAATCGTTTTTATTTTCCTGTACTCAAAGCTCTTGGGAAGGAGAGGGGCGATCGCAAAAAAAAAAGTTGTCAACGGGAGGGAGTGCCAGCAGCTTACACATATCTAATATAAAAAACAGAATCGGTTTTATTTTCCTGTACTCAAAGCTCTTGGGAAGGAGAAGGGCGATCGCAAGAAAAACAAGTTGTCAACGGAAGGGAGTGCCATCAGCATACACATTTCTAATATAAAAGGCAGAATCGGTTTTATTTTCCTGTACTCAAAGCTCTTGGGAAGGAGAGGGGCGATCGCAAGAAAAACAAGTTGTCAACGGGAGGGAGTGCCAACAGCATACACATTTCTAATATAAAAGGCAGAATCGGTTTTATTTTCCTGTACTCAAAGCTCTTGGGAAGGAGATGGGCGATCGCAAGAAAAACAAGTTGTCAACGGAAGGGAGTGCCAACAGCATACACATTTCTAATATTAAAGGCAGAATCGGTTTTATTTTCCTGTACTCAAAGCTCTTGGGAAGGAGAGGGGCGATCGCAAGAAAAACAAGTTGTCAACGGGAGGGAGTGCCAACAGCATACACATTTCTAATATAAAAGGCAGAATCGATTTTATTTTCCTGTACTCAGAGCTCTTGGAAGGAGAGAAGCGATCGCAAGAAAAACAAGTTGTTAACGGGAGGGAGTGCCAACAGCTTACACATTTCTAATATAAAAGGCAGAATCGGTTTTATTTTCCTGTACTCAAAGCTCTTGGGAAGGAGAGGGGCGATCGCAAGAAAAACAAGTTGTCAACGGGAGGGAGTGCCAGCAGCTTACACATTTCTAATATAAAAGGCAGAATCGGTTTTATTTTCCTGTACTCAAAGCTCTTGGGAAGGAGGGGGGCGATCGCAAGAAAAACAAGTTGTCAACGGAAGGGAGTGCCAACAGCATACACATTTCTAATATAAAAGGCAAAATCGGTTTTATTTTCCTGTACTCAAAGCTGTTGGGAAGGAGAGGGGCGATCGCAAGAAAAACAAGTTGTCAACGGGATGGAGTGCCAGCAGCTTACACATTTCTAATATAAAAGGCAGAATCGGTTTTATTTTCCTGTACTCAAAGCTCTTGGGAAGGAGAGGGGCGATCGCAAGAAAAACAAGTTGTCAACGGGAGGGAGTGCCAGCAGCTTACACATTTCTAATATAAAAGGCAGATTCGGTTTTATTTTCCTGTACTCAAAGCTCTTGGGAAGGAGAGGGGCGATCGCAAGAAAAACAAGTTGTCAACGGAAGGGAGTGCCAACAGCATACACATTTCTAATATAAAAGGCAGAATCGATTTTATTTTCCTGTACTCAAAGCTCTTGGAAGGAGAGAAGCGATCGCAAGAAAAACAAGTTGTTAACGGGAGGGAGTGCCAACAGCATACACATTTCTAATATAAAAGGCAGAATCGGTTTTATTTTCCTGTACTCAAAGCTCTTGGGAAGGAGAGGGGCGATCGCAAGAAAAACAAGTTGTCAACGGAAGAGAGTGCCAACAGCATACACATTTCTAATATAAAAGGCAAAATCGGTTTTATTTTCCTGTACTCAAAGCTCTTGGGAAGGAGAGGGGCGATCGCAAGAAAAACAAGTTGTCTACGGGAGGGAGTGCCAGCAGCTTACACATTTCTAATATAAAAGGCAGAATCGGTTTTATTTTCCTGTACTCAAAGCTCTTGGGAAGGAGAGGGGCGATCGCAAGAAAAACAAGTTGTCAACGGGAGGGAGTGCCAGCAGCTTACACATTTCTAATATAAAAGGCAGAATCGGTTTTATTTTCCTGTACTCAAAGCTCTTGGGAAGGAGAGGGGCGATCGCAAGAAAAACAAGTTGTCAACGGAAGGGAGTGCCAACAGCATACACATTTCTAATATAAAAGGCAGAATTGGTTTTATTTTCCTGTACTCAAAGCTCTTGGAAGGAGAGAAGCGATCTCAAGAAAAATAAGTAGTTAACGGGAGGGAGTGCCAACAGCATACACATTTCTAATATAAAAGGAAGAATCGATTTTATTTTCCTGTACTCAAAGCTCTTGGAAGGAGAGAAGCGATCGCAAGAAAAACAAGTTGTCAACGGGAGGGAGTGCCAGCAGCTTACACATTTCTAATATAAAAGGCAGAATCGGTTTTATTTTCCTGTACTCAAAGTTCTTGGGAAGGAGAGGGGCGATCGCAAGAAAATCAAGTTGTCAACGGGAGGGAGAGCCAACAGCATACACATTTCTAATATAAAAGGCAGAATCGGTTTTATTTTCCTGTACTCATAGCTCTTGGGAAGGAGAGGGGCGATCGCAAGAAAAACAAGTTGTCAACGGGAGGGAGTGCCAGCAGCTTACACATTTCTAATATAAAAGGCAGAATCGGTTTTATTTTCCTGTACTCAAAGCTCTTGGAAAGGAGAGGGGCGATCGCAAGAAAAACAAGTTGTCAACGGGAGGGAGTGCCAGCAGCTTACACATTTCTAATATAAAAGGCAGAATCGGTTTTATTTTCCTGTACTCAAAGCTCTTGGGAAAGAGAGGGGCGATCTTAAGAAAAACAAGTTGTCAACGGGAGGGAGTGCCAGCAGCTTACACATTTCTAATATAAAAGGCAGAATTGGTTTTATTTTCCTGTACTCCAAGCTCTTGGGAAGAAGAGGGGCGATCGCAAGACAAACAAGTTGTCAACGGGAGGGAGTGCCAGCAGCTGACACATTTCTAATATAAAAGGTAGAATCGGTTTTATTTTCCTGTATTCAAAGCTCTTGGGAAGGAGAGGGGCGATCGCAAAAAAACAAGTTGTCAACGGGAGGGAGTGCCAGCAGCTTACACATATCTAATATAAAAAACAGAATCGGTTTTATTTTCCTGTACTCAAAGCTCTTGGGAAGGAGAAGGGCGATCGCAAGAAAAACAAGTTGTCAACGGAAGGGAGTGCCATCAGCATACACATTTCTAATATAAAAGGCAGAATCGGTTTTATTTTCCTGTACTCAAAGCTCTTGGGAAGGAGAGGGGCGATCGCAAGAAAAACAAGTTGTCAACGGGAGGGAGTGCCAACAGCATACACATTTCTAATATAAAAGGCTGAATCGATTTTATTTTCCTGTATTCAAAGCTCTTGGAAGGAGAGAAGCGATCGCAAGAAAAACAAGTTGTTAACGGGAGGGAGTGCCAACAGCATACACATTTCTAATATAAAAGGCAGAATCGGTTTTATTTTCCTGTACACAAAGCTCTTGGGAAGGAGAGGGGCGATCGCAAGAAAAACAAGTTGTCAACGGAAGGGAGTGCCAACAGCATACACATTTCTAATATAAAAGGCAGAATCGGTTTTATTTTCCTGTACTCAAAGCTCTTGGGAAGGAGAGGGGCGATCGCAAGAAAAACAAGTTGTCAACGGGAGGGAGTGCCAGCAGCTTACACATTTCTAATATAAAAGGCAGAATCGGTTTTATTTTCCTGTACTCAAAGCTCTTGGGAAGGAGAGGGGCGATCGCAAGAAAAACAAGTTGTCAACGGGAGGGAGTGCCAGCAGCTTACACATTTCTAATATAAAAGGCAGAATCGGTTTTATTTTCCTGTACTCAAAGCTCTTGGGAAGGAGAGGGGCGATCGCAAGAAAAACAAGTTGTCAACGGGAGGGAGTGCCAGCAGCTTACACATTTCTAATATAAAAGGCAGAATCGGTTTTATTTTCCTGTACTCAAAGCTCTTGGGAAGGAGAGGGGCGATCGCAAGAAAAACAAGTTTTCAACGGGAGGGAGAGCCAACAGCATACACATTTCTAATATAAAAGGCAGAATCGGTTTTATTTTCCTGTACTCAAAGCTCTTGGGAAGGAGAGGGGCGATCGCAAGAAAAACAAGTTGCTAACGGGAGGGAGTGCCAACAGCATACACATTTCTAATATAAAAGGCAGAATCGGTTTTATTTTCCTGTACTCAAAGCTCTTGGGAAGGAGAGGGGCGATCGCAAGAAAAACAAGTTGTCAACGGGAGGGAGTGCCAGCAGCTTACACATTTCTAATATAAAAGGCAGAATCGGTTTTATTTTCCTGTACTCAAAGCTCTTGGGAAGGAGAGGGGCGATCGCAAGAAAAACAAGTTGTCAACGGGAGGGAGTGCCAGCAGCTTACACATTTCTAATATAAAAGGCAGAATCGGTTTTATTTTCCTGTACTCAAAGCTCTTAGGAAAGAGAGGGGCGATCGCAAGAAAAACAAGTTGTCAACGGGAGAGAGTGCCAGCAGCTTACACATTTCTAATATAAAAGGCATTATCGGTTTTATTTTCCTGTACTCAAAGCTCTAGGGAAGGAGAGGGGCGATCGCAAGAAAAACAAGTTGTCAACGGGAGGGAGTGACAGCAGCTTACACATTTCTAATATAAAAGGCAGAATCGGTTTTATTTTCCTGTTCTCAAAGCTCTTGGGAAGGAGAGGGGCGATCGCAAGAAAATCAAGTTGTCAACGGGAGGGAGAGCCAACAGCAAACACATTTCTAATATAAAAGGCAGAATCGGTTTTATTTTCCTGTACTCAAAGCTCTTGGGAAGGAGAGGGGCGATCGCAAGAAAAACAAGTTGTCAACGGGAGGGAGTGCCAGCAGCTTACACATTTCTAATATAAAAGGCAGAATCGGTTTTATTTTCTTGTACTCAAAGCTCTTGGGAAGGAGAGGGGCGATCGCAAGAAAAACAAGTTGTCAACGGGAGGGAGTGCCAGCAGCTTACACATTTCTAATATAAAAGGCAGAATCGGTTTTATTTTCCTGTACTCAAAGCTCTTGGGAAGGAGAGGGGCGATCGCAAGAAAAACAAGTTGTCAACGGGAGGGAGAGCCAACAGCATACACATTTCTAATATAAAAGGCAGAATCGGTTTTATTTTCCTGTACTCAAAGCTCTTGGGAAGGAGAGGGGCGATCGCAAGAAAAACAAGTTGTCAACGGGAGGGAGTGCCAACAGCATACACATTTCTAATATAAAAGGCAGAATCGGTTTTATTTTCCTGTACTCAAAGCTCTTGGGAAGGAGAGGGGCGATCGCAAGAAAAACAAGTTGTCAACGGGAGGGAGTGCCAGCAGCTTACACATTTCTAATATAAAAGGCAGAATCGGTTTTATTTTCCTGTACTCAAAGCTCCTGGGAAGGAGAGGGGCGATCGCAAGAAAAACAAGTTGTCAACGGGAGGGAGAGCCAACAGCATACACATTTCTAATATAAAAGGCAGAATCGGTTTTATTTTCCTGTACTCAAAGCTCTTGGGAAGGAGAGGGGCGATCGCAAGAAAAACAAGTTGTCAACGGAAGGGAGTGCCAACAGCATACACATTTCTAATATAAAAGGCAGAATCGGTTTTATTTTCCTGTACTCAAAGCTCTTGGGAAGGAGAGGGGCGATCGCAAGAAAAACAAGTTGTCAACGGGAGGGAGTGCCAGCAGCTTACACATTTCTAATATAAAAGGCAGAATCGGTTTTATTTTCCTGTACTCAAAGCTCTTGGAAAGGAGAGGGGCGATCGCAAGAAAAACAAGTTGTCAACGGGAGGGAGTGCCAGCAGCTTACACATTTCTAATATAAAAGGCAGAATCGGTTTTATTTTCCTGTACTCAAAGCTCTTGGGAAAGAGAGGGGCGATCGCAAGAAAAACAAGTTGTCAACGGGAGGGAGTGCCAGCAGCTTACACATTTCTAATATAAAAGGCAGAATTGGTTTTATTTTCCTGTACTCCAAGCTCTTGGGAAGAAGAGGGGCGATCGCAAGAAAAACAAGTTGTCAACGGGAGGGAGTGCCAGCAGCTGACACATTTCTAATATAAAAGGCAGAATCGGTTTTATTTTCCTGTATTCAAAGCTCTTGGGAAGGAGAGGGGCGATCGCAAAAAAACAAGTTGTCAACGGGAGGGAGTGCCAGCAGCTTACACATATCTAATATAAAAAACAGAATCGGTTTTATTTTCCTGTACTCAAAGCTCTTGGGAAGGAGAAGGGCGATCGCAAGAAAAACAAGTTGTCAACGGAAGGGAGTGCCAACAGCATACACATTTCTAATATAAAAGGCAGAATCGGTTTTATTTTCCTGTACTCAAAGCTCTTGGGAAGGAGAGGGGCGATCGCAAGAAAAACAAGTTGTCAACGGGAGGGAGTGCCAACAGCATACACATTTCTAATATAAAAGGCTGAATCGATTTTATTTTCCTGTACTCAAAGCTCTTGGAAGGAGAGAAGCGATCGCAAGAAAAACAAGTTGTTAACGGGAGGGAGTGCCAACAGCATACACATTTCTAATATAAAAGGCAGAATCGGTTTTATTTTCCTGTACACAAAGCTCTTGGGAAGGAGAGGGGCGATCGCAAGAAAAACAAGTTGTCAACGGAAGGGAGTGCCAACAGCATACACATTTCTAATATAAAAGGCAGAATCGGTTTTATTTTCCTGTACTCAAAGCTCTTGGGAAGGAGAGGGGCGATCGCAAGAAAAACAAGTTGTCAACGGGAGGGAGTGCCAGCAGCTTACACATTTCTAATATAAAAGGCAGAATCGGTTTTATTTTCCTGTACTCAAAGCTCTTGGGAAGGAGAGGGGCGATCGCAAGAAAAACAAGTTGTCAACGGGAGGGAGTGCCAGCAGCTTACACATTTCTAATATAAAAGGCAGAATCGGTTTTATTTTCCTGTACTCAAAGCTCTTGGGAAGGAGAGGGGCGATCGCAAGAAAAACAAGTTTTCAACGGGAGGGAGAGCCAACAGCATACACATTTCTAATATAAAAGGCAGAATCGGTTTTATTTTCCTGTACTCAAAGCTCTTGGGAAGGAGAGGGGCGATCGCAAGAAAAACAAGTTGCCAACGGGAGGGAGTGCCAACAGCATACACATTTCTAATATAAAAGGCAGAATCGGTTTTATTTTCCTGTACTCAAAGCTCTTGGGAAGGAGAGGGGCGATCGCAAGAAAAACAAGTTGTCAACGGGAGGGAGTGCCAGCAGCTTACACATTTCTAATATAAAAGGCAGAATCGGTTTTATTTTCCTGTACTCAAAGCTCTTGGGAAGGAGAGGGGCGATCGCAAGAAAAACAAGTTGTCAACGGGAGGGAGTGCCAGCAGCTTACACATTTCTAATATAAAAGGCAGAATCGGTTTTATTTTCCTGTACTCAAAGCTCTTAGGAAAGAGAGGGGCGATCGCAAGAAAAACAAGTTGTCAACGGGAGAGAGTGCCAGCAGCTTACACATTTCTAATATAAAAGGCATTATCGGTTTTATTTTCCTGTACTCAAAGCTCTTGGGAAGGAGAGGGGCGATCGCAAGAAAAACAAGTTGTCAACGGGAGGGAGTGACAGCAGCTTACACATTTCTAATATAAAAGGCAGAATCGGTTTTATTTTCCTGTTCTCAAAGCTCTTGGGAAGGAGAGGGGCGATCGCAAGAAAATCAAGTTGTCAACGGGAGGGAGAGCCAACAGCAAACACATTTCTAATATAAAAGGCAGAATCGGTTTTATTTTCCTGTACTCAAAGCTCTTGGGAAGGAGAGGGGCGATCGCAAGAAAAACAAGTTGTCAACGGGAGGGAGTGCCAGCAGCTTACACATTTCTAATATAAAAGGCAGAATCGGTTTTATTTTCCTGTACTCAAAGCTCTTGGGAAGGAGAGGGGCGATCGCAAGAAAAACAAGTTGTCAACGGGAGGGAGAGCCAACAGCATACACATTTCTAATATAAAAGGCAGAATCGGTTTTATTTTCCTGTACTCAAAGCTCTTGGGAAGGAGAGGGGCGATCGCAAGAAAAACAAGTTGTCAACGGGAGGGAGTGCCAACAGCATACACATTTCTAATATAAAAGGCAGAATCGGTTTTATTTTCCTGTACTCAAAGCTCTTGGGAAGGAGAGGGGCGATCGCAAGAAAAACAAGTTGTCAACGGGAGGGAGTGCCAGCAGCTTACACATTTCTAATATAAAAGGCAGAATCGGTTTTATTTTCCTGTACTCAAAGCTCCTGGGAAGGAGAGGGGCGATCGCAAGAAAAACAAGTTGTCAACGGGAGGGAGAGCCAACAGCATACACATTTCTAATATAAAAGGCAGAATCGGTTTTATTTTCCTGTACTCAAAGCTCTTGGGAAGGAGAGGGGCGATCGCAAGAAAAACAAGTTGTCAACGGAAGGGAGTGCCAACAGCATACACATTTCTAATATAAAAGGCAGAATCGGTTTTATTTTCCTGTACTCAAAGCTCTTGGGAAGGAGAGGGGCGATCTCAAGAAAAACAAGTTGTCAACGGAAGGGAGTGCCAACAGCATACACATTTCTAATATAAAAGTCAGAATCGGTTTTATTTTCCTGTACTCAAAGCTCTTGGGAAGGAGAGGGGCGATCGCAAGAAAACCAAGTTGTCAACGGGAGGGAGTGCCAACAGCATACACATTTCTAATGTAAAAGGCAGAATCGGTTTTATTTTCCTGTACTCAAAGCTCTTGGGAAGGAGAGGGGCGATCGCAAGAAAAACAAGTTGTCAACGGGAGGGAGTGCCAACAGCATACACACTTCTAATGTAAAAGGCAGAATCGGTTTTATTTTCCTGTACTCAAAGCTCTTGGGAAGGAGAGGGGCGATCGCAAGAAAAACAAGTTGTCAACGGGAGGGAGTGCCAACAGCATACACATTTCTAATGTAAAAGGCAGAATCGGTTTTATTTTCCTGTACTCAAAGCTCTTGGGAAGGAGAGGGGCGATCGCAAGAAAAACAAGTTGTCAACGGGAGGGAGTGCCAGCAGCTTACACATATCTAATATAAAAAACAGAATCGGTTTTATTTTCCTGTACTCAAAGCTCTTGGGAAGGAGAAGGGCGATCGCAAGAAAAACAAGTTGTCAACGGAAGGGAGTGCCAACAGCATACACATTTCTAATATAAAAGGCAGAATCGGTTTTATTTTCCTGTACTCAAAGCTCTTGGGAAGGAGAGGGGCGATCGCAAGAAAAACAAGTTGTCAACGGGAGGGAGTGCCAACAGCATACACATTTCTAATATAAAAGGCTGAATCGATTTTATTTTCCTGTACTCAAAGCTCTTGGAAGGAGAGAAGCGATCGCAAGAAAAACAAGTTGTTAACGGGAGGGAGTGCCAACAGCATACACATTTCTAATATAAAAGGCAGAATCGGTTTTATTTTCCTGTACTCAAAGCTCTTGGGAAGGAGAGGGGCGATCGCAAGAAAAACAAGTTGTCAACGGAAGGGAGTGCCAACAGCATACACATTTCTAATATAAAAGGCAGAATCGGTTTTATTTTCCTGTACTCAAAGCTCTTGGGAAGGAGAGGGGCGATCGCAAGAAAAACAAGTTGTCAAAGGGAGGGAGTGCCAGCAGCTTACACATTTCTAATATAAAAGGCAGAATCGGTTTTATTTTCCTGTACTCAAAGCTCTTGGGAAGGAGAGGGGCGATCGCAAGAAAAACAAGTTGTCAACGGGAGGGAGTGCCAGCAGCTTACACATTTCTAATATAAAAGGCAGAATCGGTTTTATTTTCCTGTACTCAAAGCTCTTGGGAAGGAGAGGGGCGATCACAAGAAAATCAAGTTGTCAACGGGAGGGAGTGCCAACAGCATACACATTTCTAATATAAAAGGCAGAATCGATTTTATTTTCCTGTACTCAAAGCTCTTGGAAGGAGAGAAGCGATCGCAAGAAAAACAAGTTGTTAACGGGAGGGAGTGCCAACAGCATACACATTTCTAATATAAAAGGCAGAATCGGTTTTATTTTCCTGTACTCAAAGCTCTTGGGAAGGAGGGGGGCGATCGCAAGAAAAACAAGTTGTCAACGGGAGGGAGTGCCAGCAGCTTACACATTTCTAATATAAAAGGCAGAATCGTTTTTATTTTCCTGTACTCAAAGCTCTTGGGAAGGAGAGGGGCGATCGCAAGAAAAACAAGTTGTCAACGGGAGGGAGTGCCAGCAGCTTACACATTTCTAATATAAAAGGCAGAATCGGTTTTATTTTCCTGTACTCAAAGCTCTTGGGAAGGAGAGGGGCGATCGCAAGAAAAACAAGTTGTCAACGGGAGGGAGAGCTAACAGCATACACACTTCTAATATAAAAGGCAGAATCGGTTTTATTTTCCTGTACTCAAAGCTCTTGGGAAGGAGAGGGGCGATCGCAAGAAAAACAAGTTGTCAAAGGAAGGGAGTGCCAACAGAATACACATTTCTAATATAAAAGGCAGAATCGGTTTTATTTTCCTGCACTCAAAGCTCTTGGGAAGGAGAGGGGCGATCGCAAGAAAAACAAGTTGTCAACGGAAGGGAGTGCCAACAGCATGCACATTTCTAATATAAAAGGCAGAATCGGTTTTATTTTCCTGTACTCAAAGCTCTGGGGAATGAGAGGGGCGATCGCAAGAAAAACAAGTTGTCAACAGAAGGGAGTGTCAGCAGCATACACATTTCTAATATAAAAGACAGAATCGGTTTTATTTTCCTGAAATTAAATCTCTTGGGAAGGAGAGGAGCGATTCCAAGAAAAACAAGTTGTCAACGGGAGGGAGTGCCAACGGCATATACATTTCTAATATAAAAAAGGCAGAATCGGTTTTATTTTCCTGTACGCAAAGCTCTTGGGAAGGAGAGGGGCGATCGCAAGAAAAACAAGTTGTCAACGGAAGGGAGTGCCAACAGCATTCACATTTCTAACATAAAAGGCAGAATCGGTTTTATTTTCCTGTACTCAAAGCTCTTGGGAAGGAGAGGGGCGATCGCAAGAAAAAAAAGTTGTCAACGAAAGGGAGTGCCAACAGCATACACATTTCTAATATAAAAGGCAGAATCGGTTTTATTTTCCTGTACTCAAAGCTCTTGGGAAGGAGAGGGGCGATCGCAAGAAAAACAAGTTTTCAACGGGAGGGAGTGCCAACAGCATACACATTTCTAATATAAAAGGCAGAATCGGTTTTATTTTCCTGTACACAAAGCTCTTGGGAAGGAGAGGGGCGATCGCAAGAAAAACAAGTTGTCAATGGGAGGGAGTGCCAGCAGCATACACATTTCTAATATAAAAGGCAGAATCGGTTTTATTTTTCTGTACCCAAAGCTCTTGGGAAGGAGAGGGGCGATCGCAAGAAAAACAAGTTGTCAACGGAAGGGAGTGCCAACAGCATACACATTTCTAATATAAAAGGCAGAATCGATTTTATTTTCCTGTATTCAAAGCTCTTGTGAAGGAGAGGGGCGATCGCAAGAAAAACAAGTTGTCAACGGAAGGGAGTGTCAGCAGCATACACATTTCTAATATAAAAGGCAGAATCGGTTTTATTTTCCTGTACTCAAAGCTCTTGGGAAGGAGAAAGCGATCACAAGGAGAACAAGTTGTCAACGGGAGGGAGTGCCAACAGCATACACATTTCTAATATAAAAGGCTGAATCGGTTCTATTTTCCTGAACTTAAAGCTCTTGGGAAGGAGAGGGGCGATCGCAAGAAAAACAAGTTGTCAACGGGAGGGAGTACCAGCAGCATACACATTTCTAATATAAAATGCAGAATCGGTTCTATTTTCCTGAACCTAAAGCTCTTGGAAAGGAGAGGGGCGATCACAAGAAAACAAGTTGTCAACGGGAGGGAGTGCCAGCAGCATACACATTTCTAATATAAAATGCAGAATCGGTTCTATTTTCTTGAACTTAAAGCTCTTGGGAAGGAGAGGGGCGATCGCAAGAAAAACAAGTTGTCAACGGAAGGGAGTGCCAACAGCATACACATTTCTAATATAAAAGGCAGAATCGGTTTTATTTTCCTGTACTCAAAGCTCTTGGGAATGAGAGGGGCGATAGCAAGAAAAACAAGTTGTCAACAGAAGGGAGTGTCAGCAGCATACACATTTCTAATATAAAAGGCAGAATCGGTTTTATTTTCCTGAACTTAAAGCTCTTGGAAAGGAGTGGGACGATCACGAGAAAAACAAGTTGTCAACGGGAGGGAGTGCCAACAGCATACACATTCCTAATATAAGAAGCAGAATCGGTTTTATTTTCCAGTACTCAAAGCTCTTGGGAAGGAGAGGGGCGATCGCAAGAAAAACAAGTTGTCAACGGGAGGGAGTGCCAGCAGCATACACATTTCTAATATAAAAGGCAGAATCGGTTTTATTTTCCTGTACTCAGAGCTCTTTTGAAGGAGAGGAGCGATCCCAAGAAAAACAAGTGGTCAACGGGAGGGAGTGCCAACGGCATACACATTTCTAATATAAAAAAAGCAGAATCGGTTTTACTTTCCTGTACTCAAAGCTCTTGGGAAGGAGAGGGGCGATCGCAAGAAAAACAAGTTGTCAACGGGAGGGAGTGCCAGCAGCATACACATTTCTAATATAAAAGGCAGAATCGGTTTTATCTTCCTGAAATTAAAGCTCTTGGAAAGGAGAGGGGCGATCGCAAGAAAAACAAGTTGTCAACGGGAGGGAGTGCCAGCAGCGTATACATTTCTAATATAAAAGGCAGAATCGGTTCTATTTTCCTGAACTTAAAGCTCTTGGGAAGGAGAGGGGCGATCACAAGGAGAACAAGTTGTCAACGGGAGGGAGTGCCAACAGCATACACATTTCTAATATAAAAGGCTGAATCGGTTCTATTTTCCTGAACTTAAAGCTCTTGGGAAGTAGAGGGGCGATCGCAAGAAAAACAAGTTGTCAACGGGAGGGAGTACCAGCAGCATACACATTTCTAATATAAAATGCAGAATCGGTTCTATTTTCCTGAACCTAAAGCTCTTGGAAAGGAGAGGGGCGATCACAAGAAAAACAAGTTGTCAACGGGAGGGAGCGCCAGCAGCATACACATTTCTAATATAAAATGCAGAATCGGTTCTATTTTCCTGAACTTAAAGCTCTTGGGAAGGAGAGGGGCGATCGCAAGAAAAACAAGTTGTCAACGGGAGGGAGTGCCAGCAGCATACACATTTCCAATATAAAAGGCAGAATCGGTTCTATTTTCCTGAACTTAAGGCTCTTGGAAAGGAGAGGGGCGATCACAAGGAAAACAAGTTGTCAACGGGAGGGAGTGCCAGCAGCATACACATTTCGAATATAACAGGCTGAACCGGTTCTATTTTCCTGAACTTAAAGCTCTTGGAAAGGAGAGGGGCGATCAAAAGAAAAATAAGTTTTCAAAGGGAGGGAGTATCAGCAGCATACACATTTCTAATATAAAAGTCAGAATCGGTTCTATTTTCCTGAACTTAAAGCTCTTGGAAAAGAGAGGGGCGACCACAAGAAAAACAAGTTGTCAACGGGAGGGAGTGCCAGCAGCATACACATTTCTAATATAAAAGGCAGAATCGGTTCTATTTTCCTGAACTCAAAGCTCTTGGGAGGGAGAGGGGCGATCGCAAGAAAAACAAGTTGTCAACGGGAGGAAGTGCCGGCAGCATACACATTTCTAATATTAAAAGCAGAATCGGTTCTATTTTCTTGAACTCAAAACTCTTGGGAAGGAGAGGGGCGATCGCAAGAAAAACAAGTTGTCAAAGGGAGGGAGTGCCAGCAGCAAACACATTTCTAATATAAAAAGCAGAATCGGTTCTATTTTCCTGAACTTAAAGCTCTTGGGAAGGAGAGGGGCGATCGCAAGAAAAACAAGTTGTCAACGGAAGGGAGTGCCAGCAGCATACACATTTCTAATATAAAAGGCAGAATCGGTTTTATTTTCCTGAACTTAAAGCTCTTGGAAAGGAGAGGGGCAATCACAAGAAAAACAAGTTGTCAACGGGAGGGAGTGCCAACAGCATACACATTTCGAATGTAAAAGGCAGAATGGGTTTTATTTTCCTGTACTCAAAGCTCTTGGGAAGGAGAGGGGCGATCGCAAGAAAAACAAGTTGTCAACGGGAGGGAGTGCCAGCAGCATACATATTTCTAATATAAAAGGCAGGATCGGTTTTATTTTCCTGTACTCAAAGCTCTTGGGAAAGAGAGGGGCGATCGCAAGAAAAACAAGTTGTCAACGGGAGGGAGTGCCAACAGCATACACATTTCTAATATAAAAAATGCAGAATCGGTTTTATTTTCCTGTACTCAAAGCTCTTGGGAAGGAGAGGGGCGATCGCAAGAAAAACAAATTGTCAACGGAAGGGAGTGCCAACAGCATACACATTTCTAATACAAAAGGCAGAATCGGTTTTATTTTCCTGTACTCAAAGCTCTTGGGAAATAGAGGGGCGATCGCAAGAAAAACAAGTTGTCAACGGAAGGGAGTGAAAACAGCATACACATTTCTAATATAAAAGGCAGAATCGGTTTTATTTTCCAACAAGAGTTCTGGAAACTCGCGATAGGTCGTAAAGGCATATCTTGTTTATGTATCTTCAAGAGTTCATAGACATGTGGGATTTTGCTGTGGTGTGGCGTCAACTTAGTCTGGCTCTTCTCAAGAATATACGTTTCAAGTTTCTTAAGAACGCGATAGATTCTTCCTTGAATTACAGATGCACGATCTTCAGCAAGAGATGAATAGTTTTCTTTCTTGAAAACTTCGTCAATTTTTTGGCTGTATATCCCAGCGTTCATTACGACTACGGGATTTCCTTTATATGCTGGTAGAATTATATTACTGGAATCTTTATGTGGGTTCACCAGGGTAGTTTTTTCATCTCTGCTAATGTTTGATTTCGTTTTTCCGGATTTTTACAGAGTTTATTTTACCTTCAACCTGAATTCATTTGCAAAAGGAACTTCGATGTTAGCTGAAGCCAATGCGCTAATTCTATCAAGAATGGGAATCTCTTTCGGAGCAACCATGGAGTTTTTGTTTTATTGATCAAATATGGCGGATGGGAAAAGGGGGTCGCGAACATCTTTAAATAATTTAAAAAAGACCGCGACTAAAAAATTGTTGGGAACTACTGATTTAGAAGATTCAAGTTTTAAGTTCCAAAGTTAAACTGTTATTACTTATAAATACTAAAACATTATTTGCCTGAAACTTGGGTTGTTAATCAACCGATTTCCCGCATATTCCCTTATTTCTAGCAAATGTCTGTTGCAATATATTTACAAAACCTACATGGGGGTTCACTACGCTCCTGCACTTATCTAGCCTACATATCTGCTAACTGTGCATGTCTTTACATTGCAACAGACCAGTATTGAATATCGCTAGATCGCATTTTGCGGTATTGATAGTGACAGTTGTGGTATAAAAAATGTTTTTAAATTGTCGTTATCAGCCAATCTAAATTTAATTGTCATTTTTATTTCTTTATTAAAAGGTATAATTAGTTACGCAAGATATCTGAAGACCGTAGGTAAAAGATATGATTATTTTTGTGTTCTAGATATGTACATTAGTCTTATCCACTACTTTTTAACCGACTTCTAAACGAAGGATTCGTCGAGTATGTATGTTTTTTTTTATGTATGTACACCGATTACTCCGGAACGGCGCCACCACCGATTTGAATGAAATTTTTTACGTTATATTCAGGAAGTTGCTGCGGTGGTCCCATATTTTTTTGGACGAACTTGGTGCAGTAATATACAAGATGTCGCTGACCATATGGCGGCCAAAAAAATTAATTTTTTCTGATTTTCTCCCAAATTGGTATGGGGGAATTTTTGGGGTCGAACACAACGAATCTGAAATTATTCTTAAAAAATTCAATATGGCGCATAAAAAAAATTATCTTTGTCTGATTTTCTCCAAAATCGGTATGGGGGAGTTTTCGGGGTCGCACATAATGGGTCCAAAATATTTTTAAAAAATTCAATCTGACGGATCGAATATGGCCGACGAAAAAATCAATTGTGTCCGATTTTCTTCAAAATTGATACGGGGGAGTTTTCAGGGTCGCACATAACGAATCTGAAATTATTTTTAAAAAATTCAATATGGAGGATCCAAGTTGACGGATTAAAGATTTTACATCTTCCAATTTTGTCTAAAATCAGTATTGGGATATTTTTGTTAGTGTTAATTATGAATTTAAAATATTTTTTGAGAAAAACTCAATCTGGCAGATTCAATATGGTGTCCTAGAAATTATACATTTTTCGATTTTCTCCCAAACTGATATAGGGGGTTCTTGAGGGTGTAAATTATGAATTTAAAAGTATTTTTCAGGATTCAATATGGCAAATCCAAGATAGCGGACTAAAAATTTTACATTTTTCCATTGTTCAAAGGTGGGACTGAATCGTTTTTGAGGATGTAAATAGCGAATATGATTTCATTCAAAAATTGTACTAGGGGGCTTTGAAGGGTTTAGATTTAAATTAGATTAAGACTTAAAATAATTTTTTTGGAATTTAATATAACGGATGCAATATGGTGGGTTGAAAATTTTATCTTATTTGCATTTTCAGAAGGTTTTGGGGGTCGTGTATTACGAATAGGAAGTTATTTTTTTGCAACTATTAGGTTGATAAGATACAATATGAGGGACAGAAAATTTTACATATTCCGATTTTATCTAAAATTGATATTGTGGGGTTCTTGAGGCGTTTACAAACTCAATATGCATTATAAAATATATCGAGCTAAGACATTTACATCTCAGGTTCTTTAACCATCGATATTGGAAGATTTTGGGGCCTATATTACCAATCTAAAATTAATTTGGAATTTAAGATAGTGGATTTACTATGACAGACTAAATATTTGCTTGACACAATTTTACTAGTATTTGGAAAACTCTAAGAACCAAAGAATTTTTAGTGGTTCATTTTAGTTTGATTTACAACTTTTGATAAAATGGGTACTTTTTTGCTACCTTGGAATCATTGCGAGGTACACTAATCTCGATTAGATCTTAGTTAGAATGCATTATGATATCCATCATAATGCATTCTAAAATTAAAAATAAAATTTTTATAAAAAAATTGAACTGACTTCCAAAAATGCGCTAAAAAGTGAAAAATGACTATAAATTTTTATATGAAATTGAACTTTTTGAAGTCGGCGCCAAGTTATTTGTAAATGAAATAAATAACTACTAATATATACAAATTATGGTAAGAAAGCAATTACAAATAATTTATTTTAAATCTGGTTATGTAAATCACATTTTGTCAGGTATTAGTTTGGCGCCGACTTCAAAAAATTCAATTTCATATAAAAATTTATAGTTATTTTTCACTTTTTAGCGTATTTTTAGCAGTTGGTTCAATTTTTTTATAAAAATTTTATTATTACGTAAAAAAAAGTGGATCAATTAATTGAGTGGCTTATCTGTTCCTCACTTATTTCACCTAAAATGGTTACTGGTTAAATGGAAATCTGCTATAACAAACAAAGGTTAAGAAAAAACAGTTACCAAATTTTTAACACAAAAGAAAACATTTTATCACAAATGTACAACGCAATGTGATATTTATTTTCCTTCAAAAATTCTCTTTGGAAGTATTAAGAATTGTGCTCTGTAAGTAGGAGAAGTTCTTTAAAATGTTTTAGACTTTTTTTTGCGAAACAAAGAATAGTTTAAAGATTTTATATTAAAAACTTTTCCCTTCTAAAAGAGTTGTTTGTTTCGGAAGAGCATATATAGCTTTTTTGAAATAAATCTGACTAAATAATAACAGTAACAAACTGAGACCTGTCACTTACTGTTAGGACTCTTAATATATTACCACAATAAAATTCACACTTAACCACATTAGCTACAGTTTTCGAGACCAAAAGGGCAACATTATCCACAATAGAATCAGGGATAAATAACAAAAGCAGTTAGAGTGTCGCACTCCCTTTTATACGTTTAATATTTCACACAAAATAAGACATCAAAATCAACACGATTAGGAATAATGGAGCTAAACAAATTAAATAACAAAGATAAGAAATGATTTAAACTTTCGCTGGGGTTGAGGCTACAAATTTGGTGGTATTTGAGAGCTGGAATACAGTCAACACGTCAAACCTCATCAAAACTGATCATTTTGGGTGATATAGTCTCAACTAACATAATTTAGAGTTACTCAGATAGAGCTAACATGATTCCTAAAGTACATAAGTAATGTTAAATACTGTGAAGGTATTTTTTAATAGATATATGGACTTGTTTTCAAAAGATAGCTCATATCAATATCTAAAAACTAATTTATTGATTTTTTGACATTCGTATATTAAAAGGGGACGCCTTAAAGTAAATTAATTATTGCGGCGTAATGTATTAGACTCCCAAATAGGTCATCAGTATACCCTCTCCTTCCCTCTCTCTATTTCTTTAGGTAGCTGGCACAAAAATGTCAGCTATTTTGAGTATACAGCGTAAACTGCGTAAAGGCACCCCCAGGGGGCTTAAGGACTAACAATTTTTATTGACTGTTGGTCAGTATTTGTGCGATCTTTCAATAATCTGAAAAATATGATAATTAATGTATAATGAAGTGATTATGAAATGAATTTAGAGTGACGCAAATTTAACGGGTACCACCACTGTAAGGGCCAAAAAATAGGGCTAATGTAGACATTTTTTTTTTGAAGTGTTAAAGAGAAGTAGGAAAATTCTTTTCAGAAGGTTCATTCAGCACATATTGATGTATGAAAAAAAAATTCATTATTATTTTGATACACAGAGCCGACCTTCGAAATAACCTTTTTTAAAAATTGAAAAACGGGCGAAAACATTTTGCATGAACTGTGATACCGGGAATAAAAAAGAAAAAAAAATTATAATCTATATATAATTAGCTCCCCGATGACATAGGTTTTTTTAAAATCAAATTTTGTAGAAATGGTGCACTTTTGAAGAAATTAGTCGATTTTCGGTCAAAAATAAAACAATAAATTGTTTACAAAAAAAAAGTTTACATCCACTCAAAAAATTGCTACATTGCAAGGAAGATAATGTGATTGTGAAGCTACTGTTAAAATTTCAGATCGATCGGTGCAATAGTTTGAAAAAAGTGGTTTTGGGAAAAACGCGTTTAACATTTTGGACTTCTGCCAAACCTGGTGGTCTTCTGTGAAACTGTAAGGCTCTTTTACTCTAAAGGTAACAGTCCGGTAACAGTCCCGTTTACTATTTCAACAGGTAACAGTAATAAAAAATCTTCGTGTTTAGCGCGCACTGGAGACGTTGTTGCAAAATCGAGATTTGATTTTTTAAAACTCTCTTTCGCTAAGGGAATAATTGGATTCATTTAAATCACTAAAAAAATCGTTTTTTTAGCTTGCTACAATGGTGTTATCCCTTAATTATTTTTGCGTTATTTTATAGCTATTCGCGTTTTTTTTTCGATATTCAAATAAATATCTAAGCGGGGTCAAATGAATTTAATATTTTTGAAAGTCTTAAAGTGTCATCACAAATATATATCACTAGATATAATGCGCCAAACAGATATAAAAAAATAGGTGCCGAAACAATATTTTTTATTTTATTAATTCACTTCTCATTTATATCCATGTAATATATTTATTTATTTTCAGGTGAAAATGTGGAAGTTATTGGCTAAAAGATGTAATTCGTCTAGATTCCACTACTGCCCCATTCTTTAACATTTTCTATAAAATATTACGTTTTTTATTTAAAAATTTGTTTTAATACAATTGTGTTTGTGAAATATATGGTTAGAACACATATTCAAATTATAACCCCATCGAATGAAACGGGTAGTTAATCTATATATTCGATATTACACATCGCTTGGTGTCATCATTTTGAATCACCTTTTTTATAAACCAAACTACCATTAATTTATCAAGTTTTGCCTTTTCCCAATTAATATCAAAACAAAAACTATAAGTTTAAAAAACATGGTTCCCACTTACAATGTTAAGGGCCAATATGAAATTTTGTGGTTGAAGCTAAAATTGTAAAATACTGCTGCGAATTTCAAAACGTATAAATTTTCCAAAACTATGTGAAAACAGCACAGTTAAAACAAAAATTTGTGTTCATATGTTTTCTGGGCTGCCAAAACTGAATTTGAATTAAAAATTATAAATTATTCAAAATTGTAAATTTTAAGACGCAATAATTTTGTCAGACTATGTAAAACTTACTTAACTAAAAAAAAAATTGTGCTTAAATTGAATCAGAAGTAAAACTTCGAAATTATTCAAAATGGAGAAAATTTTCCAAAACTACGTAAATAAATGTTTCAATGAAACAAAAACTTCTTTTTATATTCTTATATGTTTTCTGAATTAAACAATCCATAATTTTCAACTTTGAAAAAAAGTTTAAAGGTACCAACATGTTTATCGACAATGATACGACAAAACAAGAGATGCATACAGAAAAACAGCTGCGAGATATGGCCAGGACCGAGAGAGAAAGAAAAAGGAAAGACAGTAAATGTTGGATATTAAAAAATTACAATTACCAATGAAATTTATACAAGGAAAGAAATTATGACTAAAGGTAGACAATGTAGCAGCGTAGAACAGGAAGAGATGGAACAAAAAAGCGAACAAACAGAGCAAGGGAATATGATCTCGGTCACGAAAACATATCGACGAGCAAAATCGAACTGGGAAAAGAGAACAAGAAAGAAATCAGATTACTGACAAGGCAAAGAAAATGGATGATGCAATATTCGAACAAGAAATTTATATTCAACGAGGTAAAAGAGAAATAGGCATAAATATAAAGGGGGCTATTTGGAATAGAGGAAGGATAAATCGATGGAAAAGAGCAAGAATTGATAATGGAAGTCGAAAAACTGAGACTAGCAATAACTGAGACAAGAAAAAAGGGAAAAGAACAAGAAAGGGTATATGGAGAACAACTTCTGAACAGCGGGGTATTAAGCATGAAGAGAGCATCAGAAGAAGATGGATGCATAATCAGATATGAGTATGTCAAAAAAATCAAAAATTGGTAAAGTATTTCGGAAATAAACCTAAAAGTGAAAATGCGGTGGAAGGAGGGAGAAATGATGACAATCATAAAAACACAGGGCCAAATGAGAAAGAAACAAAATAATTGAACGAGAAATACTTGAATGAATTGAATGAATAACAGAGAAAACAAATGGTTCCTGATCTTAAGAGATACAAATAGTCGAGTAGGGAAAAGTAATAATGGAAAATATCAAATACTAGGACGTCATGAAAAAAAGTCACAGGATTAATAACGGCAAGAGAATACTAGATTTCGGAAACGAACACAATCTATATAGTAGTGATAAGTATATTTTTAAACATAAACATATCCACAAGCACACCAGAGTGATAGATAGTAGGAAAGAAAAATCTATCATAGACAATGTGCTTATAGACAAAAGACAAAGAAACGAGAAAATAGATGTGAGGATCAAAAGAGGACCGGAAATAAATAGCGAGAACTACATTACATAGTCCTTGCTAAAATGAAACAAAGCAGACGTACTCGAAAAACAACAACAAATGGCAGGCTGCACAACAAAAAAGGCGATCAAGACATATAAACTAAATGAAGAGGAAACAGGGGAAAAAATTCAACCGAAGAAAAAAGAGGAGTCGAGAGATATGCAAAAGGTGACCGGGGACATGAAATTAGAAGAGCCGTAAAAAATTCAGAGATATTTTAATTCGCAACGCTATATTGCAATAAATAGAAACAAAAGACCGGCAAAATGGTGGAATGGGGAGAGCATGCTATACCAAGAATAGAGTTTCATAAAAATGCAGCATTATTTTTCAAATTCACATTTATTTTACTAGAGTATTATTTAGATTCGTCAAGCCAATGCTTTATTTTTGAAAATCTCTGATCTAAGAATAAATAGTATATCAACTATACGTATTTTAAAGAATTAATAAATGGTTAAAACTGAGTAAAAAAACTTGAGAGAATTAATGTATTTTAGGTCATAATAGTCGCAGTAGCACTCACATTTTTATATAATTTTCTATGACTCGTTTGGCAATTCAATGATATGGTTATGGAGTACTGAAAATATTAACGTGTAAAACAAATGAATACCACTTCCTTTTTGGCAAAGATATCCATAATAAAATCAGGGATAAATATAAAAAAATCCATTAAAGTGTCACAGTCTATAATGTTTTACACAAAATAAGAGTTCTACATTTTTGGAAAACAAAATCCAATTATTGTTTTGAAATTTTAAAACATAAATGAGAATTATGGGCAAAAAAGTCTTCTAAGTTGGCAAATCTTAAGACTTTATTTTTAATTTAATAAATAAATTTTACAGTATTGTTTCTATCTTTTTTTAGTTGATGTAATCCTTTTTTCAAGTAATTTTAAGATTTAGGTGTCAAAGTTACGCGGAAAAAAATTTACACTCATATGAAGAATAATATATCTTAAACAAAACTAAACTAGTTTTAAAATGTCTGAAATGTTTAGATCTGTAATATTTTCGGTAAAAATCAATTAAGAAGTCTGGTAAAAAAGCTCATTGAAATACAATTTGAGTAATGTCGTTTGCCACGTGATACGCATGAAGTCAAATCATGGTAAAAAAATCAACGATAAACGATAGATTGTTTGATTTCTTGAGATTTCCATTTGTTTCTAAATGGTTTATAAATAGGGCGTAGTGCCACAATGTACATCGACATCCATAAACAGTTCCAGAGAATTCCAAAAGTTGGAAATTAGCTCGTAGAGACCACAGAAGCATAGGAGTTATTCTACGCTAATGTAAAGATATTTGTGTTTTTATAATACGGCAATATCTTACGGCTAAGTTGTTAGTAATGTTGAGCAATGTTTCTTGTCTAAAGTTTTATCACGTGTACAAAACCTATAAAGACCTCAAATTATTTGCTCTAGCATAAAGGTATTATTTATCCGAATTCATTCACCAAGGGTTTTTTGCCAAAATAATGAAAAATTATAATAATGAAATTTTGACGTAGTCAATCAATATGTATATATAATTTACAATTTACAATTCTTCAGATTAAAAGTAAATTTTTTGTGGCAATATGATACAATATTACACCTAATATTCGATAATATATCTATTAGCCGAGGTGGCGCTTTGTATCCGGCTCGAAGAACCAATATAATGTTAAATATTTCAAGATAAAAACTTTTCTTCTATCAATTCTCAGAGATTTAATTTTCTAAGAATATTTCTAGAAACCAAAGAAAAAAATTAACACGTTAATTTTATCATCTCACAGAAATATAGATATAAGCATTTTGTATATGTCTAAAAATCTTTTTGCTTTTAAAAGACTAAAGCTTTTAAAGCGATAAGGCCAAAGCCAAAGGGTTGTCTTAAGCCCATTAAAGCATTTACCGTCGAATTGTATAGCAAAAGTGTATAATCAACCCTTCCTAACATTAATATAACAAAGATAAGGAAGCAGAATACATATTTTATGAAATTATCACATTCCCTGGAAGAGCACAAATAATTTTAATGAAAATTCTGCCGCCGAATTTAGGGGAAAGAGTGACATCAGCTGTTACGTTCAGTCGAATGCGTCGCACCCCCGTTGAACGCATTACCGAAAAGGACGACGCTCGGCGTCGTTGTGTATTTTCAGAACCGTAATATTTTGGTTTAATAACCAAAACCGTTGCATTCTTTAAAATATTATTTTATTCATTTTATTTTTTTTAGTTGGATCTTGGTTATATGAAATCCAAGTTCTATTAAATTGCTTATAGTGTGATATATATGTTTTGTATAATATAGGTAAATAATTTTTGAAAATTGCATTATAAGGAAATAAATAAAACAACTGTTTTATATTATCCAGCAGTTATAACCTAAATATGTACTGTAATCATATATTTCACGAGCACGAACATTAAAACAAATCTTAAAATAAAAAACAAAATTTTCATAATTTCATCTGGAAATAAATACAATATTACATGAATGTGAATGAACTGATAAAATGAAAAATGTTTGTTTTGACACGTATGTTTTTTATATCTGCTTGGCGCATTATGTATTGTACTAATGCATTTAGGACTCCCGAAAAAAATTCATGAATGAATAAGCAATTACGCAAAATTAATCCACTTAGCTTATTCCGAAATTCATTATAGTAGTTAATTAATTCACTTTTGAAATATTCACTTTATTGTACATTATTATTGTAACGAAGGACTAGGAGAGTTTTGATGCATTCCTATAGAAATATTATTTTGATGAGTCTTTATTATATCGATGAGTCATCATTGTTTAGTTATATTTCTTGTAATTTCTAAACTTTTATTCTCGCATATTCTAGTAGGTTTCATAGTTATATAAAGAAGGTATATAAGAGTAGTTGAGTTTAGTTTACATTTGAATGTGAAAGTGTTAAAGATTAGTTATTAAAGAGTTGTTATTTAGTAGTGAAAAGGGTTATTTTTAATAAAACGCAGTGAGAATATAGGGAGAGGGGAACTTAACAATTGCTGTCAAAAGTGAGGATTATCACCGGGTTTCCAGAAAATTCTATTTTTAACCAGTAAAGATAGAGAAAAACGGGTTTGTTAACAAGTAAGAAAATAAAACTAATTTTTTACAAATTTCTAGAACATTTTATGTGAAAGTGTTATGGAGTAGTTATTAAAGAGTTCTTATTTGGTAGCGAAAACTGTTATTTTTAATAGAATGCCGTGAGAATATAGGGAGAGAAAAACTTAACAATTGCTGTCAGAAGTGAAGATTACAACAGGGTTTCCATACAATTCTATTTTTAACTAGTAAAGATGGAGAAAAACGAATTTGTTACCAAGTAAGAAAATAAGACTAATTTTTGACAAATTTTTAGAACATTCTAGTTGACAATTAGAACAGATAGAGAAAAACTGACTTCACCATCGGATGCATCATCAATAAGAAAGCTTAGGACCGAATTTCCGAAAAATTCTAGAAAATTCTATTTGGCAACTAGAAGAGATAACGAAAAACTGACTTCACCAGCGAATTTGTTATCAATTAAGAAGTTTAGAACCGAATTTTTGACAAAGTTCTGGAATATTCTATTTGGAAACCAGAAAAGATAGAGAAAAACGGACTTTACTATTTAATTTGTCATCAATAAATAGATTTAAAATCGAATTTTCGACAAGGTTTTAGAACATTCTATTTGAAAACTAAAAAAAGTAGCGAAAAACGGACTTCACCATCGGATTTGTTATCAAATAAGAAGCTTAGAGTCGAATTTTGGACAAAACTCTAGAAGATTCTATAGTAAATATTAGATAGCAAATAGCCAAAATAAAGTAAATAAATAAAGCATTAGCTGATTTTACGGAACTTATAGAAAATGTTGCCTTAAAAGAAACAAAACGCAGAAGAACGCAGCATTAAAAATGAAGATAACCTTTGCAAATGGATATAAAAAGTCATTGTTCAAGGACAGCAAAAATTCAATCAAATTATACTGGGGCAAACATAGAAGTGCGACAGGACGTAGGAGAAGTGCGATAGGATATGGGAGAAGTGAAAGAAATAGTAGATGGGATAGATTCTAAAATGAAAAGCCTTCAGATAGACCAGAGATCGCACAAAAGAGAACCAGGAAAACTGCGACAGTACAATTTTAACATCAAATATAAATCAGGAAGACCGCATAACAACGCAGATACCTTGTTAAGAAGACCATGTAAGAAAAAATGCAAACATTGCAGCAAAATATAACAAAGAAGGGTATCCTATTCGGAGAATCAATTTTAACGTTTATTCAGAGTGTAGTACAGCGCAGATGAGAAAACACCAACTTGAAGACAATGATCTGGTATCAATTCTTCAAGTTAAAGGAAAAGTCAATGCTACACCTATTACCATAACTATTGATACTGCTGCTGCAGTATTCCTAATAAAGTTAAGCCTTGTTGGTGAATTTAAAATCCTAGCATTGTCGAGAAAAAGGTTAAGAACTGTA
The DNA here is from genome assembly GCA_034092305.1 of Diaprepes abbreviatus. Classification (NCBI taxonomy): domain Eukaryota; kingdom Metazoa; phylum Arthropoda; class Insecta; order Coleoptera; family Curculionidae; genus Diaprepes; species Diaprepes abbreviatus. The sequence continues at coordinate 91,203 of JASJET010000116.1, forward strand.
ACAGGATATTGGCTGTCCAGCAGCTAAATAACTTCTGAATTCATATGATGGTAGAGCCTCGCTTCATGCTTTCCCGCATATCTTTTAATCTCTTTCTCCACAGCTGGTATCTGTAGATCTCTATGAAAATCAGTATTACGAACATACCGGGGGGCATTTACTACGTTTCGTAGTATTTTGTTTTGAAACGTTTTAATGCTTTTATACCTTTTCTAGACAATTGCTTTAAGATTTCACCTGTTATCAAGTCAAAATCTGGTGCTTTCTTTGGGTTTAGTACGGTTTTTATTGTATACGTCATGAAGCTTTCGACAAGGAACTTTGTTCAAAATTTCTAATAGCTCAGCAGTAAATGTTGCAGTAATATAAAAACACTACTTTACAGCCAATTTGCGACTGTAATGTAAAAGGCAGTCTTTGATATGTACGACGTATAGAAATGTGGCTGTGTTAACCCAGAGGATAGTTTTTGCTACATATGTGGTCAGTTTACCCCTCAATCGTAGAAAAGGACAATTAACAAAATGACCAAAGTAGCTTATCAAAAGTATCTTGGATGTCTTGTTGGCGATCAAGATCGGGACTGGGCTTCTCACATATGTTGCTAAACCTGTGAAGCAAATCTAAGTAATAGGTTAAATGGCAAACGCTTTTCTATGCTTTTTGCAGTTCTAATGATTTGGCGAGAAGCAACAAATCATTTTAACGACTGTTACTTATGCATGACAAAAGTCTCTGGTTTTTCTAGAAAGAGCAAACATAATATTGAATATCCGGATGTTCCCTCAGCAATAAGACGGGTTTTTCATGGAGAAAGCTTACCAGTTCCAGCGCCCCCGGCAAAATGGGTGGAATATTTAGAAATATATGATGATAAGGCAGAACCTGATAATGTATCAGATAGGGACGTTTCTTATTTTACCCAAAGTGAAACCTGAATTAAATGAGTTAGTTCGGAACCTTCACTTGTCCAAAGAGCATGCTGAAATATTAAGGTCTAGATTACAATAATGGAATTTATTAGTCACTGGAACAAAAGTTACAATATTTAGGAATCGTAAACAGGAGCTATCCTTGTTTTTTACTCTGCAAGATAAATTGTGTGTCTGTGTTAATCCACATAGTGTTAGGGAAAAATTAGGATTTGCACGTAACCCAGACGAATGGTACTTAATTATAGATTCTTCTAAAATAAGTTTAAAAGCAGTTCTGCTCCATAATGGCGGCAAAAGACCTTCTACTACTCTTGCACATGCAGTTGACATGAAGGAATTATACGAAACTATGTCATTTATTTTAAATGCAATAAGCTATGATACGTAGAAGTGGCAAATATATGGTGACCTGAAGTGTATTACTAGGATTTCAGGCTGGATTTACGAAGTATCGTTGTTTTTTTTAATCTTTGGGACAGTAGGGCAAGACAGAGCCAATACCAAGTAAAAGAATGGCTTTCGAGAGATCAATATATTCCAGATTAAGCTAATGTAAAAAATGTGCTTCTTGTTGATCCGAAAAAGTACTGTTACCTCCATTACACATTAAACAGGGATTGATTAAAAATTTTGTTAAAGCACTAGATAAAGAAAGAGATGCGTTTAAATACCTTAAATATGTTTTTCCTATACTAAGTGATGTTAAGCTTAAGGAAGGAGTATTTGTTTGACACCAAATAGAAAAATACCAAGGGATCAACACTTTCATAAAAAATTAAGTGATATTGAATTAGCTGCTACGAGTTCTTTTAAAACAATTATTTCGGAGTTTATAAGAAACAAAAAAGTAGAAAACGAAAAACTTGTAGAAGAACTACTTAAAAGCCACTGCAAAATGTGCTGTAGCATATCTCTTAAAATACACTTTTTGCACTCCCATTTAATTTTTTTTCAGAAAATTTGGGTGCGGTTACTGATCAACAAGGAGAAAAGTTCTACCAAGAGATATTAACAATGAAGCAACACTACCAAGGTTTCTTATGAGAGAAAGCGATTAGGAATATAAACGAAAGTCAACATTTGCAAAAAAGTTATGTACAAAAGACTTACTATAAATGTATTTTCACGTGTAGTTTTGTAAATAAATCCTGTTAATCTTAAAATATCTTGCTTTTTATTGTTTTGAACTTATTATAAATATTATATTTAAATGTTTGTATTAAATACACCCGTGGGGGTTGCTAGATCCCCTATCGAGCGCCTCCCCAGGTGGCGGATAGGGGAACGCCTCCCAAATATGGGTGGTACCGAGGAAATGAAATACTCGGGGCGGACCAAAACTAGCACATGAAAATGGGAAGCAGCATTTTCATTACTGTGTTAGGGTGGAGAAGAATACTTCGGAACAATTTAACACGGATACTTTTAGGCGACAATCAGTATATTAGATTGCGACGGCTAAAACACTGCGATGGGGAAGGCAACGGGAAACCACCCCATTATACTCCCTAGTATAGTCATCATGGCATTGATAAATGGAATGAAGAATGTTACTGATCATGGGCTGCAGAACCCAAGATCCGGCAGGGGAAGCAAATCGAAATTAGACCACAGGGCTTCCCAGGTCGTTAGCCTGCGAAATCCCTGTGAACAAAACACCACCAGACATAAGACGAATATGAAAATGAAGAACCCGTATAGGATAGCTACATGGAATGTAACAAGATTGTATGAGGCTGGTAAGCTTAGAAATCTACTCTTGGAAATGGACAAGCTAGATATCGCTATCATGGAGGTAAGTGAAACAAGATGGCAAAACACAGACCCTATGCACCGAAATGGAGTATCAATAATTATGAAACAATATATTAGTAAGTATGTCATTAACTTCGTACCACTGTCAGACAGGGTAATACTAATACAGTTAAATGCCAAACCTGTAAATATAAACATTGTTCAAGTTTATGCTCCTACTGCTGACAAGGATGAAAGGGAAATCGAAGAATTTTACCACCAAATAGAAGAAGTGCTAAAAACAACAAAGAAACACGAAACAACTATACTCATGGGAGATTTTAACGCTAAAGTTGGACGGAAGGCAACGCATAACATCACCGGAAACTTTGGCTTGGGAGAGAGAAACCAAAGAGGTGAACGTCTAATCGAATTCTGCCAGGAAGTTCACTTTGTCATTACAAATACCTGGTTTCAACTTCCAGAAAGACGTCTGTATACGTGGAAATCCCCTCAGGACGGACAACATGGCAGAATAGTACGGAACCAGATAGACTACATTCTAATAAACCACCGATTTCGTAACAATGTTAAAGATGTAAAAACTTACCCCAGCGCTGATATAAACTCAAACCATAACTTACTCTGCTCCAAAATACAAATTAAATTAAAGAAATTAACAAAGCCATCTAAACAAAACAGGATGTGCCTCGACCCCCTCAGAAATCCTCAAACACGTGAACACATATCGCAGCGAATTAATAATGAAATGCACATAATATCGAAAATACCAAACGGAAACAGAACCATTAACGAATGTTGGTACGATATACAAAACTCGATTTTGAAAGAAGTGGAAGAGTCTCTGAAAACACCTAAAAGAATGGCAAAAAATGAGTGGATGACACAGGAAATTCTTGACCTTATGGAGGTACGACGGAAATATAAGAATATAGATACTGACAAATATAGTGAAGTCAATAAACTCATAAAAAGAAAAATTAAGCAAGCCAAAGAACTCTGGCTCGAAAATTCCTGTAAAGAAATAGAGAACCTCCAAAAAAAACACGACAATTTCAATCTCCACAGGAAACTTAAATATACCTCCGGAATCAGAAAACCAAAAAATGCTCATTTACTCAAGGACGCCGACGGAAGAATCTGTAATCATGAAGAACAGTGCAGAGAATGGGAGAGATACATCAGTGACCTTTTTGACGATGCTACTCGAGAAAACGCTGCACATACACATACTATATGCAGCAGCGAGATAGACAGGGGCCCCAGTATATTGAAGTCGGAAGTCAGGAAAGCAATACAGCAAGCTAAAAATAATAAGGCACCTGGACCAGATCAGATCCCTGCTGAGTTGCTTAAACTTCTAGATGAGGAAAATATTTCTTACCTAACCACTTTCTTTAATAAAATCTACAACGAAGGAATAATACCAGATGATTGGTTAGAATCGCTGTTTGTAACATTACCAAAGAAAAGTAGACCCACCAAATGCAGCGACTTTAGGCTGATTAGTTTAATGAGCCACACGCTTAAGTTACTGCTACGAATTATACAGAACCGAATATTCCTTTTATGCGAAAATAGAGTGAGTGATAAGCAATTTGGATTTAGAAATGGTCTAGGAACAAGAGAGGCACTATTTTGTATGCGCGTTCTCCTACAAAAGAGCTGTGAATTCCGAAAGAACATCTACGTCTGTTTCATCGACTTTGAAAAGGCATTCGACCGAGTACAACATGATAAACTTTTTGAGTGCCTACAAGCGGCAGGTCTAGACCACTACGATATAAGACTGCTAAAACATCTATATTACAATCAAGTAGCCTCTATCCAAATTGAAAACAGTCGTACTCAAAACCTACCTATCAAACGTGGAGTAAGACAGGATTGCGTTCTGTCACCCTGTCTCTTTAATGTATACTCTGAAGAAATCTTTAGGGAGGCTTTGGATGACAGACAAGAAGAAGTAAGACTAGGCGGAGAAGTAATCAACAATATTAGATTTGCTGATGATACGGCCATTCTTGCGGAAAGCATCGAGGATCTCCAAACATTAGTAAACCTAGTCAATGAAGCGAGCTGCCGAAGAGGCCTTAAAATCAACATCTCAAAAACAAAGTGGATGGCCGTTGGAAAGGTTACTGTAGATGAATGTCAACTTTGGTTCGATGGGAAGAGGATAGAGCGTGTAAACCATTTCAAATACCTTGGCAGTTGGTTGAATGTAAATGGGGACTCAGATGAAGAGATAATAGCTAGGATAGAAATATCGCGGAAGGCCTTTATGACATGGAAACCAGTTCTATGCAACAGGAACCTATCAATGCATATTCGTAAGAGGGTCCTGAAGTGCTATGTATGGTCTATTCTATTATACGGTTGCGAGACATGGACACTACAAACCACAACGCTAAACAAACTAGAAGCATTCGAATTGTGGTGCTACCGCCGAATCCTAAAGATATCATGAGTTTCGCACACTTCCAACGAGGATGTTCTCAGAATGATGGATACAGATCGAATGCTCTTGAACATTATAAAGAAGCGGAAAACAGAATACTTCGGCACATAATTAGAGGACCTAAATACGAGTTACTTCGCCTTATAATACAAGGAAAAGTGGAAGGAAAAAGATGGATAGGCCGAAAGAAGCTTTCATGGCTGCGTAACATCAGGCAGTGGTGTGATTGCACGGTAGAAGAACTATTTCGCGCAGCAGCCGATAGAGAAAGATTTCAGGAAATTGTAAACATGATGACGACCAACGTCTGAATACAGGCATGGCACCTAAAGAAGAAGAAGATTAAATACAAATAATTGATACATTCTATAAAATCTATACTGGTGGAAAATTTTAATTGTTGAATTAGCAGTCAGGATGCTTTAAACTCCCATGGACAGCCATTATAACATCAGTCGCAATTTTTTTATTTGTTCACTAGTGCATTCTCATATTAAAGTGATCTATATCTTTGATCAATGAGTTTTTTAGGTCTAGCGAACATAGACACCTTTCATCTAGCAACCAAGAACTAGTGCATTCTCATATTAAAGTGATATTCACATATAAAAACCAAGCCATTCTAACTACTGTTTTCGCCTTTTAGGATCAATTGCAACATAACCAACAATTTTTCTAGAGTACTTATCGAAGTCGATGTGCATTGTGGAACTATATTTATAAACCATTTTAAAACGACAAATAAATAAAAATCTCAAAATATTAATCGATCTATCATTTAACTTTGCTTTGTTTACTATGATGTGACGTTGTGCCTCTTATGTGACAAGCGCTATTACTCAAATTACGTTTAGGTATGTTTTGTTATCTTTCAAAATCTTTAATTGATTTTTACCAAAATACAACAGATCAACTAGAAATACTAAATGTGATAAAAAATTGTATGAAATAATTTCCCAACAATAATCAAATTCCCTATTTTCATGTGAAAGTTTTCGTTAATATCAATTTATTTGATATGATTGTCGGAAAACTTATTGTCGTCAAAAACAGCAGCCTACATTGACATTTAAATTCATTTTAAATGCGATATTATTTGTTTAGTATATTATAATACCGGTATAACTTTTGAAAGTGTTGTTTTACTTTTGTACGCACTATCTTTAATCTAATAACTCTCCTAACAAAACATATTTTACTAATGATTCGAAATTGCTCCAGTAATAATATTTAAAATTCCACTGCTCCATAATCAAATTTCAAGTGTATGTAAAACACACACTTGTACTTTTAATAAGATTATCTCGAATCTATAAACGGATCAAAAATTTCCACCCCCGAAACATGTGAAACTTCTCAGTGTGGATTTGGATCCTTTTCAATGCTTTGAGATACGTTTATGACCCAGATTTAAAACGAAACAAATTGGGATTAAGCCTTACGGTGATTTGCACACCGCCCCACACTCGTGAATCATCGCCAGTTCACACCGAGCGTAGGATTTTACTTCATCGAATTATTTCATTTTAACGGGATAAATATGACCATTCTGATTTTAAATAAAATGACAATGAGTAAAATGACGTTGTATAACTAGAATTCAATTGTACCCATTTTAGATGAAGTCTGAGAGTTATCTTACCATAATACCTTTAGTATAAACTCTCTATGCAAATGTGTTTTATCAACGAAAGGGTTGCAGCAGGTGTACAGTTTTACTTAACTAAGTGCAATCTGTTCGTTGGTAGGAATGAACTATAAAACAATTGATTGCTCACGGGGAATTTATACATTTTAAAATTTTTATAATCCAAAATCAGTATTTAAGAATATCAACATTAAACAATTATAAGTTATCCAGAATTAGATATCGAACATATCATCCGAAAATCAAAAATATTAATAACACAGGCCTACAAGGTTTTGGTGTTGGACAGCTGGGGGTTATTTCTGAAGTAATTTACTACATAGGATTTTGACATATTTGAGGTTATGTGAACAAAAAATGATTTCTTATCTACTTTGAAGTTATGTACAGGACGCACAAACTTTTTTTGGTCTTTTTTCAAGTTGCATCGTTTAATACTGCTAATGAGCGGTCACCTATGATTTTTTTTGATATAGCTATGGCCATTTTAACATCTTGAGCATTTACATTAATCCTTTGAGGCCTACATTTTTCTACTGCATACATTTCTCTCGAAAATTTTTACTTAGGGGTTTTGGAGTCGCTAAGTACGAATATGAAGTCAAAAAATGGAAATTTCCATTTCCACGATCGCGGATTCAAAATGGTGCATCAAAATTTACAAAAAAATTTATTTTGGTACCTAAAAAAATTTTACTTTGGGGTTTTCGGAGTCGCTGATTACCAACATTATGTAACAAAATAGAAATTTTTATTTTTAAAATGATGAATTTAAAATGGCGTATCGAATTTTGCAAAAAACGATATTGGTCTGTAAAATCATGCTAACCTGTACTTAAAAAAGGTGTAACTTTGCAAAAAAAAATTGTAAGAGACCGCTCAAAAGCTTATCTTGATGGGAAAGAGTAGTATTAAATGATGCAGGGGCGGATCCAGCCTCTCTCTTTGGGGGGGGCGGTGATATCACAAAAGTACAGTATGGCAAGAAAAATAAGTTGTCAACGGGGGGGGGGGGGTGCAAGCAGCATACTCATTCCTAATATAAAAGGCATAATGGGTTCTATTTTCCTGAATTCAAAGCTTTTGGGAGGGGGGGGAGGGCGATCGCAAGCATACAAACTCCTATACTCTATTCAAGAACTAGAGAGAGTGATAAAACTGTTAACGAAACCTCTAACGTACCTGCTCCAGTGCCGCAGGTAACTGAGAACTGCCGTAAATCTAATTATATTTCATTATATTTAAATATATTTTATAAATTTACTGCAACATAGAATTTCTGATAGTTTAATTTAATTTCTGTCAGTGATCAAAGTACAACTTACAGTTTTTTCTTGTTTACGCTTGTTTTTATATATTATTTGAGATTAGTGAGATACCCAAAAGATATGGCTTTCACCTCTATATTTATTCCAAAATCGTTAAACCAGGACATTTTTCCTCAACGAAAAACTTTTTACGATGAATGTTTATGATGCCTTTAGATATCAATATCTAGATAATAATGTTAAAAGCTCTGTTGAGATATGTTCCAACATGACAGGAGTTGGAAAATCTACTATGTACCGAATACTGAAGGAGAAGAAAACGACTGGAATTGTTAATACCCCCAAGCCACATCGATCACAGGCAAACGAAAAACCTCGTTGGAAGAAGAGATGAAAACTGCAATTAAAGGGGTTGTATATACATTTTATTATGAGAAGCAGATCCCAACCATCTACAAAATTCTAACTTAAATCATTGAAGATCGCAATTTACCTGAAATTAAAAGAACTGATCTCTGGAAATTGCTCAGAGAACTTAATTTTTGCTTGGAAAAACCAGATAGAAAATCTGTTCTTATAAATCGTCCGGAAACTATCCGTAAATATCTCTCTCAAGTAAAAGGTAGAGTTGCTAGAAATAACACAATTAATAAAATTAGTAATTTAACTAAACTTTTGAAAGATTTTTTTGAATAAAATTACTGCGGAAAATTGGGAAAAATCCATATAATAAAAGAATAAAACAAAATGTGAGAACTCGATCTCATAATCGGTGAGATAGAGGAACCAATTATAATTAATTTTAGCGAAGATAGTTTCACTGATTTTGATTAGGAATTAGATACGTAATGTTTACTAGTGTAAACACAATTTATTATTTAAATTTTTGTTTTTGTTGTATTTTATTGTTTAATGTTGTTTAAGTGTTTTTTTTATTTTTTTACATATTTTTATTTTAGTGTGTCCCACTCGTTAATTTTATATATATTTAATTCTAATTAGCCGTAAGTTTTTTATTATTTTATTATTGTATTTGTGTCTTTTTCTTAAGCGTGTACAATTAACATGTTTGTCTTATTTTTTTGGGGCTATCGTATTTCCATATATAAAAGTAAATTAAATTAAGATATCAGTACAATAGAAATAAAAATAAGTAGGTCTAATTTTTATTTACAACATAAAAAAAGTAATTACATTTGAATCCCTTTTTAGTGTTTAATTGTAATTCTGCAGATGGTTTAAGAAATAAATAAACTGAAACGTCAATGTCCTAAAATTGTTTTTAATTAATATATATATTTTAATATTATATGGACGAATTTATTTTTTTATATATGTTTAACTTTTTGTATTTTTGACAATGGATATTTTGTAAGTATTTAAATTATAACTTAGAATTTTTTGAGAGAATAATCCTAGGTTTTAGTCTATTATTATAGACCGCTATTTTTGATTATAAAATTTCTAACCCATTCCTATGAAAAATATATGTGTCTAACAAATTTTGCTAAAAACACCGAACTAAAGAACACAGGTAGTTTGCGAAGAGAAAAAGGGTAAAAAATGATTTATTACTCTCTCTAGTTCTTGAATAAACTATAGTATAGGAGGAAAAATCGGGTCTATTTTCCTAAACTCAAAGCTCTTGGGGGGGGCGATCGCCCCCACCGCCCCCCCCTTGGATCCGCGCCTGAAATGATGTAGCTATAGAAAAGACCAAAAAAAAATTGTGCATCCTAAAAGTAATTTCAAAAGTAGCCAAAAACCTATTTTTCGAATACATAACCTCAAATAAGTTAAAATCCTGACATGATGGGCCATTTCTAATCCAGGATTCGGATTCTACGTAGCAAATTAACTCGGAAATTGCCTGTGTAATCTTATACGCAGCAGTAGTCCAAAAAGTTGATAATTTCTAAAACACAGGGTGTCAAAATTATACTTTTTTAAGAGTTTTTGTGCGATCACAAGAAAAAGCAATTTGCCGACAGGGAGGGAGGATGAGAGCAGCATACACATTCCTAGTATAAGAGGGAAATTCGGGTCTATTTTCCTGAATTCAAAGCTCTTGGGTGGGGGAGGCTATCGCAAGAAAAACAAGTTGTCAACGGGAGTGCCAGCAGCAAACACATTCCTAATATAAAATGCAGAATCGGTTGTATTTTCCTGAACTCAAAGCTTTTGGGAAGGGGAGGGGCGATCGCTAGCATACACATTCCTATACTCTATTCAAGAACTAGAGAGAGCAATAAAACTATTATTGAAACCTCCAACATACCTGCTCCAGTACCGCAGATAACTGACGACTGTCTTAAATTTAATTATATTTAAATAATATAAACTTTTATAAATTTACTGCTACAATAAAATTTTTGATAGTTCAATTTAATTTCTGTCAGTGAACAAAGTGCACCTTACAGTGTGGCCTTAGTGATTTATCTTGTTTGTGCTTGTTTTTATATATTATTTGAAATTAGAGATATACCCAAAAGATATGGCTTCCCCCTCTATATTTATTCCAAAATCGTTAAACCAGGGCATTTTTTCCTCAACGAAAAACTTATTACGATTAATGTTTATAATGTCTTAAGATATCAATATCTAGATAATAATATTAAAAACTCTGTTGAGTTATCTTCCAATATCACAGGAGTTGGAAAATCTACTATGTGCCCAATACTAAAGGAAAAAAACGACTGGAATTGTTAGTATTCCCAAGCTACATTCGATCATGGGCAGACGAAAAACCTCGTTGAAAGAAGATATGTAAACTGCAATAAAAGAAGTACATACATTTTATTATGAGAAGCAGATCCTAACCGTCGAGAAAATTCTAAGTAAAATCAATGAAGATCGGGATTTATCTGAAATTAAAAGAACTGAGCTCAGAGGACTTAATTTTTGCTGGAAAAAACTAGCTAGGAAATATGTTCTTATAGATCGTTTGGAATATGTCCGTTGGAGAAGGAAATATCTCTCTCAAGTAAAAGGTAGAGTTGCTAGAAATAACACAACTTACAAAATTAGTAATTTAACTGAATTTTTAAAAGATTTTTTTTTAATAAAGTTAGTGCAGAAAATTGGGAAAAATCCGTATAATAAAAGAATAAAAGAAAATGTGAAAACTCTATCTCATGATCGGTGAGATAGAAGAACCAATTATAATTAATTTGAGCGAAGATAGCTTCACTGACTTTGATTACGAATTAGATACGTAATGTTTACCAGCGTAAACACAATTTATTATTTAAATTTTCTGTAACATAAAAACAAATTATATTTCAATCCTTTTTTAGTGTTTAATTTTAATTCTGTAGATGGTTTCAGAAATAAATAAACTGAACCCTCAAATATATGGACGAATTTATTTTTTTTATATATGTTTAACTTCTTGTATTTTTGACAATGGATATTTTGTAAGTATTTAAATTGTAACTTAGAATTTTTTGAGAGAAACAGGCTACATTTTAGTCGGAATGTGCCTAAAACGATTTCTATGCCACAATTAAAAATAATAAAAATACAGTAGTGATTTGTGTGAAATATGTCAAAATTTTCTATATTTTCTAATGTATGTGAATTATTAAGAAATCATAAGAAATTAAATAAAATTATAAAAACTTTTTATTTCAGGTTTATTACTGAAATAATATTCTATGCCATAAATACTTAGTAATAAAACAAACCTCCTTCCAACGCCCATGACAAGGATTAAAATCCTTTTTAACACTTCACACGTCCAAATATCTATTGTTATCCAACCAAATAGTCCATTATTATAGACTGGTATTTTTGATTCTAAAATTTCTAACCTAATCAATGAATAATATATGTGTCTAACAGATTTTGCCAAAGAAATCGGACTAAAGAACACAGTTAGTTTGCGAAGAAAAAAAAAGGGTAAAAAATGATTTATTACTCTCTCTAGTTCTTGAATAAACTATAGCATAAGTGGCAAAATCGGGTCACTTTTCCTGAACTCAAAGCTCTTGGGGGGGGGGGAGGCGATCGCCCCCCCCCTGGATCCGCGCCTGAGTCCAACAGTAGTCGGCAAGCATGGAAGCATTCTACTTTCCCTGATACCTTTTCTACATTGTTGATATGTGGTGGAATCGTTCGCCGTGCTCATCACTTACAGCTGCGCAGTTGTCAGGAAAAAAATCCTGATGTAAGTATATGAAATGGATCTTTAGAGACATATTGCAACCAATTTTTTGATATGATGACAGCACGTTTTCAACAAGAGTAACGTAATTGTCAGCTTTTTTATTTCTGAAGAAATTATTGACCACGAGGCGACAGTCATTCCAAGCATTTTTTTTCAATATCTAATAGAGTACTGTCAAAAAGTTTGTCTTTTTCGAATCTGTGGCCCTACAAAAATATCGTCTTTATTTTTGCTTCATTTAGCTTTGGGAATTTCTGACGCAGGTCCTGAAAAGCTGGCCCAACTCTATTCAGTGCCTTAACCAAGTTTTTCATTAGGCACAATTTGATATGCAGTGGTGGCAACAAAATCTTTTTGGGGTCTACCAATGGTATGTTGTACATTCTTTTCACCTGGCTCTAATGATTGTCGAACGGACCAGTCTCCTGTAATGAAGTGTTGGTGCCCGACTGTCCCATTCACACAAAAAATAGCAGAATTTGGTGTAGCCCTAGTTGGAACCCACGTAAATGTGCAATCACCTTTAAGTCGCCACAGATCTGCCATTGGTGCTCATCGTATTGTACACTTATCAATAGGTACTTCATATTGTCATATGATTCTTTCATGTAAACTGCATATCCAACAGGAATAGATGATAAAATATTTTTCTTATTCAATAATACTGCTTTTAAACTCAATGTTGAACTGTCTATAAACAATTTTCATTCCTCTGGCTTGTAGATTATATTTAAAGCCGCCAATAAACCGCTAATGTTATTGCCGAAAACCAAGTTCTTTTCCATATTGAAGAATAGACTAGGCCTTTATGGCGTTTACGAAAAACACGTACTGAAACATCGTCTTCTAATAAGGACCGGTGTTGCAATATTGATCCTAGTAACTCTGCTTTACATTTTGAAAATTCTAGGCCCTTTACAAGATCGTTTAATTCTGATTGGGTTATATGGGTATGAAATCAGGATCTCTTGATGTTGATGGCATATCTTCTTCTAGAAAAATCATTGTATCGTTATTATTTGATACGTAAATGAATGTTTCTTGGGGTTCTGGAATAGGAAATTCGTCACTACAGGTCTCGTAGCAGATGGTATATTTGGATAGTTGATAACCGACTTTTTCTTTTTGGATATACCCGTGCCTTGCCCAACACAAGTTATGATGCGGAAATAGCAATTATTAACATGATTTGAAGGCTCTCTCCAGTTTATTGGGACAGCAAACCTCATAGATCGTGTTTTACTATTTAGCCAGATTCTCAAATTTAAAACGCGTGCATAACAACAGATATGTGGCGCCCACTGTTTGTCTTGATCCCCAATATTGCAACCGAAATAAAGCCGATATGCCTTTTTTGCCGATGGAGTAATAGACCGCTTCTGAGACGCAAAAGTCACCTCATCACAAACATATCAGGAGTGATATGGATTGTTCAAACACTTTCGAGACATCGTACAATCAACTATTCGATTCGACTCACTAATTTCGACTGACTAACACCTCCGCTTTGTAGCTGCTTATTTTAGATACATTTTGGCTGTTGTCCAGTGTTATAAAGGCAAATATTCACAAAAAAATTTTAAAAAATTATAAATTTGACACTCTATATTTCGGAAACAATGAAATTTTCATCTGAAGTAAATTGGGTTATATCTTCAATTTTTAGTCTCAGAAATTTGCGTTAGCATTTTGTACAGACCTTTTAGAGACACCCAGAAAATTGTTGATTTTTAGGGTTTTACGCTTAACCGACTATTCAAGTCTTTAAAGAAGAGTGTATCATATGTAAGTTTAACTAGCTGAAGATTTTTAATTTGCAATCTATTTTAGAAACATTTCTTTTTATAATTTTAATATTCTCTTTATATTTGAGATAATATAAAAAATTAATAAACATTCCTGATTATTTAGCTTTGTGTTGTCTGTATACAAGTACTTAAAATATTCAATTAATTTTTTTTTTAATTATACATTCAAATACATCTATGTGATAATATTTTTAATTTTGAGCAGCGATAAAAAGTGGGTCATACTCTATAGTGAATTATTAAAGCTTAAAGTTGGAATGTTTTAATTACAAGGTCGTAGACCGGATGCCCATCTGTTGACCTATCACATTTTTTTTTCTCGGAACCATACATATATCATCTGTTGATACTTTATTTATTTTTTTTTTAATTTAAAATCATTTAGCGTCCGAAGAATAATAGACATTTATATTGACAAAACAAAATTCCTTTTAAAACTTTTGTTTAAATTAAAGGAAAGCATACAAATAAAACTAGGAAAAATAAGGAAAGTAAAATCAGAAAAAAAAACGGTTGAACAGGGATAGTTACAGTCATAAATTAAAAACAAAAAATATATAACAGAAAAAAAAGTCAAATATTAATAATAAAAGACAAAATATCATAAATGAAGGCATCAAAAGTTACACATTCTTAAAATTTAAAAGGCACAGATAAAAATAGTAGGATAAATATAACAATATTACAGTTACATTAAAATAATATAAAAATTTTAAAGGAATATCCAAAAGGTATATCAAGCATTTTATTATATATGTACAGGGTGAGTCAACGATTGGATGAAGTAGGTTTGTGCCTTTTCGGTGAAATTAACAAAGAAACTATATTTATTGTTTGATACAGTTTATTTTTACGCAGATTTTAAAAATATTTAGGACTCTACAGGGTGAGCCAAAAAACTAGGACAGCATAAAGTTGTATTTTTTTTAAATAGAACACCCTATATACGAATCGTATTTTCGATTTAGCTTATAATTTTAAATCTTTTTTATTAAGGGTTTACTATAACAAAACTTTATAGTTTCTGAGATAATTAAGTTTAAAGAAAAAAAGTCACATTTTCAAGCATCAATTCAATCCTAAATAACGTTTTCAATTTTGTGACAAATATATTCAAATTTGGAATTTAGCATGGCCAAGGACAAGTTAACATAAAGATTATAATAGTTTTTGAGATATTTCAGTTTTTCTTATTTTCCATACTTTTTTACAGAAATAGTCTTCATTATCATAGTAGCCATGGCAAAAACAATGTAAAAGAACATTTTTCTGTGTGTCAAATTTATAACCGCAATCGCTTCTTTTGGTTTTTATGTAGTGTAGTTTGGTTTTTTTTGCATTCATCTTAAATTGTAAAATGAATTTTCCAAAGAATGAGTTAATAGATATGATTTATACAATAGGAGAGGCTCAAAAAAATTGCTTTCTTGCTCAAAGAATTTACAAAATGAAGTATCCTGATCGACGCCAGCCTAATACCCATACTTTTCAAAACTTAATGCAAAGAATTGATTCTTCTGGTACTGTTGATCATCCAAAACATAAAGTGGTCAACAAATCAGTAACTAATGAAGAAAAAGAACTATAAGTATTGTTAAATGTTCAGGAAAATCCTTATATTGGTAGCCGTCAGTTAGCAACATTATGTGAAACATCACAATCCACCGCTAATCGTACTACCAAGAAATATAGGTATCATCCATATCACATGGAATTACACCAAGAATTGCATGGACAGGATTTTGAAAGTCGTGTAAACTTTTGTCGTACAATAAATGCGGAGAGTCAATTAAATTCAAATTTATTATGCAAGGTAGTGTTTAGTGATGAAGCTACTTTTAGAAGTAACGGTGCCGTAAATAGACGCAACATGCATTATTATGCCACAGAAAACCCATTTTGGATTAGAGAGGTGCAACATCAAAACCACTGGTCATTAAATGTTTGGTATGGTATTCATCATAATCGAATTATTGGACCCCACTTTTTTAATGAACCACTAAATGGCCATAATTACCTGAACTTTCTACAAGAAGAACTACCCCAACTGCTTCAAGGTCTCGATAGGGATGAGCTCGACAGTATGTGGTTCCAGCACGATGGTGCGCCTCCGCATTACCATCGTGAAGTTCGTGCGTTTTTGGACCAACGATATCCGCAAAAATGAATTGGACGTGGGGGTTTCATTGAGTGGCCACCAAGGTCTTGCGACATCACCCCATTAGATTTCTTCCTATGGGGTTATATTAAAAATAAGGTGTATGTTAATCCACCAACAACAGTGGAAGATATGCGAAACAGGATTAGGGATACCTGTAGAACAATAACGCCACTAATTTTGTCCAGAGTCCGAGAAAATCTGCAAAAAAGACTAAATTTGTGCATTGCACAAGAGGGTCGGTTATGCGAACACTTATTAAAAAGAAATAATTAATTTCAGTATTTAATAGGTAATTTTTTTGTTTCAATTTAGTATAAAAGTAAATATGTATTTGCCTTGTCGTTATTGTTGTGTTAATTTTTTCACATTATGTTTAATTAAACTATTGCCGTTGTAATATAACGAATAATGTATCTCATCATATTTAACCACATTCTGTTTGTTTCTGTAGTTTCTTTTTATTATTTTACATGGCTACTATGATAATGAAGACTATTTCTGTAAAAAAGTATGGAAAATAAGAAAAACTGAAATATCTCAAAAACTATTATAAATAGGTATAGGATATATTGAACAAAACTTTTAGAGTTTTTATTACTCTATTAAATAACATGAAAATATACAGGGTGTACCATTTAAAAAAAAAGATATTTATTCATTTAAACTTGTTCAAATTTGAGCCGATGTGTTCAACACCCTGTAGCTTTTATTGCAAATATTAGGTAAAAATTATGTTAACTTGTCCTTGGCCTTGCTAAATTCTAAATTTGAATATATTTGTCACAAAATTGAAAACGTTATTTAGGATTGAATTGATGCTTGAAAATGTGACTTTTTTTCTTTAAACTTAATTATCTCAGAAACTATTGAGTTTTGTTATAGTAAACCCTTAATAAAAAAGATTTAAAATTATAAGCTAAATCGAAAATACGATTCGTATATAAGGTGTTCTATTTAAAAAAATACAACTTTATGCTGTCCTAGTTTTTTGGCTCACCCTGTAGAGTTCTAAATATTTTTAAAATCTACGTAAAAATAAACTGTATCAAACAATAAATATAGTTTCTTTGTTAATTTCACCGAAAAGGCACAAACCTACTTCATCCAATCGTTGACTCACCCTGTACAAATTAATCACTAAAAAACAAATGATTGCATTCCAACTACAATCCAAAATTAGTTTAACATAACAACATCAGAGCAGTTAAAAGAGGGAATTTTTATAGCTTTTTTCAAAATGGGGGAACCGAGGAAAGCAATAGAATTAAAAGAATGAATCTAGAAATTCCACACTTATAATTACTGCTGAAATTTCACATAAAGGCAACAAACCCTTCACGTAAGATTGTTAGACGCAGAGCTGTTTAGTTGACTCTTGGAAGAAATAGAGTCGCTATACTTACATTTGCATCACTTCATATAAACTCGCCAGTTGACAACTGAAAAAAGATTATTTATTAATCATCTATGAGGTGTTTCGTACGAAACGGAGTGGTCCTTTTAATGTTCATTAATGACACCATGGCTCGATTTGTCTGCAAGAATATAATGAAAAATATAATGCCGCCTTATGAAGAGTAGAAAATGCGTTTTGTTTTCCAATAGGACAACGATTCAAAGCAAGTTGTTCTAGAGTGATTTCAGAAAAATAAGGTAAGGGTTTTTCAGTGGCCGGTGCAATTCTCAGACCTTAACCTCACTGAAATATACATGTATAAATGCTTTCCAATAAACTATCGTTGGTAAATCAAATCATTGGGGTTAAGACAACTCATTTTAAAAATATTGTTAAAAAATATATTGCTTCAATGCAGAGATGTTGTCGTCAAGTAAAAGTAAGTCAAAAATAATAATGGATACTCTATTAACTATTAACATAATATTTATAGC
Source organism: Diaprepes abbreviatus (assembly GCA_034092305.1). Taxonomy (NCBI): domain Eukaryota; kingdom Metazoa; phylum Arthropoda; class Insecta; order Coleoptera; family Curculionidae; genus Diaprepes; species Diaprepes abbreviatus. The sequence goes on from JASJET010000116.1 coordinate 109,294, forward strand.
TACTGTAATTCTTAAAATGTATTTAATATTTTCTGTTTTAATACGTAAAATAAAGTATTATCGAATATAATGTTCGTTACTTATCTCTTACTTGTTTTCATCAATCTTTATAAATATTTGTCAATATAAATTCTGTTTATCAAAACATGAAATAATATTATGATTGTGAGGACAATATTTCATTAAAATTACGTTGGGATTACGAGCTTATAATTTGTGAATTTTAACAAGTTAATATTTTTTCTTCTCGAAATCATCGACAGGAAAAACAGATAGCTTATTTTCTGCGGATTCCACTCTGGTTCTCTCTTCATACGTGATTCGACCACCTCATGATTTCGTCAGTGGAGGTGTGATGAACCAAGAGCAAAAATCGATAGGAGATGAGAGGTGGTGGAAAGCAATATAGAGAGAGAACCCGAGTGAAATTCGCTGGAAATAAACTGTATGCGTTTCCTTTTCAAGGTGTGAAGGAGAAAGAAAATATTGACTTGTTAAAATATCCGAAAAAATTTCTTTATGTTTTAATTAACTTATAATTTTAGTTCTAATTCAAAAGAAGAAAAACATTATGTTGTTCTAATTGTGTCCTATAATGTAGGTATATATTACAAGCAGAGATCGGTAATGATATTTTATTAGTAATATTATCGAGGAAAATTACCAATTAATTGTGTAATAGATAATTTCAAACATAGGAATATCAATCAGTGAATAATCATTAATTCCCAAAATAGAATTATTAATAACTCCATTAATTGATACTTTTGTAAATAAAATTTTCAATTAATGAAGTAATTAATAATCTGATTCCTAAAATTATGAATTAATAAAAAAAATAAAGTAGTTGGTAATTTTATTCCTACAATTATCAATTGACGAAATAATTGATAATTTCACTTTCAAATTACCCATTATAAAAATGATTAATAATTAAATTTTCTAAATTATTGAATTATTGTTCACAAAAATTATTTGGAAAAGGTTCAAAATAAAATATTCAGATACATACATTATAAGCAAACAGGTACATATGAATTGCACATACCTAAATTAGAGATCATGAATGAATATAACAAAGCCATTAGAAACTAGACGCAATTTAGCCTATTTGACATTTTTGTATAAACTTGTTAATAATAAGATTGACGATCCTAGTGTGTTGTCTATGCTTAGTTTTAATGTACCAAATTACAGAACCAGGAATCCGTTAGTGTTTTATGTAAATACTCTTCGTACTAATTATTATTTAGACTCTCCAATTATAACAATGTGTAGGTTATACAATCAAATAAGAAATCAGTGTGACATTTTTAATATAAGTTTAATTAGCTTTAGGAAATTAATAGTTGAATATTATTAGAACAAAATTTTTTCCCTAAAAAATGAGTATCCTTCCTACTCTATAAATGGATATGTGTATGTGTAGAGTTTGTCCTTAAACAAATAAATAAATTAATTGGTAATTTAGCAGAATTAAATTAAAAAATTATTATTTATTGAAACTCTCCATTTTTCAGATAAACTAATGGAAAATTAACGGTAGGAGAAATTTTTCAAATGCATCATTTAAATTTTAAACGAAAACATATTTTACATCGCCACAACATTTTTTTGTTCAGGCCAAAACAAATAATACATATTTAAAAATAAAATGATACTGCTTCTGCTCACGATCATACTCTTTAATTTCATCAATAGGATTCAAAATAGTCAAAGAAATTTGAATTTATCGATTTAAATCAAAAGAGAAGCGAAAAGAGGTAACAAAAAATTTTGATTTTAGAGCAATGCCTAGGCTCGCATGCCGGAGATTAAGATGGGTTATATATATATATATATATATATATATATATATATATATATATATATATATATATATATATATATATATATATACTTGTACCATCATACCGAGCGAACCCACGTTCAGTATTTGCATGCTTCGTTTCGATCTGTCCTTTGCACAACCAGGTGCATGTCGGTACCCTGATGAGTCTAGTAGAGACGAAACATGTACCTCTGTATCACTGTGGTGGGGAGGGTAAGTTTTTACTTTCTTCTCGGTATGGTGGTACAGGTAGGCCATCATCTCGATGGTGGTGGAATATGATAAATTGTGGTCCTTGGCAATTTGTTTAAACTGTACAACCTCTAACATGGAAAGGATATGGTTGGAACGCAGTTTGCATTTGCTGTTCGCATTTTATTTCATTCATTCACGGAGCTGCATATAGTTTTACGTTGGCTGAATGTGATTTCAACACTACAACGGCATAATGTGGATATATCCACTGCTGTTGCATCTCACACGGAAGAATCCATGAAAGCCGCATAAACATATATATATTTTCAAAGCGCCACCTGTTTTAACCCCGTCGGTAAGAAGGAGCGATGATGTTAACGAAAACAGGAAACAATCAAATTCAAGAGTAAAACACCCCGATTCCAAAAACAATTATTAAAAAAAAGGAAATCTGATTTACAAACTATAGGCATTTTAACTTAATCTAAAAGAAATATGTGACTATTCGCTACGTGAATTACAAAAAAAGAACAAGAAACAATGAACAATAACACTATTACTAGTATGATGTCACCTGCGTTAAACGCCAAGTCGGTTAGCTTTAGGTCCAGCTTTAGACTGGAAAGCGGCATTGAATAACCATACTTTTGGTTTCATTCAAATGTTTATATTTATTTTGAAAGGATAAACTATCTAGTAGGCCGATTAAGACTAAAATTATGTTTATTTAAACCTAATTAAAAGTGTTGGACTGATAATATGTGTGTATATATTAAAATGATGTTTTAAATTGCCTGGTGTATACGTATAACTTCGGTTTACAAGATATTTTAAATGGAATTAATTATAAAATGTCCTGTAATTGGTCGCAGAAAGTCTTATTAGTTCCCAATCACAGGGGAAAAATGAAAGTATACTTTAAAATCGGTAATATCATGAAGTTCTAATATCTGAAAGGAAGTTTTGTCACTAAATCCAAATACTTTCGGCAAGCTGGATAGCCGATGGCCTCTATGAGAGCAGTGGTGTGTTATATGCCGGCTCTGGCATGCCAATCCAATCATAGACACGAATGCAAAGTCCTAGTATAATAAAAACTGTTTGTGGCATGTACCTGATTATCTTTATGGGGGCATCAAGTATTAAAAGTCACAACGTTGGTGTGTTGACTCCTTAGGTGTGATTACTTTCATTACGGTGAACTTAACGAAAAAAAGAATACAATAAAAACTTTGTTTATCCTCAAATCTGGCAAATGATGCCTTAAGACACTAAACTATGGTTCTAGCTGTAAACAGGAATAAAGGTATATTGTACTCTTAGAAAATCAGCAGAAAATCTGTTTTCTGGGTTTCTGCCAGTTTTCACATCCAAGGCTTGACCCAGACTCTCTCTACTAACGCTTATACAAATCTTCAGAGTGTCAAGAATAAAAAGAAATAACAAAAGATTAACTACACTGTTAATGAAAGTAGTAAAAGTGGAGTGTTTGATGCATTTCTAGGCTCACTTGAATTTTTTTACACTACCAGTTTTTGGTGTGGCAGATGAATAAACTTTTAGCTTTTTATTTAATATTTATTACACTACTTGATAAAAATAAGGAATTAATTTATGGTGAGTATTAACTTTATTGTAGGTATTATTAGTATAAATATTTATATTAATTATTGTTTCACTTTTTTCACTTTGATCATTTGATAATTAACCCAAAGAAATTTCTTGGTTTTATGTCACATTCGTGACCGCTGTCAAGAGCAACGTTGTCTAGTTAATATTTTATAGTAATTTTCAAGTAACTTCTTCGAAATATGCGTACTTTTCCCTTTGAAAACGATTGTAGGAAATTTTCTCATGATGGAAAGTAGATTTATTAAGGCAAATAATTTGAATATGCCGAGAATTGATGTTTTATGGTGGCCAATTTCTTCACAACACACAGTAACATCTGCCCTGTCAAATTTAGAAATGTGAAGACTTTTATGTAAGTAATTTACCAAGGATTGTTATTTCCGCAACCAATAATAAATACATAATAGTAATCATAGGTATTTATAAGCTCAAAACTAAAATATAACAATTAGTTCGAATCCTTGCTGACTAGCTGAAGTCACATTTTCCTATTATTTCCCGAAGATGGAACCTGAATAAATAATTTTTCAAGTATTTTAATTGTAGTACTTTTACATTGAGGCATCGCACAATATTTAAAATAACTTAAAACTCATCTTTTATTACAAAAGTTACGAAAAAACTATATTTCCTTGTCAGTTTACCAGGGTTTATACACTAGTGACGTCATAAAGATAAAGTGACAACTATTGGCGTTTTGGAGGGAAATTTGAAACGGAATTTAAAATTTATGATTTTTCAAGTATTAGTTGTATTAAACGAAAAATTTTAAAAATTGTGCTACATTGGGTACTTATGCATAGTTTTAAACACTTTCCGAAAATAGTCAACATTCTAATTATTCAAAAAAATAATTTTTTAATTAAATTCTTATAAATTATCAACTCATAATTTAATAATTTTAAAAGTAAATTATTAATTATTCTTATAATGAGAATTTGAAAAATAATTTTTCAATTACTCTGGAAATAGGTCATTTTTCTCCAAAATGATCAATAACTCCGTCAATTGTCGATTTAAAAAATGAAATCATGAATTACTTCATTAATTGATAATTTTATTTTCAAAATTGTTAAATAATAGAGTAATTCTTAATTTCGATTGGCTGATTAACACTTTTGCATTAATTGATCACTGGTTACAAGAAAATACTCAAATACGGCATTATATATGATTACTAAGAAATGTATATAGTACCTAAAATAATTAGAATATGTATAATTTAAATTTTACTAGACACATTTTTATTTATTTCCCAAGTAAAAAGTAAAAGTAAATGTGTTAAATTAGCGGTAAGGATGTCTGTGTTAAAAGTCGACAGAGGACGTACTAAATATGCTAGGTGTAGTCATGAATAGAACTCATGACGATTTGTACCAACTTGATACAAAGAACCGAATTATTAAACAGCTATATTCGAGATCTTAGATCATTGTTTGTCCCAGGATATATTCTAGATATTAAGGATGTACCTGGCACCAAAATTATCCTACATTCGGTTTGCTAACCTGCAATCAAAATGTGAAAACAGAAATATAAACGATCTGTTTTCTTCTCTTTATGTAAAATTAAATATTTGGATTTGAATATGATATATGAGTAATTTTTAAAATTTGAGCTTCGAAAAAGTGAAAAAAAAAAATCAGTGGCACACTATCAAAAGTGCGTTTTTATTTAAGTAAACGCATATTCATGCTGGAAGGAATTGCCGTTACTCGTTTCTTTTTCAAGTCCTTTCGGAAAACTATTTTTTATCATTTTTTGCTAGTATAGGCAAATTAATTATTCCTTGTTGTATTATAGGGGTTCGTAAAAAGAAAAGAGTTTACACCAGCGAAAGGAACTAATGTAAGCTAAGTGTTTTTTCAAAATGAAATCAAATCTGAGGTTCAAATTACAAGTGCATCTCCAAAATCATCTCCTACAATCGAAAAAACTCCAAAAGTCTAAAAATAAAATTGACTTCTTAGAATTGTTGTTCCATCACAGAGTCGAATTGATTCTAAATTGGAAGGCATGTGTGAAATAATTAAATACAAACGTATATACAACAAATCTACAACAAACCCTCAAAATAGGGTGAAAATTGCGTCAATTACCAAAAAGCTTATGTAACTACTGATAAAGCTCCGAACACAATTCTTTTTTTGAATCTAGAAGGAACTACATGGATGAATAAATAGTAAAAAAATGGCTCAAAAAAACTAAGCAACAGAAAGAAAAGAATTCACACTTTCTAATTTATAGCGGTGGCTCTCAACTTCAAACTATATTTTGACAGAATAAGATCCTTCAGCATTTCGGAATTTTCATTTTTGTTGAATATTATTCAATAGGTCCTTTAAACCGGTGAAAATAACCTTAATAAGAAAGTAAAAAAAACTCCTTCCGTAAACGCATAAGAATGTTTGAAAAAAGGCCATTAATACTTGCTAATTTATTCAGTCTTTTTTGACAAGCGATCTTTCTTTTTTTTTAATACAGAACGATCATAATTAAAAAGAAAGCATTTGGATACCGTTACTCTGTGAAGTTATTAGTTAAACCATATTAAATAATGTGCAGTTTTTAAAATTAAGGATTGATAAAAAAATATAGTTACATAAAATAATATAAACTTTATTTAATAAAGAAAAGAACACAACAAAAACTTTTATAAAAAATAATACGATCTTAAAAAAACAATACGAATACAAATCTAAACTTTTTTTCATCTTTTCTTAATGACAGGCAAACTCCAAACTCCAAATTGGGAAAAATGCTCACAGTATAATTTATCGAAACAAGATGTGCAAGTAAGTGAGTTAAGGTACAATGTTGACGAATTCTTTATATTTCAAATTAGTTGTAAAATTTGTTTCGATTTTGGGGCTGATTTTATTTCAGCATTAAACAAATTATCTACTTTTTCGATATCTTTGGTAGTGGTCGGAAAAATATGAATTTTTAGCATTGGGCGATTTTCTTATGGTTTTTATCATATACTCGACGGATAACACATCTTTTCCACAAGAAATGTTGATCGCATAATCTTTTTACCATCTCATCAGTGGCATTCACGCCGCTTTTTTCGTGCCCTGGAGTATTAAAGTTCCAAGAAGCCTTAATAAGACTGGGTATATAATAAAAAAGCCTGAATAACTGAAAATTCGTTTTATTTTTGTATTTTGTACTTGGACCGTCACTTTGTTCGTGCAATATTTTGATGGACTGAACAATTACGGATGTTATTAATTTAAAAACTAGCTGTAAATGTGCCCACAGATAAGCGGAGTGATATCTACGTCGTCATGTAACTCCGCTTAAATCTAGTAGGGGTTTTCATATGATTGTTTGTAACATAATGAAATAAACAGTTAACAGTATTGCATATTAGATAAATATTATTTTTTCATGATTTCTATCCTAAAAAATGTATTTCAGGAAATAAGTTATTTATTGTTATTTTCAATCAAGCACAGAATTTTTCAATTAATGGACACATTGTTCTAGTTTAGATGGGTTTATTTGTTATTTCAATCATTTCATATTATATAAATGAACTCACAATAGTAAGTCAGCCATTTGCTGGAGCTATATAAGTTAAAAAAAAAAAGAAATTTACGGAAATCGAGTACCTATCTAATATCCTCATGAAATGTTCTAAAAATTAAAGGCATACGTCTACATATGAAATTTTTCGAAAATACAGAGATAAATAAAGGTACCATATGAGTTTCAGACTCTTACAAAAATCGTCTTTCAGTTCATGAGTAATTATTTTTTTATATGCAGTACCCATTGCAGTAATGTAAAAAATCGGCATTTAACGTCACTGTATTCAAAAGACTCATCTTAAAATCGCTTCATAAAAAAGTTGTGAATCTTTTGAACCGTAACTAGGGCTCTGGTACTTTTTCAAAAGTGTGTTGTTTAAATTGGCTGAGCAATGCTTCAGTACCTTGAATTTTAAAAATCAGCGGAAATTACTTATATATTAACATATGTAAGTGATTTATTAAAAGTTAAATCATTGATATCATATTTACGTTTATAATTTTCGTAGATCGTATTACTTATTAATTTTATAAAATTCCTAGTAATTTTATAAAGTTCCTAGGAATTGAATAAACTGCCTTAATTATATTCATTTTCGGTAACATAAATAATGCCAATTATAACAATTACAAAATCAAAACAAAATTAATTAACTTGAAAATCTAACTTTCTTTGCAGCTACATAAGGTTTAAAAGTTAACCCTTCTACGTTGAATCTCGCTGTGAATACTGTAAATTTTTTTTTTTTTGAAATTCAATATATTTTAATTTTGTTTTGTAGCATTTATCTGGCTTATATTCCATTGAACTACATATATCCAAATAGCTGTTCAAGAAAATAAAAAAAAAATAATTTAAGTATATATATATATATATATATATATATATATATATATATATATATATATATATATATATATATATATATATATATGCGGCTTTCACGGATTCCTCCATGTGAGATGCAATAGCAGTGGATAGATCCACATTATGCCGTTGTAGTGCTGAAATTACATTCAGTAAACGTACAATTACATGCAACTCCGTATATAAATGAAGCAAAATGCAAACAGTAAATGCAAACTTCGTTCCATCATACCTTTTCCGTGTTGGAGGTTGCACAATTTGAATAAATTGCTACACAACACAATTTATTCTATTTCACCACCATCGAGATGATGGCCTACTTGTACCACCATACCGAGAGGAAAAGTCAAAACTTATCCTCCCCGCTACAGTGATACGGCAGAGGTACATGTTTCGGCTCTACTAAACTCATAAGGGTACCGACATGCACCTGTTTGTGCAAAGGACAGATCGGAAGGAAGCATGCAATACCGAACGCGACGTCGCCGATCTCCCGCCGGATGGCGTATATATGTTTATGCGGCTTTCACGGATTCCTCCGTGTGAGATGCAATAGCAGCATATATATATATATATATATATATATATATATATATATATATATATATATATATATATATATATATTAAGTTGACAAGACAAATTATTTCAAAAAGGTGATATAAAATAAAAAAAATTCGCCGATATACCGTTGGATGAGTTTTTGGAAGCCATTACTTTAACCTCAGGCTCAATATATATTTTGTATATGACAAAACCGATTACAAAAACATACTTAATCTATTTAATAGCTACAATAACAGACTGCAATTCACCATCGAAATAGAACAACAGAATAAAATAAATTTTTTAGACCTCACTCTGCACAATACTGAAAACAAAATTAGAACAGAAAGAAAACTGGTCTTCAAGATATCTACATTATGACTCGATGAATTCATTATCCCAAAAAAAAGATGTGAGACTTAATCTTGCCGATCGTGCAGCTGAATTAACCGATCCTGAATTTAGATCAAATGCCATTAATAAAGCAAAAGAAGGACTTCTAAAAAACAATTAAGAAAACAACCTAATTGAGTCAATATTTAAAAAGGGAATAAACAAATTTTATAAAAAAGGTAGTAATTTCATAAAAAGAAACAAAAGTAATACCCAAAAATCTCTGATGTTTCCATACATACAGCTTTCGCATAACATACAAAACATATTTAAAAAAGAAAATATTACTATATGTCACAACGCTCATAACTTACTGCAAAACAATTTTTCCCAAATAAAAACAAAAATTTCAAATGATAAAAAGGGTAATGTATATGAAATTCCATGCAATAACTGTGATTCGGTATATATAGGGCAATATATAAAAAAAAAATAGAGTCAACGGACATAAATTTGACAAAAAAAAAACAACCCTAACTAACCACATGACGGAAACTACTCATACATTTAATTTTGGAAAAAAAACAAAATTTTAAAAACCGAAAATCATAATAAAAAACCAAAATTTTATGAGATGATAGAAATACAAAAAAATAGAAACGCTGTAAACTCAAAAAATGACACGAGACAATTAAGTAAACTATATAATCATTTATTTAAATAGAAACTATCCACATGTTTTAGCAAACAGTTCCCCTTTGGTCACCTTTAAGTATATTATCCTTATCTATTAATACGGAAAAGTAAAAACACCACTGTAAAAAGTTAACCTTCCGGCATACCAGTTCAATATAATTTATAATATATTTTATAATGTGTCAGTTTGTTTTGTTATTTTGATGTTGTGAGAGTTCAAATTAGGTAGAAAATTAATATCTATAATAGTAGGTGGTTCAAACGTCATATTTTTTGCAGTATTTGAATGTACAGTGTTTGAAAAAGGCTAGGGAAGTTCCAGGCGATACGTTAAACTGACATGTGAATATATGTTCCAAACTAAGACAACTTTGTTGAATTTTAATTAAAAAAATGGACTGAAAAACCTTGCAAATAATATATATTTATTTATTTATTAAAAGTTATTTTATATCATTTAAATTTTAAATATGGTTTAAACATATCTACCTATAATTATAATCATTATTACCTGCCGAGAACTAATCTACACGCGGGTCTTTTAAAGAAATGGCGCGCCCGGAAGTGGCAGCAGCACCCTCCGGCGGTTAACGCGGCCTCTTTCGTCGAAACGGTCACGGTGGCTCCCTCTTAGCGGGAGCTTTACATTCCGCACGAATAAGCACATTCGTTCGTTTAATCGATGCCGTAGCCACACCGCCAACTACGGCCATTGGCGGACGAGAACAACTCTTGAAGTTCATTGGCTCGCAGTCAACAAGCTTTGACAGTTGTGCACACCTAGAAAGGTGTATAGCTTCCCCACATGATAGATACTGAGGGTATCAGTTGAGTCCGCGCTCCAAAAGCTCACAGTAGACTGGCGATTTTGAACGTCACTCGGAAACATTCAACCGCGACGCGTCTTAATAGCTCATTGACTCTGAACACTCCTCTAATCAAGTAGTTGAAAATTGTTTAATTGCCTTTGAGTAATTCAATTTTTGATTCAGTTCCTTAATCGAATTAATATCAACTTTCGGTTTTATTGTCTGTGAGTTTGTTTATGTTTTGCCGGTAGCAATAGAAACAAAGTGAATAAATTTATGAACGTTTTGGAGATATTTGTGTATACTTGTAAGTTAATTACTATTATCTTGTGCATGCTATTTATTAATGCGAGTTGTTTTTCATTTGTCGCAAACATGTTTCAGTGGTCCGTTTAAAATACTGACACTTTTACAATATTTTTGGTTAATAATATTTGAATTTTCTCCGTCACAAGTCAAGTTGGATAATTATTATTTTTAAACATAAATACGATATTTGTACAAGTAACATTTACCCCTTCTCTAATCGAATCTTAAAGTAATTTAGTTTTTGATTTGGTTTCTTAATTAAATTGGGATAGACTTTTGATTATATTGTATTAAGTGTTTTTTTTTTTATATTTTGTCGTTAACAGTAGAAAAAGATGTTTTGAAAATATTAATACTTACCCTACGGGTTTCGCAGATTAGTATTTTCAACTTGCTATTTATTGAAACCAGATGTTTTTTAATGGTCGCAACCATATTTCATTGGTCCATTTGAATTTCAAAAAGCTTCTTGACTTCAGAACTCAAACCACATAATGAAAAATTTCTATAAATATTTAGGATAATAAATACACCCAAAAGTAATGAGAAATGTTTACAAAAATTGTCTAACAACGAAATTGCACTCCAAAAATGGAACTAGAGTTATAAATAATTGTACGTACTTTAAGTTAGGTAAATAGTGTTCTTGTCGCGTGAGAAATAGGATAAATATGATAATTTTATATTTGTGCATATATTACGACTAATTTTTATTTTACAAGTAATAAAAAAAAGCCTTGTTTTTCTGAATGTAACTAGTCAATTATTTGAGATATCTTACCAATTTTAAATTTGAATTGTGAATTTGTTTTTTTTTTGAACAACTATTGAAGAATAAAATCTTGACTATGTAATTGTGGTTTTTAATATGTCGATTAATTTTAATATAAGATGTCCCTGAATAGGTAGAATGTCTCCATTGGTTTCGTCAATTTAGAGGTCATAAAAATCTTGCAGTCATTTCGATTTTAAGTCTTCGAACTGAGTGATAATCTATAGACATTTTTCTATTTTTATTTATACTAACTACAAGCTTTTTTACTGATTTTTAAAATTTTATTGGCTTCTCACAATAGACTTCTATCACTGAAACATATTCTCATATTTTTAACAATCTCTGGCTTTTCGATTCCTTTCTCAAAGTTTACAAATAATTTCAATTGTAGATCCTTTTTTCAACGAAAATAAATTAAATAAAAACAAATTTTTTTCTCCAAATTTAAATTTCAAAACCAGTTAAATGCAAATCCAAATAAGTGTATCTCATTTTCAACGAATCCAGAAACTTAGTACATTTTTGGATTCAAAATTAATTCATGTATTTCACTAGCAATAGTAGTAATAGCTTTCATATCCTATACCCCAATATACTATCACATAAGATTGAAAATAATTAAGATATGAGTTTGACGGTTCCAGTGAGCAATGCTCCTAACTGGATTAAAAATTTATAGTTTTTTTGAACAAATTTCTAGAAAAATATCAAACATCCGTTGCAAAGACAAATATAATATAGCCTTCAATTGATTATATAACCTAACTTTTAATGGTTAAGACAGACATAATGCTGCTACATTGGACAGACAGGAAGAAATTTTGAAACTAGATTTAAAGAAGACAAATTATAGATTTAAGAAAAGAACATCTAAATTCGCAAATTATTTTTTAGACACGAATCATGAACTTCCAGATTCAAATAGTTTATAAATTTTACACTTTGAACAGAAAGGGCAGAAATTAAACATATTAGAAAATATTAAAATAAACAAACATAAAAAAGACCAAAATATAAACCCTCTCAATACTCAGTTGGCATTAAGAAATTCCCCGTTTTTAAGGGTGTTGTAAACCATTAAAAATTAGACCATCTTTCTTAAGTTTAGGACCTAAAAAACCCGATACAGTGGCTTATTGTAAAAGTTGAAATAGTTATTACATCATCTGCTATCCAATATTTATATATACACACCAACTTAGTTTATTGATTATAGCATTTGAAGCTGTAGCTGTTACTATGAAACGGCCGCAATGCCAAAAAATTTAATGCATGCGACAAATAACAAAGTATAATTTGTTTATATTACATTTAAAAAATTATAGTTATAATTAGAACATAAATTTGTCAACTTTTTATTTACTCCAATGTTAAAATATTGTCCGTTCAATGTCTTTAACTGTTTATTCAAAATTATTCCTGCCCCAGATAATCGATCTTCGATTTTTTGTTAAAACCTCTCATTTCTGAGAAGTTCCATGTGGAAAAATGTGAAGTAAAATACAAGCTTGTTCTCCTTCAATAAGTGAAAATAAACAAGTTATTTCAAAAGTAATCTAAAGCTTTGTTATCTTATTTGCAACTACTGATATCCCATAAAAGGTGTTTTTAATATTATAAGTTATGGCAGAAAGATTATGCTTTTTTACGGTAAAAACGCTGTTTTCAAAAATTGATTTTTTCATTTTTGTCAAGCAGTTAAACGACGAATATATTAACCAAACCAAAGCTGCTGTTTGTGTTCACTATTTAGTTGCTTTATAGTAATGCAATATGTTTTTGTTGAACCTGGATGCTCTGAATTTCACAGGGCATTTTCACATCTATCAAACTTTTGTTCTTAAGCTTTTGTTCATCAAAAATTGTTTGGTGCTCTAGATCGTTTTTATTTGGTCTGTATTTTTCATCCTTCACTCTCAAAAAATTTCACCGACTGCTGAAAATTTCTTCCGAACCAGGTTTGGACGTTCAGGCATTTTTTGCGTCCTTGGAATTATAACATTTAATTTTTTCTCATTGGTCCTTGAAGTCGGATCAGTTTTCTGCCTTAAATAGTTTTTTGTATCAGTTTATTTTCAATATTTACTTTGATCCAGTGAAGAATAATTGTTAGAAATATTCATTTTCATGAAATGAGAAAACTCATAATAATTATTTTTCGTATACAATCAATCGGGACACGTCTTGATCACATTTCTAATCGAATAATTTAAAAAAAAATCTATATTTGCTTTTCAGTATTTAATTCAGTTTCTTGGTTGGTTCATTGGAATTATTATACTTTAAAATTTCATTCGTATCGGACCACAAACTTTTACTACTGAAACGTATTTGGATTCTTTTATCTAAGTTTAGAAATAATTTCAATTCTAGGTTCTTTTTTTAGAAAAGCAAAACGAAATTTAGAAAAAGAGTTTAATTCTCTAAATTATTTTTTAAGTATTCAAGTTGTATCTGGAAAACTATCAAATGATATCTAAATATAAATATTAACATTCTGAGAAATACAACTGAATTTCGATATCATTTCTAATATGTCTGTAGTATTATTTTAAGGATTTGAAAGGTAAACTTAGGGTATGCAAATTTTCTAAGTTGAGCTGAATGTTCCTTTGCTTTTGTATAGTTAAAGTCATATATACATTTATTTCTTTTTTTATAATATGATGTATAAAGTACTATTCAATTTTGAATAAATGTTTTGTACACGCGTATCTTACTTTGGACGAATCGATTATCGTGGTACATTTTTGAATTAAAAATTGATACATATGTTTCACTAGCAATCTGTAATAGTTTTCATCTCCTATATGCAAATTATATTGTTTCATAATACCGTCAATAATTAAGATTTGACGACTTTTAAAGGTTCCGAGCGGCAATGTTCCAAATTGAGTTAAAAAAATTTTAGATATCATCGGAACATAAATTGGTCAACGTTTTATCGACTCCTATATCAAAATACTGTCCAACAAAGGTCTTTAACTATTTATTTAAATATACTCCAACCTCACATAATCGATCTTCGATTATTTTTATTAACGCATCTCCTTTAAGACAAGGAATATGAAGTAAAGTACAAACTTGTGCTCTTTGAATACGTGTAATTAAACAAATTATTTGAAAAGTCCTATGAATCTAATCTAAGATTTTTTTTGTATATGTCTTAGCAGAGAGATCATGCTTTTTTACGTTAAATACTCTAAATGAATTTTTCGTATTTGGCAAGCAATTAAACGACGACTATATTGACTAAATTAAATCTACTGTCTACGTTCGTCATTCAGTTGCTTGATGAAAACGAAAAAATTCATTTTGGAAAGAAGCGTTGCTAACTTTTCTTGAGATCGTTTCTATCTGATTTGTATTCTTCATACCCACTCCCCAAAAATTTCACGAACTGCTCGAAATTTCTCCCGAACCAGGTTTGGGCGTTCGGGCATTTTTACACCTTTGGAATCATAACATTTAAAATTTTTTATTGGTCTTTGGAATCGGATTATTTTTCTTCTTTAAATATTTTTTTTTGTATTATTTTATTTTTAATACATATTTTGTATGTCATTGCAATCAACATTTTGCGTCTTGGGATAAAAAAATAACGGTATATTTGCAACCAATTATCTGATTTACTATTATTAGAAGGCTTCCCTCTAAAATCAAAAAATTGCAAAAAAAAAATAATTTTGCAATAAATACTTGCTATTCCAAAAAATGGCCGATTTTTAGGGGTTTTTTGGTATTTTTGCAATACCAAATTGACAAAAATGATCACACAAAATCTCAAATTGTAGGTTTTTAGAATCTCTACAACTTTTATTTGAAAACTTTTTTTCCAAAATGCATTACTTGGCTTGTAAGTTCAAAAAATCTGTTTTAGCCAACTTTGACACCTCTTCTCCAACCTATTATCCGCTGTTACATTTTGTGTAGAGTTTGTTCTTACATTATCACCAACACCCCTGGATAGATCTCATCTATCTCGAAATTTATGTGAAAAACAGCACTAATTTTTACCTATGGCTTGGATTATTTGCTTCTGCTACATTTTTGATTTACAATATTTATTTATCATTGGTTTTTTTAAACTGTTTATTTTATACTATTCTTTGATAATATTTATTTTACTTTAAAGGAGAATGAAGTGTTTAAGTTAGCAATCTTTAAATAAATGGTAAAACTTAAAATTATTTTCTTTGAAGTTAACACAATATTTGTACAATTCATTACATCAAGCCTTGTCTTAATTAATTAATTTTGACCACTTCTCTAGTCGAGTATTTAAGAATATTAATTTGACTTTACATCATTCAAATTAATTTAGTTTATTAATCAAGTTATGATCTCTTTTAGATTTTATTGTCTATGAGTTAAAATATTGAGCAGTCCATTTAAATTAATAAAATGTTTTAATTTCGCGACTTTCACTTTTTTAAATATCCGTTTTGCTACAATCGAATTATTCGTATTCATCAACTTTCAACGTTATTCGGGTGTTTTGTTTAAAATATAGAGCACATAATGAAATCTGATAAAGTAAAATAATAAGAAATAATTTTTATTTAATTTATTTTATAAATATACTTTCTAATATGAATTTTTTTTATTTATTTCTTGATAATATTACTCTCTTTAACTTTATTCGTTGCTTAATTTATCAGTTATTTTCTAACTGAAAATATCCCTTTAAGTTAATTTAATTTTATATGTATTTTTCTTTTTAATTTAAATTCATTTCTAAATTTTAAATTATTATTTACTAGCGATTATTCGCGGCTTCCCACGCACGTTGTTGTTACTATGTTGCTGTTTAACTCCTCGCTATAATATAGTGGAGATCAAAATAGAATGTCTAAAATATTTTTTTTAAGTAGTTTAAAATATTTAAATGAAATTAAAAACATATTTAATTTTCCTGATTTGGAGTATTAGGCGATTAGAAAGAACCAAAAGAAGCGTTAGACATTTTTTGCTGATTGGTGAATAGACTGTGAAGAAAATAACATGAATCTTGTATAAAAAATTCTGTTAAATCCACAAATAATGTTCATTCTCCTTACATTAGTCATGCTTACTCATGGAGAATGAGTACAACTTCATGCTCGCTGTACCGGACATCGCATTAAGAACGCTAATCGGTTATATCTCAGCGACTCAGAATTGTACGGTTTTAGGAAAGAAATTTTTTTAGTAAAATTGGCAAAAAAAAATCCTAGAAAGTATTATTAAGTTCTTAAGATGGCAGCTAAGAAGCGTAATAAGAGTCACAGAAAATAAAAATAGAATTTTCTCGAAAAAAATGCTAAATTAAGTTTGGTCGAAAAATGACTGTTTTACGTCATCTTTGTCAGCTGTTAAGTAAAGTGATAGGGGAAGGTTAAACTTTTATTTTGAAAAATGCTCATAACTCCAGTGTGGCTCAACCCAATTTAGTGAATTTGACCCTGTTTTAAATTATCTTACACGCTTGATTTTTAGCGTTATGGACTATGGTTGCATGCCATTTACAGATGCCGCGAGAGGGCGCTCCCTAAAAAATTGTTTTAATATATGTTTCAAAAACTTTAAATGCAATGATACGTGTTTTTAAACATTGTTATTTAAAGATAAGATCTAATAAGTTATATTTATAAACTTGATATTATTATCGAGTTTCTAAGTTATAAATCTTGTTATGTAGACATCTCTAATTGCACCTCAAGTGGGCTTGACGGTATAACATTGCATAAGACCTTACAGCACTGGTCGCATTTTGCAGATATTTAAAATAAACATCAGTAATTTCAACCGCATCAACAAGACGTAAGAAAAACTGCCGACATGACAATAAAATATTTTGATAGAGGAGTGCAATTGTTTCATTTTTGATAATTCTACAACTTTTGCTGCCAAAGCCTACTTAATGTGCAAGGAAAGATGCTTTTTGGATTGACCCAAATGGTATATTATTTTTATATTATTATGAATATAAATTAAAATAAGTAAAAAAAATAATGTTAAGTATTAGTTTTTGCAACAAGTTGTCTACATAATAACATTTAAAACTTAGTTTAAAAAGAATACTCGCTTTAAATATGCATTTCTCCTCTTTTATTAATATATTTATGAATTTTGCTGGTTTAAAAAATATATTGAAATTTTTGCATTTTTTTGCTCCATGTATGCTTAGAAAGTTCTTTTAAACGAGATTAACTTTACCAAATCTGCCTAAATTAAATCTGAATTATAAGGTTTTTTTTTTTAAATAAAATTTTCCGCCCATCACTTTGACAAGATGACATTAAAAGCTTTTCCGTTCAGACAACTGCCAATATTATATTAAAAGCTATTTAAACCTATCTTATTATGATATATTTTTGAGAAGATCGTATTTTTATGATTTCTGGTCGCTCTTACGCACCCTAGCGGCCATCTTAGAAAATTTTAAGTATTTTCAACAATTTTTTAAGGTCACTTTCACTAAAGAATATTTTTTTTTCTAAAGTTGTATGATTGTTAACTTGTTTAACTAGTTAGAAGGACTTAATTTTCAAGGCTTTTTTCTTTCACTTTGTTGATTTTATGATTTTTAGCATTCATTTGTCTTCTTCTAGTGTTTAATGTTTAGTAGTAGTGTATAAACGACCAGTTATTGGAAACATTTCACAATCTTAAGGTGCCCGCTCTTTTACATTGATAAAATGGTCTTAGATTCCGCTATATCACACTCGTTTAATTATTATATTATGTTACCAAACTAGTTTCACTAAGTATCATTTAAATTTGACTTTTTATATCTATTAATTTAGCTATCAAATTTGGTATGCGAAATTTTATACGCGACCGCAATATACATTTTAATATAGTGCGTGATCAATAATATTAAGCGACACTTGACAGAATTGAAACTTAATATCTTTTAGAATAACAAGTCATTTAAACAAAAAGTTTTAATTATTTATTTCGTAGGCAAATATGATAATTCAAAACTATTGCTGATTTGCGATTTATTTTGATGATAACAAATCATTTTAAATTACTTTTTACAAAATAACTCATGGAGAAAGTGCATGGCGTTCCTGAGGAAGCTGTCATGTCACTGCCGCATACTTACCCTATTCTAAGGTTCTAGAACTCGATTAATTTTGACTGGAAATGTTAAATTTTGTATTTTGTATCACCTTAAATATAGATTTAGCCTTAAGAGACTATGATTTAAAAAAAAACAATTATCGACAACACTGTAAGAAACATTTTAAAATATTTAGACTTAAGGTAGTTCACTCGTGAAACGGCTTTTCTTACGAATGTGATCAAATTTGAATATATAGTTTACAAAAGTGTCTTTTATTTAATTAAAAAAAAAACGAAATTTTTTAATCGTCTGTGAGACCAAATATTAACAATTAAAATATGCATAATTAACATGCCGGAGATCACTACATATAACAAAATGCCAATACATTTTGGAATATCCCAAAAACGGCTTTTGCCATATTTTTTAAAAACTAAGGCAACGTAGATCCAAAAGTTACGAATTTTTTAGAAAAAATCCGGAATTTCTTGACAGTTTTGTTTAGAAAATACAGATTTTTTAAATAAAAATAATTTGAAAACATCTGGAGGGTAGTGGGGTACAGTGATCACAACTTGGCAACGCGAGATAATTCCAATCTAAGTTAGTTCAGGTTAGTTCTTCAGAATGTGGCATTTTTTAAAATATATTTCTGGATATTTTTATTTATTTTCTCAATGTATTGGGATGTCAACATAACAAACTGTATAAGTATGAGACGTACACTATATGAACGTTACTATACACACCAGGCGCGGATCCAGGGGGGGCAGGGGGATCGCCCCCCATCGCCCCCCCCCCCCTATGAGCTTTGAGTTCAGGAAAATAGACCCGATTTAGCTTCTTATACTATAGTTGATTCAAGAACTAGAGAGAGTAATAAATTATTTTTACCCTTTTTTTCTTCGCAAACTACCTGTGTTCTTTAGTTCGGTGTCTGTGGCAAAATCTGTTAAACATAATATTTTTATAGGAATGGGTTAGAAATTTTATAATCAAAAATACCTGTCTGTAGTAATGAACTATTTGGGTTGGATAACAATAGATATTTGGAAGTGGGAAGTGTTAAAAAGGATTTTAATCCTTGTCATAGGCGTCGGAAGGAGGTTTACTTTATCACTAAGTATTTATGGCATAGAATATTATTTCAGTAATAAAAAGTTTGTATAATATTATTTTATTTTTTATAATTCCTTAATAATTTACATACATTACAAAATATTGATAATTTTGGCATAGAAATCGTTTTAGGCACATTCAGACAAAAATGTAACCCTATTCTTTCAAAAAATTCTAAATTATAGTTTAAATATTTACAAAATACCCAATGTCAAAAATACAAGAAAGAAACATATATAAAAGAATAAATTCGTCCATATAATATTAAAATTTTTTTGGGGCATTTTATTATTAATTAAGCACATTTTTAGGACATTTGACGTTTCAGTTTATTTATTGCGGCAGAATTACAATTAAACACTAAAAAGGGATTCAAATGTAATTAATTTTTATATATTACAGTTAAAATTAGACCTACTTATTTTGATTTCTATAGCCCCAAAATAATAAAATAAACATGTTCATTCTACACGCTTAAGAAAAAGACACAAATACAATAATAAAATAATAAAAAAATTACAGCTAATTCGAATTAAATATATATATATATATATATATATATATATATATATATATATATATATATATATATATATAAAATTAAAGAGTAGGACACACTAAAATAACAATATATAAAAAAATAAAAAAATATCTAAACAACATTAAACAATAAAATACAATAAAAACAAAAATTTAAATAATAAATTGTGTTTACACTGGTAACCATTACGTATCTAATTCGTAATCAAAGTCAGTGAAGCTATTTTCGCTCAAATTAATTATAATTGGTTCCTCTATCTCACCGATCATGAGATCGAGTTTCGACATTTTGTTTTATTTTTTTATTATATGGATTTTTCAATTTTCCGCAGTAACTTTATTCAAAAAAATCTTTCAAGAGTTCCGTTAAATTACTAATTTTATAAGTTGTGTTATTTCTAGCAACTCTACCTTTTACTTGAGAGAGATATTTCCTTCTCCAATGGACAGTTTCCGAACGATATATAAGAACTGATTTCCTATCTGGTTTTTCCCAGCAAAAATTAAGTTCTCTGAGCAATTTCCAGAGCTCAGTTCTTTTAATTTCAGGTAAATCTCAATCTTCATTGATTTTAGTTAGAATTTTGTCTACGGTTGGGATCTGCTTCTCATAATAAAATGTATAACTCCTTTTATTGCAGTTTCTTCCAACGAGGTTTTTCGTCAGCCTGTGATCGAATGTGGCTTAGGAGTACTAACAATTCCAGTCGTTTTTTTCTCCTTCAGTATTCGGTACATAGTAGATTTTCCAACTCCTGGTATGTTGGAACACATGTCAACAGAGTTTTTAACATTATTATCTAGATATTGATATCTTAAGGCATCATAAACATTCATCGTAATAAGTTTTTCTTTGAGGAAAAAATGCCCTGGTTTAACTATTTTGGAATAAGTATAGAGGTGGAAGCAATATCTTTTGGGTATCTCACTAATCTCATAAAAATAATAATACATAAAAACAAGAGCAAATCAGATGAATCACTAATGACACACTGTAAGGTGTACTTTGCTCACTGAAAAAGATTAAATTGAACTATCAGAAAGTTTATTGTTGTAGTAAATTTATAAAAGTTTATAATATTTAAATATAATTAAAAGTAATTAGTTTTACGGCAGTCCTCAGTTTTCTGCGGCACTGGAGGTTTCGGTAACAGTTTTATTACTTTCTCTTTCTTGAATAGAGTATAGGAATGAGTATGCTTGCGATCGCCCCCCCCCCCCCTCTCCCAAGAGCTTTGAGTTCAGGAAAATAGAACCGATTCTGCTTCTTATACTAGGAATGTGTATGCTGCTGGCATCTCTCCCTTTGTCGGCAACTTGTTTTTTTCTTGTGATCGCCCACCCCTCTCCAAAAGCTTCAAATTCAGAAAAATAGACCCGACCCTGCCTTTTACACTAGAAATGGGAATGTTGCTGGTTTCTCCCTCCCTTGCTTGCCATACTGTATTTTTGTGATATCACCGCCCCCCTCCCCCCAAAGAGAGAGGCTGCATCCGCCACTCATACACACGTTTACTCTATAGACCATTCAATATAGGCATTTGCGGCTCTGCCAGATTTCTTATATTTAAAGTTATTACTGTATAAGAATGTGTCTGTATATTGAAAGTTAACGTGAGTTGGGTACAGTTTCGCACAAAAACAAAATTCTTAGGCTTGATAATCTTTAACTTTTGGTACTTACTTAAAGGCTATACTTTTGTCTACAACTCTACCTAAAACAATTTAAGCCTTGTATCCGATTTATGAAGAGTGCTTGTGGTTTATTGCTTTATTTCTTTTGACTTGAAGAAAAAGGTAACTTGCATTACATAGAACACAGTTTTATAACAGTTGGCAGCTCAGAATCTTAATCTCCTTGGATAAAGTTGTTTTGTTTAGCTGTTTAATAATGAAACAAAAAAAAGACAGATCAATAATTTAGAATATCGACCTAGCGAAGACATGTTTATATCAATCTAGGTAGTCAATATAAGTGCTAGTTACTAAGCATGTCAAGTATAAAATTAATCAAACCTCAGTTGGTTAAACTATTTTGTAGGTGATTGCACCAAATTCTAAGCCCTGGTTGCATTGTATAGCCACTTTGCGTTATTCCGATTCCTTTATCGATAAAGTTAATGAAATTAATTCCGGTCCCCGTAGTGTATTTACGAACGCCAAAGGGCGGAAAGACTTTACAGCCATTCTATCTACTAATTAGTAATAATTTATCTCCCACAGTGAGAGGCCGAGGGCGCCAGTAAAATGTAGGCCTCTATAAATCTACAGAACAAAGCTCACAGATCGATAATTTTTCTCAATATGGAGAGCTTTTTATTGTTTAAAAAGTTGTGTTTCACGCGGTTCAATTAAAATTGAAAAATAACATTTTGAAATCGAGTTTTGCTTTTTTGCTTAGTATAGAGTGTGAGACTGATACTATATAACATTAGGTCTAGGCCTTTACGGTAAACAGAAGAGAGAATTGAGAACATTACAATTATAACAGGAAGACACATGTGAGACCACAAAAGTATATACTATACAGGGTGAGTCAACGATTGGATGAAGTAGGTTTGTGCCTTTTCGGTGAAATTAACAAAGAAACTATATTTATTGTTTGATACAGTTTATTTTTACGCAGATTTTAAAAATATTTAGGACTCTACAGGGTGAGCCAAAAAACTAGAACAGCATAAAGTTGTATTTTTTTAAATAGAACACCCTATATACGAATCGTATTTTCGATTTAGCTTATAATTTTAAATCTTTTTTATTAAGGGTTTACTATAACAAAACTTTATAGTTTCTGAGATAATTAAGTTTAAAGAAAAAAAGTCACATTTTCAAGCATCAATTCAATCCTAAATAACGTTTTCAATTTTGTGACAAATATATTCAAATTTGGAATTTAGCAAGGCCAAGGACAAGTTAACATAATTTTTACCTAATATTTGCAATAAAAGCTACAGGGTGTTGAACACATCGGCTCAAATTTGAACAAGTTTAAATGAATAAATATCTTTTTTTTTTAAATGGTACACCCTGTATATTTTCATGTTATTTAACAGAGTAATAAAAACCCTAAAAGTTTTGTTCAATATATCCTATACCTATTTATAATAGTTTTTGAGATATTTCAGTTTTTATAATTTTCCATACTTTTTTACAGAAATAGTCTTCATTATCATAGTAGCCATGGCAAAAACAATGTAAAAGAACATTTTTCTGTGTGTCAAATTTATAACCGCAATCGCTTCTTTTGGTTTTTATGTAGTGTAGTTTGGTTTTTTTTGCATTCATCTTATATTGTAAAATGAATTTTCCAAAGAATGAGTTAATAGATATGATTTATACAACAGGAGAGGCTCAAAAAAATTGCCTTCTTGCTCAAAGAATTTACAAAATGAAGTATCCTGATCGACGCCAGCCTAATACCCATACTTTTCAAAACTTAATGCAAAGATTTGATGGTACTGTTGATTATCCAAAACGTAAAGTGGTCGACAAACCAGTAACTAATGAAGAAAAAGAACTATAAGTATTGTTAAATGTTCAGGAAAATCCTTATATTGGTAGCCGTCAGTTAGCAGCATTATGTGAAACATCACAATCCACCGCTAATCGTACTACCAAGAAATATAGATATCATCCATATCACATGGAATTACACCAAGAATTGCATGGACAGGATTTTGAAAGTCGTGTAAACTTTTGTCGTACAATAAATGCGGAGATTCAATTAAATCCAAATTTATTATGCAAGGTAATATTTAGTGATGAAGCTACTTTTAGAAGTAACGGTGCCGTAAATAGACGCAACATGCATTATTATGCCACAGAAAACCCATTTTGGATTAGAGAGGTGCAACATCAAAACCACTGGTCATTAAATGTTTGGTGTGGTATTCATCATAATCGAATTATTGGACCCCACTTTTTTAATGAACCACTAAATGGCCATAGTTACCTGAACTTTCTACAAGAAGAACTACCCCAACTGCTTCAAGGTCTCGATAGGGATGAGCTCGACAGTATGTGGTTCCAGCACGATGGTGCGCCTCCGCATTACCATCGTGAAGTTCGTGCGTTTTTGGACCAACGATATCCGCAAAAATGGATTGGACGTGGGGGTTTCATTGAGTGGCCACCAAGGTCTTGCGACATCACCCCATTAGATTTCTTCCTATGGGGTTATATTAAATATAAGGTGTATGTTAATCCACCAACAACAGTGGAAGATATGCGAAACAGGATTAGGGATACCTGTAGAACAATAACGCCACTAATTTTGTCCAGGGTCCGAGAAAATCTGCAAAAAAGACTAAATTTGTGCATTGCACAAGAGGGTCGTTTATTCGAACACTTATTAAAAAGAAATAATTAATCTCAGTATTTAATAGGTAATTTTTTTGTTTCAATTTAGTATAAAAGTAAATATGTATTTGCCTTGTCGTTATTGTTGTGTTAATTTTTTCACATTATGTTTAATTAAACTATTGCCGTTGTAATATAACGAATAATGTATTTCATCATATTTAACCACATTCTGTTTGTTTCTGTAGTTTCTTTTTATTATTTTACATGGCTACTATGATAATGAAGACTATTTCTGTAAAAAAGTATGGAAAATAAGAAAAACTGAAATATCTCAAAAACTATTATAAATAGGTATAGGATATATTGAACAAAACTTTTAGGGTTTTTATTACTCTATTAAATAACATGAAAATATACAGGGTGTACCATTTAAAAAAAAAAGATATTTATTCATTTAAACTTGTTCAAATTTGAGCCGATGTGTTCAACACCCTGTAGCTTTTATTGCAAATATTAGGTAAAAATTATGTTAACTTGTCCTTGGCCTTGCTAAATTCCAAATTTTATATTTGTCACAAAATTGAAAACGTTATTTAGGATTGAATTGATGTTTGAAAATGTGACTTTTTTTCTTTAAACTTAATTATCTCAGAAACTATAAAGTTTTGTTATAGTAAACCCTTAATAAAAAAGATTTAAAATTATAAGCTAAATCGAAAATACGATTCGTATATAGGGTGTTCTATTTAAAAAAATACAACTTTATGCTGTCCTAGTTTTTTGCTCACCTTGTAGAGTCCTAAATATTTTTAAAATCTGCGTAAAAATAAACTGTATTAAACAATAAATATAGTTTCTTTGTTAATTTCACCGAAAAGGCACAAACTTACTTCATCCAATCGTTGACTCACCCTGTACATCTTGTGAAATGTTTAGAATATTTTAGAACAGTGGCATTGCTGGACGCAAATATTGATACATCAATGAGGAACCTGTAGAAATAATGTTAAAAGAGATGAAAACTCATAGGGGAAGTACGTACAAAATGGCATACTGTTTTGTTCTAGCCTCATAATTGTTTATTTATTAATAGTAAGAGCAATTAAATCAAATAACAAAGAACGTTATTTATTTTTCTGTAAAATTAGCAAAAAAATCAACAAAACATTTCACTAATTAAAAGCTATTAAGTCGTTAATAGAGATCAACGAAAATCCATTTTGTCGACACCGTATGGATAAAATGACACAGAGGTAATGGATATAATGACATACTATAATTTTTCATAAATTCATACGCAAAGCAAATAAATAAAACACTTAGTTCTCTGAACACGAGCCCAACGGGAACAATGCATGTACCTCAACCAACCTTCACCAAGCTTGGAACGTGAATAAAGATCATTACAGTAAATACCAGCACAGTCATCTTCATTAACTAGGCTAGATTCATTGTCGCTGCTGTCCGTCTTAAACATTGTCTTTGTAACAATCTTTCTTCGTCTTTCTGGTGATTTCTTTGGAGCTATTTTTTGTTTGATCTCCTCAATATTTGGGGTAGAAGTGAGTATAAGGTGTAACTTTCTATTCTTTGGCTTCCACTGACAAATTTTTCTTTCGGTACAGAGGATAGAACATCTAATGGAAAAGACAACGATTGTGAGGATGAATAGACGGTAGCTGAGTGACCTCAGCAGGAACATTTAGAATGTTTATCATTAAATTTTCATTATTGGCAGCATTATTAATTGATGGTGTGATTAGATTATTTGCTGCAGAGGTAGACAAATTTTCATCTTCAACTGGAAACGTCTGAGGATTGTTGGGTGCTAGTTCTATATCTGTAGTATCAGCTGGAACAAACATATAATTAGGATAGGTTTTCGGGTTTACAGGCCAAATACTAGTGTTTTTGAAGCCATGACATGCATTTTGAACGTTAGCCGCCTTCTCATATGCTTTGTTAAATAAATCACCGTTTTGCAGATGTGTCCCTATTCTACCTGGGTGTGATCGTAACCATGTTGTTATTTCCTGGTAAAAACATGTAAAAACCGTAAAAACAATCATGCAATAGCTGCATTCGATGTGTGCAGTGCGGTGGTAGGTAAACAATTTCTATACCGTTCTCTTTCGCGTAATTTAAGGCATCTATTCCCTTGTGACTAACAGGCCTATCAACAACAAAAATAACTTTATCTTCAGTGCTTACATAGCTATGGAAATGTTGAAGCCATTTTAAGAAAACTTCAGACTTCATTCAAGCAGACTCTTGAGCTATTCCCAGCCTGCCGGGAGGAGCTTCGTCGAGGAGCTCATTTTTCATATTTTTTCGTGAAAAAATCAATGTTGGGGGAATATATGACCCACAAGCATTTATACAACATACAATAATAACATTCGATCCCCATTCAGTGTCCGTGATGCACCCTAGTTGTTTTCTCCCAGTGATTGCAAGAATTTTCCGAGGTTTCTGGACTATTGAGAGTCCAGATTCATCAACATTGTAGATTTTTATCAGATATCTGTGGTCTATTAAAAGCTGCCTTTCAATTTCAGGAGAAAATGTTGATTTATATCTTCCAAGATCTTTAAAGTTAGGTTTTAATATTTTATTTGTTTATAAGGCATGCTTTCGGAGGCATGTGGGACACCAAAAGTCTTGACTGCCAAAAACCAACTCACTTTTTTTACTTTTGATAACTTCTATAGCTTTTTTTTTATCGAGTCTTCATTTCAATTGTCATATTGGTTTTTCGGGCGTAATTACACGACATGATGTCGTTACTGAAAATAAAATCGGGGTTTCAGTAGGTAGGTACTAAAGCCAGATAAATTTTAGTTTTTATTGTTAAATGGGTATGGACAAAATGACATATTATGTCATTTTGTCTATAGCATATGTATGCCGTTTTGTGCATATTCAGTTTTAAAACTTTAAAATCATAGAATGAAATTTAAATTTTTATATTAAAACAATACACCATCACTAAGATGACACGCTTGTGAATAATACTAGCAATAAACTGTCATAAATTAATGATAAATACTCACCAGAAAGAAAATCTAATTCCACGTGAAAAAAAAAAACTGAAACCAACAAGAAACATGTTTGGAGTGCAACTGACACATTGAATGACGGAGTGGAGCTACTGTTTTAACAGGTTGGTCACAGATACAAAGACTATCGGATGTGATTATGTAGGATTCATTTGGGCCCAAAAAATTCGAATAAAAGCCGACGTGTCATTTTGTCCGTATATGTCGTTTTGTACGTATTTCCCTTAAGTCTCCAAGCGTCGGTAGCATCAGAAACAACCCGATCAAGAAGAGATAACAAAGGTATTAACAGAGATATATAGGGTATTCAAGAACGTTATAGAATAGGAAGCAATACTACAGGAATGGATAAAAGGCAACTTAAAATACCCTGACAGTTATCGAGGAATAATCTTCATGTTTTTCAGTTTTCAGTTGCTTACCTAAATTCTAAAGAATGACCTTCAAAAAGCGATACAAATATTAGAAAAACAATAAGGCTTTTATAAAAACCACAGGAACAGTTCATGTGATATTAAAAAATCGGCCTAATTTAATAATCCTGTTGCATCTGTACTTATTGGCGAAAAAATGCATTTAACAGGGTAAGAAAAAAAGACACCTTATATTAAAAGAAAAAGTGATTGAAAACACCACAAAAAAGACTTTACCATTGGGGCAAAAACAAAATAGAAGAGTGAAGAGTTAACAAAAAACACTGGTGTTAGAAAAGGAATAACTTAAGGAATTCACCGAGCTTTTTTTCATTTGACTCAGTAATACGCAAAAAAATAGCTTTAAATACTACCTGGATGTAAGATAAAAGATTAAATTACCATCGCCATAAATGAGGACGATCTTCAGACTGTTGCATATGGTTAACTTTTCAAGCAAAATGTTACATGAAAAAATCTACATCAAGATGTAAACTAGAGGTCAAAGGTAATATAACAGAAGAATTGATGCGATGCACATACTTAAGAGCAGAATTATCCTGCGACAGGATTTTACTTGTGGAAACAAGAAAGCATGTAGAGGGAGTTCTAAATTGTGTGGCATGGAGAAATAAAATATTAAATGTCAAATAAGCGATATAATGGTGCAATTCGTACTATCGAGTTCAGAGACGAAGATAACTGAAAGAAAAACAAAAACGCCAACAAATACGGTACTGCGGAATATCAGCGAAAAAATCATTGAGAAACAGTTAAAAGAGTAAAGATATAAGAAAAAAATGTAAATTGGATAAAAGCGAGTTGAAGTCAGTAGAACGGGTACGAGAAAATGAGCTCTGAGAAACGGGTCAAAATAT
Organism: Diaprepes abbreviatus; assembly: GCA_034092305.1. NCBI lineage: Eukaryota > Metazoa > Arthropoda > Insecta > Coleoptera > Curculionidae > Diaprepes > Diaprepes abbreviatus. The sequence goes on from JASJET010000116.1 coordinate 138,189, forward strand.
GCTAAAACAACAAGTTAAAAGACCCCTGGATGATCGAGCACAGGGCGAGACCAAAGCTCGTTCTCATCATCAACAAAGTAACGAAGAGTGACACCCAGGGCAAAGTCCTAATCGACAGAAATAAGAGAAAATATAGTTATATGAAGTTTTTGACTCTTAAAGTTTATTAATAAGTGTCCTGTAGAACAGTCGCATGATATAAATACATAAAATTTTATGGCAGGGGTCACTGCATTAACCAAAAATATGTTTGATTACCATAACGGAAGTATTTAGAAGTATTTTTGCCCGAAAATGTCAATATGTAAGGAAAAAAAACTTCTTTATTCAGTTGAGAAAAGGAACTTATATTCATTCAAGTGTTATATACCGGGTGTCCCGTTAAGGCTATCGACCGACTATATCTCTGGAAATATTGGTTACTGAGCTGTCGGAAAAAATATGCTTGGGTAATGTGGCCAAGGTGACTTAAAATAAAATATTTTTAAGCTTTTAAATAGGCTGTAATAGAGCGTATATAAAATAGAAAACAACAATTTCTTAGCGGGTCCTTTATTGTTTTTGATTTCTATTGCTTATGTTTTAAAACTCGTGTTCTTAAATTTTCAAAATAAAAGGAGAGGGAAGCAAGAAATATTATTATTCAAAAAGTACTGCAACTCTGGATTATTTTATTCGATTTTAATGAGCTTGATCTCATTCAGGGCGGATCCAGCCTCTCTCTTTGGGGGGGGGGGGGGCGGTGATATCACAAAAGTACAGTATGGCAAGAAAAACAAGTTGTCAACGGGGGTGCAAGCAGCATTCTCATTTCTAATATAAAAGGCAGACTGGGTTCTATTTTCTTGAACTCAAAGCTTTTGGGAGGGCAACATAGAATTTCTGATAGTTTAATTTAATTTCTGTCAGTGAGCAAAGTACAAGTTACAGTTTTTTCTTAGTGATTTATCTTGTTTGCGCTTGTTTTCATATATATTTTGAGATTAGTGAGATACCCAAAAGATATGGCTTTCACCTCTATATTTATTCCAAAATCGTTAAACCAGGGCATTTTTTCCTTAACGAAAAACTTATTACGATGAATGTTTATGATGCCTTAAGATATCAATATCTAGATAATAATGTTAAAAGCTCTGTTGAGATATATTCCAACATGACAGGGGTTGGAAAATCTACTGTGTACCGAATACTGAAGGAGAAAAAACGACTGGAATTGTTAGTACTCCCAAGCCACATTCGATCACAGGCAAACGAAAAACCTCGTTGGAAGAAGAGATGAAAACTGCGATTAAAGGGGTTGTATATACATTTTATTATGAGAAGCAGATCCCAACCATCTACAAAATTCTAACTAAAATCATTGAAGATCGCGATTTAACTGAAATTAAAAGAACTGATCTCTGGAAATTGCTCAGAGAACTTAATTTTTGCTGGGAAAAACCAGATAGAAAATCTGTTCTTATAAATCGTCCGGAAACTGTCCGTTGGAGAAGTAAATATCTCTCCCAAGTAAAAGGTAGAGTTGCTAGAAATAACACAATTAATAAAATTAGTAATTTAACTAAACTTTTGAAATATTTTTTTGAATAAAGTTACTGCGGAAAATTGGGAAAAATCCATTTAAAAAAGAATAAAACAAAATGTGATAACTCGATCTCATAATCGGTGAGATAGAGGAACCAATTATAATTAATTCTAGCGAAGATAGTTTTACTGATTTTGATTAGGAATTAGATACGTAATGTTTACTAGCGTAAACACAATTTATTATTTAAATTTTTGTTTTTGTTGTATTTTATTGTTTAATGTTGTTTATATGTTTTTTTATTTTTTTATATATTTTTATTTTAGTGTGTCCCACTCTTTAATTTTATATATATTTAATTCTAATTAGCCGTAAGTTTTTTATTATTTTATTATTGTGTTTGTGTCTTTTTCTTAAGCGTGTAGAATTAACATGTTTATCTTATTTTTTTGGGGCTATCGTATTTCCATATAATAAAGTAAATTAAATTAAGATATCAGTACAATAGAAATAATAATAAGTAGGTCTAATTTTAATTACAACATAAAAAAAAGTAATTACATTTGAATCCCTTTTTAGTGTTTAATTGTAATTCTGCAGATGGTTTAAGAAATAAATAAACTGAAACGTCAAATACCCTAAAAATGTTTTTAATTAATAATAAAATGATCGATAGCCCCAAAAATATTTTATTATTATTTGGACGAATTTATTTTTTTATATATGTTTAACTTTTTGTATTTTTGACAATGAATATTTTGTACGTATTTAAATTATAACTTAGAATTTTTTGAAAAAATAATCCTACGTTTTAGTCTATTATTATAGACCGGTATTTTTGATTATAAAATTTCTAACCCATTCCTATGAAAAATATATGTGTCTAACAAATTTTGCTAAAAACACCGGTCTAAAGAACACAGGTAGTTTGCGAAGAGAAAAAGGGTAAAAAATGATTTATTACTCTCTCTAGTTCTTGAATAAACTATAGTATAAGAGGAAAAATCGGGTCCATTTTCCTAAACTCAAAGCTCTTGGGGGGGGGGGGGCGATCGCCCCCACCGCCCCTCCCTTGGATCCGCGCCTGATATCATTTAGGAGGTAATTTTAAGAAAAAGAAATAAAATTTATTAAAATATTATTACGTTTCTGAACACTTGATAAAATGAAATAGAAAAACAATAATTTCTCAAAAAAATCCAACGTAAATACAAATTTTATTTTACGTTTTCAATATCTACTACTTCTGTTTTAAAACTTTTATATTCAACTTTTTGCTCTAACTTTTAAAATAAAGGGAGGGGAAGCAAGGACTATCGTTATTTAAAAAATATTGTAACTTTGGATTACCTTAACCGATTTTAATAAACTTGGTCTTTTTTAAGAGGCAATTTTTATATAGAAAAGAGTTTTAATTAAATTTTAATAGAATTTTATCACTCATTCGTCAGATGGAGTTATTTGTCAAACTTACTATTATTTTTTTATGTTATTTTAAAAGAAACGGTCATATTCCAAATAACTGACAAATGCAATATCTTTTAAAATAAGGAATGCTAGGCAACAAACTAGATTCTGCTATTGTTTTTAATTAAATGTTTGATCAAAATGAGTGTATTCTTAAAGTGTGGTGCGGTATTATAGAGAGAAAAGTTATTATTGAATCAGCAGCTTGTTCCTTTAGAAGATGTGGCACAGGAGATACGCCGAAACATGTGATTTGAACATTCCTATTATCTACTATGTTATGCTGAAACCGGTTCCCGAATGGATCGATAGGCCAGATTTAACAGTTCTAGATATTTACCGACACGAAAGAATAAAATATATTAGCTTTGTTCGCGGGTCACTTTCCGAACCGATTCAGAACTAGTACGGAATTAGTTCAGGATTGCCGTACAGCGCATGCTCAGTTATTAATCGGTTTAGGATTTGTTTTTACCGCGAACGATTTTGGAACTTTGAATCGTCCACTCTGGTATGTATACGGTGTTAAATGCTGATTAAACTAGTTGTTTTTTTTTGTTTTAAATAATTTAAAACTGTCTTTTATTAGGTTTTATTATTTGTATTATTTTAAAGGAATATTGAATTATAATTGTTATTCTTATATAATATAAAGTCTAACTGTCAGTGCCTTTTGGAATAAAACGTCTTGTTTTTTGCTGAATAGAATTTTTGATAAACAAATATATATTTTAACAGATATCTATTGTTTACTCTTTATTTTGTGTTAAGTTCATATTTCGGGAGCCTCAAAGTAAATCTAATTCTAAACATACGCCTAATAAAAAGATGGGGGTTTTTCTAAACAAAAAATAAAACGCAATAGTTTTAGGTCCATTTCTTTTTGATTCAAAAAACATTTTTAATTAAACTAAAAACCGGTCTGATACGTCCCTATACGATGCAACTTCATTTATCGCAAACCAAAATACACGCCAGTTCTTGTCCATTTCTCCGCTTAACTGAAAATGGCGGGCAAAATTTCCTCAAAATAATTAGCACTTTTAGGAATCTTGAGTAACTCTAAAATTTCTTTTAAGTCCTCATCGCTGGATGATAAATGATTTGACATAATGGAAGTATTCACTAAAAATATATATTTTTTTAGGTTCAAACTAATACTTTTTTAACTTATTATTAAGATTCTAGGTCGATTAACACTAATTAAAGTAAAACCAATATAATATAATAAAATATATACTGGAACATCAAATGCAACGAATGACATAAACAAGAGAAAAACCTAAAATAAAATAAAAGCAATTGTCAAATAGTTGCACATTGAGGCCGTAGCATGAAAGCTGGCGCTGCATAAAATTCCGAACTTACAGTTCTTCTTCAATCCTTAGAACCGGTAGGACTGGTTCAGAATCGATTTCGAACCGAATTATTTTCTCCGCGAACATGGGACTGTAACTAAAAATTCTGAACTTTGTTTCCGCGAACGCTGCTATTTCAACTGCGCATGCGTATTAGTTCAGAATCGGTTCTAAATCCTTACCGCGAACAAAGCTATTGTTTATCGTACTCGAGTGACTGGTGACTGCCCGAGAAGATAGACAAAATATTGTATTATTTCCTTATTAATTTAATTTTTTTTTGGTAAGTCAATTACTTTGGTAACTATTATCATTATTTTCTCTTATAATTTCCCTTTAAAAACAATAGCAACTTCTAATTTTCAGAGAGAGAAGAGACATTTTTATTAACAATATTTCAAAAAAATTGAAGAAACTAGTTATTTCGATAAATATGCCATCTGACAGTTGATTTATAAAATACCATTAAAATCTCATTAAAACTATTTTATTATGTAAGAATTACCTCTTAAATAAGACAAAGCTCATTAAAATCGAACAAAGCAATCTCGCTTTATGGTATTTTTTGATTAACAATATTCCTTACTTCCCCTCCCTTCATTTCAAAAGTTAGAGCAAAAAGTTGAATAGAAAGGTAGTAGATATTAGAAATTTAAAATGACATGTATTTACTTTTGATTTTTTTGAGAAATTATTATTTTTCTATTTCATATTATCCAATACTAGCGACCCGCCCCGGCTTCGCACAGGTGCAATGCTGATACTAAATACACTACAGAAAAACTGTGACTATTTATTTTATTTTTACAACAATTATTACATCGGCCTCCGACGCGCTATTTATAGGCACGCTGCCGCCGCCCCGGTCGGCCAGTACCGCCGCAAGCGCTACTTCCCGCAATTTTAAATCTGTAATATCTTCGAAAATATTCATTTAAATCTTGTGCTGTAAAGGACCATATAGATCTATATTAAATCAACAATGTATTTAAGCTATTTAATTGGATAAGGATTAATTGGTTAAAATCGCTTCAAAATTTGCCATTATTTGTCGTAAAAAGTAAATGACAAAAAAATGTTATTGTGGGATATCCATGAGAGATAGACATATACCATCGCGGAGTTTTCTGTAGACCTTTTCAATATGTACAAATAATTAGTACATTATTTTGATAAATCTCGTAGGGTTAATAATGTTATTATACATATAAACCTTCCTCTTGAATCACTCTCACATACTATGTAGTGATGCCATCTTGCGGCCTATTTAGATTTTTTTTTAAATTATATTTTATTATTAGTATCTTATTGGGCCATACAAAGTTAAAGTATTTTTTGGATAACCATATTTTTTACTTCCCCCTTCTTTTACTTCTGAAGTTACAACCAAAAGTTAAATACGAAAGTTTCAAAATATAAGCTGTATATTTCAAAAACATCATTTGGTTTCTTTTGAGAAATTATTGTTTCTCTAGTTTATATAATGAAATATGCCTTTTTACGATCTATTTAGAAACTTAAAAATATTGTATTTTAATTTATCATGACCACTTTACTTTAGTATATTTTTTTCCGAAAGCTCTGTAACCAATGTAACAGAAAACCCGGTGGGTATGTATGATTTATAATATCTTTTTCTGAATTTTTTAAAAGATTAAATGTAGTTTCTGTTATATTTTTTGAGAACAGTTGTTCAAGAAGTATTTGGATACGCTGAGCTATGAATTTTCTGCGTGTCAGAAAAATACATTCGCAACATTTTTTAAAAAACATATTATTTCCCATTTTAACAAAAATCACTATCTGATACTTTTTGACGTCGTAAATTATGAATTCATAATTTTAAAAACTTTACGGCCTATTTAGATTTTTTTTTAAAAATTATATTTTATTATTATCTTATTGGGCCATACAAAGTTAAAGTATTTTTTGAATAACCATATTTTTTACTTCCCCTTTCTTTTACTTCTGAAGTTACAACCAAAAGTTCAATACGAAAGTTTCAAAATATAAGCAGTATATTTCAAAAACATCATTTGATTTCTTTTGAGAAATTATTGTTTCTCTAGTTTATATAATAAAATATACCTTTTTACGATCTATTTAGAAACTTAAAAATATTGTATTTTAATTTATCATGGCCACTTTACTTTAGTATATTTTTTTCCGAAAGCTCTGTAACCAATATAATAGAAAACCCGGTAGGTATGTATGATTTATAATATCTTTTTCTGAAATTTTTAAAAGAATAAATGTAGTTTCTGTTATATTTTTTGAGAACAGTTGTTCAAGAAGTATTTGGCTACGCTGAGCTATGAATTTTCTGCGTGTCAGAAAAATGCATTCACAACATTTTTTAAAAAACATATTTTTTCCATTTTAACAAAAATCACTATCTGATACTTTTTGGCGTCGTAAATTATGAATTCGTAATTTTAAAAAGTTTAAGTAGCAAATGAAAAAATTGTATATTAATTTATCATGGCCACTTTACTTTAGTATAATTTTTTCCGAAAGCTCTGTAACCAATATAACAGAAAACCCGGTAGGTATGTATGATTTATAATATCTTTTTCTGAAATTTTTAAAAGATTAAATGTAGTTTCTGTTATATTTTTTGAGAACAGTTGTTCAAGAAGTATTTGGCTACGCTGAGCTATGAATTTTCTGCGTGTCAGAAAAATGCATTCACAACGTTTTTTAAAAAACATATTTTTTTCCATTTTAACAAAAATCACTATCTGATACTTTTTGGCGTCGTAAATTATGAATTCATAATTTTAAAAATTTTAAGTAGCAAATGAAAAAATTGTATTTTAATTTATCATGACCACTTTACTTTAGTATAATTTTTTCCGAAAGCTCTGTAACCAATATAACAGAAAACCCGGTAGGTATGTATGATTTATAATATCTTTTTCTGAAATTTTTAATAGATTAAATGTAGTTTCTGTTATATTTTTTGAGAACAGTTGTTCAAGAAGTATTTGGCTACGCTGAGCTATGAATTTTCTGCGTGTCAGAAAAATACATTCATAACATTTTTTAAAAAACATATTTTTTCCCATTTTAACAAAAATCAGTATCTGATACTTTTTGGCGTCGTAAATTATGAATTCATAATTTTAAAAATTTTAAGTAGCAAATGAAAAAATTGTATTTTAACTTATCATGGCCACTTTACTTTAGTATATTTTTTTCCGAAAGCTCTGTAACCAATATAACAGAAAACCCGGTAGGTATGTATGATTTATAATATCTTTTTCTGAAATTTTTAATAGATTAAATGTAGTTTCTGTTATATTTTTTGAGAACAGTTGTTCAAGAAGTATTTGGCTACGCTGTGCTATGAATTTTCTGCGTGTCAGAAAAATACATTCACAACATTTTTTAAAAAACATATTTTTTCCCATTTTAACAAAAATCAGTATCTGATACTTTTTGGCGTCGTAAATTATGAATTCATAATTTTAAAAATTTTAAGTAGCAAATGAAAAAATTGTATTTTAACTTATCATGGCCACTTTACTTTAGTATATTTTTTTCCGAAAGCTCTGTAACCAATATAACAGAAAACCCGGTAGGTATGTATGATTTATAATATCTTTTTCTGAAATTTTTAATAGATTAAATGTAGTTTCTGTTATATTTTTTGAGAACAGTTGTTCAAGAAGTATTTGGCTACGCTGAGCTATGAATTTTCTGCGTGTCAGAAAAATACATTCACAACATTTTTTAAAAAACATATTTTTTCCCATTTTAACAAAAATCAGTATCTGATACTTTTTGGCGTCGTAAATTATGAATTCATAATTTTAAAAATTTTAAGTAGCAAATGAAAAAATTGTATTTTAATTTATCATGGCCACTTTACTTTAGTATATTTTTTTCCGAAAGCTCTGTAACGAATGTAACAGAAAACCCGGTAGGTATGTATGATTTATAATATCTTTTCCTGAAATTTTTAAAAGATTAAATGTAGTTTCTGTTATATTTTTTGAGAACAGTTGTTCAAGAAGTATTTGGCTACGCTGAGCTATGAATTTTCTGCGTGTCAGAAAAATACATTCACAACATTTTTTAAAAAACATATTTTTTCCTATTTTAACAAAAATCACTATCTGATACTTTTTGGCGTCGTAAATTATGAATTCATAATTTTAAAAATTTTAAGTAGCAAATGAAAAAATTGTATTTTAATTTATCATGGCCACTTTACTTTAGTATATTTTTTTCCGAAAGCTCTGTAACGAATGTAACAGAAAACCCGGTAGGTATGTATGATTTATAATATCTTTTCCTGAAATTTTTAAAAGATTAAATGTAGTTTCTGTTATATTTTTTGAGAACAGTTCTTCAAGAAGTATTTGGCTACGCTGAGCTATGAATTTTCTGCGTGTCAGAAAAATACATTCACAACATTTTTTAAAAAACATATTTTTTCCCATTTTAACAAAAATCACTATCTGATACTTTTTGGCGTCGTAAATTATGAATTCATAATTTTAAAAATTTTAAGTAGCAAATGAAAAAATTGTATTTTAATTTATCATGGCCACTTTACTTTAGTATATTTTTTTCCGAAAGCTCTGTAACGAATGTAACAAAAAACCCGGTAGGTATGTATGATTTATAATATCTTTTCCTGAAATTTTTAAAAGATTAAATGTAGTTTCTGTTATATTTTTTGAGAACAGTTGTTCAAGAAGTATTTGGCTACGCTAAGCTATGAATTTTCTGCGTGTCAGAAAAATACATTCACAACATTTTTTAAAAAACATATTTTTTCCCATTTTAACAATAATCACTATCTGATACTTTTTGGCGTCGTAAATTATGAATTCATAATTTTAAAAATTTTAAGTAGCAAATGAAAAAATTGTATTTTAATTTATCATGACCACTTTACTTTAGTATAATTTTTTTCCGAAAGCTCTGTAACCAATATAACAGAAAACCCGGTAGGTATGTATGATTCATAATATCTTTTTCTGAAATTTTTAAAAGATTAAATGTAGTTTCTGTTATATTTTTTGAGAACAGTTGTTCAAGAAGTATTTGGCTACGCTGAGCTATGAATTTTCTGCGTCTCAGAAAAATACATTCACAACATTTTTTTAAAAACATATTTTTTCCCATTTTAACAAAAATCACTATCTGATACTTTTTGGCGTCGTAAATTATGAATTCATAATTTTAAAAATTTTAAGTAGCAAATGAAAAAATTGTATATTAATTTATCATGGCCACTTTACTTTAGTATAATTTTTTCCGAAAGCTTTGTAACCAATATAACAGAAAACCCGGTAGGTATGTATGATTTATAATATCTTTTTCTGAAATTTTTAATAGATTAAATGTAGTTTCTGTTATATTTTTTGAGATCAGTTGTTCAAGAAGTATTTGGCTACGCTGAGCTATGAATTTTCTGCGTCTCAGAAAAATACATTCACAACATTTTTTTAAAAACATATTTTTTCCCATTTTAACAAAAATCACTATCTGATACTTTTTGGCGTCGTAAATTATGAATTCATAATTTTAAAAATTTTAAGTAGCAAATGAAAAAATTGTATTTTAATTTATCATGGCCACTTTACTTTAGTATATTTTTTTCCGAAAGCACTGTAACCAATGTAACAGAAAACCCGGTAGGTATGTATGATTTATAATATCTTTTTCTGAAATTTTTAATAGATTAAATGTAGTTTCTGTTATATTTTTTGAGATCAGTTGTTCAAGAAGTATTTGGCTACGCTGAGCTATGAATTTTCTGCGTCTCAGAAAAATACATTCACAACATTTTTTTAAAAACATATTTTTTCCCATTTTAACAAAAATCACTATCTGATACTTTTTGGCGTCGTAAATTATGAATTCATAATTTTAAAAATTTTAAGTAGCAAATGAAAAAATTGTATTTTAATTTATCATGGCCACTTTACTTTAGTATATTTTTTTCCGAAAGCACTGTAACCAATGTAACAGAAAACCCGGTAGGTATGTATGATTTATAATATCTTTTTTTGAAATTTTTAAAAGATTAAATGTAGTTTCTGTTATATTTTTTGAGAACAGTTGTTCAAGAAGTATTTGGCTACGCTGAGCTATGAATTTTCTGCGTGTCAGAAAAATACATTCGCAACATTTTTTAAAAAACATATTATTTCCCATTTTAACAAAAATCACTATCTGATACTTTTTGGCGTCGTAAATTATGAATTCATAATTTTAAAAATTTTAAGTAGCAAATGAAAAAAATTGTATTTTGTTGCATTTGGACGAAAATTAGTGAAAAAATTGCAAAATTCGATTCGATTTTATCTCAATTTTTATTTATTATTTAATATTAATATATATTAAATGTCTTTTTTTGTTATAGAGAGTATTGGAGCTGCGGGGTGATACCTCAGGAGCACCATCATTCTCCCCGCACAGCAAATCGGAGCGGCCGTGGCGCCATGGCCTTCTGCGATCACCTCCGTCGACGATATGGCACACAAAGGTAAAGGTACCGGTAATATTTTATATTTATTTACTAGTTAATAAGTACATCAAATTATTTTACTGCTTCTTATACTTCTAATACAGAAAGTTAATAAAATTCTTCTTTAGAGGTCAAATATTATTTGGTAAGTATGAGACAAACCTTACTTTATGAACAACACGATCTGAAGAAGATTAGGTAGAATTGGTGATCAAAAATTTTAGTTTGATGTAAGTAAGCTTCATTTGTGGGAAGGTCAAATCGCCCCCTTCTCAAAATTTCTTTCTTGTCGCTTCCCGTAACCCTTTTCCATATTGGTTATATATTATCTCCTAATAATATTTTGTTTAATGTTTTTTTAACCTGATAATTTAACCTAACCCAAACACAACCAGTTTGATAGTAATATTCAGATACAGAACTTTGAAGAAAAAAGGTTATCAACAACTTTTATAGTTGTATTGTTTGAAGTATTTTATAGATGTTGGTATATTTTCGAAATAGGGTTATACTACAGACATATGTTTTTAGAATCATATAGAAGTATTTAGTATCACCATGACGAAAAATAATTTTCTCGTTCTAGTTTTAGTGGATGGCAAGTTATAGCCCAATTTAGCAACGAAATAATGGTTTGATAGTAAGCCTATGAATCGATCATATTGGTTAAAATTATTGCTGTCTTCATCTTTCTTATTAAACATTAATTAGCGTTTGGTCATGAAAGCTCGTCTCTTCCATATTTTTATAGATCTTTCAATTCTATGCAATTTTTATCTACTTTTCTAGCTATTTTTTTAAATGTCGTTCGTACTGCTTCATTAAGGGGTGACCCGGCTCCACTTTTTCCCTCATGGTTCCTATTCTGTGTCTCTTTGTGCCTACCTAGATATGTCCATTGGAGTGGCATGTCCTGCCTAATTCCACTTAGATTTCATAATTGTTTCTTCTATATCTGGTACTCAAAAAATTGTACCCAATGGAACACTTGTTTTAAAACTTAACGGAAATCAATTTGAAAGATATTTTGCACTACTAAATAGTATTCTTAGAGATAAATGAATGACAAATACGAACCGCATATAAACTATCACAGTAAAAGCATAAATATCTGTGGGGAGAAGAAACCCTAAGTATAATATAAATCAATTTCTGGAAATGAGCAGCAAGAAATCCAGGACTAATGAGCGAATCAAGTAAATGATGAAAGTCGCATAGACTATCATACAATATAAAAAACAGTTGGTTTTGTCCAGACAAGTACAGTGAAAGATTAAAAAGCGAATACCAAAAAAAATACTAGAATACCACGAAGGAAAAGGAACGAGGGCATAAACACAGAAATAATGGAAAGAGAGCTTGATGAAGATTTGTGAAACGGTAGCGATAGGTGGAAATTTGAAGACGTCAGGGAACGTTGTTAACCTATTTATATATCTTCCATCTTTGTTTATTGTTTTATCCACTTTATTGATTTCGTAACTCTCAGGGTTATATTCAGTATCTCTCTTTCCATATTATTCTGGATCACCTGTAGTTTGTGTATACAACTGACTGTAAGTACTTATATCTCTATTACATAGAGTCAATCCAATCGTTGCCATAGTCAATACTAAAATAAAATTATAGGTACTCATTGTTATACCTGTAGTTTCATAAAAAGGACAAAATAATATTACCAGATCTTAATTATTAGTATAAGTCACTTTAAAACTATTCTTATTTTCTTGAACACTTGCCATGACATACAAATGTATCTTATGAATAACTTATGATTTAACCAAAAATACTCTAATTTCTATAAGATGTAATGTAGGATGTTATTTGTCTTCAAAATGGCAGATGAAATAACATATGATTTTTATGGTTACTTCATATTTCCAACAATCAAAAACCAACGCTAAGAATTTTTATTAACAATTTTTACTTGCAAATTAAATGATACACTTTACTTTCATGTATTCATAGTTTCAGTTAAATTGACAATTCACAGCTAAGTTGATGAACATTCAACTTCTTAGTTTAATTCTTAATATCGACCTAATTCGTGTCCGCTTTAGGATATTTTCGGTAGAACGAAAAATTGACAAATACATAAAAATAGAAAAAATACCATTATAAACAAAATAAAATAGAATAAAATATTGGCGAAGCGGACGTGAAAACTTTGTCAATCTACATGATTCTCGTGTTAAAAAGTGCGGAGCACCCCAAAATATGGAAAAACTCCGGGTCCGACAGATGGCGACAGCGCTGTTTCGTCCTAATATGGGACTCGTCAGGCCACCGCAGTCGGTACAAACCATCACCTCGCCTTTGCATCGTATAAAGCTGAATTTATAATCAAAACACAGCAAATAAGACGACAAAGGCGACATCTCGATGGTCCACTTGATAATACAAGAACCACACAGATTAACAAAGTTTGTAAAAGAACCGTCATATGGTGGCGCGACGGTGGATTAAAACAGAAATATGTAAAATCGAGTACACTGAAAGGCGCTGCCCAAAGAATAGGGGCCGAAAAATGCGTTTCGTGTACTCGATTTTACATATTTCTGTTTTAATTCACCGTCGCGCCACCATATGACGGTTCTTTTACAAACTTTGTTAATCTGTGTGGTTCTTGTATTATCAAGTGGACCATCGAGATGTCGCCTTTGTCGTCTTATTTGCTGAGTTTTGATTATAAATTCAGCTTTATACGATGCAAAGGCGAGGTGATGGTTTGTACCGACTGCGGTGGCCTGACGAGTCCCATATTAGGACGAAACAGCGCTGTCGCCATCTGTCGGACCCAGAGTTTTTCCATATTTTGGAGTGCTTCGCACTTTTTAACACGAGAATCATGTAGATTGACAAATTTTCACGTCCGCTTCGCCAATATTTTATTCTATTTTATTTTAAATTACACGGACAAAAACTTATCTACTTATTATAAACAAATAAAGCATAATAAAAATGTGTTATAAAATAATCGAAAAACTTTAGTATAAAATTAATTAAACATGCTCATTCAAAAAGCAAAAATTTTACGTTTTATTTTTAGGTTAGAGCATGACTATATATGAATTAAATTTTCAAGGATGAACAACGCGTTTTTATCCTGTATTGTGTTAGTTTAGTGGAAAAATTTAGTACTAGTTGTTAACTTTTTGATATAATATACCCGTATTAAATTACTTGTTTGATGACATACATTTTTCGGTTTATTATTTCTATGACACAATTTGTGACGTTTACGTCATCATCGCAAAAATTTTTATTCTGATACATCTGATTCTTAATATTTAATAAAAAGTTATTAATGTAATAGATTGGGTATAAATTGAGATCACTGGACTGTACCTGATAGAAAGACGGTTACATAGGGAAAGTTTAACACAATTATGTTAGTAGTTTAATAGAGATCACAGATTGACTCTATATGATCTAATTTTTAATACACAACGTGAAAAAATTTGTTTTTAAAAATTCGTTATAATTTCTTCATTTATGAACATTTTTAAGATCTGTTAAAATATCTTTAGAACAACTCTTTACCTAGAATACGCCCACCTTTTCGAATTTCTGAATCATTGTCAACTTAAATTTTTTTTATAGAATGTCTTAATGGAGTTTAACTGATTTAGAAATAGCATTTCTTTTAGCTTTTTAACAATATATCTATCTATGTAGAGTAATCAAAATATCGTTAAAAGTAACGAAACTTTTTATTTAATTCAATATGATAATCTCGCAAATAAATCGGATATTATTTCATTATTTGCAAAAATCAAACTTAGCAAAAATTATTTGGTAAACTGGAATGAAAGTTTGTTGCTAATTGTTCCTATCAAAAATGAAACAATATTTATTTTTCTTCTTATTATTGTCATACTAGTAGAATTTCATATAAAAATATATTTGAATGATAAAAATAACATAATTTAAGTAACATTTTGTAACAAAATCATTTAAAAATATTTATTTAATAAAACAAAAATATACCACATTTTTAAAACGGACTTAAATTATGAAGTAATTTCTTCTAGCCCCATACAGCTTTATAACCCTGTACAGATTATTATTCCCATATACATTCCCCTAAAAATTCACAATCACAAATTTTCAGGACAGTGTGTATGGGGTTAGCAATCTATATGGGGTTATAAATCTGTATTGGACTAGGAGGAATTATTTTATACTGAACTATGTTTAAAGTTTCACATCTAGCCAATTGGAAAGTTAGTTTAAAATTGACTGCAACATTTGTACCGAACAGAAAAACACACAGACAGACAAGAAAGCGAGTTAATATTATATTGTCATCCTTCAAGTTTTAAGCTCATCGTGAAGTTAGTTAAAAATCGATTGCAAAATTTATACTGAACAGACAAACAACAGTTAAACGGGGTAAGGTCGAGATACCTGGCCTCTAATAGATATGACTTTTTTATTAAATTAAAATTTTTGATCTTACTAGCTGAAAAAACAACTTCTCTAACAACAATTTGGTTTCTTGGGCTCTTAATATAAATAAACAATCGCTCTGTGATTTTTTGAAAATAAATTGCTAACTCGGCTCCTATTGGTCGTAGAGACTTTTTTTTTCAAAATTCGTGTCTTTTTACCAGCTTTCCAATGATATGCTTCATTAACAATTCGGACAAAAAATGCGTTTGTTAATTATTTATTTTATAAGCGAAAAACTACCCATATCTTCATGACGATTTTGCATAAACAAAATATGAAAAATCTCCACTTTTTTTACTACATGATAGCTTAAGTCTTTACGAAGAGAATGAGCACGACAGAACTCTGTAGCAGTTTCCTAGACGACGGTACAGCCAATCAAAAATAGTCACTCTTTTCGTTTTTCTAATAAACAATTGCAATTTTACAAAAACTATTGGACCGACAGCGCCCAACTTCCGCACACTTTCTAAACACTTTAAAACTCACATTCTGGTAAAAGTTAAACAATTCAATAAACCTTAAGAAAGTTATTAACAATTGAAAAATAAGCCATTTTTAATGTTTAATTTGCAATAACTTTTTTGTTTACAGACTGATTTGGACAAACATAAACTCATTTTGAAGATATTTTTAAGACGTACAATTCGTTTCTGGAACATTTTTCTCTATATACCTTAGATTTTCCGTAAAATCCAAAAAAAACCGTGAAAAAATCATTTTTCGGCGTATTTGTTAAAAAAAAACAATGTTCCAACCAAAATTTATTGAGACACGAGATGAGACATCATTTCTACTACCTTCCCCTATCCATTTCTACAATCAGATCGCAGGCACTATTTGAGTCATTTTTATCTCCCAAAAATCGCTTCGTTTCTTGGCCTAAAAATGTAAATACCTAAAGACTTATGAGGCCCCGGTACGTTGTTTTGCATCTAAATAAAGGCTGTTATTATCTGGACTGTAACGCTCCCTGTATATTTCTTGACCCTTTCTAAATACATCATTTTTCGAGAAGAAAGATAGAACATAACGCTACTAATTTAATCAAAATATTATTCTTTAGCACAGTATAGATATAGTGATACAAAAACCAATTTCTTTATATTCGTCTGTCGCTTAACCACAAACAAATCATTTATCACGGAACATCTGTCGCACAAGTCACTCTAAAAAACTTTTCATCAATAAATATCAAGATATATAGAACATAAGAGGGATTTTAGCAAATCCCATAAATCAGTAAAAACCAGGCTTTGGAAGTTATTCGAACAAAAGTCCATATCCTTCATCGGTGTATATATATCTCGGAGGTGACAAATGGAATCTGGTTGTGAAAGGTGAATACTTCTCGATTTTTATAAATCGAATGCACGCATGAGGGAGTATCGCAGAGATCTGGAGGGTGGAGTAACGTCTTGAGCCCCATTCATCCGCACAGAAGTCGATTCTAAACCAACAATGCGCCCCCTTTGGCGTTTTAATGCCGCATCTTAGACGCCGTCAACTTCAGAGATTTTATGGGTATCATTCACCGGCTGTATTATGTTGTGATCTTCCTTTGTACAAATGAACAAAATATTTTCTATTGTTATACATTATTATAGGTTTTCCTATGTATAAAGATGATTATTTCTCTTAAAGTTTTATGCTACTTATCACAAATTTCTGTAAAATTTTTGTTGGGATAATGAAACTATAACCGTTGACCCACGAATCATTAATATATACCCTATTTCTTTACTTTTGAGGATATCATCGTAAATAATTGCGTGCGGGTATAATTAAAGTTAATGCACATATTTATATATGAAATAAACTGGTCAACAAGTAAAGTAAGAGACTTTGCTTATTTTGTCGAAGTTTAAAATAACTTTTTTTGTTCAGACGCAAATTTTGTCGACTTTAAAATTTTAGAAGTCTATTCTTTCAAATTTCTTATGTGTACCTTATGTAGGGTCATTAATAACGTAGATATAATTTTGAATAAGTCAGTTTTCCTAAGAAAACATTTAAAAGCTATAATAATTTAAATAAAATTCAGCTTCAGACTGACCTAATAGTATCTAACTGGACTCATAACAATTCAATAAATGAACATTTGTTGGGTAGACACAATTTGAACTAAATATGTTAAGACAACATGGGCAAATAGTCTTTTGTGGACTTCGGAAATTAGTCAGGAAATGATTGTCCGTAATATGCTATACAGGAGAGCTTTAATTACACAAGCAGAAAATGATTTGGAAAATTTTAAAAGCCAAAAAAATTTGGTGGTTTCTCTATTACGCTAACAAAAGAATGGTTATTACTTTTCAAGAATCGATGCCATAAAAGGTGATCCGAACCATATGTGGAACACCCTCAAACTCTTAGTTGCAAATCATAGAAAACAAACACAAGATACATACATCGATTTTAAATGAAAAGTTCTCACAGACTGGGCTGATATAGCTGAAGAATTCATCTCTTTTTTCTTGGATAGTATAGATGATATTACAAAATGAATGCTACGAAGAAACAGTAAAACACGTTGAGAGCACATCAAGATAGCTTTCAAATCCTCGAAATGTAAGACCTACTATCAATAACCAAAAATTTAAAAAATATATGTAGCTTAGACAGTATAAACATAAAAATCTTAAAACTTTCATTTGAAGCAATTAGTCTAGTTCACAAGTGCTATTTTACCGAAAACCTGTGCTCCAAGTCCGAAAATTATGGTTAAGGTGTCATTTGATTCGTAAAAATTTTACCCCAGTTTCTCAATTAACTATACTTTTGTTAACTAGTTAATTTTTGCTAATTGAAAGTTAACATAAAAACCCAGACCATACGTAAACTAAAAACCTGAGATTTTTTCACTTCTTGGAACTATTCTTTGAAGGCTTTAGAAAAAATCCCCGTGGGAAAATTAAAAAAATTTTTGATTTTTCAGTTTTTTATTAACAATTCAAGGAATAAAAAAATTACAAATGTAACAATTTCGATTTTTTCATGGCTAAAAGCTATATAATAACATTTTATAAAATTTTTAACTGCTATTGTTTAGAAAATTGTTATAAAAAATGCATTGTTTAAAAGATTTTTAAAATTTTTTTTGGAAATTTTTTGATGCTTTCAATTGTTAATAAAAAAGTGAAAAATCAAATTTTATAAATTTTTCCAACGGGGATCTTTCCTACGTTTTCTTTTGTAGAAAATACAAGGTGAAATTAAAAAGTTGGCAATTTTTAAATGCTTTTTAGCTTTCTTATTTAAAAATTGTTAACGGTTTTTTTCATTGTATTTCACGCATAATCTCACGATGATGTTACAATTTTAACCCGGATTGTGGTTAAAAAGTTATTTAATATAACTTGGTTATTTAAATGGAACATTCTTTATATCTTTAGGTGCTAAGTTATATTATAAATAATTGGTAAGGTTGATTTTGCGATTTTTTAAATTGAAAGTCATTGTACGCTATGAATAACAAACAAAAGAAGATGATATGACCCATATTCAAAAATAATGAATGAACTTTTTACTCATTTGAAGCCTTATGAATTTAAAACAATATATATATATATATATATATATATATATATATATATATATATATATATTCTAAACTAGAGTTATTGGGAATACAGTCACAAGTACACGTTTGAAAAACAGGGGAAAATTCAACATTAGCACTTTTTAACTGTATTTAGAGGCATATTTTGTTGGCATCGTAAAAATTCATTGAAATTCTAGAAAGTTCGGAAACAGCCAAACATCCTACTTGACAATTCCACCATTTTATAGGGACACCTGTCATGTGTCAACCGGGAAGTGTAGTGGGTGGTGTAAGTAGTGGGGGAAAATAAGAATCCGTAAACAGTGGTGTAGTCCAGCAAGGGATTTAGCAAAAATAGAAAATAAGGTTAAGAAATTGCTTGTTTGATATGTTTTACATAATATAAGAGAATTTAATAGAATGGAGATGGATGTATTTTCATAATCAAAAATCTTGAAAACTGAAACTAACAAAGGAAAACGAGAATTTTACGAAATGATTGCAATAAAAAAAAATCCGAATGCCGTAAACGATAAAACAGACATCAATAATCCAAATCAAATTTATTTCAATATATTAAAATAAACCAATATAAGGGAATTTCTAAAATAAATAAAACAATAAATAAAAATAATTCTCCGCTTTCAATTCTTCTAAATTGAATTACGATATTTTTTCAGAAAGATATCACTTCAATTAAAAGACCCAAACTTTTTACGCCACTTAAAGTACCTAAAACGTACACCATCTGGGTTCCACATTCAGTCAAGTCAAGGCAGTTATAGGGTTAAAAATGTAGTGTCCATTCTTCTAACTGGACTTTTAAAAATAGTTTTGAAAAGTGAATATACAAAAGAGTGAGTGATAACAATTGGTTTATTATGTAATTAATTTTTGTTTAAAACAAAAATCTCTGTTCTTAATGGTAAGTTTTTAGCCTCTTATTCCATATATAATAATATTAAAAATGTACATTTTTGTAGCATCCGCTGAAACCCTCAGTTGAAAAAGATTCGAAAGAATGGAAACGTCCTGAAAAATAAATATATATATATATATATATATATATATATATATATATATATATATATATATATATATATATATATACAATAAGTATGACTACTTTATATATGTAGTTTCAATATAAAAATGAACCATATTCCTAAGAAAATAACCAACTAAAAATATATTTAATGGTTCAAGAAAAATTAATTCCTATATTATATATATATATATATATATATATATATATATATATATACATATATATATATATATATATATATATATATATATATATATATATATATATATATACATATATATATATATATATATATATATATATAGACAGAGAGAGAAAAAGAGAGAGAGGGAGAATGATTAACTAAATGTTCTTAGATATGCGGAAGTTCAAATTCTTAAGTATAAGAAATATTATTACTACTATACCGAAAAAACGTTAATAAAAATTAAAAAGGATTTACCATCACAAATCTTATTGAGGAAAAAGTTATTTTTGGCCAGAGAAGTTCACCTTTATAATTAAAATTGAAAAAGCAGTGACAATTTCACCAACAAAATCTCAAAAAATATTAAAACAGAACCAGTCCTTTCTTTACAAAATAAATAGGTGTAATATCTATAACCAGAAGATTGTGGAAGGGGGGTGCTGTTTTGCCACTGAATTTTCTGGCACTTATTTTCTTATATCGAAATAATTTTCGATTTTTTACAAATTTATAAGTTCTTTTTATTTAGATGGTAATAAGAAGGTTAATATTGTGATATGTATGTGTAAATTCTTATTATTGTATTTATTTTAGATTCATTTTATCCCTTTATAACATATTTGTTATATAGAATATTTTAAATATAAATTCAGGCAGACCGGATTTTTATGAAAATGCATATAATGAAGAAGCAATACTTTTGTTGTTAATAGCTAATAACAAGAAACTCTGAAGAATCTAAAATTTTTCTTTTAAAAATAAACACCCATATGTTGACCACTTTATTATAACAACTTTTCAGCGCAAATCTAGCATAATTCAAACAGAAATTCTCGTAGATCACATCTGTCAACATCAGAATATTCCGAAACCGCACAAATAAACAGGGGCACAAATAGAGACGTCAAATATAACCCTCATCCATTGTCGGCCGGCTCCTTGAAAAGCGTAACGAATTGTGATTAGAGAGAACTTTTACTTTTGTTAGTCAGTTTGTAAGCTCAGTTAGATACTGTTTGGTTTGTCGGGTGTCCTTATCCCTTGTAATACCCGATTTAGGGCCGAAAGGGAAACGATGATGGGAATTGAGTCACAAAAGAATTGTTTAGGTAATTAATGCTCTCGTTCAACAATTATGTTATTTTGTAACAAAAATAATTCTTAACTTTGGGGAGTTTACAGAATGTTGAGTACATTACTACATTTTATATAATTTAGTAGTTGCTTGTGAAATAAAATTAGATTACGTGTCAAATTGTGACTAACTATCTTGAAGGCGACACATTTTGGTCACTAGGATTTTAATTTAGTACAAAATAGCGGAGATCAGAGGTCAAAAGTATACATAAAATAAAATTTTTCTAAAAAAAAATTGAACCGACTTCAAAAAATGTGCTAAAAAGCGAAAAATAACAGTATAAAATTTTATACGAAATTGAAATTTTTGAAGTCGGCGCCATTTTAATAACTGACAAAATGGGATTGCTTATATGTATCTCGTATTAGTAGTTATTTGCTTCATTTAATAATAATTTGGTACTGACTTCAACTCCATATAAAAATACTTGCAAACGAAGAATTTCTTAGAAAATCAGTGACGCAATCGTAAAAAATAGATCGGATTCGACAGACAGCCCAGGCAACTAATGTCATCCAAAGAATAAAATTTTCCTAAAATGTCAATGGGCAGAACATATTGCAAGAAGAACAGACGATAAATAGACCACTAGGACAACTATGTGGTATCCCAGAAACAACAAGAGCCTGGCAGGAACAACTTGGTTCCAGAGAGCATGGGCACAAATGAGCATAAATTACAACAACAAATAAATTACATTACCAAATAGAAGAAGGAACTATATGAACATTGAATAACAGATACTGCACTATAGTTGGAAATGGCAAATGAAGCTATATATATATATATATATATATATATATATATATATATATATATATATATATATATATATAAAGGGTGTTTTTTTATAGAGGTATAGAATTTTAAGTTGGCAACACTTTTTTAACTGGCGGCCATTTTGTCAGCTGTCAAGTGATTTATGTTTAGTTTGGTTTGGCATTTCAACATGAATAGACTGACGCCTGAACAACGCTTCCAAATTGTGCAAATTTATTTTTAAAATCATGTTTCTGTTCGAAATACGTATCGCGCACTACGTCCATTTTACGGTCAACATAATCGTCCATCAGAGCAATTAATTCGATTAACTACGGAACGTTTTCGCACCACGTTTACTCTAAATGATAATACGCATCCACAGAGACGTCGTACAGTGCGTACAGAAGAAGTCATTGCTGCTGTAGAGCGTAGCGTAGAGGAAGACCCGAATCAGTCTATCCGCCATCGTGCACAGGAATTGGATATGTGTCCATTCACTTTCCAACTCGTGCAAGAATTGAAGCCACACGATCACCTAGCAAGGCGTAGATTCGGTGAATGGGCCCAAAACAAGATTGCCGTTGATCCCGATTTTCATAAGCGAATTTTGTTTAGCGATGAAGCTCACTTTTGTTTGAATGGATACGTCAATAAACAAAACTGCCGTATTTGGAGTGATGATCATCCTCAAGTGTATGTTGAGACACCGTTACATCCAGAAAAACTGACTGTTTGGTGTGCTTTATGGGCTGGTGGAATCATTGGTCCGTACTTCTTTAAAAACGATGCTGGTCAGAACGTTACAGTCAATGGTGACCGGTATAGTCATGATTACTGACTTTTTCGTTCATCAATTGAACAACTGTGATGTGCAGGAGCTGTGGTTTCAACAAGACGGCGCAACATGTCACACAGCAAGTGCCACAATTGATTTATTGAAGGAAACGTTTGGTAACCGCATAGTTTCACGTTTCGGACCCGTGAATTGGCCTCCAAGATCGTGCGACTTAACGCCGCTAGACTATTTTCTGTGGGGATATGTGTCTACGCCGATAAGCCCGAAACAATTAATCACTTGGAGGACAACATTCGCCGCGTTATTGCCGATATACGCCCACAAATGTTGGAAAAGGTCATCGAAAAATTGGACCTCTAGATTAGACTACGTCCGAGCTAGCCGTGGCGGTCATATGCCAGAAGTCATATTTAAATTATAATGCTAGAAAGTTATCTTTCGAATAAAGTAAATTTCATGTCATTTTAAAAAATTCATCTTTGTTTTATTCCAATTAAAAGTTCTATACATCTATAAAAAAACACCCTTTATATATATATATATATATATATATATATATATATATATATATATATATATATATATATATATATATATATATATATAGGGTGTACTGAAATTCCGTTCGTGTTTTTTAAAGGGAGGCAAAAAAAATCAGAGTTTATATATTGATTTAATTAAAGTAGGTTTTCTTCTAAACAATAATGTAGTGATTTTTTACAAGAATATCTTTTTTATGTAAATATGTTTTCGGAATCATAATTTCTTAGTAGAATTTTTAAAAAGTGTCATGTAAAAAATAGGAATAAATAAACAACACCGCCCCTCTGTCGTATCGCCCCTGATTAAATTTGCCGCTTACTCTTAACTTAGAAAGAGGAATTCGACATGGAGATACTTTATTCCTACAACTTTTCATAGTAAAATTGGAGTATGCATTTAAAACTTTGAATTGGAAATAATTAATCAATCAATGTATACCGAGAATATCTAAATTATTTTAGATTTCCGGATGACATTATCGTAATGATACACAATATAGCAGTGGAGAAGTCAATGCTTGTAATAATAAAAAGTGATAGAATCATTAAAGATCGTACCAGTAGTAAATATTCTGATGTGTTACGGGATGGAGATGATGTTCTTGAATGATAATAGGTCAACAACCGTTGAGTGGTGGAGAAGCAGAAGCAGACCATCTAATCGATGTACATATGATCTAAAGAGAATAAAACAACTAGATAGCGGAGATAAAACTCCGAAGAGAGGGGAAGAACTAGAGGAGTGTTGATTTGGATATGTGGATTTGCTATAATACCAAAGATACCAAATCATTCACGCATTTTCTACATGATCTCCTATTGGAGATATAAACTTGCGTTACCGATTCTTCACTGCTTGAGTCTCTTCTTTGTACTATGAGCGATCACTTCGGAATTGAACCTATGGATTTCCTCAACGTAAGACCAAGTTCATGATAATTAGTAAAAACAACACCATTAATAATGAAACCCTAATGGTAGGAGGCCAGCACATAGAAAGAATTAAGAAGTATATTTACTTGGGAACCCTAATAACAGAAAATAATGACTATACCGTCGAAATAAAAACCAGAATTGAGAAAGCACGTGCCAACTTTATTAAAATGAAAAAGGTTATCTGCAGCAAAGATCTAACGTTAGCCCTGAAAATACGACTGACTAAATGTTACGTATATAGTGTTCTATATTATGGAATGGAAGCATGGACACTGGATCGAGAGGCAATGAGAAGACTTAACTCTTTTGAAATGTGGATCTATAGAATAATACAGAGGATTTCGTGGATGGATCGAGTTACGAATGCCGAAGTGTTGAGAAGAATGGGGAAAGAAAAGGAAGTCGAGATAACAGTAAAACAGAGAAAACTGCAATATTTCGGACACATTATGCGAGGAGTAAAGTACAGCATCTTACGGCTCATAATCCAGGGCAAAATAGGTGGCAGAAGAGGCGTGGGACGACGACGAATTTCATGGTTAAAAAACCTAAGGGAATGGTTTGGATGCAGTTCAAAACAACTATTTGGAGCAACTGCCTCAAAAATTAAAATAGCTCTTATGATTGCCAACTTCCGCAATGGAGAAAGCACTTGAAGAAAAAGGCTTGGAAGAAGTTGAAGTGCAAAGGGACCAAGTCGCTTGAACAACATTCATGCAGCAGCACTTCAAATTTCAGTGCATGAATTTTGGTGATCACTGTAACAGCTCTATTTCTGGCAGTCTTCTGATGAAAGAGAACTGTTTCCCTCGCAGGTTCTGGCATTTTTTTAAATTTTTTTATTTTAACTGATCTAGAAAGATAGCAAAGATTCACCGTTAGTTAGCATGCCGTCTAGATAATTTACGGACAAAATTTCTTTACATTTCCTACGTATAAGATGTTTGCGCTTTGTTTGGTGTTGGTTTTTCCTTGCTCTCCATTGTTTTTATTGTTGTTTGATTTTAGACGAATTGTGGGGAACCCAGGACTCGTTCACAGTAACGAACAATCTGTTGGGCACAATTTTTGTGATGCGCACTTTCTTTCGATAGGCCAGCAAATTCATAATGTTCTTATAGATATTCTCGATGACTTTTTCGGTTGTAGAGGATTGTTGTCTTTGAAATCGCTGATTCGATAACGTTTATATCCACGTTTTAACAGTTGTTAATGAAGCAGCAACCTCCCTTAAGGTAGCATCTAATTCCGCCTTAATGTCTATAGGAGATGAAATTTTAAAAAAATTCGCAACTTGTACATAAACTTTTTTTATACGCGCAAAACAACACAACTTGAAAACTATAAAATAGCAGAATAAAAATACGCAACAGCTTTCTTATAGATGGTTCGAAAAGTCATTTTTTTCATTAATGTGTACAGCGTGGCACACTGTATGTACACACATCCAAAAATACGTGCGCGAAATTTCAGATCGAAATTTGAAAATTTGTGAAAGTTATGAGTAAGTTGAACAAAAAGTGCTTTTCGGATGCACACATTTAAAAAATACGGCTTTATCGATTTCAAAACTTCCACTTGCAAATTAAATAGGGTAAAATTCCATATGGATTATGGTCTCATTTTTTTTCTGAACAAAACTTTTTTGTATAAATTTTTTTAAAAAAATTTGAAAAAAAATAAAACTATTTACAAAATACTTTGTGATGTTGAAAAAAAAACTAAATAAACAAGACGACATTCCATGGCATACATAATAATAAACAAAAAATGTTTTACACTTATTGTTCTAAATACAATTCCGAAGGCTCTAGAATGAACACTAATTGTCCTTGCAAAAAACAAGATGATCCACTTGGAGCCAGGCGCGGATCCAAGGGGGGGGGCGGTGGGGGCGATCGCCCCCCCCCCTCCCCCAAGAGCTTTGAGTTTAGGAAAATGGACCCGATTTTTCTTCTTATACTATAGTTTATTCAAGAACTAGAGAGAGTAATAAATCATTTTTTACCCTTTTTCTCTTCGCAAACTACCTGTGTTCTTTAGTCCGGTGTTTTTAGCAAAATTTGTTAGACACATATATTTTTCATAGGAACGGGTTAGAAATTTTGTAATAAAAAATATCGGTCTATAATAATAGACTAAAACGTAGGATTATTCTCTCAAAAAATTCTAAGTTATAATTTAAATACTTACAAAATATCCATTGTCAAAAATACAAAAAGTTAAACATATATAAAGAAATAAATTCGTCCCTATAATAATAAAATATTTTTGGGGCTATCGGTTATTTTATTATTAATTAAAAACATTTTTTGGGTATTTGACGTTTCAGTTTATTTATTTCTTAAACCATCTGCAGAATTACAATTAAACACTAAAAAGGGATTCAAATGTAATTACTTTTTTTTATGTTGTAATTAAAATTAGACGTACTTATTTTTATTTCTATTGTACTGATATCTTAATTTAATTTACTTTTATATATGGAAATGCGATAGCCCCAAAAAAATAAGATAAGCATGTTAATTCTACACGCTTAAGAAAAAGACACAAACACAAAAATAAAGTAATAAAAAACTTACGGCTAATTAGAATTAAATATATATAAAATTAAAGAGTGGGACTCACTAAAATAAAAATATATAAAAAAATAAAAAAACATTTAAACAACATTAAACAATAAAATGCAACAAAAACAAAAATTTAAATAATAAATTGTGTTTACACTAGTAAACATTACGTATCTAATTCCTAATCAAAGTCAGTGAAATTATCTTCGTTAAAATTAATTATAATTGGTTCCTCTATTTCACCGATTATGAGATCGAGTTCTCACATTTTGTTTTATTCTTTTATTATATGGATTTTTCCCAATTTCCCGCAGTAACTTTATTCAAAAAAATCTTTCAAAGGTTTAGTTAAATTACTAATTTTTATTAATTGTGTTATTTCCAGCAACTTGAGAGAGATAGACGATTTATAAGAACAGATTTTCTATCTAGTTTTTCCCAGCAAAAATTAAGTTCTCTGAGCAATTTCCAGAGATCAGTTCTATTAATTTCAGGTAAATCGCGATCTTCAATGATTTTAGTTAGAATTTTGTAGATGGTTGGGATCTGCTTCTCATAATAAAATGTATATACAACCCCTTTAACTGCAGTTTTCATCTCTTCTTCCAATGAGGTCTTTCGTTTGCCTGTGATCGAATGTGGCTTGGGAGTACTAACAATTTCAGTCGTTTTTTCTCCTTCAGTATTCGGTACATAGTAGATTTTACAATTCCTGTCATGATGGAACATATCTCAATAGAGCTTTTAACATTATTATCTAGATATTGATATCTTAAGGCATCAAAAACATTCATCGTAATAAGTTTTTCGTTGAGGAAAAAATGCCCTGGTTTAACGATTTTGGAATAAATATAGAGGTGAAAGCCATATCTTTTGGGTATCTCACTAATCTCAAATAATATATAAAAACAAGCGCAAACAAGATAAATCACTAAGAAAAAACTGTAAGTTGTACTTTGCTCACTGACAGAAATTAAATTAAACTATCAGAAATTCTATGTTGCAGTAACTTTATAAAATATATTAGATTACGGCAGTTCTCAGTTACCCGCGGCACTGGAGCAGGTACGTTAGAAGTTTCGGTAACAGTTTTATTACTCTCTCTAGTTCTTGAATAGAGTATAGGAGTCTGTATGCTTGCGATCGCCCCCCCCCCCCTCCCAAAAGCTTTGAGTTCAGGAAAATAGACCACATTCTGCCTTTTATATTAGGAATGAGTATGCTGCTTGCACCCCCCTCCCCCGTTGACAACTTGTTTTTCTTGCCATACTGTACTTTTGTGATATCACCCCCCCCCCCCCAAAGAGAGAGGCTGGATCCGCCCCTGCTTGAAGCACTCAGATCTCAGGACCAAAACAGAATTTTGAAACAAAATTTTTTTATGTGGTTGTGTTAATAAAAAACTACAAATCCCTTAAGTTTCGTGTTCGTATGCCATATACTCTTTTTGCAATCCACGCGCAAATTTAGTTAAATACCGTCTATATGTATTGGTCCCCTTTAATGGTCAGGTAATACTGAAGAAAGATGACTTTTCAAGTTGGCATGGTAAAAATGGTGCTTCTTCTTCAAGTGCCATCTCCGCGACGGAGGTTGGCAATCATCATAGCTATTCGTACTTTAGAGGCGGCTGCTCTGAACAGTTCGTTCGATGTACATCCATACCATTCTCTCAAATTACGCAGCCATGATATTCTCCTTTTTCCCACGTTTCTCTTTCCCTGTATTTTTCCCTGTATAATCAGCTGAAGCAGGGCGTATCTCTCCCCACGTGTAATGTGCCCAAGGTATTGCAGTTTTCTAACCTTAATTGTATTCAGGACTTCCATCTCTTTATTCATTCTTCTCATAACTTCGTTATTTGTGACGTGGTCTACCCATGATATTTTTAGGATTCTTCTATATACCCACATTTCAAATGACTCCAATCTTTTAATCGATGTCGCATTCAGGGTCCAGGATTCTATTCCATAAAACAAAATCGAGAAAATGTAGCACCTCGCCAACCTAATCCTCAATTCCAACTTTAAGTCTCTTGTGCAGAGAACTCTTCTCATTTTATTGAAGCTTGTTCTTGCTTTTTCTATCCGTGTCTTGATTTCCTGGATATAATCGTTTGTGGAGTTAATCATTGTACCCAGATATGTGTATTTTTCTACTTGTTCAACGTTGGTTCCATTAATTGTCAGATTTTCGTTGTTTCTTTGTGTTCTTGATATTCTCATAAATTTCGTCTTTTTGACGTTCATTGTTAGTCCATACTCATGTCCACATTCCGCTATTCTGTTTGCCAGTCTCTGAAGGTCTTCCATATTTTCTGCAATTATGACCGTGTCGTCCGCATATCTAATGTTATTAATCGGTACTCCGTTTACTCTTATTCCAGCACTTTCTCCTTCCAGAGCTTTTTTCAGGATTTCTTCTGAGTATGCATTAAAGAGGAGTGGTGATAATACACATCCTTGCCTCACTCCGCGTTTGATTTCCATTTCCTCTGAGTGATGTTCTTCGATGCGTACCTTTGCTCTTTGTTTATAGTATAAGTTTAATATGATTCTAAGGTCGTTATAGTCTAACTGTTTTGTCTTGAGAATATTAATTAAATGATCGTGGCGGACTCTATCGAATGCTTTGTTATAGTCGATGAAACATATGTACAAATCTTGGTTGACATCCAGGCACCTTTGAATCAGTACATTAAGTGTAAAGAGGGCTTCCCGCGTACCTAAGCCTTTACGGAAACCAAATTGTGTCTCATTCACGTCCATGTCTAATTTATGGTATATGCGTTTATGGATGACCTTCAGGAAAAGTTTTAGTGTGTGTGACATTAAGCTGATAGTGCGGTGATCGCTACACTCTCTGGCGTTCGTCCTCTTGGGAAGACAGATAAAGATCGAGGTCAACCATTCTTCTGGTAATATACCTGTCTTATAGATTTGGTTGAAAAGTGTCACTATGGTATCGAAGTTCTTTTCCTCTATGATTTTCAGTATGTCGATAGGAAGTTCATCAGGTCCGGGGCTCTTTCCATCCTTCATTGTTTTTAGTGCATACAATATTTCCTCTCTCGTAATATTCGGTCCAATTTCTTCCGGGTTCAGTTCCACCTGGTCCAAGTCTTCCCTTTCATCATCAAACAATTCCTCAATGTATTCATTCCACCGTTGCACTTTTTTGTCTGTCTGTATTATAGTTTTTCCATGTTTGTCCAATAATGCATTAGTGGGATTTAGTCGTCTTATCCCTGCCATTTCTTTAACCTTCTTATGTAGGTTAAATAGGTCGTATCTATTTTGAAGGTCTTCGATCTCTTTGCATTTCTCCTCAAAGTGGCGTTCTTTGGCCTCTCTTATCTTTCCTCTGATCTCGAGATTAATTCTTCTGTATTTGTGAATGTCTTTGTTCTTATATTGCCTTCGTTGCTTCATCATATTCAGTATTTCTTCGTTCATCCATTCTTCTTTTTTCTTTAGAGAGGGCTTTAATATCTCTTTACTTGGATCCAGTAGGCAGTTTTTAAGTTGTTCCCATTGTTCTTCAATATCATTGTTGATTGTGTTCAGTTTGTTAATGTTTTCATTTATCTGTTGTTGGAGGTTTTCTTTTATTTCAGGTTCTTTAAGTTTCCTTGTTTCTATTGTAGGTCTTTTTTGATGTTTTTTAATGTTTTTGAGTGTAAGTGTAATCCTGGCGATCAGTGGATTATGATCTGAGGCGACATCCGCTCCGGGGTATGTTTTTACTGCTTTCATAGCGTTCCGGTATCTTTCATTAATCATAATATAGTCTATCTGGTTTCTGACTATTTTGTCTGGTTTATCCGCAGGTGATCGCCATGTGTATAACCGTCTATCTGGTAGTTTAAAAAAGGTGTTTGTGATTATCAGGTTTTCTTCTTGGCAGAATTGTAATAAATGGTGCTGCGAGCGCCATATCTACGGGAGGAAGGGACTGAAACTTTACATCCCGTTCCTGTAAAATCAAAAAAATAATAATAATATGTCAAATATGCTCTTTAACGCTAATTTTATTATTTTCTAAAAAATTCATGTTTTCAAGAGGCATAATGTGTGTTAAATAATAATACATACACATTATACGATAATTAAAAAGTATCTCGTATATTAAAACTTATGAATAAAAGAATTTTCACATTTTCACTGGAAAATTTAATAACAATCCACAATGAAAACAGAAGTTTTCCGCCGAGCAAAAACGAGTTCAACGGCAGTAAAATCTACAAATTGGATGGGACGGGAAAGGGAGAATCGATATAAAGTTGCCGACGACCGTAGTCTTTTTTCATACCGTAAATATTCTTAAGTACCGGACGCGACACTAGGGACGATTTAGGGCGAGAAGGGCCGGTCTTCCGGAGACAATCGCATTGTCACAAAGGGCCGTGATGGACTTCATAAAACGCGAACGAAAGGACGAAGATCGTACACAATAGACGTGAAAATTCTTCGGATACTTGGATACATTAAGCTAAAGTGTATTTCAGTAAATTTGAGGCGATCTACTTGGGAAGGACTTTCTGGAAAGACGGTGCACTTAATGCAATTTTTCTGCTTAAGGAAAAATTACAAACTTTTGGACAGAATTATCAAATAAATTTAAATTAACACCGTGTACTTATATCAGGTCGGCAAGAAAGCAGTGTCGGTTTTGTAGCGTAAAATAAAACTCTTTTTTTTACGCAAAGAAGAAATTTTAATCAGTTATATATTTTTCATTTTATGCAATGACCGTTTGCCACCACTCTTGCAGCTTCGTGATTCCGCCCTCATAAAAATTTAGGTCCTTATTCGCAAAAAACCGAGTCAAGTCCGATTTAAGGTCATCGTCATTTGTGAAAGTTTTACCATAGTATGCTTGTTTATAAATTTAAATATATAGGTATATATTTCCTTATTGTTTTTGTTTAAAGGGAATATTATTATTTTTTTTTTGAACTTTAAGATGACTAGGCCAGCGAACATCAGTTTTTCATCTGTGAGCAGATGGTCTGCGTAAGGACTACCTATATCAGTGAGCCACTCATTTCTTTGTATGTTCTTTTATTGAGTTAAACCATTAAATTGAGAAGAGCAGTTTAAATGGTGTTTGTTGTTCAAAAATTGAAATAGAAGGATTGAGATTAATTTTGATCACATTTATTAAATAAATTTTACCAAATAAAATTTACAACATCTTCAAATAAAAATGAAATTAACTTCCTGTTCGTCAAAGCTTTAAATAACTCCTTAACCTCTTCTTCTTCTTCTTCCTCTTGTTATAGGCTTACAGCCTGTTTTTTCCAACTCAATCATTCATCTCATTTGATGTTGAAATCCAGGACTCTCTCCATCTTTTAGGTGGTCTACCTATTGGTCTTCTGGTTTCCGGTGTTCCATCTCGGGCGATTCTCGCTATCCTATTTTGCGCCATTCGTCCTACGTGCTCATTCCAGGCTCTTCTGCGCTTCCGTCCCTATCTTACTATATCCTGCATTCCATGTTCCTCGCGTATTGTTGAATTGCGTATGTGATCTCCTAATGTGTATCCCGATACACTTTCATTTCGGCAGTTCTTAGAATTGATTTTGTTTTTGTGTTGTCAGCTCTTGTCTCTGTTGTGTACGTCATTATCGGTCGAATACAGGTCTTGTAGATTTTTGTTTTTGCGTCCTTGCTCATGTATGTGTTGTGCCATATTATATCCGCCAGGCTTCCTGAGATTCTATTTGCCTTGTTTACTTGGTTTCTTACTTCTCTTGTTCTGTCTTGGTTTGAGGATATCTCAACTCCTAAGTAATTAAAGGTCATGAGTTGTTCTATTGGTTTGTCATCCACTACTAGTTTGCATCTTAAGGGCACTTTGCTTATTACAATTGATTTAGTTTTATCGATGGATATTTTCATGTTGAATTGCTTGCTTATGGTGTGGAATGCAAATAGAAGTCTTTGGAGATCGTCTTCATTTTCCGAGACTATGACGGCGTCATAACCAATACCCCTTAATTAGTGCATTATGATCTTTGACCAGAAATTAAGAAAAATATATAAGTTTTAATAATCAAACTATATTGTAAAATAATACCATGACTGCATCACAGATGGTGCGCTACAGATTTCAATAGCTTACTAATTAATAAAAAATGGTTAGATTTAAACCCCATAATAGTATACAGGGTATTCAGTAAGTATCTCCTAATTTTTGGGAGCATACAGGGAAGGTCAAAATACCCTACTTTGTCATAGAAAAAAAATTCCCCCTTAACGGAGATGTAGAGACTTAAAGGGGTACCCAGCGATAAGGTAATATCCGTATATAACTCATTAAACCATATTACAGTAGATATTTCAAGTTATCAGATAAGTCAGGAACCGACTTGCAGCCACACTCGTTGGGCCTGATTTTTGACAAGTGTCATTTTACTGAGTTGGAAATTTTTTAAATATTCTGATTATTCCTCCTCAAAAAAGATACTCTAAATTTATTTCGATAAATCTGGCGATTCTCGAGATAAATCGGTTTTTATGGGAAAATCTCAAAAACTACTAATGCTAAACACAAACAGGTAAAAATAAAATACGCCGTGCTTTAATTTATGGGGAAGGGCTGTCTCACTGTTCGATGGCAAGAAGATGTTATGCTAAAAGATTTCCAGTTCAGACATCGTGAAGTTCAGAAATCTTTCAAAGGGTTGGTGGGAGCTCAATTAATTTACAATGTTATGTATGCATCTGATCTATGGTCTTGCATCTTGCAATGCTTTGGAAGCCAGGAGGTTATATCACGACAGATATCTTAATCGTACTCTTCCAGATCAGAAAACATTTAAACGTATTGACCAACGAATGGTAGGCAATTCCATTTAATAAGTTAATAATATTAAATTTCTTCCTAATTTCAGAAAATTTTGGGGAAAGAAGTACTAATGCTGTAGATGACACTTCTTCAACGAGCACTCGAAAAGTATCAACACAGTTTAATATGTCGAAAACAATAGTTCTGCAAGAACAGCTGTTATATCTATATCCTTTGAAAAACTGCATGAACTGATTTCTGAATATTCTCCCTGTAGGTTTTAGCTTGCAAACTGGCTATTGGATCAGCAACGAAATAATGTAAATTTCATTAGCATTATTCTCTTCACGGATGAAGCAGGGTTTACCAAAAATGGTATCATAAATTTACACAACTCACATGTATGGGCTGATGAAAATCTTCATGGAACTCTTATTTCGCATCATCAACATCAGTTCCAATCAATTATTATCTGGGTAGGAATCATTGGCAATTTTTCGATTGGACGATTCGTATTGCCGGTAGGACTGAATGAAGAACTTTATTTGGAGTTTCTCCAGAACGCTTTTCACGATTTAATAGAGCACTTATCACTTGAAATCCGCCGAAACATATACTAGATGCACAATGAGACACAACCTCATTCCAGCGTTGTTGTGAGGGGGCACCTGAATAACGTCTATTCAAACCGTTGGATCGGTAGAGGCGGATTTATTGCCGGGCCTCCCCGATCTCCCGACCTAACGCCGTTGGATTTTTACCTGTGGAGACACCTCATAACCTTGGTGTATTCCACTTCGGTCGATAGTAGGGAGGAACTTCTACGGAAAATCACGTTTCATTGTGATCAAATAAGGAACAATGCTGAGTTAATGTGGCAGGTACAGCAGTTTTCAATTTGTCGTGCCCGCGAGTGTATTAGACTCCACGGAACATATATTAAACCCTCCTACGAAGTTTTTGACTAAGCAGTTCATTTAAATTTTTATTGAAATTATGGTGACATGGGAAATTCTTCTTTTTTATATTGAACTCTACAGAGGTTAGGGAACTAACAGGGTAAATAAAATGACGTTTTTTCGGAAACGAGTGGGATTAGCGACATGAATGAAAAGTACTTAATTTTTAGTCCATCGTTAAAGGTATGTAAGAAACGTTGTCCAAAGTTCTTATCATACAGGGCTTTAAAAAATGGGGTCATGAGTGTTACAGCTAGTTCGTCCCTGCAGCTGTGAGTAACTTACAACATTTTCTTGGATCATATTTGAAAGGTATTATCTGGCATTCATCATATTAAAAAAAAATTGAAATATACCTGGTGGTTCAAAAATTATGCGTAAAAAATATCTCCCATATCTCCAAAGGGGAGGCCTATACGAAAACAGTTTATATGAAGTTGGAGTATTCCTTTCACGCTTTTTTTTTTGTTACATCCGGGAGATTTTTCACATTTTCTCAGACATCCTGTATAGTTTAAAATAATTCTCTTTTTATCATTTATATATATATATATATATATATATATATATATATATATATATATATATATATATATATATATATATATATATATATATATATATAAAATATATAATAGGGGAAGAGTAGTTCTTGACTGACTAGTTAGAAAGGAAAACTCAAATTCTTGGGATAGCGATCCTCGGGCTGAATGAAACTCTGTTTTTTACAAACGCCAAGCTTTCGGAAGTATATTATTTCCTTCTTCAGGGCTACAATACAGAACAGTTCTGTTGATTATAATTTTAAATTTTACAATATATGATATTTAATAATAAAAAGAAAATGATTCTAAATTCAAAGACTTACGTGCAAATTGAGTCCATTTTTAGAAAATGAAACGGAAAATTCATGTAGAAACTGTTGATTTTTGCGTAATTCTCCCATTTTACTTTTACATGGTTTTATTTAATTTTTTAAACAGTGATATATAAATTTACTTTATGGGTTATTTTAGTTGTACTGAATGTAGGTTTATCTGATAAGAAAATCCTTGAAACACACTTTTTTTGGTAGAAGGGATATGTCAGAAATGTCTAATTTTACTTTAGCGGCAATTTTGAATGTGGAATTATTATGTTTTACAAGAAATGTTATTTTGATTTTAATTTTTAAGTTGTGTATTTAATAAAATTATTATTTTATATATATTCTATTGATGAGATTTATGTTTATTAATGAGTAATTGTGATTTTTTGAGTATTGTTACGTTTAAAAATTGTTATAATTGTAAAAAGGTATTAAGAAATGATTAATGAACATTATTATGTAGAACAAAGAAGGTTAGAAAACCGTCTCCCAACCTTTCGCCCTCTAAATATTCAAAATTGCAAAATATCTATTAGCAATGTAGTTGTTATAAGTTAGTGACAAACATGCACTTACATAATTTGCGGAAAATTATGGAGAAACTGTGAAGTCAAGAGGCTGGGAGGCTTGTTGTCTAGTATTGCTATTATTTAAGGTGGACAAGAGATGAGTAGATTACACTGAGATTTTCAATATCTTTTCTTTTGTTGATGCAGTTATCATCTAAATAAATTTCTACCATTTCCAGAAAATGCCTTTTATTATTATTTTGTTCTTTGTTGATCACCTCAACACTGACAAAATCAAACCTGTGATCCTCATCGATTACATGTTCCGATAAGGTGCATGTCCTCTTTTGCAATCTACAATCACTCCTTTGTCTGGTGATTCTATCTTTCAAAACAGTTGATGTTTGACCTATGTAATGTTTCTTACAGTCTATACATTTTAAACGGTATACCACCCCTGATTTGTTAGGGTTGCTATCCGTGTCTTTCAGTCTGGAGAAGGTTTGGCCAACTGTTAATATATGTTTACCACATATTTTTATATTATTATGCTTGGAAAGGATTTTATTTAATATTTGTGTGACTTGGTTGATATAAGGTAATGAAAAATAATATGTGGGTTGGTTTTCTTCTAAGAAAGCTGAAATTTCAGGGGAAAAGTTAGTGGTATTTTGATTGGTGTTACTCTCTATGTGTGAATGTGTTGGTGTTATGAAGGCAGATATCTCTGGTGATACATTAAAATTTAGTGGAATAGATCTGCGTTGTGTGGGGTGTGGAGAGCTATGTTGTTATTGTGTGATGGGGATGTTGTGTAAAAACTTATTTAAGAACCACCGAGGATAGCTATTTTCTTTTAGTATTTTATATAATCTGTTTATATTTTTTTGAATGAGAGTAGGATGACAAATTGATGTAATTCTTTTCTTTAAATTAATTACCAGATTTATTTTAGTTTTAGTATTATGGTAGGAGTGGAAATTCATGTAACGTCCTGAATACGTCGGCTTAGTATACCAGTCCACCATTATTTCGTTGTTAGTAGTCCTTATTAATTTAGTGTCAAGAAAAGGTACACTATTAGTTTCACATTCTACTGTAAATTGAATGTGTGTACTATTTGAATTGAAGATTCATAATTCGTTCATTTTCTAAAAGCCATAAATGGACTCAATTTGCACGTAAGTCTTTGAATTTAGAATCATTTTCTTTTTATTATTAAATATCATATATTGTAAAATTTAAAATTATAATCAACAGAACTGTTCTGTATTGTAGCCCTGAAGAAGGAAATAATATACTTCCGAAACAGAGTTTCATTCAGCTCTAGGACCGCTATCCCAACAATTTGAGTTTTCCTATATATATATATATATATATATATATATATATATATATATATATATATATATATATATATATATATATATATATATCTTCATCTTCATTTATTACTTGCGCATAAGTTGCACGTCCGATCCAACTGAGGTTGGCAACACAGTGGAGTATTGTATTGCCTTTCGTCCGATATCGTGAAAAAATATGGTTTTCGAGAAATAATTCCTGCAAATCTTAAAATACGCGTTGCAAAAAAGTAAACTGGGTAACCATGCTAAAAGCAAGAGGGTAACCTCAGGTGAATATTCTCTCATATTGACCTTACGGAACGGTAAGAGATTGGTGCAGGTTTTTCATGTTAATTTTCGCTACAGTAAAATATAGTCCACTATATATTTTCCTCTTCATTTATTCCCAAATGAGGAAGATAAGTCAAAGAAGATCGAAAATAAAAAAAAACTTATTAAATAAATAAAGGCTTTTATCTATACGGTTTCACGGTGGTTGAAATGAAAAATATCGTTATATTTCCCAATAAAACTGCATCGTCTGAAAATAACATTAATATTCCCGGCACATCCCTTTTCCGTGTAAAGTTTGTAAATTTTATCGGCGAACCGGATGATTGACGTTTTCAAGGGATTTTGCCATTTCTCCTGATTTCTCAAAGAATTTCTTACACTTGTCAGTTTCTTTATTTTAGCCGACGTTAAATCGTTTAAGAGTCAAGGCACGTCGTCCAAACTATACACAAGATAAATTCGTGAGTTCTGATATATTGTATTGATTAAAAAAAGTCTTATATATCTATTGAAAATGCTGGATCCAAGTAAACTGCAATATCTTGAAACTTTCTTTTGTAGATTTGATATGTGAGTAATACAGTTACCAATTTAGATAGTAAATAATAAAATAAATGAGGATTATCGGTGAAAATTGGTTTTTAAGTGACCACCCTGCCAGATAAGTAATATTATTTATATATTCTAATAGAAGAAGGATCTTGTTCGCCTTTAGAAAAAAACATCAATATTTTCCACAAAATGACGTCATGTGCTTCTAGTTGAAGTAAATTATACTTGCACAGGATAGATTGAACTTTGTTTTGTATTAAGCGTGAAGAGGGATGTTGTGATACAAACTAGGACGTTTTAAATGAATAACGGTTAGTATATTACAGTGGGAGTCAGCAACCTTGGAAAACATTTTGCGATCGATAAATACCGCCTATAGCTATGTAAATTTATTAGTAAATCGACAGCTGCAGATACATCATTATAGGTCATTAGCTAAATACCCATAATAACATTCAAAACAGTATTCAAATTTTTAAAAATATTAAATATATTAAAATTTAATCTTTACAACGTCTACTGAGGATTCATGGAATGCGAATGTGTTTTATTTTTTTTATATTTTACAATGCACAAAAAAAACAAATAAGGTATACGTTTAGTTTTATGTTTAAGAGGATATTCATTTTTTGATTTTTATTTGACAGGATCGAATACTTAATATTTTTGTTTAAATTAGGCTTGTGTAAATGTATATACAGTGCCTTCATTTCAAAACGAACCATCCTTAATAACTTTGTTAAATAGAAAAATTTTAAAAAAAGAAAAAATACGTCAATTTAGATATACAGGGGGAAGTTTAATTTTGCATTTGTTAAAAGTCTGTCAATCACCTCCTCACCTCCAGCTAACCTCACTTTGATATGTCAAATGGGAACCCCCACCTTGTGACACATCATTGTAAGCAGCATAAAATTGTCTATCCAACCGTATAAAAAAAATTAAATCGGTTGACGTACAAGCGAATAGTGTGCAAAAATGTCTTGTAATAATGCATAATATATCGGCCTCGAACTTTGGTATGTCAAATGATTACCCTATAGTGTGATACATCATTTTAAAGGACGTACGATCTGCTATCCAACGATGTCAAAAAAATAAAGTTAATAGACGTTATAGGCAATTAGGATGCAAAAATGTGTGTTAAATATAAGCAGTTTATTCAGTTTTATTCAGTTGAAGAAAATTATTTTATTAAATGTTCAAAATGTGCGCCGTTATTAGCGAGACAATAAAAAAGCCTTTTGAAATTCCCCACGAACATTGGCAAGGGTTTCTCTGCTAATTCCTCTACATTCCCGAACAATTCGATCTTTTAAATCGTCAATATTTTCAGGTGGGGTTTTATAAACTTTGCTTTTTAAATACCCCCAAAGAAAAAAGTCTAGAGGGGTTAGGTCTGGAGACCGTGCTGGCCATTCAATTGCACCACGTCTGCCAATCCACGTCCCTGGAAAATGTTCATCAAGCCACTCTCGAATTGCCAAAGCGTAGTGCGGGGGAGCTCCATCTTGCTGGAAATGCAAATTATTTTCATTTAGTACCATAACAGCATTTTCATCCACTTGATTTTCTAAAGATTGCACAATGGCAGGGTATATTGTGTTTTCTAAAAGGTTTAAATAAATTTGCCCAGTTAAATTATCTTCCAAAAAAAATGGCCCGATGATTTCATTGCCATAAATTCCGGCCCATACGTTAATTTTTTGGGGATATTGAGTATGCCCTTCTCGGAAAAGGTGCGGATTTTCATTATCCCAGTATCTGCAGTTATGTCTGTTAACCAGTCCATTTAGCAGATATTCTTAGGTAAATGGGGGTCCTCGTCAATTCGTTGGCACATTAATTCGCAAAATTGAATTCTCCTATCAAAATCGTCTTCTCCGAGTTCTTGAAGAATTTGAATTTTGTAGGGAAAAAACTTATTTTGTTTTAAAACTTTATGCACAGAGCCAGCAGAAATGTTGGTTAAATCTGCGACCTTTGAGATGGATAAAGTTGGATCTATTGCAAACTGTCCTAGTACCTCGATTTGGCATGCTTCATCTACAACCCTTTTCTCAATAGATTTTTTATTACAAACGGATCCCGTTTCTTCAAACTTTCGTACCAATTCGAGTACATATTTATGGCCCACGTTTTTATCTTGATGCCTCTCGTTAAATGCTCTGGCGGTTCTACGAGCGCACCGATCTTCAGCTCCATAGAGAAAAATTATTTCTATTCTTTCGGCTAGCGTAAACACCATTTATATTCACGTTTCAACTAGGCGTCACAATGACAATTTTAACAATAATAAGCAACTGGTGTTTAAAGATCTTAAAAATTTTATTTATTGCAGTGATTTCTTGTACCTATCAGGTACCGCAAAAAATATCATTGAAATAAATACACTAGATTGATTAGACTGCAATGAATTTTGCGATGAATTTTAAAACAGGCTTAGTTTTTTTCTCGCAAATATTTTAACTGTTTATTATTTTAAAAAAATATTTATTTTAAATTTAAAATAATATTTTACTCTATGAAGTAGCCATTTGACATAATAAAGTTTAATGTGATAAGGTGTCTGTTATTACCACACATCTTTTCTTACTATTCGCTTGTACATCAACAGATTTTGTTTTTTTTTTATTGGCTAAATAGGAGATAGTATGCCCTTTAAAATGATGTATCACACTATAGGGTAATCATTTGACATACTAAAGTTCGAGGCCGATATATTATGCATTATTACAAGACATTTTTGCACACTGTTCGCTTGTACGTCAACCGATTTAATTTTTTTTATACGGTTGGATAGACAATTTTATGCTGCTTACAATGATGTGTCACAAGGTGGGGGTTCCCATTTGACATATCAAAGTGAGGTTAGCTGGAGGTGAGGAGGTGATTGACAGACTTTTAACAAATGCAAAATTAAACTTCCCCCTGTATATCTAAATTGACGTGTTTTTTCTTTTTTTAAAATTTTTCTATTTAACAAAGTTATTAAGGATGGTTCGTTTTGAAATGAAGGCACTGTATATATATATTTATATATATATATATATATATATATATATATATATATATATATATATATATACATATATACATATATACATATATATATATATACATATATATATATATATATATATATATATATATATATATATATATATATATATATATATATATATATATTCCTGGATATATCTTTGCTTGATCTCGTCTATTTTATTACTTTCTTATAAGAAAAACATATCAATGAATTAATCGCAGATAACCCATCTGAATTATTCTTTGGTACATCTCATTGAATATACACGAAAATAGGTATTTTTTGAGGACTAAGAAAAATATTATAATCCCAAATTATTGGCGACTATAAACTTTTGCATTTTTTTCATAAACATATTTTACATTTTTTGAGTGATGGTTTGCAATTAAAAAAAACTAATTAGTAATTTATACATTATTGTAATTATTTACTGGTGTTAATTGTTTTCAACATTATTATTTTGTATTACAATATAATAGTAGTGATAGTTTATTTTCCATTTTTATATTTTTTGCAGGTAATTCAAGATGAACACTTACATCTTGATGCCTGAGGTAATTAAACGAGGATCAAAAAGCTGGGTGCCAAAGTCTTGTCTATTTTTATCTAAAAATAATATATAATAAAAATACTATTAGGGCTAAATCCATGTCTTGATGCTTTCTAAATAAAAAAAGGTTTTTATTTCGATTCTAAAAATTACCTCCTTTTTTTGGCATATGTCTATATGCCAAAAAGGTTTTAGGTTTTTTTTAAATACAATACAAGTCGTTTTACGGTCTTGTTTAATAATCTGACATCGCTGACAATACTATACCTTAAAAATAAGTATTTTTGATAATAATTTAAAATTTCTATTATATTTTTAATACAGGTTTAAGCAAGTCAACGAAAATATTAGTGACAGTAAAGAATTTCGCTGATATAAATTTAGAGACAAAAAGATCAACCATTTTGTTGACGTATTTATGTTAATATCACACCCGCTCAAGGGACGAAAACCAACTTCTAAATTTTTTTCAAATAAAACCTTTTTGTAACACCATATTTGAAAAGCCACTGAAAAAGAAAGATAATTAATATTAACCTGCTTTGTTACATAAACTTTTGTTTTGGTGACCTTGTAAAACCCCCATGGATTTGGATCTGGTAGTTTTAGTAGCCACCCGATTAAACTTTTTTTCGAGTCCAACTATCGGGGAAACCTTGTCCAAGTACTGTTTGCTTTTCTCATATATCCATAGTTTATTTAGGACTGAATATATCCACCTAGTGTTCCATTAACCAAAAATTCGGCGTTAATTTCTATCCCTTAGAGGGATGTGACATTCACAAAATCTTATCAGAAATTGATGTATTCTTTATTTCTTTGTAAAATGGTTTACACCTATGTTTACTCCGTTTAGTATTTTTCATAATTCTTTATAGTATGATATGCGTCTTATTAACCGAAAATGACACCATCATTAAAATGGGTCACCTAATTTGGAGCTAAATAAAGGTTGAATTTCTCAACTACTTTTAAATATAAAAATTTAAGGAAAATGCGGGACATTTTTTTAAAATGTTTTTTATTTTCTAATTATCTTAAAAAACCTTCTAATCTTGAGTACAACCATGTACCAACTATATTATAAGTGTCTTAATTTTTCAATTAACTATGAGGTGAGATTATGTAACAGAAATAAGTAAAGAATCTTTTTTTTTTAATTTTAATATTTATATTCAATAACAAAATTCCCTTTCATTTCGCTATTTTTTTTTGAAAATTGATTTTCTTCTTCTGTATCTCTAATATGATTCGTTTTTAGAGGTAAATAATCATAAAATATATACAAAATAAAAGGAAAAAAGAAAATTCCGATTTTAAGGTTGCATTTAATAAAGGTTGAAAAATTTACATAATGTTTCTAAAAACGATTTCTAAGCTATTACAGAAAGTGACATCTAAATTTCTTTTCATATCTTTTCTAACTTTTGAAGTTATTCTATTATAACGATGACATCTATAGATATAAGAGGCGTTATCCGATTAATCGGCTCCCCCAGAGTGCAAGAAAGAAAAGTGATTAAAAGCTGTATTTTCCTTTCTTTCTAACGGGCTAGAGTTTAAATATTTATTCGCGCTTGCGGGTTGAGCCCATTAGAAAATAGGGTTTTCAATCTTTTTTCTCCCTCGCACTATGGGAACACACAATTTCTTTATCTTATGTCTACGATGCCAATTAATGTTGCTATTAAAATCATCAATTCTGACAGATATTAAGAATAAAAGAAATATTCTTATACTTGTCATAGAGTCCCGGCAAAAATTATTTTCAGTATATTTAAAAATACACTTACGCAATAAATTTTCGTTTAAGAAATGAAAATTTTGAACACAACGAAGCACCAAAATAAAACGGAACCCGCAAAAAGTAGATGTCTTTAGGAGTAAATTAAAATTTTTCAATTTTTGAATGGCAGGATATACCAGCAGGCATGTTGTTTAGGTAAAAATAGACCTAGACTTTGAAATGTTGACCAAGGCTTTTCTATCCCCGTTATCGAGCGAGGTAGTCAGTTGACGATATTTCATTTCTTAGCTCGTTACTACACCGATAATAACATGTACACAGTTACATTATCTTTTATTTACATTTTTACTATAAATTGTGGTTTAAGTAGTAAATGATAAGTAACATAAATATCATTACTCGATAATATTCAGCGAAAATAAATTTCAATTTGCAATCAGCCAAAAACACTTTAACAATTTAAAGAAGATTAGGAAAAATTACTTAGTATGTTCAATTTTGCACAAAAATGCGAAATTATCTTGAATCTGTAATTTAAACAATAAAAAAAATTTTTTTAATATAAATATCGATAACAGAGACCTTTTTTCTGTTTTCCAAAAATAATTTGTAAAAACCATTTATGAGCTTTAGAGGGTTCCTGAAAACGCACTAGTTAGAGTCCTTTTTCTAAATATTCGCTTGTTTCGCGGAAACTATATATATGGTTCTGATGTACAAAATTTTTCATATAAACTTCTTCCGTCGCGCTACTTCTTACAAAAAATTTATTTATGGTACTTATCTACAAAACTACCTAAACCATATCTAAGTACCAACCCTCTAACGATGTGACTGTGGACAGGCCATAGCGGTGTGAACCAGCTAGGGGGTGTGTTCGTCAGCGGACGTCCCCTGCCCGATTCGACCAGGCAGAAAATCGTGGAACTAGCCCATTCAGGAGCGCGACCA
Source organism: Diaprepes abbreviatus (assembly GCA_034092305.1). Lineage (NCBI taxonomy): Eukaryota > Metazoa > Arthropoda > Insecta > Coleoptera > Curculionidae > Diaprepes > Diaprepes abbreviatus. The sequence continues at coordinate 182,621 of JASJET010000116.1, forward strand.
TGCGATATATCCAGAATTCTCCAGGTCTCCAACGGATGTGTGTCCAAGATTCTTGGCAGGTATACTTGGTTGATGTAGGATGCTTTGATGTGTCTTGTAAATAGAGTTGGTTGGTGTACATGCGTGGTCAAAATAAACGTTTTTATTGTCACACGCTGTGCTCTAATTTATCGCGAATATTGTGATGATCCTATATGATTATTTTGACTGCAAGTATACGAGTGATTATGTTCTATATGTGTTTTATTTTATATGCGTGTGATTTTAATAATTTAAGAGCATGCATCGACTGGATCTTGAAGTTAATCGTTTAGTAGAAATTTCTAAAATTATATGGTTTCATAATTTATGGAATAATGATCAACATTTTACTGATATTATTAAAAGGAAATACAAAAAATAAAAACATACTCTTCAAATGTGTACGCAACTAAAACTTATTTTACCTGAACTGATGCATTGGTGGTAACTAGATAGTGTCATACTATTTTATCTTTATCTTTCAAGTCCTTGGACCACCAAAGATATTGTTAATGTTTGGTTATATAGGGTATCCGGAAATAATAAATGAAATATTAAAGTATGATTCTAAGTAAAGATATATGAAAATAAGTTTATAAGAATAGAGTTTCGCGAATACTTCAATAGGGAGCTACAGGCTCTTGAAAATGCGGTGAGATGGAGGAAATTTTAAAAAAATACCAGGTGATCTATTTTGCAATTAGCGGCCTGGGACACAAGGATCATATGGTCGAATAATCAACGATTTTCGAGATAAATGATCTGATAAGGATAATTGTAGTGTAAACATGTAATAAACAAGTTAAGTAATAAACATAAGAAGTTGCTTGAACGTTATTTTAAGATGTGGTTAAACACTTAAATTCATCTGTGGATTCCACTAAAAATAAGTTTTTAGTATTTTGTTATTTCTTTTGTTGGTATTATTACTAATAAAATTATTATTCTTAAAAATTCTCTGAGAATAAAATTCGTTTCGTATACACTCACAGACAAAAATATTGCATATTTTATTTTTAAGTTTTTTGTATTGATTTGTTTTCCTTTACAACTTTATGTTTTTTTTATTGTTAAATCTCTTGTGCCAGAGTGCCATATGATAAATACAAGAATGCCGACAATATAGCAGTTTTTTAATAAAACATTAAACACTTTAGTCCTTAGTATTTCCTCCTCTAGATCTAGCGATAGCCTGCATCTTCCTAGACATTCTCCGCAGAAGGTCATTGATCGTTTCTTGCGGAATCCGATTCCATTCTATCTGTGCAGCAATTTTTAATTCTGCAATTGAGTTAGGAGTTGGATTTCGTGCCCTTATACGTCACTTTAAGATGTTAATAAATGTTTTATGGGATTTGCATCAGGACTCATTGGTGGCCAAGAGTCAAAATCCCAACAGCTTCAAGATACTGCACATTAGCACAAATTCATCGTACGCAGTAAAACCGCCATATGGTAAAACATGCTCCTCAAGGATGTTGTGTATGAATGTATCCATGCTCCTCACCTCGTAGCATAATGGAACCGCCACCAAAGCTAACGGTTGATATTACAATATTACATTTTGCAAAACGTTCGCCAGACTTTCTGTATATTTTATCACGCCCATCTGGCTTCCATAATTGAATTCTGGTTTCATCTGTGAAAAGAACTATGCCTCATTGGTCTTTATTCCAGTTAGCATGAGGTCTTGCAGATGGTAACCGTTCAGTTTTGTGACGTGGGAGAAGCCTAAGCACTCTGACAGGACATTTTCGACTTATACCGACCTCTTTAAGTCTTCTTATTACTGTTTTGACATTTACATTAACTTGTCTTGTGATTAGTAATTAAGTTTTGAGGTGCGGAGTTATAAGTGTGCGATTTCGCAAAGATTTATTTCTCAAATATTGGCCATCTCTTGGCGTTGTACATCTTTTTCGTCCTTAACCAGGGTGCGTTTTGTATTTTCCAGTTTTTCTGTATCGCTTTACTATACGAGATACAGGCGATTGATGAATACGCACTCTCCGCGCATTATCTCCTTGTCTGCAACCTTCATTGGCTAAAGTAACAATTTTAACACATACTAAATCACTTAAATATGCAATTAGCAAGAAAGCTAGAGAATCGACAAATAAAGCAATGAAAATGTCATTTTGACAGCGATAAACAAAACAGCAGTGATTTTCAGTCGTCATGTATCCTATGCAATTTGTGATATTATTGCTTGTTCCGTTCTAAAGGCTATGTCTAAGTATTGTTTATGTATAAATTACAATCAAAGTAAAAAGGCGTAGCATAAGAAATTTAATAATGGAAATACATAACGATTAAAGGAAATTTTCAATAAATTATAATAGCGAAAAAAAAATTTGGCCAAAAAACATATTAGCATAAATTACTAACCACACTTTTGTTCCCATGCCACTGGTTGCAATATGGATCACCTGATATATTTAAAAAGTTCATTTCTGTATTTTAAATAGATCGTAGTAAATTAAATAAAAATACAGTGTATTTTTTGAAAACTGTGAGAAAAAAAGTTTTTGTACCAATTTTTGAATTTAAAATATTCATAGGAAGATAAATATTTTTTCATATAACATTTGCTTATATACAGATAATTATATTGTATGACCTCTAAAGTTTTTAAATGACATTTGCGGATTGCAGCAAGTACAATGTATCAAATATTTTTAAAGTTATTATTTGGTTTCTAACTATAATAAATTATATTTTAAAAGTCAAGGGAATAACATTATTTCATATGGGGTAGACTTTTTTGCGAGTACTATATATATATATATATATATATATATATACATACATACATACATACATACATACATGTGGGGTATTCTCTGTTAATTCCGCCACCGCTAGATTTTGAGCATAAAATTTTTCTTTAAAGCAGTGGACAAAGTATTTATACTATATAAAAATAAATAAAAACTTATGAACAAGTATTTGAAAAGGTTATTGATGTGATGTTGTGTATAATAATGTTTCAAGGTCGCTAATCACGCATCTATGGTTAAAATTTGAAAATGGCGGATTAAAGATGGCAGCCAAAAAGTTCAAAATTTAATTTAGTCGACTAAATATGATGAGAATGATATTTATAGGGTTTTTAGCATTGCTGATGATCGATTTGGTATAAATCAAGATCACTAATTTAAGAGGTTTAAAAATTCAATACGTTTATTTTGTGCAAAGTTATGTGGACTTAAAGTTGATCATTGATCTCTAACTAGGTTATAAAATTTTTTAATTTATTTAAAAACATCTTCGAATCATCGGAATTATTATAAGTCTGTAATAAAACAGTTAATATGTTTGACTTTCTTTCGTATACTATATTCACTAAAGTTGATTTAGTGAAAAAGTCACACTTTATTTAGTGAAGGAATTTTTCACTTTTTATTACTGAAATACAAGAAAACATTACAGAAAATGAAAAACTTGTAATGTTTGATTTTTCTCAATATAATACTTACAAATGTCAAGAAACATCGCTAATATTTTATTTTAATAATAATCATTGCCTGTGTTTCCAGTACTTAGTCAATTTTAAAAAGAATGGCTGTTTAATGCATAAAAGTTTGCTTTCTTTCAATGACAGTTTGAAACTATATATAACCTACAGACTATATTAATTCCAGGGCTTAAGAAGCTCATTCTAAATTAAAAAAAAATAAATATCAAATCTTAAATTTAATAAACCATAAAAAACATTTTGGCATTGAAGATGAATGCATAATAGGTCATGACAAAAGTGGGTATAACGTTATAGAAACTGTGTTTAAACGAGAATCATACAAAACAAGTCTCACTGTTAAACCTCAAGATACAATACTGACACCTGAAATACTATTAAAATAGGCTTAAAGGTTTTCAAAAAAAAAATAAACGTACTTTATTTTAACAAAAATTGTCCAATGAGTGCCAGAAATTCTCGTGAATCATGGATTTGCAGTTGCATTAAGTAAATATGGTATTATTATAGAATTGGGACTCTTTTCTCATCTTTTTTTGTCAATAAAATCAAATTTTAAAATTTTTTGAGCCGCAGTCTTGTATCCGTCATTTAAAATTTTTAAATTTTCATATCGAATTCGTAACCAGAGACCTCAAAAACCCCCCGGGACCCATTTTCATTATACTTCGCCTGCAAAATCAAATTTCGAACTTTTTGGCTGCCATTTTGCATCTGCCATCTTAAATTTTAAAATTTTTAAACTTAAATTCGTGATTAGCGACCTTGAAACATTATTATATTAATGAACAGTCATATTCATAACATTTTTAAATATTTTTCCACAAACTTAAATTTAATTTATTTGTCTACTGCTACATCATCGCCATCTTTAATGTGAAAATGGCCACATTGTACTAGAAGTTTCACGAAAAATTTTAAGCCCAATATCAATTATTTATTTCAAAAACTAAATCGGGCAGGGGGATGGCTGATTTAACAGAAAATGCCATTATATATATATATATATATATATATATATATATATATATATATATATATATATATATATGTGTGTGTTGTAGAGTGATTATATTTTATTGTCCTCCAATAAAATCTTGGAAGTTAACTAGGGTTTCCAAATGTTCAAAATTTTCAGGAAAGTTGCATATTTTTTACCAAAAGCTATTCCCCCTTAAAGTTTTAATGGTTTAAAGTCTTCTTATGAAATAAATTGCGAATCATCATAAATCTGCAGGTCAAATGAAAACAACAAAGTGTATAATTTATGTCGTTTTTCATTCGTTTCTTTTTTAAATTATGCTATGAAAAACAATGTAAAATTTTGGATAGATATGTCAAATGATTCCTATATAATGTGTGTGGGTATACGAACAATCCTTCAAATCTTCTTAGGAATCGATTAAAAAAAGGATAAAATAATATTTTTTACTTTTATTGTGATAAATTTTAAAATATTTTTAGAGGAACACCTTTTTTGATCTAGATATAGAAAGCTTATTAAGTTATATTAAATTTCAAGTACATTCGCACTGATTGCTTCGTATTTTTCCCCTTACAGATACTACGAGACCGGCTCCATTCGACCAAGAGCGATTGGAGGCTCGAAGCCGAGGGTTGCAACTGCTGAAGTCGTCTCAAAAATTTCTGGTTACAAAAGGGAATGCCCATCGATATTCGCTTGGGAAATCAGAGATCGGTTACTTCAGGATGGAGTTTGCACCAACGATAACATACCTAGTGTAAGTGAATATTTGTGTTTTATTTGAATATTTTAGGTGATCGATATTAATATTGGAAATTGTTAGGTTTTCACGGTATGCATTCCTTCTCTTTTCTTACCTTCCTTAATTGTACAAATACAACTCTTTATTTATTATAGCGCATTTTAAAAAAGAATTATATATATATATATATATATATATATATATATATATATAAAATTTATCTTTGTATCTTAACCCTTATGTTTATATTTTTTTAATATTTTCTTGGGTATAGGTTTTCTTATTTTAAGATTAAAAGACGACAATTTTTCTGACGTTTCGCTTTACATAGTGAGCTTTTTCAAAGTTGTTATATTTATGTGTATCCTTCATCTACAAAATTACAATTTTTTAAAAAAATCTATTACAGTAATAGTTTTATATACTTATTACATTCATATTTTTAGGTTAATGTTTAAAATTAATAAAAATAAATAGATGCAACAGTTAAAACAGTGAAAACTATAAATAGTACTGTCACGGTTCAATTTTGTACTTAAGCTCACTATGGCTAATTTATTTAATTTAACCTTATTTTGCAAATTCGTTATGGGCAACACAGTATCATTTTCCTTAAGTATTTCCCAGGGATTCTTTGAAAGAAAGCATTTCATCAAGTACAGTTTCAATTAATTTTACTTGCCATTATTTTGTCCTTTACTTTGGTATTTCGCTACACTGTGCTTAGGTATTTTCTTATCAATATCAAACTAGAAATTTTACCTATTAATGTCCGGTCTATTATGAGCAACTCTGATCCATCAGAACCGTTCGGTCCCAATACAACTTGAATTGGTTGTTCTCCAGAATAGGCTTTGGATGGTATTTGTAATAAGGCACTTTTCCTACCTGCAACAGGTTTAATTTATCTGCTAACTCCTGATGGATTATCTCAGCTGCTGAGTCGTGTGTTTCCTTATACTCGAATGAGGCAAACGCTTGGCATCCTTTAGTTATGTGTTGGATTGTCTCTGATGTTCGACAGCCATATTTACAATGGTAATTTTCTATTGAAGGATCTCTGATGATGAACTTTTGATAGTTCTTCATCGGAATAACCTGGTCTTGAATAGCTAACAAGGAGCCCTTCGTTTCCAGAAACATCTTTTTTCAAATCAACCAGTAGTTCGACGCTGAGTTGTCGACATTGTCCTGATTGAGCTCATTTGGATGCCGTGGTTTCTGTAGCCAGGTGTGTAACTTCTCTTGGTCTGTTTGGTGGTGAGAAGCAATATCCTGTTCCCTCAGCTGTAGCGGTGTTAAATCGTCTGCCTCGCATATTGCGCGAGATTATCTCTATAAAATAATTTATTTTAAATTTATACATATTTATCTATTATGATTTTCATTATACACCCCTTCTCTATCCAGCCTCTCTTTGGGAGGGGGAGTGATATCATAAAAATATAGTATGACAAGTGAAATCGAGTTGCCGACGGGGGGGGGGGGGGGGAGGGAGGTGGAGATGCCAACCACATTCACATTCCTAGGTAAGGGGTAGGGTGGCCTATTTTTCTCAATTAAAAGCTCTTGGGGGGGGGGAATGCGAATTGTCGATGGGGGAGGAGGGGCGATCTCTCCCAACTGTATCCGCCACTCTCTCCCTCTCTCTCTTCCTCTCTCTCTCCACAACCAGACTGATTTGTCTACAGACACGGGAGGTGCAGCATTTAAAAGCGAAGGCTTCAGGCTACACAGTTCTCTTCTTCTGTAGAAGTCTTGTTATTATGTAGACACATCTCGTATCAATGTAGGTAGCCTAAGATGATAGGTCATTTTTGAAAGTGAAATTAACAAATAATTATTTAAAGCGACTATGACTCAGGATGGATTGTAAAACCTACCGACGAGCAGCATTGAAAATGATCTAATGATTGAAAGGGACGAAATGATCAAAGACTTTGCTCATGCAAAAGCTCGAAAAGCAGATTTTTCTGCAGGTTCGCAGAATAATTATTATCACAGTGATAGCAAACTGTATATGTGTATCTTATTCCGATTTCCTTGATGTGCAATTAAGATTTCTTCCTGAATGAGATAGGTCAAGTATAATAGTTTCTTAGGAACCCTGCGCTGCTGTGTACATCGATAGAGCAGTTTGCCACAAAATCGTTGGGCGAAGTAAAATTTCTTACTTAAACTTAGAATAGAGAGGTGAGGGAAGGTATCTTAAGCCCCTAATTTACTTATATGCTTTTTATAATTGGTCTAAGTTGGCAATAAAGGATTTGAATTTGCAAATGCAAAAATAAGCCAATCACGTTTTGAAACTTAAAAATTCGAAAGTACATCTTTAGGTGTTTATTCCTAATTTTCCAAAATAATCCCTATTTGTTGATTATTTCTAAGTATTAAATCTTCTTAGTAAACCAGGCTGTTAATGTTTTAAATACTTTTTAGATAGTTCTCCCCAAATGTACCTACCGACTAAACATAACGTCGGCTGGCGTTAGCAACGGTATTTCGCAATTTATATATATGTAAATTCGTTTATATACTAAAAACTTTAAGAAATTGTAGCAAACTATGCCAAACAATAAATAGACCAGAGAAAGGTTATATTCATAATTACTTAAATATAATAAAATATAACTTTAAGACAATTATGTTTCTGGAGGGCGGATACATAATCGAAATTAAGCGAGAAAATGAAATAAAACTTTGTTCAGTAGTATATTTTTCCTAAACGAATAAGGCGACCTTCTTGGGTGGTTTCTTAAAGCAATTTTTGAATTTTTAAGATCGGCGGCGGCAGTCATCTCATATCCCAGATCGCATCTCGTTTCGATCAGTACGGATAGAATTACATCGAGTTTTCCGCGTCAACAGCGCCGTGTCATGTTACGCCCGACCAAGCCACGTCTCGCCTGATTACTTATGCCTGACGGGTGTTGCAGTGTAAATTTTCTAGAATTTCCAATACTTGGGTTACTTTTCTTGTTACCTCAGGTTGGATTTTTGTTCGTTTTATATGTCTTTGCTTTAATAAAGTTAAATTGTCTAGAATATTTTGCGTATTGCGAAACGTCTGGGAATAAATTGGTTATTGCCGTTTATTTTGTTTTACTTAAATGATTTGTAATATTACAACAAATTAGAAATGAGCGTTTTTAATTTTGTTAAGCAATATTCAGCATATTGTTGACTGTTTACTGAGAATATCCAACAATGAATACCACACAAAATTTGCAGATTTAATTAACAACATTTTTTTACTTAAAATGTTGTAAAATAACTTTTTTTTATAATAAATTAATTATAACTTACTTATAATAAAGGGTGTTTTTTTTATAGAGGTATAGAACTTTTAAGTGGAATAAAACAAAGATGAATTTTTTAAATTGACATGAAATTTACTTTATTTGAAAGATAACCTTCTCGCATTATAATTTAAATATGACTTCTGGCATATGACCGCCACGGCTGGCTCGGAGGTAGTCTAATCTGGAGGTCCAATTTTCGATGACTTTTTCCAACATTTGTGGCCGTATATCGGCAATAACGCGGCGAATGTTGTCGTCCAAGTGATCAATCGTTTCGGGCTTATCGGCGTAGACTAGCGACTCCACATATCCCCACAGAAAATAGTCTAGCGGCGTTAAGTCGCACGATTTTGGAGGCCAATTCACGGGTCAGAAACGTGAAACTATGCGGTTACCAAACGTTTCCTTCAATAAATCAATTGTGGCACGAGCTGTGTGACATGTTGCGCCATCTTGTTGAAACCACAGCTCCTGCACATCATGGTTGTTCAATTGATAAACAAAAAAGTCAGTAATCATGGCTCTATAGCGATCACCATTGACTGTAACGTTCTGACCAGCACACCAAACAGTCAGTTTTTCTGGATGTAATGGTGTCTCAACATACACTTGAGGATTATCATCACTCCAAATACGGCAGTTTTGTTTATTGGCGAATCCGTTCAAACAAAAGTGAGCTTCATCGCTAAACAAAATTCGCTTATGAAAATCGGGATCAACGGTAATCTTGTTTTGGGCCCATTCACCGAATCTACGCCTTACTAGGTGATCGTGTGGTTTCAATTCTTACACGAGTTGGATTTTGTAAGCACGCAAACCAAGATCTTTCCGCAAAATCTTCCATAAAGTGAATGGACACATATCCAATTCCTGTGCACGATGGCGGATAGACTGATTCGGGTCTTCCTCTACGCTACGCTCTACAGCAGCAATGACTTCTTCTGTACGCACTGTACGACGTCTCTGTGGATGAGTATCATCATTTAGAGTAAACGTGGTGCGAAAACGTTCCATAGTTAATCGAATTAATTGCTCTGATGGACGATTATGTTGACCGTAAAATGGACGTAGTGCGCGATACGTATTTCGAACAGAACCATGATTTTCAAAATAAATTTGCACAATTTGGAAGCGTTGTTCAGGCGTCAGTCTATTCATGTTGAAATGCTAAACCAAACTAAACATAAATCACTTGACAGCTGACAAAATGGCCGCCAGTTAAAAAAGTGTTGCCAACTTAAATTTCCATACCTCTATAAAAAACACCCTTTATATTATAATATGCTTGCAATTGGCAGTGAACGTATTAGACTCTGTGAAATTGTATTAGATAGAAAGACGATTACAAGAAGCAAGTTTAAACAATTATGTTAGTAATTTATTGTAAATTTGCCCCTTTCAGTTTCAAATATAAAGTTTAAATAAGTAATTCAATAAAAGAAGATGCTCCACTGTAAAAACGCGTAGAAAACACGTTGTTTTCGGTAAAATCAGCTGTAACATGCAAAATATAATATAAAGCTTGGTAAAACTTGGAAAATCGAATTAACATCTCAAAATATATTAAAAAACACAAAATTACCTTCAGGACTTTAAAATGTATCCTCAACCGCCATAGCGCTCAAACTATGACATATATGTCTCTTGATATTTTACAAACGAGCATCGAAAATGTCTGCATTTTTTATATCTTGTTAACATGTTTCGAGGTATAAATTTTATATAGATAATTATTTTCTACGGATTTTGCTCTTGGTTCGTTACAGCTCCATTGACGAGAACATTAGAACTTGCCCGCGCGCAATTCCTCTGGCGTATACGTGCGAACATTCATTCCATATTACAGGGTTTGTATAAAAAATATCGGGATCAATTTTTTCTTGACGTGATTGTAAGTCGTAGCTCGCTCACATCGAGTGGGCTCGATAGTGGTTGGTCTGACCTTCAAAACGCGCCAAGCGTCAGTCGCCTGCGAGCATTTTGTTCAGGCTATATCGAGTTATTAGTTGACCCTTATCGACCGACTTGCTGAAAGCTTAAAATGCAGTGAACGATTGAACAGAGCTACGCCATCAAATTTTATGTTGGACTGGTGAAATCGGGTATGGAAACGTTGGGTGTTCAAGGATGAAAGCATGTCAAACTGCAGTTTTTAAGTATGACAGGTTCTTTAAAGATGACCGACAGAGGGTGGAGGACGAGCTTGGCGCTGGACGGATGTCGACGTCAAGAACTAACGACAACCTGAGACGCAGACAGTAATCAGTCCTTTTTACCTAGAAGTTCTAAGACAACTGAAGAGAAGGGTGAACCGGGTGCATCATGACAATGTACCGAGCCACACTTGCTCCAAGGTGACCGACTACCTGACACAAAAAGGCATCGCGATGATTCCCCAACCCCCTTACAGTCCCGACTTAGCCCCAGCAGATTTATTTCTATTCACAGAAGTGAAATCCTCCCTCAAAAGACAACACCATGGGACCGTTAGTGTCGTCAAAGAAGTTTTCACGCGTACCCTTAAATACCTTCCGGAATCCGCCTACCAGGTAACCTTCGAATCAAAGAAAAGCCGCTGGCAAAAGTGTGTTGATTCTTGAGGGATGTACTTTGAAGAATTTTGAGGTTTTGTAACAATATCTAAAATAAATCTATTTTTCTGAACCTTTTCCCGATATTTTTTATACAAGCCCTTTATGTGTTAAAAGCATTTGGGAGCAATATGGAGTTGAACAAATCGAAAAGCCGCAAACAAAATTGGAGAGTGTACAGTAAAAAATTTTTTTACATTCTCCCGTAAAATACGATTCTGGCTTTCCACAATTTTTTTTCAACTTTCCAAAAAATCCAGAAATTAAATAATTTGCGCTGTTGCTATAGCATAAATACAATTTCGGTGAAATATACAAAAATTCTTCTCTTCCTACTAAAGCTGCAAAGAGAAGACTCCGAAAAACATATTTGGTAGGCGTAAAGAACACTTTCACGATTATTAAACAATCAAAATTTCAGTAAGAAATAAAGAAATCTTTCTGCCGTATTTAAATATTTTGTTATATTTGTAATTCTCCTTTCAGGCAGAGAATATGAAAAATATATGTACAAACAGTTTATTTCCTGCAAATATCGCTCTGGTCCTCTCTCCATACGCGTTTCGATCACCTCATGATCTCGTCAGTGGAGCTGTATCGGACCGAGAGCAACATTAGCAGGAAATAACTGATATAGGAACCATAAATTTCTAGGTATGTCGGCAGGATATTACACCTGCCGTCTACCAACTTCGATGTCAGACTGAAAAATATCGCCAGTCGAACGGCATCTGTGAATCAACGGAGTAAAGTGAAATTTTTAAACAATCAAAATTTCATGTTGATCTCGGTCCGATACAGCTCCACTGACGAGATCACGAGGTGATCGAAACGCGTATGGAGAGAGGACCAGAGCGATATTTGCAGGAAATAAACTGTTTGTACATATATTTTTCATATTCTCTGCCTGAACGGAGAATTACATATATAACAAACTATTTAAATACGGCAGAAAGATTTCTTTATTTCTTACTGAAATTTTGATTGTTTAAAAATTTCACTTTACTCCGTTGATTCATAGATGCCGTTCGACTGGCGATATTTTTCAGTCTGACATCGAAATTGGTAGACGGCAGGTGTAATATCCTGCCGACATACCTTGAAATGTATGGTTCATATATCAGTTATTTCCTGCTAATGTTGCTCTCGTTCCGATACAGCTCCACTGACGAGATCATGAGGTGATCGAAACGCGTATGGAAAGAGGACCAGAGCGATATTTGCAGGAATTAAACCGTTTGTACATATATTTTTCATATGCTCTGCCTGAAAGGAGAATTACATATATAACAAACTTTCACGATTACTTAGCGTGTGTTTTTTGTTTCGGAAAAAATCTTCCGATCGCAAGAGCATGTACCATAATTTTTTAAATACATTTGACAGGACCTCTATATTTTAATGAGAATGGAGAAGAATATTAATAATTTACTTTTATTGGCTACCTCTTTATATCGCCTTTTTTTCTATTATTCTGGTACTAAACAACACCATTCTTTCGTCAAATATATAATCCTAACTCATTTTATACATTTCGGCCTTATAATTTTACTAACCATAATATTTTTTGCAACAAATTCTAAACCATCCGCTTCCCTACTAATTCAGATCTTTTTCAATACATCTCGCCAGCAGAGATTGTTTTGCTTTCGCGTGGTCTCTGCTGAACAATAACTTTTTTCAATTAATATGTCTAGGTTAGTTCAGTTTTCTAAACTAACTAAAATTAAGGTAAATCTTAGTTACCCAAAACCAATCAAATATTTTGATTGGTCAATATTAATTTTATACATGCTTTAACATTACAAAAATTAGATTATGTTGTTGACTGAGATAGACCAATTTCATAAAATTTCCTTAAAATAAAAGTATATACCATGAAAATATTTTACATCTGTCAACGTCACAGTGAATATTTGGATCTTTCGATGAAGTTTATGAAACTAATTTTTGCTTTTAGCTACTACTATTAGAAATAAAGACGAATGTTCGGTGTTTTATCCAGAAATAAAAGTGACCTTGTGATTTAAATCGTGGTATTTCCTGGAAAACTAATAAAACATTGTTGAAAACTAAGGCAAAAATAGTATTCTACGACCTCGAAACAGGGGGCCTATGAAGACATTACTGAGTCTTTCTCCTTAATTTCATTTAAGCAAAATAATTACCAAAGGAAAAGTAGAATGTACAGAGCGCGTCAATTTCTAAGAGGCAGAATGACTCATAATATGTTTGTATTCCAATTTGAGACAACATGAGCAATAACTTTTTAACTATTGCCGAAAATCTATAAAATAAATTTGTATAGACGACACTGGGAAAAGGCGAATCAACACGCCAAAATATATTGAAAAACATAAAGTTATCTTTTGGACATCTAAATGCATGCTCAATCCCCCTCCCTCGTAATGTCCAGACTATAAATGTCGTTTGATTATTGATATTTTCAGTATGGCATTGAAAATGTTTTGCAGGTTGAACATTGTTTTCTCTGAATTTGGTTCATTTCAGTTTCACCGACGAGGCCATTAGGTAATCCAAACACGCATTGGATTCGTGGAAAATAAACAGTCTATTCTTTTCCTTTAGCGGTCTGAAGGAAAAAGAACGGTAATTTATTAAGCTAAAATAGACTGGTATTGATAGATTTTCTCCAAATTTCGCCCATCCGTATTCTTTTTTAAAATTCTTAAACATCCTAAAATTAAGTTTTCACTTTTGTAACTTGGAAAAAATCAATCTGAGGTTTTAATTTCTTAAAAAGAATCGGGCGTGTGATATAACCCCGAAAAAAGAAAGGGTCTATCACACTTATTTATCGCAACGCACCAAGGGTAGTTTTTATATTAAACGGCGATTTTAATCTTCAGACTTTAATAACGTAATAAGTTTTTTGGTTGAGAGAACGCCAATACAGCTGACAATATACAAGTCGCGTGGCGGACACGCGGCTCCAGCAGATTATTGCACATTAAAATGTTAGGCGATATCTACGGCTACACCCTTCGTCCAATCCAATTATCCACTCGTATGGAAAAAGTCGGAATTTCAAAATGTAATAATAAAAAATCTACAGTTTAAAGCTGCTTTTGGGCTTTATATCGCTGAAACACGTGTACAAAATCACATGCAGCATTATTGGAATGCCTAAGTAATATTTCCATTTATATTTTAAAAGTCTGGTATTGAGCAATAAATATGGAAAAACTTTTTGTATTAATTTTGACGCAGCTTTATGAAATACATAATATTGCTATAAGTTCTGCCCGTAATGACATGATGTACAAACAAAATGTTAAAAAAAATTATACAAAAACTATACTGACTTCAAAAAATTGCAACTAAAAGCAAACATTAAATTATAAACTATTTTAAGCAATGAATTAATAATTATCAATATAGATTGATGGAAAAAATTGAAAGAAAACCAATAAATGAAGAGGAAGATATAAATCATAGCTGGGAAAAAATTAAGGGAAACATAGAAGATACTTCAAATGAGTCATTGGGCACACATACAATCACAATCAACAACAAAAATCCTAATAAAACTCCATGGTTCCGTAAAGAAGTTAAAGATAAGTGTAACGAAAAAAGAAAAGCATATTTAGCATATAGAAAGTCAAAAACGCCGGAAGCATACAATAGGTACAAACTAATTCGTAACGAAACTAATCTACTAGTCAGGCAACTAAAAAGTGAACATTGGGAGCAGTTCTCTAAAAGAATGGAAGGAGACTTCTATAGTGTACAAAAACAAATGTGGTGACTGATAAGACAACAGTGCAAAGAAATATCTGAACTCTCCGAAACAAACAAAATATCAGAGGAGAAATGGATAGACTACCTAACAAAATTATTTGAGGGAGATGCTAACATTGGAAAAAAACAACATACCAGCAATAAGGAATAATGTGGAAGTCACCATTCAAGAAATGGAGAAAGCTTTAAAATCCTTAAAAAATAGAAAGTCTCCCGGACAAGACGGAATTCATAACAAATTGTTGAAATACGGAGGACAGCGACTAATACAGGAACTCACAAGCTTCATTCGAAAAATTCTGACACAATGCAAAGTACCAGATAGGTGGAGAACCAGCACAATGATGCTTATGTTTAAGAAAGGTGACAAACAAGAACCAGGGAACTACAGGGGTATTAATCTACTGGATACAACTCTGAAACTCGTTACGAAAGTAATCAAAAATAAAATTAATTCGGTTACAACACTGGAAGACGAATAGCAGGGATTTCGATCAGGAAGGTCTTGTGTGGATGCAGTATTTATTCTACGACAGATAGTCGAAAAATCTATAGAATACAATAAACCAACATTTTTATGCTTTATAGATCTAACAAAAGCATTTGATCGCATAAAGCTAGATGACGTAATCCACCTGTTATATAAGAGAAATATTCCTATCAATATAATTCAGACCATCGAAAACATACGCAAACAATAAAGTTCAGATTCGCACTAACGGTAAATTATCAACACCCATACCAGTCAACAGCGGTATTAGACAGGGAGACTCGCTTAGTCCTTTGTTGTTTAACATGATAATGGACGAAATAATAAAGGAGGTGCGACTTGGTAGAGGATATAAAATGGGTGATACAGAAATAAAAATTCTCTGTTACGCTGATGACGCTGTGATATGTGCCGAAAATGAAGACGACCTCCAGAGATTGTTAAATACCTTTAATCTTACGGGAAGAAAATATAATATGATTATCTCAGCCGAAAAAACTAAATGTATGACAACCTCAAAAGAACCCCTCCGATGCAAACTAGAACTAGATGGTCGAATAATACAAGAAATGAGTTTCAAATATCTAGGAATCGACATAACTAGTTATGGCAACATCGAAGATGAAGTAAGAGAGCACGTGGCCAAAGCAAACAAAGTGGCGGGTTGCCTCAACGACGTGATATGGCGAAACAAACACTTACAACAAGAAATAAAGGTTCGGATCTACAAAACCACAATTAGACCTATTATGACATACACCTCAGAAACACGGCCAGAGACGACAAAAACGAAACAACTATTGGAGACTACAGAAATGAGAATACTTCTACGAATAACAGGAAAAACGCTACTAGACAGAGAAAGAAACATCAGGCAATCATGCAACACAGACTGCATTAATGAGTGGGTCCTACAACGTAAGACACAATGGAACAAACATATAAGCCGAATGACAGAGGATAGACTGGTAAGCATCGCACGAGATAAATCGCCTAGTGGTACACGCAGTAGAGGTCGACCACGGAAAAGGTGGAGCGACAATTTAAGTCCTGAATGAGGAAAATCGAAGAAGGAACAGGTCAGGGACCTATTATAGAAGGTAGAAGAAGAAGAAGAAGAATTAATAATTGCTGATTTATTCATTAGGCAGCAAACAGATGTATGTATAGTCTCAACAACACCATCAAATCCAAGAACCTAACACGAACCTCAAAAATCAGGATATATAGAACAGTGATTAGACCAGTGCTCATGTATGGCTGTGAGACGTGGACGCTGATAAAAGTAATGGAAATGAAACTTAGATGTTTTGAGAGGAAAATCCTTAGAAGGATTTTTGGACCCTATTACGACCCCAATACTAATCAATACCGAATAAAAACAAATGCCGAGGTCAAACAGATATATAATGCTAGCGACATCGTACAAGAAATTAAATCCCAAGGCCTAAGATGGGCTGGTCATGTCCATAGGCTCCCTAATAACCGCCTTACCAAGTTAATTTGGGAGGAGGCCCCGACAGGAAAAAACCCTTAGAATGCCCAAGAATGCGATGGAGAGATAACAGATTTAAGAACAATGGGGTTATCCACTGACCCAAGACCCACCCCGGGTTGTAGGGCTACTAAAGAAGAAGAAGAAGTTGAAAGGGTTATTTTAAAATTAATTCTCAATCTAATTTGTATTGTTTACACAATATTAGATGTTTCATTTCCGGAGTGTTAAGAAGCTTGCAGGTATTTTCTATAAGTTTTAAATTTGGCTGCGCTGTCAAAAAAGTGCTAATAATCGGGGAGTCTAGTGGGTTTTTGTTACCGATGAAAAGAGAGTGTTCCACTAAAGTTTGTATATGTATTTTGATTTCCCGATTACTTATATCGAAAATGAATTTCCGAAAAATGATCAGGTAACTTGTTATAAGCAAAAAAATGGTTAATAATTAAAAAAAAAATTTTTGTAAATAAAAAAATATTTTCATCCTAAGAATTCTGTTTCTTGGCATTCGACTTTTTGTTGACTGATTTACTACCTTTATTTTACCACGTAGACTCACCTCTCTAAGTATCTTGATGGATTATTCGAATACCCTGTATATATTTTAATGGGACTATTCCGGAAAATTTCTTAGAACAAACTGAAAATTTCTTCACAATATATTACCCTTATCAAAAGTTGTACGCAAATGGCGTCAGATACAAATTTTCTAACCAACAATCATTTTTTTTTTTCAGAATTCCTGAGTATATCCTAAAAGTTTCACTAAAATATTTCACTCCTATCAAAAATTATGCATAAAAAATTTTTTAATAAAAAATACTCGTTGAATTGATAAATATTTGAATGTCCGCTTTTTATAGAATATGGAAATATAACAACTTTTCGAATATTACGATTTAGTTTTTATATACTTTTTATTTCATCCAGACGCATGATTATTTTGAGGCATTTTTTTTATAATCTGAAAATGAAGTAAGAACTAATGGAGACTACGAGACCATAAATATTTAACTGTCTTTTTTTTTATCGAGTAAACTAAATACACTCATGTTCAAAATTAACGAATATCTGTTGACATCACCATTGCTTGAAAATAATTTTTAATAAAGGCTGTAAACGTACACAGTGTATTAAGTTAGCTGCGCAAGGATTTTTTTTTTATTTTTAATTTTACAAATAAAATAACTCTCAGATCAAACACCTACTAAGTTATCTTGGTACTGGATGCAAGTTCTGAAACAATTGGCAAGAAACAACGGGATAACCACAATGTTGGTGCCAAGGCAGAGGGAAATGAGATGCAAAGAACTTCGCAAAAGAAGAGGCAAAAATTCCTTCTCTTGGCCTTAAGCCTTTCTTTTGATTAACAAAAAGCCATACAAAAGAATAATTAAGGTGGAACAGTACACCTAATCTCATACAAGCGAAAATAATTATAATTCTATTGACAAAGAATGGAAAAATTATTCTCGATCTCCCATTAAGGGATATTGGAGTAATAGTATTTCACAGAACACTACCTTCTTGCATGCCATCTCAAAAATATGAGGAAAGC
The DNA here is from genome assembly GCA_034092305.1 of Diaprepes abbreviatus. Taxonomy (NCBI): domain Eukaryota; kingdom Metazoa; phylum Arthropoda; class Insecta; order Coleoptera; family Curculionidae; genus Diaprepes; species Diaprepes abbreviatus. Next base: position 201,045 of record JASJET010000116.1, read on the forward strand.
TGATGACGAGATTTGGCATTTCTGCGATCGCGCAGTCAAAGCAGCTGAATATCTGCTATGCGAATACATGGCACTGTTATGCAAGATGGTTAAATTCCTGGAAGACGTCACAAGGAGGTAAAACACTTAACACCCACCCACCCAGTTTTGGGAGGCCAATACATTACGCCGCAATAATCAATTTACTTTTTTTGCTACCATTCTGCTCCATATATGATATCTATGTGAAACAAATTTTAAACCATTTGTGCAAATTGCCGCTCCAAAATAATGAAATTTTAACAAAATCTATACATAGTCCTACCGTTATTTGGTAAACTAGGAAAATTACATTTTAACCCCATTCAGCAATTTTTAAATCGATGCGTTACTCCTTGAATGAATGAATGATGTCTAGGCCTCCATTGGTCCTTTTAGATTCCACCATAGCTGCAGGTTATTTGAGGCCGATCGCCTTTGTGAATCCACGCAGCCTCGTTAGTTAAACCTGCCTAGTTTCTTTCGGTAACAAAATTGTATCTCCGAAATATCTCTGTCTCAGTCTGTTGCTGGGCACTCTCTGAGGACATGGTCAGCAGTTTCATTCTCCTCCAAACACCATCCGCACGTTTGGTCGTCTTCGACACCGATTCTATGAAGATGGTCCCTGAGGTGACAATATCCTGTCAACAATCCCATCACAATTCGCAGCTCTTTTCTTCCCAAGGAGAAAAGCTTCTTAGTACGTCGTGAACTAGGCCCAGTTATATGTTCCTTGGTACACCTCATTCCAGGAGCTCTTTTCCACGATTCAATAAATTTGCTTTCCAGCAACGATTTTAATTCCTTTTTGTCAATAGCAATTGGGACAGGTAAAATTGGTTGGGGTCCCATACGGTTCAGTCGCCAAATCCAACTTTGCCAGACGGTTTGCTTCTTCATTCCTGCGTATGCCGGAGTGACCCGGGACCTATACGAGTCTGACTGTGCAGTCTTTCCTTGTTATACTATTTAGTACATCCTTACACTCAAATACCAGTTGCGAAGTTACGACACAGATTATATCGTATACATAACAAAGGAATTAGGCTAGCCATAGGCGCTGTTCACACAAGCTCCATTAACAGCATCATGTATGGAGCCGAAACCTTACCTATAAAATACATCAGAGACAAACAACTTCTCAATTATGGTCATTCCCTCCTCACTAAACCCAACCTCCCTATATCAAAATAGTTCCACAGAATCACCTATCTATGGATAGCTCCCTCTAACAAATAATCCCGCAGTTCTAACCACAAATTTTAGGAGCTTAGGGAAAAATTGCAAATTTCTCTTCCTTCTTGCTTTATCCCGCATAACAACGGCTACACATTTCCTCCACATGACCCCTTTCGTATAGGACCTCTCTCTCACCTTATACGATAAATACAGCACCTCCCCTCAATTGATCAGGAAAACTTTCGATCAATTAATTCAAACTACATAAAAGGATTATAAAATTATCTACACAGATGGATCCAAAACTGCCACTCAAACCAATGCAGCAATCTACTCTTCAAGCACGCAAAAATCATTTATAATGCATAAAATAACCAGTATTTAAAATAAAGAAATCAAATATCTTCACGAAAGAGGACACATACATAATAAATACATTATCTTCCTACGGGTCCCTAACAACATACAGGGTAACGAAAGGGCTGATTCCCTCGCCAAACACCCCCTCAATCTCATCACCACAGACTTTATCTTCTATATCAAGGATCTTAACACCTATATCGATAACCTTATTAACAATCTCATTCAACTCGAATGGGATTTAACTCTAGAAGAAAATAAACTTCACAACATTAAATACTCCTATTTCAATAGTACAACACATCATTAACTTACTACAAGAGAATCTGTAGTACTTACTCGACTGCGCATCGGTCATACGCGTCTCACACACGAATACCTGATAAAAAATCAAAATCAACCTCTGTGTCCTACATGTGTTCTTCATTTGACCATAAAACACATTCTTTTTGTCTGGCCCAATTATCAAAATCAACGTAATAGGTACAGAATCTTGGGTAGCCCTACTAACATTCTCTCTCCACAAAATATCAATAATATAATCTCCTTCCTAAAGGACATCCAACTGCTGAGCAAGTTATAAGAAGGTAGAGTAATGTTTAAACAGCACAGTTTGGACGCTAAAAGACTAATATTGTCGACGCGTGAAAATCTCTCTCTCTCTCTCTATCTACTTAGTAGTAAGCCGACAAGGATGCAAGAAGTAATTCGAGGAGAAAGCTCGTTACTCACTATGCTCTTACTTTGATCAAAAACTAGTGTTTGTCATTCCAATAACATTAAGGTTTAAAGTAAATATCCCCAATTTTCATAACATTTAGGATTATAAATTAAAATTTAAGTAAGATATAAAAAATCTTTTACAGGAGTAGAATTAGTTATATAAGCCATCGTTTTTCTTCCAGACAGTCTGGATTGAAAATGTCTGTAGCTTTAACGTCCTGCTGACATGTTTCTGATTTTAGATTTATATAGACAGTTGTTTTCTGTGAATTGTGCTTTTGGTTCATTACAGCTCCACTGATGAGATCATTAGCTGACCGAAATGCGTATGGGGAGAGAACCAGAGTTGAATATATGTCTGTCTTTTCTCTTTAGGATTAGTTTTTATTCACGATTCTCTTCTCATTCACTTAAGATTTGTAATACAACTATTGTACCTATTAAATAAGTGTTTAAATTATTTGATTTATTAAAAATTGATATATTTATTTACTTCAGCTAGTGAAAATTAAATCTTTATACATTCGTTTAAAGTCAGCAAGCATTGAATGAAAAATCACGACGCCAAGCAGGAAACATACTGCAGCATCATCTTATTAAAGACGTATCGATATAATCTCGGATATAATTAATCATTGCTCCTCTAAATAAAACAAAATCAATACTCGTTAATGAAGAAGGTCAGGGAAATCCCGACGACGGCAGCAGGGTGCTGACGGGAGGTGTACTTCGCTTTCTTAGCAGCAAACAAGCGTCAAATCTATGCACCCTCCGGCGTCTATTCGGTGTTCACGGTTTGCTGCCCATCACCCCACTTTCATACGATGCACACTTACGAGTCGTTTCGGTAAACGTTCTCTCATTCAAGTCCCAAGTGTCACACGTGTTATAGAATCGTTATTCGTCGCGATTTCAGTTGTAGTAAGATTTTTGTAGAAATCAAAAAATAGGAAAAAGTCCCTGCTATTTATTAAGAGTTATAATGGGAATTTTCAGTTAAGTTATAATGGGAATATTATTTCAGGTCGGGAAGAAAATAATTTCGGTTTAGTGTGAAATACAACTAATTTTTTTATAAAGGGTGTTTTTTATAGAGGTATAGAACTTTAAGTTGGCAACACTTTTTTAACTGGCGGCCATTTTGTCAGCTGTAAAGTGATTTATATTTAGTTTGGTTTGGCATTTCAAAATGAATAGACTGACGCCTGAACAACGCTTCCAAATTGTGCAAATTTATTTTGAAAATCATGGTTCTGTTCGAAATACGTATCGCGCACTACGTCCATTTTACGGTCAACATAATCGTCCATCAGAGCAAATAATTCGATTAACTATGGAACGTTTTCGCACCACGTTTACTCTAAATGATAATACGCATCCACAGAGACGTCGTACAGTGCGTACATAAGAAGTCATTGCTGCTGTAGAGCGTAGCGTAGAGGAAGACCCGAATCAGTCTATCCGCCATCGTGCACAGGAATTGGATATGTGTCCATTCACTTTATGGAAGATTTTGCGGAAAGATCTTGGTTTGCGTGCTTACAAAATCCAACTCGTGCAAGAATTGAAGCCACACGATCACCTAGCAAGGCGTAGATTCGGTGAATGGGTCCAAAATAAGATTGCCGTTGATCCCGACTTGATTTTTGTTTAGCGATGAAGCTCACTTTTGTTTGAATGGATACGTCAATAAACAAAACTGCCGTATTTAGAGTGATGATAATCCTCAAGTGTATGTTGAGACACCGTTACATCCAGAAAAACTAACTGTTTGGTGTGCTTTATGGGCTGGTGGAATCATTGGTCCATACTTCTTTAAAAACGATGCTGGTCAGAACGTTACAGTCAATGGTGACCGCTATAGAGCCATGATTACTGACTTTTTCGTTCATCAATTGAACAACCATGATGTGCAGGAGCTGTGGTTTCAACAAGACGGCACAACATGTCACACAGCTCGTGCCACAATTGATTTATTGAAGGAAACGTTTGGTAATCGCATAGTTTCACGTTTCGGATCCGTGAATTGGCCTCCAAGATCGTGCGACTTAACGCCGCTAGACTATTTTCTGTGGGGATATGTGAAGTCGCTAGTCTACGCCGATAAGCCCGAAACGATTGATCACTTGGAGGACAACATTCGCAGCATTATTGCCGATATACGGCCACAAATGTTGGAAAAAGTCATCGAAAATTTTACCTCCAGATTAGACTACGTCCGAGCCAGTCGTGGCGGTCATATGCCAGAAGTCATATTTAAATTATAATGCCAGAAGATTATCTTTCGAATAAAGTAAATTTCATGCCAATTTAAAAAAATCATCTTTGTTTTATTCCATTTAAAAGTTCTATACCTCTGTAAAAAACACCCTTTACAAAGAATAAACTTTAATTAATTATATTATTTTTCATTTTGTTCAATGACCTTTTGCCATCTTTCCTGCAGCTTCATGGAACATTTTAAACCAATTCTGACAGGTTGGTAACGAAATAATCCCGGGGATAAACAAATTTATTTATTTATTTATTTATTTATTTACACTGCCCTACAGGACCATAGTCCCTATTATTAGACAGGAAAAAGAACAGACTTACATAAATTCTAAAATTGCATATATGATCCAAACAGTACAATAAGTAAAACACAGCATATAAATCAATCACAGATAATTGTAAATAAACGATTTGACAACAGGCAATCATAGAGAGAACACATCACCTATAATGGGGAAAATTATAATATATTAGTTCTTGGTTTCGGCAAAGAGAAAAATATTGGAGATCTAGTTATCCCTGGAAAATGAACTCTCGCCAGCAGATCAATTGCTATAATCTTGTTGTTAACGAGTTTATACAAAAAAGTACACGAGCCCCGCTACTGTGCTTCTCCAGAGTTGTGAAATTAAATCTTGTCAATAGGCATTCGCGAGGTGTAATAGGCAGTGGATAAAATCCGTCCGATTTAAAGCTTAGGAATCTTAAGAAACGATACTGAATTTTTTCCAATTTATCAGAGTGTACGTGGTAATCCGGATGCCAGATAACTGAGGCATATTCCATTTTGCTTCGTACAAGAGAATAATATAACCTACTTATGACCTGGAGCGAATGAATTTCATGACTAGATCTCACTAGAAAGTCCAGCGTTCGTTAAGATCTCGATACTGTATCATTAATACGATTGATAAATGTGAGTCTGCAGTCAAACGTGACTCCCAAATCCCTAATGCAGTTAACTTGCCTTAGAAGAGCACCGCTGATCCTATAATCATGCAGCAGAGGCATTCTACTTCTTGAGAATGACATAACATTACACTTGTCTACGTTCAGAGGCAGTTTGTGTTTTAGACACCAAGCATTTAATTTCATGAGATCCAGTTCAAGGCTCAAATAATCGCCAGGATTCCTTATGTCCCGGAATATCTTTAAATCGTCTTCATAAAGTAGGCAGCTGTTACTCAATCCACATGTGATATCGTTAATAAAAACGTTAAAAAGTAAAGGACCCAAAACAGATCTTTGAGGAACACCCGACGTTACTATAAAATTACTAGATCTATGACCACGGTAGTCAACATAGTGAGAGCGGTTTAATAGGTAACTTTCGAAAAATCTAATAAGGTTGTCATTAAAACCAAAGTCCGACAGTTTGTCGATCAAACGCTTTGGAAAAATCTATGTAAACGACATCAACCTGAGTGCCAGAATCAATACGCTCTGAGACACACTGTGCAATAGTACAAAGATTAGTCACGGTTGACTTTCCAGAAACAAAACCATGCTGCTGATCGATCATAAGAGGCGCTATGTAAAAGGATATTTGTTCCTAAAGAATTTTCTCAAACACCTTTGCAAAATTGCACATTATCGCTATGGGGCGGTAATTTTCGACCCTGGTTTTATCATCTTTTTTAAAAACCGGACAGATGTTTGATTCCTTCCATAGATCAGGAAAAATACATTTTCAAATGCATAAATTAAAGAAGATAGACAACGGCTCAGCAAACGCCACAGCACAATCCCTTACGACAAAAAAAAAGGAATGGAATCAGGACCCGCATTATTTTAGATAATGAAATAGGTTAAGAATTGCAACCATGACTAGAAGTAGGTACATAAGGCGTAGAAACAATAGAAGACTCTTTGAATAATTTCGCAAGTGAATTTACGATGTCAGTGGGATTAATTACTTCTTGATCTTGATAAGACATAACAGATGGCAGAGTACCATTGGACTTCCTAAGATTGATGTAGGACCAGAACGATTGGGGATTGTTTTTAAATTTCGCTTCAACATTTGCAAGATACGTACTGTAGGACTTACGGATAAAATTTTTGACGACTATCCTAGCATTCCTGAAAGATAAATAATAAGAAGTTTCATTAGATCTTTTATATTTCCGCCATAGCAACTCTTTATTTTTTAATAAGTGAATTAACTCCTTAGTGAACCAGGGTAGGTACTTACTATGCCTGAACAAGGTCTTTGGTACCGTCTCATAAAAAATTACATCTATATGCTGATAAAATGCCAAATGAATAATTAAAATAGATGCTTTATTATCGGTTAAACCAGTTTAAAATTTACAACACTTTATAACTTACAAACAAGTTTCCAAACAAATACCAAACGATAAATAAACAAATCCAAAGTATCCGTTAAACTACAGTATGCTCACATTTAAGACTACACGTAGAAAAGTGAGAAGTAAAAACTTGCACTATAGATATCGCTTTAAAAAATATTTGGAACTATTTAAGGACATGTTAAAAATGTTCAAATCAATGTGATCACGGGATAACTTATTAGCTAAAATGCGCATTCTATTTAGTGGTGCATAGGTGGAGAGACGCTTCAAATTTAATTAGAGTAGTAAATGAGGGTAGTTGATATTTTCTTTAGGAACATCTAACTTATAAGCTACGAATCTAAAAAAGCGCTTCTAGCTGTAGTTTGTGTATATTATAGAAAGGTGGCCACATCGGTGAGGCATACTCCAATATAGAACCCACAACACTGCAATAAACATTTTTGAGGCAAAAAATATCGAGTCAGATAGATTCCGTGTAAGACACTCAACGAATTTCATTCCCTTGTTTGTGATACGATTTATATGCCCTTTAAAAGTTAACTGACTATCCAATATCACACTAACATCAGATAAAGAATCGGTCAATTCCACATACATACCGTTAATCTTATAATCGTACAATCGATTGAAGTTTTCTTTCTACAGAACCGGACTGTCTTGCACTTTCCGATGTTAAGGTACAAATTGTGTGTACACCATACACTAAATGCATCCAAATCAGACTGCATATTAATGCAATCCTACAAAGATCTAATGCACTTAAAGAATTTTAAATCATCAGCGAAAAGCAGTGCCGTTCTATGCGAAAAAGTCTTGACGACATCATTCAAAAACAAGTTGAACGGTCCCTGAGGAACCGCAGATTGCACCCTAATTTTACGCGACGAGTAGTGCTTATATCGTACAATCTGTATTCTCCCCTTGAGATAGCTTCGCATCCACGAAAGGAGCGGATCTTGAATACCAATAGATTTCAGTTTAATTAAAAGACAACTATGATTCACTGTGTCAAACATCTTGGAAAAAATCAGTATATATGGCATCAACTTGGTAACGATTCTCCAAAGCACATAGCAAAAAGGCAACATAATAAACAGATTTGTAACTGTGGACTTCTCCTTACAGGAACCATGTTCTTCCGGAACTATATAATTTCCAAAAACTCAGTTTTAAACAAAGGTTTAATGAAAATTTATTCAATGATAATGGACAGATAATGATAGATCTTTGCTCGCTCAATGAATTGCGAATCAGCAATACTTTCTTCAACCACATAAATCAGTATAAATTGACTTATTCAAACACCAGAGGATTACATAGTCACTAATACATGTATACATCCAAATCAGATCCTCGACATTAAAACATTACACTCTGCTAACATAGGTAAAATAGCACGGCAAGAAGACAGGAAACCAATAAGAAAAACACAAAAAATAAACATTCACTCTCTATGGGACCCATCAATAAAGCAGCTGTATCAAAAATGACTAGAGGAAAAAATCGACGAAAACCTAATGAATGAGGAAGAAGACATTAATGCCAAGTGGGAAAAATTGAAGAACATCATTAAAAAAGCTGCTAAAGAGCCTACTAGGTCCTCCTCTTCTTCTACGGTCTTTTGGATACCAAATCATGGTTTGTTTGGGCAGTTGTGAGTCAGCCATTTGTTGTATATAACACTACTGTAGAATAATTATTTTCTTTCTATATCTTTCATGATCGTATCTTCTATTCCCATTTCGTTTCTTATTCTATATGTCCTTGATATTCCTGCTGACATTTTGTGTCGATTAGCTGTATTCTCATTCTATGACATTGCTGCTTCGATTTTGATAAAGCTTTCTTCACATATATCTTGAATAATGAGGGCGATATGCAGCATCCCTGTCTTAAACGATTGATGATATCGATAGCCTGTTACCCATTTTGATTTTTGAACTAGAATCTGTATATAGATTTTGTATAGTTCTAATAGGTGTATGGTTTATATTTGTGTTTGTCATCGTTTCCCATAGTTTAGTTATAGCGATGTTATCGTAGGTCTTAGTTAAATCTACAAATAATATATGAGTATCTTGATTTGTAGCGGCTCTTTTTTCAATTATTTGTCTCACACAAAAAAATGTTATCATTACAGAATCTGCCACCACAAAATCCGTCCTGTTCTTCCTCATTGTATCCTTTTTCAATGAGGTCTTGTAGTGTCTTCCTTTTTACAGGGTACGAGAACGGATACGTACGGCAGCTCAATATGTCGGAGGCTCCGTATCTCTTTTAGAGATAGTTGTGCTTTGCTTTGATTACTCAAGAGGCGCCACCTGTTTTACATTATCTGTGTTACCTAGTGATTAAACAGGAAAACATATAGGTATCAGGAATGATGTTAATTTACTGACTGCTGGTGTATAGCTCCATAATAAAACGACTTATTTAAAACAAAATAACAATTCCATTTTATTCCAAAAAAAAAATTATATACATAAACCAGAATGGTGCCTAAAATCTTTTTTATATACCCTTTCTTGATAACTATAGGTGTTGTATCATTTTGAAAGGTTACATAGAGATTTGGCCGCAAAACGTTCTAGAACCTTCAATTGCCAAGAGTATAGAAAGTAATTTTTTACAAAGAAAGTTACCAAGATGTTTTTTACATTTTATGTTATGTTATAGGTAAATGTTTATATTATATTCTATATGCATAAAAAAATTGATTTCTAGGTCCTATTTTCTAAATGAAAGTTTTCTCCTACCTTGTTGCTTATTGACACGATACCTTCCACTTCTATTTAGCGTTATCTGGTTCCTTGTTGATCGTAGATGGATGGAGCTTTATTTAGTCGGAACTCAAATGTAAAATGAGCCCAATCGTCAAAGTCAAGATCGTTGGTGCAATACGGCCAGGAAAAATAGAGCCAGAACAGTCAGAAACTTGAACAGCCGAGAAAATTAGAAAATGGAAAGACCAGGAAAGGAAAAAGGAACGAAGCCGAAGAAGAAAAAGCCCAGAAACAAAATTTGTTATTTCTACAACATGTTTGTAAAGATAAGGGGGCAAAATCTTACCTCATTGATTAATGGACTGTAACAAAAAACACATGTCAGTCTGCCCTTTCAAATCTAATGCAGGATTTGTCTACTGCCTTAGACCGTTCAACCGTAAAAAAGAAACGAAAATAAAAATCTGTCTCACAGCCCCAATGACAAATTTTGGGGATATTTGTTCTTAACTTTTGCCAATCTTATTCTCAACCTGGAGCACTCTATCCTAGTTCCGAACTTACACTGATTACCAGGTAATACATCAAAAATTGGCAAGCCGTGGAAAATTATCAAAAAGAAAGTTATGATCAAAACAGTCCAAAGTTACTAATCATCATTAAAACAAACTTCAAAAAAAATGTTACAAATTCCATACTGTATACTCAACCTTAAATGATCGGACTCTACATGCCGTGCTCGTGGCAAACAAATCGGGTATACATCCACAACAAATGCTAACTGTACTATATTACTGACTATAACCTTATATTTTTAATACTGGAATGGAATGTAAATAAATGAGAATTTATTAAAAATAAAATATTTTATTACCTTCAAATTCAAACTAAATAATGTGATATATAAATTACAGCATTTTACAAACTCTGTTAAAAAGAAAGAGTGATAAGACCAAAAGAATTGTGAACCAAAAAAAAACAAATTTCATATTTACAAATTTTAAATTACAAGATAAATACTTAAATTTAATCAGGTAAAATATACAAATTATATCATATTACTAAAAACATGTAGTATTGATGCAAACTGGTAAATTTAAATGTTACAGTCTCTTAGTATTTACCATAGAGTCGACTCATTGTGCTAGTTATCTGTAAACCTCTGTAATCCTGGCAATTTGCTTGTTTTCTTTTTTGTGAATTCTGTATAGATGCACTCAGGTTCACATGATTTTCCATTTTTTTAGTTGTCTTTTAGCTTTAACGACATCATTACTCTCTATTTCGACGTGTTCTTCTTGTATGTTAATTATAGCTTTTCTTCCGCATATATAACGCTCTTTTCAGTTAGCAATTCCTGATAATGCATTATCTATTGCTTTTCAGATATTATTTTGATAGATGCTGTTTCCTGACCTGTGTTTTTTATGATTTTTATGAATTTTCAAGCATCGGTGCATTTTCTTTCACCAATGAATGTATCTATTTCTTTACATTTATTATCCCACATTTCGTTTTTTCCAAAGTTGACAGTTCTTCTTACTTCTCTTCTGATTTCTTTTTCTTCATTGAATAAAATGATAAATTAATTATTATTACCACTTTATTTTGTGCTTTAACTGTAGATTATTCGAAAAGAGTTACCTTTAGGGATAGAACATAGAAAAAGTGTTCACAATTTTGCAGGGAATCTGAACGTGTACAAAAAATTAAAGTCTATCATTTAACAAATCAAACTTGATAATAGCATACTTCTTTCGAGTGGCCATATGGTATGATTTAATATATTGGAAAAGACTCGTACAAAAAAAAAACAAAATCGATTTGTTCTAACGATTACTCAAAAAACCCAGCGTTTTTTAAATAATTCATTTATTCCAGACGTTATGTCCTCATTGTATATATTTTACTGAAATGTTTGCTAAAACATAAACCAGACCTATATGGATAAATTTAGCTTAACAACACGTAAATCGAATCGTACCTACTTAACATCAACGACAAGTGCTTTACCAAATTTCAAATAACTTTTGTATAGTGTTCGACAAGCTGGAACGTTTACAATGACCACAAAAGTTGACGTGTGTAAATGTCGTCGAAAACAAGACCACCTTGCATGGGAGTCAGGAAATTACCAATTCAAATAATGCATATCAAAAATTAAAAAAGCAAAACGAACGCGGAGAGGAGAAGGAGAAAACTCGGAAAGGGAGATTGATCGCAAGGGTGTAGCCGGGCATTATTTTGTCGTCGAGACAAAAGATCGAAGAAAAAAGGTCATAATAGGTATCACGGGGTGACACTGAATAGCTTACCAATAGAGATCTCCCGCTGGTCTTTGTATGACCTGCACATTGACAACATCGACGTCGCCTAATAGAGACTTGCTACGGGTAGACGGTGTAGTGCAATCAGGGGTACAACGTCGATTGTTGGGATTTTAATTTCGAAATACCGATGTAATCTTGATGAGAACTTTTAGGGTCTCACGGAGGAATGCGCGAAGGGTGGCGAGTTAATTTTTCCAAGCTACTAAGCCTTCTTATATTTCGCAAACAGGAAAACATTAAATTAAAATTTATTAAGTCATGTATATATATATATATATATATATATATATATATATATATATATATATATATATATATATATATATATATAGGGTGTTTTTTATAGAGGTATAGAACTTTTAAATGGAATAAAACAAAGATGATTTTTTTAAATTGACATGAAATATACTTTATTCGAAAGATAACCTTCTGGCATTATAATTTAAATATGACTTCTGGCATATGACCGTCACGGCTGGCTCGGACGTAGTCTAATCTGGAGGTCCAATTTTCGATGACTTTTTCCAACATTTGTGGCCGTATATCGGCAATAACGCGGCGAATGTTGTCTAAGTGATCAATTGTTTCGGGCTTATCGACGTAGACTAGCGACTTCACATATCCCCACAGAAAATAGTCTAGCGGCGTTAGGTCGCACGATCTTGGAGGCCAATTCACGGGTCTGAAATATGAAACTATGCGGTTACCAAACGTTTCCTTCAATAAATCAATTGTGGCACGAGCTGTGTGACATGTTGCGCCGTCTTGTTGAAACCACAGCTCCTGCACATCATGGTTGATCAATTGATGAACGAAAAAGTCAGTAATCATGGCTCTATAGCGGTCACCATTGACGGTAACGTTCTGACCAGCATCGTTTTTAAAGAAGTACGAACCAATGATTCCACCAGCCCATAAAACACACCAAACAGTCAGTTTTTCTGGATGTAACGGTTTCTCAACATACACTTGAGGATTATCATCACTCCAAATACGGCAGTTTTGTTTATTGACGTATCCATTTAAACAAAAGTGAGCTTCATCGCTAAACAAAATTCGCTTATGAAAACCGTGATCAACGGCAATCTTGTTTTGGGCCCATTCACCGAATCTATGCCTTGCTAGGTGATTGGGTGGCTTCAATTCTTGCACGAGTTGGATTTTGTAAGCACGCAAATCAAGATTTTTTCGCAAAATCTTCCATAAAGTGAATGGACACATAACAAATTCCTGTGCACGATGGCGGATGGACTGACTCGGGCTTTCCTCTACGCTACGCTCTACAGCAGCAATGACTTCTTCTGTACGCACTGTACGACGTCTCTGTGGATGCGTATTATCATTTAGAGTAAATGTGGTGCGAAAGTGTTCCATAGTTAATCAAATTAATTGCTCTGATGGACGATTATGTTGACCGTAAAATGGACGTAGTGCGCGATACGTATTTCGAACAGAACCATGATTTTCAAAAAAAAATTTGCACAATTTGGAAGCGTTGTTCAGGCGTCAGTCTATTCATATTGGAATGCCAAACCAAACTAAACATAAATCACTTGACAGCTGACAAAATGCCGCAGTTAAAAAAGTGTTGCCAACTTAAAGTTTTATACCTCTATAAAAAACAGCCTTTATATATATATATATATATATATATATATATATATATATATATATATATATAATTTATTTTTGTATCTTAAACCTTTGTTAATATTTTTCTGGAATTCTTTCTTGGGTATAGGTTTTTTATTTGAAAATCAAAAACGAAAATTTTTCTGACGTTTCGCTCTAACATAGTGAGCTTCTTCAAAGTTATTTTATATTAATGTCGAATCTAGAAAATTACAAATTTTCTTTTCAATAAAACATGTATCACAGAAATTATCTTACAGAACTCTTACATTTATATTTCTAGGTTAATTAAAATTAATAAGACATATTTTACAACAGTTTAAAACTAAAATAAAATGATACAACACGTTAAAATATTGAAAACTATAATCTGTAAAACTCACAATAAACAATAATTATTTTCAGTTCAAAGATAGTCTGCACCAACAATTAGACGGTTATGCTGTGGGTTCACCAATTTCCTCAACAATAGCACAAATAGTTATGGAATATGTAGAAGAAGAAGTATTGAAAAAATTGGATTTTAATATAATATTTTTTAAACTCTATGTGAATGACTGTTTGGCTGCTGTACTCGATAACAATTACAGTTCTTTAATTATTTCTACCCAAAACTAAAATTTACATCTGAAATTGAAGTGGAACAGAAAATAAATTTTTTAGACTTAACTATACACAGAAGGAAGACGGATAACAGTCTTTATACAAAATGGTACACAAAAGATACTTGGTCAGGCCGTTATGTAAATTTTAACTCTCAACATCCAAATAAACAGAAAAATAGTGTCATAATCGGTTTAGTTGATCGAGCTATAAAATTATCTTCACCCGAATTTCGCCCAGAAGTGCTTAAAAAAGTTGAAGAAATCCTAATAATGAACCATTTTCCCAAACACCTTATAAAAAAAATAATTAAACAAAGAACCTTTTTACATTATAACGCAACCAAAAAAAAATAAAATTAACAATACCATAATACAAAACACCTTCATTGCATTACCGTATATAAACCAACTATCAGAAAAAATAAAATATATTTTAGGTAAGCATAACATAACGGTATGCCACAGGGCGAACAATTTACTGGGATCACTTTATACGAAATTAAAAAGCAAAGTACTTACAAAAAAAAGATCTAAGGTAATATATGCAATTCCATGCCTAAACTGTCCTAAGAAATACATTGGCATGACGACACAATATACTGAAAATAGAATTAATGAACACAAGTATACTAAAAACGCATCGACATCCTTACATAAACATGAGCAACAACTAAGCATGAATTTGATTTTAAAAACACCCACTTTTTAGATACTGACAGAAATTATCATAAACTGGTTATCAAAGAAATGATTCATATAAAAAAAGATAAAAATCTATATTTATTTCAAAATCGTTAAACCAGGGCATTTTTTCTCAACGAAAAACTTATTACGATGTATGTTTATGATGCCTTAAGATACCAATATCTAGATAATAATGTTAAAAGCTCTGTTGAGATGTGTTCCAACATGACAGTTGTTGGAAAATCTACTATGTACGGAATACTGAAGGAGAAAAAAAACGACTGGAATTGTTAGTACTCCCAAGCTACATTCGATCACAGGCAGACGAAAAACCTCGTTGGTAGAAGAGATGTAAACTGCAATAAAAGGAGTTGTACATACATTTTATTATGAGAATCAGATCACAACCTTCGACAAAATTCTAACTAAAATCAATGAAAATCGGGATTTACCTGGAATTAAAAGAACTGAGCTCTGGAAATTGTCGAAAGAACTTAATTTGTGTTGGGAAAACCTGATAGGAAATCTGTTTTTATAGATCGTCCGGAAAATGTCCATTGGAGAAGGAAATATCTATCTCAAGTAAAAGGTGGAGTTGCTATAAATAACACAACTTACAAAATTAGTAATATAACTGAACTTTTGAAAGATTTTTTTGAATAAAGTTACTGCAAACAATTAGGAAAAATCCATATAAAAAAAAATAAGAAAAAAGTGGAAACTCGATCTCATGACCGGTGAGATAGAGGAACCAATTATAATTAATTTGAACGAAGATAGCTTCACTGACTTTGATTACGAATTAGATACGTAATGTTTACCAGCGTAAACACAATTTATTATTTAAATTTTTTTTAACATATAAAAATTAATTACATTTGAATCCCTTTTTAGGGTTTAATTGTAATTCTGCAGATGGTTTAAGAAATAAATAAACCGAATCATCAAATATGCTAAAAATATTTTTAATTGATCATAAAATGACCGATAGCCCCAAAAAAATTTTAATATTATATGGACGAATTAATTTTTTTGTATATGTTTAACTTCTTGTATTTTTGACAATGGATATTTTGTAAGTATTTAAATTATAACTTAGAATTTTAGGAGAAAAGACTACGTTAATAAGAATACAGTTGTGATTTGTGTTAAATATGTCAAAATTATCTATATTTTCTAACGTATGTGAATTATTAAGAAATCATAAGAAATAAAATAATATTATAAAAACTTTTAATTTTAAGTTTATTACCGAAATAATATTCTATGCCATAAATACTTAGTGATAAAATAAACCTCCTTCCGACGCCTAGGAAAAGGATTAAAATCCTTTTTAACAACACTTCACACATCCAAGTATCTATTGTTATCCAACCCAAATAGTCCATTATTATAGATCGGTATTTTTGATTATAAAATTTCTAACCCATTCCTATGAAAAATATATGTGTCTAACAGATTTTGGCAAAGACACCGAATTAAAGAATACAGGTAGTTTGCGAAGGAATAAAGGGTAAAAAATGATTTATAACTCTCTCTAGTTCTTGAATGAACTATAGTATAGGAGGCAAAATCGGGTCTATTTTCCTGAACTCGAAGCTCTTGGGGGGGGGGGGGGGGCGTTCGCCCCCACTGCCCCCCCCCCTGGATTCGCGCCTGACTGGCACGACATTTTAATCGATATGCCATAAGTCGTCTCTTGCTTTTTTTTTTTAAATTATTTATGGATAAAAACTCTTATTTTAGATCGCCGTTGCCATTGTAGAAAGGTATGTATTTGTGATATTTTAAATATCCTTTAATTTTTTTTTAATTTATGATAATGACCTTGGCCTTTCCTGTTTCTTGAAATCATGTTCCACGAAGCTAGATGCTATTATATTCTTCGTTATTCATTCTCGTTTAAATTTTTTCGGCATGACCCCTTCCCATGGTACCCGTCTTTATTCTGAGGCTTGGTTGAGGGTTTTCATACATTTCATTCATTTTCATTTTAGCCTAGTTTTAATCCTTCCAAAACTGGATATAGGCCTCGCCTATTTGTTTCCAAATCTCTCTATTCCGGGCTCTTCTTTGCCACATCAAGCCGGCATGTCTGACTATGTCATCCTTCCATCTCATCTGTGGCCTGCTTCTGGATCTTTTCCCTTCATATGGGCGCCATTTTCCAATTTCTGAATTCCAACGGTTGTCTTTTATTCGTTCGCTATGGCCTGTCCATTTCCATTTTAGTGATGCTGCTCTTTCTATAGTGTCATCTGCGTTGGTTTTTCTTCTTATCCACTCATTTCGTTTTTATCTGTGCTTGATATTCCTAGCATGTGTCGTTCCATAGCCCTTTGAGTTTTGCGGATTCTGTCCAAATTTGATTTTGTAAAGATCTACGTCTGCGCTCCGTATGTTAAAACCGGCAATATACAACAATCAAATACTTTGGTTCTTAAGTATAAGGGAATTTTCTGATTTTTCAAAACATAGGAGAGTTTTCCGAACGCCGTCCATCCCAATCGAGTTCTTCGTGTTATTTCGGCTGTCTGGTTATCCTTACTCACTCTTATGGCCTGGCCTAAGTATATATATATATATATATATATATATATATATATATATATATATATATATATATATATATATATTCATTCACCTGTTCTATTTCGATTGCATTTACTGTTATAAGTTGTTTTTCGTCAGAGTTTGACATTACTTTTGTTTTTCTGAAATTCATCGTTAATCCTCGTTGGAGCGATGTTTTATGGAGGTCGTTTATCATTGACTGCAGCTCTTCCCAGTCGGATGCGATCAAGAGTATATCATCTGCATATCTCAGATGATTTAGGAATCTACCATTAATGTTTATCCCTTTATTTATATATCGTTGCGTCTAGATAGACATTATGCAATAGATTTTTGTATCTCGAGTCTATTCTGTTATTTACCAAAGCCTCTTCAACAGCCCATAGTTCTACGCTGTCGAAAGCCTTCTCGTAGTCAACAAGGGCCATGTACAGAGGCAGATTATACTCGTTGGTTTTTTCTATTAATATTTTTAGTGTATGCAGGTGGTCGCATGGTCCATATCCCCTTCTGAATCCTGCTTGTTTAACAGGTTGATATGTGTCGAATTTGTTCGTCAATCTGCTAGTTATGATTTTTATGAAGGTTTTGTATAACTGGGAGAGAAGGGATATGGGCCTATAATTGTCCAGAGTCGCCGGATCGCTGGGTATCCTACCTTCGATAAGACATCTGTTGAATAAGATCTTTAAATATTCCTTAACTTTTCTTCCTCCTTCCTTAAGAAGTTTTATTAAGACTTTGTCATCTCCCGTTGCTTTATTTCTTTTCATATCTTGTATGGCTTTATCTATTTCATCCTCTGTAATGAGGGTTTTCATACACTGTAGATCTATTTACTGTAGGTAGGTGCTAAACTGACTTATTAACCCTCCATAAATTGCCCAAGTTGGAGTCAGGCGCGGATTCAAGGGGGGGGGCGGTGGGGGGGGGGGTCGATCGCCCCCTCCCCCAAGAGCTTTGAGTTTAGAAAAATGGACCCGATTTTTCCTCTTATACTATAGTTTATTCAAGAACTAGAGAGAGTAATAAATCATTTTTTACCCTTTTTTTCTTTTCAAACTACCTGTGTTCTTTAGTCCGGTGTTTTTAGAAAAATTTGTTAGACACATATATTTTTCATAGGAATGGGTTAGAAATTTTATAATCAAAAATACCGGTCTATAATAATAGACTAAAAAGTAGGATTATTCTCTCAAAAAATTCTAAGTTATAATTTAAATAGTTACAAAATATCCATTGTCAAAAATACAAAAAGTTAAACATATATAAAAAAATAAATTCGTCCATATAATAATAAAATATTTTTGGGTTTATCGGTCATTTTATTATTAATTAAAAACATTTTTAGGGTATTTGACGTTTCAGTTTATTTATAATAAAAAATAGTAAAATATTTTTGGGTTTATCGGTCATTTTATTATTAATTAAAAACATTTTTAGGGTATTTGACGTTTCAGTTTATTTATTTCTTAATCCATCTACAGAATTACGATTAAACACTAAAAAGGGATTCAAATGTAATTACTTTTTTTTTTATGTTGTAATTAAAATTAGACCTACTTATTATTATTTCTATTGTACTGATATCTTAATTTAATTTACTTTTATATATGGAAATAAGATAAACATGTTAATTCTACACGCTTAAGAAAAAGACACAAATACAATAATAAAATAATAAAAAACTCACGGCTAATTAGAATTAAATATATATAAAATTAAAGAGGGGGACAAACTAAAATAAAAATATATAAAAAAATAAAAAAAAACATATAAACAATATTAAAAAATAAAATACAACAAAAACAAAAATTTAAATAATAAATTGTGTTTACACTAGTAAACTTTACGTATCTAATTCCTAATCAAAGTCAGTGAAACTCTCTTCGCTGAAATTAATTATAATTGGTTCCTCTATCTCACCGATTATGAGATCGAGTTCTCACATTTTGTTTTATTCTTTTATTATATGGATTTTTCCCAATTTTCCGCAGTAACTTTATTCAAAAAATCTTTCAAAAGTTTAGTTATTAATTGTGTTATTTCTAGCAACTCTACCTTTTACTTGAGAGAGATATTTACGTCTTCAACGGATAGTTTCCGGACGATTTATAAGAACAGATTTTCTATCTGGTTTTTTCCAGCAAGAATTAAGTTCTCTGGGTAATTTCCAGAGATCAGTTCTTTTAATTTCAGATAAATCACGACCTTCAATGATTTTAGTTAGAATTTTGTAGATGGTTGGGATCTGCTTTTCATAATAAAATGTATATACAACCCCTTTAATTGCAGTTTTCATCTCTTCTTCCAACGAGGTTTTTCGTTTGCCTGTGATCGAATGTGGGCTTGGGAGTACTAACAATTCCAGTCGTTTTTTCTCCTTCAGTATTCGGTACATAGTAGATTTTCCAACTCCTGTCATGTTGGAACATATCTCAACAGAGCTTTTAACATTATTATCTAGATATTGATATCTTAAGGCATCATAAACATTCATCGTAATAAGTTTTTCGTTGAGGAAAAAATGCCCTGGTTTAACGATTTTGGAATAAATATAGAGGTGAAAGCCATATCTTTTGGGTATCTCACTAATCTCAAATAATATATAAAAACAAGCACAAACAAGATAAATCACTAAGAAATAACTGTAAGTTGTACTTTGCTCACTGACAGAAATTAAATTAAACTATCATAAATTCTATGTTGCAGTAAATTTATATAATACATTTAAATATAATGAAATATAATTAGATTTACGGCAGTTCTCAGTTACGTGCGGCACTGGAGCAGGTACGTTAGACGTTTCGGTAACAGTTTTATTACTCTCTCTAGTTCTTGAATAGAGTATAGGAGTCTGTATGCTTGCGATCGCCCTCCCCCGATTTATAAGAACAGATTTTCTATCTGGTTTTTTTCCAGCAAGAATTAAGTTCTCTGAGTAATTTCCAGAGATCAGTTCTTTTAATTTCAGATAAATCACGACCTTCAATGATTTTAGTTAGAATTTTGTAGATGGTTGGGATCTGCTTTTCATAATAAAATGTATATACAACCCCTTTAATTGCAGTTTTCATCTCTTCTTCCAACGAGGTTTTTCGTTTGCCTGTGATCGAATGTGGGCTTGGGAGTACTAACAATTCCAGTCGTTTTTTCTCCTTCAGTATTCGGTACATAGTAGATTTTCCAACTCCTGTCATGTTGGAACATGTCTCAACAGAGCTTTTAACATTATTATCTAGATATTGATATCTTAAGGCATCATAAACATTCATCGTAATAAGTTTTTCGTTGAGGAAAAAATGCCCTGGTTTAACGATTTTGGAATAAATATAGAGGTGAAAGCCATATCTTTTGGGTATCTCACTAATCTCAAATAATATATAAAAACAAGCACAAACAAGATAAATCACTAAGAAATAACTGTAAGTTGTACTTTGCTCACTGACAGAAATTAAATTAAACTATCATAAATTCTATGTTGCAGTAAATTTATATAATATATTTAAATATAATGAAATATAATTAGATTTACGGCAGTTCTCAGTTACGTGCGGCACTGGAGCAGGTACGTTAGACGTTTCGGTAACAGTTTTATTACTCTCTCTAGTTCTTGAATAGAGTATAGGAGTCTGTATGCTTGCGATCGCCCTCCCCCCTTCTCCCAAAAGCTTTGAGTTCAGGAAAATAGAACCCATTCTGCCTTTTATATTAGGAATGAGTATGCTGCTTGCATCCCCCCCCCCCCTGTAGACAACTTGTTTTTCTTGCCATACTGTACTTTTGTGATATCACCCCCCCCCCCCCAAAGAGAGAGGCTGGATCCGCCCCTGGTTGGAGTAGTAGTGATCGCAAACTACTCGATTCATCAGATTGCACCCTCAGACAGGTATTTAAGAGCTTAATTCAAATTTTCAAAATTTCCATTCTATAAATTTCTCTTGAATTTTTCCCAAATCGAATCTTTTAATTAAGTTGACGTTTAACGTCTGTTCAAGCATTGCTATTGTCGGTCAGATTGTAAAAGTTCCACCCTGTCGAACAATCATACAAAAGCCATTGAAATATCGGGAATGCACTCGCAAGCCACTTGTTGTCGGTATTATATTGCAGTTAATTGCCGGGTCCTTAAATTTATAATAGGTTTGTGTGACCGAAATTGCTGCCGGGTCGGGAAGGTCGTCGACGGTTTATTTTAAATTATAGTAATTGAATAGTGTCACGCTCACAATGTCACAATATAATTGTCTTAATAGAAGAAGTTGTGTATAGTTTGTGATATACAGAGTGTATAATTTAAATGATATTAATGTTAATGTCTTCGAAATGTTAATATACAGGGTGATTCAAAAATCGATCACGAAACTTAAGGGGGTGATTCTACTTGACAAAATAAGGGTAGAGCTTCATATAATTTTTTTTCAAAATGTCATTCGTTTTCGAGTTACAAGCCGTCCAAGTTCAAGTTTTTATTTTTTGTTTTTTGAATTACTCGCTTACAGGAAAACCGATTTGACTAATATTTGAAAGATAGGCTAAGTCTTCTGCGCTTCATCATTTTAGTAACAATTCACATTGATTGTTTGCCGCTAGAGGGCACTTTACCTACATTGAAAATTGTTTTTTGTCATAATTTTTTAGTGTTGACAGCTACAGTAGTTTTTGGCATAATTTCTGAAAGACTGATGCCAGGCCTTTAAAAAAGGTGCTCTTTATTTACATCGCTAAACCCAACGGTTTAGACGTAAATCACCCTTAAAAATTAAGTGGTAAATTTACTTTTCTCATTTAATTACCACCAGCTACCAGGTAAATAGCTATCAAAGTATACTAGAGCTGTCAGTTTAACATCAAATAAATTCGCTTTTTAAACTATTTAATTTATAATCTTAAAATAACTAATAATGGCTAATCAGTAAATATTCATATTATGGATTATTGCGATATACATTTAATTGATAAAAATTAATGAAACAGTCCTAAACAAACTAAAAAAGATTCTCAAAATGTCCCCCATTTTCTTCCATACGTTTCCTAACACTCTTCAAAAAATGTCGCCTAACTCGATGAAAAATTTCTGGTGTTTCTTTAATAATTTGGCACTTTTCGATTATCCTGAAGCGAAGATCCTCGACGTTGATTACTGGAATATCGTACACCAATTGTTTCAAATGACCCCAAAAGAAAAAATCCATAGGATTAAGGTCTGGTGACCTCGCTGCCCATGCCAATGGTCCACTTCGTCCTATCCATCGCTCAGGATACGTTGCATTCAAATACTGTCGGACAGGTATACTAAAGTGGGGCGGAGCTCCGTCTTGGAGGATCCACATGTTGGCCCTTACTTCCAATGGCACATCTTCCAGATACAATGGGAGACGATTTTGGATAAAATCTAAGTATACGTCACCAGTTAATGGGCCATCAAAGAAATGAGGACCAATAAGGTAATCTCCTATTATCCCTGCCCACACATTTAGTGAAAATCTACGCTGATGTTTCGTTTCTACCACATTGTTTGGGTTCTCGTAAGCATATGTGTGGATGTTGTGTAGATTTGTTATGCCATCACGAGTGAAACCAGCTTCGTCAGTGAATAATATGACGCCAATTAATCGATTATCGTGTTCATACTTAGCTAGGATCTGATTGCACATTTCCAACCGTCTCGGCCGATCATCGTCATAAAGAGCCTGCACCTTTTTTGAATGAAACGGGTAGAGTTGTTCTTCTCTTAGTATCCTCCATGAACTAGCCTGACAGAGCCGCACTTCATTCCCAATTTTTCTAGTACTAATACCTGGATTATCTTCAATAATTTCAAGCACTCTTTCTTCTTGTTGCACGTTTCTAGCAGTTCTAGGTCTTCCCCTATTTCCATTATAACTTTTAAAGGAACCACATTCCGCAAGCCTCCTGTGCACACTGGAAAATGTTTGAGCATGAGGGATATTTCTTTCCGGATAACTCTCCATATAATATCTTCTTGCCAACTCTGCATTACCATTTGCTTTTCCATAACAAAAATGGATATCACAATATTCGATATTTGAATATTGGTGATTAGCCATTATTAGTTATTTTAAGATTATAAATTAAATAGTTTAAAAAGCGAATTTATTTGATGTTAAACTGACAGCTCTAGTATACTTTGATAGCTATTTACCTGGTAGCTGGTGGTAATGAAATGAGAAAAGTAAATTTACCACTTAATTTTTAAGGGTGATTTACGTCTAAACCGTTGGGTTTAGCGATGTAAATAAAGAACACCTTTTTTAAAGGCCTGGCATCAGTCTTTCAGAAATTATGCTAAAAACTACTGTAGCTGTCAACACTAAAAAATTATGACAAAAAAACAATTTTCAATGTAGGTAAAGTGCCCTCTAGCGGCAAACAATCAATGTGAATTGTTACTAAAATGATGAAGCGCAGAAGACTTAGCCTATCTTTCAAATATTAGTCAAATCGGTTTTCCTGTAAGCGAGTAATTCAAAAAACAAAAAATAAAAACTTGAACTTGGACGGCTTATAACTCGAAAACGAATGACATTTTGAAAAAAAATTATATGAAGCTCTACCCTTATTTTGTCAAGTAGAATCACCCCCTTAAGTTTCGTGATCGATTTTTGAATCACCCTGTATAGTTGGTCCAATGAAAGAATATTCATACGTCAGTCTACGAACATATCAAAGACAGTTTTGAGACCTGTTCATCTTAATTCGTAATTTCATATTCATACATATTACATATGATCTTTGTATATCTATAATCTATTCAATATTCTCTTACTGATTTCATAATAACGTCGAATTCAATTGTATCAAACGTCTTTTGGAAGTCTACGAATATTATAGCCAAGAAGTGTAATATATTTAAACGTTTTTACTATTAGCAATTTTAAACATTGTGTGTGTGTGTTTGCTAATTAGTTCAGGCGCGGATCCAAGGGGGGGATCGCCCCCCCCCCCCCCCCCAAGAGCTTTGAGTTCAGGAAAATATATGCGATTTTACATCTTATACTATAGTTTATTCAAGAACTAGAGAGAGTAATAAATCATTTTTTACCCTTTTTTTCTTCGCAAATTACCTGTGTTCTTTAGTCCGATGTGGAAAAATCTGTTAGATACATAAATTTTTCATAGGAATGGATTAGAAATTTTATAATCAAAAATACCGATCTATAATAATGGACTATTTGGGTTGGATAACAATAGATATTTGGAAGTGTTAAAAAGGATTTTAATCCTTGTCATAGGCGTCGGAAGGAGGTTTATTTTATCACTAAGTATTTATGGCATAGAATATTATTTCGGTAATAAACTTAAAATAAAAAATTTTTATTATTTTATTTCTTATGATTTCTTAATAATTCACATACATTACAAAATATAGATAATTTTGACATATTTAACACAAATCACAACTGTATTTTTATTATTTTTAATTTTGGCATAAAAACCGTTTTAGGCACATTCAGACTAAAACATACCCTTATTCTCTCAAAAAATTCTAAGTTACAATTTAAATACTTACAAAATACCCATTGTCAAAAATACAAAAAGTTAAACATATATAAAAAAATAAATTCGTGCATATAATATTAAAATTTTTTTGAGGCTATCGGTCATTTTATTATTAATTAAAACCATTTTTAGGACATTTGACGTTTCAGTTTATTTATTTTTTAAACCATCTGCACAGTTACAATTAAACACTAAAAAGAGATTCAAATGTTTTATATGTTACAGTTAAAATAAGACCTACTTATTTCTATTTTTATTGCACTGACATCTTAATTTAATTTACTTTATTATATGGAAATCCGATAGCCCTAAAAAATAAAATAAACGTGTTAATTCTACACGCTTAAGAAAGAGACACAAATACAATAATAAAATAATAAAAAAATTATGGTTAATTGGAATTAAATATATATAAAATTAAAGAGTGGGACAGACTAAAATAAAAATATATAAATATATATATATATATATATATATATATATATATATATATATATATATATATATATATATATATATATATATATATAAACAAACATTAAACAATAAAAATACAACAAAAACAAAAATTTAAATAATAAATTGTGTTTACACTGGTAAACATTAGGTATCTGATTCGTAATCAAAGTCAGTGAAGCTATCTTCGCTCAAATTAATTAAAATTGGTTCCTTTATTCCACTGATCATGAGATCGAGTTTCCACATTTTGATTTGTTCTTTTATTATAAGGATTTTTCCCAATTTTCCGCAGTAACTTTATTCAAAAAAATCTTTCAAAAGTTTAGTTAAATTACTAATTTTGTAAGTTGTGTTATTTCAAGCAACTCTACCTTTTACTTAAGAGAGATATTTCCTTCTTCAACGGACAGTTTCCGGACGATCTATAAGAACAGGTTTCCTATCTGGTTTTTCCCAGCAAAAATTAAGTTCTTTGAGCAATTTCCGAAGCTCAGTTCTTTTAATTTCAGGTAAATCTCGATCTTCATTGATTTTAGTTAGAATTTTGTCGACGGTTGGGATCTGCTTCTCATAGTAAAATGTATGTACAACTTCTTTTATTGCAGTTTTCATCTCTTCTTTCAACGAGGTTTTTCGTCTGCCTGTGATCGAGTGTGGCTTGCGAATACTAACAATTCCAGTCGTTTTTTCCTCCTTCAGTATTCGATACATAGTAGATGTTCCAACTCCTGTCATGATGGAACACATCACAACATTCTTATCTAGATATTGATATCTTAAGGCCTCATAAACATTCATCGTAATAAGTTTTTAGTTGAGGAAAAAATTCCTTGGTTTAACGATTTTGCAGTTCATATAGAGGTGGAAACCATATCTTTTGGGTATCTTACTAATCTCAAATAATATATAAAAACCAGCGCAAACAAGATAAATCACTAAGGACACATAGTAAGGTGTATTTTGCTCACTGACAAAAATTAAATTGAACTATCAGAAATTTTATTGTTGGAGTAAATTTATGAAAGTTTATAATATTTAAATATAATTAAATATAATTAGATTTACGGCAGTCCTCAGTAACCTGCGGCACTGGTACAGGTACGTTGGAGGTTTCGGTAACAGTTTTATTACTCTCTTTAGTTCTTGAATAGAGTATAGGAATGTGTATGCTTGCGATCGCTCAGAGGTAAGATTCTGCCTTTTATATTAGGAATGTGTATTCTGCTGGCACTCCCCTCCCCGTTGACAACTTGTTTTCCTTGCGATAGCCGCCCCCCAAGAGCTTTGAGTTCAGGAAATTAGACCCGATTCTGCCTCTTATACTAGGAATGTGTATGTTGCTGGCATCCCCCCCCTCTTCTTGAGCTTCAAATTCAAAAATATAGACCCGACCCTACCTTTTACACTAGAAATGGGAATGTTTCCGGTGTCCCCCCCCCCTAGTCGACAACTTGCTTTCGCTTGCCATACTGTACTTTTGTGTTATTACCGCCCCCCCTCAAAGAGGGAGGCTGGATCCGCCCCTGAATTGGTTTCATATTCATGTCAAAATTCCGCTTGTTCTCTTGACTGTTAAAATTCTAAGTTGAGTTGTATTCTAGTTCCTATTATTCTTGTAAATAACTTTTATCAGGGGTCGCAGAGGGGGATGTCTCTATAGTTTTCAAGATTGGGGTTATTTCCTGTTTATATACAAGAATTTTGATTCTTCGTTCCATTTATATAGAATGGCTCAATTGTGTAAATCTAAGTTAAACAGTAGGCGTATTTTATATTGTTAGAACATCTCCCCTTAATCTTATATCTATCACAACAATTATATCCTCTTCGGGAGCTCTATTATTTTTTTTTTCTGAAGTATATGACTTATTTATATTTGTTTGTGATACGAGTATATTCCCACTCTAATCCTTACTACTTACACACTAAAATATACATTATAACTGAAATCTGTTTAACTATATTAAATTAATCTATGGACTAAAAAATAACAATGAAAAGAACCAAAGAAAATTAATAAAACTAATCTAAATTTTGGAAATAATTTAAATTATTCGTTAACCATCACAGTGTATTTCTTTCTAATTATTCTTTTCAAATGTTCCGTAGCATTTTGGGGGTAATTTTGTTAGGCTAATAAAATTATGTTTTTCAAATTCTCTAAATTCTTAGGAGTTGCTAAATTGACTTGATGTTTCAGATATTCAGATATAAAAAAATCCGTTGGAGTCAGTTCAGGTCAACACGCTAACCAGTGTACGGGGTATCCCATTTTCAACACTTTTCGGGGGTATTGGAGTCAGGGGCGGATCCAGCCTCTCTCCTTGGGGGAGGGGGGGAGCGGTGATATCACAAAAGTACAGTATGGCAAGCGAAAGCAAGTTGTCCTCGGGGGGGGGGGGGACACCAGCAACATTCCCATTTCTAGCGTAAAAGGCAGGGACGGGGCTATTTTTTTGAATTTGAAGCTCTTGGGGAGGGGAGGGGGTGATCATAAGAAAAAACAAGTTTCCGACAGGGGTGGAAATATACGATCAACATACACATTCCTCGTATAAGAGGCAGAATCGGGTCTATTTTCCTGAGTTCAAAGCTCCTGGGGGGGTGCTATCGCAAAAAAAAACAAGTTGTCAACGGGGGGGGGGAGGGGGTTGCCAGCAGCATGCACATTCCTAATATAAAAGGCAAAATCGGTTCTATGTTCCTGAACTCAGAGCCCTTGGGAAGGGGAGGGGCGATTGCAAGCATACACATTCCTATACTCTATTCAAGAACTAGAGGGAGTAATAAAACTGTTACCGAAACCTCCAACGTACCTGCTTCAGTGCCCCTGGTAACTGAGAACTGCCGTAAATCTAATTATATTTAAATATTATAAGCTTTTATAAATTTACTGCAACAATAAAATTTCTGATAATTCAATTTAATTTCTGTCAGTGAGCAAAGTACATCTTACAGTGTGTCCTTAGTGATTTATTTTGTTTGTGCTTGTTTTTATATATTATTTGAGATTAGTGAGATACCCTAAAGATGGAGGACATTTTTTCCTCAACGAAAAACTTATTACGATGAATGTTTATAATGCCTTAAGATGTTAATATCTAGATAATGTTAAAAGCTCTGTTGAGATGGGTAACAATATAACAGGAGTTCGAAAATCTATCACGTACCGAACACTGACTGAGAAAAAAACGACTGGAATTGTTAGTAATTCCAAGCTATATTCGATCACAGGCAGACGAAAAACCTCGTTGGAAGAAGAGATGTAAACTGTAATAAAAGGAGTTCTACATACATTTTATTATAAGAAGCAGATCTCAACCGTCGACAAAATTCTAACTAAAATCAATGAAAATCAGGATTTGCCTGAAATTAAAAGAACTGAGCTCTGGAAATTGCTCAGAGAACTTAATTTTTATTGGGAAAAACCAGATGGGAAATCTGCTCTTATAGATCGTCCGGAAAATGTCCGTTGGTGAAGGAAATATCTCTCTCAAATAAAAGGTAGAGTTGCTAGAAATAACACAACTTACAAAATTAATAATTTAACTGGACTTTTGAAAGATTTTTTTGAATAAAGTTACAGCAGATAATTGCGAAAAATCCATCTAATAAAAGAATAAAGAAAATGTGGAAACTCGGTCTCGTGATCGGTGAGAGAGGAATCAGTTATAATTAATTTGAAATAAGACAGCTTCACTGACTCTGATGACGAATAAGATACGTAATGTTTACCAGCGTTAACACAATTTATTATTTAAATTTTTTGTAACATATAAAAATTAATGACATTTGATCCTTTTTTAGTGTTTAATTGTAATTCTGCAGATGGTTTAAGAAATAAATAAACTGGAACGTCAAATATCCCAAAAATGTTTTTAATTAATAATAAAATGACCAATAGTTCCAAAAAAATTTTAATATTATATTGACGAATTTATTTTTTTATGTATGTTGAACTTCTTGTATTTTTGATAATGGGTATTTTGTAAGTATTTAAATTATAACTTAGAATTTTTTGAGAGAAAAAGGCTACGTTTTAGTCTGAATGTGCCTAAAATTAAAAATAATAAAACTACAGTTGTGATTTGTGTTAAATATGTCAAAATTATCTATATTTTCTAATATATGTGAATTATTAAAAAATCATAAGAAATAAAATAATATTATAAAAACTTTTTATTTTAAGTTTATTACTGAAATAATACTCTATGCCATAAATATTTAGTGATAAAATAGACCTCCTTTTGACGCCTTCCGATGCCTATCACAAGGATTAAAATCCTTTTTAACACTTCACACATCCAAATATCTATTGCAATTCAACCCTAATAGTCCATTATTATAGACCAGTAATTTTGATTATAAAATTTCTAACCCATTCCTATGAAAAATATATGTGTCTAACAGATTTTACCAAAGACACCGGACTAAAGAACACAGGTAGTTTGCGAAGAAAAAAAAGGTAAAAAATGAAAAACTCTCCCTAGTTCTTGAATAAACTATAGTATAAAAGGCAAAATCGGGTCTATTTTCCTGAACTCCAATCTCTTGGGGGGAAGGGGCGATCGCCCCCCCCCCCCGCCCCCCTGGGTTCGCGCCTGATTGGAGCTCTTATCAAAGATATAGTGTTGACGTTTTTACTTTAGCTTCCTACTTTTTAACGACACAAAAGATTCTGGTGTCAAGTTTCTCATGCTCCCTTAGTTTTTAATCTACAGGGTAGTTTAGAAAATCTTCGTTTTTTAGGCATATCTCGTATTTCCGTTATGTTTTAACTTATCAAAAAGATAAAAATGGAGTTTTAAAGTTTTTTACGTAGAGTTCATTTTTTTTCTATAAAGTTTAGTTTTTAAGATATTAATTAAACTTACACCCTGTATATTATTTTCCAAATTGAATAAGTTTTATTTAGCCTTTTTAAAAATATGTGATGTATTTATTTCACTTTGAAAAACTAGGTCAGAATTCGATATTGTTAATAATTTACTTTATTTGTAACAATATGCTATGACCAATTTATAAGAAACAAAAGACAGATGTTCAAAACTTCACATTTTTGTCAGATTGTTATTATTTATTAAATATTTTTGTTACGTAGGTGTTGTTATTTTATTTTTTATTTATTTTCTATTTATAATGGCCGTTTATGATAATTATGAAAAGTATGATATGTTAATATGTTTTATACAAAGCAATGAAAGTCCTCAAGAATCTTCTAAATTATATTTCAATAGGTAATGTATTTAAAGCATTATCATTAGGATAACTTCTCATATCTAGCGATTGTTTTTGTTCATACCTCATAAAAAACAGAGAAAAGAAATAAATGTGTTATTTTACGCAACAGCAAAAACTTTAACATCCTGTAGAAAAATAGAGGAAGAAGATGGTGTAGCAAAATTTGATGCCGAAATATTTTTAAAAAGTATAAATATCATCCATATAAATTTAAAATAGTGCAATATTTAGACCCTGGAGATAATGAGCGCCGAGTAACGTTTTGCCAATGGTATTTAGAACAAATCCGCACAAACAAATCTTTTGGCAGATTTGTCATGTGGCCTGACGAATGTTATTTTTCGGGATGCGGGGATTTTTAATCGTCACAAGACGAAGCATTGGTCTGCAAAAAATCACCATTTAATTTTCGAAAGGGTACAACAAGGGCGCTTCACAGCACGTAGATTCCTAGAAATTCTTGAGGAAATTATTCGAGAATTGCTTGAATATGTTCTATTGGCCCATTTAAATTCAATTTATCTTCAACAAGACGGTGCTCCGAGCCACTCTGGACCAGCGAGATGGCCCCCACAATATCCCGATCTTTCCATTTTGGATTTATTTTTGTAGGGTTTAATGCGAAATCAAGTGTATAAGAGACAACATGAATCTATAGCGGAATTTCCTGAGGCAATTGATTTGGACTTCTAAACTTTTCATAATACACCTATGGTTCTCTTAAGGTAGTTCACTTGTGAAACGGCTTTTCTTAGAAATGTGATCGAATTTGAATATATAGTTTACAAAAGTGTCTTTTTTTAATTAAAAAAAAAACGAAATTTTTTAATTATCTGTGAGACGAAATATTAACAATTAAAATATGCATAATTAACATGTTGGAGGTCACTACATATAACAAAATGCCAATATATTTTGGAATATCTCACAAACGGTTTTTACCATATTTTTTAAACACTAACGCAACGTAGATCCAAAACTTGTGAATTTTTGGAAAAAACCCGAAATTTCTTGACCGTTTTGTTTAGAAAATACAGATTTTTGAAATAAAAATAATTTGAAAACACCTGACGTGTAGTGGGGTATAGTGATCACAAGTTGTTAGTTAGGTTAGTTTTTCAGAATGTGATATTTTTTTAAATATATTTTTCGATATTTTTATTTATTTCTCAATTTGTTAGGATGTCAACTTAACAAACTGTATAGGTATGAAACTCACACTATACCGGGTGTCAACGAATCTATTAGACAAGTCATAATTTCTAGAGTATTATGTGTATCAAAATGAGAATTGGTACAGGTAAATGGTATGTGAAGGGGAGAGTTTTCGCATATTTTCCACTTTCCGGCCACTTCCGGTTTCACCGGAAATGGCCCCGGTTTTGAATTTTTAAATGGAACACCCTGTATATTTTAACATTTTTGGATTTCTGAGACAATTCTAGATCAGAATGTGACATTTTAAAAACTTTTTACGTCTACTTCATTTTTTTAGAGCCACTTTTAAAATTGCATCTAGGTGGCCATGGTTGGACGCAAACTAATCTAACGGCCTTAGGTGATGTCAAAAAAATACAATCGCAAAGTTTTAGTTACTAGTATGAAAGACAGGAATAAGACAAGTTGACAAAATTACGTTTTTATTTCTAACTATTAATTTTCAAATGGCGACTCCTTTTTGACAACTACTTTTCGAAAAAAGCATTCTTTGACGAATCTAACGGTACTAATTTATTTGCGATTGGATAAGACATAAGAACAGAAATTAAATATTATTAAGCAAAATACTGGATAATTTATTTACTTATGACAAGTGCGCCATGGACAGCCATGATGCATAATAATTTGCAACTGTTTTTATCAAGTCTTCTTTGGAAAACAAAGCACTCACTTAAGTAGATAATGACAGTGACATACGCTCTAAGAACAGACGTAAAAGTTTCTTAATTTTCGTTAAGTTTAGTTTAAATTTTCGTTAAAATAATGTATACTCAAAGTTAAAAAGTGGATATGTTATTAATATTTGGAGAGTGTCATAGAAATTCAAGGAATGCTGCCGAGTTGTATACTCATAGATATCCGAATCGGCAACATCCAGCCCATCAGTATTTTTCGTATGTCGAGACTCGTTTTAGGCAAATAGGAAATCAAGAGGCGGAACAGAGGTTTATCATAAATAAAGAGACTGAGATTAACGTACTTGCTTTGGTTGAGGTTGATAAAACAGTTTCGTTAAGAAAAATTAGTGAAGAACTGCAGATAAGTTATGAATCAGCAAGAAAAATACTGAAAAAGCATGGATATCGAGCATTTAAATATCAGTTACATCAACATTTGTATACTGAGGATGGCGATAGACGGGTAGTGTTTTGTGATTGGCTGCTTCAAAATCATGTTTTCCAAAGAAGACTTGATAAAAACAGTTGCAAATTATTAAGCATCATGGCTGTCCATGGCGCACTTGCCATAAGTAAATAAATTATCCAGTATTTTGCTTAATAATATTTAATTTCTGTTCTTATGTCTAATCCAATCGCAAATAAATTAGTACCGTTAGATTCGTCAAAGAATGCTTTTTTCGAAAAGTAGTTGTCAAAAAGGGGTCGCCATTTGAAAATTAATAGTTAGAAATGAAAACGTAATTTTGTCAACTTGTCTTATTCCTGTCTTTCATACTAGTAACTAAAACTTTGCGATTGTATTTTTTTGACATCACCTAAGGCCCTTAGATTAGTTTGCGTCCGATCAAGGCCACCTAGACGCAATTTTACAAAAGGCTCTAAAAAAATGAAGTAGACGTAAAAAGTTTTTAAAATGTCACATTCTGATCTAGAATTGTCTCAGAAATCCAAAAATGTTAAAATATACAGGGTGTTCCATTTAAAAATTCAAAACCGGGGCCATTTCCGGTGAAACCGGAAGTGGCCGGAAAGTGGAAAATATGCGAAAACTCCCCTCTTCACATACCATTTACCAGTACCAATACTCTAGAAATTATGACTTGTCTAATAGATTCGTTGACACCCGGTATAAACGTCACTATATACATGTTTACTCTATAGACATTTGCGGCGCTGCCAGATTTATTATATTTAAAGTTATTACTGTATAAGAATGTGCCTGTGTATTGAAAATTAACTTATGTTGGGTACAGTCTCGTACAAAAACAAAGTTCTTTAGTCCTGAGAATTTTTAACTTTTGGTACTTACTTAAAAGCTATACTTTTGTCTACGATTGTCACGAGCGAACTACCTTAAACACAATTAGAAGAATAACAAAACTGTGGCGATATTGCATTCGAGAAAGCGGCCGTCATTTTGTTTTTAGTTTCAGTGTTTCGTTTTGTCTTTGTTACTTTAGTTTTATGAAATAATGTTGTTCTTGTTTCTTTGCAATCATATTTCAGTATTCTGGTTTTATAATAACAGTGTTGTTTAAAGTAAAAATATAATAATAATTAAGTGTTTACTATTGAAAAGATAGAAAAATATTAAAATTAACTTTTAGTGTATCTCATCTTTGGTATTTTTGTCAAAACTTTACATTTGTTTCTTATAAACTGGCCTACTGTTACAAATAAAGTAAATTATTGAAAATATCGAATCCTGACCTTGGTTTTCAAAATAAAATAAACACATTTTATATTTTTGGAAAGCCTAAATTATACTTAATCAATATCTAAAATAATACACAGGGTGTCCTATTTAAAGAATCGTAAGTTTGGTTAATATCTCAAAAACTAAAATTTTTAGAAAGAACTCTATAAAAATCATTTTTTACCTTTTTGATAAATTAACGAAGATTTTCAAACGCACCCTGTAGATTAAAAACTAAGACAGCCATGACATAAAAATTGATAACCGCAACACTCTATCTTTGATAATAGCTCCAAAATAAAGACCTATTTATTTTATATTATTGCGCTTTTTACCTAAAACTTGTAATTTTTCCCCACTTGATTGTGATTATCGTCGTTGTGTTTACGGTCGTTTAAACCAAATAGATTCGCAAAGAGAAAAAGTCAAATCGTAGACAATCTCTGATAAAATCGATTAGCTCAAGTCAGATGAAGGCTTGGAAAACCCATGGAAAACCCGAATTTATTTAACATGACGCTCTATCGATCGATTTTCCGTTTTCTGTTTTCATTACACGCGGAACAGACGGCAAATCTCGAATTTGAGAAGCTTTTCATCAGTTTTGTGGTACATGATTGAGTTAAGAATAAATAACGTTTCTTAAACGGATCGGAAACGGGAATTCTTTGGAAATTAGTGGAAAGAAGGGTTACAGTTTATTAAATTTAATTTAAAAAATGTTAAATGGTATTTTGAAAAGTAAAATAAAAATCGAATAAAAGTTTATTTGAAAATAACATAATAATTTAAATAATAATTAAAACTAGAATTTTAATATTAGATTCCCTTGATTTCGCGCCAGCTAAAGTTTTCAGTGACCTCTGGTCTTACCCCAGATCTAGCCGAAAACAGTACAGTGTTATGCAACGGCATTATATGTAGAATTTGATATTTTTCGTAGCATTGCTTTATAGGTTAAAAAGAGACTTAATTTTTTCATCGCGTTTAAAATTAAGAATTTTTTCGGAATACTTTTTTTTTTTTTTTTTGGGGGGGGGGTTATACATTTTAAAAATATATGTAATGGTTCTTTCTTGACCATCATATTCATCCATTCTTTCGCTAAAATCATAAAAAATATTTCTCTTCAAGATTTGAATTGTCAAAAAGAAAAGTAAGGGAAGGTAAAGAGAAATGGACTCGGGAATAATATGACCAGATTGAAAGATTTCATCAACTGCGTGACTCCTTTAAAATATATAAAGAATGATAAAAGTCCAGGTCACGATGATATATATGTAGAAGTTTTTAAGCAAGTCGGTATTAAAAAACTTACATACCTTTTTAATGTGATATATAAGTCTGAACAAATCCCAGTGGATAGGGTAAGGTGTCGCAAGTGTGCGGAGTTGAGGAATAAAATGATATAAATGAAATAAAAACGGTTACATTTAAATCAAAAAGGTTTAATATAATGATCAACAAATCAACTTTGATATACTATAAGAAAAATCAATTTAGTCTTAAACTCTTCTTAATTAACGATCTAATTGAGATCGTGGGTAATTGTGCCCTCTTGATAATACAATTCCACAAGAGTACGCATAATACTCCCAATGAGTGCGCACACTAATGAACACGCATAAATCACACTTTTAGATTCCAATACCGATGTTAGATGTCTTTTTATTGTGCCACTGTTCAGTGCACAAGCTGCACTGAATCCAGTATTCAACAATAGGCTCCTTAAAATTCTCCTGGAAACCAGGGCATCTTCACATATTGGTCTTATTCCTTGGTGGTTTCTTTGGTTTTGATAGCGGTTTCTGTTATGTTTTGTTTGTTCTTCTGGGTATTTTTTTCTTATCAACTTCAGTTTCTTCCCCTAGTTTTTTTTCTCGGAAGAGTCTGTATTTATTTCAGATTTTTACTACGGTTTGGTGTTTTTCGGACAAAAGATACTTTTGGGAGTGGAACTATGTCCATAAATAAGCAAGTTGGTTTATCGATTAATATGTTCTTTTAGCAAAGGCACGCTAGCAGAAGTGCCAAGAATCGTGGCTTGACTGGTTATTGCTACGTTTAGTACACCTTCTATTATATCAGGACAAGTTTCGTCGTGCTCAGCAGTTGGAATGTTACTACAATCTTCTTCCAGCCACTCAGTTACCATACCTGCGAGACAGTCAGCATCACGAAATACATCTCTATCGAAAGAACATATTCCTTGGACTTTGAAATCTTCAATGGCATTATAAATATTTGCAGTCCTCATATAAGTAGCGTTGAACAAAGTGGCTATCGGGTAGATGGTAATAAGTCTTCTAGGATGATTTGTCATCTATTTTTCACTGACTTACAAAATATTTCTTCAGTGGTGAAAAAAAGCAACGATCTAAATTAAATTTTTTCTACTAAAGTTAACTGCAGCAAGACTAGTGTGCGCTAAATAATTATCCAACACCAATAATACCGGACAAGTCTCTGTAGGCTTCGCATGGTATTTAAAATGATTGAGCCAGTCCAAGAATAAATCTGTATTCATTCTACCAGACTCCGTACAAAATATATAGAATTTGCTGAAACTTCTCATAAAATATAGCATCTAAAGTCTTTATATGATTAATTAAGTCTTTTCCCCACATGAAGCCTAAAGGTAGATTTAAATCTGCCTAAGGATGTAGGAACTTCTTCTCTTTTTAATCTTTTACGTAGGCTGGACTCGGGTATACCCAAAAATTCAGCGATTTTTTGCAATAACATCCTAGTACAGAGACCCTCAAAATACAACTGAAGTTGGCACGTCTACCTTTGTTGCCATTTCAAAAAAAAGCAAACCCAAAAACTGCGAAGACGACAGACTCATTAGCTTGATGAGCTACGCGCTTAAAACCTTCTTTCGAATAATTTATGAAAGAACATATAAACAGTGTGAAGATATAAGTGGCGATACACAGTTCGGATTTATCAAAGAACTAGGCACTTTTTTCTCAATGAAAGCAGTTCTGGGAAAAACGCTATGACCAAAGGTAAGATGTTTTCATTTGCTTTATTGACTACCAGAAAGCTTTTGATAACGTAAATCACGAGCTATTGTTGGAAAAATTATAGCACATCGGTATAGATGATAAAGGTAGAATAATCAAAGAACTATATTGGTAACATTTGGCTGAAATCCATATTAATGGCGACCTGTCAACAGAGGCTTTCAGCTTAATGAAAGAAGTCCATCACGGATGTGTACTGTCACCTGTTCTGTTTAATATTTACGTTAAGAAAATATTTCAGTTTGCATTAGAAAATGGACAAGATGTATCAGAGTCAATGGCTTCCCAGTAAACAATATCTTATATGCAAATGATACTACAGTCTTAACTAATAACCTTGAGAATCTCCAGTCACTATTAAAAAAGATTGACGAGTACGGTGAAGAGTTCGAGCTATATATTAATACTACCAAGACAAAAATTATAGTGATTAGTACATCACTCCTCTTAACATCAACGGGAAAAATATTGAACGTGTCGCAAGAGTCGCATATCTTGGACCTCTTCTAAATGAAAAGTGGGAATGTGTTGACGAAGTGAAGGGAAAAATTGGTCGTGCAAAAACAACCTTCCTTAACCTTAAGGATCTTTTTAACTAGAGGACAACTAATGGGCACTGTAAAACAACGAAGTGGCATATCTAGGGCATATACTGAGAAGTCACTTAAGAGCCATACCAACAACTTCAGTATAAAATCTCAATATAGGTTATGTCAACAATAACTTTGCACTAGATTATAACAAATTTCCTTGGTTATACACGACGTTTGTCCCAAAAGTATCGAGCCTACCTTCATATCTCCGCATTGGTGTTATTCCTTATCATCCGGTGAATGACATCCTTCAAAATAGTCCCCATTTAATTGAATAACACGTTCCCAGCGGTGTTTCCACTTCCTGAAGCCAGTTTTCGGAATTGCGAAAAGTCGCACGGAGCTACGTTGGGACTGTTCGGAGGCTGGGAAAGCTGTACGACTTGATGCTTTGTTAAATATTGCTGCACAAGGTTCGATGGATGCGCTGGCGCGTTGTCGTGGTGAAGCAGCCAATCACCGTTTGTCTAAAGCTGTGGCCATTTTCTTCTGACTGCGTCACGCAATCTTTTCAACACTTCAAAGTAGTATTCTTTAGTGACCGTGTGACCTCTTAGAGCATATTCGTAGTGCACAAAACCTTCATAATCAAAGCAAACAGTCAACATTGTCTTCACTTTGCTCCGACTTTGATGTGCTTTTTTTGGTCATGGCGATTCAAAATGCTTCCACTGTGAAGACTGTCGCTTTGTTTCTGAATCATAGCCGTAAACCCATGATTCATCACCAGTAATAATCTTCTTGAGTAGATTTCTATCATTAGAAACCATTTCCAAGTGGTCTGAGCGATTTCAAAGCGAAGATTCTTCAGCTCTGCCGTTAGCAATTTTGGGATGAATTTCGCACAGACGCGAGCCATTGCCAAATTCTCTGTCAAAATTCTCCAAACAGTAGTTTTTGGTATTCCAAGATCACTTTCTAGTTCGCGTACGGTCAACCGACGATCTCCTTCAATTGCAAGTCGCACACGCTCGACATTTATTGGTGTAATTGCGTTCGAAAATCGGCCAGAGCGAGAATCACTATCAACTGACGTGCGGCCATCTTTAAATCACTTGTACCACTCTTTTATTCTTGCTTTACTCATACACACCTCTCTAAATGCCTTATTCATCATATTAATTGCTTCCGAGCAAGTTTTTCCAAGATTAAAGCAAAACTTAGCTCCTATGGTTTCTACATGCTAATTTAACAACTGTCTACAACAACGCTTTTTAGCATTCATTGGAACAGAAACAAATATCTTTTCTGAGGTGTGGACGTCAAGTACAACGTGGCACTAAACATTATTTAAAAAACATTTTATAACGGCTAACGAATAAAAATCTCAAGCGTTGCCTTGTTTACTATGATGTGGCGTCATACGTAATACGTGGCCAGTGTCATTACTCATATTGCGTTTCTGCGCTTTTTTCACAATTAACACTTTTTAATTGATTTTTACCGCAAATATGACAAATCTTCAGAAAAAAATTATGTTGTGTGCATGAAATTTAATAAAAAATAATATGACATAATTTCCCCTTAAATAGCTAAATACCCTATTATGAATATAAGATATTTTTAAGTGATTATTTTTAAAATGTTAAAAGAGAAAATGTAACATGTAAATGATCTTTCTTTTATATATAAATGACCCGACCAAAATTGATATCCGAGGAACATTTACATTATTTGCAGATGACGCAACAATTTTATGTCATGGAAAGAATGGCTGTGATTTGAAACATATTATTGAGTGTGACTTGATTAGAGTGAATGAATGGTGTGCTGCAAATTGTTTAAGTTTTAATTTTACTAAAATCAACGTGTTAAGTTTCAAATTTACCTGTGATAGTTTAACTTTAAATAATCATTTTATAGGGAATAAGCTAGTGACTAGATTTTTAGGTATACTTATTGACGATAAGTTGAAATTTACTGACCACATAATGGCATTATGTTGGCTGCCAGGTGTTATGCGGTACGTACAGTGTCAAGGGAATTAGATTCAAATGTGGCTAGAACAGTGTATTTTTCGTTGATTGAATCTCATTTGAGATACGGAATTGCATTTTGGGTATTTTGTAGTCGGCAGTTATTAAATTCGATTCTTGTTTTACAAAAGCGAGCAGTGCGTTATTATTTAATGTAAAAATGAAGGAGCATTATAGGCCTTTATTTATTCAGGGCAAAATATTAACAGTGATAGGCATTTTCATTTTAGAAATAGTGGGACTGATTCATAAAAAATATAAAAATTATTCAACTCCAAACCCATATAATACACGTAATAATGGCCTGCCATTGCCCATTCCCAGGACTACTCTCACTAAACAGTCTCTTATTTTTGAGGGAATTAAAATATATAACAAAATTCCCCTAAAGTATAGAAATATTATGGACGATAAATTGCTTAGGAAAAAACTTAAGGGCTTTCTTGTGACACGACCGTATTAGTCACTGGAAGAATATTTTGCTGATCATTTTTAACAAGGTGTGTTTGTGCTTTCAAAATGGGTGTAATGGTGTAATTTTATGGCTATTTTTGTCTTATTTTACTTTATTTTATTTGACATTAAACTTTTAAATTAATTTAGTAGACATTTATTTTATTTTATTTTAGGTGCCTGTTTTGTTAATTATGAACTTTTGTTTATTTACACTGTTTATTTTGATTACTGACTTTAATCACGTGTTTATTGTTATCATTGATCTAAGTTTTTTTTTCAGTTTTTTGTTGTCACAATTTCTTGTGTTGCATATGTTTTTGTTTATATTTATTTTTAAGTTTTTGTTCTGCATAGTGCTTTGTTAACAAGATTGATTTCTTTACAACAATAAAGCTTATTATTATTATATGATTATAACATTTAGTTATTTTCCCATTTCTGATCACCCCACAATAAAAATATTTCAAAATAAATTATTAAACCAATATTTTTTCTAACAAAGGAGGAAAATCTAATATCAGTTTTTCGCTATCACTTGTCTGAGGAAAATCGTTTCCATTTTCGTCGCTTCCGCAGCGCCACACCGGTCTTTAATTGAATTAAAAGCCGTTATCAGTAGCGCTTTGCCCAATGCCTGCGTGTAACGCGAGGGAAAGTTTTCGAGGGGTTTGCGAGAGGGGTGCCTTCAGCGCCGCTTTAAAGTTGATTTGTTTCGCTTCACTGGCTGCGAGATGCTCCAATCAATGCGGTTCGTCCCCGCTACAGAGATAATACGAATACATTTGGCTAGGCGGGAGAAAACCAAACCGGCAAAATAACTTTATATCTGACAATCTTTTATGAAAAACATCGAAACGTGGTTTCGGCGTGGGTTTATGGGGGTTTATACCAGGCGCGACAACTTTATTTTGCGTAGCAAATGACGTTATTGCATGCATATTCCAGGTTATGTAAAATTCAGTACTGCAATATTAAAATCAATATCAAATAATTCAATTATTGACAAGAAACCACAATATACGCAGAAAAAAATTTTCTTGTCTTAAAATTTCTGCTTTCTTGACCACTTATGGACAAAATTATCGAATATTTACATCTTTTGGAAAAATTTTGATGAATTAGGTAATTTAGTCATTTTGTATTAGAAAGAAAAGTTTTGTTACACATTTTAAAAGAACAATATTAAGTTTTTGTTAAAAAAATATAAAAAAAGTTATTACTGTATCGTACGAAAATAAAGGATACTTCAGTGGCGTAGTTTAATTTTTACCGCCCGTAAAGTTTGCCACCGGGGTACAAGCAAAAATTGTCGCCTTTTCTTTTCTACGATAAGGAATAATTTGTCATAAAGACAACATTTATTAGAGGGAATCAAATTTAAGCCGCAAATTTGAAAATTTTCAATAAAGAAATTGTTTCTCAAAACCTAAAAATTCTTAAAATCTTCAAAACAATAAAATTCAATTGGAAATATATGTTTAAAGTTTTTGTATTGATCAATTGTTAAGAGCAACATTATTGCCTCCTGTTAACAAGACATATAACTACTTGGGCGTGTAGTCAAACAACAAACTCTTATGGAAGAATCATATATTATACCTGGTGAGCAGGGCGGGAAAAGGCTTAAACATCTTAAAACAATTTTTCCGTTTTTCCAGAGGAGCTCATCAAGATGTGGGGTTGCTCTTTTACAGGTCGTTTGTTCGTTCTGTTCTCGATTATGGTTACTTTTATACAGTTCGGCTAGTAATACGCACCCACTTAAAATCGATAGGGTGCATTTAAAATTCCTCTGGGTGTAATGATGTAACTATTAGAATCTCCTTTAGCATTTCGAAGAGAAAGCATCTAAATTTATATTTAGATTATAAAGAATTAATAGCAAAAATTTATGACTTGTTCATTAAAATACTTACAGAAAAATACTGGGCTAAAAAGCATAACCCAGTGATTTTTGCAGCCGATGCAGAATGTCAAGAATTGGGATATCTCATTGATAAACTTCCAAAATCTAAAGGTATATTTTAAACAACCTATAAATATTAACCCCGAGATTAAAATTCCTATATATCTCGATAATGTATGCTGCAATTTTAAATTTAAAGAATATATTACAAACTATGCAATCTTCTGCTATATCATATGCCTTAGAATGAGCTATTGCTCAACAATTTAACAGATAATGTTATGCTTTGACTCACACTCTGCTTTCAAAAAAATTTCCTACAAATTTTAATCTGTTCTCAAATCGTTTTATTGTTTAAATTATAGGAACCCTTAATTAAACATACAAACAAATATATTTTCTTTGGGTTATGATTTAACCAACATTGAAGGCAGGCGCGGATCCAAGGGGGGGCGGTGGGGGCGATCGCCCCCCCCTCCAAGAGCTTTGAGTTCAGGAAAATAGACCCGATTTTGCCTCTTATACTATAGTTTATTCAAGAATTAGCGAGAGTTTTTTTTATCCTCTTTTTTCTTCGCAAACTACCTGTGTTCTTTAGTCCGGTGTCTTTGGCAAAATCTGTTAGACACATATATTTTTCATAGGAATGGGTTAGAAATTTTATAATCGAAAATACCGGCCTATAATAATGGACTATTTGGGTTGGATAGCAATAGATATTAGGATGTGTGAAGTGTTAAAAAGGACTTTAATCCCTGTCTTAGGCGTCGGAGGGAGGTTCATTTTATCACTAAATATTTATGGCATAGAATATTATTTCAGTAATAAACCTAAATTAAAAAGTTTTTATAATATTATTTTATTTCTTATGATATCTTAATAATTCACATACATTAGAAAATATAGTTATATTTAACACAAATCACAACTGTATTTTTATTATTTTTAATTTTGGCATAGAAACCGTTTTAGGCACATTCAGACTAAAATGTAGCCTTTTTCTCTCAAAAAATTCCAAGTTATAATTTAAATACTTACAAAATACCCATTATCAAAAATACAAGAAGTTGAACATATATAAAAAAATAAATTCGTCAATATAATATTAAAATTTTTTTGGGGCTATCGGTCATTTTATTATTAATTAAAAACATTTTTAGAATATTTGACGTTCCAGGTTATTTATTTCTTAAACCATCTGCAGAATTAAAATTAAACACTAAAAAGGGATTCAAGTGTAATCAATTTTTATATGTTACAGAAAATTTAAATAATAAATTGTGTTTACGCTGGTAAACATTATCTAATTCGTCATCAAAGTCAGTGAAGCTATCTTCACTCAAATTAATTATAATCTCTCACCGATCATGAGATTGAGTTTTCACATTTTCTTTTATTCTTTTATTATATAGATTTTTCGCAATTATCTGCAGTAACTTTATTCAAAAAAATCTTTCAAAAGTTCAGTTAAATTACTAATTTTGTAAGTTGTATCTTTTCTAGCAACCCAACCTTTTATTTGAGAGAGATATTTCCTTCTCCAACGGACATTTTCGGGACGATCTTTAAAAAAAGATTTCCCATCTGGTTTTTCCCAACAAAAATTAAATTCTCTGAACAATTTCCAGAACTCAATTCGTTTAATTTCAGGTAAATCCCGATCTTCATTAATTTTAGTTTGAATTTTGTCGACGGTTGGGATTTGCTTCTCATAATAAAATGTAGGTACAACTCCTTTTATTGTAGTTTACATCTCTTCTTCCAACAAGGTTTTTGGTCAGCCTGTGATCGAATGTAGCTTGGGGGTACTAACAGTTCTAGTCGTTTTTTTCTCCTTCAGTATTCGGTACATACTGGATTTTCCAACTCCTGTCATGTTGGAACACATCTCAATAAAGCTTTTAACATTATTATCTAGGTATTGATATCTTAAGGCATCATAAACATTCATCGTAATAAGTTTTTTGTTGAAGAAAATATGCCCTGGTATAACGATTTTGTAATAAATATAGATGTGAAAGCTACATCTTTTGGGTATCTTACTAATCTCAAATAATATATAAAAACAAGCACAAACAAGATAAATCACTAAGGGTCACTGTAAGG
Source organism: Diaprepes abbreviatus (assembly GCA_034092305.1). Lineage (NCBI taxonomy): Eukaryota > Metazoa > Arthropoda > Insecta > Coleoptera > Curculionidae > Diaprepes > Diaprepes abbreviatus. The sequence goes on from JASJET010000116.1 coordinate 245,355, forward strand.
TGTACTTTGCTCACTGACAGAAATTTAATTGAACTATCAGAAATTTTATTGTTGCAGTAAATTTATAAAAGCTTATAATATTTAAATATAATTAGATTTACGGCAGTTCTCAGTAACTAGGGGGCACTGAAGCAGGTACGTTGGAGGTTTCGATAACAGTTTTATTACTCTCTCTAGTTCTTGAATAGAGTATAGGAATGTGTATGCTTGCGATCGCCCCTCCTGCTTTTTATATTAGGAATGTGTATGCTGCTGGCACTCCCCCCCACCGTTGACAACTTGTTTTCCTTGCGATAGGTCCCCCACAAGAGCTTTGAATTCAGGAAAATAGACCCGATTTTGCCTCTTATACTAGAAATGTGCATGTTGATCGCACCCCCCCCCCCCTGTCGGCAACTTGTTTTTTCTTGTGATCGCCCCCCCTCTCCAAGAGCTTCAAATTCAGAAAAATAGCCCCGTCCCTGCCTTTTACACTTGAAATGGGAATATTGCTGGTGTACCTCCCCCCCCCCCCGGCTACAACTTGCTTTCGCTTGTCATACTGTACTTTTGTCATGTCACCGCCCCCCCGCTCCCCAAGGAGAGAAGCTGGATCCGCCCCTGATTGAAGGTAATATTATTGCAGACCAAACTGCCAAATCTAGCAATTTTTCCGAGTGCTTATATCTCCTTACTTAATCTGGCTGCTCAAGTTTCGGATATCTTTACAAAACAAAGTAGAAATTACCTGTTATTTGAAATGAATGAAACTATGGTGGTTTCACCGGTGTAGTGCTTTGCTTGAAAGAATAATACATATAAACAACTATGGTGGTTTCATCTCCACACATATCATGTTTAATTGTTTACAAGGGTAAACTTGCATTTTATTCGGACATTTTAATTCTAAAAATTATGATATTTAAAGGAATTCTTTGAAAATATTTTTTTATGAATAACATGTTGACGTGTTTCAGAGTTTTTGAAGAAATAGTAAAAGGGGTGGGTTACCCCAAATACTTTTCATTAATATCTCAAGTTCTAATCCAGATATTTTCACAAAACGAAATGTAAATTAGCTGTCATTTCAAATTAAGTGAAACTATGCTTATCTACGCAGATATAATCCTTGATTTTTTATTAAGATAATCCTGCATTTCATTCATATATTTTCATTCAAAAAATTACATATTTTAATGAAAATAAACACTAAATCCTAATAGAAATTTCTAAAAATATTTTTTATGAACAACATTATAAAGTAATCTTGACGTCCTATGATTGTCGAGAAAAACTGTAAAAAACAAATACTGCTTTTTAATACCTTAAGATTTAATACATAATAATGCACAAAACCAATATGCAAATTATTTTTAATTTGCAAGCAAGGTTATTTCAGGGTAAACGTCTATTTGATTCTTATTTTTAATTCTCAAAATTAACAAATTACCTTACAAATGGAGAAAAGACAGAAAATACTAGATGTTGACCTGAACCGATGATGGCAATGCAACTTTGACAGTGACATAAAACTTAACTTAAAAGAAATTTCAAGAAAGCTGCCAAACGAAAGAATGAACGGAAGAATTACATTAGAATAGTAGGCAAGAAAACTGAGATTCGTCTGGATATAGGTAACACTAAGTTTAGGAACAATAAAGATAAACACAACCACCCACGGTCTAGTGAATACCAAGCGAAAGTAGAGGTCAAGCAGTGATAATCAAATATAACATAAAACCTTCTTTTGTGGTGTAAAAATGTAGCGAAAATTCAGGAATATGAAATAACCGAGCTGGGAAAGAAATTCACAAGGAGTTGAACCATGGATATTTGTAGTAAAATCGAAAATGCCATTAACCGACAAATGAAGCGTACCATTTGTTATTCAAAAAATTTCTAAGAGATACTTGAAGGAAAGGATATTGGGTCTTACTGTAACGTGAATATTTGCAAAAACACGGTAAAGTCAATTGAATTTGCCATAGTAAACTTAGACTGAAATTTAAATTGTGCCAACCTGTTATAAAAAAATAGCGTAGAAAAAGACTAGATTATTACTATTGAGAATTTGACATTTTTTTATATATATTATTCCTGCATACCCTGTGTAGAAGCACTTAAATTTTAATGGTTTGTATTAAACTCAGCAAAGTCTATTTTATGTTATCTTTTAGTCATATTTATACGACCTAAAACTTTGTTTTGATCTTATAGGAAACATAAAACTTAACAAAGTGGTTATAAGTAAAATTTGTTTAAAATATTTTCTTTGTGTACTAGTAGTCAATCGCGGATTTGATATATTAAATAATTCTGATTTTAATTTTTACAATAAGTCTTTTGGGTTTCAGGTATCATCAATAAACAGGGTACTACGCAATTTGGCAGCTCAAAAAGAACAGGAGTCTCAAAGTCCACCCTCCTCAACCACGAACGATAGTGTCTACGATAAGTTGAGGCTCCTTAATGGCAATCAAAGTTGGAGGCCAACGCCTTGGTATTCTGCGGGGAACACATTCCCGTTACAACCTCTCAGTCCTCCGCCCACAATCTTATCTGATGATATCAACACCAAAAAAGGTAAGAATATCATTAAGAAATATGTATTTTTTGATTAAACCTATAGTTCCATTAAGAAAAAAAGGTGTATGGTGTTTGACTGATGTAGAAAGGTGTTAAGACGATTTTTTTACCAGCCTCAGGACAGTTCGATCTCCTTTGAAAACGAAACTTCACTGGTATTTTAAAAGGGCGCTAGATCTCGCAAGTAGGTGTAAGATAAATGAAAACGTAACAGAGCAGAGCTGAAAGCTAGTGACAGCACCAGCGAGCAAAGTGCCAACCTAACCCCTATGCCGGAGAGTAAGGGTGGGTGATTAAGGGCGCCACTGCATTTGAGCCAAGGTCAAAGCAGAAACCCTCCACGTTGTTGTGTGGACTTAGCTGTCAGTTTGCTCTGACCAAAATTAAAGCAACAAATAAAAAAAGCAAAAACAAGTAGATCTGGGATCAAATAAAACGCTTAATAAAATTTTAATGATGCACTTTAATTAAAATTAGGATTATAATGATAAAATCTTCTCTCGAAATTAACTCTTACTGATAAAAGGAAAAAATTAAGCACTGCAAGGTAGCAGATATCAAAAACCCAAAAACTTAAAAATTTCAAAATTCAATAAATACATATTTATCGATATTCACAAAAAAAGATACAGTGGGTCCCAAAATATATTTTAATAATATCCTAAAGTGGTTAATTTTGGATTTAAATGAGACTTAAAATAACATACTACGGTTGGTTTTAAAATATGTTTAAATTACTCTCGGTAAAAATCAATTTTGAGCTGAAACCTTTTTAAATTTTAAATCCATGTAGGATTGCTTTAATAGTTGTTAATTTAAAGTTTTTTACCCGATGTTTTTGGGGTCTAGACTAATTCCTTCGTTGACACATGCAAACTGCCCAACATCCATGTCTCCAGGTCTATCCCGGTAAAAAAAAACATAACTACCAACCTGATAAAAGATACGGTAGTCCAAAACACAACAAAATTACTGGGATAATTTTCGGCTTTCCATGTCAGAATCCCAAAAATTTGGCAACTAAAAATTGAGATGCAAGTCTGCAGCTGTTTCGGCCGAATCAAACCAGGAAAAAGTGAAAAATCAAGGCAAAATAGCCTCCATGTATAACCATAACTCAGCTTGCGCACTAATCGACTTCCGTTAGGCGCTTTCAGTTACCGCCTGTGAAAAAAATGACAGCTCAAAAAGAATGACACTGGGCAACACCTGTCAGCCGAAATGCCTTTGTCAGTCAAGCCAATTCGTTAATCATTAGCATTTTTAAATCAAAACAAAAATTATAAATCTGATAAGTATCCCAGTAGTTATTTTTAAATTCAAGAAATATATATTAATACATAAATAAGAGATTCCTACAACCCAATATGAATACAATTCTATTCAAATATAAAAATAAATGGCATGAAAAAAAAAAGATCTAATTGAATACAAAAAAGGAAGCAGTAAGTTTGACATCAATAAGAGAGTACCTCAAGCACAGTATAATGAAATACCAAAAAAGGACAAAATGCTGCTTACTTAAAAAATAGAATTAATTGAAACTGTATTTAATGAAATGCTTTTCTTTAAAGAATCCTTGAAAATATTTAAGGAAAATGATACTGTGTTGCCCATAACGATAGTATTTGCAAAATAAGGTTAAATTGACTGAATTAGCCATAGTGAATTTACACGCAAAATTGAACTTTCACAAAAACTTGAATTCTGACTACAATATGTTAAAGTGAAAAATTTCAGTTATCACTTTTTTTCCAGGCTTTTTTAAAAATCAATTTACTTAGAAATATAATATCCCTAAGCGATAGAATACATTGTGAGATTTGACAATAGAACTGAATTTAATTTTTTACACGTCACACTTTGTGAGAAATGATGGGCCAATGATCGTAAACCAAACCGTTTTTTCAACAGATTTCAATGATTATCAACAAAATACCTATATTTACTTTTGAATTTAAAGGTAAGGTGTCCACAGACATGAAATAAAACAACGTAATTTAACCCCTTGTCTTATTAAGTCTGGTCGCCATTTCGTAAGATCGTAACATCAATTTTCGGTCGGTCCTTTTGGTTTAAAAAATGCGTTAGCTGATGGGATAGAATAAAGTTTCAAGTTGTTGTTATTAACTGCAAACGAAGCGATGTCGTTTTTCATTTCGAGCTTAAAACATGAAAGAGCTTAGCCGTCTAACTTTCCTAAGTTCTGCTACATGTCTATACTCACCTTTAGCTTGACAAAAGAGTGAGTTGAAATTATTCTCACTCACCTTTCGCCTACTAACTTTTTGACCTTGAATAAACGAATGAATGAATAAAAGATGGTGATACTTAATCATCCATACCTAGGCCTTGCCGTGGCCTTTACATCCTACCATGGCTTACTACTTGCCTGACGGCCTCCAGTAAAATTTTTTTTCCGAAATGTCTCTGCTTCAAACCGTTGAACTCTGGGCACTGTTTGAGGATATGGTCAACAGTTTTGTCCTTTTCCAGATACCATCTCTACATCGAGCCATATACGACACCAGTCTTATAAAGATGGCTACTTAGGTGACAATGTCTTGTCAACAGTTCCACTACGATTTGCAGTTCTTTCTTTCGTAAGGACTGAAGCTTCCTAGTAAGCCATGCGCTAGGTCGAGTTATATATTCCTTGAGACACCTCATTCTAGGAGCCTCTCTCGACGATTCAATAAATTTATTTTGCAGCAACTTTACTTCCCTTTTGCCAATGGCAATTCGATCAGGTAGAATTGGTTGAGGACAATTTATTTCACTCGTTGATTCTATCTTTGCGAGACAGTCTGCCTTCTCTTTTTTGTGTGAATACCCGAGTGACGTGGGACCCATATGAGTCTGATTATGCAGTCGTTTCATGTCAGACTCTCGAGTACATCCTTGCACTCAGATACCACTAGCGAAGTTACGGTACTAGACTTCAGTGCCAATATCGCATTGTCTACTGTTTGAGCAAATTTTGATTATCATATTCCTGTTTATGTTCCTCTCAAAGAGATCGTCACACTGCAGAATAGCATAAATTTCCGCTGAAAGATTGTCGCACGTTTTCCGACTCCCGTGCTCTTGCCGAACACTCCAGCTCTAGCTTTTTCATTCTGTCGAGATCTATCTGTAAACCACCAGCATTCATTTCTCTGAAGATTTTGCTCTTCCTCTGAATCCTTCCTACTTGGCAAAAGTACCTCAAAAGAGTGGTTGGATCTCAAAAGCGGTGTCATGTAAATTTTTGGCATGGAGAGTGATATAAATCTCTACGCCATCCATTCCCTGATACATAAATAGCTGTCCGGCCCAGTTCCTAGATGCTGAGACGATAAACAGCCTTCAGGACCTTGTTCTCTATGTATAAGTTTATGTAGGTTGACTAGTACCTCCAAAACCCCAGTGGGGGCAATTTTCATCGCACTCAAGTCATTCTTTGTTGTATTAGGCCACCATATAATAGTGGCGTACGTGATCATGTGACCGATCATCATACTATATATCCAAAATAGCATTTTCGGTGTCAGCCCTCATGTGCACGCAAAGACTAGTTTACAAGCCCAAAAAACACATATGGCCTTCTTGATTCGAGCCTCAATATGATCGTTCTAGCTCAGTCGTGAGTCCAGAATTACTCCCAGGTATTTAACTGTCTTTTTTTCACCGTATTGTTCTTCTCAACCTGCGGGAAGCACTTTCTTAAGCTAGAGGCAAATTTGCTACTTCTAAGGAGATGTTAAACTTGTACAGGGTGAGTCAACGATTGGATGAAGTAAATTTGTGCCTTTTCGGTGAAATTTACAAAGAAACTATATTTATTGTTTGATACAGTTTATTTTTACGCAGATTTTAAAAATATTTAGGACTCTACAGGGTGAGCCAAAAAACTAGGACAGCATAAAGTTGTATTTTTTTAAATAGAACACCCTATATACGAATCGTATTTACGATTTAGCTTATAATTTTAAATCTTTTTTATTAAGGGTTTACTATAATAAAACTTTATAGTTTCTGAGATAATTTAGTTTAAAGAAAAAAAGTCACATTTTCAAGATTCTATTCAATCCTAAATAACGTTTTCAATTTTGTGACAAATATATTCAAATTTGGAATTTAGCAAGGCCAAGGATAAGTTAACATAATTTTTATCTAATATTTGCAATAAAAGCTACAGGGTGTTGAACACATCGGCTCAAATTTGAACAAGTTTAAATGAATAAATATCTTTTTTTTTTTTAAATGGTATATTTTCATGTTATTTAATAGAGTAATACAAACCCTAAAAGTTTTGTTCAATATATCCTATACCTATTTATAATAGTTTTTGAGATATTTCAGTTTTTCTTATTTTCCATACTTTTTTACAGAAATAGTCTTCATTATCATAGTAGCCATGGCAAAAACAATGTAAAAGAACATTTTTCTGTGTGTCAAAATTATAACCGCAATCGCTTCTTTTGGTTTTTATGTAGTGTAGTTTGTTTTTTTTTGCATTCATCTTATATTGTAAAATGAATTTTCCAAAGAATGAGTTAATAGATATGATTTATACAATAGGAGAGGCTCAAAAAAATTGCCTTCTTGCTCAAAGAATTTACAAAATGAAGTATCCTGATCGACGCCAGCCTAATACCCATACTTTTCAAAACTTAATGCAAACATTTGATTCTTCTGGTACTGTTGATTATCCAAAACATAAAGTGGTCAACAAACCAGTAACTAATGAAGAAAAAGAACTACAAGTATTGTTAAATGTTCAGGAAAATCCTTATATTGGTAGCCGTCAGTTAGCAGCATTATGTGAAACATCACAATCCACCGCTAATCGTACTACCAAGAAATATAGGTATCATCCATATCACATGGAATTACACCAAGAATTGCATGGACAGGATTTTGAAAGTCGTGTAAACTTTTGTCGTACAAAAAATGCGGAGATTCAATTAAATCTAAATTTATTATGCAAGGTAATGTTTAGTGATGAAGCTACTTTTAGAAGTAACTGTGCCGCAAATAGACGCAACATGCATTATTATGCCACAGAAAACCCATTTTGGATTAGAGAGGTGCAACATCAAAACCACTGGTCATTAAATGTTTGGTGTCGTATTCATCATAATCGAATTATTGGACCCCACTTTTTTAATGAACCACTAAATGGCCATAGTTACCTGAACTTTCTACAAGAAGAACTACCCCAACTGCTTCAAGGTCTCGATAGGGATGAGCTCGACAGTATGTGGTTCCAGCACGATGGTGCGCCTCCGCATTACCATCGTGAAGTTCGTGCGTTTTTGGACCAACGATATCCGCAAAAATGGATTGGACGTGGGGGTTTCATTGAGTGGCCATCAAGGTCTTGCGACATCACCCCATTAGATTTCTTCCTATGGGGTTATATTAAAAATAAGGTGTATGTTAATCCACCAACAACAGTGGAGGATATGCGGAACAGGATTAGGGATACCTGTAGAACAATAACGCCACTAATTTTGTCCAGGGTCCGAGAAAATCTGCAAAAAAGACTAAATTTGCGCATTGCACAAGAGGGTCGTTTATTCGAACACTTATTAAAAAGAAGTAATTAATCTCAGTATTTAATAGGTAATTTTTTTGTTTCAATTTAGTATAAAAGTAAATATGTATTTGCCTTGTCGTTATTGTTGTGTTAATTTTTTCACATTATGTTTAATTAAACTATTGCCGTTGTAATATAACGAATAATGTATTTCATCATATTTAACCACATTTTGTTTGTTTCTGTAGTTTCTTTTTATTATTTTACATGGCTACTACGATAATAAAGACTATTTCTGTAAAAAAGTATGGAAAATAAGAAAAACTGAAATATCTCAAAAACTATTATAAATAGGTATAGGATATATTGAACAAAACTTTTAGGGTTTTTATTACTCTATTAAATAACATGAAAATATACAGGGTGTACCATTTAAAAAAAAAAGATATTTATTCATTTAAATTTGTTCAAATTTGAGCCGATGTGTTCAACACCCTGTAGCTTTTATTGCAAATATTAGGTAAAAATTATGTTAACTTGCCCTTGGCCTTGCTAAATTCCAAATTTGAATATATTTGTCACAAAATTGAAAACGTTATTTAGGATTGAATAGATGCTTGAAAATGTGACTTTTTTTCTTTAAACTTAATTATCTCAGAAACTATAAAGTTTTGTTATAGTAAACCCTTAATAAAAAAGATTTAAAATTATAAGCTAAATCGAAAATACGATTCGTATATAGGGTGTTCTATTTAAAAAAATACAACTTTATGCTGTCCTAGTTTCTTGGCTCACCCTGTAGAGTCCTAAATATTTTTAAAATCTGCGTAAAAATAAACTGTATCAAACAATAAATATAGTTTCTTTGTAAATTTCACCGAAAAGGCACAAACTTACTTCATCCAATTGTTGACTCACCCTGTACACACCGTGTATTGAGGCCAAAGAAAAATTGAATAGAATAAATTTAGTTAGAATTCCAAAAATCCGTTAAAACGTGGGCACGAGTAATACATCCACGTAAATTCGGATCGCAAATACTAAAAGGTTAAGAGGCGCTGATCTAAAGATAAACTTACGAATTACGATGGTGTAAATAATTTGTTAGAGGCAATGTTAACCATGTAATTAGTGAATATAATAGTAAATAAATGTGTGAAAATCTTTTGTGACATTATGTGAGCTTGTATTGAATAGAAATACATGAAAATAATCCTTTATGTGATACGAGAATAAACTAAAGTGACAAGCCGGAAATTCGACTCCCCACAAAAGAAATATCAGAGCCCTTCGTCTTTTTATGCAAAAAATCAGTGTCGGAAAACAAACGACATTAGATGTCCCTCGTCTGAAAGTGGGCTTTGACGAATCCAAATTCCGAGGCTTTCAATCAATATTTTTATGGTTTGAGGACGAAAGTATAATGTACAGGATGGTCCACTTGAGAGTTTCATAAGATAAGAAATTGCTCTTATTTAGATCCTTACAAAGTTATTTCTTGTCTGACCTTCTCATACATTTTCAAAATTCTTGGGAAATGTAAAGAATTTTGGTTGGAGGTAAACAATAGAGACTATATGGACTTGTATTCTGGCACGAACAAGAGGGTCTACTTTATTGTATCTCATCGCACTATTATACAGTGTGTCTCTCGACGAAATGCTGCTACCAGTTTCCGGAAAATGGACTTTGAAAATTTTTTAAAAATTGTTAGTTTACTAAAGTCGATGGGGGCAATTCGGCTAAAATATTTTCAAGACGTTGGTACTTCCGGTTATACCGGAAGTTAATACCTTCTTGCTTATTTTAAATGAAATACCCTTTATGTTATTTCATTTTTAGATTTTACGTAAAATTATAGACAAGTTTTATGTAAAATATTCTATATCTAAGTCTAACTGTTTTTGACATATTTTAAATTTTGTCAAAAATGGTGTTTTCAGCTCTAAACATAACTATCAATTTCTCTTATATGAAGGACTTTATTATTTAATTCGGGTTGGTTTCCTTCTAGAAAAGGACCTACTTTAGTCTAATGTGTTGATATTTTGATAATAAATAAATACAGGGTGATCAAAAACTAACATTAAATATTAACTTGAAAGAATTTTAATTTATAATATTATCTTATTTAGCATTAAAAATAAGGATGGGTTTGAATAAAGTTGTCTATTAAAAAAAATTGTAGTTTGAAATATTAGCAATTTAACATTTTTGTAATGTAAAAACGCTAAATGATTTTTAAGTTTTGTTATTAGTTAATCATAATGGCCAAACGCGATGAAAGAAAACAATAGAGCACTACAGGAATGTCTATCATATCGTTAAGACGAGGAAAAATGTGTTTATATATTCGTAAAAATCTGAAGAATTACTAAATTAATGATTACCAAATTTTAGCTGTAGCTTTATTATGTTATTCAAAGTGTCATAGGCGATATAAAAATGAGCCGATAAGCCCTCTTGGTATCTATTCTTATGATAAAGCAGTCATTTTCGCAAGCTAAAAGTTCTTTAAAGATAATACTGTTAAATACAATTTTTATAAAAAAAATTGAACCGACTTCAAAAATGCGCTAAATAGTGAAAAATAACTATATATTGAAATTTTTGAAGTCCGCGCCAAAGTAATACCTAACAAAATGTGATTCGCATAAACAGATTAAAAATACTTTATTTGCTTTCTTACAACAATTTGTATATATTAGTAGTTATTTATTTTATTTAGAAATAATTTGGCGCCAACTTCAAAAATTTCAATTTCGTATAAAAATTTATAGTTATTTTCACTTTTTAGCGCAGTTTTAGAAGTCGGTTAACTTTTTCTATAAAAATTTTACTTTTCGATTTTTAGTTTTGCATTAATTATGATATTCATAAATTATTTGAACTAAGTGCTAATCGAGATTAGTATAGGTCGCAATTACTCGAAGGTGGCATAAAAGTACCCATTTTATTCAAGGCTAAAGTTGTAAGTCACCCTAAAATGAACCACTAAAAATTCTTTGATTCTTAGAGTTCTCTAAATAGCAGTGAAATTTTGTCAAACAAATAATTAGTCCGTTATAGTAAATTCACTATCTTAAATTTCAAATTAATTTTAGAGTGGTAATATAGGCCCCAAAACCTTCTAATATCGATATTTAAAGTACTTGAGACGTAAATTATTTTTCAGCCCGATATATTTTATACTACATATTAAGTTTGTGTACGCCCAAGAACCCCGCAATATCTACTTTGGCAAAATCAAAAAATGTAAAATTTTTAGTTCCTCATATCTTATCTACCTAATAATTGTAAAAAAATAATTTCATATTCGTAATACACGACCCCGAAAACCCCCTTATACCAAATCAGAAAAAATGCAAAAAAGTAAAATTTTTAACCCACCGTATTGGATCCGCTATATCGAAACTCAAAAAAATTATTTTAACGTCTTAATCTAATCTAAATCTAAACCCTTCGAAACCCCCTAGTACCAATTTTGGATGAAATCCGGAAATTTAAAATTTCTAGACCGTCATATTGCATCTGACATATTAGATTTTCTTAAAATAATTTTATATTCGCTATTTACACCCTCAAAAACGATTCAGTCCCACCTCTGAACAAAATCGAAAAATGTAAAATATTTATTCTTCTTTAATGGATTCGCCATATTGAATCCTTAAAGAATACTTTTAAATTCATGATTTACACCCTCAAGAACTCCCTATATCGATTTTGGAGAAAATCGAAAAATGTAAAATTTTTAGAACGCCATATTGAATCTGCTGAACACTAACAAAAATCTCCTAATATTGATTTTAGACAAAATCGAGAGATGTAGAATCTTTAATTCGCAATCTTGGATCCGCCATATTTATGTTTTTTTAATAATTTCAGATTCGTAATGTGTTATTCCAAAAACTCCTCCATATCAATTTTGAAAAAAATCGGCCAAAATTTATTTTTTATCTGCCATATTGGATACGCCATGTTGAATTTTTTAAAAAATAAATTCAGATTTGTTATATGCGACCTCGAAAACTCCCCCATACCAATTTTGGAGAAAATTGGACAAAATTGTTTTTATTATCCGCCATATTGGATTCGCCATATTGGATTTCTAAAAAATATTTTGGATTCGTTATGTGCGACCCCGAAAACTCCCCCACACCAATTTTGGAGAAAATCGGACAAAATTAATTTTTTTTCGCCATATAGAATTTTTTTTTAAATATTTTGGATTCGTTATGTGCCATCCCCAAAACTCCCCTACACCAGTTTTGGAGAAAATCGGACAAAATTGATTTTTTTGTCATATTGAATCCGCCATATCGAATTTTTAAAAAATAATTTCAGATTCATTGTCTACGACCCCGAAAATTCTTCCATATCAACTTTGAAGAAAATGGGACCAAATTAATTTTTTCGGCCGGCATATTGTCAGCGCCATCTTGGATTTTGCAGCCCCGATTTCATCTAAAAAAATATGGGACCACCGCAGCAACTTCCTGAACATAACGTAAAAAATTTCATTCAAATCGGTACCGCCGTTCTGGATTAATCGGTGTACATACATAAAAAAAATATGATATGAGAACCTCTTTATTTTATAAATCGTTTAAAAACATGGTGAAGGTATAAAAATAGTGCGAGCGAAGACAACGGGGGGATGTAAGTGTTTTCAAAAAATATTTGAGTTATATTGTACAGGAGGGTCTATTTTAGTGATATTTCTACTACTCTTGTCCCGTTAATTCCTCCCAAGTTTTTTCTCGTCTGGTTTCATTACATTTCTACTATTTTTTAATTTTACAAGAGTGCCTTTATTTTATTACACATACTAACCTTTACTGGTAACTCATGAATGTTTACATTATGGTTTCGGAACTGGTTTTAATATACAACCTATTAATTATTGAATAGATCAATTAATATAATTTAAAAAGAAACTATTTTTTTATCTCGAAAATAAGTATTTTTTCTGTGATTTTAACAGGGTGTATAAGTAAGTCAGTTTTCCTGCTATTTTTAGTTGGAAATTTTATCATAATTTGCATCCGATGATTTATATATTTTATATTCCATGGATTTTCTACTATAAGTAGATCAAAATTTCAAATTTGTAAACTCTCACAAAACCCTCAGTATTTGGTTTATTTTCTTATACTTATTTTTTTCCTCGCTCACTGTATAATTATAATCCTCTCTCCTTAATATTCCATGATAAATATCTTAACAGCAGCAGAGATCAACGGGAATAAGTTCTAACAAAGCAGCTCCCACGTTTACGTAGAGTGTTTCTGCGATTTTCCTTTGTACCCTTTCGTTTTGTGTTATGGCTGAGAGCCCCGAAGGTTGCCCGAGTTATATTGAAACTTCCTAAGTTGAAGTACATTTAATACACAAATGTTTGTTATGGTATTTAGATACAATAACATTACAGGAAATTACTTTCAAGGGGTTGGATCTCTTTTTTGTCATTAATTTAATGAATTACATTTACATGCATATTTATTTTTTTATTAACTTTTTCAATTTAATATTTATTTTTTAATTAGGTTTAGATACGTCATTTTTTTAAGAAACTTTCAGGTGCCCTTCACTGTAGTATTAGTAATGCTAGTGCTACTGGCTTAGTCGATCCGGATAGATTGTCTGAACGAAATTGTGAATCAAATGAATGATGGAAAAATTTCACTATCTATTATCAAAATTTCAAACACTATTCAATGTATTTTATTGTTACAATAGTGATCGCTACAAGTCCTTGATAGTGAATTATTTTCTTCCGATTATTCAGCTTTTCGTTCTTCTTCTTCTTCAAGTGCCTTCTCCATTGCGGAGGGTGGCAATCATAATAGCTATTTTAATTTTTGAAGCAGTTGCTCTAAATAGTTGTTTTGAACTGCATCCAAACCATTCCCTTAGGTTTTTTAACCATGAAATTTGTCGTCGTCCCACGCCTCTTCTGCCACTTATTTTGCCTTGGATTATGAGCCGTAAGATGCTGTACTTTTCTCCTCGCATAATGTGTCCGAAATATTGCAATTTTCTCTGTTTTACTGTTATCTTGACTTCCTTTTCTTTCCCCATTCTTCTCAACACTTCGGCGTTCGTAACTCGATCCACCCACGAAATCCTCTGAATTCTTCTATAAGTCCACATTTCAAAAGATTTAAGTTTTCTCATTGCCTCTCGATTCAGTGTCCATGCTTCCATTCCATAATATAGAACACTATATACGTAACACTTAGTCAGTCGTATTTTCAGGGCTAACGTTAGATCTTTGCTGCAGATAACCTTTTTCATTCTAATAAAGTTGGCACGTGCTTTCTCGATTCTGGTTTTTATTTCGATGGTATAGTCATTATTTTCTGTTATTAGGGTTCCCAAGTAAGTGTACTTCTTAACTCTTTCTATGTGCTGGCCTCCTACCATTAGGGTTTCATTATTATTGATGTTGTTTTAACTAATTATCATGAACTTGGTCTTTTTTGTGTTAAGAGAGAGTCTATATTCTCCACTAACTTTTAATATTTTATTCATTATCTTTTCTATGTCTTTCAAACTATCAGCTATTATTACGGTGTCATCTGCATACCTAATATTGTTGATTGAAATTCCGTTTACTTTTATCCCTGCTGTTGCAGATTCATGACTTTCCAATATGACCTCTTCAGAATAAGCGTTAAATAGTAAAGGTAACCATATACACCCTTGTCTGATTCCCCTTTGTATTTCCACATCTCCGGATATTTCCTGTCCAAATCTTACTGCCGCTCGCTGATTATAATACAGATTTGATATCAACCTTAAATCCCTTTCATCCAAATTTTTGCTTCTGAGAATCTCTATCAGTTTGTCATGTTTGACTCTATCAAAAGCTTTGTTGTAATCTATGAAGCAGACATAGAGATCCTGATTGATATCTAAGCATCTTTGAGTAAGCACATTAAAAGCAAATAATGCTTCTCTTGTACCCACCCCGTTCCGGAAGCCAAACTGTGTGTCACTAATATCCAGCTCCAATTTGGAATGTATTCTAGCGTGTACAATTTTTAAAAGGGCTTTCGAAGTATGTGACATGAGACTGATTGTTCGATAGTCACTGCATTCTTTTGAATTTGCTTTCTTTGGTAAACTTATGAATGTTGATGTTAACATTTCTCGGGGGATAGTTCCTGTCGTGTAAATTGTATTAAATAATCTCATAAATGACCTCTGCTTTAGTAATTTCAGACCCTATGTTACCGCTCAGACTGTTTATAGAAGAATTTTCGTGTCTTTGATCTTCAAATAGTTTTTCTATGTATTCTTTCTACTTGCATAATTTTTATTGTGTTTCCATAATAATTTTTCCCTCTTTGTCTAGCAATACGTTTGAGGTTTTTCTCTTTTCTATTCCAGCTAGTTCTTTGACTTTTTTATGCAAGTTGAAGTTGTCGTACTTGTTTTGCAACTCCTCTATTTCCTTGCATTTCCCAGAAAGGTACTCTTCTTTTGCTGCTCTTATTTTTCTTCTTATTTGAATTTGCAACTGTTGATATCGGATCTTGTTGGTCTTGTGTTTCCTTCTTTCATCCATCAACTCCAAAATATCATCTGTCATCCAATCTTCTTTCTTGTATCTTGATGTTGTAAATACTTTCTTGCATCGTTCCATAATTGACGTTTTGAAAAATTGCCACTGTTGTTCAACGTTGTCATCGTTTCACCCAGGCTTGCCTTGTCTTCTTTCTAAGTTTGTGTTGATGTCTTGTCTCAGCTTTTCTTTCATTTCTTCTGATTTTAATTTTTGTATATTTAGTTTTTTGATGTTATGATTTGTTTGTATCCTTTTTAATTTAAGTTGGAATTTAGCGATAAGGGGATTGTGGTCCGAAAATACATCCGGACCTAGGTACGCCTTTACTGAATGTACTGCGTTTCGATATCTGTTTTTTATCAAGACGTAATCAATCTGGTTTCTAACTATGTTGTTGTCCTTATCAGCTGGTGACTTCCATGTATAGAGACGACGTTTATGTATATGCTGATAAAATGCCTTACGATTATTCAGCTTTTCGTTGCGATAGTAGAATTACTCTGCTAAGCGTTAAGAGAGAAGGAAGTGTACTCCTTCTACTAAAGTTTCTTGGCAACAATAATCGATACTAATTTACTATCAGACAACCTTCCCGACAATGATATTTTAGGATTAGCTATCAAAACTAATTTTTGCACTTTTTCTGTATTTTTTATTTATATACCCCCCAATTTCACGGCTTACGACGATTTATTCGGAAATCTTAACGCCTTGCCGAATTTGAATACCGTTTCCAGTATGTTGTTTTGGGTGATTTTAATATTCCCGAATACATATCTGTGGATATCAGTCGTGCAACGGACAGTCCAAAACTACATGCTGTGAAGAATTTGTTAACTTCTATAACTTATATCAGTTCAATAATGTAAAAAATCACAACGATCGACTTCTTGAGTTGGTGTTTGGCCCAGAGTTATTGAATCTGATTCGGCAATGTTACCTGTTGATTGTGCATCATGTGCATCATCTTCCACTGTTGATAACATGCCCTTATCGAGCGTACAAATCAAATAAATTTAAATTAAAAGAACATTACACATATAATTTTAGAAAGGCTGATTTTCCTAGGATGTACCAACTTTTGGTCGACAGTGACTGGTCTTTTATACGTAAGGCATTTTATCAGTATATATGTATAATTCTTAATGATACGGTTTCAAAGACTTTTTTCTGGCATAGTAAGTAACCATCTTGGTTCACTAAGGAGGTAATTCGCTTACTAAAAAATGAAGAGTTGCTAGGACAGTTGTAAAAAATCGTATCCGTACATTCTACAGTACTTAGATTGCAAATATTGAAGCTAAATTTAAAAAGAACCCCCAATCGTCGTGATTCTACATCAGTCTTAGGAAGTCTAATAGCACTCTACCAGCTGCTATGTCTTATCAAAATCAGGAAGTAACTAATCCCACTGACATCGTGAATTCATTTGAGAAATTAGTCAAAGAATCCTCTGTCATTTCTACTCTTTATACACCCATTTCTAGTCATGGTTGCAAAGGTCCAATTCACGACGGGTCTTAATTCTATTCCTTCGTTTGTCGTAAGGGATTGTACTTGGGCGTTCGCTGAGCCTTTGCCTATAATTTTTAATTTATACATTCAGAAAAGTATACTACTAGTCAGGCAACTAAAAAGTGAACATTGGAATCAGTTCTCTAAAAGAATGGAAGGAGACTTCTATAGTGTACAAAAACAAATGTGGCGACTGATAAGACAACAGCGCAAAGAAGTATCTGAACTCTCCGAAACAAACAAAATATCAGAGCAGAAATGGATAGACTACCTAACAAAATTATTTGAGGGAGTTGCTAACCTGGGAAAAAACAACATACCAGCAATAAGGAATAATGTGGAAGTCACCATTCAAGAAGTAGAGAAAGCTATAAAATCCTTAATAGAAAGTCTCCCAGACAAGACGGAATTCATAACGGATTGTTGAAATATGGAGGACAGCGACTAACACAGGAATTCACAAGCTTCATTCGAAAAATCCTGACACAATGCAAAGTACCAGATAGGTGGAGAACCAGCACAATAATGCTTATGTTTAAGAAAGGTGACAAACAAGAACCAGGGAACTACAGGGGTATTAATCTACTGGACACAACTCTGAAACTCGTTACGAAAGTAGTCAAAAATAAAATTAATTCGGTTACAACACTGGAAGACGAACAGCAGGGATTTAGATCAGGAAGGTCTTGCGTGGATGCAGTATTTATTCTACGACAGATAGTCGAAAAATCTATAGAATACAATAAACCAACATTTTTATGCTTTATAGATCTAACAAAAGCATTCGATCGCATAAAGCTAGATAACGTAATCCACCTGTTATATAAGAGAAATATTCCTATCAATATAATTCAGACCATCGAAAACATATACGCAAACAATAAAGTTCAGATTCGCACTAACGCTAAATTATCTACACTCATACTAGTCAACAGCGGTATTACACAGGGAGACTCGCTTAGTCCTTTGTTGTTTAACATGATAATGGACGAAATAATAAAGGAGGTGCGACTTGGTAGAGGATATAAAATGGGTGATACAGAAATAAAAATTCTCTGTTACGCTGATGACGCTGTGATATGTGCCGAAAATGAAGACGACCTCCAGAGATTGTTAAATACCTTTAATCTTACGGGAAGAAAATATAATATGATTATCTCAGCCGAAAAAACTAAATGTATGACAACCTCAAAAGAACCCCTCCGATGCAAACTAGAACTAGACGGTCGAATAATACAACAAGAAATGAGTTTCAAATATCTAGGAATCGACATAACTAGTTATGGCAACATCGAAGATGAAGTAAGAGGGCAGGTAGCCAAAGCAAACAAAGTGGCGGGTTGCCTCGACGACATGATCTGGCGAAACAAACACTTACAACAAGAAACAAAGGTTCGGATCTACAAAACCACAATTAGACCTATTATGACATACACCTCAGAAACACGGCCAGAGACGACAAAAACGAAACACCTATTGGATACTACAGAAATGAGAATACTTCGACGAATAACAGGAAAAACGCTACTAGACAGGAAAAGAAGCGATAACATCAGGCAATCATGCAACACAGACTGCATTAATGAGTGGGTCCTACAACGTAAGACACAATGGAACAAACACATAAGCAGAATGACAGAGGATAGACTGGTAAGGATCGCACGAGATAAATCGCCTAGTGGTACACGCAGTAGAGGTCGCCGCGGAAAAGGTGGAGCGATAATTTAAGTCCAGAATGAGGAAAATCGAAGAAGGAACAGGTCAGGGACATATTATAGAAAATAGAAGAAGAAGAAGAAGTATTTATTAAATTTGCATCATACCCCCTTTCAAAAACTGGAATTATTTTAACAAGTGAGCAAACTGTGGCTTATCTGAACCTATCATCACTTGCCTCAACAACTGCTATATCTATAAAATACTTATTAACTATATAAAAGGTCCTGAATGCTAGGAATTATTTCTTATTCATTTTCCACAACGTCCTACCCTTCGTCACGTTCTTATACGAACGCCTGATTGTCGTACTTTTTACTTATTGCATAGCCTCCTTAATAGAATGGCGGCCAATATACATCTTTATTACTATAGATTAGATGTGTTCAAAGCTTCAGCCAGAAAGGCTTTCTTAGTTTAAGATTTATTTTTAATGTTGAATTTTGTTAATAAATTATTATTATTAACACACCACCTATTGTTAAAAAATCTTATTTGCTTTAATTTTGAAGTATCCTCGTATCCTTTCTATTTGACATGTAGAAGCTTTTGTTAAAATACGTTAATTTTTAATAAAGTTTTATTTTTATTTCGTAGGTGTTCAATTCAATTGTTATGTGCAAACAAAAATTTAACATGTGTTAAGGACGAAAGGCTAAAGTGAAATTTCTCGAAGATGTTACAACCCAACGTCCGTGATTTTGTAATAACTACGATAATACGGCTTTGGAGCAACTCCTATAATATACCTGCAGATATAAAATTATCCATTTTTGATATATAGCCATTTTTAAATATACCAATATTGGAATTCGCTATATCAAATATATGTATATATATATATATATATATATATATATATATATATATATATATATATATATATATATATATATATATATATATATATATATATATTATACATCGATTCTGTTAAAAAAAATATCAGTTTAAAATGAGTTACACGCCATTTTGCCATACAAAGTACTTCAAACGTTTCTCATGCCAACCTTTAAATAGTTCCAAACAATTGAAGACTTTACTGCGGACGACATATTATGGCCTTTTGTTATTTTTCAGTAACATAACCTCTCGTCTCGAGTTCGATAATCTATCATAGACAATGAAGGCTGTATGCGACTTGTCGAATGTAGCCGAAATTACGTGCCTTTCCAAAGGAATAAGTATGTTAATAGAAAAGAGTAGAGCAAGCATAGTACAGTTTAAATAATATTTGGTAATAAAGTTTAAATAATTGACTAGAAAAATAGGAAATAATAGTTAATTTTAAAAAAGATCTGCAAAAAATAAAATCGATATTTCGAAATATCGATTTTAATCAACTGTCCTATTCTATGTGCAGTACTTTTTGGTTTTCACGCTGACCTTACGTTTGTTCCTCGAGTTTTGACACTCTTCATTACTTTTAAGATGAGAAATAGATCTAATTTATTCAGTTATAAGGAAAATTACTGAAACAGTTGGACGGTACCAGCCAGTTAAAGGAGCAGAAAGTGATCCATCGTAAAAGTCTTGTGTCCAGTGAAAATAGTAGAGTTTGTGAATCTAATCTACGTTTCTTGTTCTGAGTTATTGTCTAAAACTGTCACTATTTTACTGTAAATTAAATTAATTTCACTCATTAGTAGCGATGGATATTATATTTGAGCAGTAACAAATAATATTAATTCCTCTTGATTAACAATGGTTAAATTTGAAGAGTACTTAGTCTCTTGTCTAAGTTCCAGGAGTGATGTTCTCAATTGTTTGTTCGGTGTTTATCAGAATAATTCTATTTTCCATTTTTAATTAAACAAATATAAAAAGTATCAAATGCACGAAAACAGTTGATATTTTCAATTATGAATTCGAATCAAAAGCCGCGGCGGTTATTTCGTAATTTCTAAAAAATAATTCCGAACAATATAATTGGTGCACAAAGCATAACTGAACAAATGGAATAAATTTTAATTAATGCGTAATAATTTCATTAAAGGCATCGTTTGTGGAAACGCTTTTCAAACAAAATTGCAGCGAAATTGTTGTTAAACGTTGCCTCTCCGGTCGGTTTAAAATTTCAATTAACGTGTTCCCCGAGGGCAGGACGTTGCCGTTTGAATTTTTAACAAATGTGTCACTCGCAGGAGGCAGGAACATCACTTCGAATTGATACTGTAACCGGCTGTATGCCTCGGGCAGGATTATGAAATCCACAAAGGCGTGCAGAGGGGATACAAATCGGTGTGGCAGGATTTAAATTAGAGCAGTTACTGTGGCGGTGATATTTGAGTTTTGCTATAAATTAAAAGGCACAAAAGACAGTGTAAATAATTTAGATACCAAAATGTGCATGACTTCATAAGCCGCATACTCACAATTAATCATAATTACCAGT
The DNA here is from genome assembly GCA_034092305.1 of Diaprepes abbreviatus. Taxonomy (NCBI): domain Eukaryota; kingdom Metazoa; phylum Arthropoda; class Insecta; order Coleoptera; family Curculionidae; genus Diaprepes; species Diaprepes abbreviatus. Next base: position 266,643 of record JASJET010000116.1, read on the forward strand.
AATTCGTGTAATGGATTTTGTTCAAGCTTACTGAACAAAGCTCACACAACCTTTATAAGGAATTTTCTCAAAAGCTTTGAAATATAAAGCAAGATTAAACATTAAAATTAGACAGTACAATACCTTGACGGTCCCTGTTGTCTTGTACGGAAGTGATAGTTAAAAAAAATGTGAAAATAATAAAACAAAGACTTAAAATCTCAAAAATTACATTTTTCGAATAATTAAAGGAATATTTAGCGAAGATTGAATAGGGATACTTTATTGAAATTAGATCAAAAGAGTAACATTGGTTTTTTTTTTGCTGAAATGTGTTCATTTCGGCATCCTATAGAACATATCTCGATGGTAACTTTGAAAGACCTGTGCAAAAAAAAAATGGCGGACCAAAAATGGCCACGATTTTCGGTTTTTTGAGTTTATCTCGAAAAGTAAAAGTTGTATCAAAAATATTTCAAACAAAAGTTGTAGAGAATTAAAACCTATCGATTCATATAATATAAGTTATAGATGGTGCCACTAGTTATCGAGATATATTTTTTTTTTCGACAAAATTTATGGTTTTGTTTTTTTTTTAAAACATTTATTAACAAACTACCGATTTAAAATTTAACATAAATATAAGTATTGTTATTCTAAAAAAGTATGTCAAACCCGGAATCTGTAAGTTTTTTATTTTCCGAGAAATTCGATGTCAAAATTGAAAATTCAACCTCAATTTTCCGCTTTCCTAATTAAGATACAATGCTCAATTTTAATGGAAATTGTTTGTATTGTTTTATATTTTGAAGATCTATTAAAAATTTTTTTTTTCAATTGTGTGCCGAGAAATTTTGCAAAAACCAATTTTTGCACCAAAAAAATTGCGATAACTCTTCACCGGATGGAAATAAAATTTTTTTAATGCATGCACTGGATTTAGATGTATCATTTCCGATCTCAGACAAAAAGAATTTTTAATTTTGGATGAAAAAAACATTTTTTTTTTCAAAAATTCATAATGGCGTGGCAAATGAGTATTAAGGGCTCAAATTTGCAGAATATGCTTTTAATGCTTGTGTTTTACCTATGAATTTTTTGGATCCAAGAAATACACTTCCATACGATCTGTGAACCTTCGAAAATTGGGCCGAATCTAATCGAAAATAGCTGCTGCAGGCCGCTGTGGGTGGGTTGCCATAATTCAGGCGCATTATTCATTGGCCCCTTTAAGGAAACTTATGCATCACAAGAAATATTTAAAATATTGATGTTGTTTTATTAATTTATATGATAGTAATATTAATTATTATTTGTTTATTAACAAAATTTTTACAAAAAAATATAGAGAAAATCATACAAATATTCAATTAAATATTACATATTCTACTGTTTTTTTTCCATTACATAAGATTTACAAGCCAAACGGCTTCGCACTCCCTCCAGGGATTATTCACTCATATCAGGTATACAAAGACACCAAAAGTATGAAGCTCTATGGGGACCATTTCCATGTTATCGGGTCCTAGGTGGCGTGGTCTTCTGCACTTCCTACAAACTTTCGGACGGTTCGCGCGGTTGCAAGGAGAACCGCTGTCTGAATCGGTTTATACAGATGCTCACTAAGGCCCAGTCCCTTGATGTTCTGCAGGAAGTTCTTTGGTATCACTCCAGTTGTTGACAGTATTATAGGAATCGTGTGGACGTTGTTCATTGCCCACTGTCTGCGGATTTGCACCTCCAGATCTCTGTATTTGGCGTATCTTCTCGTTGTATTTTGACCTTAGGTTGTTGTTGTTCGGTACCGCGATGTCGATTAGTGTAGTTCTCCTGGAAATTTTATCTGTTAGTATAATGTCTGGCCTGTTATGAGAAACTGTTTGATCTATTAGGACCGTTCGATCCCAGTATAACTTGAACTCGTTGTTTTTAAGAATAGGCTCTGTATTATATTTGTAGTAAGGCACCTTTCCTACCTGCAGTAGTTTTAACTTATCTGCTAACTTCTGGTGGAGTATCTTAGAGGCTGAGTCGTGTCTTTCCTTATACTCGGTTGCGGCAAAGGCTTGGCATCCTCCAGTTATGTGCTGGATTGTCTCTGATGTTCGACAGCCATATCTGCATTGGTCATTTTCTATTGAGGGATCTCTAATGATTAACTTCCGATAGTTCTTCGTCGGAATAACCTGGTTTTGGATAGCTAACAAGAAGCCCTCCGTTTCCGAAAACATCTGTCCTGAAATCAACCAGTGGTTCGACGCTAAGTTGTCGACATTGTCCTGGTTGACCTCATTTGGATGCCGTCCATGAAGTGGCTTCTGTAGCCAGGCTTGTAACTTCTCTTGGTTTGTTCGGTGGTGAGAAGCAATCTCTCGTTCCCTCAGCTGTAGCAGCGTTGAATCGTCTGCCTCGCATATTGCTCGATGTAGTGTGGAAGAGTCCGCTAACCTGTGGAAATAAGAACGTAAGTTTATTATTTGTTGATCGAGCTGCTTACCAATATCGACCAATCCTCTTCCTCCTTGGTATCTTGGAAGCATTGTACGTTCAATAGCACTCCGAGGGTGGTGTGTGCGTTTGTTAGGAGTGTTCTTATTTTTCTTTGCAGGCCTTCGATGTTCGTCCTGCTCCATTTTACTATTCCCAAAGAGTAGCTAAGCGCAGAGCATGCGTACGTGTTGAGCGCCTTAAACAAATTTCTACTATTTAGACTAGTTCGTAACACCCGTCTTACCCTCCTGACAAATTCGGTTGTCAATTCGGCCTTCATAGTGCGATGGTCAATTCGTTTAGCCATTATATTATTATTACCTAATAGTTTATTAACAAAATATGAATCAATAGGTTTTTTAATTCTCTAAAACTTTTGTTTGTTAATAAATGTCTTTTTTTTTAAAAAAAAAAAAAAACAAATCCATAAATGTTGTCGAAAAAAATTATATCTCGATAACTAGTGGCGCCATCTATAACTTATATTATATGAATCGATAGATTTTTTAAAACTCTCTAACTTTTGTTTGAAATATTTTTCGATACAACTTTTACTTTTCCAGATAAACTCAAAAAACCGAAAATCGTGACCATTTTTGGTCCGCCATTTTTTTTTCACAGGTCTTTCAAAGTTACCATCAAGATATGTTTTATAGGATGCCGAAAAGAACAAATTCCAGCAAAAAAAAACAATGTCATATTTTTGTTACTGACGAAAGTTTGTTTTCCGTGGAGTAGAAATGAAATTATAAGAATGAAATTTATGATACAATTGTTCGCAGAAAAATATTATATATATATATATATATATATATATATATATATATATATATATATATATATAGCGAAGTGTAGGGCATTCTGAAAGTTGAAACGGATGGACACGTGTAAATAAAGAAAAGAATACTCTGAAAATGGACAATATGGGGTGAAGAAATGGACATTAAAGGTGAGATCTTTAACCGGAATCGCGGTGCATTTTAACACTATAACTTCCAATACACTGGATAAATCATGGTACAAATGAGAAAGTCTTTCACAAAGATGGAACAGAAAAAGTGAAATTGAAGAGTGTCGTATTTGGGCCACGTGCTTGGTGACAGAAGATATTCTTTTTTGAAACTGATCCTAATCGAAAATATTCAAGGAAAATAATGACCAAATTCAGTTCACCAAGTTCCCTTGATACCGAAAGTTTGAAGCTTCTACTAATCTCTTGTGCAGACATGGAATGCACAAGAGTACGCTGAGTTCATTTTAGTAACAGTTACTCGATTTGGCAGACAGATTTACGAATCCTACCAGGAATCCTGCAGTATTTTAATGATAGTCGAATTTAAGGCTCCTAAAATATTGACATTGGTTGCAATTGGCTTTGTTTATTTGTTTCATCTTAGGTGTGGTTGGGTTGCTTGCTTGATTATGTTTAAATCTACAATAAATTACACTTAATATCATCTCGTAGAAGAACAGAATTTATATTCGTTTTTTCTTGTGTGGAAAATGTAATTTTCACCGACTTAATTGAAGTTTGCACCCTGATCAAGGTTTCCATATGTGACGCATTAAGAACTGGTGATTGCTGTTGTCCTTGAAATTTAAAGTTTAACATATTTAGTGGTTTAACTCGAAATTTTAAAGTTATTGTTTATTATTTCTATGACGAAGCATACATCCGTAGGAAAGTAACTGTAATTTTAATAGTTTAGGGTAAAGAAGCGGCCTGTATTTATTGTTCGCGCACTTGGCTGGATGGGCAATTTTAATATCCACAGAAACCAACCTTCAAAAAACCAGGTGGTACAGAAAGCCCATGAGCTCGAATAGACTCATAAACTTTCAATCTTACTATCCTTCAAATATGAAAACCAACATCATACGAGGAATGAAAAGGAGGGCAATTAACCTTACTCATCCAGATTTTAGAAATGACAGTTTACAACTACTTAAAGCAATTTTTTTAAAAAATTCATATCCACTTTCGATGGTCAATAAATTCTTATATAGCATTCAATATCAGAGAAAATTTTTGAAAGGGTAAGCCAATCCTCTCTGATACATACACAAACAACTTAATTATCACAATCAGTTGCAGACAACAACGAGGCTGAGCAATCTATCTACATGTCACTTCCCTACATTGAAAATTTAACTCCCAGACAGAAAGGTTTTCCAAAATGAAACCTCCATTAAAATTGCAACTAAACAAATTAAAGCAATCGTGTTACTCTATTCTAGAACAAAAACACCTATCTCACTGAAAGAAAACTGGAACATTATTTATAAAATCCCATGCCTAAACTGTGACCAAGTTTATAAAGGCCAAACCTCTAGAGATCTTTCAGGTAGAATAAGTTCTCATAAAACGATTATAACAGAGAAGTGATTTCTTGTGCTCTTGCAGAGCATGTACTAAATAAGGGTCATATAATGAACTTTGGGAGACCGAAAATCCTAGCAAAAGAAAATAATTTCCATAAAAGAGTCTTCCTAGAAATGGTTCACATAAACAACGAACCACTTTCCATGAATAAAAAAGGAAACATAGAAAACCTCAGTGTACTATCCAATTACTTATTACAACTAGAAATCAATGGAAATCGGTCCCCCACTGTTCAATTTTCTCAGTCAGATACTTTTTAACCACTGTTCTGAATGTTATTATCACACTTGTCCAACTGGGTGTGGAGGTCGCCTTTCTTGATATCTAAATCGCATTTCGCTTTGATTGAAAAAGATGATGAAAAAGAAGAAGAAAATTTCTTTTACTTGAAGAACAGTGTGCTGTATTTATTTAGGAAACTCATGTAAGAAATTGGTGATATTGGACTAAAAGTTCAGAACATAACTACATATTCCCTCTTTTAAAAAAAGGGTAGTTTGAAAGTAGCCCGAACCCCTGTCACTCTCAAATTACTTTCCTTTTGGCTTTGGGCCGTTGGACCATGTAGCCCGTCATTATTTATTAAAATCTCTACAAATTATGTAAATCTAAGTTAAACTTAAGGACAATCTTAAACACCCAAGCCTGAACCGGGCATCAGACCTGACGCCTGTGGTATAATACCACTATCATACCACTGCACCACCCAGGCGGGCATACTGCCTCCTTCTAACTACAAATAAACAGTTTTGATTTAAAAAAAAAGTTTGTTTTTTAAAGTCTGCTTAACGTGTATCTTCTTAGTTCCAAAAAATTCACGCCTAAAGTATTATGGGGTATTTAGTGAGAAGCCCTTTTTAATGTTAGGGTCTCAGCAAAATTAGTTGAATAATTCTTTCATGATACAACTGAAAATATGTTTGCAATATTAAAAAAAAAGTTTTTAAAAAGTATTTTATAGTTATACGAACAAAAACAACTGATACCCAATCAAATTTTCATTTATAATATAAAGCTCTTTTATCTGTTACGTACAGCGAGCGAAAAGCCGATTATTTTGTAACTACTGAAAAAATATTTTGAATATTAAACGTGAACAATATATTTTATAAATTCGCCAACAAAGCGTAACAAATTAAATTGATTTCATTAATTGGTTAAAAAGGAATTATTAGTGGTAATGAAACATATCAAATGGATTTTTTAATGCCGATTATTATAAAATTTTCAATAGTTGACACATCAGGAAACGTGCCCGTCGGAAAAGTATTTTAAAAGACCCAAGATCATACGTTGTTTGCTTTATTCCAATAACCACAAGATTTTCTTCATATCAAATTTTAAGTACATTTTTTTGTGGCTCCAAATTACATATTAACATTTTACCTAAAATTCACTTCATTTATATATATTTACTTCTTTAATGTAATATAACTTTAATTTAAATGATAAATTAGTTTTGTTTACCGCTGAGGATTTTGTGAATAGAGCAAAATTTGCATTGTTCAAAAATATTTTAAAATATAATTTTCTGGTCATGAGTTCTGAAGAACAACTTATTAGCGAGATCCATAACCAACAACACAAAATATATTTCATAATTTTTATGAACAGTGCAAATTTTTTGTTCTATTGGCTTTTGCTTTTCTGATAATATATATATATATATATATATATATATATATATATATATATATATATATATATATATATATATAATATATAACAGAAGAATCAAACTGGCGTGGTCAGCATTCGGACGAAACTCCATCATCTTCAAATCCAGAATGCAACTTTACCTTAAGAAAAGAGCGTTTGATCAATGCATATTACCGATCATGACATATGGTTGCGAAACTTGGACATTGAAGAGCGAAATAATTACGAAACTCCAAGTAGCTCAAAGATCCATGGAAAGATGTATGCTAGGGATAACAAAAAGGGATCGCAAACGAATAGATTGGATACGACGAATGACCCAGGTGACAGATGTCGTCCAAAGAATAAAATCCCTTAAATGGCAATGGGCAGGTCATGTAGCAAGAAGAACTGACAACGGATGGACCACAAGAACAACTATGTGGTATCCCAGAAACGCGAAGAGGCCACAGAGACGCCCTAACATTAGATGGGACTATGACATCAGGAAAGTGGCAGGAACAACTTGGTCCCGATTAACCATCGATAGAAAGAGTTGGGCACAAATGAGTAATGATTATAAGAACACGTAATAGTAAAAACAACAAAAAAAAAAAAACAAGAAAAATAATAATAACAAATAACTATAAAGGAACATCATAATAACAACTTAATAAGGGAGGCTGCACCATAATTTAGAAATGGTAGATAATAGCTGAAAATGATGATGATGATGATGATGATATATATATATATATATATATATATATATATATATATATATATATATATATATATATATATATATACATATGTATATATATATATATATATATATATATATATATATATATATATTTATATATATATATATATATATATATATATATATATATATATATATATATATATATATAAATGTATGGTAACTTCTTTGGATTAGGTTTCAAAAATTAATACTACTATTCTGTGCTTGACGTTTCGCCCAACGTAGTGGGCTTTTTCAAAAGTATAATCTAAAATAAAAACAAAATACAACTAACATGGTCACAAACGCACACTCACAAGACTTAGAATTAAACACTTAATTGGTACAATATTAATTAAAAATATCAATTGATAAAATAATGTGACATTAAAATCAAGAATTAAAATTAAAAATTACAAATTAATCCCAGATACGCACCTCAATTTACCTTGGCCATGTTTCTCAGTGAAGTGTTTGACGATTCCTGCAGTTACTATCAACTTAATATATTTTTTTTTATTTCGAAACCTTTTTACTCCTTTTTTTCTGATTTATAACTAAATTTTATCGATATTGACTATACAGTGTGTTGCAAACAATAAGGGTTACAATAGGTGGTTTAGTTTATTAGGTTAAAATATATTTGGCTCAGCTTTATGATATCTTGTTTGTCATTGATTGCTTGTTTTTCTTTTTTTATATGTAGCATTTCCTTTATTTGAAGTTTATGGTAGTTTCTTTCCTGGGTTAGAATCTTTGTGTTTGAAAAATCAAATTCATGTTTAAAATTTGTCTCGTGTTTGTGTAATGCTGTCGTTGCGTTTTTTGTGTATTTATGTCCGTTCAATCTGCTGTCTAGATATCGTGTTGTCATTCCAATATATTTTTGTGGACAATTTAGACATGGTACGGAATAGACAATGTTAGATCTCTTTTTATGGGTCACCTTACTTTTTAGCTTTGTAAATAGTGGTGACAAGTGGTTGTATGTTTTGTGGCAAACTATAATATCGTGCTGTTTGAGGATGTGTGTAACTTTTTCTGACAATGAATTTATGTATGGTATTGCAACATATGTTTTTGGGTTGTTATTATTATTATTTTGTGTAAGGGCGTTCTTATTATACAGTTTGTAGGTTCGTTGTTTTATTATTCTGTTTGTGAATTTTTCGGGGAAATTATTATCACGCAGGATTTGTCTGACTCTCTTTAAAGCTTCTTGACAATATTTCGGCGAAGTTAGGGTTAAAGCTCTATCAGTCAAACCTATTATTACGCTGATCTTTTGGGGTTTCGGATGATGTGATTGATAGTTAAGGTAGCGTCCCGACCATGTATCTTGTGTGTACCACATCGTCTCAATCTTTTTACTTTCATAATTTCGAACAAGTGTGAGGTCAAGGAAATTTATTTTTCCATTTTGTTCGACTTCTGATGTAAATTGCATCTTTTGGTGGAAATTGTTGAATGCATTCAGTATGGTGTCTATTTCAGTTTCGAGGACAGCTGCTAGACAGTCGTCAACGTACCTCTTGAAAAATTGAATCGGCCAAGGTAAATTGAGGTGCGTATCTGGGATTAATTTGTAATTTTTAATTTTAATTCTTGATTTTAATGTCACATTATTTTATCAATTGATATTTTTAATTAATATTGTACCAATTAAGTGTTTAATTTTAAGTTTTGTGAGTGTGCGTTTGTGACCATGTTAGTTGTATTTTGTTTTTATTTTAGATTATACTTTTGAAAAAGCCCACTACGTTGGGCGAAACGCCAAGCACAGAATAGTAGTATTAATTTTTGAAACCTAATCCAAAGAAGTTACCATACATTTATATAGAAAGATGGTTTAAGATATATCCTTTTAACGATATATTCCTAATTCTTGTTATAAGCTAAACTAAACTTTATTTGTGGTATCACATAATGAATAAAATTCTAATCTGCTGAAGACATTTATTATTATAAAATTTCATACCGGTTTTAGGCTGGGGTTGGTCTCTAGTTAGCAAATAAGTCAAAATTTGCCTTAAATAATTTATTAATAAAATAAATACAAGCAACAACGAATAAATAATAATCAACAAATTATTGGAAACTTTGTACAAAAGAATAACTGAATGGAGTGCTAACGAAAGTTGTGTAAGCTGATGATACCGCAGGTACAGGAGCTACAGCTTGGTACTGTGCCACATAAGGAGCCTCTTGAATCTTGGCAAAAGCCGGTATCGCTTGGATTGGTAGTAATCTTGGTTGTTGAACTTGAGGCTGAACCAATTTGGCAGAATTCAGCGGTGCCGAAGCGTAAACCAACTTTTGATTTTGAGGTACTATCACAAAGACAGCAGCTGGGTTTATTTGTTTGTTTTGTGGGGCATTGGTAAGTTTTTGCTTGGTAGGTGCGACACGGAAATTTTCAACCTAGAAAAAACAGACGATTTTTGATATTTTGGATTTAATTTTCATTCTTCTACAAAGGAAATAATAATGAATATTGATTGTAACAATTCTATTTACTTGTGGTTCCGAAGTAGTGGTTTCCACTGGTTCAGTTGTAGTTGGGGTCTCGGTTGTCGTAGGTTCAGCAGGAGGTCCATATTCTTGTGACGGTGGACCATAAGATGCAGCAGGAACTGGTGGTTGTTGTTGTTGTTTTTGAGATCTAAAATCAATAATAAGCAAATATTTGTAAATAACTCTTTTGCTGGTACAGAGTAGGGTATAAACATTTTTCAGAATTAGAGCGTCTACCTTAAAGGAAGGTTGAATGCTGGTCCAGCAGGTTTTAGTCCTCTGGCTGGATAAAGAGGTTGCTCAGCTTGCTGGCGTGCTAAAATGCCTCCATTACGTGGTGGTTCAGCTGATGCTAGTGCCACTACTACTAGAACGGTAGCTATGGAGTACTATAAAATTAAGATAAAACTTTATAATTACTTTAAAATCATACCTTAAAAATAAGATTTTAGTAAGAAATAAATAAATCTATTTACTGCCGTATTTAACTAGTTGCCTATATTTATTCTCTTTTTAGACAGTTAACATGTCTGCAGAATATTAATCCTGCTTTTTGATGTCAGAATTAAAAATATCGCCAGTCAAAAGACATGTATACATCCACCGGAGTAATGCAAAACTTAAAAATTAAGATATTAGTAAGAAATGAATAAACCTATTTGCTGCCGTGTTTAACTGGTTGTCTATATATATATATATATATATATATATATATATATATATATATATATATATATATATTTATCTATCGTTTGTGTATATTCTTTCCTTTAACTGTCTGAAAGGAAAATAAATATAGGCAACTAAAATTATACCTTGTTATATAATATAGTTATCATAAAAAATTTAAGTGACCACAATAGACAATGCCCATCTAAGTGGTGCAGTGGTATGGTTGTGGTCTAGCACCACTTAGATGCCGGGTTCGATTCCCGGGTCCGGCTTGGGTGTTTGTTACTGTCATTAGAGTTAGACGATTTTAAAATTTGTATATAAATTGTGAAATTAATTAATTAATAAATAAAGTTATGGCTGGATGCTGAAAAGCAAGAGGCCATGGTAACTTAAAAAAAAACAATAGACAACAGGTTTTTCTTATGTATTTGACCCGTTGATTACAAATATTGAGAGTGTTTTTCCCGAAAAATGGTCAGGAAATTTGGAATCAATAATTTAAAACTGTTAATAATTATGCCTGTTTTTTCGCAATTAAAAAAAAATACTACAAGCCGATATATTGCAAAATTAGTGCGTTATTATAGCATCCGCGGTATCTCTCGTATCTCGGCAATTTAAACAAATTTTCTTTTAATCACTTTGTTCATTTTGATGATATTTATATGTGCTATTATTTGGTATTGGTTAAAGTTATGGGTGCACTATATAAGACAGCAGCCAATCACTAAAAAGTGCATAAAAATACAACTTAACCGACCAAAAAAGGCGCTGGAAATTAGAGAATAATGTATTAAGTATAAATTACTTTAAGGGGGATATGGTAATGGAACTTTTGCAAAAAAACATTTGGTCATGCAATAGGAAAACCCCTGCAATGATAAAGGAATCTATTCGTTTTATTTCAAAGTTCTAAATGTTGCGAACTTTGTGCTTGTTCAGAAATATGTAAAAACGAAGAAATTTCAAGAGAACTCGGACATATCTGACGAAAGTGATATTGATAATTAGGCTATTTACAATATTCAATAACACCATGCTCAATATCTACTATATTCAACAAAAAATGTTTTTTTAGAGAAATATATTTCGTTAAAAGTTAATTGAAACGAATTGAAATTACGAAAAATTGTCATATTTTATGAAAATTCGATTGCAAAATTCACAAGGAAAATGAAATGAAACCTATATGAAATAAATATTACATTAAATTACAACTATCAATGATTATTTATTTTGTTTCTATTTGTTGACCGTGTAGTTATTAATTAGTTTTTACTTTTTTGGGTTTCGATCATACTATTACTTTATAAAAAATTAACACATGTTTTTTTCTGACGTTTCGGTTTATTTTATTGATTAAACCATCTTCAGAGAATTACTGTAAATATGAAAAGGAATATGTAAATTTTTGTTATATAAAGAGAAAATTTTAATTTCTTAACTAATGTTAACAGGTGGTTCACTTGAATAACTTACATTTAACTATTTTATTACTTTAATACAATATAATCAAAAACTTCTTTTTTAATACACATATAAATATAGAAAACTGATATTATTTTTTGAATGCATTTTTTACACATCTGGTTAGTTTTGCTTTTGACAGAGTACTAACCAAAGGGTTTGAAAGTTTCTGGACCATCTGCAATTTTATTGCCCTATTAGATTGGTATATACATTACTCAGGTCATTTGTGTCCGTTCTGAAATTCATTGTACAGGGTGTTCTTTTAATATGGATCATTTCTTTAATTGTTCTTTTTTTGTAATTAATTTCTTTGTCTAAAATCTCCATGTTGTTAAAATCGATGTTGTGCATGTTATCTATTGCATGTTTGGCTAAGGCGGTTTTATTATCATTATTGAGATGTCTAATGGTGTATTTGTGATTTTGTATTCTATTTTTTAAATAATGCTTGGTTTGACCGACATATGTTTGGTTGCAATCTAAGCAATTGATCTTGTAAATGACGTTTGTTCGTCTTTAGGGATATCGGGTTTAAGTTTTTATAAAGGTTTTTGAAATTATTCGAAGGTTTTTCAGCTATTTGGATTTGGAAACGTCAGAAAAAAACATGTGTTAATTTTTTATAAAGTAATAGTATGACCGAAACCCAAAAAAGTAAAAACTAATTATTTATTTTGCGTTTAAGAGTAGTCGAAAAGACTTGGTAGAAACGGAGACATGAATTTAAAAAAATCTAATCTAAAACATTTTGCGTAGAATTTTTCAACTTCTACATAATTTTGCAAGCTTCATCCCATGCAGGTTTCATCCGCCATGTTTTAGTCGGTTAAATTATATTTTTATGCATCTTTTTAGTAGTTGGCCGCTCGCCTAATGTTAGCGTGAAAGACTTTTAAGTGGTCATATAATCTATTTTACATGAATGTAAAACGATGCGTGTTTTTATTGGGACGATAATTTTTGAAAATTGAGAAAATAGTACTAGAAGCTAAGATATTGCAAAATTAGTACGTTTGAGCGGGTAGAGACCGGCTGAAAGGAAATTGTATTTTTGCACAAAACTGGCAAAAGTGTATCACCTCGAATGGGACACTTTGAAGGGAACTGAAATAAATTTTGATGAATAAATAACGTTTCGATTGCAAATTTTCAAAGTTCTTGTTTATTTCAAAACAGAAGGTACATTGCAGTGAAATATGCTATATTTCAAGTTAATGAAATTCGGTAAGTTTGCAAATCTACAAATATATTTTACAAATTCAGTAAGGTAGACTACACTAAAGCTAAAAAAAAATTGAACTGACTCCTAAAAAAGCGCTTAAAAGCGAAAAATAACAATATAAATTTTTTTATGAAATTGAAATTTTTGAAGTTGGCGCCATATTAATTCCTAATAAAATGCATTTCACATAAAAAGATTGAAAAATACTTTATTTGTAATAGTGTTCTTATCGTATGTATAGTTATTTGTTTCATCTAGTAATAATTTGGCACCGAATTTAAAAATTTGAAATCAAAAAATGGTAATTATTTCGTTATAAATAAATAGAGTTGTAGCCTCAACTATTGACTACGGGATATTTTAGTTTAGATATTCCGAAAGCTGGAGATTTGTCCGACTTTTTAAAAAATTCACGAAATTTTGAAAAAATATGGCTTCTATAACCTACTATATCTTTCAATCTACAGTGTTGTAATATAGTAGGTCTTGTCTAATACATGTTACATAGTAGGCCTCTTGTTGTACAAAATATAGGCAACTTAATATACAGTAGGCATAATGTCGGCCTCTCTCTATAATGGTCTTTTGTCTTGACCAGTCGTATAAATTACGTTTAGTCTTTTTAGTAATAATCTACTTTATTAAAGATAGTAATTTATAAAAGTCAGTGTCTTATTTAACCTAAGCATACAAGGGTTAACGTAACATGGTGTCAGGTTGTAAAAATTCAATATAAGAAGGAGACCAGAAGAAAAAAAAGTCATAACCTAGAAAAGTGCCGGTAAGAAGTCGTCAAGTTGTAAAAACTTAAAATAAGAAAAGGGAGAAACAAAAGTCAATAGCCGGTTAAACAAAGTCAGTCTAGAAGAAAAGGAAAAGTCTTCGTAAAATTGTCTAAATAAGTCTAAGTCGTCTTGTCAAAATGCAAAATACAACCACAAATTTAACTAACGTCACGTCAACGGTTTCCGTAGCAAAACCTCCTCAAAGGTTTAATGGTAATAATATACCTCCATTGTCATTAGAAGGGAACTTGTCAAGTAATTGGTTGAGTTGGCTACAGCATTTTAAAATTTACATGAGAGCAAGTGGATTAGAAAATGAAGAAGATGGTCGTAAAGTTGCAATTTTTCTTCATTATATTGGCCCAGAAGCACTTTGCATCTTCAATTCTTTTAATATGGATATGGATGGTTGCAAATATAAAGATCTAGTGGATAAATTTGATGCCCATTGTAAGCCAAAGTCCAATTTAACAGTCGAACGTCATAATTTCTTAACGAGATGTCAAAAACCATGTGAGTCGATCGATGAGTTTGTCACTGCTTTGAAAAATTTAAGTTTGTCATGTGAACTAGAAAACTTAAGAGAAAGTCTTGTCAGAGATATGTTTATAGTAGGACTTAATATAAACAATCAGTCTATTAAAGAAAAGCTTCTACAAGAAGATAGTCTAGATTTGGAAAAAGCCATAAAAATTGCCAAGAGTATTGAAATTACCCAAATTCAAGCTCAGCAACTGCATAAAAATTCAGAGGTAATGGTCTATAAAGTCAATAAACAAAATGGTCATAAGTCAGATGGTGATGTCCAGTCTTCGAAGCCTCGTTTTAAGAATTATAGTCATGATAAAAGAAGTCAAAGAGGTAATGGTGATGGCCAGGTGAGTCAGATCTGTACAAAATGTGGACAGTCGCATAGATTTAAGTGTCCAGCCCAAGATGTTAAATGTAATAATTGTAAAAAGAAGGGACATTTTGCAAAATGTTGTTTTAAAAGAAAGATAAATAATGTCAATTTAAATTCTGAGTCTGAAAAAATTATATCTAATAGTAGTGAACATGACATGTTTGTTATGAGAGCTATTAATGATAATACAAATGTAAATAAAACATGGTCTTTAGATATAAAAATTAATAATAGGATTTTAAATTGTAACATTGATACGGGGGCAGAAGCAAATGTAATGTCTTTTAAAAATTTTAAAAAGTTACATGTCAAAGCTAAAATTATTACAAGTAATGTAAAACTAACGTCATTTTCAGCCGAAAGTATACCAATCTTAGGTAAAGCTATAATTGACTGTCTTATTAATGAAAAATTAGTAACAATTGAATTTGTCATAGCTGAGATTGAGTGTCAAACAATAATTGGTCTTCCTACTTGTCAAAAATTGGGTCTTGTTAAAAGAATATTTTCGGTAAGTCATAAAAGTATACTTGATGAATATACTGATGTTTTTAATGGTTTAGGATGTCTTCCAAATAAATGTCATATATCTGTTAATCATGATATAAGTCCAGTCATAGAACCTCTACTGCCACATCAGCCACCAATGTTGCCTTGGCAAAAGCTTGGTATAGATTTCTTTTATTTTAATAAAGTTATTTACTTGCTAGTGGTTGATTATTTTTCAAATTATTTTGAGGTAATGTCAGTCAAGTCTACTAATGCTAGTGAGGTTATTATAAGTTTAAAGTCTATTTTCGCCCGACATGGCATACCTTCTAGTATTATTTCTGATAATGGTCCACCATTTAATTCAAAAGAATTCCATGATTTTGTTCGTTCATGGGATATAAGTCATCATACGTCGAGTCCTAATTATCCTCAAAGTAATGGTTTGGTAGAAAGAACAGTAGCCACTGTTAAAAATATTTTTAAAAAATGTCGTGATACCAAATCAGATCCCTATATTGCATTATTACATTATAGAAATACGCCACAGGCTAGTGGATATTCTCCAGCTGAACTTTTAATGTCGCGATATTTAAGAATGAAATTGCCAGTTAGTGAGAGTATTCTAAAACCAAAAGTCATTGATGAGGTGCAATATAATAAATTCGTTAGGGAGAAAGTGAATAAGATGAAAAATTATTATGATCAGCGTTCAAAACCTCTACCTAACATATGTCTAGGAGATAATGTCTTATATAAAAAAACTCCAGAGTCTCCTTGGGAACCTGCGTCTGTCATACAAGTTGGTCCTTCGCCAAGATCATTTGTAGTTCGTAGTCATGATGGTGTGGATTTACGCCGAAATAGGCGTCATTTAATGAAACCTAACAGTCCTGGTTTTCAAGAAAATCCAGTTGTCAATATGAATAATGAAAATACACCAGAGTCGTCATGTCCAGTAAATTCTAGTTTTGACACTGAATCTCCAGACAATGAATCAGTCAGAGTCGAGTCACAAGTGTTTACTCGTAGTGGTAGGCGAGTTATAAAACCACGCAGATTTTCATTTAGTGAAAATGACGATTGTTAATTTTAAAATTGTAAGCATACAATTTCAATAAGAAAGGGGCATGTTGTAATATAGTAGGTCTTGTCTAATACATGTTACATAGTAGGCCTCTTGTTGTACAAAATATAGGCAACTTAATATACAGTAGGCATAATGTCGGCCTCTCTCTATAATGGTCTTTTGTCTTGACCAGTCGTATAAATTACGTTTAGTCTTTTTAGTAATAATCTACTTTATTAAAGATAGTAATTTATAAAAGTCAGTGTCTTATTTAACCTAAGCATACAAGGGTTAACGTAACATACAGTAATTATAGTACACAAAAATGACATTGAGAAGAATAAATGTACTATTAAAGGTCTAATATGGCTTCTAAGCAATTATCTACTACAGGGTGTTTGCCGAAATTTTGCCCATTTGATGAAATGTAAAGTAATTTTTCTTTGATTTTTTAAATGGAACACCCTGTATATAACTATTTCATCATGCAGAGTTATGATTCTCTGTTACTTTTCTTAAAGTTTTCATATACCTATCAGTGCTAGTTTTCCTGTATATTCATTTTTAGTAATTGAATACAAAAATTGATGCCAATTGATATCTAGTTAGCCATGAGTATTAAATGAAAGAAGTGAACATTAAAATAATATTTATTATTTTCTGTCACTAGTAAAGAGTATTGTTTTAACTTGTTTCATAAGAAAATAATGAATTTTCACAAGACCACGACCTCCCGAGAGAAGGACATTTGAAAAACTTATGGAGCATTTTCTAAGAACTAGCAGCATGACATACAGCAAAAATACTCGGAAAACTGTGCTCATACTAAGGAAAATCAATTAAATGTACTTTTAACAGTCACCGAAATTTCGCATATTGCACAGCGCCCAAGTTCTCAACAGGTTGATGTTGAACGATGTACGATTTAGTGAATATATATGGCTCATAAAAGGCACCTCATGACATTCAATTATTTCAAAAATTGTTCCTCATATTTTTTGCAAAATTTGGTGAATTTTTGAAAAAACAACTTTGCAATAAAATTCAAAACCATGCTAGTATATGAATAGTTCTTGCGGGAATCCCAATATGTAAAGATATACACCCTGTATGCCGTTTAAAAATCTATTGTTTTCAGCACCACGCTGTCATGAAACACCATGTATAATTGAAAATATTTTTAAATTTTGATACTTTCATATTATACAAATTTTGTTAAAATATTTTTAAAAAATTTGTGAAAAATGAAAAGGGTTCTTTATCACACTATATGCATAAATACTAATTTTTTTTTGGTATTAGTGGGGCTTCTTTACAATGCTAAAATGAAAAAGTTATTTTTGCAATAACTATTGCATAAATAACAAAACTCCGCAGAACAAATTGTAGAGTTTCTCTCTGCAGTCTAATATTTAAACTTTTTGATCTAAAATCAATAACTGAGTTTCTAAAATAAAAAAAGATGTCTTTTGACGTTTTTAAGCGCTTGTAGTTAATTATACTGGACAACAGCCAAAACGTATCCAAAATAAAATCGACTAAATCTTACCATTTTTGATGTGCTAAAACCGAAACTAAACTTATCTTTTTAATATTAATTCAAGTTTTAGAGATACGTGATGGCATTTCTCCCTATATATTAACAATGTAACTGCAAGAATTCACGTAGTATATTTGTATTGTTATAACGATAGAGGGGTGCGACGTTGCCAAATATACATTTTTTCCAAGTGAAGGAAATTGTGCACAACTTCGCAATACCGCATGGGGGATCTCCAGGGATGACCCCCCCCCATATACGAAGTCCCAATCCCCCAAGGCTTCCTTGGGCAAGGGAGAGAGCTATTTAAACCCGTGTAAATCGACTTTTATGTATGCTTTGTACTGAACAGCCCCTGTTTACAAACAACTGACAAACGCTACTATTGCAAATATTATGGAATTGAATAGAAAATTCTCGAATATTCTCTAAAAATGTAGAAGCCGTATTTGGGTATATAAGCAGCTACGAAGCAGTCGAAGTTAGTGAGTCGAATCGAATAGTTGAGATTGTAAGTTGTCTTGAAAGTGTGTAAACAATCCAGATCACTTCTGTTATGTTTGTTGTGAGGCGACTTTTACGTCTCAGAAGCGGTCTACTACTCCGTTGATAAAAAAGGCAGCTCAGCTTTAGTTGGTTTGCAATATTGGGGATAAAGACAAACAATGGGCGCCACATATCTACTGTAATGCATGCATTTCAAGGCTGACAAACTGGTTATATAGTAAAAAATGAACTATGCGGTTTGCTGTCTCAATGATCTGGAGAGAGCCTTCAAATCATGTTAATGATTGCTATTTCGGTATCATACCTCGTGTTAGGCAAGGCACAGGCAAATCCAAGAAGGAAAAGTCGGTTATCAACTATCCAAATATACCATCTGTCATGAGACCTGTACCTCACAGTGAAGAATTTTTTCTATCCCGATTTTACACCCAGCACATTATACCGCCAACCATACAAAATAACCCAATTAGAGTTAAACGATCTTGTGAGAGAAATAGAACTTCTAAAAAGTAAGATAGAGTTCCTAGGATCAAGATTGCAACAGTGACACTTATTAGAAGATGATGCTTCAGTATGTGTTTTTAGTAAATGTCATAAAGGCTTAGAACTATTTATTAACATGGAAAAGAACTTGGTTGTCTGCGATAACATTAGCAGTTTATTGGCGGCTCTAAATATAAACTACTGGCCAGAGGAATGGGACAGTTCAACATGGAGTTTAAAAGCAGTACTATTGAATATGGGAAATATTTTATCCTCTATTCCTGTTGGATATGCAGTTCACATCAAAGGATCATACAACAACATGAAGTTCCTATTGCCAAGTAAGAAATACGATGAGCACCAATGACATTTGTGGTGACTTAAAGGTGACTGCATTTTTACTTCAGTTGCAGCTAGGCTGCACTCAGTATTGCTGTTGGGACAGGGCAAAGGCACTGCATTACAAGAGTAAAGACTGGTCCGTTCGACAATCATTAGAGCCAGATGAAAAAAATGTACAACATATGCCATTGGTAGACCCCAAAAAGATTGTTGCCACCACTAACTATCAAATTGGGTCTAATGAAAAACTGTGTTAAGACTCTGAATATAGATGAGCCAGCTTTTTGGTGCCTGCGTCAGAAATTCCCAGGGCTAAGTGAAGAAAAAATTAAAGAAAGTATTTTTGTTGGGCCACAAATTCGAAATATTCTGAAAGACTCTATCAGGTATTGAAAAAATGCTTGGAATAATTTTTGCCTCGTGGTCACTAATTTCTTCGGAAATAAAAAAGTTGACAATTACGTTAGTCTTGTTGAAAATCTGCTCTTATTGTTTCAAAAAATGGATTGCAATATGTCCCTCAAGATCCATTTTCTACACTCACATCTGGTCTTTTTTCTTGACAACTGCGGAGCTGTAAGTGATGAGTTCGGAAATCGATTCCATCTGAATATATCAACAATGAAGAAAAGGTACCAGGGAGAGTGAAATGCTTCCATGCTTGCCGACTACTGTTGGACTCTTGTTAGACATGCTCCAGAAACAATTCACAACAGAAAAGCAAAAAAGACAGGATATTTAGTGTCTCGACAAGTGTAAAAGTATATATTTTTTTATTATTTTGTTAAAAATAAAATAAAAAACAAATTGGTCTTGAAAATTGCAACGAAGTTTTTAATTTTATTGTCATTTTTGTGGTCACCGCCCCAAAATAAAAAAAAAATACACTTTTGATACAAGATACAACAAATAAACTAAAATATGTTACGTAGTGTTATTAAACAATAGTATCGGTCGCCAACTGTCAAGTTTGGCCCAGTATTTAACCCCTTTACAACCTCCAATAGTTGGTTGTTTCGTACCCCGAAAGGTCTAAAAATTTTTACCGACTGATATGGATCTTAAAAACTGTTAATCATTAAGTTAAAAAAATAGCGTTAAATATTGTGTGACTATGTGTTCTAAATATAGAATTTTTTTCAGTTTAT
Source organism: Diaprepes abbreviatus (assembly GCA_034092305.1). Classification (NCBI taxonomy): domain Eukaryota; kingdom Metazoa; phylum Arthropoda; class Insecta; order Coleoptera; family Curculionidae; genus Diaprepes; species Diaprepes abbreviatus. The sequence goes on from JASJET010000116.1 coordinate 287,029, forward strand.
TATATCTTACTTTGTGCTTATTTCAATTAGGTGTATATTTTATTAAAAAATAATTTATATGAATTAACACAAACTTAAACGAACTCATTAGCACTTTTTTAATACACCTTACGTACGTCAACAAGGGTACATACATCCCATTTGTCAGCGTCAACTGGTGCGTGTCTTTTCAACATTGTCACAATGTTTCTGGTATGTTGCACCCAATCACTGTTAATTTATTTTAAGCCCGTTATTAAAGGTTCGTACGTACCTTCATTTTTTTGTTCTATGGGACTTTTGGCTTTGTGGAAGAACTAGCCGATATCAAACTTAAAACTGATAACGATCGACGTATCGTAGCGTATTTATATTTTGAAATTAAACCCGAGAAGACGTGATTTGCGTTAAGTGAGTTCATTTTTATGAAGTCTTTTATAGGTATTAGGGAACTCCGTATAGACCGGGCAAAAGTTTGATAATGCTAAGCGATAAATTTTTTGATAACAGTATGTAATAGTGATAACTAACTTCAAACTTAAGACTTATGAATAAAATAGTCATATCACATCAGGTTATATAGTATTTATTGATTTTTTTTAATTATTCTAAATTAACCAGAAAAATCCTTATTTTTTCGTTTTAAAATTTGAGTTTTTTCATCGATTGGCTTTCTTCTTGTGATTACTCTTCTTAGCAGGGGCGGATCCAGCCTCTCTCTTTGGGGGCGGGGCGGTGATATCGCAAAAGTACAGTATGCAAGAAAAACAAGTTGTCAACGGGGGGGGGGGGGGATTGAAGAAAGCAGCATATACATTCCTAATATAAAAGGCAGAATGGGTTCTATTTTCCTGAACTCAAAGCTCTTGAGAGGGGGGGGGGGGCGATCGCAAATATACACATCCCTATACTCTATTCAAGAACTAGAGAGAGCAATTAAACTGTTACCAAAACCTCCAACGTACCTGCACCAGTGCCGCTGGTAATTGAGAACTGCCGTAAATCTAATTATATTTCATTATATTTAAATACATTTTATAAATTTACTGCAACATAAAAATTCTGATAGTTTAATTTAATTTATGTCAGTGAGCAAAGTACACCTTACAGTTTGTTCTTAGTGATTTATCTTGTTTGCGCTTGTTTTTATCTATTATTTGAGATTAGTGAGATACCCAAAAGATATGGCTTTCACCTCTATATTTATTCCAAAATCGTTGAACCAGGGCATTTTTCCTCAACGAAAAACTTATTAAGATGAATGTTTATGATGCCTTAAGATATCAATATCTAGATAATAATGTTAAAAGCTCTGTTGAGATGTGTTCCAACATGACAGGAGTTGGAAAATCTACTATGTACCGAATACTGAAGGAGAAAAAACGACTGGAATTGTTAGTACTCCAAGCCACATTCGATCACAGGCAGATGAAAAACCTCGTTGGAAGAAGAAATGAAAACTGCAATTAAAGGGGTTGTATATACATTTTATTATGAGAAGCAGATCCCAACCGTCTACAAAATTCTAACTAAAATCAATTAAGATCGCGAGTTACCTGAAATTAAAAGAACTGATCTCTGGAAATTGCTCAGAGAACTTAATTTTTGCTGGGAAAAACCAGATAGAAAATCTGTTCCTATAGATCGTTCGGAAACTGTCCGTTGGAGAAGTAAATATCTCTCTCAAGTAAAAGGTAGAGTTGCTAGAAATAACACAATAAACAGAATTAGTAGTTTAACTAAACTTTTGAAAGATTTTTTTGAATAAAGTTACTGCGAAAAATTGGGGAAAATCCATATAATAAAAGAATAAAACAAAATGTGAGAACTCGATCTCATGATCGGTGAGATAGACAGACCAATTATAATTAATTTGAGCGAAGATAGTGTCACTGACTTTGATTAGGAATTAGAAACGTAATATTTACTAGTGTAAACACAATTTATTATTTAAATTTTTGTTTTTGTTGTATTTTATTGTTTAATGTTGTTTATACGTTTTTTTATATATTTTTATTTTAGTGTGTCCCACTCTTTAATTTTATATATATTTAATTCTAATTAGCTGTAAGTTTTTTATTATTTTATTATTGTATTTGTGTCTTTTTCTTAAGCGTGTAGAATTAACATGTTTATCTTATTTTTTTGGGGCTATCGTATTTCCATATAATAAAGTAAATTAAATTAAGATATCAGTACAATAGAAATAAAAATAAGTAGGTCTAATATTAATTACAACATAAAAAAAGTAATTACATTTAAATCCCTTTTTAGTGTTTAATTGTAATTCTGCAGATGGTTTAAGAAATAAATAAACTGAAACGTCAAATACCTTAAAAATGTTTTTAATTAATAATAAAATGAGCGATAGCCCCAAAAATATTTTAATAATATATGGAAGAATTTATTTTTTTGTATATATTTACCTTTTTGTATTTTTGACAATGGAAATTTTGTAAGTATTTAAATTATAACTTCGAATTTTTGGTAAGAATAAGGCTACGTTTTAGTCCATTATTATAGACCGGTAATTTTGATTATAAAATTTCTAACCCATTCCTATGAAAAATATATGTGTTTAACAGATTTTGCTAAAGACACCGGACTAAAGAACACAAGTAGTTTGCGAAGAGAAATAGGGTAAAAAATGATTTATTACTCTCTCTAGTTCTTAAATAAACTGTAGTATAACAGGAAAAATCGGGTCCATTTTCCTAAACTCAAAGCTCTTGGGGGGGGGGGCGATCGCCCCCACCGCCCCCCCCCCTTGGATCCGCGCCTGCTTCTTAGTATCCTTTTAAGGCACCAACAGTAATCCGCAAGCATGGCGATTTCCTGGTAAAAGCGTTCACCAGGTTCATCACTAACTAAGCCCACGTTTTCCGAGAAGAAACTTAAATGAAAGTATAAAAAATTAATTTTTATGTATATAGGGTGAGTCGGGAGGAACGGACCAAATTCCAGGAGAATACAGGGTGATTCTGCGGAAATTTATCGATGGATTGTGGGAAAGCTATAATTAGGAAGAATCTAAAAATTTGACAATATACTAACGTGTATGGGGGATAGTCGGCTAAAATATTTTCAAGATGGCAGCACTTCCAGTTATACCGGAAGTAGATGCCAACTTGCTTATTTTAAATAGAACATCCTATATATTATTGCATTTTTGATTTCTATGTAAAATTCTAGACATATTTTATTATAATATTGTATACTTAAGTCTCACCGTTTTGGACATATTTAAATTTTTATGTCAAAAATTACGTTTGCGGACCCAAACTTAACTATAAATTTTTCCTGTAAGAAAGTCTTTACTATTTAATTTCGGTTAGTTTTCTTGTAGACGAAGATCGACTTTCGTAGTTTTTTTATGATATTTTTAAAATTATTAGTACGTATGTGATAAGAAATGGCTACTTTAATTTTTTAATTACGCTATAATTTATCGTTTTTGTTAGGAATCGTTTTTCTGAGAATTTTTGACCCATCTTGCTGTATTAGTTCAGACTCGTGGTTGTCTGTAGAAGAAAGAGTTGACTCAATTTTTGCTATGTTTGGAGCTATTGAGTAATTGAAAACTTTACTTAGAACTGTTTTTTCGGTTTCCGATAATCGGTGGTTGGAGATATTATAAACTGTTTTGCTGTTAGTTATTGCTTGTATGACCTCATGTTTGTGATGGTTTTCCATGGTGTTTTTAAATTTCTTCAAGTGCTTTTTTGTTTTTGTGGTTTCATTGCGCCAGAGTTTCCCTACGTTTCCATAGGAAAGGATGTACCATGTTACTCAGAGACAGGAAAAGTTGGCGAAGTGCGTGTTCCGTTGTGCTTAGTTGTATTATTTTCAATATTGAAATTGTAATCTTTGTTGTGATGTGGTAGGTTATCGTTGTAAAAGCTGATTATACGTTGTTTTCTCTACATCTTAGTAAAAAAGTGAGATCACGTAGGAGGATGCAGAGTTTCTCTTTTAGTTTTTCATATAGATTGGTTTGTTTGAATTTCTCCTCCACATAGAGCTCTACAGTGTTTTAGCGTAGTATTTCATAGATGACAGCATGTGATCTAATACATTTATGCGTTCATATGATTTCTTGTAGAAACTTACAGACGTTTCGCCAGAGTCTTTGTGCTTGTTGGTTGAAGATCAACTGAGGAAATTAAGTACACCACGTGCTTTATACGCAGTCCTAGATAGTACCTATTGATTAACGTTTGTTTCGCTCTCTAACGTACAATACTACAAGGCAAGACATTGACGAGGCAATTGAAATTGAAGAAAATGGCCCTCTGAATAAAAGACACGATGTACTTAATCTTCGTTCTGCCCGGAAAAATTTTCCTCAAGCGAGATTATTGTACCGGTACGGCACCTAAGCTTAGACTGACATTAACGGTTCGTAGAAAGGGGGTATAGGTAATAATTTTAATTTTGCCCGGTCTAAGAAAGAAACATATCATTATTCCTAAGCTGCACGAAAATTGACATTGACCCGTAACGTGGTATTCTAAGTGAACTGAAGGTGTAAGTGAATTGTAACTTTATTTTTAGATATTAATATGGTCATGTTTATTCGTACGTTCTTCCTATATAGATATTATTTAGGCTTAGGTCGTTAACTTCAATGAATAATTTATAAGAATAAAAAGAAACATGCATTTCTGTTTTTTATCCTTCATTATATTTTTTTTCCTATAAAATTAAATTAAAAGTTAGCGTGAATGAAATTATAATAATATATAGGATATTACGAATAACATATTTTTTATTGATTAGGTTTAGTTTTTAAAAAATTGTTTTGAATTTATCAGACTACTATGAAAAAACTAAAACTATACCACTGAGAGAAACTATAGTGAATAAATCTTATTTTTATAATCGCTGGAAGAACTGTTTTAGAAATTTTCTGTAGAGAACTTATTGGGAATACATTTTTCTTATTTTAAAATACCGACAAAATATATTTTATATTGATACTTCTTTTATCATTTATCTTTCTCTTTCAAAAAACTCTCATTCTTGTCATGTTTCTAGATTGTAAATTTCTCTCTGATATGGTTTTTTCGACTCTCGGTTTTTTGAATCACGTAGATTATTTATTGAAAATTTTACTCTGATTATCTTTCTATACAGATTTTGATAACTTAACAGTCTTGTGGAGCTGTAACGAACCAAGAGAAAAATTCCCAGCAAACAATTGCCTATATATATTCCGAGATATGACGGCAGGATGTCTTATCTTCAAACATTTTTGAAGCGGAAAATTTAAACTGCAAAAAAAATTATAGGGCTACTTTTTGTTTTTGAGAGCCTTTTTAAAAATTTATTAATTTGAAGAGTAGCAAAAAATTATATGCGTTATTTAAATTCTAGTCATACTCATGCCTATTTTAAAATACACATTCTTGTAGTAATTACGTATTGCGATTGTCTGGTTGTAATAAATTTGGGAAATAAAATAACAGGTCAAGCAATTATTTATGTTAATGAATAGAATGAATAATATGAAGAAATATTCTAAGTAAACCTTTTTCATATTGAATTCTTTAGTTAAAAACATAAACAAATTAATTAAAAGGATCAAAATGTTAACTTGAAATATTTAAATAAAACTTTAAAACTCTTTTTAGTTGTGTTCTGCGTTTTAGTTCCAGATTTTAGTTATGTTATTCCAAAATTAACTATCGCCTTTGTAGATGTAATACGAGGTTAGTCAAATATTTATCAGTGAAAATAATTTTATTATTTTTCAAAATATTCTCCGTGATGGTCAATATACTTTGGCATGCGTTTGAACCAATCTGAAAAGCGTTGTGACCACAATGAAGATGGCATCCCAAAACGTTTGTCCTACATGCACGGGAGCAGAAAGAAATCATTGGGTGCCAAATTAGAGCTGTATTATTTATTTGAGCCAATGTTTGAGAGCTTCTATTGTCATAGTAAGAGAATAACAAATAGTTGTGTACCATTAATAATTAACCGTTACAATTCTGTGAAGGCGCGGTTGCGACATTGCCAGTTATTTCCGAAAAAACAGGCGATCATTCGCTTCAAAACAGTAATGGAACGGAAATTTATCTCAAGAAATGATTACAAATGGTGATCCTCAAAATTAAACCAAAAAGTTACGAAGAAAACAATACAGGATCCTCATATATAAAGCCATTTACGAGTTTTCAAATCAGAATATTATGGTTAAATTTATCAAATGCTTCACTGAAATCTAAACGTGTATGTTACAAATTATAACAATATTGTTACCAAAATGAAACTGGTCTACTGGAATTAAAATTAGACTTAGATAATTCTAATTTTTAAAACTTTTTTGTGAAGTGGTTTACTGTTTTAGAACTAATATTTAAATTTATATTTTTGAATCTTTTTATTTAGAATCGAGGAACCCTGGTTAAAATATAACTTTGCTACTGGGAACTTTGTGACTTTTAATCATACCTCACTCTAGACAACATGGTCTTTTTAAAGAAGTCAATTTTGGAGAAACGAAATTAAAGTTCACAGTTACTGAAGTTTCTACAGGCTGCGCCAAAATCAAAAATCAGTTACGAATTGAAAACTCCCGAAAAATTACAAATGGAAAAAAGGTTTTTAGTTCGGTTTATTTGTTAGAAGTTTGAAATAAGTGATTGATTTACAAATATTCTCAAAACTATATCAGTGTGAAGCATGCCAGATTTTTGAAAAACTTGAAAGTTAGACTGTTATACTTAATATATAGTTATAGTTCTAGGATTATTTGGCAAAATACGAAAATGGAATGAAAAGTTTTCCACCTGCTTAAAAAATGACGCTTATAACTATGTCACTTTGAAACGTAATCGTTCTTCAGCATTACCTTAGTGTTTGAGAGTGTTTTTTTTATTCTGTGATTTTATGAGGTTTTCAACTTTTACTGTTTTTAAGTAAGGAAAAAAATAATATAATCGTCTTTTATCGAAGGTGTATCTCCTCTAGAGACTAGGGCAGAGCTAGACGTTACATGGGGGGAACATGCTCCGTCATTTTTCACTACAAAAACATGGGTTGTGCACTTTAAACGTGATGGAAGGAGCACTCAAAATGCTGAGTATTTTCGATGACCACATCTGAAGAAATCATTATATAAATAAAGGTGAACAAATTTTATGTAATATGCAAAGCAGGATGTCTCTTGATGGAAGACAATGTAGTACTGGTACGGAGATGTATGACGTCTTCGCTGAGTACTTTGGCGAGGTGTATTATGCAGGTGTTTCAATAAGTGACGAGCTGATCGAAAATATATATTCTGACATAATTGTGATGAATTCCGTCAGTGATAGTGATGTGGTGGACGATATTGCGGGACTTGGAGTTGAGAAAGGCAGTTGGTCCTGATGGCATTCCGCCCTGTATAATTAAAGGTTTCATAGACTTATTTAAGTGTAAAAACCAAAGTTTTTTCATTGAGTGGAAAAAAGTTAAAATTTGCTTTGTTTTAAAAAAGGGTTTAAAAACAGACATAAATAACTACAGACTAATTTCTGTGCTCTCTGTAATGGTCAATGTTTTGATTCAATCATACCATAGTCTCGCCGTTGATTTCATTCGATCAGCATGCGTTCATGAGGAAAAAGTCATGCGTAGGTAACTGGTTGTGGGAGGAGAACACCATATCGGGGTCTTGGACAAATATGGTCAGGTGGATGTTATCTACACTGACTTTGCCAAGGCTTTTGATGTGGTGTTTCATTCAATACTTTTGCAAAAGCTTATGTTGTAATATGGGTTCCATCCAAATTTGTTACAGCTAATATCATCTTATTTAATTAACAGAGAGCAACGTGTTGTTCTTAGAGGTCATACGTTTCGTTCTTTTGTACCATCATCAGGGATTCCCCAAAGTTCCAATCTCGGTCCGCTGCTTTTTGTTATATTTATTAACGATATTACTTTCTTATTTAGTGCAAATGACTCAAAAATTAAACTACTTGCTGACGATCTAAATTTTTACATAGTTGTAATCTCTTTAAATGATTGTATTTAACTTCAATCTATTATAGACAAGTGAGTTAATTGGTCAATAAAAAGTGAACTTCATTTTAACATAGTCAAATTCTCAGTACTTTAATATGCCAGCAAAAAGAACTCTACTCGTATTAATTATGGGTACAATATGCGAAACACTAAACAAAGTCAGTGAGATTAAGAAGTTGGGGATTACTTTTGATGTGCAGTTGGCATTTAAAACATATATAGAATCTATTTGTAGGAGAGCGTCTCAGACTTACGGCTTTATTGTTAGAAGTGTTAAGGATTTCAACTATCAGTGTATAAAGATATTATTTGAAATATTTGTTTGCAATATTTCAGGTATGGTGGTCAGATATGGAGTATATTTTATATGTATCATAAATATAACATTTAAAAAGTACAAAACAAAGTGTAAAGATAATTAATATTTTTAAGGAATTTTTACGGGAAAAATGTAATATGAACACATTAGAAAAAAACAGAAAAATTGCAGATTTATTATATTTATTTTAAGTATTAAGAAGTATTACTGAAAATAGGATATTTGAGTTACTAAACTGTAATGTGATAATGTATAGTACAAAAAATCCAAATTTATTTAAGTTACATCACGCAAATTTAAATATTTCCCTTAATTCACGCTTATATAGAACTTGTAGCTTATATTCTAGAGTGCAATCCGAATGTAATTTGTTTATGTACTGCCTCAGTGCTTTTTAAGTAACTCAACTTAGACTTTTATAAAAGAATTATACATTTTTTTTTATTATATCATTTTAAAAATTACTACTGTAAGTATTTTGTAACTGGATTCTGTTATAATCTGTTAAGTGCTAATTAAATAAATAAATAAATCATCCAAAATGTCCACCAAATATTACTGAAACTGTAGAAGATAGTCGAGATATGGTATATCGAAAGAAAGGTTTTACAATTACCTGATGTCTTAATTTAATTACAGTTGCATAGTTCCTTCAAAATTTGATTAAATGAATAAATAAATAAATAATTTCATATAATCTTTACAATTTCTTTGCATAATGTTTAAAATTCCACACTTTCTTTCAATAGTACACAACAGCCCGTAATTGAACACCCTCCGTTCAGTTGAGCTTCGTTAAATTCCCGTCCGACGGAACATTGTCGGTCAGGCTTGTTGAACACCCGTTACCCGAATAAGCCCACGGGGAACTCTTAAAATCTTTTAGCAAGTTCGCTTTATTGCTTCGGTAAATATCCGAGGGGGTGCTTTTATTTTCAATTTAAATCTAATTATCTCTTTAATGCCGAGCTTAAGTTGGAATTATAGATATAAAATATTATTGTACAGATGAGATATTATAACTCCTCCGCATTTTATTCCGATTTAATGAAATGAATTGTATATCAATACAGGGTATTCGGTAATTCCCAATTTCTCGGAAGCATACAGGGGAGGTCAAAATAACCCTACTCTGTCATAGAGAAAAAAATCCTAAAGAGCCCTTAACGGAGACACAGAACCCTAAAGGGGTATCCAGCGATTTACCTTATTTGCTTGTATAATTTAATGAAATTTTAATATTTTATAGAGTCTATAAATATTCATTAAACCATATTACAGTAGATGTTTTAGATCATCAGAGAAGTCAGGAACGGACTTGCAGCCACACGCTCCTAATTTTTGACAGGTGTCATTCTTCAGAACTGATCTTTTAGATAATTTGGTCATTCCTCTTCAAAAAAGGTACTCTTAACTTATTTCGCTAAAACTGACGGTTTTCAAGATAAATCGGTTTTTATGCGAAACATTCAAAAGTTACTAATACTGAACACAAACAGGTAAAAATCAGGTTGTTATTATGAATACCTACATAATGTATTACTATTGACGGAACTTGTCAAAACCATCTTTAAGTAAAAATAATTTAAAAAATGGAATAATATTCTTACGCAGAGTATTCTGATATGAATTTAATTTATAGTGAAACGATGTTAAATTCTTCGAAGACAATAAGACTTCATGCTGAAAAAATTTCCAGCTAGAACATTGCCAAATACAAAAGCTTTCAAAGGGTTGATCGAAGCCTAAGAAAAAAAACATTTAGAAAATAATTATTAGAGTTACCGAATAAATATTTTACAGGATCATTTTTGTGATTTCGAGGCTCAACGAAAGCTCGCGACACAAAACAATGTTACAAAATGGATTGTACATGAAAGTCTAACAGAACAGTTACTTCACCCGTACCACGTTGAAAAAGTACACCCCCCAAGACTTCAATTCTCCAACTGGTTTATACAGTAACATAACCTAAATCTAAATTTTTCTAATTTGTGTTTTTCTAAAATGTATTTTAATATTTTTGAAAAATCTGTTGTATACGATAACGCTATGTATTGTTTTTGTGTTTCCTGTTGTGAATCATCCTTGTTTATGGTTCTTAGGTTGTTGTAGTGTTTGTATATTCTTTATTAATTTCTTCGATATCTTTAATCATTGATAATGTTGTTTTATTTAAGTGTTTCTTTACCTTTTCTTAGAGTCGAGGGTCTGAAGGTAGGGGACATTAATAAAATGGTTCTGTCAACCAAGTTCACGACTACACTTCTTCTTTGGTTTTCTGAGTGGTTTGAAAAGTTGTTCAGATATCTTCCCGACCAGGTTGGTTTGGTATATCACTGAGTTTGAATTTTCTCATTTTTGCGTATTTTATTAACGTTCTCTACCTTCAGACCCTCGACTCTAAAAAAAGTTAAAGAAACACTTACACAAAACAATTTTATTATCAAAGATATGGAAGAAATTATTAAAAAAGAACATACAAACACTACAACAACCTAAGAACTATAAACATAGCATTATTTTATACAACATGTCTTTCAGAAAAACAGAAACACATTTTAAAAAAACATAATATTGTGGCATGCCACAAAAGTTACAACCAAATAAACACCAAGGACTTGCATTTTATATTCACGGACATGATGAACAAGAAATTAAAGAGTTTATTTTTGCTTTTAAGGATATATATATACAGTGCCTTCATTTCAAAACGAACCATCCTTAATAACTTTGTTAAATAGAAAAATTTAAAAAAAAGAAAAAACACGTCAATTTAGATATACAGGGGGAAGTTTAATTTTGCATTTGTTAAAAGTCTGTCAATCACCTCCTCACCTCCAGCTAACCTCACTTTGATATGTCAAATAGGAACCCCTACCTTGTGACACATCATTGTAAGCAACATAAAATTGTCTATCCAACCGTATAAAAAAAATTAAATCGGTTGACGTACAAGCGAACAGTGTGCAAAAATGTCTTGTAATAATGCATAATATATCGGCCTCGAACTTTAGTATGTCAAATGATTACCCTATAGTGTGATACATCATTTTAAAGGGCATACTATCTCCTATTTAGCCAATAAAAAAAAACAAAATCTGTTGATGTACAAGCGAATAGTAAGAAAAGATGTGTGGTAATAATAGACACCTTATCACATTAAACTTTATTATGTCAAATGGCTACTTCATAGAGTAAAATATTATTTTAAATTTAAAATAAATATTTTTTTAAAATAATAAACAGTTAAAATATTTGCGAGAAAAAAACTAAGCCTGTTTTAAAATTCATCGCAAAATTCATTGCAGTCTAATCAATCTAGTGTATTTATTTCAATGATATTTTTTGCGGTACCTGATAGGTACAAGAAATCACTGCAATAAATAAAATTTTTAAGATCTTTAAACACCAGTTGTTTATTATTGTTAAAATTGTCATTGTGACGCCTAGTTGAAACGTGAATATAAATGGTGTATACGCTAGCCGAAAGAATAGAAATAATTTTTCTCTATGGAGCTGAAGATCGGTGCGCTCGTAGAACCGCCAGAGCATTTAACGAGAGGCATCAAGACAAAAACGTGGGCCATAAATATGTACTCGAATTGGTACGAAAGTTTGAAGAAACGGGATCCGTTTGTAATAAAAAATCTATTGAGAAAAGGGTTGTAGATGAAGCATGCCAAATCGAGGTACTAGGACAGTTTGCAATAGATCCAACTTTATCCATCTCAAAGGTCGCAGATTTAACCAACATTTCTGCTGGCTCTGTGCATAAAGTTTTAAAACAAAATAAGTTTTTTCCCTACAAAATTCAAATTCTTCAAGAACTCGGGGAAGACGATTTTGATAGGAGAATTCAATTTTGCGAATTAATGTGCCAACGAATTGACGAGGACCCCCATTTACCTAAGAATATCTGCTTTAGTGATGAATCAACTTTTTTTCTAAATGGACTGGTTAACAGACATAACTGCAGATACTGGGATAATGAAAATCCGCACCTTTTCCGAGAAGGGCATACTCAATATCCCGAAAAAATTAACGTGTGGGCAGGAATTTATGGCAATGAAATCATCGGGCCATTTTTTTTGGAAGATAATTTAACTGGGCAAATTTATTTAAACCTTTTAGAAAACACAATATACCCTGCCATTGTGCAATCTTTAGAAAATCAAGTGGATGAAAATGCTGTTATGGTACTAAATGAAAATAATTTGCATTTCCAGCAAGATGGAGCTCCCCCGCACTACGCTTTGGCAATTCGAGAGTGGCTTGATGAACATTTTCCAGGGACGTGGATTGGCAGACGTGGTGCAATTGAATGGCCAGCACGGTCTCCAGACCTAACCCCTCTAGACTTTTTTCTTTGGGGGTATTTAAAAAGCAAGGTTTATAAAACCCCACCTGAAAATATTGACGATTTAAAAGATCGAATTGTTCGGGAATGTAGAGGAATTAGCAGAGAAACCCTTGCCAATGTTCGTGGGGAATTTCAAAATAGGCTTTTTTATTGTAACGCCGCACATTTTGAACATTTAATAAAATAATTTTCTTCAACTGAATAAAACTGAATAAACTGCTTATATTTAACATACATTTTTGCATCCTAATTGTCTATAACGTCAATTAACTTAATTTTTTTTGACATCGTTGGATAGCAGATCGTACGTCCTTTAAAATGATGTATCACACTATAGGGTAATCATTTGACATACCAAAGTTCGAGGCCGATATATTATGCATTATTACAAGACATTTTTGCACACTATTCGCTTGTACGTCAACCGATTTAATTTTTTTTATACGGTTGGATAGACAATTTTATGCTGCTTACAATGATGTGTCACAAGGTGGGGGTTCCCATTTGACATATCAAAGTGAGGTTAGCTGGAGGTGAGGAGCTGATTGACAGACTTTTAACAAATGCAAAATTAAACTTCCCCTGTATATCTAAATTGACGTGTTTTTTCTTTTTTTTTTAAATTTTTCTATTTAACAAAGTTATTAAGGATGGTTCGTTTTGAAATGAAGGCACTGTATAACTACAACGTGCAATTTAGTGCCATTTAAATAGTTTTTATTTATTGATTTCAAGTTACTTAAAACGTTGTAATGTTAACTAGAATTATATTAAATCCCTCCAGTGAAACAGCAAATTACGTACTGAATACAGAGATGTTCGCATTCTAAAAAGCCCGCTAACCACAAGCAATAAAAGTGTGCCAAAACCATATTTTATGCCTAAATATAAATTTATCAAACACTTAACGTACCTACGTTTTAAAAAAGATTTTTGGTAATATTCGCGTCACTGCACAATAATATATTTGAAAATCCCCCATTAAATGGCCACCTTTTTCAATTATATTCACAATCTAGTCGCTTTCGCTTCACTGCCCAAACAGAAAACACTTTCTCTGCCAACTTAAAAGGACATGTGTTCCTGGACCGTTGCGAAGCTTTTTTGTATATGCATTTTCGGGATAGGAATTATTTTTTTCCAACTAAATACTGGTATGTTTACATGTTCTTGTGAAAAGAGAACTTCTTATTTGGTAAATATTTCTATAGGACTTAAGCTTCCGATTCCAATAATATCTGCATCTGTTGCAAGGGGCGCAATTCGGTATTTAGTAAAATCCATTTTAAGTTTGTTTTTTTAATTTAAAATACGTCTCCTTTTCATTGAGTATTTTGTTATGATTTATTTTTTAACTATGTCACCTTTGTTATTGCTTTTTTTTGTTTCATTCCTACAATTTAGTACAGTTTGTGGTTTTAAGAAAATACACTTTTAGCTGTTTTCTTCTTAAATAATATTTCCCTCTAAACAGTCCCTTTTGAATTGTTCAAGTTTTAAATTAAATAGAAACTGGTGTATTTTTTTATTAATTATTTAAATACACATATATTCCGAGTATTTTTCTGGAGACTTAGGGACAAGTATGCTAGAAACGTGATGAGGTACAGGTCTACTGATTGAGGGGATATTAGGATATCCAATTTTATGTTTGCTTTTACTAGCAAACCCTGGAATTTTTGTTAAGCAAAATTAGCAATCATCAATATGATTCTGAGGTTCCTGCCAAATCATTGGCACTCCAAACTTCATAGACTTGCAAGTATCCAGTAGCCATCCTGTTATGGTTCTTGAACAAGTGTGGAAGCAAATTTTAGAAGCCCAAGTTTTGTCTTGTTCGCTAATTTAAAGTCTTTCGTTGAGCTTTCAGTATCGCTTCACTACATATATAACAGAAACTATTTAGTTTGTTCAAACAGGATCGCGACGACATCATTTACTCATGGCGAAAATAATAGTACTACTATAACGCTATCACTATTCGCTAGTTCTTTGCAATTCGCTCTTATATCCATTACTGATCCTCCGACAACCGGTCGGCTGCTTATATATTATTATACGTTTTGTACATCTGGTGTTTTCTGGAAACATTGAGTATCGAGACTACCAGAAGCAACGACATAATACCTGTATACAGGCTCTTTCGATACGTAGCTGACTCTTCGACATCTATGGGGTATTCTGAAATTTGGTATTACATGGAGTTCATTGGGCACCCTATTATTTTAAGCCCGTGGGCGTTGAGACTTCGTAGATGAGCTTTATTTCAATGACAAATAAATTATGTACAATACAAATTTTTTTATTTTGCAGTTTTTTTTATTCCGATCAAGATTAAGACCTAAATAAAAAAAAAGGAGTTTTAGAAGTAAATATACTGTGAGTTAGTGTATTAAAAAATATATAGTTAGATGAAATTTTTTTGATTTCAGCAAAATATGTAATATTTTTTTGTTTTTACTTTCGAAGACCATATTATTCTAAAATTGATTATTCTGACATAATATTTCCACTTTTGTTTGAAGGTTGTAGACAATGTTGAAGATTGACTAAAATGTGGTTGTCGGACTTGCATTGTCTTTATTTTTATTTATTTTTACGACGTTTCGATTAGGTTGTATCTCTAATCGTTATCAAGTATAAACTGAATGTTTTGTCTTGAGCTTCTATAGGGACTGTGTCCTTGGAAGGGCAAAGTTTCGCTTCACTCTACACACCTCAATGATTTGATGTTACAAAGTAGTAGTTACCAAAAATTAGGTATCTCAGCACTCGGTTTACTGAAGATTTCATTATTGTTTTTAATGTAAGCTGCTTCTTTAAGTTATCTTTTTTTTCATGTTAGGTTCCATATATATTGCCGCAGCCTCAGACCATTTTATATGGTGTTGTTTATCCCAGACGTGTTCTGCAATACCTGATCTCGACGTTTCCCCTTTTTGTGTATGAGTTTTATGTTCTTTAATTCTAACTTCTAATAATCGTTTAGTTTCTCCAATATACATTTCACCACACTCATATGGCACTATGTAAACACATTCTTTCTTATCGGTAGCTTTTGATTTTGTTTTTATTAAATGAGTGTATTTCCTAATTTAAAGGCTGTTTTTATATTATAACTACTGGCAATTCGTCTTATTTTCCCCGAAGTTCCCTTAATGTACAGAATTATGAAGAAGGAATGTGTTTCTTGCTGTCCAGTGTTCGTTGTTCTAATGTTATTTATGACATCGTCAATTAGTTTTAAAGGATAATCATTCTATTGTAAATCGGATTTAATATTTATTACCTCTTTTTTCAATGAATCGGCATTATTGCATATAGATATAACGCGATTATAGAGGTTGTTTATAATTCCCCATTTTGTTACAACAGAACGATTAGAACTTTGATTAAGGTATTGTTCAGTCTGTGTTGGCTTTCTGTATACTGAAGTTTTAATAGTTTCGTTTGAACAAATAAATTTACCATGGAAAAGGAGGTGAATGATCAATTGCCCTTCCTAGATGTCATGGTGAACCGTTCAAACGAAATTATTATAACTTCAGTACACAGAAAGCCAACACATACTAGATAAGATCTTAATCATAGTTCTAACTATTCTGTTGTAACAAAATGAAGAATTATACGCAACCTCTATAATCGCGCAATACCTATATGCAATAATGCCGATTCATTGGAAAAAGAGGTAACAAATATTAAATCCGATTTACAACAGAATGGTTATCCTCGAAAATTAATCGACGATGTCATAAATAATCTTAGAACAATGAACACTGGACAACAAGAAACATATTCCTTCTTCACAATTCCGTACATTAGGGGAATTTCGGAGAAAATAAGACGTGCTAGTAGTTACAATATAAAAACAGCCTTTAAATCAGGAAATACATCAGAGCTCATTTAACAAAAATAAAACCAAAAAATACCGATATGAAAGGATGTGTTTACAAAGTGCCATGTGAGTGTGGTTAAATGTATATTGGAGAAATTAAACGACCACTAGAAGTTAGAATTAAGGAACATAAAACTCATACACAAAAAGGGAAAACGTCGAGATCAGATATTGCAGAACACTTCTTCTTCTTCTTCTTTGCGAAAGCCCAAGGCTTGTTTCTACCCATTTCTTTGTCTCTCCTGAGATGCCGACGACCAGCTATCCTTCCACCTCTTGGGGGATAAACAACACCCTATAAAATGGTCTAAGGCTGCGGCAAGATATATGGAACCCAATATGAAAAAAAGAAAATTTACAGAAGCATCTTACATTAAAAACAATGATGGAATTTTCAGTAAACCGAGTGTTGAAATACCTAATCTTTGGCAACCACTAATTTGTAACATCAAATCATTGAGATGCGTATAGTGAAGCGGAAGTTTGCGCTTCAATCGACACAGTCCCTATATATGCTCGTAGCCTTAAGACAAAACATTCAGTTTATACGTGATAACGATTAGAGATACAACCTAATCGAAACGTCGTAAAAATAAATAAAAATAAAGACAATACAAGTCCGACAACCCCATTTTAATCATTCCCACTTTTGCCCAACAAAATAAACAGAAAATAGCATTTAGTTATATGGTTGAGATCTACTTTTTATACAGGGTTATTAAAAAAAACGGTTAAATCTTATTTTCTACCCAAAGTGAACAAAATTTCCTTATTGCATAGAACTTTTAAACACAAACAACATTTCTTTATAAAAATATTTTCTAAAGTGAAAAATAGGGGTACTTTACTCTTACAGCAATTTCAAATTTTTCACTCTCCCTCGTATAGTATTAAACTTTTACCGGATTTCAGTCTTGTTTTGATTTGAGGACATGCAAGGCTTTTTCAAATTGAAATAAATTCATTAAATTCAAAGATGAGTATTTTTCCCATATGGTGCGCATTTTCTGCCGGTCACTGTATACGGCTATTGTCTTTTAACTTTTCCAATATTTTGGAGAAAATGCTTGAAATTGATATTTATCTATAATTCTCGGCATTGTTGCGTTAATTTTGTATGAAGATTTTGGAGGAAAAATTCCTTTTTAACCGACTTCTAGAAGAAGGAGATTCTCAATTTGTCGAGTATGTATGTTTTTTTTATGTATGTACTCCGATTACTCCGGAACGGCGGCACCGAAATTTTTTACGTTATATTCAGGAAGTTGCAGCGGTGGTCCCATATTTTTTTTGGATGAAATTGGTGCAGCAAAATCCAAAATGGCGCTGACAATATGGCGGCTAAAAAAATTAATTTTGTTCGATTTTCTCCAAAATTAGTATGGAGGAATTTTAGGGGTCGTACACAACGAATCTGAAATTATCTTAAAAAAATTCAATACGGCGGATCCAATATGGCGAACAAAAAAAATTTGATTTTGTCCAATTTTCTCCAAAATTGGTTTAGGGGTGTTTTCGGGGTCACTCATAACGAATCCAAAATTATTTTTAAAAAATTCACTATGGCGGATCCAATATGCCGGACAAAAAATCAATTTTGTCCGAATTTCTTCCAAATTCGTACGGGAGAGTTTTCGAGGACGCACATGTTGAATCTTAAATTATTTTTAAAAAATTCAATATGGCGAATCTAATATGGCGGACGAAAAAATCAATTTTGTCCGATTTTCTCCAAAATTGGTATGGGGAAGTTTTTGGGATCGCACATTACGAATCTGACATTATTTAAAAAAATTAAATATGGCGGATTAAAAATTCTTCATCTCTCGATTTTGTCTAAAATCTGTATTGGGGGATTTTTGTTAGTGTTGAATACGAATTTAAAATATTTTTTGAAAACTGAATTTGGCGGATTCAATATGGTGTCCTAGAAATTTTACATTTTTCAATTTTCTCCAAAACTTAAAATGGGGGTTCTTGAGGGTGTAAATTTTGAATATAATAGTATTTTTCAGGATTCAATGTGGCGAATGCAATATTGTGGACTAAAAATTTTACATTTTTCGATTTTTTCTAAAATTGATATTGCTGGGTTATTGTGACGTACACAAACTCAATATGCAGTACAAAATATATCAGGCTAAGAAATTTACATCTTAAGTTCTTTAAATATCGATATAGGAAGGTTTTGGGGCCTATATTACCAATCTGAAATTAATTTGAAATTTTGAGATAGTGGATTTACTATGACAGACTAAATATTTTGTGACACAATTTCACTGGTATTTGGAGAACTCTAAGAATCAAAGAATTTTTAGTGGTTCATTTTAGGGTGATTTACAACTTTGAATAAAATGGGTAGATTTTGCCAGCTTGAAGTCATTGCGAGGTACACTAATCTCGACTAGTACTTAGTTTAAATAATTTATGGATATCATAATAAATGCAAAACTAAAAATCGAAAAATAAAATTTTTATAAAAAAACTTGACCCGACTTCTAAAAATGCGCAAACAAGTGAAAAATAGCTGTAAATTTTTATATGAAATTGAAATTTTTGAAGTTGGCGCCATATCATTTCTCAATGAAACAAATAATTACTTATATATACAAAATATGGTAAGTAAGCAATTACAAATAAAGTATTTTTAATCTGTTTATGCGAATCACATTTTGTCAGGTACTAATTTGGCGCCGACTTCCAAAATTTCAGTTTCATATAAAAATTTATAGTTATTTTTCACTTTTTAGCGCACTTTTAGAAGTTGATTCAATTTTTTTTTATAAAAATTTTATTTCAAGCTGAAATTTACAAATCTAGCTAAAGATGAATTAATTAAATACATATGGTAACTTTCTATTTTAGTGAATATAAAACCTTGTTGTGACTCAATCCCTTATCAAAATTGACTTTTTTAATATCTTAAAACCTTTATTCATCACGCCTCTCTCATATTAGCTAACAGACGTTTAGGAAATCAGAGTAAATGCAAACGATTTTTAATAAGACAAAATTTATCTCTTACAACGTCGTATCCTTTAACGTTATCTTTGATAAATATCTTTAGCGGCCTCACCAAGAACCTAGTAAACAGCATTCCGACTCTGCCTGTAAAGCGGAATATCGAAACAACTTATTTCATCTAAAGGGCTCCGAAGGGCCCGTGAACGGGAGCTTCCGTGCAACAACATCCCTTAAGTCCCGCCTCTGTCTGACTTCCTTCAGCCCTTATCATTAGTTTCTGGTTGGCTGCGTTCGCCGTAACGTAGATCGCTGTGTCTTATCTGGTGAGAGGCGGCCGGGCCGCCCACCCGAAATAAGTCCGTAGGAACGAAACGAAAGAGCCCGGTTGTTCCAAAGCCCTTATTTTACTTGACGCGTAATATATTTTTTCGAAACTCGAGATGGTTAGGCAGTGCGGTTTTAATTAAAATACAGGGGGGTTTAAGAGTATTTGGTCCTCTTAAATTTATTAAATTAACGGTTAGGCTGAAGATTTAAGGAGCAAACTTTCCAAATTTGGTTGTAATATTGAATATTTCAAATATTTTAAATTTTAGCCATCAAAAGAGCATTAATGTAATTTATTAAAATTAAATCTTAAAATAAAATCAAGCCGATTGCAAAAAAATCTAGAAAAAAGTGGAAAATAAATTAGCAACTATTTTATCTTGTAATTAATTAAATAACTGATTTACTTGTTTGAAATATCAGCGTCGTAGTTGTTGAACGGGTTATAATAAAATTAATTTTTTATAACTTTTGCTTCATCTACAATTTGGTTACTAATTGCAATATAAAATAATTGTAATTTTTTTAGGGAGAATTAATTAAAAAACAAATATTAACACATAATTTTAAATATAAATTAATCAATGGCGTAGCGTAGAGGGGGAAGGAGAGTACTAACCCCAGACGGCAATGTGCTCAGGACGGTAAATTTCAAAAACAACACTCTATTTTGACTAGAATTTCTTTCAATTTTTTAGTTGGAAGAGGCATAGACATATCACTACATAGTATAAAACAAAGTCGCTTTCTTTTTCCCTATGTCCCTTTGTATGCTTAAATCTTTAAAACTACGCACCGGATTTTGATGCGGTTTTTTTCAATAGATAGAGTGATTCAAGAGGAAGGTTTATATGTATAATAACATCCATTAAATAGTGGAGAAATACTGTTATTTTTGAGGTTTCTAATGTGATGTCGTTAATTATCATATTTTTTTCCGCTTACATTGCAAACGCAGGCTGAACCCTACGAGATTTATCAAAATAATGTACTAATTATTTGTACACATTGAAAAGGTCTACAGAAAACTCCGCGATGGTATATGTCTATCTCTCATGGATATCCCACAATAACATTTTTTTGTCATTTACTTTTTACGACAAATAATGGCAAATTTTGAAGCGATTTTAACCAATACAGCATTAATCCTTATCCAATTAAATAGCTTAAATACATTGTTGATTTAATATAGATCTATATGGTCCTTTACAGCACAAGATTTAAATGAATATTTTCGAAGATATTACAGATTTAAAATTGCGGGAAGTAGCGCTTGCGGCGGTACTGGCCGACCGGGGCGGCGGCAGCGTGCCTATAAATAGCGCGTCGGAGGCCGATGTAATAATTGTTGTAAAAATAAAATAAATAGTCACAGTTTTTCTGTAGTGTATTTAGTATCAGCATTGCACCCGTGCGAAGCCGGGGCGGGTCGCTAGTTATAAATATATTAGACCGCCGATCCTATAGAAGAAAATTGGCTCATGCTTAGAAAGACACAGGGCATTTTGTCACGGTTCAACTTTGCGCTTAGGCTCGCTATGGCTAATTTATTTAATTTAACCTTATTTTACAGTCGTTATGGACAACAGAGTATCATTTTCCTTAAGTGTTTTCCAGGGATTCTTTGAAGACAAGCATTTCATTAAATACAGTTTCGATTAATTTTATTTGCCATTATTTTGTCCTACTTTAGTATTTCACTACACTGTGCTTAGATATTTTCTTTTCAATATCAAATTTACTGCTACCTCTTTTTTGTATTCAGTTAGATCTTGTTATTTTTTGCTACCTTTTATATTGAATGAATGAAAAAGGGGTGGTGATACTATATCATCGATGCTTAGGCTTCCATTGGGCTTTTTACATCCCACCATATCTGCAGATTATTCGAGGCCGATCGCCTTTGCGAATCCAAGCAGCCTCATTAGTTGAACTTACCTAACTGCTTCCGGTAACAAAATTGTATCTCCGAAATATCTCTGCTTCGGTCCGTTGAGTGCTGGGCACTCTCTGAGAACATGACATCCTCCTCCCAACACCATCTGCATGTCCGGTCGTCTTCGACACCAATTCTATGAAGATGGCCCCTCAGGAGACAATGTCCTGTCAACAATCTCACCACAATTCGCAGCTCTTTTCTTCCCAAGGAGAGAAGCTCCTTAGTACGCCGTTCACTAGGCCCAGTTATATGTTCCTTAGCACACCTCATTCCAAGAGCTCCCCTCCACGATTCAATAAATTTGCTTTCCAGCAACAATTTTAATTCCTTTTTTCCAATAGCAATTGGGACAGGTAATATTGGCTGGGGTCCATACGGTTGAGTCGCCGAACCCAACTTTGCCAGACAGTCTGCTTCCTCATTCTCGCGTATGCCCGAGTGACCCGGGACCCATACGAGTCTGACTGTGCAGCCTTTCCTTGTCATACTATTTAGTACATCCTTGCAATCAGACACCAGTCGCGAAGTCACGACACTGGACTTCAGTGCCAATATCGCAGCCTTACGGTCTGAGCATATATTTATTACTCCATTCCTGTCTATGTCCCTCCCACAAAGATGGGCACACTGTAGAATAGCATAAATTTCCGCTGTAAAAATTGTCGCACATTATCCAAGAGGGTAGAACTGTCTAACTCCCGTGCTTTTGCCGAATACTCCGGCTCCAGCTCTTCCATCTTATTGAGATCCATCAGTATGCCACCAAGATCCATTTTTCGAAAGATTTTGTTCCCCCTCCCAATCCTCTTTACTTAGCAGAAATATCTCCAGATGGGTGTTAAAAGCGGCGTCAAGTAATCTGTCCGCATGGGGAGTGATGGACCCCTCTCCACCGCGCTTTCCCAGATACCTGAGTAGCCGTCCATTCCAATTCCAAGATATCCCAGGAACTGAGACGATAAACAGTGTTCAGGGCCTCGTTCTCTATGTATAAATGAAGAGGAGGCAGGTTCGTCAGGACTTTCAGAGCCCTGGTGGGAGCAGTCCTCATCGCACTCAATATTCCCACACAACCCATTCTCTGAACTTTGTCAAGTTGAAGAATGTGTTTGCGCTTTGTTGTACTATGCCACCATACAATAGCGGCGTACGTTATCATGGGGCCGATCACCATAGTGTATATCTAAAATACCACTTTAGGTCTCAGTCCCCATGTACACCCAAAGGCTCGTTTACAAACCCAGAAAGCACATATGGCTTTCTTGGATAGAGCCTCAATATGATCATTCCAGCTCAGTCGAATCCAGACTTACTCCCAGGTACTTAACTGTCTCTTTAAGTTGAAGAGTCCTTCCCACCAATATAATTGTAAGAAGTTCCTCATTTTTCTCCTTTTTGTAAAGAGTACTATCTCGGCCTTATCTGAATTTATTTCTAGCCCCTCCCTGCGGCACCATCGTTGCGTGATCCGGAGGGCCCGCATTATTGGCCCCTCCAGCTCCCAGACATAGCGACCAGGGCACAAAATAATTAGGTCATCAGTATAGGCCTGTGTCTACAAACCGGCACCATTCAGTTCACTCAACAGGCTGTCCACCAGAAGACTCCACAGCAAAGGCTACAAAACTCCTCCCTATGGACAGCCCCTACTTGATAGTGCTTTAACAGTTACATTGTTAAGCTCAACATATATTATTCTCTTAGTTAACATTGCTCTAATCCATGCGACTATTATCGGTTCAGAGCCTCGTCGTTGTAGAGCATTGCATATCGAATCGTGAGACGTATTGTCGAATGCCCCCTCGATATCGATAAATGTGCCAAAGGCATATTTACATTTGATGGGATTGTATGTATGTGGAGTTGCAGAAATCAGGAAATTTCTATTGATGTATTAATTTATATTTCTTGAATTTAAAAATAACTAGTGGGATACTTATTAGATTTATTATTTTTGTATTGACTGGAAAATGCTAATGATTAATGAATTGGCTTAACTAACAAATGCATTTCAGCCGACTGTTGTTGCCCGGTGTCTTTCTTTTTGAGCTGTCATTTCTTTCACACGTGGTTAATTTAAGGTCTTAATGAGACTTAGAATAACATAACGGTTGGTTTTAAATTATGCTTGAATTTCACTAGGTAAAAATCAATTTTGAGCTGAAATCTTTTAATAAATAAAAAAAACTATGCAGGATCGTTTTAACAGTAATTATTTTTAAGTTCCTTATCCGATCTTCTGGGGTCAGACTGATTCCTTCGTTGACCCGTGCAAACTGCCCAAAATCCCTGTCTCCAGGTTTATTCTTATAAAAAAAACCATAACCGCTAACTTGGCAAAATATACGGTACACCAAAACTCAACAAAATTTCCGGGATAATTTTCAACTTTCCATCAGAATCCCAAAAATTCGGCAACTAAAAATTGGGATCGAAGTATGCAGCTGCTTCGGCTGAATCAAATCAGGAAAAAAGTGAAAAATCAAGGCAAAACGGCCCCCATTTATAACCATGGCCCTGCGTGCGCACTATTCGACTTCCATTAAGCGCGTTCAAATACCACGTGTGAAAGAAATGACAGCTCAATAAGAAAGACACCGGGAAACAACAATCAGCTAAAATGCATTTGTTAGTTAAGCCAATTCGTTAATCATTAGCATTTTTCAATCATAACAAAAATAATAAATCTAATAAGTATCCCAGTAGGTATTTTTAAATTCAAGAAATATATATTAATACATTAATAGAAATTTCTTGATTTCTGCAACCCAACATACATACAATCCCATCAAATGTAAATATTAAAGGTAGGAAAAAAACAAGATATAACTGAATACAAAAAAGAGGTAGCAGTAAATTTGATATTGATAAGAAAATACCTAAACACAGTGTAGTGAAATGCTAAAGTAGGACAAAATAATGGCAAATAAAATTAATCGAAACTGTATTTAATTTAATGAAATGCTTGTCTTTAAAGATTCCCGGGGAAATACTTAAGGAAAATGATACTGTGTTGCCCATAACGACAGCATTTGCAAAATTAGGTTAAATTAAATAAATTAGCCATAGTGAGACTAAGCGTAAAATTGAACCGTGACGATTTTCGATGAGTAATACAGTTCTTTTTAATGGTGAAGATAAGAACGATACTACTGTTCCCAGAAACTTTTCTGTAGGATTTTTAGTATTTTAAGAAAAAAATCAAAAATCATATTTTTAATTCAATGAAAATCAACGCATTTTTTATGCCTAAGTCGGTATAACTCTTTCATTTTTGGCTCGATCATGATTTCTCAAAAAAAAAAAAAATTTCCCAATCTTAAACGACACCATTGACGTAAGAAAAATTGTAGCGTTTTTAAATACAGCAAAATTAAAATGTTTATAATGGCGTTACGGAACCTGTGCGCTTCGAATTGTAATAAAAGAGCACGATGACGAATTTTTGATTTTTTGAAAATTGACAAAGCAATATTCATCTAAATAGTTTGAGGAAGTGTTTCCCAAGACGAATTTTTTTAAAAGGTTAGGAGCAAAGACTGATCCAAAAAGTCTGAAAAAAAATGTGGAGATCCGAGACAGCGCTGTGGTATTTGATTTTCTGGTATTATATGTTATTTGTATTGATGTTCCTTTAACGATGACAAATAAGCAAATCATTAGTTTAATCCATAGTTTTTCTATTACTCCCTTTCTAATAACTCTATCAATTTCTACTAGCATTTACAAACCAGAAGACTAAATTAAATTTTCACAGCTTAAAAACTCTTTTAAATATAAAATTACTTCATAATTTTTTCCATACTAGAAAACTAAACACATGCTAAAAATGTCACAACTTATCAGCAAGCTTATGCATCTACCGAAAAGTATAAAGTTACCACTTCACACAAGTACCCCAGCGTTCAAACAAAAGA
This sequence comes from Diaprepes abbreviatus, assembly GCA_034092305.1. Lineage (NCBI taxonomy): Eukaryota > Metazoa > Arthropoda > Insecta > Coleoptera > Curculionidae > Diaprepes > Diaprepes abbreviatus. The sequence goes on from JASJET010000116.1 coordinate 312,751, forward strand.
ATAATATTTAACCGTCATTGGCCATTTACCGCGGCATTTGTGCACCTTTTATACCGAGTTTTACACTAGTCAAAAGTCAGCACAAGCCCAACGTATAAAAACATTAATATTGATATATCAATGTTCGGTTCTAAAAGTAAGTGACAGAAGGGGCGGCACTCGTTCCGCTCTCACCCTTTGCCAGAATGTATCGTGTAATTCAGGTCATAAAGAGCCTTAAGTATCGTTATGAAATATGGCAACCCTCACGATACAATAACAGATTATATTTCTGTAGACCAAATTAGTATTGTTGTTGACAACTGACTGTGAATTGTTCAACTAATAAAGCATTACTAAACGACGGGTTTGGGGGGTCTAATAATAATTGCAAATAGAGGCAATTGGTAAGAGTTTTTTTGGGACAAGCGGTACTTGATAAAAAAAAAAGTGTAATTTATGAGTGTGTTCAGGCTGAAATTTATATGAATTTTACACAACCCTTTTAGGGTTCTTCAACGCGATCATAAGAAATGATGAGAATCATATATTATAATTAATACAAAAAAATTAAATTATAACTTAATTTTTTTTTAAACGAAGGAATTTGAATAAAAATATACATTCCATTTAATTTGTCAATTATAATTAATTATACCGGCACACAAAAAAAGTGGTCTAATCTCGGTACCCCACCATAGTATTTTCATGTATTTTGACACGCTAAATTAGAATACGGGGTCCGTTTGATCCCATCACACACAGTTTTCCCGCAAATCGCGAAAAATAGCTGAAAAAGCGGAAAATTGCTTACTTTATATTTTACCGTCACGATAGACGCATATATCAATAATAATAATAATAATAATAAGCTTTATTGTTGTAAAGAAATCAATCTTGTTAACAAAGCATTATGCAGAACAAAAAGTTAAAAATAAATATAAACAAAATCATATGCAACACAAGAAATTGTGACAATAAAAAACTAAAAAAAACTTAGATCAATGATAATATTAAACACGTGATTAAAGTCAGTAATCAAAATAAACAGTGTAAATAAACAAAAGTCCGTAATTAACAAAACAGGTACCTAAAATAAAATTAAATAAAATAAATGTCTACTAAATTAATTTAAAAGTTTACAGTTAAATAAAATAAAGTAAAACAAGACAAAAATAGCCATAACATTACACCATTACACCCATTTTGAAAGCACAAACACACCTTGTTAAAAATGATCAGCAAAATATTCTTCCAGTGAATAATAGGGTCGTGTAACAAGAAAGCCCTTAAGTTTTTTCCTAAGCAATTTATCGTCCAAAATATTTATATACTTTAGAGGAATTTTGTTATATATTTTAATTTCCTCAAAAATAAGAGACTGTTTAGTGAGAGTAGTCCTGGGAATGGGCAATGGCAGGCCATTATTATGTGTATTATATGGGTTTGGAGTTGAATAATTTTTATATTTTTTATGAATCAGTCCAGCTATTTCTAAAATGAAAATGCCTATCACTGTTAATATTTTGCCTTGGGTAAATAAAAGCCTACAATGCTTCTTCATTTTTACATTAAATAAATAACGCACTGCTCGCTTTTGTAACACAAGAATCGAATTTAATAACTGCCGACTACAGAATCCCTGAAATGCAATTCCGTATCTCAAATGAGATTCAATCAACGAAAAATACACTGTTCTAGCCACATTTGAATTTAATTCCCTTGACACTGTTCGTACCGCATAACACCCGGCAGCCAACTTCTTATTTAATGCCATTATGTGGTCCGTAAATTTTAACTTATCGTCAATAAGTATACCTAAAAATCTAGTCACTAGCTTATTCCCTATAAAATGATTATTCAAAGTTAAACTATCCCAGGTAAATTTGAAACTTAGCACGTTGGTTTTAGTAAAATTAAAACTTAAACAATTTGCAGCACACTCTAATCAAGTCACACTCGATAATATGTTTCAAATCACAGCCATTCTTTCCACGCCATAAAATTGTTGCGTCATCTGCAAATAATGTAAATGTTCCTCGGATATCAATTTTGGTCAGGTCATTTATATATAAAAGAAAGAGCAGGGGCCCAAGAACAGAACCTTGTGGGATGCCACAACTCAGAGAAGAGACACTGGAAAATTCTCCATCGTACTTAACCATTTGCTGCCTATTCGAAAGATAGGAAGCAAACCAATTTAATGCCACTCCTCTAATACCATACAATTCGAGCTTACTCAAAAGTACTTCGTGATTAACACAATCGAACGCCTTTGAGAAGTCACAAAAGACCGCAGCCGCGACATCGCCCTCATTCAAACTGATGTAGAGTATCTCTAAAAAAGAAAAGACTGCGTCCGTAGTGTTCTTGGAAGTCTGAAAACCAAACCGACATTCGGACAGAATGTTATGTTGGCTAAGAAAATTTGTTATTCTTCCTTTAACCAGTTTTTCAATTATTTTAGAAAGAGTGGACAGGAGAGATATTGGGCGAAAGTTTGTCGGTTGACTCCGATGTCCACCCTTATATATTGGTATTACTGTAGCTGTTTAAAGACATGATGGAAATATACCATTTAAGAAAGAATGATTTACAGCTCTAGGCAGGAAATGCAATGCCATGTCAGGCAAATTTTCAAAAACTTTGATCGACATCTCATCCAAACCAGATGTGTTTTTATTTTTTACTTTTGCTATGATATTTTTTAGCTCGTTTACATCAGTGTCAAACAAAACAAAATAATTGGCTAAAGAAATGCCTTTAAATAAATCTAACGGTCCTTTTTGTACATCAATTTTTGATGTTATGTCAGTTGCCACTGAACAGTAAAAGCTGTTCAGTGGCAACTGAACTCCTCATAAGTTGGCAACTTGGCTTATGGGCAATAACGGGCTACAAGAAGAATTCTAAAAACAAGGCAGGCACATCAAAAAAAAATTGGTTACGATGCAGGGATGAGCAAGCGGGCCCGCAGGCGTCGTCATCAAGCGACCGCAGCTCCTTATCAGTTGGCAACTTGGCTGATAAGGAGCATGAAACTACAAGAAGAACTAATTTAGCTGCCGGACATGAATGCTGTCGCGACAGAAGCATGTTCTGTTACGTTTGCGGAAAATATGAAGTAAGCAAATTACGTAGGAAAATGAGTGATACATGTAAAAATTTATATCGTGATACATGTGCTCCGGACAGCATTTGCTGCTCTTGTTACAACAATCTCAGATGATGGACTGAAAAAAAACAACAAAATTTTAAATATATCTCATCTATCTCATCTACTATATGATCAAAACCTCAATCACAAGAGAACTGTTACTTTTGCAATACAATAGTAGATAGATTCAATGCGAAGACCAAATCAAAAATATTTTATTCGATAGTGTCTTCTGTTGTACCAGCAAAAACTGTTTAGAGTTCAATATTGAAGGTATGGATACCAGCGCTACAATGAATGAAGCGATAGAGAACTGACGGAAGACAGTGAACCTGGAAGTGGTTGGGACCAAGAAGGTAAAGATGAAGAATATCTACCAGAAGGGAAGAGAAATAAACCTGTATGACTATTTGATCAAGAAAGTTTGAGTGATTTCATCAGGAACATGGATCTAACTAAAAATGTATCTGAATATATGAATTGAAAAGCCGTGAGATGCTAAAACAAGGAACAACCTCGATGTTCTACAGGAGTCCAGAGGAGCCCTACCGCTAATACTTCAATAAAGATGAAGCGGGATCTTTGGTGTATTGTACAAACGTTGGAATGGAGATTGTTCATAGACTCAAGGCAGTTCTGCTGTATAATGGAAATTATTACGCAAATATTCCAATAGCTCACTCAACACGATTAAGAGACAGTTATGAAAATGTCAAACATGTACTACAGAAAATTCGATACTATGAGCATGGATGGCAAGTTCGTGGTGATTTGAAAATCATAGCGACCATCCTAGGCCAACAATCAGGATATACAAAGTATCCCTACTTCTAGTGTTTATGGGACAGCAGAGAACGCGCAAATCATTACCAGAAAAAAGTTTGGCAAGCAAAAGCAGGACTTGAACCAGGAAATAACAGTGTACTGAAACAGCCTTTAATTGAACAATAAAAATTACTTCCACCTCTTCATATAAAACTTGGATGTATGAAACAGTTTGTCATGTCCTTAGATAAGCAAGGACAATGTTAGCATACATGAAAAACCAATTTCCTCAGTTGACTGAAGCTAAAGTGTAAGAAGGAATATTTGATGGACCTCAGATCCGTAAAATGTTCAACGACGAATATTTCATAAGTACGATGAACGATGTTGAAAAAGCTGAATGGAAGATTAAGACTAACTTAAAGAACGATTGATGGACAGAATGATATGATAATTTTTCGCGAGACTGCAGTTTTAAGTCAAATCCTTCGACAGCTTAGAAATATACTTAGAAGCATTTAATGTATCAAGTGTTACCTTCCGGATTTTCCGCTTTTTCTGCTATTTTTCGTGATTTATGGAAAAATTCAGCGAGTCAAATACATGAAAATACTATGGTGGGGTACCAAGATCAGATATTTTTTTACTTATTTTAATTGTTTATGTTTATTGGAGGTATATTATGCTATTTTAAGAGAAAAGATCTCATAATCTATGTAGGTAGGTACTGTAATGCATGGTGTGGTGGTATCACATTTGACACATTTGGTTAATACTGACACTGCGAAATGTGGCTGATTGCTCTGTAATTAGCTATGTTTACCTACTCGTTATTCCTGTAAGGGACGAGTGTCTTATTTTTTACTTATAAAGAAGGTTTAGGAAAATCAAAAAATCAAAGAATTACTTGGTTTCTATTTATTTACAATTTTTATATGTACACAAATATATTCAATCAACAGTACAATAACAACAACAATTATTTACACTATTACATGTACATTAAATAACTAAAGCAATCAATATAACGACTATAACTATAATTACCTAATAAAAGTGTTGATTACAGGATCGGACGTAATCAAAAGCATTCTCAAAAGATCTGTATTCGTGACAATGCATGACTGCTTCCTGGTGTGTCGTTCAGAGCTTCTTCGGAAAGCTGTCCAATTGAAAGAAGACAAGATGTAATAACTTCAACACTGTGTACAAGGATCTTATGCACAGTAATGGGCATGCAGTACCACGAATACAGATCAAGGTATAATTTTCTTGTTTCAACGCAAAACTTTTCAATTTCCAAACAATTTATATCCCGATGGCAAAGTTTGAATAAGATTTACGCCTAATCCTGTAATTGTATTGTTCAATTCAGCATTTGAAAAAATCTACGAGCTGTGTTTTCATGATTTGTGTTGCTAGAGTCAGTTTTTGCTTTATCTACTATGAGACCCATTCGACCTTTAAACGCATTTTGGATCTCTTGTGAGCGTTGCTTCAAAATAGCTTTATCATTATCTCCTCTGACTAACCCCTTTTTTATTTTTAAGTTATAACTGATGTGAAGCATACATTCAAAAGTGCGGATCCATACATGTAAAGTAGATAAACCTAATCCAAAGCGTTCTTCGTTGCTGAGATATTTCCTTGACTCCTCGTTCATAGTAGACGGAGTGGCACAACAAATATAACACTTTTATATTGAACTTCTGTCCGTCAAAGTATTATACACTTTACCATCAGTCATCATCAACAACAAATCGTGTTTTACAGGGATTTGATATCCATCAACGTTGCTACACTTGATGTCCCGACTTTATCGACAACTTCCTCGTTTATTTATAGGAGTGACAAGTAGATTTGGAGTCAACATAATACGCTAGCGCTTCATCCGGAGTCAACTACCTACATTGTTCCGAACACGTCTTCTTTTTGGAATTTTCACCAACTTCTTTTATTTGTTTAGACGCACTTCTATGTCCCTCCTTTCGCCGCTGTAGTTAACTCACTTGCGCTTCGAGTTTCGAAGAGATCTTTTACTCTCCGTCTCTTTGTTTTGTTGATGAATCATTAAATGATTTTTGAGTTGGCTTACTGACCGAGCTCCGGGTGATGTTGAAGGGCACCGCTGGTTTATACACATATTAATCTTTATTTCAAATCCCTCTAACCAATTTTTATGTGTAATTAAAAACATTTCTTTATTAGGCTCAGATGAAGTTCAATTTTCAATTAATTTCGCGGAAAGGCTTGCGATTTTCATCTAAAATTTTCTTAAAGATTCATCAGACGCATCAGTAATATTATGTTTTTGACATACATCATCATTCTTCGAAAAAATCTAATTTTGTCATAGTTATGACTCGTTCTGAAAGAAAGAGAATAATTTTACTTGCGGGCCTTTTCGGGGTCTAAAATATATATGAATCTATATCTGAATCTTGTAAATATAACATACAGAAGAATCTAGATGGATACGTTTGGATACAAAAAGTTGCAATCTCTTAAAGTTTACAAGAAGAAATGTGCAGGATTTCTTTATAGATTTTGAAACTCATAATATACCAAAAATATACATGTTTTTTTGCACAAAAATACGTGATAATAGTTTACATACCTTAAACAGAATATTCCATCACAAAAAACATGTTTTACTTTGCTACCAACTTTAAGAGATGTTGTTATAAGTGTGCTAGAAATGCAACTGATTTGCAAATGCAAATTAAACTCCTTGATCACTTACCTTTCGACTCGAAAAGTACCTAAATTAGCGGATTAACGTAATCAGTTTTTGTAATTCGGTACCAGGGGAGGGAGGAGTTGTTTACAAGTTGTTACCACCAGTTCCTGGAAATTAGGTAATGAATTTTATCCCTCTAGCTTGTACTGACGAGACACTGTACATCGTCGCGATACCCAAATGCAACTGATTTGCAAATGCAAATTAAACTCCTCGATCACTTACCTTTCGACCAGAAAAGTACCTAAATTAGCGGATTAACGTAATCAGTTTTTGTAATTCGGTACCAGGGGAGGGAGGAGTTGTTTACAAGTTGTTACCACCAGTTTCTGGAAATTAGGTCATGAATTTTATCCCTCTAGCTTGTACTGACGAGACACTGTACATCGTCGCGATACCCAATTGTTAATGCTGTGTAATTTTAAGTGTGGCTTACCGACACAATAATGTCTCAAAAAAATGTTCCAAATATTGGGGGATATTTACACTTACACCTCAAAGACGAGAAAGATGTTTTTCTGCTGCCGACAAAAATGTTGAAGCGGTAGGAAAATTACTCATGAAAGATAGAGATGTGATATACCGTCAAACAGACGGAGCCTTCAAATCTTTATACCCTATTTCATGCATGGAAGGTGACCTAAATGAAGTGATGGAAAAGAATATTATAATATTTACTTACTGCCAATCAAATGGTGGCAATTCAATCCTTATATCGAGTCAAAGGATAGTTTCCGTTTTTCATGAAGATAAGTATTTGGGTTACTGATTACAGTTTCCTGGAGTATAGAAAAAAGTCTCAGAGTGGTTCAAGCCCTGAAAACTGACCTCTCTAACTATTGATTCACAAATTGGTTTCTTCATCAATTTTATTCAGCGGGGAGAACTGTAAATTATTTCATATTAATGATTCTCGTTCTTTGTTCCCGAACGCATTTTTCATCTTGTCTCTTATGGAAAAACCAGTATTGTTCCTTTCATGGCCCTCTTATTGTAAGGGCTAAAGGAGGTCCCAGTCGCCCCTTTGATTTATATGGACCTACCAAAGTTTTTTTGTATGTTCTTTGAGCAACTAAATAAGAATTGTTTGAGACTAGAAGTCTGTCAGAGTGGTCATAAGATTGTTATTAACAAATAATGGTTTAAACTTTTAAAAATACAATTTTCGCAAAATTAAGTCGTATTCTCTGCGTGTTTTTATGCAAAAAGATGCTTACAAAGTTTAACGTATAACGCTTAGTTTCTGAAATAATTAATACTAAACAATTAAAAAATGCGATTTTTGCAATTTTTGAACAGTAATAACTTTTTTAATATATTTGTTTTCGCATTTAGACGCGTTTTGTCATTTAATATATTTTTGCTATTACGCTACAAATTTAAAATAAATGTGGGTAAACAGACACATATTATTGATTTAGTTACTCCTAACCTAACTTTTTAATGCAATTTACCGTACATATTTAAATCCAAAAGTTATAAATCATTTAGAGAATTGTTTAGAAACAAACGACACGTCGCGTCGGTAAGTAAAGACTTGATAATAAGTTGGCAGCAAGACATAAGGGTGTCCTTTTCAGGGTAGAAAGCAGGATCGGTTACGAAAATTTTCCTTTTATATAATAATTTTTGAAGAAATATATGAAAGACTAGATTTATGAAGTGGAAATAAATTGCTAGCATGTGAGTGGAGAAAGAGTGAGTACCTTAGCTAAATGTGAATAGAAGAGAGTGGAGTTTCAGGTTTGTTTAATATCTAGATAATATCACAACCTCTTCCAAGCAAAAATGCACTCTACATGCATCTGCGCTCAAGAATGTTTCACTAAGATCATCAGCAAGGTTAAAATATATATGCTTGAATCAAACATCTATAGACAGTAAACAAGATAATTTTGATATGAGTATTAGGGTACAGAATATTAAAAGAAGCGTGTTACAAAAAAGACGCAGAGGGGTGGAATTTGGGAGGTAGGAAAAACGTCAAGTTTTAATTCACTTTAGGGATACAAACTTGTTACTCACTCTATCAATATCTTTTAAAACGTCATAGTATTTAATTTCAGAAAAGTGGTTGAATTATGACACTTATGATTTGTCAGCAATAAAACTCACAGAACCTTAAATGATTTTAAATTGGTTATTAAAAAACATCTAGAATATAGAATTTTTTAGTATTATTATTTCTTTACCAATTAGTATAGACTTGATGTAAAGATGTTTTGTACATAAAGTCTTATCATAAAAAGATGCGAGTTCTAAGAAAGTGGTTCCTATTGTATATTCAGAGGTATTTAAGTTTAAACGTTGACTATTTCGTAGCACTTACTAACAATTCATAGACTTACAGAGTACTCTATTGTAAAAGTAAGCAAAATAAAAATATTTTAATTTTAGCAGAGAACTACAACGCTAAATTTCGAAACAATCATTTGGATAGATACCTTTTGATTTCAAAACAGATCTCTTTGAAAATTTTTTTTGCTGGTTAGTTTTTAAAGAAATTGGAAAGTATTCTATTTAGAAACTAAATAAAGCAATAAATGTTAATTCTATATAAGAACTAGTCATTAAGTTAAACAAACTCTGAGAACCAGAACCATTGGTAACCCTCAGGTCAATAAAGGTACTAAAATAATGAAGAAATTTAAAATTTTTTTTAGGGTAGTTTTGTGAATTTCACTGCATAAACAACACAAATCAACGGTTTTTTTTCTCGAGGTGTATCTCAAAAGTATTTCGATAAGTCAAACTTTTGGTTGCATTGCAAAAGTTATAATTTTTTTGGAGCCAATGCACGTGAAACTGTATTTGATAAAAGGCTTTGTATGACTTATCTTTTGAGACGTGAAAATAATATGCCATAAAGAAATATGGCCATGTAAATATCAGCTAAACAAAATATACATACACGGGGTGATGGACCTTTTGGAGTGTTGCCTGCGTAGTGCTTACTTTCAAGTAAAGGGCAAGTTCTACGCTCAGGATGACGGGCTTCCGATGGGTTCTTCACTCTCTCCAGTCGTCGCCAATATATATATATATATATATATATATATATATATATATATATATATATATATATATATATATATATATATATGGAACGGTTCGAAACTCATGCCATAGAAACGGAAATAGTAAAACCGAACGTTCGACCTACAATTAAGTTTACCATGGAAAAAGAGGTAAATGATCAATGACCCTTCCTAGATGTCATGGTGAACCGTTCAAACGAAACTATTAAAACTTCAGTATACAGAAAGCCAACACATACTGGACAATATCTTAATCATAGTTCTAATCATTCTGTTGTAACAAAACGAAGAATTATACGCAACCTCTATAATCGCGCAATATCTATATGCAATAATGCCGAATCATTGGAAAAAGAGGTACCAAATATTAAATCCGATTTACAGCAGAATGATTATTCTTTAAAACTAATTGACGATGTTATAAATAATTTTAGAACAACGAACACTGGACAGCAAGAAACACATCCCTTCTTCACAATTCCGTACATTAAGGGAACGTCGGAGAAAATAAAATGAATTGCCAGTAGTTATAATTTAAAAACAGCCTTTAAATCAAGAAATACACTTAGAGCTCTTTTAACAAAAACAAAACCAAAAACTTCCCATAAAAAAGAATGTGTTTACAAAGTTCTATGTGAGTGTGGTGAAATGTATATTGGAGAATCCAAACGACCGTTAGAAGTTAGAATTAAGGAACATAAAAATCTTACACAAAAAGGGGAAACGTCGAGATCAGGTATTGCAGAACACGCCTGGGATAAACAACACCATATAAAATGGTCTGAGGCTGCGGCTATATATATGGAACCCAATATGAAAAAAAGAAAATTTCTAGAAGCAGCTTACATTAAAAACAATAAAGGAATCTTTAGTAAACTGAGTGTTGAGATACCTAATCTTTGGCAACCACTACTTTGCAACATCAAATCACTGAGGTGTGTACAGTGAAGCGAAGCTTTACGCTTCAATGAACACAGTCCCTATATAAGCTCGTAGTCTTAAGACAAAACATTCAGTTTATACTTGATAACGATTAGAGATACAACCTAATCGAAACGTCGTAAAAATAAAAATAAAGACAATGCAAGTCCGACCACATTTTAACTATTTTATTGATATCACACAATGATAAAATAAATAAATATATAATATTTCATAATAATTTAAAGAAGTATTTTGTATGACTGAAGGCGCTTACAAAATGATGTATGTGTTGTTAATTTACATCAAATAACACTTTTTTGTAACAGTAGATAAGTTTATGAAGGTTATCGAAGGGAAGGAAAATTACTTGCTACTCAGCGCGCATGCGTCATAAGTTATCGAATATTCGAATATGAATAAAAAATAAAATATTTAAAACCCAAAATATTTTCTTTTGATTGTATGTTGCACTCAGTCGACAGTTATGTGGTCACATAAGGCATATTATTTTCAGGTCCCCAATCACAAAAACCCTATGCTGTAAAATTCATAAAAATTGCGAAAAGTGCCCCACACCTCTCTTCTCTTGGATTCGCCTCTGCATACTTCAAGATAATTTTTTAAAAAACACTGAATTTTCGTAATTATTATTGATAGTGCTGGATAAAATACATTGTATATCATATATTTCAACTATTTATGTACAAACTTTAGCAAACAAAATAAGTTTCGTAAATTTTGTTGATACCTACATTATTTAAAAAGCTAAATATTTGTTGCGACGTTGCCAAAAGTAAAATATTTTCATATAATAAGCTTATTTTTTAAAAACTATAAAATTTTGTGAAATCAAAACCAGTGTTAAATTAATCTTCACCAAATAAAATAAAATTTTTGTTTAGTTTAAGGTAGTTCAGGTGTAACGTGGCTTTAGTTTAGGAAACTAAACTGCTTAAAATTGAAACTATCCTTAATTAACCAAATTAATTAACCTGAACTGATCTAGATGTATTAATTAAAAAATGTTATTATACAGATGACACTACGTGAAGGCAGCACAATCTCTGCCAGAGACGGGTATTAAGAAAGGTTTGATTTAGTGAGAAAGTGAGCAGTTTATTATCTGTTGTAAGAAATAACATAGGTATTAACATTTTAAAGACAAGTTCTATAAAAATGAATTAGGATTATAAATTTGATAGCACCTGAACGATATTGGTGTTCTTCATTATTTTGATGACAAGAGGGGTTCCCATGTTCCTTCTTTTAAAATAATTCATGATGAATATTTTGGTGGACGGAATATTTTGAAACAAATATTCCTCTAAGTAATTGTGAAATTGTTCTTCGCCCCAACCAAATTGAGGAACACTTCCACATAAATCCCTCCAGGCCCTTTCAATGTTTTGAGTGTGGGCATCACTGTTTGGATTTACGAAATTTTGTGAATGATTTATAGTCATATATCGGAAGCATTCGCTGACTAAGCAGTCGCCCAAAAGAGTATATTTTGTCCGTTCCGCAACAGGGTTGAGAAAGAGCGAAAAGTCTTCTTGAATGTTGTCTGGAAAACTAAAGAAAAATTGTCGAAAACCTTCGAACATACCCCTATAGAATTAGCATAACGTCAGAACTAAGGCCCGGTTGTTTGAATGCTGAATAACGTAATAATATTTTTATTTATATTTGAAAAAGTATTGATAAACAGTAGATACTTCATCACTTGGTATAATTTTAAAATACTCTTTTAGAGTATCATATGATAATCGGTAAGTCAATTCTAGAAATGAATTTATGGTTGCCTAAATTATTATTATTGTTATTTTCAATATGTAAACAATATCTAAGAATATTTACCAATAAAAACAAGTTTTTAAATCCTCTCTTTGTTAATATTAATTGCAAACTTCGCATTTATAGTAATTTCTAACACTTAAAAACACTCAAAAGAGCCACGACAAGCAATTAAACTGAAAGAAAAGATAAGTAAACATGTTTATGTCTGTCAAACATCAAAAAAGCCTCTTCCCCACTGACCATAAACAGCCTTCAAACAAATCTATTGTTGTTTAAATCTATAGGATATGATCGAAGTGGAAAATCAAAGCCAAAATCGTGTTCTATGATTTCAAAATAAAGGGAATGTCAAGAAATTGTTGAAAAAAAAAACATTTTCCTAAATTTCACTCATTTTTAATAATTACGAGAGCGCAGTACTTAAGAATTTATTTATTTAATGTCTATAAATATTGTGTAAAAAATATTTATAAGAACAACTTTAAATCGCATTTTTCAACCTTTACAATATTACACTTGAGTAATTTTGTTTTCGACCTTGTTGCAATGTAATTTTATGTCAGATAATTTTTTTCTGATAAAAACATAACTTATTACAACTCTGCCCCGAGCAGCTTTAGCATCGCGGGGTGTTTACAGTATAGAACCATAACTCCGCGGCGGCAGCGGGGATACGGTAAAGCAAATTATTTACGCCCAAACGATTCCATTTCAATATCGGGACAAAGAAAAGGGCTTCGCGTTCACAGTAACATGCATGTATCAGATACGTAGATAGACATAGCGGCGTAACGAGTACAAACAAACAGGGAATCCAGTTGCCGCAACCCGAGCGTCTTTCGGTGTTTGGATCCTTCGAGATTTCAGGCCTCAGTTGGGAATTTACAAGAGATATTTATGGAAAATTAATTTTTTAAAGGTTGTTTTTTTCGTCATTTTGTTGTCAATTTAAATTTCCTGTTTACCGCATTATGTATTCGAGGTGTTCAATAAATATCGGAACCCCCAAATAACTTTTGCAGGATCGAGTTTTTATGAACAATTTTAAATACAAAAGTAGTAGGATTTATTGCCGGCTATCTCTTGGTGACCTTCACTTTCATCTTAGGAGTGACCTTGAATGTCAAGCGGATTTTTTTTTAAACGGGGACCTTTATTTTTCATTACGGAAATAAAAATTACAGGACATTTTAGGTTTAGTAAAATAATATACCTATAAACTATATGCTGAGCTTAACAATGCAACTGTTAAAGCACTGTCAAGTAGGGGCCGCCCACAGGGAAGAATGCTATCGCCTGTGCTGTGGAATCTTGTGGTGAACAGCCTGTTGAGTGAACTGAATAATGCCTATGCTGATGAGCTGGTCATTTTGTGTCTTGGTCGCGATATCCGGGACCTGGAGAGGCCAATGATGCGAGCCCTCCGGATCGCGGAATGATGGTGCTACAGAGAAGGGCTCGGAATATACATGGACAAGGCCGAGGTAGTACTCTTAACAAAAAAGAGGAAAATGGGGATACTTCTCATAGTTACATTCAATTTAAGGGGACAGTTGAATACCTGGGAGTAATTCTGGGCTCACGACTGAACTGGAATAATCATACTGAGGCTCAAACCAAGAAAGCCATATGTGCTATCTGGGCTTGTAAACGAGCCTTTGGGTGCACATGAGGACTGACACCTGAAGTGCTATTTTGGATAAATAATATGGCGATCCGCCACATGATAACGCACGCCGCTATTGTATGGTGGCGTAGTACAACAAACCATAAACACATTCTTCAACTTGACAAAGTTGCACGAATGGCTTGTGTGAGAATATTGAGTGCGATGAGAACTGCTCTCACCAGGGCTCCTAAAGTCTTGACGAACCTGCCTCCTCTTCACTTATACATAGAGAACGAAGCCCTGAACACTATTTATAGTCTCAGTTGCCTGGGACATTATCAGGTGTCTGTAAAAGCGCGGTGGAGAGATGTCAATCACTCTCCATGAGGACAGATTGCATCTCTACACTTCTCCCTAGAGATATTTCTGCTAAGTAGAGAGGATTGGTAAGGAGAGTAAAATCTTCCCAAAAATGGATCCTGGTGGTATACTGATGGATCTCGACAAGATGAAAGACCTGGAGCCGGAGTATTCGGCAAGAGCACAGGAGTCAGAGAGTACTACCCTCTCGGACAATGTGCGACACTCTTCACAGCGAAAATTTATTCTATTCTGCAGTGTGCTCATCTCTGCGAGAGGGATATAGACAGGAATAGGGTAATAAACATACTGTTAAACAACAAGGCTGCGATATTGGCACTGAAGTCCAGTGTCGTAATTTCGCGACTGGTGTCTCAATGCAAGGACGTACTGAATGGTATGACAAATAACGGCTGCACAGTCAGACTCCTATGGGTCCCGGATCACTCGGGCATACGCGGGAATGAAAAAGCCGACCGTCTGGAAAAGTTGGGTTCGGCAACTGAACCGTATGGACTCCAACTAATACTACCTGTCCCAATTGCTATTGGCAAAATGGAATTAAAACCGTTGCTGGAAAACAAATTTATTGAATCGTGAAGGGAGCTCCTGGAATGAGGTGTGCTAAGGAACATATAACTGGACCTAGTGCATGACGTACTAAAGAGCTTGTCTCCTTGGGAAGGAAAGAGCTGCGAATTGCGATGAGATTGTTGACAGGACATTTTCACTTCAGGGGCCATCTTCATAGAATCGGTGTCGAAGACGACCCGACGTGCAGATGGTGTTTGAAAGAAGATTAAACTGTTGACCATGTCATCATAGATTGCCCAGCACTCAACGGATTGAGACAGGGATATTTCGGAAATACAATTTTGTTACCGGAAGCAGTTAGGCAAGTTCAACTAACGAGGCTACTTGGATTCGCAAAGGCGATCGGCTTCGAAAGACCTGCAAATAAGATGGGATGTAAAGGATCCAATAGAGGCCTAGGCATCGATGATCTAGTATCACCACCCTTTTTTCATTTATTTATTCCTTCAATATACCTATAGGTTTTTATCCCATCTAGGTCTGGTAGCCACTGCCTGCTAAAAAAATGGAAATGGTTTAATAATTTGATTGATTGATTGAGTGGTCTGGCAGGCTAAGGTTGAGGAGCCCTTACACTGCAGCCTTAAGACTTATTGTGTCGTCAATTATATCTGTTCTAAGTGAACAAGTTGGTTGTCTTCATTATGTTAGCCTATTCACTAGTTTGTCTTCTGGATTGATCGATCCCTGAAGTCTTTATTAAAAATGCCCACAATGTGTAGATCTCTCCTCAGGCTGCAGTGGCCACTGGAAAGACCTGTCATCAGCCTAATATGTTGTCTACCTAGACGTAAAATGGGGCGACTTAGTTTGTCGTATGATATACACAGCAATAGCTTGTTGGTGTTGTTGGTTAATCCACCAGGATAACTACCTTAGCAATTCCAAATATTGGTTCTTATCTATTAAATGTAGAAGCACATACTTGTCTTGCAAGTTGGGTCGCGTTTTCATTGCTCAGGACGCCCATATATACTGACACCCACGCAAGGGTAACCTTGTTGTGTTTTGCCAGGGCAATTAGATTTTGAGAACAGTCCCTGATTTGTAATTTGATAATCTACTAGAGCGTTCGGCGCTGCCTGACTATCAGAGAAGATAAGAACGGTTCTTCCCCTGTAATTCCTCCTCTGATTCTCCGGAAGATCAACATCAATAGCATGAATTCCTGCCTGGAATACGGTAGTATGCTACTCTAATGCTTCACATGTTAATTCTGAGTGTATCTTAACACTTGGAAATTAAAGGGTTTGGGGAAAAAATATGATGATAAAAGTTTTAAAACTTTTCCCTGGCTATCTCCTGGTAATCTTGACGTAGATATTCAAGGTTATTTTAAGGTGAAGCTATTTTTACTTAAAAGGAAAAACTCATTATTTACTACATAAATGAAAACTGCAGACAATTTGAAGCCTAGTAATAGAAGTGACTTCAAAACTCTAACTTGAGCAAATCATATAGTGATGTTGAATATCTCGATAACTAGAATGTGGCTTGTGATAACATCGTTAAATTTTTGCCAAGGCCCTGAGTTCTGAAACTTTTTAAAGGAAGTTATTTGATTTTTGGAGAATTATGTGATGCTGATCTTGCCTTCGACTTCAGTCATGAAATTTAGGAACATTACGTGGTCAATTAACATTTGTTCTCAAATGACAGTTAATGTCAAAGTTTTTGTGTAAGGATCATAGAGACACTCTTGTCTGCATTCGGCTAGATAATATTTCTGATCTTCAGAGCTCACCACGAAGGCGTAGCAAGATAGGTATTTCTGAAAATGGCTTTCGAGGTGAGATACGTGAATTGAAAAATAGCTGGAAAAAGTGTATTAATTATTGAAAAATAAATGTATTTTCAACCATTAACTTATGTTGTTTCATGTGTAGTCTAGAAACTTTTCAAATCAAGATTACAAGCATTGTAGAATAGGAATAGGTAAGATAAATTTTGTAATTTAACAATAGTAGTCATCTTCAAATATTGGCTTTTGGGAACTAGTGTATTTACTTTCTTTTCAACATTAGGATTGGTTACATCAGGGTAGCTATTCTGGTTCTTCATAGGAAGTGATCATTCTCTTGAGAGAATAGGGACAATCCCATCCTAGGGTTATTCTCTCGATCGTGTATTACCGTACTCTCGTGGGATGTGATGGGAGATCGGAAATAAAATCTAGTAAGCTATGTTGCCAAGCGTCAATAGTGTATGTAACCATATAAATTGTGCATTTAACCCTAAAAAAGAATGTGAGTATGGTCATAACCCTATTTACCAAGCAAATGTTCGAATTTAAAATTAATATAATTAATATTTTTAACCTATTAATGAGAGAAAAGAATTAGAAAGCGAGTTTTATAGAAAAAACAAATCGAAGTATGTAAAAAAACAAATCGAAATATTTTACTGGTAAAATATCCGTTATGCGTGAAATTAGTTCACCTACAAAGATGTAAAGGATATCATGCGAAATAAAATTAACATTTTCATTTCCTAAAATACAAATTTAGTTTATTTTCTACTGGGTTGGGAAAAGAAAGATTTCCCTTATTTTTGTAAAAATGCTATTTTTTATACTCCCCATAAATATCAGGGAATGAATATACAAAGTAAAAAAACAAAATGAAATGTGTAAAAATTTATTTCATCAATAAAATACATTCTGCATACTTGAAATATTTATATTCCCATATTAAAACATTATTATCTATCTATCTTTTGAAAAACATCTAAATTTATTCTTCAAGACACCACATCTTTCAACGGTACTCCATAATGAACAGATATCTACTAAATCTTTCCTCTGGTGTCCTCAGTTGTGAAATATCTTCCAAAGGCTATGACCTTAAAAGAAATCCTGAAAAAATTAAACTTGGCTCACTTTCCTTTATATATTTAAACATATTCTAAATTAATAACAAATTATCAGTTTACTGTACAATTAATTTACCGGAATCTCCAATGAGGAAAAATGAATCTGGGTTTCTTCTATAGATCATTTCTGTTATATTGGAAATGTTAGATTCATTCCAAATATAAGAATCATGGGTACTACTAAGAAATTTAGCATTTATATTCATGATTTATAAAGTCTCATCACAAATTCTAGGTCATCTGTTACTGATCTTGTAATTGCAACATGAGTGCCGTCAATATACCCTAAAATACCAGGGAAATTATGTTTAGTATAAAACCTAAAACATTATAAAAATCTTGTATATTTCAAAATTATCTTACATATTACCTATTTAACACCAGTTTTAATTAATTTAAAAAAAAAAACAAATTACATTTAAATTTTAAGTTTACAAAATATATATTACTGCTAGCTCTATATAATTTACAATTTAATAGAAAATTACCCAATTGGACAAGCTCATAATTCATTTAAATTTTGTAGCAATTAGATCCACTCTGAAATAGCATCGTCTCTATTTAAATCATCTCGGTTTTTCTTCTACAATACTCCAACTGACACTTGAGCGACTCACTCCAGAAATATATTCAACCCAGTTATTTTTTGGTAGCTGCTAGTCGCAAAAAATCCAAGAACCTACAAATATTTATATTTTAATAAAATTATATTAATATGGGTACCTAAATCTAAAAAGAAAAATTGATATTACCTTAACATTCTCCAAATTTTTTAAGAGTAACTAAAGCAGGTAATATATTACAAATATGTATAATCCAATCAAGTAAAAAAATCATTAATGACTTGCTACTCTTGCATATGCTAACTTTATAGTTACCATGACTTCTGGCAAAGATGATGTTGCCTCCTTTCAAGCCCTGAGAATTCTATAAATTGGGTTATTTTTAGTACAAGATATCTTCTTTGATCTTTACCAAGCCGGTAAAATAAATTAAATGAAGTAGAGTCCGCCAAGTTCCACAAATATTTATATAATAGATACTTACCTAAACAGCTTCGTGAATTCTGAATCATTTAAATCTCCAAATCGACGCAACCGTGGTAGAAATCGACGATTATAATTTGCCATTTGCTTTTCCGTTAATCTGACATCCTCAGGTCCATCGTGGCTCAAAATTACTTCCTCAATATCCATTTTATATATGTATATTTGCGAACAAAAATATTTTATAAAATTTACAATATTTTCAAAACAATCATGAATTTTCTTGAACTTTTATAATCTAAAAATACCGCATAATGACAGGAATGACAGTATCGTTCTCTCAAAATCCCGCCGTTCTCTTGGTTCGGACTAGTAGAACAAGTTCTCTCAAGATTTGATGGATGTGACCATCGCTTAAAATTACGAGAATACGGTTTCATACTTTTTCGTGAGAACCACGCCCACTTTCCATCAAGATGATCGTTCTCTCAAGAACGAGAATAGGTACCCAGGACAAAAGTGTGACCAATATTTTATTTTAAAAAACGATAGCGCTTCGGAAGTATATTACGTTGTTCAAAATCACTTAGAGTTCTCAAATTCTTATCCTACGTTACTGCCGTGTAGTTAACATATCACGATTTGCAGATATTTGTAAAAGAAATGCTTATATTTATTGTTACCTCGTGCGCTGCGATGGAAAATACTTGTCCATGGTGAAGCTTTATTTTTCCAAATATTAGTTTTTAAATTACATTTCGTAATATGTTATTTAGTTGGAGCCATAACGCTACTTTTACAACGTCGTAAAGTTATTATTGCCTTTTTAAATTGTATTTTAAAAATTGCATCAAAAAGCAATAACCCTCGTAGCTAGAAGACAAATTTAAATAACAACAGGATATATGCAAATATTAGAATTTTTTTCTATTACTGAATTAAATACCTTAGAAAGACACGCTCATCAATTTTTAATATTTCAGAAGCCTATTGGACAAAATTTGGTGAAGTTTTGTAAAATGTATTTTGTAATTATAAGAACAAGCATATCGATGGATTGATGATTCCAAGAAAATCTTTAATATTTATTTATTATATGATTTTCAAGCTAAACGGCTTTGTACTCCCTCCAGGGAATATTGAGTCATACCAGGTACACAAAGATACCAAAAGTATGAAGCTCTGTAGGAACCCTTTCCATGTTATCGGGTCCTAGGTGACGTGGTCTGCTGTATTTCCTACGAACTCTCGGACGGTTCGCGCGGTTGCTAGGACAGTTGCTTTCTGCATCAATTTATACAGATGCTCACTAAGACCCAGTCCCTTGATGTTCTGCGGGAGGTTCTTTGGTATCACTCTAGTTGTTAATAAAATTATGGGAATCGTTTGGACGCTGTTCATTGCCCATTGCCTTCGGATTTGCACCTCCAGATCTCTGTATTTGGCAATTTTCTCGTTGATTTTACCCTTAGGTTGTTGTTGTTACGTACAGCGATGTCGATTAGTGTAGTTCGCCTAGAAATTTTATCTATTAGTATAATATCTGGTCTATTATGAGCAACTGTTTGATCCGTCAGAACCGTTAAGTCCCAATATAACTTGAACTGGTTGATCTCAAGAATAGGCTCTGGATTGTATTTGTAATAAGGCACTTTTCCTACCTGTAATAGGTTTAACTTTTCTGCTAACTCTTATCGTGTCTTTCCTTATACTTGGTTGCGGCAAACGCTTGGCATCCTCCAGCTATGTGCTGGATTGTCTCTGATGTTCGACAGCCATATCTGAATTGGTAATTTTCTATTGAGAGATCTCTAATGATGAACTTCTTCGTCGGAATAATCTGATCTTGGATAGCTAACAAGAAGCCCTCTGTTTCCGGAAACATCTGTCCTGAAATCAACCAGTAGTTCGACGCTGAGTTGTCGACATTATCCTGATTAACCTTATTTGGATGCCGTCCATGAAGTGGCTTCTATAGCCAGGTTTGTAACTTCTCTTGGTCTATTTGGTGGTGAGAATTAATATCTTGTTCCCTCAACTGTGGCGGCGTTGAATCGTCTGCCTCACATATTGCTCAATATAAAGTGGAAAAGTCCGCTTACTTGTGGAAATATGAACGTAAATTTATTATTTGTTGGTCGAGCTGCTTACCAATATCCACCAATTCTCTTCCTCCTTGGTGTCTTGGAAGCATTGTACGTTCAATGGCACTTCGAGGGTGATGTTTCTGTGCTTTTGTTAGGAGTGTCCTTATTTTTCTTTGCAGGTTTTGTATGTCCGTCCTGCCCCATTTTACAATTCCAAAAGAGTAGCTTAGCGCAGAGCAAGCATACGTGTTGAGCGTCTTAAACAAATTCCTACTATTTAAATTAGTTCGTAATACCCGCCTTATCCTCCTGACAAATTCGGTTGTCAATTCGGCCTTCATGGTGCCATGGTCAGTTCTATATATTTATTTATTATAATTAGGTTATGTTACTTACTTTTTTATGTTGATAATTTTGTCAATTCTTGTTTGAGTCTTTATGGTTTTTTTAAATGAAAAATAAGGTTATTTTGATTTTTTGTAAAAGTTGAGTTTATTCTGTAATGCGATTAAAGTATTGATTGCATAGGTTTAGAAAAAAAAGTGGATGCTAATTTGATCAGATCATTTTATTCTTATGCAATTAGACGCCCTGAATCCAAATCAGTCAGGTCATGTTCAAGGTCAAACGCTAAATAAATCTGAAGAAGTAGATACGTACGTTTTTGAGATCGCTGAATCCGAACTCGTGGTTTCTTTAGTCCCCCAAATTCAGCCAGAGGTCATTTCAAGGTCAAATTGGAAAAATCTAATAAATAAATCTGTAAAAGGAGATATATATATATATATATATATGTATATATATATATATATATATATATATATATATATATATATATATATATATATATATATATATAGACTGAATCTGAATTCGTGAACACCTCAAGGTTACCCAGAGGCAATTTTAAAGTCATTTCAAGGTCAAATTGAAAAAAATTTACTAAATAAATTTGTAAAAAAGAGAAGACACGTTCAGCTAGATCGATATCCGTTACACAGCAGACAAGCAAGCGGATCGAATTTTTGAGCCGAAATTCAAGCTCCTAAAACCACGTACCCCACGCAGGCACGTGAACGGAGCGAGTTTTCACGGTGAAACCCAAGCTTCTAGAACCACATACCCCTCGCGCAGCTAGATAGATATCCGTTACATAACAGCTATGCTAGCGAAACGAGTTTTTATAAGTGAATAACACAAACCCCAAACTCTCATACATGCTATGCGTAGGGTATATGGTTTTCGGAGGGTTTGGGTTTTATTTCATACATTCATAAATCTCTGCTGCGTAACGGCGATTGATCTCGCTGCGCGTGGGATATGTGATAATGAGGGCTGCTGTGTAATGTATATCAACCTAGCTGTGAGTGAGTTATGTGAGTTTGGGAGCTTGAGTTTTGAATTACCATTTCATAATAACTAACTCCGCTTGCATATCTGCATATATTGCTGTGTAACGGACATAAATTTAGCTGTGTGTGGGATACGAGGTTTTGGGAGCTTGAATTTCGGCTCAAAAACTAGATCCACATGCCCATCTGCTATGTAACGGATATTAATCTAGCTGCGCGTGGGTTCTTTTATTTTACAGATTTATTTAGTGGATTTTTTAATTTGACCTTGAACTGGCCATGGAATGACCTCTTGTTAACCTTGAGGTATTAAACAAATTACCAGTTCAGACTCAGCGCTCTCAAAAGTCTACCTATCTTCTTTTAAAGATCCATTTAGCAGATTTTTCACAATTTGACCTTAAAATGGCGCTGGAATGACCTCTGGCTGACTTTGGGGTGATTGATCAAACCACGAATTTGGAGACAGCGATCCCAAAAACCTACATATCTTCGTTTTCAAATTTATTTAGTGGAAATTTCTCAGTTTGACCTTAAAATGGCCTTGAAATAACTTCTGGCTGACATTGGGGGATTAAACAAACCACGAATTCGGATTCAGCAACCCCAATAACCTACATTTTTTTCAGATTTATTTAATGGATTTTTCTCAATTTGACTTTGTAATGACCCTAAAATCACCTCTAGTCGACCTTGAGGGTTTAAACAAATCATTAATTCGAATACAGCGACGCAAAAACGGACTTATCTACTTCTTCAGATTTATTTAATGAATTTCACTCCATTTAACCTTGAAATGACCTTGAATTTGACATGATAGAGACAGACCTCAAATTTGGATTCAAGGCATTTAATTACATAAGAATAAAATGGTCTGGTCAAATAGGTATCTACTTTTTTTTTGAAAACCTGTGTTATCAACCTTTTCTAGACTAATACCGTAATTGCAAGAATAAATTAATCGGATCCTCCCTACCTCATAATAGTTTCACTTAATATTAAAATATCATATCGAAAATTAAAACACCGTATACCATTGTTTATTATAAATTAGAAAATTGACATAAAAATCAGTAATGATGCTGCTGACAATGGATCTAATCTTCGATCATACCCTAGATTTAAACAACAATAAATTTGTTTGAAGGCTGTTTATGGTCGGTAGTGGAGACGCTTTTTTGATGTTTGACATACAAACATATTTACTTATTTTTTCTTTCAATTTAATTGCTTGTCGTGACTTTTTTCGGTGTTTTTAAGTGTTATAAATTACTATAAATGCGAAGTTTACGATTAATATTAACAAAAATATTGTTAGATATTGTTTACATATTGAAAATAACAATAATAATAATTTAGGCAACCATATATTCCTACATTCAGAATTGACGTACCGATGATACTCGTTTAAATAATGCAATTAGAAAAGGATAGCATAAAATCGGTATGTCTGTACCAAGAAATTAAATGTCTACTGTTTATCAACCCTTTTTCAAATATAAATAAAAATATTATTACGTTAATCAGCGTTCAAACAACCGAGCCCTAATTCTGACGTTATGCTACCTCTACAGGGGTATGTTCGAAGGATCTAACATTGCCAATCTCCATCTTCAATTTTTTTCTTCTTACTACAATCTTACAACCGCTGGAAGTGTCAATGCCTTTTACACCAGAATCAGTATTATTTTAAGCATGACAATAAGTCAATTTATTATGAAGAAAATTTTGAATTGATAAATTTAAGTGGATAAGTAATTACAAACTTCTGTACTACTCTACTAAGAAGCGAAAATTCGCGAAGAAATTATATGTTATTAGGACATCATCCCAAAGTTATTTCTGAAAATTTTGTTATTCCTATTATATTTCCTTATTTTCCTTTTTATCATTTCTATCACCTAATTTCATCTTATTTTATTTGATTTGTCGTGTATACGAAAAAGAGAAATGAATGAGAAATTAATCTGAAATTATATTTTTTCTCTCGACTGAAAATTTTAATAAACTTAGTGAGCTATTTGAACATATGTGTATTTTATTGTTAGCTATCTATACCTATTTACCTGCCAATGATCTCATTCCCATCCAAAACATATTTAATATCCTCTAAGTACCTAATTCGGAAGTTGAACACAAAATACCGTAAACTTAGGCGAATAATACCAAACTATTTAGTCGCTTCCGTTTCTAAAATGAACCCAAATAAGTTGAACAAACCGAAGTAAAGGGCTTTTGTCAAAGCAATTTTCAATAGTGACAACCGAAGATTACCTACTGCGGTAAACGATCGGGAAGTTCTCAAAAGGGATACTTTCGCCTTTAGGGCGAACTAAACAACTTTGTAGTCGGCAATTATTGAATTTGCATTGATTACATACGGATTAGGTGGAAGCACAAAGGTTACATATTCAGCATTTAACGCGGTGCAACTGAAATTGCAAACACTTTGGTGCCGATCGTTACAAAGGACTTTGAATGAGTCTTAAGGAAAATTTAATACCTTTTTATGGTCAGATTCAATCTTTGGATTTTTTTAAAATTTAGTGTTCAGCCAGCGGGAAGATGTTCAGAATGATGGTGGAAATTCATGGTTTCTTAGGCTTCGATTCTGTTTGGGCATAACTTTTTAGTAACTAGTTTTTTTGAGTGTTTAGACTCATCATTAGAGCTGTGACGAACCAAAAGCTACATTTATAGGATGTGTATATAAAACATGTCTATATAAAACATAAATTCCGAGATATGTCATATATATATATATATATATATATATATATATATATATATATATATATATATATATATATATATTTGATTTTTTCTTGGGATTAGGTTCATATTTAAAATACAGTTTTCATTGCTCTGACGTTTCGTTCTTTATTTAGAACATTTTCAAAAATAATCGTCTAAAATTTAAAATGAATTATGAATATAATATAAATATACCTATAATACAGACTTAAAATTCAACATTTAAGACAATAACATTTAAAACAATATCAGAAATTAAAATGATGATTATTTAAAGGATTATTTTTAGTAAATTTTACTTACCTTGAGATTTCGTCAAAACTATCGCTAACACCGACAAACCACCAAGGACTTGTATTTTATATTCGGGGACATGATAAATAAAAAATTAAAGGAATTTATTTTTGCTTTTAAGGTGATATAGACATTTTTGATGTTATTAAGGGAATATCTGTGTCTAAATTATATTGTTGTAAATTTGACTTAGATTGTTTATGTCAGTTCTGTCGTTTACTGTATGTGTTTGCTTTTTGATGGATATCATTTCTTTTATTATTAATTTATGATAATTTTTGTCCCTATCGACTATTTTGGTATTTTCAAAGTTAAAAGAGTGTTATTTATTCTTTTCATGTTTTGTCAATGCTGTAATAGGATTTTTGGTATAATTATGTCCATTTAGTCGATTTTTTAGTAATTGGCTTGTCATTCCTATATATTGTTTTGGGCAGTTTGCACACGGAACTGAATACACAATATTGGAAGTTTTCATAGTTGGTGTTTTGCTTTTCAATTTTGTAAAGATTGAGTTTAGTTGGTTGTAACTCTTGTGGTATGCTAAAATAATGTGTTTTTTTTAAATGTATTTTAATTTTTCTGAAAGGTCTGTTATATAAGGTAATGCTATGTATTGTTTTTGTATTTCCTGTTGTGAATCATCCTTGGTTTTGGTTCGTAGTTTGTTGGAGTGTTTGTATGTTGTTTTTTTAATAATTTCGTCAATATCTTTAATATTATAATTGTTCTCTATAAGTGTGTCTTTAACTTTTCTTAGAATCGAGGGTCTGAATGTAGGGACGTTAACAAAATGGCTCTGTCAACCAAGTTCCCGATTACACTCCTTTTTTGGTTTTTTGAATGGTTTGAAAAGTTGTTCAAATATCTTCCAGACCAGGTTGGTTTTGTATAACACTGCGTTTGAATTTTATTATTCTGGCGTATTATAGTCATATCCAGGAAATTTATTTCTCCGTTTACTTCAGATTGTGATGTAAATTTTAATTTGTTATGGAAATTAATAAATTGTTGTACAACGTAACCCACTTTGTCCTGAGGAATTGCCATTAAACAATCGTCAACGAAACGTTTAAAGAAAATTAAGTTTAAATTTAGATTTTGAATGACTCTTTCCTCCAAATATTCCACGACTAGCTGGGCGATCGAAGATGAAATAGGTGCACCCATTGTACAACCATTAACTTGTATGTAAAATTTATTGTCATACTGAAAGTAGTTGGTTGATAAAACTAAAGTTACAGCTTCCATAAAACCATTTTTGGACAAAGTTGTGTAGTTTTTTAGTTCTTTCCATTTTTCAGATAATATAATTTTAACTAAATCGTTTGGAATATTTGGGTATAGTGATACTACGTCATAAAGAACAAAACGTTAGAGCAAGAAAACTGTATTTTAAATATGAATCTAATCCCAAGAAAAAATCAAAAATAAAAATGTATATATATATATATATATATATATATATATATATATATATATATATATATATATATATATATATGTATGTTTATGCGGCTTTTACGGATTCCTCCGTATGAGATGCAGTAACAGTGGATATATCCACATTATACCGTTGTAGTGTTGAAATCATATTCAACTATATGCAGCTCCATATAGGAATGAAGTCAAATGCGAACTGTAAATGCAAACTTCTCTCCATCATATCCTTTCTGTGTTAGAGGTTACACAGTTAGAATAAATTGTTAAGAACACAATTCATCCCATTCTACCACCATCGAGATGATGGCCTACCTGTACCGCCATACCGAGAAGAAAGTCGAAAACTTACCCTCCCCGCCACAGTGATACGGCAGAGGTACATGTTTCGTCTCTATTAGACTCATCAGGGTACCGACATGCACCTGGCTGTACAAGGGACAGATCGGAAGGAAGCATGCAAATACTGAACGCGGCTTCGCCGACCTCCCGCCGGATGGCGTATATATGTTTATGCGGCTTTTACGGATTCCTCCGTATGAGATGCAGTAGCAGTGGCGAAGCCGCGTTCAGTATTTGCATGCTTCCTTCCGATCTGTCCCTTGCACAGCCAGGTGCATGTCGGTACCCTGATGAGTCTAATAGAGACGAAACATGTACCTCTGCCGTATCACTGTGGCGGGGAGGGTAAGTTTTCGACTTTCTTCTCGGTATGGCGGTACAGGTAGGCCATCATCTCGATGGTGGTAGAATGGGATGAATTGTGTTCTTAACAATTTATTCTAACTGTGTAATCTCTAACACAGAAAGGATATGATGGAGAGAAGTTTGCATTTACAGTTCGCATTTGACTTCATATATATATATCTTATACAATGCTAAAACTAAAAGAAACTATTTTTAATATATTAAATCATTTAATTTTCTCTATTTTTTTTGTTACAGTTATTGATCTTGACGGTCTTAATTCTGACGAGACAAATTCCGGAGATAATTCAAACGCAGGATCGAGTATAGGTCCTGAGGACGATCAGGCAAGATTACGGTTGAAACGTAAACTTCAAAGAAATAGAACGTCATTTACCAATGATCAAATTGACAGTCTGGAAAAAGGTATGTTGTAACTTACGCAAAGCGAGCGAATAAAAAATTGTTTGGTTATTAAATATAATCTTTAAACAATATAAATAGGTACTTATAATAATAACAATTGTATCGGGCCATGTTTTTTTTTTTACATAAAATTGATGTAGGATGTTTAATGTAGAATCTGCATAGGTGTCTGTACTTGATCAAAGATTATATCTATGGAAATAAAAAAAATATTTTAATTAAGAAAACAAAATTGCACGCTAAAACAATACTTGAGTGATAATATTGTTATACACATAACAAAAATAAATATTACGCATAAAGTAAATAACTTGGTTTAACTGAAAATATTGATTCAATGGAACAACAATGGGATAATACTTTTTAATATCTTAATAAGCTCTGAGAAATTTTCGATCCTAATCTTATGACCTTCCTTCTTCAAGTCCTTAATCCTAGGATTGGTTTGACATAGCTATCTACTGCTCTGTTCGGTGCTAAATTTTTGGTTTCTCTATAGCTACTATTACTTTTTTCCTGCATTACTTGTTGCAAATTATGTTGGGTTGACCTTGGTCTACTTATTTTCTTCTTGGTCTCTGCCATTTTTCCAGGATCGCTTGTATAAGACCTATATGTCTCTCATCTTTGGAGTGTTAAATAGGATTTTTCTCCTAATTTCTCATTTAATATTCTGTTTACCCAACTAATTTTCAGCATTCTTCTATTGAGCAACATCTGTAATGCATTTAAGCAATACATAGCGAAGAACGATGGTGGTATGTTAGTTTCACTCTAGAGTATTAAATTTTTCGCAAATGTGGACGATTTTTTTTAAAATTGTACCTAACAGAATTTCGAACCGATCCCTTCATCTCAATTTTTCCAAAATAATGTTTTTTTGTCTGTGGAGCTAAAAATAGGGGAAAAAATTAAAGCAGAACAGAATTCATTGTTGTAAGTGTGACCAAGAGGGGCATATACAAAGCCGCTGTCCTAGTAGTACTGCTCCTGGCAGTAATCAGAATCAGGAAAACTCCCAGTAGTCAGCTTAAAGGGGCGAAAGCTGGCTAGGTGCTACCAAGCCCCACCAACAATAACAATTAAGGTATTCCGGCTGCAAAACAATGGTTCCAACTTGGTAGTACCCGAAAAGGTATGCGATCAGGTATGTGATATGGTATTAGATAAGATACTGGTTCTACTCACACTCACAAGCTGAACATCGTAGCTCAATGTAAAATTTGTTTTCCGGAAAAGCATTATGTCCTACAAATTGCCAGTGGTCAAGTAATATTTGTGAAAGGGATACATGAAGCATGTGGTTATTGTTGCTGATATTTTGGAAGAAGTAATACTAGGCCTAAATGTCATGCAATATCAGAAGCTTGTCCTTGGTCTTTCTCAACGAGTACTGCGAACTAGAAATAAAGAAATTGTTATGAATCTACCGGAAAATAGTAAAGTGTTGATCCGGCAAGTTGCACTTCTTGAAGATGCGATGTTACCCTCAAGTTCGGAATGTATAGTAAAAGTAAAGATTCATGATTCCGAAGAAGATGAAATAGTTTTGGTTGAACCGATTCAATATTGCTCATTGTATGCAAAAGAATTCTTTCTGTAAAAACTCTGATCCAGAATGAAAAAAAAAAGTCCAGAGAAGACGGAAGCCATTCAAGGTTGGCAAGTGCCGAAAAACAAGCATGAACTAAGAAGTTTTTGGATCTCTGTACTTACTATAGAAGATTTATGAAAGGATTCGCAGATATTGAAAGACTTTTACATCGATTGACTGAAAATAGCAACAAAAATTAATGTTCCGCAAACTGCGAGACCGCTTTTAAGGAACTAAAGAAGGCACTTTGTAATCCTGCAATATTGTCGTATCCTGATTCTGATTAAATGTTTGTTGTGGATGCTGACTCTAGTAACTCCTCTATTGTGAAATTTTGTCCTAGATACAAAATGGCTAAGAGAAAGTGATTGCTTATTTTAGCAAAGTACTCTGCAAAGCTGAGCGAAATTTTTGTGTAACAAGAAAATAACTACTCGCCATTATAAAAACATTGAAACACTTTTACAAATTTTTCCTGCGAACAAACCACGCGTCATTAAAATGGCTTTTACAATTTAAAAATCCTGAAGGTCAAATAGCACGATGGGTACAACGCCTGCAAGAGTAAAATTGAATATAGAAAAGGCTTGAACCACAAAAATGCACACGCTTTGTCAAGGAGACCATGTCCAGAAGAATGCAAGCACTGTAACAGGCACGAAGAGCGAGAAAATCCTGACGATTTCTATTGCCGAAAGACACATCTACAATGCTCTTTGGATTGGGATCCCAAAATTATCTCCACAAAACAACAACAAGATCCAGATCTTAACCTTATCATTAAATTAAAGAATAATAAGTCAAATCGACTCACTTTTCAAAAAAATCTCAAAAAGTGAAAGGTTACTGGGCCTTATGGGATTTCTTGATTATGCACGATGGTCTTTTAAAAGAGTTTGAGAGAGCTCTGATGACAAAGACTACAAATATCAGATCATTTTACCCATCAAAAGGATTCCAAAAGTACTGCAAGCTTTACATGATGGTGTAGTAGGTGGCGGACACTTGGGGCTTATGAAAACTCTTGAAAAAGTTTGAGAAAGGTTCTATTGGCTAGGGAGCCGAGCAGATGTAAAAGATTGGTGCAAAACCTGTACTGACTGTGCTGCCAGTAAAAGACCAAGGACCCGCAGCCATGGTAAAATGAAGCAGTACAATGTTAGAGTACCTGTTTTGAAAGAATTGCAATAGACCGAGCAGGACCATTTCCTGTTAGTAAATTTGGTAATCTCTATATTTTGGTAGCTATTTTTTACTTCAGTAAATGGCCAGAAGTCTATGCGATACCAAATCAAGAAGCCTCCACCGTTACTAAAATATTGTTAGAACAATGGATTTGTAGATATGGGGTGCTAGAAGAGATACACTCTGATCAAGGCAAGAACTTTAAATCTGACGTTTTTACGAAACTTTGCAAGCTTCTGAAAATCCACATGACTAGAACAACACCCTTACATCCACAGTCAGAATGATTGAGAGATTTAACAGAACGCTGGAGAATTACATCAGAATACAAGTAAATGAACAGCAAAATAACTGGGATAAATGCATTCAGCCATTTTTACTATCCTATCGTTCAGCCATTCACTAAACCACTGGAAAAACATCTGCTAGCATAATTTTTGGAAAAGAATTACGTCTTCCAGTCAATTTGCTTACTGGACGTCCACCCGATTCTGAAGCAACTTGGGAAGACTACACCAACCAAGTCAGTAAGCAGCTTTAAGCCTTACACGAAGAAGTCCGTCAAAAATTACAAATAGAAAGCGACAGAATAAAGACCCGCTATGACCTCAAAGCCAATACTAGTGGATTCATGATTCATGAAAAAGTTTGGTTGTACAATCCGAAAAGAACCAAAAGGCGTTCACCAAAGTTTCAAAAGTCATGGGAAGGTCCGTACAACTTAGTGACCCGACTAAACGAGGTCTCTGCATTATTTTTGAAGTGTTTTGCCATGAGTATGATGAGATCATCAGCATACCGCTGGGTGTAAAGGTGAATCGTTAAGTTGTATCAGAAGTCCATCGACCACCAGATACCACAGGAGGGGGAATAGAACTCCTCACTGTAGACAGTCTTTGGCTACCGATCCATCCAGGGCTTTCTCCAAAGAGATTTTGAGGAATGCGCTGAATTTAAATTTTCTTTGTTTTAATAATTTATTTAAACAAATTAATTTTTCAATACTAATAACAAACTTGAATTTACCGAGACCGAAACCAATTAAAAGTAGATGTCTTATCTTATATAGTAGTTATTATACATGTATTCATAATAAAAAATTTCTTGTATGATAAGACTGCCACTTTCCTTCTTCTTCTTCCTTTTTGTTTTATGGCTTTGCTTCGGGGCAATTCGCCAGCTCAATTTGGTAGAGACCCCCAATGAAGACCGGCTCTAAACCATATCAGGGCCTCCGATGTGGTCTCGTGCTGTGAGCATTACAGAACTCAGGCTAATTCTAGAGAGGTTGGGTTAGTAAGCAAGTTCAGGGGTTAGTAGCCGGAATATCAAGAGATTTATGTAATAAGTTATTTTCTGAAATGGGATTTGGATTAGGGTGAAAGATATAGTTGAGCAAGCAGAAAATATTATAATTTAATTTAATCGTAGCACAAGAATTTCATCAGGACATTAACTGTTTCAGTAGTTGGGCTATTTATAACAGAGAATATCGAGATTGGGGTTGCATTATTTGCCGCGATTAATTTAGAATAAATATCATAATTAGCAATGTGGTTGATAGGGCTTTTAAAAAAAATGCGATTCAGATCTTCCAGCAGACCACACTCACAATGAGGGTCATTTACCAGATTCAATTTGAAGAGGTGTTGTTTAGTTAAGCAATGTCCTGTAGGTAGTCTAATGATGGTAGTAATATGTCTTCTGTTTTTAAATGTAGAAATGTAGAATCCATATATGGTATATTTGTTTGGGAAGGTTGATTGCACTCTTCTATATTGAGGGTTCCTACGTGCTAAAGTGGAACACCAGAGGGTTCTATATTTTTCCAAAATCTTTTTTTTAAATATCGGTATGAGATCTTTAGAGTCTAACGACACATTCATAGGAACATTCAGGTCTCTACCTATTTTAGCTAACAAATCTACTTCATTGTTTCCCGGAATGTCCGAGTGTCCCGGAATCCAGCAAAGCCGTATATAAAAACCATTTTGATTGGCCAGATAAATTAACCTTTTTGTTTTTAGGGACCAACTTTCTTCATTGTATGATTTTTTCGTGCCTTTGATTTTGGATCTCGCGCTAAGTGAATCTGAGAAGATAATAACCTTCTTTAGACGCTTGTTAATAGATACCGTGACAGCTTGATGAATTGACTGCCACTTTTATTTGTTATTACCATATATTCTTAGGTTAAATAAAAGTATACACTTTGAGTTGTCGATCAATATTATAATTCTTATATAAAACTTCTTGTTACTGTTCTAATTTGCCTTAAAATCTTACTATACAAGTATATTTAAAAATATTGCAGGTGTGGTTTTTACCCTCAAATAGTTCTACTGTCCTGCAAAGTTGCGTGCTATTCGGCGATTGATACTTGGGTATTGTAAGATTGTTTTAGTAAAAATGTAACTAGTATTGGTTTAAATATTTATCGCTTAGAAGCCTGTGTTTCGTATAAAAAGATATTTGATCATGTATCAATTGAAGTATTCTTCAATTCTTCCTAAACGTATCAATTCTTCCCCGATCTAGATGACTTTTATTTGAAATGCAACTAATTGGATTTCAAATCGATCTCTTCAGTAAAATGTGACCGTAAGAACAATCCTAAAGAATTTAACTGTAGGTATTGATTAAAAATCCCATTAATTGTCTTAGAAATCATTTAGATCTGTGGGAAACTGAATTCTTTTAAGTTGAATATATGTCTTCTTTCTCCTATATTTACTAATCACACCCTAACACCTACATTTGTTGGTAGCTTTCAACTATCCTTATGCCGCGCTTTCTTGGAGGATATTTTATTGTATTATAGTCTTAATACCAGTATTCCTTAACTTCTTCGTGTCTCTGTTCTTCCATTGCTTGCCTTGATTTTCAAATAATTTACTTTCATTTGGTAGCCGAAGAACACTCCTTGTACTTTTGTATGTGTTTTACATTTTTTTTTTCTTTCCGTATTTGGTTAGGTCTTTCTTCATATCGATTACGTAAATTGAAAAAAAAAATTAAGTTGAATATACCCCCTCAAGTATCAGAAAACATATTTACATAGCATAAGATAAAAAAAATGAATTGTTCGTCATTTTCATATTTAAAGTAGCTACACCTTTTGTATGTGATTGTTATTATTATGTTTTCTTTCTAATTGCATTTGTCAATATCGTACTTGACAGGTAGAGTGGGTACTTATGAACTTACGTAAATGTTATTTGACGTATCTATCTTTCTTTTTTTTTTGCTTAAATAAATCCTGTTTCACCAATAAATCTGGTGTTCTTATCAAAATATTATATATTGAAAATATCATTGTTTAAATTTGAAGGATAAATTTGTCCATTTTGAATGATCCCTTCGCTTTATTGAAAAAGATCGGCCGGTATTTTTGAAATTATCAATTTAATGTTTATTACATATCTGAGATGTTATTCAACATTCCTTAAAAAGTTTTTAAATTCTTGATTTGATTTATCATATCTCTACGTGTTTTCTACTTTAACTTACTAGTTAATTATAAATTTTCATAGATTGCCAATAAATGTATAAATGTATAGAGCATTCTCTATCACAGTTGTCATCTTGTCCAAAATTCTGGGCGATCAACAGCTTATTGTTACAACTCAAACCTATGATTTCTACTTTTTTTCTCAGGTTAGTTCAGGTTAATACATAAAAATAAGTCGAATGCAATGTTAAAAATAAAATTTTTAGCTGAAATAGGTCAAAAATCCATACTAATTAACTTTTGGTACATTCTGTGCTATCTTGTATAAATGCTTAGACCTACACTACACATGTTAAAATTGAGAATGTGAGTGAATATATGATGACAGCAAAAACGTCAAAAAAGTGACATTAATTTTTCTCGGAACACACCCAAATTCTCCATTCATAAACATTCAGAGTATATACTGTGTTTATCAAGGCTCAGGATGGTGGACCCATAGCGACTAAGATTTCTAAAAAACTAAATTTTTTGCGGAAACCGATTAAAAATCGTTCCTAATTAAATTTTCAGGAAAATATCCAACTAAGCTTCTTACATAGCTTATTTATCAAGATTCAAAATGACGGATACAATATGGCGACTAAGATATAAAAAAATGTTGGGTGGATACAGTTGAACGTTCTTACAAATGATATTTTTGGTGCCTGTATTGTTTTTATACAGGTTTGTGAGCGAGCTGCACTGTTCATAATTCAAAGTGATTCTTCCATCACTTATACCTGGTGTACCAACGCCAATAGATTCATCCAGCGGACAGTCAAACACTTGGTGAAGGTGCATGTTTGGGTCTGCAATATAAGAGAAGCTAAAATACTCAAAATATGTAACAAGGCTTTATACCATCTACATGAAAGTGGTGAGAAAAAATAAATATTTTACTCTTGCAAGAAGACAATGACCCGAAACATCGAAGTCATCTTTGTATTGTGTAGAAACAAGGAATTGAAGTAATATACTAGATAGGCCATCACAATCGCCGAATGCAAATCCCATAGGAATCTTTGGGCATTCATTAAGCTTAATCTTCGATAACAGAAGATCTGGACTGTCAGCAATTATTTCGTTAAATTCGACTAGTCTTTGTCTTTAGACTATGCTATCAAATTATTAGAAGCATGCCATGGAGACTCCGGTAAATTATTGGGAATGGAGGTGATTGGACCGCTTATTAATAACTAAACATCACAAAAAAAGATACATGTGTAACAAATTTACATTTACTTTTTTTATTTATCACCCCGTTTCACCACTTTCCATCATATCATTTCCGTGTTATAGGTTGCACAGTTTGAATAAATTGCTACAAAACACAATTTGTCCTATTCCACCAACATCGAGATGATGGTCTTCCAATACCACCATATCGAGAAAAAAGTCAAAACCTACCCTTCCTGCTACAGTGATGCGGCAGAGGTACATGTCTCTTACTAGACTCATCAGAGACGAAACATGTACCTCTGCTGTATCACTGTAGCAGAGAGGGTAGGTTTTGACTTACTTCTCGGTATGGTGGTATAGGTAGGCGATCATCTCGATGGTAGTGGACTAGGATAAATT
Organism: Diaprepes abbreviatus; assembly: GCA_034092305.1. Taxonomy (NCBI): domain Eukaryota; kingdom Metazoa; phylum Arthropoda; class Insecta; order Coleoptera; family Curculionidae; genus Diaprepes; species Diaprepes abbreviatus. The sequence continues at coordinate 348,461 of JASJET010000116.1, forward strand.
GTGTTTTGTAGCAATTTATTCAAACTGTTCGCATTTTACTTCATTTACATAGAGAGTTGCATATATTTCTACGTTTGCTGAATGTGATTGCAGCACTACAAACAGCATAATGTGGGTGTAACCACAACCGGCGGGAAGTCGGCGAAGCCGCGTTCAGTGTTCCATATTTCTTTTCGATCTGCCCTTTGCACAAACAGGTACGTGTCGGTACACTGATGAATGTAGTAAGAGACGAAACATATACCTCTGCCATATCACTGTAACAGGGAGGGTGACTTTCTTCTCGGTATGGTGGTATAGGTAGGCCATCATCTCGATGGTGGTGGAATAGGACAAATTGAGTTTTGTAGCAATTTATTCAAACTGTGCAACCTCTAACTCGGAAAAGATATGATGGAGCGAAGTTTGCATTTACTGTTCGCATTTTTCTTCATTTACACACGGAATTGTATATAGTTGTACGTTTGCTGAATATGATTTCAACACTACAGCAGCAAAATGTGGGTATAACCCCTGCTATTGCATCTCACACGGAGGAATCCGTGAAAGCCGCATAATATATATATATATATATATATATATATATATATATATATATATATATATATATATATATATATATATATATAATGGTGTATTCATTGGCCATTTCTTTTGTCTTGCTCTAATTCATTTTCAAATTTGTCTTTATCTAAGTTTCATTCAACTCATGTAAAATATCATTTAGTTCGCTGATGTTATTGACTATTACTATATTGTCCGCAACATATTTATATATACAGGGTGTCTCTAAAAGGTTTGTACAAAACATAAGCACAAATTCCTGAGGATAAAATGTAAGAATCTAGCCCAGTTTACCTTAGTCCAAAGGTTGGTAGTTCCCAAAATACAGGGTATGAAAGTTGCATTTTTTTTTTAGTTTTTTGTAAATATTTATCTCAATCAAAGCTTGATTTGCCTTAAATGTGGTACTTTAGGGTTGCTTAGGATGAGAAATCAAGATCTGATTATAGTTTCAATGTACATTGCAGAGGACGCGACCAGCAACACTCAACGACATCTAAAGCTTTATACATTTTTTTTTCGCTTAATATATTAAATTTCTGTAGTAAAAATTCTTATTTCTTAACATATTTTATACAAAAAAATTATACCTAGTAGGTATGGCTTCGAGTAGCGATTTCAAGGAAAATCGAATTAAAATGTTTTATTTCGTACTGAGACTCTCCTTCACACTTTATCCAGGCTTAGTACCAGCCCAAGAAATGAGGAGTGTGTTTAACGGTCAACGGGCCAACAGCAAAAAATACATACTAACGAACAAAGATTGATTATCATGTAAGAATGAACTGGCAAAGAACAATAAGAATAACACAAAGTTAATAACAAACCAAAAACAGGAAAAAATATTTAATTAATCTTTTAATTCAATTTTAAGCAAAAGTTCAAAATGACCTCCGTTTCCATATACACAAAGGTTAATTCTATAGAGAAAGTTGAACTGCACTCTTTCGATCATCTTTGCCTCTAAGCGTAAAACTGCAGATTCACTAAGGAGGTTTAAGACTTAGAGCCGATCTAGTTGTCATGGAAATTAGATCTTCTGGTTGACTTGCTTATGATATTGTCGTAATTTATATTACTTAAGTTAATAAACCTAATGATAAAGCCTTAAAATAAGTAAGGGAAATAGTTGTATTCCAAAAATAAATAAAATTTTCTCTATTTGCCGGTTCAGCAACACGAGAAAACAATTTTTTCATGGTTGTATTTTTAAGGTTTTAAATTTGTTTGACTTTTTGTCAGTATTGTTAGTTTAAACTCCCTACTGTCAACTTGAACTGGTTGTAAAGTTAGACCATGTTTGTGAATTAGAAGGTTTGTGTTTACTAAAATTTGTATTCGTGCCCACAATCCTTCTTTGGTGTTTACAGGTTTACAGTATACCATCTTTTTAAGAGTTCCTCATGCGAAATAATCTATAGGTGTTAGGGGTGCTCAATTTGTAGGAGCATCGTTTCCTCCTCAGATTCATCGATTTTAAACATTTTCATTTGAATGATTTCTTACATTTAATGTGAAATGTGTGGTGCACTGTCGTGCATAAACCACATATGTTTTCTAGTAGCCAGTGGGAGATCATAGAATAAATTTAGCGAATTTACTAGGTGTTCTAGGCAATTCCAACCGATTAAACGAGGTGATAACATGAATGAACTGTTAATAAATTTGTCAGTGTCCATATGTTAATTTAAAATTCATATTGATAATGCAGAACCTGTATTGCATACTGGTTTTTGTCAGCATAAACATGCTCATTATAGATAAATACAATTTTTTTATGAAAATTTAGGTCATGTGTTTTCCCTTCATTAATGATTCAAGAGGAGCTTGGTCTCATCTCAATTTCAGATCCAAAGATAGAAGCTCTTGTACTATCTGAAGGTGCAATGAATGCAATTTCTTTTTTCTTTGAGTTCTATTTACTGTATCTTTATATATATATATATATATATATATATATATATATATATATATATATCATTTTTCTTAATTTTGTATTTTCTTGGGTTTAGGTTTTATAATTAATAAAACACAAAACGATTGACGTTTCGCCCTTTATTCAAGGCATTTTCAAAATTTATTCCTAAAAACATATATAATTAAAATACATCAATATAAAAAACATACTTTACATTTTGGAAAACAAACAAGACACTTAAAAACAGTAGTCAAAAACTTTAAAACATTTTACAAATATTTAATTTCACCAGTACATACCTTGACATTTTGCTGTTCTGTTTCTAAATAAACTTTAAATTTTCATCGTTTACTGAGGATACGTGGAATGCGAATGTGTTTTATTTTTTTTACATATTTTTTATATTTTACAATGTATATAAAAAAACAAATAAGGTATATGTTTGGTTTTATGTTTAAGAGGATATTCTATTTTTGATTCTTATTTGACCGGATCGAATACTTAATAGTTTTATTTAAATTAGGTTTGCGTAAATGTGGCTCAAATTTCCTATATCTGTTCTGTCGTTAACAGTGTTTTTATCTTTTTTAATTTCAATCATTTCCTTTATCTGTAATTTTTGGTAATTCATATCTTTGTTTTTTATAATGGTACTGTTATAATCAAAAGTGTGTTTTTCGTCTTGTGTGTGTTTGTTTAACGCTGTTGAGGCGTTTTTTGTATATTTATGGCCATTTAATCTGTTCTTCAGTAATTGGCTCGTCATGCCTATATATTTTTTGGGACAATTTGTGCAAGGGATCGAATATATTATATTTGATTTATTCATTAGAGGAGTTTTACTTTTTAAATTTGTGAATAATGTATTTAATTTATTATGTGACCTGTGGCATACGATAATATCATGCTTTTTTAAAATGTATTTTATTTTTTCTGACAGCTCACTAGTGTAAGGTAATGCCACATATTTCTGCTGTTTATGTTCTATGTTTTTTGTTTTTACATTGTTATAAAACTTATATGTTCGTTTATCAATTATTTTGGTGATAGTCTTTTCGTTGAAATTATTATTTTTTAGTGTCTCTTTTACTTTTTGAAGTATTTTTGGTCGGAATTCTGGAGATGTTAGAGAGATAGCACGATCAGATAGACCGATTATAACGCTGTTTTTTTGAGTTTTTGAATGATTAGAGAAATAGTTTAGATATCTACCTGACCAAGTTGGTTTGGTGTACCATTCAGTTAAAATTTTGTTTTTTCTGCGTATAAGTGTCATATCTATATACAGGGTGATTCAAAAATCGATCACGTAACTTAAGGGGGTGATTCTACTTGACAAAATAAGGGTAGAGCTTCATATAATTTTTTTTCAAAATGTCATTCGTTTTCGAGTTACAAGCCGTCCAAGTTCAAGTTTTTATTTTTTGTTTTTTGAATTACTCGCTTACAGGAAAACCGATTTGACTAATATTTGAAAGATAGGCTAAGTCTTCTGCGCTTCATCATTTTAGTAACAATTCACATTGATTGTTTGCCGCTAGAGGGCACTTTACCTACATTGAAAATTGTTTTTTTGTCATAATTTTTTAGTGTTGACAGCTACAGTAGTTTTTGGCATAATTTCTGAAAGACTGATGCCAGGCCTTTAAAAAAGGTGCTCTTTATTTACATCGCTAAACCCAACGGTTTAGACGTAAATCACCCTTAAAAATTAAGTGGTAAATTTACTTTTCTCATTTCATTACCACCAGCTACCAGGTAAATAGCTATCAAAGTATACTAGAGCTGTCAGTTTAACATCAAATAAATTCGCTTTTTAAACTATCTAATTTATAATCTTAAAATAACTAATAATGGCTAATCACCAATATTCAAATATCGAATATTGTGATATCCATTTTTGTTATAGAAAAGCAAATGGTAATGCAGAGTTGGCAAGAAGATATTATATGGAGAGTTATCCGGAAAGAAATATCCCTCATGCTCAAACATTTTCCAGTGTGCACAGGAGGCTTGCGGAATGTGGTTCCTTTAAAAGTTATAATGGAAATAGGGGAAGACCTAGAACTGCTAGAAACGTGCAACAAGAAGAAAGAGTGCTTGAAATTATTGAAGATAATCCAGGTATTAGTACTAGAAAAATTGGGAATGAAGTGCGGCTCTGTCAGGCTAGTTCATGGAGGATACTAAGAGAAGAACAACTCTACCCGTTTCATTCAAAAAAGGTGCAGGCTCTTTATGACGATGATCGGCCGAGACGGTTGGAAATGTGCAATCAGATCCTAGCTAAGTATGAACACGATAATCGATTAATTGGCGTCATATTATTCACTGACGAAGCTGGTTTCACTCGTGATGGCATAACAAATCTACACAACATCCACACATATGCTTACTAGAACCCAAACAATGTGGTAGAAACGAAACATCAGCGTAGATTTTCACTAAATGTGTGGGCAGGGATAATAGGAGATTACCTTATTGGTCCTCATTTCTTTGATGGCCCATTAACTGGTGACGTATACTTAGATTTTATCCAAAATCGTCTCCCATTGTATCTGGAAGATGTGCCATTGGAAGTAAGGGCCAACATGTGGATCCTCCAAGACGGAGCTCCGCCCCACTTTAGTATACGTGTCCGACAGTATTTGAATGCAACGTATCCTGAGCGATGGATAGGACGAAGTGGACCATTGGCATGGGCAGCGAGGTCACCAGACCTTAATCCTATGGATTTTTTCTTTTGGGGTCATTTGAAACAATTGGTGTACGATATTCCAGTAATCAACGTCGAGGATCTTCGCTTCAGGATAATCGAAAAGTGCCAAATTATTAAAGAAACACCAGAAATTTTTCATCGAGTTAGGCGACATTTTTTGAAGAGTGTTAGGAAATGTATGGAAGAAAATGGGGGACATTTTGAGAATCTTTTTTAGTTTGTTTAGTACTGTTTCATTAATTTTTATCAATTAAATGTATATCGCAATAATCCATAATATGAATATTTACTGATTAGCCATTATTAGTTATTTTAAGATTATAAATTAAATAGTTTAAAAAGCGAATTTATTTGATGTTAAACTGACAGCTCTAGTATACTTTGATAGCTATTTACCTGGTAGCTGGTGGTAATGAAATGAGAAAAGTAAATTTACCACTTAATTTTTAAGGGTGATTTACGTCTAAACCGTTGGGTTTAGCGATGTAAATAAAGAGCACCTTTTTTAAAGGCCTGGCATCAGTCTTTCAGAAATTATGCCAAAAACTACTGTAGCTGTCAACACTAAAAAATTATGACAAAAAACAATTTTCAATGTAGGTAAAGTGCCCTCTAGCGGCAAACAATCAATGTGAATTGTTACTAAAATGATGAAGCGCAGAAGACTTAGCCTATCTTTCAAATATTAGTCAAATCGGTTTTTCTGTAAGCGAGTAATTCAAAAAACAAAAAATAAAAACTTGAACTTGGACGGCTTGTAACTCGAAAACGAATGACATTTTGAAAAAAAATTATATGAAGCTCTACCCTTATTTTGTCAAGTAGAATCACCCCCTTAAGTTTCGTGATCGATTTTTGAATCACCCTGTATATATATATATATATATATATATATATATATATATATATATATATATATATATATATATATATATATATATATATATATATATATATATATACATATATATATATATATATATATATATATATATATATTATCATGGGCAGCGTTTGAAAAACTGAGGCACATTCTCAAATTTCTCAAATACAACTCAGTCTTGAGTCTCCATCATCTTAAAAACTAGAGTTTCTAATATCTGCGTCCTGTTAATCTGTCCTTACAGATTGGAAACAGTAAGCCTCACAAGAACATTTGTTCAAAAGTTTAGGACATCACAAAGGACTATGAAATGGACCACGTTTGTTATTTTGTTAGGGAATAGGATAGGAAACGAAAAAATCAGGGAAAAACAAAAATTATATACATTATAGAAGAAGCACAGAGAATGAAATAGAAATGGGCAGGCCATATTGCCAAACTACTCACAGATGGATGGGCATATATATTAATAGAATGAAGACTTAGGTAGATAAAAAGAAGTGTGGAATAATTTTAAAAGCTATGGGTGGACAATTTCAGACGAATAGCGGATAAACAAGGCCAAGAAGACATGGAAAAGATTGAGAGAGATCTATGTCAAGAGTGGATAAATATGGGATGAGAAAGAAGAAAGAGATGATCCCTAGCTAATTGTAATAAAATGTTATCGTCGCAATCTTAGTAATCTTTCCCAGCATTTTGAGATACTTTAAACAAAATTAAATTTGACTAAAATTCTTAACATAATTATTAAAATCGACGAAAACATGTACGACAAAAGAGAAGAAACAAACATTATATTTAACAGTTTTACACCAAATAATATATTTGACAGTTTTATAACAAAAACATTAGACACATTATTTTTGTTATTATTTATTATTTGGGAACAACGTCGTGGCCTTGAAGTAATACAATTTTGAACAATATGTATGAAAACATTCGTGTACAGAAACCCAAACATTATTTTTCTGAAACTACTCTTGAAAAACTTGTGGTGGGTGTTTTGAACGTTATGCTGTTGGAAAATAAAACGCACTATGCATAATATAGCATTGGTGGCATCAACGAAGCCTAAAGAGCACAACTCATCCCATTAGAAATAATATTACACAGTAATTTACTTTGCATTGTTTTATTGTGGATGGTTAAGAATAAGTCTAGTATAGATTTTCCGCCTTGTGCGTTTTATTTTATTAGAATTAAAAACCTTGTAACCCGTTTCTTTGTTAAATATAGCTACTATTTAAATGTTGACATGCAAATGCAAGTTTTGCATTCTCTTTCTTCTCAAAATAAAGAGCTAATTTTCATGCATTGCTATTCTATATTTGAAAGTTTGGGTTGATATCGATTAATATATTTTGATTGCTGAAAATGCCCCACCTATAACAGCAGCCTATTTTGATTTTTGAAAACATGAAAATGTTTTAAATAAAGCTTGGAAGAGAATTCCTTAATTAATAGTACAATACCATCAGATAAAATCAAATATCAGTTTCTTTAAGCAGGTAATTTATTAAAATTATTAATTCTTTTGCAAACTAATAACATCATACATTATTTGTCCCTTGCTGACTTGCAATGACAAAGTATTGGTACCGCTGACAATTTGTGCAGAATTGACTGTCAAAACTTCGGAATAATATTTGCCACTCTGCAAAGCACTTCTATAAACAGATTGATCGTTGTCAAAGTAGATATCTCCTATTTTGTGTCCGTTGACAGTAACTATAAGATGGGGCTTGGTACTAGCTGCTGCGATACCGATTCGAAGAGTCCTTGATTGACCATCTGGGTTATCGGAATATTGGATAGTCCACACGCCGGGCTTTGTTTGGGCATAGTACCTGTAACAATGAATAAGTGTTATTTAAAATAACCATATAATATTGATGATAAAAGTAAAGGGAGTTTAAAATAAATTATTATATTACATAATTTTTAATAATTTAGTAAAGTTACTGATGATATTGACTTTTCAAATTGCCATTCCGTATACAAGCACATCTCCTAATTGATTTAAAACATGAACAGTAAAGTTGATACCTTTAGATCTTTTATTTCATTTATATACTAAACTAACGTTTTTAAAAATTTTTCTAGAATTTGAACGCACCCACTATCCAGACGTCTTTGCCAGAGAACGATTAGCAGCTAAAATCGGTCTGCCTGAAGCACGGATACAAGTTTGGTTTTCAAATCGGAGAGCCAAATGGAGACGAGAAGAGAAGCTGAGAAATCAACGTAGAAATAATCAAGCTCCTTCAGATGCGCCGGGACCCAATGCTTCACCACCAAGGTTGCAGAGTTTTGGAAGCAGTAGCCCTGCAATGTATTCACCTATTGCGCCTGCAATGTCTATTGCTGATACTTATAGGTAAAGTGTCCAAGAGAAAACTAGTTAAGTTACTCACAATTAAAATTCCAGTGGATCATTTTGTTAATTAAAAGTCTAGATCGATGTTTAAGAATATAGAAGAAAAACATTTCTCTATGATTTTTTTTTTATTTACGTATAGGCCTAGTTACACGTTTCCAACTAAAACTGGTCACAAGTGACCAACCATTAATTTTTTCCGAATACAATCTAATTTCTTAACTTCTAAAGTTATCCAATGATGTCCCTTAGTTTGTTTTGTTGTCTTAAGCTAACCTAAACCAGACACATGCTCTGCTTTCACACTGCACTACACTAGTTCAAATGGCTTGGTTCTCTTCAGTCTTCGGACGAAATTCTGGTTGTCCAGCAGCTGAAGGGCTTCTGCGTTTGGGTGGCAGTGAAGTTTCTCTTCATGTTTAATAGCCTTTTCCTTGATTACGTCTATAACGAGTGGGACTTTTAGATCCTATGAATGTCTTTGTCCCTAATATACCATGGAGCATTGATCATATTTCTCAATACTTTATTTTGAAACTTTTGTATGTGTTTGATATTTGACTTGCTGGCACATCCCCAGAGTTGAGCTCCATAGGTCCAGATTGGCTTGATAACTTGGTTGTAGATCAGGAGTTTATTCTGTACTGATAATTTTGAGCTTCTTCCTATTAGCCAATAATATTGTCTGTATTTGAGTTTGAGTTCTGTTTTTTTCTTGTTAATATGTTTGTTCCATAATAATTTTGCGTCCAAAGTTATCCCTAGGTATTTTGCTTCATTATCAAGCGGGACAGTGTTATCGTTTAGCAAAAGCCTTGGTGGAGTTTTAATCTTTCTGTTCGTGAAATTTACATGTATCGACTTCATCGTCATTTAGTTTTATTTTCCATTTTTCTGCCCATTCTAAGAATTTGTTGCAATCTTCTTGTAGCCTTCCAGTGGCTGTTTCTGGTTCCTTGCCGACAGACAATATAGCTGTAGCGTCGGCAAAGGTTGCTATTGTTGAATTATCCATACAAGGAATATCACTTGTGTATAGTACATATAAGACTGGTCCCAGTACGCTACCTTTCTCTATGAATAATAAGCATTTTATAAAAGATTTTCCAATTTTGTTCAAATCAACATTATTACGTTTAATGAACTTAAAAAAGATTCTTAATAAAAGATTTTAGTTACAAAATCTTTAATTTATTTAAATTTTCACATAGATTCATAAGATTCAAGGTATTTTAGCATCTAAGATAGTTTAAAGAAAACTCCAAGAACAGTTCAAAATATTTTTGAAAATATCACAGATTTTTTATGATCCTTTGAATAAATATTTTGAAATTAAGGTATGATACTGTCTGTGTCTTTTTATTCAACATTAGATACAAAATAATAGGTTGACAATCCAACTAATCAAATCAATCTCGGAATACTCTCAATATAACCTTAATTTGATTCTAGCACAATGTCACCGATGTCAAACTTTACCCATGGAAGTTTAACTACAAGCATGGGCCCCTCACCCGGTGCTTGTTTGCAACAAAGAGAGAGTCCAGGAATGGGAGGGGTCATGAGTAGTTACTGTATGGGAAGACCCTCCGGGTACGATCTCGGGATTGGATACGGATCGAGACCATCACCTTGTAGTCCTGGACAACCGTATCAGATGAACGGACATCAATATAATACCAACGGGACATCTACAGGTAAATTATATATATATATATATATATATATATATATATATATATATATATATATACATATTACGTCGTTGTCAGACCAATTTCACTTTACAGACCACCATAGACCACTCAGAAACAATTATATTAGAAGCAAATAATTATGCGTTGTATGATTATTTTTATTCATGAAACCAATTACCATTGAGAGGGGTAAGCAAATTTGAAAAAAAAAAATTTCATGTTATATTAACCACCTTCACGAGCCAATTGCAAATTATCTCGAACTAAAGCCCAGTATATCAAATTTGTATCATTTTAGCTGTGATTCAGACCCACCAGTGTTGCCGTTTTTTCGCCATGTAAATATTAAACAGCAAAGAATAACGATATAAAATCATTTCTGTAGAAATATTCCTTTCTCTTTAAATCTGGTCATTTTGATTAGTATTTTTACATTACCGACTTCTAAAAGAAAGAGGTTCTCAATTCGTCGACTATATATGTCTTTTTTTATGTATGTACACCGATTACTCCGGAACGGCAGCACCGATTTGAATGAAATTTTTTACGTTATGTTCACGAAGTGGTCCCAAATTTTTTTGGATGAAATTGGTACAGTAAAATCCAAGATGGCGGCCAAAAAAATTAATTTTGTCAGATTTTCTCCAAAATTGGAATAGGGGAATTTTCGGGGTTGTACCCAACGAATCCGAAATTATTTTAAAAAAATTCAATATGGCGGATCCAATATGGCGGACAAAAAAATTTAATTTTTTCTAATGTTCTCCAAAATTGGTATAGGGGAGTATGCGGGATCGCACATAACGAATCCAAAATATTTTCCAAAAATTTCAAAATCCAATATAGAGGACAAAAAAATTATTTTTTTCTGATTTTCTCCAAAATTGGCATGGGGGATCCAATATGGCCGACAAAAAATCAATTTTGTCCGATTTTCTTCAAAATTGGTACACAGGAGTTTTCGGAATCGTACATAACGAATCTAAAAGTATTTTGAAAAAATTCTATATGGCGGACGAAAAAATCAATTTTGTCCGATTTTTTTCAAAATTGATATGGGGGAGTTTTTGGGATCGCACATTACGAATCTGAAATTATTCAAAAAAACTAAATATGGCGGATCCAAGATGGCGGATTAAAGATTCTACATCTCTAGATTTTGTCTAAAATCAATATTGGGGGATTTTTGCGGTGGTAATTGCGAATTTAAAATATTTTTTTGAAAAACTCAATCTGACAAATTCAATATGGTGTCCTAAAAATTTTACATTTTCCGATTTTCTTCAAAACTGATATAGAGGGTTCTTGAGGATGTAAATTATGAATTTATAAGTATTTTTTAAGATTCAATATGGCGAATCCAATATAGGAGAATAAAAATTTCACATTTTTCGATTTTATTCAAAGGTGGGACTAAATCGTTTTTAAGGATGTAAATAGCAAATATAAAATTATTTTAAGGAAATCTAATATGTCAGATGGAATATGATGATCTAGAAATTTTAAATTTCCGGATTTCATCCAAAATTGGTACTAGTGGGCTTGAAGGGTTTAGATTTAGATTAGATTAAGATGTTAAAATTACTTTTTTGAAATTCATTATGGCGGATCCAATATGGTGGGTTGAAAATTTTATCTTATTCGCATTTTTTCAGATCTGATATTATGGGGTTTACGTCTCAAGTTCTGCAAATATCGATATTGGGAGATTTTGGGGGCCTATATTACCAATCTAAAATTAACTTGAAATTTAAGGTAACGAATTTACTATGACAGATTAATTATTTGTTTGAAGCAATTTCACTGGTATTTGGAGAACTCTAAGAATTAAAGAATTTTTAGTGGTTTATTTTAGGGTGATTTACAACTTTGGATAAAATGGGTACTTTTTTGCCACCTTATTACGAAGTACATTAATTTCGATTAGTACTTAGTTCAAATAATTTATGGATGTCATAATGAATTCAAAACTAAAAATCGTAAAATAAAATTGTTATAAAAAAATTGAACCGACTTCTAAAAGTGCGGTAAAAAGTGAAATAAATAACTACTAATATATAAAAATTATAGTAAGAAAACAATTACAAATAATAATTATCTGTTTATGCGAATCACATTTTATCAGGCATTAGTTTGGCGCCGGCATTTCCTATAAAAATTTATAGTTATTTTTCACTTTTTAGCGTCGGTTTGAGAAGTCGGTTCAATTTTTTATAAAAATTTTATAGCATTTTATCTAAATTTTTAAATTAAAACTAACAGTTTCATAACTTCGCCTTTGTAGAGAGTACAATTCTGTATTAGTTAAGATGACGATATTTTGGCATCTAGCTTAATTTATAATAATTAAATAAAAAAACACCATCAAGTAAGGAGTTTAATTTTAAAGGTAAATGCTACATATAAAACAAACGTACCAATGTGGGGAATACAGCCTAAGAAAATGAAATGAATTTTTAAATATCAACACAAAACCTTAATTTTTTAAATTACATATTTTTAAAAGTTTCCGTCCTGGTTTTTAATTTGTGTCCAAGAATAGCAATTTGCGGATTGATAGGAAGTGACGGAAGGTCAAGAATTTATTTTTTAAATATTAACTTAGTTCTGGTAAAAATCCAGATAGTTTCTGGACATATTCACATAGTTTGTGGACGTTTTCAAATAGTTTGTGGGAATTTCTAAATCGTTCTCTAAACCTGATATTTTTAATGCGTGGCATTTTAAAATCATTGCACTTTTCTCTATTTTCTAACTGAAAATGATTTTATTCTTCAGCAACCATAAAATTGATCTTTCTATAGAAGTGTAATTTCATAGTTTAAAATTTTTTTATTTTAAAATTGTGTGCAAAAATGAAAACTAAAAATTTTTATATCTAAGGGTAGCATAGTATGACATTTCGAATTAACTTTCCTATAATAATATACATATAGACTTAGGGTATTCAGTTACCAAAATCATAAAATTAATAACATTCACAACAAATTAAACCTATGTACCTGTATTCTAGATTTTGTTGATGCAAAATCTTGTGTAAAATCGATTCTGCTCAATTGTAAGGATGTTTATGTATGTGTGCTATTGAGATCATTTGCGCGAGAAACCTATTTAAGAATGAAAAAAAAACAATAATACCGAATTGGATAGCCTCTAACACTCACTTTGAAGAAATAAAAAATACAGTCACTATTGCTCAGTATTTACAATCTTTCAATAAAAAAACAAGTGATTTTAATACAATATATAGTATAATTGAACGGAAGCTTGCGGTCAAAAATATTGTATTCAAACGTTTAAGCAACAGTTGTATACATTAATTCAGCTGGTTAAATTTGATATGAATGATGGATTTAAAAATGTTACTCATTCAGTTTTTTCATACTGTTTGCTGTGCAATTTAATGCCTCAGCAAAATTTGGGGGAAGTTGTGAAGAGATATGCTAGCCGAATCTAAAGTTCTTGCTGGAATTACCGCAGAGAGAATGTTGGAGGGGCATTTCATGGGGCCATTCGAGAATTAATTTTAATATATGAAAGGCTAATGCAGTTATTGATAGAACATTTTTTTGATCAACTGAAAAAATAATAAAATAGAAGCTCTAGCGGTTTTGCTAAAAAATATCTAAATGTTTTCAGATAGTTATTGAACGGGTACATATAAGAAATATGGTTTGGAAAAACTTTCTTTCGATATAAACCATTATTTCACAAATATAGAAACGAAAAATGAAGAATCTGAAAATTTTCAATTTTGGTTTGAATTTATTAAGAGCATTCAATTCTTTTGGAGTTATTCGAGCCGATAGAGCAGATACGTTTCCACTCACTTATCCATGCTTTTTTTTTGTTTGCGATAAACCGAATTACGATGTGAGACTTTTTGTGCTTTGAAATTCTCCTTATGCTACCAAAAAAAAGTTTTAAAAGGGAGATCTTAGGGTTAATTTGACTAATGAAGCATTTCAGGGTTATTCTCAGATATAACAACTGAAATGACAGTAATCAAAGATATTAAATCCGAGACTGGAATCATAGAAGTGACTCAAAAAGAACCTGCTACTTCAAGATGAACGATGACTACAAAGGTCTTAGGTAGTTATTCTGATACTGAATTAAAACGGGTCTGAATTACACCATTTTGATAATTGATGACATGACCGAGTTACAATGTATGAAGGAAAAATCGATGTATATGCATGGTGATTTAACCATTATAAATTATGATTTGATCGAGTAGATGAAATTCACTTGATTTATGATCGATACGACAGCACAACGGTTAATCCAGAACAGTTGGAACGAATTCGGAGGTATGGAAATGATAGCGAAAACAAAGAATATATAATTATTGGCGGTCAATCTACACGAAATTTTAAAAAAATCAGCAGTAATGATACAAGTAAATCAAATTTAGTGGAATTTATTGAAAATTATATAAAAAAATTATTCGGTTACCAATACAGAATAAGTTGATCATTTCTGGAGCATTTGAGCATATGTTGTTATGGAATATGATCAATATTTCGATGCATATTTCTTGTGTGATCATACAAAGGCAGATACTAAGATTGTATTTTATGCCTGTCAGTTACAATAGCTGGATTCCAATAAAAAGTTTAAAATTATTGTTAAATCGTCAGACACAGATGTGTTTATCTTATCATGGATTCTTAAAGGAATTTCTTTTATGGTTTAATACTGGAAATGTTTTCTCGATTTATTCTCGTACATACTATTGCAAACGATATTGGAAAAATTCAGTGTGTCAGTATTTTAATAATCAATGCTGTGATAGAGTAAGTTTCATATATGACGTTGGAAAAAAGGTGTACAAAGTTTTAAATAAACTAGCAGATAATCAATTGAATAGATTTTCGAATTTACATGCAGGGATGGACTTAATACCTTGTGTGTATTTATCAAAAATATGACTCTCAGAATAACTTTAAAGACTGTTGTGAATGTACAAAAAAATTAAGATACAATATCGCATTGAAAAACAAAATACACTGGAAAATGTACACAAAATTGTATCTGTGTATCCTCGAATTTAGAATGCTACGCAGTATACGCACGTTTATCACGGAATTGTATGAATGTTAAACAACATTTCTGGAAGACGACGATTTTTACCCGACAAATCGGGTTATTGATGCATATTATTGAAGGTGAAAACAATGAATAATATAAAATAGAGCGCTATCTTTAGACAATAAATAAAATGACAGATTATATATTAGTTTCAATAAAGTAATATCATAGTAAATAAAAATCGTCGACTTGAAATAAAATAATTCAAAAGGTAAGAAAGTGAAATATGCCCTCATAGCGCGCGTCTGTGCGGCCGCAACCACCATCTTGTGTGTACGCTCACGCAACACGTCTGAAACGCGTTAATTTTGAGCCCCACTTTCAGCGTCACAAACTCCACTTGCTCACATCAAAAAAATCTCTGTTGATGTTGAAGGTTCAAATTTCCAAAAATAACGAATTTCGTAATTTTTTTGCATAACATTGCAAATCTCTTGGCAATGAAGCATTTTCCGAAAAGATAAAAAATATTTTGACATGTTTTGTTTAATAATTAATTTTAAATATTTTTTAATTAAAAAAATAAATTCAATATTTCAACCTCATATAAAAAGAATAATAATAACAGCCAAAAAAACAAGCAGGAAATTGAATTAAACCGACTTCTAAAAGTGCGCTAAAAAGTGAAAAATACCTAGAAATTTTTATATGAAATTGAAATTTTTGAAGTCGGCGCCAAACTAATACCTGACAAAATGTGATTCGCATAAACAGATTAAAAATACTTTATTTGTAATTGCTTTCTTACCATAATTTGTATATATTAGTAGTTACTTATTTCATTTAGAAATAATTTCGCGCCGACTTCAAAAATTTCAATTTAATATAAAAATTTCTAGTTATTTTTCACTTTTTAGCGCACTTTTAGAAGTCGGTTCAATTTTTTTATAAAAATTTTATTTTTCGATTTTTAGTTTGGAATTCATTATGATATTCATAAATTATTTGAACTAAGTGCTAATCGAGATTTGTGTACCTCGCAATCACTCCAAGGTGGCAAAAAATTATCCATTTTATCCAGAATTGTAAATCACCCTAAAATGAACCACTAAAAATTCTTTGATTCTTAGAGTTCTCCAAATACCAATGAAATTGTATCAAACAAATATTTAGTCTGTCATAGTAAATCCACTATCTTAAATTTCAAATTAATTTTAGATTGGTAATATAGGCCCTAAAACCTTTCGATATCGATATTTAAAGAATTTGAGACGTAAATTTCTTAGCTCAATATATTTTATATTGCATATTGAGTTTGTACACGCCCCAAGAACACCGCAATATCAATTCTAGATAAAACCGGAAATTGTAAAATTTTTATTCCTTCATATTGTATCTTATCAACCAAATAGTTGTAAAAAATTAACCTCATATTAGTAATACACCACCCCCCCAACGCCCTAATATTAAATCTGAAAAAATGTGAATAAGGTAAAATTTTCAATCCATTATATTGGATCTGCCATATTGAATTTCAAAAAAATAATTTTTACGTCTTAATCTAATCTAAATCAAAGCCCCCTAGTACCAATTTTAGATGAAATCCAGAAATTTAAAATTTTTAAACGGTCATATTGCATCTAACATATTAGATTTTCTTAAAATAATTTTATATTCGCTATTTATATCCTCAAAAACGATTCAGTTCCACATTTGAACAAAATCGAAAAATGTAAAATTTTCAGTTCGCCATATTGAATCCTGAAAAAATACTATTAAATTCCTAATTTACACCCTCAAGAACCCTCTATATCAGTTTTGGAGAAAGTCGAAAAATGTAAAATTTTTAGGACACTATATTGAATCCGTCAGATTGAGTTGTTCAAAAAATATTTTAATTTCGTAATTAACACTAACAAAAATCCACTAATACTGACTTTAGACAAAATCAAGAGATGTAGAATCTTAAATCCACCATCTTAGATCCGCCATATTTTTTTTAAATAATATCAGATTCGTAATGTGCTATCCCAAAAACTCCCCCATATCAATTTTGAGAAAAATCGGACAAAATTAATTTTTTACCCACCATATTGGATACGCCATATCGCATTTTTTTAAAATAATTTTAGATTCGTCATGTACGATTCCGAAAACTCCTGTGTACCAATTTTGAAGAAAATCGGACAAAATTGATTTTTTGTCGGCCATATTGGATCCGCCATATAGAATTTTTTAAAAATACTTTAAATTCGTTATGTGCGACTTCGAAAACTCCCCCATACCACTTTTGGAAAAAATCGGACAAAATAAAAATTTTGGTCAGCCATATTGAATCCGCCATATTGAATTTTTAAAAAATAATCTCAGATTTGTTATGTGAGACCCCGAAAACTTCCCCATACCAATTTTGGAGAAAATCGGGCAAAATTGATTTTTTCGTCGGCCATATTGGATCCGCCATTTCGAATTTTTTAAAAATAATTTTAGATTCATCATGTGCGACCCCGAAAAACTCCCTCGTATCAATTTTGGAGAAAATTGGACAATATTGATTTTTTGTCCGCCATATTGGATCCGCCATATTGAATTTTATAAAAATGTTTTGAATTCGTTATGTACGACCTCGAAAACTCCCCCATTCCAATTTTGGAGAAATTCGCACAAAATTAAATTCTTTTGTCCGCCATATTAGATCCACCATTCTGAATTTTTTAAAAATAATTTCAGATTCATTGGGTATAACCCCGAAAATTTCTCCATACCAATTTTGGAGAATATCGGACAAAATTAATTTTTTTGGCCGCCATATTGGATTTTACTGCACCAATTTCATCTAAAAAACATAACGCAAAAAATTTCATTCAAATCCGTGCAGCCGTTCCCGAGAAATCGGTGTACATACATAAAAATAAACATACATACGCGACGAATTGAGAACCTCCTTCTTTTAAAAGTCGGTTAAAAAAGTATTTTCTTTTAATGCTCCCCTTTAGCCTTCATAGGACCACGATTTAGAGTCTTATTATAGGCTTTTAAACTACGAAAATCTCATCTAAGTGGGTTTAATGTCATGTGGCAGTAGTAGAAACAAATAGACAAAAATTTTAAAGAAATTATTTTGCATTAACAAATCTCCATATGGTCGCTTAAAAATTCAATTAGACCGGAGGCCCGATTCTGTAAGCATATGTTTTGACATTCCCTTTCCTTATCTCTTTTAGGACAGTGACATACTTATGTGTTACTACAGACTGAACAAAGATGGAAGATCCTTATTATGACATTCTCTTTCTCTATACTTTTATAGAATCGCAGCCCGGGAGTTATCGGCAGTTTTTTCAATTTGCATTAGCGTGAAAGTATATTTAGTTGTCTATTTTATTACGAAAAGCCCGTACTGCACACCTAGTTCAACAATGAAAAGTGGGGTCGAGAGTATGTAAAAAAATACCAAAATATTTATCTGCATCATGCTGAAACTTCGCCCGGTATAAATTTTAAATTTAAGGAAATGAGCTCGGTGTTCAACTCTTTTTACATGTATCGGGCAGCAGTACTTTGAACTGTCAACGGATTGGCAGCGGTTTTTTGTCATTAATTAGACTGAATGTGCATTTGTAGCATTGATTTTTCAGGTTAAGAGTGATCATAATAACCATAACAATACACTTTTACACTGATGCAAATGGGACACAAAAAACTCGCTAGCTCCAGTAGATACATCATCATTAAATTTTATGAAAGACTAATTATGGTAAATAAGTATACCAATTTCCAAAATTAGATAACAGTAATCTTTAAACATAATAACTTTTTTCTTTAATATCAATAATATTATATAGAAAAAATATCCACCTCTTCCGCTATACAAAAATCTTATTTTTTAAAAACGTTTCATGGAAGTTTTAGACTAACCATGTAATAATGATATTCTTTGTACTTTGCAAATAAAAATAATTTTGAGAATTATTTTCGAAAGTAAAAATGTTACTCTCCATTCTTTCTCAGAACATTAAAATGGAGAAATAATTTGTATGATTGATATGGTTTAGTATTATCATTCTAGTTAGTCTATGGCCGTCAGTAAAGTACAATTGGTCTAACAAAGTCAGTAAAACCAACAGATATATTGATTGTTATACAAACTGCGTGGTTGCCAATTTTAGGGGCTTGTGAACGTTGATCTAACGAGTCGAATTACATACTATATACGGATCAGACGCTAGCGTCCTCTACACGATAAATTTCGGAATTAAATCAATATATAATTCGATATTCTACCACAATTTTAGGCCCAGCTAATATTTTGTCCCTAGCATCTTATGACTCTCCGGATTACGCTGGCAAAAGGAACGTTTTCAAGCCCCAAGCCCGGGCTTGAGAACGTTCATTTGGCTTGTGTTCGTAATAAGTATGTAACGAGTTGGGAATGTATAAGCGGTAAAACCAATATATATATATATATATATATATATATATATATATATATATATATATATATATATATATAGGGATACTCAAAAATCTTCGATTACACATCACACTTGTGAGAAAGAGCACAGATGTGTCCAATAATCCAAATACTCCGAATTTAATTTTTTTTTTTGGTCTTTGTAATTCAATGTAATATAACTGACAAATTATAGATCCAAAAAATTTATCTTCAGAGTAGGACCGGGCGATATCTTTAATGTATCGATACGTATCGAATAAGAAAATATTGATACGCCAATATATTGATATAAAAGTATCGATATTTTAAATATCGATACTTTCAGTATCGTTCATATTTTTATTCTTGTTTTATTTTGGAACTTCGCCTTGTCAAATGTAACAACAAACTGATTGTTGTACCACCGGAATTTACCTGCGAACAACACAGTTTCATGTGTATTCGAATTTTAACTTAATAAAATATGTTCTAACAATATTTTTCATAGCCTAAAATAATAAACAACAACAAATCGTAGTGACTAACAGCCCACAAACGTAGATCAGTGATACCCCGCAAATACAGATTTTTGCAAATTACAGTGCATGTCGATACAAAATATAGAATATCGATGCTGCATGTATCGATACATTGAAGTATCGATACATATATATATATATATATATATATATATATATATATATATATATATATATATATATATATATATATATATATATATATATCGCCCGGGCCTACTTCATAGTCATAATTGTTGACTTTATGATTTTTATTTTATTGTAGGACTCATATCACCAGGAGTATCCGTACCCATTGCAGTTCCAGGACAAACTGATATGACATCACAATACTGGCCACGTATACAGTGACCTTGGTGGAATTAAGAGTGAAAAACAATGACACTTAATTTTATACATATTTATAATTTATTTTTAAGTATAGTTTCGACAGAAAAAAAAAACATTGTGAACACAAATATATTTGCACAAGGTGCTGATAGTCGATGACGCAATATTAAGAACTTTATGATGACGTATTATTGTTATTATTGTTAAAAATAATAAGCTTTGTCGATATGAAGATACTGTTAGGTCAGGGTTATTATTTTAAAAAAAGTACACATAATATTATGAAATTTATGAAGGTAATTGCGATTCTATATAATAAAATCAAGTAGTAAGTCAACAAAAAAATATAAAAATTTCAATATAAGTTACAGATAATTGTTTATCCTTCATATTTAGTTTATTTTTAAATTAAAAAAGTTGATATTTGGCACGAAAGCTGTGTCTTTTAAATGGGCTTTTCCACAGGTAAAAGTGTTTTCCTGATTTATCACTGGAGAATATGTTGCTCCAAAATCTAAATTTATTCCGTTCATATTGGTTGATATTAATACATAATTAATTAATAATCCAACATGGTATTTTGCCATGAAAAGATCTTGAAAAATAATGCTAGTTATATGATCCGGATTCACATATTTTTTTAGAAAAACCTCTACTGTACATTTTAACACAAATTGCTCCGGAATTATTCAAGGGCCTTACACCTAATCCCATAATGTGTAAGGTTTTGTAGGAGAATCTTATGACTCACACAATCAAAGCTTTTGGTCAAGTCACAAAACACAGCTGTGGAAACGTCACCCTGTTTAATATACAAGTACAGATCTTGAATGAATTCAAATAGGGCTTCAAAGATACATCTTGAGGCTTATAAACCAACCTGATATCTTGAAGAAATATTATTAATCTTGATAAAACAGCAACCATTCTTTCCACTATTTTGAATAGTGTAGATAAAAGTGTATATAAAATTTTTCAAACATCTCTGTCTCAGTCCGTTGAATGCTGGGCACTCCCTGAGAATATGGTCAACAGTTTCATCCTCCTCCATACACCATCTGCACGTCGGATCAGCTTCGACACCGATTCTACGAAGATGACCCCTCTGTGACAATGTCCTGTCAACAATCCCACCACAATTCGCAGCTCTTTCCTTCGTAAAAGGAGAAGCTCCTTGGTACGCCGTGGATTAGGTCCAGTTGTATGTTTCTTAGCGCACCTCATTC
The DNA here is from genome assembly GCA_034092305.1 of Diaprepes abbreviatus. NCBI lineage: Eukaryota > Metazoa > Arthropoda > Insecta > Coleoptera > Curculionidae > Diaprepes > Diaprepes abbreviatus. Next base: position 370,186 of record JASJET010000116.1, read on the forward strand.
CGGGAACTCCCCTCCACAAATCAATAAATTTGCTTTGCTGCAACGATTTTAATTCTCTTTTGACAATGGCCATTGGGACAGGTAGTATTGGTTGGGGTCCATACGGTTCAGTTCTACCATTCAGTACGTCCTTGCACTCAGACACCAGTCACGAAGTTACGACACTGGACTTCAGTGCCAATATCTGACCATATATTTATATTTCACCTGTGGATAAGAGTCTTCATTACACTTAATCTTCGTACGAAATATCTTGATCCATTGAAAAAAAAACTGAATAAAAAAATTAATTTTATTGACCTGTAACTAACTGTAATTTTTTGGAAATTGTACAATTGTGTTTTTGCAGGGTACCTAATTTATATTGATGACAAAAATTTAACTTTTAAAATTGTAAAAATTTATATTTCTGTCTTCTTTCATCATTTTAAAAAAATTCCTATGCTTTTATCTTCGATATAAAAACCTGCAGTCTTTGACGTCATACTACATTGTTATATAATAAAGATTTTTAATACGTAATCGACGTCCACTTAAAAAATATTAAGAACCATAATAAATACTTATAAATTTTATTTTTATCTAGTATTAGATACTTTTCATATTTTTTATTATTGTTTAAACTTAAGTAATAAAATTCTTTATTCTAAAAACTTCATGTCAATAAATATTTCAATTTTCTGTAAAACAACAAAAAATAATTTCATTCTTCAGAGATACTTTTGATTTTTTTTTCCACGAGATATTTAATTAAAAAATAAAGATTTATGCCCCAAAGATATCTTTTAAAGATATGATCCTTAGGTAATTATTTCAAATAGCAATTAATTACAATCGCAAAAAGTTATTTTTCTTTTTAAGTAACTCTCCTTAAAATTTATGGTCAATTTTCATCCTTGTATCTTTAGATAGGATTGAAATTATATTAATTCATTGGACACAGTGGGCATGTGCAAACAAATAAAGTTTTTAATATTGCCAATTTTATAAGTTGTTCGGATTATGCATCAAGATACTTAAAGAAATAATTTGACAGTGAAATAAAGGTAGTAAGTCATATAACAAAAGGTTGCAAACCCTATACTTCTGGAGTTATAGCATATCAAAATTCTTTTTTTTTTTCGATTTTTAACACCTTGCTGTTAGTTTTTAACTTATCAAGTTGATATATGGCACAGGGCTACGCTTAATAACGTCTGTCATTCTGTTACAAAAATGTTTTTTTACTGTGCTACCATTGACCACTTTACCTGGAAATCAAATTTTATTTTTTACATTTTTTTTGTTTTGATAGTTAATAACATGCCATTTTAAAGATATCTAAAAAATGAACTTTTTATTCAAGTCGTTGAACCATATGGCTTAGGTGCAGTTTTTATTCGCCAACAGTTTTTTAAGCATCAGCAAATGTATAGAAATGCATGAAGGCTATTTTGGCAATGTACTATAATTATTTTTCTTTTTAAAGTATAAATTTTGTGGTAAAAGTTTCATTTACTTCGTTAATTAATTATTTAATTCCTCTTATTGTTTTAATGGTTAGATCACCTTTTAAATACCTAATTGCAAAATTTGCAAATTTGAAGCATGGTAACATTTTTTGCTTACTTGAAAAACTGATTTTATTGGTGATAAAAATTAAGAATTTTGATTCTAATTTGCTCCCAAACAGCCTGGTTTATTGATTTGAATAAGGAGTACTTTTCTAATAGGTATTTTTTGTCTTTAAAACAGCATGTCCTTTCTTTCAATATGTAATTGTGAAAACGAAAAAGATATGTGAAAAATAAAATTAGAATTTCAGGTAGTGGCCTCTGATGGCATAGTAGAGAAACATTGCTATAACAAAATAATAGAAGTTATTAAGCGAAGTTTCAGTGCCAAATATCAAACTGATAAGTTAAAAAGTAATCGCAAGATATTAAAAATAAGAAAAAAAATTGAAATTTTAACCGGTTGTGATTTGAGAAATATGAGGTTTTCAATTTTTTGTTATGACTTTACTACCTTTATTTTACCATATAGGATCACCTCTCGAAATATACTGATGCATTATCTGAACACCTTATAAATTGTCTGTAAAACGGTGATTTTAAAATTTCGTTGTTGAAAATCATTTAAATAAGAATTTACTGTTGTATATTCCAACAATAAAAATATTTTAAGTTACAAAAATTTGTATGTACCAAAGTGATTATTGTAGATTCTTTATGGGAGGGGGCTTAAGAGTCACTTACACATCAAATTAGATTTCTTTTTATCATGCTAAATTACATTATATCAATAATAAGTGAAATAAAATATCTTCACACACACAAAAGCATGCACTGGAGGTAAAAAAATGCTCAGATCTTAATAAATGTAACAAAAACTAATGTAATTAGTGAATAAAAAAAAATTTTCCGTGTTGTTGAGATTAAACTAATAAGAATACGTAGGCGCAAAAAAAGATTCAAATAATATAAAAATTTTAACTCAAGAAAAAATAGAAAATTCACTGAAAATATAATTCCGTTAAAAAAATATTTTAAACAAACAATTTTTTGTGAAGTAAGGTCAAGTGCCTCTTTTGACCCCATTGGTATACAGTTTTGAATTTAAATCTCTAAAGAAATTGCAGTTCAATATTAAAATTTTGTCCATTATTATACAGTAGAATTATTATCACGTAAAAATTATCTGAAGAGTAAAGTTTGTGCTTGTTTCTCAAAATATTTACCTATAATAGTTGATTGAGTATATAAAATAATTGTCCATAGCCTTTAATTTTCGCAGAGTAAAACTTTTTCTGCATCTTGAATTCATGTGGAAAGCGGAAGCAAAAATCTTCGAAAATAATTGTTGTACAATATTTAAAGATCATCTTAACAGATTTAAATTCAAAGCTAATTAAAGTAGGATTGTGTAGGTTTTTATTATTCTAAAGTGATACTTTACACAGGTACGGTTGCAATACGTGATTGATATTGCACTTAAAGAAATGTTACGTGCATTAAAGTCATCAATATATCTTTTTTTAGGTTAAGGTGGTTCCAACTATTCAACTGTTAAATCTTAATATAAGCTAAAGCTAATGAAAAAAATCGAAAGAAAATTAATACAAGATTTTTATACAGACGCGTTTCTATTACATCTTACTCTCATATGATCATAATAATTTGCTTCAAAAGTCGAAAATGGTAGAAATTATGAAAGTTTTAAATTAATGGGGGTTGCAGTCGAAATAATTGTAATGTAATCTAAAAAACAAGCTCGTACAAGAAACTGGACATAGGATCATACCTTCTCTAACTTTATAATGCCGGGATTGGATAACAAAAATAAAAATTATAGTCGCAAAAATCTTACCTATCTATTATTATTTCACTGCTATCTTGGAAACTATTTTGTAATGAAGGAAAGTCAGTTTTGTTTGTAATAGTAGTTTCTATGTTCTGTATTAGATTTACAATAAGTCACCAACTATATATATATTTTTTAGCTGCTTAAAGTTAAAAAAACTTAAAATAGATTTTATTTCATTTTAGTGGCTGCAATTTTGTATATTTTCACTATTTTTAGGCCAAATTTTCAAAATTGCATTCTAAAATCTTAATAAGTAGAAGTAGAACATTAAAAGTTGTTAATTTATTCAAGTGATAAACAAAATTGACAATTCGGTATAGAATTTTTGCTATAACAACTCAAAATTTAACAGCTCCACATTCCTCTTTTTATAATACATAATAATAAAATAAATAAATATTCTGCAAGTCATTTTACATAATATTTGAGAATATGACTGGCCGGTTTTCTCGAATTTAATTTAATGGTTCATTTTTTAAATTTGAACTTACTGCTTTATATTCCTATTTTTCTTTAAAAAAAAATATGTTAGCATTAAAATAAATGAATTTTCTCTAAAAATCATTTTACATAATATTAGATAATACAACAGACAAAGAATTCTTTTTAAAGTTGAATAATCAATTTATATTACTTTTTCGTTAAAATAAAAGCATTTTATTTTTTATAATACTCGATAATATGACAAGTCAATTTTTCATTGTTAGAATTTTTAAAATGATTCTTATATTTTGTCAAAAAAGCAACCGACATTTTTTCATGAAAGAATTGGTTTAAATGTCAATCTTAACTTATAAAAGTAATTTGGAGTATCAAACTTCAATGTTAAAAGCTATTTTTTCGTGTATCTATTTTAATCATAATTAACCATATTTTGAAAACTTTAACATTGTGTTTTTAATAGTTTTTAAAAGTGTTTTATATGGCATAACTTGAAGTTTAAGTAAGTCTCTTTTTTAGGTAGTACCTATAGTATTTGATCCTTAATAAAAGATATCAATTATCCACCATAATAAACTACCACCTTAATCTTTATATTGTAATTTTTATTCAGTGATTGTAAATAGTGTTTCATTAAAAAAAAACGTAGTTATTAACCAGAAAGCCAAAACAAAGAACTAAAAAAATTATAAATATCGATTTCTAAATTGTACATTAAAAACAAAACGATGAGGATTTACTCGGTTTAGTTAAAAATTAGAGTAATAAATGACTGATAAATATGCAAACCACATACGCATAATTTCGCATTAATTAATACTTAACCTAATTTTTCAAAATTTAAATAAAATAAAATTAGGCACACCAACTGTTCAAAATATTATTTTATTCATTTTAATGATCTTACTGTATTTACTTTGGAGTGGCAAACTGCAGTAACTAGAAAAAATAGCATCCAGTCTAAATAAATATTATGAGCTCATCCATTTTCTTCAGAAGGCTAGTTGTTGGACAAGTCATTTAGAAAATTAAATTGAAATTAAACCTGTTGGAAACTTCAAGAAAGTGTTAAATAAATATTTGGAGTGCGTTTTAAATTTCGTAATGTGTGATAAAAGACACGAATTTGGTTATAATATTCTTATTTTTCGTTGCACTCGATATGATAAAATATACAGTTAAAGGTATAAAATAAGTTATTACAATTAACTGATTTATATTTTTTTATCCAATTATTTGTGGTAAAATACTTTGTTGCAAAGATAAAGTTGAGTATGTTTACATAAGCATCTTAAATTAATATTTAAAGTAAATTGTTTACTATATTGCAAGATCTTATCACACATGCTATTTTAGTATGATGGTCAAAAACACTGCAAGCAGCTCAAAGAAATCTGCATAAATACAGAAGTTATCCTGTGTTGGAGTTACGGGGGCCATACCATAATGCTTCACAACGGTAACAGAGACAATGCTAAATTTCTCTTTACTGCATATAGTTGTGATGAGCCATATTCCTTCTCCCCACTTTCCATCATAAAATATCCTAGCAACAGAATATAGAAGAATAATGGACGATTCCATGCTTCCCGTGTGCCGGCTTATGAAAGATCTGGGAAATAGATTACAATCTAGACATGTTACGATCTCAGTAGCTCGAAAATTGATAAAAAAATTTCAACCTTCATCAGTCTTGGGAGCAATACTAGCTACAAAACTGCCCCGAACATTATGGTACTATACCCTGCATAACGGAAAGCTCTCCTGGTTTCTATCAACCACACAGGATATGGTCTTTTATTAATAGAACTCGCACAAATCACGGTAGATACTCTGATTTATACTACAAATGGTACCTATCTACATTTTTAAGAGGAGATTTTTCTGACTTCCTTACGGCAACCGGGTCGGCAAGTAATTATATTTGTAATTTGGATGTTTGTTTGTGAACTTGATGTATGTTTGTTATGTATGCTTATAATGCAATTAGCTAGTAATAACAAGGTAACCCTGATGTGGATACCAGGCCACAAGGAAGTGAGGAAATTGACAATCTCGCAAAATAAGGGTAAGACTTTTTTTCTTGGTCATTTCTGTAGATTACCGAAAAACAAGTAAAAGAAGAATTCCGAAAGTGGAACAATATAGTTGGCCTTAGACAAAAGGGATATTCGTGTAAGAACAAATCTTTTCGTAGGACTGAGAGACCATCTCTCTGATAGATTTGCCGTTTTTACGACTGTGCAGACAAAACAGTGAAAACCTGCTATGCGAATACATGGTACTGTTCTACAAGTGACTGATGAATGAATGAATTAATGAAAAAGGAGTGATAATACTAGATCATCGATGCTTAGACCTCTATTGGGCGCTTTACATCCCACTATAGTTGCAGGTCGTTCGAAGCCGATCGCCTTAGCGAATCCAAGCAGCTTCGTTAGTTTAACTTACCTAATTACTTCCAGAATCTCCAAAATATCTCTGTCTCAGTCCGTTGAGTGCTGGGCACTCTCTGAGGACATGGTCAACAGTTTCATCCTTCTTCAAACACCATCTGCACGTCGGGTCATCTTCGACACCGATTCTATGAAGATGGCCCCTCAGGTGACAATGTCCTTTCCACAATCCCACCACAATTCGCAGCACTTTTCTTCCCAAGGAGAGAAGCTCCTTAGTACGCCGTGCACTAGGTCCAGTTATATATTCCTTAGCACACCTCATTTCAGAAGCTCCCCTCCACGATTCAATAAATTTGCTTTCCAGCAACGATTTTAATTCCTTTTTGCCAATAGCAATTAGAACAGGTAGTATTGGTTGGGGTCCATACGGTTCAGTTGTCGAACTCAACTTTGACAGACGGTCTGCTTCCTCAATCCCGCTTATGCCTGAGTGACCCGGGACCCACACGAGTTTGACTGTGCAGCAGTTCCTTGTGATACCATTTAGTACGTCCTTGCATTCAGACACCAGACACTGTACTTCAGTGCCAATATAGCAGCCTTACTGTCTGAACATATGTTTATTACCCTATTCCTGTCTATATCCCTCTCATAGAGATGGGCACACTTCCGCTGTGAAGATTGCCGCACATTGTCCGAGAGGGTAGTACTCTCTGAGTCCTGTGCTCCTGCCTAATACTCCGGCTCCAGCTCTTTCATCTTGTCGAGATCCATCAGTACATCACCAGGATTCATTTTTCGGAAGATTTTGCTGTTCCTCAAGTAACTTAAAAATTAGAAAATTGTCACCTGGATGCGTAAATAGGTGTATGACATTTTTATACATAATGTATGAAATAAAGGAGGTGATTTCCGGTTCTCCTACATTAAAGATTTTGTTGAATTCTATAAAGTTAGTGTTTAACTTAAAGCTATATTAAATAATACTGGTAATTTACACCATAAATAGGTACCAATATATCAATTTGTTTATTTTAAATGACTTGTTCAACAAATCAAAAATAAATCATTGTTTGTTTTTTTAAGTACACGGTTTGTCACTTGAAAAATAGGTTTTACTTATGAACGAAAGGAAGATAATACAATCATGATTTTCTTGAGAAATGCGTATTATTGATCATTTATTACTACCTTTTGATGAAAGAGAGTTATAAATACTTGTACAGTAAATTGTTTATTATAAATATAACAAGAATAGTCATACCAAAAATTACCCATATTACTCTAATCTTGCTTGATTTTTCTTAATCGTTGACCTAATGTGAAAGCCTTATGTTTTAATCCGATCGATTTTGAAATAACAATGAAAATTTGGAATATATTCGAAAAATACCTATTACAAAAAAGTTTTAAAAATTTGAGAATCCTTAATGACGCTAATAGTGAATTTCATTCATGGCAACTTTTGATCAGAATAATATAAACTACAGTATGCACAAGTAGATTTTAGTTTTATAAGGTTTTTCAGTCAGGTTAACGATATACAGGGACACTTATTTTTGTAGATATTTTAATGTAATGTTGGTATGTTTAAGACCTAGAGGTATGTTTGGTGAACGGTTAACACGAAGTGATAATCAGATTTACTGAATTTGAATATCCCCAAAAGCTTCACAAGTCTAAATTTATATTCAAGTTCATCATGGCTGCTTCGCCAATATGTTAATTTGCAAATGAAAAGATGAATGGGTTTGAACTAAAACTCCTTTAATTAAATTTTCAGAAGCGTAGAAAAATTGTTAAACCAATTTCTGGCAACAACGGTTAATAAGTACCACTTCTGTGTATTTTTAAAAGCATTCTGTTCAATAAATTGCAACAAGTACAATGGATTTGTTTACTGATATTTCACAAAATAAAAAAAATTAGTGGCGATTGCCACTATTGTAACTTCTTATATATTGAAATATCCATTAGTTTCATAAGGGACTTAAAACAGTTCATGCTTAAATTGTAGAACCCATTAACCAGAGAGAAAAAAAACGTTTAATCAAAAACTTTAGAAGAATATGACGTTTAGAATTTTATTTTGGTGACTTTTTAAACAACCTAATATACTAGAATCAGCTAAAAATATAATAGATATTCTTTTTTTTTTGTAAATCTGAAAAGACCACATACTTCTTAAATTTCTCCGATATGCTCTCTATAGAGAATAAAAACTTATCCTAAATAATGTTTCATGATTAACTAAGTAGAGAAATGTGAAGATTTACTCATGCTAATAAATACCAGAATAATTGCTGCTGCTGCTCTAATAAAAGAACGTACAGTATGTTTTAATCAGCTACCGTTCATCAAAATCCTACACCACACAGGTCAAGATTTTTTAACAAACATATCCAGCAAAAAAAATTCTATTTTCGTGTGTATGTACGTGAGTCATTGACAGTGTAATATAATTTATAATTTTACAAAAATAATTTGTGTGTAAATAAATAAATTAACATTTAAATCACTTTTTTTTATTTAAATGAGTTTTATAAGGGGATATCCAGAATATATATTTTCTTTATGGTCTTTTAATTTAAGTATTGACCTTTAATAGCACCGACATTTGTATGTATTCTGATAATACAGAACCATCCAAATTAATAAGATAAAAGAACGTTAATTTCCAGTCTCTAATTCTACGTGGATTTGAAATCACATTATCAAAAGATGTTATTCTTAGTAAAATTTATGATTATATATTCTCACTTCTTGTCCCAGTTAGGTATTAATACTTCCTTTTTTTGTAACAGTGCTGTATTCCTTTAAAGAGAAAAAACTGCTCTCATTTTAGTTAAAGAAATAAGGTATTTTGCTTTTTCTTGCTATGTAATGGTTCTGAATACTCCAAGGTAGATGAGCATAATCAAATCTGTTAGAAGAAACCGTAAATATATCGGTAGCCAAGCCTACAAGGAGGAGTTCTATCCCTAGATCTGTTGGATTTGGAGATCGATGAACTTCTACTAAACCTCAGCGACCAACGATATTGCACTCAAGAGTACGTTGCAAATCTAATAATACCCGTCATCGGAACTCAAGGAGGCACCTCCGACTATAATGAAGGAGTGGTATACTAAAAAGCACCTTGATGCAATTCTTGGTAAATTTACTAAAAAAGAAAATTTGGTGAATTAAATCTACCAACTTCCTTTAACACACAACTGGAGGTGAGCCAGAAGGCTAAGTATCTAGGTATAATTCTGGATGCAAAGCTTACTTGGAACCAGGCGCGGATCCAAGAGGGGCATTCGCCCCCCCTCCCCCCACAAGAGCTTCGAATTTAGGAAAATAAACCCGATTATGCCTCTTATACTAGGAATGTGTATGCTGTTGGCATCTTGACGGGACATTGCCACCTGAAGGGACACCTTAAGAAACTCGGACTGGTTGAAAGAGAAGATTGCAGATTTTGTGAGGAGGACGACGAAGCCTCTATTCATATCCTTTCAGAGTGCAGCGCTCTAGAAAAACCTAGGATGCAGTTCTTGGGAACATACCAAGTCGAAGAAGGGGAGTTACCCACCTTGAAGCCGTTCAAAATCCTTAGATTCCTGAGGGAAATAGGATTGAACAATCTGCTCTAGCCGCTCAGGTAACTCTTGCGACTAGGCAGTAGTAGGATGGCACAATAGATCTATCACGTTGCAGTGTACAGACTCCCAACTCTACGCCCATACATACATACATGCTGCTGGCATCTCCCGCCCCGTCGACAACTTGTTTTTCTTGTGATCGTCTCTCCCCCCCCCCCCTAGCTTTGAGTTCAGGAAAATAGACCCAATTCTTCTTCTTATTAGTAGGAATGTGTATGCTACTGGCATCCCCCCCCCCCCGTCAACAACTTGTTTTTTCTTGCGATCGCCCCCTCCTCTCTACAAGAGCGAATTCAGATAAATAGACCTGACCCTGACTTTTACACTAGAAATAGGAATGTTGCTGGCATCTCCCTTCCCTCAGTTGATAACTTGTTTTCGTTTGCCATGCTGTACTTTTGTGATATCCCCTCCCAAAAAAAAAAGAGAGGCCTGCCCCTGCTTGGAACTCGCATTTGCAGAAAATTACTTTATGTCCTTTATGATAGCAAAAAGAGCACTGGGAAAAACGTGAGGACTAACTTTACACATTGTACATTGATTGTACATTGCAGTAGTAAGACCCATGGCTACTCTGGAGTTCTCTAAACTTCAGAAGGTGACCTGCTTTTGCATTACAGGAACCATGAGAAACACTTCAATAACAGCCATGGAAACCCTACTAAATCTCCCTTCCCTTGATACAATAAAAGCCGATGCGAGAGTAGGGGCTTAAACGCTGAAACAAGATCTGGTGCACTGGACCTGCCCTTGAACACATGAGAATTAAAGACTTAGTGACAAAATCATTGCTGGAGATGACCAATGATTTTTAAGCTAAGAGACTATAACTTTGACAGGCCTTACATAATTCATACTGACTGGAAGCCAGGATTTGATCTATCATTAAATCAGCCTGGGTGCTCGCATCTCATCCGATAACATAAAAATAGGTCTGGGATAACCTTCCAAACCTTATCATCCTGGCAAAACACAAATGGTTAATTGGTTACTCTTGCGTAGGTATTAGTGCACAATGGTTTCCTACGAGTAGGCCATGAAAAGCGGACTTTCAAGTCAAGGGTTTGGTGCCACATTTATTAAACTGTGCATTACGGGTTCAGGCACAGCAAAGTTTTGTTGAGCAAACCCTTGGGCAAATTAAGCCATAAAATCTTGCGTTTAACTTACACTTACAAGAGAAAGTTCTTACGGGTCCGTCTCCGATTTCTCAATCTGTGATATATTGGAGCATACAAAAATTTATTTAAAGCGTATTTTTTAAGTTTTTGGGGTTGATTTTTACCGCATAGAAAACTAGTATACTCAAATGTCACAGAATGGAACAAATCAGTGTTAAATCCCTGTAAGTTATAGTTAAATATCAATCATTTGTTAAATTTTGTTAATTGGGACCATCGCATCACTTTTTTTGGACTAATCATTTCTGACAATATTCAAATGGTTACGTTAAGAGATTTTTAGAGAAGTTAAAAAGAGCCATATTTTCTTCAGTTTTCAACGTGCTGTCTCAATAGGCACAGAATTTCCTAATACTACGTTAAGCAAAAATATTTGATATATGATAATTTCACATATAAAACATAAAATACGAATATAAAACGACACGACGAAACATAAATAATAAAGCTAGGTTCAATCTAATAGAAATCTGCATAGAAATTGTCAGGAACCCCTGTTACCTAAGATGAAATAATCTGTGGCGGTATTCTTTCTAATTTTACATTTTCTCCTACTGTACAAGGGGGTCGCGAGGCAAGCAAGGTCACAAAATCTGTGGCATTATTAATTTAATACTTTTTTGAATTACTTACCAATCATTCTTTGGATCACTCTGACCAATAATAAAGTTAGTAGACGCTGGAGGAAGAGTCTCATATACGTAATTACGAATTTGGTCAGCATATTTGAATTCGTTTGCTCGTCTGTTGGCAACGCCCAATGACCACATAATATTGCCTGGCTCCTCTAACGTAAATCCGACGTGTTGTCTTGTACCTAAAAATAACAATAAAAGAAAACTTTTTGATATTTAGCAGCACTGATAAAAACGTCCCAAAATAAGAAAACAATCTTAAATATCGTTAAATATAAAAAAATAGATAAAAAAAAAATAACATTCAACATATTTTGGCATGCCTTCGTATGGATTTGACTTCCGCAAGTATAATTGGAGAACCATATGACACAAAATTGTGTAATGTATAAGAAGGATATTTTTTGACCTCATTGGGCATATTTATGATAAGAACAATTCTTAGGCTAAATAAGACAAGTAATTTATTGTTAATAGCTATCGGGTAGTTAATACTATTTTTTTTTTGTTTTGGAGTGTATGTCACATGATTAATTCAGAAATGACAGGTACGGGGTGTTTATTTTTGATATTTTTACAGGGTAACTTTATTATTACTAAAGATAGAGACTTTGTTACTTTTTTGTTAAATAGAAGATGCAACAAACAAAATTTTCCTACTCCCCTCTCTTTTCAAGATACAGGGACAAATTGAAAATTTTTCTTTTACAAAAGCCTCCTTCATATTTTTGTTAATATGTAACTTAATGAAAAAGTAAGAACAAATTATTAAGGGGTTTTTTTAAAGTAAAATCTATTGGCGTACTTAGTTTCTTTCTAAAAGCTTTTGATTTTGGTTAATAGATCAAAATTATGCTTTTTTAAAGTGAACATCCTGTTTATTATCATATAGTTTGATTTCAATTTTTTCAGGTTTTTCAAAAATGTATAGTAGGTGATATTTAATTTGTCGAACAAATCTCAAATTTTGATTTTTTTGAAAATTCAGACTTAAATTCGCAATATGCTATGAATGTTGAATATCTATGTTATTACTAATAATTTTGATACAACGTGTTGAATATAATTTAGAAGTTAAGTTTCAAAGCTTCTGAGATCCTCTAAATCTATAATGGTTTAAAAAAGGCATTTTTTTACTGTTGTAAATCTAGATTACTGGATATAAAAAAAATCAAAGCAAAATATTTATGTAGACTGTGGAAAATACAAACTTTGTAATTTTCATAGCAATTTGACAGATGAAAATTTAATTAGGTTAAAAATATCATGGTAATGAGAGTTTTTCAACCGCTGAGTATTTTTTTGAAGTTATAATAAACAAACAAAATTATGAGAAGCGAGATATATGACTAGGCTGTCATGCCTTAATTTCACTTTTACAAGTTGGCTCTATTGATTAGGTAAAACTTACCGTTTTTCTTATGAAGAAAACTCTCATGATTTCCAGAATTGTTAAACACAGTGATTATTCTGATATTTATTTCACATGATTTTTTTTTCCTGTAGAATTGGCAAATTTTTGATATAACGAAAAATCTTATTCGATAACTTTCTTAGATTTTTGAGTCTTCCAATTCGCTTGCCTCATTCTGTTGAGTTTTACTGCCTTGTATTTTGTTTTAAACCGAAAATGTGTATTTGAAAATGTTAATTATTACCTTTGAGAATGCTAATTACGAATGTTACGGTCCAGAAGGGGATCCAGAAACTACTAAATGAGCAAAACAAAACCAACATTATTTTATTGTAGAATAAAGTCCAAAAAATTAGTCTATTCAATTTAGATTTATTTTTAGTACAATTAAACAAAATTCTATACAACCCTGATCAACTCGGTCGATAAAACAGCTCAATAGATAGAAGCATTGTGGCTGAAAAAAAATTAAAGAATTCTGGCATTGAATATGACTTGATCCACAAATCCTTTAACAGATGGCACTAGTGACATCAATACTCAATAAATATTTTATGTACGAAAATGAAACGCTATAAGTTACAGGTCTCTGTTCATATGTTCGCTTCAAAATTAATCTGAGATATACTGAACAGCAATCTTTAATGTAGAAAACATAATTCAACAGAAATTGGATCAATACTAAATACTATCATTAGCCGACAGGTGGCGCAGACAACACCAAGAGTTTCTAGCAAAACTTGACAAACCACAGCTGATTCAAAGGTAAACATAATTATATTATAATACAAATGAAGACCCCGGCAAGTAAATAAAAACAAAAATCGATGAAAATTTATATGCCAAAGAAAATTCAGCACTAAAGAAAGGAACTTCAATCACCTGGGTCGTAACATTCGAATTGAAATTCCCAAAGGTAATAATAAGCATTTTCAAACACACATTTTCGGTTCATGTCAAAATATAAAACAAATAATTGTTAATTACGGGATTATTCTAGTAAAAATATGTTTTTTAGGGAAGGCGAAAGGTAGTTAAATTCAGCAGAATGAAATAAGGGAGCCGGAAGACCCAAAATTCCAAGAAGGCGATTGATGAATGTTTATTATTGATCTATCTGTTCAAGCTTTTTTCTTATGAGGCTTTTTACAAAACATAATTTATAGAACTCGACATCGTTCAGTGCAAGAACTTTACAGTGCACAAATTTTGCTTTTCTGTTTTTGCAAAATAAAGCTTTTATTATTTTGAATATCCTGAGTAAAATTGCCTAACTGTGCCAATTCCGTAACAGGAAAATTAGCAACCATTTTCAAGAGTACTTAAAATGAAATGTTTCATTTAGTGTTCCATTTGGTTAAATGATGTTTTTTTTTTCATGTGAAGGTTAGACATTGTTCATATTTTGGGATTGTATAAAGTCTAATATATAATAAAAATTTGCTCTTAAACCATATTACAAGGACCTTAAAAATGTATTCTAAATATTATTGAAGATGCTGCACCAAAGGCATTATTATTAATAAGGTATGTATGCAATATTCACAGCCTACTATGAAGTTAAGTCCGAATTTTTAATCAAGATTTTTGATTTATTAGTGAAATCAAATATCAACTATTATGCTATACAATTTTGAAAGGTTTGAATACTTTTATTAAAAACCAAAAATATAATTTGTAATTGTGACTTTCTATTATATTATATTGTCAACATATGCAAATATCACTATTTAGTTCATGTATTAGTTGGCGCTGCTGTCATGTACTTAACCAATACATGTTTAATTGCAAAAATAAAAACCAACGAGTCCAAAAGGCTCTCTAGTTAGTTTCGGAATTCTGAAAAAGCATATATTATACTCGCTTCTCATGTACCAAGTTTGTTCTTTATTTTAAAAGAAAATATTTTACCTGCAGTAACTGTGACTGTTGCTTCCTTTTGAACTTCGCTACCATGTCCATTTATTGGGTATGCTATTACTTTGTAGTTTCCTGGACGGATGTTATTAATTTGATAATATCCCTTGGAATCAGTCTGCGCCGTGTACAAGTAACCAAGTTCTTGGGAATCAAATTCTTCACTGGTAGAATCATATATTACAACCTGTGCTGACTTTTGTCCAGCGATGTTACCACTTACAGAGCCTCTAAATAAGAAAAATATATATGTTTAAGTAAAAAATGCCTAAAAATTACCAGGACAAGACAATATAATCATAACATAAAATTTTAGCAATATTTTTTCTATATTTGTACAAAGCATTTTCAGTAAACCTTATTCTCATAAATTGTTATATAAATTTCAACTAAATTTATTGTTCTTACTGAAATCTTAGCTTTTACTTTGTACTATTCAGGTAAATGTATAGATGTCATTCGACTGGTCATATTTTTCAGGTTTAATATCCTACCGACATGTCTCGGAATTTTATATTTTATATAAACAGTTGTTTCTTGTGAATGTTATTCTCGATTCGATACAATGCCACTAACAAGACCATTAGGTTGTCGAAATACATATGGAGAGAGAACGAGAGTTGTATTTGCAGAAAATAAGCCATTTGTATATATTCTTTCCTTTATCTGCTTGAAGGGAGAATATATACAGGGTGTAACAGCGGGAATCAATTCGAACTATATATGTAAAAATATATACAGGGTGATTCAAAAATCGATCACGAAACTTAAGGGGGTGATTCTACTTGACAAAATAAGGGTAGAGCTTCATATAATTTTTTTTCAAAATGTCATTCGTTTTCGAGTTACAAGCCGTCCAAGTTCAAGTTTTTATTTTTTGTTTTTTGAATTACTCGCTTACAGGAAAACCGATTTGACTAATATTTGAAAGATAGGCTAAGTCTTCTGCGCTTCATCATTTTAGTAACAATTCGCATTGATTGTTTGCCGCTAGAGGGCACTTTACCTACATTGAAAATTGTTTTTTTGTCATAATTTTTTAGTGTTGACAGCTAAAGTAGTTTTTGGCATAATTTCTGAAAGACTGATGCCAGGCCTTTAAAAAAGGTGCTCTTTATTTACATCGCTAAACCCAACGGTTTAGACGTAAATCACCCTTAAAAATTAAGTGGTAAATTTACTTTTCTCATTTCATTACCACCAGCTACCAGGTAAATAGCTATCAAAGTATACTAGAGCTGTCAGTTTAACATCAAATAAATTCGCTTTTTAAACTATTTAATTTATAATCTTAAAATAACTAATAATGGCTAATCAGTAAATATTCATATTATGGATTATTGCGATATACATTTAATTGATAAAAATTAATGAAACAGTACTAAACAAACTAAAAAAGATTCTCAAAATGTCCCCCATTTTCTTCAATACATTTCCTAACACTCTTCAAAAAATGTCGCCTAACTCGATGAAAAATTCCTGTTGTTTCTTTAATAATTTGGCACTTTTCGATTATCCTGAAGCGAAGATCCTCGACGTTGATTACTGGAATATCGTACACCAATTGTTTCAAATGACCCCAAAAGAAAAAATCCATAGGATTAAGGTCTGGTGACCTCGCTGCCCATGCCAATGGTCCACTTCGTCCTATCCATCGCTCAGGATACGTTGCATTCAAATACTGTCGGACACGTATACTAAAGTGGGGCGGAGCTCCGTCTTGGAGGATCCACATGTTGGCCCTTACTTCCAATGGCACATCTTCCAGATACAATGGGAGACGATTTTGGATAAAATCTAAGTATACGTCACCAGTTAATGGGCCATCAAAGAAATGAGGACCAATAAGGTAATCTCCTATTATCCCTGCCCACACATTTAGTGAAAATCTACGCTGATGTTTCGTTTCTACCACATTGTTTGGGTTCTCGTAAGCATATGTGTGGATGTTGTGTAGATTTGTTATGCCATCACGAGTGAAACCAGCTTCGTCAGTGAATAATATGACGCCAATTAATCGATTATCGTGTTCATACTTAGCTAGGATCTGATTGCACATTTCCAACCGTCTCGGCCGATCATCGTCATAAAGAGCCTGCACCTTTTTTGAATGAAACGGGTAGAGTTGTTCTTCTCTTAGTATCCTCCATGAACTAGCCTGACAGAGCCGCACTTCATTCCCAATTTTTCTAGTACTAATACCTGGATTATCTTCAATAATTTCAAGCACTCTTTCTTCTTGTTGCACGTTTCTAGCAGTTCTAGGTCTTCCCCTATTTCCATTATAACTTTTAAAGGAACCACATTCCGCAAACCTCCTGTGCACACTGGAAAATGTTTGAGCATGAGGGATATTTCTTTCCGGATAACTCTCCATATAATATCTTCTTGCCAAGTCTGCATTACCATTTGCTTTTCCATAACAAAAATGGATATCACAATATTCGATATTTGAATATTGGTGATTAGCCATTATTAGTTATTTTAAGATTATAAATTAAATAGTTTAAAAAGCGAATTTATTTGATGTTAAACTGACAGCTCTAGTATACTTTGATAGCTATTTACCTGGTAGCTGGTGGTAATGAAATGAGAAAAGTAAATTTACCACTTAATTTTTAAGGGTGATTTACGTCTAAACCGTTGGGTTTAGCGATGTAAATAAAGAGCACCTTTTTTAAAGGCCTGGCATCAGTCTTTCAGAAATTATGCCAAAAACTACTGTAGCTGTCAACACTAAAAAATTATGACAAAAAAACAATTTTCAATGTAGGTAAAGTGCCCTCTAGCGGCAAACAATCAATGTGAATTGTTACTAAAATGATGAAGCGCAGAAGACTTAGCCTATCTTTCAAATATTAGTCAAATCGGTTTTCCTGTAAGCGAGTAATTCAAAAAACAAAAAATAAAAACTTGAACTTGGACGGCTTGTAACTCGAAAACGAATGACATTTTGAAAAAAAATTATATGAAGCTCTACCCTTATTTTGTCAAGTAGAATCACCCCCTTAAGTTTCGTGATCGATTTTTGAATCACCCTGTATATGAAAATTTTGAAAATTTGACAGTATACTAATGTCAATGGGAGCAACACGGCTAAAATATTTTCCAGATTGTGACACCTCCGATTATACCGATTCTAGGCCATCACAATATACCTGTTAAACAAATTGTCGAACATTTTAAGAACTTTGGATCCGCCAAGGCAATAGTGCAAAGAAATAAACTTCTTGATAATAATGAGAATATTGAAATTGCTATTTTGGGATATTTCGCTACATTATCTATTTAAAAAAACTTGACCGAGCAAAAATGTAATCCGCCATATTGAATCCTCCATATTGAATCGTAAAAAATTAACTTAAGATTTTTAATCTACGACCCCGAAAACCTCTTAATAACAATTTTCCAAAGTAAAATTTTTAATCCGCTATATGTCACCAAACTTACTTTTTTTTGCAAAACGCTTTATAAAACACAAAATAATAGAAAAAGTAAAATCAAATATGGCATACCTGGATGTTGGATATGCACTGTCCTTTACGAAACTCTTTGGCCAGCTACTCTGTTCAGTATTTGCGCGGTTTTGAGCATCGGCAATCATTGTAGTTTGGGTTCCAGTATTGAAGTAAATAAGCCATGGTCCATAAATATGGCTCCAGCCAGGAGGAGCAGAGATACCTGGTGTTCCAAAATGGCTGCTCATGAAGTAGTTCGCAACTAAGGCGTCTTGGTGAATCAACAGGTCTTGTTTAAGGGGACCACCTCCATGGTACTCGCGACTTGCTGAAATGACGAATGCTCCGATTCCATTTCCATAAACTCCCTGAAATTATTTTGACAAAAAATTACGCTCAAGGACAAAATTATCGAATGTCTATAAATTTTCGTTATTTCTAAATTTTGAAAAATTAAGTGGTTTAAAAACACTTTATACTCGTAAGAACAGTTGTTTTTACTGAACCATATTAAAAGTTTTTATAAGACGCAATACGTAAGTAAGACTATTTACTTTAAACTTAAGTATTATTGGCAAATACTTGTTTTTGATTAAAATAAAAGCATATTTAGTAACGAGTATACCCACTTTGAGTTCTAACTACTACTTGCACCTTTCTCGACAAGCTATTAGGAAGAGTTTTAATGTATTCTTGAGGAATTAGGGAATCCCTCATTGGAATTAGGTCTGGGCTATACGGTAACCGATCTAACTTTTGAATCGAGGTAATCAGTCACTCGGATAGCTGCATTTATACGAATATTTTATATCCAAATTGCTACACTGGTATTTATGGGCATAACACCTCACAATAAAGTAAAAAAAAAAATTAGTTAATTGTAACAAATCAACAGAGTATAGTGAAAAGTTAGAAGCAGCACCAGTGAACAAAACTGCTGAGCTAACCCCTTTGCTGAAGAGTAGGTGTGGTATATTCAAGGCGCCACTGCATCAAAAGCTAGGCTGAATACAGAAACTTTCCATGATGTTAGGAACTAGTTTTCAATTGTACTCCCTAAAGATTAGCAAACACATAAAAAATACAATACAACTAGCATGTAGGAAAAATAATACTCGGTAGAGAAAGTAATAGTAAAAATCTTTATTTAAAATTACAGTGGGATTGTAGCAGAAGCTAGATATCTTATTATATGAACAAAAAAAGAATTGGTGAATTCTAACACATTCACAAGAGGTAAAAGAAATAATCATTACTTTAAATTCAACAAATTCCTAACATAAAAAAATTATGTATTTAATCAATAACATTTAATTAACGCAACCTGTAGTCTATTGGCGTTAGAACAGAAACATAAGGTAATTTTGTTTAAACTCTGATTATATTATTACTGCGCAACGACTTATAGAAAGAATACGTTAAACTAAAAGGTCGCTTTTTCTTTACAATTTAAAATCATAAGAAGTACCAGTAATTATTTATCCAGTAGGGTGTACTAACCACTATGGTAAATATCAGTAATAACCCAACCAGTAGGGTGGATACCGGTAATAATACAATCAATAGAGTGGACTGGACTAATTCCTTGTTAAAAACGTGCGAAGATTGTCAAAATCCCTGTTTCCAGGTTTATCTCGGTAAAACATCAAAAAAACGCCACACAGTCAAAATGATACTGAAACTAAACAACACTATACAGTTACCGGGACAATTTAAACGACATTCCAGCTCCAAATCCAGCAGGATGATTCAAATCAAACAGGATAGAAATCTTCAGTCTTTTTTGGCTGATTCTAACAGGAAAAAGTCAAAATGAAGACAAAATTGGCCCCCATTTTATATTTGAGCTCCAAGCTTGCGCAACACGCTTCTTCTTTTCAAGTGTTAAAGGAAATTTTAAATGGGTAGCATCTCGACAGAAATGACGCGGAGCAACAACAGTGGGCTTACAGAAATGCTAATTAATTAATCATTGGCATTTTTTACTTTAAATCAAATCGGCATCCATAACTTATTTTTATTTTTAAATTAAGACATATATATTTTTTTGCCAGCCATTACGGACACGGAATAAGTTATCTGTCAAAACTTCCTCTAAATATTATAAAACAGAAATATCAATCCAATATAAAATTGTCTAAGCTAGGTTAGAGGAGAGAAATTGCCTATACATCAACTCAAAGTGATACATACACTCGACAGTGATATACAACCTCATCAAAATGTAAATTAAGTCTTCGGAATTTTACGAAATAATTTCAGGAAAACTGCTATAAGAGAGGATGAAAGTGAGAATTTCGCTCGAATAGTAGGCAGGGAAAACGATATCTTTCAAAAAAAAGTAACAGCAAATTCCTCATCTAAATAAAAAAACAACCTAGAACAGTGTAGTAGAATTAACGGCATAATGGTCAAGCTGAAAATAAAAGTAACTTAAAACTGTATTGTGTAGTGTAAGAGGGCTCGTAATATAGTAAAATCAGAACTTCTCATTGCTGCTAGAGGTAAATGAAAGAACATTCTCTAAGAAAAAAAAATACTAAGCTTACAATCAGCATGCAATAGCATCTTCAAACTTGTAATAATAACAAAGGGCTTAGTGTTTATAATGTAACCAAAAATTCCATTTAAAATAATGAAAGAGACGCAGAGGGAATGTTTAAATTTTTTCTCAAATTTTTTCTAACTTGTTATTAACAAAGTATACTTGAATTCATTACTTACCTGGAAGGGAGTCTCTCTTATATATCCAGCGTAATCATATTTGGTGTAGTAGGAACCATCTGGAAGTTGCCATGTTTCATCTTGAATTTTCGTTTGTTGATTAAGGTAGGAATAGAGGTAGAGTTCTCCAAGATGGACACCATTCGTTCCATGGGTAAAAATGGATGGGTTAAAACGATAAATCTAAAAATTAATACAAATAATAAAGGAAGCTATAATTTGTTTATTGCAAGGCCTAAGCAATGTAACGATTTTTAGATATTATACCAAACATTCCAAGTGACGGTTACAAAATAGTATAATAAACTTTCATGAAGATTATGAAACAAACGAGGTACATGGAAATATATATTTGGTGTAATTTGTTATGTAACTATTACTTTTACAAGGTGATAAAATGCATACCAACGCAAGGTTATTTAGCCCTATATTTCTACTCCTCACAAGTTAAAGGTTGTAAATTTTTGTGTAATAATTTATAACTAGAGATCAGATTTCAATAGCAAATAACGCAAAATCCAGGGTCGGATTTAGGAGCACGATGTGACTGCATACGACGTGTATAACTTTAAAATTGAAGAATGGATCAGACGAGTTGAAGGATATTTGGCAGACTATATGAAGAAAAAAATTGACAGGAATTACTAAACTACAACAAATACTTCAATTCTTTTTTTAAAAGGCACTAAACTGAATGTGGAAATAAATTATCAGCAACTATTAACCTAAGCATTTGCAAACGCAAGTTTTTCATAATATTTTTTACAAAGATTTCTTTTCCGACAGAATTTTTACTAGAATTAGTTATTGAAATTCAATTCCTTGGATATTTCTAGAGGCGAAAAAAGCCAACCCTGCTTTACATAAGTTATAATTGATATTACCGTTCTAGTTTCTCCAAGAGTAATTGCGGAACCTTGATCGTTAGTATATTTCGCCCATGAGTAAATACCACTGACTGAATCATCCATATAATAGTGGAGTTCAATACGGAATATTCCAGAGCTACCATGTTGCAGCCAGTAAAAATGGGCATGAGAACCAGTGTTTTCAACTACTTTCAGTTCCGATGGGTTAAAGTAACCTAAAAAATTAAATATGGTAAATTTATAATTGAGAACTCTTATTTTGTCAAAGAGGGTACTAATCATGTGAGTATAATGAGAAAACATCACTAAAATGTTGTAAATTGATGCTTAACGAATAACTTTCTGTAATAATGGATATCTGAAGATATCCTTCAGATTATATATATATATATATATATATATATATATATATATATATATATATATATATATATATATATATATATATATATATATTTAGTTGGTTATTTTCTTGGGAATATGGTTCATTTTATATTGAAACTACATATATAAAGTAGTCATACTTATTGTATATATATATTTTTATTTTTCAGAACGTTTCGATTCTTTCGAATCTTTTTCAACTGACGGTTTCGGCGAATGCATTAAGAACAGAGATTTTTGTGTTAAACAAAAATTAATTACATTATAAACCAATTATAATCACTCACTCTTTTGTGTATTCACTTTTCAAAAGTATTTTTAACAGTCCAGTTAAAAGAATGGACACTACATTTTTAACCCTATAACTGCCTTGACTTGACTGAAAAATTAATTCCTATACTATATATATATATATATATATATATATATATATATATATATATATATATATATATATATATATATATATATATAAATATTTTGCACTAAACAGTGTGATTTTCCAGGAATTTTGTCGATCGATTGTGGGAAAACTATAATTAGGAAGAATCTGAAAATTTGAAGATGTACAACGTGCATGGGGGACAGCCGATTAAAATATTTTCAAGATGGCGGCACTTCCATTTATACCGGAAGTAGATGTCAACTTGTTTATTTTAAATGAAATACTCCATATGTTATTAAATTTTTGATTATTACGTAAAATTCTAGACATATTTCATGTATTTTGCACATATTTAAATTTTTATGTCAAAAATGACGTTTGCAGGCCCAAACTTAACTATACATTTTTACTATAAGGAAGTCTTTATTATTTAATTTGCGTTAGTGTTCTTGTAGACGAAGATTAACTTTAATAGTCTTTTTATGATATTTTGAAAATTGTTAATACAGAGTGGCCAAAAAAGAAAAAATAAAATTATATTTAAAAAATCGTCAAAAGTCAGTTTTTTCAAATAAAAAGCACCTATTTTTATAATTTTATCATATTAAGCATTCAAAATAAGGGTAACTTTGTCTAAAGTTGTCTATTCCAAAAATTTGTGGTTTTCAAAATATTGGCAATTCAACATTTTTCTATGGTAAAAATGCTATATGACGGCGAGGCGTGGCGAAAATAAAACAATTGAAACCTATGGAATGTCACTATTTCTTGCCATTTGACGTTCATTAATGATAGTCATGCCGGGGCGATTAAATTACACGCACTAAGATTATTTAAACGTATCTATTATTTATGGAGAATATCATAGTTATTTCAAGAACATGCGATACATTCGCGATCCGATATCCGAAGAAACAGAAACCAACGCTACCAACTGTTAAAAAAATTACAAAAAATTTCAAGAATTTAGGATCTATAAAAGCTAAAAGAAATAGAAATAAACCAGTTGTTAATAAAATGAAGTTATAAAAATTACTTGAGTAAATGTTCAAATTGACGCCCTTGAACTTCCAAACATTTTTCGCACCTAGTGAGGAACTCTTCATGAGTGGCTCTTCTTATTGACTGAGGATTAAGTTCTTCAAATGCTATTCTAACGCACTGCATGCAATCTTCCATAGTGGTCAAATCAAGTAATGTTAGGTCGGGGGAGCCAGGTGGCCATAAAACAAATTTTGCATGTAATTGTTAACTAAATGATTATTATTTGGAGATTTCTTTGATCAGCCAGCGGCAAGTTATCTAAATAGTTCACTTCCAAATTTCTCAAGATCTTGATATAGCGCTCATCTATAAGTTAAAAAACGTATTTTGTATCTAGAAGTCTTCAAAAATGGCTAACTTACCATTCAGATTATCTTGGTAGAATTCTAGGGCGACAACACCGTCATTTCTTATAGCACAATACACGTCGACTCTTGAAAATTTAATTCTCTAAATGGATGTACTTTGAGTCGCTCCAATAGTGGGAATTGCGTCGATTAAACAATCGATTTTTTGTGAATTTGGCTTCGTCCGACCAAATAATATTATCCAAAAAACAGCATTTTCTTGTGACCGAAGAAAAATAAACTGACAGAACTCTACTCTTCGTGGAAAATCAGTAACTTAAATGTTGTACTATGGAATATACATCGGGATGAAAATTGTGTTCCCATAAAATTCTTAAAACTGATGTCTGAGATAATCCAGACTCTAATGCTACTAGCCTTGTAGATATTGTCGGATATATACATATCTTAAAATTGTAGTTTCAATATTTTCATTATTAACAACTGGTTTATTTCTATTTCTTTTTTCTTTTATGGAGCCAAAGTTCCTGTAGGCTTCTACAATGCTTTTAACAGTTGGTGGTGTTGCTTTCTGTTTCTGCGGATATCGAAACGTGAATGTATCGCATGTTCTTGAAATAACTCGATCACATTCGCCATAAATTATAAATAAGTTTAAATAATGAATTATTAAATACTTCTTCTCGAAATTTTGATATTGGTTTTCTGGATTTATTTCACTCTTAAATTTAGAAAAGGAAAAGGAAGGGTAGAGGGTGTCAAAATTAGGAAAATAAAATTTATGTTAATTTGTATAGAACCTCTGAAATCACCACATAATATTAATGTAAAAATGGGCTAATATATCCGGTATTTCAGTTTGCTTAATTTGCTATCGAAATATTTTCAAGTAAGTTCTCAACAGCCTCTTTATAAAAAATTTTATTTTTACTCTCTAAAAGATAACATATTATGATGCTTTTAAAGTTCTGATTACTAAAATTGCCATTGTCAATTAACTTGCAAAATATTATCTCTGGCAAATATAAACCTGATGTCAGCAAAGTAAACAAGGATGTAAAATATTTTAACTTTAAGGTCAAGTAATTTACCTTAAAAGGAAAATAAAACATTGTTAAAGCCAAATACAAATTTAGAAGTTTTGGAATTTTAAGAATTATAAATAAATTTTATTAAAGGATCTCTGGACAATAGTCGTAAAAAAGGCACACTATTTGACTCGCTGGCAGAGCTGTTGTTAATAATTTTGAAAACTAGTTTAATTACAATTATCAATTAGTTTTGAAATTAGTTAAAAAAGTTACCTACTAGTTTCATTTGGAGAAAAGTAGTTCAATTATCAACTACACACCAAAAGCAGTTCATTACTTTAGCAATTACTATACTCCATTCAAGAACTAGAGAGAGTAATAAAACTGTCACCGAAACCTCCGACGTACCTGCTTCAGTGCCTCAGGTAACTGAGGACTGCCATAAAACTTATTATATTTAAATATTATCAACTTTTATAAATTTACTGCAACAATAAAAGTGCTCATAGTGCAGTGTAATTTGTTGTGATTTGTGTTAAATATGGCAAAATTATCCCTATTTTGTAATGTATGTGAATTATTAAGAAATCATCAGATATCAAATAATATTATTATAACAATTTAGTTCTATTTTGAGCTTATGACCGAAATAATATTCTATGCTACACACGCATATGTGAACGCTTCACACTCCTATATATCTATTGTTATCCAACCCAAATAGTCCATTATTGTAGACCGGTATTTTTGATTATAAAATTTCTAACCCACTCCTATAAAAAATATACGTGTCTAACAGATTTTGCCAAAGACGTCGGATTAAAGAACACAGGTAGTTTACGAAGAAAAAAAGGGTCAAAAATGATTTATTACTCCCTCTAGTTCTTGAATAGACTATAGTATTTGTATTTCAAATACTGTAAGTGGATCAAATACCTTTATAAGTTGTTCAGTTTTTTAATGATGGATTAATTACTATAGTGTAATTAAATTATCATAAAAAATAATATTTTTGCATTAACAGCAGATTTTTAAGTTTTTGTATATTTTCATTCATTTACAATAAGTAAACGGTGATAAAATCAGCACAAAATAGAAAGTCTAAAGTCTAAAATATGTAACAAAAATTATAATTCTTTATACGCAGACAAAATATGAAATATAACAGTATAAACTATAAAAAAAATATATATAAATAGCGGAAAGAAAAGAAAGGAGTACATATTAAAAAACAATATTTTTTTGTACTAACTAATGAAAATGTTAGTTAAGAAGCGTATATTCTTTGGGGTTATTAATAATCTCTAGAAACAGGAACGGCCTGTTACTAGATCATAATAATGTAAATATGTTTTAAATTTATAAAAAATATTTTGCTTCGTATTATTATCACATTCACAAAATTCGTCTAATGCAGGTTGTTTCTCTTTTTTTTTTCAAACGTAAATTTTCTGTCAGGTCTCTGTTCCACAAAATTTGCAACATAGTTTCTTCATCTGTAAGGTATCGTAATGGAAGGAGAAATGAACTTTCTTGGTATATTTGAGAAATAAAGCAATGAACATTGAACTGTTTGTCAGTTCACAAGTACGATGCATTTTTCTTTGCGGCTGTTGATATGAAGTCTCTGAAATAGTCATACGTTCACACAAAATTGGAGAGGTATCCAATGTTTATCGTTTTATTTCTTGAAAATACTGAAAAAATACATTATGAAAAGTGTCCATATTGATATAAAAAATTTCAGCTTTCGGTCTTGGCTATCAAAAACAACTTTAAAAATGCTATTTTCGAGATATAATACCTTTTGTATTTGTCAAGGTCAAAACACTGAATTTTCAAAAATCTTTCGCCTTCGAAAAGTATGGAAAAAATATCGAAAACTCTTATTCCAAAATTTTATTCGATTCATTTTAGATTCACAAACAATAGTTGAAATCATTATAACGTTGAGCTAATGGATATGACGTGAACGTCCTATATGTATTGTGGTATGATAAAAGCAATCTAAGGATTACAGCAAAAACACTTAAATTTCCTTTAATAAATTGCTATTACTTTTACGATAATTACGCTTACTACTCAAATGAGAAATCGACAATCATTACAATTATTTTAGGGCTGTAATTCAAAAACCAATTAACCATTAGATTTTGGAACAATTTATTGACTTAAACTAGTTCAATTTCTAAAAATAATTCAGTTTATCTTTCCAATTACTTTAATTAATTTGCAGTTTTGCCACACTGCTGTAACGCCTATTTGGATAATTCAATACGACTGTAAGATTAAAAATTAAATATTAATTAGTTTTTTACCTTGTCCATTGCTATTCCAATCCAGGTAAAAACTCTTCTCACTACTGGAAGCAATACTCTTTCCGTTAAAGGTTACTTTTGACACTGTTGCATCAGCTTTAAATTCAAATTTAGCATGACCATTTTCTACAGTAGCTTTAAGGCCACTTGTGGTCAATGTTACTGTGGCAGCAGTAAAAGCAAACACTGATGAAAACACCAGTAACAATACTACGGGACTTTTAGGTCCCATATTTTCAATTTTTTTTTTTCAGAGAGTAGTTAATTATATACCAAACACCGTAGGGCTTTTGGTGGTTAGACAAGTAACTATTGTGTTTATCTGAATATTTATACTTTTTTAAATTATCTTAAGTAAGAAAAAATTGTTGATTAGATTAATCTAAATTTAGAGGCAAATGATACTAAGGTAATCAAATCTATCTAGGAAAAACACTTGTAAAATGTGTTTGTATTGTTACATAACAAACTGTAATTATGTATTTAAAAATATTGCCATAATGGTTACTCTATAGTTCAACCTTTTCGAAGCTGTGGTTGCGAACCCTCAAGGGTTCGCAAGCTTTATAAAGGAAATTCGCGAAAAGAATATTGTAATGTCAGAATTTTAAATTAAACATCGCAACAGGCAATAATTTGTAACGCAACGAGTAGCTATGCCGCTGGCGACTCGAGTATATTCTCGAGCGAGCTGGCAACTTAAACTTCGGCGATTCAAGATTTTTCCCGAATGCGCACGAAGGAACGAGAATAACGTCTGCCGATAATAGCTTTGTTTACTAAAATGATATAGAACTGATTCTGAACTAATACGCATGCGCAATTGAAATAATAACGTTCGCGGATAACAAAGTTCTGGGCCCCTATCCTCGAAAGTGTGATGTGAAAGGTGATGTGAATGGCGATGTGAACTTTTTGACCGTAAAAGCCGTATTCTTGAAAAGCCAATGTTTCCAGATATGAAAGAGCTAAAACTGGAGAATTTCAAAAAATAAAATAGATGACAGATTGAATTGAGCTGTCAGACCGAAAATGTCCGTAGTATATTTTGTTGCCATTTTAGGCAAAAAGGAGTTTTGGTACTTTAAATTAATCGTCAAAAGTAAAAAGAAAATAGTGCTGTTATTATTTTTGTGAAGTTATTGATTGCCATTACAATATTTGTACTTTGTCTGGATTAAATTTATCTTAAATTGACATTCTAGAACTGTTAAACAAAAATGCATACAAAGAGCCAAGTACTTGAAGATTCTAATATATAAAGAAAAAGGGATATCAAGAAAAGCAGCAATCATATATACAAAGTAATATACTGACAGTAATTTTAGAAAGTCAGTATTGATAAACCTTGAAACGGTGGAAATTACAACTCTACGTAGTATGATGACTAAAAGCCATCGTCCCAATCCACTACGGAAACTATCCAATCAGTTATTGGTATGAATTCACAAAGTATCCAGCCTCTTACTGCAAGATGTTCTGTCCTGGCAAGTAAATTTGAAAGAAAACCTGAAACTTGAACAATGATTGTGAAACTGTTTATGACCAGGAACCGAAACCCAAGGCCAGACAGAAGACGTCCATTAAAGATACTGGCGGATCACACATTCAACTTTAAATATATATATTTTTTTATTTTATAAAGATTTGTAGAGACTTGAAGATCAAATGTACCATAAATAATATTTTTATGCTGAAGGACCTCATTCGTTGGTCTGTAGGGTTCATATTTATATGTCTCGATAAATTATAATCATAATATTTATTTAATTGTAGTGCCGTATAGTGTTTAACACAGTCTAATTAAGTTAAGTGCTGTAGTTAACATAATTTAAATATAAAATTGTTACTTATTTAAATAAAAGTTTCAGATAGCTTACAAATTGTGATTTCTCAAATTCATTATAAGTTGTGTCGTGAAAAGAATTGTTAGATTTAACTGTTTAAAACTAAAATACTCGGATGTTATGGACACAAGTATTTATGTTAAATCCATAAGCAGAACTGGCCCTAGAAAAACATTTTTAAATAGCACGTTCATACAATTGAGTTATGAACAGAATCTCCTGTAATAATTTTATATCTGTAATCTCAAATTTGCTTAATATTTGCGAGACATATTCAACTTTCTAAGGATATTTTATTAAAAAATTTGAAAAAATTTGAAAATATCGGGGTACCACCTAATTAACGTCTCAACTGTTCATTCAGAAAATAAAACGTCTTAAAGAAACGGTTCGTCAACATATTATTTTTTTATGCGAGTTATTTTAAACAACCAAAAATAAAATTAAAAAATTTTTAATTCAATTTTATTTTTTGAAATCCATGCGTTAAATCTGTCATTTAGCGGCTGACATTCCATTTGCGCATGTTTCACCGTTCGCTTACCT
Source organism: Diaprepes abbreviatus (assembly GCA_034092305.1). Classification (NCBI taxonomy): domain Eukaryota; kingdom Metazoa; phylum Arthropoda; class Insecta; order Coleoptera; family Curculionidae; genus Diaprepes; species Diaprepes abbreviatus. Next base: position 400,079 of record JASJET010000116.1, read on the forward strand.
TCCACCGGGCGAACGAGGATATAAGTGATGAACATTTCAGGAATACGCGTTCGCCACCTTTTCACCGTTCACTTCACGTTCCCCAGTTCGAGGATAGGGCGCTTGAATTTTTAGTTACTGTTCCATGTTCGCGGAGAAAATAACCCTGAACTAATTCTATTGGTTCTAAGGATTGAACAACAACTGTAAGTTCGAAATTTTATGCAGCGCCAGCTTGCTATACTGGTATTTAAATGTAGAGCTGCTAGTATAACTTGTAAGAGCAGAGCAGAGTTGAAGGCTAGAGGCAGCACCAGCAAGCAAAGGGCCAAGCTAGCCTCTTTGCCGTAGAGTAGGGGTGGGTATTTTTTAAGGGCGCCACTGAATTTCGGCTGGGTAAACATAGAAACCCCTCCACGATGTTGCTTAGGCCTAGCGTTCAACTCGGCTCTCAAAAAAAAAATTTTACACAAAATATCAATAACAGATAGCTAACACACTGAAAATAACAAAAAACTTACGGGCCAAATGAAACCCATAAAGGTTTAATACTAATTCTCTTTATTCATAAAAATAGGTGGTCATTGAAGGATTCTTTCTTAACGAATCTATATAATTCTTGATGAATCCAATACCTGGAAAGTGCTACTGGGCTTTCCTGTATCCAGAGGGTGGACTTGTTTATATCCGAAAGGTGAATTGGTGTTTCAATCCTTAAGGGTGGACCCTAAGATAAAAATCGCATTGCCTAGTTCAGGTTAGTTTTATCCTTATAATAGATATGATAGAGAGCAAGCGAATAACTTATCTATCACCAAAATGTCAAGAAATTACACCTAAAATTTCAGATACACGCCATAATCAAAGAAAAAAGAAAAATCATTAAAGGTAAACTACAAATTAATGGCATAAGAAATATTAAAACAAATCATTTAAAGTAATCGCTTGCTCAAACTATTGGGCTCGAGTTACATAGGAGTAATAATGTGGTAAAAATGCACAAGTTATTTACATAAAATAATCAACAACAGGTTCACTACTTATATATATATATATATATATATATATATATATATATATATATATATATATATATAAGTAGATACCGATAATCACCTTAATAAAATATTAAACAAAGGATTTACCATGGAATATAATTAGTTCTTCAATTAAATCAATCACCGCAAAAATGGACATAAAATTTATAACTCTAGACCACTGATGACGTTACAATACTTGGTTTATTAACATTAATTATTTTCAAATAAATTGGGTTAAACCTGGCTAACATAAAATGCGTCTATATATAAATAACAATAAAATAGATATACTCAAAATATGATCAAATAAATTACTAGAATATAATATCAAAAGACAGGATATGCGTTCAGAAATAACTTTTATTAAAAAATAACTAGAAGATCGGAAAGAATTCCTAATTTCACTAAATAAGCCAGTCTCTTATCCAAGCAATGCAGTCAACCACACACAAAAAAAGAAAGATTGCTGGAATCAAACTGAAAGTTAATGCGGCCATGAACATATCACGATGCAAAAAAAACTTTAAATTTGTCAATATCAAACCCAGAATGGGTCTCTAAGATTGCATACAATACAAATTACTTCAGTATTACTGTTAATAAATTAATTTAACTAAAAATTAGGAACATCATCATACGTCCAGAAGGCAAAAACAGCAAAATATAGTGTAAACTACAATTGGTAATAAAAGCACTCTTAAAACTAACTCTTACTGATAACAAAGGAAAAAAGGGCACTGCAAGGTAGCAGATATAAAAAAGGAAACTATATATTTATCACAAAAATAAAAAGAAAAGATCGGCACTAAAACCCCAAAATATATCTTAATAATATTTTAAAGTGGTTAATTTTGGATCTAAAGAAGACAGAATAACATAACGGTTGGTTTTAAATTATGCTTTAATTTCACTAGGTAAAATTCAATTTTGAGCTGAAATTTTTTAATAGATAAAAAAACTATGCAGGATCGTTTTAACAGTAATTATTTTAAAGTTTCTTACACGATCTTCTGGGGTCAGACTGATTCCTTCATTGACCCGTACAAACTGCCCAAAATCCCTGTTTCCAGGTTTATCTCGGTAAAGAAAAACCATAACTGCCAAAGATACGGTACACCAAAACTCAACAAAATTACCGGGATAATTTTCGACTTTCCATCACAGAATCCCAAAAATTTGGCAACTAGATATTGAGATGGAAGTTTGCAGCTGCTTCGGCTGAATCAAACCAGGAAAAGTGAAAAATCGAGACAAAACGGCCTCCATTTAACCATGGCCCTTCTTGGGTACTAATCGCTTTCCGTTAGCGCGTTCAATTACCACCTGTGTAAGAAATGACAGCTCAAAAAGAAAGACACCGGGCAATAACAGTCGGCTAAAATGCATTTGTTAGTTAAGTCAAATCGTTGACTATTAGCATTTTTCAGTCAAAACAAAAATAATAAATCTAATAAGTATCCCAGTAGTTATTTTTAAATTTAAGAAATATATATTAATACATCAATAGAAATTTCCTGATTTTTGCAACCCAATATACATACAATCTCATCGAATGTATCGAGTGTAATAAATGGTAGGGAAAAAAACAAGGTCTTTTTGAATACAAAAAAAGGTATCAGTAAATTTGATATGGATAAGAAAATACCTAAGCAGAGTGTAGTGAAATACCAAAATAAAGGACAAAATAATGGCAAATAAAATTAATCGAAACAGTACTTAACGAAATGCTTGTCTTCAAAGAATGCCTGGGAAATACTTAAGGAAAATGATTCTGTGTTGCCTATAACTAGAGTATTTGCAAAATAAGGTTAAATTAAATAAATTAGCCATAGTGAATCTAAGAGAAAAATTGAACCGTGACAAGCTTTCATGCCGCAGCCGCAATCTACAACTATTTGACAATTGTATTTATTTTATTTTGGATTTTTCGTTTGGGTCCAGTACATTGCATTATATTCGTTTTACTTTAAGTAATGTCTATTTATCTAGAATCTTAATTGGTAAGTTTAAAAAAGGATTTTTTACTTTTTCAATTAAACCTTAAAAAAAATATATTTGTATTGAATATTCCTATCATATCAAATCATTTATCGTGCTGCGATGAGAATTTTAGAGACCAATTCAATATAAGGAAAAACACTTTATTTAAGATTATAAGGAAAGTAACTAATTTCTAAAGCAATCTAGTGACAAAAGTAGTTATGTGTCTTAATAATACAGGAATAATGAAATTGAAGCATATCTTTGAGCAAATAATTTTCCCACCATGACTGGTGTGATAGACTGTACCGATATTAAAATTTGCAGATCCGCAGTCAATCCAGACTTCTATCTAAGATATATATTTAATGCAGGTATTGTAAAGTTACATGCATATTACATATTTTTATAAATAAAACAGTATTATAAATTTGTGTCACTTTATTTTAGGCGCAAGAGATATGTGACCACATTTATGATATTTTTCTGGTTCGGTGCACGACAGCAGATTTTTTTATCCACCATATTGATGTTTTTAAAAATATTTTGAATTCGTTATGTGCGATCTTGAAAACTCCCCAATACTAATTTTGGAGAAAATCGGACAAAATTGAATTTCTTGTCCGCCATATTAGATCCACCATTTTGAATTTTTTAAAAATAATTTCAGGTTCGTTGGGTGTAACCCCGAAAATTCCTCCATACCAATTTTGGAGAAAAGCGGACAAAATTAATTTTTTTGGCCGCCATATTGTAAGCGCCATCTTGGATTTTACTGCACCAATTTCATCTTAAAAAATATGGGACCACCGCAGTAACTTCCGGAATATAACTTAAAAAATTTCATTCAAATCGGTGTAGCTGTTCCGGAGTAATCGGTGTACATACATAAAATACATAGTCACGAATTGAGAACCTCCTTCTTTTAGAAGTCGGTTAGAAATTGACTTTCGACAATTTTTTAAATATAATTTTCAAAATATCGTAAAAAGACTACTAAAGTCGATCTTCGTCTACAAGAAAACTAAACCAAATTAAATAATAAGGACTTTGTTATAGGAAAAATTTATAGTTTTGACATCAAAATTTAAATATGTCCAAAACGGTGAGACTTAAGTATAGAACATTATACATGAAATATGTCTATAATTTTACGTAGAATTCAAAAATGCAATATTATATAGAGTGTTTCATTTAAAATAAGCAAGGGTATATCTACTTCCGGTATACCAGAAGTGCCGCCATCTTGGAAGCTGTCCCCCATGCACGTTAGTACACTTTCAAAATTTCCGATTCTTCCTAATTATAGTTTTCCCACAATCGATCGTAAAGTTTCCGGAGAATCACCCTGTATATTACGATGCTCGCTTATGCAACTTAAGATAGACTAATACGTGACTAAGGTAAAAAAATTTTAGAATTTTTTTATCTAGAAAAAACAGGTTTATGATAAAATAATTACATTGTTTTTTTAAGATTTTATTATTAATTTTTTTTTTGCAAACTAATGGCGTCATACATAACTTGACCTTGAGTTATTTGTAAGGTTAAATTATTCACGCCACTTACAACATATACAGATTCTACAGGAAGAACGTATGAGTAAAATGTACCACTTTGCAGAGCGCTTCTATAAATGGCATGGTCATTTTCACAGACAATATTACTGATTTTATGTCCGTTGATATAAACTGCTAGATGAGGATTTTTGCTCGCTGCTGCTAAAGCGATTCGAAGGATCCTTGAATTACCATCTTCGGCATCAGTGTATTGTATGCTCCAGTTTCCAGGTTTTGTTTGGGCGTAGTACCTATATAATTATCAGAAAAGAATTAGCGATATTAAAATCATTAAATATTTTTTCTATAACGTGGCCAATAACAGGAAATAAAATACGTTATTATTTGTTTAAAGGCGATAAACAATGATGTATACTTTCAATATAAACAGTTGCAGGCGCGGATCCAAGGGGGAGGGGGGGGCGGTGGGGGCGATCGCCCCCCCCCCCCAGGAGCTTTGAGTTTAGGAAAATGGACCCGATTTTGCCAATTATACTATAGTTTATTCAAGAACTAGAGAGAGTAATAAATCATTTTTTACCCTTTTTCTCTTCGCAAACTACCTGTGTTCTTTAGTTCGGTGTTTTTAGCAAAATTTGTTAGACACATATATTTTTCATAGGAATGGGTTAGAAATTTTATAATCAAAAATACCGCTTTCGACTAAAACGTAGGATTATTCTCTCAAAAAATTCTAAGTTATAATTTAAATACTTACAAAATATCCATTGTCAAAAATACAAAAAGTTAAACATATATAAAAAAATAAATTCGTCCATAAAATAATAAAATATTTTTGGGGCTATCGGTCATTTTATTATTAATTAAAAACATTTTGAGGGTATTTGACGTTTCAGTTTATTTATTTCTTAAACCATCTGCAGAATTACACTCAAACACTAAAAAGGGATTCAAATGTAATTACTTTTTTTATGTTGTAATTAAAATTAGACCTACTTATTGTTATTTCTATTGTACTGATATCTTAATTTAATTTACTTTTATATATGGAAATACGATAGCCCCAAAAAATAAGATAAACATGTTAATTGTACACGCTTAAGAAAAAGACACAAATACAATAATAAAATAATAAAAAACTTACGGCTAATTAGAAATAAATATATATAAAATTAAAGAGTGGGACACACTAAAATAAAAATATGTAAAAAAATAAAAAAAAAACACATAAACAACATTAAACAATAAAATACAACAAAAACAAAAATTTAAATAATAAATTGTGTTTACATTAGTAAACATTACGTATCTAATTCCTAATCAAAGTCAGTGAAACTATCTTCGCTAAAATTAATTATAATTGGTTCCTCTATCTCACCGATTATGAGATCGAGTTCTCACATTTTGTTTTATTCTTTTATTATATGGATTTTTCCCAATTTTCCGCAGTAACTTTATTCAAAAAAATCTTTCAAAAGTTTAGTTAAATTACTAATTTTATTAATTGTGTTATTTCTAGCAATTCTACCTTTTACTTGAGAGAGATATTTACGTCTCCAACGGACAGTTTCCGGACGATTTATAAGAACAGATTTTCTATCTGGTTTTTCCCAGCAAAAATTAAGTTCTCTGAGCAATTTCCAGAGATCAGTTCTTTTAATTTCAGGTAAATCGCGATCTTCAATGATTTAAGTTAGAATTTTGTAGATGGTTGGGATCTGCTTCTCATAATAAAATGTATATACAACCCCTTTAATTGCCGTTTTCATCTCTTCTTCCAACGAGGTTTTTCGTTTGCCTGTGATCGAATGTGGCTTGGGGGTATTAACAATTCCAGTCGTTTTTTCTCCTTCAGTATTCGGTACATAGTAGATTTTCTAACTCCTGTCATGTTGGAACATATCTCAACAGAGCTTTTAACATTATTATCTAGATATTGGTATCTAAAGGCACCATAAACATTCATCGTAATAAGTTTTTCGTTGAGGAAAAAATGCCCTGGTTTAACGATTTTGGAATAAATATAGAGGTGAAAGCCATATCTTTTGGATATTTCACTAATCTCAAATAATATATAAAAACAAGCGCAAACAAGAAAAAACTGTAAGTTGTACTTTGATCACTGACAGAAATTAAATTAAACTATCAGAAATTCTATGTTGCAATAAATTTATAAAATATATTTAAATATAATGAAATATAATTAGATTTACGGCAGTTCTCAGTTACCTGCGGCACTGGAGCAGGTACGTTAGAGGTTTCGGTAACAGTTTTATTACTCTCTCTAGTTCTTGAATAGAGTATAGGAGTCTGTATGCTTGCGATCGCCCCCCCCCCCCTCCCAAAAGCTTTGAGTTCAGGAAAATAGAACCCATTCTGCCTTTTATATTAGGAATGAGTATGCTGCTTGCACCCCCCCCCCCCCCCGTTGACAACTTATTTTTCTTGCCATACTGTACTTTTGTGATATCACCGCCCCCCCCCCCAAAGAGAGAGGCTGGATCCGCCCCTAAACAGTTGTGTAGCTTAAGAATTTGTGCAGTTTCACTTGAAAATGACTGCAGATAACTACTATCCGAAACGTCGTGATATTCAACAAAAAAATAAAATAGAATTCCAACATATATCTTCTATTTCGCAAGAAACATCGTTGCCTGTGACCTTTAAACAAATACCAGTCTAGTATGAACCTGATATAAATGACAAGTTTCACGGCTAGGAGAAATCTATCACAGTTTACTGGAAAATGCTAATAAAGCATCAATACGTTCACAAACTAATCGATTTTAAGGTAATAAATTTTAAGGTAATCAATGTATAGAATTTTGTGGATTATTTTGAGTAATTTTAATTTAAATATTGTAGTTGTGTACCGCAGCGTCTGGTCATTTTGGCACCTTTTTAGCCTCTATTGGGGGAGATTTTGGAATCATGGAGACATCCGAAAGCAAATTGCTCTTGCTGGTGATTTTAATGTAAATTTTCTTACAGACAGTGTAAACAAATCTAGTCTACAAGATTTATTGGGAGGTTTCATCTCAGTCAAACAATCTTTGAACCAACACGGGGGGGGGGGGGGGGGGTAAATTACCTCGATAACATCTTCGTGGATATAGATCTCAGACTTTATTATTATATTATTTGTAAGTACAGATCAACCCCAAAATGTAAATTGGTTCAGCAATGACCTCAGGAAAATGAGAGATCATCTAAGCTTTTTATCAGAACTTAATAGGCAGTTTAGGGCAACCCATATAACTGAGACATATAAACAATCTTAAAAAGAATATAAATGTGCAGTTCAACAGGCAAAAATCAATTCTAATGATAATTTGATTGGAGGTTTTCCCAACAAAAGCCACGTAGAAAATAATAAACAGTCAGCGGGGCATACCATACAAAAAGATACAAAAAAACACAATATAAACCCAAACCAATTTAATGATTTCTTCTCAAACATGGCCACTAATCTCGTTAAAGATATTCCCAATGCTAGGCTAAACCCAATGGACTTTGACTGTACAATACCAGTAAATCAGTTTTCCTTCAGGGAAACTACATTTAATAACATACGGGATACAGTTAATAGTATTAAGAATAAAAATGGCAGTGAGATATTCGGACTGAACATCAAACTTAGTAAAACTGTTGAAGATATTATTGTACCTCTGCCGAAACTAATAAACATATGTTTAGTAGAGGGCCCTTCCCCTCAATTCTTAAAAAAGCTATTGTATGTTCGATATATAAAAAGGGAGATATAAACTTGCTTGAGAACTGTAGACCAATATCCTTACTTCCTGTTGTCTCAAAAATTATGAAAAAAAACATGGTACTGCAAATAGCCGAATTCTTGGAAGGGAATAATTGCTTTACTGAATGTCGATTCGGTTTCCGACAGGACAAGAACACTGTGCTGTGTATATTGGATCCTGTATCCTACATACTGGAATCATTTCATCCTGTATCCTACATACTGGAATCATTTCATCGAATTCAATATAGCCCAGTCCTTCTCTGCGACCTTAGTAAAGCTTTTGACTGTGTAGACCATGGTATCCTCCTGCAAAAACTTGCAAAATACAACTTATCTTTCAACAGCATTAACCTTATTAGATCTTATCTAAAAGACAGAGTTCAAATCGTGCGGGTTGGCGGGATGTCATCGGCGGAAAGTGTTTTAAATATAGGAGTTCCTGAGAGCTCGATATTGGGACCAATATTGTCTCTGTTGTATATAAATGATCTACTAAAGGTGGATTCTGTGGCGAAATATATACTTTTTGCCGATGAAACCACAATATCCTGTACGGCTGGCACTGCGGGAGAGGTGCTTGAGGGTACTATGGAGGCACAACAGAGAGCAGAAGAGTGGTTTGCAGCACATAAGCTTATCCTCAATAATAACAAAACCAACAGGGTCATCTTCTCACTAAGAGATCTGGGAAATATGAATGAGGTGGTGGATGAGAACGATATTAAGTTTTTGGGAGTGAACTTGGGCCCAAAACTACTTTGGAAACCTGACATCGAACTATTATGCAAAAAATTAAATAATTATATTTTTCTTCTGCGAAAACTCTCTAACAGTGTGTCTCGGGAGATATTGAGGACTGCGTATTTCTCTCTATTTCACTCTCACTTGTCATATTCTGTTTTGGCACGGGGACACAGCAGACGCCAAGCGAGTCTTTGCCCTTCAACGTAAGGCAGTGAGAATTTAACAGCTCTCGAGTTTAGAGATGACTGTCATGAGACATTTAAAAATCTTAAAATCTTGACAGTACAGTATATTTTTGAAAACCTCCGTTATTTAAAAAAAAAAATATTATTACCTATAAAACTCACCATGACATTCACACATATAAGACTAGATTGTTCCTACCTACTGGAGGTTAAAGAGGAACCAAACTGGAGCAGGATACTGGTCAATAAAATGTTTCAATATATTATCAGAAGAAATTAAATGTATGGTTGAACGTGACTTTGAAAAAACCAAATCTTAGTTCAAAATGCGCTTTATAGCACAGAAGAATTTTTGAAACACCACCTTGTCTAAACTATTTTCAATCCACGATACCTTGTGCCATAGTGTGTATATTTTTATTAATGTTTCTATTTTGTAATTTGTAACTTCATGGGAGGCTATCACTGAGCGCATCATAAGGGTAAACCTAACGATATATGGACACAGAATAGCAATAGTAGGAGTTTACGCCATAAACGATGACTCACTGGGCACAAAGAAGGATGAATTCTTCGAGCAACTCAATACAATTATAACAAAAATTGGCACCGAGAGGGAAGTTATCATACTTGGAGATTTAAACAGTAGAATCGGAAGTAAACAACATGATCAAACAGTAGGCCCATTCGGCGAACAAGTGACCAATGACAACGGAATGCGGTTGATTACAGTATGTGAACAGAATGAACTACGCATCCTCAATGGATTTTACCCGCATAAGATGATACACAAATATACGTGGACCCAGAATACCCGACAATTAAAAACTATTATAGACTATGCTATAGCTCAAGTTAAAACAAAACTTAAAGTACAAGACGTGAGAGTTTATAGAGGTGCAACCTGTGGAAGTGACCATCACCTACTAAAGATGAAAGTAACGTTCCCAATCCGACACGAAGGAAAAATAATGAACGAAAATAACTATAGGAAAACGGAGGAAATCAGATACAACATAGACAGCCTAGAACATGACAGCACTAAGAAACTGTATAAGGACAGACTAGACTCTAAACTGGGTGACGTAGAGTTTGAAGATACGGAAGAACAATATCAGCACATCAAGACCTGCATTCAGGAAGCAGCAACAGAAGCACTGGGGTACCAAGAAAGGGGACAGAAATAGAGAGGAAAACCGTATTGGTGGGATGAAGATATTGAACAAGACATTAGGGACAAAAGGGACAAATACAAAACCTATTTAAATACAAAATCCAATGAAGACAAGATAAAATATAAAGAGTTACAAACAAAAGTTAGAAGAAAGATAGTCCTAAAGAAGAACGAAACATGGGAGGCTAAATGTAACAAGATTAACATGTTTCTGGGGGGACAGAGAAGTACGGAAAGCTGGAGAATTATAAAATCCCTCAGACAGGAAAAGAAAAAAGATGTAATTGCACCAATCTCACTCGAACAATGGGATAAGTATTTCTCCGTTCTGCTTCAGGAAGATAGGGTGGAATTTCAGAAGGAGGAAAAACAACAACACATACAGGTAATAGCTTCCCCATGTAGAATATACCTAAACGACGTCATTAAGATATGCAAATCACTGAAAAACGGAAAAGCGCCAGGGCCCGGTAATATCCCAGCAGAGTTGATAAAATACGGAACTAGAAAGCTGTATGAACAGATGACGAATTTATTTCAGAAATGCCTAAATGGAAGCACGGTACCCAGCGAATGGAAAACTTCACTAATATCCGCCATACACAAAAAAGGAAGAAGGGATGAATGTGAAAATTACAGAGGTATAGCCGTTACGAGTACCTTAAGCCGAATATACGGGAAAGTAATAAAGGAAAAGATAGAACTGGAATACCAAGACATGGAGGCCGAGGAACAAGCCGGATTTAGAGCAGGAAGATCCACTATGGACCATCTGTTTTCTATCACCCAAGTAATCGAAAAGAAGCTGGCTTACAATCAGGAAGTTCATCTTTTGTACGTGGATTTTAAAAAAGCTTATGACAGTGTACCACAAAACCGCTTATGGCAAGCCCTCGAGAAAACAAATGTAAGTGCGACCCTTATTAAAGCTGTCAAGAACCTTTATGAAAATAGTAATGCACATGTAAAATTGGAAAATCAAATGTCGAACGGATTTAAAGTTAATCGAGGACTTAAGCAGGGATGTTGCCTATCACCCACATTGTTTAAAATATATTTAGAACAAGTACTTAAACCATGGAAAAGGAAATGTAGTGCTATGGGTATTCCATTAAACGATAATACGCTGTACACCTTATGCTTCGCAGATGACCAAATAGTGGTGGCTCAGGAGTACGATGACCTCAACTACATGGCAAGGAAGTTAATCGAAGAATATAACAAGTGGGGTCTGGAGGTTAACATAAAAAAGACCGAATACATGTGTATTGGAGGGATTCAGCAAGATCTTAAATTGGAGGATGGGCAATGTATTAAAAAATGCGAGAGTTACACATACTTAGGGTTACAAATAACAAATGATGGTACACTGGATAAAGCAATAAAGGAAAGGAGCACTCAAGGCAGGAGAGCTATAGCTATGATGAACGGAATTCTATGGGACCAGCAGGTATCAAAAACTAATAAACATCGAATATTTAATACGATAGTAAAAAGTATTATCACATAGAGCAGCGAAGTGTGGCAAATCAAACAGAGGACGGAGGGTCAACTAAGAGCTACTGAAATGGACTACTGGAGACGTGCGGCAGGTAAATCAAGGATGGATAGAGTGACCAACGAAAGAATTAAGGAGATTATGGGAGTTACACATGACATAGTGGACGAGATTAAAATTAAACAATTTACGTGGTATGGACATGTTCAAAGGATGCCTGAAGAACGGCTCCCAAAGCAGATATTAGAATGGAAACCACGAGGAAGACGGAAACCAGGAAGACCAAGAAGAAGTTGGAGAGGAGGAATTGACGAAGAAATCAGGATAAGGCAACTGGATAACGATCTTTGGCAAGATCGGGATCAGTGGCGACTGGAAATCGGAAGACGTAGAAGGACGTTATAAACCGACTATATATATATATATATATATATATATATATATATATATATATATATATATATATATATATATATATATATATATATATATATCTTGTATGTAAGGTGTCGGCGATATTCACGTTCCTAATGCGGCAGGCAGGGGTAAGTTTTTTTGTTAATTCAAACGAAGCTCTTGGAGGGGAGAAGCGATCGCCCCCACGGTTTCCCTTGTATGTTGCGTTATGCTATATTATTATACTATTATTTTGCTATCTTTGTCAGTTGTATTATTTAGGTGTATTTAGGGGGATTACTTTTGTAAAGTATGGAATTCATTATTACTGCCAATTATTTGTTTTCAAAATCTCTGTCAGCAACACAGACAGCACAAAATTTTTGTATTAAGTCGACCAGATTCAATTCAAAATGTTATGGGCAAGTTTACTCATAATGAATTTGCTTATTAAAATGACAATATGTATTGTGTTTTCGAGAACATGTTTTTTTGGACTTGGGCCTATAGGGTTTTTTGATCAGCATAAGCGTATTTCCATTGATTTTTTATGTCAATTTTCTAATTCATAATAAAAAATTTTGTAACAAATTAGACGGTGTTTTAATTTTTAATACATTTTAATATAAGGTACAGTTATTCCGAGGAAGGGGTGGACTGAATTTATTTTTTCTTGAAACGGGGAACGGTGGTCTATAAAAAACTGGGAACTTAAGATCTAGATTTATAGAAATGAGAGATTTTATGTATATCTAAATACAAAGTGTTTCCAAATAAGTGCGAAAAATTTTAAAGAGTTATTCTTGAGCTAATATTTATATAAACATATGCCTAATAATGTTTAGTTTTTAAAATACGGGGTGTTAAAATTTATTATAATTATTAGTTTTTTAAATTTATATCAATTGTTTTTAAAGATAATAAAGCCAAATTTGGAACACATAACACTTTTTACAGTTATAAAAAAAATATTATTATGTGAAATAATATACAAAGTGGTACTTTTTTCTGGGTTTGGAAAATTTTACCCTATCGAACTTTTTTTCGAGCACCACTGACTCGATTTGATTATTTAGTTAGCTTTCCCATCTTATTGTAAAACTTTTTTGTTTCTTAAGTTTTCCTCTAAAAGTCAATAGTTTTTCCACAAAAAAAGAAAAACATAAGTTAAAAATCATAATGTTTTTGTTTTAATCAATTTTCATTCATATTTGTTTTAACTAACAGGGACTAACAAAAAAAAATACAACATAATAATAACAGAATTTGACTAACAGTAACAAAATATTAATAACAGAACTATCAAAAAATGTTGAAAATGACTGTCCTCAGCCATAATGTAAGAATCCGATCTTCCTCTCATTGAAGTCATGGAGTATTTCTTATCCTTTGGTAAGACGCAATAATGCGATTTCTCAAATCTTCAACATCTTCAACAGGAGATCCATAAACCAAAAGTTTAAGGAAACCCAAGATGCAAAATAGGATTTAAATGCGGAGATTGGGTAGGTCAGTGTTGAGTGCCTCCTCGACGTATCCAACGATTTCGATATATTGAGTGACGGCATACATTGATACTGAAATGTGCTGGAGAGGAGAGCAACCTTTTCAAGAAGGGCATATAACTTTTTCTCGATACAGTGATAATATTGGTTGCCATTTAATCTTAATGGAAGGAAACATGGGCCAATTAGATAATCGCCTATGACACCAATCAATACATTTATTAAAAATTGATGTTGATAATTCGCTTTAAGTAATGCATGCGGATTTTCTTCAACTCAAATGTGATTATTGAGAAAACTGTTTATGGATTCCCCTAAAAAGTCTGCGTCATAAGTAAACAAAATACGAGATAAAAAAAAGGGGAGATTGGCGATCATTTGAAGTATCCACTGGCAAAAAACTATACGTGGCAAAACGTCTCGAGGTGAAAGCGCCTGCACTCGCCGGATATGGTAGGGATACAATTGGCGTTCTTTTAAAATTCGCAATACTTATATTTAATATATTGCCAATTTTTCTGGTACTTGTTTAGGAGATTTTTCTATTATATTAAGAAAGGCTTCCTCTAGCGCTGTGCCATTTTCTCCTAAACGCTGATGAAGTCGGGCAAATGTGTTATGATGAGGTAACCTACGTTGTGAATATAATTCAGCATAAATTCGTTCAACTTCTAATGCATTTCTATTAGCACTACCATAAACAAAATGCATATCTGACAATTCAATATTTGTAAACTCTGCCATTTTTACTATTTTTTTACTTATTTTACACTAAGAATTCATAAAATTAATCACACTTATCTATAGAAATTATAACATATTACAACAGAAAAACAATATGACAAATTAGGCGTGAATTTATTTGACAACAGCCTACTATACCTTTAAGTCACTTTATAAATCACCTCTACAGAATTTAATTGGAGATACATCTGAATATACTTTTTTTTTGTGGAGAAATTTTTGACTTTTAGAGGAAAACTTGGAACACAAAAAAGTTTCACAATAAGATGGGAAAGCTAACTGCATAATTAAATCTAGTCAACAGCGCCCGAAAAAATAGTTCGAGAGTGTAAAATTTTACAGACCCGGAAAAAACTTTGTATGTTATTTCACATAACAATAATTTTTTTTCTTGAAAACTGTAAAAAGTGTTATTTATCCTAAATTTAACTTAGTTATCTTTAAAAAGAAATAATATAAATTTAAAAAACTAGAAATAATAATAAATTTTATGTATCTTAAAAACTAAGCATTATATGAAATTTTATGTTTAAAATTAGCTGAAGAATGACTTTTTAAAATGTTTTACACTTATTTCGAAACACCCTGTATAACACAAAATCCCTGGTTTCTACGTCAAAAACATCTTTTATTTACCAATCGTTAGCAGCTTTACTCTTTCCTATAGTAAACGTTAACATAGCTGGTGGAAGAGTACTCCAAAGATAATTACGAAGTTCTTTGCTGTAATTAAATTCTTCAGATCTACGGTTGGTCTCTCCTAAGTACCATACAATATTCTCAGGTTCTGGCAAATTTAGAGTACCAACATTTTGATTGTCATCTGTAAAGAAATACATCAAAACAAACATAGAAGCAACAAATAATGATGGTTTCTAATTATGAGTTCGTATACTTCAGTATTTCATATTTTATAATAAAAATGAAATATTATAAAATTATTTAAATAGATTTGATTAATAATTCCTAGTTTATTTCTCAACACTTTCATTTTTAGTAAGTAAGTAAAATTTCAAAATTTTCATTGAAGTAGCTGATTCTAAAACGATTTGTGTCAAAAACAAGAATTTACTAATAATATTTTTAATTGTTAAGATATTTTATTATGCTTTAAATATATCTAACATACTCGCCATTATAGATACGTCTTTTGTAGCTATGTTTTCACTTCCTTGTCCCGCTAGCGGATAAGCCACCAACTTGTAATTTCCTGGACGGATATTTCTTATGACAAAGTATCCACTCGAATTTGTTACAGTACTATAAAGGTAACCGAGTGATTGAGAGTCAAAATCTTCACTTACTGAGTCATATAGGAGGACAGAAGCATTTTTCTGACCAGTTATGTATCCAAACACATCACCTCTAATAAAAAACGAACCATTAGTTCATTTATTAGATAATAGAAATGTATAAACCAAATATATCACATCATATTAGTGATAGTACCTTTAACATTTTACCTTCTTAATTTTTTTTATACTAAAATAAATGATCGGAATCGTTCACCTATATTAAAAATGCAAATTATTTTTATTAAGTATGAAATTATAGATCACATAGAGTCTCCGATGCAACGAAAACAATAAATGTTTTTAAAAATCCAAATTTCAGTAAGAAGCAAAGAAATCTATCTGCCATAATTAAATATTTTATGTATTATCCTTTCAAGCAGAGAAATGGAAATAATATATACAAACAGTTTGTTTCCTGTAAATATAACTCTGGTCCTCTCTCGATGTATGTATGTGAGTAGAATTGGAGGTCTGTACACTGAGACCTGGAAGATCTATTGTGCCCCTCTACTGCTGCCCAGTCGTAAGAGTTACCTTATCGACTAGAGCAGATCCTTCAGTCCTATTTTCCTCAGGAATTTCAGGATGTTGGACGGTTTCAAGGTGGGTAGCTCCCCTTCTCGATTTTGTGTGCTCTCAAGAACCGCATCCTAAGGTTTTTTAGAATGCTGCACTCTGCAAGGATATGAATAGCGTTTTCGTCCTCCTGCTCACAGAATCTGCACTCTTTTCTTTCTACCAGTCCGAGTTTCTTGAGGTGTCTCTTTAGGTGGCAATTCCCCGTCAGGACCACTGTCAGAATTCTGACCTGGTTTTTACTCAAGCTTATGAATTCTTTGAATCTATTCCTGTCGTAGTTTCCCAGAAGTATCTTCGCTTGTCTCAATCCTTGCAGCTCCGTCCAGTAATTTGATCTCCTGCTTTCTTCTATCTTTAATTCTTCCAGCATTACCCTTCTACTAATTCCACAGAAAGGCTCTGGCTTCAGAAAAGGTATCTCAGCCCCTTTCCTCGCGAGCTTGTCTACTATTTCATTTCCCTCTACTTCGGTATGTCCCAGTAGCCACATGAGGGCGACTTTATTATTCTTACTCAAATCATTTAGTTCCTCTAGGCATTTCCAGACCATCTTGCAACTGATAACTTGAGAGTTCAGCGCACTGATGGCTGCTTGACTATCCGTCATGATGATAATCTCTTGGCCGTGATAGTTTTCCTCCTTGTTGAATTGTACACATCCTAATGGCATGTATTTCTGCCAGGAAAATGCTTGGTGACTTACCCAAGCTTTCGTAGTGTCTGGTGCTGGTTCCATACACTCCTATTCCAGTTCCCTCCATTGTCTTGGAGCCATATGTATACCACATAGTGGATTTCTCGCTGAGTTTTTCAATGGTGTTTCTATTCCGTTCGCTATTACGACTCAACTTTGTGCTGAAGTTTTTCACAAGGTTGAATTTCTATTTCATTTCATCTTGGGGTATGTTCCAGATTTGTTGATTCCTGGATGAGAGATTCGGCCTTCGTTTTATGACCTCATCTCTCATCATCCTATAAATCGTCTTATTCGTCATGTTCTCTAGAAGTATATGTAGAGGTGTGAGGTTTAGGATTACTTCCATGGCGGCAGTTGGGCAGGTTTTCATTGCCCCGGTTATACATGCACAGGCCAGTCTTTGAACTTTCAAGAGGTTAGCCAGACTGGTTCTTTTCCTCCAGATCACTGCTCTATATGTGATGATTAATCTCACTATTGCAGTGTACGGATGTAGGATTCTTGGGTTTGTACCCAATCTTCTTCCCGCAGAGTTTCTACATACCATCAAGGCTTTTGTAGCCTTGTTGATTACTTCTTTTCATCCTTATTTCAGAGGAGTTTGTTATCTAGGGTCAGTCTCAGATATGTCACCTCTAATTTCCACTCAATAACATTCCCACCCATTTTGATGGTCTTCAGATTGAGGTTTCTTTTCCTTGTGAAGGCTACTAGGGTGGTTTTGGTGGGTTTGATGTTTAGTCCCATCATCTGGCACCTTTCTGTAATATATTCAAGTCCTCTTTGAACTATGTCACAGAGAGTATTCTCGAATTTGCCTCTTGCGATCACGACCACGTCATCGGCATAGCCCTGACAGGATCTGCCGAGGTCAGTCAGATCACAGAGGAGCTGGACTGCAATTAAGCTCCACATAAGTGGAGAGGCTACTCCCCCCCTGATGGCATCCTCTGGTGGCACAGAGGGCGAAAGTGTCCTGTTCTATGTCTGTCTCTGATATTGTAGTGGGGAGAAATCGTGCTATCCATTTGGATGCCGTTCTGTCCACTCCCCTGCTCTTTTGACTGCCTCATGTGGAGTGTTGTGAAAAGCTCCTTCTATATCAAGGAAGACATATATTACAGTTTCCTTCCTGTTCAGTGCTTCTTAAATCTCATCTCTTAATTGTATCAGTGCGGTTTCCGTATACCTACTCGCTTGATACGCATATTAATGAAGATGCAGTGACTCTGTTCAAGAATTTCTGTTCTGATATAATTATCTATTGCTTTCTTCATCATTTCTAAAATAACGATGTGAAACTGATAGATCGCAGGAATTTAGGGTGTGTAGTGTCCTTTTTCCCCGCTTTCGGAATGAAGGTAACTCTGGTCCTTCTCCATATTTCTGGTATATAGCTCAGTTTCAGGCCGCTTTGACTGATGCGTACTATGTATGATCAAATCTCTTCCTGCCTTCGTTGGAACAGGGCCGGGATTATTCTATCAACTTCTGGGGTTTAAGTCATTGAAAGGTGTTCATAGCTCATTTTAAATGATCGCTACGGCATATGTGTCTAGCCATTGTTGTAACTTCTCTAGTAGGCCTTTCGCGATCGTTCGCGTTACTAGGCTTGCTCCCCGGAAATTGAATGCTGAGTAAGAGTAATGCTCTTTCCTCCTCGCTCTCCGTGAAGCTGCCGTCTGGCTTTCTGAGTGCCATTGCTGTGTCGACCCTAACCTTCGCCATGACTTTGTGAAGTCTACCTGCGACAGGTGTAGTTTGAATGTCTTCACAAAATCTCTTAAAGCTGTATATTTTAGCTTTCCTAATTTCCTTGTTGTGGGTTGTAAGTTTCTCGGTGTAGCTCTGCCAGAGTTCTCCGTCACGCTTAGTCCTATTAAAAAGTCTGCGGGTTTGGCATTTTGGCTCTGACAGATTGTCATTCCACCAAGGTGCATCCCTACAGCTTTTGCTTGTTTGCAAAGGGCAGCTCGATTCATAAGCTCCGAGTATTGCTTCATTTAGTTTCTTCAGGTCACTTTCCAGCTTCGGAAAACAACTGCTATGTAAAATATAAATTCCAAAGTATGTCCTTAGGATATTAAAAACAGTCTGGCATCGAAGGATTCATATTTTATGTAGCAGTTGTTATCTGCGAATGTTGCTCTCGGTTCGATACAGCTCCACTGACGAGACCATAAGGTGGTCGAAACGCGTATGGAGAGAAAACCAGAGTTGTATTTGCAGGAAAAACACTATTTGTATATATTCTTTTCTTTTTTCTGCTTGAAAGGTATGTACATGTAAACAACTAACAAAAATGTTGTTTTAAATATCACTATTCCTTGAAATTGTGATAATGGTAACCTAAAGACTGAGTCATTACTTTGTTAATATTTTTAGACAGTACTAATAAAAAAAGTTGTGGACGACCTCATTTAGATAGTGATTGAAAATTAAATTTTTACGTTTCTCAATATATGATAATTTTGAAAAATGGAAGCTAAAACAACAATTAAAAATGAATATTCCCAGGAGGACCATTTTTTATTTCATTCGTCATTTTTTATAATGATATGTAGCTTCAATTTTGTGCTTAATTTACAATGCTTTTACATTTTTGATCGTACAAAATTTTGTTTAATAGTTCCAGAAAAACATCGTGTACTTTATTTATTGTAACATTTGTATGTTGGCAAGGCTAAGGTTCAGACATTTTCCATCAGCCAATTAATATTTAGCTAACAGGATTGAACGCCCGATTTTACACATTTTTTATTTGCTTCTCGATGGTTTCGAGCGTTTTTGAATTGTTTTTTCTGTTTTATTTGTGTTATTAGACTTTGTTGTTATTTTTTCGGTGCCTCCACTTTTTTATATTTTTTGAATGTCGTAGTTTCTTTTTATCGCGTAAGTAAAATTTTTGGGTTAAGTCAGTTTGATTTGCTAAAATGAGTAAAAATCTACTGCAAAAACATACTTTTTAGATCATTATCCTTTCAGCTCAGTAGAGATCGAAAACCAGAGATGTAGTGAAGACACTTTGATACTAAACTATTTGAAAAATTTCGGAAAATTTAAAATGCTAACAATATCCTGATTTCATTTATTCAGGTAATAAAAAAAAATATGTGTCCAAAAGTGTGTCGTGGCTAAATCCAACCCTGACTACTTGATAATTGGCTAGAAATAATTCAATAATAATTAGAAATGCGGGACCAACGCACAAGTGTTGCAATAAATAAAGTACATTTACATTGTCCTTTCGGACAAATTATGAAATTCTTCCGCATTTTAGAAACTTCATCCTCATGAATAGTGGTATATTTTTCGATGTTATCCATTGAATAATATACTATTGAAAATTGTACATAAAAATATGAAAACACTTGAGAATATTTAGTAAATATATATGTGAACTTTGTTCGCATCAAAAAAAAATTATTATTTCAATATCAGTTTAAAAATCATGATGTTGGAAAAAATATCAATATCATTATATATATATATATATATACATATATATATATATATATATATATATATATATATATATATATATATATATATATATATATATATATATATATATATATATTGTACCTTTCAGTTGGATAGTCTCTATCTACAACAAAAGTATATGGCCATTTATCTTTTTCAGTTTTGGCACAATTTTTAACATCAGCCAAAATATCACTATCATTTCCGGTATTAAAATAAATTAACCATGGTCCATATATATGTGTCCAACCAGGCGGAGCATTTAATCCGGATGTTCCTAAATGACTTCCAACAAAGATATTTATTATTAATGAATCCTGGTGAACTAACAGATCTTGTCTTAGAGGTCCACCGCTGTGATATTCACGGCTCCCTGAAATCACAAATGCTCCATATCCGTTTCCATAAACTCCCTGAAAAAGTGATTTACAAGTCGATACTCAAAGTAAAAAGTTTAGATTTAGATGAAGTAATTTTTACCTGATAAGGCGTTTCCCTTAAATATCCGGCAAAATCATATTTCGTGTAATAAATACCATTTGGAAGTTGCCATGTTTCATCTTGAATTTTTGTTTGATTTTTTAAATAGGAATACAGATATAATTCATTACTACGTACGATGTTTGTCGCTTGAGTCAAAATTAATGGATTAAAGCGGTAGATCTAAAAATATTTGTTTTTGTTACAGGTTTTAAAAATTTTAGTAATAAAACAAATATTCGCTTTAAAACTAACTTTTTGACAGTGAGACGTTTAAAGTTAAGACATCGTATTTACTTATAAATTAGAAAAGGAATCATTAATTGCATTTATGTATGTTTCAAATATTAGCCATTTTTTTAAATATGTTATTTTATTTTTAGTATGTAGGGTCCCAATTATTTCATGGGGACGGTATGCCATAGTCACGCCCAATTTTGGAGTGTGACTAAGAACGTGTAGGAGTTGAGAATTTTGGCCTGCAGAGATTAAATTCTAAACAAACCTCCTCCACTTCGGTTTATCAGATATTGCAGTTAGATTCATGTCTAGGACTCTACACTGGGTCGTTGCTAAGGTTATTAATGGTTAACCGGTTCTTTAACTGGCGACTCGTTTAGGCTGATCACTGGTTAACCTCTAACGAACTAACTCCCGTTCCACTGATTAAATTTGTTGCATGAGGTTGACAACATGAGAACCAGAAAACCTGAGCAGGGTTTGCGAAAGTGGTGATGGGCGTATTTTTTGAAAAAATTTTAGCGAACAAATTTAGAAAAACTTGTGTTTTCAACGAAAAAATAAAAATAAGTCTTAGTAACGCCATCGACCATCAGACTCATGAAAAAGACTAATATTCGTTTGCGACGTTACCAGATGTAAAAAATTTTTCATCTCAGTAAACATAGTTGATGTTTGTAATTTTTTATAAAATCTCAGGGTAAAATCAATCCTAACCATCCACAATTTTTGGTTAGTTCAGGCTTAGCTTGATTTTGATTAGTTTGGAGAACTGAAACAAACCTGAACTAACCTAAATTGACTTAGGTTTATACTTTCGTGGTATAAACTATAAAATTTATCCATTACAGTCAAAAACAGAGTTTAATTTTTGTAATGTGTTAAAATTAACCTTAACCGCCCAAAATTTTTGATTAGTTCAGGTTTAGCTTGCTTTTGGTTAGTTTAGAAAATTGAAACTAGCCTGACTAACCTAACTTGACCTACATTTAGATTAAAAAATGTTATTGTCCTGCAAAGACTACGTGGAAGGGACAATTTGACAGAAATAGTATTTGCAATCTGGCAACAGCGCTAATTTTTCAGGTTTTAGGAACGAGTCATACCACTATTTACTATTTTTTTATATTTTCAATAGAAATGTGCAAATTTATGAATTTTTATATAATACGGAGGCTTTTATCAGTGTGAAACTTGTGATTGTAACAAAATATTAATGATTTAATGCAAAAAATTAAACCTAAAGTGAAAAGAGATTTCTCCTGTTTTCCGCAAAATTGAAAAAAGTCTACGTCGTGTTTTACGACCTCGAATTAGGGGGGTAAATATCGAAATTTTATCAAAAGAAGTGGTTTTCCTAGATTTCTCTTAATGTAAATTTTTATGTATTTTAGATGAGTATTTATTTCATTAATCATTTAATAATGAACTTTATATTGCAATATTTTAATATAATGTAATAAAATGTTTCTCAAGTCCAGTTCTGTCCCCTTACATACTGCGCAACTGCAGTATTGCCCTTTTAAGGGAAGTACAGCTTTACATGCCCAACCGCATTTATTTTAGGGTATTCTCCTTCCTTTTACTCCCTCCAACTTCCTGGTTTCAGATAATGCACTCCGAACAGCGCAAAAACCTCTGTAATTAGCATCATGCTCCTTATTGATTTATAATATAATAAATTATATATAATATTTAAATTAAGGAACAGATATATACTATAATACTCACCGTTCTAGTATCTCCTAGAGTTACATTCATTAATTGATCATTTGTATATTTTGCCCATGAGTAAATTCCTCTCAGATCATCTAACATAACGTAATGAAGCTCAATACGAAATACACCAGGTTTGCTTTTCTGAAGCCAGTAGAAATGTACTCTTGAAGTTGTATTTTCAACTAGTATAAGTTCGTCGGGAGTAAAATAAGCTAAAATATTTATATAACATCGTGAATAGTTACATTTTGTAACCCGATTTATATCATGTATTATGTGGGATAAATCCAAAATTATATACTTGAATTTCCAAGTAGTTTTTGTAAATTCGGTTAATAAGATCAAGGAAAAACAGTTGACAATAGACGCATTTTGACCACTTTGCTGTATCGAACCAAAATAGGAATTAACAGAATAAAAAACTGATACATGTACACTCTTCAGACCAGGGGCGGATCCAGCCTCTCTCCTTGGGGGGGGGGGGCGGGGATGTCACAAAAGTACAGTATGACAAGCGAAAGCAAGTTGTCCCCAGGGGGGGGACACTAGCAACATTCCCATTTCTAGTGTAAAAGGCAGGGAATTTGAAGCTCTTGGAGGGGGGGGGGGCGACCACAAGAAAAAACAAGTTTCCGAGGGGGGGGGGAAGATGCGATCAACATACACATTCCTCGTATAAGAGGCAGAATCGGGTCTATTTTCCTGAATTCAAAGCTCCTGGGGGGGGTGGGGAGGTGCTATCGCAAAAAAAAACCGTTGTCAACGGGGGGGGGGGGGTGCCAGCAGCATTCATATTCCTAATATAAAAGGCAGAATCGGTTCTATGTTCCTGAACTTAAAGCTCTTGGGAAGGGGAGGGGCGACCGCAAGCATACACATTCCTATACTCTATTCAGAGAGAGTAATAAAACTGTTACCGAAACCTCCAACATACCTGCTTCAGTGCCCCCGCTAACTGAGAACTGCCCTAAATCTAATTATATTTAAATATTATAAGTTTTTATAAATTTACTGCAACAATAAAATTTCTGATAATTCAATTTAGTTTCTGTCAGTGACCAAAGTACACTTTACAGTGTGTTCTTAGTGATTTATTTTGTTTGTGCTTGTTTTTATATATTATTTGAGATTAGTGAGATACCCAAGAGATGGAGGGCATTTTTTCCTCAACGAAAAACTTATTACGATGAATGTTTATGATGCCTTAAGATATTAATATCTAGATAATAATGTTAAAAGCTCTGTTGAGATGTGTTGCAATATAACAGGAGTTCGAAAATCTATCATGTACCGAACACTGACGGAGAAAAAAAACGACTGGAATTGTTAGTAATCCCTAGGTACATTCGATCACAGGCAGACGAAAAACCTCGTTGGAAGAAAAGTTGTAAACTGTAATAAAAGGAGTTGTACATACATTTTATTATGAGAAGCAGATCCCAACCGTCGACAAAATTCTAACTAAAATCAATGAAGATCGGGATTTGCCTGAAATTAAAAGAACTGAGCTCTGGAAATTGCTCAGAGAACTTAATTTTTGTTGGAAAAAACCAGATAGGAAATCTCTTCTTATAGATCGTCCGGAAAATGCCCGTTAGTGAAATAAATATCTCTCTCAAATAAAAGGTAGAGTTGCTGGAAATAACACAACTTACAAAATTAATAATTTAACTGGACTTTTGAAAGATTTTTTTGAATAAAGTTACTGCAGATAATTGCCAAAAATCCATAAAATAAAAGAATAAAAAAAAATGTGGAAACTCGATCTCATGATCGGTGAGAGAGAAATCAATTATAATTAATTTGAGCGAAGATAGCTTCACTGGCTTTGATGACGAATAAGATACGTAATGTTTACCAGCGTTAACACAATTTATTATTTAAATTTTCTGTAACATATAAAAATTAATGACATTTGAATCCCTTTTTAGTTTTTAATTGTATTTCTGCAGATGGTTTAAGAAATATATAAACTGGAACGTCAAATATGCCAAAAATGTTTTTTATTAATAATAAAATGACCGATAGCTCCAAAAAAATTTTAATATTATATGGACGAATTTTTTTTTATATATATTTAACTTTTTGTATTTTTGATAATGGGTATTTTGTAAATATTTAAATTATAACTTAGAATTCTTTGAGAGAAAAAGGCTACGTTTTAGTCTGAATGTGCCTAAAACGATTTCTATACCAAAAATAAAAATAATAAAACTACAGTTGTGATTTGTGTTAAATATGTCAAAATTATCTATATTTTCTAATATATGTGAATTATTAAAAAATCATAAGAAATAAAATAATATCATAAAATCTTTTTATTTTAAGTGTATTACTGAAATAATATTCTATGCCATAAATATTTAGTGATAAAATAGATCTCCTTTTGAAGCCTATGACAAGGATTAAAATCCCTTTTAACACTTCACACATCCAAATATCTATTGCTATCCAACCCAAATAGTCCATTATTATAGACCAGTATTTTTGATTATAAAATTTCTAACCCATTCCTATGAAAAATATATATGTCCAAAAAATTTTGCCAAAGATACCGGACTAAAGAACACAGGTAGTTTGCGAAGAAAAAAAAAGGTAAAAAATAAAAAACTCTCCCTAGTTCTTGAATAAACTATAGTATAAGAGACAAAATCGGGTCTATTTTCCTGAACTCCAAGCTCTTGGGGGGGGGGCGATCGCCCCCACCGCCCCCCCCCTTGGATCCGCGCCTGCTTCAGACCATGGTTCAGGTAATAAGGTTACTTGAATTCGTAAATGCGA
Organism: Diaprepes abbreviatus; assembly: GCA_034092305.1. Classification (NCBI taxonomy): domain Eukaryota; kingdom Metazoa; phylum Arthropoda; class Insecta; order Coleoptera; family Curculionidae; genus Diaprepes; species Diaprepes abbreviatus. The sequence goes on from JASJET010000116.1 coordinate 425,875, forward strand.
TCGGTTTCGAATGACTTGCCTTCATGATGGGAGATACGGTACCCAACGAGGCATAAACATCGAAAATTAAAGATTACCACAAGGATGTTCAAGAATTGTTGTTCCCACATTTTTTGAACCACCTTCAATGTATTTACAACCATATCAAAACAGTTTTACTTTAAAATATCATACAGGTTTCCACCAATTAACGGCATATTCCTGGATGACACTACGATGTTTTAATTTCACAAAACTCACTTTTTGTTGCAAAACACGTCATTAAATACAAAATAATAAACGATTTAAAATGAAATTCTATAATGAGGAAACGAACATCACTATTTGATGTTACTAGAGAATCAGATATTTTTTTAGTAGCTTTCGTATGTTTGAAGTGAACACCTTGTATGAAGGTAACAACTAAACTTGCACGATATTTCAATATTCTAAGTCAACAAAAAGTACCTAATAGGTTTCTACAAGTGAGTGAAGAAAATAAGATCCTCTGTAACTCTTAAATACATTAGATACACTTTCATATGTTTCAGAGCCGTACATTTTGATAGGTAGAATACATTGATTACAAGTTTTGTTTCTATTTGTTGACCGTGTAGTTATTAATTAGTTTTTACTTTTTTGGGTTTCGGTCATATTATTACTTTATAAAAAAAATTAACACATGTTTTTTTCTGACGTTTCGGTTTATTTTATTGATTAAATCATCTTCAGAGAATTACTGTAAATATGAAAAGGAATATGTAAATTTATGCTATATAAACTGAAAATTTTACTTTCTTACCTAATGTTAACAGGTGGTTCACTTGAAGAACTTACATTTAACTATTTTATTACTTTAATACAATATAATTAAACACTTCTTATTTAATATAAATATAAATATAGAAAACTATTATTTTTTGAATGCATTTTTTTTCACATCTGGTTTGTTTTGCTTTTGACAGAGTACTACCAAAGGGTTTGAAAGTTTCTGGACCATCTGCAATTTTATTGCCCTATTAGATTCGTATATACATTACTCAGGTCATTTGTGTCCGTTCTGAAATTCATTGTACCGGGTGTTCTTTTAATATGGATCATTTCTTTAATTGTTCTTTTTTTGTAATTAATTTCTTTGTCTAAAATCTCCACGGCGTTGTTAAACATGCACACATGCACAACATCGATTTTAACAAGTAATATATATACGAATCTAATAGGGCAATAAAATTGCAGATGGTCCAGAAACTTTCAAACCCTTTGGTAGTACTCTGTCAAAAGCACAACAAACCAGATGTGAAAAAAAAATGCATCAAAAAATAATAGTTTTCTATATTTATATTTATATTAAATAAGAAGTGTTTAATTATATTGGATTAAAGTAATAAAATAGTTAAATGTAAGTTTTTCAAGTGAACCACCTGTTAACATTAGGTAAGAAAGTAAAATTTTCAGTTTATATAGCATAAATTTACATATTCCTTTTCATATTTACAGTAATTCTCTGAAGATGGTTTAATCAATAAAATAAACCGAAACGTCAGAAAAAAACATGTGTTAATTTTTTTATAAAGTAATAATATGACCGAAACCCAAAAAAGTAAAAACTAATTGATTACAAAGTTCGAATTTTAGTGTAAGAAGCATATCTAATTTAAATAAATGTTTTATCTTTGTACATGCTCTTCAGGTTAGTGTAATTCTTTCTTTAATTTCCAAATCTCGGCTTATCTTTTCCATTATTATGGTTAGTTCAAGGTTTTCAAATATTTTTATCATTTCAATTTGTTTATCTTGAAGAATCAATATCTGTTTTAAATAATTTTCGACTCTTTGAGTTAGTTTTCTCAAAATTCATATCTAACCTTATACCCTTTGATGTTCTGTAGATGTTATCAATTAAACTTTTTAGTTGTTTTTTGGTTTTCTAAAAAAAAATGTCTTCTGCTAAATGTGAATGTCTTAGTTCATGTCCTTTATTTTTTCAATCGATTTATCCCATTGAATTTTCAAAAGCTAACGTAAACGACCTGGTTTCTCCTTGTCTGATTATGACTTATATTCTTTTTCTCGGATGTTTCATGTATTTAAATTTAAGGTATTGCATTTTTGTATACACTTTTGATATATTATATATATATATATATATATATATATATATATATATATATATATATATGGGTCTTTTAGATATTTTTTATGACCCGTATTTTTATTCAATCGAAAACGTTCTTAAATTTAATATAGGCTATCTAAATTAGCATGTTGTATTTAGTGCAGATCTCGTAGCAGATTCTTATTGTTTATAAATGTTCATACTTGAAATGCCGCTTTTTCGATAGGTTATTGTGGAGTACTGATATCGTCCAAAAAATAATGAAAGAATATAGAAACAATGATGAAACCAGTTCTAACATATGGAAAAGAGATATTATTAAAATAATCGCCATAGAGATGGATCTTAAGAAGATTAGTCATGATCAGAAAGAAACATGTAAGAAAATGAATGTATGGTGACTTACAGAGGATGGACAATGACAGACTTCCAAAAGCCAGGATGACATGGCAACCCTCCGATATACGAAAAAGAGACAGAAGATCTGTATCAAGCACAACAGGTATCCAAAAAGCCATGGCAGAAAAAAGTGTACAATAAGGCGAATGGAAAGACCGTCGGCAACGTCAAATCAACCACCCCCTGCACGCTTAATAATAATATCTAAAATACATCTTTATTTACCTTGTCCATTGTTATTCCAATCTATATAAAAGCTTTTTTTCCCAGCGCCAATATTTTGTCCATTAACAATTACGGATGAAGCCATAGCATCAGAATTAAACTCAATTTTAACTTCATCATTTTGCACTGTTACATTAAATCCATCTGTAGTAATTGATACAGCAGCCGAAGTGAATGTAAATATAGAAAAATATAAGGGTAGTAATGTTAGCAAACTAATTGTTCCAACATGCGTCATTATTGAACAATAGAAATAATTATACTAAATTTGAATATGTTAATTTATTATATTATTTATATCAATTGTTAATTAAATATTTACACTTTTAATGAAGTGGAAATGTCCAAATACACTTCAAATTCCTATAGGTATTGTATTTCTAGATAAACTAGATCATCAATTAGAAGAAACTTCTGCTATTACGTCAAATAAATTATAGACAAATATTTTACAAACAATTGATTTTATCTGTGTATTCATTTGATTAGCAATCAAATCAAATACCTAGTGACTAAGAAGAACATCAAACTTCATTTCTTCATAAAATATGAATCTAAATAAAAATGTAGAAATCTATCATCTTTGCATTTTGAAATTATTTTTGATTACAAAGATCTTTGATGATTTTTCTTTTCAAAACTTGGTAACTTAGTGCCTATGTGCCAAATCTATTTGAATAATAGCAAGATTTTCTTCATGGAATTGTTGAATTGTCTCAAGATGATTCGAACAGATATTACTTAAAAAAAAACACAGAAAGAAGTCCAAAAAGGTTAATTTGCAACTTTTTGTCTACCACTTTTAATTTTCAAGACGAGATGTGATACGACCACAGAACTTGCGTAAGGTGTGACAAATGGCGCCATTCTGTTTAGATCACTTTGTCAATAAAAAAGAAAACCTAAAAACTATAGGTAATATAAAATATTAAAACAAGGAAAGAAATTTAAGACTTGATAAAATAAAATAAGCAGTAATAGGATTTAAACAATCAAAATTTCAGTAAGAAATCAAGAAATCTTTCTGCCGTATTTAAATAGCTTGTTATATATGTAATTCTCCTTTCAGGCAGAGAATATGAAAAATATATGTACAAACAGTTTATTTCCTGCAAATATCGCTCTGGTCCTCTCTCCATACGCGTTTCGATCACCTCATGATGTCGTCAGTGGAGGTGTATCGGACCGAGAGCAACATTAACAGGAAATAACTGATATATGAACCATAAATTTCAAGGTATGTCGGCAGGATATTACACCTGCCGTCTACCAACTTCGATGTCAGACTGAAAAATATCGCCAGTCGAACGACATCTATGAATCAACGGAGTAAAGTGAAATTTTTAAACAATCAAAATTTCAGTAAGAAATAAAGAAATCTTTCTGCCTTATTTAAATAGTTTGTTACATATGTAATTCTCCTTTCAGGCAGAGAATATGAAAAATATATGTACAAACAGTTTATTTCCTGCAAATATCGCTCTGGTCCTCTCTCCATACGCGTTTCGATCACCTCATGATCTCGTCAGTGGAGCTGTGTCGGACCGAGAGCAACATTAGCAGGAAATAACTGATATATGAACCATAAATTGCAAAGGTATGTCGGTAGGATATTACACCTGCCGTCTACCAACTTCGATGTCAGACTGAAAAATATCGCCAGTCGAACGACATCTATGAATCAACGGAGTAAAGTGAAATTTTTAAACAATCAAAATTTCAGTAAGAAATAAAGAAATCTTTCTGCCGTATTTAAATAGTTTGTTATATATGTAATTCTCCTTTCAGGCAGAGAATATGAGAAATATATGTACAAACAGTTTATTTCCTGCAAATATCGCTCTGGTCCTCTCTCCATACGCGTTTCGATCACCTCATGATCTCGTCAGTGGAGCTGTATCGGACCGAGAGCAACATTAGCAGGAAATAACTGATATATGAACCATAAATTGCAAAGGTATGTCGGCAGGATATTACACCTGCCGTCTACCAACTTCGATGTCAGATTGAAAAATATCGCCAGTCGAACGACATCTATGAATCAACGGAGTAAAGTGAAATTTTTAAACAATTAAAATTTCAGTAAGAAATAAAGAAATCTTTCTGCCGTATTTAAATAGTTTGTTATATATATAATTCTCCTTTCAGGCAGAGAATATGAGAAATATATGTACAAACAGTTTATTTCCTGCAAATATCGCTCTGGTCCTCTCTCCATACGCGTTTCGATCACCTCATGATCTCGTCAGTGGAGCTGTGTCGGACCGAGAGCAACATTAGCAGGAAATAACTGATATATGAACCATAAATTGCAAAGGTATGTCGGCAGGATATTACACCTGCCGTCTACCAACTTCGATGTCAGACTGAAAAATATCTCCAGTCGAACGACATCTATGAATCAACGGAGTAAAGTGAAATTTTTAAACAATCAAAATTTCAGTAAGAAATAAAGAAATCTTTCTGCCTTATTTAAATAGTTTGTTATATATGTTATTCTCCTTTCAGGCAGAGAATATGAAAAATATATGTACAAACAGTTTATTTCCTGCAAATATCGCTCTGGTCCTCTCTCCATACGCGTTTCGATCACCTCATGATCTCGTCAGTGGAGCTGTATCGGACCGAGAGCAACATTAGCAGGAAATAACTGATATATGAACCATAAATTGCAAAGGTATGTCGGCAGGATATTACACCTGCCGTCTACCAACTTCGATGTCAGACTGAAAAATATCGCCAGTCGAACGACATCTATGAATCAACGGAGTAAAGTGAAATTTTTAAACAATTAAAATTTCAGTAAGAAATAAAGAAATCTTTCTGCCGTATTTAAATAGTTTGTTATATATGTAATTCTCCTTTCAGGCAGAGAATATGAGAAATATATGTACAAACAGTTTATTTCCTGCAAATATCGCTCTGGTCCTCTCTCCATACGCGTTTCTATCACCTCATAATCTCGTCAGTGGAGCTGTATAGGACCGAGAGCCACATTAGCAGGAAATAACTGATATATGAACCATAAATTTCAAGTAGTTGGTAGACGGCAGGTGTAATATCCTGCCGATATACCGCCGATACAGCTCCACTGACGAGATCATGAGGTGATCGAAACGCGTATGGAGAGAGAACCAGGGCGATATTTGCAGGAAATAAACTGTTTGTACATATATTTTTCATATTCTCTGCCTGAAAGGAGAATTACATATATAACAAAATTGTAATATGATTTGTTAAATAAAAACAAACAAGAGCCGACATAAGTTACTGCTTTTGGCTCCAGATATATACCTCAGCGCTCTCTTTAAAAAAGATACACTAATAAATAACTGTCTAGAACAGACATTACAAAAACAAAGACCATACTTTAAGTGAGATTCAATGAAGGCAAATATCAATTTCATGCTATCGTTGTTTTAACTTGATCACTAATAAACCTTCAGCATAGTACCCAAAAGTCATCTTTGAATTTAGTACTCTTATATGACTCTCGAACATTAACCTACTATCCAAATGAATAATGAATACCAGAAATTTATTAATTTCAAGGTTTTAGAGTAATGTATTTTCATTGTAAGTTATAGCAATTTTAAATTTTTTGTAAATCCTCCATTACTACTAGTCTCTGATCTGTAGATTCCTTATCATGCCACAGAGTAGTGGTGTCGTCAGCAAATGTATAAAAGAAATGGAATAGGACCCAGCTCTAAGGTACACCTGTTATAATACTTAAATAATTTGATGTGCAATATATAAAAGTACACTCAGCGTCTTGCCATCTAAGTAAGAGGAAAATCATTGATACACATGACTCTTGAAGCCGTAAGTCTCCAATTTATCAAGCAGCACCGCATGGTTTATACAATCGAAAGCCTATGACAAATCACAGAAAACTCGTTTCATTAAGCCTTAAATATAATGATCCTAAGAATGAAAATATAGCATGATTAGTGTTTTTCATTAATTCAAGATTGTCATCACTCAAGACTTTTTTGAATAACCTTATATCAGTTAGGTAAAAGAATAATAGATCAAAAATTAAATTAACAGTCCCTATCTCCACTTTTGAAAAGCGGAATTACTGTGATAGCACTTGATCATGGACTCCTGGTAGCGTATGACTGTTTTGAGCACGATTTGCTGCTGTCATATCAGATAGTAGCTATAGTCTAAATTTATAAATAGATCTCACTGTGGCAAGGCACTCTGGAAGTATGGTCGATCTTCTTTATCTCTTGCAGGCTTAGCGCTAATCAACTACAGGTTATAAGAGTTTATCAATATCACAAACAAAACTTCAAGACTCAGGAAAAACTACTATCTAGATGGTCAGATCATGCTTCCTAGTTTGGAGCCCTCACGTCAGTGCGCCCATGAAGTTAATCACGTGAAGGTTTTTCCTAATTTAAATAAAACAAGTTTCTTAAAACACTTAAATCTATTTCACAAAAATAAACAAAGACGAAATTGTTTACAATTTGAGGCTTAACTCGATAAACAATTTCAAAGTTACTAAAATACTCTTCTCGGCTGTAATTTTAACCCGAATATTAAAATAAAACCCAATTTTGAAAATCCTACCTTTAAATAGTCTTCTAAAGATTAATCAAGAAAAAGAAGTTATTTAAATGGTTTAAACAAAATAATATTAAAGTCGTCCTTTTCCCAGGGAAAATAAAACAAAATTTTTCCTCGACTTTCCCGAAGTTAAATGACCTTCTTAACAAAAAATTGGTTATATGCGAAAAACGTAACCTTCTCTAACAGATTTCAAAACGTATCACCTCTAACAAGTTTCATACTGTAAGTGCTGATAATTACTATTTGAAGACAAAACCTAACTTCCTCGTTCATTCGCGTTAATAGCATCTAGCGATTTCTTCACTAATCGAACGTTACTTCGTGATATATCGACGTTCCCAAGGGGTGTTTCCGTTTCTGAAAGTTTCAAACTCCTCATTTTTAGAGGGCGTCAGCCATTCGTGTGTTGAATATTTAATACTCCATATGGTTCGAACATCTTAACCTAATAATTTTTATAGAAAAGTTATTCTAGGTTTTCTTATTAATGATCTTAAACCATGAAAAAAACCTACTCGCTCTTTTATCCATTTCTCACATTTTACTTGTTCTTATTTTTGATCGAAAAGGTAAAAATTGTCAAAATATAAACAGATAATAATATTGCACTGTAACGATTTTATTAAAATATTCTTTCATTTTCCTATGATGCTCAGTTTAACAGAAACGCTCCGTCGAGTCACCCACAGGTTGGAAATATTTTTAGCGCTTAATCCTAGATGTTTTACGAAGTGGATGATAAAATAAATATGGGTTTCTTTGACATATTTATTCTAAATTATTAACACGCTGTTAGGAAGGTTAAAGAATATTTGTACACTCTTCCATCCCATCCAGGCTTCTTTTCAAATTGAGTAATAATCTGTTAAAATTTATTACCGTTTGTTGGATGTAGAAAAAATAAATTAAACACCCTAAAACGGCTTAAATAAATTATACAATCAGATCTGTTTGACTCGAAAGATAAACAGCCAAGTAACAAAAGGACTTATTAATTTCTACTGTTGAAATTTTTGGAACTAAGAACTTCAACTTATTTTAACTAGTTCGTTCACCATGCGCCAAGTCTCTTTATATTTGTTGCGAATTATGTCGATATGATAACTCTACTTGGCAGTTTTAATAATTTTTTGATAAACTATTCTCTATGTATTAGGCAAAAGACCAAAAATTTCGTTATCGTAGGAAAATTTTTTTTAGTCTACGTTCTATTTGATTTTTCGGAATTTTGCACCAGGCGGCTTTTTTGCTGGTGGCATTTTTTATGGTACTTACTAAGCTTTAATAATAATAATAATAATAATCTTTATTGTTGTAAAGAAATCAATCTTGTTAACAAAGCACTATGCAGAACATAAAGTTAAAAATAAATATAAACAAAAACATATTCAACACAAGAAATTGTGACAATAAAAAACTAAAAAAAAAACTTAGATCAATGATAACAATAAACACGTGATTAAAGTCAGTAATTAAAATAAACAGTATAAATAAACAAAAGTCCATAATTAACAAAACAGGTACCTAAAATAAAATAAATGTCTACTAAATTAATTTAAAAGTTTACAGTCAAATAAAATAAAATAAAACAAGACAAAAATAGCCATAAAATTACACCATTAAACATATTTTGAAAGCACAAACACACCTTGTTAAAAATGGTCAGCAAAATATTCTTCCAGTGAATAATATGGTCGTGTCACAAGAAAGCCCTTCAGTTTTTTCCCAAGCAATTTATCGTCCATAATATTTCTATACTTTAGAGGAATTTTGTTATATATTTTAATTCCCTCAAAAATAAGAGATAGTTTAGTGAGAGTAGTCCTGGGAATGGGCAATGGCAGGCCCTTATTACGTGTATTACATGGGTTTGGAGTTGAATAATTTTTATATTTTTTATAAATCAGTCCCACTATTTCTAAAATGAAAATGCCTATCACTGTTAATATTTTGCCTTGAATAAATAAAGGCCTACAATGCTCCTTCATTTTTACATTAAATAAATAACGCACTGCTCGCTTTTGTAACACAAGAATCGAATTTAATAACTGCCGACTACAGAATCCCCAAAATGCAATTCCGTATCTCAAATGAGATTCAATCAACGAAAAATACACTGTTCTAGCCACATTTGAATCTAGTTCCCTTGACACTATTCGTACCGCATAACACCCGGTAGCCAACTTCTTATTTAATGCCATTATGTGGTCAGTAAATTTCAACTTATCGTCAATAAGTATACCTAAAAATCTAGTCACTAGCTTATTCTCTATAAAATGATTATTCAAAGTTAAACTATCACAGGTAAATTTGAAACTTAACACGTTGGTTTTAGTAAAATTAAAACTTAAACAATTTGCAGCACACCATTCATTCACTCTAATCAAGTCACACTCGATAATATGTTTCAAATTACAGTCATTCTTTCCATGCCATAAAATTGTTGCGTCATCTGCAAATAATGTAAATGTTCCTCGGATATCAATCTTGGTCAGGTCATTTATATATAAAAGAAAGAGCAGTGGCCCAAGAACAGAACCTTGTGGGACGCCACAACTCAGAGAAGAGACACTGGAAAATTCTCCATCGTACTTAACCATTTGCTGCCTATTCGAAAGATAGGAAGCAAACCAATTTAATGCCACTCCTCTAATACCATACAATTCGAGCTTTCCAATATTGTTTTGCATTTATGTACATATTCTTTGTGTAAATTATAATTCAAATACTACTAAATTGTTGGAATGTTTGGGTTTTGACAAAACTGACAAGTTTTAGGGAAAGTCTCGTCGTGTAAATTGATCCTTCGTTACGGAAGAGCGAGATAGACTGTCGTTGCTATACTTAGATTATATTATATCTTTGTTGCTTCATCTCGCTCTCTCGCGTTACTATGCGAATGGAAAGTGCCCATTTAAATTCCTCTCTAATATGAGAAGAAAATTTAAATTCGCAATCTTTAAAAATATGTATTCTAAAAAATAAAAATCATTAGGCTGGTTGCGTTCCCCCGGAGTTTTCGCCCCCTAATGCGTACCTTCTTTACCACGTACAAGCTACCTCTTATTCCTCATTCCTTTTACGTAGGAACCAACAAAAAAAAAGCAATATAATACGATTTATTTATTGATCATTCAATTGCAAACTTATAGCGTCGTACAAAACTTGTCCCTTTGTGTACAAGTCTAAAACATTAGTTCCATTTACAACATGATTTAATGGTATCGTATAAATATAAGAATGATATTTGCCACTTTGCATAGAACTTCTATAAACAGCGGAATCGTTGTCACAATAGATGTTACCAACATAGTTTCCGTTAAGCTGAAGTGCAATATGAACTTTCTGTGAAGCACCGGCAAGAGCAACTCGAAGAGTCCTTGAATGTCCGTCTACTGTATCTTCGTAACTAATTAGCCAGTGACCTTTCTGTGTTTGGGCATAATACCTAAAAAAAAAATAGCATTTGTTAGGCTTGATATTTAGAGATGTCTAATTTATATTGAAGCGTTCATTTCTGATACTCCTAGTATTCACATCATAGCCAGGGATAGGTGTGAAAGCTGTGAATACTGGGAAGAAATTATATTCTTCTTTTGGGAGTTCAATTCAGTAAAAGCATGAAAAATATGTTAGGTCATTTTTTAATAAAGATGTGTGCCTGAACGAAAAAATTATGCGCACCAGACAGGGAGATACCGAAAACTCAAATGTGCCATTGAGAATCAAGTATAACAATAAGAACCTTCGGGGATGCATTCCCGATTATCTGAAGATTCCACGAAGGATCTCCTAAATTCTGTAAGCATACCCTACTGGAGGCCAGGCGTGGTTCCAAGGTGGGGGCGGTGGGGGATTTCCCCCCCCCTCCCCTAAGAGCCTTAAATGCAGGAAAATAGATCCGATTTAGCCTCTTATACTATAGTTTATTCAAGAACCAGAGAGAGTAATAACTAGTTTTTTCCCTTTTTTCTTCTTCCCAAACTACCTATGTTTTTTAGTCCGGAGTCTTTGGCAAAATCTGTTAGACACATATATTTTTCAGAGGAATGGGTTAGAAATTTTATAATCAAAAATACCGGTCTATAATAATGGACTATTTGGGTTGAATAACAATAGATATTTGGAAGTGTGTGTTAAAAAGGATTTTAATCCTTGTCATAGGCGTCGGAAGGAGGCTTATTTTATCACTAAGTATTTATGGCATAGAATATTATTTCCGTAATAAACTTAAAATAAAAAGTTTTTATAATATTATTTAATTTCTTATGATTTCTTAATAATTCACATACATTAGAAAATATAGATAATTTTAACATATTTAATATAAATTACAATTGTATTTTTATTATTTTTAATTTTGACATAGAAACCGTTTTAGGCACATTCAGACTAAAATGCAGCCTTTTTCTCTCAAAAAATTCTAAGTTATAATTTAAATACTTAAAAAACACCCATTGTCAAAAATACAAGAAGTTAAACATACATAAAAAAATAAATTCGCCCATATAATATTAAATTTTTTTTGGGGCTATCGGTCGTTTTATTATTGATTAAAAACATTTTTAGGACATTTGACATTTCAGTTTATTTATTTTTTAAACCATCTGCAGAATTACAATTAAACACTAAAAAGGGATTCAAATGTAATTAATTTTTATATATTACAGAAAATTTAAATAATAAATTGTGTTTACGCTGGTAAACATTACGTATATAATTCGTAATCAAAGTCAGTGAAGCTATCTTCGCTCAAATTAATTATAATTGGTTCCACTATCTCACCGATCACGAGATAGAGTTTCCAAATTCTATTTTATTCCTTTATTATATGGATTTTTGCCAATTTTCTGCAGTAACTTTATCAAAAAATCTTTCTAACGGTAAGTAAAATTACTAATTTTGTAAGTTGTGTTATTTCTAGCAACTCTACCTTTTAGTTGAGAGAGATATTTTCTTCTCCAACTGAATTTTCCGGACGATCTATAGAAACAGATTTCCTATCTGGTTCTTCCCAGCAAAAATTAAGTTCTCTGAGCAATTTCCAGAGCTCAGTTCTTTTAATTTGAGGTAAATCCCGATCTTCATTGATTTTAGTTGGAATTTTGTCAACGGTTGGGATCTGCTTCTCATAATAAAATGTATGTACAACTCCTTTTATTGCAGTTTACATCTCTTCTTCCAACGAGGTTTTTCGTCTGCCTGTGATCGAATGTGGTTTGGGAGTACTAACAATTCCAGTCGTTTTTATCTCCTTCAGTATTCGGTACATAGTAGATTTTCCAACTCCTGTCATGTCAGAACACATCTCAACAAAGCTTTTAACATTATTATCTAGATATTGATATCTTAAGGCATCATAAACATTCATCGTAATAAGTTTTTTGTTGAGGAAACAATGCCCTGGTTTAACGATTTTGAAATAAATATAGATTTGGAAGCCATATCTTTTGGGTATCCTACTAATCTCAAATAATATATGAAAACAAGGACAAACAAGATAAATCACTAAGGACACACTGTAAGGTGTACTTTGCTCACTGACATAAATTAAATTGAACTATCAGAAATTTTATTGTCGCAGTAAATTTATAAAAACTTATAATATTTGAATATAATTAGATTTACGGCAGTCCTCAGATACCTGCGGTACTGGAGCAGGTACGTTGGAGGTTTCGGTAACAGTTTTATTACTCTCTCTACTTCTTGAATAGAGTATAGAAATATGTATGCTTGCAATCGTCTCTCCCCTTTCCAAGAGCTTTGAGTTCAGGAAGATAGAACCGATTCTGCCTTTTATACTAGGAATGTGCACGCTGCTCGCATCCTCCCCCCCTGTCGACAACTTGTTTTATCTTGTGATCGCCCCCCCCTCTCCAAGAGCTTCACATTCAGAAAAATAGACCCGACCCTGCCTTTTACACTAGAAATGGGAATGTTGCTGGTGTCTACCCCCCCCCCCCCCCCCGTCGACAACTTCCTTCGCTTGCCATACTGTACTTTTGTGATATCACCGCCCTGCCCCCCAAAGAGAGAGGCTGGATCCGCCCCTGCTGGAGGCAGCACGGCAAAGAGAGTTTCTTTTATGCTTGATATACTTACCAGTCATTTTTAGGATCGCTCACTCCAATGATGAAGTTAACTGAGGCAGGTGGGAACGATTTCCACTTAAAGTTACGTGGTTCGTCAGAGTATTTAAATTCACTTGATCGTCTATCTGCTTGACCCAATGACCAAAGTATATTTTCTGGTTCAGGTAATGTGAAATTAATTTGTTCTTGGTGTCCTAAAATAATATATATTCACTATCGGACAAAAGTGGAGGAACAAAGGGCTCCCTAACTAATTTTAATAACAAATTATCCTCGTAATCTCAATAATATTTCAAAACATTTTAGTAAACTTTTAATAAAAATTTATGTTTATAGTTAGATAGATAGAGGACCGGAGAGATGCAAACAAAATAAACCAGAACTGACTTCTGGTGCATTTATCTAATACAGGGTGCAATGTTTTGAATGTTTTTATAGGCTATCTGGGAAACCCTAAAACATTTTAAAAATCTGATAAAGTAGTCCTGAGCTCTTTATTTGAAAAAATTTTAATGGCGAAAACAAATTACGGCTATCGCGATAAGTTTAGGATTTACAGGGCGAATTCTACAATTTTCTAAAATGTCCTGTATCTTATTTATCAAAGAAACTACGATAAAACTAATAAGACACTCATAAGGTACTTTTTTCTGTAAAATACAGTGGCCTAGTCAGATTTTTAATTTTAGTTTTAATTACGGATATTTAATATCAATTTTTAATTTTTTAAATGGAACACCCTGTATTTTATTACATGATTTTTTTGCATATTGCATTTTTTTAAGAATATATTATATTGTCAATATAAATTGACAACAAATAGGCTAAAACAGTTTTGGTTAAATATGTAAACTTTTTAAAATAGGAAACGTCTATCAACGAAGCTATATTGAAATAATATAAAATCATTTAGTTCCTTTTTTAATCACAGTTTCTTAACCTATAATATATAATATGATAAATATTCTAACTGATCTCGATTAAAAAGAATATCTAAATACTTAAATCATTTCCATAGTTCACTGCTACAAACACTTTTTAAGTTCGATGAATATAACATATTGGATACTATGTTTTAAAATAGTAGGCTGTGACTATGGATCACTGACCTCTACTATGGACCCCTACTCTTGTCGGCTGCTAAAGCCAAAAAATGGCAAACCATGGGCGAAAAAATGCGTTTCTGCACATCGGGCGCCAGTCATATTTTTGGACGTTGATCAGATAAGGGCATGCGCATAAGCGACTTCTTATTATCGATCGGTTGTTTCGTAGCGCCATCCGTAAACAGCACAGTATCGGCTCAACGCCATTTTTGTGTTTATTTTTGCTTTGTGAGTTGCGTGCGATTTAAACGGATTTATAGCGTTTTAAGTGATTTATTTTATTTGTTTTTGTGTTTTTATTTAATATAATGGAATGTGTACATATTTTATTTGTTTTATTTTCATTTTTCTCGATAGGGTAAAAAATAGTGTTGCTTTACAACGTTTTTGGATTTATAGTGTTTTCGTATAACATTAAATTTCCAAAACATGTAGTATGATATATTTTTAGCACTTTCCAAATGATTAACGAAAGATAAACTAAACTTTTAAGCAATCAATTCTTAAAAAAAAATCTGAAAATTCGCACCAAACCATAGAATAGTTTATTCTATCATATGAAAAAAGTACATTCATCAATATGTCAAGAAATGGTACAATTTCTCCATCTATTACATTACTTACATAAATAAAAACATACATCTTCAAAATGAAGTTGGAATATTTTAAAACACATATATAACTTACAATAATTATAATGCATTATTATTTTGTTATATACATAAAATATTTCAGTACAAGGTTTATATTTTAGCCAGAATCGGCTATTGGCTCTATAATTTCTAAGCTCTGTTTCGATTATTTTTTCAGATTGTCAACGACTTTTTTCCAGTAGCTAATTTGCACAATGTCCATATTTTTGCATAACTTCATCCAGCTTATATTTAACCGATGTTTCCACCCAGCTCAAATGTTTTTTTTTGTTCTGCAGCCATTCTATGATTTATTATTTTGTATGTCTGATAATTGAGGACATGACGTTAAAAAGCGTTGTTCATTATTAATACTGGTTTTGGAAGTAAATTCAGATTAGTTATGTCCATACTTATTTTATGAAATTGTCATGATTCATGTGGTCATGGTAATCCCCACTTTGAAATCGTCATATTAAAAATTCATTAATATGAGCAAAAGCAAAATATTACGAAATAAGTTAGACAAATGTGAATTTCTTTTGTTGGTATATTTTTTTATTCACCCCCAGCAATAACCTTGTTCACTTATTTTATTTGAAATAACATTTTCATCATTTTGTCGAAAAAATTAATACGATAAGAAAATATATGCCCCATTCATTACAGCAGAAAAATATTATTACATAAAATTATTTTTAAATCCTGCATATCCGTTGACAAACCCATTTCGTATCAATATTTTCTTAAAAAATTAAAAACAAAAAGATAAGGAAAAGAAGGTTATTATTTTTTAATAATTAGAGAATAAATTGTCGGACCTTAAAAATATTAATTATTCACTTCCACCCTACAACAAGAAAGTTAACACACACAGACGGAAACAATAGATTCGAGAAATAGTAAGATATATTTTCGTCACAATTTTACTTTCACCGTATAAGAAATGACTAAACTAATTCCGATCGGTAGGCACAGACCGGATTATTCCTTTCTGCTTCAGATATTACTTGTGCCCATATGATGTGAATCCCAGAACAAGGAAGTTACATGACACCGACTTTTTTACTAAAGATTGCAATCATGGGTACAACTTTGATAACTTGCTTAATTTAGACACCATTTATGACTAATTGAACTAACTATAGATTTTCGAAGTTCGGTCCTGTCGATGGTCACCTGGTCATTTTGTAGTGCGCATGCAGACATCTGATCTACGATGTTTACATTTTATTGTCGTAAATTTGCCGTTTTTGGGATTAAACTTTGCGGATCTATAAATATTTTATCTATGCTATGGATAGATAAAAGAATCACTTATTCGACTCAAGCTTGCCAGTTTAAGGTTTATTAGCTTGTCAATATGCAACTTGTCTGTTTAAAAACCCAAAATGAAAAAATTTCAAAATATCGAAAAGTATAATATGGTCGAATGGTATATTGAGTGTAACAAATACAAGTATAGAGCCTCTGATTTATATTTTCGATGATGTCCGGAGCGCGAACAACCCAAGCCGGCAATTTTTAAGAAACTAGAAGGAAACTTAATCAATTTTAGATTCTATAAAAGGCCGCGACAAACAAAGGTAAAGAGATTAAAATTATAAATGTAATTGAATGTGTTACAGCAGATCCTTCAACGTCGAGCAGAACTGTTGAAATTGGTCATTGAAAATTTTAATGAAAAATAAGTTTAAATGTTACAATGCAAGAAAAACTCAGCTTCTTCTCTTTGGCGACACTGAACGAAGACTTAACTTCTGTAATTGGTACATGGAGACTTTACCAAATAATAAAGGTATATTTAATCGCCATAATAATCATCTAGGGGCAATAGTAATAATAAGAATAACAAAAAATAAGGATACCCCTAAAAAAAGCACAAAAACATCACCCTCGGAGTGCTATTGAACGTGCAATGGTTCCAAGACACCAAGGAGGAAGAGGATTGGTGAATATTGGTAAGCAGCTCGACCAACAAATAATAAACTTACGTTCATATTTCCACAGGTTAGCGGACTCTTCCACACTACATCGAGCAATATGCGAAGCAGACGATTCAACGCCGCTACAGCTGAGGGAACAAGATATTACTTTTCATCACCAAACAGACCAAGAGAAGTTACAAACCTGGCTATGGAAGCCACTTCATGGACGACATCCAAATGAGGTCAATCAGGACAATGTCGACAACTCAGCGTCGAACTACTGGTTCAGGACAGATGTTTCCGGAAACGGAGGGCTTCCTGTTAGCTATCCAAGACCAGGTTATTCCGACGAAGAACTATTGGAAGTTCATTATTAGAGATCCCTCAATAGAAAATTACCAATGCAGATATGGCTGTCGAACATCGGAGACAATTCAGCCCATAACTGGAGGATGCCAAGCGTTTGCCGCAACCGAATATAAGGAAAGACACGACTCAGCCGCTAAGATACTCCACCAAGAGTTAGCAGAAAAGTTAAACCTATTACAGGTAGGAAAAGTGCCTTATTACAAGTACAATCCAGAGCCTATTGTTGAGAACAACCAGTTCAAGTTATATTGGGACCGAACGGTTCTGACGGATCAAACAGTAGCTCATAATAGACCAGACATTATACTAATAGATAAAATTTCTAGGCGAAGTACACTAATCGACATTGCTTTCCCTAACAACAACAACCTAAGGCCAAAATACAACGAGAAGATCGCCAAATACAGAGATCTGGAGGTCCAAATCCGAAGACAATGGGCAATGAACAGCGTCCAAACGATTCCCATAATACTGTCAACAACTGGACTGATACCAAAGAACCTCCTGCAGAACATCAAGGGACTGGGCCTCAGTGAGCATCTGTATAAGCCGATGCAGTAAGCAATTCTCCTAGCAACCGCGCGAACCGTCCGAAAGTTCGTAGGAAATACAGCAGACAACGTCACCTAGGACCCGATAACATGGAAAGGGTTCCCACAGAGCTTCATACTTTTGGTGTTTTTGTATGCCTGGTATGAGTGAATAATCCCTGGAGGGAGTGGGAAGCCGTTTGGCTTGTAAATCATGATAAACACTAGTTATTTTATATTGTTTCTGCAAAAATGAGTAATTAAATAATCATCCAGTGGATATATTTTATCCGTGAGAACGAGATAGTATATAATTTTTTTATTACCACCCAAGAAAGTCTAACGGAAAAATAAATCAATTATCGACTTAAGCCTAATCTCAGCTTTATTAGTTTTGAGTAGTTTAAATGTTTTCTTAAAAATATATTAACTCAGACAATCTATGACGACATAAACTATAAAGATCCTACCTCATTTTAATATTTGTAAATAAATCTGTCTAAGAAATCCTACCCTAGTTAAGTAACTAAAACCAAAGAAATAAGTGCCGAGGGAGGTCTTAACATGTGGTAGTGGCAAATAATTGAATTAAAATATTGAACGATTTTCCCATTATTAGGAAACAAAAGTATAATCAAATAAACTCACTATAATTTAATAAATCGATTGATAAAATGTAAAAAGGATTTGTACAATAACTGTTATTTCTATTCTCAAGAAAGAATGAGTTAGATATCTTAGAGAATGAATAATTTTTTTTAATACAGTGGTTAAAAATGTTATTCTTTTAGTTCTAGGAAGGAGTAAATTAATTTGATTAACTATTTTTTATATAAAAAAAATAACATTAAGACGCTCAGAGGCCAATTCGGAAATTAAGTATCCGGTATAGAATAGTTAACGCCCTCTGGGAATGAGGAGACAAATTATTCGAACTATTAGGGAATGGAATTTACAGTTACAGGGATGCATGGAGTGAAATGCGTACCAGCAGAATACAAGTTTGGCCTTTTAAGAAATAATAAACTTCAGTTACTGGATGGGATTCGTTAAGGTCGGTACCATTTTAAGAAGAGTCTCTTAGAAAATTACGTGTAATATATAAACGGAGTTAATGAAGGTTTTCTTTGTTTTGGTTTTTATTTATTTCTTTTGGGGAAGTTAAGGGAACATTTTCTGTTATTTTACTAGAGAATTTCGCGACTTTAATACTGTTTGTTTAAACAATATAAATAGCTGTTTTTTTTCGCGCTTTTATTCCTTTTTTGTTTTATGTTTTAAAAATCTATTTTTACATTTTATCTTGTAAATTGGGTTTTACATTTTAATTAAGAGAACGGCCATTAAGAGCAGTTATGTTAGTAATTTATTATTCGTTATTAGTTATAAGTTTCTCATTGTAAATAGTTTCGTTTTATATTTGTTTTGTTTAATAGATTTAAGTGTTTATAGAAACTTGTTTTGTTTAATTTAATTAAAAATCTTCACGCGACTAAACTCGCGGTCGCGTCGTTGTGAAAGCTTCAAATTAAGGGACGTCATCTGACCAGCTAGTTAGTAGCCTTCCCTGAGTCCTGAGTTTTGATAGTGGTAAGTCTTAAATAATCTGTAGTTGTTTGGTTACCAAGAGCAACGATCAGACTTCTAGGGACCCTTTGTCTTTGTGATATTTATTTAAAGGATTTTAAAATAGCTACAAAATTAATATGCCATAGCAGGAGATTGTAGACCTACTGGCCTTACGCTATCAAAGTATATCATTTGTAGGAGTCTATGATCAAATGCTGTTACAGCATATCAGAACCCTCGCCAACAAATAAATAGGGTAACACAAGGACGATTTGGGTTTACTGTGTGGGTTGCTTTGTTGGGTAATAGAATAATGTCATACGAGATATATGAAGGGAATTTTAATGCTCATGCGTACTGTTGTGGAACATAACATCTCACCATCGCTTTCCGGCAAAACTGGACTTAAATAGAGGTCCAAGTTTGTGGAAAGTACAAGAATGTTTGGGAAAGATACCGGTGGATCCCACTGATGAGTTCATCACCGGTATCGGGACGAAACATCCATACATTTACTACGGTGGTCGAAAATAGATCGCTAGCTACATGTCCTTACCACCAGGGGCATTGCAAATTGCGACAGTACCTAGACAGTTTAGAAAGATACATCGTCCCATTTATGGATAATTTGCCTTTAACGAAAGGTAACAGATTGTATTTTAAACACGATAGATCCTCGGCTCATAACGCGGGAATTGTTGGCGAATGTTTTACCACCAGTCAGGTGGCCACCTAAGTCACCTGGTCTTACCCCCTTAGATTTCTTTTTTGGGGGTATATGAAAAACAAAATCTACCTAAATAGAAATAGAGCTCTTGAAGAATTATAAGGAAATTTTGTGGCAGCTATGCGAAGTGTTACAAATATTTATATTTATAACGCTGTGAGTAGAGGAGTGCAAAGATGTTGCCAACTGTATCTGGATAACAATGGATAACAGTTTGCACACTTAATGTAGTTAATTTAGATTTTTTATTATTATTTTTGCCTTTTTGAGTTTTGTTTAAGTGTTTTTCATTCATGTATTTTAACAACTTATTGATCTTTTAAAATGTGTTAACATAAACATCCACAACTTGGCTCCTCTAAGCCGCCAGCTCTTTTGAACTAGTCTGTATGTTTAAAAATAAAAAAAAAATGTTTTTTGGCTATTTGTTGTCAATTTGTATTGACAATATAACACATTCTTAAAGAAAATGCAAAATGCGAAAAAAATTATGTAAAAAAATACAGGGTGTTCTATTTAAAAAATTAAAACTTGATATTATATATTCGTAATTAAAACTAAAATTACAAATCTGACTACGCCACTGAATTACATAGCAAAAAATACCTCAAGAATGACTTATCGTTGTTTCTTTGATAAATAAAATATAGGACATTTTAGAAAATGGAAAAACTCGAAAATCGCCTGTAAATCCTTAACCGATCGCGATAGACGTAATTCGTTTTTTCCATTATAATTTTCTTAAAAAAATAGCAGATATGCGGGAATGCCGTCTTTACTTGCCTTCTGAGAGGCTTTTACTAGGCAAAATAATACACAGTGGCTTGGCGTTGTCTTGTATGTGACGACATTAATTCCCATACCATTCTCACTAATCAATTAAACTGTTGTAATTCATTTGTTCTTAAATTAAAATAAATAAATAATAAAATTTTACCCCATTGTAATTCCTGAAAAGGAACATGAATCATTGCTTCCTTAAAACTTAACAATGATTTTAAAGATTTTCTTATTTCTAATTCAATTAGATCACACTCTAGACTAACCTGCTGTTATAGTAACGTTAGCCTCTGCCAAATTCTCGCTTCCATTTCCTGCCAAAGGATATGCGACAACACGGTACGACCCTGGACGAATTTTATTAATCTCGTAATATCCTGTGGAATCTGTTTGATTAGTAAACAGGTAACCCAGTTGCTGTATATCATACTCTTCATTGACCGAATCATATACAACTACTGCTGCCTTCTTTTGTCCACTAATGTAACCACTTAGAGAACCTCTAAAATGTAAAGGTTTTCCTTAAGTGTAATAGTTTGAGTTTAGAAAGCTTCTTCAGTGTTAAGTAAAAATATTGAAATGTTTGAACATTTTTTTTTTTCAAAAAGCGTTTCTACTTGCTACATTTAAAAAAAAAACAAATTTCAGTAAGAAATAAAGAAATCTTTCTGCCGTATTTAAATATTTTGTTATATATGTAGTTCTCCTTTTAGATTTCTTTATAGTCGGTAGATGGCAGGTGCAATATCCTGCCGACACACCTTGAAATTTATATTTTATATATCAGTTGTTTCCTGCTAATGTTGTTCTCGGTCCGATACAGCTCCACTGACGAGATCATGAGGTGATCGAAACGCGTATGGAGAGAGGACCAGAGCGATAGTTGCACGAAATAAACTGTTTGTATATATATATATTTTTCATATTTTCTGCCTGAGAGGAGAATTACATATATAGCAAACTTTTAAATACGGCAGAAAGATTTCTTTATTTCTTACTGAAATTTTTGATTTTTTAAAAATTTCGCATTACTCCAATGATTCATAGATGTCATTCGACTGGCGATATTTTTCAGTCTTACATCGAAGTCGGTAGATGGCATGTGCAATATCCTGCCGACATACCTTGAAATTTATATTTTATATATCAGTTGTTTTCTGCTAATGTTGCTCTCGGTCCAATACAGCTCCACAGACGAGATCATGAGGTGATCCAAACGCGTATGAAGAGAGGACCAAAGCGATATTTGCAGGAAATAAACTGTTTATATATATATTTTTCATATTCTCTGCCTAAAAGGAGAATTACATATATAACAAACTATTTAAATACGGTAGAAAGATTTCTTTATTTCTTACTGAAATTTTGATTTTTTAAATATTTCGCATTACTCGAATGATTCATAGATGTCGTTCGACTAGCGATATTTTTCAGTCGGACATCGAAGTCGGTAGATGGCAGGTGTAATGTCCTGCCGACTTACCTTGAAATTTATATTTAATATATCAGTTGTTTCCTGCTAATGTTGTTCTCGATCCGATACAGCTCCGCTGACGAGATCATGAGGTGATCGAAACGCGTATGGAGAGAGGACCAGAGCGATATTTGCAGGAAATAAACTGTTTGTATATATATATATATATATATATATATATATATATATACAAAAAAAAAGTGAAAGAACTTACGGGCACACAAAAACGCAAACAACCCAACACATTATATAACACAAACGGAACAATAATAATAGAACTGGAAGAAAAATTGGAGGTATGGAAGGACTATGTTAATGAACTTTTTACAGATGAAAGACGTGAACCTAATCTAAACAGCATACAAGAGGATGAAGGCCCAGATATAACCAAAGAGGAAGTAATGTATGCACTAAGAAGAATGAGGGATGGAAAGGCTCCGGGTCCAGACGAACTACCGATGGAAGTCCTCAAGCTCATAGAGGAAGAGTCGATTTATGCATTGGTGGAGCTTTTTAATCATATCTACAAAACAGGAATAATACCACAGGAATGGCTTTTATCCACATTTGTAACTATTCCAAAAAAGGGAAAAGCAAAACAATGCACCGACTATCGCACAATAAGCCTGATGAATCACATACTGAAAACATTTCTAAAAGTTATACACACTCCAATACATAAAAAACTGGAAATATATATTAGCGATACCCAATTTGGATTTCGAAATGGACTCGGAACGAGAGAAGCGTTATTTGCACTGAATGTCATGTCTCAAAGATGCCTTGATATAAATCAGGATGTATATATGTGCTTCATAGACTACAATAAGGCCTTTGACAAAGTGAGACATGATCACCTTATCAGTCTATTGACGGAAAAGAACCTCGATAAAAGAGACATCAGAATTATATCGAATATTTATTACAATCAGAAAGCAGTAGTGCTAGTGGAGCATGAGACGACTGAAGAAGTCGAAATAAAAAGAGGAGTGAGACAAGGGTGTATACTTTCACCGACCTTGTTCAATCTTTACTCTGAGGACATAATGAATAGAGCACTTATTGACCAATTCGTTGGTATTAAAATAAATGGAATTTTAATAAACAACCTCAGATACGCCGATGACACAGTACTTATCGCAGAAACACTCGAGGATCTCCAGACCTTAGTCAATAGAGTAGCAACAGTCAGTGAAGAATATGGACTGTCACTAAACATAAGAAAAACAAAATGCATGTTAATATCCAAATCAACCCAAAATGTCCCAGATATACGCATACAGGGTCAAAATATAGAACAAGTAAGAAAATACAACTATTTAGGCACCGTCATCAATGAAAATAACGATAGCTCTGAAGAAATCAAAATCCGGATAGAGAAAGCAAGAGCCGTATTCACGAAAATGAAGAAAGTGTTCTGTGGTAGAGACCTGAGTCTTAAATTAAAGGTTCGTCTGGCAAGATGTTACGTACTGTCAGTTTTGTTTTATGGAATGGAGGCATGGACGCTTAAAAAGATCGATATTAACAAGTTGGAAGCCTTTGAATTGTGGATGTACCGCAGAATGTTAAGAATATCATGGATGGAGAAAATCACAAACGCTGAAGTACTGAGGAGAGTGAATAAAGAAAAGGAGGTCATACTTACAATTAAAAAACGAAAATTACAATACCTGGGACACGTTACGAGAGGAGAAAGATATCAACTACTGAGAACTATTATGCAGGGAAAAATTATGGGAAAGAGATCTGTAGGAAGAAGACGAAACTCTTGGTTAAAAAATCTAAGAGAATGGTATAATTGCAGCAATAACCAGCTGTTTAGGTCAGCAGTCTCGAAAATACGTATAGCTCTGATGATCGCCAAACTTCGGAGCGAAGACGGCACCTAAAGAAGAAGATATATATATATATATATATATATATATATATATATATATATATATATATATATAGTTTTCATATTCTCTGCATGAAAGAAGAATTACATATATAACAAATACTTGCTACATATTATAGCAAACAGTGAAAGATAGCTCCCATAAATTACTATGTATGCAGAATAATTTTTAAACTTTATTATCCAGAAATTAATTAGGAATAGTTACTTACCTTTCCAGTGGATATTCGGTCTCATTTACAAATGAGTAAGGCCATTTTCCCTTTTCAATTTCAACCTGTTTTTCTGCATCAGGCACTACTTGTTCATTACTTCCAGTGTTGAAATAGATCAGAAATGGACCGTACATATGTTTCCATCCTGGGGGAGCATCTAGTGCTGGGAAACCAAAGTGTCCACTTACAAAATAGTTAGTGATTAATGGATACTCGTGAACTGTTATGTCCTGTTTCATAGCACCACCACCTGAAAGTGAATAATTAGTTAATGATTTGGCAACACAGTTAAGTGAGCGTATTTTCATTCTCTTCTATTAATACTGCGTCATCGGTATAGCACAGGATTTCAATTTGTTCGCCCCTTTTGTAACCCTTTAATGTGAGCACTTATTCTATTATTTCGTTCAACATGATTTTGAGAGGATGTCCTCGTCAAATACCGTTACATTCATGTTTCAGCTGAGTAATAATTGTACACAGTCAGATGTCTTTTCCGTTATTTGTCTCATAACGAATACGGCGTCCATCATCTTTCAGATCTAAAATCTTTGTTGTTTTTCTGATGTGGTGAAGAAATTGTATTTGATACGATCCTTCTTGTTAGTTTTAGGATTTATTTCTCTATAGTTCGATAGTATTTTCTTTTCTTCTTTTTTAAACAAGATAATTGTGGTGCCAGTAAACCATCCATTTGGAATTCTTTATAGGAGAAATATTTTGTAGATAAAATTTATGTGCACTACGAGTGTTTCAATCATATTTCAGCAGCTCATTTGGTATCATATTCTGTCTTAAGCTTTTTCGGTGGAGAACTCGCTGCAGATCTGATATATGAATCTGGGTTGATTCTGCATTATTAAGTTCAGTTTTACGGTCTTCTGTCTCGAAGAGTTTTTTGAGCTAGTCGATTCAATTTTTCTTTTTTTATTTAATATTTTTCTACTAACTCTCTCATTTCCTTCTCTTGATTTCTAATCAAGTGCTATATCTGCTTTTATAATCTGTAGAAATAATTTTTCATTCGCTTGGAGAACTTTTGCAAAAATCTATTTTTACTTGTCTTACGAATATTGTGGTTTCATTACGGATTCTTGTATTCTGTTAGGGTTCTTAAAGTTGAGGCTGTTTTAGATTTTTTTTAGTGCATTAATTTAATTTCTTCATAGAAACCTAGGGTACTCATTTCTTTCTTTAATTTTAGTTCGTATACCAAGAGACTCTTGTGCTGCTCCAAGAATTTTTTTTTAATTTTTCCTGCTAAGATCGCTACGGACTTGTACATTAAAATCAATGAAGATCAAAAATTAAAAGAACTGAGCTCTGGAAATTGCTCAGAGAACTTAATATTTGCTGGGAAAAATCAGATAGGAAATCTGTTCTTATAGATCGTCCGAAAAATGTCCGTTGGAGAAGAAAATATCTCTCTCAAGTAAAAGATAGAGTTGCTAGAAATAACACAACTTACAAAATTAGTAATTTAACTGAACTTTTGAAAGATTTTTTTTTAATGAAGTTACTGTAAAAAATTGGGAAAAATCCATATAATAAAAGATTAAAAGAAAATGTGGAAACTCTATCTCGTGAACAGTGAGATAGAGGAACCAATTGTAATTAATTTGAGCGCATATAGCATTAGCGCATTAGGTACTTAATATTTACCAGCGTAAACAATAAATAAACTGAAACGTCAAATGTCCTAAAAATGTTTTTAATTAATAATAAAATGACCGATAGCTCCAAAAAAATTTTAATATTATGTGAATGAATTTATTTTTTATACATGTTTAACTTCTTGTTTTTTTGACAATGGGTATTTTGTAAGTATTTAAATTATAACTTAGCATTTTTTGAGAGAAAGAGGCTGCGTTTTAGTCTGAATGTGCCTAAAATGGTTTCTATGCCAAACTTAAAAATAATAAAAATACAGTTGTGATTTGTGTTAAATATCTCAAAATTATCTATATTTTCTAATGTAGGTGAATTATTAAGAAATCATAAGAAATTAAATAATATTATAAAAACGTTTTATTTTAAGTTTATTATCGAAATAATATTCTATGCCATAATTAATGAGTGATAAAATAAACCTCCTTCCGCCGCCTATGACAAGGATTAAAATCCTTTTTAACACTTCACACATTCAAATATCTATTGTTATCCAACCCAAATAGTCCATTATTATGGACCGGTATTTTTGATTATAAAATTTTTAACCCATTACTATGAAAATAGATTTCGCCCAAGATACCGAACTCAAGAACAAAGGTAGTTTGCGAAGAAAAAAAAGGGTAAAAAATGATTTATTGCTCTCTCTAGTTCTTGAATAAACTATAGTATAAGAGGCAAAATCGGATCTATTTTCCTGAACTCAAAGCTTTGGGGGGGGGGGGAATCGCCCTCCCCCCACCGCCCCGCTGGATCCGCGCCTCGCTATAACTGAGGGAGTAAGCAATTGTTTTCTATGTTGTCAGGGTAAGAATTCTCCAATAGAATATCATTAAGATGGGGCAATACCTCTGCTCTAAAATTCGGGTATGTCAGTTTGACAGCTCTATTTTTCATACCTAAGATGAGATTTATTTTTGATCTTATAGGAACCATACTGTTCTAACAGATTCATTAGTTACCATTCGTACCATCCTACGAGATCAAAAATCTATCTAATCTTAGGCGTGAAAAATAGAGCTGTCAAACGAACACACCCGAATTTTAGAGCAGAGGCATTGCGCCAACTTAATGATATACATTGGAGAATTCTTACCCTTATAACATTATTAAAAACTCTCTCTATAATACCAAATATAATATTCCGGAAATCATTTTTGAAATACCTTCTCAACCGTCTCTTTTGCATATCAATCTTTATTTATTTATAAAATTTCTGATAGTTCAACTTAATTTCTGTCGCTGAGCAAAGTACACCTTATAGTTTGTCCTTAGCGATTTATCTTGTTTGTGCTTGTTTTTATATATTAGTTGAGATTAGTGAGATACCCATAAGATATGGCTTCTACATCTATATTTATTCCAAAATCGTTAAACCAAGGCATTTTTTCCACAACGCAAAACTGATTACGATGAATGTTTATGATGCCTTAAGATATCAATGTTTAGATAATAATATTAAAACTCTATTGAGATGTGTTCCAATATGACAAAAATTGGAAAATCTAATATGTTCCGAATACGAAAGGAGAAAAAAAAAACGACTGGAATTGTTAGTACTCCCAAGCCACATTCGTACATTAATCTGAATGTACCTAAAACGATTTCTATGCCAAAATTAAAAATAATAAAAATACAGTTGTGATTTGTGTTAAATATGTCAAAATTATCTATATTTTCTAATGTAGTAATCATAAGAAATAAAGTAATAATATAAAAACTTTTTATTTTGAGTTTATTACCGAAATAATATTCTATGCCATAAATACTTAGTGAGAAAATAAACCTCCTTCTGACGCCTACGACAAGGATTAAAATCATTTTTAACACTTCACACATCCAAATATCTATTGCTATCCAACCCAAATATTCCAGTATTATAGACCGGTATTTTTGATTATAAAATTTCTAACCAATTCCTATGAAAAATATATGTGTCTAACAGATTTTGCCAAAGACACCGGGCTAAAGAACAGAGGTAGTTTGCGAAGAAAAAAAAGGGTAAAAAATGATTTATTACTCTCTCTAGTTCTTGAATATACTATAGTATAAGAGGCAAAATCGGGTCTATTTTTCTGACCTCAAGGCTCTTGGGGGGGGGGGGGCGATCGCCCCCACCGCCCCCCCCCTTGGATCCGCGCCTGCTTCCCATCGTAATGAGATTAATAAAGGTTTGCCCTCTTATGCTCTGGCTTAACATGTTTTTCATCAAGATCACATCATCAACTGGCACTGAGATACTAGAAAGAGTTCCTGCATATCATAAATGGCTCTTTCTTGAAATGAAACCAAGAAAGCAGCACCATGAATAAAAAAAAGTGACACCGAGAGTCTGCGTGCCATTTACACTTATATTTTAAAGATGGAAAAAAAGTATTTAAGCCTCCTGGACAGTCTATCTTCAGATGAATAATTTTCTTCATTAAATTCTCTTATATCATGAAAAAAATATCAAACAAGTAATTTTTTTTTTAATTTATAATCTATTTTTGTTAAATCTCATATTTGACTACGCTACTGTTTATGGATCCGTATTTTCCTTAACTACTTAGGCCACCCGCGCCACTGCACGATTGTCATATGACATTTGTCACTACAAAATGTTGAATTAGGTCAAGTAAGATGTTTGGCAGTTTCGTGATTTCTAGAATTTCGACAAATTTTTATAATCCTATCAAAATATACCTCTAAATATAATTAGAAAGTGCTAATGTTGGGTTTTCCTTGTTTCATATTCAAATCACATTGATAAATTACTTAATAATTTAAGGTTAGGTTAATACTCTAACTGTTTAATTAATAACTGTGGAGATGTGAAGAAGAAATAAATAAATTCTCTAAAGCTTGACATAATCAAAAAGGGTTTTCCTTACCAAGGCCTACAAATTTAAATAGACTACATCTCCAATAACCCTAATTTGGAATATTATATATATATATATATATATATATATATATATATATATATATATATATATGTCAGATATTTTCACGGGTGTGATGTGTAATCGAAGGTTTTCGGGCATCCCGTGTATGTGATGGTGAATGAGATTTCACCGAAACGTCAGCTGCCTTACAGTCCTGAGAGGGACTCAGCACATACACGGGATGCCAGAAAACCTTCGATTACATATATATATATATATATATATATATATATATATATATATATATATATATATATATATATATATATATATATATATATATACCGTAATACCACAGATTTTTCTGCATAATTTCGACTATTGTTTTCGACTTAAATTTTTGTTTAAAATAGTAAATAATTACCATGGTATTCTCGGCTAGGTGATATAACGAACGCTCCATATCCACCTCCGTAGACTCCTTGGTAATGAGTTTCTCTTATGTATACAGCATAGTCGTATTTAGTGTAGTAAGTCCCATTTGGGAATTCATAAGTTGCATCCTGGACCATAGTACAGTTGACTAGATCATCTTGATTAGGAATAGTACCCGAGCGAACCGAATTGGTACCTTGATGTAGTAAGCGTGGTTGAAATCTAAAGACCTGCAAAAGACGGATTGTAATATAGAAGGTATTTGGGTATTTTTCTTCCTGATATCCAAAATACATTGTCATTTCTTTTAATGATTTAACCAGGAAATAAACTATAACCAAAAAATTATATTTATCGAGATCATGTAACATAAAAAAAGATAGATATGAATCAAAATATCACCATGGAACTTTCACATACTTCTTTAATTGTTATCTGTGGTAATGACAACTTATTTAATAGTACAAGTTTTCACTGTAAATTAAAATTCTTACCACTGGAATGTTGGGATACAGACATACTTGCCAAAAATTTTTAGCACCCATCTTAAATGAGGGAAAACGACTGGCACTATTTTCATGATACGTTTATTAGGGAATGAATTATGATTATTTTACACAGCTGCATTTCTGGAAAAGGTAGAAATTCGGGCAAAAATCTGACGTACAATAAGTAGAACTTTTCGACTATTTTAACCTTAAACACAGTTTGCAAGTTATACAAAGGACGTAACTAATTATAATAATAAACTCGTTATTTAAAAAACGCTGATTTTTTTTTTAAATCCTTCGAGTACGTCGATTTTGTTTTTGTGGTATGAATTATTTCAAATATATTAAATTTTACAGGGTAACTCAAAAGAAGCTGTGCTATAATCAGCTTTGGTTTTTTCAATAGTGACCCCCAATTTTTCTAACACTTCTTAACTACTTGTAAAATTCTGAACATTTTTTCTCTTTCCTGTCTTATACCTAAAAGTAACTGTTTTCGATTTATTAACAGTTAAATCTCAAAATGAACTACAATAATATTTTTTCGTAGTTCTGATAATTAAAGAGAATAATGGGCTTAAAAATGCCCGTTTTTGTGAAGTCAGAAAATTGAAACAGTCTGTTAATTTCCATCCAAAAAACGTATAAAAAATACACCTTTGAGCGTTTCTTATAAAGAATCGAATAAAAATTATTTATATAAAATCTTTTCTCAAATGTAAATTTGATGTGAAATGCCCCATATATGCAGCTGACGAACGACAGCCGAGGTTGCAGCCTAACATTAGGCTTGCAGAGTAATGACATTGATATTAAAATTAGAGCGCAAGGCTTCGTTGTGAACCGTTGACTTCTTTAAAGTAAGTTTTTGGCTAGTCAGTTTTGAAATTTTCTCCATTAAGTGATTTGATTTAGTAATTTTTGTAGGTTTTTAAGAGAAAAATTGGTAAAACACCTCTTTGTAAGCATCCGGTACTGTAGTACGTTGAAGATGTTATTATGAGGCAATTTGGTTTAATTCATAGACATAGTAGAGAATAGACCAGGCTAGTCATTCATGAATAGGAAATTTATAAGCGCCAACATGTTTGTAGGCCAGGGGTTAGAGGGGTGTCATAGCTCACAATCTATCATACGCCAGCGGCGTAACAATTTTAAAACGAATAAAAATATCAATTAATATTCTATGATGCTTTTATTTGCAGAATTGAAATAAATATTTTTTTATAAGAAATAGTTAATTACTCTATCTATATGTCCTGATACGGAAGTTGTTGTACTTGAACATAAATCAGTATTCAATATAAAAATAATTGTAATATTCATATCTTTTATCTTTCACGACATTAATGATTTGAAATAAACTTTTTTATCCAATCCACTAGTTATTATTTAAAACAGAGTACCATGTAAGAATTATCCAAGTCCAAAGTAAAAAATTGTGTAATATTTTGCCGGATTGTAGTTAAGTGGCTAATTAATGCCCACAATTTTAAAATCGGCAAAAACTTTGTTTCTTGAATATTACTGTGATTGAAATTTTTTTTCTAAAATTTATGGACTCGCTGTCTATTTTTATTATTCCTAACGTGTCTATGCCGTACAGACACTAGCATATGAAATTTAACGTCAGCCATGAACATTGTAAAAAAGTAGTCTTACCAAAGTTCTAATGTCTCAAATATTGAAGTGCAATAAATGTAACGACGTCGTGGTATGCAAATATGACTACTTTGACGTTTGATTAGTATACCAATTATTTGTAAAAATAATAACACTTGTACAAAATTCCTAAACCGAGAAAATGGAGATATTTTTTGTAAGTTAATAAATGAAGCAAATCAAAAATGGAAATATTTAAAATATATATATTCGACGGTGTATGTGTTCAGGAGAAAATAGAGTATTTACAACTTCATTTTCAAGAAATAACCTGTTAATATTTGTATATAATTTCAATTATGATTTGGAATATATATGATAGACTGTTTCAATTTAGGTATTAATCTGAAAGACTTGTTACAGTTAAACCTGTTTCACTAACAGTCCCCAAACTCCAATCATAAGAAATTGGTATTTAAAGAAATACAATAAAACAAATTAATAAAAATAAAATTGTATATTACAAAAGCAAATAACAATTAAATTTATTTGCCCATCAGGTTTTGGCAGTACTATTGTTGAAAATTTTTAATATTTCGAATCGACAATCTGTCATGTGTTTCTAACGGAAATTATTTATTTTAATATGATTAGTGTATTTCTTGATTTTCACTGTTTCTTGTATCCTAAAATATTTATGACAAAATATACCGATAAGGAAATGTGTGGGATAAAAATAAGTATATGCTAATATTAAATATATTACTTGTTGGTCATATTACAATTATATACATAAAACAGAATAACGTACAATAAAATATTCTTTTTTTTCTTACTGACTGACATTATCTAATTTGTGTAAAGCAAATCTGAGACTATGTAACTATCGGACATCGAATAAAAATAAATAAACATTGCAGAAATTAAAGTTTCATTTCTGGACTTTTCACACATGGCAGTTATTAGGCAAGTCATATATTTATTTATAACGTTTATGAGCTTTTTTTTGCAGATTTTGTAATATTTGGTTAAATGAAAATTTTACACTTTTACAAGTAATAGGGAAAACAAAAATTAAGGAAAAAATTGTAAAAAGATAGAAAAAGCGGCACTATTTGGTGTAATATTACGAGGGAAATGTTAATGAAAAATAATAGAAAATGGTGGGCTTCTATTATGTTGGTCTCACTTTAAAACACGAACACCATCAAATCGATTATAGAAATCGTTTGGGCAAGATTTTATCTTGTAGTCCTAATATATTAATCCAAAGGTCTCGGCGGTTAGAATCACTGGGAAACCTATAAAAAATCACTGATAACAAAATCTAAAATCCCAAATTACCCGCCTATGATACCAAACTTAACCTAAATTATGTCATAGTCCAATTTTCGGCAAACTTGGCACTGATTGACCATTTTGTCACTAATGAATAATTAGTCACTTACAAAAACACTTTTGGAATTACAAAAAATTAAAAAACGATCCAAGACACACAATGTCAACCACAAAAATGTCATATGTCAAAATTTTTATGAATGGACCGGATTCAACCTTGATCGTAAGATAGCGTAAAAGAAATTTGCGAGGTTGCCAGATTTCATAGTTTATCACATTACTTAGAAATCTTGAATTCTCTGGGAGTTAAACTGAAGCATTATAAAGCATACTATTTTAAAGATATTAGTTTACTGTTGTAACAATAAATTGTTTATAAATATTATATGAAATATATTATCATAATAATATTTTTTTTTTTTCATAAAAATTGGGTATTAACAAATTATATTGTTTTCCCTTATTTTTTTCCAAAACAGTTGGCAAATTACTACTGATTGTGACCCATTCGTGGCGTTTTGTTTTTGTAAACATTCCATGTCCAGACGTCCATGGTTTAATTCCTGGGAACAGGGTGTATAGACCCTCTTCATTACAGAGATGACTCTGTCTGGTTTGGTGTAGTATCAAATTACATTATTTTTTTTTGCATCTTATGTATCATGTCTTGGTTAATCCTAATTTATTCTGCAGATCTTAAATGTTTATGATTTGCATTTATGGATCATACATTTGCATACCATAATCAGTTCGTGTATCACTTATCCAAACGAATTTCCGCCAGATAATATAGTAAAAGTTCACACTTTTCTTAATGGTATTGTCGTAAATAGGTGGATTAGAAGAAGGGGCTTATTGAGTGACCGCCGAGGTTTCCAGACCTAAATTCTCTTGACTTCTTTTTGTGCGGTTACCTTAAAAGTAATGTTTTCCAAAATAAGACAATTAAACAATGGGATTATTCAAGAAATACGGTCAGTTACTACAAAATTAATCACAAATGTTCTGAACAAATTTATAAATCGCTTAGGCTACTGCCAATTAACCCATGGAAAGCAATTTCAACATTCAATAAAATGCTTAATTAACTGTTTTTACTACTTTATTTCAAGTTTTAACTGTAGATAAATCGAAAACAGTTACATTTAGGGATAGGACATGTAATAGAAAGAAATGTTTAGAATTTTACAGGGAGTCTAAAAGTTTATAAAAAACTGGGGATCACACTACTTAACAAATCAAAGTTGATTAATTATAGCATAGCTTCTTTTGAACCATTCTGTACGATTTAATATACTGGTAAAAAATTTGAACTATTAAGGCTCACACGTCTATAGGAAGTTATTCATGATGTGTCGATCATGTTAATTATTGAGTCAGTTATGAAACAGGCCATTAAATATATCAGAAACGACAATAAATGTAATCTTGTAATCTTGTAATTAGGGGTTTTTATAGCTAGACTTTTTTGTCTCCGTCAATAAGGTTTAGGATTTCCTGTAGTCAGGGGCAGATACAAGGACGGCGATGGGGACGATCGCTCCCCCCCTCCCCTCCAAGATCTTCGAATTCAGGAAAATACACCCAATTTCGCCCATTTCACTAGGAATATGAATGCTGTTGGCATCTCCCCCCACCCCCAGGCGACAACTTGCTTTCGCTTGCCTTCATCTGCTCCCCAAACGCTTTGAGTTTAGAAAAATAGACCTGACCCTGCCCCTTATCTAGGAATGTGAATGCTGTTGGAATCTCCCCTCCCCCGTCGACAACACGCTTTCGCTTGCAATCGCCTCCCCCCCCCCCCCAAAGCTTTAAATTCGGAACTGCTGGTTTCTTCACTCCATCGACAACTTGCTTTCACCTGCCATACTGTATTTTTGTGATATCACCGCCCTCCCCCCCAAAGAGAGAGGCTGGATTCGCCCCTGCCTGTAACCTCTACAGGTGAAATAGCCATGAAGCCCTTTGGGATAATGGGTATCCGGTATTATGGGAACATGGCCATACACTATTATATGTGTTGATTAAAAAGATACTACGTCACTGACTTACCATTCTTGTCTCGCCTAATCCTACATTAACGTCCTTATTATTCGCGTACTTAGCATAACAATAAATTCCACTAAGTCCATCTTCCATGATGTAATGTAACTCAATATCAAACATATTCTCTGTACTTTTTTCCGTCCAATAAAAATGCACTCTGGTACTTGTTTCTTCTACAACATGGAGACTGTCTGCCCAAAACATTCCGTACGTCCCTGTTGAAAATTTAGACACATAACTTAGAATCAGTGTTAAGGTTGGACGGAAAAGTCTAGAATGAATTTCTGAATTAAAAGAGGGCGTCACAATGACATTTTGAAAGCTGCATGTCGCTCTACTATTATTGTGCGTTATACTGATGTATACATATCATATACATACAGGGTGAGTCAACGATTGAATGAAGTAAGTTTGTGCCTTTTCGGCGAAATTTACAAAGAAACTATATTTATTGTTTGATATAGTTTATTTTTACGCAGATTTTAAAAATATTTAGGACTCTACAGGGTGAGCCAAAAAACTAGGACAGCATAAAGTTGTATTTTTTAAAATAAAACACCCTATATACGAATCATATTTTCGATTTAGCTTATAATTTTAAATCTTTTTTATTAAGGGTTTACTATAACAAAACTTTATAGTTTCTGAGATAATTAAGTTTAAAGAAAAAAAGTCACATTTTCAAGCATCAATTCAATCCTAAATAACGTTTTTAATTTTGTGACAAATATATTTAAATTTGGAATTTAGCAAGGCCAAGGACAAGTTAACATAATTTTTACCTAATATTTGCAATAAAAGCTACAGGGTGTTGAACACATCGGCTCAAATTTGAACAAGTTTAAATGAATAAATATCTTTTTTTTTAAATGGTACACCCTGTATATTTTCATGTTATTTAATAGAGTAATAAAAACCCTAAAAGTTTTGTTCAATATATCCTATACCTATTTATAATAGTTTTTGAGATATTTCAGTTTTTCTTATTTTCCATACTTTTTTACAGAAATAGTCTTCATTATCATAGTAGCCATGTAAAATAATAAAAAGAAACTACAGAAACAAACAGAATGTGGTTAAATATGATGAAATACATTATTCGTTATATTACAACGGCAATAGTTTAATTAACATAATGTGAAAAAATTAACACAACAATAACGACAAGGCAAATACATATTTACTTTTATACTAAATTGAAACAAATAAATTACCTATCAAATACTGAGATTAATTATTTCTTTTTAATAAGTGTTCGAATAAACGACCCTCTTGTGCAATGCACAAATTTAGTCTTTTTTGCAGATTTTCTCGGACCCTGGACAAAATTAGTGGCGTTATTGTTCTACAGGTATGCCTAATCCTGTTTCGTATATCTTCCACTGTTGTTGGTGGATTAACATACACCTTATTTTTAATATAACCCCATAGGAAGAAATCTAATGGGGTGATGTCGCAAGACCTTGGTGGCCACTCAATGAAACCCCCACGTCCAATCCATTTTTGCGGATATCGTTGGTCCAAAAACGCACGAACTTCACGATGGAGGCGCACCATCGTGCTGGAACCACATATTATCGAGCTCATCTCTATCGAGACCTTGAAGCAGTTGGGGTAGTTCTTCTTGTAGAAAGTTCAGGTAACTATGGCCATTTAGTGGTTCATTAAAAAAGTGGGGTCCAATAATTCGATTATGATGAATACCACACCAAACATTTAATGACCAGTGGTTTTGATGTTGCACCTCTCTAATCCAAAATGGGTTTTCTGTGGCATAATAATGCATGTTGCGTCTATTTACGGCACCATTACTTCTAAAAGTAGCTTCATCACTAAACATTACCTTGCATAATAAATTTGGATTTAATTGAATCTCCGCATTTATTGTACGACAAAAGTTTACACGACTTTCAAAATCCTGTCCATGCAATTCTTGGTGTAATTCCATGTGATATGGATGATACCTATATTTCTTGGTAGTACGATTAGCGGTGGATTGTGATATTTCACATAATGCTGCTAACTGACGGCTACCAATATAAGGATTTTCCTGAACATTTAACAATACTTGTAGTTCTTTTTCTTCATTAGTTACTGGTTTGTTGACCACTTTACGTTTTGGATAATCAACAGTACTAGAAGAATCAAATCTTTGCATTAAGTTTTGAAAAGTATGGGTATTAGGCTGGCGTCGATTAGGATACTTCATTTTGTAAATTCTTTGAGCAAGAAGGCAATTTTTTTGAGCCTCTCCTATTGTATAAATCATATCTATTAACTCATTCTAAGGAAAATTCATTTTACAATATAAGATGAATGCAAAAAAAAAACCACACTACACTACATAAAAACCAAAAGAAGCGATTGCGGTTATAAATTTGACACACAGAAAAATGTTCTTTTACATTGTTTTTGCCATGGCTACTATGATAATGAAGACTATTTCTAGAAAAAGTTTGGAAAATAAGAAAAACTGAAATATCTCAAAAACTATTATAAATAGGTATAGGATATATTGAACAAAACTTTTAGGGTTTTTATTACTCTATTAAATAACATGAAAATATACAGGGTGTACCATTTAAAAAAAGATATTTATTCATTTAAACTTGTTCAAATTTGAGCCGATGTGTTCAACACCCTGTAGCTTTTATTGCAAATATTAGGTAAAAATTATGTTAACTTGTCCTTGGCCTTGCTAAATTCCAAATTTGAATATATTTGTCACAAAATTGAAAACGTTATTTAGGATTAAATTGATGCTTGAAAATGTGACTTTTTTTCTTTAAACTTAATTATCTCAGAAACTATAAAGTTTTGTTATAGTAAACCCTTAACAAAAAAGATTTAAAATTATAAGCTAAATCGAAAATACGATTCGTATATAGGGTGTTCTATTTAAAAAAATACAACTTTATGCTGTCCTAGTTTTTTGGCCCACCCTGTAGAGTCCTAAATATTTTTAAAATCTGCGTAAAAATAAACTGTATCAAACAATAAATATAGTTTCTTTGTAAATTTCACCGAAAAGGCACAAACCTACTTCATCCAATCGTTGACTCACCCTGTACACTCTATCTATCATGGTAAGACAAAAATCTAAGAGTTTGTAATGAATTATTTGCTCAGTAAGAGTTCAATGCAAAAAGAAATTGATGAAATGGCTAAAGGCATTGAAATATAATTATTCGATTGCTCGAAGATATGTAAATTTGCCATTCAACTCGATGAGTCCACTCTGTTTATACTGTCAGTTGTTTTCTGTGAATTTTGTTCTTGGTTCACTATAGCTCCATTGAAGAGACCATTACGTGATGGAAAACAGTATAGCGAGAGAATCAAAGTGGAATTTGTAGGAAATAAACTGTCAACCTTATCTTTCAAGTTGTGAAGGAGAAAATAAAATATCTTGTTAAAATTCATTTAACCAACTATAGATAATTTCTTTACATTTTATTTAATTTTTTCAAACTTTGTAGATAATGTTGAACAATAAATGATAAAAAATTCGTAATATTAATTAAAAATAATTATGAAAAATTAGGTAGTTTGTTGAGTTTAAAACTTACTCACCTTTATTCCAATCCAAATAAAAAGTAGTTTGATGATCTGCGGCAATATTTGTTCCGTTAACGTAAACGCTTGAAATCGATGCGTGTTCGTTGAAATTTAATTCAACGAAATCATTTTTTATTTGAACTGCTGTACCATTAACAGTTAAACTTACTGCGGCATATGTTTTTAAAAAGAGTGATAAATACACTAAAAAACCCAAAAACAGATTTTGAGTTCCCATTTTCAAAATACTACACGTAAACTATAGAGAAAGGCAACAATTTGCTGTACTGCGTTTTTACTAAACTTTTCATCTGCTTTTATAACCAAATTTTCGAATTTTTTCTTTTTTGCCTTTTACAATAAGTAGGGGAAGTCAGAGCAAATTAATTTTGTGTGCTTACATAAATTCTAATTTTATCAACAAATCAGGAACCGATTTTTGGAAGCCGGTCAAGTTAGTGATTTCTTTTACAAAAAGTCTAACCAGAAATTACATTATGGAAAGGAGGGAAAATCCAAAAATTTGTGAAATCGGGTAGGTCTTCAAAAGTGTAATTAAATATATTATATAGTATTTTAATTTAGTCACTTCGTTTGCAAATTTGAGCCTTCAAAGTGGCCTTTAAAAATTACCCTTCTTTAAATTTTTCGAGAGTTAGTTTTAAAAATCTGAAAAAGTTCTGACTAGGTGACGCCGCTGGCGAAATAGACTGTGAACAATACACCCGACTAAGCCCTGATCTACAAACATGTTGGCACCTATAAGTTGCCTATCTACGAATCACTAGCCTAATCCATTAACTCTTATGTCATTGATTGGATTTCAAATATACCAATGTTTTAAAAACACCAATTTTGAAACAATCCTAAATAATACTCTCGAAGATTTTTAAAAAATCAAAAATTCAGTAAGAAATAAATAAATCAATCTGCCGTATTTAAATAGTTGTTATACAGGGTGATTTAAAAATCGATCACGAAACTTAAGGGGGTGATTCTACTTGACAAAATAAGGGTAGAGCTTCATATAATTTTTTTTCAAAATGTCATTCGTTTTCGAGTTACAAGCCGTCCAAGTTCAAGTTTTTATTTTTTGTTTTTTGAATTACTCGCTTACAGGAAAACCGATTTGACTAATATTTGAAAGATAGGCTAAGTCTTCTGCGCTTCATCATTTTAGTAACAATTCACATTGATTGTTTGCCGCTAGAGGGCACTTTACCTACATTGAAAATTGTTTTTTTGTCATAATTTTTTAGTGTTGACAGCTACAGTAGTTTTTGGCATAATTTCTGAAAGACTGATGCCAGGCCTTTAAAAAAGGTGCTCTTTATTTACATCGCTAAACCCAACGGTTTAGACGTAAATCACCCTTAAAAATTAAGTGGTAAATTTACTTTTCTCATTTCATTACCACCAGCTACCAGGTAAATAGCTATCAAAGTATACTAGAGCTGTCAGTTTAACATCAAATAAATTCGCTTTTTAAACTATTTAATTTATAATCTTAAAATAACTAATAATGGCTAATCACCAATATTCAAATATCGAATATTGTGATATCCATTTTTGTTATGGAAAAGCAAATGGTAATGCAGAGTTGGCAAGAAGATATTATATGGAGAGTTATCCGGAAAGAAATATCCCTCATGCTCAAACATTTTCCAGTGTGCACAGGAGGCTTGCGGAATGTGGTTCCTTTAAAAGTTATAATGGAAATAGGGGAAGACTTAGAACTGCTAGAAACGTGCAACAAGAAGAAAGAGTGCTTGAAATTATTGAAGATAATCCAGGTATTAGTACTAGAAAAATTGGGAATGAAGTGCGGCTCTGTCAGGCTAGTTCATGGAGGATACTAAGAGAAGAACAACTCTACCCGTTTCATTCAAAAAAGGTGCAGGCTCTTTATGACGATGATCGGCCGAGACGGTTGGAAATGTGCAATCAGATCCTAGCTAAGTATGAACACGATAATCGATTAATTGGCGTCATATTATTCACTGACGAAGCTGGTTTCACTCGTGATGGCATAACAAATCTACACAACATCCACACATATGCTTACGAGAACCCAAACAATGTGGTAGAAACGAAACATCAGCGTAGATTTTCACTAAATGTGTGGGCAGGGATAATAGGAGATTACCTTATTGGTCCTCATTTCTTTGATGGCCCATTAACTGGTGACGTATACTTAGATTTTATCCAAAATCGTCTCCCATTGTATCTGGAAGATGTGCCATTGGAAGTAAGGGCCAACATGTGGATCCTCCAAGACGGAGCTCCGCCCCACTTTAGTATACGTGTCCGACAGTATTTGAATGCAACGTATCCTGAGCGATGGATAGGACGAAGTGGACCATTGGCATGGGCAGCGAGGTCACCAGAACTTAATCCTATGGATTTTTTCTTTTGGGGTCATTTGAAACAATTGGTGTACGATATTCCAGTAATCAACGTCGAGGATCTTCGCTTCAGGATAATCGAAAAGTGCCAAATTATTAAAGAAACACCAGAAATTTTTCATCGAGTTAGGCGACATTTTTTGAAGAGTGTTAGGAAATGTATGGAAGAAAATGGGGGACATTTTGAGAATCTTTTTTAGTTTGTTTAGTACTGTTTCATTAATTTTTATCAATTAAATGTATATCGCAATAATCCATAATATGAATATTTACTGATTAGCCATTATTAGTTATTTTAAGATTATAAATTAAATAGTTTAAAAAGCGAATTTATTTGATGTTAAACTGACAGCTCTAGTATACTTTGATAGCTATTTACCTGGTAGCTGGTGGTAATGAAATGAGAAAAGTAAATTTACCACTTAATTTTTAAGGGTGATTTACGTCTAAACCGTTGGGTTTAGCGATGTAAATAAAGAGCACCTTTTTTAAAGGCCTGGCATCAGTCTTTCAGAAATTATGCCAAAAACTACTGTAGCTGTCAACACTAAAAAATTATGACAAAAAAACAATTTTCAATGTAGGTAAAGTGCCCTCTAGCGGCAAACAATCAATGTGAATTGTTACTAAAATGATGAAGCGCAGAAGACTTAGCCTATCTTTCAAATATTAGTCAAATCGGTTTTCCTGTAAGCGAGTAATTCAAAAAACAAAAAATAAAAACTTGAACTTGGACGGCTTGTAACTCGAAAACGAATGACATTTTGAAAAAAAATTATATGAAGCTCTACCCTTATTTTGTCAAGTAGAATCACCCTCTTAAGTTTCGTGATCGATTTTTGAATCACCCTGTATATGTATTCTCCTTTCAGGCAGAGAATAGGGAAGAATATATACAAATAATTTATTTCCTGTCAATACAACTCTGGTTCTCTCTCCATACGCGTTTCGACCACCACGTTATTGGGGCTGTATTGGACTCAGAGCAATATTCGCAATAAATAACTGATATATTAAATATATATTGTAAAAGTAATATTCACAGGATATAATCTGTTTGTATATATTCTGTCCCTTTCTATGCCTGAAAGGAGAATACATATATAACAACTATTTAAATACGGCAAATAGATTTCTTTATTTCTAACTGAAATTTTGATTTTTAAAAAATTTTTCACTACTCCGGCAATTCATAGATGTCGTCCGACTGGTGGTATTTTTCAGTCTGACATCAAGGTCGCGGTCCTACCGACTTCTTTTGAATTTATATTTCATATATCAGTTATTTCCTGCG
The DNA here is from genome assembly GCA_034092305.1 of Diaprepes abbreviatus. NCBI lineage: Eukaryota > Metazoa > Arthropoda > Insecta > Coleoptera > Curculionidae > Diaprepes > Diaprepes abbreviatus. Next base: position 468,204 of record JASJET010000116.1, read on the forward strand.
AATATTGTTCTGGGTCCGATACAGCTCCACTGACGAGACCATAATGTGGTCGAAACGCCTATGGAGAGAGAACCAGAGTGGTATTTGCAGGAAATAAACTGTTTGTATATATTATTTCCTTTCCTCTGCCTGAAAGGAGAATACATATATACTGTTGAAAATGTACGTTTAAAAAAAACGAAACAGCGGAAAAAACAATTGTAAATTGTTTTTCTTATCTGCCTAAATGTTATAAAAGCATTTTTAAAAGAATTATGCATATTCGGCGACAAAATTTAACGTTAAAATTTGCGCTTGAATATCACGTTACTTTGTCGGTACGTCACCTGATTTTGGGACGTGACTTCCCGGAAAGTAAAATAACCATCAGATTTTATACAGAAATCGGCAGTAGTAGCAAAACTGAGGTAGTATTAAACGAGTAGCAGATCAGACCTAAGGAAAGAGAATATTCAAGGGGAGTAACGGAATTCAAAGTAGTTAACTTTCATCGCTTTTAGGACGGCTGAACAACCAAGAAGAGGTTACAACATCGACGATCTTTTAGAGGGCTGCGTTGCTGAAAGTGATAGTGTTTTTAAAATCATTTAAAATAAAGTACCTCCGAGGTCCCTGGACGAACTACTAGCTTTTACCCGAGTAATTGCCAAAGGCTTGGGCGCCTGAAGACTTTAAAAATCATAAACCAATTGCAAAACAATCAGTTTAAATACGGTGTATCGGGAGTCCTCTGGATATAAATAAATAGTGTCTAGGTAAGATAGGTTTTATTTCCCAGAGCCCGGTACACTACAGTTCGAAAGACGGGCGATATTCGGGATTGTATACGCGAACTGGTGTTGCATTCTCGGATCACCGTCATAAAGATCGCGTAACTATTCTAACTTGAATTTCCAATACTCAACAAATAAAATAAAATTTTCTCTTTCAGTCAGAAGAGTAAGAAGAAAAACTAAGAAGATTTTTTGCGGAAATTTAACGTTAAAGATATTTTAGGTTTTCGGTGAAAAATCGTAAAAAATTAGATTGAAAAACCTTACCCTTCAGAGACATTACGCTAGTTAAATTTTCCAATTTACTTGCGGAAAATTAGTTTTTCGTGAAAATCTAATTTTTGTCTTAATTTCTCTGTTACCCTTACTTTTTTCGACTTTGAAAATTTATAAAATTACGTCTAAGTTCAGTCACTCAAACTTTTCTTACCTATACTTTTTCTGCGATAAAATTTCGGTGTTGAAAATCATTGAGGATTTTAACAATAAATAAATAAATTTGCGACTTAGCGTTCGACTAAAGTTTAAACAATTTATCGGCAAGAAGAATAAATAAATTTACTCGGTAAAGTAGGTTCGTTGCGCCCAAAAAACATTTGGCCACGATAAAGTATACTTGACCCTTGCCCCCCTATGCTAATTATTTCTTCACAAAATAATTAGTATAAACCCTGAACTCTTATAAAAAACTTAAATTATTTTCATTTTATTATTAAGTCGTCTTGAGCATCCACCCTCGCTTCCCAGACGCATAACCCCATAGCCCCTTTTTAAATTTTGGTATAAAAGTTTTTCTTCTTCCAAATTTAAGAGCATGGCTCATCTTCCTCAGGTGTCCTCGACAAATATCAAGAAAGGTGAGGCAGCTTGGCTTTTCGCAGGGTCGGGTGGTTATAGTGGGTCCTCTCCGGCACGGCCTACACGGTGCCCTACCTTTCAATTTCCGGAACAACGTCCGATGTTCCAAAATTTTCAAACTAATTCTGTGCATACGTCATCATTTGAAGCGGAATTTAGGCAATTTCCGAGATTCATTAATGACAGTAGCATAGAGTTTAACCTAATGCCAGCTAACCCAGAAGCATCGGGATTTAGGCTTCACCAAATGCAACCAGAGAGACAATTCCTGGTGGAACAACTCACGAGTGCTACAGGACACAAACATCTCAAATATCAGAAACGGTTACTAGCGCAGATGTTATGTCAAATTTCGCGGCGATCGTATCAGATAATGGAACCGGCATACCCTTTGAACAGGTATGCAATTCAGATACCGACCGACCGACATTGCGATAATACCAATACTCTTTGCGGTCATTTTTGGGGAAAAAATCCGAAAGCTACAAGTTTAATGTAGAACTGCTGTCATCTTACAAGGCTATGTAATAACTACACTTTCTACATCCTTGGATTTTTTCCAGAAGATTTAGGTGCAGTGTCAGATAAATATGGAGAAAGATTTCACCAAGGTATTACTTAAACCAAAAAACCCAATAACAAAATATCGATCCCAAATATGTTGGCTTACTATTGCTAGACTTTTATTTGAAAAATCTTAACTAGTTTACTCAAATTTTGTTTAAAAAAATTAAATCAGTTAAACTGAACAAGAAATTAAACTTAAATTAATATATATTTTTGTATCCCCTATTCCAAGGCTTTGCTTCAAATCGATGGAGAAAGATTTCACCAAGACATTACTTAAACCGAAAAACACAACAACGAAATAATGATTCCAAATATGTTGGCTTACTACTGCTAGACTATTATATGAGAAAGCTCTACTAGTAACTATGAATGAAGAAAGATATCAAAATAGTTAAACTAAACAAGAAATTAAACTTAAGTTAATATATATTTTTTTATTCCATATTCCAACGCTTTCCTTAAAATCGGTGAGTGTTACCCAAATTGGTAATTTAAATTTTGGTTCAGCAACATAAAAAGTACCAAAAAGAAAAGAAAGTATTATTATTGAGAGATCTAAGAAACAGCTTCTTGGGTTAACAGCAAGAAAGTAGCAAGATTTATACCAGTAGGAAATACTATTTTAACTATACCTCCCTACTTAATTTTACCCTGAATACCCCAATATCATAATAGTTTTGCATTTGTCAATAAATTATCAAATCACTTAAAATTATTATCAAAGTTGGTATTTCCAAATTATGGATTTGAAAAATCGTCGACTTTAAGTATATTGATCGTCTACAAAAATTCAATATTGCATAATGTTATTTACTTTTCTGGTTTGTAAGTTTTGCTAGTAACTTACGAAAAAAATTATATTCAAGGATCTTCAATGGTATCTTTGAGAGAACTGCAGGGACAGGCAGGCTTGGAATGAAAGCATAGGAAGATCACAAAGCCGCAAACAAATAAGACTGAAATTTAAATATTTGGCAATTTTGTTTCTAGCGAGATTTTAGTCTCATCTGGCGTACCGCAAGGTTCGCATTTGGCTCCACTTTTATTTAATATTTTTATCAACGATGTGACTGAATGTGTGAAACATTCTAAATGTCTTTTATACGCTGACGATTTAAAGATTTTTCGAATAGTCAAGGATGTGGAAGATTGTATGAGACTTCAAGAATATTTGAATGCTGTAAGTGAATGGTACAATTTAAATGACATGCAATTGAATGTAAGCAAATGTTTTGTCTTGAGATTCTATCACATTAAGCATGTTATTCAATATGATTATTCGATTGGTGGTATATCACTTGAAACTAAAAAAGAGCTCAAAGACTTAGGAGTATATTTTGACAGCAATTTAAGTTTTAACTTTCATGTGAATCATATTACTAATAATTACTGGGCTTTATTAAAAGAACCTTGCATGACTTTAATAACATTGCTTCCTTTAGAACATTATCTTGTTCCTATGTTAGGTCAGTCTTGGAATATGCTTGCCAGGTATGGTCTCCTTACTACGAGCAATATATTCAACAGATTGAAAGAGTGCAAAAGAGATTCATTAGGTTTGTGGGTTTTTAAAATGGGGATACCAAGTGAAGACATAGTATATGAAGAAATACTTAAGGCCATTAATTTGATACCTCTTAAGAAAAGGAGAACATATATCGATACGCGCACCTTTTATAAAATTTTGCATGGATTAATAGATTGTCCCGAATTATTAGCTATGATAGACATAAATGTTCCACAGAGAGTTCTGAGAGAATTCAATCTGTTTAGTGTTCCTTATCACAGATGAAACTATGGCTTATCATCATCTCTTACTCGTTTTTCAATTACGGCGAATAAATTTGAAAATACTATCGATTGCTTTAATGATACATTGAATTCCTTGAGCTCAAAAATAAAGAATGCACTGTGATGTATGTAATCTAGTCGTTTTATCTGTAGATGGTAACTTGTTTTTAGTGTATGTATTTTATATTTGCTCACCTTCTGTATACCTCTTTGTTTTAACTTTTGTATTTGTAGGAGTATATTATACCCTATTTTATCTATATTGTATATCTTCAAGTTTATATATTTTTGTATTTGACTAATTATCTTATTATTTGTTCAATGTTTTGTTGTATATTTCTGTTCATGCGTCTGATACTAGGGATTTTTATATTATATTTATGTATTGATTTTTTTCTTTTGTAAATGGCTGGTCCGTCAATAAACATTTATTTATTTATTTATTTAAGACTCCGGATATATTATCCATTTCGGAGAGTTGGTTTATTGAATCTTACCTTGGGTTGCTAAATATTAGTATTTATAAAATATCGTCATATTTCAATAGACAACATCATGTCTAAGGTGGAATTGTAATTTATGCAAAAAACATATGGCATGTAGGGATGTGCTACGCATTAAATATTTTTTTCTAGAAATGGTTACTAAATGTTGTGCGGTATCACTTAAAATGAATGGAAAAAAATTTCTGTCATCTTTGTATTTAGACCCTCCGGGTGCCTACGTGCATGCTTTTGTTAAGAATATGAACAGCATCTTCAATTATTTTGTTTGTGGTGATTTTATTATTAATTGTTGTTGAATTGTTTGAACACAAAGGATTGTCAACCTACCAGGATAACTACAAATACTAATAGATTGGTCAGTTTTTCAAAAATTGACTACATTTGCACCAATATAGGTCAGAGCGAACAGGAGGAAAATTTAAATATTGCTGAACTTTTAGCAAATATGCTTATTTTGGAAATAACTTTTACTGACTAAACCTATGGGAAGAATGTTGAAGTACCGTAATAGCAGCAACTTCTTAATGTATTAAGCGGTGAAAATTTTTTAACTAAATATTTTTACAATATAAATATAGATACAAGTTTTTAAATATACTTTCTTATCATGAAAAGTAATATTTATCCAATTATAAAAAAAATGTACAGAAAGTCATAATTGAATTTCAGATGAAATTATCGAAATGGGTAGACAATTGAAGTTGAGTCCAGGAATAACTTTCAGTCAACATAGAACAGAAATTTGGAATACAGCTACTACCAGGATTGGCTGAAAATCTTAAGTCCTATCCCAAAGCCAAAAGATGTTTGGAATTTGGTAAGTGAAGAAACAGGGAAGTGTGAGTGACAGAAGAAATAACGTTTAAATTAAACAATAATACACTGAAAAAACACTATGGTGTCCTCAATAATAGTCTTATTATTGATTACATTCACATTGCTTCAATTAAAGCAAAAATAGACTCAATAAAATATTATTATAACAAATGTAAATAAAAAATTGTTTCAAATATAGAGAAATTATTGGATTTCAAAAATATCAATAATTATGTAAAAATTAATCTAATATTTATTCAATGACTCAAATATTCTTAAATTTCGATAAATTGTTATTATTTCTTTTAGTACAGGAATACTAGATTTAAAAATACTTCGTCACCAATCAATTTATTTGCTATTATTAATCTAAATAAAATTAAATACAAATAAGCCAACCCTACTGATAAACGATTTAATATTAGTAGTTTTTATGTGAAATATATGTAAAGTAGGATTCTAACAAACACAGAACGCATTAAAGAAAGACGTACCAAATATTAATTCAATGAATGCTATTTTTGTAATAATTGTTCGATGCCCAAAATGAAACGGATTAAACAGGTTCTAGTGCATATCACAGTCGTTTTGTTCCTGGCTTAGTTGACGGGTGGCAAAGAAGAATTTAAAATTGTTGGTGAAATTGTATGGAAATGGAGGATCTGTTAATTTTGTGGGGTCTGGAATATATTGTACCAGTTTTTAATGGTAAGTAAAATTTCAAAATACATACATTTATTATTTATACAGTGCGATATTTTGGATTTTAAAGGCAATGGCTCTGGGACCAGTAACGGCAAATTCCTTACTGTCAGCCATATTGTTATGGACAACAGAATTGTATTTTTTCTTTTACTTAATAATTTTTTTTAAAGATATTCAGATTTTGTGAAAGATACACCTAATTAAATTTTTTTTTTTGATTTTCAGAAAATTCCCAAAAAATGGAATACCTAAACATTTTTAAATTTATTATTTATAAAAGATCGCATTTATTTATACTTCATAATTAATAAATCAGTGATTTACTTTAAAAAAACATTTAAGATGCTGTCAGCAATTTTTACAAAAAGTTTATTTGAATGTACAAGTAGACTGGGCTTTTAAAAAAACATATTTTTAAATAAAAGTGGATGGAACTTTTGATATTGTTTGTGTTTTAAAATACCTTAAATGTCCAAAACCTCCGTATTTAACTAGTACTTTAAAATTTGAAGTAATTTTGAAAATATATTACTACAATTTATAGAATGTATCACGAGAAACAGTTTTTGCGGACAGATGGTGATAATTTTTTCCAAAAATTTATACTTCCTTTTGAGTTGTTTTATGCATAAAAAATTATAAAAGTTCGATTTAATATATATAAAGACATGGTTGATTTAACATTCTTCTAAGTAAAGTACAAAAAAGTAATTGAAGATAACCAAAATGTCACGAGTCCCTACTTTCTTTTAGAAAATAAAACAACCTTTGACAATTTGTACCACTTATCCGACAGTATGATAGCGAAGCTAAATAACACCAATAGTTGAAACAAGAAGGCTATTTCTAAAACATTTCAAAACATCCATAAACGATAATCAACAAACTGATATGGATTTACCAGTGGTAATTTAAATAATAGGTTAGTATTATGATTAATTTTGTGATTAAATTTACAAACAAATCATTTTTAGAAATCACTTTACAGTATATATCACAACAAGCTGCATTAGACCTTAGGGGGACAGACTTCAGCTTGAATTTTAATATTTGAAATATATAATAAAATCATTGTTTTAGAATTAGCTGTTACCATAATAACCAACATCAATTTTTTAAAATCTAATAGTAAGTATATTTTTAGAGTTTTAGATTCCTTGTGAGAAAGAGACGAAAGATGCATCACGATGATGTAGATGTGAATTCTAGGGAACCCACAGAAGGTATAACTTGGCTTAAAATCACTTGAGAATATATTATAACGCACTTTTAATTGGTTTTCAGATGCTTGACAAGTCAATTAGTCCATACATAGATATATACCATTTACAGGGTGGCCCATTAATGTATGAATGGAAGATATCTCGATTTCTGTTGAATACAGAGAAAATATCTTTTAATTATAGTTAAGTAGCTACTAAATAGATATAATTCATAAATATCTTCGATTATACAGGGTGGACTGAAACAGTGGGAAAAAGGGAAAAACATATTTTTAAAAAACAACACACCATGTAGTTTATGCTATTTCTCAATTCTTATCCAAGGTCTATACATATTTTTAATAAACACTGTGTGTTAAAACTCATTAGTTTTCGAGATAATAGCATCTATCATTTGACAGCTTCTAACATCTTAGTTTTCATGCTCTTAGTTTTTCATGCTCTATTCGAAAATATCAACTTCCTGTTTACTTTCGGTTCAACCGGAAGTCCAAAAATTTTTAGATTCAGATTGACTGGAAGTTGATATCTTTGGATAGAGCATAATAAAAACTATGACTGGGTGTGCAAGTCATATTTCTTTAAGTGACAGCCTGGAACTGCTACAAGCTGTCAAAGTGTAAAAATGGACTTTTTCAGATCGCTATATCTTAAAAAAAAAGAATTTTGGCACATAATGCTTTATATAAAGTAAGGTAAAGCGATCGTGATTAGCTGTACCCTGGCAACGTTTTATCGAGGAGTGTTCCCTCAAAGCCAAGAATATGGATGGTGTGCTATTTTAAAAAATATATAGGTATATGGTTTTTCCATTTTTCTTGAGCCACCCTATGTAGTTACATAGTTTTCTAGGAGCTCGACAAATTTTATGAAAAAACTTTCTATCTTCAACAAAAATTGAGATATGTCCCACCCTTGTATTAATGGGACACCCTGTATATAAGGTACCATACCATATAAAAATAAAGTAATAATAAAAGATGTTTGCTAGAATTATGTGTATTATTTTGCCACAAACCTAAGTATAATCAAATAAATAAATTTTATTTAATAGATTCTTAAAAAAGTAATATTTTTTTAAATATTATTAATATTTGATCAAAATTATTATTTTTTAAATCATATTAAAGTAAAGTTGAAGCAAAAAGAACGTTAATAAAACTCATGCAACGATGACATTCTATCAATGAGAGTTAGTTTTAGAGCAATAATTCGTAACGTTGAAATGAAAGCATATCTATTTATTCAACATTGACGGCTGTTTCTTTCAATAAACGGAATAATTAAAACAATTTTAACAGCTTTTCCACAAATCCACTTATGTTTCCTCAAATAAAATACATAATTCAATCAACAATCAAATTTCTATTAAAATGAACCTTAACATATTGTTGAATCCAATGCTTACTATATTTAATTACAGCATTGAAATTCAATGAACTCTTATCATTAAATCAATGGTAATATGTGTTTGGGGAACATTGATATGATAGTTATTGTATTAAATAATATTATAATTGCGGAATACGGAATAGAGTGTATCATTGACCGAATGGGTATCCCATTGATTATACGATAGTGTTTTTTCAGTGTACCGTTGTTAGTAATAATGGCAAATGAATTCCCAGAATACTTTTTGAATATTGCTAATAAAAGTTTATCCATTCACTTCAATAATTCCTTGAGTGATGTTAATTTTTGTACACATCTCAACTGTACATTCCTTTTTTTCATTTATCACTATAGATGATATTATTAAAATCATTTCTGATTTGAAACAAACTAACTCTGTTGACGTAGACTGTATTGCGACAAAAATTTTTAAATATGTTACGAATGCCATTGGAAGCCTTTGTCTTATATAATTATTTTTTTCTGTAGAGAGAGGACATTATCTGAAATAATTGAAAATATGCACAGTTGCGCCAATAATTAAAAAAATTCCGTTCGTATTTAACAACTACCGAGTGTTTCAACGATGTTGGTAGAGGTTTTAAGAAATGCGTTTATAATCAAGTGATACTCTTCTTAAAGAAATATATTACCAATAATAAACAAAACAGTTTTTTCTCCTGAAAGATCTAAGAGAGTGCAACTGACAACTTCATGGATTCTGTCTATGAAGCCATTGACTGACTGACTGACTGACTCCGTAGCACTACAACCCAGGGTGGGTATTGGCTGCCTCGACTATCTGCCTCCACCTAGAACGGTTTTGTGCCAGCTCCCTCCATTCTCGCTGGTCAACTTCAAGGATAGCTAGATGCTGGTGGATGTTATCTCTCCATCTAAGCCTAGGACTTCCCGGTGGTCTTTTTTCTTGTGGTGCTTCCTCCCATACCCGTTTTATTAGTCGATCGTTTTGACTCCTTTGTATATGACCTGCCCATCGTAGTCTTCTGGACTTTATTTCTTCAATAATGTCAGGGCTTTGATATATTTGCGCAAGCTCTATGTTGCTTCTCATTCTGTGACGGCCTGTTTCATGGTCTCGGTATGGGCCATATATTATGCGCAGGATTTTTCTCTCAAACCTTCTTAGCAGCTCCATATCAGGGACTGTCAGGGTCCATGTTTCACTGGCGTAGATTGCTACTGGTCGTATTATTGTTCGATAAATTTCGGTTTTTGCCTTTCTAGTGATAAATTTTGACTTAAGCAAGGTTTGTATCACAAATGTACATTTATTTGTTTGTGTGATGCCCTGTTTAACCTCTTCCTGCATATTATTGTTCGCCGTTATCACTGTGCCCAGGTACTTGAAAACTCGCACATGCTCAAAATTATAGTCATCCATGGTGACGTTCTGCCTGATTCTGTCTCGGGCGGGGTTGCGGGAGACATGCATGTATTAGGTCTTTCCTTCATTTATTCGGAGCCCTATTCTCTGAGCTTCTTTTTCTATCTTTATGAAGTTTTCCTACACACTGACTGTGCTTTCTCCTATCGCGCCAATATCATCCGCGTAGGCCAAAATAAGTTTAGGGCCACTTGGCCCAAAAACCTCCGCGTCAACTGATACTGTTCTTACGGCTTTCTCCAGTGCAAGGTTAAACAGTACTGGCGACAAAGCATCTCCCTGTTTTAATCCTCTGTTGATAGAAAAGGTTTGGCTACATTCTCATTCAATTTTGACACAGCGTTTTGCCCCCTCCAGGCACGCTCTACACAGTCTAATCAGCTTGTGCGAGATTGCAAATTCTTCCATAGCTTCCCACAACCTTATCCTAATAACACTGTTATATGCTTGCTCGAAATCTATGAACAAGGTATGTAAATTTTTGTTAAATTCCCAACATTTCTCTAGCATCTGTCGGATAGTGAACAGTTGGTCAACTGTTGATCTTCCGCTTCGAAAGCCACATTGGTAGTCTCCGATAATCTCCTCGGTATACGGAGAGAGACGTTGAAGGAGAATGCTGGAGAATAATTTATAGGCGTGGCTTAGCTTAGGCTATGAAGCCATTGATAAGGGAAAATATGTTAGCGCGCTTTTCTTCGACCATTCCAGGGCGTTTGATACTTTGAATATATGTCGAAAGAAAATTGTATTCTCAAGGTTTTAGAGGCAATTTTTTGTAGTTCCTATCTTCAGTGCAGGAAAATTTATGTGAAGATAATTGTTACTAGTTCAGATTTACATAACATTGACCTTCGAGTTCCCTAGGAGTCAGTCTTAATTCCCCTTAATCTTTATTTTTTTTATTAATTATCTTCCTAATCATGTTAATATCAATTGCATAACAATATATGTCGATGACATGTCACTTGCGGAAGTGATAGCCCTGATGAGCTGGAAAATCATTTAAACTTGCTAGCAAGACAGTTCACTGTTCTTTTCCTTCCTAGTCTATACATATATAAATTTATTTTGTATGTTAAACGACATGCTAATCAATTTGAGCTGAATTGCAACTATCATCAATACAGCAATAGGAACGGAGGTGCCTTTAAAGTTATCAAGTACCGCACTGCATTGTATGAAAAAAATCCGAGTTATATTGGTTACTAACTTTATATTCACCTTCCAGATATTTTAAGAAAGAAATGTTATTTTAATAGATTTAAACTAGTCTTAAAATGTTTTTAATTGCTGGATGTTTTTATACACTCCAGGAATTCTCTTCCTAATGAATTTATTCATTTATTAATGGATATTGTGTCTTTAGGACGTTTTTTTTCTATAACATGTGTGCTTTCATAGTTACATTAATTTCTGATTAGTCCTATGTCAATTTGTGATCTCCTGGATAAATAAATTCACTTGTTGAATTCTTTATTATTCTTTACTGTTAGGAACTTACTGACTTATGAGACTGGAGGACAAAATTATAATTATGTGTGCTATTGAAGTGAACAGCAAACAGTTCCATCCGTTGAGTAAATGATAAAACGAAACCCCCATTTTGCTTCGTCTTTTTATAATAAAATTTTGAGTTTGTAAGATATTTCCTTCAATTATGTTGCAATATAGAGGTTAAAGCTTCAACAGAAGGTTATTTAGAGCTTAAATTTTCTTGCACAATATTTATTTTAACTTGAAATTGCGAAAACATTTACGAGGATACACTAATTTTGAAGCACAGTAAAATTCAGTTTGGCGTCTCTGTGGCAAGCCATTTCTACAGTTCAGTTGACTCTTGATGATCTTAAATATTAGTCAGTTATTTTTACCAGCAATTTTCTAATGATATTCCTATTAAGAAACATAGTGCAGGTATAAAAATGGTGGTGGCGAAGCCATGACAGAAGATTGCGGTACTGTATAATATTGTTCAAAACAACAGTGTTTTTGTAGATCTCTAATATTTATTCTTGTCATTCTCCCTGATATTTTTTGCTGTCATTGAAAATTATCAAAAATTTATATACGCAAATCTATGTAACAATCATCTTCAGAAAATAATTACATTGTCTGATTTTATCATATATTAGATAAGGTAATTGTTTTTTCTTAAAATTTTCTTATTGCTTATTGTAGCGCAGTGAAATTTCTACATTACATAGCAGAAAAACTGCTTATCTCTCAAAAATGTAATTTTTCTGTTAAATAAATATTTTACAATGAATAATAAGCTAATTTTTTGAAGAATGAAAATATTACTGATTGCAGCTTAATTGTTCATATCAAATTATTGTTACGTAAAACAAATTTTATTGTAGATTATGGAATAAAGTGTACAAATTTTTATTGACTTGCAATAATTCAGTTCAACAAAGAATTTTTTAGGATTTAAAGGCATCCTAAAAAAGGAATAATATACATTTACTAAAAAAGCTACACATAGGAGTAACATGTGTGAAATTTAAAATTTGTACACTGTAACTCAAAAAATCTATTTAAGATTTCTAAATTGTCAGGCTGGGTCAAGTATACTTTAATTTTTAAGTATTCTCACAAAAAATAATCAAGGCTGGTGATTTGGCTGGTCACTGAATTGTCCCTCTTCTGCCTTTCCAACGATTTGGAGAACATCTCATACAAATAAGCAATAAGGGCAGCGTAGTGGGGCAACGTTCCATCTTGTTGGAAGTAAACATCACCCTGAAACATATCGGGTTCTTGTGGGTCTGGAAAAAAATTTATTAGTGCAGGAATGAGGTCATTTTGAAAAAACTTCAAATATCTTGCACCAGTAAGGGTACTGTCAAATAAATAAGGACCTAGGATTCTTCCGTCAACTTTACCGCACCACATTCTTACTTTTTGGGACATTATCATCGTGAAGTCGAATTTTGAAAAATCAAGCTAATGAACACTTTAAGTCTAACAATTTATTTGTCTTGAACCAGTTTGGATTCCGAAAAAATAAGACCACAACTTTAACTATTGACCACTTACCAAAATTCAGAAAAAAAAACTATTTCAATGGATTATAGCTAATCACCTATTTTTAAATAACTTAAAGTCCCAAAGCATTAATTTTACTCTAAGAAATAACATGATAGTTTGCTTATCTGACAAAGACTCCACGAAGAAGATTGAGGCCATTGCCATATGGAAAAGAATGCTTGAAATTCAACCTACTTCGTCAGGAGAACTAGAGGTGAGTCTTGATTTTAATCTTGTATCTTTGGCTTATATGAAGCTGAACTGTAGAACTTTGACTCTACCTGCTAGTCTGTTCCAAATTTAAGGAGCTTGACTATTATTTATATTCTATCTTATTGTTTCTTTGCAGAAAACAAATTATCTTGAAACAGCTTTACCACATATTGTCTTGAAATAATAGGCTCTATCTGATATATCTTATTATATCTTTTATCTACAGTTGACCATCTATTACAACGTACCATTGTTTGTTTGTATTAGGCTAATGTTTGACCAATTTTCTTCTCTTGTTGAATTGCTATTGTGACTTTTTTCTCTTGTTAATTGCTACTGTAACTTCTCATATTATTTTATCACAATTGTAACTTTTCTTGTTTTATCTTGTCAAAATTGTGAACTTTAATTTCTGAATGTTCTTAACAATTTTACGAGGTTTTACGTTTTGATATACTACAGGTCTAGTGATACCCTTTAAGAAATTTTAATTTCGACAGAGCGTGGAATGTTGTAGTTTTCAAGTGAACGGTAATAATCTTGTAGTATGTCATTTTAATTTTTATGTATGTTCATTTTCCACCCTTATTAATTTAATTTATTAAATTTAGAAGTTTCCTCTACAATTTTCCATGTAGGTTATTCCAAAATTTTGAGTTCGAAAAAAAAATGGCTATAACAAAGTTACACGGTTTTCTAGCTAACGATGCACCTATTATAAAAAAAGTGAAAAATTATTATTTTTTTAGACATTTAAGTATGGTGGAAACCAACAATATCATAAAATATTAAAGTTTGTCGGAAAATGTCGTTCGTTTGAAACAGACCTATAAAAAAATTAATGTTTTTTTGGCTCTTGAGCGTGAAAAAAAATCTCTCTCTCATGATAGCTACATTAATTTTGTACAATTTTCCGGAAGACCAAGAAAATTGATTGAGATTTTTTTTTCTTTTTGAAAAAAAATTGCTGTTGAGAAATTTTTTTTTCATAAATTTTTAAAACTTTACTTACCATCAATCTGCTGTACCTCCCCCCGTGAAATTTCAATGGGGCCCCATTTTTAATTTAGCAATATAACTTAGTTTAAATGCTAAATAAACTCTAATACAGGTTGATTTTGACACTCATTAATCATAATATCGATATTTAGATGTCAAGCTTCCAATCCTACATATCCCGCGTATGGCGAGATCGACGTTCGTTACACAGCAGATAGGCAAGAGAAGCGGGTTCTTAAAAGTGTACAGCCAAAACCCAAGCTCCCAAATTCACATACTCCTCGAGCTGCGAGATCGATAATCGTTACATAGCAGACAGGCGAGCGAAGCAAGATTTTAAGCCAAAACCCTAGCTCTCAAAACCATATACCCTACATGCAGCTAGATCGATATCCATTACACGGTAGACAGGCGAGCTAAGTAAGATTTTAAACAAAAACTCATACTCCCAAACGCACATACCCCACGTGCCTTTGGTATGTTCTTGACAATTTATGTTTTAATAAAGTAATATATCAACTTTCTAAGGGTACATATAAAAATAATGTTATTTGATAAAAAAAAAACAGTTCTAGATTGATTTGAATGAAAGTAATTTTATTCATAAACATCAAAACAAGCATCAAAAACATCACAAAATATTCAGTTTTATGTGTTATTACGAAATCGTTCCAAACGTTTGGCCTTTTAAACCGACCTTCTAAAAGAAGAAGGTTCTCAATTAGTCGACTATGTATTTTTTTTATGTACAGGGTGAGTCAACGATTGGATGAAGTAGGTTTGTGCCTTATCGGTGAAATTAACAAAGAAACTATATTTATTGTTTGATACAGTTTATTTTTACGCAGATTTTAAAAATATTTAGGACTCTACAGGGTGAGCCAAAAAACTAGGACAGCATAAGGTTCAATTTTTTTAAATAGAACACCCTATATATGAATCATATTTTCGATTTAGCTTATAATTTTAAATCTTTTTTATTAAGGGTTTACTATAACAAAACTTTATAGTTTCTGAGATAATTAAGTTTAAAGAAAAAAAGTCACATTTTCAAGCATCAATTCAATCCTAAATAACGTTTTCAATTTTGTGACAAATATATTCAAATTTGGAACTTAGCAAGTCCAAGGACAAGTTAACATAATTTTTACCTAATATTTGCGATAAAAGCTACAGGGTGTTGAACACATCGGCTCAAATTTGAACAAGTTTAAATGAATAAATATCTTTTTTTTTTAACGGTATACCCTGTATATTTTCATGTTATTTAATAGAGTAATAAAAACCCTAAAAGTTTTGTTCAATATATCCTATACCTATTTATAATAGTTTTTGAGATATTTCAGTTTTTCTTATTTTCCATACTTTTTTACAGAAATAGTCTTCATTATCATAGTAGCCATGGCAAAAACAATGTAAAAGAACATTTTTCTGTGTGTCAAATTTATAACCGCAATCGCTTCTTTTGGTTTTTATGTAGTGTAGTTTGGTTTTTTTTGCATTCATCTTAAATTGTAAAATGAATTTTCCAAAGAATGAGTTAATAGATATGATTTATACAATAGGAGAGGCTCCAAAAATTGCCTTCTTGCTCAAAGAATTTACAAAATGCAGTATCCTGATCGACGCCAGCCTAATACCCATACTTTTCAAAACTTAATGCAAAGATTTGATTCTTCTGGTACTGTTGATTATCCAAAACGTAAAGTGGTCAACAAACCAATAACTAATGAAGAAAAAGAACTACAAGTATTGTTAAATGTTCAGGAAAATCCTTATATTGGTAGCCGTCAGTTAGCAGCATTATGTGAAACATCACCATCCACCGCTAATCGTACTACCAAGAAATATAGGTATCATTCATATCACATGGAATTACACCAAGAATTGCATGGACAGGATTTTGAAAGTCGTGTAAACTTTTGTCGTACAATAAATGCGGAGATTCAATTAAATCCAAATTTATTATGCAAGGTAATGTTTAGTGATGAAGCTACTTTTAGAAGTAACGGTGCCGTAAATAGACGCAACATGCATTATTATGCCACAGAAAACCCATTTTGGATTAGAGAGGTGCAACATCAAAACCACTGGTCATTAAATGTTTGGTGTGGTATTCATCATAATCGAATTATTGGACCCCACTTTTTTAATGAATCACTAAATGGCTATAGTTACCTGAACTTTCTACAAGAACTACCCCAACTGCTTCAAGGTCTCGATAGGGATGAGCTCGACAGTATGTGGTTCCAGCACGATGGTGCGCCTCCGCATTACCATCGTGAAGTTCGTGCGTTTTTGGACCAACGATATCCGCAAAAATGGATTGGACGTAGGGGTTTCATTGAGTGGCCACCAAGGTCTTGCGACATCACCCCATTAGATTTCTTCCTATAGGGTTATATTAAAAATAAGGTGTATGTTAATCCACCAACAACAGTGGAAGATATGCGAAACAGGATTAGGGATACCTGTAGAACAATAACGCCACTAATTTTGTCCAGGGTCCGAGAAAATCTGCAAAAAAGACTAAATTTGTGCATTGCACAAGAGGGTCGTTTATTCGAACACTTATTAAAAAGAAATAATTAATCTCAGTATTTAATAGGTAATTTTTTTGTTTCAATTTAGTATAAAAGTAAATATGTATTTGCCTTGTCGTTATTGTGTTAATTTTTTCACATTATGTTTAATTAAACTATTGCCGTTGTAATATAACGAATAATGTATTTCATCATATTTAACCACATTCTGTTTGTTTCTGTAGTTTCTTTTTATTATTTTACATGGCTACTATGATAATGAAGACTATTTCTGTAAAAAAGTATGGAAAATAAGAAAAACTGAAATATCTCAAAAACTATTATAAATAGGTATAGGATATATTGAACAAAACTTTTAGGGTTTTTATTACTCTATTAAATAACATGAAAATATACAGGGTGTACCATTTAAAAAAAAAAGATATTTATTCATTTAAACTTGTTCAAATTTGAGCCGATGTGTTCAACACCCTGTAGCTTTTATTGCAAATATTAGGTAAAAATTATGTTAACTTGTCCTTGGCCTTGCTAAATTTCAACTTTGAATATATTTGTCACAAAATTGAAAACGTTATTTAGGATTGAATTGATGCTTGAAAATGTGACTTTTTTTCTTTAAACTTAATTATCTCAGAAACTATAAAGTTTTGTTATAGTAAACCCTTAATAAAAAAGATTTAAAATTATAAGATAAATCGAAAATACGATTCGTATATAGGGTGTTCTATTTAAAAAAATACAACTTTATGCTGTCCTAGTTTTTTGGCTCACCCTGTAGAGTCCTAAATATTTTTAAAATCTGCGTAAAAATAAACTGTATCAAACAATAAATATAGTTTCTTTGTTAATTTCACCGAAAAGGCACAAACCTACTTCATCCAATCGTTGACTCACCCTGTATGTACACCGATTACTCCGGAACGGCGGCACCGATTTGAATGAAATTTTTTACGTTATGTTCATGAAGTTGCTGGGGTAGTCCCATATTTTGACCAATTTCTAGATAAACTTTATGTAAAGTTAAATAAAAATTTATTTTACACATAATGCAAACTTTACTGATGACACTGTGTACTAGTTTGTCCTAACTATAATGTGTGTTACTTTTAGACACAAACTACGTTTTCAATAATAGCTATGAAGTTACCTTATACAGAGTCAAATACAAATAAACTTTGCATCACATGTGACCAAATTTTAGTAGTCCTATGTGGATTTTCTAGAAAAATACTCATTTAATATGGCGCTACTTTAAACAAAATATATCTGGGATGAAGTATTGTCAAAACTAAGAAGTTTTTTGTAGGTTGCGTTGAGTCCTATTTTGCAACAGTGGTGCAACTTACAAAAAAAATTGACAAAAAATCTAAATTTTCTTATACAGCTGAAATTTTTCTTGTGGGCTAAAAATTGCATTTTGAAAAACTTTTTCTAGTAACTTTTTTCGATATATACCCCACTTTTGAATTTGTTTTTAAAATTTAAATTTGACATACAATGCTAATCACATGTTTATTTATTTTTTTTTTTTTGTTAATTTTCATCTCGATCGAAGCAAAAATTGATGTCAAAGTCAAATTGTGAATAAAGCTATTAATAAAAAAATTCCCATATGATGCGGACTTTACTGGTCACACTGTATAATATGACAAATATATTTATGTTACCTATTCTACCGTCACAGCCAAAAATAAAACAAAAATGACCTGTTCCAAATTTCTAGAGTAGAAGATATCCTTAATAAAAAAAAAATACTTATCTTCCGGATTTTTTCATTAAATAGATATTTTGCACTAAACAATAAGGTATTAAAAAAAAAGGGAATTTTACTATTAACAGGTTTATCATTCACATCAGATTATGGCAACTTAAAATACATTATGAAATGGCATGTACATTTTTTTTTCAATTTTCAATGATTCAATTTAAATTAACTATCTTTTATCTTTTGAGTGCATCTTGAAAAAGGAATCTTATACATTTATCAAAGAATGCTACTCTCATGAGAATCATACCATGTGTCAAAAATAATAGACTCCGTAATACGGGGGTTTTATATTTCGGGGACTGGCAACATTATATTTCGGGGACTTATCCGGCGTTAACATTTTTGTGCAATTATTTTTCACATATTTTGACATGGTTTATATCAAGAAGAGTGCATGGATGAATTTAATTCTTCAAAGCATCTACAGAAACCATTGTATACCGCTGGTTTACTTAATTCAATTGTGGCCTAAAGGTCATACATAATCGGCTATTATGCAAGAAAATATCGATGCTGTACGTGAACTGATAATGCAAGATCATTATGTTATATACCGTGAAATTAAGGCATTCCTGGGCATTAGTATCTAGCAGGATTCTAATTTTTATGAATGTCATGATTGGCTAAAATTGCGTAGTACTTTTAAATAGATATAGATCCTCACGTACCATCAACGTCCTGCAGTTCGTATCCTCAGACGGGGCAAAAAGTACCCCATATAAAATTTAACGAGAAAAAAGACTTTTGAAAAAGCTTGAAACTCCAGAGGTTTGTATAGGTGAAAAGTCTGCCTTAATTTTGGATTAATTACTGAAAACTACCCTTACAGTATTACCAAAAACTACCCTGTATCTTAAATAACATTTGTGGCCGTATATCGGCAATAACGCGGCGTATGTTGTCCTCCAAGTGATCGATCGTTTCGGGCTTATCGGCGTAGACTAGCGACTTCACATATCCCCACAGAAAATAGTCTAGCGGCGTTAAGTCGTACGATCTTGGAGGCCAATTCACGGGTCCGAAACGTGAAACTATGCGGTTATCAAACGTTTCCTTCAGTAAATCAATTGTGGCATGTTGCGCCGTCTTGTTGAAACCACAGCTCCTGCACATCATGGTTGTTCAATTGATGAACGAAAAAGTCAGTAATCATGGCTCTATAGCGGTCACCATTGACTGTAACGTTCTGACCAGCATCGTTTTTAAAGAAGTACGGACCAATGATCCCACCAGTCCATAAAGCACACCAAACAGTCAGTTTTTCTGGATGTAACGGTGTCTCAACATACACTTGAGGATTATCATCACTCCAAATACGGCAGTTTTGTTTATTGACATATCCATTCAAACAAAAGTGAGCTTCATCGCTAAACAAAATTCGCTTATGAAAGTCGGGATCAACAGCAATCTTGTTTTGGGCCCATTCACCGAATCTACGCCCTGCTAGGTGATCGTGTGGCTTCAATTCTTGCACGAGTTGGATTTTGTAAGCACGCAAACCAAGATCTTTCCGCAAAATTTTCCATAAAGTGAATGGACACATATCCAATTCGAGTCTTCCTCTACGCTACGCTCTACAGCAGCAATGACTTCTTCTGTACGCACTGTACGACGTCGCTGTGGATGCGTATTATCATTTAGAGTAAACGTGGTGCGAAAACGTTCCATAGTTAATCGAATTAATTGCTCTGATGGACGATTATGTTGACCGTAAAATGGACGTCGTGCGCGATACGTATTTCGAACAGAACCATGATTTTCAAAATAAATTTGCACAATTTGGAAGCGTTGTTCAGGCGTCAGGTTTATTCATGTTGAAATGCCAAACCAAACTAAACTCTATAAAAAACACCCTTTAGAAGTGATAAAGAGAAATCGATTTACCAAAAATCGTTTATATAAACGTTGGCAAAGAACAAAATTATTAACAATTATTTAAAAAATTTGAAAACTATATTACAATCCTTATTTCATGATATTTCCAACCACTTCATTGTAAAAACTTTGTTACTAGTGATCCTGGGTATGCCCATTTTTTGTATGTAGTTGTTACATGGTTTTGAGTGCGATTTTCGATTTGGTTATTTGTGGGTGTTTTGTGCAATAAAAATGGCATACGTTTATGAAAACGATGAACTAGTTAGAAGACTTCGCGAAACCAGGTATTTAAAGGAACAACGAGGATGTCAGGCTGGAAGACCTCCTCCAAGCGAAATGGTAGAGATCGAGGAAGAAATTTCAGAAATTGTCGGAAACGACCCAACAACGAGCACTAAACCCATAGCAGGTCAAGTAGAAGTTGCTCATAATAAAGTGTGGAAAACTTTATGAGAAAAACGACTTTATTCGTACCATTATCAACGGGTACAAGCGTTAACCTATTATTTAGAACTAAAACTGCAAAAGCGAAAATGAGCGAACGAACTTCCTGGGAGTCTTTTCTTTGTGATAATTATTTATAGGTTTTTAAAATAGCTACATATCAATATGGGACAGCAATATGATTGTAGTCGAAATGGCCAACGCTACCCAAAATATAACGTTTGCAGGAGTCTATGATCAAATGCTGTTACTACTGGAATAGCGAATTCAACAGAAACTCATCAGTAGAGTTCCAAAGTGACCTACGTAAGTTAGAGGGCACCAAGAGGATAGATTCCTATACTTGCTAGTGCAGCAGAACCGCAGTTTACTGCTTGCAATGCGATAGAAAGGTAGCAAAATTGCAGTTATTCGATTGTAGCAGAAACCGCAGAATTGCAGTAGACTTTTTTAGAAGTCGGTTCAATTTTTTTCATAATTTTATTTATCGATTTTTGGTTTTGAATTCGTTATGATATCCATTAATATTTGAAGTAAGTACTAAGCAAATTAGTGTACCTTGCCATGATTCTAGGATGGTAAAAAAGTACTCATTTTATGTAAAATTGTAAACTACATTTAAATTAACAACTAAAAATTCCTTAATTCTGGGGATTCTCCAACTAACAGTTTTGAATGAAATTGTATCAAACAAATATTTAGTGTGTTATAGTAAATCCGCTATTTTGAATTTTAAATTAATTTTGGATTAGTAATATAATTCTCCAGAACCTCCCAATACCGGTATTTAAAGAAATTGAGACGTACATCTCTTAGTCCGACATATCCTACGTATTGAGTTTGTACACTCCCAACCCTCAATATCAGTTTTGGACATAATCCGAAAATGTAAAATTTTAGTTCCCCATATTGTACCTGCCATATTAACTTCTGATTGGTAACCTACGACCCCGAAAAGTTCCTAATACCAAATTCGAAAAAATGTAAATAACGTAAAATTTACAACCCACCATATTGAATCCGTCATATTGATTTAACAAAAAATAAATCTAATCTAAATCAAATACCGTCATATTGCATCTGACATATTAAATTTTTCGACGTAATTTTAAGTTCGTTCTTAATACCTTCAGAAACCACCCAATATCAATTAATGTAAAAATTTTAGTCCGCTATATTGCATCCACCATATTGAAAAATTTAAAAATAATTTTAATTTCGTAATTTACACCCTCAAGAACCAACTTTTGCCAATTTTGAAGAAAATCAAGAGATGTAAGACGCCATATCGGATCCTTCATATTGAATTTTTCAAAAATAATTTTAAATTTGTAAATCGAGAGATGTGAAATATTTAATTTGCCACATTTATCAGTTATATTCAATATTTTTTTAATTTCGAATTTGTTTTTTGCGACCATGAAAACTCCCCGTACCAATTTTGAAAAAAAATCGGACAGAAATAATTTTTTTACCGCCATATTGAATTTATTATAAAATTTTTATTAAAAAAATTGAACCGCCTTCTAAAAGTGTGCTAAAAAGTGAAAAAGAACTAAATTTTTATATGAAATTGAAATTTTTGAAGTCTGCGCCACACCAATACCTGACAAAATGTAATTCGCATAAACAGATTAAAAATATTTTATTCGTAATTGCTTTCTTACCATAATTTGTATATATTAGTGGTTATTTATTTCATTTAGAAATAATTTGGCGCCGACTTCAAAAATTTCAGTTTCATATAAAAATTTAGTTATTTTTCACTTTTTAGCTCACTTTTAGAAGTCGGTTAAATTTTTTTTATAAAAATTTTATTTTTCGATTTTTAGTTTTGATTTCATTATGATATCCATAAATTATTTGAACTAAGTACTAATCAAGATTAGTGTACCTTGCAATGACTCCGAGGTGGCAAAAAAGTACCCATTTTATCCAAAGTTGTAAATCACCCTAAAATAAACCACTAAAAATTTTTTGATTCTTAGAGTTCTCCAAATACCAGTGAAACTGTATCGAACAAATATTTAGTCTGTCATAATAAATCCACTATCTAAAATTTCAAATTAGTTTTAGACTAGTAATATAGGCCTCAAAACAAATAGTTGTAAAAAATTAACTTTATATTCGTAATAAACGACTCCGAAAATACCCTAATACCAAATCTGTAAAAATTCGAATCTGCCATATTGAATTTCAAAAAAATAATTTTAACGTTTTAATGTAATCTAAATCTAAACCCTTCAAAGCCCCCTAATACCTAATTTCTAAACGGTGTTATTGCATCTGATATATTAGATTTTCTTAAAATAATTTTATATTCGCTATTTACATCCTCAAAAATGATTCAGTTCCATCTTTAAGCAGAATCGAAAAATTTTAAATTTTTAGTCTGCTATATTGGATTCGCCACATTAAATCACGAAAAAATACTTTTAAATTCATAATATACATCCTCAAGAACCCTCTATATCGGTTTTGAAGAAAATTGAAAAATATAAAATTTTTAGGAATTCACCAGATTTTTTTTCAAAAGATATTGTATATTCCTAATTAACACTAACCACAATCCCCCAATACTGATTTTAAACAAAATCGAGAGATGTAGAATCTTTAATCCGCCATCTTGGATCCGCCATCTTGAATTCGTTATATTTATTTATTTTTTAAATAATTTCAGATTCGTAATGTGCGATCCCAAAAACTTCCACATATCAGTTTGAAAAAAATCGGACAAAATTAATTTTTTCGTCCGTCATATTGGATTCGCAATATTGAATTTTTTAAAAATAATTTTGAATTCGTTATGTGCGACCCCGAAAACTCCCCTGTACCAATTTTGGAGAAAATCATAGAAAATTGATTTTTTCGTTCGCCATATATTTTTTTTTAAATAATTTTAGATTCGACCCCGAAAACTCCCGTGTACCAATTTTGGACAAAATTGACTTTTTTGGTCGCCATATTGGATTTTTTAAAAATATTTTGGATTCGTTATGTGCGACCCCGAAAACTCCCTCACACCAATTTTGGAGAAACTAGGACAAAATTAAATTTTTTTAACCGCCATATTGAATTTTTTTAAAATAATTTAAGATTCGTTGTATACAACCGCGAAAATTCCCCCATACCAATTTTGGAGAAAATCGGACAAAATTAATTTTTTTGGCCGCCATATTGTCGGCGCCATCTTAGATTTTACTGCATCAATTTCGTCTAAAAAATGAGACCACCGCAGCAACTTTCTGAACATAACGTAAAAAATTTCATTCAAATCGGTGCCGCCATTCTGGAGTAATCGGTGTACATACATAAAAAAATACATAGTCGACGAATTGAGAACCTTCTTCTTTTAGAAGTCGATTAAAAATAATTTCAATTTATTATTCAGATCAGTGCCGCCGTTCCAGAGTAATCAATTTAGATACATAAAAAATATATATAACGGTGGAATTGAAAACCTCCTTCTTTTAGAAGTCGGTTAAAAAAAATTGATACAGATAACTTGACCAAAGTAAAAACGACATAGACTTATACATAGAATATTTGCCCCAATGTATTTCTTTGTTGACATATATAATAAAGGAAGAAAATTGATGAATATTTTATAATTTTTTCAATAAATGTAGAATATTATATTGTCACCAAACTTCAGTAAAAATAAAAAGTTTCAAGTTCATTTTGTGAAATAGATTAACAGTCCATTGCAGATTGCGACTAAAACAAAAAAAAGAACAACAAACAAATGAAAGTCAGTTCCATATAAGCTTTATTCAACAATCAGCAAATAAAAAATCAGTTTCTTTGTAAGCTAATTGCGTCATACATAATTTGTCCTCTACTTATCCAAAGATCTATGGTATTTTCACCATTTACAATTTGTGCTGAATTTACTGTATAAACTTTCGAAGCGAAATGACCACTTTGCATGGCGCTTCTGTAAATTGCCTGGTCATTGCCGAAATAGTCATCACCAACTCTATGCCCATTGACGTAGACTAGTAGATGTGGTTTTTGACTTGCAGCGGCTAAAGCGACACGTAGAGTTCGTGATTTTCCGTCCTGGCTATCTTGGTACTTAATGTACCAGTGACCAGCTTGCGATTGGGCATAATACCTGAAGGAACAAAAGATAATGATTAGGTTTTAGCTGCTAACATGTCGTCATTGAGCGTGTATGCTGTTTTAATCAACATTTTCCATTTTATAGGTTCTGAAATTTAGCTCTTATTCTAAAATGAACCATTTGGCCACTGTTCAAATTATCAAATTGTAAAAATTGCTTTCCCTATAAATCTATTAATTTAAAAATTGGGTGCTTTGAGCATATTGATTTATGAGAATTCATGTAGACATATTAAGTATTTTTAAAATTTAGGAGATAACAAAAAAGAATGTAATAAGTACGATCCCTCTTTTAATTTAAAAAGTATAATTGTGCCCAGAAAAAAACAGGTTAGAGATATATGATTACACTGTAAAAAAGAAATGCATGAAATTTAATGTCAAAAGGCTGGAATCAAATTTCACAAATGTTTATTAAATGCGTTTAATGTAATGCATTAAATTTAATAATTTACATTAATCTAAATTAATTTATTTCATTAAATTTAATGTAATCATACATTTCAGGTTTGATCACTACTTTTTAAGGTGATAATGTACATTAAGTGTTCACTGAATTTGAAATAGGTTATCACATATTTAATCCACCAACATTAAAATGAGTTCAAAAAAATTCTGAAACTACCAGGAAAAGGTGAAAATTTTTCCTCTAGGTAATGTACCATCTGTATACCGATTTCGAACTTATTGGTTCCCGTCAGTACGGGGCAGACATGTCCCTTAAACAACTTATATCATACTAAACAAAAAGTTCAATACAAATTGATCCATTTCCCGGAATCTCATGCAATGTATTAGGGTATATGTGAATTAATTTTAATGTTTACAATTTGAAATACATTTTCAATTACTTTATTGAAATTTAATGTACAATGAATTGATATTTGAATGAATTGCTTTAAATTCAAAGTAAATGTAAATTGTTCACGATTTTTGGTACAAAATCATTAAATTTAATGCAGAATTTAAAGTTATTTTTAACAGCGTGGAAAAAAAATGTAACCAAATGAAAAACACAATTTTGTGTTTGCTGGTTATTACACACAAAGAAGTTTTGGCACTGAATTTCTGAAAGAACGTGTTATATATCAAGCTTTATTTTTGGAAAATTTCAATACATATGCTATTAGATTCACACACATAATTAATATCATATGGATGGTCAAAAAATTTGGGCAATTCAAAATATAAATGATTTGCTTAGAAAACATGTGCAGGGTGGTCCAATGGTGTAACAAGTCTAATAGCTCCATTATAAAAGTAATAAAACAATCTTCTACATAAAAATTATAGAGGATTAATATATCGTTATTCCAAAATTATTGTTTATTACACAGGGTGGTAAAGAAAAGTACTAGAATAAAATATATATTTTTTTTAAATGGGACACTATATATTTTTACATATTTGGATTTCTCATAAAAATCTATACAATCCTGAAATTAATTTGAGATTTCTTTGCGGCTTTTCCAAAATAATGAGAAAACTGTATACATTTAGAAAAAACATGTCGTTATAAAATTTATAGTATTTTCCAACTAATAACATCAACGAAAATACTGTTATAGATGATAGGTTAAAGAAAATGTCTAAATACATACATTAATTAATATTTTGTAAAGGTGCTTTTTACAAATATGCAAATTTAACAAAATTTAAAACTTATTTACCGCGTTTTTTCAAATGGGACACCCTGGTTTTATCTAGCTTATTATATATAAAGAAAAATATTTCGATTGCCTTTCATTTTAGTTAAGGCATCGTTATGACTATTTAAAAAAACGTAATATTTTCAGTTCTCCTAGCTAACCAAGAAAATAAATTAAAAAAGTTGCGAGATTTATTATGTTATTCTTTTCTTAAATCAAAATTTTATTTTCTTACTACCAATTTCGTACCAAATTACCATAAAATGAATTTTTCCAGGAGTAAAATAGTTGATATAATTTATGTTGGGTGCAACGACAAAAATTCTCTATTAATAACAAGAATTTACAGACAGCTAGAAGAGGGCATTTGAATAGCTAACAAAATAACAGGATAAAATGGATTCGTATAATTGAAAATGAATTAAATGTCCTATTAGCTGTTGTTGTAGATCGCTTGCTCAATAAATGGATATAATAAGATCATCGGTCAAGGAATTTTAACAGAAGATGACGATTACTAGGAAAAAGTAAATTTTTGTGAGTTGGCTCAAAATAAATTAGGAGAACAACGGAACTCAAATTATATGTTATTTTATGATGATGCCGTTAATGTAAAAAAGTGCTTTAAATAAAATTTTGTACTATTTTTTAAGTAAATCATTTTAAAATTTTAACAATTTTGTTGTTCTAGGTTATAGCTAAGTAAAAACTATAATTTTTTTAAAACAACGTGTATTTTAAACAGGGGCGTATCCAGCCTCTCCCTTTGAGTGCGGCGATGTCACAAGAATAAAGAAAAGGTCGAAATTACCCTCACCCCTTTTGTATACAAGACAGTTATTTATCGACGAGGGGTCAGCGACATTCACGTTCCTAATAATGCAGATGGTAGGTGAATACATTTGTCTGAATTCCGAATCTCTTGGAGGTGCCATCGCCCCCCCCCCCCCCAAGATCCGCGCCAGGTAAGATAGGCATAAGATTGTCATAACAAAAATTAAGCGAAATCTAAAAAGCTATCCAAAAAGATTAATATAATATAAGTTTTGAATTTGGTTAAGTTCACAGGTTCACAGGTTCACAAAATGCACTCTGTACAAAATATTAATTATTTTATGGATATACGAATTTTTTTAACCTTTATCTATAACAATTTTTATTCTCATTAACTTTAGTTGGAAACTGTTACAAATTTTATAACACAACGTTTTTTACAAAATTTATAGATTTTTATTATTTATTTGGCAACTTTATAAAACTAATGTGAGGACTGTATACAGAATTTTGAGTCAATCCCTTATATGTAAAAATATATAGAGTGGCCAACTTAAAAAAAAATTAGCTCTCTTTCTGTTTCCTATCACCCTGTATAACCAGCAATAATTTTGTAACACAAACATATTAATATTATACAACTTTTATTTTTTTATAGTAAAGAAGCTATTAAACTTTGTTATACAATTGGACCACCCTATATGATGTGGCTTAAAAATATACAATAATCGACAAGTAAATTGCCAAATATGATGCGAATTTTTCTTGATATTTTTAAATTAATGAGTAGAGATCTTATCATCTTATATTTAGGCATAAAAGTAAAAATACAACTATATATACTACTTTTCAGGAAGTTTTAACCCCTATCCTGTAAATGGAAGGATTTTTAAAATTTCTTTCTATGTGTGTTTTGGTTTCAAGATCTGCTATATTTTAATTTCATGAAAAAGCTTAAATTTTCTTTCCATATGCTGCAATATCCTTGAGGGTGAATGTATATGGCTTCATGTCCATAACGTAAAACATCGTTCGTGAAGAAAAGCAAAAATTAAGTTGTCAAAATAAAAACTGCAGTTATACATACCAGTCAGTTTTAGGATTACTACTACCAATGGTAAAGGTATTGGTTACTGGTGTTTTCCACTCCCATTCGTAGTTACGTGGTTGATCAGCAAAGTTAAATTCATTAGATCGTCGATTAGTTTCACCCAATGACCACATTATATTTCCTGGCTCTGGAAGATCAAAACCAACATGCTCACGACCTCCTAAAAAGTTGAAAGGTAATATTAAAAGTTAAAAAATTACGTATTATCGTTCTTGGGCTTACACCGTATCAAATTCGAATTATTGTCCAATGTTTCGTCTACGATTGCACGAGGCATTTTCAGGGATCTTTACTTTACGAGATTAGAACACTAAATATCATTCTGTATTCTAATCTCGTGAAGTAAAGATCCCTGAAGATGGCTCGTGCAATCGTAGGTGAAACATTGGATAATATTTCGAATTTTACACAATCTATACCCAAGAATCGTGATTTTTAACTTGACCAAAGCCGTGAAAACTTTCGTTCTGTATAATTAACACTTAATTATTAATTAACAAATCGAAATTACCGATGATAAAGTATATCAATTAATAATTTTGAAACTAAAAATTATCAATTAATGAAGTAATTGAAGTTTTTTTTTTCAGATTACCAATTAATTAAGTAATTGAACGGAATAAGTTTCTTTCCTAAAACTACCAATTAATAAAACAAATGGTAATTTTATTCCTACAATTATCAATTGACGAAGTAATTATTTCCTATTGGAAATTAACAGTATATGAAGTAATTAATAATTTTAGGGATATCCATTACCCATTACCAGAGTAATTGAAAATTTCATGTTTCAAATCACCCATACCAAGAATAATTAAAATTGAATTTTCTAAATTATTAAATTATTAATTGGTAATTTTTTCTGAATTCAATTAAAAAATAATTTATTGACATTTTTTCGCAAATAATGTAGTATTATATAAAATTTTAAATTAACGTAATATAACTATGGTTACTTATCGTGCTTAAGCAATTATGATTATTATTCACTTTGAATAAAGAACAGAATATTTATGGAAACCATATTTATGAATCGCTCCGAAAACAAAATGAGCTTCGTTTGGTCTTAAGATATTCTAATCAAAAAGTGTGAAAAAACATCAAATTATTGTAAAAAACTTATTTAGCCACCCTTTTTTCGCTTGTTTTCTGAGATTTTTGAGTTAAATCGATGAATTAAAATTTTTTACATTAAGTGCAGGAGCAGGGTCATTTTATTTTTAATTATTGATTTATTATATATATTTATTATTTGTTTTAGCTTGAGCAAAAAAATTTTCGTCAAAATTTTACCCTTAAAATGAAATGATGTAATTGACAAATTTTTACTTTAAATTTTCCAAAATAATTTAATTCTGGGAAATTATCAATTGATACTACAATAATTTGGAAAAATAAATCATTAATTACATTTAAAATGAGTAATTTGAAAAATAAAATTTTCAATTTCGCTTGTAATGAATAATTTTATTTCTAAAATTATCAGTTACTTCGTCAAATGATAATTTCAAAAGTGGTATAATCAATTACTTTGTTAATTGATAATTTTTGGAATCAAATTACCAATTATTTCATTAAATAATAATATTATTTTCAAAATTATCAATTGATGAAGTAATTGAAAAATCTATTTTGTGAATTAATAATTATTTACTATTTAATATTTCGATTTTTGAAATTATCCATTACAAAATTCATTGATAGTGTTACCCGATAGTATTACTAAAAAAATTATTGTCGATCTCTGGATAATACAAGATCAAATTTAGGAAAATTTCCATAAAAATAATCATTTTAAGAATGATATTTTAACGTACAAATTATGAATACTAGAATATTGATTCATCTAAATTATCAATTCTTAGAACGACAATTTTATCTGAAAAAAACTTGATACCTGCTGTTACAGTGACTGTTGCTTGAGGCAAATTTTCGCTTCCCTGTCCAGCTAAAGGATAAGCTACAACTTTATAGTTTCCTGGACGAATGCCATTGATAATGTAATATCCTTTGGAGTCCGTATCAGCACTGTATAAATAGCCAAGTTGCTGTATATCATACTCTTCATTGACTGAATCCCATACTACAACCGTTGCCCTCTTTTGACCGCTGACAATACCACTAACTGAGCCTCTAAAAAGTAAATTAAGAACTCAAAACCAAATTCCCTAAAACGGTTTAATTTTCAACCAGATCCGGTTACCGTAAAATTTAAAATTTAATCTCTTATTTCACTAACATTTGACGTTAAAACTGATTTAATTTGAGAGTAAATGGTTTGGATTCACAAAGGGGACAATAGAATTCTTGGTTAACTAATTATTAAAAATATTATTTAAGCTCCTTATTGTAAACGTAGACTAAATTTAAATTGTATGGATGAAAAACTAAATAGTTTATTGTATTGCCGAGCATAGCATTTATAGTCTTATGCCAATTGATTCAAAAAAGATATATTTAATAAATGGAAACAAAACTGGATGACTGATCACCAATAATAGATATAATATAATAGATTTTGTATTTTTTCAAACTTAAAACAGGAAACCTTCAAGAATCTGACTACACCAATGGAAATCTGAGAAAAAAATACATAAAAAACGTCTATTGGTAAAGCTTTTCAGAATAATTTTAATATCTAAAACACAGTGATTTGACTGTTTGCTTGAAGGTGACAGAAAATGATGTTTCTTGCGAAAAAATAGATTTCTGTTGGATTTCTTTTATCTTTATTTTTTGTTGAATAGTTTTTATTGCTTTTGAGAGCAAAGCAAGAATTTACAAGGTCTGTGTAAGATCGATACTGACCTACGGCGCAGAAACAAGAAATGAAACAACAAAAACAAAACAAATTATGAGAACCACAGATATGAAAACGCCGAGAATGATCACGGGAACAAGTTTAAGAGATAGAATAAGAAACGCAAAAATACGCGAGGACAGCGGAGTGGGGGATGTTGTGAAGTGGGTTCGAAACCATCGTAGGCAGTGGAGAGATCACGTGGAACGAATGGACGATGACAGACTAGCAAAAACCGTGATGAGAAAGAAACCAAACACCAAACGACCGCCTGGACGGCCCCCCAAAAGATGGAGAGACAGCTGGATTTCGACCTCAAACGAGGATCGATGAGGCATTGTGTAGATAACAGAACTTGGTTCTACCTAGAAGAAGAAGAAGAAGAAGTTGTTATTAATAGCCGTTTTGAAGTAAAACCAAACAAATTCCTAAGCTACGCACTATGAGTGCATTGTACATGCTACGCTACGATCCCGGCGGCATTTAGTTTTGGTTTACAATTAGTAAGCAGTGGTTTCCTTACTTCTGCTATATCTAAAGACAGTTTACTAAAGCAATTCGGGTTTTAATGTATAACCGCGGCTTCTTTGTATTTCCGTTTCCTCCAATGTTGTTCTCAGTGCAGGATTTTAGTTTCAGACCAGCGTGGTTTATGGCACCAAATTTTTTCAGTTTCCCCAAGACATGTGTTCTTCTAGTGTTTTTAATCCTTACTTCAAGAGATCTCTTTGTTTCGTGAACATAAAAATTACCATATTGACTTGGTATTTGATACACACAGTTCTTCATGTCTCAACAACCAAAAAAATGACGAAGTTCTAAGGAAAGGAAATTATACATCTCTTGCTGAAGATCCTACATCTACAACTGAAGGAAGAACCTATAGCGTTTTTAAGAAATATCAACGGTATATTCTTGAGAATACCAGGACTAAGTTATCGGTACACCACAGAAAAACTCTACGTATTTGTGGAGTTCCGAAAATACATATACAAAACATGCCTTGACAACTTATCATGAGTTCCCGCAACTCTCTGACTTCTCAGCTTTTTAATCTCCCTCTTCCAATCTTGGAACGATTACAAGAAAATATATGGTCCTGGGTCAAGAAGTCACAATTTTTCGTAAAAATTATACGTGAAATAGAAGTACAATCAGAAGACCCTTTCATTAGCTTTGACGTGGAAAGCCTCTATATCAACGTTCTAGTTAAGGAGTCATTACACATCATAAAGAAGATAGCTAGACCTTAGCAGAAAAAATATCTCTACCACCATACGCTATCATAGACTTGCTGGGATGTTGTTTGACCAATTTCTATTTCCAAGAAAAGGAAAAATTCTCTTTCTAGTTTGCTGTTACTGGTGGTCACAAAAATTTTAATGGAGAGAGAGAAAACCAAAATGATGGCTTAGACATATAGACGACACCTTTATTATCTGGAATTGAAACGAGGGAGAACTTCAAAACTTTCTCATCTTAACATTATTAGCTCAACCTTTATACAAAAAGAAGTACAAAACAAATTACAATTTTTGAATGTTTTGATTAAAAGAAATGAGAGTCAAATTCGATCTTCAGTCTAAGGAAAATTCCGAAAATGCTCATAGGGTAATATTTAAACAATTTATCCAATTACTCACAAAAAACCAAACATAAAATTCTAAGAAATCTCGTAGACAGAGCACTAACCCTTTGCAACAATGTATATATATATATATATATATATATATATATATATATATATATATGCCGTTGTGTTTACTTCATTCATACACGGAGCTGCGTGTAATTGTACGTTTGCTGAATGTGATTTCAGCAACGGCATAATGTGGATATATCCACTGCTATTGCATCTTACACGGAGGAATCCGTGAAAGCCGCATAAACATGTATACGCCATCCGGCGGGAGGTCGGCGAAGCTGCGTTCAGTGTTGCATACTTCCTTCCGATCTGTCCTTTGCACAAACAGGTGCATGTCGGTACCCTGATGAGTCTAGTAGTGACGAAACATATATCGCTGCCGTATCACTGTGGCGGGGAGGGTAAATTTTGACTTTCTTCTCGGTATAGTGGTACAGGTAGGCCATCCTCTCGATGGTGGTGGAATAGGATGAATTGCCTTTTATAACAATTTATTCTAACTGTGCAACCTCTAACATAGAACGGATATGATGGAGAGAAGTTTGCATTTACTGTTCGCATTTTACTTTATTCATACACGGAGCTGCATATAGTTGTATGTTTGCTGAATGTGATTTCAGCACTACAACGGCATAATGTGGGTATATCCACTGATATTGCATGTCACACGGAGGAATACGTGAAAGCCGCATACACATATTTACGCCATCCGGTGGGAGGTCGGCGAAGCCGCGTTCAGTATTTGCATGCTTCCTTCCGATCTGTCCTTTACACAGTCAGGTGCATGTCGGTACCCAGATGAGTCTAGTAGAGACGAAACATATACCTCCGCCGTATCACTGTGGCGGGGAGGATAAGTTTTGACTTTCTTAAGTTTCAGTTTAGCAAAAAAAAGAGTTTAACTTATATTGACCTTTGTGACAGACAACGATATTATGTTGGTTCAAAATATATCTAATTTTTTCTAAAAGTCCGTTTGTATATGGCAAGGCAATAAATTTCGATGTATCATTATTGTTGAGAGGAGTGTTAGAATTATAAAATTTGTATATGCGCTCTTTTATTATTTTATCAATGTCTTTGAGTTTAAAGTTGTTCCTTAATAATAAAAACACCTTTCACTTTTCTTAAAACATATATATATATATATATATATATATATATATATATATATATATAATTATATATATGAAGCTTTTCTCTCTGTCTGTTTGCCTCTTGCTTGACTTGTGTGAGTTAAAAACAAAATTACTAGCAATTATTTTAAAAACTATTAATATAAAAAATATAATTTTAATTCTAACCGCATGACTGATCGACCTAATATCAAAATAAGTTGGCAAAATATTTAATTAACAAATGACCATTATTGTTGTTACTCTCCAAGAGTCGTATACACGATCTCCGAGAATAAAGTCTGTGATCGATCTACAGACACATAGACACGTCACATAGAAAATCCTAGAAAGTAACTTATTAAAATGTGTATAAGTAATCTTACCTTGAATGTGGATATTCACTATCCGAAACCCAAGAATAGGGCCAATTTCCTTTTTCCGTATTGACTTGGTTTGTTACTGCTTGCATAATCTGGCCATTATCTCCAGTGGGGAAGTACATCAAAAAGGGTCCATAAATATGATTCCATCCAGGTGCTGCATTTAGACCTGGGGTTCCAGTTAAATGACCACTCATAAAGTAGTTTGCAACTAGACATTCCTGGTGCACGGTCAAGTCTTGTTTAAGCGGGCCACCCCCTAAAAAATAATGATATTTAACAACTTAGTGGTTGGGTAAGGAACTGTATCCACACCAGCAGATTTTCCTTCTGTAAAGCTATTTTCTCTAAATTCTGCAAAATATCTATTTCTTTGTTCTTTGTAGCCATTATATGTATTTTTATATATCCATTACATAGTCTTTTTTTAGTCAAATATAATCGATAATAGTAAATAATATTTACGTAGATTTATTTTTTAAATCCTAATTTTAATTTTCTATTTAATTATTCTGGAGTAAGTAATATTTTATTAAAAGGAGATGCGAGGTATGAAAATTTAAGGAAAAAAAATGCTTTATAATCTAGATATTCCAGGAAAAGACGAAAATTTGCGACTACGTCAGCAAATGTCCGAAGAGATAAACATTGAAAAGTGTCCGCCTGTGCTACATTCTGTCTTCCCTCTTCTTCAATCTTTATTCAGAGGAAATATTTTTTCTAGTCCTAGATGATATCTATTCATAAATAATACTAAACTAGAGGTTAGATTTTATATTACCATGATATTCTCTACTGGGTGAAATAACAAATGCTCCATATCCATGACCAAAGACCCCTTGGTAATGGGTTTCCCTAATATAAGCTGAAAAGTCGTATTTGCTGTAATAAGTTCCATTAGGATATTGCCACGTTGAGTCTTGAACTGACTTACAACCGTTAAGATCTGCACTTGTGGGTGTTGTACCCTCTCTTTGTCCACTTGTACTCTGAGTCAATATAGAACCGTCAAATCTGTAAACCTGAAAATAGACATTTAAATTTATTTAACCATGTTATCGATTACAAAAGTAATTTTTAACAAATGTGTAAATTGCTGTAATCTCAAATATTTCTTTTTTAATTGGAAAGTTTATGTTATTGTACAAGTTAAATCAAGAGAAATTTTATTTATCATTTAAAATCCCTTGACTATAATTCAGGTGCGAATCCAGAGGGGGTGAGGGCGATCGCCCCCCATCAAGAGCTTCAAATTCATGAAAATAGACTCAACCCTCTCAGTCGACAGCTCCTTTTCGGTTGTCATGATCTGCGATCGCTCCCCCCCCCCCACGAGCTTCAAATTCAGAAAAATATATTTGCCAGGAGAATATTTATTGTTTTTGGAAATAAAATAATTCAGTTTTTTTGTTGAATGCATCGAAATTTGAAAATTTAGTTAAAAATGTTGAACTTTCATGTATCCAAAAAACCTGTTTTTATACCAGGCAAGCTGGACTCGTCCCTAAAATGACTGGTAAAGACCGTCGGCGTTCTAGTCCAGAGAACAATTTTTCTTTTATGTTTGTGAGGACTGAATACAATTATTTCCCATATAAATGGGGAGAATGCTGAACAAAAAGAAGATTTGGTGAAAAATAAGGAAAAAAAATAATTTTTTATATTTAAGTCATTCATTTTTTTAAAATTTGGCAAGTTTTTTGTTAACAACAAATTAAAGACACCTCGGATAGATCAACATTGTTTAGGTTTTTTGTTGGCAATGATGAAATGATTTCATTTCCAAAGTGTTTATCCTAGCGCCCTGTTTTGGTCGGTTAAGTTGTATTTTTATGCATCTTTTTAGTGGTTGGCCGCTCGCTTATTATATTTTTTATTATTTATGCTTCATTTTTGGATATAAAGTTATATTCGTATTTATTCTTCTTCTTCTTCTTCTTCTACGTTGACTAGGGATATCCCTGTTTGTCATTCTATTTACACCCGCCTTATTCTGCTGATGAAGAGAACCAGCTCTGGGCCCCTCTTGGTCGTCCATACATACAAACTTTGGCTAGTCTCTCTTTACTCATTCTCTCAACGTGTTCTTTCCAACCTCTTTTTCTTTCTTTTGTCGATTTGACCACGTCCTGCACATTACATTTTTCTCTGATTAAGGTATTTGTCAGCCTATCTCTGATTGACATGTTCAGCATTGATCTCAGTACTTTCATTTCGGTGGTTCTCATTTTCTGCTTTGTCTTCTTAGTGTCTGCTCTTGTTAGAATTGGTCGTATCATGGTCTTATATATTTTTGTTTTTCCCTCTATTCTCATGTATCTGTTTCGAAATATAACATCTCTTAAGCATCCTGCCACTTGTAGGGCTCTTATATTTTGTGACAGTACTTCTCCAGTAAGGTTACGACAGCTTGTTGTGTCAATGCCTAGATATTTAAAGTTCATAACTTGTTCAATTATGGCATTTTCTATCTGTAGCTTATATCTTCTTGGTTCCTTGGAAATTACCATACACTTTGTTTTATTCGTTGATATCTGCATATTGTACTTCTTAGTTGATACGTTAAATAGGTGTGTCAATCTCTGGAGGTCGTCTTCGTTATCTGCCAATAGGACCGCATCATCCGCATAGCATATTATATTGATATTGTGTCCGCCCATCTGGTACCCGCGTTTCGGTCTGATGTCCTCTATTATGCGGTCCATTATCAAATTGAATAAGAAGGGGCTTAGCGAGTCTCCCTGCCTTATCCCTTCGTTTAACTTGATGTCTTCGGTTAGACCTTCGGATGTTATTATTTTTGTGCTGAAATTTGTGTACAAGTCATCAATTATGTTTGTGATCTCCACTGAAACATTTTTCTGTTTTAGGAAATCCGTTATGTGCTGCTTCTTGATGCGGTCAAATGGTTTTGTTAGGTCAACAAAGCATAAGTATGCAGGGTGGTTAAATTCTATTGATTTTTCGATTATTTGTCTCACTATAAATAAGGCATCTGTGGTTCCCTTGTTTTTTCGAAAACCCCGTTGTTCCTCCGAGATCTCTATTTTCTCTTCAAGTTTGTCACGAATAATTGCTGTAAATAGTTTGGTGACAGAGTTAAGAAGTGTAATTCCTCTGTAGTTGTCCGGGTTTTTGTGGTCACCTTTTTTGTGTAAGGGAATTGTATAGCTAGCTTTCCATTTTTGCGGTACTTGCTCTTCTTAAATAATTTTATTAAAAAGCTTTTGTAACTCCTCGGTAAGCATTTGGCCTCCGTATTTCAATAATTCGTTGGTAATTAGATTTGGTCCAGGAGATTTTCTATTCTTTAAATTACGTATTTTATATTCTATTTCTTCCGATGTTACCTGCATTTTTGTAGTGCTCAGATTTATGGATTTTGCTGTTATGCTAGTGTGAATCGTATTTGTATTACCAAATTGTCTTTCAAAGTATGATGTCCATTCTTCCTTTTTGATGTGAGCTGTACTGATGTATTTATTAACATTTTTTTTCTGTTTCTGAATCATTCTCCATATTCTCTTCTGCGCACCGTATAAGTCATGCTCCATGTCCTTTGTGTATCGCTCCCAGTATTCTTCCTTGCATCTTCTAATCCTCTCGTTTATGTTGTTTCTCGTATTTATTATGAATGAAAATTAGACTAATCTTTATTTTAATGGCAAATAATATATGTACAAAATATATTTTACCTGAATTAAAAAAAAACAATCCTGCTTCTTTAAGGAATGTAGTAATAAGAGAATTCAACACAAGAACTTTAAAATGTATAGCAAATGGAGGACATGTGGAAATGTCAAGTTATTATTGTTAATGTAAATAGTTTTATTTAATAGTTTTATCTACTGTCCATTTATAGTTGTCAGGTAATTATCCACAAAATTAATTTGATAAATAAATATTATTATAGCTATATTGTTTAAGAGATGATATAAACATAAATTGATATTTACTTTAGATGAAAATATGCATTTTTTCTTCATTTATATCCAAAATTATATTGAGCTTTATTTTAGTGGCAAATAAATTACGAACAAAAAATATTTTTAATTTTCAGTTTTCTTATGCCGATCACGATTAAAACCTAAACAAAAAAAATGTTTTAGTTTTAAAAATAAATATACCATTTGAATGAGTTAAAGTGTATTGCAAAATTACAAGTAATACATACTATCGCAAAACTAAGTAAAGAAGTTTTAAATTCCAAATAACGAAGTATTACGTAATAAAATGTAGTTTTCTAGAAAATTTCAGCTCTTTATGTCAAAAAAAGTTTATACATTTTCAAAGTTGTTTGTACTTATCGCAGCCGTGGGCAAACGCAGACACTTGAATGATAAGAACTGCCTCGTTTGGCTAATATATCGCTTTTTATTTTTTTTTATTTGTGTTTTTTAAGAATGTTGTTTTTAAAAATTGAAAATACTTTAATAACAAGGTGTTAAAACATTATCTCGATGAAGTAAATTCTAGTAAAATGACGTTTTTTTTTTGGAAATATTTTGTATAACCTATCTTGAGGCTGTCGAACAAGGTTCTGACTCTGATTTTTCACGTTTTATTCTTAGTTTTCTGGGAATAATTGAAAATCACTTTATTTTAGGTTGTATTTTTGCCAATAAATCGTTAAAATTTGGTTACGTTCATAAATTTTACGCTTATAGACGCTTCTATATTGTATAAATAGCTTTTTTGATATTTTCAATTAGATTTTCTAATAAACCTAAGGTGATATGTAAATTATTCATATCAAGAATTTATGTTAAGAATGGCACTTCCTTTTCAGAAGGCCAAATGTTACAGAGTTGTGTTGTTTTGTCAGATTTTCGGGATTTATTTTCTGCAAAACAACATTTAATATTTCGCATTTGAATCATTTATTTAAATACTGATACGAATGTGACCGAAGCATTTGGATGAAGCACAGTAAGGCTACAGGAAAGGGCGAAGCACTCAGAACCATATATTCTTCATAAAACAAATGACAGAAAAAACATTGAGCTAGGGAGCAGAAGCATAAATGACATTCTCGAATATAGAAAAAGTATATAATACAGTGTTACAAACAGCAATATGGGAATTTTCTATAAATCAAAAACATAGATAAAAGAATGACGACACAAATTAAAAATTTATACCACAATAATACAAGATAGAATTATGAGCTCAGCATTATTTATCATAACATTGCAAGACACAATTAAAACAACAAACACAACTAAACACAAAATAGAGAGAGGATACTATAACTTGAGACTGGTACAAGTAACTGAGGGGGTATTCACAGGCACATAATAAAATATGTGCGAAACCCGAAACAAATATACATGAAAAACGGAACAAGACAAAGACGGGACCTATAGGTCGGGAGAAAAAAAAGGATGGACATAAAATTGAACAACAAGAGAATAGAGTAAGTAGATACAATTAAGTATGTGGGTGCAATATTGGATCGGGAGGAAAACATGGAAGAAAAAATTAATGAATCAATACAGATATCTTCTAACGTTTGTACGAAATACATTCATTGAAAGAATAATAACTAGGAGGACAAAAATTACAGCATATAGGACAACCATAGACCCATTCGTACATATGGAAGTTAAAGCTGGATCCTTATAAACGCAATGAAGTACAAAAACAGACTAATGACATGAAATTTCCGAGAAAATTAGAAGGAATAACTAGAAGAGGCAAAATGAGAAACGAAAACATGAGAAAGGAACTGGAAGTTACAGAAGCAGGGGAACAAATAGAGAGGAAACAGCTAAGATAGTTCGGACAGTTGGAAAAATTGAGTGACACTAGAATAGTAAAATAAGTATGGAAGGCAAAGGCACAGAAAGTCAAAAGAAGAAAAGGACCTAGGATAATGTAGAACGACGAAATTGCACAAATAGTAAAGGTGAAAGATGAAACTTGAGAGTAAGAAGGCAAAGAATAAGAAAGAATGAGCAAAGTTCAAATTAACATTAGTGTAAAGACAGCATATCAATATTAACACCTTATATATATATATATATATATATATATATATATATATATATATATATATATATATATATATATGGATGTGAGCCATACTATCCCAATCGAAAATTCCGATTAGCCAAAAAAAATTATCAACAATTCACTATAAGTATTTTATTTTTGTTTTCACCTACGATTAGAAATTATTTAATATCTTATGAAAACATTATTAAGAGGATTAGATAATTTTTATATTACAATAGAACTCTGTTAAGTAGAATAAAAAAAAATGTTTGCATTAAGATACGAGTACAAGATTATAAAATTTCTTGCAGAAAATAAACATTATTTGGTTTAAAGGCAAATCTAAACCTGTGTTTGTAATATACCAGGTGTTTTTAAAATGATTAAGTAAATCTAAAATATACTTTTATAGCCGAAAATATAAGAAAAGTTCATATGAAGGTAACTGTTTATATTTCAAAAAAGGGCAACACTAGCTTTGCTAGGTGCCATCTGACATATACATTGTAAAGTTTGACATTTTTAATGGTACTGAGAACGCTGAGACATGTGGACTAAAAATTGCATTTATAAAAACTTTTTCCAATTATACACTATAATGTTCTACATATAGTACTAATAAATTAAATAAATTTTAAAAAATAACTAATCTGCAAATATTTTGAAAAGCAATAAGTAGGTTTTTATGAACAAAAATGTTGTATTGAATAATTAATTTCGATTTAGTTTAGACGAATATTATTGGTGATGCACGGGAATTCTTTTAATTAAACAACTGTACGTCGAATTGATAACCTCCCTTCTTTAATGCAGATCAAAAAGTTAGCAACAAACTTACAATTCTTGTTTCTCCTACAGACACGTCATAGCTTTTATCATTTGTATACTTCGCATAACAATAGATGCCGCTAAGTCCATCAATCATAATATAATGTAGCTCGATTCTAAATACATTTGCGATATTTTCCTGCAGCCAATAAAAGTGCACTCTACTGCTGGTTTGTTCCACTATATGAATACTGCTGGGATGGAAAACACCCTGTCCACCTAAAAAAATGGTAAATTAAGATAAGTTTAAAAACTTAAATCCATCTATGACAAAAGTCATTGCATTAGAATTCGGTGGCAATTGTTTTTCCTTCTCTTATTTTATATTTCCCTACACAATTTTAAGTGTTTTTAAATACTACTCGTATTAGAATAATATCTCCGTGAAATTTCAGACCAGGACATACAAACGGATATAATTATAAGTGCTCTAGTGGCTACATACTCTAAGATTATTAAGAAAAGTCTATAGTTCGAAGCTTTTTAGGATACGCTGTCTTTATCCATCTATCTTGAATAGATACCCCATATTTATCATGTAGGTGGTAATTATCATGTCGCATGTCATAGTATTAAGTTTCTACAAGGATATATTTAAATTGCTACTTTCTTAAGTACTCCAAGGACTATCATATTTAAAGTACTCTAAACAAGGTAGAACTTCAGTTTTGATATGTAAAATATTTAATTGTGAATACTTAAAGTAATACTAATGTAATTTATTTTACAATTATTATCAATTATTAGAAACTTAAAATGTTATTTAAATTATAGAATTCGCACTTGGATTTCAAGTACAAACATTTCTTTTGAAATAAATGCACACTTTACCACTAAAAT
Organism: Diaprepes abbreviatus; assembly: GCA_034092305.1. Taxonomy (NCBI): domain Eukaryota; kingdom Metazoa; phylum Arthropoda; class Insecta; order Coleoptera; family Curculionidae; genus Diaprepes; species Diaprepes abbreviatus. Next base: position 510,391 of record JASJET010000116.1, read on the forward strand.
GTAAGCGTGTTCCACGCGAAATATTTCCTGTGATTAATAGAAATCCCACCTTAACCTAAAAACCCTGTACAAATAATATTCAATTTAATCTTGCATATAAAATACCACTTATAACTATACTTCTACCAGATAAAGATTATTTAAATATTTTTTAGTTATTCGACTAGAGCTATATTTTTCGCTATTGTCCAGTGCAGGGGTAACCGGGGGAATGAGAACTAGTTAAATATCTCGACTTTTTGTTATTTATTCAAAAAAATACCGGTGCTACTATCTACTGTCCTGATTAAAAGTTCCTGTGGACACAAAGTCCAAAATTTAATTGTTTTCGAGATACAGAGGGAATGAGTTGCGCCCGCACCAACCAAATGGGAAATGGATCCCCGTCAAATTCGTTGAAAATTCAATATGTTGTAGGTCAGAATACCTGATCAAAAGTTCGTATGGACACAAAGTTCAAAAGTTAGTAATTTTCGAGATACAGAGGGATGAGTTCCGCCTGATCCACCATTTACATAGACAAGGCGTAAGGATTAATTTTCTCTATCTATCTCTTTTTCTCTTTCTCTCCCTATCTTGTAAACTTGTTTGGTTAACGTAAGCGAATGTAAATGTAAAATACATATTCTATATATACATACATACATATACAACGAGCTAACAAGATAGGGAGAGAGAGAGAGAGAAAAAGAGATAGATAGAGAAAATTGACCCTTATGCCTTGCCTATGTAAATGGTGGATCGGGCGCAACTCATTCCTCTATATCTCGAAAACTATTAACTTTTGGACTGTGTGCCCATAGGACCTTTTGATCAGGACATCTAGACCTACAATATACTGAATTTTCAACGAATTTGACAGGGATCTAATTTCCATTTGGTTGGTGTGGGCGCAACTCATCCCTCTGTATATCTAAAACTATTAACTTTTGGTCTTTGCGCCCATAGGAACCTTTGATTAGGACATCTAGGCCTACAACATACTGAATTTTCAACGAATTTGACCGGGATACAATTTCCATTTGGTTGGTGCGGGCGCAACTCATCCCTTTGTATCTCAAAAACTATTAACTTTTGGACTTTGTGCCCATAGGAACTTTTAATCAGGACATCTAGAGCTACATTATACTGAATTTTCAACGAATTTGACCGGGATCCAATTTCCATGTGATTGGTGCGGGTTACTTTCTAAAACGGATTTAAGTAGTTCCTTTATAATTAGTATATGCTATAAAAATTGGCGAACTCTATCCATGACTTTGCGTAAGCCAGAAGCGACGTCGTTAAACGAAATAACAGCTATTAATAGACAGGAATCAACTATATTTTTTAATAATTTGGAGCAAATGCAGGTAAAGTATAATTTTAGGGGGACAGGTATCCTAATAGTACAAACGCCAGGAAAGATACTTGGCAAGAGAAGTTTGAAGCAAGTGCGGTTTGCCACGAATTGGAAAGAGGAAGAAACACAACTGATATCTGCCCTTTTAGCGCATCAGGCATTCTTGTATCTCCAATATTTATCTATGGGAACTTTAAAACAGGGTTCACCGAAAGCTCTGCAATATTTTAAAGATTTTCAACAATTTGCTAAAGCTAGTCTAAAGGATTCGGTTTTACTCATAATAAACAATTGTTGAAATCTGCGAGTTTATAAGTTTTGTAAAGCCAATGGTATTAGATCTTTAACAATACCTCCACACACTTCGTACAGAATCCAATATTTGGATATAACATTTTTTGAGCCTCTAAAATAGCTTGCAATACAGAGTGTATCAAATATTTAAAAAAAGCTACCCGCCTGAATAAATATCTCCATTTGAAGTAAAGATCAGACCTGTTTAAAAATACTTTCATGAAAGTGGATAATTTATCAAACATATTTCAAAGAATTTCAGAGAATCTATTATTATAATCCTGACATTTCTTCTGAAGAATTTTTGAGCTAGTATAGAATCTTTATAGGTAGGATTACAAAGAATGTTAGAACGCCAGCAAAATTCAGAACATCAACACGTTCCTAAACACAAAGTGACAATGTATCAGAAAAATTTAAATAACAGAATCGATAAAAGTACATCATTCACAGGTCATTGCAGGAAATTTTGCTGATCTATCAAATTCCAAAGTTACTAGTCGTTACTTAAAATAGCATTTTTAAGTAACGACATCCAGTCATATAAGAATATTTTATAAAAAAAAGGTATCATAGCAATAAAGCATCGGTAAACAAGGTTAAAAGTTTTGTTATATACAGATGTGGAAAATCGAGAACAGAACCTTTAAAAAAAAAGGGGACGTAATAAAAAGCGACGGACAACCCGTTTAGCCATGTTGAAGAAGTGAAATAAAGCATACTGTTGTATCGTAGCTTGCTTGCTGGTTTTCAGCAAAAATGGCGCTGGTTTCGAGTCGTCAAAACACAGTGAGTCGAAAGCATGGATTAAATAAAATAAAAAGAATAATTGTATTTCCATGAATAAAATATTGCTCTTGACTTCAAGGTACATTTTTAATATAATACTATAATAATAAATACATGGATATCGATAATCTTTAAAAATGCGAAAGTACTTTTTGTTGATACATTTATTGTTAAATGCATCAAATAGTCGAAATACAAAAAAAAATATTTTTTGCTAGCCGTTGGGCGTAAAGAAAACTGGTATTTCTGTTACAAAATAAACATTGATTCTAATAAAAATAACGGTAGTTTCTAAGTAAATAAGTTAATAAACAACATTAAAAAATCATTCTCAAAAAATAAACTTTTATTCGGGTAAAAAATAAAAGTAACATATTCAGTAGTTATAAATAAATAAACAAATAATTAAATTCTATTTAAGTAAATAAAAACATTCTGCAAGAGGTGTTCAAACAGGTCTCCACTTTGAGCGAGAAAATAACCCAATCTATTGTAAAATCCGGTTCGCGTATTTGCCAAAACGTTAGGTGTTATATTTATAATAACTTCATTAATTTTTTGTCTCAATTCATCCAAATTCATAGCACGATCATATATGTGCCGATAAATTTTTTGGGAAACATGACCCCAAAGAAAAAAATCGTTTGGGGCCAAATCGGGAGACCTGGATGGCATTTGAATGGTTCCCCTTGTGCTATGAGGCGCTCAGGAAATATAGTTTGCAAAAACTGTTGCACTTCTCTCGCATTATGAGCAGGGCAACCATCCTGCTGAAACCAAATTTCCTCAGAATTAATATTCAATGCTCGAACAGCTGGAATGACGTGATTTCGCAAAAGGTCCAAGTATTTATTAGCAGCTGGGTTCCCATTAATATAAAATGGTCCAATGACAAATTTCCTAACATTCCAGCCCATACATTAATCTTTTGCGGGTATTGTGTTCTCTGAGGAATATTGAGATGTTGATTCTCTCTAGAGTATTCTATGGCAATAGAAGGATTGTGACGGCCGTGCAAGGAGAATGAAGATTCATCCGTAAACAAAATGTTGCTAATGAATCTGTCGTCCCTATTAGCCCTTTCCATCATGTCTTCACAAAACACCATACGTTTTTCCTGGTCTTCTGGAAAAATTTCTTGAGTTGTTCGCAATTTGTAACAGCGATATTTGTTACGCTTTAAAATATTTCGAACCGTTCGAGCGTTCATATCAAGTTCTTCTGCAATTGCGGTACTATTGTAAGGAAAATTAATTTCCGCTAAACTACATACGTCAGTCTCCCGATTTGCTCGTTCTTCAGTAATTTGAGGAGCCGATTGCTCCTCATTGTTACCAGTGCATTTTTTACAAATTTTTAGACAACCGGTTGTCTCAAATTTGTTACTAATTTCTGAAATTCTAGATTTTGAAGGAATAGGATGATTTTCGTACGTAAATGCAAATCTACCGATTATCTCATGTATACTTTTACCAGAATAATATCACTTAATAATCTGTACTTTTTGTTCCCTGGAATAAACTACCATTTTAAATAAAAAAATTTGACTCGAAATACGAAAACACCAACACTCGATACTTACGCTTCGACGGCCGAATGAAAGCAAATAACTTGGAATCCTCTTATTGTGCTAGGGTGTGGCGTATCTTGCCGCCCGCTCTCACCGCGCCAGCATTGTATTACCCCTCATCCGAGGGCCAAACTGGTAATTTACAAGTATGTCGATGTTTACGATGCATTATCTTCGGTCTCATTCTGATTTGATGAATAATATAGTATTTTCTTTATCATACTTAAGAAACGTCGAGTTTCTGTTCTTGATTTTCTAGACCTGTATATGTAATTCTCCTTTCAAGTAGAGAATATGAAAAATATATACACAAACAGTTTATTTCCTGCAAATATCGCTCTGGTCCTCTCTCCATACGTGTTTCGATCACCTCATGATCTCGTCAGTGGAGCTGTATCGGACCGACTTTTGTTAAAACTTTTCATTCAAGATAGTTAAAAAAAACTCAAGACCTATCTTACCTAGGAGGAAAGTTAAGATTTATGAGCGAGCGAGTTTAGTTCAGGAAGATAATTAAGACGAATACAAAAATAAAGTTGCGATTAGGACTGACACATGATTAGTGTTTAAAACTGTAGTCACATTTCACCGTTACCTCAAGGTTCCTGGGATGATAAGAACATTAATTGTTGTAAAACAGAAGTGTTGTTTATTGTTTTAATTTTAAATAAAATATTATGAAAAGAAAGATCTGATTAATTTTTTCGTTTTTTTGTTAATATTTATCAGAAAAAATTATACCTCTTTGAAAATAAAGCTTTGGAGGTTGGGCCAGAATTCCCCGGTCTCCACTATTAACAAAATTGATACACAATTATGAAAAAACCATTCAAGACTTTTTGTAATTAATATTGCTCTAAAACAATTTTAAATTTGCTCCATAAAATGTGCCGATGTTGCTCATCTAGTAGGCTGATATGCACTTGTTTTATATATGTTAACATCTAATAGTGTTTATTGTCTCCCGCGCATTTTATAAGAAAACATAAAAATTTCTTACACAATTTAAAAATTAAACTGATTTAAGTTATTTGTAGAGATATAAGGGGTGAATCTACGGTATTGAATATTTGAAGAGGTATCAAGAAGCTGGTAATTTCGTTCGAAAACCTGGTCAAAGGGGCAAACGGTAAATAACAGTTTTCACAGAGCTCAAATATGATCTAATTAATGATATATCAATATGAGTTAAAAGATAAGAAGAAGCAATTGGAGTCAAGTCAGAGGTGTATGACAGAAGAAATATTGTACTTAGTGGATGATATAAAAACTAAGCTTAAAGATCAAAGTAAAAATAAAACGCCCAAAAGAAGATTGGATGCAACGAAAGTGGGTAAAAATGGAATAATATAAACGACAATACCACATTTTAACATGGATAAGAAGATAAAGAAGATGTCATAGGACATCCAGTAGAAATTTAAAATTCTGACAGTAAAATTATTCTTGTTATAAACGAGTAACCGGTTCATTGAATACAATATATAAAGATCTTATTTGATGATAGCTGGTTGCTGAGTGCGGTAGAAGAAGCTGATCCAGAGATTCTAAGGGACGAAGTATTACATGCTATTCAGAAAACTAAGGGAGGGAAAGCAAGAGGTCCCAATACAACTCTTAAAATTATTCCACACTGATACTATTGGAATTATTGTCGAACTTTTTAACCCCATCTACTCTACAGAAATATTGCCCTAACTTGATTAAAAAATTATTAACAATCAAGAAGGATTTAAAAAAGAAACGGGTACAAGGGAAACATTGTTCTGATGCAGAAATGTTTCGATATAAACCAGGATATTTATGCTTGTATTATAAATTTTGAGAAACCATTCGATGAAGTACATCAGAACCTTCTGGGAATTTGTATGTCAAAAATACTGGTAGTCGCAATATAAGGATAATTGCCAGCATTAGAATTTCATTATTTTCTGATTATAACAATATTGTTCTCTTAAAAGTCGTAAAATAAACTGTTATTTTTAGTACACAGCATTTAAATGACTTACTAATTCATCAAAATTTATTTTTTCAAAAATAAGTATATATATATATATATATATATATATATATATATATATATATATATATAGAGTTAAGATTAACTTACCCGAACTCCAATCCAGATAAAATGTTTTTTGTCCATGGGCTGCAATATTTTTACCATTAACTAAAACAGTCGAAATAGTTGCATCGTCTTTAAAATTTAATTCGACATGTTGGTTTTTAATTTGAGCCTTCAGACCATTTACAGTCAATGTAACAGACGCATAACTTGTAGATATCACAGATAAAAGTAACACGGTGAATACGGGACCTAGAACACCCATTTTATTATTTCAAGTAGGTAAAACCTACAGTTTTTTTCTGGGATATTGTACAGTTTTATTATTTAAAATCTTATATAGTAAAAATTTGAAGTGTTTTGTAATGTCGATTATCTCCAGCTTATCTTTGATACTTAATGATAGATATTTTTCTATAAACTGATTAATAGTTTTATACCACTGGTGCTTATTAAATGTTCTAAATTTGGAACGCGTGTACCCAATGTTCGACCAAAAATAGAGCTATACCATGCTTTTCTCTCATAACTCCAAAACTTGTATCAAAATAAGTTCGAAGATTTATTCAAGACCTCAATTTTAAGTTATTTAAATATTCATGGTGGACAGGGCAACTTGCATATTTGAATTTGGCACCCTGAAACGATGGTTGCTCCGGGGTAGGTGGGGGTGGGTACATTCGAGAGTGGGGCGTAAAGTTGAAGCTCAGTTAGGTTTAATTAGCATCATGGAGTAGACGAAGATGGAGCGCACATTCGCTCTCAAAGCATACTTTTTTAACGGTTGGATACATCCGGTAAACTGATGATGTAAAGAAAAAAAAACCTAATCTTCCATGAACAATGAGGTTACCCCAAAACATTGACATTTTTTGCGATCCCCCCAGCTAGGGTAAGTGGTCTGCTCGTTCTGTGAGGCGAACTCTTAATAAAGAACTAAAATTTCATCCCTACTTTTTGTTGCTCGAGAAAATACATGTGAGACACTTCTTGGCGTGACTTACGACACAATTTTTTATATAAACAAACAGAACGTGCAGTATTGGAATCCTGATAACCCCATACAACGTCATCAGCGTCATCTACATTCACAACGTATAACTGTTTTATGTGCACTATCGTGAGTTGGAATAATTGGCCCATGGTTTTTTTAATGAAAAAGAAAGGGCGGTTTCGCTGACTTCTGACCGTTATGCCCACATGATTCAGAAGTTTTTCGTGCCAACACTCAACGAGATAGATATGGGGATATATGGTTCCAGCAGGAGAGTGCCACGGCACATGCAACGCGTATGCAATGACTGTTTTGCGGCAATACCTCATCTTCTGCAAATCCTGGCAGTTTCTTGTTTATTGTGCAATAAGAAATAATGGCGTCATAACACGAAATTTTTATTAGGAAAATTTAAATGGGAAGTTAGACGTTTTTGAATTATTCTAGATATAAAATGTGCTTAACATACTAACAACTTAAATTACTGCTAATCACTAAATTCGAATGACGTATACTTTAACAAAATACGTAAAACAGAAAAAAAAATATAAACACTATAATTGAGTAGCTTAAACAAACGTCACAAGCAAAGCTGCCTATCATAAAAGTAAAGTTATCATGCTAAATCAAAATCGAAATAATTTATTTCCTTAAAAGGAATTACTGTCAATAAGATTTTTGTAATTTAGATTTTGAATTTATTGATCGGAGTCTGCTAATTTTAGTATGGAATTAGTTAAAATAAATTGTAGCTGGGACAACATAGTTTCATTGATTGAAAGAAAATCTGCGACTTAGAATAACATTTCTTCAGTTGCTATACTAATACAATAAACAAAATTTATCTAGTGGATTTCTGAAAAAGACTCGTACAAAAATTTTGAAGTCATTAAAATCAACTAATAACAAAAAGCAGATTTATCACCATAAATAAAACTTCACCAAACTGATAAAAATATCCCATTAATAAGTGCCAAGTTGTGTTCCAAATACCCAAAGGATATAAGAACACATAAAGCACTGCAAAGAGAACAAGAAGGATCCAATACTGCGATCCCCGTGGATCATTCAACTCCAACATATAGCTTTGAAAATAACTTCATAATGCATTCCAAATTACAACCATAGAATACTGAGTAGAGAAAATATAAAAGAGGAAAATTAGTGACAAAAAAGTGACAATCAACTATACGATAATAGAAGCTTCTAAGTTCGTAAAGCAATGTTAAATGACTTAGGAGATAAAAAACATGTGGGTTCTCAAGGTAGTGAAGAGGTTGGCGATCTGGAGTGAGCGTAAGAATCAGGATGCTCGTAGGAATTTTCCTGAAATGGCAGTTGAGCGTGGGAAAGTGAAAAGCTTATTTTGTCTCCCTTATAAACACCTATTTATCATAAAGTGTTAAGTTTTGTTTGTGCCGTAATGACTATATATTTATGCAACTTAAAAATTACCAAGTACGTAAATATTACTGTTATATTAAAAATATTGATATACACACCATTTTTTCTAATTTTGTTGAATCATGAAAAATGTTGAAAAATTAAAGATTAAATAAGCAGTTCTTTTTGGATTTCATAAATTAGCGAATGTGACGTAAGCGTACCAATAAACTAGAGAAAAAATGTATTTTTTTCGTGTACTGTAGAATGTTACCTGGTTTGATGTAGGAGATGATGTAAACCATGCTTAGTTGCATTAGGCTTTAAAACAGCTGATACTCTGTCAAGTTTAAGCTACCATACTTTTAAATAAGCTTTTTTACTGACTCATTTTGTGTTGAGGCTTTGATGATAGATTTAGTTCACGGAATACTCCTTTTCAGTTTTGAATATTTTTTTTTTCAATATCTTGACATTTTTTAATATAGCAGCAGCTTTAGTTTGCTCTCTTATGACAAGTGGAACATTTGTATTGCCGTTATATTAATATTTTTTATCGGTTTTATTTGGCATTTCACATTTTAGGGAATACCACCTTTTTATGAGTTTGTGAGAGTCGGGTTGACATATGTCATAGAAACTGCGATGCAATGGTGCATTTCCTTTCTTTTAGGAAATCTAAAAACATTTTATTATTAAGATATGTTTCGAAACTTTTTTATAAATTGTATTATCTTTAGCGCATTTCCACAACCCACACAGCACTAGACGTCTTATAGACGTCATTTTTATATCCAGATTATGTCTGAACGTCTTAAGACATAAATAAGGCGTCTTATAGACGTTGTTTTAAAGACGTCCATAAGACGTCTATATACAACGTCTTTAAGATATCTTTTAAAAGTCTACATACTACATTTTATATGAAAATAAATACAGGTGTGAATAATTTAGTTGATAAAAACTAAAAAGCATTTCCTTCCCTATCGATTTTGTCACAGTTGGGTAATAAATAAGTTTGCAACGCCGCACAGAGCTCAGCTGAATACAAGTTGAGGTTAAAATTTTTGATTAAACGACAAATTTTTAGTAGCCTCACTACGACCTTGGTTAATAGAACTTTTGCATGATCTTTTTTATCAATGGTTTAGTGCTTTTTGCCACAGACTGTTTGATGTACCGATAACAATGACACACATAAATATGATGCCAGCGAAACTATAACTTTAAAAAACCCGCCTTTTGTTTCTGTCAACTGTCATTTTTCAGTTTTGTATTTGTGTTTCGTCATGTTGTTATTCATTTTTAATGTTGTTGGGGTGCCGACTGTGAAAATTTAGCTTTTGAAAGAATTTTATTAAAATGGTTGATTTATCTATGTGCCTCTGAAAATCTTTTTTATTCGTGTTTATGTAATACTTAAGGTAAGATCGGGAATCATATGTACTTAGGAAAAACAGTAACGTTATTTATAGGTTGTGTTACAGGAAATTCCCGAATGCTTTACCGTTTATATTTTTGTAGTAACTCTATGTTTTTAGAAACAATAAATGAAATTTTCAAAAATATTATCTCTGCAAAAAAGGCTTGCACAGCTCATCCAGACCCGGTCCTAAATATTACAAGAAATATTACTAATGAAGTGGAAGGCGAAGTGTTTATTTATTGAGTGTTCCACTAATGAAACCTGTAAGATTTAATTTGTTCCTGATGATTGGTTTATATTTAAAGAACATAGAAAATAGAGTTTTGTTAATTACAAGAAGTAATTTTGTTTAAGATTTTAGAAATTTCAAAACTGGGAGTAGGGAGCATTTATGACTTTGTAAAACGAGCTTGTAAAGTTCTGTCTTTCATTATACATATTAACTTTGAAATAGCATAAGTCACGATTCTATAGTAGAGGACAATTACAAAAATTCGCAAAAATATCAAAAAATTTACTCCCGCAAATGATAAACTTCATTCTATAAAATTAAAATCAGTTTGTTATTAGGATCTACAGAAACAACAGGAACTGGCAAAAAGTTAGAAGAATGAGGAAATTTCAATCCAAACATGGCTGAAAAGGACATCAGACCAGATTTGTTATTCGACTAAATAAAAATTCTTGTTTTTAAAACTATTTAAAGATTTGTGTATTTTTTATTTTAATAAACTTTTATTTTGTTGATAGTCTACCTTTTAGAGTTATTATATCGAAGGGATAAACTAAGGCTTAAATTTAATAGGTTCACTTATAGTTCGAACAGTAGTAGTTCTGAAAATCTTCTACCTCACTTCTTAAATTTCAAATTAGAAAAAGTTTACATTATGCTTAAGTTATGTATTTTTTTGTATAAAGAGATTATGTTGAACATATTTTTTAAAGCAAATTATTCATGCGGAACTTGTAGTTATTTAAAATGGTAGTGTATATTTTGCTCTTGATTTTTTCTTAATTAAAGTTATTTCTTGGACTTTTGAATAATTACGGTTTGGCTTTGTAAACAAGACAAACAAAAAAATTAAAGGGACCCTTTTTAATGTACATAATTTTAATGGTGGAATATGTTGGGAAAGGACGTCCATAAGACGTTGTAAGCAAATGTCTTAAAGACGTTACCTTTTGTAACATAAGACGTCTATACAACGTCTTATGGACGTCATTCGTCTTTAATGGACATCCATAAGACGTCCTGAATGTTGAGATCAAACGTTTTATGGACATCTTTAAGACGTATTTGTGCTGTTTGGGAATTTTTGAATTTTCTGAGAAACTTGAGTCTCTTAGAACCTGTTGATATATCTCCCATTGAAATTTGATTGACACTGGTTGAGGCAACGCTTATATACCTTATGGCAGCTGATCATATTGTGTAAGCTAGAAAGTCGTGGTCTCGAACTAATTATTCAAGCAAAGTTTTTTTTTGCTGGAGTTCTGAGATTTCCACGTGAGTTGATGAGCTGGAGGTATCTTAGGATTTTCATGCAATGAATGTTGTGTTAGATAAGTCACTGGTCTATTTTCTTCTGGACTTACTGGATTATGGGATTAAAGTGTTTTTGGGTTAGGTCTTACGAATCACATGCAAGAATCCTATGCATGACGAGTTTCTGATCTTTCTCTTCTCGATGTACTTCTTTATAGGGTTATAGGATAGTTGGGTGAATAAGTTATAGGGTTATTAGTAATAGAATTTTAAGGTGGTTGCATCACCTAAATTTTACCGAGGTAAGCTTACGGGTTAGCAGATGTTTCAAATCGCTTTGAATATATTTTACCCCATTTTACTAAAAATTCTAATGTGCTTGGCGAAATTAGACAACGTATTTATGTTGAGCGACCCAAAATCTATATTGAAAAACTAGTCTTACCTGGACCAATAAAAAAAATTGTAGTCCAGCATTCATAGTTTTCATTAAAACAACTGTCATTCCCGGCAAAACTTTATTATTTATATAATAAAATGAATGCAAGTTACTTTAACATCATTATCAAAAATTAATTTCTTTGTAAACTAATTGCGTCATACATAATTTGTCCCAAACTGATAAAAAGCTCCAAAGTATTCTCGCCATTAACAACTTGTGCAGCTGTTACCGTGTACACTCTGGAATAGTATCGTCCACTCTGCATTGCACTTCTATAGACAGCCTGATCATTATCAAAATAGTCATTACCAACTCTATGTCCATTGACGTAAGTAATAAGATGAGGTTTTTGACTTGCAGCTGCTAAAGCTACACGTAAAGTTCTTGATCTACCATCATTGGTGTCTTGGTACTTAATATACCAGTGACCAGGTTGAGATTGAGCATAATACCTAAAAATGAAAATGTATGTAGTTGATACTGTATAATGAAAGTTCACTGTATAATGAAATTTTACGTCATAGGCTACGTGAGATAGTCGGTATTGCGTGATGTACCACCTAAGATTCGAGTCTATTGATTATGTCAAAAAATTTTGTTTGTTAATATTATAAAAACGGGGTGGAGCTTTGTGAGAAATTTAGAACTTTTTGAAACTAAAATTGTTATGTAAAAATGTGAATTTGATTCATGCCGGAAGATTTGTAATTTGGCTGGAGTTTTTTTCCCACACAGCACTAGACGTCTTATAGACGTCATTTTTATATCCAGATTATGTCTGAACGTCTTAAGACATAAATAAGGTGTCTTATAGACGTTGTCCATAAGATGTCTATATACAACGTCTTTAAGATATCTTTTAAAAGTCTACATACTACATTTTATATGAAAATAAATACAGTTGTGTATAATTTAGTTGATAAAAACTAAAAAGCATTTCCTTCCCTATGGATTTTGTCGCAGTTGGGTAATAAGTTTGCAACGCCGCACAGAGCTCAGCTGAATACAAGTTGAGGTTAAAATTTTTGATTGAACGACAAATTTTTAGTAGCCTCACTACGACCTTGATTAATAGAACTTTTGCATGATCTTTTTTATCAATACTTTGGTGCTTTTTGTCACAGACTATTTGATGTACCGATAACAATGACACATAAATATGATGCCAGCGAAACTATAACTTTAAAAAACCCGCCTTTTGTTTCAGTCAACTGTCATTTTTCAGTTTTGTATTTGTGTTTCGTCATGTCGTTATTCATTTTTAATGTTGTTGGGGTACCGACTGTGAAGATTTAGCTTTTGAAAGAATTTTATTAAAATAGTTGGTTTATCTATGTGCCTCTGAAAATCTTTTTTTATTCGTGTTTATGTAATACTTAAGGTAAGATCGGGAATCATATGTACTTAGGAAAAACAGTAACGTTATTTATAGGTTGTGTTACAGGAAATTCCCGAATGCTTTGCTGCTTATATTTCTATAGTAACTCTATGTTATTAAATGAAATCCTCAAAAATATTATCTATGCGAAAAAGGCTTGCACAGCTCATCCAGACCCGGTCCTAAATATTACAAGAAATATTACTAATAAAGTGGAAGGCGAAATGTTTGTTTATGGAGTGCTCCACTAATGAAACCTGTAAGATTTATTTTATTCCTGATAATTGGTTTATATTTAAAGAACATAGAAAATAGAGTTTTGTTAATTACAAGAAGTGTTTTTGTATAAGGTTTTTGGAAATTTCAAAACTGGGAGTAGGGAGCATTTGTGACTTTGTAAAGCGAGCTTGTAAAATTACCATGTACAGTTGATTAGTACGAAAAGGAAAGAAAAAGTTCTACGATTGTAACTTGGAAAGACTTATTATGAGTAAGTTCTGTCTTTCATTATACATATGAACCTTGAAATAGCATAAGTCACAATTCTATAGTAGAGGACAATTATAAAAATTCGCAAAAATATCAAAAAATTTACTTCCACAAATGATAAACTTTGTGCTATAAAATTAAAATCAGTTTATTATTAGGATCTACAGAGACAATAGGACTGGCAAAAAGTCGGAAGAATGAGGAAATTTCAATCCAAACATGGCTGAAAAGGTCATCAGACCAGATTTGTTATTCGACTAAATAAAAATTCTTAATTTTAAAACTATTTAAAGATTTGTATACTTTTTATTTCAATAAACTTTTATTTTGTTGATAGTCTACCTTTTAGAGTTATTATATCGAAGGGATAAACTTAAATTTGATAGGTTTACTTATAGTTCGAACAGTAGTAGTTCTGAAAATATTTGCTCTTCTACCTCACTTCTTAAATTTCAAATTAGAAAAGTTTACGTTATGCTTAAGTTATGTATTTTTTTGTATAAAGAGATTATGTTGAACATATTTTTAAAGCAAATTATTCACGTGGAACTTGTAGTTATTTAAAATGGTTGTGTATATTTTGCTCTTGATTTTTTCTTAACTAAAGTTATTTCTTGGACTTTTGAATAATTACGGTTTGACTTTGTAAACAAGACAAACAAAAAAATTAAAGAGACCCTTTTTAATGTACATAATATTAATGGTGGAATATGTTGTTTTAATGTTGGGAAGGGACGTCCATAAGACGTTGTAAGCAAATGTGTTAAAGACGTTACCTTTTGTAACATAAGACGTCTATACAACGTGTTATGGACGTCATTCGACTTTAATGGACATCCATAAGACGTCCTAAATGTTGAGATCAAACGTTTTAAGGACGTCTTTAAGACGTATTTGTGCTGTTTGGGTTATAACATTTTGCGCAGCAGAATTATTATTACTGTCTATAGAAAATTTTTGCAAGACTCGTTACCAAATTATTGTTAGCTGGTCTCTCTAGATGTCGACTCGTAATCCGAGGTTAGCTGATAATATGACATATTTTCAGCTGTCTCTCGCGGTATGAGTTATACGTTCTCTGTTAAGGCCTGTCCAATTTAGGATATTATTTATCCATGAAGTTCTTCGTATTCCTCTTCCTCTCTTACCCTCTTATCTTATCTTTTTCTCTCTGCACTAATAATTTTGTATCCTCACTATCAAGAACCCTATATGTTCCAGCGTGGCCCTTTTTTCAACAAGACGCAGCGCCATCCCACTACGCTGACCTTGTCCGTGCTTATTTGGATGAAGTTTTTTTGAATCATTGGATAGGCAAAAGAGGAACAGTTGAGTGACCAGATTTGACTCCCTTTGATTATTTCGTGTGGAGATACTTAAAAAACTAAATTACACTTGACCTAGCTTGACAATTTAGAAATACAAAAAATTTGAATATGCCAAATAGTACTAAAAGAATTTATTCATCGACTTGGCTTTTGTCAGATTGTTAACGAGGCCCAGTTTGAACACTTAATTTAGAAAGTACCAATTTTGTTTTATATTTTAAAGTTTTTTAGTAATTTTTTTGGGCAATGTTCTTATGTAACAACATCGATATTTACGTTATCTTTTGTAAGAAATCTGCCCTTTCCTCCATTTAGTTTATATTGAATTTATCGGCACGAAAGCACCATATATATATATATATATATATATATATATATATATATATATATATATATATATATATATATTATTTGTTTGTTTTTCCTGGGATTATGGTCCGTTAAAAATGGTACTGAGAGAACAGATGGTATTTTTTTGTTGGTATCAGCCATAAGGGTCACAACCTTCTAAAAAATTGCTACAATAAACTTAAATCGGAAATACCAAAAGATAAAAAACACATGTCATCTACAGTCCCATGCAAAGACTGCGAAGGCGAATATATAGGCCAAACAAGCCAACATCTAAAAAATCGATTAAATGGGCACAAATACGACAAAAAAAATAAAACGGCCTTAACAACACACAGCACGGAAAATCGCCACTCCTTTAACTTTGAAAAAGTAAAAATCTTGAAAACGGAAAACCATACAAAAAAACGAGAAATCGTAGAAATGATAGAAATACAAAAAAACAAACATGCAGTAAATGCTAAGGCAGATACCAAACTACTTAGCAAAATATGTAATAACATTATAAAATAAGAACCAAAAAATTAAAATTCTAAAACCAAAAACGCATTGCATTTTCGAACTAGACCCTTTTAACCCACAATAGCCAAAACAACCCTCATTACCTACAAAAAAATACCATCTGTTCTCTCAGTACCATCTTAACTTCAAGATGACACACGCGGTCATCTTGAACTCTGTGAATCTCGCAAAAATTAAATTTTCAATAGAACAAAATTTTTAAATAAACGTATACATGTAAGTGCAGTGTTGTTCCTGAATCACCTGAATCATTGTTCAAGGTAAATACATAACATGTAAATAATTTAATAGTAAAATCAATCAAATACTTTGTTTTTTTAGCTACACACATTCTGACGAAGGTAAAAAAAATTACCGAGACGTTAATGTTTAAAAAAAATGTAATATACAGAAAATACAACACCACCATTACATTCTAATTCCATTGTTTAACGGACCATAATCCCAGGAAAAACAAACAAATAAAAAATATTTTAATAAAGGTCCAAGAAATAAATAAATATATATATAAATATATATATATATATATATATATATATATATATATATATATATATATATATACATACATACCTAATCATCGATTATACAGTCTACAGAAAACTTACACTCACAAAAAGATACCTGAACGCCGAATCTCGCCACCATCCATTACAGTTATAATCAATCGCCAACACACTGATCTCCAGATCCTTGTGACTAACAAAACCCATGAACCGCCAAGAAGAACTGAACAATATCACAACAGCTCTAAAACAAAACAACTACAAGGAACACAATATCAAAGAGGCCATAAAACAGAAAACAAATGCAATAGCAGAAAAAAAAAATAAGAAGATGACATATCCGAACCAAAATCCACGCTGCCATACATAAGAGGTGTAACAGACATAATTGAAAAAATTCTGAGGAAGCATGACTTATGTACAATTTACATGCCACAAACAACAATACACAAGTTATTGGCCAAACCTTAAGATAAAATGCCATTGGAAAACCAGGGAGTGTACAGCATCCCATGTAGAGCCTGTGAAAAAGAATACATCGACCAAACAAACAGAAGAATCTCTACCAAACTCCTAGAACATAAAAATAGCATAAAGAATAAGCAAACCTGATGTGGTTTGCTTATTCTTTATGCTATTTTTATGTTCCTGGACTTTGGTGATGATGAAATAAAGCTGATGTGCTTTATTTCATCATCATCAGAAGACAGTACATACTATAAATTGTCAGGCAACCAAACAGATTGAATCCATAAAGCACTATAGAATGCGCATCGTCACAGAAGCTCTCGAAATAGAAAAAACTGAAAACCTTAACAAGAGAGACGAGGCACAAAAATCTCAAATACATAAAAAATTTTAATCACACTTTAACCAAAAACAACACACGAGAGAAACAAGACAGCGAGATTAGAGGAGGCTCAGACCCACGGAAGCAAGGAAACTAACCAGGCAGAACCAAGGTATAACTTGCAAAAACGCCAAACTATAAAAAGGCAGACAGAGGACCAGCACGCTCACTTGAAAATGCCAGGTGAGATGTTGGCGAGACGTCGAGAAGCTTATTCTACTGACCGAACCGGAAAAACACCAGTGCACATTCCACCATCCGTGAAAACCTACGTTGCAACATATATATTTATATATATATATATATATA
This sequence comes from Diaprepes abbreviatus, assembly GCA_034092305.1. NCBI lineage: Eukaryota > Metazoa > Arthropoda > Insecta > Coleoptera > Curculionidae > Diaprepes > Diaprepes abbreviatus. The sequence goes on from JASJET010000116.1 coordinate 527,915, forward strand.
TATATATATATATATATATATATATATATATATATATATATATATACGAACTAAAAAAAGAGATCCCAACACCAATCCATGCGATATTCCTCACTGTACCGCCCTAAGCTCAGAAAGTTCATCAACTCCTGCCTTCCATTTGACAGAAACGACGGAAACAAATCGAGGATAAGGTCTCTTACATCATATTTATAAAGCTTTCAAATCAGAAAATCATGAGAGGCACGACTAACATGGTGTTAACCCCAGGCGTTCCCCATTTTTCAGCCCCTCCACCGATATTGTTCTGTTACTATTAAATATATCTTCAATATAATTCACCCCTTTGTTGTTTTTCTTCATCCATTATAGGTAATTTATTCAGATCGCATGTCAAAATGTTTTCCGCTATATCTTTTAAATTTGTGAACATGGAAGTTCTAATGAGAGTTTTGAAAATTTTCTATTTCCTGTTTTTTTTTTAAAATATCAACTCTTCTTATGCTATTTTTACTTCTTTCATGACCTTTTTGGATTTTTTTTTATGCGTTTGTTCAATCTTGTTTGCGCAGTAAGATCCATTTTCTCTTCTATCATCCACTCCTCTTTCGGTATTCTCCTTAATTCCATTCTTCTAAGACTCTCTTCACTATCTACAATTATATTCTTTAAATCTCTCTAGGCACGTACAACATTTCCTTCTCTCGCGCTCTTATTCAAACTACTTTTTACAGCAAGTTCGCCACGTACTTCTACCCCCATTTCACGATTTTTAGAAAGTCACATTTTTTTACATGACTTTGTTCTTTATTGTCAGATCTCATTTTTTTTTCCTCTGTGTTGAATAACAACTGGATTATGATGGGAGTTGACATTAGTACTTGGGTTTGTTTTGACTGACATCATGTTATTACTAAATCTGTTAATTACCCGGATGAAGTCTTTTGTTCCTAACGGATGTTGGAGAGATGTCCATGTATATAACCGTCTAGGTAGGAGTATGAATCAGTTATTAGTAATCATCATCTCTTCTCCTTGGTAAAATTGAATCAGTCTCCTCCCCCATTTCTATCTCCAGATCCAGTTAAACCTGTTAATTATGAGGGTTCACTTTTACCTTCAAAAATCGTAAAACATTTTAACCAGTTCTCTAGAAATATACGTCACTGGCAAAATTTCTATATCAATAAATGAATCAATTTTAAAATTAATACTGTCAATACAATACGTAATAATTTCTATTCAAAATACTGAGTGAAAGATCAAATATCATATGGATAAGCAAAAAAGTGTGAACAAATCTGTTAAGAATGTGAATATATATGATAAATGCCTTAAAAATGCCATTAAAATAAGAGTTATATGTATACACACCAGTCAGTTTTAGGATTACTGCTACCAATAGTAAAGGTATTGGTTACTGGTGTTTTCCACTCCCATTGATAGTTACGTGGTTGGTCGGCAAAGTTAAATTCATCAGAACGTCGGTTTGCTTCACCCAATGACCAAATTATATTTGCTGGCTCTGGAAGATCTAAACCAACATGTTCCCGACCTCCTATAAACAAAAAATGGTAATGTAAACTAACATTTCCCTGCTAGCAATGATAAATTGCAACTAACGAAAAATAAAAATCATAAACTCGTAGTGTGTAAATATTAAATTATAAAAAAGTAGCCCTTTAAATTTGAGATGCGTTAGAAGAATTGTCAAATTTTTTATATCCGTGGCCAAACTGAATATTTTACATTATTTTTAAACTAATTTTTATTAAACTTAAGAAGTTAATGTTTGGAGTTTCTACCTATCTAGAATTTTCAAAAATATATTTGTCAAAGGCACCGCTTTAATATTTTTGAACCGTTAAAAATTTAGACCCTTCAATAAATAATCTTTACCGGCAGTCACAGTAACTGTTGCTTGAGCCATATTCTCGCTTCCCTGGCCAGCTAAAGGATATGCTACAACTTTGTAAAATCCTGGACGGACATTATTCATAATGTAATATCCCTTATCATCAGTTTCAGCATGATACAAATAGCCAAGTTCTTGCAAATCGAACTCTTCATCCACAGAATCCCATGCAACAACCATCGCCTTCTTTTGTCCACTAACAACACCACTAATTGAGCCTCTACAAATAATAATAAAGATTGGAAATATCGTAATTAAAGTTTTAACAGTTATTAGATTTTCAGGAGATAATTTCAGATTTATAGAAGTAATATACAACAAATCTGTATTACAATCAGCGAGCGGCAGTAAAAATTGAACAGGAAATATCCGGAGATGTGGAAATACAAAGGGGAGTCAGACAAAGGTGTATATTGTCACCTTTACTATTTAACGCTTATTCTGAAGAGGTCATATTGGAAAGTCTTGAATCTCAAACAGCAGGGATAAAAGTAAACGGAGTTTTAACCAACAATATTAGGTATGCAGATGACACCGTAATAATAGCTGATAGTTTGAAAGACCTAGAAAAAATAATGAATAAAATATTAAGAGTTAGTGGAGAATATGGACTCTCTCTTAACATGAAAAAGACCAAGTTCATGATAATTAGTAAGAACAACACCAATAATAATGAAACCCTAATGGTAGGAGGCCAGCTCATAGAAAGAGTTAAGAAGTACACTTACCTGGGAACAATAATAACAGAAAATAATGACTATACCGTCGAAATAAAAACCAGAATCGAAAAAGCACATATCAACTTTATTAGAATGAAAAAGGTTATCTGCAGCAAAGATCTAACGTTAGCCTTGAAAATATGACTGACTAAATGTTATGTATACAGTGTTCTGTATTATGGAATGGAAGCATGGACACTGAATCGAGAGGCAGCACTCTTTTGAAATGTGGACCTATAGAAGAATTCAGAGGATTTCGTGGGTGGATCGAGTTACGAACGCCGAGGTGTTGAGAAGAATGGGGAAAGAAAAGGAAGTCGAAATAACAGTAAAACAGAGAAAACTGCAATATTTCGGACACATTATGCGGGGAGAAAAGTACAGCATCTTACGGCTCATAATCCAAGGCAAAATAAGTGGCAGAAGAGGCGTAGGACGACAACGAATTTCATGAGTAAAAAACCTAAAGGAATGGTTTTAATGCAGTTCAAAACAACTATTTAGAGCAACTGCCTAAAAAATTAAAATAGCTATTATGATTGCCAACCCCCGCAATGGAGAAGGCACTTGAAGAAGAAGAAGCATATACAGAGTATAATTCATGGGTCACCAGTTGGTTTCAGTCAAAACCATAATACTCGACATACTCACGTAGAGAGTATACGTTTTTTGTAGTATGTGAGAGTGATACAAAAAGCTCTCAATATGATAAAGAAGATACAAGATTTTTGGATTTTTTTTAACGTTGCCACCTTCCAATTCAATACATTTAGATTAATAACTTTTCAACTTTTTAATACCCTCAGTATAAAGCAAACAGTTTCTCTAGATTTAGAAAGCGAAAGAAATCGATGGTAGCCAAATCTTGCAAATATGGTGCATGTGTAAAGATATCAAAACATAAGTCATAGAATCTTGTAACCACAACTTGAAAATTGTATACAAGTACAGACATCCCACTTCATCGCACACTATAAAAATGAAATGCATTAAATTTAATGAAAATGTGCCGGAAGCAAATTTCACAAACGTTTAATAAATGCATTTAATGTAATGCATTAAACCTAATAATTTACACTAAACTTAATTAATTTATTTCATTAAATTTAATGTAATCATACAATAAATTTAAAGTCATTACTTTTTAAGGTGACTATGTACATTAAATATAAAGCCAGTGTTCATTTAACTTGAGATATGTTATCATATATTTAATGCATCAACATTAATATGAGATCAGAAAATTCTGAAACTACCAGGAAAAGGAGGACATTTTTCCCCTAGGTAGTGTCCGCCAAGTAGACCGGTTTAGAATTCATTATTTCCCGTCAGTACTGGGTAGACATGTACACTTCATCATAAGGAAATTGAGTCCTTTAAGCAACTTATATCATACTCAACAAAAAATTCAATACAAGTTATCCCATCTCCCAGAATCTCATGCAATGTGTATTGAATAATAAAGTAAATTCATTTAGTATTAGGGTATATGTGAATTAAATTTAATGTACTGAAGTTGAAATATCTTTTCAGTTACTTATTGTAATTTAAGAAACCATTTAATCTATTTCAATATATAACGAACTGGTATTTGAAGGAATTGCATTAAATTTAAGGTTATTTTTTACAGTATAATGTTCTTGGCATTACTCTTCGTCAAATAAACTCAAGCACGATAAATTTTGTGTTTTCATCGAAATCACATTCACATTGAGTTTGACGCGTTGAAGTATGTAAAATATAGGTTACAAAATTCCGTTAGAGACAGCCTATCTCACTACAGAAGGGGTGTGGAAATTATATTAGAAAATTTTACTATAGACAGATTGGCCAACCCACATGTTAAGTATGTGAAATATATGTTTCAAACTTTTATTGGACAAGTCGATAAACGCTCATATCTCTCTCTCTCTCTCTCTCTCTCTTTCTCTCTCTCTAGCAGCCCAATCCAGTCCACTCCTGGACATAGGCCTCCTCTAGCGTCTTCCATTTCAACATATTTTCTGCAATCCGGTACCAGTTTCTACCTGCTTTCTTCTTTATGTTGTCTATCCATCTTTTTAGGGGTCTTTCGACACTTCTTTTAGAGGACCTAGGTCTCCATTGCAATATATGTCTTGTCCATCTTGTATAGTCTTGCCTAGCGACGTGCCATACCTTCTTTCTATTACTCACTGAGTAGTATGAAGTTTATTGGCTGCTTTAACTGTTGGTGTGGTTGTTTCCATTCCATAGGTCATTACTGGGAGAACGCACGCATCAAATATTCTTCTTTTCAAATTAATGGGAACATTAGGGTTTTTAAGAACGCATTCCATACTTCCAACGGCTGCCCATGACATTGTAGCTCTTCTATTTATTTCCGCTTGTTGGTTTTCTTTCCTAAATCTAATTAGGTGGCACAAATACACATATTTTTCAACTCTTTGTATTTCGTCGTTTCCTACATAAAGTGACGTATCTTCTAGAGACATTATTTAGGTTTTTACCAGGTTCATACTTAATCCAACTTTCTCTGAAGCATTTTTCAATTCAGAGAGCATTTCCTGTAAGTTGTCTAGATCTTTACTTATTAATACCACGTGATCAGCAAAACGTAATTGGTTGAGATATCTACCATCGATGTTAATACCCTTAAGTTCCCAGTTTAGTTGTTTAAAGACATCTTCCAATGTTAAAGTAAAGAGTTTAGGGGAAATCTCCTTGTCGCACCCCTCGATCAATATTTATCTTCCGTGTTTCTAGGTCGTCTGTTATCTTTACTTGTAGTGTGGCCTTATTGTAAATATATTTCAGAAGATTTTTGTATCTGGAGTCAATCCTTGCATTATCTATTGCTTGAAATATGGCCCATAGCTCGACAGAGTCAAAAGCCTTTCTATAATCAACAAATGCTAGGTTCATTTGAATATTATATTATGTGCATTTTTCGATTAGTAATTTGATGTTCCATATACCATCTTCACTTGGGGCATGATCAGATTTCATTTGTGACAAAACATGTTTCAACTCTTCGAATAGGTATTTCTTCTGAACCAATATTTGTTATATTGGGGAGCTTTATGTCTGAAGTGTACAAATTAGAATAGAACCCTTCTACGATGTTAGCTATTTCGCTTCGTCCATTTTTTGTTTCTCTTTCTTTATCTTTAAGTTGGTTTATATTGCTTTTACCACTTGAGTTCATGGATTTTAATACCTTCATATTTTTGTTGTTTTCTATGATCGATTTAATTCTTCCCGTGTTATGTTTCCTGATATCGTATCTAATATTTTTTCTAATTTGTTTGTTTAATTCTATGTAGTCTGATATGTCTTTTTCCGTGTTTCTTCGCGTATTTATCAGGACTCTGGTCCGTTCTGAAAATTTACTGTTTATTTGACTTCTAACAGTGCAAATTTTCTTTACTGAAGTATTGATATCTTTTTGGATTTTATTTTCTAGTTCGTTTATTGTCAATGTATTAATTAAGTTTATCCAATGGTGTAACTTTTTCTTCATATACTCTTGATGTGTGCCATTATTTTGTTTTAATTCCTCTGATGTCGGAAAACGTTGGGTTTAATAAGTTTGCTCCTTTCGTTTTTAATGTTGATATTTATTTTTACTCGAACGAGTCTGTGATCACGACCCAGGTCGAATTTGTTTAAGGTTGTTACATCGGACACAATATAGTTTTTTAATCTATTTCATTCTTTGTTCAGTGATCCGGACTCCTCCACAATACTGCAATGTATTGTCATCATAACTACATATTATATGCGCAATGTGAATTATTCGACTGCATGACAGTGTGTAAAACATTATTTTTATACTTCATTACGATAGATAGACGCACATGTTAAGTTTGTAAAATTGACACTCACATGCCATATCATTTCTGGTGCATTCGGTAAAACTCCTTACCACTTTAACAGACAATTCGCTCCATGCGTCTTTTAATTATCATTTAAAAATTAAATATTCATACAGGGTGGAGTTTAAACAATAATTGAATTAAGAATTTTGTTAGCTGAAAAGCATTAAGACTTTTATAAAGTTAACTTCCGTGCATGTAACAACGTTTCTAAAAGAAGTCATTTTTACCTCGATCTAGGATAAGCATCGTCCCCAAGCCAAGCATACGGCCAATTTCCAATTTCAACATTAACTTGATTTGCTAGTGCATTCAAAATCTGGCCATTATCACCAGTGGGGAAGTAGAGCAAAAATGGTCCATAAATATGAACCCAACCAGGTGGTGCATTTAGTCCTGGAGTTCCGCTCAAATGGGCACTCATGAAGTAGTTTGCAACCAGGCATTCTTGGTGTACTGTTAAGTCTTGTTTCAGTGGTCCACCACCTAATAACAATACAGTATTTCTATTAAAAGCCATGAACAAAAATAGATCTATGCAAACATCAAAGATTAGTTTACACTTATAAAGTACTAGGGTTGAGTAAGAACTATTTCAGTGTACTCTCACAGCTACTATGTTTAATATTCTATTTTTACCATCTCAAAATGTTTATATTATGCTAGTAATAAGATATAACATACTTTATCCCGATTTACTTAACTAAGCACCAGGCAGTGGTTCTCATTCGAGTTTCTACAGAAAAGAATTAACTAGCTGCAGAACCTTTTATTTGGAAACAAAAGTTCATTGTGATTTTTAGTTATTTTAACATTTATTAACTCTAAATAAAATTCTACTAAATGTAAGAATTTACTTGAGATCCTTTGTATAAGGATTTGGACCGTTAAAATGTCACATATCACGAAAATCTAAATCATTAACATACTTAAACTTAAGCTCAGTTTTATTACTTTTGGGGTAGTTAATTTTTTCTAAAAAACAACATAAACTTAGTCAATTTATGTGATACAAAATATAAACGGTTCTACCCTCTGGAAGATTTTAATATAAACCTGTCAAAATAACTTAATAGTCTTTTCATCCACTTCATTAGGGGTCTAAATTAAGCGCTAAAGTTATAACCACATGTGACCGACCGTGAGAGAGCTTTCTTTTACTTAAACTGAGCAAATTTTCCCATCATAAGAAAACAAAGAAATATTTAAATAAAATCACTAAAATGCCATTGTTGTTATGTACAAAGTTCGCGTCTGTTACCCATTTTTTCCCCAATGGACGAAAATAAGAATAAGAAAATGTGAAAATCGTTGAAATCAAGGGTTTTTTTCCATGGGTTCTTACACGATCTTTTAGTCTAAGTGTAAAATAGTTACCGATTAAATTTGTATAAAATAATTATTTGCTTTGAGCTCTGGTCAGTTTCAATATTAAATTAAATTAAATTCGACGCATGGATGACTTATGCCATCTATGAAAAAGAGGACCGAAAACTTGCAGACGCTCGGACACTTCGCGGGCGGGGATGCATCGCGAAAGTACGTTCTATTGATGGAAAAGCACGCATGTCGGAATCAACGCATCTAAAACAGGGGAGGTTCCAAGGGGTGAAAGTTGAATTTGATTTTCAAAAATTAATTAAAGTTAGTTCCAATCTGGAATTCGTTAGATTCGTATCGCGTCCAGTGCCGAGCCAAAATTTACGTAACGGGTATAATCGTCGGGAAAGAAGGTTTTCTTTGTTTTGTCCTTCATTTAATTTGGGAAATTAGGGGAATATCGTATGTTATCTTAGTCGAGCATTTCGCGATTTTTAATATTATTTGGCTAAGAAATATAAATAGCTGTTTTTTTGCGTTTTATTCTTTTTTCTGTTTAATGTTTATTAAGCTATTTATACGTGTTTTTTTAAATTGGGTTTTTGGTTAAAATAACGGCCAAGAAGAGCAATTATGTTATTTTTTTTTCGTAATTGTTATTAGTTTTAAGTTTCTCATTGTAAATAGTTCATTTTTTCTATTTATTTTTTTTTTAATAGAATGTTTTGTATTTTGAGAAACTTCTTTTGTTTAATTTTAATCAAAAACCTTCACGCGACTAAATTCGCGGACGTACGGCTGTGTGAGCTGTAAACAATAGATGTCATCTGTCCAGCTAATTAGCAGCCTTGCCTGAGTCCTGAAGTTCTGAGTTATGGTTGTGGTAAGCTTAAATAACCGTAGTTGTTTGGTACTAAAACTGTAAGAGAGAAGATGAACGTCCAGACTTCCAGAGTGTCTTTATTACTGTAAAATTTAATTATAGTTTATCAAAATAGCTACTAATTAATATGAGACAGAAAAAATGATTATAGATGAAATGGTTAACGCTACTGCAATATATCATGTGCAAAAGTCTATGATCAAATTCTGTCACACTTTAAGAACTACTGCCCAATGAGATGCATGAAACTTGTTATAGAAGCTTTAGTAAAATTTGACAGTTAGTGTCAAAATTTTAGACTAATAATCTTTCTCAAAAAATTTTTAATATTTTACCATGATATTCCCTGCTGGGTGAAATAACAAATGCTCCATATCCATTGCCATAGACCCCTTGGTAATGGCTTTCCCTAATATATGCTGCAAAATCGTATTTACTGTAATAGGTTCCATTAGGATATTGCCATGTTGAATCTTGTACTGACGTGCATCCTGCAAGGTCCGCACTTGTTGGTGTCGTTCCTGTTCTTTGTCCGCTGGTGCCTTGAGTTAAAATTGATCCTGCGAACCTGTATACCTAAAATTTATCCATCTGTTGTAATAAAATCAGAATATTAATAAAATAACGAGTAAATTATCAAAAATGCAGACTAGCGCTGCAATGAATTAATTTCAAAGACAATAACTTAAAATCAAAAGAGTTTAAATAGGCTCGTGAATTCATTACAGATGACCCAAAAAGTTTAATGTCCTCAAATACTAATTTCTAATATTTGTGGGAGATTTTGTGCGGTAAGTGGCCAAAGAAATCCTAGTTTACTTCCTTCTTTCTGCCACAATTCTCGAGTTTACACCTAGCCAACTCGTCCTCTGCAAGAGTAACCACTAGCGTTGAATCACCCACCGCCAATTTGGCTCCGTCTAACTTCTTTTAATTCAGATATCTGAAAAAGCACCTCAGAGGTCACAATTTTACAGTCGATAACCAGTTGAAAGATGATAGAGATGTCAATTTAAAAAGTCAACTGGAATCATTTTTATGACCTCAACTGCACCTCACAATTCACCCAACTACTTGAAGAAAAGGGCATTATTTTGTTTATTAAATTGTACACGTACTGATTGTCTATATAAATTTGTACTTATTTCTAAATTATTGTCTATTTGAATAGCCCTTGTAACAGAAGGTTCAGTTTAAAAAAAGATTAGAAGTTCTTTTGTTTATTGCAAACCATCTTTACTCTAAACTAAATGTTTTTTAACAAATTATGAAATCCTTCAGAAATTTTATTATTTGTATGCTCGCTGTGTGTTAAAATTTTGTGTTTGCTTCCTGTAATACCTTTTTTAAATAGATTTCTTGAAGCTTTTTGTTTGTGCCTTTTCGATGCGTTATAATTTTTGATAAATATTTTGGACAACAGAGAAATTAACTTGGTACACTATGTTGGTTTATTCTAGGTATATTTAATTTTATCCGTTTGTAGTTCTAATGGGATATCTACCAGGTAAAATCTCCTTCTGTAAAATGACACTCACATACTCGGCTATTATCACTGGGCATAAAATTTTAATGATGACATGATGCCCCGAGATTAATATTATTTTCAAAGAAGTTAAGAAAGTAAATATATTTTTATTAAAAATATTGAAAAAGCAAAAAAAAATATTTTGAACTGATAAAAGCAAAAGTCGGATAAAAATTTATTTTTAAATAAAAAATTAAACAAATAAATTGATAGTTTCAAAAATAGCGCAAGTATACGTTTTAAAATGCAAAAACTCTTTAATCGAAAATAATATAAAATATAAACTCTGAATCTAAACCACACGTTTCCTTGTGTTTCACACAAGACCAACAAGACCAACAAGATCCGATATCAACAGTTGCAAATTCAAATAAGAAGAAAAATAAGAGCAGCAAAAGAAGAGTACTTTTCTGGAAAATGCAAGGAAATAGAGGAGTTGCCAAACAAGTACGACAACTTCAACTTGCATAAAAAAGTCAAAGAACTAGCTGGAAAAGAAAAGAGAAAAACCTAAAACATATTGCTAGACAAAAAGGGAAACATTATTATGGAAACACAACAAAAATTATGCAGGTGGAAAGAATACATAGAAAAACTATTTGAAGATCAAAGACACGAAAATTCTTCTATAAACAGTCTGAGCGGTGACATAGGGCCTGAAATTACTAAAACAGAAGTCATTTATGCATTAAGGTGGATAAAAACTAATAAAGCTATTGGTCCAGATCAAATACCAGGTGAGTTGTTGAAGCTGATCAATGACAAAAATTTAGATTTATTGGTGAGATTATTTAATACAATTTACACGACAGGAACTATCCTCCGAGAAATGTTAACATCAACATTCATATGTTTACCAAAGAAAGCAAGTTCAAAAGAATGCAGTGACTATCGAACAATCAGTCTCATGTCACATACTTTGAAAACCCTTTTAAAAATACATTCCAAATTGGAGCTGGATATTAGTGACACACAGTTTGGCTTCAGGAACGGGGTGGGTACAAGAGAAGCATTATTTGCTTTTAATGTGTTTACTCAAAGATGCTTAGATATCAATCAGGACCTCTGTCAAACATGACAAACTGATAGAAATTCTCAGAAGAAAAAATTTGGATGAAAGGGATTTAAGGTTGATATCAAATCTGTATTACAATCAGCGAGCGGCAGTAAAATTTGGACAGGAAATATCCGGAGATGTGGAAATACAAAGGGGAGTCAGACAAGGGTGTATATTGTCACCTTTACTATTTAACGCTTATTCTGAAGAGGTCATATTGGAAAGTCTTGAATCTGAAACAGCAAGGACAAAAGTAAACGGAGTTTTAATCAACAATATTAGGTATGCAGATGACACCGTAATAATAGCTGATAGTTTGAAAGACCTAGAAAAGATAATGAATAAAATATTAAACGTTAGTGGAGAATATGGACTCTCTCTTAACACAAAAAAGACCAAGTTCATGATAATTAGTAAAAACAACACCAATAATAATGAAACCCTAATGGTAGGAGGCCAGCACATAGAAAGAGTTAAGAAGTACACTTACTTGGGAACCCTAATAACAGAAAATAATGACTATACCGTCGAAATAAAAACCAGAAACGAGAAAGCACGTGCCAACGTTATTAGAATGAAAGAGGTTATCTGCAGCAAAGATCTAACGTTAGCCCTGAAAATACGACTGACCAAATGTTACGTATACAGTGTTCTATACTATGGAATGGAAGCATGCGCACTGAATTGAGAGGCAATGAGAAGACTTAACTCTTTTGAAATGTGGACCTATAGAAGAATTCAGAGGATTTCGTGGGTGGATCAAGTTATGAACGCCGAAGTATTGAGAAGAATGGGGAAAGAAAAAGAAGTCGAGATAACAATAAAACGGAGAAAACTGCAATATATCGGACACATTATGTGAGGAGAAAAGTACAGCATCTTACGGCTCATAATCCAAGGCAAAATAAGTGGCAGGGAAGGCGTGGGACGACGACGAATTTCATGGCTAAAAAACCTAAGGGAAGGGTTTGGATGCAGTTCAAAACAACTATTTAGAGCAACTGCCTCAAAAATTAAAATAGCTATTATGATTGCCAACCTCCGCAATGGAGAAGGCACTTGAAGAAGAAACCACACGTAATATGATGTATTTTTATTCTATAATGCTGAAAAATAGGTAAGCCAGGAAAGGAATGTCGCGTTGCTTACGTAAAACCACGATCATGCATTTTTTAATGAAAAACAAAATTCCACAAATTCCATCACGTAGCCCCCGACCATGCGATTTTTGGTTGAAAATCAATCTGAACTGGAAAAATCCGATTTTTGCCAAGATGTCGTGGCAAAGTGTATATAAAGTCAATCAAATTCGCTATGAGAATTTAGTTAAGAACGAAAGTTAAAAACATGAGTTATTAACGAAAATTCAAAGTGTTAGTTAAAAGAGTTAGTTTAAAAAGTATATTCAGAATACGGCGAAAAATGTTTTAAGTAGGTTTTTCTGTGCAATTCCCAAAATGAAATTCTAAGTGTGTTTCACAGTCTAATCAACGGTAAATACCGAGTTTAAAAATGTATTAAATAAAACTTTATGCTCTTCCAGCGTAGCCGCCACATATGGTTAAGAGGAATGCGGATTAAAAACTATAGGAACTACCAGTAAAGTGAGCATTTTGTTAATTTAATTTGTTTATTAAAAAGATTTCCAGCAGCTCCCTAATTAGGTTGAATTAGTGATTATTTCTTGTTGTAAACTAGTTTCGTTCGTAGCTAATTTTAATAAAACTTGATATAAAAAGTTATAAATATTTCAATGATTAGGAAACCATTGTAAAGAAGTTCAAAGCAGACGTAGGTAGTCTAGGATCTTGTACCGCCCTTCTTTTTAATCTGCAGCAGCTCTAGCCCTAGAAAAGTTTGAGAGTATATGAAAAAATAGATAAGATGAGGTCTAGGTGCTATAATGAACCACTTTTTAGCGTTTTCGCCAGCGTTATTTTTTGGAAAATGTTACACTAGCACCGTTGGACTGTTTTGGTAAATTCCTGTGCGTCCGGGTACACAACATCTATACGGTTTAAAACACTATTTAAACTTATAATTTACTGAGATTGTGAAACGCACAAAAACCTGCATATTTCAGTTGTCCACCAAATAATTATTCTATTTTTTTACCAGTTTTATTTCAAAATGTAATAATAAAAATAAAATATGATTTTCCAATATTCTACCGGGAAGGTACGTCCAGAATAAAACGAAATGCATATACGTTCACCCATTTGTTAACAAGTCCATGAATTTAAAATAAGAACTTCCAGCTATTTTTGGATAAAAACACGGAAATGGCGGAAAGCTAAAAAAGATCGTTTAGGATATCTACCAGATACATTTCATGACAATCTATTAAATATTTATCATTACTGAGCATGTAGGTTTTCTATGGATATTTAATGGATGAATAAATGAAATGTAACTTACAATTCTAGTTTCTCCTGCTCCAACATTGTAGCTCTTATCATTTCTGTACTTTGCATAACTGTAGATGCCACTAAGTCCAGAAACCATGACATAATGTAGCTCAATATTAAATATATTTGCAATGTTTTCTTGAAGCCAGTAAAAATGTACTCTGTTGCTGGTCTGTTCCACTATATGGATACTACTGGGGCTAAATACACCTTGACCGTCTAGAAATAAAAATAGTATGATCAAAACGTTTTATTGTAAAATGCACTAGATTTTTTATGAAATATCATTATAAAATGAAAGAATAGTTCTGTAAGATAAATGTGTCCCTTTTCAGGGGACTCATCTAGATAGTAAGATTTTTTTTCTGTTAATATATATTCTCCATCGGTCTTGATCTTGTGCTGCCTGCATCCAGTCTGTTTGACAACGTTTCAGTCTATTTTGAAGGTGGACGATCTGTCTCCATTTCAGTATCCGCTTTGTCCATCTATTTTTCCTATGAAATCACTTCTACCGACAGATAGATATAATGCTGCAATGGGATACTCGCTATCATCAGTTATCGCAAATCTTTTTATGGAATATTTCGAAACAAGAGCCCTAAGAAAAACCAAAAAAAAAGTCCCTCTTGAATCGTTACGTAAATGACATCTTATATCATATGGCTACACGGAATATCGAATTTAAACATATTTTTAGAGGAATTAAACGACATTCATTGCCGCATACAGTTTACATTGGAGGTCGAAGTCAAAAACAGCTACCTTTTCTTGACCTTCTAATCACCAGAAAACATGATCTAACCATAGATTATATAGTCTACAAAAGACCCATACATACAAACAATCTCACCACCATCCATTACATTACAATCAATCTTCAACGCACTAATCTCCAGATCCTTGCGACTAACCAAATACTCAAACCACCTACAAGAACTCAACAACATCACAACAGCTCTAAACCAAACAAAGAACACAATATCAAAAAGGCCATAAAACAGAACACAACTGCTCTCGCAGGAATAAAAGAATAAGATGATAAATCCAAACCAAACTTTATTGGAAGAATTCTAAGGAAGAATGGTATATATACAAATTACAAGCCAAAAACAACAATACACAAATTATTGGGCGATCTCAAAAACAAAATACCATTGAAAAACCAGGCAGTGTACAGCATCCCCTGTAGAGACTGTGAAAAAGAATACATCGCGCAAACAAACAGAAGAATCTCTACCAGAGTCCAAGAATATAAAAATAACATAAAGGATAGGCAAACCACATCAGCTTTACTCCATCATCCTCATCAGGAGACAGGACCTACTATAAATTTACAGGAAACCAAACAGATCGCACCCATCAAAAACTATAGAACGGGCATCATCAGAGAAGCTCTTGAAACAGAAAAACTAACAATCGTAACAAGAGAGATAATACACAAAACATCACTAATACATGGAAAATCCTAATCAAAACCCAACCAAAATTAATACACCAGAGATCGCCCCCTCCCCAAGGGCTTAAAGTTCAGGAAAATACACCGGATTGTGCCTCTTACACGAGGAATGTGTATGCTGTTGGCTTCCACCTTCCCGTTGATAACTTGTTTTTTCTTCCCATCCTGACCCTGACTTTTACACTAGAAATCGCAATGTTGCTGGCGTATTTCCTCTCCGTCGATAACTTGCTTTCACTTGTCAAACTGTACTTTTATTATATCATCACCCCCCCCCCCCAAAGAGAGAGGCTGGATCCGCCTCTGTATAGTTATAGGTGGGCCGATTCTTCGGACATCCAGAACATGATCAAGTCAATGAAATTTCAACTCAGTCTTACTCACTGTAGATTGTGGAACTGGCAAAAGATTTATCTTCAAATAAGTAAAACACTTCTTGCATTCTTACGTATGTGCCTTAGTAAGTTTCATTTTCAGTTAAAATTGGCTCAAAGTGACAATTTGAAAAAATGTGACAGAGGAACAGGTTATTGAATCAGTGTGCTGGCAAATAATTATTGTATTTCAGTTTGAGTTAACTGTTGATAAATCGAAAACAGTTACATTTATGTACAAAATGTGTAATAGAAAAAAGTCCAAAACTGTACAAAAGATTGGGAGTCACTATTTAAAAAAATAACTTTAATAACAGTACAGCTTTTTTCAAGTCTCATTGTAAAATTTAATATATTTTGAAAATTTCGAACCAAATATATATATATATATATATATATATATATATATATATATATATATATATATATATATATATATATATATATATCATTTTTCTTAATTTTGTATTTTCTTGGGTTTAGGTTCTATAATTAATACAACACAAAACGATTGACGTTTCGCCCTTTATTTAAGGCATTTTCAAAATTTTTTCCTTGACATTTTGCAGTTCTGTTTCTAAAAATGAAAAATCTCATTTGGCATTTTCAAGTGCAGTTCGTCTCGTTACTCGTTGAGAAATGATGGTGGTCTTTGCTGAATTTCGAGTTTTGTTTAGCTGGCTCGCGTCCTGATTGGATGAGCGGCTTCGTAGGCTCCTCCGCTCTGCCGAGTGCGATATATTTTGTTCTTGTCTGCAGGTCTCTCGTGTACTAGTTGATGTTTGTTGTTTTCTTTCTTGATTTTTTATTAGTGTTTTCCATGTAGTTGAGAAATTTATAGAATCGTCTCGTTTATTTAGCTGTCCCGCTTTTTCGATTTCTAGGGCCTCTCTTATGACGCGTACCTTGTAGTTCTGTACTGGTGCTATTTCTTTTGTTTTTCCGAAGTCGATGGTATGTCCGGTTGTTTGGTGATGTTGAAATAGGGCTGAGGTTGTCTGTTTGTTTTTGATGCTATTTTTATTTTGTTGGATTCTGGCTGATATGCGCCTGTTTGTTTGTCCTATATAAGTTTGATGGCAATCTGCACATGGAATGCTATAAACGCCATGATTTTCAAGGTTAGTCTTGTCTTTGGGATTTCCAGGATGTTGGCTATTGTTTTTTGTGGTTTAAATATGGCTGTATGTTGTGTTTTCTTAAGATTCTTCCGATTCTGTCTGTTATTCTTTTTATGTATGGTATTATGGCTTTGTTCCTTGTTTGATCCTGGTCTTTGGTCTTTGTTGTAGTCTTCTCTTGTCTTTTTATGGCTTTCTTTATATATGATTGTGAGAAACCATTCCGTTCTAGAGCTGTTGAAATGTGTCTTATTTCGTCTTGTTTTGTGTCAAGTTCTGTTAGGCGGAGAGATATTGATATTAGTGTGTTGACTACTGCTTGCTTTTGAGAGGGATGATGATGTGACGCTGCATTGCGATATCGGTCAGTATGTGTGGGTGTTCGATATACGCTAAAGCCCAGGGTGTTGTTAAGTTTCCTAGTTAATAGCAGGTCCAAAAAAGAAGTTTCTTTTCCTGTTTCATTTCTAGCGTGAATTGAATTCTGTGGTGGATATTGTTCAGGTATATGAGGAAATCATCCAGGTGTTCTTTTCTATGTGGCCATATTATAAAAATATCATCAACATTGTGTTTCCAAAATTTCGGTTTTAAAGGTGCCTTTTGCAGTGCCTCTTGTTCGAAGTATATCATAAAAAGGTTGGCTATGACTGGTAAAAGCGAGGACCTCATAGGTGCGCCATCTGTATGTTTGTATATTTGGTTATTGAACATAAAGTATGTGTTCTTTAGTCAGTGTTCTGCAAGTTCAATTGTATAGGCTGGAAAATCCCCGTTCATGGCGATTTTGTCCAAAGTCTCATCCAGTGGTATGCTTGGATATAGCGATTTTATGTCGAGACTTGCTAAGATGTTATTTTCTTCGAGGTGAATATTTTTGATCATTTTAGTCAGATGTTCGGAGTTTTTCACGAAGGAATCAGCCAGTTCGACTCTTGGTTGCATGATACTTGCTAGATATTTTTCCAGTTTTTGTGTAGGAGATCCCACGGCGCTCACTATAGGTCTGAGTGGTGCATTTGTTTTCTGTAGTTTTGGTAAGCCGGAAGAATCTTAAGAAAACACAACATACAGCCCATATTTAAACCACAAAAAACAAGGAGCCTACGAAGCCGCTCATCCAATCAGGACGCGAGCCAGCTAAACAAAACTCGAAATTCAGCAAAGGCCACCATCAGTTCTCAACGAGTAGTGAGACGAACCACACTTGAAAATGCCAAATAAGGCGAAACGTCGTGAAAACGATTTTTTGAACGAACGGATTGAAACCCGGAATAACCAAACTATTCATTCTACCATCCGTGAAAACCTACGATATAACATATATATATAATATATATATATATATATATATATATATATATATATATATATATATATATATATATATATATATTGGGCAGGATCCTTAGAGTAAAAGATTTCCCCAGTAGTTTTTAAATACATGTACAAATTTTGGGGGCGGCCATTGCTCCAATAGCCTCCCTCTAGATCTACTCTTGATCATAATAAGAAACATCTATATGCCATTCAAAATTGTAAGTCTTAAGTGATTTTACGATATCTGATAACAAATAAAAATATATCCACTTTATATGTTACAAACTAATTATCAAAATGTAGCCATATGTTTTTTGCTTTGTTTTTAACGAATAAATTATTAATCATTATTACTGTAAAATTTTACCATATCCTACTGAGAACATACGTCCCCCCTAAGTTTAATTTCTCGTCTTATTCTGGGACTCAGATTTTCATCTTTTCTCAAAATTTATCATTTCTCGCAATATTAGTACTTGTAAAATAAACCTTATCAGTTAAACTTATGACAATATAGGCATAAAGCAAAGTATTATTTAAATCTAAACTTACTTGAATTCCAGTCGAGATAAAACGTCCTTTGTCCTGACACAGCAATATTTTTACCGTTAACATAAAGAGTAGCAAGAGACGCATCTGCATTAAAATTTAATTCAGCATATTCGTTTTTAATCGTGGCCTTAAGGCCACTTACAGTCAAAGTAACCGCACCATATGTTGTGGACACTAAAGATACAAATAGTAGAAGTACAAATGTAGGATTTATAATACCCATTTTAATTAAATTATGTCAATGATTTAATGATTTGTAAATATTTTTCTTTTATAGTTATTTTTTTAAGTACCTTTTATTGTTAGTTATCAAACAAAAAAAAAATAACAACGTTATCATAAAATATTTGATCATTGGTGTGTATCTCGTTACTTATTAGAATTCAAATATACATTTGCAAAATTCGTTATTTTTATCCCTCTTCGAGAAAACGAAAAACAAATTGAATAGGAAATTTTTTATTTTTTAAAATATTTTAAATTTATTTTTTATATGATCCAACATCAATTTCTTTTAATTCGCTTAATAGATTTGTTTTACTTACCAAACCATATATATATATATATATATATATATATATATATATATATATATATATATATATATATATATATATATATATATATATATATACTTGATAGCCTTTACATCAAAATTAACAAAATAATTTTGAAAATGAACACAACCCTGAGGTTTATTTAAAATACTCTCGGAATTTGATGAAAATATACGGTTTTGTTGTCGTCTTCTCCCTTAAGACAGTTAAAAAAGGAACAGACAATTTTTATTTTATATATATATATATATATATATGTATATATATATATATATATATATATATATATATATATATATATATATATATATATACATGTCATCCTCAAAAATTCAGTTTAAACTTTTTAAAAAACAATTTATTTCCTTTTATACACTTGTTACTTTAAAAAATACAATAATTAAATTCAGATCTTAAACTGGCATAACGACGACTTACAATACGTACTATAAGTATCGTTTACAAAGTAATGCCATGAATTTATACTAAGAATAAAGCAGTGTCAGCATGCGTTCACACGGTAAATGACACTTTTCGTAGCATGCTGAATCTGCTTTCTTCACATTACTTGGGTAAAGTTGTTAAGTTGCGAAATGCTGCGTAGGCAGTTTACATGAGAACAAACTTGTATAGTTTTCGCATATAACAACTCCCCCTTTTAGAAAAAGTTAATGCGGTGTATTGATTTTTATGTGCTCTCCCTGAGCTCAAAGAGTTCATCTTCAGAGACTTCCTGGGTACTGAGTAATCTTAGCCTAGATTGTTTCTGAGGTGCTGGTCGAGGTGGGTAGGATTGGTCTTCATTTGCTGTAGGCCTGGGCAACCTCTTCTTATGATATTTGCCGAAAATGTAAATGAGCAACAGGGCATATGAGAACGATGGTGAAGATTGCGAACCAAGGTATTTGTGTATGAACGGCTGGTTCATTAGTTGGTCAAGTTCCTCAGAGTATTGGTCCAATTTTTGTTAGGCGACGTTAAGATCTTCCATATCGACCAGAGTACGGCGAAAATATATTACTGCCTTTCTATTTAGCCCAATTTTGTAATCGTTGATATTTGTTTCTCGACAATCTAATGTCAAATAGAAGAGCGGCTCACAAATGTAACTGGGCGCGACGCAACCACAACACTGTTGCCTTTGACCTGAGACGAAACTTTAGAAAGAAAAGACGCCGTTCATATTACCGAGGTTTAATAGAAACGTTACTATAGCCAACCTTCTATTTTAAATTTCTTAACGGCCAAAATCATTTCTAAATTATTTTGGCCATTTTCTCTAATTCTGACCCACTAAGCCCGTCTAACTTCTTTCAGGTTAGTTCGGGACAGAAGATCGTAGGGAATGCCTACGCCCAATATTACCCCCGCTAACTTACGTGCAACACGAAAATGAGCAGTACCTTGAAACGAATGAGAGGGTGTAGTTACTTTTCGTCCAAACTTATAACGTAATCGATGGGATTTGGAATATTTAATGACTATTTGATACATTGGTTGTTACATTGTTAAATACATCAAATAGTCGAAATACAAAAAAATTAGTTTTTGTTTGCCGTTGAGCGTAAAGAAAATTGATATTTCTGTTACAAAATAAACATTAATTCTGGTAAAAATACTAGTAAAACGTAACGGTAATTTCTAAGTAAATAAGCTAATAGACCACTTTAAAATTAAAAATCATTCTCAAAAATAAACTTTTATTCTGATAAAAAATAAAAGTAACACGTTCAGTAATTGTAAATAAATAAACAAATAATTAAATTCAATTTAAATCAGCAAAAATACCTAAAAGTCTCAAGGGGTGTTCAAACAGGCCTCCACTTTGAGCGAGAAAATAACCCAGTCTATTGTAAAATACGGTTCGCGTATTTGCCAAAACTTCAGGGGTTATATCCCTATCAGCCCTTTCTATCATGTCCTCACAAAACACCATACGTGTTTCCTGGACTTTCGGAAAAATTTCTTGAGTTTTTCGCAATTTGTAACAGCGATATTTGCTCCGCTTTAAAATATTCCGGACTGTTCGAGCGTTCATATCAAGTTCTTCGGCAATTACGGTACTATTGCAAGGAAAATTAATTTCTGTTTAACTACAAACGTCAGTCTCCCGATTTGCTCGTTCTTCAGTAATTTCAAGAACCGGTTGCTCCTCATTATTATCAATGCATTTTTTACAAATTTTTAGACAACCGGTTTTTTCTAATTTTTTAATAATTTCTGATATTCTAAATTGTTAAGGAATGGGATGATTTTCGCACGTAAATGCAAATCTGCCGATTATCTCATCCATATCTTTACCAGAAAGTACCATTTAATAATCTGCTCTTTTTATTCCGTGGAATAAACTACCATTTCAAATACAAAAAAAATTTGGCGCGAAACACGAAAATACCAATACTTGGTACTTACGCTTCGACGGCCTGAAGGAAAGCAAATAACTTGGAATCCTCTTGTGGTACTAGGGCGTGGCGTATCCTGCCGCCCGCTCTCACCGCGCCAGCATTGTATTACCCCTCACTCGAGGGCCAAACTGGTAATTTACACGTATGTCGATGCTTACGACTGGCTCATTCTGATTTGATAAATAATATAGTATTTTCTTTATCATACTTAAGAAACGTCGAGGTTCCGGTTTGGATTTTCCAGACCTGAATAGTTTTTATAGCCTTCAGGAATTCTTTTCCAAATAAATTTATTCCTTTATCAAAGGATATTATGTACTAAGTCTGTTTATTTTGTAGCATATGTGCTTTTATATTTACATGTATTTCCTACTTGTACTATACCACTTTGTGATCTCTTGGATAAATACATTTTCAAATTTTTCAAATGATTTTAAATTTTTTGGAATAATAAGCATTGTATGAATTTGACCCCACATTAGTTCTCAATTATCGTTATGATCACGCAGTCTCAAGACTTCGCCCAGTTTTTAACAGGTTGCTGAGATAAATACTGCCAACGCTGATAAACAAATATATTTTCAATCATAGGTCAATAAAAATACGAATTTATCCTTGATATGTATAGTGGTGCTATTTCCCAAAAGGCATTGTTAATTTAATCCAGTTTTGTATCTCTAAAGTATATATGTATCTTTAGGCAATTTATATAAAGGCTATGTTAATGTATAATTCAAAAAATAAAGATAATGAAATATATTTCCAGTCATAGGTAAATAAAAATACGAATATATCCATGACATGTATAGTGGTGCTATTTCCCAAAAGTTTTGTATCTCTAAAGTATTTATTTATCTTTAGGCAATTTAAATAAAGGTTATGTTAATATATAATTCAAAAAATAAAGATAAAGAAATATATTTCCAATCATAGGTAAATAAAAATACGAATAAATCCATGATATATATATATATATAGTGGGGCTGTTTCCCAAAAGTCATTGTTAATTTAATTCAGTTTTGCATCTTTAAGGTATATATTTATCTTTGGGCAAGTTATATAAAGGCTATTTTAATGCATAACTCAAAAAATAATCTTTTATCTGGACACTAAAGTTGTCAAGTAATAGATAAGTTATCGAGATTTAATTATTATAGCATTAAAAAGTATATATGATAATGATGAAATAAACATACATCTTGAAGCTGATTTCTAAAATTTATGCAAAATATCACCTAAGTGTTTGATTAGTCAAATCCGACAATTAACTAAACTGTATGACCAAAAGCCGAAAGGCAATATCCTTATGGAAAAGTGATAGCGTTAAATTAGTTGAATTTTCAATATTTTGCGTATCACGCCTCTCTGAGCAAATGTCCCACTGGCACGAACTTGACATATAAAACTGGACTGATCATGCATAATACCTCCTTTATAATAAAAATGACGCCACCATTATGTACAAATAACTGCTTTGGCAACAATGAATTCCCTAAGTTTTTATTATATTAGTGAGAGTGTATTTTTGACATTGACTGAATAGTTTTCATTTTGACAATAATTTATTTTTGATTTTGCTGTTCTATGCATTTTATCACATTTTATATAACATTTTACTGAAAATTTCACACAGGAACGTGAACTTTAAGGATTTTTTTGGTATTTTAAAAAATGTGATTCTTCATCGTAAGACGTGCAAATACCTTATCTGGTAAATTGGAGTTTATTTAATTGGCAAGTTATAAAGCGTTCAATAATAATTATATAAAATTTTACCTTAGAATCAAATTGTAAATCTAAGGGTAAGTTTAATCTTATGGATATGATGTATGATAATTTTTAAATGCTATCAATATTTTAGTTTTCTAAGAGAAAAGAAACTTCAAATTCAAGGGCTGAAGCAAATTGATCATGATCATAATTCTTTTATACACCAAATGAGTAACTCTATTCAGAGCATTTCTTTGGAAAAAGTTTTATACAAGAAGATGAGCAAAAAGTTTATGATGTGCTTCTTACAAATAAACTGCCTGAAAAAAACTATGAAGCACTGTTGGATATAAACATCTTGAAGCAACTAAACTTGGACTTAATAACATACACTTGCTCTACAAAAAAAAGTCCTGAATTAAGTATGCATAAACCAACAACAATCTCGTTTTACCATAAAGTTAATGTTCCACTGACATATAAAGCTGAACATCGAAACTGGTATGGTGTTAAAATTTAAAATGATTATACGTTTAAAAACCAATATGCCATATTAAAATAGAAATAAATGATTGCATATAAAATGAAATTTTTCAACATTATTAAGCATGTTTGGAAATTAGATAAATTTTACTTTAATGTATTTATTTTGTCTAAAAATAAAACAATAACCTTTTGTTTGAATATGTTATTATTTAATAAAACAAAAATTCTTGATTTTAGCTCAGATCGGAAATTTGTGTCATGAAAATCCTTTGTCAAAGTAATGAGACGCTGCGATTGATTACCATTTCAAAAATTCAACTAAGAAATGTCAATTCCAGATCCTCAAACAGTTAAGTAAATGGAAAGTTTGACCTAGTGTAAAAATTAAAAGTTTCTAGTAAATCTTTATGTATATATTTAGATTAAAAATGATTGTATTAATGTAAGAATTCTCTTGTATTTACAAGCATTTTTATATTTAAAGTGTCTTAATAAATATTGTTTTGTATACAATTTAATATAAACTGCTTTAACACTATCCCCCTTTAGAGTTAATTTTTTTTTTATAAAAATTGTTTAACACATAATATTACTTTACTTCCTTTAAATTAAAGCTCCGTTATTATGAAGGAAATGTCAACATTATTATGAATGTTGTTAACCCTATATAAATACCTACCATATACCCTAAAAGCATCGAGGAGAAAATAATTTTAACAAAGACCTAATCGAAGCTATTTTTAAATGATGAAACTCTCTTTGCAATCGATTATGTGGACATTTCGATACCTTACATTAAACAATGTATTATATTAATTCATGATATAAAATTTTTAAAAATAAATGCCTTAATACTTTTTTTCGTTAACTTCTTATACTCTACGTCTGAATAAGGACGTAGATTATACTAGTTATTTACAAAAATACCCACTGATTTCCACAATCTTTTCTAAAACAGATATTTAAAAAAAAATAGTCTCGATTTGTTTTTGGCGCTTATTGCACATTTTAGCTATTTTGCTAAATAACAGTTTTATTGTAAAAAATAAAATATGTTAACAGTCATAGAAAAAGCATTTTCATTTATTTATAAGAACTGACATTTCATGCTTGTTATCTAAAAACAATAAAATTGTTACGTATTTACGCTGTTCCAAAGAGGTTAATTTAGTCCTTTTTTGATTCGATTAATTGTTCCACCATAAGTTTAATAAAAAATCTGTCAAACGATTTTTGTCTAAAAAATATTTCCATTTGGGATGGGGAATCATAATCGAATATTCGAGGCTTCTGCCTGTCGACTGTGAAAGATCAAGGCACGTTTATTTTTTTCTCTTAAGATCTTTTGCAAAACTGAGCAGATAATTTGTTCTAAGATACATATTACCTTTTTTTTTAAGCAAACGTATTTCAATGTATCTGTAAAGCATCAATTTATTTGGCTAGAAAAGATAATATTCGTTTTACAGCAAAATTTCTTAATTAATGGTCGGCTGTTTGGGCACGAATCCATGAGGTTATCTTAAAATACTTGTTGTGGGCTTAAATTATCTATTTTCCTATTTGGATTGCCTATTTCTTTTACCTAAACTGTCTATTTTCTTATCTGAATTACCTGTTTCTGAGAGTTTTGGGAACATGCTGCTGCCTAGTTTCATGTTTTCTTTAGCGTTACCATCAGGAAAATTGTATCTAAACCGTATTCGACTAAAATGTGGTTGTCGGACTTGCATTTTCTTTGTTTTTGTTTGTTTTTACGACGTTTCGATTAGGTTGTATCTCTAAAGCAGCGCGCCCACTGAATCGGCTCGGCTCGGTCCGTTCCATCCGCTTCAGTCAGAACGTCATGACCCCCGCTCACTGGCTCCGCACAATTCAGACTAAACAGTGATTAAAACTGCTTTAGCCATTAGAGTTTTTAGAGCTGTTATTTTTGATGAAAAGTGAATAATTATATTTATCTATATATATCTATATATATATATATATATATATATATCTATATATATATATATATATATATATATATATATATATATATATATATATATATATATATATATATATATATATATATATTCATGATATTTACCTTAAAAGAAAAGTTCACGGGGTATTTCATTATTTATTTCCAGAGTTGTTGACCGACAATGAAACGTTTTTCAAATATTTAAGAATGTCTAGAATAAATATATGAAATTTTAAATAAACACTAACTTTCGAAAATCGATTCCACCAGAGGAACGTTTAGCAGTTACTTTAAAGTAAGTATATTATATAGTCGAATTAATTAAATTTTACATTTACATGTCAGATTTCTTGGGGATCATACAATATTCTGTATGCTCTCACGTTTTCTGTCAATTCTTCGTTCGACATAGTAACAATACAAATCTTACGTCTATACCTCAGATTAGACTACCTCTTTCTATTCTTAAAATAGTCGAACGTTCTCAGACCTATCGGCAATTTTTGCCCTCTTGAGAATAATCGAAGGCGCCGATGTCCAAAGCGCGGAAGCGTTCTGGCCGGTCGGAATCAGTGAGCGGCCTTTCATTTATTTACGTGTAAAGCAAAACGGGCCGATTGCGCGGAGCCGAGCGGTCTGAACCGAGCCGAACCAGTGGGCGCGCTGCTTAATCGTTATTAAGTATAAACTGAATGTTTTATCTTAAGGCTACAAGCTTATATAGGAACTGTGTCCATTGAAGCGCAAAGTTTCGCTTTACTGTACACACCTCAATGATTTGATGTTACGAAGTAGTGGTTACCAAATATTGGGTATCTCAACAGTAGATTTATTGAAGATTCCATTATAGACCAGGGTTTATCTGTTTTTAGATGGATGTGAAATGGAACATGGAGATTTTTGCCTGAGAGACTTGAGAATAACCTGAATAACGATAATTTTGAGATGCGTCATTTCAAAAAGTTGGGCAACATTGTTTTTATTAATAAAAATATAAAATTAACGAAAAAAAAACGTTTTTTTTTTTCAAATTTTCTCTCGTGTAACTTTGAAGATATTCATTTTTGAGGAAAGTTGAAGAGGAAAAAAAGTTTCGTAATTAAATTTGTCATAATATAAGGTTGGTCGGAAATGTCAAAATATATTTCCCTTTTTGCAAAATAGCACTAATTAAGAAAAAAAGGTAAAAAGAGTAGTTTTTTAATCGATTTTTTTCAACCATTTAAATTTTTCTGAGGACCTTCATATTAAAACAAAGAAAACTTTATGTCATGATAAAATAACACGCTAAAATTCGTTAGGGTCGAATCGATGGTTTTTGCACAATAATTTTACAATCTGATTTCGTTTACAAAAATTGACCATATTTCAAGTTTGTCCGAGTTCAAAATATCTTGTTAACGTATTTAAATTTATTTTCGACTTTTAGTACGGAACTCAAGTTTTCCAACGCTTTTTTCAGAATCAAAATGGGATGTTTTGGACGCCCTCAGGAATTGTTTAAAGACATTGTTGATATTTTTGCTTATAAACAAAAAGATTATCTCGGCGGATTTTCATTGGATTTTATATATAAAATAATTATTTTATTTTTATCTGTATTTTACGAATAAAATAATTTAAAACAAAAATTTTTTTCAATTTGTTTAAATAATGATTATTTAAACAATTCTGATAATTAAAGTAAATATATATTGTTATAGTATGCTTAATTATATTAATAAACAAAGATTGGCTTGGAAAGGCCAATACTTTAGGATGCAGTATGCTGTAAGTATGATACATAAATAACGTCATTTGTTTATAACAAAATGAATGCGTGATGGGCACATGATATTATGATAATTGAGCTCCATTATTCGCGGTACATCGGTTTTAAAAAAATGATCAAAATCTCTCCATTAGAAGCCAAGAAAATGAATTTTATTTTCAGATATGTATTTCGAATCTTCGAATTCAATTTTAAAATGAGAGCTCCCCACCCCTCTTTTTTTTTCATTTTTCACGCGCATGGGAGATATTCTTTTCATTTTTTAATAAAATTTCCGATAACATAAACATTTAAATATTTGTATCAAAAAAGAACTCTGCAAGACAAAGTTTTTGGTTCAAGAATCAGGTCTGTATTGTTTATAGATTCACCGTAGCAGGCTATCAACTTTGACAGTTCGGAAACCAATTGACTGATTTGAAATTTTTTTCACGAAAAGAAGCGTCTTTCCAAGTACTTTCAAACCATGTATTACAAAAAAAATCCAGTGAAAATCCGCTGAGATAATCTATTTGTTTATAAGCAAAAATATCAACAATATCTTTAAACAATTCCTGAGTGCGTCCAAATCATCCGATTTTGATTCTGAAAAAGCGTTGGAAAATTTGAGTCCCTACTATATGTCGAAAATAAATTTAAATACGTTAACGTTATATTTTGGATTCAGACAAACTTGAAAAATGGTCAATTTTTGTAAACGAAATCGGGTTGCAAAATTATTGTGCAAAAACTATTGATTCGATCCTAACGAATTTTAGCATGTTATTTTATCATTACATAAAGTTTTCTATGCTCTAATATGAAGGTCCTAAGAGAAATTTAAATTGTCGAAAAAAAATTGATTAAAAAACTGTTTTCTTTTACCTTTTTTTAATTATTGCTATTGCTATTGCAATAAGCAAAATATATTTTAAGATTTCCGACCAACTCTGTCTTATGCAGGGGCGGATCCAGCCTCTCTCCTTGGGGGGGGGGGCGGTGATATCACAAAAGTACAGTATAGTAAACGAAAGCAAGTTGTCCCCGGGGGGGGGGACATCAGCAACATTCCCATTTCTAGTGTAAAAGGCAGGGACGGGGCTATTTTTTGAATTTGAAGCTCTTGGAGAGGGGGGGGGCGATCACAACAAAAGACAAGTTTCCAACAGGGGGTAGAAAGATGCGATCAACATACACATTCCTCGTATAAAAGGCAGAATCGGGTCTATTTTCCTGTGTTCAAAACTTCTGGGAGGGTGCTATCGCAAAAAAAAAACAAGTTGTCAACGGAGGGGGGGGAGGGGTTGCCAGCAGCATACACATTCCTAATATAAAAGGCAGAATCGGTTCTATGTTCCTGAACTCAAAGCCCTTGGGAAGGGGAGGGTCGATCGCAAGCATACACATTCCTATACTCTATTCAAGAACTACAGAGAGTAATAAAACTGTTACCGAAACCTCCAACGTACCTGCTTCTGTGCTCCTGGTAACTGAGAACTGCCGTAAATCTAATTATATTTAAATATTATAAGTCTTTTATAAATTTACTGCAACAATAAAATTTCTGATAATTCAATTTAATTTCTGTCAGTGAGCAAAGTACATCTTACAGTGTGTCCTTAGTGATTTATTTTGTTTGTGCTTGTTTTTATATATTATTTGAGATTATTGAGATACTCAAAAGATGGAGGGCATTTTTTCCTCAACGAAAAACTTATTACGATGAATGTTTATGATGCTTTAAGGTATTAATATCTAGATAATAATGTTAAAAGCTCTGTTGAGACGTGTTCCAATATAGCAGAAAATCTATCATGTACCGAACACTGACGGAGAAAAAAACGACTGGAATTGTTAGTAATTTCAAGTTATATTCGATCACAGGCAGACGAAAAACCTCGTTGGAAGAAGAGATGTAAACTGTAATAAAAGGAGTTGTACATACATTTTATTATGAGAAGCAGATCTCAACCGTCGACAAAATTCTAACTAAAATCAATGAAGATCGGGATGTGTCTAAAATTAAAAGAACTGAGCTCTGGAGATTGCTCAGAAAACTTAATTTTTGTTTGGAAAAACCAGATAGGAAATCTGTTCTTATGGATCGTCCGGAAAATGTCCGTTGGTAGAGTTGCTGGAAATAACACAACTTACAAAATTAATAATTTAACTGGATTTTTGAAAGATTTTTTTGAATAAAGTTACTGCAGATAATTGCGAAAAATCCTTATAATAAAAGAATAAAAGAAAATGTGGAAACTCGATCTCATGATCGGTGAGAGAGGAATCAATTATAATTAATTTGTGCGAAGATAGCTTCACTGACTTTGATGACGAATAAGAGATAATTTATTATTTAATTTTTCTGTAACATATAAAAATTAATGACATTTGAATCCCTTTTTAGTGTTTAATTGTAATTCTGCAGATGGTTTAAGAAATAAATAAACTGGAACGTCAAATCCAAAAATGTTTATAATTAATAATAAAATGACCAATAGCCCCAAAAAAATTTTAATATTATATTGACGAATTAATTTTTTTATATATGTTTAACTTCTTGTATTTTTGATAATGGGTATTTTGTAAGTATCTAAAATAATAACTTAGAATTTTTTGAGAGAAAAAGGCTACGATTTAGTCTGAATGTGCCTAAAACGGTTTCTATGCCAAAATTAAAAATAATAAAACTACAGTTGTGATTTGTGTTAAATATGTCAAAATTATTTATATTTTCTAATATATGTAAATTATTAAAAAATCATAAGAAATAAAATAATATTATAAAAACTTTTTATTTTAAGTTTATTACTGAAATAATACTCTATG
This sequence comes from Diaprepes abbreviatus, assembly GCA_034092305.1. Classification (NCBI taxonomy): domain Eukaryota; kingdom Metazoa; phylum Arthropoda; class Insecta; order Coleoptera; family Curculionidae; genus Diaprepes; species Diaprepes abbreviatus. The sequence continues at coordinate 558,113 of JASJET010000116.1, forward strand.
CCATAAATATTTAGTGATAAAATAGACCTCTTTTTGACGCCTTCCGATGCCTATGACAAGGATTAAAATCCTTTTTAACACTTCACACATCCAAATATCTATTGCCATCCAACCCAAATAGTCCATTATTATAGACCGGTATTTTTGATTATAAAATTTCTTACCCATTCCTATGAAAAATATATGTGTCTAACAGATTTTGCCAGAGACACCGGACTAAAGAACACAGGTAGTTTGCGAAGAAAAAAAAAGGTAAAAAACGAAAAACTCTCCCTAGTTCTTGAATAAACTATAGTATAAGAGGCAAAATCGGATCTATTTTCCTGAACTCCAAGCTCTTGGGGGGGGGGGGCGATCGCCCCCACCGCCCCCCCCCCTTGGATCCGCGCCTGGTCTTATGGCCAATTAAATTACGAAACTTTTTTTCCTTTTCAACTTTCCTCTAAAATGAATGCCTTCAAAGTTACACGAGAGAAAAACAGTTTTTTTTTTGTTAATTTTGTATTTTTATTAATAAAAACAATGTTGCGCAACTTTTTGAAATGACGCATATCAAATTTATCATTATTCAGGTTATTCTGAAGGCTCTCATGCAAAAATCTCCAAATTCCATTTCAAATCCACGAAATCCCGATATTTTTCGGATAAGCCCTGGTCTATTATTATTTTTAATGTAAGCTGCTTCTATATATTTTTTTTATGTTGGGTTCTATATATAGTGCCGCAGCTTCAGATCATTTTATATAGTGTTGTTTATCTTAGGCGGATTCTGCAATACCTGATCTCGACGATTCCCCTTTTTGTGTATGAGTTTTATGTTCTTTAATTCTAACTTCTAGTGGTCGTTTGTTTTCTCCAATATACATTTCACCACACTCACATGGAACTTTGTAAACACATTCTTTCTTATGGGTAGTTTTTGGTTTTGTTTTTGTTAAATGAACTCTAGTGTATTTCCTGATTTAAAGGCTGTTTATATATTATAACTGCTAGCAATTTGTCTTATTTACCGTACTTGCCATTGTACAACCTGAACTGGTAGGATGCTTATCTGAGAGAACTTGATAAACAATCCACGAAACACGTTGGGGCCAAAACAAATTAAGAAAGATAGTCGAGTTCAAACCTACTTTGTCAGGAGGACTGCAGGTGAGCCACCCCCAAATGCGTTTTATTTAATATCTCCAGTTCTTATTAAGATATATCTACAAAACAAAATTAAAATTACTTGTTATTCGAAATGATGTTAAACCAAGGTTTCTTCCCTCCTAAGGATATTATTCCTTATATTTTATAAAAGTAAACCGTCATTGCATACATATCTTATTATTCTTAAAATTGTCAAATTTTAATTTAAATGAACGTTGCAGAATTATAAATTACTATTTGTCTTGAATTATAATAATTTCCAGACATCAATGCGTAACCAATGAAATAAGCTTATATTTTCCTATTAATTAAAAGAAAAAATTTCGGTAGGTTGTGTATGAAATGACATCCTTTGAATGATATCGCTAAGAGTGAAAATACTATGTTTAATTTCATTTCAAATAAGAAGTTATTTCCAGTTAGTTTCGTAAAGTCATCTCAATTAGAACTTGAGATGTAAAAAAAAGTATTTGGGGTGGCTCACCCTATTTTACTAGTTTATTTTTAGAAACCCCGAAACACAACAACTTAAGTTAGGGGAGGTAGGGGAGCATTAGGCACTTTTTTACATAGATGGTAATAAAACTGTTTTTTTTTTATCTAAATCAAAATTTTATTCCAAATATATCTAGCACACATATTTGGTAGTAATTATTGCAAAGACAAGTTTTGGTATTGTAATCAGTCTCAAAGTTACCAAAGATCTTCTGACACATGTCCCAAGTGCTCCCGGTGGTCGGGTGGTTTGGGCACCCCTGTAGGGAGGTTTGGGCATTGTATTTAATACGCCACATATGACTATACTATACTACTATGCTTAAGTGTTATATAACATTGCTATAAAAACTTGTAATACAAATATTTTTTCTTATCATAGACTTTAAAAAAATAAAAAAAGTGACTAAGAATGAATACTGCACGATGTTGGACTTAATTAAACTTATCTTAGTAGTGAACATAACCCGATTCGCTCGATCCCCCCACTCCTCGACCTTGACCTTGACCTTGCTTCACCCCTCTTTGGCCCCGCCCACATGTCCTTGTCATTGACCTTGAAAGTGCACGTGTGCTTTGGCCTTGGCCTTGTGTTCAAGGTTGTGTGTGTGACCTTGACCTTGACCTTGGTCGAGACGACCTTGACTTTGTTGAAGGTCATCTTGGGTGTGTGACCTTGAAGATATGTTACGTGGTTGGGGGTGACCTTGAATGGTTTTATATAAGGTATGGGGCAGTTTCATTCATCAGTTGGCTCTGACTTGTATAGGTAGTACATGTGTTAATATTTGACAAATCATGGCATATGTTTGTGAAAATTGCGGTTCTAAGTTTACTAATATTTATAATATGAGACGTCATCAAAGAGAATCGTGTGCGGCGAGATTTAATGAAGTGCCTGGAGGAAAACGGCTCCGAATTGAAGAGTATACATCGACGATTCCGCTAATTAATTGCGCTACATGTAATGTAGATGTTCCAATAAATCATATGTCGGTGCATAAACGAACACAACAACATAAAAATAATTCATGTTTGCCGGTATGTCATGGTGTGCAACTCGTTCAATGTGCCTTCAAAAGGAGAATTGCAACCTATCGGGTTAGCAGTGATATGGAGCATTCCGATTACGTAATGTTCTTTGCAGACATTAAATCCAAGGTGGTGGAACTTGTTAATAATTTATTGCGTGTGCATCATGCTTTAAAAGTTAACATGACAGCTGTTGGCGAGTACATGCTTCCATCACAAGAAATATTCAGTGAAAAATCCTTCAACACTGCTAATCAAATAATTAGTGTAGAAAGTGATTTGGATGCCGTTTACCATTCTTTCACCGAATTAATAAAAACGCAGGCGACAGAGTTCCAGGAGAAAGATTCAGGTATGGAAAAATCAAAACCCGATATATTAAACTGATTTTTATATATTATTTTTCTTGTTATAGGATGGGCTCTTGTGCGAATTTTATACTTGGAAGTTGGTATCAACAAGTATATGCCTATGGGTGGCTCATCATACATCAAGTTGCCGTGTTCTATTGAAAAGAAAGGAGCTGTCGTCAATGTGATTAACCAGGACGAATTTTGCTTTGCGTGGGCTGTAACATCAGCATTGTTTCCTCCAACAGCAGAGCCTTCACAGAAGACATCCTACCCCCATTTTTCTAGAGTGCTAAATGTAACAGGTATGGATTTTCCAGTAAAATTACGTGACATTAAAAAATTTGAGGAAATGAACAACATATCAATTAACGTATACGGTCTGGAATCTAAATATGAAAATAATGAAGTAATACATGAAGTTATTGGTCCACTGAGGTATGCGTCAAAAAAGTTGGATAGGCATGTAAATTTATTGTTAATTACAAAAGACTGTAGTAGTAAAGATGGCGGTGAACATTTTTGTGATACGACTTGTTCAAAGAGTCATTATTGTTGGATTCGGGATTTATCACGTTTAGTTTCAAGTCAAATTAGTTGTCAACAACATAAAATATATTTCTGTGATGGTTGCCTCATTTATTTTAGTACACCGTCAGCTTTAACTTTACATCAAAGCTACGATTGTAACCACATTTTCACGCAAACACCCTCAGTGGATTTAAAAATCGATAAATTTGGAAAGAGTGTGCCGGAAAATATTTTAAAATTCGAGGGTATAGAAAAGCAAATGCGCGTTCCATTCGTGGTTTATGCAGATTTCGAATCTGTTTTAAAACCCATTGAAACGGTACAACCAAACCCACAAAATTCTTACACTGTAAAAAGTTTTAAACATGAACCATATTCTTTTGCTTATTTAATTAAATGCTCTTTTGACGACTCACTTTCGAAATTTGAGCTATTTCGGGGGAATAATGCAGCTCAAGTCTTTGTGGATCGTATCGAGTGTGATTTAAGGGCTCTATACAACACATATTTAAAAGACATTAAGCCTATGAAACCGTTAACGCCTGAAGAAAAAAGGGAGTTTAATGATGCTAAAATATGTGGTATATGTGAAGGCCCTTTTGAAGAGGGTGAGATTAAAGTACGAGACCACTGTCACATAACTGGTGCAAAAAGATTTGGTGCTGCACATTCCGTTTGTAATTTAAATTATAAATTACCCTCTTTTATCCCTATCATATTTCATAACTTAAGCGGCTACGACAGCCATTTATTTATAAAAGAGTTATGTAAATATGGGGATAAAATTGGTGTTTTGGCTCAAAGTAAGGAAAAGTACATATCATTTACCAAAAGCATTTATGTGCACGATTATTTTGATAGTAAATGTGGAAAAGTCAAGAGGAAATATTTAAAGTTGCGATTTATTGATAGTTTTAAATTTCTGTCAACGTCTTTGGAAAATTTAGGCAGCGGTTTAAACGACGACGATTTTATTGAAACGCGGAAACATTTTTTAAATATCAACCAATTTAATTTGATGCGTCAAAAGGGTGTTTTTCCCTATAGCTTTATTGACTCTATGGAAAAAATGGAAAATACATGTCTTCCAAGTAAAGATGAATTTTATGATAATTTACGGGAAGAACATATTAGCGATGAAAGCTATAGAAGAGCAAAAGAAGTATGGCGCTTGTTTGGGTGTAAAACTTTGGGGGACTATTCGGACGTGTATTTAAAATCAGATGTGTTGCTATTGTGTGATGTTTTTGAGCAATTTCGGAATAATTGTTTAAAATTCGATAAACTTGATCCAGCACATTACTATACCCTTCCAAGTTTATCATTTGATTGTATGCTACGTATGACTAAGGTAGAGTTAGAGCTCTTAACTGATATAGACATGATACATTTTTTTAAGAAAGGTATACGCGGCGGCATAAGCCAGTGTACAGAAAGGAAGCACATCGCTAATAATATTTTTTTACCAGACTATGACCCAACAAAACCTTCTTCATTTATAACATACCTTGATGCTACAAATCTATATGGTCATAGTATGTCACAAGCATTACCATATGGTGGTTTTCGATGGTTAAGCGAGCGCGAAATTCTGGATTTAAATATTATGGCTGTTGGTGATGATAGTTTACATGGCTACGTTTTGGAAGTGGATGTGCATTATCCGACTGAGTTGCATGATGCACATTCTGATCTTCCATTTCTAGTAGAAAATATCATACCGCCAACAGAAAACGCTAAATTACCGAAATTAATTCCTAATTTACAAGATAAAAAAAAATACATTGTACACTATAGAACTTTAAAACAAGCCATCGCCAACGGCTTAGTGGTAATGCAAACCCATCGAGTATTACAGTTTGAGCAATCAAAATGGCTAAAATCGTATATTGATTTTAATACCAATTTACGTAACAAGGCCACCACAAAATTTGCGAAGGACACTTTTAAATTAAAAAATAACGCGATATTTGGTAAAACTATGGAAAATGTGGAAAATCGAAAGGATATAAAATTAGTAACACATTGGGAGAACAGTGTAGGCAGAAATGGAGCTAGAGCACTAATATCCCGCCCCAATTTCAATAGTAGCTCGATATTTACCGAGAACTTTGTTGCTATACATATGAATAAAGTTAAAATATTGTACAATAAACCAATTTATATCGGTTTTTCCATATTAGATATATCAAAGACTGTAATATACGATTTTTATTATAATTTTATTAAATCCAAGTTTGGCGATGATGCTTCGTTACTTTACACCGATACTGACTCGCTTATATTAAAAGTGTATACGGAAAACTTTTATCAAACTATATCAGAAAACCCCGAAAAATTCGATACATCAAATTACCCCGAAATTAATAATTTCAACATAATTAAAAGTAATTCTGTAGTTGGTAGAATGAAAGATGAGTTTCCTGGTGATCCGATAATAAGTTTTTATGGTACCGGCGCGAAGGCTTATTATGTAAAGTCCATTAATAATGAATTAAAAAAAGCCAAAGGTATCAAAAAATGTGTTATCGAGAAAGACCTTCATCAGGAAGACTACCAAAGAATTGTTGAACGGGGTGGTTTGATATTAAGAAAGATGAAGACATTTAGAAGTGAATTACATAACATTTATACCAACATAATAAATAAAGTAGCATTGTCACATAGCGATGATAAACGTTATGTAATTCCCAGTTCAACCAAAACTCTACCTTGGGGGCATGCAGACATAGATTTTTACAAAACAGACCCGGAAGAAAACTTAGCAAATTTAGTCACCGCGTTGGAATCATTTCTAAGTCAGGACAGCACGTAATCTGGAAAATCCATATTTCATTATTTGTATTGTTTTTATTATTTCTATTAAACATACAACATTAATATGTAACGATAGTATTGTAATTTTTTTTTTTTTTTTTTTTTTTTAAATAAAAAACATGTATTCATTACTTGATTGCTTTTTTATTGAACCTTTATTTTAAAATTATAAATATAATGAAGTGTCGACAAATAACAAACTGTAAAAGTTATTGTTGAAAAATTTGTCTAATAGTAAATTAAACGCACAGGTCTACGAGTAAATGTTTAATGTGAAACAGGTTTGCTGACAAGATCCTCCATAGTCTTTTCAATTTTCAACATTCTAGAGTTAAGTTCATCACGCAGTTCGTCTTGCCTAAGTTCATATATTGCAATAACAGTATCATCAATGTATCCTCTAAGTTCTTGACCGGTTTCAATTAATTTCTTGCGTACGTAACCTTCAAGTTGGTTTCTGAATATATCTTTAATAACAATTGTTGAGTCATGTAAAGCTTTCTGCGTATCTTGCACACACTGAGCAAGGTTATTATCAACATAATTTCGTGTGGTCGCATCGTCTCCTTCAAGAGGTTCTGCTAAATAGCACAATCTTTTGCTTCCCATGTCGTAATCTCCATTAGGTGTAAGTTTAAAACCTATTCCTGAAGGACCTCGCATAAAGTTAAAATCCTTAAATTTTCTTTTGCGACCGAACTTATCAATAGTGTTTACTTCTGACATTGTTATGTGAGACTGATTTGAAACCATTAGATTTCACCCTAATATATGGTTCTATTTCATTAATAAACGGACTCTGCAGAAAAATATGGATTGCAAAACGTATTTTAGGTGATGTTTAATAAATACACATACAGATTCATTTTACTATTGTTTTATTGAAAAAAAAATTAAAATATAACAAAAGATTGAGTTCACTTTTTATTATTAAAAAAAAAATAAAAAAAATAACAAACAAAAAAATTAAAAATTAAGAAATAAAATACATGTTAATTTCTTCTGTACAGGTAAGCTTCTTCTATGACCCAATTTCTTCTCTGGATGGCACGTTCATTAATGTCCTTGAACTGGTAGTAAACTAGTCCACAAAAGCCGCATTGTACAAATTTAACCCTGAAAAGGTCAATGTAGTTGAAGTCGTACGTAAGATCATTTCGCCAGCAGATACCTAGTCTTTTACAATGATGACAAGTTAAATAAAAAGCTTTTGGTATATGACTGTATGTTTTGGCTGCTTCACTAGGTTGTTCATCAGTTGGCAACATGATGTTTGAATGTGTTGTACTTTTCAATCGCGGTACTCTAATTATGTATTACTTTTTAAAATAACCTTGACAGGACCAAAAAAAATCCTTGAAAATTACAACCTCGAAAACGACCCTGACATTGACGGGTACTTTGACCTTGGCCTTGGCCTCGCATCTAACAAGTTTAGTACTATATTTATATGCTTCTTTAAAATAACCTTGACAGGGACAAAAAAAAATCCATGAAAATTACAACCTTGAAAACGACCCTGGTATTGCCGGTTACGTCGGCCTTGGCCTTGGCCTTGCATCTGACAAGTTTAAATATTATACTTAATGCATCGAACAAAAGGAATAAAGGCGGTGTAGTGGGGGAAATGGGCATAAAAGCAGACTTGCTGGCTCGAGCTCTTCACAGTTCGTCAGAACAGCAAACAGTACAGTGCTAAGAAAAAGTAAATTGTGTGAGTTTGAATATCGACAATGTCTAGTGTACGGTCTCTTTTAGATGCTCTTGACGTGAGCTGCGGTTCACAGCAAGGCATGCTGGATAACATGAGTGGTTTAGAAGTGTTAAGTCCGGGGGTGTTCGAGAACTGGAATGGCGTGGAGCATGAAGATGCCGAAGACCGAGCCCTCAACGATGGTCGCGACGAGGAGTTAGTTCAGTCGGCAGCGCAATTCCTGGAATGCTGGACGGAGGAGAAGGAGCCAAAGATAAATGTAATCAGTGATGTGGTTGTGCGAAAAGCATCGCGGCCTAGGGAATCTTCTCCGAAAGCGTCGAAACTGCAAAAGCTCTTGACTATGCGGAAGTCGGAAATCGCCGATAAAAAAACATTTTATTCGGCGATTAAAGGTGTGGGACAAGGGAAGAAGAAAAAGTTTAACTTTAAGCGTCCCTCCACTCCTGTTCCATTACCCGACTTCCTAAAAACAGCACCGCAAGAGCCACTGTCAGTAGAAGTGGAAGTCATAGAAGGCCCCGATGGACCAACACCACCAACGCCACCAACACCGGCCAGCGTCGAGAATGAAATAGTGTCGGAGGTGAAGTCTTCCCCAGCGCCAGCGCCACTGTCGCCGATATTGGGGTGCCGGAAACCCATGAAGAAGCGGTTTAAGCGGTGTTTTGAAGGCGATGAAGTTTCCGCTGCGTCGTCGTCGTCGTCGTCGTCATCGTCTTCACCAAATAAAACCGCGTCTTCTTCCGAGCCATCACAACCGGAGTGGGTCGAAGACTTCACCAACTCTCAGAAGACCAAATTGACTGACATTTATGCCATGAAAAAACGCTTAGTGAATGAAGTGAACGAGTGTGCCAGTGACATTATAGAACTTGAAAAACAATTAGAGATAAAAAAGGTGAAATCTGCGCGGTTAAAAAGACAATTAGAGGACTTTAATAAATTATGTAGTAGGTGTTAGGTAGTTGTAGATATTAGCTTTTAATTTATAGTATTAAGTTTGTAAATATATATATATATATATATATATATATATATATATATATATATATATATATATATATATATATATATATATATATATATATATATATATATATTGTAGTTAATAAAAAAGTGTTTGATCAAATTTTTTATATTTTATAATGAGAATAAAAATGACTTGAAAATTTATTTTTGTGTGTTATTTCATATAGGCCCTGTCCCACATAATATTAGGTAATAAAAAAAAAAGAGTGAATAATCCACTAAAACTACGCAATAGCAATAGTTGTAAATATTTTCTGATAATATTTACAAGTATGCTAAAACATGGTTCGGTTTATGAAGTTAAGGTTCTGTCGCCAGAACTTCTAATACTTTGTATCTCAATATTGTATGTTTTTATGAAAAAAACCTAAAATATTGGTTACAAAGTATTATAACCAACTAAAACTACGATCAAATTATTTTGTGGTCCTGAAAAGGACCGTTTGGTTTTAAAACATGCGACTCTTTTATTGAGTTGTGGAGTCGCACGGCCCTTCATCATCATCAGCGGGGGTGGCGGTGCTGTCCTCTGTGTATTCGATGATGAACCGCCAAAGTTCATCCCATCTAGGATCGTTCGGCTCCCACTCCAAACAATTCTCTGTGGTAGAATCTACCACAGGGCATTGGATGGGTTGTTGTTGTTGTTGAGTCGCAGACATGTTGAACTAAAATGATTGTAATAAGTATTGATGGTCGTATATATAGAGACAAATTAATGGTGGGGGGTGAAAACAAATGTCATATTACGTATTGAGACCAAAAGTTGTTTGTGGTCTCAAATACGAACGAACGATTTAGCTGGGTTCCACCAGCACTTAAAGTTTTAATACTTTGTATCTAATATTGTATATTCTATACATACAATATTAGTAACAAAGTACTAATATGTACTAAAACTACGATCAAAGTATTTTGTGGTCCTGAAAAGGACCGTTGTTGTGTGCCCTTAAAAAGGGCCAGGGAGAGTGTGGGGCTTATGGTGCCCCATCCTCGCTGGTCGACCACCAGCTTGACGAATCGCAGGGGCCTTGTGGGTCGTCGGGTGTTGGTGATGCTGGAATTTCCAGCACCGCATCTTCCGTCGAGTCCGGCTCTGGCTGCGGCGACGGAGTTTCGAGTCTTTGTAAGACCCAATCACCCGCGTCGTCTAATTCCACTAGACCCGGATCATGGTCATATACTAGCGGAATCGGCTCATCCAAGTCGTCCCAACGTAGGACGTCAATTTCAAAATCCACCTCGTCGTCGTCGTCGAAGACTTGCAGGTCTCCAACGTTGTCGGCTACGGTGTCATCACTAAAGATGGATGAGCCTCGGCTGGCGGGTCTTTCTTCCTCCATGTTTATCGTATGAGGGTTGATGAATATATGACTGTGTAACTGACCCAGTCTCATATATATAGAACTACCCCCACCCCACCAACGGATTCTAAATGTTATGTATTGGTGAGAGCTTATAGAATTATTGATTTTTTTCAAAAACTTTAAATAAGGAATTAGATTTGTTTAGACAATAAGACTTATTCTTAATATTTTGTGAAGAATACATTACAAAAAAAAAATAATAGAAACCTTGTTTGAACTGTTAACATTTTCATAGGTTCTCAAGCATATAACTTGGCACTTAAGCTACGAGACAAATCGTCGTTAAACGAATATCTCGCCCCATAAGTGACGATTACTAAACTACGATCAAAATATAATGTGGTCCTGAAAAGGACCGTTTTTGTGGCCCTAAAAGGGCCTGGGGGGAGGGTGGGGTGCCTACCGTGGAGTAATACCCAACGATATTAACACCGACCTAGGTGCAGCCCTTGGTCTTCTCATTGGCGGCACCGTCGTCGTCGCTGGTGGTGTCGGCGTTGCAGGCGGTGCCGAAGGTGCCGCTCCTGGTGCGGTACCCCCGCACTCCTCACACTTGCATATCTTGCCGGGCACGAATGGCCTGACAATGCCAATGATCCTTTTTGGTATATCTTCCATCTTGCCGATCGAATGTGTAATGATGAAATAATTCTAATACCGGCCTCTATATACATTCAAAAAGTTGGAGGGGGTAAGGTGGAGTGCATATATGCATTATATAAGTTTGAGAATAATATGATTTTATAACTCACCGTATCTCTGGTATGGACACAAACTACCCCCCTCCACTTTTCTAGCATATAGTACTAGACTTTCTCTACATTTTTTTCAAATAAATTTTTTTGATATTTCTAACCATTACTTTGCTACATATTTACAAAAAATGCAAATTATGCATATATTTTAATTATTTTCAGGCAAGGTAAGGAAAATTTTGACTTAGAGAAAAAAAAAAAAAAAAAAAAAAAAAAATTTCACCATTGTATTCTACTCAAAATTCTAGGTAATTAAAGTGCTTTTATTTTTTCTCTATCTTGAACGGTTCCCGAGCTACAGCGCTTTAAAGAATTCAAATTACTAACTTTCTATAACCCTTTTTTTCAAATTTAATTTTTTCGAATTTTCAAAAATACTACAATATGTAGAAAAAAGTTCTCTCTTTAATTTCCCAATACCGTTTTTCTCTAAATCTTCAACTTTAGCGCGTATTCAGCATTTTCAAAAAAAAAAAAAATTATAATTTTTTTTACACCATCGCATTCTCCTCAAAATTTTGGGCTATCAAAGTGCTTTTATTTTTTTTCTATCTTGAACGGTTCCCGAGCTACAGCGCTTTAAAAAATCCAAATTACTAACTTACTATAACCCTTTTCTTAAAATTTCATCTTTCCGAATTTTGAAAAGTACTACCATATGTAGAAAAAAATTCTCTTTCTAATTTCCTAATATCATTTTGCTCCAAAACTTCAACTTTGGCGCGCATTCACCATTTTTCAATTTTTTTTTGAAAAATTTTTTTTTTACGTTTTTACTATCGAGAAAAATGCTTGCTTATAGTACTCGATTTCCTCTATAATTTTTTCTTATAATTTTTTTTCCTATTCCTAACCGTTACTTTCCTACAAATTTTCTAATTCGTTGTTTTCATATTTTGCCTTAAAAATTTTTTCTTGTGTTATTTAAGCTCTTTTTTCCACTTAATAAACCACCATTTTCTAAATTCCCGTACTCTTTTCTTAAAGAGCGGGCTTTTCCGCCAGCTTTTTTTTTTGGTTGGGTTTCAAATAAATATAAAACTACTACTTCACTCATTACAAATTTATTGATTCAAGAACATTATTTTGTGTTACATATAATAGATACATTAAAATATAGATTTATTGGTCACCGAACCGTTTAATACATTATAACTAAAAAATGAGTCGTGAATAACTAATGCGTACACTTTAGTGTCTTTGGGGAATTTATTCTTTCTCGTTTGGAACTCCAATTTTACATCCACTGTCGATGAGTTAATCGCCTCTGGTTGATGACTGCAATTGATAATAAAAACGGGGTTTTTCATATATTCCGCGAACGTTATCATCGGATCGTTTATCTCGCGCCCGTAGTAGCTGCTTTGGAAGTTTTCGTAATTGTAATAGGCTGCTGCGTACAGTTTCTTGGCGAAATCTAAATTCCATCTTTCGTATGGATAAACGGTTGAATTCAGATACAGTCTAATGTCGCATACGTCGGCGTGGGTAAACTGGGTTGCGTTTTTTTCTTTCTTGTCGCAATTATTGCTGTCTTGAAACCCGACGATTATATAGCGCGGTCTTTCCAGACTTGTACTCGTTCTCAAGGCCCACACGTCGGAAGATGTTTGCCTTAAAGCTGGTAATTCGTACAGATCCCATTTACGATATGCCATTTGAATACTGGCGTTGTTTCCTCCTTTATTAATGCGAGACAGTATTTTCAATTTTTGCTTGTCGTCTGGAATGATGTGACGAATTTTCCATTCGATTTTGTCGATACTAATTTCTGCCTCTACTTCGCCGACGTAACAATTGGTAAAAGTGCGAGCTATAATCATAATAAGCTCTTGTTTTACGTTGAAAACACCTTTTGCGTAATCTTCGGCGAATCCCATAAGATATTTTAAGGGTAATTTCCCGGAGAATACGTTACTTGCCGTGTCTACGATATCTTGGTTTGCTTCGTCGAGACCCCATCCGCACGTCATGAGAGATCTTTGTTGCAAACTTCCGAATGAAACCATGGTTTTTAATGTCGTCGTAACTCCAGGTTTACGAACCACGGCGACCTGTTCACCTCCCATCTCGTAGCGAATTTCATCGAACAAAAATACGAGGGCATTATTTGATAAAAAAACATCTTTTCGTTGCGTCTATGGGTTTAAATTTTCCTTCGATATATATGTAACTTTCGGCGATATCCAGTATAATATCTTGAAAATTAATGGGGATACGGACTTCATCCGAATTGTTGAATGATGGAGATCCGTATGGTTTATACGTATGCTCTTCTAGACTAATAATGGAATTGTCCAAGATGGGCTCGGAGAAAACCTCTATTTTATCGCTGGTGGTGGAAATCATTTTCGCACTTTAAGACCGATTGATTTTAAAAATTTATAGTCTTCGGCAGATAACTGTTGAGATGTTTGTGATCTAACGTCTGGACGACGACTAACCTTGACGTTAACTCTTCTTTTACTTTTATTATGTTTCGGCGGTTCCCCCATCTTAGTCGACAGCACACACAATTGACGATTGAAGCAAAAACCCATTTCTATGAAAGTTTCTTCAGTTCCAATTTCACGATTATTTTCTCGCCTTGAAAATTGATTAGATCACCGCTATCGTCCAAGATGCGAAGAGTAATGTTGTCGATAAACTGACGTCCTGCCGGCATTAACGGCATATAAATATTATTTTGTGGTTCTTTACTGATTTTGTAACCGGGCTCCACGTCGATATCGAATTCGAACAAGGTATGACCTTCCACCGAATTCATATATGCTCCGGAAATTATATTACAATCTACGCGTATGATGCGTACTTTCATTATTTCCACCATCTCGGTTGATTCGTGCTTTTTGTCTCTTTTTAACACTGTATGATTAAATCCTAACATTTTACCGATACTCGCCTCTCCCCGGAAATCTATAGTATATTGGGATTTCAGTTCACATTTCAGCGTATTATTATTAGCAACCAAGTAAAAGATTCCATCGTTCTTTTCTTCAGTTGAAATCCTCAAAGCCTCCAACATAGCTTTACCTATCTCATCTATTTCATAGGCCCCAGGTGGAATCTGCAATTGTATCGGCTCGGTGGTGTAACCCTCCTTCATGTAGGCAAACTTATTGTTGCTTTCGTCCACATTAAAAATTGAATTGTATGTGTAAAATCCCAGCAATGCCAGACCATATTTGTTTTCTCTATTTAATTCGACTGGTGGATAAAAATCGGCGCTTAAGACGCTCGAGTGTCCTGTTAGTGTGAACGTATAAGACATGACTAACCATTAAAACATCACACATCTCGGTTTTATTCTTAGCGGCAACATTTAAAAAGATTCATCGTCACACCTTTTCTCACTGCATTAGATAGTGATGTTTTTATGCTATTTTCTGCTTTTATGCGCACATCGCTGATTTTGCAATAACAACACAATATTTTTCTAGCCGTAAGATCCTCATCAATCATAACCTCGTTTAAATTGCTGCGGCTGCTGCTGAAATAATGTTTGCAACCGCACTGATATTTTAATATATCGATATCGCTTTTAAGGTGCTCCGGCAACTTTTCCCAAACGAATGGAATTTCATTTGGGGCTAATGCAATCATTACTTCCTTGGGCATGTTTTCTAACTGTTTCACGGTCATTTTCCTTAATCCACCGGCTAGATGAAATGCTTTCAGTGATTGCAACATTTTAGTATAGTTATTGCGATCCATTTGCGGTGTTAATGGTGACGATGATGATGATGACATCTTTTACGCTGATGATTCGACAAGAAACTTTAAGCACAAATGTCCACACCAGACTGTTCCAAAATCCTGCTGACGATCGTATGTATAGTAAATAATTTTTGATGGTTCCGATCCCGTTTGTAGATATCGTACCAATTCGATCGGTGGGGGTAAATCGCCGAAGCTGTCATAATATGTTACTTTAGAATTATTTTTTCTATAAGCTACCCAATGAGTCCCTGCACCACGCGTACTATCCAAATTCACTATTGCTGCTTCGTAACGTCGAGGACCTTGTCTAGGTAATAAATCCCTCATATAAACGCCTCGAAAGTGTCCTATTCTTTTCTTTTTGGCATATTTTTCTATATCGATGTTAGATAGTGGTCTTCGAGGTAGGGATTCAATTAGTTTTTTGATCTACGATTTAAAAATAATCCCATACCTTTACGATATGGCTTTAGAAACAAACCATTTCCTTTCGATTTTAAATACAGGCCGGCACCGGTTTTATCTTCGCTGCTTTTTTTTACTGCTTTTATGGCGCGCACAATTCCCGCTGCCCCACCGGCTAATGAACCCAAAGCTGATAACCCGGCAAAAATTGGTATTAATGGTAATATTCCACCAGTTTTAGGAATCGGTATTATTCTCGGTGTACGAACCTTCCTTTTGCCACCTGCCGCTTTTACCGATCTACGTGCTGCCGACAGAGCTATTCATGACATTTTTTTCCAACACATTTTTACTTCCGGCTTTTAATAATTCCCTTCGAACTGCTTGTCGAATAGCTGTTCCGAAACTGGCTTTCCGAACATGTCGATTTTTATTAACACCTTTCCTTTTTGTATGACGCGTGCCTTTACTAGATGTTTTTTTTGTTGATAATGATGATGGTACACCCATACCAAAACGTTGTTTTCCTTTCATAATGTTTGTAACTAACCAAGCTGCTGTTTTTTCACCTAAACTGGAATCTTTCGATTTTACTCTATTCCAAGCACTTTGTTCGAGCTCGTAATCCGCTCGATGTCTCGCACTTATGTTGTCTTTATTATGTAAATAGGCTAAATCGTGTTTTTTGCATGCGGCATCCAAAGGATTAATGCCTGGATCACCTCTTGTTACACGTTTTATTACTTTTGTTCCGGGTCCGCAATATTGATAACCAGGAATGTGTACCTCGAATGGTAATTTATTTATTAACGAATTCACAATACCGTATCCAGTTTTGTTGGAAACGTGAGACCGTCCACTTCGTTTGACGCTCGGCATCTGAATGACAGTTTTTGTGAAAAATTGCCTATAAAATATCAAATTTTCCTAAGATGCGCGTTATCGATCTTAAACAAAAACTTCCTATTGACAATCTCGATGAAAAAGTCGGACTTGGATTTGAAAAGAAGATAATGAAGAGACACGGTCCTTTACTTCCTTCCTCTATTCGCGGCCTGTTAATTGGTCCATCCAATTGTGGAAAAACTAATGTCATGATTTCGCTGCTTACACACCCCCTTGGGCTACGTTTCGAAAATGTCTATATTTACTCGAAATCTCTGTATCAACCGAAATATGAGTATTTAAGGAAAATTTTAGCGCCCATCAAAGGTTTAGGCTACTATGCCTTTAGTGATTCCAGTAATATTGTTGAACCGTCCGATGCAAAACCAAACTCTATATTTATCTTTGATGATGTTACATGTGAAAAACAAGATGTTATAAGATCGTACTTTAGCATGGGACGTCATAAAAATATCGACTCCTTTTACCTAGCGCAAACATATTCGCGAGTGCCTAAACAGCTTGTGCGAGACAACGCCAATTTTATTATTATGTTTAAACAAGATGAGTTGAATATGAAACACATATTTTCCGACCACGTTTCACCGGATCTAACTTTTACTCAATTTCAAGAAATGTGCTCAAAATGTTGGGATAATAAGTATGGATTTTTAGTAATTGATAAAGACAGTGATGTGAAATCGGGAAGATACCGCAAAGGATTTGATAGCTATATATTACTGTAATAATAAGAGAAAACGCTCATTTGATTGTTGAAACGTCCTTTGTTAACATCATGAATAACGCGATCGACTTAAAACGTAAACTAGTGGAAGCTACCAATGCCGTCAGAAAAAAATTTAAACAAATTAAAGCGGCTAAAGAGTTTAATGTTGTGGAATTGGAAAAGTTTTACGAACCCATTTCTAAGCCGTTGACAACTATATCTGATGTGGTTAAGCAACGTCAGCAGCAGCAGCAGCAGCAGCAACAACAACAGCAACAACATTATCCAGCTACAAAGCCACATAGTCTCAGTACATCAGTGCAGTCGACTCAAATATCAGGTTTTCCCCAACCTACACATTCCTTTCAAACCTCCACACCTATTCAGCAGCAGCAGCAGCAGCAGCATCGCATTTCAAAAGAAGATATTAGCCAATCGGTGTTTGATACACCCTCGACATCAACTAATACATCTCTCGCATCCGCTGACACCACAACTTCCGATACTTTAAACGCACACCTGAAAGGATTACGTTCGAAACCATCTCTATACGATACTGTATATGGTGTACGTTTTGGTTCAAAAACAGATAACAAAAATTTTATTGGTAATTTAGAGGTGCGTTTTCGAAATGGAAATATTGTCTTATACAAAAAAGGGAAAAATATTGCAGAATATGGTGGATCACCGGCACTTTATGATTTGTTATTTCTTAAAACACCCCCAAGTGTAGGCAAGGAACAACAACAATTAAGTGATAATGTACTTTCAACGTACAAGGAAATTTTGGAATCAACGAATGCTGTCTACAACAATTTTAAAAAAAGTGATGGTTTACGGGAGACCAGATGGAACAAATATTTACGAATTATTAAACCTCTGATAATGGGCACAAAATTAGGTGGTACTATTACAAGAAAAAATCTCTCGGAAAAACTACAGTTACCCACAAACAAGAAATTATCTTCGAAAAAATTTCAATATGTCTACTGGAACAAAGCTAAAGAGTTGGTGGATCGTTTACGTTTGTTGTGGAGTTCCAAAATGGCCGGTCACACTGGACACGAAAATGAAATTATGTCAATCATAGAGGAATTACGAGAAGAAGATATAATATATTAAGCTCAATATTTAATGATATTATTCAGTTCTTCCTTCGATCTGAAACCTTTAGTATTACTAATAATATGGAGCCCAGTCTAGAAAAAATCAAGATTGTTAATGAACTACATAGAACGGCTAGAAAAAATTTTGTAAGACGGCGCACGATAATAAAAGGATACAGAGATTTGTGGCAAATTGATTTGGCTGAAATGCAACAGTATGCTGATGAAAACGATGGTTATCGTTATATTTTGGTCTGTATAAATTGTTACTCGAAATTTGTCTATACCAAAGCCATAAAAAACAAGACTGGTATAGAAGTTACTAATGCGATGAAAAGCATCATTGAAGAGGCATCATATACACCAACAAATCTGCAAAGTGATCAAGGAAAGGAGTTCTATAATACAAACTTTCAAGCCCTGATGAAAAAATATAATATAAATCATTATTCCACATACAGCACAAAGAAAGCTGCAATTGTTGAGCGAGTCATAAGGACTTTAAAAAATAATTTATATAAACAATTCTCGACAAGAGGATCTTACAAATGGATACATATATTATCGGCAGTAACAAAAACCTATAACCATTCGAAACATCGCACCATTGGAATGAAGCCTGCAGACGTGCAAGAAAAAACACATATTAAAGCATATGATTATTTAAAAATTGTACCTAAAAAATTTAAGTTTTCCATGGGTGACATTGTGCGTATTAGCAAGTGCAAAAGCTTATTCGAGAAAGGATATACGCCCTCTTGGTCAACCGAATTGTTTAAAGTTGTAAAAGTTAACGTTACAAATCCACCTACTTACTTGTTGGAATCGTTAGAAGGTCAGCCTATAAGAGGGTGTTTTTACGAATCAGAACTACAAAAAACAAGCAGTCCTGACGTTTATCTAGTAGAAAAGGTCCTTAGACAACGCAAGAAAAATCACATCGAACAATTATTTGTCAAATGGCTAGGATTTCCCAACCACTTCAACTCTTGGATAGATAAAGCTAATATTGTTTAAATAACATATTGTATGACTATATTTTTTATTTAAAATGTAAAATAAATAAACAATATATTGTAAAATAAAGTTTTTTATTTCAATCTTCATTATTAAAAACAATGACAATAAAACATCATACACATAAATAACATTTCAATATTCTTGGAGGGAAGGTCCAATTCACCGACTACTACGACGTTATCTTCAAGGCTATGCCACTCGGAGTGCGTTCTCCTATTCTTTAACCTGCTTTTTTTAGATTTTTTTTGAAGTCGAGTCGTACGACAGTGCGCTTAATGAGTCATTTAAAGGCTGATGATAGAGTATTTTCTGCATAACTTCAATTTTTGTTTTAAGCTCACTATTATTTTTGTATATCATGGGGAGGACATCCTTGTTAAATATGTCACATATTACAGCTGCAAAATTGTAAAACTTTCTATTAACAAAGTGTTTTGTCACAGCATCGTCATCATCTTTAGGTTCGCCTAAGTTGGTTATGATTTTTCCACCCATATCATACTGCCCATCCGCTGTAAGTTTAAAACCAACCCCTTGTGGCCCAGATAATATATGATATTTTTCATTATATTTCTGACGACCAAATTTATCAATTGTGTTGTTTCCTCGACTCATTTTCAATCTTTACTAAACTATTTTATTTTTATTTGCCCTACTTATATTAAATATTTCAGCTGAGAAAAAGAAACACTGACTATGATCTACTGGGTTGGTATGTTTATAAAAGAAATAAAATAAAACTGTGATTGTAATAGATATTTATTTACAGTTATTTAATTGCACAAATACAAAAATTATAAAAAATTAATTTTCCATGTCTTCGTTTTCGTTGCTCAAAATTCTATCCCATCCGACACTATTTCGATCGTCAACGTCTTGGGCTGTTGCTGTTGCAGAAACCAATTCATATTTTGCAGCAAGCTCACCTGGTAAATGTGGAATATTGACGAGGTATTCTTTTAATTCTTCTTCAACCATTTCAGCACAAAATGTATCCATGTCTATGGAACCATATAAAAATTTGTCGCACAAGTGTGCCCCAGCCATAAAATTGATTGTATCCCTGATCTCGTTCTTATATTGATCTTTGGTTACATCAATATGCGACCAATCATTTACGCTATCTAACATATCGTGAGCCCTATTTCTTAATTCTCTCCCCAACCAAAATATGTATCTATCTACACATTCGTTGGCGGTCGTCGTCGTCGTCGTCGCATCAGCAGACATCTTTAACAGAAATAATGAACACGCGTAAGTATTCTGACATGTGCAACTATATTTTAAATTTAATTACATCCTTTTTTTCAAACAATTTACATACAATTTACTCCAATGAGCCAAAACGTAATAATGTTCGAGTATTGTTTCCAAAAACTCTAGTGCCCTGCCCCAAATAAGTTAGAGTGTATTTATCTTTAGTTTTACTCATAATATCTACAATATCGTCAGATAGTGTTTCGGCCACACGTTTTGGTAAAAAAGTCTCAAATGTGCTATTATCACCGTCATCGTGTAAAGCCACTAAAAGAGTTTTACCAAATCGTGTAGTCATTGAAACCATCTTTACAATTTTATACACTTTGCCTACAATCATTTCGGTAACCTTTTTTCTCTCTAAAACCTCGAAATCTTTGCTAAACATTTCATTAATTTCATCTAGAGTTTCTTTTGCAATACTCATTATTGAAAAAAATGGTATATAAATCCAAAAATTACCGTGAATATAAAAGCACTTTCAGAACACTACACGAACACAATATTTGATGTTTATGCCACTGATATCTGCGACTGTTTGAAGTCACTTCTTCTCCCACGAACCTTTATAGCGGGGTTTCAAGGTCGAATTGTAACAATGGTGGGGGTAGCTTAACGATAGAAATAGTGGGAGGAGTATTCAAGGTCAAATGACGTCACACATTTAAATTGGTATAAGGATAACTTCAAGGACAAAATATAATGAAACAAATAACTACATTTTATGTACTTTATTCATTGATTTTTTTCTGCCATTCTTCTATGCGTTTAACATTATCACCTAAACCTAATTTCCTTAATTTGTTCAATAATAATTGTTTATTTTTATTTCTAAGAAAATTCTTACAAACTATACTAGCTAAAAGACACACTTCGGCATGGTCCATATACTTAAAAAATACACTAAAGTCCTGAGCTTCCGAATCTTGCATTTCATATGCGTAAAATTCCGAACAGGCTGCAGAAATTAGAAATTCCTCGTACATTTCTCGCACTAAACTTTCCATATTAACTACTGCTACGTTAAACTTAAGTCCTACACTCTAATTTCATCTAACACAACCGGATCTGCAATGAACCTAATCAGTTTTTCCAAACAGTCACTAAACCCCAACTTTTTTATCTCACGAACAAAGTCTTGTAAATTTATTGTTTTGCTGCAATATTTACGACATGCATTCGCAGCCTTTTCATATTCATAAGCCAAATCACAATAGCGCGACGCCCATTCTGCTCGACTTTTCATTGCATCATTGAAATAATTACTAGCCGTTTCAGTGAACTCATCGCCCAATTTTTTTACTGTCTCTTGCAAAGCACTATTCATATTATTCACTCATTTTTACATTCACGACACTTTTTTATTGCTGGTGGTGGCCCATCTATATGATGACGATATATTTGTTCATAGTGAATGTAACAGGGTAAGCTTAACTGTAGTTCCTTGTTACACCGATATGACGCTGGCAGCTTATCCCAAATTTGCCGTAAACTCAGCGTATCAACGCAAGTTTTTAAATATTCGAGAGGAAAAAATGCTAGATCCTTCTCTTCAAAATCACACAAACTTTTTAAATTACTCTGATATAAACAAATTACTCTGCCGACTTGCTCTATAATTTTTTCTTTAGATAGTTCCGTATCTGACATTTCACACTGAATGAATGCAAGTAGACTCACACAATTTATAGAACAATTTGCAAGGTCGAAATCATTTCAAGATCATCCCACACTATTACAATGCACAAATAACTACTTCAAGGTCACACACCCAAGATGACCTTCAACAAAGTCAAGGTCGCCTCGACCAAGGTCAAGGTCAAGGTCACACACACAACCTTGAACACAAGGCCAAGGCCAAAGCACACGTGCACTTTCAAGGTCAATGTCAAGGTCGAGGAGTGGGGGGATCGAGCGAATCGGGTTATGTTCACTACTTATCTTATATTTGGTATGACCCAGATAGGCTTGTCAAATTTATATTTAAAGCTGCCACGTTTCATCCATGTCGTTAGTGTAGGCAATTTTGTCTTTATATCCTCCAGGGGACGCTGGCTACGTCCTCGATGTCAGGAAATATAAATGTATTTCGTATCTTACTCGCTCTCATAAATTTGATAGTTGCTATGGAGTGACTAACTTCTTCGATTAACCCAACATAATGATAGACAGTTTTTTTGGTGTCAAATTTAACTAACACAAAGTTATTGATCTGGAAATTTCTATCCAGAACAATGACATCGTCTTCATCAAAATCTTCTTCCGAGGATTCAACGAGGGCTTCGTCAGAAACAGAAACATTTTCTATTTCATCATCGCTGCTCATTTTCCTGTTTTTCTCTCGTTTCGAAGTAAATTCTTCAGCAAGCTTCGGAATTGTTTTCTGTCCTGTATTTTTAGTGCATTTCCTATTTTTGTTGACCTCTTTGATCTTATTTTTTCTTTGCCTTTCTTCTTCTTCCATTTCTATAAGTCTTTTCTCGGGTGTGTCCGTCAATATCCTAGTTTTTTCCTTCTTCCGTGTCATACCACGCAATTTCCTGGGGCCAGCCTTCAGATATGGTCTTACCAAATCAGGTGTTACTATGACAGTGTCCTTAGTCTGGCTTCTAATTGGATATTCGAGTTGAGATGGCCCAGCGACTTCCACATTTAAACTTGTACGATCCTCTAGACTCTGATTTTCTTCCGCTGAAGGCTGTTCCGTGAGAGCTTGGTCTGAAATCGATTGTTCTGTAGGAGCATTATCCTCATCCGGCAAGCAGCGATCAGTGACAGAAGAACAAAGGAAATCTTCATCTGAGAAAATGTTTGAATTGAATGACCATATGCCCGGTTTATCAAATCCCCTTTGAGTATTATGTTGCTTGAACGCAAGTGGCATGGCTATTGCTGCTAATTTTGGAATTTCATAAATTGTCACCGTTTTGCCAGGATTGCTTACCTTCCAATTCGTTACAGCAGTGTTATAATAACTTTTGAGTGGTCCATAGACAGTCAAGTCTAGGGCTTGCAGTTTATGGCTGCAGTGCGGTGGGAAAGTCATTAAAACAATGCCCGATTCTTTACAGAAATCGAGAACTGGTACTGAAATATGGCTCTCGTGATTGTCCAGCAGGAAAAGAATTGACGAGGGAAGCGTTCTAATGCGCGCAAAATAACATCTTTAGGGATTTCGCGTCGCTTATTTTTCTTTTTAAATGAAAACGGCATTGCCCTGAAAAGAAATGATTAAAACATTTAATACAATAGGAATAACATAAAACTACAAAAGTATGACACCAAAATGCGCTATAACGGAGGGAGCATTTGGCATGCCCAAGCCTCCCTCCTACTTGCGTGCCAAATGCTCCCCATAACCTGATTTTTCAAATAAATTTGAATATGATTATTTTTATCAAATGTTAAATCCTAATTGGCAGGTAAATATAATCTTTAATAAACACAAAAGAAGAAGTTAACATAGATACTTACACTTTCTTGCAGATTGCTTTGTTATCTTTCTCCAAATCACAACCAAAATATTTACTTCTGTACGCAAGAAACCCTTAACCGCATATGACTTTGACAACTAAGTGAAATGACAGCTGACGTTTGGTTAAGCGGTGTTGCCAGTTATTAAACTATAGTGCTGTGGTAGAAAACAAAAAAAATTACTCCCGTCTGCCCAATGTTCCCCTATCTCCCCCACTTATGATGTTCGTGAAAAAGATATTTTCAAACAATTCCATTAAATTTGGTAATTTTTATAATTAAATTACGTCCACAAATATATAGTTTACCATAATAAAAAATAAGAGATGATATACTTGGGGTGAAAATACTATAGTTTAATAACATTTCGAAAAACAAATAATTTTCATTTTGGTTCTAGAGTTATTTTAATTTTAACTTGAGATATTTAAAAAAAAGTAATTGGAGTGACTCACCCTCTTTTACCAGTTTATTTTTGAAAACCCCAAAAAACGTCAACTTGAGTTAATTATGGTATTCGTGAAAAAAATATTTTCAACCAATTTTATTAAATTTCGTAATTTTTTAATTAAATTACGTACGCGAATAAATGGTTTACCCTTATAAAGAAGGGATGATATCTTGGGGGGTGAAAAAAAAACATATTTTAACGTCATTTCGAACAAGTAATTTTCATTTTGTTTTGTAAAGATATCTCACAGAGAACCTAAAATATTTCAAAAACACTGTTTTTAGGGGTAAACTTTAGTGGCGGTTTTCACCCCGTTAAAATGAATTTTCGTAGATAAAAAAATTACGTGTCTCTTATTTTTGTACACTCTACAACATATTGAAGTTTCATTAAAATCGAAGCTGGATACTTCATCTGCCTTCCTTGTAAGAGGAATGGCTATGAGGAAAGCCAATCTTTCATAACAACTTATGTTTTTAATGAAAAATGGGAAATTCGTAATAGTAATTAGGAATAATTAAAAAAAAATAATAAAAAAATGCTTTTTATTATGTAACCTGAAGTAATGTGACTGTATTTATAAGCCTTAATTGAGTTTGAAATGAATTGTCATTATTACATACTGTTAACTCAGTAAAAAAAAATTAGAATCTGTTGAGTAATGTAATTTAATGATTTGTTAGCCAACGCATGTACAGGTTTCTAAACGAAATTTTGAACAGACGATATTAATTTCTCTGTAAGCTAATCGCATCATACATAAGCTGGCCTTTAGATAGAGTAAGATCCAAAATATTTTCGCCATCTAAAACTGCTGCTGATTTTACTGTTGCCATATGATAAGTATACTGCCCGCTTTGCATAGCACTTCTATAAATAGCTCGGTCGTTTCCATGCGTCCAATCTCCAACATTGTGGCCATTTACACGAACGGTTAAGTGTGCATTTCTACTGGTTGAAGCTAAAGCTATACGTAGAGTTCTGTTTTTCCTATCGTGAGTGTCGTTATATTTGATGTACCAATGGCTATTAGATTTTGTTTGGGCGTAATACCTAAAAAAGAAAAAAACTTAAGTATTTTCAATAATTAATACATAATTAAACGGTGCAATTTTGCTCAATGAAGAATATATAAATATCATTCAGTATCCTAATGACATAATCATATTTGCATGCAGCTCCTAACGAACATAAAAACCTAATGCAGTCGAAGATATAGTCTCGGCATAAACATTGATGAAACCAAATTTATAATTATTAATCAATGCAATATTTCCTATGGTCATCATCAGATATATCAACAAATTATTGAAAGAATGCAAAGGAATATATTTGTTGACACCACAATCAACAGTAACAGTAATTTATAAACGCTTTACCCATTTAAAAATTATAATCTAAAAATTTCTGCGATCTTAATTTTAGGGTGTGGAATCGTGAATCCTGCCGGGGGCTATGGATAAAAGATTGAAGGCTTTTGAGCTATAACTCTACTCTTCTTCTTCAAATGCATATTCACTAATGGATGTTTGCGATTACAGTTTCCATTTCTTCCCTACTTCTCGCGGTGTGTATCAGTGTCTGAATATCGTGCAACCCCGTCCACTGTCTGATATTACGGAGCCAGGAAATCTTCTTTCTTCCAATTCCTCTTTGCCCTCGATCTTGCCTCCAATCATCAACTGTAGGAATTGGTATCTCTCATTTCGCATGATGCGCCCAAGATAGGCCGTCTTTCTTTTCTTGATTATATTGAATAATTCACGTGCTTTCCCAATACGTCAGAGAACTTCTTCATAGGTCATTCTCTCTGTCCATGATATCTTAAGGATTCTTCTGTATATCCACATTTCGAAAGCTTCTAATTTATTGATAGCGCTTGACATAGGCTATATTCTTTTGAATAATTATCAATTGATCAAAGTGAACAAAGTGAAACTGATAACTTCATGTTCTTTTGAATATGCATTTACTTGTCATTGGGCTGAAGTGATCATGATTACTTCAAGTGATAGAAGTGAAAGTGATAATGACTCAAAAGAATAGCCCTATAATGTCCAACCCTCCACACCATAAAGAAGTATTGACCATACGTAACCTTTTATGAACCTCAGTCTTAATTTCAAGTCAAAATCCGAACCCGTAAGCACTCGCCTGAGTTTTACAAAAGCCTGTCGCGCCTGTTCAATGCGACATTTTACTTCATTGTCAGAAGTCCATTCTTCGAATATCCATGTGCCCAGATATTTAAATTTGGTTACTCTTTCTATGGGTACTGCGTTGAATCTTATGTTGGCGTTTTGGAAAAAATTGGGATTCCTTGAGATAATCATGAATTTTGTTTTCCTTGTATTGATGTTCAAGCCCATTGATTTACTGCGCTCTCCTATTATGTTGATGAGTTTTTGGAGGTCGTTTATATTGTCGGCGATTAGAACTGCGTCATCCGCATAACTGATGTTAGAACTCTACAGCAAAATATTAAAAGGTCGTAGATGTATCTTACCTGAAAATAAGAGGATTCTCCAAAGAGAGAAAAAAATAAAGAATTGTTGATCACAATAAATTATAAATACTCTAGCGCCTTGAGCACGTCGATACTGCCGTGAAAGATATTATGAAAAGAGGGGTAAACAAGAGAAGAATTTTGGATACTGGTGACTATTACTCTGTTATTCAGGGATATATTCAACAAGGTCATAATAGCCAATATGAATACCAACATCCAGAATAAATGGGGACCAAAAGCAGAAGATTAAAGACGTATGAACCCACTGTTACTCTTATGTTACTTGAGTTTGATACATCTAAGGATATCCATAAATTCGGGACCCAGGTCTATAGCTCTCAAACTCTCCCAAAATTCTACACTGTATAAAGTTGGCAGTTCATCGTTCTTAACACAATACTAATTTATGAAGGACTATAGAACCTGTATTTTGTTATCAATGTAAACTAATATGACAGAAAATTTTATTTGTTTGTATACTCAGGATAATCTCCCAAACCACCACACCAATTTCAAAGAGTTACTGTGGGCAAGATAATAATTTCAGTTTGAATATAAAGGATATTTTATTCAATTTTATAAAAGGGGGTGATGTCAAGAGAGCTGATATTGGTGAAACTCGAAAAAAACATCCGTACCTCTAAGCTTTCATTAAGAGACTACGCAAGAATTTGCCAAACTCAAAAGATCTGACTAAACAGAAAAATCACGGGAACAATGACTCGATAGTTAAAGGCCATTGTCCGAAACAAAGCAGGAAAGGAAATCAGGCCACTCATTAAAACACAGCATACTTTCGAAAGAAAGGAATTATGTCATAAAGTATTACTATATTAAATAAGACACTCAACAGGTAATAAGAATTACAGACCAATAAGTATTTTATCACATTTTACCAACATAATTACTAACAGGCTAAAAAACTGAAATACCATCAAAGTATTAAGCCGACCGGTTTTCGTTCTGGGTTCGATCACTCCACCATTGAGTACAATAAATCATTTGGTGCAAATTTGGGTAGATTTTGAGAGAATTTTAATGCTATTCTTTTTCTTATAATTCGTACTACATTCAGATGCTGACAACCCTGTTGCCTTCATTACTTTATTGTCCGCTACCCTAAAGAACTGAGGGGTAGACATAGAAAACGAGTTTCTAAGACTTTTAAGTCAAGAGATTACTCTTCTTTTTGCATCTGTTCTCTCTAATAACTTCCCTTGAAATATTGTCTGCAAGAATGGACATTTGCTCTCATTTTACATAATACGCCCCAGGAACTTGAGTTTTTACCATAGTTATGACTTTTATATTTATTTCGAATCGTTGAACACGCTAAAAAAACACTTTCAAAATTCTATAGTAAAACCATTTTTCAAAATTTTCCAGTTTTTTAACTACATTCTCCTTCAAGGCCAAGACATAGACCAGACATAGCAGCACAGAAGTCTAATGTTTCTGTTTACTGTCAGATATTGACCTTTGAAAGTCCATCCATTCTTCTGAAGTTCTGGTTTCTTCACTTCTTGATTTTGTCTCCTGCGAATGATCGTACTAATCATTAATTATAAATTCTTTCAGTTTACTGATTTATTTGAAGATGATCATTAGGCATACTGTTTTTGCTTATAATCATTTTAATCTTGTTGATGTTGACTTCAAGTTCATACCCTTGGTTGTTCATCAAAATTGTGCGCCTGGGATTCCCAAGGGCCTCTCTGAAAATATGTCCCGAATATACATTGAAAATCATAAGGGATAGTATGCAGTCCTCACTAATACCTACTAGAATTTCCATATATTTTGTGTTCTGTCTTTCTAGTTTTATATGGGTTACTTGAAACCAATATAGATTTGCGATTATCTGATGTTCTTGTCATCCATTTTGGTGTATTAGACTTCCTATCGTTTTCAGATGTTGCACTTTATCAAAAGCCTTCTGATAATCTATGAAGTGTGCATCGATATAACAGTTATATATCTGCATCTTTGAAATAATATCAAAATACTGAACAGGTCTTCTCGTATCCCAACCGCATTTCTAAAACCAAAATATTTGTTCATCACGCAGCTTATTTATCATTCAAGAAATTAATTTCAGAGAGACTTTCAAAAGATGGTTCATGTTATTGTTCTATGATCTTCATATTTTTGGCTTCTGTATTTTTTTTTTCGGGAGTAAAATAAACTCTGAATTAAGCCAATTCCACCAGGAACTTGGTGCGGTTTCATTCATCATTTAAAGGTTATCTAATTAATCATAGAAGAATTATTGCCCTTATTATCCACTAATTGATTTATTGGTTTTGATTTTTTGCTTCCAATCATTTCTCTCACTTTCCGATCACGTCAAAACTTTTATGTCCGCGCATTTTTCTCTGGCTTCCTGATCCTTGGCTACTCATATTTTCTTCTTCATTTTTTTCTTACTTTCTGATACTCTTTGGGGAAGCCTTTGACTAGCCTCCTTATGTCATCAGTCATTCAAGACTACTTTTTGTCACCTCGGTTCTCAATAACCTGCGCCCTTCATCGTGGACACTTTCTTGAATTTCCACTGGTCATAATAGTTAACTTTATTTGGTAATGATATATTAAAAGCCCTTAATAAATGCCGTATTGATATACATTCCTAATTACAAAGGACTTGTCTCAGCATTTTTCAAAATTCTATGTCAAAGGAAGTAAAAAATGAATGAAAACTTTACTTTTACCTTTTTTCAGATATATCTCGGTTTTCCTGCCTACTACTATTTGTTATGTGGTTGTACACCATCTATTCAATGTATTGTTTTTTGGGTTGCAGGAAGGTTATTCCTTTCATTTCTTTAATGTAAAAATAATTATTGAGATACTTAATTAATTTTTGAGTATAAAATGCTAATGATTAATAAATTGGCTTATTTAACAAATTTATTTTAGCCGACTGTTGTTTGCCCGGAGTCATATTATTAAGCTGTCATTTTTCTCAGTTGTGTCAATTAAATGCGCTTAAATGAAGTAATATTGTGTGCAAGCAAAGATCTTGGTTTTAAATGGAGGCCATTTCGCCTTGACTTTCACTTTTTCCTATTTGAATCAGCTAAAGAAACACAAGACTTCCATCTGCATTTATTGAAATTTTCTTTTGAAATTAGGAGCTGGAAAGTCGTTTAAATCAACCCTGTAATTGAGTTTTGTGGATTGGTCTCCTTATTTTTAGCCTATTTCGTGTTTTTGATCACACCATCAAGACCTACAGATACGAATTCTTAATAAAGTTATTATAGAGACTGAAAAAGGTGAGAAAAATTAATCTTCGATAGGAAGTGGAAAAATACGTTCCATTATTACAGAAGTACTCGGCAAACTCTGAAAAACATCTGAATGGGCATTAAAAATGACTACATTTTGTAAATTAATCAGATTAACGTGGTGAACAATCGATCTAATATTTGAAGATGTTAATTCTTACCAGTCGTTTGCAGGATCGCTTATTCCAATAGTAAAGTTGTTTATTTCTGGCGGATATAATTGCCACACGTAATTTCGCACCTCATTGGCATATTTAAACTCAGTTGATCTTCTGTTCACTTCACCCAATGACCAAATTATATTTTCAGGTTCTGGTAAAGTTAAATTTACTTGTTCTTGTTTCCCTAAAATGAAATGAGTCAATATTAACTTGTTTGAAGAAATGATTAAATTATTAAGAGAATGTAACAAGTAGTTATTTCTATTTTAACCAAATAAGTTCTTTTAGATTGTTGGACCGTTACCTGCCGAAATATTGACAAAAGCTTCTGCCAAATTTTCGCATCCCTGGCCAGCCAATGGATACGCCACAATACGATACTTTCCTGGTCGAATTTTATTTATAAAAAAATATCCGTTAGAGTCAGTATTATTAGTAAACACGTAACCCAATTTTTGTAATTCATGATCTTCTTCTAAAGAGTCGTACACAACCACTGTGGCATTTGTTTGTCCTTTAACATAGCCACTTACAGAACCTCTAAAATATAGAAAACAATCATCAATATTCCAAGATTCTAGTTACTATTCTGAATTACAAGGAAAAATTGTTTTCAAAAATTTGCTAGTACATATACAGGGTGATTCTCCAAGAACTTTATCGATCAATTGTGGGAAAACTATAATTAAGATGGTGACACTTCCGGTAATACCGGATTCAATAATAAAGATTTCCTTATAGAAAAA
This sequence comes from Diaprepes abbreviatus, assembly GCA_034092305.1. Lineage (NCBI taxonomy): Eukaryota > Metazoa > Arthropoda > Insecta > Coleoptera > Curculionidae > Diaprepes > Diaprepes abbreviatus. The sequence continues at coordinate 589,106 of JASJET010000116.1, forward strand.
ATTCATGGTTAAATTTTGGTCCGCAAACGTCATTGTTTACATAAAAGTTTAAATATGTCCAAAACGGTGAGACTTAAGTATAGAATATTATACATAAAATATGTCTAGAATTTTTCGTAGAAGTCAAAAATGCAATAATGTTTAGGATATAATATTTTAAATAAGAAAGTTGACATCTACTTTAAATATAAACGCAAGTGCCGCCATCTTGAAGATATTTTAGCCAGTTGTCCCCCATGCACGTTAGTACACTTTCAAATTTTCAGATTCTTCTTAATTATAGTTTTTTCACAATCGATCCTGGAGAATCACCCTGTATGTTTATGTTCCAAAAAATTTTTTTGGATTAAAACTGAAATATAGTTTTGCAGAGAGAATTCACAATAAAACTCACTATAAAAATTTACCTCTAAATTCACTAACATAGTTTAACTTTATAATTTGCTAAAGTTTACAGTAAAAGGTTTTAATTGACAAGTCAATCAAATTTTGAATCTTTAAAACACAATGATAAAAATTTAATTTTCTTTTATTATTAAACAGGTGAATATTTTTTTTATTTCCTAGAAAAAAATATTTTTTAATTTTAATATGATATAAGACACACCAGATTATCACATCCAGATACTTCGTAATATTATAGAGAAAATACTCGAATGTAACAAAGATCTACATCTGGCTTTTATCGACTGTAGCAAAGCTTTCGATTTAGTTGAAACATAGACAATATTAAATGCACTGGAAAAGCATAGAATCGACTAGAAATATTGTTAAGGGAACAGAAGTTAATTAAAACTTATATTTATTTAATGTTGATTTACTTAAAATAAATTCCAATAAACGGAGAAATTCTTTTGCTACCATGCATATGGATTCATACCATTCCAATATACATTTCACGTCTCTACCTAAAATCTGTTATCCACAAAGGAAAATATTAATCTTATATCAATATATTATAAAACTTAAGCATAGATTGAGTTTTGTTAGTTTTGGGTCATTTAAATATTTTCTAAAAAAAATATAAACTCAGACAAATTATTGGGGCAATACTAAAACGGCCATACCCCCTTTAATATTTTAAAACAAATATATCAAAGAAACCTTATACTTTTCTCCATAATCAACTCTGTAAAAAGGATTAAAACTCTAAGGATATTTTCAACATATGGTATCGACGATCACCGATAGAATGTTTTAAAATAAACAAGTTTTCCACCCTAAGAAAACAAAAAGAATATTTAAATAAATTCGCTACAATGCAATATATTCATTTGTTTATATGTACCAAGATTTCGTCTTATTGTCTTATTCGTCTTATTTGAGAAATAACGAAAGAGCGAGTAGGGTTTTTTTGTATGTCTATAAATGGGAACTTTTAATTCTTAGAAGATGTAGAATAAAATCATGGTTCTTGGGTTTAGACCGTATCAAATTGGAATTATTATCCGAAGTTTCACCTACGATTGCACGAGGCATCTTCAGGAATCTTTACTCCATGAGATTAGCTCGGTATTTATACCCGACTGGTGCTCAGCGAACCGCGATCCAGCGTTACAACCGATTACCAAGTGTGATGTAGACTGTAACCTGCATCTCTGTTAATATTATTTGGATGTTTACAAATTTCATTTGATTCTCTAATTTTACGTTTAAAGAAACCAGACACTGATGTTAGCACCTTAGTTTCTTTTACATTAAAAGTGTGACCTGAGCAATGCTGGTGTTCAGCTACTGCAGATTGTACAATTTGTTTCTTTTTATACATCTCTCATATTCCTTAAGCCTAGTGGATATAGACCGTTCTGTTTCACCTACAGACACTTTAACACAAGAGCAAGGTATCTTGTAAACGTCTTCTGTTTGAAATGGAATTGTGTCCGTTGGAGACTTCAAACATTGTAGAACATTCTTATATGTGTTGAAAATTGTCCGTTGCCTTTCAGAGCATTAGTCGGGTTTTTCTGTTTCCGACTAATGCTCTGAGAGGCAACGCTTATGAAAATATTGTGATTTATACCAGGTCAACAAACAAATCTTTTTATGGAAAAATTAAGAATTAAACTTTGAAATCAGTGAAAGGAAAGTTTCCAATCGAAAACAAAAAAAAAATCCGTTCCTCTTGGTTTGAAAGGTTGACTTATTGTTCTACAACCCGTTTTAAGGCTAAATCATGTAAGTGAGTTAAGGATTGAGAGTGTCTTCATCTTCAGAATCATTATCTTACCGGTCTAAAGGATATAAAGGATCATTAACAAAAGTATAAGGCCATCTATCCTTCTCAATTTCCACTTGTTTTCTCACGGCAGCTAAAATTTCATCATTACTACCTGCAGTCGGTAGATATATTAACCAAGGTCCGTAAACGTGTTGCCAGCCAGGTGGAGCGCTTAATGCGGGACCAATTTCGTAGTGATTACTCGTAAAGCTATTCATCATTAATGCAACATGGTGTACCGTTAACGTTTGTTTCATAGAACCACAATCTAAAAATTTTTAAAATTAGAGTTAATGAAAACTGAATTTAAAAAATCATTTAAATATAATCCTGAAAAGTTTTATGGGAAAGCAGGCCTATTAGCAAAAGATAAAATAAAAATAGGTAGATTTTACCGCGAAAGCGACTGATGACAAAATTTGATAGTATGTGGAGGAAAGAAATTTGGAATATACACCTGTTCTTATCATTTCTATTCCATGCCCACGTACTTATATGTCCGTTCTGTCTCCAATGCCGCAATAATTTCACTATTTTGCATCTCCGATCATCCGTTTGTATTATTATTATTATTCCTCTGGGAATATTGACACGTACCAGGTATAAAAAGATATCAAAAGTGTGACGCTCTGTGAGAACCCTTTCCATGTATCGGGATGATAAAATTATCAGAATCGTTTAAACGCTATTCATGGCCCATTGTCGTGGAATTTGCACCTCCAGATCTCTGTATTTGGCGATCTTCTCGTTGTATTTTGACCTTAGATTGTTGTTATAAGGTATAGCAGTGTCGATGAGTGTAGTTCGCCTAGAAATTTTATTTGTTATTATAATGTCTGGTCTACCATGAGCAACTGTCTGATCCGTCAGAACCGTTCGGTTCCAATATAACTTGAACTCGTTGTTCTCAAGAATAAGCTTCGGCTTGTACTTGTTATAAGGCACATGTCCTATCTGTAATGGATGCTGGATCTTCGTTTGGAAATAACGTGTTCCAAAAATAATCTTAAATACGCTGCTCTTGTATTATATGAAGTAGCAAGGCGTTGCAGGAACTATATTTGGTTATTCTGTGGAAAAGTTCAACTGCTGACTCAAAAATAGCGCACAGAATTGAGTAATGTCTAACAGCTTTTTGTAGATTTTCTGATCTCCAATTGCAGCAATTTTGCTTTTGGTATAGCCGGATAAATGTATGCGCGTATGTCAAACAGAGTTTCGGCAAAGCGATGATTTGAAAGTTCTGTTGGTTTTAGTGCCCGAATTATCTAAATTTTATATAAATGAAAATTGGGATCCTTGTGCAAAATTAGAAGTAAAAAAGTCATACAAATTTCTAATACGTGAGTTCTTTTTCGGAATGAATGTTTTGGACTAAGTTCTACAGATATCTAAGACGCTCAGTGTTATCATACGTTTCTTTCGTCTGTTATATTTCACATTGTTAACTGAACCTGTTATTACATGAGCCGAAAAAACTGTTTCATAGAAATTTGGATATGAATTGGGAAATGTAGCTGCACACCAGCTACATAATCATTATTTTTATATTACGATTTATCGTCACAAAAACACGTTGCTCATCGTCCCATAATTATTAAATGACGTACACTGACAGTAAATTTGACAATTCAACCTTCAAATATGAATAATACGTGGAAAAAAATTTATTCAAACATACTTTTCACAAGATTAGACCTGACAAATAGTGAAAACTCGGAGTTAATTAAGTGTCGAGGACCGTGGTTCGAAATCCTTGCAAAAATGTAGGTATAGCAACCAAATGATCTCCGTTACCGATGCAACTTTAATCCAAATCAATCAACTTACTTGAAATACGGTAAAGAGATGATATTTGAAGATATCTTGGACCTGCACTAATTTCTGAATTGAACTGAAATCCGCCTTGTTTACAATTTTTTATAATTTATCAGAAAAATAATATTTTATTCTACAGAAATAACTTTACCATGATATTCCCTGCTAGGTGATACAAGAAATGCTCCATGTCCATTACCAAATATTCCTTGATATTCAGTTACTCTAGTGTAAGCACCCCAGTCATATTTGGTATAGTATGTTCCATTAGGCAATAAGTATGTTGTATCTTGAACTAGGGTTGCGTTAGCTAAATCTTCGTCGGTCATAAGAGTGGCCACTCGAATCTGATTAGTTCCTTCAGTAAGAATTTTGTGTTCAAATCTATAAACCTAAAAGGAGAACACAAATAAATATATATAATATATGATATGGAAAGTAACAGCAAAATGTATATTGTTAATTTAGGAACCATTATTGTAATATTATGGAAAAAATTTATATGCCTCTTATCTCAGAAACTAAAAGGGTAACAGATAATAATTAAATGTCCCCATTTAAAATTTGGATTTTAATATTTTCGTAGCAGTGATATTCTTGTAGAATTATATTTGGAATTATATTAATGGAAACTGCAGCTTTAAGTCATTTATTCAAAATACACCAAGGGTAGAACTTACTATTCTAGCTAATCCCAAAGAAACATTTGCACTTTGTGCGTTGGTAAACTTAACGTAACAGTAAATACCACTCATTCCGTCTTCCAAAATGTAATGTAGCTCCGAATTAAATGCTGTGGTAATTTCCTGGAGCCAATAGAAATGCACTCTCGACTCTGTTTGTTCTACGATATGAACGCTTTCTGGTGTAAAGAAGATTTGACTTCCATCTGCAAAAATAAAACCCATTTATTTGCCAACACCGCTAATACCATAAAAATGCGGTGACATGGATTAAATAAATATATATTATTTTGCTAAAATTTTTCTTAAACCATATTTCTATATAAATGTAAGGTAACTTCTTTGGACTAGGTTTCAGATTAATACTACTATTCTGTGCCTGACGTTTCGCTCAACGTAGTGGGCTTTTTCAAAAGTATAATATCAATTTACTTTTGTCATGTTTCTTTCTAGGAACGTCAACGGTGAATTAAAACAGAAATATATATACAATCGAGTACACGAAACGCGCTACCCAAAGGATCGGGGTCGCATTATTCGATACTAGGCAACCAGGCTTACTACTAATTTTGGCAACAAAAGCCACGTATCGCACCAAACGATCCCTCAATTTTTTATTCACCGTCGTGCCACCACATGGCGGTTTTTACAAACTCTGTTAGTTTGTGTGGTTCTTGTGTTATCAAGTGAGCCATCGAGATGTCGCCTTTGTCGTCCTATTTGCTGTTTTTGAATTTTAAATTCAGCTTTATAGGATGCAAAGGCGAGATGATGGTGTGTACCGAATGCGGGGGCCTGACGAGTCCCATATTAGGACGAAACAGCGCTGTCGCCATCTTTCGAACTCGGAGTTTTTCCATACTTTGGAGTGCTTCGCACTTTTTAACACGAGAATGATGTGGATTGACAAATTTCACGTCCGCTTAGCCAAGATTTTATTATATTTTTCTCTTTATATTACACGGACAATAACTTATCTATTTATTTATTCACTTGTTTGGCTTTGAAACACGCTAAACGGTGTTCTCATGGAGAGATCGTTTGGTGCGACACGTTGTTCTTCTTGCCAAAATTAGCAGTAAGCCTGGTTGCTTAGTACCGAATAATGCGACCCCTATCCTTTGGGCAGCGCTTTTCGTGTACTCGATTGTATATCTTTCTGTTTTAATTCACCGTCGCGCCACCACATGGCGGTTTTTACAAACTTTGTTAGTTTGTGTGGTTCTTGCGTTATCAAGTGAACCATCGAGATGTCGCCTTTGTCGTCTTGTTTGCATAGTAGAACGAAACAGCGCTATATATATATATATATATATATATATATATATATATATATATATATATATATATATATAATTTATTAGTTTAAAAACTAACAAAGATATGAATATTTCAAAAAACGCTGAATTTTTCAGGTTTTTCCTATTTTCCCCCGTTTTTAATTTTCCGCTTTAGACGCTGCAGAGCTCATTTTGTTATGTTTACAATTCATCATTTACACCATTGAGATTGCTTCATTAGTTTAGATTTTATAAACAAAAAATAAAAAAAAAACACAATTTTTTGGTTTTAATTGTTTATGACAAATTAATGGACCATAGTTAACAGGCGAAAACATAACGAAATATTATTTCGTATTGTTTTTAGTGTAATGACATACTCGGTATCCTGACAGCATTTTTGTCACGAAAAAATCCTTGTTGATTGATTTAATTCATTACTAATATTCCGCAATAAAAATAGCTAGTTTTTTCGTATTTTCAAAATATTTATTAAAAAAATTCAATAATCAGACTATTTTCGTTTTCTCGATTCAATATGACAGTGTGTTCTTTGCAAAGCTAAAAAACTTTTACAAACGATTGAAATTTAGTATGGAGGCTGTAAATAAAAGGGAAGTTAGGACTTTCTGTAATATTGAAATCTAAATATGATTAAACAGCTTCTTTACTGATTTAAAAGTTTTCGCAAAAGTAGGAATATATAGAAATATTTCAAGAACGATAACAGCCGGAACTACTCTACGAGGATAAAATCGCTAATAAAATTGTCCCCATTTAACAGTTCTCTGTTACAGTTTTCGATATAGTAATATATCTATTAGGGATACACTATATACTATCAAATACCACTAAATATCGTACTTTGACAAATGGCTAATCATAATGAAGGAATTGTTCAAGACTCCAGTATTTTTCTATTTACCGAAACCAAGAACTAATGTGTTACAATTCTTCCCATTATACTCGATGTGTTTCCTTTATGATCGCCTAAAAGATACATTTAACATATTTTACTGCAATTATTCTATTGTCAAATTATTTATTTACAATTATCTGTGTTACACTTATTGTATTGTTTGTATTATAAGTATAATTTTAGGATTTATGTAACTCTGTTCGTTTTCCTGCCTAATAATAGGGACTCTGGTCCTGTAGGACGGTCTGTATAAATAAATAAATAAATAAATAAATAAAAGACAATTGACCTTTTTAACTAAATCGTATATGAACTAAAAAAGTAAGATACGTAGATTAAATATTGTTTTACTTACTACTCCAATCCAAATAAAAAGTTTTTGTCCCCTTAGGTGCGATGTTGGTACCATTAACATAAAGCGTTGATATTTGGGCATTTTCATTAAAGTTAAATTCAACCAAATCATTTTTAATTTGGACTTTAAGATCAGTAATTGTAATATTAACTGATGCATGTGTTGAGGAAAAAAGAAATAAGTGCAATAAAATGCCAAAGATGTACATGAAAAGATTCATTTTTACCAAAAATAAATTAATAATAGTTCACAAACACACTAACGGTACTAAACTAATAACTTTTTATTATATATATTTATACTTGATTTGATTACACTATACGTCAATTTATTTTTTTTTTTTTCATTTTATATAATGTTGAAGTATTCAAAGAATAATAAAAATACTTACTTGTATACTTGAATTAATAATAAATGTTTTATCTTAAGCGGTGGGGAATTTGAAATTAATAGATACTTAAATAAGATATAATGTACTAACTAATTTAAAGTGTTTACCAGGAATGTTTCAATGACAATTGAGATATTTTCTTCTACATATTGTCTCGAGAAATTCGAAATCAAGCGTTTTTATGTGCTTAAGAACATCAAAGTCTCATCAAATCGAAATACTGAAGGTTTACTATACCTATAGGCCATAATTTCAGCCAGTGACTCATCACTCGCATATAGAATGCCCCGAGCTGTGTGCCGTCAGGGGAATTAATTCATGTGGCGTGTGCATTTCGGAAAATAATAAATGATGAACTTCCATGGGCATATCAAAATATTTTTTTAAGTTAAATATACTTCCTTAAAGTTTTATCAACACTTACAATTTTTTTTCTGAAGGAGAAACTTTGCATAAGGTACCTTTAGAAAGTGTTAAAGATAGTGCTGGATTCCTGTTTGGTTGCAATTTTAATGGTGGTTCCATTTTGGAAGTCTACAAGTTAAATTTTCAATGTAAGGAAATGACATGTAGATAGATTGCTCAACCTCGTTGTTGTCTGCAACTGGTAGTGGTAATTGAGTTGATTGTGAGGGTGAGGAGCCCTTACAGTGCAATCTTAAGACTTATTGTGTCGCTTGTTATAACTGTTTAAGTTGGTTGCCTTGAACAGCAGCCTGTTCCTGGTTTTTCGGATTGATCACTTCTGAAAGTGTCTCCAGTAAGTTAAAGCTTCGCATTCAAAGATGATGTCTGAGGCGGTCTCATTCTCAGGCTGCAGTGGCTAGTTATAAATCCTATCACCATGCTGGTCTGTTGCCTTAGACGCAGAATTTCGAAGCATAGTTTGATGAATGTTCTGCTCAGCCACATCTTGCTGTGCCTATAGGTTGCAATGTTGTTCCAGTGGGTCTACTGTTATTGATTTATCCACCAGGACAACCCATTGGTTTTGTTTGTACAACAAATTCTGATTCTGATCCATTAAATATGGTAGCAGACCCTTGTCTGGAAACTTGGTCCGCTTGTTATTGACTGATCCATCGAGATGTCGCCACTGTGTCTTATTTACTATTTTTCAACTGTAAAATCAGTTTATGGGATACAAATGCGAGATGATGATTTGAACCTAACGCAATGGCCTGCTGAGTCTCTTACTTACGAAACAGCGCTGGCGCCATTTGTCGAACCTGGACTTTTCCGTTATTTTTCGGAGATCTCCGCACTTTTCAACATGAGAGTAATTTTTATCAGCAGTCTCTATGTCTGCATAGCCGAGAATTTCTTATTTGATATATATATATATATATATATATATATATATATATATATATATATATATATATATATATATATATATATATATATGTATATATATATATATATATATATATATGTGTGTGTGTGTGTGTGTGTGTATGTGTAATAGAAGGTTTTCGGGCATCCCGTGTATATGCTGAGTCCCTCTCAGGACTGTAAGGCAGCTGACATTTCGGTCAAATCTCATTCACCATTTCCAAAACTCATTGTATAGCGTCTACGAGTGAACAGACGCCTGCTACTCGGGTGCTGTCGGTCCCGTGTGTACGTCGGACGCGCTCCTTTTCCGAATGGTTCTGGCAAATCAGGTTGTGAGACCTGCTGACCGTCGTCGGCTCTGTTACCAGTGTTTGGGGTTGTGTTGCCAAGTTATAAAAAATAACATATAGACAAGGCTCTAAAAAACAAACACTTGGCCCCGAAAAATCGTAAAAACCAAGAGAATAGCTCCAAAGCTTTTGTTCCTTATGTACGAGGCACCACAGACAAGATCGGAAAAATTCTCAGGAGACACAACATTGAAACCATTTTCACCACAAACCGAAAAGTAAAAGATCTCTTGCCAACACCTAAAGAAAGAATCCCTCTAGAAAACCAGGGAGTGTACGAAATTCCATGCGGAAAATGCAGCTCATCTTACGTAGGCCATACAAAGAGTAAAATAAGCGCCAGAAGAGACGAACATATAAACGCTGTGAAGCAAAAATCAATTTCTTCTGCACTGGCCCGACACTAGTTAAACACAGGACATAAGATAAATTTTTCAGGAACAAGAATGCTATCGAGATGTGAAATCTGTCCACAAGAGTTATAAGGGAAATTGCAAAGAGGCCCAACAACTTAAATAGCAGAGATGATAGCCAGCGAGTGCCTAATACTTGGAAAAATCTGCTTACAAAACATCAACCAGTACCACTTAGTAACGAAACAGATTACAACTCGACAACGCATCCCCAAACACTGGCAACAGGGTCGATGACGCGCAGCAGGTCTGGCAACCTGATTGGCCAAAACCATTTGGAAAACGAACGCATCCGACGTACACACGGGACAGACTGCACCCGAGTCGCAGGCGTCATTTCGTTCGTAAACGCCATACAGTGAGCTTTGAAAATGGTGAATGAGATTTCACCGAAACCTCAGCTTCCTTACAGTCCTGAGAGGGATTCAGCACATACACGAGATGACCGAAAACCTATCCGACATATATATATATATATATATATATATATATATATATATATATATATATATATATATATATATATATATATATATATATATATATATATATATATAAATATATATATATATATATATATATATATATATATATATATCATTTTTCTTTTATTTTGTCTTTTCTTGGGTTTAGGTTCTATATTTAATATATACATAAAACTATTGACGTTTCGCCCTTTATTCAAGGCATTTTCAAAATTTTTGCCTCCATGTGCGGCCCATGTGATACTTCTATCTCCTTATAAAATGTCATAATGGATGTTTTAGTAGCTTCAACCCAAACTATCAATATTTATTTTCTTGATTCTTGAACCATAGATTATATCATTTTTCTTTTATTTTGTCTTTTCTTGGGTTTAGGTTCTATATTTAATACATACATAAAACTATTGACGTTTCGCCCTTTATTCAAGGCATTTTCAAAATTTTTGCCTCCACGTGCGGCCCATGTGATACTTCTATCTCCTTATAAAATGTCATAATGGATGTTTTAGTAGCTTCAACCCAAACTATCAATATTTATTTTCTTGATTCTTGAACCATAGATTATATCATTTTTCTTTTATTTTGTCTTTTCTTGGGTTTAGGTTCTATATTTAATACATACATAAAACTATTGACGTTTCGCCCTTTATTCAAGGCATTTTCAAAATTTTTGCCTCCACGTGCGGCCCATGTGATACTTTTATCTCCTTATAAAATGTCATAATGGATGTTTTAGTAGCTTCAACCCAAACTATCAATATTTATTTTCTTGATTCTTGAACCATAGATTATATCATTTTTCTTTTATTTTGTCTTTTCTTGGGTTCAGGTTCTATATTTAATACATACATAAAACTATTGACGTTTCGCCCTTTATTCAAGGTATTTTCAAAATTTTTGCCTCGACGTGCGGCCCATTGATAGTTTGGGTTGAAGCTACTAAAACATCCATTATGACATTTTATAAGGAGATAGAAGTATCACATGGGCCGCACGTGGAGGCAAAAATTTTGAAAATGCCTTGAATAAAGGGCGAAACGTCAATAGTTTTATGTATGTATTAAATATAGAACCTAAACCCAAGAAAAGACAAAATAAAAGAAAAATTATATAATCTATGATTCAAGAATATATATATATATATATATATATATATATATATATATATATATATATATATATATATATATAGTGTGACCAGTAAAGTACGCATCATGAGTTTTTTTTCTGCTTCATTAGCATTATCTGCAAAATTTTATTTTTTTTTCAAAAACAATTAAAGTTGTATCTTAAAATATGGAAAAAAGTTTTCCTAAATACAATTTTTAGCCCATGGAATATATATATATATATATATATATATATATATATATATATATATATATATGTTTATGCGGCTTTCACGGATTCCTCCGTGTGAGATGCAATAACAGGTAAGTCATCATCTCGATGGTGGTAGAATAGGATAAATTGTGTTCCTTAGCAATTTGTTCCAACTGTGCAACCTCTAACACATAAAGGATATAGTTGGAACGAAGTTTGTATTTACTGTTCGCATTTTACTTCATATATATATATATATATATATATATATATATATATATATATATTCCTTTGTTTTTAAATAAAAACATCTCTTTCAAATCCTTTATTTATATTAAATCATTCTTTGTAAACTTATTGCATCATACATCACTTCCCCTTTGGGTAAAGCAAATTCTAAATAATTTTCGCCATCCTGAACTAATGAAGATTCCAGAGCTGCCAAATGATAAGTATACTGTCCACTTAGTAAAGTGCATCTATAAACAGCGCGATCATTGCCGTGCTCCCAGTTGGCAATATCCTCTCCATTGGCACGTAAGAATAAGTGTGGCAGATGAGTTGTACCAGCCAAAGCTATACGCACCAGCCTTGGTCTTCCATCGTAAGTATCGTTATATTTAATATACCACTTACTACCAGGGATTGTTTGGGCATAATACCTAAAAAAATAACATTTACAATAATAGAAGGATTTGGAAATTTCAAACCATTTAAATAAGTCACGGGTCTTTTTTTCATTAATTCTATTCATTTCAAATCGTGAATAATATATGTAAATCTAATGAGACCTATAATTTAACGCCGAGTATAAACCGAAAAATCGATTGTTAGAGGCCTAATTGTAGAAGATAAATCGATAATAAGTTTATCTTTGGCCCTGGTATATCTTTTTTGGTGAATTGCATGCATGCATACGTTGAGTCAAACAAGATGTCACCACACCGTATCTCGTGGCAAGACAGATGATTGCCCGGTATTTAGATGAGTCTTGTGTATATTGCTGATCTATTGGCAAGAGACCTGTCATTCCTTGTTTAAGAAACATTTCATATTATTATTATTATGATTTACAAGTCAGACGGCTTCGCACTCCCTCCAGGGATTATTCACTCATACCAGGCACACAAAGGTACCAGAAGTATGAAGCTCTGTGGGAACCCTTTCCATGTTATCGGGTCCTAGGTGACGTGGTCTGCTGTATTTCCCATGAACTTTCGGACTGTTCGCGCGGTTGCTAGGAGAGTTGCTTTCTGCATCGGTTTATACAGATGCTCACTAAGACCCAGTCCCTTGATGTTCTGCAGGAGGTTCTTCGGTATCACTCCAGTTGTTGAGAGTATTATGGGAATCGTTTGGACGCTGTTCATTGCCCATTGTCTTCGGATTTGCACCTCCAGATCTCTGTATTTGGCGATCTTCTCGTTGTATTTTGGTCTTAGGTTGTTGTTGTTAGGTACAGCGATATCGATTAGTGTAGAAATTTTATCTATTAGTATAATATCTGGTCTATTATGAGCAACTGTTTGATCCGTCAGAACCGTTCGGTCCCAATATAACTTGAACTGGTTGTTTTCAAGAATAGGCTCCGGATTGTACTTGTAATAAGGCACTTTTCCTACCTGTAATAAGTTTAACTTTTCTGCTAACTCTTGGTGGAGTATCTTAGCGGCTGAGTCGTGTCTTTCCTTATATTCGGTTGCGGCAAATGCTTGGCATCCTCCAGTTATGTGCTGGACTGTCTCCGATGTTCGACAGCCATATCTGCACTGGTCATTCTCTATTGAGGGATCTCTAATGATGAACTTCCGATAGTTCTTCGTCGGAATAACCTGGTCTTGGATAGCTAACAAGAAGCCCTCCGTTTCTGGAAACATCTGTCCTGAAATCAACCAGTAGTTCGACGCTGAGTTGTCGACATTGTCCTGATTGACCTCATTTGGATGCCGTCCATGAAGTGGCTTCCGTAGCCAGGTTTGTAACTTCTCTTGGTCTGTTTGGTGGTGAGAAGTAATATCTTGTTCCCTCAACTATAGCGGTGTTGAATCGTCTGCCTCGCATATTGCTCGATGTAGTGTGGAAGAGTCCGCCAACCTGTGGAAATATGAACGTAAGTTTATTATTTGTTGGTCGAGCTGCTTACCAATATCCACCAATCCTCTTCCTCCTTGGTGTCTTGGAAGCATTGTACGTTCAATAGCACTCCGAGGGTGATGTTTTTGTGCTTTTGTTAGGAGTGTCCTTATTTTTCTTTGCAGGTTTTGGATGTCCGTCCTGCTCCACTTTACAATTCCAAAAGAGTAGCTCAGCGCAGAGCAAGCATACGTGTTGAGCGCCTTAAACAAATTTCTACTATTTAAATTAGTTCTTAATACCCGCCTTACCCTCCTGACAAATTCGGCTGTCAATTCGGCCTTCATAGTGCCATGATCAATTCTTTTAGCCTGTTTCATACCTAGATATTTGTATGTTTGGTCTGCTTCCATTGCAGCTATAGTTTCACCGTTCTGCATTTCAAAAGCCCCCGGTTGTATCTTCCCTTTAACGATATTCAAAATACGGCACTTGTCAAGTCCAAATTGCATTCCGATATCCCCGGAGAACTCCTCTACAATTTTAAGCATTTGTTCCAGCTGGTTTCTGATAGCAGTCATCAGTTTAAGATCATCCATGTATAGAAGATGATTCACTCTGACTACCTCTTCGTTGTTATTTCTAACACTAAAGCCGTATCTGGTGGAGTTCAAACGGCGTGATAATGGGTTCATTGCAAGACAGAACCACAATGGGCTAAGTGAATCGCCTTGAAATATTCCTCTTCGTATCGGAATGGTGTTAGTTTCGATGGTGTCACTGGATGGCACTTGCAATTGGATCCTAGTTCTCCAGGTTGACATGATGCATTCTAAAAAGGAAACAAAATTATTGTCGACCCTGTACATTCTTAATATAGTTTTGAGCCACTCATGTGGTACTGAGTCGAAGGCCTTCTTATAATCCACGTAGGCAGCAAAGAGGTTTCTTCGGTTGGTACAGGCTTGGTTACATATGACAGAGTCAACAATCAATTGCTCCTTGCATCCCATTGCTCCCCTCGTGCATCCTTTCTGTTGAGTTGCAATGATGTTATTTTGCTCACAATGTGCATAGATGCGTTGGGTCAAGCAGGAGGTGATCACCTTATACAGTGTGGGTAGGCAGGTGATTGGCCTATACTTAGCTGGGTCCTGTGTGTTGTGTTGGTCCTTTGGTAGGAGGTACGTAATACCTTCGGTCAAGAACAATGGCATTTTTGCTGGGTTAAGAAAAACATCATTAATAAGATTAGCCAGCTGATGGTGCATACACCAGAACTTTTTGAGCCAGTAGTTCTGGATCCCGTCGAGACCTGGAGCTTTCCAGTTATGGGATTCCTTGATTATTCTTGAAATTTCCTCGGTGGTAAATGGCTCAAACTGCATCTGGCTGTATTCTTGGCAGATTTGGTGTTCTTCATTGATCCAGCCAACTGCGATGTTACAATCGGCTGGTGTGGAAAGTTGGTTTCCCCAGAACTCTTCTACCTGCTCTCTATTGGGATATCTATTATCTGCTATATTAGGTGGAGAGTTTAGCTTACGGTAGAAAGTCCTTTCTGATCGTTGGAAGAGCTCATTGTCTCGTTTTCGATTATTGCTGGTCTTGTACCTCTTTAGCCGTCCTGCAATAACAGAGAGCTTCTGTTTCAGCGAGTCAAGGCATTGCTGAGCAGTGACATTCGCTGGATCTTGTTGCGAATGATATCGGACACGACTCATGATTTCTTCAACTCGCCTTTGCAGTCGACTAGTTCTTGTGCCCCTGATGTACTCCGTCAGCTGTCCTATATCTATTCGAAGACTTTCTATTTTCTTGTTTAGACGTCTTTCCCATGGTGGTATGTTGGGTTCTGTCCTTGCTGATCGACGCTCTGTTGTAACTTTAATTTCTAGAGCTCTAGCTATAGCAGTCGCGGCACAGTAGATGGTCATATGTAAGGACTCCAGAGTGTAGGCATCTGAAACATAAGCTGGTAAAATCCGATTGTTCATGATGTCTAACATGGTACCCAGTTTTTTGGATGAATTAATTTTTGGCAGTGCCGGTCTTCTTAACGGATTGCTTCCATCATACTCCAACACCGCAGCACTCATTTCCGTTGACAATTTCTGATAAAAGAGTTCAGTGTTGTCCTGTTGGGCTTCGTCATTTAGCTGTTCCTGTTGTTCTTGGAGCTCAGGTTCCGGTTGTGGCTCAGGTTCAGCAATCGGATTGTTGTTATTGTCAGTGCCTCTGATCTCACGTTCAATTTCCTCTTTGATGATATTAAGCCGAGCTTCAGGAATTAGGCTGTTTCGGAGAATAACTCTATATTGGTCAGCTATTCTCTGCTGGGACACTTGCATGTGTGGGTACTCCCTGCAAAATTCGGCATGTAGTTGTTGTCTGTAGCCGATCATTTCTCGTCCCAGTTGAGTCACCCTATAAAAAATGCGCATTATTGTCTCGTTCATGGACACAGTCCATTTCATGCGCTGTCTTGGTCGTCCCGCTTGAGTAAGAGCTTGTTGGGGTTCCCGCACAGCATCTTCGGCGGGTAGAGCTCTTGGAGTCATCTGACCCTCGTGTTGATGTAGTTGTTGTTGCCTGTCCACAGCGATGTCAGCTCTCATGTCGTTGTCTGGTTGTTCTTGAGTCTCTGGGTCTGGCTGTGGCGCAGGTTCTGGGGTTTGTTCATTGTTATCATCGGTACTTCTTCTCTCTCGTGCTATTTCCGCTTTGATGATGTTAAGTCGCGCTTCTGAGATTAGTTGATTTCGGAGAATAGCTCTGTATTGATCTGCTATTCTCTGTTGTGACACTTGTAGGTGTGGATATTTTCTACAAAATTATTATTATTATTAAAAATATACCCATGGTATATATCTAATAAAAGGAGACAGATTAAAAAAGGCCAGGAGAGTATGAAGTTTAGCTAAATAGCAACAGACTAATAACATATACCAATGAATTATAAATGATTTGAGGATTGTTTAACTTTATAACTTTCAGCACAGTATGTATACTTGGGTAAGAAAATATAAATCAATTGAAAAAATCAACATAACCTAATATATTTTAAAATAGGTACTTCATATGCCTTGGCGATTACAGTCAACCAAAAGGTTTAAATTTATAACCCGTAGGCCAACTAAATAAATATGGGTGAAGTTGATGTTGGTAGCCGTTACTATATGGTAGTTAATCATTTTCGGGAAATGTTTAAAAAGGAACTATTATGTTTTATACTACTAAATTTATTTAGAAAACAGTGACTGCAGTTTCAACTCACAGAGTCATTTTCAAACTGAATTACAAAGGTAGACTAAGTATTTAATACAGAAACATGAGAAAATTTAACAATAAATAAAGACTACCTGAGAAATTACATTATTACAAAGGGGAGGTACTAAATTTTGGGAACTAATTATTATTTGGCAACAACAAATAACGGGGAAAACCCAAGTTCTGTCTGGTCATTAAGCAAATTTACATTTTTATTTTTACTATGTTTATATATTTCTAAAGATTCAAGAATATTTAACTTTTGGCCCTTTGTTGAATAATGTAATATGTCAGTATTGCTTCAATTAGGAAAACTGTGGTTATGTTCTAAACAATAGTTGGCAAAGTTCGAGTCTGTTTTTTGTAGTCTATATGATCGGTAGTGTTCTGAAAAGCGAGTTTTAAAGCTTCTATCACTTTGTCCAATGTACAAGCTATCACACTCTGAAGATTTTAACTTATAAACTCCTGATTTATCAAATTTATTAATTTTATCTTTAGCATTGTAAAGGATAGTGAACAGATTGTGTTGAGATTTAAAAGCTTCTTTTATGTTATGTTTAGAAAGAGTATTAGCTATGTTTTCTGATAGGGTACCACAGTATGACAAAGATATATAAGATGAACTATCTTTATCATTTTTTATTTTAAGATATATTGAATTAAAGGCTAGTTGTTTTTGTTTTTTAGTTATCAATTTCTTTATAGTTTGTTGGGAGAAATTGTTTGATATTGCAATCCTTTCAATGACATTTAGTTTCTCTTGAAAGGATTGCAATATCAAACAATTTCTCCCAACAAACTATAAAGAAATTAATAACTAAAAAACAATTAGCCTTTAATTCACTATATCCCAAAATAAAAAATGATAAAGATAGTTCATCTTATATATCTTTGTCATACTGTGGTACCCTACCAGAAAACATTGTTAATACTCTTTCCAAACATAACATAAAAGTAGCTTTTAAATCTCAACACAATCTGTCCACTATCCTTTACAATGCTAAAGATAAAATTAATAAATTTAACAAATCAGAAGTTTATAAGTTAAAATGTTCAGAGTGTGATAGCTTGTACATTGGACAAAGTGGTAGAAGCTTTAAAACTCGCTTTTTAGAACGCTACCGATCATATAGACTACAAAAAACAGACTCGAGATTTGTCAGCCATTGTTTAGAACATAACCACAGTTTTCCTAATTTAAGCAATACTGACATATTACATTATTCAACAAAGGGCCAAAAGTTAAATATTCTTGAATCTTTAGAAATATATAAACATAGTAAAAATAAAAATGTAAATTTGCTTAATGACCAGACAGAACTTAGGTTTTCCCCGTTATCTGTTGTTGCCAAATAATAATTAGTTCCCAAAATTTAGTACCCCCCCCCCCTTTGTAAAAATGTAATTTCTCAGGCAGTCTTTATTTATTCTTAAATTTTCTCATGTTTCTGTATTAAATACTTAGTCTACCTTTGCAATTCAGTTTGAAAATGACTATGTGAGTTGAAATTGCAGTCACTGTTTTCTAAATAAATTTAGTGGTATAAAACATGGTAGTTCTTTTTAAACATTTTCCGAATATGGGTGAAAATGAATCATGGGGGAGGCCCCTGGAATAAGGTGTGTTAAGAAATATAAAACTGAGTCTGGTGCGTGACTTACTAGGAAATTTCTCTCCCTGGAGAGCTAAGTATTGCGAATCGTGGTGAGATTACTGACAGGATATTGTCACCTATGAGGACATATTCATAAGATTGACATCATGAATGACCCGATGAACAAATGGTATTTGGAAGAGGTTAACCATGTCCTAAGAGAATGTACAGCATTCAAAAAACTGAGACAGAGATATTTCGGAAAAGAAATATTATTATCTGTTTATATTCGCGAAGTTCGGTCTCAAATAACTTGCAGTCATGGTACAATGTTAACGAGACCTATGCATCAAAAATCAAATATCGCTACTTCTTGTTCATTCATTCATTTATGAACGGAAATGACAAGAATAATAGTTAATCAACTAAAAGTACTTAAGAACAACGTGCAGTATATTACTGAAAGGGACTTTAATGCAATTGATTTTCAGCATCCAGCGACTTGCGTTTTTCCAACTAAAAATTAAATCTCTCTACTAACTACTTACTAATCTTACTACTCACCAATCGTTAGCAGGGTCGCTTACCCCAATAGTAAAATTTAAATTTCTAGGGGGTAAAAACTGATACTTAAAGTTCCGTATCTCGTTGGCATATTTGAATTCATTTGTCCTTCTGTTGGCTTCACCCAACGACCAAATTATATTTTCCGGTTCCGGTAAGGTTAAATTAATATGTGATTCACTTCCTTAAATGTAAGTGAATTCTATTAAAATTGGGTTAATATTAATATTTTATTTAAAAATAAGGATTTAGAAAGGTTGCTGCAATTTTTTTGACCGATAGGAGACACTCGAGAATTTTGGTACTTTACCTGCAGATATTTCAATAAAATCGTCCGCCAAATTTTCACATCCTTGTCCAGCCAGAGGATATGCAACAATACGATAGTTTCCTGGACGAATTTTATCTATGTAGAAATATCCGTTTGAATCAGTGTCAGTAGTAAACACGTATCCCAGTTTTTGTAATTCATGGTCTTCATATATGGAATCGTATACAACCACAGTCGCATTTTTTTGTCCTCTTAAATAGCCGCTCACAGAGCCCCTATAATAAAATCAAAAATGTTGCAGATTGTATTATGTTACTCATCTGGTAAATACCTTACCTTTCCAAAGGATATTCAGGATCTTTAACAAATGTATAAGGCCATCTATCTTGTTCAATTTTTACCTGGTTTTCAACAGCCTCAATAATTTTTTCATCACTTTCTGCCGTGGGAAAATAAAGTAAAAATGGTCCACATAAATGGTGCCAACCTGGTGGTGCGTTTAGAGCATGTCCGATCGCGTAGTGATTACTCGTAAAACTGTTCATCATTAATGAAATATGTTGTACAGTTAAAGTCTGTTTCATTGAACCCCCATCTGAAAATGATAAAATTTTAGTCCAGATATAATTCTTAAAGCGAATAATGTAATAGAAATGTCAAGTTAACAAAGCCTTCTCAAAAGTACTGAGGATATAGACACTTTATCACCAAGAACTGAGAGGAGTGCAAAAATATTTTTATCCTACCTATTAATGGATTCGGCATATTATGTTATTCGATTTTTCTACAGGATGAAGGATCTTAATTCTGCAAGATTAGGACACTGTATGAACCCTAAATAGTATAATAGAATCATTTATGCTTGACCTATAGCTGAACTATAATTCGGTTTGATAATTCGTCTGGGTAGTTTAAAGTACCCTTTTCCACTGGTAATGTGAGTAAAGTGTACGATCCTTCTATTGCGCCTCCTGGTGTAGGGGTTAGATTATTTCGTTTTTCAAATCAAAAGTAAAATTTTTAGTCAACAAACTTACGAAATAAACATAATCAGTCATTACAGTTAGGCAAGTAATTTAGCTTTATTTCTATTTTATTTGTGTTCAATAAAATTATTAAGAGATAGAAAAAGCTATACAAAATTCAAAGAGCAACAAGACGACTGGCCCAGACGAGATACCGTCTGAGATATTGAAACTTCTGGATGAAAGAGGCATCGCGGCGTTTGATAAAATATTTAACTTTATTTACGAAACGGGTTGCTACCCCAAACAATGGCTATGCTCTACCTTCATTCCCTTACCAAAGAAGACCAATGCAAGAAAATGTGAAGATCATAGACTCATTAATTTGATGAGTCATACACTAAAAATATTTCTAAAAATAATACATCAAAGAATATATAATAAATGCTAAAGAGACATAAGCGACTCACAATTTGAGTTTAGGAGGGGCCTAGGTACGAGAGAAGCGATAGTCCCTACACAGGTGCTTGTTCAGAACTGTTACGATCAGAGAAAAGATTTGTGCCTATTCTTCATATATTATGAAAAAACATTCGATCGAGTACAACATCATAAATTAATCCTGCTTCTTAGAAAACTCGACATAGATCAGACAGACATCCGATGCATTGAAAGCTTATACTGGGGTCAAACCGCACAGATAAAGTCAGACAATAATGTATCCAACCCGATACAAATCCGAAGAGGAGTGCGACAAGGGTGTGTGCTGTCCCCTCTCCTGTTTAACCTTTATTCGGAAACAGTTTTCCATTAGGCTTTGGAAGATATTGAAATGGGAATTAAAGTTAGCGGAATATGGATTAATAACATCCGTTATGCGGATGACGCAGTTCTAATCGCCGACAATACAAACGACCTCCAAAAACTCATGAACATAATAGGAGAGCGCAGTAAATCAATGGGCTTGAACATCAATACAAGGAAAACAAAATTCATGATTATCTCAAGGAATCCCAATTTATTCCAAAACGCCAACACAAGATTCAACGCAGTACTCATAGAAAGAGTAACCAAATTTAAATATCTGGACACATGGATATTCGAAGAATGGACTTCTGACAATGAAGTAAAATGTCGCATTGAACAGGCGCGACAGGCTTTTGTAAAACTCAGGCGAGTGCTTAGGTGTTCGGATTTTGACTTGAAATTAAGACTGAGGTTCATAAAAGGTTACGTATGGTCAATACTTCTTTATGGTGTGGAGGGTTGGACATTAAAGACAAGCGCTATCAATAAATTAGAGGCTTTCGAGATGTGGATATACAGAAGAATCCTTAAGATATCATGGACAGCGAGAATGACCAATGAAGAAGTTCTCTCACGTATTGGGAAACAACGTGAACTACTCAACATAATCAAGAAAAGAAAGACCGCCTATCTTGGGCACATCATGCGAAATGAGAGATATCAATTCCTACAGTTGATGATTCAAGGCAAGATCGAGGGCAAAGAGGAATTGGAAGAAAGAAGATGTCCTGGCTCCGTAATATCAGACAGTGGACGGGGTTGCACGATATTCAGACACTGATACACACCGCGAGAAGTAGGGAAGAAATGGAAACTGTAATCGCAAACATCCATTAGTGGATATGCATTTGAAGAAGAAGAAGAAATAAAATTATTCAGATTGAATTACTTATTGAAAATCGCTCTATTGATATTGCATAAGTAAATGAGCTCAATACTGAGAAAATTAATAACTTTTCCTTATTAAGTTATTTTCACTAGATCAGAATTACATATTAAAAAAAAAAACATTTTGTCACGGTTCAAATTTCCGTTTAAGTTCGCTTTAGCTAATTCAGCTAAATTTACCTTATTTCACAAACACTCACGTTCTGGGCAACACAATATAATTTTTCTTAAATTACTCTCATAAATTCTTTGAATGAAGGCATTCTATAAAGTACGATTTTAAGTTAATTTTTTTTTGTTCACCATTATATCAATATTTTACTACACTGTGCTTAGTTTTTTTTTTATCGATGCTGAATTTAGTGTTATCTTTTTTTCCAGATAGATCTCGATTTTCCTGACTACTAATATTTAAGACAATATTTTTGTGTTGCCTAAATTTCCCTGGCTTGAAATGTATTTTTTTAACTTAAAAATAACCATTGGGATATTTATTTAATTTTTGAGCGGAAATTACTAATTATTGATGAATTGGCTTGTGTAAAAATTTATTTCAGCTGAATATCAGTGTCCAAGGTCATTTTTTTTCAGCTGTCATTTTTTTTAATGTATTGTGCGCAAGCAAGGATCTTGTTTATAAATGGAGGCCATTTTGCCTTGACTTTCACTTTTTCCTGTTCGCTACGGCTGAAGAAACTGACAACTTCCATCACCATTTATTTGAATCATCTTTTGGGATTGGGGGCTGGAAAGTCGTTTAAGTTATCCCGGTAATTTTGTTGAGTTCTTGAGTTACGTTGTCTTTTGCCTGTTTGGTGTATTTGAGTTATTTTTACGGGTATCGTGTAGTTATTATGTTTGATCACTAACATAAATTTAAATCTTACTCTATAGGCAGACAAAATTAAAATTACCGTGATACTCCCTGCTTGGCGATATTACGAATGCTCCATGTCCAGGTCCATATAATCCTTGGTAAGTAGTCCTTCTGCTGTAAACACCCCAATCATATTTAGAGTAATAAGTTCCATTGGGGAATAAATAAGTTGAATCTTGAACTAACGTGGAATTAGCTAATTCGTCATGGGTTGGAATTGGCGCCACAAAAAGCTGATTGGAACCATATTGGAGAACTGAATTGTCAAATCTGTAAACCTATAATAATCAAAAGTAAAGTTTAATAGAAAAATAACATCAAATCAAGAATCTGAATTTATTTTCATAACACCCCATCCCTACATCAATCGCCAATATCATATTTCCAATATTACTTTTTAACCGACTTGTAAAAAGAGTAGTTCTAAATTCGACCGCTATGTATTTTTTTATGTATGTATTTTCGACACTTTTAGGAGGTATTGGAGTTATTATCAAAGATGCAGTTTTCACTTTAGCCCACTTTTTAACGAAATGAAAGATTCCAGTGTGAAATTTATCATGGCCCCCTTAGTTTTGAATCTACAAGGTGATTTTGAAAATCTTCGTTTTTTAGGCACATCTCGTATTTCCGTTATGGGTCAATTTATCAAAAAGGTAAAAGGTGATTTTTATAGAGTTTTTACCCACGGTTCAGAAAAGCGGTCAGTTGTATCTAAAATGTTTAGTTTTTGAGATATTAACCAAACTTATGATTTTTTAAATAGGACCCTGTATATTATTTTAGATATTGATTAAGCTTAAATTAGCTTTTAAAAAATATATAATGTGTTTATTTTATTTTGACTGACAAGTTGTGTGCGATGTTTGAAGTGCTATATATGCTCTCAAGAAGTCGAACTCTTTTGACATATATGATATGAGTAGAGCTATTCTGAAGGAGATTAGTGTATATTTGGTCAAGGTCAAACCTTTGAAGTATTTATTTAATTGTAGTCTGGCTCAGGGTAATTTTCCGGATTGTCTGAAGATAGTAAGGACTGTCCCTTTGTTTAAAAAAGGAAATGTCGATTCCATGGAAAATTATAGACCTATATATTTGATTTCATTCTTAGGAAGAGTATTTGATGTAATCCTGAAAAATAGCTTGAGCCATTATTTTGATATATTATCATATATATCATAATTTTTTGCATCCTTCACAGTTTGGTTTTCTACTATTGCTGCGATTGTGAAGGGCGCAGTTGAGGGGTTAGAAGGTGGGGGAAGCGTGGGGCTCGAAAAATTCTGACTAGAATATTTTTTAGCGTACCATTTTAGATAATAGATAATAATAAATTAACTTAACTTACGATTCTAGATAATCCAATGGAAATATTTGTACTTTTATCATTAATGAATTTAACGTAACAGTAAATACCACTCATTCCATCTTCTAAAATGTAATGTAATTCCGTATTGAAAGTGGTTGAATTTTGTTGATGCCAGTAAAAATGTATTCTGGAATTTGTTTGTTCAACTATATGTGTGGTCTCTGGAGCAAACATATGTTGTGTTCCTGCCAAAATTACGAACGGTAATGTTAATGAAAGTTATTCTATATAAAAATTACAGTTTTTTATGGCATTAAGGCAGTCGAGTCTCATGACTGTTGATAATCATCATAGAACATATAAAATAACAATGCCCTTGTCATAGCCACTGTAAGAATAATATATATATATATATATATATATATATATATATATATATATATATATATATATATATATATATATATATATATATATATATATATATATATATATGACATAAGCGACTCACAGTTTGGGTTTAGGCGGAACCTATGTACGAGAGAAGCTATAGTCGCTGCACAGGTACTTGTTCAGAACTGTTAAGATCAGAGAAAAGCTGTGTGCGTATGCTTCATAGATTACGAAAAAGCATTCGATCGTGTACAACATTATAAACTAATCCTGCTTCTTAGAAAACTCGACATAGATCAGAAAGACATCCGATGCATTGAAAGCTTATACTGGGGTCAAACCGCGCAGATAAAATCCGACAATAATGTATCCAACCCGATACAAATCCGAAGAGGAGTGCGACAAGGGTGTGTGCTGTCCCCTCTCCTGTTTAACCTTTTCACAGAAACAATTTTCCGGAAGGTTTTGGAAGAGATTGAAATGGGAATTAAAGTTAACGGAATATGGATTAATAACATCCGTTATGCGGATGACGCAGTTCTAATCGCCGACAATATAAACGACCTCCAAAAACTCATGAACATAATAGGAGAGCGCAGTAAATCAATGGGCTTGAACATCAGTACAAGAAAAACAAAATTCATGATTATCTCAAGGAATCCCAATTTATTCCAAAACGCCAACATAAGATTCAACGCAGTACCCATAGAAAGAGTAACCAAATTTAAATATTTGGGCACATGGATACTCGAAGAATGGACTTCTGACAATGAAGTAAAATGTCGCATTGAACAGGCGCGACAGGCTTTTGTAAAACTCAGGCGAGTGCTTACGTGCTCGGATTTTGACTTGAAATTAAGACTGAGGTTCATAAAAGGTTACGTATGGTCAATACTTCTTTATGGTGTAGAGCGTTGGACATTAAAGACAAGCGCTATCAATAAATTAGAGGCTTTTAAGATGTGGATATACAGAAGAATCCTTAAGATATCATGGACAGCGAGAATGACCAATGAAGAAATTCTCTCACGTATTGGGAAAGAACGTGAACATAATCAAGAAAAGAAAGATGGCCTATCTTGGGCACATCATGCGAAATGAGAGATACCAATTCCTACAGTTGATGATTGAAGGCAAGATCGAGGGCAAAAGAGGAATTGGAAGAAAGATGTCCTGTCTCCGTAATATCAGACAGTGGACGGGGTTGCACGATATTCAGACACTGATACACACCGCGAGAAGTAGGGAAGAAATGGAAACTGTAATCGCAAACATCCATTAATGGATATGCATTTGAAGAAGAAGATATATAACACAACATAACATATGACATATTTACAAGAACAGAATAATAGCACCTAGATGATTAAACGTGTGTATATGCTAGATATATATATATATATATATATATATATATATATATATATATATATATATATATATATATATATATATATATATATATATATAATACGTGTGAAGTTTAGTTGTATGGAAGTTTTGTTATCTCTTACCTGTACTCCAATCCAAATAGAAAGTCCGCTCTGTTTTAGAGGCTATGCTGACACCATTAACATATAGCGTATCTATTTGTGCATTTTTATTAAAATTGAATTTTACTAAATCATTCCATATCGAAACTTTTGTACCATTAACTGTTATATTAACTGCTGCATGTGTCGAAGAAAAAAGCAATAGATTGACTAAAAGGAGGAGAACATGGCTTAAATATCCCATTTTAATACCCCTACATAAATCTTTACGGACTGTCTCCATGTCACTATCTTTTTTATTATATCAATAGTTGTTTATGGATTTTGAAGTAGCATATTGAATAACGATACTTGATTGGTACTTAAAACCTATCTCTTTATCTCTCATCTATATTCAAATACGTTGCTGTTTGTTGTTGAAAATATGGAAAATATCTGTGAATAGTATAATTTAAAATTACATTTTTGCCTTTCTTAAAAACCATAATAAAATGTTTCTTAACCTAAAAAACTTTCAAAGCTTCAATAAACTCGTATTAAGTTGTAGTTGAAATAGAACTGCTAATTAAAAAACATTTTTTCGGATCCCATTTGCCGCACGCAATCTTTTTTTGAATTGCAAAATTGCCTTGAATACTAATTGTAGACTTATTTTGGGCCTTACTGCTTCAATTCTTTCCTGTAACTGTCTTTAAGTTCGTAAAAGGCTGCCTTCTTTAGTAGTAAACTTTTCCTTGCAAAGTATTCCATATGGAATAGTCAAAGGAATTGAGATCTGGTGAATTTGAAGGCTAGTAACTAGCTCTCACGAACCTCCGATTGCGATTATGCAGCGTCATGAGAATATACACTATCTTGCACAAAATTGTAGTTATTAGATTTGTTCTCAACCGCGTCAGAAACAGTTCCTAACAGTCAGGATTCTGCGCTTTAATGTATTACACATTATATTTAAGTTAATGTACAGAATCTTAACAGTCAGAAACTGTTTCTGACGTGGGTTGGAACGAACCTATATCGCGAAGTTGACGGAACTTTGGTATCAAATAATTTTGGAGATGTGCGATGCAATATCAGCATTTAATTTAATTAACTATGAAATGGTAAAAAGCTCTACGCTGTAGATGAATTTATGGGAGAATTTTGACTTTTCGTTACACAACCTCTGAACATTGGTTTCATTTTTCTTTGTTATTTATTTTTCCTCATGTGTCCTGAACTCGGATGCACTGCGGCTAGTATAGGTCTATTGTGATCATCCTTAACTTACAACCACTTTTAACTTAGCCTCCTGAACAAATTGGAACAAGTTAGCTAAGAAAGAATCCTAGAAAATAGATTTACGTAAATTTTACATCAAACTTATATCAAGTCATACTTAACTTATTATTTCACACTTACTTACATCAGACTCTGACGCAATAAATATGTCGTAGACATGATGTCTGTATGACATCATTGTAATTCTACTCATATCAATGTGACAGAACATTGATTGCGACTACATAATATTAACATCATAAAAATATAATAGAGTGATGTAAGGAAATTGCAGTCCTTATGATGTAAATATTACATCAAATTATTATTAAAATTGTTATATATATATATATATATATATATATATATATATATATATACTGTAGATTGGCAACGAAAGCCACGTGTCGCACCAAACGATCATCCCATTAGAGCACCGTTTAGTGTGTTTAAAGCCAAACAGCAGCAAGCCTGGTTGCTTTGTGCCGAATAATGCGACCCCTATCCTTTGGGCAGCGAGTTTTGTGTATTAAACTTTATAGATTTCTGTTTTTATTCACCGTCGTGCCACCACATGGCGGTTTTTACAAATTTTGTCAATCTGTGTGATTCTTGTTTTATCGAGTGAACCATCGAGATGTTGCCTTTGTCGTCCTATTTGCTGTTTTTAATCTTAAATTCAGCTTTATAGGATACAGAGGCGAGATGATAGTTTGTACCGACTGCGGTGGCCTAACGAGTCCCATATTAGGACGAAACAGCGCTGTTGTCATCTGTCGAGCCCAGAGTCTTTCCATACTTTGGAATGCTCCGCACTTTTTAACACGAGAATAGTACAGATTGACACATTTCACATCCGCTAAGCCAAGATTTCATTTTATTTTTGTTTTTATATTACACGGACAATAACTTTATATATATATATATATATATATATATATATATATATATATATATATATATATATTTATACATAATAACTTCAATAATAGTGATGTAATATGTTAATCTTAAGGATTGCAACTTCTTACATCTTCTTTGAAAAATTCCCGGTTGAATGAACATTACATGTTGTCAGTAATACATTGAAATAAAACATTATTACATTTACAACATAAAACAATTTATTGAATGCTTAAATCTAATCATTCAAGAAAATATATTTAAACATATTTTGTTTTGCATTAATTTGTCTACAACCCAGAGTAAAGCACTTAATTTTTGTGGATTTTAGACTAATGGAGTACACTTTTATATAATTTTTTAAATAGTAATAATCAACTTCTAATGAAGAATGCGTATTTAATACTCTCATTCTAATTTAATAAATAATAAACAAAAAACCCTCTTTTCTCAGTCCCATATTTACAATCTAAAAAATTCAAACATTGCAATTCACAAAATTATAAGTTGTCTAGCTATGGCCTTCAAACGTTGTGAATTGTGACTAGTAAGCTTTAACTCCTTATAGAATCATTTAAATAGTAACATATAGCTTCAAACTAAAAATGTATAGTTAACAGTCTCCTTCCAATTTAATTAAATATAAAATAAAACGGTTCCCATTTTAACCGACTTCTAAAAGAAGGAGGTTCTCAATTCGTCAACTATGTAATTTTTTTATGTATGTACACCGATTACTCCGGAATTTGAATGAAATGTTTACTTTATATTCAGGAAGTTGCTGCGGTGGTCCCATATTTTTTTGGACGAAATTGGTGCAGTAAAATCCAAGATGGTGCTGATAATATGGCGGCCAAAAAAATTAATTTTGTCCGATTTTCTCCAAAATTGGTATGGTGAAATTTTCGGGGTCGTAATAACGAATCTGAATTTATTTTTAAAACATTTAATATGGCGGACAAAATATTTAAGTTTGTTCTTTTTTTTCTAAATTGGCGTGAGGGAGTTTTCGAGGTAGCACATAGCGAATTCAAAATATTTTTTAAAAATTCAATATGGCGGACAAAAAAATCAATTTTGTCCAATTTTCTCCAAAATTGGTACGGGGAAGTTTTCGGGGTTGCACATAACGAATCTAAAATTATTTTAAAAAAATCAATATGGCGGACGAAACAATCAATTTTGTTCGATTTTCTCCAAAATTGGTGCAGAGGAGTTTTTGGGATCGCACATTACGAATCTGAAATTATTTTAAAAAAAAAAATAATTATGGCGAATCCAAGATGGCGGATTAAAGATTCTACATCTCTCAATTTTGTCTAAAATCAGTATTGAGGAATTTTTGTTAGTGTTAATTACGAATTTAAAATATTTTTTGAAAAACTCAATCTGACGGCTTCAATATGGCGTCCTAAAATTTTACATTTTCCGATTTTTTGAAAACTGATATAGGGGGTTCTTGAAGGTGTAAACTATGAATTTATAAGTATTTTTTGAGGATTCAATATGGTGAATCCAGTATAGCGGACTGCAAAATGTAATATGGAGGATCCAATATGGTGAGTTGAAAATTTTCGTCTACTATGGTTCAATTCCTGTATGAATGTAGTGATTTTTGTGCTTTTTTTAATTCGTGTTGTCCTAATATGATGATCTTAATTACTAATACAGTATTTACCTAACTATTCTGAAAGTTAAAACTCATGTTCGGCATCAGCCACATTTTTAGAATTTCACAAAATCGATCTTAATAATTAGAAATTTGACAGATAAATATTTCAAAGTAAAACATATTTTCCAAGAATTTGTTACACATAATAAGCCTTAAAGAAGTTAAGTTGCTTAATGTGTTAACAAAAACCACGCAGAACATTCAACATACTTCAAATCAGCAAATACCTGAAAAGTCCATTCAGAAAAGCGCCTGTTTCGATATAGAAAACCTTAAAATTCGATCTAGACTATCAAAAAAGTTATTAAAAATGTCGTTTTCGAGATATAACACGTTTTATATTTTTCCAAGATCAAAACACAAAATTTTAAAAGATCTGACAATACCATCGAAAAGCTAATAAAAAAATACATCAAAAACTATTATTCTAAAATTTTCTTCACCCTGGGAGACTTGACGTGAAACGCCCTATATTTAAAATAATAAAATGTATTTGAACTGTATTAATAAGATAAATTCAAACAATTGTACACTACTTTAAAACATTATTAACGTCATTTCAACATAATTTTTAAAGTGTTTTTTTTTAATATATGAATACCTAATATATATCCGTCACTTGAAAATGCATTCTTGAAAAATTGGATCCTACAAAACTTTCCGACATGATTTGAAACGTAATTTGCTTATCTGCCAAGTTGTCAATCGGCCTCTTCACTAGTTACCTGCCAATCTTCCTTCATAACTTTTATGTTAAAATTATTTCTAAATCTGTCCATCCATGCTGTTTTCACGGAGAAGTTCCAAAATATTCTAAACATGAACATGCCCAGTTGGGTTTTAGAACATTTTCTTAATCTAGGTACATCATCAACTTTAGAAGAACTGATAGAACGCATAACTGACAAAGAAATCAGGGTAAAAATCTAAAATAGATACCAAAACTTTTGATTTTAAAAATCAATACAAGCACTTTACCCTGGATTGCCTGAGATTGCGTTTAATAAGCTCTTAATTTTATTTTCCAACAAAAGGAACAGGCTGCAGATTACAGGGCATTTGCAACTGTTTTTGTAAAAATTTGAACTCGATATTAACAAATCGTTAACTGCAGTGAAGCTACAGCCTACAGAAGTGCGCTGTAAGTGTCCATTGAGACTTCTGCCCGCCTCACCTTTCTTCTCGCTTCACCTGGGTCTGTGACATGATGAATCATACTCTTCAATTTGGAAGAGGATAAGTAAAGTTCTTACTAAAAATTAAAAAAGGAATTTCAGGGTGCCTCTGAGAAGTATAATTGTAACTAAGCTCATTTAAAAACATTAATAGTAACTGATGCTTTTAGTAATGATAAGTAAAAGATCGACGAGGATGGCGTTCTAAAAGTATGTTTTCTTACAAGATACTAAGATTGTATTTATCTTTTTAAACGCGAAGATTTGAATATCTTTATCTGTATGGTTGAGCAGTGGAAACCGAAACCTCCGTCAAGTATATGGTGTATGCGCGACCAATGGACGAACAAAGTGAATCCTAGGGTCCCTTTTTATTACCAAAATCTTACCTTGTAGTCTGTTAGCAGGGTTGCGATTCAATAAAAGTAAAGAGAAAGAGAATGTCATAATAAGGATCTACCATCTTTATTCAACCTGTAGTAATACATAAGTATGCCAATGTCCTTAAAGACATAAGGAAAGGGAATGTCAAAAAGTCTGCAAACGTCCGTGTTCTATTTTAAAAATGGGGAAATCCCAGAAACACTTTTTACTCCGGTTTTGATCTTCAGCAATAAACCGCCTTTGAGCTATCAGGGTATCTACTCAGAGAACGTAGGATATTGCCATAAACGGTTAGGGGTGTTATAGTAGAACGTCCCTAGACACAGGCGCCTAAAAAATCTTTTTGTCGGTTTACTGGCTCTTCTAGAAGATCTTGAAGTTCTATGCTGCAGCCTGAAACATCGTCGGTAAGCAGAAAGAGACAGAGGAATCTAGAAAATCCGTGGAAAAGATGAAATAAGATCCAGGAAATGCAAACGATTCTACAATGAGAACAGAGTTATGTAATATCTTATATTAAAGTATTTTCTGTGATTACCAGGAGTCAGGCTGAAGATTTAGTGTAATCTTATGTCTTTTTTTTACTTATCTCGAGTTTATAGATAAAGCTTGAGTAATGACTTGTTCATTTTTTTCTTCTAATTAGTTCTTTATTAATATGTTCTGTTAACTTAAAAATAAGTTTGAAATGTTAAAATAAAATTCTTGGCACATTGGTGACGGTTAATTAATAAATTTATTTGCTTTATTATTTTAGCGCAAACGTTATCTTAGACATTTCCTTGTTTTTGTAGGGTCCTCCCATAGGGTTATTATTATTGGAGTCCACCCTTCAAGTTAAATCATTCCTGGTATCTATCCTGCTGTGTATAATGTTACTGTTGCCTCTTGAGTTGCGGCCTGCGTCTTCCTGTTGATATTACGTCCGACCCTAGGCTTTTAAGCAGATTAAACAAATGGCAGAATCACCATTTCCCAGGCAAATTATAGTATTACTTTTTATTACATGTATTATTTATACAGAATGATAATATCGATTCAGAGATACATATCAGCCATATTTCTGACCACTGGGGCCAGGTTTTGCAAATAAACGTAAATTGGGAGTATCAGCAGACTTATACAAAAAAAAAGATTTTTCAATAACCATAATTCATTATGTTTTAAGAACTACCTTATAAATGAGTCTTGGAATGAGGTAGATCGAGCATACGGCGCTGATGAAAAATATAACACATTTTTTCGAATATTTTACTATTATTTTGACCTTTCTTTCCCAACCAATATAAGTTGAATCAAATGTTATAAAGCAAGCTGGGTAAATACCGAAATCCGTAACTACATCAAAGACCTGTATGTGTGGTACAAGCCGACAAAAAGTCAAGCTGTGTATAGAACATATAGCTCAGAAAGAAAGATTTATCGGAAATACCTATCTGATTATCATAAAAATTTGAATGATAGTAAGATTATTAATTCCAAAAATAAAATTTAAACTGACTGGAATATCCTTAATACCGAATGCAATGAGATCAAAAAGAATTACGACATAATCCTAAAAATAGATGATCATATTCATAGTAACCCAAAAGGTATTTCCGAACTATTTAGCAGACAGTTCAATGTACATAATAATTCAAATCTTAACCTTACATTTCAAACTGAAGTTAATTATCCTACAATATTTTTATCACCAGTTAATTCCGATGAAATTTTTCGAACACTTATGAGTTTACCCAATAAATTTTCAGCGGGACTGGACGACGTGCCCGTATATGTTTTAAAATTTATCGCACACTGCATAAGTAATCCCTTAGCAAATATTATTAATGAAAGTTTTGCCACACAGATCTTTTCCACTAATCTCAAGACAGCCAAAGTGATTCCTATATTTAAAAAAGGGGATCGCCAAATTACAGACCAATCTCCCTGCTTCCAGCAGTGTCAAAGGTCTTTGAAAAAGTTATATATACTAGAATATTTGAACAGACTCAATATCCTGAGTAAAAATCTGTTCGGCTTTAGTCCTAACAAATCTACTGAAATAGCAATATTCAACACAATTTCCTATATAAATGAAAGAATTGACACAAATGATAAAGTGGCAGACCTATATTTTGATTTTTCCAAGGCCTTTGACACTGTGGATCATAGCTTGCTTTCGACAAAGCTTGGTGCGTATGGTGTCAGAGGTATTGCTGCCAGTTTGCTTCAATCCTACTTATCGGATAGGCAGCAAACAATCTGCTTTACTAAAAATAATCATCATTACTTTTCAGATAGAACTAAATTGTTGCAGGGGATACCTCAGGGCTCCATTCTGGGACCCATATTATTCTTAATATATGTAAACAATCTGGGGAATGGATTGGCCGCGGATAGCGTTTGCCAGTTTGCTGATGACACATCAGTGATTCTGGCGAACACTTCCATGGCGGGACTGTCTCGAAAGTGTACAAACTCTGCATTGGAAATGCAACAGTGGTATTCTGATAACGGCCTCACTCTAAACGTAGATAAAACCGGCCTCACTCTTTTTTCAAAGCATGCAACAAGGTCTGAGCCACTGCTTGTGTGGCTTGGGGGTAGATCTATACCTACTTTAGAACAGGTTAAGTTCTTGGGTGTTCACTTGGACTTCTCTTTAAACTGGGAACATCATATCTCAGCTCTTGGGGCTAAACTTAGCAGTTTGTGTGGTGTAGTCCGAAGGCTTCGTGACGTCATCACTGCAGAGACTATTAGACTTTTCTACCTTAGGCAAATACAATCTCTTGTCTCTTATGATATTTCCTTTTGGGGATCATTAAGAAAGGCTATTAATATATTTAAAATTCAAAAATGCATAATAAGATGCATCTTCCACCTACATCCAAGAGCTTCATGTCGACCATTTTTTACTCAGTTTAAGTTGCTTACTGTTCCCTCATTATACTTTAGATCTTTAGTCATGCTTGTCAGAAGGAATACGGAATTATTTCCGCTAAATAGACAGCTTTATGGGGAAACATGGTTATGACTACCACAGGGGCGAATGACCTAAGGGTACCTTTACATAACTCCACCTTCTATGAGAGAGGACCATACTATAGTTGAACCGCTGTATATCTTTACGTCAAAATTTGACATATGCATCAAACTAGTGACATTGTTTTTTTGAGAACTGTAACAGGGTCGGAGTGGCTCATTCTACTATTTTTTTTTTTAACAAGAAATTTGTCGAATAGTTTATAAGCAAGTTTCACAAACTAAATATCCTTAAAAAAGAAAAATGTTATACACAAAAATTTTAAAATCGAAGTTTTTCCTTCTGTTTAGACATATCGATAATTTTATATCCCATTTGTATAGGGCTATTTAATGAAGGAGTTTATGTGCTTATAATGGGTTTGATATTTTAAGTGAAATTTTAAGTATGAGAGATTTTAAAAGCGGATTAAAATTTCCTCTTTTATATTACTACACTAAGAGATGTACTACTGCTAAAAATAATTTACTTTACGTATTAGTACATTCTTTAATAAGCATTGCCTTTTTAATATGTTGTTAGCTGATAATTTTGAAATTGTAGAAACTATTGTACTAAAAATTTTAAACACACTCTTTTTAATTTTGGGATTAGTAGGGTGATGTCTGAAGGTACAAGTGTGGAGTGCTTATGTGTATGTTCACTTTTATAAGTGAACCTATGTTGTTGGCATGTTTCACCTATGAAATTTATGACAATAAAAGCTTTATTTATTTATTTTATAAAGTAAATCGTTTATATTCTAAATTATTGGTAACTATTTCGGTAACAGAAAAAATTATACGCAATTTGTTGATAAAGTTCTATTTTTATTATAATACTCCAGTTAGGTATAACAATATTAGGGTAGTCTAACTGAAAACTAAAAATAAATTGACTATTCTAATAGAATCGGAACTAAAAAATAGTATTCTTAGAAACAGTGGGTAAGTATACAATATTCTAGAAATTATTCAGTGTTTTATACTTAATGACTAACTTTATGATTTCTGACTGCAATAAATGAAGTAGTTAAGCTGCAAAAATATTGAATAAAAATAATTATATAATAATTAATCATCTTCATCAAATAGCCTAGTTTTCTTAAAAATAAATACATAAATTTAAAAAAAATGTATGCTTCAATAGATAATAGTTAACACAACGCACGACTCATGGCTTCGAGTCTTTTACTGACTACATTTCAAGATTCCTCATGCCCTATCCTCACAGATAAATTTATAAACATATAAATGTGTAAAATAATGAAAGGGGTTCGGTCCAGGGCATCCAGATCTAAGGCCCCAATATGGCATCAGGTTCACTGAAATAGAGTAATACATGCATAAAAAATAATACAGACATGGAACAATAGAAATCGTAAGTGAACTAATTACAATTAAGATTAATTAATTATTTATATACCTAACACTATTTTCAAAAATTATAGGTATATATACAATATCCTAGAAATGATAAGTATTTTATATTAAATTATTGTAACTTTATGATCTTTGACTGCAAAAACTAAGGTATTCAAGCTACAAAAATATTGAATAAAAATATAAATAATTAATTAGTTTCTTCTTCATTAAATAGCTAGTTTTCTTAAAAAAAAATAAACAAATTTAAAAAAATGGGTGCCCCAAAAGGTAAGATTTAATACATCGCACGACTCATGGCTCTGAGTCTTTTATTGACCTCATTTCAAGATTCCACATGCAACATCCTGACACATAAATGTATAAGCATATAAACATGTAAAATAATGAAAGGGGCTCGGTTGGGGGCATCTAGATCTGAGGCAAAATCTAGGGCCCCTATGTTGCATCAAGTTCACTGAAACAGAGTAACACATATATGAAAATAATACTGCCATAAAAAAATAGAAATCGTAAATGAACTAATTATAATTAAGATTGATTATTTATATATAATAAATATAAAAAAAATGATACCATACTCTTTCTTGTTTTATATAATGCCATGGGCAAAAGAAAAAAATATCCTATATAGAAATGGAAAAAGAAAAGAAGTGCTTAAAAAATGCCAATAAAAAATTTAAGTTAAAAATTTAGAAAATATGTAAAAAAGAATTTTATGAGAATACTTTAGAAGTGGTGAAATTTTTATGTATGAAAATGCCAAAAGAGATTAAAAAAAAAACAAAAGAAAATTATTAAAAATGTCTGTACATCCACATATTATCAAAAACTGAAAAGAGGATTAAGGGTCAAAATGACTTCTCTTATTCTGAGGAATCGCTATCACTCTCACCAACATGAATAATAAGTGGCTGTAAAGGAACTCGAATTTTCTTTTCAATTTCCCACTGCTTTTTAATAATATTATTTGTGTGTTCCACATAGTTAGCCCAATTCTGTTTTGTCACTGTTCCTAACGCCTTTTTCCAAGCCTCTATTGGTTCTTTAACTTGTAGAATCAGTTGGTCATAATTTCTCTTTGCCTGACTCCATACCATTTCAATTGGGTTAAAATGGCAATGGTATGGAGGCAAGCGTAAAACTTTATGTCCAGAAGATTCTATTAGCTCATCTACTACAAAGCATTTTGCAGGCTTTGGTACCCGAGATATCAAAGACCACAAAGTATCTTTTGTAGCATCTTCTCCAAAGTTGATATATTTTTCTTTCAGCCACGCTTTCATAGCATCCTTGTTCCAACCCTTTGTTGGCCATTTTTGAAGTTGCCTACTATGATAGGAAGCATTATCTAAAACAATTAAAGAAGGTGTTTCCAGTTTTGGCAAAAAATCTTTTAACCAAGCTTCAAAGTTTTCCGAATTCATTTCTCCATGGTAATCTCCAGTTTTTGACTTTGATTTAAAAATCAGCATTGCATCTTCAACGAATCCATTTTCATTTCCTGCATTCAGTACTATGTACCTGAAAAAAAGTAGAGTAGTATGTGGCAGTACAAATTATTTGAAATATTTTGCAGAAACACAAATTGGTCTTAACCAACGGAAGCTTTCATGGTTTTGGTCAATTGAGAAATAGTGGTTCTTGAGTTTAGACCAAGTCAAATTTGAATTGTTATGCAACTTTTTACCTAGATTGCTCGAAACATCTTCAGGGATCTTCATTTCACGTAAATAGAACACGGAATATTGCATGTGTTGATGGTCTTAGTTAAAGGATAATATCAAAATTAATTTATTTTTCTCAATTTTTATGTCATTAATGCCTTGAAATTGGAAAATTTATTTCATCTGTTTATTTTTTAGAAATATAATGTATTGTTAAAAATATACTGTATTATACCCATTTTTGGTTTATTTTTAAGCACCTTTATGTTGTACAAATTATGGGTGAGGAGTGTGCAATTAAATAAGTATAATACTTATTTCAAATCGGCTTTTTTTAGCACAATAAAACATGATACCATTTCAGCAGTTTCGATTGGCAAAGCATTGACTCGCCTGAGAACTCAGGCAAGAACACTGACGTACCATATTTTAATATAAAAATATTAGTTTCGCGATACAGATTTACTTCACGTTTCAGCAAAATACCTGTAAGCAGTTTTTATATTTTGATAATATATTTTTTTTCATAATTTTTAACGCCCTGTATTTTGAAAACGAAATATTTTAGATATATGTTTATATCAAATTCTTTTATAAAGCCGCTTAAGAAATCACAAGATTTTTTTTTTGGATTTCTGGAAAGCCTGTATCAAAGTAAGATGATCATTATTATTTTGTAAAATGTAAATTAAATTATTTGGTTAACTTTCATTTATTAAGGAAACATTTTTATCATATTAAGTAAAAATTTTTCCTAAAAAAGTTCAAACTTGTTTGATAAAACATACAGAAATTAAAGTAAGAAATTTCTCAATCTCCCCAGGAAATAAAGTATTAAAGTAAAAATTTAATATTTAACATCCTGCTAATAGGAAATGATCCAAGGATTATTTAAATAAAGCTTTTTGCAACCTGTTATAGATGAAAAAAATTCAAATTGTGTAAGTGCAAATAACAGATATATTACCTAAATCCCTCCCCAGATATTTTTCGTACTGATCGAGTGCTATCGTCCTGCCATGATCGTCTGTGGGTGCCATTTTGAAAAATCCATGTCTCGTCTATAAAGACTGGCTCAAATTTATTTTCCCCTTTTTCTTCGTTCTTTAAGTACTGTTCAAGAAAGTCTCTTCTCATTTTCTGAATTTGTGGTTTCTCCATTAAAGCTCTACGTGGGTCATCCTTCCTATATAAATATATAAATAAAAATGAAATGTGTATCCTCCAAAAATAAATTACACAGGTCTCCTGTGAAAAATCCTGCTCCCTCAAGAAGTCCTATAAAAAACACAAAAAAATTAACGCTTTATATTTTACATTTACCGATATAAAAATATTTAAATTGAGTTGTCATCTGACAGTATCTTACGGTCATTATTTTGACCCAATTGCAACTGCTTTATATTTGTATCTAACATTTATTTGTTGTATGTAAATGATTGTTTACCTGTAGATAAATCCTATTTGCTTTAGTAATATGCCTAGACTTGTCCTTGCTCCATGGTATATTTCTTTTGCCTTTAATCGTTCCAACAATATTGAGACTGTTAATGAGGTACCTTCACAAATAAAAAATTGTTATGAAGAAATGACGAAATCTTGATATTCTATTTAATTTAGTAAAATTAGGTTTACTTTTTGTATTCATTACAAATATTTTTTTGGGTTTTTTTATTTTTAAAACTTATATTTTCATTATACATACACCTTGACCGGTTAGAAAATGTAAACAAAACAAGTTAGAATAAAATATAACATATAAATTTTTTTAGAAATACTTACCCTCAGAATACATCATATATATTTCATCTCTAATTTGTAATTTTGTTGCTTCCGGCGTATCTTCAGTTTTTAGTCTCTTCCTTTTTCTTGTTTCCTTTATTGTCGTTATTGGGACATTTAGGAAAGTTCTCACAGTTGTATGGGATAAGTGTAAGCATTGGGCAGTTTCCTAAGTTGTTTTAAATTTTTATAAAAAAAAATTGCAATTTAATTTCTAATTTGAATTTTAAAAATTCATAAAGTTGATTACCCAGATCTTCCCTTGCTACTTGTTTTAATTAGTAAATTAGCCTGTAAGGAAAATTTTTTAAATGTACATATTTCATACTATAAACAAATATTTTTAAAGTGATTTTTGGATAAATGATTAGGGGACACATAAACTAGATTTAAACTTAAGAATTCTAAAAGTAATTTTTCTCTTATTGACAATTATACCAGCTATATAAAATTTTGAAAAATATATATTCCGGAAACGAAAAGTAAACAAAAACTAATTAGATGAAACAATACTGTAACAAGACAAAGTGAAAAGAATGGAAGTTAATATATTCCATGGGATTTATCCGTATTTTCAAAATATTTTTAAGGTACTTGCTTACCTGAATTATAGCATTTAATATTTTACGAACAAGAGGTTGTTGGTAGATGGAGAAGTTTAATTTTGAATTTACACTGTCATACGTTTTCAGGATTCTTGGGTAATGGAATTTAATAATCATATCAAGTGAATATGTATAATTATATCAGAATAAGTCGGCACATGGGTGGAAATTTAAGTTAAAATCAAAAATAGTGATTTGGCTTAAAAAAAATTGTTATACGAGTTCAACTGAGCAATTAAAGCACATCAAATTAATGATGAAGGAAGTTCTGGGTGAACAAATTTACTAATATTTTTATACATGTATATTGATATAATTTTATTGACAAATGTGCAGTCACTAAGGTTTCACATTTTATTTTCAGGGTATTGTTCCTTTGTAGTCAGAAGTATGTTTTTACTAAAACTGACAAACATTTTAAACACTTTCTGAATCACTTAAAAAACAAAAGTTAGAAACAAATATGACAAAAAAATGTTATGTAGTAGAAAATAAATAACAGTAGGGCTGGAGTCAACTATGTTGTTTTTAAAATCAACAATTCAATTTCTAAAAAGTGCGACTAATAACAGTTAGGTATAAAAATAAGCATAACCCAAATTTACCTCAATAGGATTACAATTAGGCAGCTTCCTTTTAACATAATCGTGAGTAAATTTAATCCAATCTTGGGCTATAGGACAGCTTCTTATGTGGCGGAATTTAGGACTCTGCATACTTGAAGAAGAAGGGTGATTCTCCATATCCTAAAACACAAATGTAAGTCGCTAAAAGTGGCCTCTTTCATATAGATTATAGGTTGGAAAAATGATAGGATCCTGTATACTAGAGAGTACATTATACTAAGAATGGAGCTACGATTTTGTTTTCTTTTCCAAAAACTACCTTAAAGTACTCTAATAATCTCCTAAATCTTCACTAAATCCAATAAATACCTAGAAATCTAAAACGTTCCCTGTAAAAATAACTAAAAAATTTGTGCATGTGTACTATTTTGTTCATCTTGTTATTTTTTTCTTCCAAAATTAAGCATTTCAGGCATATGTTTCAAGGAACAGTTTCCCTTGTTTTCAGCTATTGTATTATTCTTTGTTATAATATTTTAAATATTTCTAATTACATTCTGTACAAGCTGTATTAACTAATCATAGTGTACACATGAGTTTGAAATACTGTGTATTTTCATAAAGCTCTACAGAATGTTGCTTAACGTTTTCGAAAGAAAAACCTCTTTATTAGTTACTTACCGGTATATCAAGCTGATTAAAATTATCCATATGTACATCCATATCCAGTTAGAAAACCTAAATAAATCCAATAAAAACAAGCACTAGTAAAGTGTTTTTATTATAATAAAGATAGTCTAAAATTTATAGGCTATCAAATGTTTAAAGTCACAAACACTAAACACTACAATATTAAATAGCGGCACAAAGTGTCTAAACTATTTTATATCGTAATATAATAAAAATATCGCAACGTTGTCGACAAAAATGCCTTTAATAATATTGTTTGCCGTTATTATAGAAGGACAAAATAAAGACACAGTTAGTCTGAGGCAAGGTTATGTAAATAACAGCGGCTTTC
Source organism: Diaprepes abbreviatus (assembly GCA_034092305.1). Taxonomy (NCBI): domain Eukaryota; kingdom Metazoa; phylum Arthropoda; class Insecta; order Coleoptera; family Curculionidae; genus Diaprepes; species Diaprepes abbreviatus. The sequence continues at coordinate 630,614 of JASJET010000116.1, forward strand.
TTTTCTGTTCCTTGCTCCTGACCTGTGATATCTTTTATCTCTTTCATTATTATTAAGAGAAACAAGGAGGGAAAATCATCAGTTTTTTCCGATTTATGTTATGTCTGGAGTAGATACGGAGTAGATAAGCGTGTTAACGTTCATATTTTTATACAAATATTAATGGGATATTTTGAAGAATTATAAAATTTTAGATAATAAAACATGTTAAAAATTATGAAATAAGTATAAATGTTGTTTCAATTGTAAAAATAACTTATTTTTCTCTACTCCGAGAGGAGGACAGAAAATCGAAATGAACGACCCTAGTTATATTTATGAGGAACATTTTTTTTTGATGTATGGCAACTAAAAACCGTTACAATTACTAAATTTTTAAAGATATACAGCGTTTCAAGTATATATGGCGATTAAAGCCGTAAGGATGTTACCAAAAGAAATCTGGCTTACCGAGTCGATTAATTGCTTTAAGAGATGCGTAAATGAATGGCTGTCTGATTCTTTAAATTTTAATGAATAGTTTTTGTAATGTTAATATTTTTAACTTAATATTTATTTTAGTGGGTTTTTCTCATGTTTTTCTTTTATGTGTAAAAATTTTCTTCCTTTTAAATTGGAATATCTTATTTTACAAACTGTAAAACTTTGTTCAGTTTAAACTGACTCTCTTATTACTATTTTTAAAATTATTTTGTATCTGTCTTTTTCTCCTTTTGTTTTCCTTTGTGTAAAGTTCCTATCGAAATGTCGATTACTTTTTATCTTAACTGTAGCTAGATCGATATATTTACAATTCTTAATGTTTTCATTTCTCTCTCTGACGTTGCTTTGTTATGTGTCCATAATTTTGTTGGCAAATAAAGGATATTATTATTTTTATTATTTATTAAAAGGACCTATTATAGTATTTATTCTTTATTATTGTAAGACGTTGCGCAATAACCCGACCAACTTTCTATGATCTCGGAAAAATCAGGTTTAGTTTATGTTTTTAACGGCAGTTGGCTATATTGTGCGTGTTAAGTGTAAGTTGATTGAATTTATTTCTTTTATTTGTGAATTTATTCGAGTTAATTTTTGTTAATTAGTATAATTCAACTAGCTCACGCTATAGCTACATCTTTTAGTTAAAATTTTTTACTACTACTTTCTCTATCGAGTTTTACTTGTCCCACATTTTACTTGCATTTTTTTTTGTTGTTGATCGCTTATCTTTAGGGACTAAAGTTGAAAGCCAGTTCCTAACAATATCGTGGAATGTTTCTGCATTCAACCTAGCTTTGATGCAGTAGCGCCCTGAATCTTCTTCTTCTTCATGTGCCATCTCCGTTTCGAAGTTTGGCTATCATCATAGCTATTCGGCCCTTAGACACAGCTGCGCGAAACAGTTGATTGGAGTTACATCCAAACCACTCTCTTAAGTTCGTAGCCATGACATTCTTCTTCTCCCGATACTCCGTTTTCCCACAATTTTTCCTTGAATTATATTTTGCAGGAGTTGGTATCTATTTCCACGCATGATGTGGCCAAAATACTGCAACTTTCGACTTTTGATGGATAGTAATAATTCTTTTTCTCTCTTCATCCTTCTAAGTACTTCTTCGTTTGTTATTTTATCGGTCCAGGGTATTTCAATATTCTTCTGTAGATTCCACAGTTCGAACGCTTCTATTTTATTGCAGCAGTATTTATTCATGGTCCATGTCTCCATACCATACAGAAGGATAGAGTGAATATAACACTCTACCAAACGCATTTTTAGTTCCAGGCTTAAGTCTCGGCTGGTTATATATTTTTCATTTTCATAAAGGCGCTTCTCGCTTTTTCAATTCTTATTGTGATTTCTTTCGTGTAGTCATTTTTTTCGTTCACAGATGTTCCCAGATAGTTATATTTCTCAACTCTCTCAATTTGTTTGTTGTTTACTTGGAGATTGACATTATTGATGTTTTTCTTTGATACTATCATAAATTTAGTTTTCTCTATGTTGAGTGTTAGACCATATTCTTCGCTTATTACTACTAATTTCCCGAGTATCCTCTGTAAGTCGTTGAGATTTTCTGCAAGGATGATGGTATCATCTGCATATCTGATGTTATTGACTGGAATTCCATTCACCTTTATACCAGCCGTTTCGTTTTCAAGCGTCTTTTTAATTATATGTTCTGAGTATAGATTAAATAAAGTTGGTGATAAGATACAGCCTTGCCTGACACCTCTTTTTATGTTTACTTCCTCTGTTAATCTTCCTTCGGTTTGTATTGCCGCTTTTTGGTTATAATACAGATTGCTGATTATTCTTATGTCTCTGGAATCAATGTTTTTATCCTTAAGAAGTTGTACAAGTTGTTCGTGTCTCACTTTGTCGAATGCTTTATTGTAGTCGATAAAACATATATAGACCTCCTGGTTTACATCTAGACATCGTTGTGTCAGTATGTTGTATGCAAACAGAGCCTCTCTGGTTCCCAGGCCCCGTCTGAATCCAAATTGGGTGTTTCCGATGTCCTCTTCAAGTTTGGCGTACAATCTGTGATGTATGATTTTCAGGAAAAGCTTAAGAATATGGCTCATTAGACTTATTGTGCGATATTCATTGCAGTGTTTGGCGTTTGGTTTCTTTGGGATGGCTATAAAGATGGATGTGAGCCATTCCTGAGGTATTATGTCGGTTCTATAGATGCTATTGAAGAAGTCTACTAGGATATTTAAATATTTCTCATCTATGAGTTTTATAACGTCTATTGGGAGGTTATCAGGTCCGGGCGCTTTTCCATTTTTCATATTTTTCAAAGCATGTTGAATTTCTGTCTTTGTTATATCCGGTCCTGTTTCATCTTTTTGGATTTCTATTTTGATTTCTTTTCGGTTGTCGTCGAATAGTTTTTCTATATAGTTCCTCCATAATTCAATCTTTCCCTCAGCATCACTTACAATTGAGTTATTCTCGTCCAACAGGTAAGGAGTTTCTTTCGTTTTTATTTTTCCCGTTAGCTCTTTCACTTTTCTATACAGATTGAATGTGTCGTGTTTTTCTTGTAGTTCTTCTATCTCTATGCACTTCTCTGTAAACCAATTTTCTTTAGCATTTCGAATTTTCTGTCTGATTTTGGTTTGGATTTCTTTGTATTTACCGGTGTCATTTTTATATTGTCTTCGAGTGTCCATGAGTTTCAGGATTTCTTCTGTCATCCAGTTCTTTGTTTCACATTTTACTTTCTTCAGATGTTTTAATGATGGTGTCATTGCAGCTTCTTTAATGGATGTCCATGTTTTATTTATACTTTCGGCGTTGTCCTCACATGGGTTCTCTATTCTATCCAGGTTTTCATTCATTTCTGTTCTCAGTCTTTCCCTTTTCTCACCGTTGTTCAGATTCTTGACATCCACTTTCTCGGGGTTCTGTTTAGGTTTTAATTTTTTCTTCAGCCTTACTTTCATCTTAGCAACAATGGGGTTATGGCTCGATGCTACGTCTGCACCGGGATATGCCTTTATTGATTTGATACTATTTTTATATCTAGTGTTAATCATCAGGTAATCTATCTGATTTTTCACGATTTTGTCTTTGGTGTTTTGTGGTGATGTCCAGGTGTAAAGTCTTCGTTTTGGGAGTTTAAAGAACGTATTTGAAATTACCATGTTATTTTCTTGGCAAAATTGAATCAGGCGGTCTCCTCTGTCGTTGCGAGTACCGAGTCCATAGCTTCCTATACAGTCCCTTACCTTGCCTTGGCCCACCTTGGCATTCAGATCTCCCATTACAACTGTAACATCTCTGGGCTTTGTTTGTTTCAACATGATTTTAATTTCCTCATAGAAACGTTCCACCTCCTCGTCATCTTTGTCTGCTGTAGGTGCGTAGACCTGGATTATGTTGAGCTTTCCGTGTGTTGTTTTTAACTGTAATAGTATTACTCGCTCGGAATACGCCCTGAATAACCCACCCCTACTCTTCGGTATACCCAGATAGCACAAGATTTCCATTGGATATCCAGAATAGGTACATATAATGTCCTGTATGTCCATGGACCGTTTATGGATGTCCATTAGATGTGATGACATGTAATCTATATGGACGTTCATATCTGGATGTCCAGTGTAAATCCATCAGACGTCCATTAATTTCTCTTTAAAAAAATTCCTGAAATTAATAAAATTGTATCCCTAACCATACATTGCTCATTTTCCTTTATTTTTCGGCAGATACACAAATTGATTGAAAATTAGCCATACTACTTGGCCTGTAAAGCTATATTATATTAAAAGCTTAATTATACAAAGGAAAATAACTACTTAACTGTAGAATATCGATTATAATAATTATATTGCAACTTTAACTAAAACTAACTCCTAAAGATTTTAATAAAATTTTGGTTCAACATAGATTTTTCCCCTCAATAATTTAAATTTCGGGTTGTCGGTAAAATCGGGTACTGTAATATCGGCCTGTAGAATTGTCATTTCTTAACCCGCCGGCCCGTCATTACCACAAAATATCCCTTCAGCTATTTTGTGCCCATTATTGTGTTAACGTCGAGCTAAAAAATACCTTTGGCGTTTTAGTTGAGCTAAAATCAAGTGTGCTTTTTATTTGAAGAAGATGCCACCGTTAAAGGTAAGTATTGTTATTTTTAATTTAATTTTTTTTTAATTATGCCAAAAATTACCGAACGAAACTACAGACATGCCAAGCTGATAATTTAGTATCAAACTCGCACAAATTTGAAAGTGAACAAAATATTCAGTATCAAAATACGTATGTTAAAATATAGCTTTTGTAGTAGATAGAGTTGTAAATTTGTGTAATAATAAAATTGTAAATTTTAGAGAAAATTCTCTCTGACAAAGTCATTATTGATTAATCAGTCTAATAATATTGCTGGCATTAATAAATGTTATCAAAATTTATAATGGAATAAAAGCTATAGCAAATTTGAATAATTATATTAATTTTTTTATGACTATTTGGGATTAAACGCTAGTAAAAGTTTCCATTGATGTGTATTTTTGTGCAGTATAATTGTTAAAAAATATATAATAAAAGTTTGACATTTCGACTCTAGGTTTAGACTTATAATTTAAGTTTAGTCCAAATAAAATTCCTATGTGAAAGCCAATTTGTACCAAATTAGAGAGGATATTCAGGTAATCTTAAATTGGGAAAAAACAACAAGTATCTACAAAGAATTTTCTGCAGGAGTTCAACTATCCTTTTACCGAAGAAAATAATCAGCTGCCTCAAGTCACATAAGATCTTCAGGACCATTTAAACTTTAAAGATGCAGTAAGTTTATTACACTTCTCCTGAAATAAAAGCTGAAACTTATTCAAGTAATGCTTCTTTATGTGTATGAGTCTATTGATAAAAAAAAACTTAATTTACAGGATTATTTTATATATATTTTTTTACTTTGATTCTTAAAGTCAAAAATATTCTTAGCTTTGCATATGTGGAATTAACGTTTAATTATTTCAATAAAGTAATATAATTTTAGGTTTTACAATTAGCGAAAATTAGAGGAAATTATACCTATTAACTTATTAAAAGATATTTTATTGTAACAATGATAGATAGCCTTTCCAAGAATTATACATATGATGGAACAGTAAAGCGCCCTTTAAAGAACTTATGTTCACAATTTATAGGTAAGTTACCACTTAAATATAAAAATTTGATGAAAAAAATCTCTCTGTTTTATTTGTCATACTCGTAAATAATAAGAACAAATTGAGTGTCAGATTTCACACGTTGAACTCTAGATCCTCTTGTTCTGATAATACCCAGACAAAAAGTGTGTTAAAATTTTTTTTCTGGTCTGTTGGTTTAAGCACTCTAAGCAATTACGATGCATTTGGTTTTATATATATATATATATATATATATATATATATATATATATATATATAGAGAGAGAGAGAGAGAGAGAGAGAGAGAGATTGAACTTTCTTTTATAAGTAAAACCTAAATTTCATTTTAAATTCCTACAAACGTCTGTGACTTTAATAAGATCTTGAGTTTTCAAATTAATATTTCTGTTGTAACCGTTATCATTGTGGTTTTCTTATACTTTAATGTTTTTTGTTATGGAAAATTACTATGGAACTTTAAGGCTTGAGACAACCTCAACGAACAAGTATAAATACAACACTCAGAATTTGTAAACTATACAAAACCATAAAATACTGCATCATTTAATGTTAAACCTTATTAATTTTCAGCTGCGGTAGAAGAATGGGGGGCCGATAAAAAACAGCCGAAGACGAGATTAGATAATGGCTGAAGAGAATAAACGACAGAAATAAATCTAGAAAAAAATAATCATTGTAACAATAAAAAGTCTTTATTTAAATAATTGGTATATTTTCTATTACCCAATTGAAATTGTACCTATTACTATGGAACCAGATAACTTATTCATAGTGATCCTTCTACAGCTTGAACAATTTAAATCAATTGAAGCTATATTTTGTAGCACTTGCAATTTGACTAATTATAAAATTTTATATTCTTATATAGTGTTGTATTAGAAACTTGACAATTGTAATCAATAAGTGTAATATGTGGATCCAGTTCCTGTTACCTGGTTCGTTAATGTAATTTATAAATGTTTAGTTTTTTAGACTAATAGGGCCATCTATGGTTACTTGTTATCGACGTTTTGATGACATGAGTGGTCTGTGTCTTCAGAAGTGCAGATTAATTAGGTACTGTAAGCTCTCGGACCCTAAGCAAATTCTGAAAATATCTACCATTCATGTTAGCGGAACGTCAAGAAGAGGGAACAATAGATTATGACCTATTAATCCAAAAAGCACAATACCATCGGATATGTCCACAATCGGGTCAAGAATGTACGTTATATTGACATCCAAAATTAGTCCTATTAATATCCAAAAATGATCCATACGTGGACAATATATGTAATCCAAAAACATCCATGAATGGGACAATCGTATAGTCCAGTGGATATCCATAGGATGTTGGTGAACAAATTCTGGACATCCCATGGATACCCAGTATGTCCAGCTTTGGATAAACGATGGATATCCAGTGGACTGAAGTGTGCTATTTGGGTAGGGGTTAGCTCAGCATTTTTGCTCGTACATTACACTGATTCAAATGAAAACACAATTTATTTTCAATAAAAAGTTTTATTTAATTCATATCATAGTTCTTGTAAACTAATCGCATCATACATAACTTGTCCCCTATGTAACAAAAATTCGATAGTATTTTCACCATCCCGAATTAGTTGAGCTTTCACAGTTACCATATGATAAACGTACTGACCACTTTGTAACGCACATCTGTAAACAGCACGATCATTGCCTTCTAACCAGTGTCCAATATTATGTCCGTTAACTTGAACGCTCAAGTGTGGCTGTTGTGTGACCCCAGCGAGAGCTATTCGAAGCATTCGTGGTCTTTTGTTATAGGTGTCATTATATTTAATATGCCAACGGCTATTCATTTTTGTTTGAGCGTAGTACCTAAAATAAATATAATTTTATCAACACTATTAATTTGGATACTAAGATCCCGTAAAGTAAAAAAAAAAATAGCTTAACTCAGCTTCATATTAGCGGAAGCTTAACCTCAAAAAATTTTAATTTTGGTAAAATAATAAATATTACCCTTCTTTTAATAGATTTTTAACAGAATATTATTTTTTAAGGTTTTTTATTTGGTGTCATGATTGTCTTTAGCGTTGTTTAACTAGTTAAAAAAAATTACAAATAAGTCTGTATTAAATATGACGGTCTTGTCAAACAAGATAGCTTCTCCGTTTCGCTTTTTTGGAAAAATTAAGGCCATGACATGAAAATCACCATAAATTATTTATTTATTTCAAGCATTTAATGTGAACTTTGATAATATTTAGCAGACCTATTTAATATTCAAAAATCTTACTACTTACCAGTCAGTGGCGGGATCGCTTACTCCAATAGTAAAATTTAATTCTTCTGGTGGTAAGAAGTGGTATTTATAATTTCGTACCTCATTAGCATATTTGAATTCGCTTGCTTTTCTGTTTACTTCACCCACCGACCAAATTATGTTCTCTGGTTCGGGTAAAGTTAGATTAACATGCGATTCACTTCCTGAAATTTAAAAAGTTTTTATTTTAATTTTTTCAAACTAATATTTGATTGGTAAGTAACAATACGAGCCAAAGTCAAAGAATTGAAGAGAATAATGAAATTCTAGCCGTAGGATTAAGGCCTAAATAATTACCATAACTTGCAAAAAATAAATGCCATAAACTGATTATACCAACTCAATTCATTAAGAGATTTTGTAGTTAATTTTGCGAAGCTTGGCAACACGGCAAGAACAAAGCATGCAATAGCGTTGATTGGTTGTTGATTAGACTTAAAATTTGTCAATTCCCAATATTCTTTTCAATATGTAACTAAATGTACAGGGTGAGTCAACGATTGGATGAAGTAGGTTTGTGCCTTTTCGGTGAAATTAACAAAGAAACTATATTTATTGTTTGATACAGTTTATTTTTACGCAGATTTTAAAAATATTTAGGACTCTACAGGGTGAGCCAAAAAACTAGAACAGCATAAAATTGTATTTTTTTAAATAGAACACCCTATATACGAATCGTATTTTCGATTTAGCTTATAATTTTAAATCTTTTTTATTAAGAGTTTACTATAACAAAACTTTATAGTTTCTGAGATAATTAAGTTTAAAGAAAAAAAGTCACATTTTCAAGCATCAATTGAATCCTAAATAACGTTTTCAATTTTGTGACAAATATATTCAAATTTGGAATTTAGCAAGGCCAAGGAAAAGTTAACATAATTTTTACCTAATATTTGCAATAAAAGCTACAGGGTGTTGAACACATCGGCTCAAATTTGAACAAGTTTAAATGAATAAATATCTTTTTTTTTAAATGGTATACCCTGTATATTTTCATGTTATTTAATAGAGTAATAAAACCCCTAAAAGTTTTGTTCGATATATCCTATACCTATTTATGATAGTTTTTGAGATATTTCAGTTTTTCTTATTTTCCATACTTTTTTACAGAAATAGTCTTCATTATCATAGTAGCCATGTAAAATAATAAAAAGAAACTACAGAAACAAACAGAATGTGGTTAAATATGATGAAATACATTATTCGTTATATTACAACGGCAATATTTTAATTAAACATAATGTGAAAAAATTAACACAATGATAACGACAAGGCAAATACATATTTACTTTTATACTAAATTGAAACAAAAAAATTACCTATTAAATACTGAGATTAATTATTTCTTTTTAATAAGTGTTCGAATAAACGACCCTCTTGTGCAATGCACAAATTTAGTATTTTTTGCAGATTTTCTCGAACCCTGGACAAAATTAGTGGCGTTATTGTTCTACAGGTATCCCTAATCCTGTTTCACATAACTTCCACTGTTGTTGGTGGATTAACATACACCTTATTTTTAATATAACCCCATAGGAAGAAATTTAATAGGGTGATGTCGCAAAACCTTGGTGGCCACTCAATGAAACCCCCACGTCCAATCCATTTTTGCGGATATCGTTGGTCCAAAAACGCACGAACTTCACGATGGTAATGCGGAGGCGCACCATCGTGCTGGAACCACATACTGTCGAGCTCATCCCTATCGAGACCTTGAAACAGTTGGGGTAGTTCTTCTTGTAGAAAGTTCAGGTAACTATGGCCATTTAGTGGTTCATTAAAAAAGTGGGGTCCAATAATTCGATTATGATGAATACCACACCAAACATTTAATGACCAGTGGTTTTGATGTTGCACCTCTCTAATCCAAAATGGGTTTTCTGTGGCATAATAATGCATGTTGCGTCTATTTACGGCACCGTTACTTCTAAAAGTAGCTTCATCACTAAACATTACCTTGCATAATAAATTTGGATTTAATTGAATCTTCGCATTTATTGTCAGACAAAAGTTTACACGACTTTCAAAATTATGTCCATGCAATTCTTGGTGTAATTCCATGTGATATGGATGATACCTATATTTCTTGGTAGTACGATTAGCGGTGGATTGTGATGTTTCACATAATGCTGCTAACTGACGACTACCAATATAAGGATTTTCCTGAACATTTAACAATACTTGTAGTTCTTTTTCTTCATTAGTTACTGGTTTGTTGACCACTTTACGTTTTGGATAATCAATAGTACCAGAAGAATCAAATCTTTGCATTAAGTTTTGAAAAGTATGGGTATTAGGCTGGCGTCGATCAGGATACTTCATTTTGTAAATTCTTTGAGCAAGAAGGCAATTTTTTTGAGCCTCTCCTATTGTATAAATCATATCTATTAACTCATTCTTTGGAAAATTCATTTTACAATATAAGATGAATGCAAAAAAAACCAAACTACACTACATAAAAACCAAAAGAAGCGATTGCGGTTATAAATTTGACACACAGAGAAATGTTCTTTTACATTGTTTTTGCCATGGCTACTATGATAATGAAGACTATTTCTGTAAAAAAGTATGGAAAATAAGAAAAACTGAAATATCTCAAAAACTATTATAAATAGGTATAGGATATATTGAACAAAACTTTTAGGGTTTTTATTACTCTATTAAATAACATGAAAATATACAGGGTATACCATTTAAAAAAAAAAGATATTTATTCATTTAAACTTGTTCAAATTTGAGCCGATATGTTCAACACCCTGTAGCTTTTATTGCAAATATTAGGTAAAAATTATGTTAACTTGTCCTTGGCCTTGCTAAATTCCAAATTTGAATATATTTGTCACAAAATTGAAAACGTTATTTAGGATTGAATTGATGCTTGAAAATGTGACTTTTTTTCTTTAAACTTAATTATCTCAGAAACTATAAAGTTTTGTTATAGTAAACCCTTAATAAAAAAGATTTAGAATTATAAGCTAAATCGAAAATACGATTCGTATATAGGGTGTTCTATTTAAAAAAATACAACTTTATGCTGTCCTAGTTTTTTGGCTCACCCTGTAAAGTCCTAAATATTTTTAGAATCTGCGTAAAAGTAAACTGTATCAAACAATAAATATAGTTTCTTTGTTAATTTCACCGAAAAGGCACAAACCTACTTCATCCAATCGTTGACTCACCCTGTACACATTTTCAAAAATATTGGCATTATACAGAGTGCGTCAAAAAAGTAGGGTAACATGAGGTTAAATTTTTTTTTAATGGAGTACCCTATGAAGAAATCAATTCTTTTTTATTCGACATATAATTTTGAACTTTTTCATTTTGTTTTTCATCTTAGACTTACCAACGGTATCGTAATCATAGCAGATTGCATAGATGAGATGCAAGATATGTTACAAAAACTAAATGCAACATCAAGCAAAGTGGAATTACAGGTCAATTTGAGGAAATAGCCAAACTGGTGATGAGAGAAAATATATGTATTGACGGCATCAGATTAGTTGCTACATATATCTAGAAAATGAAATTTACATTTACCGAAATAACGAGACCTGAGATATCAGCATCAGAGTAGGCTTGTTTTGGATCGCATTTGCTAAGTTAGGTTACGTTTCTAGATCTGGAATATCAATATATCTCTAATGAAATAATTTGTGGATAAAGTCTGAGTAAATCCAAAGAGGCATGATAGGGACTATGTTAAACTCATCACTTAGAGATAGAATAATGAACTCGGTAATATCGACTGCTGGATGTTTTGCTATGTGAGACTGGGCCGGTAATATGATCTTACAAAATGATAGCAGATGATCAAAAAGAATGCTCTATTGAAGGCTAAAACAGGATGCATTTTGAATCAGAGGTCATGAAGCAACACAATAGTCCGATGATATTCGGAGTGCTTAAACCAACTGGATGAATGCTGCGAACAACCGACAGAAGTGGCATAGATTAGGGAAAGCCTATGCAATATGATGATATTTTGTAAACTTTATTCAAACAGAGCATTGAACTGTAGTGTGTGTTTTCTAAGAAATAATTCCAAGAGTAGAAGAGAGACTCGAACAATGAAAAGAATATGTAGATACACTTTTTCATGATAATGGATCTAGCACACTGCCAACTAATGAAGATATAAGCGAAATTGAAATCCAAGCAAAGTAATACATGCAATAGAACTTCATAAGAATGTAATAATCACCTGTCCAGAGAGAATCTATGTCAAGGCTCTTAAGATGATAGCCAAACAAGTTGGTAATGGTCTTAATCTGTTAGCATCTCTCTTTGATGTAATATATAGCAGGGGAAAGATACTCTTTAGCTAGAACAAGTTAACTTCTATTTACCAAAAAAATCATGCCTCATAATGCAATGACTGCCGCATGATAAATCAGGTATATTAAATTTTTTTTTGGCAAATAATTCACACCGGAAAATGTTAAAATTGCGAAGACTAACTAGACCACTCTCAGTTCAGATTCTGCAGTCCACTGGGAACACAGAAAACACATTTTTTAAACGGATCAACGGAAAGGTGTAGAAATATGATTGTCGATGCTTAAACATGTTTCATAGTATCATAAGTTATTACCATTAAATAAGTGTGCGGCAAGGATGCGTCAAGTCACCTCTTCTTTTTAACATCTGTTCATAAGCAATATTCAGAGAAATAATTGATGAAATTATAGGTAGAATAAAAATCAATGGAAGGTTATATAACAATATAGAATACGCTAATGACAGTCATCATAGCAAGCAGCATAAATGAAGTATAGGTGATAATGGATCGAACTGTCTAACATAGTGAGACATTGGGCGTATTTATGAATGTCTCTAAATGGAACGCAATGCTGTTCTCAAAAACACGGCACTAACTGTTAACAGCGCTGTCAAAGAAACTTTCTATTTTAAATAGAGAAGGGCTTACGATGTAATGTAATCTGAAAATAATTTGAAGAAGACAAACTCAGGAACTTTGATATATAACTTAGTTCTAAGTTTAGAAGTAAGAATACGTATGTTAAGATGCTAGATTTTTTCAAAATATCTTTATGTTTGCGAATGTTAGGTTTTACATCTTACTATAGAAAAGCGAATTAATGGTTTTGAGATGTACCAGCATAGTTAAATCCTACGCATATCCTGGATATAAAGAGAAAGCTATATAGAAGTTTTAAATCATATAAAAAAACATAAAGAATTGCTTTTTGTCATAAAAGAAAGAGAAGCTAATAATTTGGAGCAAAATTGATGGAAAATGATCTGTTGGAAAATGTCACAATTCTTGGCTGAAGAACTTACATAGATGGTTTAAATGTTCATCAATCGACGTATTTTGAGCAGCGATGTCAAAAATCATGCATGCCATTTGAATAGCCAATTTTCTTATGGAAACAGCGGAATGAAAAAAGATTAACCAGTTAGAATACATTTTGATATGCCTAAACATTGTAGGCTAAAAGCGGAAGAGACGACTTATGAGGTGAGACGCCATACCTCCAGAAATTTAGTGAGTAAGAAAGAGATGGCTATATTTCTCATTGTTTTTAAATTCTCATAAACCCTTCCTTCTCAACGTGTCAGTTCTTGTTTGACTGCACTCGAGTGTGACGTGTGTATGACGAGAAGATTATTTTAACGCGAGAATTTTTCGACGCTGCGGTTTCAATGAGTGTTAAATGTACAACAAAGACACCGTAAGGTAAGAACTGCTTTTAATGTTTTCTTTAGTTTGTTATTAACTTATTTCAATTACAATTTGCAAGATATGTTAATACGTACGTACTTTATACCTATATGGCATATCTCCCATAAAATGAGGAGAGATGCCAACCTTTGCAAAAGTGTAAATGAATGGGTATTTTCTTTATTATTTTTATTGTTTTTAGAATGCCGAGAAAATACCTGAGGAAGCATACGGTAGTCAGGGGACAGTGGAGTGAAGAGAACTTAATTCTGGCTATTGAAAAAGTAAAAAAAGGAGAAATATCAAAAAACGAAGCTCAAAAACTTTATGGAATACCGATTCGTACCTTGAGTAGGCGTCTCATGACTGGTGATACTAAAAATTCTGGACTAGGTCCTTCAGGTATTTATCAAACTCTTGTTATTAATGTAAGAACTTATTGTTTTTATATGTAATGATATAGTAAGTAATTATATTAACCACTGTTCCAGCATCACTTGGGACAGAGAACGAAAAACGATTGGCTTCTTATATTAAGTGCCTAGCTAACGCTGGTTTTGCACCTGATAGGTCTACTATTCGATCTCTTGCCTATCAATTTGTCGAAAACCTTGGAATTAACCATAAATTTTCTAAAGAAAAAGAGAAGGCATGTCAACATTGGCTCTCTTCTTTTCTAGAAAGAAGCAAAGATGTCTTAGTATGCCAAGCAGAAGGTTTATGTGTTGCAAGAGCCCAGGGAATGAATAGAGTAGAAGTAGGTGCATTTTTAAAACCACTTGAACAAGAAATGGTAAAGCACGATTTAACTAATAGACCTGAAAATATTTTTAATGTTGACAAGAGTGGAATTCAATTAAAAATAAACCTGGAAAAGTATTAACAGCCAAAGGAGCAAACGACGTTCATGTGATCACACCTCGTGAAAAAAGAGAAACAACTTCTCTGATTGCATGTTGTAGTGCTAAAGGTCGTTTTCTACCTCCAGTGTTAATAATGAAAGGAGTCAATAAAAAGTCACAGTTTTCTGATGGCTTGCCAAATGGGTCTGATATCTATATGAATAAAAAGTCATCTTATATTAATTCTGAATTATTTTTGCGTTGGTTTAAGGAACATTTTCTACCCAAAAAACCAAAGACAGGTAAAACAATTTTGATTTTAGATGGCCACACCTCACATTCCCATTCAATAAATCTTTTAGACCTAGCAAATGAAAATGATGTCATAATTATATGCTTGCCGAATCACACTACACAAGCCCTTCAACCTCTTGATCGCAGTTTTTTCAAACCTCTGAAAACCTATTATAATCAAGAATCAAATGCATCGATGTTGAGAAATAAGAATAGAACTATAACACGACTACAAGTTGGGTCATTTATAGAGCAAGCATGGGAAAAACCTGCAACCGTGGGAATTGCCACATCAGGTTTTAAAACTTGTGGAATATTCCCACTCAATCCAGATCATTTCTTTGCCATATTTGATTTAATTGAAGTAGCTACTCCTGCCATTCCTCTTGAAAGTGCTGCCACTGCAGCTCTGTCTTCACAAAAACCATCAACTTCCAGACAACCATCCACTAGTAAAGAAACCCCTACAAAGATTCTTGAGGAGTCTAATCCAATCCCAAAACTACCTAGCTCGATAGTGAAGCGAAAACAAGTTGCTTATGTTTTGACTTCCCCTGAAAAAGTTTGTAAGAAGACTTACAAATTCAATTTAATTAAAGGAGCAGCTAAAAAACGCAAATTAGCTAGTACAGAATTAAAGTCTTCATCTTCTGTCTTAGCATCCACCCCAATCGAAGATGATAACAATCTGTGAGCCGTATGTCGGGAAAATTATTATTTAACCAAAACAAAAGACTGGATTAAATGTTCCTTATGCCAAAAATGGCTGCATCAGTCATGTACAATATATGCTCCGCATTGCATTAATTGTGGTAGGAAAATGATTCGCAAAAAGAACCAAAAAAAGGAATAATAACATATATGGAATCTCTCCCACACTATATGGCGTCTCTCCCATAGGTTATGGGAGAGATGGCCTGCTGTCAACTTATAATTTGTATTTTTTATTTCTTTTTGATTTAAGTCTGAACTCGTTAATTGTAATTTTAATATTAGTGTACCTTTAAAATAAAAAATAAAGGATTGATTCATATTGCATTTTTTATTTTTTACTTAATTTCTACCAAAAGTATGGCGTCTCTCTCACTTTTACCCTGTTATTAATAAGAATAACATATTAAACAGTATTTATCCACAGTGTCACCACTAAGGTAATTTAAACAGTTTGATAATCCCGTCCTGCTCATTAATCTACTGCGCAAATGCAGCATAGCCGGTTTTAGGGCAGTACAACTTAATATGCCCAACCAAATTTATTTTATAGTATTATCCTTACATTGCCAAACTTCTTTGTTTAAAGTGATTTATATTGATCGAACGAATACTGAAGTATCTGTACATTACCTGCTGAAATATCAACATAATCTTCCGCCAAACTTTCACATCCCTGTCCAGCCAAAGGATAGGCAACAATACGATATTTTCCTGGTCGAACTTTGTCTATGTAGAAATATCCTTTGGAGTCAGTGTCGGCGAAAAACAAATAACCCAATTTTTGTAATTCATAATGTTCATCTAAAGAATCATATACAACGACTGTTGCATTTGTTTGTCCATTTATATAGCCACTCACAGAGCCTCTGGAATGAAAAAAAAATTATTGAATTTCTATCACGCCATTAATTTGAAACTTACTGTACCTTTCTAAAGGATATTCAGTTTCATTGACAAACTTGTAAGGCCATTTGTCTTGCTCGATTTTCACCTGTTGTTTAGCGGCATCAATAATTTGTTCATCACTTTCTCCGGTGGGGAAGTACAGTAAAAATGGTCCATAGATATGTTGCCAACCTGGAGGAGCAATTAGCGCATGGCCTATCTGGTAATGGTTACTTGAAAAACCCATCAACATTAACGAGAGATGATGCACTGATAAGGTTTGTTTCATCGCACCATTATCTAAAAATAACGAAATCGTTAATAACACCGGACGGCAATGAATAATGAGTTGTATATTTAAAATAAATCTCAAAATTTGATAAAAAAAAAAAGGTTCATTTGGTATTACTTCATGGACAGGATAAGAAGCACATAAAATCAAGTGACAACTGAATGTCATGCGATAGAAGTTTTATTTTTTGGTATGATTTGACATCGAACGTCATCGTGTGTGATTCAAATAAAAATATGTTTTGTTTAAAAATAATAAACTAAAATTACCGTGATATTCATTGCTTGGACATATTACGAATGCTCCATGCCCATTGCCATACAATCCATGATAATTTGTTCTTCTAGTATAAACACCCCAATCGTATTTAGCATAATAGGTTCCATCGGGCATTAAGTATGTTGAATCTAGAACTTGTGTGGCATTAACAAAATCGTTACGGTCTGGAATTTTTCCCGTACGAACTTGATTGATACCTTGCGTAAGAATGTTATTTTCAAATCTGTAAACCTAACAAAGAAGTAAAAGATAGATGAGTAAAGCAAAATATTGCAGTTGTAGAATATTTTAGTTCAAGTTTTTCGAAAACCATTAAATCATCGTTTTTGCAGCCAAATTTATTTTTAAATTAACTTATTTTCCAATTACAGTTTATCTGAAAATAACACGGAATGTGATACCTTCTATTATGCAAACTCATTAGATGTAAAAAATTTGAAAAAAAAAAGGTTTCTAGTAGAATTTTTTCTGCTAGACGACTTGAAATTAAAAATAAAAATCATATCTCCTCATAGATCGACATGTCTTAATACATAATTTTGTACTGGGTGGTATTGTAAATATCACTTACGGATTAACAAATTTACAATGGAATGAGAAATTGCATAATGAAAAATCCAATCGATTGCTGCAAGATTCGTCGCGATCCGACGGATAGAATGACGGTAATCGCACAATGCAATTTTCTTATATAGTTCCAGCGTAAACGAAAAAGTGTCCAATCAAAAGTTCGCTTTGTTCTGATTGGTTACACACAAGAGAGTAGAGCCAGCTCTCGGAAACTATATAAACCCCATGTTTTGTGCAATAGTCAGCCAAAACGTCACTGCCAACATTTTATGCTCAAGGAAGAGACAGAAAATTACGTAACATCAGTTTTGAAAAGAGAAAACATCAGTTGTGAAGAAAGAACGTTGGAATTTGTCAGATATCGCAACTTGTTGAAAGAAATTCGCATTTTCTTAAAAGAAATTCGTATTTTAGGGGAAAGATATTTGACAAATTCGAGAAGATAATTCTGCAGGAAGGCTCAATAGCCCAGAAAATATCAACCTCGACGATCTTTTTAGACGGCTGCGTGGCTGAAGGATTATTTCTGCTAATTTTAAGTTTAAAACAAAGCACCTCCGAGGCCCCTGGACGAACTAGTAGCTTTTTCCCGGGAAATTGCCAAAGGCTGGGGCGCCTGAAGACTCTAAAAATAATTTAATTTTTGTTTTTGCTGAAATCGGATTTAAATACGGTATATCGGGGTTCCTCTGATTTAAATTTACAGGTTAAGGTAAGCTAGGTTTTCTAAACCTCAAAGCCCGATATACTAGAGTTCGAAAGACGGGTGTTATTCGTAATTCTATACACGAACTGGGGTTGCAATTAGGGATCACCGTCATAAACTTCGCGAAATAAATTAAATAAAGAGTGTTCCCAATAAACTCACCCTCCAAAGACATCAAAGGTTTGCAAAAGCCTTGAACCATCCCCATATATTAAACAATACCAAAAAAGTACTTAGAAAAGCATTTTTCTAAGGTTGGTCTCGCACGAATTTTTTTCTAAATTGGTAAATACTTTTGGCACAAAAATTCGAGCGCGAAAAAATTAACAGAAAAGTCCCATCAAATCACCGTGACATAAAATATCGTGAAATTCGGAGAAGGCAGCGGATTTCGGATACAAACGAGAAATACAATTAAATTTGCGAAAAATCTTTTCCGACCAAAAGACAAACACTTGACAAATTTAGATTGACTTTCTCGCACAAACAAACTCTGACACAGTACATTCAAAAGTTGCAACCAACCAATCTAATTTTTCAATAATTAGATTACCCCAATCACATTGCACAAGGCCCGTAGAGCACTTCAGCTCACCTCCATACGTGTCTTGTATTAAATTAAAGTCCCCATTTGACTTTTGGCTCACACAAAAAACAACAAAACTTCAAAAAACTCTTCCAAATTTAAGAGCGTAAAATGGCTCAACAATTCCCAATGCCACAAATAAACAGCAAGAAAGGTGAGGAGGCCTGGATCTTTCCTGGGTCGGAAGGTTACGGTGGGTCCTCTCCGGCACCCCTTGGGTGCCTTTCCTTTCGCCAACAAACACAACAACCACAGCACTACAGTGAACAGATTCAGAGGAATCTTATCGATTTAGACAACCCCGTTATGAATACTGCAAGACTCGGCAGACAATTCATCGATTTCGAAAACGAATCGTACTACGAGGTTTCTTCAACAATTACATCGGTACCCCTGGAAAATCATTCACAATTCAACCATTTCCCTGGTTTACGACCTTTGGGTCATCGAAACCAAACGCTCGCGTCTACAGAGAGACACCCCGCTCACTCATTTGATACACACATGGAATTTACTACGATCGATTCACTTCAAGAGTCAAATCAATTCCATTTACCACAATCAAAAATACAAAATCAAGAAAAATCGATGGAGCCAAGTAGTGCACAAATGAGAGAAGCACAAAACCGAAGGCGGTCCCATCTCCGATAGTGGTGATACCATGTAATCGATGTTATCTTTAGATGTCTTGTATTTTCTATATATTGCCTTCTTCTATCCACTGGACTCCTCCTCTTCCCTTAGCATCTTTCTATTTTTAGCTCTCCTCTCCATGCTTTCATCTGACGTCTACCTCTTACTATTTTTCCCAATCAGGAACGCCACTCCAAGATCCGTGTATTCCACTTGTTATTTGTTTAATGGACATTGTAATCAACGAATTGACATTTTAAACATGTGCATCTTTTTCCAATGTCTGTCACTCCTATTCTTTCCCTTATCTATGGTTTTTTCCTGTCTTTTAGTATTGTCCTATAGGTGTTCTCTTTCGTCATAGTCCAGGTTTGGCGCCATATCTTAATACAGATAATAAAGATTTTTCAAATATGTTAAGATATTCAAAGATCTATTTGTTTTTTTGGGTTTACAACTCACTTAATCAAATGCTGCTCTGCACAGTTTCATTCTTCCCTTAATTTCGATTTCTTAGTTATTCTTATTCAATGTACTATTTTTATATATACTTTTCTGCTTGTTCTAGGATTCTTCCTTACAATTAAATACTCAATATCGTTTCTATATTTATCATGGTTATTGTCTTTTCTCGATTAATTTGTAGTTCGATAGGTTTTAAACTTTTCTTTAATTCTTAAATCATATATAATTTAGTCGGGATAATGAAAAAAGACCTCTTTCACCATAAACTGTATTAGAGATATCTGAAACGATACTGTCAGATCGGCTCCATTTTTGAATAAAGAACCTCCAAAGGTAGAAAATTCTATTTTCTACCTGTAGAATTTTCCGATGACATTTTAGAGGAAGGATGTATTGATTAAAATTGTAGGTATTGAAAAAATATTTAATTTTAAGCCTAACACGTCAAAATCGATAAACAATTTATCGAGATAATGGCGACAAACCCCCTTTTTTGCGCTATTTAATAACTGTTTATTTATTTATTTATTTATTTAAGCACTGAATAGGTACAATTTACAAAGTAAAATGACCCAATTACAAAGTACTTCTACAAAATTTAAATATAATATTAAAATCTACCTAATTTTAAATAATTAATAAAATTTCTTTTTTTAAAAGGACGATTATTAGCATTGAAAATGTCTGCCTCGGACTGTAGTCTGTTGTAGGAATAACAAAGCCTATATAATGGAGAGTTAAAATGATTGTTACTTAGGGCTTCTGTAGATAAGTAAAATGTATTTGAGTACCTAGTACCATAGATTGATAAAGAAAAATTCTGTCTATTTAAAAAACTAAAATCATCAATCGTACCGTGCACTATTTTGAATAAATACAAAATATCCATCATTTCCCTCATTTTTTCAAGTCTCATAAGACCATACTTCTGACACAGCTACGTGGCTGACATTATCAATTGACACACATGTGTTTCTTTTTAATACACATATTTAACAATGTTGTTTTGGATTTTTTCTAGAAGATATTTGTAACATTGATACTAAGGTTTCCAAATAATACATAAGCTAGTATGCTACGTACAGGGTGAGTCAACGATTGGATGAAGTAGGTTTGTGCCTTTTCGGTGAAATTTACAAAGAAACTATATTTATTGTTTGATACAGTTTATTTTTACGCAGATTTTAAAAATATTTAGGACTCTACAGGGTGAGCCAAAAAACTAGGACAGCATAAAGTTGTATTTTTTTAAATAGAACACCCTATATACGAATCGTATTTTCGATTTAGTTTATAATTTTAAATCTTTTTTATTAAGGGTTTCCTATAACAAAACTTTATAGTTTCTGAGATAATTAAGTTAAAAGAAAAAAAGTCACATTTTCAAGCATCAATTCAATCCTAGATAACGTTTTCAATTTTGTGACAAATATATTCAAATTTGGAATTTAGCAAGGCCAAGGATAAGTTAATATAATTTTTACCTAATATTTGCAATAAAAGCTACAGGGTGTTGAACACATCGGCTCAAATTTGAACAAGTTTAAATGAATAAATATTTTTTTTAAATGGTACACCCTGTATATTTTCATGTTATTTAATAGAGTAATAAAAACCCTAAAAGTTTTGTTCAATATATCCTATACCTATTTATAATAGTTTTTGAGATATTTCAGTTTTTCTTATTTTCCATACTTTTTTACAGAAATAGTCTTCATTATCATAGTAGCCATGGCAAAAGCAATGTAAAAGAACATTTTTCTGTGTGTCAAATTTATAACCGCAATCGCTTCTTTTGGTTTTTATGTAGTGTAGTTTGGTTTTTTTTGCATTCATGTTATATTGTAAATGAATTTTCCAAAGAATGAGTTAATAGATATTGCCTTCTTGCTCAAAGAATTTACAAAATGAAGTATCCTGATCGACGCCAGCCTAATACCCATACTTTTCAAAACTTAATGCAAAGATTTGATTCTTCTGGTACTGTTGATTATCCAAAACGTAAAGTAGTCAACAAACCAGTAACTAATGAAGAAAAAGAACTACAAGTATTGTTAAATGTTCAGGAAAATCGTTATATTGATAGCCGTCAATTAGCAGCATTATGTGAAACATCACAATCCACCGCTAATCGTACTACCAAGAAATATAGGTATCATCCATATCACATGGAATTACACCAAGAATTGCATGGACAGGATTTTAAAAGTCGTGTAAACTTTTGTCGTACAATAAATGCGGAGATTCAATTAAATCCAAATTTATTATGCAAGGTAATGTTTAGTGATGAAGCTACTTTTAGAAGTAACGGTGCCGTAAATAGACCCAATATGCATTATTATGCCACAGAAAACTCATTTTGGATTAGAGAGGTGCAACATCAAAACCACTGGTCATTAAATGTTTGGTGTGGTATTCATCATAATCGAATTATTGGACCCCACTTTTTTAATGAACCACTAAATGGCCATAGTTACCTGAACTTTCTACAAGAAGAACTACCCCAACTGCTTCAAAGTCTCGATAGGGATGAGTTCGACAGTATGTGGTTCCAGCACGATGGTGCGCCTCCGCATTACCATCGTGAAGTTCGTGCGTTTTTGGACCAACGATATCCGCAAAAATGGATTGGACGTGGGGGTTTCATTGAGTGGCCACCAAGGTCTTGCGACATTACCCCATTAGATTTCTTCCTATGGGGTTATATTAAAAATAAGGTGTATGTTAATCCACCAACAACAGTGGAAGATATGCGAAACAGGATTAGGGATACCTGTAGAACAATAACGCCACTAATTTTGTTCAGGGTCCGAGAAAATCTGCAAAAAAGACTAAATTTGTGCATTGCACAAGAGGGTCGTTTATTCGAACACTTATTAAAAAGAAATAATTAATCTCAGTATTTAATAGGTAATAAATAAAACTATTATAAATAGGTATAGGATATATTGAACAAAACTTTTAGGGTTTTTATTACTCTATTAAATAACATGAAAATATACAGGGTGTACCATTTAAAAAAAAAGATATTTATTCATTTAAACTTGTTCAAATTTGAGCCGATGTGTTCAACACCCTGTAGCTTTTATTGCAAATATTAGGTAAAAATTATGTTAACTTGTCCTTGGCCTTGCTAAATTCCAAATTTGAATATATTTGTCACAAAATTGAAAACGTTATTTAGGATTGAATTGATGCTTGAAAATGTGACTTTTTTTCTTTAAACTTAATTATCTCAGAAACTGTAAAGTTTTGTTATAGTAAAAGATTTAAAATTATAAGCTAAATCGAAAATACGATTCGTATATAGGGTGTTCTATTTAAAAAATACAACTTTATGCTGTCCTAGTTTTTTGGCTCACCCTATAGAGTCCTAAATATTTTTAAAATCTGCGTAAAAATAAACTGTATCAAACAATAAATATAGTTTCTTTGTTAATTTCACCGAAAAGGCACAAACCTACTTCATCCAATGGTTGACTCACCCTGTATTTTTCGTTGTATTTTTCGTGCGTAATTATTATATGATATTTTAATATCTTTCTTAGCATGTGCTCTAAAATTAGTGTAACTTTCTTTCATTTCAAGATTTCCTGTTTTTTTAAATTTTATTCTAAACTTGTCTTTCTGTTTTAAATGTTTTGTCTTTTATCTATCTATGTGTTAAACCAAACGGGATAGTGCCTTTTTTTCTTAGTTTTCGGTGCACAGACATCAAATATTTCATATAATTTTTTATAAAATCTTCAGTGGCGATGTCTACATTTTTATATTTTTCCAGGAAAATCGAAATATTTTTTTCACAAAAATTCACAGTAACAAAGGGATTACAACAGAGATCCTATTCAGAATTAACATAGCAGCTACTTATGTACTAAGTATGTACTAAAAAATTGAATGAAGAATATCAGAAATTGAGACTTAGAGCCAAAACATTTTACAACTAAACAATAACGAAAAAACATAGCATGTAAGAAGTATATAAATCTATGAATGACTTTCATAAAATGACAAAAGTAGAATTGTACAGAGAATTGAAACTATATCATCTCTAAATAATATTTTATGAAATTAAGAAGAAAAAGAAAATTAGAAATGTACGAAATCATTATTGGGCGTATCTTTATGTGTGGGGCAGAAAGATGAAAGAAAAGACTAGAAGAGGGGCTGAGAATTAGAGGAACAATAACACAAAACGTTGAAATGTAAATTGCACTAATGAAGAACATTTGCAAAAACTAATGGCAATCTGACAAAAGATATTTTTACTCTTCTTGTGGAAATATCCGTTGCTAGTTCATCACCAAACATGTGTTTTCTATCTTCATGAAAGTTATAAATGATAAACTTCGGCCGGTAAAATATCTTCTTCTTCTTCTTCCTCTTGTTATAGGCTTACAGCCAATTTTTTCCAACTCAATCATTCATTTCATTCGATGTTGAAATCCAGGACTCTCTCCACCTTTTAGGTGGTCTACCTATTGATCTTCTGGTTTCCGGTGTTCCATCTCGGGCGATTCTCGCTATCCTATTTTGCGCCATTCTTCCTACGTGCTCATTCCAGGCTTGAATTGCGTATGTGATCTCTTAATGTGTATCCCGATATTCTTCTTAGTACTTTCATTTCGGCAGTTCTTAGAATTGATTTTGTTTTTGTGTTGTCAGCTCTCGTCTCTATTGCGTACGTCATTATCGGTCGAATACAAGTCTTGTAGATTTTTGTGTTTGCGTCCTTGCTCATTTATGTGTTGTGCCATATTATATCCGCCAGGCTTCCTGAGATTCTATTTGCCTTGTTTACTTGGTTTCTTACTTCTCTTGTTCTGTCTTGGTTTGCGGATATCTCAACTCCTAAGTAATTAAAGGTCATGAGTTGTTCTATTGGTTTGTCATCCACTACTAGTTTGCATCTTAAGGGCACTTTGCTTATTACAATTGATTTAGTTTTATCGATGGATATTTTCATGTTGAATTGCTTGCTTATGGTGTGGAATGCAAATAGAAGTCTTTGGAGATCGTCTTCATTTTCCGAGACTATGACGGCGTCATCAGCGTAACATATTATTGTTATTTCCCCGGTATTCATTCTGTACCCTGGTGCCGCTCTTTTGACGTTCTCAATTATTTGGTCCATTACTATGTTAAACAGTAATGGACTCAGAGAGTCCCCCTGTCGTATGCCCAATGCTATCGGTACATCCTTAGTTAGGTTGCCGCTTACTGAGATTTGTGTTGTGGTGTTGGAGTTTAGCTGTTCAATGATGTTAATTAAATTGTTTGGGATGCCTTTAATTCACATTATTTGCAGAATATCTTCCAGTCTCACCCTGTCAAAGGCTTTAGTGAGATCTATAAAGCACATAAAAGCCGGCTTAGTAAATATGTTTTTATATATTCTCTAATTCCTTTTGAATCTACTAAAATACTTTCCGAAATAATATAAAAAACACTTTGGAAATATACTTACAATTCCAGCCAGTCCTACAGATCTATTGACTTCTTTATCATTAGTAAACTTAACGTAACAGTAAATACCACTCATCTCATCTTCCAAAATGTAATGTAGTTCCGTATTAAAAGCTGTTGTATTTTCTTCAAGCCAATAAAAATGTACTCTGGAATCTGTTTGTTCCACTATGTGGGTGCTTTCTGGTATAAATAAGTGTTGTCCATCTGCAAAAATATTAAATTAATAAATATGGTAATAATTATAGTCTTGATCTTTAGAACACAAAGAAAATTGTATCTTCACTTCGAGTTAGCTATTTAAATTCTATCTCTAAATATGTCAAGGAAAACCATAATGATAAACTAAACGCCTCAACCAAACTACCAGATTTCACAATATATTAAGCATTTAAAAATATCAGACAGGCCCTGGATTTTAAGTTTGTAAGTTATTTATTATAGAGTAATGAATGGAGTAGTGATAAGTAAGTTACAGCCTCTCCTACTTATTCATAAACCTCGTCTACTATTCAAACTGAACTCGATGCATCCTGTTTTCATTAACAAGACTCTGACGACCGAGTACACTATGAGAATATCAGTCTCTTGTGGTTGGTTGTTGAGAAACCGCGGTGGTTGCCTCCTGTTGTCACTGTCTCTTCCTATGCCATGAAATTAAACCACCCATTATTCGCAATTAAGCTAATCATCTGTATACCTGTTCCAACTATAAATTTATTGACTAAATTGTGGTTGTCGGACTTGCATTGTCTGTATTTTTATTTATTTTTACGACGTTTTGATTAGGTTGTATCTCTAATTGTTATCAAGTATAAACTGAATGTTTTGTTTTAGGGGATGTGTCCATTGAAGCGCAAAGTTTCGCTTCACTGTACGTATCTCAATGATTTGATGTTACAAAGTAGTGGTTGCCAAAGGTTAGGTATCTCAACACTCGGTTTACTAAAGATTCCATTATTCCATTCCATTTTATACGGTGTTGTTTATCCCAGGCGTGTTCTGCAAAACCTGATCTAGACGTTTCCACTTTTTGTGTATGAGATTTATATTCCTTAATTTTAACTTGTAGTGGTCGTTTGGTTTCTCCAATATAAATTTCATCACACTCACATAGAACTTTGTAAACACATTCTTTCTTATTGGTAGTTTTGGGTTTTCTTTTTGTTAAATGAGCTCAAAATGTATTTCCTGATTTAAAGGCTATTTTTATATTACAACTACTGGCAATTCGTCTTATTTTCTCCGAAGTTCTCTTAATGTACGGAATTGTGAAGAAGAAATGTGTTTCTTGCTGTCCAGCGGTCGTTGTTCTAAAGTTATTTATGACATCGTCAATTAGTTTTAAAGAATGACCATTCTGTTGTAAATCGAATTTAATATTTGCCACCTCTTTTTCCAATGAATCGGCATTATTTCATATAGATATAGCGCGATTACAGAAATTGCGTATAATTCCCCGTTTTGTTACAAACGAATGATTAGAACTATGATTAAGATATTGTCCAGTATGTGATGGCTTTCTGTATACTGAAATTTTAATAGTTTCGTTTGAACGGTTCACCATTACATCTAGGAAGATCGAACCACATTACCTCTGGACGGGGTGATGGACCTTTTGGAGTGTTGTCTGCGTAGTGCTTCCTTTCAAGAAAAGGTCAAGTTTTACGCTCAGGATGACGGGCTTCCGATGGGTTCTTCACTTTCTCGAGTCGTCGCCAATATATATATATATATATATATATATATATATATATATATATATATGGAATGGTTCGAAACTCATGCCATAGATACGACAACAGTAAAACGGAAAATCTGGTTGAGGTATGTCGATGATACCTTCATCGTATGGAAGGGCAATGATCAAGAATTTAATGATTTCTTGAAACATCTAAATACCATTTGACCTACAATCAAGTTTACCATGAAAAAAGAGGTAAATGATCAATTGCCCTTCTAGATGTCATGGTGCACCGAAACGAAACTATTAAAACTTCAGTATACAGAAAGCCAACACATACTTGACAATATCTTAATCATAGTTCTAATCATTCTGTTGTAACAAAATGGAAAATCATACGCAATCTCTATAAACGCGCTATATCTATATGCAATCATGCCGATTCACTGAAAAAAGAGGTGGCAAATATTAAATCCTATTTACAACAGAATGGTTATCCCTTAAAACTTTTAAAACAGCCTTTAAATCAGGAAATGCACTTAGATCTCATTTGACAAAAACAAAGCCAAAAACTACTGATATGAAAGAATGTATTTACAAAGGTCCATATGAGTGTGGTGAAATGTATATTGGAGAAACCAAACGACCACTAGAAGTTAAAATTAAGGAACATAAAACTCATACACCAAAAAGGGGAAACGTCGAGATCAGGTATTGCAGAACACGCCTGGGATAAACAATACCATATAAAATGGTCTGGGGCTACGGCAATATATATGGAACCCAACATGAAAAAAAGAAAATTTATAGAAGCAGCTTACAATAAAAACAGTAATGGAATCTTTAGTAAACCGAGTGTTGAGATACGTAATATCTGTCAACCACTACTTTGTAACATCAAATTATTGAGGTGTGTACAGTGATGCAAAACTATGCGCTTCAATGGACACAGTCCCTATATAAGCTCGTAGTTTTAAGACAAAACATTCAGTTTATATTTGATAATGATTTTCTAATCGTTGTATCTCTATACAACCTAATCGAAACATCGTAAAAATAAATAAAAATAAAGACAAGTCCGACAACCACATTTTAGTCGATCTTCAACATTGTCTACAACCTTCACACAAACCTTATAACTTTGTTTTTATTCATATTTTCTTAATGGTGAATTGTTATCATGGGACAAAATCACCTGGAGATAAACCACCTTCCTATTCGGATCTCCAAGGAAGAGTGCTGTCTATAACACCTCTTCGACTAATGTAGTGAGTATAAAACCAGGGAACCAATATTTCATTCTCCGTTTTAAAAAAATGTACACTTAACTTCACTATACGCATTTCAGCCTTCCTGAAACAACTGCTCTGTTAGCGATTCTCAATAAAACGAAAATTTTAGAGGAACACTCTTTGGTCGAAGAATATTCTGGAAAGGCCTTCATGCCAGCTCAAAGAAACAACATGTTATTTGTAATTAACTAACAACTAGCTTAATACAAGTACCACAAGCCATTCCAGAACATCTACAGTAGGGCGCATGCCTAACAGTCAAAGAAGATTTCTGTCAACAACTCGAAAAAAATTTCTCCATACAATATTTTTAATGAAAATCTGTAATTTTTATCGACACTAGAGGCAGACACCTGGTCTAGCATTTTAAGCTGAAATGGTTTGGGCAACATGAATACTAACTACCGATTACCGCTATCTACACGCACAGACCAAAAATAAATTTAATGGTCCTTGTTGTCATCCCGGATCAGAGTATTGACATGTATCAGATTATAATATTATACGAAACACTTAAAATAGATTCGAATTACAACAATTCCTATACTCTTCAAAATAAAAATGGTCATGCTTCCGAAAACCAAAGTCCCCGCGGAGGCATTTTCTCCGTTTGAATCAACTTCGTGATCAACGAATCGTGGTAGAGCTAAAATGAAAAAATCAAGAAAACCCATCAGACCAGGGCTTATCTATTTTTAGGTCGATGTGAAATAGAACATGGAGATTTTTGCATGAGAGCCTTCAGAATAACCTGAATAACGATAATTTTGATATGCGTCATTTCAAAAAGAAAAAAAAAAAAAGTATTCTTTTTTTTTTCTCTCATGTAACTTTGAAGCTATTCATTTCAGAGAAAAGTTGAAAAGGAAAAAAGTTTCGCAATTAAATTTGCCATAAAATCGACTTAGTCGGAGATCTCAAAATATATTTCCCTTACTGCAAAAGAGCAATAATTAAAAAAAAAAAACACGTTAAAAAGCAGTTTCTTCATAGTCAATTTTTTTCAACCATTTAAATTTCTCTGAGGACCTTCATATTAGAGCAAAGAAAACTCTATGCCATGATAAAATAACACGCTAAAATTCGTTAGGAGCGAATTGAGAGTTTTTGCACAATAATTTTTTAATCCGATTTCGTTTACAAAAATTGACTATATTTCAAGTTTGTCTGAGTCTAAAACATCACGTTAACGTATTTAAATTTATTTTCAACTCAAGTTTTCCAACACTTTTTCCAGTATCAAAATCGGATGATTTGGACGCCCTCAGAAATTGTTTAAAGACATTATTGATATTTTTGCTTCTAAACAAATAGATTATTTCGGCGGATTTTCATTGGATTTTTTTTTGCAATACATGGTTAGAAAGTACTTGGAAATACGCCTCTTTACGTGAAAAAAAATTTCAAATCCGTAAATTGGTTTCCGAGATACAAACTATCAAAGTTGACAGCCTGTTACGGTGAATCTATAAACAATACAGACCTGATGCTTGAACCTAAAACTTTGTCTTGCCGAGTTCTTTTTTGATAGTATTTAAATGTTTATGTTATCGGAAACTTTAATAAAAATTGAATAGAATATCGCCCACGCGCGTGAAAAATGAAAAAAGGGGGGTGGCGAGCTCCCATTTTAAAATTGAATTCGAATATTCAAAATACATATCTGAGAAAAATTTTCATTTTCTCAGCTTCTAATGGAGCAATCTTGATCATTTTTTTTAAACCGATGTATCGCGAATCATGGAGTTGAAATATCATAATACCATGTGCCCATCGTGCACTCGTTTTGTTATAAACAAATTTAGTTATTTATGCATCATACTTATGGAATACTGCACCCTATAGTATTGGACTTTCCAAGTGAACCTTTGTTTATTAATATAATTAAGCATACTATAACGATATATATTTACTTACTTACCATTGTTTAAACAATTGAAAAAAAATTGGTTTTAAATTATTTTATTCGTAAAATACAGATAAAAATAAAATAATTATTTAATATAAATCATACATGAAAATTAATAGTTTTAAGTTATAAGTAATACAATATTTTTACAAATATTTGGAGATATAATATTTTTGGAGGTGAAAGCCTGATGCTTTAAAATGTAACCGTTAACATGAAAGTGGTGGGGCGGGAGTAAGAAACATCTACTCAAACTGGCTTTCTAAAGGTATAGAATAGGCATTAAAGAGAATTAGTCTGTAGTTATTATGTGTCCCTGTTTGTGGAAAGATACTGGTTACAGTGTTACCAAAAATTGTATATTATAAATGTGCACGACCATAAAGTAATCATTTTTTTTGTTTTAATTTGTGTTTAATTTCAATTTACTACAATATAAAAGCTTGTATTTTAAGAAGGAAAGTAGAAGGAAAAATTTTAATTTGACCCAGCTCTCGCCGACAAAATTTGCAGCTGCACAGCATTGCTACAGAGTTTACTCTCAGGTGCAGAAATGGCTTGGTAATAACTAATAGGGCCCAAAAGACTGGGGTTAGGAAGTGCAAAAATCATGTTTGGAACCAGTTGAAACCACAGATATATTGTTGCCAGATAGTCTATTGAAAAAAACTGTAAATATATAAAAGAGTGTTCCAAATTATGTGGCTGTAAGCATAGATTAAAATGTACTGATTACTGCTCAAACTGCAACGAACAAACTTGCAAAAATGCACAAAACCAATATATTGACGTAGAACAAATTTCTAAAAATGTATTTGATTTTGAAGAAGGTGACAGAGAAATAGAAAATGACTGTTTCGATATCGATATACGATTAGATGACGAAGATTTCAATGAAAATGATGATTCTGGCATTTCACAGCCTAAGAAAGTCCGATTCGAATGAAAAAAAAAATTTTCTGCACTCTGTAAAGTTTGTAATATAATATTTAGTGCTTTATTGAACTTTTTGAAAATAATTTTTAAAGAATAACTATTTTATTTTCATTTGTATTTTACGAATAGAATAATTTAAAACCAAAATTTTTTTCAACTTTCCTCTAAAATGAATACCTTCATAGTTACACGAGAGAAAAGTTGAAACATACAGTTTTTTTCATTAATTTTATATTTTTATTAATAAAAACAATGTTGCCTAACTTTTTGAAATGACGCATATCAAATTTATTGTTATTCAGGTTATTCTGGAAGCTCTCATGGAAAAATTTTCATGTTTGATATCACATCCACGAAACCCCGATATTTTACAGATAAGCCCTGGTCTACATTTGCATCTGTTTTGCAAGTATTAACACTTTCTAGACAAGAATCAAATATAGTTTAAAATATGACTAAGAAATTGTCATAAAATAACTTCTTAACCACAGATATAACTCATTCCGAAACTCCACCAATCACGTGCATGTTCTATGAAAAGCAGATACATTTGCACTATCTAAAAACGAAACGCACGGCGAAATTGGGAGGTGGGGAAGGAAGTCTAAGATGATACAAAGTTACTCAGACCTCAAAGGCTATCACTTCTTAACTTCTTTCAAAGCGTGAAACTGGTATTTGAACAGAATATCTTATT
This sequence comes from Diaprepes abbreviatus, assembly GCA_034092305.1. Classification (NCBI taxonomy): domain Eukaryota; kingdom Metazoa; phylum Arthropoda; class Insecta; order Coleoptera; family Curculionidae; genus Diaprepes; species Diaprepes abbreviatus. Next base: position 662,495 of record JASJET010000116.1, read on the forward strand.
AAAGATTTCGATGGAATTCTCTTTATAGAAGATCAGAAAATCACAGTTTGATGGAAAGAGTAATACTCCAATATTCTAAACTAACAAATCCTAGCCAAAATCACAACATTTTGGATCTTATTCGCAATATGATATTTAGTTATAGTTTATTAATACTTTTCATTAAAAAAAAATATGCATGTTTTCATAGCATAATAAAAATAAAATTAAGCTCTCACTTTTTTTAAAATAAATATTGGACATATTAACTTATACTGTATTGCAAGACCACCCTTAACCACCGTTGAGAATGCGACACTAACGGATTTCAAATATTATTTTACTTACTTGTACTCCATTCTAAATAGAAACTCTTTTGTCCATGAGCGGCAATGTTGGTACCATTAACAAACAGCGTTTGTATCAGTGCATCTTCTCTAAAATTAAATGTAACCAAATCATTCCATATCTTAACCTGATTACCGGTAACTGTAATGTTAACGATTGCATATGCTGAAGAAAAAAGTAAAGAATACACCAAAAGAAGACGAAAATCTTTAAAATTTTCCATTTTACTGTAAATAAAATGAAAGTCCCTAGCTCATACAAAAACAATATGTATTAAATTAGTAACTTCCAGTATCTTTTATACTAAGCGATTCTTTTTATCACTGCCTTTATTTTTGAAGTGGATTATTTTCATTTGGTACTTCAAGCTATTTTTAAATTATTATCTTAGCAACACATGAAAATTTTTTGGAATTATTTTCGAAAATAGGAAATGCCTGTAATTACTTGGACCTGAATACTAAGAAGATCATCGTCCTGTTTTGCCCATTGTCTAGGTTATTGTTTTATCCACACTAACCTGAACTATAGATTATGTATGTAAAATAAATATATATATATATATATATATATATATATATATATATATATATATATATATATATATATATATATATATATATAAATGATTATAAGAACCTTATTGATACGCCCTCGTATACAAATATTCCCATGTGATGAGTCATCTTTATTATCATGTGCCGAAAGAAATATTATATCGATGAGTCATATTTTTAGATAGATTTCAACTTATATTCTAGATTTATTTAGGAGATTCCATAGGTATATAAATAGGACTAGGATGAGAGTTAAATTAGCTGTATACTAGGGTTTGAAGAGTGAAGATATTAAGAAATGGTTGTAAGATTCTAGAACATTCTATTTGAAAACTACGAGAGATAGCGAAAAACGGATTTTACCATTGGATTTATCATTTATAAGGAAGCCTAAAGCCGAATTTTCGACAAAGTTCTAGAAAATTCTATTTAAAAACTAAGAGAGATAACGAAAAACGGATTTCACCATCTGATTTGTCATTAACAAAGAAGCCTAGAAACGAATTTTCGACAACATTCTAGAAGATTCTATGGTAACCATTATGCAGCAAACAACCGAAATGGAACAAATAAAAGATTGGGTGATTTTATGGAACTTATAGAACAACATCGCCTTAAAGACAAACAAGAAGAAGAAGAACGTCGCCAAAAAGAGAAACAAGAAGAAGACAATCACCGCCAAAAAGAAAAACAAAAAGAAAAAGAAAGTCAATAAAATAAAGAATATGGCTCTTCAGATAAAGTAATAACCACCGGATAGAATATTAAACCTTTAACTTACAATAGTTAAACCTCTTGGACAATATACAGACGTAAATTTGAAGTGAAAATAACTGGAATTACAAAGAGATGGCTACTGCATTAGTAATCGCACTACGTGGACCAGAACTGGAGTTGTTGCAAACAGTTCCTATAACCAAGACTATGAAATCCTAGAAAAGGAATTTGGAGAGGAGCATCGGCGCTAGTTATATCAGTAACAGCTTAAATCAAGACACCAGAGAAATGGAGAAAGTTTGCAAAAATATGAAACAGATGTCCACCTTTTTCATCTGGCTTACCTAGGAGCTACGGAAGAATTCCGAGAAGAGCTTACAATCCAGTATTTTATTAATGGAATCAGAGATCAGGAAATACAGCATTTGTTTGCCCGGCGCCTCCACCACATTGTCACGCCCAGTTTTGAGGTGTGACTAGGGACGTAGCATTTAGGAATTTGGTCTTCAGAGGTTACACTCAAAATAAACTCTTTACTTCGGACTATATATAAAAAAATAGTTTAATTAAAAATAAACGACATTAACATTTTGGACTGTACATAATTGTCACTAAATCTTTAACTTACATTAAAGCTATCTTCATACTGGCACTCTTCACGGGGGGTTGTCACTAGTATACTCTGTTTGTCGACCTGCTCAGGACTAGGACACGCTTGGGATTTTCGCTCCACTAACAATTAACTAATTCGCGATGCTCTGCATCAGGTCAACTGATCCTTAAACTGATTGAACCGATTCAACCGATTGAACCGATTGAACCAATTGAACAGATAGAACCAATTGAACCCTGTCCCAAGCATGTCCGTCCTTTTTATCCTGTTTTGTTTTTTTCATCAAGTCAACGAATCGCCTTCTTACAACCTCGATCCCTCATGACCCGGAAAGCGATCTTGCTGACTTGGTGAATTTGCACGATCGACGGTCAGTGAATAAACATAACATTTCATAATTAAAAGGTTATTAAATTATAAGAGGTAACGTGATTGTTATTGTTAAAATTTAAAATAAAAGATTTGTAAAATTGGAAAATGCCAATTTATGAAATATTATGTTTTTATGTTTTTCCCTATGTGACAATATATATATAAAATCTTAATTTTCAAATTTCGCTCTACTCCGGTGGATTTATAGATGTTTGACTGCCATATTTTTCAGTCTGACATCGAAAAGTCGGTAGGTTTGATATCTTGCCGACATATTTCGTAATTTTTATTTCATATAAACAGCTGTTTCCTGCGAATATTGTCCTTGGTTAGATACAGCTCCACTGACGAGACCATTAGGAAGTCGAAACTTGTACGGAGAGAGAGAATTGAACTGTGTTTGCAGGAAATAAACTGTTTGTAAATATTTTTTCCTTTAACTGTCTGAAAGAAAAATAAATATAGGCAACTATTTAAACAAGACAGAAAATAGATTTATTTATTTTACTGAAATCTTAATTTTTTACTTTTGCACTACTTCAGTGGATGTATAGATGTCATTTGATTATCTATATTTCCCATTCTGACATCGAAAATTCGGCAGATTTAATATCCTTCCGATATGTCTCGTAATTTATGTTGTATATAGACAGTTGTTTCCTGCTAATGTTGCTCTTGGTTCGATGCAGCTTTACTGATGAGATCATTAGGTGATGGAAATACATATGCAGAGAGAACCAAGTTCAGAAAATAACCTCTTTAACAGGCTAAAAGTAAAATAGCTATAGGCAACTATTTACACACGGCAGTAAATAGATTTAATTATTTCTTCCTCAATTTTAATTTTTAAAGATCATTTAACTTATTTAGAGATGTGAGGCTATCTCGGCATATTTGAACATTTAATCTAAAGAAGCTTGAATACTAAATTAATTTCAGTTCTCTAATACAAATTTAATTCAATAAACATCATTCAGAATTTCCCTAAGTCAATATAGTTTTACTTACGTAATAGTATTTCCTGTGTTTTTTTCGGTAAGTTTTTTGCAGTTTTTAACGTTACAAAACCTGAGTGGCGCGCTCTATTAAAGCAAAAATATAGTGTGAATATTTTTTGTAGCCTCATTTAACCGTTAAACCTTTACAAATAGTTTGTCTTCTTCTTCCTCATGTACCTTCTCCATTTCGGAGGTTGGCTATCATCATTGCTATTCTGACCTTGGAAGCTGCGGCCTTGAATAGATCAGATGACTTGACGTTGAACTATTCTCGCAAATTCCTAAGCCAGGATATTCTTCTTCTTCCAACAGATCTTTTTCCCACAATCTTTCCCTGGATTATGAGTTGCAGAATCTTATACCTTGGACCTCTCATGAAGTGGCCGAGATATTGCAATTTTCTCTTTTTTACTTCATATAGGATCTCTACGTCCTTCTTCATTCTTCTCAGAACCTCCAAGTTGGTCACATGTTCTGTCCATGATATTCACAGCATCCTACGGTAGGTCCACATCTCGAAGGCTTCTAGTTTCTGCTCGCAATGTAAGTTGAGGGTCCAAGCTTCTACACCCTACAATAGGACTGGGAATACATAACATTTAAGCATCCGAATTCTTAGGTCCAGGCTCAGATCGCGACTACAGAGCAGCTTCTTGATCTTCACAAAGGATGCACGGGCCTTCTCAATGCGGATCTTTATTTCTGAACAATAGTCCACGGAACAGTTGACACTTGTACCCAAATAGTCATATCTCTAGACTCTTTCCAACCTTTCGCCTTCGACATACAGATGTTCATTGGGTACTTCAGTTTTGGTGACAATCATGTATTTGGTCTTCTTAACATTAAGTGTCAGACCATATTCTCGACTAGTTGTGGTGACATTATTCAACATATTCTGAAGGTCTTGCATGTTTTCGGCGAGAAGTACTGTGTCGTCTGCGTAGCGCAAATTGTTCAGTGGAATACCGTTAACTCGTATTCCACCGGTGTCATTTTCGAGGGCTTTGGCGAAGATTTCCTCTGAGTAGAGGTTAAAAAAGAGTGGTGAGAGAACACATCCTTGTCTCACCCCTCGCTCATAGTTTGTCTAGTATCAGTTAAAAAGTTCTTCTCTTCTTCTTCTACTTCTTGGAGATCTGTCGATCTGTTAATTCTGAAGCTGCCTCTGCATCTTTTCCTGAGAGGTAGATTGCCAACTATCTTTCCACCTTTTAGGGGGCCTCCCGGGAGGTCTTGAGCCGGGCGGGTTATTTTCTAGGACTATTTTCGGAAGTCTGTTCTCGTCCATCCGTCTTACATGGTTGTACCACTGCCTCTTATGTTGTCTTCCCCATCTCACAATGTCTTGTATCCCGCATTGTTCTCTGATATCTGTGTTTCTTACTCTGTCTCTTCTTGTTTTCCCCACTATTGTTCTCAGTGTTTTCATTTCGGTCACCCTTAGCATGTGTTTCGTCTTGTTAGTGTCCTCACGGACTTCCGTGCCGTATGTCATGATGGGTCTGATACAAGTCTTGTAGATTCTAATTTTGCTATCTTTGCGCATGTACGAGTTTGACCAGACTATATCTCGTAGGCATCCTGATAGTGCGGATGCTTTGTTAATCTGGCTCCTTAGGTCTTTAACTGGGTCGTGGGTGCTTGATATGTCTATGCCTAGGTATCTGAATTGCATCACCTGCTCTATGGGATTGTCCTCCACCACCAGCTTACATCTGAGTGGATCCTTTGCGATTGTCATGCATTTGGTTTTGCTGATAGAAATGTTCATATTGAATTGGCGGCTTACTTGGAAAAACTGGAAGAGTTGTCTCTGTAGATCGTTTTCTGATTCAGCAATAATTGCTACATCATCGGCGTAGCACACCAAACCCACTCTTTTGTTGCCCAGTCTGTATCCGAGATTGAGACATGTTACCTTGTTTATGATTTTATTCATGAGGAGATTAAACAAAAAAGGACTCAGACTGTCACCCTGTCTAAGTCCTCCCAGTGTTGGGATATTTTCAGTGAATTGATCTCCTGCCTTGAGCTTTGTTACGTTATTGTTATTTAGGTTATGGATTATCTTCGTTATGTTCGCTGGTGCCTTATTTTCCATTAATATATGTAGAATGTCTCCCAATCGGACTCTGTCAAACGCCATTGTTAGGTCAATGAAGCAGATATACGCTGGCATACTGTACTCTGTAGCCTTTTCTTTTATTTGTTTTATTATAAACACTGCGTCTGTTATTGACCGTCCCTTTGTGAAGCCCTGTTGTTCCTCAGCATTCTTAATTTGTGTTTCCAGTTTGTCCTTGAGAATACTCGTGAAAAGTTTCATTACTGTGTTTAAGAGAGTTATTCCTCTATAGTTTTGTGGGCAGGTTTTTAGTCCTTTCTTAAATATAGGTATGGTGATGCTATTATGCCATTCGTCTGGTGTTTCCGTTTCGTCTAAGATTTTGTTAAATAGTTGCGATAGTTTCCTTGCCAGTTCGGGGCCTCCATATTTTAAAAGCTCGTTGGGGATGCCGTCCGGCCCGGGTGATTTTCTGTTTTTCAATTTCTTGAGTTTTGCTTCTACCTCTTCGTCGGTGACAGTTCCAATTATATCTGTTTTGTATTCATTTATATTCGGCATTTCTTCAGCATCGTAAAGCTCTTTATAATACTGTTGCCATGTCCCTATTGGTACTCCTTTAGTCTGCACGAACTCGTTAACTTGTTTTTTTCTGTTCCGAAGTATTTTCCATATTTTCCTTTGAGCGCCATACAAGTCGTGGTCCATGTCGCTGGTAAAATTAGCCCAATGTTCTCTTTTGATTGATCTTATTCGTGCGTTTACTCTGTTTCTTACTTGGACATATTCTGCGTGAGTTTCTTCCGACGGTGCGCTTTTGTATATTAGGTAACATTTCCGTTTTGATTCAGAGAGTTCTTTTACCTCTTGACAAAACCACGGTTTGGTGTGGTTTGTCGCGTTTACATTAATTTTACGCTTTCCAATCGCTTCCTCCGCTGCTTCGTTGATGCATTTCGCAATATTTTGCCAGCTCTCTTCTACTCCCCATTCTGGTTTTAAATTTTTCTCTTTTAATTTGTTAGTAATCCTGTTCTCGTAGAGGAGTTTTATGCTCTCCGTTGTTAGGGACTCCAAATTGTACTTTTCGATGAACTGTGGTGGTTTTCTCTTTTGTTGTGGACGTTTTAGTAGTATCTTGCATAGAACAAGGTTGTGATCAGTCCCCAGCTTAGCGGATGTTAGGGCTTTGACGTCGAGTACTTGTGTGGGTGTTATCACTCGATTTGTGAGTATGAAGTCTAGCATCGATCGCTGGCCTCGATTGTTATTGAAAGTGTATTTGTGCTGGTCTTTGTGTGGGAAGTATGTGTTGTTGATCCTCATTTCATTTCTAGTGCAGAAATCTATTAGTGTTTCGCCGTTTTCATTAATTATGGCTTCGTTATACTTTTGCTTTATACCTGGTATGACATCGTTCCCGATCCGTGCATTAAGATCTCCGAGTATGATAATTTCGTGTTTAGTATTTATGTTGTCCATGACGTTTTGTAGTTGCTGGTAGAAGTTTTCAGTTTCTGCTGTGGGCTTAGATATGTCTGGTGCATATGTGCTTATCAAGTGTGTTGTTGTATATTTATCGTGCAGCAAAATTCCAACACCTGAGTGCGCTCTTTCTGATTTTGCTTTTCCACTGTATATTAGTATGAATTCTAAAAAGTTAAGATGAAAAATTAAATATGATGAAGCAATCGAATTAAGATATTTTAATAAATTTGTTGGATCGCCAATTTTGATCATAAGAATAAGAAATATTAAACTAGCCAATTATTTATAATCGAAATTAAAACACTTCTATTTAATGTATTTCTATCGGGAAGGATCGCTATATTACACGCCTCAGCATAAAATTAGCAGATGAAACTTTGTCTAAAAGGCCCCGCTTCTTATAGAAAGTGGAGCAGGTAGAACTACTTCTACCAGAAATAGTAATTTTACTAAGCAACTTAACAATTGAATAACTATTAGTTATTGCTACTCGTCCCATATTACTTGACTCGTTTAGAAAAAAACGTTATAAAGAATTCTAATTGCGCCTTGTCTTTCAACACAAGATAGCCATATCTACATCTTTCTTTTTCGACTGATAATGATCTGTATTCAAAAAGAAAATAAATTTCTAAAAACATGGAATAAATATAAAACATGTAAACAAAGTTGTTGAAGTTTGACATGACATTTTACATAAAATCACTCATTTTAATTCAAAGTTCAAGATAATTTTAAAGAGGCTACATTACAAAAGTTGCCCTTTCACCCCCTTTCAATTTATAATTTTAAAAAAGAAGGTATGGAACATGATCGGAAGAAGGAAACAGGATATAAACGAATATACACAATCCCAAAAAATTTCTGAGCACGAATGGGAAGAACACTTTAAAACATTATATAGAAATACAGATCAATCACAACAGAATAACTACCCACCCGAAAATGCATCTGAATATGACGAATACACCAAGGAAGTAAGCCTCCAAACGACGAAAGACACGATAGCCAAATTAAAAACGAGAAAAGCCCCAGGACCCGATAATATTCCCAACGAACTAATTAAATATGGTAGAAATGCATTACACGAAGAACTAACAAAACTCTTTAACAAAATAATTAAAGACCAAGAGATACCCCGAGATTGGAAGAAAAGTGTAACAGTACCTATTTTCAAGAAGGATGATAAGAAAATCACGGAAAACTATAGAGGAATAACTTTATTAAATTCAATAATGAAATTATTCACCAAAATCCTTGAAGGTATAATAACTTACTATTACAGAATATCAGAAGAACAGCAAGGTTTCCGCAAAAACAGATCTACAGTAGATGCCATATTCATCATAAGACAGATAGCAGAGAAATCTATTGAATTTACTAAGCCGGCTTTTATGTGCTTTATAGATCTCACTAAAGCCTTTGATATGGTGAGACTGGATGATAATCTGCAAATAATGCGAATTAAAGGCATCCCAAATAATTTAATTGACATAGTTGAACAGCTAAACTCCAACACACAACACAAATCTCAGTAAGCGGCAACCTAACTAAGGATGTACCGATAGCGTCGGGCATACGACAGGGGGACTCTCTGAGTCCATTACTGTTTAACATAGTAATGGACCAAATAATTGAAAACGTCAAAAGAGCGGCACCAGGGTACAGAATGAATACCGGGGAAATAACAATAATATGTTACGCTGATGACGCCGTCATAGTCTCGGAAAATGAAAACGACCTCCAAAGACTTCTATTTGCATTCCACACCACAAGCAAGCAATTCGACATGAAAATATCCATCGATAAAACTAGGTCAATTGTAATAAGCAAAGTGCCCTTAAGATGCAAACTAGTAGTGGATGACAAACCAATAGAACATCTCATGACCTTTAATTACTTAGGAGTTGAGATATCCGCAAACCAAGACAGAAGAAAAGTAAGAAACCAAGTAAACAAGGCAAATAGAATCTCAGGAAGCCTGGTGGATATAATATGGCACAACACATACATGAGCAAGGACGCAAAAACAAAAATCTACAAGACCTGTATTCGACCGATAATGACGTACGCAATAGAGACGAGAGCTGACAACACAAAAACAAAATCAATTCTAAGAACTGCCGAAATGAAAGTAGTAAGAAGAATATCGGGATACACATTAAGAGATCACATACGCAATTCAACAATACGCGAGGAACATGGAATGCAGGATATAGTAAGATGGGAACGGAAGCGCAGAAGAGCCTGGAATGAGCACGTAGGAAGAATGGCGCAAAATAGGATAGCGAGAATCGCCCGAGATGGAAAACCGGAAACTAGAAGACCAATAGGTAGACCACCTAAAAGATGGAGAAAGTCCTGAATTTCAACATCAAATGAGATGAATGATTGAGTTGGAAAAAACAGGCTGTAAGCCTATAATAAGAGGAAGAAGAAGAAGAAGAAGAAGAAAGGGTTAAAATAACGATGTTACCAATACTCATTATAGTGATCTCCATGATGACAAAACCAGCTAATTTTGATCTTTTATATTAAATACATACACTTTAAAACGGATGGCAAAAGTTCTTTAAAACAACTTTCTTTATTTACACCCTTAAATCAATTTGTGAACCAAATTTAGAGTTTCTTGGTCATATAAATGTACGTACGTATAGGCCACGTAGTCTTATAATAACATTTTGAGTTAAAAAGATTTTTCGACGTTATGCTGCAATATCATCAAAAATGATTTTTTTTTAATTTTAAAAAGATGAAATATATGTTGCAGGTGCTAAATATTTATGAGTTACGTCAATTTTGCAAGTGCCGAAGCTCTAAAATTCAATACACTTTTTTTTTATCGAGCCTGGTATAATTATTTAATTCTTCATTTTTTTTAATTATACCTAGATGTCTGAGATCATTTTTAAAATTACTTAAGAGTAGCAAACAGTTGTTTAAATTACATAAATTTGTGTAAAATATAAGTAGAGAAGTTATTTATTTATCTAATAGGTATTTTGGTTAATAATGTTCAATTTTACTAGAATATGGCGTTACTAATACCATAGGCTAACCCGATACTGTTACTCCAATGCTATAATTTTCACGCACATAACAGGGCACAACATTGGAACTCATTCATCCATTCCCTTTAAAACGTGGCAACGTTGCATATATCTTTTTATCAACTGAAAAGGATAAGCTCCTCCTTATTACTTACCTAATATTCAAGGTTGCCACTTCCTAGCAACCATTTCTTCAAATTACCTATCACCACAGCGTTGCCAATCAGTCATAAGATTTTACATGTTTTTATAGAAAAACAACCACAAAACTACAAACTAGAAGGTAACCTAAGTACATTTATTGTTTGAGAAAGGAAAACACCTGGAACAATGGTATAATATGATCTTATTCTTAAAATAATGCTCACAATGCTACATTTATGATGTGATAAAATATTAATTTATGAATGTTTGCATACACTGTTCGCATTTTACTTCATTTACATATGGAGATGCATATAGTTGTACGTTTGCTGAATGTGATTTCAGTATTACAACGGCATAATGTGGATATAACCACTGCTATTGCATCTCACACGGATGAATCCGTGAAAGCCGCATCAACGTATATACGCCATCCGGCAGGAAGTCGACGAAGCCGCGTTCAGTGTTGCATGCTTCCTTCCGATCTGTCCTTTACAGACAGGTGCATGTCGGTGCCCTGATGAGTCTAATAAGAGACGAAACATGTACCTCTGCCGTATCACTGTAGCAGGGAAGGTAAGTTTTTACTTTCTTCTCGGTGGAGTGGTACAGGTAGACCACCATCTCGATGATGGTGGAATAGGATGGATTGTGTTTTTTAGAAGTTCATCCAAACTGTGCAACCTCTAACATGGAAAGGATATGATTGAGCGAAGTTTGCATATACTGTTCGCATTTTACTTCATATATATATATATATATATATATATATATATATATATATATATATATATATATATATATATATATTTCGTTGAAAACTTTATATGTTCGACTTATAATTCTGTTGTACTCGCCATGAACAAAAAACTGTTCCAGCTAGGTTCTAAGAAACCGCCGATTTCGTAATAATATTAAGGATGTAAAAACTTACCCCAGTGCTGATATAAACTCAAACCATAATTTACTCTGCTCCAAAATACAAATTAAATTAAAGAAATCAACAAAGCCATCTAAACAAAACAGGATATGTCTCGACACCCTCAGAAATCCTCAAACACGTGAACACATATCGCAGCAAATAAATAACGAAATACACAAAATATCGAAAATACCAAACGAAAACAGAACCATTAACAAATGTTAGTACGATATACAAAACTCGATTTTAAAAGAAGTGAATGAGTCTCCGAAAACACCTAAAAGAAAGGCAAAAAATGAGTGGATGACACAGGAAATTCTTGACCTGATGGAGGTACGACGGAAATATAAAAATGGAGATACTAACAAATACAGTAAAGTCAATAAACTCATAAAAAGAAAAATTAAGCAAGCCAAAGAACTTTGGCTCGAAAATTCCTGTAAAGAAATAGAGAACCTCCAAAAAAAACACGACAATTTCAATCTCCACAGGAAACTTAAATATACCTCCGGAATCAGAAAACCAAAAAATGCTCATTTACTCAAAGATGCCGAAGGAAAAATCTGTAATCACGAACAATAGTGCAGAGAATGAGATACATCAGTAACCTTTTTGACGATGCTACTCGAGAAAACGCTGCACATACACATACTATATGCGGCAGCGAGATAGACAGGGGGCCCAGTATATTGAAATCAGAAGTCAGAAAAGCAATACAGCAAGCCAAAAATAATAAGGCACCTGGACCAGATCAAATCCCTGCTGAGCTGCATAAACTTCTGGATGAGGAAAATATTTCCTACTTAACCACTTTCTTTAATAAAATTTACAACGAAGGAATAATACCAGATGATTGGTTAGAATCGCTGTTTATCACACTACCAAAGAAAACTAGACCCACCAAATGCAGCGACTTTAGACTGATTAGTTTAATGAGCCACACACTTAAGATACTTCTACGAATTCTACAGAACCGAATATTCCTTCTATGCGAAAGTAGAGTGAGTGATGAGCAATTTGGATTTAGAAATGGTCTAGGAACCAGAGAGACACTGTTTTGTATGCGCGTTCTCCTGCAAAAAAGTTGTGAGTTCCGAAAGAACATCTACGTCTTTTTCATCGACTTTGAAAAAGCATTCGACCGAGTACAACACGATACACTTTTCGAATATCTGCAAGCAGCAGGTCTAGACCACTACGATATAAGACTGCTAAAACATCTGTATTACAATCAAGTAGACTCTATCCAAATTGAAAACAGTCGTATTCAAAGTCTACCCATTAAACGTGGAGTAAGACAGGGTTGCGTTTTGTCACTCTGTCATTTTAATGTGTACTCTGAAGAAATTTTTAGGGAAGCTTTGGAAGACAGAAAAGAGGGAGTAAGACTGGGTGGAGAAGTAATCAACAATATTAGATTTGCTGATGATACGGCCATTCTTGCAGAAAGCATCGAGGATCTCCAAACATTAGTAAATCTTGTCAATGAGGCGAGCTGCCGAAGAGGCCTTAAAATCAACATCTCAAAAACAAAGTGTTGGAAAAATTAATGTAGATAAATGTCAACTTTGGCTCGATGAAGAGAGGATAGAGCGTGTAAACCATTTCAGATATCTTGGCAGTTGGTTGAATGTGAATGGGGACTCAGATGAAGAGATAATAGCTAAGATCGAAATATCGCTTAAGGCCTTTATGACATGGAAGCCAGTTCTATGCAACAGGAACCTGTCAATGCATATTCGTAAGAGGGTCCTGACATGCTATGTATGGTCTATTCTGTTATACGGTTGCGAGACATGGACACTAAAAACCACCACGCTAAACAAACTGGAAGCTTTCGAATTGTGGTGCTATCGTGGAATCCTAAAGATATCATGGGTTTCGCACACTTCCAATGAGGATGTTCTCAGAATGATGGATACAGATCTCTTGAACATTATAAAGAGGCGGAAAACAGAATACTTCGGCCACATAATTAGAGGACCTAAATACCATCTACTTCGCCTTATAATACAAGGAAAAGTGAAAGGAAAAAGATGGATAGGCCGAAAGAAGCTTGCATGACTACATAACATCAGGCTGTGGTGTAATTGCACGGTGGAGGAACTATTTCGCGCTGCAGCCGATAGAGAAAGATTTCAGGAAATTGTAAACATGATGACCACCAACGTCTGAATACGGACATGGCACCTAAAGAAGAAGAAGAGCTAGGTATAGGGACAATCTATATAGACAAATAGTGAATATTCTTGCTTATGTACTGAATGAATCAACAACGTAGCATCGTATTTGGAAAAATTAGCCCATTATATAAATTTGAAAGATTCAAATCGCATTACTTTCAGTGATATTCTAAAGAACAGTCACTGTGAGACTGCCTATTATATGTACTAAATTTCTGCTTGATTGAAAAATCGGAAATGGATAAGTCGACAGGCTACAGACCATAGGCCATAGACACCGGTGGAACTAAATAAAATCGTTTAAAAATGATAAAGTACAGCTATCCATGGACTTATAATCTTATTTTAATAAAAATTTTTATAAAAAAAATTGAACCGACTTCTGAAAGTGCTCTAAAAAGTGAAAAATAACTATACATTTTTATACGAAATTGAAATTTTTTGAAGTTGGCTCCAGACTAATATCTGACAAAATGTGAGTCGCAGAAATAGATTAAAAATACTTTATTTGTAAATATTAGAAGTTAGTTATTTCATTTAGAAATAATTTGGCACCAACTTCCAAAATTTCAATGACATATAAAAATTTAGAGTTATTTTTCACTTTTTGGAGCACTTTTAGAAGTCGGTTCAATTTGTTTTATAAAAAACTTATTTTTCAATTTTTAGGTTTGAATTCATAATGATATCCATAAATTATTTGAACTAAGTACTAATCGAAATCAGTGTACCTCACACGTGCCGACGCAGGAAGAACCTGAAGCTACAGTATTCACTACGGCAGAGGTTAATATCCCACCTCCATCCATGGAAGAGACCATTAGAGCCATTAAGAAGCTCAAAAATAACAGATCGATAGGTCGAGATAATATCTTGGCAGAAACTCTGAAACATGGAGGGAACGATCTAATCACACAAATACATAACCTCGTGAAACAAATTTGGAATCAAGAAATCATTCCTGATGAATGGAAAGAAGGGGTAATAATTCCACTCCACAAAAAAGGGGACCAAATGCAATGTAAAAATTACCGAGGTATTGCTCTACTAAACCACGCCTATAAATTATTCTCCAGCATTCTCCTTCAACGTCTCTCTCCGTATACCGAGGAGATTATCGGAGACTACCAATGTGGCTTTCGAAGCGGAAGATCAACAGTTGACCAGCTGTTCACTATCCGACAGATGCTGGAGAAATGTTGGGAATTTAACAAAAACTTACATACCTTGTTCATAGATTTCGAGCAAGCATATGACAGTGTTATTAGGATAAGGTTGTGGGAAGCTATGGAAGAATTTGGAATCCCGCACAAGCTGATTAGACTGTGTAGAGCGTGCCTGGAGGGGGCAAAAAGCTATGTCAAAATTGAAGGAGAGTGTAGCCAAACATTTTCTATCAACAGAAGATTAAAACAGGGAGATGCTTTGTCGCTAGTACTGTTTAACCTTGCACTGGAGAAAGCCGTAAGAACAGTATCAGTTGACGCCGAGGTTTTTGGGCCAAGTGGCCCTAAACTTATTTTGGCCTACGCGGATGATATGGGCGCGATAGGAGAAAGCACAGTCAGTGTGAAGGAAAACTTCATAAAGACAGAAAAAGAAGCTCAGAGAATAGGGCTCCGAATAAATGAAGGAAAGACCAAATTCATGCATGTCTCCCGCAACCCCGCCCGAGACAGAATCAGGCAGAACGTCACCATGGATGACTATAATTTTGAGCATGTGCGAGTTTTCAAGTACCTGGGCGCAGTGATAACGGCAAACAATAATATGCAGGAAGAGGTTAAACAGCGCACCACACAAGCAAACAAATGTACATTTGCGATACAAACCTTGTCTAAGTCAAAATTTATCACTAGAAAGGCAAAAATCGAAATTTATCGAACAATAATACGACCAGTAGCAATCTACGCCAATGAAACATGGACCTTGACAGTTCACGATACGGAGCTGCTAAGAAGGTTTGAGAGAAAAATCCTGCACATAATATATGGCCCATACCGAGACCTTGAAACAGGCCGTCACATAATGAGAAGCAACATAGAGTTTGCGCAGTCAAAACGATCGACTAATAAAACGGGTATGGGAGGAAGCACCACAAGGAAAAAGACCACTGGGATGACCTAGGCTTAGATGGAGAGATAACATCCAGAAGGATCTAGCTAGGCTTGAAGTTGACCAGCGAGAATGGAGGAAACTGGCACAAGACCGTTCTAGGTGGAGGCAGATAGTCGAGGCAGCCAAGACCCACCCTGGGTTGTAGTGCTACGGAGTCAGTCAGTCAATCATATTGAGTTTGTAGACGCCCCAAGATCACTGCAATATCAGTTTTTAACAAAATCGGAAAATGTAAAATGTTCAGTCCCTCATATTGTATCTTATCAACCTAATAGTTGTAAAAATTATCTTCATATTCGTAATACGCGACCCCGAAAACCCCCTAATACCAAATCAAAAAAATTCGAATAAGGTGAAATTTTCAACCCACCATAATGGATCCGCCATATTGAACTTCAAAAAAATAATTTTAACGTGTTAATCTAATCTAAATCTAAACCCTTCAAAGCTCCCCAGTACCAATTTTCGATGAAATCCAGAAATGTTAAATTTCTAGACCGTCATATTACATCTAACATATTAGATTTCCTTAAAACAATTTTATATTCGCTACTTACATCCTGCAAAATGATTTAATCCCACCTTTAAACCAAATCGAAAAATGTAAAATTTTTAGTCCGCTGTATTGGATTCGCCATATTGAAACATGAAGAAATACTTTTAAACTCATAATTTACACCCTCAAGAACCCTCTATATCAGTTTTGGAAAAAATCGAAAAATGTGAATTCGCCAGATTCAGTTTTTCAAGAAATATTTTAAATTCGTAATTAACACTGACACAAACCCCCCCAATACTGATTTTAAGCAAAATCGAAAGATGTAGAATCTTTAATCCACCATCTTGGATTTTTTTATCCGCCATATTGGATACGCCATATTTTTTTTTATAATTTCAGTTTCGTAAGGTGCGATCCCAAAAACTTTTCCATATCAATTTTGAAAAACAATGGAACAAAATTAATTTTTTATCCGTCCTATTGAATTTTTTAAAAATAAATTTCGATTCGTTATGTGCGACCCCGAAAACTCCCATTTTTGGAAAAATTTGGGTAAAGTTAATTTTTTTGGCCGCCATATTGTCAGCGCCATCTTGAATTTTACATCACCAATTTCATCCAAAAAAGTATGTAACCATCGCAGCAACTTCCTGAACATAACGTAAAAAATTTCATTCAAATCGGTGCCTCCGTTCGGGAGTCGACGAATTGAGAACCTCCTTCTTTTAGAAGTCGGTTAAAAATTCTCCCGTTAAAGTATGTTAAGTTTATTGTGATTTTTAAAAAATAATTTGACAACTGTCAAAACATAAATGTTCCAATACAGTATTTTTTTAATGACTTTAGAATTCAAAAAGCGTTTCCAAAATAATTGAAATTTTCTAAATAAGTTTTAACACAATAATAGAAAAATAGAATCAATTCAGAATCGACACATTTTAAAAATTGTTACTACTTAAAGAAAAGATATGCCAGTGAAATGAAAAAATGTACAACAATTGCATACTTTATCTGACTTTCAAACATTGACGTCCGAGTCATTATCAGTTAACGTTTTTGTATTTTTCTAGTATTTTTTTTGCATTTATATATTTTGGTTTTATCAGGATAGCTATTTTAAATTATTTATAAGTACTTATAAGTACTTCGAAATTAAGTAAAAGTAATTTTATGAATTTACATTAAATTATTCACTTATAACTGGTTTTCCCAAGGGTTCTTGTAGCCACTCAAAAAATAAATTACTTTAACACACTTATTATGTTTTCGTATCGTCATCTACCTAGTTTTTTTTTGTAATTGTTTTTAAAGTGTTTATAGACAAGATCACACAACACAACAATGAACCTATCAACAAATCAGAACTTTCTTTATGCCCATGCAATGAGTGTAATTAATTTTAATTGAAGATAAATGGGCTTATATCCTAGTTCAAATTTATTGTGGATTTGAATAATAAAACTTTTTTCATAGTTAAATTGTTAATTTTAAATAAAAAAAAATACACTTAAAAATAAACAGATGATTCGCCTTTTGTAACTGATATCTGCAGCTTCACCCAAAGTCTAATAATCTGCTGAATAGCAGAGCTTCACTTTCTTTGATACCCTCGTTGCATGTCCAATATCTCCCGACGAAAGCCTCAAAATAAGAAAGTTAGAGAAGTCCCAGATATCACAAGATTTCCATTGGATATCCAGAATAGGTACATATAATGTCCTGTATGTCCATGGACCGTTTATGGATGTCCATTAGATGTGATGACCTGTAATCTATATGGACGTCCATATCTGAATGTCCAGTGTAAGTCCATCAGACGTCCATTAATTAAATTTCGGGTTGTCGGTAATATCGGATACTGTAATATCGGCCTGTAGAATTATCATTTCTTAACTCGCCGGCCCGCCATGATCACAAAATATCCCTTCAGATATTTTGTGCCCATTATTGTGTTGACGTCGAGCTAAAAAAGACCTTTGGAGTTTTAGTTGAGCTAAAATCAAGTGTGCTTTTTATTTGAAGAAGATGCAACCGTTAAAGGTAAGTATAGTGATTTTCAATTTAATTTTTTTAATTATACCAAAAATTACCGAACGAAACTACAGACATGCCCGACGAAAAGCTGATAATTTAGTATCAAACTCGCACAAATTTGAAAGTGAACAAAATATTCAGTATCAAAACACGTATGTTAAAATATAGCTTTTGTAGCTATACTTTTTCATACAATCACTTATTTAAATGGAAATTACTACAAATAAGTGCAAATGTTTTGATAGGCCAATGAATTTTGTATCTTGTTGGTTAAAATGGAGCACAGATAGAGTTGTAAATTTGTGTAATAATAAAATTGTAAATTTTAGAGAAAATTCTCTCTGACAAAGTCATTATTGAGTAATCAGTATAATAATATTGCTGGAATTAATAAATGTTATCAAAATTTATAATGGAATAAAAGCTATAGCAAATTTGAATAATTATATTAATTTTTTTATGACTATTTTGGATTAAAAACTAGTAAAAGTTTACATTGATGTGTATTTTTGTGCAGTATAATTGCTAAAAAATATATAATAAAGTTTTGACAGTTCGACTCTAGGTTTAGACTTATAATTTAATTTATTTTAATTATTTTTTAGATGAGTTTTCCACAGATTGGTCCAAATAAAATTCCTATGTGAAAGCTAATTTGTACCAAATTAGAGAGGATATTCAGGTAATCTTAAATAGGGAAAAAACAACAAGTATCTACAAAGAATTTTCTGCAGGAATTCAACTATCCTTGTACGTAAGAAAATAATCAGCTGCCTCAAGTCACATAAGATCTTCAGGACAATTTAAACTTTAAAGATGCAGTAAGTTTATTACACTTCTCCTAAAATAAACGCTGAAACTTACTCGAGTAATGCTTCTTTATGTGTATGAGTCTATTGATAAAAAAAAACTTAATTTACAGGATTATTTTATATATATTTTTTTACTTTCATTCTTAAAGTCAAAAATATTCTTAGGTTAGCATATGTGGAATTAACGTTTAATTATCTCAATAAAGTAATATAATTTTAGGTTTTGCAATTAGCGAAAATTGGAGGAAATTATACCTATTAACTTATTAAAAGATATTTTATTGTAACAATGACAGATAGCTTTTCCAAGAATTATACATATGATGGAACAGTAAAGTGCCCTTTAAAGAACTTATGTTCACTATTTGTAGGTAAGTTACCACTTAAATATAAAAATTTGATGAAAAAAATCTCTCTGTTTTATTTGTCATACTCGTAAATAATAAGAACAAATTGGGTGTCAGATTTCACACGTTGAACTCTGGATCCTCTTGTTCTGATAGTAGCCAGACAAAAAGTGTGTCAAAATTTTTTTTCTGGTCTGTTGGTTTAAGCACTCTAAGCAATAACGATGCATTTGGTTATATATATATATATATATATATATATATATATATATATATATATATATATATATATATATATATATATAGAGAGAGAGAGAGAGAGAGAGAGAGATTTAAATTCCTACAAAACCATTACTATGGAACCAGATAACTTATTCATAGCGATCCTTCTACAGCTTGAACAATTTAAATCAATTGAAGCTATATTTTGTAGCACTTGCAATTCGACTAATTATAAAATTTTATATTCTTATATAGTATTGTATTAAAAACTTGACAATTGTAATCAATAAGTGTAATTTGTGGATCCAGTTCCTGTTACCTGGTTCGCTAATGTAATTTATGTCTGTTTAATTTTTGGGACTAATAGGGCCATCTATGGTTACTTGTTATCGACGTTTTGATGACATGAGTGGTCTGTGTCTTCAGAAGTGCAGATTAATTAGCTACTGTAAGCTCTCGGACCCTAAGCAAATTCTGAAAATATCTACCATTCACGTTAGCGGAACGTCAAGAAGAGGGAACAATAGATTATGACCTATTTATCCAAAAAGCACAATACCATCGGATAATATGTCCACAATCGGGTCAAGAATGTACAATATATGGACATTCAAAATTAGTCCTATTAATATCCAAAAATGATCCATACTTGGACAATATATGTAATCCAAAAAGACATCCATGAGTGGGACAATCGTATAGTGCAGTGGATATCCATAGGATGTTGGTGAACAAATTCTGGACATCCCATGGATACCCAGTATGTCCAGCTTTGGATAAACGATGGATATCCAGTGGACTGAAGTGTGCTATTTGGGTTGTTGCAACACTACATTTAAATCGACTCAAAATCACGTGGATTAAGTTCCTGCACGACAGTCAATTTGTAGGGATTCAATTTAAGTTCTTCATTAAAGATTCCTCTCATAGAACGAGAAGACAAGCCAACAGCAGCTGTATGTTTGCGAGCAGAGCACTAAGGAGATCGCAGAACAGAAAGTCTTACCATGTCGATGTTTTGGGATGACCTTGCTGTTCGTAGAAAGCTAGGTTTTTTCTTCACATTACCAGTTTGCCTGAAGTTGTTTACTCATAAAATAATGGATTGCTAGGGGGAACAGGACCATAGGGCACAATATTGATATGGGTACGGAACGTACGTTACGTGGCAATGATTGAACGACCGTTAAACAAGTATGCCTCGACAGCGAACGCGAGCCCCACTTTCGTCCACTCAACGATGCTGAGTAAACCAAGCGGAACTACAACTTTACACCCCGGTCTCTCAAATGTACCTACTCCCACCCACCTCGGAGTAACCATCGCTTCAGAGCGCCAAATTCAAATAAGCAAGGTGCTCTGCCCTACCTTGTACTTTTACTTGAATGAATGAATGAATGAAAAAGGGGTGGTGATACTAGATGATCAATGCCTAGGCCTCCATTGGGCCATTTACATCTCACCATAGCTGCAGGTTATTCGAGGCCGATCGCCTTTGCGAATCCAAGCAGCTTCGTTAATTGAACTTGCATAACTGCTTCCAGTAACAAAATTGTATCTCGAAAATATCTCTGTCTCAATTCGTTGAGTGCTGGGCACTCTCTGAGGATATGGTCAACAGTTTCATCCTCCTCCATACACTATCTATACGTCGGGTCGTCATCTATACCGATTCTATAAAGATGGCCCCTGAGGTGACAATGTTCTGTCAACAATCCCACCACAATTCACAGCTCTTTCCTTCCCAAGGAGAGAAGCTCCCTAGTATGCCGTGAGCTAAGCCCAGTTATATGTTCCTTAGTGCACCTCATCCCAGGAGCTCTCCTCCATGATTCAATTAATTTGCTTTCCAGCAACGATTTTGCCAATAGAAATTGGGACAGATAGTATTTGTTGGGGTCGATACGGTTCAGTTGCCGAACCCAACTTTGCGAGACGATCTGCTTCCTCATTCCGTGTATGCCCGAGTGACCCGGAACCCATACGAGTCTGACTGTGCAGCTGTTCCTTGTCATACCATTTAGTACGTCCTTGCACTCAGACACCAGTCGCGAAATTACGAGACTGGATTTCAGTGCCAATATCGCAGCCTAACTGTCTGAGAATATATTTATTACCCTATTCCTGTCTATATCCCTATCACAGAGATGGGCCCACTGCAGAATAGCATAAATTTCCGCTGAAAAGATTATCGCACATTGTTCGAGAGGGTAGTAATCTCTGACTCCTGTGCTTTTGCCGAATACTCCGACTCCCGCTCTTTCATCTTGTTGAGATCCATCAATATACCACCAGGATCCATTTTTTGGAAGATTTTATTCTCCCTCCCAATCCTCTCTACTTGGCAGAAATATCTCCAGGGAGAGGTTGGGTTTTAAAAGCGGCGTCATGTAATCTGTTCGCATGGGGAGTGATGGAGACCGCACTTCCCCAAACACCTGAATAGCCGCCCGTCCCAATTCCAAGATGTTCTAGGCAACTAAAACGATAAACAGTCTTCATGGCCTCATTTTCTATGTATAAGTGAAGAGGAGGCAGATTCACCAGGACTTCAAGAGCCCTGGTGGGAGCAGTTCTCATCGCACTCAATATTGCTACACAAGCAATTCTCTGAACTTTGTCAAGTTGAAGAATGTGTTTGCGCATTGTTGTACTACGCCACCATACAATAGCGGCGAACGTTATCATATCCAAAATAGCACTTTAGGTGTCAGTCCCCATATACACCCAAAGGCTCATGTAAAATCCCAGAAAGCACATATGGCTTTCTTGGTTCGAGCCTCAATATGATCATTCCAGCTCAGTCGTGAGTCCAGAATTACTCCTAGGTATTTAACTGTCACCTTAAATTGAAGAGTTCTTCCCACCAAAGTAATCGTGGGAAATCTCCCCATCTTCCTCTTTTTTGTAAGGAGTACCACGTCGGTCTTGTTCGGGTTAATCCGAGCCCCTCCCCGCTTGTTCCGTGATTCAGAGGGCCCACATCATTGGCCCCTCCAAGTCCCGAACATCGCTACCAGGGCACAAAATGACCACATCATCATCATAAGTCAGTGTATACAAACCGGCATCATTCAGTTTACTCGACAGGCTATCCACAAGGCTCCACAGCAAAGGCTATAGCACTCCTCCCTACTTGACAGTGCTTTAACAGTTACATTGTTAAGTTCAGCATATATTATTCTCTAAGTTAACATTGCTCTGGTCCATGCGACTACTGTCGGTTCAGAACCTCGTCGTTGTAGAGCATTGCATATCGAATCGTGAGACGTGTTGTCGAATGCCCCCTCGATATCGATAAAGGTACTTGAGATAGATCGTCCACCCAACAGCAAGTTTTCGACTCTTGTGACGAGTCGGTGTAGCGCAGCATCTGTGGATTCTCTTGCCTGATAGGCAAATTAGAAAAGATGTCCTTTTATTTAACTAAAATAAAGAGTATCAGACTAAATCATGGATTGGATACAGTTATCTCGGAATAAGGCGTCTGAATTAAGATATAGGGACGTCATAGTCATAACGAATCCTATAGAAAATCCATCTAAATAAGGACTGATGCCTAGTTAGACTTGAGTTTAGTAGAGTATTAAAATTTATTAAGCATACTAAGTCGGCCGCATCCATTGAATTGTTAACAGTCTTGAATTGGAGCTGAAAATCCTTACGTCTATTATAATATTCCTGTCCTACATTCTATAATAATTTTTATGTGAATTGAATAAAGCAGCGACCAATATTTCAAGGACGGACGAACATAAATACACAACGAAGTTCCAGATGAAAGTCGATACTAGGGAGAAGGATAAATCAAAGATGCTTAACTGCTTGCCCAATTATTCTATTAAGTGAAATGAACTTCAGCTGCTGATCGAAAATGTACCTAGTTCCTTTCTCCGTGACATTCAATGAAGAGATTTCGTATTTACATCCAATTATTTACTTTTATACACTGATAACGGTCCACCAATATACTTCCTAGCCTCCGCAAGGTCATACAGTAACAGAGAATGACTAGGCTCTGGAAGGACCTGTATACATATTAGCAATCTGAAACCCCACTTCAATAGGCTCGATCAAAAAAGATTAATTTTTGTGGAACGTCTACTCCTCGATAATTATCCCCCACCTGGTCAATGGGGTTAGCTGTTGTCTAGAATTTTGAGGATCATAGATTTATGCAAATGCCCCTATAGTTTTCAATGTAACTTCTATCTCCTAAATTGTGAATTGAATATATATTGCTATATTTAAAGGTACTTGTACTCAGAAACAAGAAGAATGGAAAGAAGTGTTTCAATATCAAAGGTGAGACATCATTTGGTCGAGACGAAAATTAACAGCGTAACGAAAACAGTTCAGAAAAAAAAAACATCTGCCAAAGCGACCGACAATTCAGCCAGATAAATTTCTTCCAT
This sequence comes from Diaprepes abbreviatus, assembly GCA_034092305.1. Lineage (NCBI taxonomy): Eukaryota > Metazoa > Arthropoda > Insecta > Coleoptera > Curculionidae > Diaprepes > Diaprepes abbreviatus. The sequence continues at coordinate 686,384 of JASJET010000116.1, forward strand.
CGCTTTATAAATTTGGATCGTATAGTTTCTGCCTGAATAAACAGAAGCAAATAGATTTACAGTATCTCCACCATTATAGCCTACCCTTTCATTTAAATTAATAAATTCCGGAAAGTCGTCAGATTTCTAAAAATTTTGTAGATAAATATTCATTTAATTCTCGATTATGTGAAGATAATTTCCATGGAACCTTAACCGAAGATACGAAACCCTGCATAATAACAAAGACCACCAGCATGTTTATACTGAGCATGAACAGTATCAATTTTCTGCTAAACTTCACCAAAAGGGGCAGTTATTGGTTTTACAAGTTTTAAGAAAGTCAAACATACTGAATACGCACCCCCTCCATTCACTAGCGAAAAATAAAAGGATTTAGAAAATACTATTTCAGTTTTTTGAAAAAAAAATTTTTTGTTCTGTCAATTTCAGCTCAATCACAATTTTCCAAAAACCTTTTTATTCTCCAGTCTCTAACGACACCACAAATTGTTGCAGTGTTTTTAGTTACGGCAAAATTAAAATATTTATAAAGGCGTAACAGAGCCGGTGCTTTTCGAATTTCAAATGAAAAAGTTCAGTGCTCAGCCGCAACATTATTGTATGAAAAAGCACTAGAGTCGCTCGCCGCCAGTTCAACAGCGCTCGGCTTTTTTTTAGCTCGATGCACAAATATTCATGGTTTATTTTTTTTTGTGTCATATCATCTTTTTCCGAATTTTCAGCTTCGCCAACATACTTTTTTAACCGACTTCTAAAAGAAGGAGGTTCTCAATTTGTGAACTATGTATTTTTTTTACGTATATACACCGATTACTCCTGAACGGCGGCACGGGTTTGAATAAAATTTTTTACGTCTTGTCCAGGAAGTTGCTGCGGTGGTCCCATATTTTTTTGGACGAAATTGGTGCAGTAAATTCCAAGATGGCGCTGACAATATGGCGGCCAAAAAAATTATTTTTATCCGATTTTCTCCAAAATTGGTACGAGGGAATTTTCGGAGTCGTACACAACGAATTTAAAATTATTTTTAAAACATTCGATATAGCGGATCCAATATGGCGGACAAAAAAAATTAATTTTGCCCAATTTTCTTCAAAATTGGTGTGGGAGAGTTTTCGGGGTCGCAGATAACGAATACAAAATATTTTTAAAAAATTCAATATGACGGACGAAAAAATCAATTTTCTCCGATTTTCGCCATAATTGGTACAGGGGAGTTTTCGGGGTCGTACATAACGAATCTAGAGTTATTTTTAAAAAATTCAATATGGCGGATCCAATATGGGGGACGAAAAATCAATTTTGTCCGATTTTCTACAAAATTGGTATGGGAGAGTTTTCGGGATCGTGCATAACGAATTTGAAATTATTTTTTAAAATTCAATGTGGCGTACCCAATATTGCGGATAAAAAATTAATTTTGTCCGATTTTTTTCAAAATTGATACGGGGGAGTTTTGGGATCACATATTTCGAAGCTAAAATTATTAAATATATATATATATATATATATATATATATATATATATATATATATATATATGTATATATGTATATATATATATATATATATATATATATATATTCCTTCTATCATATCCTTACCGTATTAGAAGTTGCACAATTTAGATAAATTTCTACAGAACACAATTTATCCTATTCCACCACCATCGAGATGATGGCCTACCTGTACCACCATATCGAGAAGAAAATCAAAACTTATCCTTCCCGCTACAGTGATACGGCAGATGTACATGTTTCGTCTCTACTAGGCTCATCAGGGTACCGACACGCACCTGTTTTTGAAAAGGACAAATCGGAAAGAAGCATGCAACATTGAACGCGGCTTCGCCGACCTCCCGCCAAATGGCGTATATATGTTTATGCGGCTTTCACGGATTCCTCCGTGTAAGATGCAATAGCAGTACAAGTAGGCCATCATCTCGATGGTGGTGGAATAGGATAAATTATGTTCTGTAGCAATTTATCCAAATTGTGCAACCTCTAATATGGTAAGGATATGATGGAACGAAGTTTGCATTTACTGTTCGCATTTTACTTCATCTATACACGGAGTTGCATATAGTTGTACGTTTGCTGAATGTGATTTCAGCACTACAACGGCATAATGTGGATATATCCAGTGCTATTGCATATCTTACACGGAGGAATCCGTGAAAGCCGCATAAACATACATATATATATATATAAATATATATATATATATATATATATATATATATATATATATATATATATATTTAGTTAGTTATTTTCTTGGGAATACGGTTCATTTTTATTGAAACTACTTATATAAATAAAGTAGTCATACTTATTGTATATATATATTTTTCAGGACGTTTCGATTCTTTCGATCTTTTTCAACTGAGGGTTTCGGCGGATGCTACAAAAATGTACATTTTTAATATTATTATACATAGAATAAGAGGTTAAAAACTTATCATTAATATAGATTTTTGTTTTAAACAAAAATTAATTACATCACAAACCAATTGTAATGACTCACTCTTTTGTATATTCACTTTTCACAAGTATTTTTTAAAGTACAATTAGAAGAATGGACACTACATTTTTAACCCTTGACTTGACTGAATGTGGAACCCAGATGGTATATGTTTTAGGTACTTTAAGTGGCGTAAAAAGTTTGGGTCTTTTAATTTAAGTGATATATTTCTGAAAAAATATCTTGATTCAATTTAGAAGAATTGAAAGCGGAGAATTATTCTTATTTATTGTTTTATTTATTTTAGAAATTCCCTTACATTGGTTTATTTTAGTACGTTGAAATAAATTTGATTTAGGTTATTGATGTCTGTTTTATCGTTTACGGCATTCGAATTTTTTTTATTGCAATCCTTTCGTAATATTCTCGTTTTCCTTTGTTAGTTTCAGTTTTCAAGATTTTCGTATTTTCATAGTCAAAAGTGTGCTTGTGTTTCATTTCGTGTTTTTTTAGGGCTGTAATATTTTTTTTGTCATATTTATGTCCATTTAGACGATTTTGCAGATAGTGACTAGTTTGGCCGATATAATTCGATGGACAATCCTTGCAGGGTATTTGGTAGACAACATTTGATTTTCTGTTTTTTGGAATGTCACTTTTTAATTTGCTGAAATTGCTTTTAAGTAAATTATGGCCCTTATGACTAGTGGTTATATTATGTTTTTAAAAAAAAGTTTGAAAGTTTTCGGAAAGTTTTGGTATGTATGGCAAGGAAAGATATTGTTTTTTGGTTTTATTGTGTTCTAAATTTTCTGTTTTAGTGTTTCCATGTTTGTATTTTTCTAGCCTTTCTTTAAAAATTTTATTAATTAGTTTATTTGGGTAAGAGTTTGTCACAAGGACCTCTTTTGCTTTTTTGATGCAGTTATTTCTAAATTCGGGACTACTACAGTTGAAAAAGATTCGAAAGAATCGAAACGTCCCGAAAAATAAAAATATATATACAATAAGTATGACTACTTTATATATGTAGTTTCAATAAAAATGAACCATATTCCCAAGAAAATAACCAACTAAAAATATATTTAATGGTTCAAGAAAAATTAATTCCTATATATATATATATATATATATATATATATATATATATATATATATATATATATATGAAATTGCGGGGTTCTTGGGGCGTATACAAACTCATATGCAGTATAAAATACATCGAGCGAAGAAATTTACGTCTTAAGTTCTTTAAATATCAATATTTGAAGGTTTTGGGGCCTATATTACTAATTTAAAATTAATTTGAAATTTAAAATAGAGATGTACTATGACAGACTAAATATAGGTTTGACACTATTTCAATGGTATTTGGAGAACTCTAAGAATCAAAGAATTTTTAGTGGTTCATTTTAGGGTCATTTACAAATTTGGATAAAATTGGTACTTTTTTGCCACCTTGGAGTCATTGTGAGGTACACCAATCTCGATTAGTACTTAGTTCAAATAAAATTTTTTATTAATAAAATTGAACCGACTTATAAAAGTGCGCTAAAAAGTGAAAAATAACTATAAATTTTATATGAAATTGAAATTTTTGAACTCGGCGCCGAATTATTTTTAAATGAAATAAATAACTACTAATATATACAAATTATGGTAAGAAAGGAATTACAAATAAAGTATTTTTAATCTGTTTATGCGAATCACATTTTGTCAGGTATTAGTCTAGCGCAGACTTCAAAAATTTCACTTTTTAGCACACTTTTAGAAGTCGGTTCAATTTTTTTTATAAAAATTTTTTCAGTTTTTTTTTCTTAATTAATACTTCAAACATATACACCTCAAAATAATTTTTCCCTTTCTCACTCAAAAAAACTTGCAAAACCTTAAGGTCATTAATTTTGTCTTTAGTGATACCCGAACAGACCGATTTCCATCGGCTGAACTGGCGGTTAGCGGCTCGAGCACCTTTTTATAAAATACTGCTGAGGCTTCAATTTTTCATTTAAAAAATTTCCATTTTGGGGAAAACTATCCAGATTATTACTGCTTTTTCGAATTTCAAAAAATCGAAAGTTCGTCGTTGAGCTTTATCATCTGAAACTACAAAAGCTTCGCTACGCCTTGATAAACATTTTAATTTTTCCGTAACTAAAAAGGCTACGGCATTTTTTCTTACGTTATTGATGTCGCTAGAAATTGGAAAATTAAATGGTTTTTGGAAAGTTATAGCGAGTTGTTCATAAAAGATATTGGTAGTAGAATCTTCTTTTTAAATTTGTAGTTTCTCGACCAGATATGAACAATGATTTGTGATATGTTTTTGTAGTCAAATTATTGTTGAACATAGCAATAAACAAATTGCTGTACGTGCTTTTCAAATTGTGAAAAAAATGTTGCGGTGGTCAACAGTATACTACTAATCAGGAATATTAAAAATCAGATTGATTTTTAATGTACCATTAATATTTATGGAGTTATAGCACGAAACAAATTGCGACTGTCATTTGCCGCCAAATTATTGGTTGTACAAAAAAACACATGGTAGCTTTTTTTGTTTATTTTATTGGACGAACATTGTTCACATACAAAATTTTTTGCTAACATACATATTTTTTGCTTAAATCTATACAACATATTTATTCCGTTCTCCGTTTCTTAGAAATCGATGGACAATCATTTTCAAAATCCTTATCGGTTTCATTATTATCATTACAATTATCATTATCATCATTAACACCATCATTATTATCATAATCATAATTATTTTCTCCCCTATTACTCTCATCGTCTTTGAAAGTAATATTACCATAATTTTCGATTGGATAATCGCTTACAATATAATCGGCAAATGTAGTTTATTCTGTATCTCGAAAAATAATAATGCTATCAACAAATGTGGCTATTTGCTTTATAGTATATCTCGATAAATATTAATGGTACATTAAAAATCAAACTAACTTTTAATATTCCTAATTAACAGTATACTGTAGACCACTGTAACAATTTTTTCGCAATTTGAAAAGCACGTAAATACAGTAAAATTATAATTATGCCTATAATGTTTAAAAGTGCAACAATTTGTTTATTGCTATGTTTAACAATAATTTTATTATATTCATTTTTCGAATTTGAAGCGTCCGAGCCACGTTTCTTTCCGCGTGCCGCAGGCCGAAAGAACGCTCTCATCCACTGCTCACTTCTCCTCATGAGTTCGTACTTAAATAATCTCTTTATGTTAATAAACAACTGACTGACTGGCTGACTGACTGACTGACTCCGTAGCACTACAACCCAGGGTGGGTCTTGGTTGCCTCGACTATCTGCCTCCACCTAGAACGGTCTTGTGCCAGCTCCCTCCATTCTCGCTGGTCAACTTCAAGGATAGCTAGATCCTTGTGGATGTTATCTTTCCATCTAAGCCTAGGTCTTCCCAGTGGTCTTTTTCCTTGTGGTGCTTCCTCCCATACCCGTTTTATTAGTCGATCGTTTTGACTCCTTTGTATATGACCTGCCCATCGTACTTTATTTCTTAAACGATGTCAGGGCTGTTTCAAGGTCTCGGTATGGGCCATATATTATGCGCAGGATTTTTCTCTCAAACCTTCTTAGCAGCTCCGTATCGTGGACTGTCAGGGTCCATGTTTCACTGGCTTAGATTGCTACTGGTCGTATTATTGTTCGATAAATTTCAGTTTTTGCCTTTCTAGTGATAAATTTTGACTTAAGCAAGGTTTGTATCGCAAATGTACATTTATTTGCTTGTGTGATGCGTTGTTTAACCTCTTCTTGCATATTATTGTTTGCCGTTATCACTGCGCCCAGGTACTTGAAAACTCGCACATGCTCAAAATTATAGTCATCCATGGTGACGTTCTGCCTGATTCTGTCTCGGGCGAGGTTGCGGGAGACATGCATGTATTTGGTCTTTCCTTCATTTATTCGGAGCCCTATTCTCTGAGCTTCTTTTTCTATCTTTATGAAGTTTTCCTTCACACTGACTGTGCTTTCTCCTATCGCGTCCATATCATCCGCGTAGGCCAAAATAAGTTTAGGGCCACTTGGCCCAAAAACATCCGCGTTCTTACTTTCTCCAGTGCAAGGTTAAACAGTACTGGCGACAAAGCATCTCCCTGTTTTAATCCTCTGTTGATAGAAGATGTTTGGCTACACTCTCCTTCAATTTTGACACAGCTTTTTGCCCCCTCCAGGCACGCTCTACACAGTCTAATCAGCTTGTGCGGGATTCCAAATTCTTTCATAGCTTCCCACAACCTTATCCTAATAACACTGTCATATGCTTGCTCGAAATCTATGAACAAGGTATGCAAGTTTTTGTTAAATTCCCAACATTTCTCTAGCATCTGTCGGATAGTGAACAGCTGGTCAACTGTTGATCTTCCGCTTCGAAAGCTACATTGGTAGTCTCCAATAATCTCCTCGGTATACGGAGATAGACGTTGAAGGAGAATGCTGGAGAATAATTTATAGGCGTGGCTTAGTAAAGCAATACCTCGGTAATTTTTACATTGCATTTGGTCCCCTTTTTTGTGGAGTGGAATTATTACCCCTTCTTTCCATTCATCAGGAATGATTTCTTGATTCCAAATTTGTTTTACGAGGTTATGTATTTGTGTGATTAGATCGTTCCCTCCATGTTTCAGACTTTCTGCCAAGATATTATCTCGACCTGCCGTTGTGTTATTTTTGAGCTTCTTAATGACTCTAATGGTCTCTTCCATGGATGGAGGTGGGATATTAACCTCTGCCGTAGCGAATACTGTAGCTTCAGGTTCTTCCTGTGTCGGCAGGTTTAGTACTTCATCAAAGTAGCACTTCCACCTGTCCAGTACCTCCACTTTTGAGGCGATGATTGTGCCATCGTTAAGCTTTAGCATTGTGGCACTTCTTGGGCGGAATCCCTTTTTATGCCTCCCCACTTCCTTGTAGAACCTCCTAATATTGCCGTTCTGAAAATCAGCCTGTAAGTTAAGTACTTTTTCTGTCTCATGTTCTTTTTTCTTTTTCCTGATCAATTTACGTAGGTGTGTTCTTAGTTCGTTAAACCTAATTGTTGTCTGCTCTGATGGGTTATGAAACATTTTAATTCGTGCCTCTGTTTTGATGGCATCAAGATTTTTGCACTGATCATCAAACCAGGGATGTCGGCTGGGTTTTGATTTGGGGCCCAATACACTTCCGTTTGCTTCCCTGATGCTTTCCTTTATGTGCTTCCAGCTAGTTTCTATATTGTCAGTTTCTGCTATTCTGCTAAGGTTCCGGGAGATTCTGTTCTTGTAAGCTAGGCATATTTGTGGGTCTCGTAGTTTATTCGTGTCGTGTTGTGCCTCTATTCTGGATTTATTGTTTTTAACAACTCCACAGAGAAAGAAAACTGCATCTCAGCTTCTAGTGGTCGTACATATTTTTTTTTTCAAAATGTGCGTCAAAATCTCAGCTATCACGTCCGCTTATCGGCATCGAGGTTCGTTTTTTCGTTATAAACAAATAGAATAACTCTTCGAAAATTGTTGATATCGAAATGTCGATAAGTGGACGCGATAGCTGAAATTTTGACACACATTTTGAAAAAAAAAATATGTAAATGAATTGTTGATCTTAACTTGTTGAATTGAAGATCAACAATTCATTTCGTTCTTTTTTGTTATTGTTAGTACAAGTTTGGAACTTTCATTTGCGTACCCGCAGACCGCTGTGGACTGTGCAAAAAGCTATTGAAAATTTTTATTTGAAATTTTGCACATTTATTGTATTCAACAAGAGGGTCCTTCAGTTGCAGTATAAAGTTAAAGCAATATATTTTTCTATTGTATATAAACAATTGCAAAACAGCCATTTTAGCAGGTTTTTTTTTGCAATAACTAATGAACAAATTATCGGATTCAGATGTGTCTTAGCTCATTTTGTGGATATTTTCAATGCGCACAACTCTTGTTGGAACTTTTTTCTTCTTCTTCTTCAAGTGCCTTCTCCACTGCGGAGGTTGGCAATCATAATAGCTATTTTAATTTTTGAGGCAGTTGCTCTAAATAGTTGTTTTGAACTGCATCCAAACCATTCCCTTAGGTTTTTTAGCCATAAAAATCGTCGTCGTCCCACGCCTCTTCTGCCACTTATTTTGCCCTGGATTATGAGCCGTAAGATGCTGTACCTTTCTCCTCGCATAATGTGTCCGAAATATTGCAGTTTTCTCTGTTTTACTGTTATCTCGACTTCCTTTTCTTTCCCCATTCTTCACAACACTTCGGCGTTCGTAACTCGATCCACCCACGAAATCCTCTGAATTCTTCTATAGGTCCACATCTCAAAAGAGTTAAGTATTCTCATTGCCTCTCGATTCAGTGTCCATGCTTCCATTCCATAATATAGAACACTATATACGTAACATTTAGTCAGTCGTACTTTCAGGGCTAACGTTAGATCTTTGCTGCAGATAACCTTTTTCATTCTAATAAAGTTGGCACGTGCTTTCTCGATTCTGGTTTTTATTTCGACGGTATAGTCATTATTTTCTGTTACTAGGGTTCCCAAATAAGTGTACTTCTTAACTCTTTCTATGTGCTGGCCTCCTACCATTAGGGTTTCATTATTATTGGTGTTGTTTTTACTAATTATCATGAACTTGGTCTTTTTCGTGTTAAGAGAGAGTCCATATTCTCCACTGACTTTCAATATTTTATTCATTATCTTTTCTAGGTCTTTCAAACTATCAGCTATTATTACGGTGTCATCTGCATACCTAATATTGTTGATTAAAACTCCGTTTACTTTTATCCCTGCTGTTTCAGATTCAAGACTTTCCGATATGACCTCTTCAGAATAAGCGTTAAATAGTAAAGGTGACAATATACAACCTTGTCTGACTCCCCTTTGTATTTCCACATCTCCGGATATTTCCTGTCCAAATCTTACTGCCGCTCGCTGATTGTAATACAGACTTGATATCAACCTTAAATCCCTTTCATCCAAATTTTTGCTTCTGAGAATCTCTATTACTTTGTCATGCTTGACCTTATCAAAAGCTTTGTTGTAATCTATGAAGCAGACATAGAGGTCCTGATTGATATCCAAGCATCTTTGAGTAAGCACATTAAAAGCAAATAATGCTTCTCTTGTACCCACCCCGTTCCGGAAGCCAAACTGTGTGTCACTAATATCAAGCTCCAATTTGGAATGTATTCTAGCGTGTACAATTTTTAAAAGGGTTTTCAAAGTATGTGACATGAGACTGATTGTTCGATAGTCACTGCATTCTTTTGAATTTGCTTTCTTTGGTAAACATATGAATGTTGATGTTAACATTTCTCGTGTAAATTGTATTAAATAATCTCACCAATAAATCCAAATTTTTGTCATTGATCAGCTTCAACAACTCACCTGGCATTTCATCTGGACCAACAGCTTTATTAGTTTTTATCATCCTTAATATATAAATGACCTCTGCTTTAGTAATTTCAGGCCCTATGTCACCGCCCAGACTGTTTATAGAAGAATTTTCGTGTCTTTGATCTTCAAATAGTTTTTCTATGTATTCTTTCCACCTGGAACTTTTTTACTGAGAAACAATAGCTTTTCCTAGAACTCGAAAAACTGTTTTTCACATCTTAATTGTTAAATAAAAGATTTTCCCCAAAAAAGAAAATGAGACATAAGATACTACATAATTACTATTATCGTTCTGAAGGTTTCTACGTAATCAGAAATCTGAGATTTAAAAATCACCTCTTATGAGGCCTAATAGAAAAATTGAATCAATTGAGAAGCAAACGACGAGGTTTTTAGTATTCTCAAAGTTTTTATCATTTTAAGAAAAGAAACGCCACCAATGGAATACAAGACGTAATAGTAAATGATTTCTTTATCTATATTTAAACAATGAAGCCTCAGTCATTATCAGCCAACCATTTGCATTTTAATAAGTACGTTATTTGATACATTTACGTGCATATATTTTGGTTTTTCCAAGATTAAATATTTTAAATTAATATTTAAGTACTTACAAATTAAACAAATATAATTTCATGACTTTATATTAGTTGATTCACTTATGACTGGTTTTCCCAAGAGCTCTTAAATTTGCCAAAAAAAAAATAATATGATTCTCGCGCTCATCCTCTCATCTTCAACCCATTTATTGTTAATAGATTTTAGAGTGTTTATACACAATAACAAGCATGTAAGAAATTCCAGTTTGATTGATTTCATTTCAAAGTTCAATTATTGTACTGTTCTACATATTTAACATGCTTATGATTTTGACTAGACTAAATTGATCATCATTGATTTTAAAATTACAAAGATTTACAAAAAAAAATGGATGCCTATTTGACCAGACGATTTTATTCTTATGTAATTAGACGCCCTGAATCCGAATCTGAGGTCCGCTACCCTCTATCACGTCAGGTTCAAGGTCAAATGGAGTAAAAATCACTGAATAAATCTGAAGAAGTAGATATGTACGTTTTTAAGGTCGCTGAATTCGAATTCGTGGTTTGTTTAATACCTCCAAGTTGATTAGAGGTCATTTTAGGGTCATTATAAGGTCAAATTGAGAAAAATCCACTAATTAAATCTGAAAAAAAATGTAGGTTTTTGAGATCTCTCTTTGTCAATCTCTGTCCATCGACTCCTGGATGTAGGTCTCTCTCAATTGTTACCATCTTTCTCTATTCTTCGCGAGTCTCATCCACTGTTTGCCCGCCACTGTCCTTATGTCGTCTACCCATCTTTTTTGAAGTCTTCCCATGCTTCTTGTTGTCTCCCTCGGTCTCCATTCCAGGATTCTTCGTGTCCATCTGTTGTCCTCATATCGGGCTATGTGACCAGCCCATCGCCACTTCATCTTTGCAACCTCCTTCACGATGTCTTTGACTTTCGTTCTGGGTCTTATCTCGGTGTTTCTAATCCTGTCTCTTAATGATATTCCAAGCATGTTTCTTTCCATCGCTCTTTGGACTATTTCTAATTTTTTAGCGGACTTTTTGGTGAGTGACATGGTCTCTAATCCATACGTACACACCGGTAATATACATGTGTCGTATACTTTTCTTTGTAGATTTATGGGAATTGAATTATTTTTCAGGATGTATGCAAGTTTACCGAAAGCGGCCCATGTCAGCTGTTTCTTCTTTTTATTTGAGCATCCTGGTTTGATTTCCCTAGTCTGATGTCATGACCCAAGTATACATAGTGTTCGACGTGTTCTATCCTCTGGTTCTGTATTGTTATGTTTGCCTATTCGTGGCCCATTTTTTTTGTTTTGTTGTAGTTTATTTTAATGCCTACAGATACGGATACGTCATTTAGCTGTTGTAGCATTTCGTTCAATTCTTGGAGATTACTTGCTATTAAGATTATGTCATCAGCAAATCTGAGATGGTTCAAGTATATTGCGTCGATGTTTATACCTTTGATGTCCCATTTAAGTTCCTTAAAAATGTCCTCTAGGACTAGGGTGAACAGTTTTGGCGAGATAGTGTCCCCTTGTCTCACTCCCCTTTGTAGTTTTATGGGGTTCGTTTTCGTCTTGTCGTCCATTTTTATTTGAATGGTTGCATTTTCGTATATGTTCTTTATGATGTTTATATGTCTTGAATCGATTCTTGCGTTTTCTAAGGATTGTAATACTGCCCATATTTCAACGGAGTCGAATGCCTTCCGGAAATCTACAAAAGCCATATGGAGCGATGCACTTCTCAATTAGTATTCTTATGGTGTGTAGGTGATCTGTGGTGCTAAAGTGTTTTCTGAATCCAGCTTGTTCGACAGGTTGGTAAAAATCGAGTTTATTTGTTATGCGGTTGGTTATGATTTTGGTTAACAACTTGTAGGTGTGTGATAGTAGGGATATTGGTCGGTAGTTTTCAATATTTGTATTGTCCCTCTTTTTGAATATTAAGATTACTTCGGAATTATACCAATCCTGTGGAATTTTTTCCTCTTCAATTATTTTATTAAATAAAATCTTCAATATTTGTTCTATTTTTCTGCCGCCAATTTTCAGCAATGCTACTGTAATTTTGTCTTCTCCTGCACATTTATTGTTCTTTAATTTATTTAGTGCCATTCTTATCTCTGAGTTTGTTACTTCTGGAATTTACTCAGAGCCTATGTTGAGTATGGTTCTTTTTGTTTGTTGTTGCTCTTGTTGTGCGTGTGGCGAGTATAGCTTGGTGTAGAATTCTTCTATGGCTCTGCTTATTTCCTTTTCGTCCTGGACGGTCACGTTTTTCGCGTTTTTTATTTTTATTATTCTTGTTTTGTCTCTTGAGTTTTTTGGTTTTAGTACTTTCATGTTGCAGTTTTCACTTATTGTGTCTTTTATTAGTTTATTGGTGTAATTTCTATTGTCTTTTCTAATTTCCTTTCTCACTTCCTAGATTAGAGTTTTGAAACTGTCTGTTGTTCGATCTGTCCTTTCTCGTCTTTTTTTGAGAAGTCTCAAGGTATTTGGTTATAGTTTGTAGGTCTTTGTTATTTTTGATTTTGAGCAGACTTTTTTAACCGATGTGTTTATGGTTTCTTTTATTTTGTGTCAGGGTTTCCGTGGTTGGGTAGCGTTCTTATTTGATGAGGTTGTTGCGTTCTGTTCTCATGTGTATCTTGATTTTCGCTCGTACTAATCTGTGGTCGCTTCCGGTATAAAACTTATTCAGTGTTGTGACGTCGGTACATATGTTTTTCCTATTAGAGAGAATATAGTCTATTTCGTTTTTTGTTGTTTTGTCTGGTCTGGTCCAGGTGTTGTTTGGGTTTTTTTTTATAAAAAGTATTGAGGCAAAATAGGTTTTCGTTATTCAAGTAGTTGTATAACATCTTCCCTCTCTCGTTCCTATCACCCAGCCCGAAGTGGCCAGTATAGTGTGTGTCTCCCTGCTCTTTCTTTCCGATTTTTGCGTTAAAATCTCCTGTAAATATTACGAATTGTGTTTTCTCTTTTCTGCTTGCCGTTACCAAATCTTCATAGAAGGTTTCAGCTTCTTCGTCTTCTGAGTTTCCGGTCGGTACATATCCGTGTATGATCTGTAGGCTGTATGTTTTGTTTAAGTTATTATAATGTATATGACCCTGTTAGATACTGCGCAGTATTTTGTTATTTCGTAGGGAAACCTTTTATTTATCAGAAGTGCTACCCCATCTACATGGCTGTTTTCGTCTGAGTTCTTCTGGAATAGGGTATGACCGGATTTTAAGGTCGTGCATTTCTGTCCTAGCAAGCGAGTTTCGCAAAGTCCTAGTATATCCCATTTGACATTGGCTAGTTCGTGTTCTAGTTCGTCGAGGTGTTCTTGGGTCCTAATAGTTCGTGTGTTGTATGTGGCTATATGGAAGTAAGATGGATTGAGTTTTCTTTCTGTATTTTCAGTCGAGTATTTGCCTCCCCCAGAATTCATGAGGCTGATTGATTGCAAGTATGAGATTTTGAGTGGTTTACTCTACTCACCTGGGATAATCTCGTGTTGATACTCGATTTCTTCATGTTGAGAAGTTTTGGTATCTTAAAACGCCCCGCTTGCCGAGCGGGTTGGCGAATTGTGGTCTGGGATATTGGAAAGGGGAATATTTGGGTTCAGATAAGGAATTGAGAGTGTGATAATGGTTTCCCTATGGGTGCTAGAGAGTAAAATTGAACCCAGGCTCGCGTAAGGTAGGGGCGCATCCCTGAAGTAGATCTGTCACCTATTGGGATTATAGATGAGTATCTACCTGCTACCTATTTTGATATTGTTGAATCCTAATTCCTGCTTTATTTAATCCTCCAAAGTCAGCCAGAAATCATTTCAGGGTAATTTCAAGGTGAGATTGAGAAAAATCTGAATAAGAAAATATGTAGGTTTTTGGGGTCGCTGAATCCAAACTCGTGGTTTGTTTAATCCCCCAAGGTCAGCCAGAGATCATTTGAGCGTCATTTCAAGGTTCAATTTAGAAAAATCTACTAAATAGATCTGTAAAAGAAGATAGATAGACTTTTGAGAGCGCTGAGTCTGAATTCATAGTTTCTTTAATACCTCAAGGTTAACTAAATTTTATTTCAAGGACATTTCAATACCAAATTGGAAAAATCTACTAAAAAAGTCTGTAAAGAACCCACGCGCAGCTAGATCAATAACGGTTGCATAGCAGGTGGGCACGCGGATCAAATTTGTAAGCCTAAACTCAAGCTCCCAAAACCTCGTACCCCACGCACAGCTAGATTGATGTCCGTTACATAGCAGATATGCAAGCGGAGTTAGTTATTATAAAATAGTAATCCGAGACTCATGCTTCCAAACTCACATAACCCACGCACAGCTAGACTGATATCCATTACACAGCAAACAGGGGAGCGGATCGAGTTTTTAAGGCGGAACTCAAGCTGCCAAGACCACACACTCTGCGTGTAGCTAAATTGTTTGTCACTATACAGCAGACAGGCCACTGGACCAAGTTTTTATAAATATGCCACAACATAAGCTCTCATAACCACATATTCCACGCGCAGCGAGATCAATCCCCATTACGCAGCAGACAGAGGCGAAAAACAAGAATTTATGAGTGTATGAAATAAATCCCAAGCCCTTCGAAAACCATATACCCTAGGCACAGCATGTATGAGAGTTTGGGGTTTGTGTTATACACTTATAAAAACTCGCTTCACTAGCTTAGCTGTTATGTAACTGATATCGATCAGCTACGCGAGGGGTATGTGGTTTTAGAAGCTTGGTTTTCGTCTTGACAGCTCGCTCCGTTCACGTGCCTGCATGAGGACATGGTCTTGGGAGCTTGAGTTTCGGCTCAAAAACGCGCCCCGCACGCGCTCTGCTTGCCTGTCTGCTATGTAACGGATATTGATCTAACTGCGAGTGTTTTCTTTTTAACCGACTTCTAAAAGAAGGAGGTTCTCAATTCGTCGACTATGATTTTTTTTTATGTATGTACACCTATTACTCCGGAACGGCGGTACCGATTTGAATAAGATTTTTTACGTTATGTTCAGGAAGTTGCTGCGATGATCTAACTCATTTATCTTTTTGAAATCACTCGTGGTTCTTAAGCTCATCGTACAATTCATTTTGACTCTACTCTTCCTTATATGGACCTATGGCGTTTTTATATCGGCAGACGTTATTCTCGTTCTTTCTTGTGCGTTCGTGAACAGTCTTGGTTCGTCGAAGTAGAAGTTTCCGGCTCGTTCGAGAATGTACTCGCATCGTCGCGTTACAGACTATTGCCTGTTGTGATTTTTTTCACGAACTCCCTTTATAAAGCTCGCGAACCACTGCTTGGAAAAAGGTTGGATTTACACTTTCGAGATTGCATAAAGGCAGTTTTACTTCACAAACCGAATATTTTTTTAGGCAGTTTTATGTTGGGTTGCGATTTCTGTTTTGTAATGTTTGGAAGCAAGTTTGAAAGGGTAATTTATTCCGTGTCAGTAATAACTGAGGGAGAAAGTATTTCTTAATTTAAAAAAAAAGAAAAATCGATGGGTTACTTATTTGACCTTGAGCCGAAAATGTCAACGACTGCATAATAAATCTATTTCAGTCTACTATTGTTGTTAGTAGTCATTTATAAGTTGTCACTACTGTCAACGTATCATCTCTTTAAGATTTTTTTGACGCTTGAAAAGAAGAAGCGTGTTGCGCAAGCTTGGATTTTGAATCTTGAATGAAAACCAATTTTGCCTTAAGTTTTTCCTGTTTGATTGAGCTGAAGAAAACAAGACTTCCATCCCGATTGATTTGAGTCATCCTATAGGATTTGGGGCTGAAAAGTTATTTGAATTGTCCCGGTAATTGTGTTGAGTTGTTGAGTTGTAGTATTTTTTGCCTGTTTGGTGTTTTGTGCTATTTTTACCGGAATGAACCTAGAAACAGGGATTATGACAGTTTTTGCGCAGTATGTTAATTTAATTTATAATTTATACTTTTTTGCTGTTGTTAATTTGCCGAAGACTTTTTTTTATCTAACTTACGCTATCACTTCACTTTTTATTTTTAAATTAAAGGCTATTATTATTATTATTACTATCTACACTAAGTTTTATTTGTCCCACAAGCCCACTTGCGTTTATATTTTTTGACGTACTTGTTAATTTATTGGGGTAAAGTTGAAAGCTAGTTCCTAACGACAGTGCAAAAGGTTTCTACATTCGGCCTAGTTTTAGATGCAGTGGCGCCCTGAATAACCACCCTTACTCTCTGGCGTAGGGGTAGTCATTTTTACATGCTGGTGTTGCTACTAGCCTTCAACTGTACTCTGTAATATATCGCTATTAATTAACTTTTCTTATTACTTGTGAGATGTTGCGCTTTTAATTGCCAGTGTAGCACATTTTAACTTAACATTCTTTAAAGCTTCATTGAGGTAGGTTTTAAAGAGAGTTGGTGACAGACAATATCCCTGGCGAAGGCCTTTGTTCACATGAAAGCTTTCTGCTAAGTTATTGCCGATCTTAATTCTGGAGAATGCTTGGTCGTATAGCTGTTTGATGGCTTAGATCGCTGTTTTGTTAATTGGAGACTTCTCCATCAAGTGCCATAATTTTTGGACTGGCACCGTATCATATGCTTTTGTGAGGTCAACAAAAAGCAGATGAACCTCTCTATTTCTTGCCACCTTCTTTTCATTATTATTAATTAAACTAAAGATATGATCTACACCCGATCGGCCAGCTCTAAAACCTGCTTGTTCTTCAATTTCTTGGGGGCCATATTCTGTTTCTACGATGTTTCTAAGCAGTTTTCCGTATACTCTACTCATTGTGCTGGTTACAGTTATACATCTATAGTTTGAGCATTCGTCGCGTCTTCCTTTTTTGTGGATTGGTGTTATCCAGCCTTCTTTCCATATAGTTGGGATAGGATCATCATGATTTAGGAGTCTGTTAAATAGTTCTTGAAGAAAGGATGTTAGTTTTTCAGTACCGTTCTTTAACAATTCAGCAGGTATTCCTTCCGGTCCAGCTGCTCTCTTATTTTTCAATGAATCCACAGTCCTACATACCATCTCCTTTGTTACCTCTATATAGTGGCCTTGTACGTTGTACCGTCTTGGGGAGTTAACGAGGTACTCTTGTCGGTCTTCGGTAAGCTGCGTTTGATAATGGGTTATCCACTTTTTGATTGGGATTGGTTGTAAGTTAATCTTGTTTGTGGTGTCTGATCTTAGTGTCTTTATTAATTTCCATGCTTCTGATGATCTTGTACCTCCTACATGTGCATTTAGTTCAGTGCATTTCCTGTCCCATGTGTCGTTTTTGTTTTTGTTAATCATGTTTTTAAATTTAGATTGTTCATTTTTGTATATGTTTTAATCTTGTGGATCTTTTGAATTTAGCCATTTGTTGAAAGCTTTTTGTTTTATCTGTATTTGTTCTTCCAATGTCTTGTCCCATGTAACATTGTTGTTTCGTCTGTTCATGTCTTTCGTCTTAATTCCTATAGCTTCTTGTGCTGCGGAGTGTAGAGAGGATACGATGTGTTCATACAGTTCATCAGTGCGCCCTGACAGCAATTCAGTTTGAAGTTTGTTATCTAATCGAGTCTTAAATAGATATTTTGTACTAGGTTCATGAAGTCCTTCCACATTGTAAGATATTCGTTCTATTGTTGAGGTGTTTGTATTGTCTGTTTCGTTGTCTTTGGTCTTGAAGAGAATTTGTATCTTTGCACCCAAGAAAAAGTGATCAGATCCGCATTCTATTCCTCTGTATACCCTAGTGTCTTGAACTTTCAGAAAGGATTCCTGTTTAACAATTATAGAATCTATAATCGATTTCAGTTGTCTAGTTTCTTGGTGCCAAGTATATTTGTGGATATCTTTATGTTGAAAGAATCCATTCAGAATTTTTAGTTTATGTTGTGTGCAAAGCTCGATCAGCCTTTGTTCGTTGTTGTTAAGCATATTTTCACCGTACCTTTCAACTATATTACTGTTCGTTTTTGATCCTACTCTAGCATTTAGGTCGCCAATCACTATTGTTTCTCTTTGGTTTCCTATTCTTGAGATAGTTTCGTTTAGTTGGTCGTAGAATGCACCCTTAGTCAGTTGTATAGTATCATCATTTGGGCCATATGCGGCGACTATTATGCTCTATGCTCTATGCTCTTTCAAAGATAAATTTACCGTGGTTAGTCTTTAGTTAATTGTTTGTTGAAAAATTAGTTTCTTTTACATGTTGGACCATGGAAAATGTATATGGATGAAATTTATGTTTGCCTAATATTCTATGAACTGTTGATTTGGACTTTAAAGCAGCTTGTCTTACAGATACTGGTAAATATGCAGCGAAATATCCCAAAATAGAGGTTTATTTATTTGCACTATTGCCTTGATGGATCTAAAAATCATAAAATTTTCGATAATTTGTTTAACAGAACATTGTGATGGCTGCTGTTTTTGCGGATATCGAGTGACAAATATGTCAAGTTCTGCATAAATAATAAATAGGTTTAAATAATCTTCATTTATGTAATGCGTGATGATTAATAACTTTCAAATGGTGACAGCTTCATACATTTATTTACCATTTGATTGTTTTTTAATGCCATCTTAGCCAGCCATGAGTAAAATGTCATAGCCAACGAAGATTATAAGTGAACTAAAAATCTATAGCAAAATCGAAGATCAACTTTGGTAGTCGTTTTATGATGTTTTGAAAATTATTAGTACAGAGTGGTCCAAAAAGAAGAATAAAAATTATATTTAAAAAATCGCTAAAATCAATTTTTTCAAATAGAAAGCGTCTATCTTTATAATTTTATCATATTAAGCATTTGAACAGTACTTGAAGAATGAAGAAAAAGGGGAAAAGAAATTTAAGCCAGTTTTTATAGATGAAACATGGATTTTTTACAATGGCACTCACAGACAATCATGATATGACAATGGTACTCGATCAGTACGAGGAGGGATTTAGGTAATATATCAGTTATTTGCACTTACACAATTTGAATTTATTTCATCATTTATAACAGGTTGCAAAAAACTTTATTTAAATAATCCTTAGATCATTTCCCCTTAGTAGCATTTTAAATATTAAATTTTTACTTTAATACTTTATTTATTGGGAAGATTGAATTAGCTAACTAAAGTCCTTACTCTAATTTCTGTATAAGTTTTTTTGAGCAAGTTTGAAATCTGTAACGGGTAGAACCTAATTTCTTTTGGTTTAAGGAAACACGAGTAGTATTTTTATATAAAAATATTATACGCCACTGTTTTTGCCAAAGTTCTCAAACGTGTTATGCTTTGCCAATCGAATCGGCTGAAATGGTATAATGTTTTATTGTGCTAAAAAAAAGTCGATTTGAAATAAGTATTATAATTATTTAATTGCACACTCCTCACCCATAATTTGTAAAACCTAAAGATGCTTAAAAATAAACCAAAAATGGGTATAATATAGTATATTTTTAACAATGCATCATATTTAAAAAAAAATAAACACATGAAATAAATTTTCCAAT
Organism: Diaprepes abbreviatus; assembly: GCA_034092305.1. Taxonomy (NCBI): domain Eukaryota; kingdom Metazoa; phylum Arthropoda; class Insecta; order Coleoptera; family Curculionidae; genus Diaprepes; species Diaprepes abbreviatus. The sequence continues at coordinate 706,327 of JASJET010000116.1, forward strand.
TTCAACGCATTAATGACATAAAAATTGAGAAAAATAAATTAATTTTGATATTATCACTTAACTAAGACCATCAACACATGCAATGTTCAGTATTCTAATTGCGTGAAATAAAGATCCCTGAAGCTGTCTCGTGCAATCTAGGCGAAACGTCGCATAACAATTCAAATTTGACTTTGTCTAAACTCAAAAATCACTATTTCAATTGACCAAAACCTTGAAAGCTTCCGTTCTTTAAGACCAATTTGTGTTTCTACAAACAGTTGAAAATATTTCAAATAATTTGTACTGCCACATATTATTCTACTTTTTTTTTCAGATACATAGTACTGAATGCAGGAAATGAAAATGGATGCTGATTTTTAAATTGAAGTCATTATTGGAGATTACCATGGAAAACTTTGAAGCTTGGTTAAAAGATTTTTTGCCAAAGCTGGAAACACCTTCTTTAATTGTTTTAGATAATGCTCCCTATCATAGTAGACAACTTCAAAAATGGATAACGAAGGATTGGAGCAAGGATGCTATGAAAGGGTGGCTGAAAGAAAAATACATCAACAAGTAGTGTAACATAAGAAAGAATATGTTTCCTTTTTTTATATATATTCTATATATAAATTAATAATTAATCTTAATTGTAATTAGTTCATTTACGATATCTATTTTTTTATAACAGTATTATTTTTTATGTATTTGTTACTCTGTTTCAGTGAACCTGATGCAATATCGGGACCCTAGATTTTTGTGTCGATCATGGATGCCCCCAACCGTGCCCTTTCATTATTCTACATATTTATATGCTTATACATTTATGTGTGAGGATGTTGCATGTGGAATCTTTCTTGAAATGGGGTCAATAAAAGACTCGGAGCAATGAGTCATGCGCTGTGTTAAATCTTTCCTTTTTGGGGCAACCATTTATTTTTTATTTCTGTATTTATATTGTCTACTTACCCATTGTTTCTAAGAATATTATTTTTTAATTACGATTCTATTAGAATAGTCAATTTATTTTTAATTTTCAATTAGGTGACCCTAATATTGTTATACCTAATTGGAGTACTATAATAAAAAAGAACTTTATAAACAAATTGCGTATAATTTTTTTCTTTTACCGAAATAGTTACCAATAATTTAGAATATAAACGATTTACTTTATAAAAAAAAATAAATAAAGCTTTTATTGTCAAAGATTTCATAGGTAAAACATTACAATATCATAGGTTCAGTTATAAAAGTAAACATACACACACATACATACACACAAGCACGCACACTTGTACCTTCAAGCATCACCCTACTAATTCCAAAATTAAAAAGAGTCTATCTAAAATTTTTAGAACAATAGTTTCGACAATTTCAAAATTATTAGCAAAAAACAACATATTAAAAACGCAATGCTTATTAAAGAATGTATTAATACGTAAAGTAAATTATTTTTGGCAGTAATACATCTCTCAGAGTAGTAATATAAAAGAGGAAATGAAACTCATTCTACTCCATTAGTTTGTCAAAAAGCTCTAATTCAGTTCTGGCAAAGTTCTGTAAGTATTTCGAAAGTACAACTTTTTAATCACCAGCAGTAAAATATCAAATTACAGACTGATAAAATAAAGTCTTAGAGTAGAAAAAAACACTAAAGTAATAAATGAAAAAGAAACTCATGTAAATCGAATTAGTAGTTTTCGAACCTTACAAAATGTAGGGATATATTAATTAAATATTTTATACCCTGATCAGTAAAAATATTAATAACCCGATGTTTCTTTTCCTTATATATACGTAGGTAAAACCGCGGTTAAGTGCTAGAAAAAAACAGGCTAGAATCTGGTCAAATAATGAATTAGAAAAAATCATTATTTTTCATCAAATCGGTTCTACTTGATGTCCAGTTTAGTTTTTGTTGATTATTTTAATCCGCTTTTAAAATCTCTCATATTTAAAATTTAATTTAAAATGCCGAACCCATTATAAATACTTAAACTCCTCATTAAATAACCCTATATAAACGGGATATAAAATTATCGATATATCTATACAGAGAGTGGAACTTCGATTTTAAAATTTTTGTGTATAACATTTTTCTTTCTTAAGGATATTTACTTTGTGAAACTTACTTATAAACGATTCGACAAATTTCTTTTTAAATAACCGAAAAAGAAAATAGAAGAATGAGCCACTCCGATCCTGTTATAGTTGCCAAAAAAAAATGTCACCAGTTTAATGCATTTGTCAAATTTTGACGTAAAGATATACACCGTTTTGAGTTTAGAAGTCTTTAAAAATTGCTAACTTACCATTCAGATTATCTTGGTAGAATTCTAGGGCGATGACGCCGTCATTTCTTATAGCACAATACATGTTAAAGTGCCAAGACTCTTGAAAATTTAATTCTCTAAAAGGATGTACGTTTAAGCCGCTCCAATAGTGGGAATTGAGTCGTTTAAGCAATACATTTTTTGTGAATTTGGCTTCGTCCGACCAAATAATATTATCCAAAAAACCAGCATTTTCTTGCGACCGAACTAAAATAAATTGACAGAACTCTACTCTTCGTGGAAAATCAGTGCCTTTTAAATGTCGTACTATGGATTATCCATAGGGATGAAAATTGCTTCCAAAAAACTGTTGTTTGAGATAATCCAGACTTTAATGCTACTTGCCTTGTAGATATTGTCGGAATCTTTTCATTATTAACAACTGGTTTATTTATATTTCTTTTTGCTCTCTTGGATTCAAAGTTCTTGAAGTTTTAATATAATTGGTGGTGGTGATTTCTGTTTCTGCGGATATTGGATCGTGAATGTATCGCATGTTCTTGAAATAACTACTACATTCTCCATAAATAATAAATAAGTTTAAATAATCTTCGTGCGTGTAATTTAATTGCCCTGGCATAATTATTATTAATGAATGTCAAATGGCAAGAAATAGTGACATTTCTGTAGGGTTCTATTGTTTTATTTTCGCCACGCCTCGCTGTCTTGGCCAACTAATAACGAAACTTAAAAGCAGCATAGCATTTTTACAATGGAAAAATGTTGAATTACCAATATAAATTTTTGAAATAGACAACCTTATATAAAGTTGCCCTTATTTTAATATTGGAAAAATAGATGCTTTCTATTTGAAAAAATTGACTTTCGACGATTTTTTAAATAAAATTTTTATTCTTCCTTTTTGACCACTCTGTACTAATAATTTTCAAAATATCATAACAAGACTACTAAAGTAGATTTTCGTCTACAAGAAAACTAACCCAAATTAAATAATAAAGACTTTCTTTTAGGAAAAATTTATAGTTAAGTTTTGGTCCGCAAATTTCATTTTTGACATAAAAATTTAAATATGTCCAAAACGGTGAGACTTAAGCATAGAACATTATACATAAAATATGTCTAGAATTTTATGTAGAAGTCTAAAATGCAATAATATGTAGAATGTTCTATTTAAAATAAGCAAGTTGACATCCACTTCCGGTATAACCGGAGGTGCCACCATCTTGAAAATATTTTAACCGGCTGTCCCCCATACACGTTAGTTCATTATCAAATTTTCAGATTTTTCCTAAATAGTTTCCCGCAATCGATCGATAAATTTCTCAGAGAATCGCCATAATAGAAATTAAAACACTTGTGTTTAAAGTGTTTCTATCTGGAAGGATCGCTATATTACAAGACTCAACGTTAATTAACAGTTCAAACATTATTTAAGGGTACTGGTTATTGTGAGAAAGTGCAGTAGATATCAATTGAACTATTTCTGCCAGATAGGATCATTTTACTAAACAACTTAACAATTGAATAACAGTTATTGCTAGTCACGGGACTTCTAGATCTCCCATATTGCTTGACTTGTTTGGAAAAGAACGTTTTAAAGAGTTGTCATGGCGCTTTGTCTTTTACTACAAGATAGCTACATGTAGAGCTCGCTTTTCCGATTGATAACAAGCAATATCCGGGTTCAAAATAAATTTATAAAAATATAAAATAAAAATAAAATATGTAAACAAAGTTGTTGAAGTTTGAAATATTTTACTAATTTAAATTTAAAGATCAAGATAATTTTGAAAATTTGCTCTTTGATCAGCCTTTTAATTGATAATTTTCAAAGAGGGTTGGAATAACCAGATCACCTATACTCGTTAAAGTGGCGCCATAATGACAAAACCGACGATTTTGATATTTTTTGAAATCAACTTTTACACAAACTCACATACACATTAAGAACGAGAAGTAAAATTTAGTTTTTTAAATTGCCTCCTTTATTTATATCCTAAACTCTATATCTGATCCACATTTAGAGTTTATTATTCATATATTTGTAGAGACTATTTATCTATGAAAGTAAAGGCGCAAGAGAAGAGAAAAGAGAAATACAGACCAGCAAGAAGTTTAATAATAACATTTTGAATTAGAAAGATTTTTCAGCTTTGTACTGCAAAGTTATCAATTTTTTTTTATTTTATGAAAATAAAATATTATCGGCAAGTGGTAAACGTCTGTTATCTGCTTCAATTTTATAAATGCAAAAGTTCTAAAGTTCAATATACGTATTTTTTTTACCGAGCCTGGTATAACAGTGTACTTTTTCATTTTGTTTAATTATACCTAGATAACTGATATCATTGCGAAGTAGTAGATATCTTTTGGATTTCCATTGTCTTTATTTTTGTTGAATATCACGACGTTTCGACTAGTAGTTATCTCTAGCCGTTTCCAAGTGAAACTAAATAAATCCCTTAGCTACATAACTATTTATACTAAAAGTAAATGCACTAGAGTGTGACTGAGATGGGTGCCGTAATGCCTGCTATGGCAAAAATACCATTTTTTTATAGTGCATTTAGTTTAGGTTACAATTATTAAGAAGTGGTTTCCACACCTCTCTTATATCTAAAGATGGTTTACTAAAACAACTCGGGTTCTGATGTATAACCGCGACTTCTTTGAATTTCCGTTTTCTTCAATGTTGTTCTCGGTGTAGTATTTTAACTTCAGACCATTTTATGTGGTCTCCATGAGTCCAGGCATGGTTAGCGGCACCAGATTTTTCTGTTTCTCCTCGAGATGTGCATTTTTGGTATTCTTTGATCCTTACGTCAAGAGGTCTTGTTTCGCCAACGTAGGAATTTCCACATTCACATGGTATCTGATATACACAGTTCTTCATGCCCCTTTGAGTTGGTTTTGACCCTAGTGAGCCGACTTCTCAGAAAGTTATTTGAAATGAAAACAACGTTGATTTTATATCGTTTTCCTATCCTAACTTTTTCTGAAATGCCTTTAACATAGGGGATGTTCAATACTGGTTTTCGTTCTTCATTCGTTGTCGATATTGTCCTTTTTCTGCGTTGTGCTAGAAATTTATCCACTAGATATACTGGGTATCCGTTGGCTGGCAGATCATTTTTAATGTAATCTGTCTCTTTCATCAAGTTCTCGTTGAAGTTGCAGAGAGTTAAGGCTCTATCTACGAGATTTCTTATAATTCCTTGTTTGGTGTTTTTGGAGTGATTAGATGAATAATTAAGGTATTGTCCTGTGTGCGTGGCTTTTCTGTAAATCGAAGTTCGAATTTGTCTGCAATTTCTTTCAATCAAGACATCTAAAATGGTAATTTATTTTCTACTTCTTTCTCCATGGTGAGTTTAATAGTTGGGCTGATATTGTTGAGATGAAAAAGGAAGTTTCGAAGTTCTTCGTCATTTCCACTCCAAATAATAAAAGTATCGTTTACCTATCTGAGCCATAACTTTGGTTTCTTAGTTGTGGATTCAATTGCAAACGTATCGAATCATTCCATGAAAATATTTGCGACCACCGGTGAGAGTGAAGATCCCATGGGTAGTCCATCATCCTGGATGTAGAATTTTTCCTTTTTTTGAAAATAGGAATTAGTCAAACAACTTTCCAACAAGTCCATAATGGCGTGCGGTGGTAAACATGTTCTTTCTGCTAAGGTCTGGTCTTCCTGAAGTTTCTTTCTTATGATTTTTAGCAAGTCCTTAACTGGAACGTTGATATATAGGCTTTCCACGTCAAAGCTAATAAAATGGTCATCTGGTTGTACTTCTATTTCACGTATAATTTCTACGAATTGTTGCGAGTTCTTAACCCAGGACAATGTATTTCCTTGTAATGGTCTCAGGATTGGAAGAAGAAATTTGGCAAGTTCAGAAGTCGGAGAGTTCCGGGAACTCATGATAGGTCGTAAGGGCATATCTTGCTTATGTATTTTCGGGATTTTGCCATAGCAGGCATGACTGCATCCATCTCAGTCACACTCGACTGCATTTACTTTTAGTATAAATAGTTATGTAGTAGCTAAGGGATTTATTTAGTTTCACTTGAAAACGGCTAGAGATAACTATTGGTCGAAACGTCGTGATATTCAACAAAAATAAAGACAATGGGAGTCCAACAGATATCTACTACTTCACAAGAAACATCGTTGTCTATGACCTTCAACAAACATCTGATATCATTATTAAAATAAAAAAGTTTTAAAGAAATTAAACTGACTTCCTGAAAAGTGCTCAAAAGCGAAAAATAATATAAATTTTTATATGAAATTGAAATTTTTGAAGTCAAATTAATACCTGAAAAAATTTGATTCGCATAATAAATTGTAAAATACTTTATTTGTAATTGCTTTCTTACCGTTTCTCGTATTAAAAGTTATTTGTTTCATTTGGTAATAATTTGGCGCCGACTTTCATTTTCATATAAGAATTTATACTGTTATTTTTCACTTTTGAGCGCTTGTTTAGAAGTTTTTTATAAAACATTTTATTTTTCAATTTTTAGTTTTGAATTTAGTCAAGTTTCTAAGGTTTCAAAAAATTTGCTTCTCATAGTCCAGGGCCCGTATCCTGGAAAGTGTGATGTGAATGGCGATGTGAACTGTCACTTCAAACTTTTGACAGTAAAAGCCGTATTCTTGAAAAAGCAGTGGTGCCAAATATAAACGTGCTAAAACCCGTGGAATTCAAAAAATAAAATAGATGATAAATTGAATTGACCTGTTATACCGAAAATGTAGTATTTTTGTCGCCATTTTAAGTAAAAAATATTTTGATCCATCAGATTATCCATCAAAAGTAAAAACAAATAGTATCGTTGTTGTTATTGTTGTGAGGTTATTGATTTTCATTGAAATATTTTTACTTTTCCTGGATTAAATTTATTTTATATCAATTAACAACAAAGAAATATAGAGCAAGTCATCACTCAAATATTTAGGTGTAAATATAAACCACAAATTTATATTAAATTGATACACATTCAACTTTTAATACAGTTTTTTTTATTTTATAAAGATTTATAGAGGCTTATGGAAGAAAATGCGAGGAAATTAAAGAACTGCAACTAAAACATGACACTTTTAATTTACATAAAAAGATAAAGGAATTGGCAGGTACACAAAAACGGAAACATCCCAATCTATTATGCAACGCAAATGGAGAAATAATAACGATCTACAAGAAAAGCTTATGACTTGGAAGAATTATGTAGAAGAATTGTTCGACGATAAAAGACAAGAATCTAATATAGATAACATACAAGGCGACGAAGGACCAGACATAACTAAAGAAGAAATACTATACGCTATAAAAACAATGAAGAATGGTAAATTACCGGGTCTAGATAGAATTACATCGGAACTTTTCAAGCTTGTAGAAGGTAAATCAGTGAATATTCTTGTCGACCTTTGTAACTGCATTTACAAAACAGGAGAAATGCCAAAAGAATGGCTCCTGTCAACTTTTGTCACCATGCCAAAAAAGGCAAACGCAAAACAGTGCACTGACCATCGCACAATAAGCCTAATGGGACACACATTAAAAGTATTCCTCAAAGTGATTCACACAAGGATTCACAGAAAACTAGATGTGGATATTGGTGATACTCAGTTCGGATTTCGGAACGGGCTTAGAACAAGAGAAGCACTATTTGCACTTAACGTCATGTGCCAAAGATGTCTAGATATGAACCAAGATATGTATATGTGCTTCATTGACTACAATAAAGCGTTCGACAAAGTACGTCACGATCACCTAATGAGACTGCTGGTAGAAAAAAACTTGGATAAAAGAGACATTAGGATTATTTCCAAGATGTGCTATAACCAGAAAGCGAACATTCGAATAGAGCAAGAGACAACGGAGGAACTCGAGATTAGGAAAGGCGTAAGACAGGGATGAATACTTTCACCAATCTTATTCAACCTATACTCAGAGGGCATCGTAAACAAAGCACTTTTAGAGCAAAATATAGGTATTAAAATAAATGGCATCCCAATAAACAACTTGAGATATGCCCGTTGACACGGTTGTAATTGCAGAAACTCCGGAGGATCTTCAGATACTAATTAACAGAATAGTAGAATGCAGTGAAGAATATGGATTATCACTTAACATCAGTAAAACAAAAATAATGGTGGTATCTAAATCACCACAAAACTTCCCTGACATAATCGTGCATGATCAAAGAATTGAACGTGTGAGAAAATATAATTACCTGGGAACTGTTATCAACGAAAATAACGATAACTCTGAAGAAATCAGAATCAGAGTGGAAAAAGCTAGAGCTACATTTATTAAAATGAAGAAGGTGTTCTGCGGATGAGATTTAAGAATTAAACTTAAAATTCGCCTTGTGAGATGTTACGTGCTGTCAGTTCTTTACTACGGAATGGAAACGTGGACATTGAAAAAGATTGATACCAAGAGGATGGAAGCATTTGAAATGTGGATGTACCGTAGAATATTAAGAATATCGTGGACAGAGAGAGTAACAAATGTGGAGGTTTTACGAAGAATGCAGAAAGAGAAAAAATTAGTACTTACTATTAAAGAACGCAAACTGCAATACCTGGGACATGTTATGAGGGGAGATAAATACCAGTTGCTGCAATTAATTATCCAGGAAAAAATAATAGGCAAAAGATCCATAGGAAGAAGAAGGCATTCATGGTTAAAAAACTTAAGAGAATGGTACAATTGCAACAACTGCCAACTGTTTAGATATGCAGTGTCAAAGATACGCATAGCTTTGATGATAGCCAAACTTCGGAACGAGGACGGCACCTAAAGAAGAAGAAGAGGCTTGAAGATCAAATGTACCATAAATAAGGTTTTTATGCTGAAGGTCCTCATTCGTTGATCTGTAGGGTTCATATTTAAGGGTAAACCATTACCCTAATAAAAAAATAAGGGATGATATCCCTTGGGGTGAAAATACCATAGTTTAACGTCAATTCGAGTAACAAGTAATTTCCATTTTGTTTTGTTCTTACACTTAGAACTTGAGATTTAAAAAAAAAAAGTATTTGGGGGTGACCCACCTTTTTTTACTAGCTTCTTTTTAGAAACTGAAACACGTCCACTTAAGTTACTTATGGTATTCGTGAAAAAAATATTTTCAAACAATTCCATTTTATTTCGTAATTTTTAGAATTAAAATTACTTGCGCAAATATATGGTTTACCCTACCTTGGGGTGGAAAAACCATAGTCTAACATCAAATTCGGGTAACATGTAACTACATTTTTTTTTTTGAAAGAAAGCTCACTTGGAACCTGAGATATTTCAAAAATACTGTTTTTATGGGTGAACTTTAGGGGCATTTTTCACCCTGGTGTAGTGAATATCCTCAGATAAAAAAAAACACATGTGTCCTGTTTTTGTATTTTCTACAACATATTGAAGTTTCATTAAAATCGGAGCCGGGCACTTCAGATACCTTCCTTGTTAGAACTATGCACCTCAAACGCCCGATAATGCTTACTTCAGCAATCTTTTTAAGGTTTGGAAACTTGTGTTAATGGATATATTTGATCAAAGAGACGGAATATACAAGGCATCGAGAATTAAACCAATTTAAGCGGTGTCGTTTATTGCGTTTTAGACAAAATACTTTGACAACGGTCATAAATTGCTGCTCGAGAGGATTGTCTATGATCAGATAAGCAAATTTGTGAATTCGAGAGGCATTTTACCATCTACACAGTCGGGATTTCGCACTTTACATAGTACAACTACTGCACTTCTTAAAGTGGGCGATGATGTGTTTGGTGCAAGTGAAAGCAGTTTGACGACATCTCTTATATTACTGGATTTTAGTAGGGCCTTCGACACTTTGGATCATACGATGTTTTTTGCAAAACTGGGATACTTTGGCTTGGGGAGGAGTGCAATGGAGTGGTTTAGGAGTTATATTGGAGATAGAATGCAAAGAGTGTGCATTAGCAATGAGAGGTCTGAATTTGTGACTTTCAATAGGGGTGTACCACAGGGCAGCATCCTTGAGCCGCTATTATTTTCGCTGTATACAGCTGATTTCTGCAAATTTATAAAAACTTGTCATTCTCACCAATACGCTCATGACTTGCAAGTTTACTGCTCGTTTAATTTAGTCGGTATGGCACAGGCTGCACAGCAAATTAATGATGATTTACAGATCATTTTGGAGATATCCAGGGGTTATGGACTGTGTCTGAATGGTAAAAAGTCGAAACTTCTTCTTTTTGGTTCGCACAGACAACAAATTGTAGAGAGTAATATTTTTAAAATCAAAATTGGTGATACAATGTTGACGCCGTCGGACTCTGCCAAGAACCTGGGGGTAATGTTTGACGCACAACTTCGCTTTGAGGCACATACCTCGAATTTATTGCAAAGGTGTTATTATAAGCTAAAAATTCTTTATATGCATAAAGATGTCTTAACAACTGATAAAGTTGAGACTCTGTGACTCTTTGATATTGTCTTTGGTGTCACACTGTGACGTTGTATATTGGCCAGCACTTACATTACGTGAGAGGAATAGCCTCCAGGGACTTCAGAATGCCTGCCTTAGGTTTTGCTATAGTATGAGAAAGTTCGATCATGTGACACCTTTATTTCGGGCATCCCGATGGTTTAATTTAGAGGAAAGATTCTTTATACATTTGGAAACCCTTGTTCATAGGATTGTGTTGACAGAAGCACCTTCTTATCTGTCTAATAAATTGATTCGTGGCAGTGCTGTTCATGGGAAACAAACACATTATAGTTCCAGGTTCATTGTCCCGAAACATAGAACTGCCCTTTTTCAGAGATCTTTCAGATATAATGCAGTGAAAATTTATAACTCACTTCCTAGGGATGTCGTAGCCCTTAGGAATGTCGCTAGCTTCAAAAGAGCTGTTAAATTATTTATTATTGGTACGCGTGGTTGGGTATGGTGATTTTATGGATCACTTGCACGTAAAAGCCCAAAAGTGTGAACATGAATGTTTTAGAATTTAGAATTTACATTTTTATTTTTTCTCAAATAATTTTATATTTTAGATTAGATTTACTTTTAGTTTATCTTAGATTTAATTTAAGAAAACAGACGGTTAGATGAGTAGCTATGCTAGATCTCGCCGTCCATTATTGTATTTGTTCAGTTTATATATTTTTGATAATAATAAAAAGACATTATTATTATTATTATTAAATTAAGAAGTTTAGCTATTAAATTTATTATAGGTTTCTCGAATGAATTTAGAATTCAAACAGCATTTTCAAAATAAATAAAATTCTCCAAATCATTTTTAACACAGCAATGGAAAAATAAAATTAATTCAGAATCCACGCATTCTAAAAATTGTATGGCAGTAGACCGCAAAAAGTCACAGTGATTGGTTGTTTATCGCACTTTCAAACAATGATGGCCTAATCATTACTAATTAAGGAATTTTAAGTATTTTATTATCATATTTATATATTTTGGTTTTACCAGGATTGCACATTTTAAACTAATTATAGGTATGTATAAGTACTTCAACATTAATTAAAAATAATTTTATGGACTTGTATTATTTACTTATCATGTTCTCATCTTCACATCTTCATAGTATTTGTTTTTAATTAATTTTAGAGTATTTATTGATAAGATGGAATACGAAAAGATGTTAATATTTATCGCGTACTATTATACATATTTTCTAGTGGAATATATTTCCGAAAATTTTTCCCATAAGGCCAATTACAGTGATCGACAAATCAGAACCTTTTTGATGCCCATGAAATGAATAATATTATTTTAGTATATCTCTCGAAGTCATTTTAGCTTAAATTTATTTTGGATTTGAATAAGAAGATTTTTCATGATTAAATTGTTAAGTTCAATTAAAAACTTACACTTAAAAATGAACAGATGAATTCATTCAGCTTTTGTAACTGAAATATATAGCTTCATAGCTTCCTCCAATGTTCAATAATGATTACATAGCAGGGCTCCGCTTTATTGATAGCGTCATTGCAGGTCAAATATCATCTGATGAAAGCGCACTCCATTCATATCGCTAACATTCAAAGTGCTAGTTGTCGCAATTAGCAATGCCCCTGGTGGTAAGGGCATGTAGCTAGCGATATTTTTGACCACCGTAGTAAATGTATGGATGTTTCGTCCCGATACCGATGGTGGACTCATCAGTGGGATCCACCGGTATCTTTCCCAGACATCCTTGTACTTTCCACAAACTTGGACCTCTATTTAAGTCCAGTTTTGCCGGAAAGCGGTGGTGAGATGTTATGTTCCACAACATGCCCCCCCCCCTAAGGCATTTGCTTTCCGGCTTAAACTGTCGGACAGTCCAAGCCGTTAGAAAGCACAGGCCTGAAAAGGAAGTGGAACGGACATCCTCGGTGGTCTTCCAATGGTCGGGCCGGGCTTGATGAAAGCCCTCAGCGGTTTCTGACATTCTGTCCTATATCCACATCTATGGTTTTACCACATCATTTGCGGTTTTGGACTCGTCATCTAACCACTATCACTGCTCGAACGCCATGTCGCAATTAGCAATGCCCCTGGTGGTAAGGGCATGTAGCTAGCGATCTATTTTTAACCACCGTAGTAAATGTATGGATGTTTCGTCCCGATACCGGTGGTGGACTCATCAGTGGGATCCACCGGTATCTTTCCCAGACATCCTTGTACTTTCCACAAACTTGGACCTCTATTTAAGTCCAGTTTTGCCAGAAAGAGGTAGTGAGATGTTATATTCCACAACATAGTTTTGGATAGGACAACATAATGCTTTGGAAAGAGATTCCTTGGAAGAAATGCACCCAATTCATAACAGTGACTCGGGACTAATTACTGATGATATCTATATCTAAACCATCCTGCAATATCATGCTTTGTCATATATCAACAATATTAAGTCGCTTCTGCTATGGTCCCTGGTAGTGGATAGCACGATACGATATTTTGTATCGATATTTCTAATTAGATTCATTGCTAGTATCGATCCATTAGGTTGAATATCGAAATCTATGATTCGGGTTGCTGTTACTCAGCTAGCAGGTTAACCCTCTGCATTTTGTGCTAAGGGGGCGATGGAGATTCCCCAGAAATCCTGAAATTGAAAGGACGTTTGAAATTTGAACGTCGATTAAATACATCCTCATCAACGGTTGGAATTTATACGTTATTATTTATTTTATTCAAATGATCATGCCGCCGATAAGGAGCTATTTCTGGAAGATATTTGGTAAAACCAGCTCAGGAGGAAAATGTAAACTGTACCAATGTGAAGTAACAGCAGGAAACCTGACCAAAAAAAACATGTAGAAAGAAGACATCCTAAGTATGATATACATACAGGTTAACGTTAGAAGTAAAACAGGAACAAGATAAAAAACAATGTATGTATACTTGCTTATTTACAGTGTTTATGTTAAAATCTACAAACCGATTTTTCATATAGATAATCTATAATCATATAAAGATACATGTATTCTTGAATGCAAACGTAATTAATCAAAAAATTTTACTATTTTAGACTAAAAAAAATAATTTAATTAGTGAAAACAGTGGTGTTCAGCATTCATCTACCTCCATTTCGATTTATTCTCAAGTTTCTTTGGACGAGATTATTGCAAAAAAACTTGGTAAAATGGCTGTTTCTTCAGTTGTTGATCTAAAGATCCTACAGCGGTCTGCGGATACCCAAATGAAAATTCAAGATTTATAATAACAATAACAAAAAAGAACGAAATTTCTCTTCATTCATTATAAACAAATGGAATAACTCTTCGACAATTGTTGATATGAAAATTCCGATAAGTGGACGCGATAGCTGACATTTTGACGCACATTTTGAAAAAAAAATTGTATACGGCTACTAGAAGCAAAAAAGCAAAGAGTTTTTTTTTTCAAAAAATCGCTGTGGCGTTGTTTATTACCATAAAGGAATTATTTAAGTAGGAACTCATAGGGAGATGGTTAAACTATTGTATGCAGCAGTTTTCAACTCTAATATTTCCAAATTGTTGATGTATCAATAATATAAATTTGAACCTACTCCGAGAGTCAGAAAGTGAGCAGTGGAAGGGAGCGTTCTTTCAGTCTGCGACGCGCGGAAAAAAACGTGACTCGGACGCTTCAAACTCGTACAATGGATGATATGTTTTTGTAATTAAATTATTGTTAAACATAGCAATAAACAAATTGTTGCACTTTAATACATTTTATGCATAATTATAAATTTACCGTCCGTACGTGCTTTTCAAATTGCGAAAAAATTGTCAGCAAAATCTTTCGGTGACTTTTAAAAACTTTAACCTCAACTCTGTCATTAATATACCATTTTCTACACAAAAATTAGGTGTTTGATGTAGGTTTTGATCTGGAGGCATCACCAGCACAGTTTTTTTAATGAAACTAATACTGCTCTTGCAGTTAATGGAGAACATCAAAGAAATATGTGTCATTAATAAAGTGGTTCTGATTTTTTTTTGAAAAAATTGCTCGAAATTATGGTCTTAGTCCCTTCTCAAATAAGTCATACGTTCATTCACAAGAAATAATTTTTTAGCAAACATGCCATGAAATGAATGAAAAATTAGTTTGATTTTAAATGTACCATTCATATTTATCGAGATATAGCATAAAACGAATAGCAACATTTGTTGATAGCATTATTATTTCTCGAGATGCAGGATAAACTACGTTTGACGATTATATTGTAAGCGATTATCCAATCGAGAATTATTGTAATATTACTTTCAAAGACGATGAAAGAAATAGGGATAGGAAATAGTTATGATTATGATAATAATGATGATGTTGCTGACGATGATAATTATGTCAATGATGAGAGTGATGATGATGATAATGAGAGTAATAATAATGATAATTGTAATGATAATAAAGAAACCGATAAGGGTTTCGAAAATCAGTGTCCATCGATGGCTAAGAAACGGAGAACGGAATAAATATTTTGAATAGATTTAATCAAAAAATTTTATATGTGAAATATGATCGTCCAATAAAATAAACCAAAAAGTTAACATGTGTTTTTCTTGTACAACCAATAATTTGGCAGCAAATGACCTTCGCAATTTGTTTGATGCTATAACTCCATAAATATTAATGGTACATTAAAAATCAATCTGAGTTTTAATATTCCTAATTAGTAGTATACTGTTGACCACTGTAACATTTTTTTCCGCAATCTGAAAAGCACATGCAACAATTTGTTTATTGCTATGTTTAACAATAATTAGATTACAAACACATATCATCCATTGTTCATGTCTCGTCGACAAATCACACATTAAAAAAAAGAATCTGCGACCAATATTGGCTGAGGTAATCCAAATTTTTCCGGCGAAATGAATGTGAAGCATCCTACTCTTGGAGTAGGTGCAACTTTAAGCTATAGCAACATCGACAATTTTGAAATAATTGAATTGAAAACTGCCGCATACAATAATTTAACCATCTCCCTATGAGTTATAACTTAAATAATCCCTTCTTAATAATAAACAACGCAGCATCCATTTTTTGAAAGAAAAATTCTATACCAGCTCCGAGTGGTCGTACAGAAATTGTTTTTTTTTTAAATATGCGCCAAAATCTCACCTATCACGTCCACTTCTCGGCATTTCGATATTAACAAATGTCGAAGAGTTATTCTATTCGTTTATAATGAAAAAACTAACCACAACTTTGTTTATCACTTTGTTTATCTCTTTCAAAAATTTTAAATCAACAATTAATTTAGTTCTTTTTGGTTATTGTTTATAAGTCTCGAGCTTTCATTTGTGCACCCGCAGATCACTGTATGATCTCTAGATCGCCTGGAATAAACAATAAAAAAACAAAATGTTATAAACAAATTCACTGTGCAAAAAACTATTGAATATTTTTACTTGAAATTTTGCATATCTGTTTTATGCAACAAGAAGCTCCTTTCAGTGTAGTATGAGGTTAATGCAATCTATTTTCCTATTGTTTATTAACAATTGGAAAAACAGCCATTTTAGCAGGTTTTTTTGCAATAACTAACAAACAAATTATCCGATTCGGATGAACTTCAGCTCATTTTGTTTTAAAACTTTTTTGCTGAAAAACAATAGCTTTTCCTAGAACTCAACTGTTTTTTCACATCTAAATTGTTAAATAAAAAATTTTCCCCAAAAAAGAAAATGAGACATAAGATAATACATAATGACTATTATCATGTAACGAAGTTATTAATTTCTGGGCATGAGTATGTTCGCCGGGATATAATTTTTTTATTTTACATCCGAAAAATCTGATTCTTGCTCGAAAAAAATGCTTAAAGTTTCAATATTACCGGTATATAATTAGATTTACCGCGCTATGCCGGGAAATATCATTTTTCGAGATTTTCAGAGCGTCCGACCATAGTAATCGCGGGCCGCATACAGCAGTATTGTATGCGCGATCACCGTACGCCGTCACACGTCAGCGTAGTGGGAGCTCGGGGAGACTACTTAAGCTCGAGCAGACCATTATTTCGCTGAGAACTGCACGTTCTCCACCCGGGTCAACAGTCCAATCGGACTAGACGGGTCGCCTGCTGGACCGCGCCTTCTTGGTCTAGCAATGTAGGTGAGGCTAGGCTTATCTGTATATGGTGTTTCACCATACACTTCCTCTCTTACGTCCTACCCCGCTAATGGCCAGCATTGCCGAGGACCCTTGTAAGAACGGGCAATGTTGTGTCATACTACCGTCACTGCCGAGGACTCTTATAAGAACGGGCAATGTCGTTCCATCCTGCTGACGCTGTCGAGGACCCTTATAAGAACGGGCAGCGTCAGCTCCTTTCTTTCCTTCCTACCGTCACCTATACACACACGCACTGATGCCGTAAGTTTAGTTTTGTTTCCGTATTAACCAGGAATGTGTTTTACCGCCAGGTGCCCTCCGATGTCCGTTGACAAGGGCGCTAAACAACTGCCGCCCCGACGCTTATCGCCGCCGCCGCGTGTAAAGACCGTCGCCGTGTACAGACGACGCCTATCGTCGATAGATGCCGTGTTATTGTTACATACCGCGTATACCGCCGTCGGTCGAATTTTAATACGAAGCGCCGTGAACCGTGAACGCGGATTTTAGATAAGAGACGCGATAATTTGCGTACGAGCCATCATGAATAGCGTCGAAACCGTATAGTAGGATGTACGTGAATAGCGTCGTGAATGATACCGCCGGTTTACCGTCTTCAGCGCAACTGACCGTGTAATTGTTAGTTTGTTGTACATCTTAGATTGTAAGTTAGTTTTAGGCCATTTCTTTTTATAAAAGAATGGAATACAGGATACAGGATGTTTTATAACCGTTTGTTTTATTACCTAGTCCTATTTTTAACATTACATATAACAATTGGCAGCCGGCAGCCAGCACTAATAGGCACAATTGACCCCTGGCTTGCAGTTTCTCCACTGTAACAAGCTGCCCGGTGCATAAGTGGGCCCTCGACCACATGAACCCCAAGGGTGGCGTCCGAGAACCGACCACCGAGTTGATGTTTTGACCTTCAGGCAGTCAAACCGTTGATCAGTTCAGAGAGCAGGGATATCCCGAATATAAGTAAATACCGTCAAACCGATACCCCTGCGCTGAGCATTTGACCGATGACTGTCTGCACGAGAAATATCCGATGTTCCGCTGCCGTAATCAAAGTAAATCCGTAGAGCACGACCTGCTCCCGCCTACGTAAAAACGCGTCACAATAGTCACCTTAAAAAGTAATGATCAAACTTTCAATTTAACGTATGATTACATTAAATTTAATGGAGTAAATTAATTTAGATTAATGTAAATTATTACACTTAACGCATTACATTAAATGCATTTAATAAACGTTTGTGAAATTTGCTTCCAGCACATTTACATTAAATTTAATGCATTTCCTTTTTATAGTGTAAGATATATGCAATCTACGGTAAAAGGAGCAAATATAAATAAAGTATGTTTCAATTTTTAACGCAAATCACATTTTGTTAAGTATTAGTTTGGCGCCGACTTCAAAAATTTCAATTTCATAAAAAAATTTATGATCTTATTTTTCCTTTTTAAGCGCCTTTTTAGAAGTCGTTTTTAACTATTACTGTCTAGATTTTTTTCCAAATAACAACACCTTTTTTTTTCTTAAAACATTTTATTTATAATAAATCAAATTCTTTGTAAACTTATTGCGTCATACATAACTTCTCCTCTAGGTAGAGCAAGTTCCAAATAATTTTCACCATCATGAACTAATACAGCTTTCACAGTCGCCATATGATAAGTATATTGCCCACTTTGTAAAGCGCACCTATAAACTGCACGATCATTACCGTGTAACCAGTGGGCAACATCGTGACCATTAGCTCGTAAGCTTACGTGTGCTTGATGGGTAGTAGCAGCCAAAGCTATACGCACCAGTCTTGGTCTCCCATCGTGAGTATCGTTATATACAATATGCCACCTGCTACCAGCCTGTGTTTGAGCATAATACCTAAAACAAGAAGATTTACAGTTGTGACAATAGATGAGTAGAGGAGATTTGATGTCATTTAACACATGTCAAGGATCTAATGAGATCTGAACCTCTTTGTTAACATGTGTTAATTCTGGTATAAATTCTAATTATTTTTGGGAAGATTAAGTTCAAAAATTCCTGAGTTCTGATATTTTTGGCAATAGTGTAATCGCAAACAAGCCAATTTAATATTTATTATTCCCTTTGTGAACACATTTTATATCAACTACCAGGACAAGCGATTTGAAAAAACTACAATATTTATTTATCTCAAACAGTACATCACAGAGTAAATCCAAATAGTACATATTTGGTTACTGAATATAAAATAAGTGTTTTTTAGTCAGTATTCTGGTCAAATGTTCGACTCTTGGTTGTATTTTACTTGCTAAATATTTTTCCAGTTTTTGTGTTGAAGACAGGGGCCGATCCAGCCACCCTCTTTGGGAGGAGGGGGGGGGGCGATGCTATCACAAAAGTACAATATGGTAAACACCAGCAACATTCCCATTTCTAATGTAAAAGGGAGGGCCGGGTCTATTTTTCGGAATTTAAAGCTCTTGGAGAGGGGGGGGGCGATCACAAGAAAAAACAAGTTGCCGACAGGGGGAAGGATGCGAGCAGCATACACATTCCTAGTATAAGAGGCAGAATGGGGTCTATTTTCCTGAACTTAAAGCTCTTGGGAGGGGGACTATCCCAAGAAAAACAAGTTGTCAATGGGGGGAAGAATTGCAAGAAGCATACACATTCCTAATATAAAAGGCAGAATCGGTTCTATTTTCCTAAACTCAAAGTTCTTGAGAAGGGGAGGGGCTATCGCAGGCATCACATTCCTATACTGTATTGAAGACCTAGAGAGAGTAATAAAATTGTTACCGAAACCTCCAACATACCTGTTCCAGTGCAGAAAGTAACTGAGAACTGCCGTAAATCTAATTAGACTTAATTATATTTAGATATTATAATCTTTTGTAAATTTACTGCAACAATAAAATTTCTGATAGTTCAATTTAATTTCTGTCAGTAAGCAAAGTACACCTTAGATTGTGTCCTTAGTAATTTATCTTGTTTGTGCTTGTTTTTATATATTATTTGAGATTAGTGAGATACCCAAAAGATATGGCTTCTGCATCTATATTTATTCCAAAATCGTTAAACCAGGGCATTTTTCCCCAACGAAAAACTTATTACGATGAATGTTTATGATGCTTTAAGATATCAATATCTAGATAATAATGTTAAAAGCTCTGTTGAGATGTGTTCCAACATGACAGTAGTTGTAAAATCTACTATGTACCGAATGCTGAAGGAGAAGAAAACGACTGAAAGTGTTTGTACTATCAGGCCACATTCGATCACAGGCAGACGAAAAACCTAGTTGGAAGAAGAAATAAAAAAATAAAGGGAGTTGTACATACATTTTATTATGAGAAGCAGATCCCAACCGTCGACAAAATTCTAACAAAAATCAATGAAGATCGGGATTTACCTGAAATTAAAAGAACTGAGCTCTGGAAATTGCACAGAGAACTTAATTTTTGCTGGGAAAAACCAAATAGGAAATCTGTTCTTATAGATCGTCCGGAAAATGTCTGTAGGAGAAAGAAATATCTCTTTCAAGTAAAAGAAAGAAGAAAATTAGTAATTTAACTGAATCTTTAACAGATTTGTTTGAATAAAGTTAATGCAGAAAATTGGGAAAAATCCATATAATAAAAGAATAAAAGA
The DNA here is from genome assembly GCA_034092305.1 of Diaprepes abbreviatus. Classification (NCBI taxonomy): domain Eukaryota; kingdom Metazoa; phylum Arthropoda; class Insecta; order Coleoptera; family Curculionidae; genus Diaprepes; species Diaprepes abbreviatus. Next base: position 726,871 of record JASJET010000116.1, read on the forward strand.
AAATGTGAAAACTCGATCTCATAATCGGTGAGATAGAGGAACCAATTATAATTAATTTGAGCGAAGATAGCTTCACTGATTTTGATTACGAATTAGATACGTAATGGTTACCAGCATAGACAATTTATTATTTAAATTTACATATAAAAATTAATTACATTTGAATCCCTTTTTAGTGTTTAATTGTAATTCTGCAGATGGTTTAAGAAATAAATAAATTGAAACGTCAAATGTCCTAAAAAGGTTTTTAATTGACGGATAGCCCCAAAAAAAAAGGTCTTGGGGGGGGGGGGCGATCGCAAAAGTAATAGAAAGAATAGAGGGGCAAAAGTGGCGGTGACCAGGACATATGACCCAAATGAACGAAGCAAAAAGACATCAGAATATCGAGACCCCGACCAGCAAAAGACACATTATTAAGCTACAAAAACAGACGGCAGGATGATATGAAAAATATAGAAAAATATAGAAGAGACATATCCAGCAATGAATAAGAAATGGTTGATGACAAAATTTCCCGTGGAATCAAATACTAATGTAAGCTCACCTTGCGATTTATTACCGCAAAGAACTTCAATGGAAATAATATTTAAAATTTGCTAACTTCCCTTTTTATCGAGCAAAAATTATCACCACTGAAATCAGAACAGTAATAAGGTACAATGACAGTACTAAACAAGACTGAAGTAACAATCTTACTACTTACCAATCATTAGCAGGATCACTTACTCCAATAGTAAAATTCAATTCCTTAGGTGGCAGGAAATGATACTTGTAGTTTCTTATCTCGTTGGCGTATTTAAATTCGGTAGCTCTTCTGTTTACTTCCCCTAATGACCATAATATGTTGTCTGGTTCGGGTAGGGTTAAATTAATGTGTGATTCCTTCCCTTAAATGCAAATAAATTTTATTACACTTGTGTGGATATCAATATTTTATTATAAAGTAGGAATAGAGAAAGGTGTAAACTACTGTTTTTAGCTCATCGGACATACTCTAAAATTATGGTACATTACCTGCCACAATATCAATGAAATCGTCTGCTAAATTTTCACATCCTTGTCCGGCCAGCGGATAGGCAACAATACGATAGTTTCCTGGACGAACTTTGTCTATGTAGAAATATCCGTTGGAGTCAGTATCGGTGGTAAACACGTACCCCAATTTTTGCAATTCATGATCTTCATATGTGGAATCATATACAACCACAGTTGCATTTTTTTGTCCATTTAAATAGCCGCTCACAGAACCTCTAAAATGAAAACAAAAATATTCCGAATTGTATTATGTTATTGATATTATTGATCTAGTAAACACCTACCTTTCTAACGGGTATTCAGGATCATTAACAAATGTATAAGGCCATCTGTCTTTCTCAATTTGCGTCTGTTTTTCAACAGCTTCAATAATTTCTTCACCGCCTTCTGCCATGGGAAAATAAAGTAAAAATGGTCCATAAATATGTTGCCAACCCGGAGGTGAGTTTAGTGCATGTCCGATCGCGTAATGATTGCTCGTAAAACTGTTCATCATTAATGAAATGTGTTGCACTGTTAAAGTCTGTTTCATAGAACCACCATCTAAAAATAACAACATTTTTCTTTAAATATCAATTTCTCAGAGTGAAATTAGACAAATGCCACAAAATCATCGAATTTGAAACAAAAATATTTTTCCTTCAGCAACTTATTCTATTCGTTCAACGCGTGATGCGCTCGTGACGAGTATGCGACGAGCTTGCAATAAACCTCTTTGAACTTTGCCGCTTCAAACCCTTATCTTCGGCGCCCGGCGCCAAAAGAGATTTATAGCGTCTAGGCGGTGTAAACTAATAAAGGGTAAAGAAAAAAATATATCTCTAAGTTTTGGTTCTAGCAGATCACACAAATTTTTCAAGAAGAAGAAAGTAGACCTGCCCCGCCATGTGTGACGTCGAAGAACAAAAGGCAGCTATATTAATTTTGTGCAGTGGGGTTTTAAAAAAAAACCTCAATAATGTCGGCGTACTGCTTTGTATAAAAAACGGTCAGGATCAGAACTTCTAGCCGATTTAAATTTTCTACATTTTAGCGGACAATACAAAAGTTTTACCAGAATATCTCCTACCGATTTTGGATACTTATTAAACAAAATAAGACCAGTTATACCCAAAGAAGCAACATTTTTCCAACATAAGTTCAATGGATTTTAATTAATAGTGGTATGGTGGTACTTGAAGCACAACATTTCCATGTTCTTTAGCCCATTCGTCTCCCACATGTTTCTTAAATTGTCTTTCTTTCTCGACGGCAATTTTTAGATGTTCCTTCTTTAGTAAATCGTTCATAAAGGGAATATGTTTTTTTGATAACCAATCTGTAATACCACTTTTTTCAACTATGTTATTGGCAACTTTGCCACAATTCTAGAATGATAACTGGCGTTATCCAAAATTATAAGACTTTTGCGGAATCAACTGTATCATTTGAGAAAAATATTTTTGAAAGATTTCCGCCATCATTTATTCATGGTAATCTATGGTAGATTTCGATTCGAACTGCAGCAAAACTCCTATAAAATACATACTTAAAACACATACAATATATACCCCTTGCTTTATCCGAATTCGGAAAACCGAATTATTTATTATATCTGTTCCGAGAATTGCTACGCCTTGGTTTATGGCTCTTCACAGGTGTGCATATAATTGTCATACTTTGTCTGATAATGAAGAACTAACGACAGTTTTGTTAGTTTTATGCATTTTTACCGTAAAAAGTATATTAAATAAAAAACGAAAACTTGGACAATAAAAGCGCACTACCGTGTATGAAAAAATTGTTAGGATTCGAACTTCTAGAAAATTTATAGTTCCAACATATTAACGGATAATACATAAATTTCACTAAAATCTTTTCGTTACATTTTGAATATATGTTCACCAAAATAGAAGCAGAAAAATATATTTTCAGCAACTCATTTCCATATGGCAGATGCACTCGAAATTTTCTTCTCCTTAGTTTTGCACATTAATTGACGCAATTTCATTTCACACGTTCACTTCTTTTCTTCTTTAAAATTTTTGTACATAACTCACGAGTTTTGGAATTATTTTCAGGTCCCTCTATTTTCTTCCGACCACTTCATATTCACTTATGAACAGCTTTTAATCAATGCGAAGTGCTTAAAAAATTTCATTACATTAACAAAAAATAGGAAATTCTCGTCTTTACTGTAGCTGAAAAGTAAATTTTTTTGAAAGGGCGTGTCATAAACTCGTCCCACTAGATAAATAAATCCTTCGAGTTCGCACCAAAAAACCGATAGAAAATGGTTCGCTGTGAGTATCGGTCAAGCTACTCGACAACAATAGAACTATAAAAAAATCGACTTCTTACAACCCAACTACATTTATTACCTCCTTTGAAACCTGCCGACGATGGCCCTCGATAACAATACAAATCGGCAAATTTCAGAGGATTCTCCCTGTAAGTTCGCAGCATACTCGTCACGGGTTCGTCACGCGCTCGTCTCGCTATATTTATACGCACCTTTAAAATTACTTGCTGATGTTTCGCTTACGATTGTACAAGGAACTTTCACTCTACGCAATTAGGATATTAAATGAAGTCGGAGAGGCTGACGATTATTGTTTATACTTAAATTATGATTCAGTATTATAATCGGTTCTCTAAGACTAGTATATGCAAATCCTCCAATTTCTTCGACATATACACAAAAACATCTACAAAAATGTCTTGTGCAATATGAAATGAAACACCGGAAAGTAATTTCGTGAATATGTGGCCACCGAACTCAATCATTATTGAGAAAATTAAATCCTACTCTATAAATATAAGGAATTAATATTACCATGATATTCCCTGCTTGGTGATATTACGAATGCTCCATGTTTACTGCCATATAATCCTTGGTAATCAGTTTTTCTACTGTAAACACCCCAATCATATTTAGAATAATAAGTACCATTAGGGAATAAATAGGTTGAATCTAGAACTATTTTAGCAGAAGCTAATTCGTCATGGGTTGGAATTGGCGCTATAAAAAGCTGATTAGAGCCATGTGTGAGAACTGCATTATCAAATCTGTAAACCTAGAGAACGAGTAAAAAGTATATCAATCTAAAAAAAAATTAAGGAGTCATATCTATATATGTTTCGATAATATAGCACTTTTCACCTCAATCGCTGATTATATATTTATCTACGAAGATGGTTCGATAAGTTCTCGGCCTGATAAAGAAAACAAAAGATTTTTGAAAATGTTTTTATTTATTTTTCAACATAGTCCCCTTGTACTTTAAAATATTTAAACCAACGATGTTCTAACATTTTAATACCCGTAACATAATGCGATTTTTCCAATTCTGCAAAATAAGCGGTTGCCGCTGCTCTAACCTCGTTATTTGAAGGGAATTTTCGTCCAGCCAGCCATTTTTTCCGTTTGGGGAGAAAAAGTAATCGCTGGGAGCCAGATCTGGCGAATATGGCGCATGTGGAAGCACTTCGAAACGTAGGTCATGGAGTTTTACAGCAACAACCATAGATTTGTGTGCAGGCGCGTTATCCTGATGAAAAAGCATTTTTTTGGCAAGATGTGGACGTTTAGCCTTAATCACATGCTGCAAATGGTCCAGTAGTGAAGCGTAATACTCCCCGGTGAAGGTCTTGCATTGTTCTAAATAGTCTATAAGCACCACGCCATGTGAATTCCAAAAAAACTGTTGCCATGACTTTTCCTGCAGACGGAACCGTTTTTGGTTTTTTTGCGCACTTTCACCAGCCCCCACCCACTGTTTAGACTGTTGCTTTGTCTCTGGCGTGTAATGGTGAATCCATGTTTTATCTAAGTTATAAAACGTCGAAGAAACTCAGCAGGATTGCGTCTGAATAAGTTCTCTTGCGAAGTGTTCATTTGAAGGAGTTTTTGGTTGCCTGTTAACAAATGCGGTATCCATCGCGCAGAAAGCTTTTTCATGTCATGCCATCATGTAAAATGTAGTGGACACGATCTATCGGAATGTTTGCTATACCAGCAAGCTTTCTTACTTTCAGTCGGTGGTCATGAAGTATGACATTGTGACTTTTTGTGACAATCTCATCAATTGCTGTACGACCACGATTAAATTTAGCAGCCCATTTTTTTACTGTCGAAAACCCAGAAGAAGAATCCTTTAAAGTAGAATTTAACTTATTTTTATTGTCCGTAGGAGTTAAGCCCTTTAAAACAAAGTACTTTGTAACCGCTCGAACTTGAATTTTATCCATCTTTAACAAAATATCGAACCTTATGTGTTCACTCAATCGCCACAAACAAGCAACTGCACGCAAACATCTGAAAGTTTTCAGGGCGTCATGTCAAGGTTAATGCTTACAAAATATTTTAGTTATTTGATCATACTAGCGCCCTCTCTGTTTCAGGCCAAGAACTTATCGAACCATCCTCGTATTTACTTATTTTAAAATGTTCCAGTATATATTTCTGATATCCCTTCATTACTTATTTATTTTCTTAATTACTTAGTAAGTACATAAAGGAAAAATAAATAAGAAATACAACATACCAAAACCGTTTTCTAAAACACAACAATAAATTTTGGACATTGTGGTACATACATTAAATAAGACTCTTGGATAACTATTGAAATGTTTAGTTCTTGGGAAAACGTTAAAACACAAACGTAATTACTGAAGATTAGAAATAAAACGTTGATGTGACGTTTGTCATGTCAATTTTTTTACTTCACCTATACCTCATCAACAATTTTAAATGACAATCTATCATGCGAGGCATGGCGATAAATAGGTATTTTTTGCATTTCTAAAAAATTTTAATTTCTTTAATTAATTTAATAATTATTTCATTCCAAATATATATCTATTGTACGTTGTGTGTGCATTGGTGGGATACTAACAGTGACTATTTGGACAAATTTGTTAGTAAAATAACGTTGCCGTTATTAGTAGCTTCGCATTTTTTAAATTGAAAAGAAAAAGTTTATTGAAATCTGAAGAGTACCTTTCATAAGAAAATTTATGATAGAATATTAGAGTCTTTCAGTACGTTGTTTTTTAATACATAATTCAACACATAATATTTTAACATTCTTTTAAAAAAATACCCAGGATGTTTATTGGTTATGAATGTTTTTCTGAAAACATATAAAACTTCGAAATAACATCTAGTCTGTAAATTTTTTTAATATTTTTTATAGGGGTTTTTTTGAAAAAATCACTCTGCCATTCCCCACTATCCTACCATTTCAGGATTTCTTAATATTTGACTTTGTAATGGCTTTTACCTTGACGTTTGCGGTCATTTCAAGGTATGCCCGATCATAAAATTTTCCGCTATTTCCATTTTCGCGGTCAAAAATATGGAATCCCACCTAAAAAATTATCATGACCTTGATGTAGCCTTCAGTGTCAAGGTTAAGGTCAAATTTAAGGTATGGTTTGATCTCCAGAAACTTTCGTAGAAAAAGTTTTTTTTCCATCACTCTTAGTTTCCGAATTATTGTAAATATTTGAACTTCAAATGACCTCTAGATATGATTTTACCCCTTATGTTATCCATACCGTTAGATAGGAAATTTTCTCCGAGTTTTCGCCTTGACCTTAGAATGGCCTTAAAACATAACCTCAAGGTCAGGGTTATTGATACAGGTGAATGGCTCTCTTTTTCCTTGATAATTTTTATTTAAACCATTTTTTTGTAAATGGGTTATTTGAAAATATGTTTGGATCTATAAATTAAAACAGCTGACCCTGCATAGCTGAAAAATAAACAATCTACGAAAGCTACAATTTTAATAATATTTAACGACAACTGTGAATTAAAATAACTAATTGAGCAGTTATTATCCATTTGATAAGAAGATGATTTGACAGAAAGACCCCTTTGATATTTTAGTCTAAAAACCCACCTTCACAATATAATAATAACGCTCGATTAAACTGCTCAAAATCTCACCATATTTTCCTTTAGACATAAAAATATTTGTTTTTTTTTCTTGTAACTTACTATTCTGGATAATCCAACGGAAATATTCGTACTTTTATCATTAGTGAACTTGACATAGCAGTAAATACCACTCAGTCCATCTTCTAAAATATAATGTAGTTCCGTATCAAAGGTTGTTGAATTTTGTTGACGCCAGTAAAAATGTATTCTGGAACTTGTTTGTTCTACTATGTGTGTGGTCTCTGGGGCAAACATATGTTGTGTTCCTGTCAAAATTACAAATGGAATTATTGTTAATTCGAGTAATCCTAAATAAACATAAACACCCAGATTCGCTAAGAAAGTCTAAGACTTAAACCCGGTCTAGGTGTTATGGAAGCTACCTAGTAGGACAATTTTGTTTTGCTAATGATATAGTCATTGTTTATATTAACGTCGTCTCAAAAGTAAGTTACATTATTTATTGTTAAATAAATAAAAGTAAAATTTTTTTTCTAAAAGTATATTCCGAAAAGAACAGATTAAACTTATTTTTCTACATAATCACCTTGTTTTTGAAAATATTTTTGGTACTGTGGTAAATTTTTTTTCAATCCTGTGTCATACAATTCTCCCAGCATACTGGTTATCCATCTCTCAACTTCTTGTCTCAGATTATCACCGTTTATGAAGCGTCATCCCCCAAGATGTGGCTTCAGTTACGGAAACAGGTAGAAGTCATAGTAGATATCTGTTGGACCTCCACTGCCTTTATTTTTGTTGAATATCATGACGTTTCGGCTAGTAGTTATCTCTAGCCGTTTTCAAGTTGAAATGTCGTGATATTCAACAAAAATAAAGACAATGGAAGTCCAACAGATGTCTACTACTTCGCAAGAAACATCATTGTCTATGACCTTCAAACAAACAGGTAGAAGTCACTTACTACAAGTAAATCGGATGTCCGAATACATTCCATCGAAACTCCTCACGCACGTCTTGAGTGCGACGAGCAGCGTGCAGACGAGCATTGTTGTGGAATAAAACACTGTTTTTGTCAACTTTCCGCTCCCCTTGTATTGGATTGCCTTTCTGAGTTTTCGCAACACCTCATAATAGCGTGCAGCTGTGATGCAGTCCCACAGGGCAGCTAACTGATTAACAATACCCCCTTGGAATAAGCATAATTAGTGTAGGTCAAAGTAGTTTTATGTCTAATAGAACCTGTGCAGACAACTAAGTTTTATTTGACCTTATAAAAAAAGAACATCAACAGGTGATAAAAACGCCTATTGCTTTTATTGATCCAGAAAAACCTATAATTCGTTTCAGCACAAAAGATTATTTGAAATATTGAAGCAGCTTCCGCTACAGACTGCTCCGATAAATATTATCGCAGAATTTTATAAAGGAAACTTACTTACATTATAACAGAAAACACAGTAGGTCAAGTCATTTATCGATCTAAAGGTCTCAGACAAGGATGTTCCTTTACCCCCGCTCCACTTTGATCTCAACTTGGTATCAAGTCATCGAGACTGGAGAGAGTTCATAAGAAGGAATGTGCATCTTTATCGGAAATTGCCATAGGTTCACTATTAGATTCACTGGAGACCAGGCGGGTATCACCTAAGATGCGTTTGATTTGGAGTTTATGTTGCGCCGATTACGCATCAATCTAAATAAAACTGGATGTTTGGCAATAGGCGCGACTGCGAATTTTGACCTTATAATGGAAAACAGCACTATGGTGGAGCAAATAAGAGAATTTAAGTAATTGGATACAAAAAAAACAGCAGTCAAAGTTCAAAGAAGAATAGAAGGAAGCAAAAAGGTAGTCGGTACATTACATAGTGGCATAGACAATTATCACAAAGAATAAAAAAAACCTATACATCAAGTGATAGTGATTTTAATGCTTACCTATGGCTGTGAAATGTGGGTGTTAAATGCAGATCTTAGAAGGATCGTATTAGCTGTTGAAATGGATTATCTTCGTAGATCGACAGAATTTTCTAAACTGGATAAAGTGCGGAATAACGAAATAAGAAACAGAATAAAAGCTAATGATGCCTTACTGGACAGAATGGTAAAAAGAGTATTGCAATGGTTTGGCCATCTGCTCAGAATCAATGAACCAAGAAAAATGTTTCAATGGGAACCCACAGGCAGAAAAAAGCGAGGGTGTCCTAGTCGGTCTTGGATTGAAGCTATGCAGGAAAATATGAGAAACAGGCACCTTAGAGAGGAAGGTAACTTAGCTAGAATCTGGCGGTTCGAATTGAGGACATGACAGTTATATGAATATAAAATCCCTTTATATATATATATATATATATATATATATATATATATATATATATATATATATATATATATATATATATACACCTTGAGATGTTTTTCTTGGATTTTCAAACCTATATTTTCATGTCAATATTACGTTTCGGCTGGAATTTCCTGGCCTTTTTTAAACTTTGTACGTTCAAACTCTTCAGTAAATATTACGTTGAGAATCTATTATGAATATTAATTAAATTAATCCTTCCTTAATCTGAACTTGTACACATCAAAGTAATAAAATAAGTAGATAGGTACATGACAACACAAACACTTTAAAATTATAAATTATATTGAAATAGTAAGTTGTAATGTTATCCTTATTCAATTATATTTTTTCCTTTTCTATGGATATATCTGGTTTCAAAAGAAGAAGAGCTTTGTTTGTTATATTTTAATTGAAAAACTGATAAATGCAAGAAAAAAACCAAACAAATTATATAAATCCATAGTTCAAGAAATAAGAAAATTATATATATATATATATATATATATATATATATATATATATATATATATATATATATATGTAGAGAGCAACATCCATCCATTGATTCTTTAGGCACTCTTCGTATTTACTTAAATTCAGCTACTGCGTTTGATCTGAATATTTTAGTAACTAAATGTGAAAAATAATTAAAGTTAATGGAAGTTTTTATACACCTGTTTGTTTGGGTTTTGTATTTGGTTTGTCTTTTAACTTATAATTCATTTTCCAGTAAAGAGCTTTCACAATAAGAGTACGTAGTAGCGTTTAAAATTGAAAAAAAAACATTGGCCAATGTATATCGCGTCGAATCGGAAATACTTTGGAGGGGAGATAAAAAAAAATAAATTATGATGAATAAATAACATTTAGTGTGTTATTTTTTTAAAAGCTCTCTTTATTTCAACACGGAAAGAAACTGCAAATACAAATTCATTTACTGCGAACAAGCAGTAAATGTATTTTTGTTATATGGGGATTTCACTATCTGTTGCTTACCTGTACTCCAGTCCAAATAGAAAGTCTGTTCTGTTTTAGAGGCTATATTGGTACCATTAACATACAATGTATCTATCCGCGCATTTTCTTTAAAATTGAATGTTACAAAATCGTTCCATATCGAAACTTTTGTACCATTGACTGTTATATTTACTGCTGCATGTGTCGAAGAAAAAAACAAGATATTAAGTAAAAGGAAAAATAAATGGTTTGAATTTCCCATTTTACTTTACCTGTATAAAGCGAAAATCTACACAATCTATACTAAATGAATAGATTATACCCTCTTTTATACTGCAATAATTATTTTACGTCACGTATTTTGAAGTAGCCTATTAGATTATGCACTCGATTGATACTTAAAACTATTTTCAGATTTTTATTTTGTCAAAACATGTGAAATGAAATACGTCCTTGCTGATTATTCAAAACGTAGAAAATATCTGAGAGATATATTATAAGATATTATTTCTATCTAGCTGAAAAGTCACAATAAAACGTATCTTAAGCTTAAAGATTAAAAAAAATATTGTTACGATTTTGTCTCTTTAAAATCGTTCACTGGGTTCGCAAAATAAAGCACAACACTTTTCACTAATATTTCCAATACTTATATTAACTACTTATAAAAAACCAACTCTCTTTTAACTCTCTTACTTCTATTCTTAATCTTGTAAAAAAGTTATTAAATTTTTGGGCATGAGTATGTTCGCCGAGATTTAATTTATTTATTATACATCCGAAAAATCTGATACTTGCAGAAAAAGAATGCTTAAAGTTTCAATATTGCCGGTATATAATTAGATTTGTCGCGCCATACCGGTAAATGCGATTTTCCGACGGTTTTCAAAGCATTCGTCCATAGTAATCGCACACCGTATACAGCAGTATTATATGCGCGATCACCCCACGCACTAACAAGCATTTGGCCCTTCGAACATACCCCTGTTGAAGTAGCATAACGTTAGAACTAGGGCCTGGTTGTTTAAAAGCTGAATAACGTAATAATATTTTTATTTATATTTGAAAAAGTGTTGATAAACAGTAGATATTTAATTTCTTGGTACAGACATACCGATTTTATGCTATCCTTTTCTAATTGCATTATTTAAACCAGTATCATCGGTACGTCCTTCGAACATACCCCTGGGTACATCAATTCTGAAAACAAAGCATGAATATATGGTTGCCTAAATTTTTATTATTGTTATTTTTCAATATGTAAACAATCTAACAATATTTACCGATAAAAATAAGTTTTTAAATCCTCTTTTTGTTAATATTAATTGTAAACTTCGGATTTATAGTAGTTTCTAATACCGAAAAAAGTCACAACAAGCAATTAAACTGAAAGACAAGATAAGTAAATATGTTTATGTTTGTCAAACATCAAAAAAGCGTCTCCCCCACCGACCATAAACAGCCTTCAGACAAATCTATTGTTGTTTAAATCTAGAGTATGATCGAAGATTTGGCCTCAAAAACCAAACAAAATTAATAACGTCGTTGTTTTTGACTCTAGACGTGTCAAAATCAGTGTTCGGTGATTTTTGAGGGCGCTATGTTGATTTCTGGCATTATTTTACTAATCGGGTGAAGGGGGCTGACTTAGGGTGGGAAGGGGGAGGGGAGTAATATTTAAAAAACGTAATGGGTATCGTTTTATCTGTTGACTTAGGGTAATTATACGTTTTCTCATAAAAAGTCTATCTTTTACAAAGTTTGACATTCTAAAGTTTTCTACCGACTTTATTGATGGTTGTCAAATAAAAAATTTCAACATATTTTGACAAAAACCGATTGCGATCAAAATTGGGTTAAATGGATTCTGTTTAATTTTTTAATAATGTCTAAACAAGGCCACAAAAAATCATAAATTATTTAACTGTGCAAAATTCTAAGAAAAACAATTAATATCATACGATTTGCTGCCTGTTAATCCTATTTAATTTTTTATTGCTAATAGAAGTGTGTGAATTTATGCACGATTTGCTACCTGATTGTTTATTCGTCCTTTAAAGTTATAACATTTTTTATAAGAGCATAAACACATTTGTATATATGAATTAAAATATGTAAGGTTTTTTTATTTTGCTTTTACATATGTATGTATATTCACACGCTTCCATTAGCAATGAAAAAATAAATAAGATCATAATTGTGTTGACAGCAGATAGCAAATCGATTATTGTATGCTTTGATAAATCTTTCTCTTATTTAAAAGGAAACCAATAAAAATGGCATCGAACTACAGCGATAAAAACTGTATGGATTTTAAATGCAAGAATTGGAAATCCCAAAAAGATTTTTGTTGTTGTTTGTGTAAAGGGTGACAAAATGAAATCAGAGATTTTGATTAGAGTCTCCAATCGCTTGCCGCGATTTGAGCATTTTGTCTCAAAAACCGGACAAAATTATTTTAACCTAATTTTTTATGGAAAATTAATAAAAATGCATGAGTGAATTTAATTAACATGTTATTTGATAAGAATAAAGAAAAAACCATTAAAAAACACATAATATCAATAAATGTAATAAATTGGGTCAATCCGATTCACCAGATTGATTGATTCCAGCAGTTTCCGCTTCAACTGTTGATATATTCAGTTCTTCGGGTTCTAACAATTCTAAAGTTTTACTTAGGAAAGGTTGGCTTTTGCTACGTAGTTAGATGATATCCATCTCTTCTTCAAATTACTATAAAAATGTTTTAAATCGTGACTTAAGGTATGGTACTCTTTTTGGGGACATTTTATCATTCGCGGAACTTATGTTCCATAAATGATACCTTATCTTCAAGTATTCTGGATGTGCTTTGTTTAAAAATCATGTATAGAGTTTTCCGATATACCTCAATAACATTTGATGTAAAATCCGTACCTATAGGAAAAAAAATGTATGTAAGTAAAAAATAACCAAAATTATTGCAAAAAAAAACCGTGCAACTCAAAGCGGTCTTTTTAAGAGGTGGAAACATGGGGAAAATTTTTTGACTGTTATTATGTGGCTAATGTCTATAGTTTATTATAAAAAAAGAATTGTAGTCCGACCTAGCTCGGAACATGTTCAAAAACACTAATTAGTTAAAAGGAAAAACAGAAAAATAGAAAATTTTCTTGCATATTGTTTCAGGTCCATAAGAATACTAAACAGTCATTATATTTTTAAATAATGCATATTAAAATTAAATACATATCTTGTTTTTCAGATTCCATCACAAAATTTTTTTGTTTTAATATTCACTTTACAAAATACCAAACATCAAACACAAGTCTAAAAACAATCTAACATGAACGAATGCATGCGTATTGAACGAAGCTTAGATTGCAATTAATTGTGCGGAACGTAGCGGCGAGGAGGGGTCACTTTATCATAATTTTATGAGAGTACGGTTACTCAGGTATACAAAAAAAATTATTTCGATGATTACTTGTATAGTTTGCATTTCTCCTTTTTGTCCGGTTTTTGAGGCCAAATGCTCGTTAGTGCCACGCCTTCACTCGTCGGCGTAATAGGAGCTCGGGCCGGCGATTTAAGCTCGAGCTCCCACAGTCCCAACGGACTGCCAGACCGCATCTTCCTATTGTAGCAATGGAGGTGATGCTAGGCTTGTGTGTATATGGTGTTTCACCGTCCACTACCTTCCTTACGTCCTACCCCGCTAATGGCCAACATTGTCAAGGACCCTTGTAAGTACGGGCAATATAATGTTATCCTACCGATGCTGTCGAGGACGCTTACAAGCACGGGCAGCATCGGTTCCTTTCTTTCCTTACTACCCTCATCTATACACACACTCACTGCATGCGGTCAGTTTCGTTTTGTTTCCGTAATGACCAGGAATGTGTTTTACGGCCGGGTGCCTTCCGATGTCCGTTGAGAAGGGCGCTTAACAACTACGGCCTCAACGTTTATCGCCGCCACCGCGTGTAAAGACGCCGCCTACCGCCGATCGATGCGGAGTTACTGTTAGGCATATCGCATATACTGTTATCAATCGAATTTTTAGTACAACGCGCTGTAAACAGCGTCCGCGGATTTTAGAGACGCAGCATCGAGAATTTAAGTACGAGCCGTCGTGAATAGCGTCGCAATCGTGCTACCGTGAACAGCGCACATAACATATTCTTGCCCTCCAGACCATTTAATCGTTTATTTTGTTGTACAGGGTGAGTCAATGATTGGATGAAGTAAGTTTGTGCCTTTTCGGTGAAATTTACAAAGAAACTATATTTATTGTTTGAAACAGTTTATTTTTACGCAGATTTTAAAAATATTTAGGACTCTACAGGGTGAGCCAAAAAACTAGGACAGCATAAAGTTGTATTTTTTTAAATAGAATACCCTATATACGAATCGTATTTTCGATTTAGCTTATAATTTTAAATCTTTTTTATTAAGGGTTTACTATAACAAAACTTTATTGTTTCTGAGATAATTAAGTTTAAAGAAAAAAAGTCACATTTTCAAGCATCAATTCAATCCTAAATAACGTTTTAAATTTTGTGACAAATATATTCAAATTTGGAATTTAGCAAGGCCAAGGACAAGTTAACATAATTTTTACCTAATATTTGCAATAAAAGCTACAGGGTGTTGAACACATCGGCTCAAATTTGAACAAGTTTAAATGAATAAATATCTTTTTTTTTAAATGGTACACCCTGTATATTTTCATGTTATTTAATAGAGTAGTAAAAACCCTAAAAGTTTTGTTCAATATATCCTATACCTATTTATAATAGTTTTTGAGATATTTCAGTTTTTCTTATTTTCCATACTTTTTTACAGAAATAGTCTTCATTATCATAGTAGCCATGTAAAATAATAAAAAGAAACTACAGAAACAAACAGAATGTGGTTAAATATGATGAAATACATTATTCGTTATATTACAACGGCAATAACGACAAGGCAAATACATATTTACTTTTATACTAAATTGAAACAAAAAAATTACCTATTAAATACTGAGATTAATTATTTCTTTTTAATAAGTGTTCGAATAAACGACCCTCTTGTGCAATGCACAAATTTAGTCTTTTTTGCAGATTTTCTCGGACCCTGGATAAAATTAGTGGCGTTTTGTTCTACAGGTATCCCTAATCCTGTTTCGCATATCTTCCACTGTTGTTGGTGGATTAACATACACTTTATTTTTAATATAACCCCATAGGAAGAAATCTAATGGGGTGATGTCGCAAGATCTTGGTGGCCACTCAATGAAACCCCCACGTCTAATCCATTTTTGCGGATATCGTTGGTTCAAAAACGCACGAACTTCACGATGGTAATGCGGAGGCGCACCATCGTGCTGGAACCACATACTGTCGAGCTCATCCCTATCGAGACTTTGAAGCAGTTGGGGTAGTTCTTCTTGTAGAAAGTTCAGGTAACTATGGCCATTTAGTGGTTCATTAAAAAAGTGGGGTCCAATAATTCGATTATGATGAATACCACACCAAACATTTAATGACCAGTGGTTTTGATGTTGCACCTCTCTAATCCAAAATAGGTTTTCTGTGGCATAATAATGCATGTTGCGTCTATTTACGGCACCGTTACTTCTAAAAGTAGCTTCATCACTAAACATTACCTTGCATAATAAATTTGGATTTAATTGAATCTCCGCATTTATTGTACGACAAAAGTTTACACGACTTTCAAAATCCTGTCCATGCAATTCTTGGTGTAATTCCATGTGATATGGATGATACCTATATTTCTTGGTAGTACGATTAGCGGTGGATTGTGATGTTTCACATAATCCTGCTAACTGACGGCTACCAATATAAGGATTTTCCTGAACATTTAACAATACTTGTAGTTCTTTTTCTTCATTAGTTACTGGTTTGTTGACCACTTTACGTTTTGGATAATCAACAGTACCAGAAGAATCAAATCTTTGCATTAAGTTTTGAAAAGTATGGGTATTAGGCTGGCGTCGATCAGGATACTTCATTTTGTAAATTCTTTGAGCAAGAAGGCAATTTTTTTTAGCCTCTCCTATTGTATAAATCATATCTATTAACTCATTCTTTGGAAAATTTATTTTACAATATAAGATGAATGCAAAAAAAAACCAAACTACACTACATAAAAACCAAAAGAAGCGATTGCGGTTATAAATTTGACACACAGAAAAATGTTCTTTTACATTGTTTTTGCCATGGCTACTATGATGATAATGAAGACTATTTCTGTAAAAAAGTATGGAAAATAAGAAAAACTGAAATATCTCAAAAACTATTATAAATAGGTATAGAATATATTGAACAAAACTTTTAGGGTTTTTACTACTCTATTAAATAACATGAAAATATACAGGGTGTACCATTTAAAAAAAAAGATATTTATTCATTTAAACTTGTTCAAATTTGAGCCGATGTGTTCAACACCCTGTAGCTTTTATTGCAAATATTAGGTAAAAATTATGTTAACTTGTCCTTGGCCTTGCTAAATTCCAAATTTGAATATATTTGTCACAAAATTGAAAACGTTATTTAGGATTGAATTGATGCTTGAAAATGTGACTTTTTTTCTTTAAACTTAATTATCTCAGAAACTATAAAGTTTTGTTATAGTAAACCCTTAATAAAAAAGATTTAAAATTATAAGCTAAATCGAAAATACGATTCGTATATAGGGTGTTCTATTTAAAAAAATACAACTTTATGCTGTCCTAGTTTTTTGGCTCACCCTGTAGAGTCCTAAATATTTTTAAAATCTGCGTAAAAATAAACTGTATCAAACAATAAATATAGTTTCTTTGTAAATTTCACCGAAAAGGCACAAACTTACTTCATCCAATCGTTGACTCGCCCTGTACATCTTAGGTTGTTAGTTGGTTTTGGGTCATATATTTATTAAAGTATGGAATACAGGATACAGGATATTTTAAAACCGTTTGTTTCATTACCTAATTCGCATTTTTAATATTTCAGGTAACAATTAGCAGCCGGCAGCAATACACATGACCACATTCTCAGAAGATTTAAGAAACTGCCATTGGCTGTACGTCGTAATTCCTAATCCGTATCATTTCTCTATAAGCGTGTGAATGCGAGGATTTATTGTCGATTTCTGCTAGAGCAATTATCATCTCCCGTTCCCCGTGTTGTTGCCAGGCATCCACCAGCTTTCTCCACTGCCCTTGCTAGGTCAAAAATTTTATTCGAATGTCCCATCTATAACACAACACTATGCGACATGTATTTTAACGGTCTACCAACTATTCTGAAACATCTACGCGAGGTGTTTGGGTATCTTTTGTAGCTTGCTACTTTGCTGTGTATATGGATAGTTGTATGGCTACAGCTTGTAAATCCGATACTCGGATGGGTGGTGAACTGATTTTGAATGGGTCTTCAGTCTTAGTATTAGATTAACTGTAGCTTTAGTTAGTTTATTTGCCTTATTCTATTAGCTTGTTTATCTATGTTTGAATTTCCTGTCAGAGGGCCGTTGGCCTGTTGGAAATAAATAACTATTTATTTATTTAATACTCATACAATGTATGGTCCAGACTTTTTTTGCAAATGAAAATACATTTTTTCGTTAAAACACTTTATTTATATTAAATCAAATTCTTTGTAAACTGATTGCATCGTACATTACTTCTCCTTTAGGAAGGGCGAGTTCCAAATAATTTTCACCGTCATGAACTAATACAGCTTTCACAGTTGCCATATGATAAGTATACTGCCCACTTTGTAAAGCACATCTATATACTGCGCCATCATTACCGTGCGTCCAGTGGGCAACATCGTGTCCGTTCGCTCGTAAGCTTACATGGGCCTGATGGGTGGTAGCAGCCAAAGCTATACGCACTTGTCTTGGTCGTCCATCGTGAGTATCGTTATATACAATATGCCACTTACTATCAGCCTGTGTTTGAGCGAAGTACCTAAAACAAAAACATTTACAATAGTGGCAATAGAAAAGTTGAGATTTTATACCATTAGGTACTCTTACGTGCGGGTCTGGTGTGGGACGCGTGAAAGTAAGACTTCAAGAATGTTACATTAATCTTTAACATAAAAATTTAAATATGTCCAAAACGGTGAGACTTAACTATAGAATATTATACATGAAATATGTATAGAAATGGGATGTTCTATTTCAAATAAGCAAGTTGGCATCTACTTCCGGTGTAACCGAAAATACCGCCATCTTGAAAATAATTTAGCCGGCTGTCCCCTATGCACATTAGTACACTGTCAAATTTTCAGATTCTTCCTAATTATAGTTTTCCCACAATCGATCGATAAAGTTCCCGATACACATATGTATATATATATATATATATATATATATATATATATATATATATATATATATATATATATATATATATGTATATATATGAAGTAAAATGCGAACAGTAAATGCAAACTGCGTTCCAACCATATTCTTTCCCTGTTAGAAGTTGCACAGTTTGAATAAATTGCTAAGTAACACAATTTATCCTATTCCATCACCATCGAGATGATGACCTACCTGTACCACCATACCGAGAAGGAAGTCAAAACTTACCGTCCCCGCCACAGTGATACGGCAGAGGTAAATGTTTCGTCTCTACTAAACTCATCAGGGTACCGACATACACCTGACTGTGCAAAGGACAGATCGGAAGGAAGCATGCAAATACTGAACGCGGCTTCGCCGACCTCCCGCCGGATGGCGTATATATGTTTATGCGGCTTTCACGGATTCCTCCATGTGAGATGCAATAGTAGTGGATATATCCACATTATGCCGTTGTAGTGCTGAAATCACATTCAATAAAATGAATTCTTTGGAAACAACGAAGATACGAAGTGGTAGTAAACCAGACAGAGGTAATAATCTTACTACTTACCAATCATTAGCAGGATCGCTTTTTCCGATAGTAAAATTTAAGTCTTTAGGTGGTAGAAAATGATACTTATAGTTTCGTATCTCATTGGCGTATTTAAATTCAGTTGATCTTCTGTTGACTTCACCCAACGACCACATTATGTTTTCTGGTTCGGGTAAGTTAAGAGTTAAATGTGATTTAGTTCCTAAAATGTAAATGACAGTTATTATGGTTGTGTTGATACCGTGAAGGATTAATGTTGTAATGGAACACATATGTAAAGGATGTTTTAGCACCATGTGGCATAGACCACCGAAAATATGTTTAAATTGGGCCAATTCCCTCATGATAAGGAAACAAAATAATATTTAACTAAAATCGCTATAATGCAATATATTCGTTTAACTATATGTGTAAATAATTCTCCATGATAATTTTTTCCCGCTCAAAATACCTCCAAAATAGCTTAAAGACTGAGTTTTTTTTTTCATAATCATCGATGGAAACTTTTAGTTATAGAATAGTTAGATTAATTCAAGATTTAGTTTTTGGGTTCGGTTTAGAATGATATGTGATTTACTTCCTTAAATATAAATGACTGTTATAACAATTGTGTTTTAATTAATATTTTATTGGAAAGTCACGATATAGAAAAGTGTCAAATATTTTTGTAAAAATAATCCAACGTATTCCAAAATTTCGACACATTACCTGCCACAACATCAACAAACTCGTCTGCCATATTTTCACATCCTTGTCCAGCCAGAGGATATGCCACAATACGATAGTGTCCTGGACGAATTTTACCTATGAAGAAATATCCATTGGAATTAGTGTCAGTAGTATAAACGTAACCCAATTTTTGTGCTTCGTGGTCTTCATATATGGAATCATATACAACCACAGTTGCATTTTTTTGTCCACGTAAATAGCCACTCACAGAGCCTCTAAAATTAAAACAAAATGCTGCAGATTGTATTATGTTATTTATTTGGTAAACATCCTACCTCTCTAACGGATATTCAGGATCATTGACAAATGTATAAGGCCATCTGTCTTTCTCAATTTGCGTCTGTTTTTCAACAGCCTCAAGAATTTGCTCGCCACCTTTTGCGGTGGGAAAATAAAGTAAGAATGGTCCGTAAATATGTTTCCAACCCGGAGGTGCGCTTAGTGCATCACTGATCTCGAAATGATTGCTCGTAAAACTGTTCATCATTAATGAAATGTGTTGCACTGTTAAAGTCTGTTTCATAGAACCACCATCTAGAAATGACAAAATGTTTATCTAAATATTAGCTTCCTGAAGTGAAAGTAGATCAATCTAACAGAAAAATTAAATTTTAAAATCGGCACCAAAACACGGAGGATACAGAATGTACCGTATTTTTTTTTAACAACAACAATTAAGAAGATATCAAAATATTTTTATTCAATCTATTAATTAATTTTCTTGGTTAACTGGAAAATCATGGTTTTTCATTCTACAAGAAGGATTAAATGAAGTTTGAGAGGCACACGGCATGTATTTATAAGCGATTTCTCATTATTACTACATATGATGTACATCCAGTATAAATTAAGATGGAAAAATGCTACAGTTTCTTCAGCCGAATCAAACAGGAATAGTGAAAGACAAGGCACATTGCCACGATCTATATTTATATCAAAGACTATGCATGCGCACAATGCTACCTCTTTTAGGCGCGTTCAGTTAGAACAAATGACAGAGCTCAATGATGATTCTGGGCAACAACAGTCGGCTGAAACAGATTTATTAAATAAACCTATTTATCAATCATTAACATTTTCGGCTTAAAATTAAATAAATATCCCATCGACTATGTTTAAAGAAATACATTTCAGGTCAAGATTAAAGTTTGGGAATCTCGTGAATTTACAATTTCGCTAAAGCAAGCCGCAGCAATTTATACAACCAAAAAACTTGATAATGCAAATTCGAGAATGACATGACCTTAACCTAAGAATAATATAAACAAAATCTACGCAATTATTCAAAATAATTTCAAGAAAACTGCCATAAAAAAGGAAGAATTTCACTAGAATAGTAGTAGGCAGGAAAACCGAGATCAATGTGAAAAAAAAATGTAACAGTAAATTCAGCATCTATAAAAAACTACCCTGCACCGTGTAGTAAATACCAAGCAAAACGACAAAAATAATGGTCAAAGTGATAATGAAGTGTAACTTAAAACCACAGTATTAAAATGTAGACAAAATTCAGAAAGATAAAAAACAATCGAGTTGGGAAAGAAATTAGTAAAGAAATAGAACTACATGGACTCATAATATAGTAAAACCGAAAATGCAACGAATGAAATGCTTTTATTCAAAGAATTTATGAGAGACACTTAGGGGAAAGGATATTGTGTTTGTCCATAACGTGAATATTTGCAACAAAAAAGCAAAATTAATCGAATTAGCCATAGAAAACTTAAGCTGAAATTTGAACCATGATATCATGATGACTGATGGCATTTTTAGGATATTTGCAGATTTCATTGAATTTTCTAATATTTCATTTATAAAACATTCTGCTGATATGATTATGTTCTCCGAGACTAGTAGAAGCATACTGTTTAAATTCTTTCACATACAAACAATGATATCCTTCTATACGCCTTGTTCAATGTTGGATGAAACACAGAAAAGCAATTCTGGTAATTAAATGGTCATTGTTTTCCGGTGAAATTAAATCTTATTATATAAATATACATAATAAATATTACCGTGATATTCCCTACTCGGTGATATTACAAATGCTCCATGTTTACTGCCATATAATCCTTGGTAATCAGTTTTTCTACTGTAAACACCCCAATCATATTTAGAATAATACGTTCCATTAGGGAATTGATAGGTTGAATCTAGAACGATTGAAGCAGTAGCTAATTCTTCACTGGTTGGAATTTTTGCTTCAAAAAGCTGATTAGACCCATATTGGAGAACTGAATTATCAAATCTGTAAACCTAGAAGAATAAGCAAAGGTAAAATTTAATAGAAAAATATATTCATCACTTTTCACCTTAAATGCTATCATATTTATCTATATATTTATTTCAATATATTTCTGTGGTAACAGAAAAATTGTATTGGAATATTTCGAGGATTTAAAACTTAAAACTAAATAAATATTAAAGCAGAGATCATAATATAGAACATAGATGCAAAAAGTTTAGTTAACGAAAATCATATACAATAGTTTTTAGCTACGAAGTCACAAAGCGAATAAAAATATCTGACTATTAAAAAGGCTTTAATACATTGTTTGGATTGGCTAGTTCAGGATCAATTTTTTCATAAAAAATTTATTTATTAATAAGAAACCTTCCCGCGATTAATCTAATAAGCAAAAGTGTTTATGGTGGTATCCAAAAAGACTCATAACCAGCAAAAGGAGCATTGGTAAGAAAAAATATATTGATGATTTTATCAAATGTTTTTCAAAATGTTCTCCATGATGATCAATAAAATTTTGTATGCGCTTGAGCCGGTCTGAAGCTTATTTTTGCCACTATGAAGATGACATCTTAAAAATGTGATTTTTGAACATATCAACGCTTCTTCTGGTAGAAAATCTACGATCACGTAATTAGGTATTGATACACGAAAGCAAAAAGAAATGAATGGGTGCCAAGTCAGGTCTGTAGGGTGGATGACCCATGTTACCAATGTACAGTGACGCGGAAAATATGAAAAATGTAGTGGACTGTATTTTTGAATTGTAAAAAAAAGGAAATGAAAAACTTGCACAAATCGCTTACCTTTCTGCACGGTCAATAGGGCACAATCTTGATCCTGAGGGTACCCTTCTTGCTGATGTTCGCAGGGCTACTCAATTCAACCTTAGTTTCTTCCCGCACTTTAAGGTTTGCAGAAATTGTCTCTAAAATTAATTGCTTATTCTGCCACCATACCGACCGGAAGAACGATACCGTACTCGACCCTACTTAGAGCGTGAGATGACTGTATATATGACCAATTCGCTTGGATTGGCTATGCGACTTGTGCGCAGCAAAAAAGTTAAGAAAAAATATAACAAAAAAAACAATATATTGAAAATAAGACTGTTTATGATAAAAGCGACATAAATTGAAGTGTAATTTTAAACTACATTATTATGTCACATAAGTCCCTAATTGAATAACTTGAATAATAAAATAACTAAGATTCCGAAACACACAGGGATGCCTCCATCTTAAAATTATAAAATAATTTTTCCTATCTCAATACAGATTCATAAACCCTTAAAAATTAAGGTTTCAGTAAGAAATAAATAAATCTATTTTCTGCCATGTTTAAATAGTTATAAAGAAAAAATATATACAAACAGTTAGTTTCCTGAACTAACCTTTTTTGTTCCAGGATTTCCTGCAAATACAATTCTGGTTCTCTCTGAAGCTGTATTGAACCGAGAACAACATTAACAGAAAACAACTGTCTATATAAAATATAAATCCCGACACATGACGGTAGGATATTAAACTTACCGACTTCTCGATGTCAGACTGAAAATAATGCCAGTTGAACGACATCTATACATTGACCGGAGTAGTGCTTATACTTTTTTGTGAGTTTTAAAAACGAGGTATTTATATATATTTTTCTTATTTAACTAGTTATTTTAACTTTTTTCTCATTAAAAAAATTATTTGATAATTTGAAGTACGATTTTGTACTAGTTTTTCGACATTTATTTTGAAGTTTTTAAAGAGTAAAGTTAGGTATAACTTTTTTTTTCTGGAAAATTAGCATGCAATACCACTTAAAAACAGCAATCTTGGTCAAAGACAAAATTTAAAAAAAGTGAAGATCTAACGAATTTGTACTCCATACTTCACAACCTAATATTAAGGCCGGTGTAAACAGCACAAAATCTCACTAAATACTGTTTGTGTTTCATGTAAATATAAAAATGTCACGTTTTTTTATACTTTACTTACTATTCTAGCTAATCCAACGGAAATATTTGTACTTTTATCATTGGTGAACTTGACGTAGCTGTAAATACCACTCATTCCTTCCTCTAAAATATAATGTAATTCCGTATCAAAGGTTGCTGAGTTTTGTTGACGCCAATAGAAATGTATCCTGGAACTCGTTTGTTCTACTATGTGTGTGGACTCTGGGGCAAACATTTGTTGTGTTCCTGTTAAAATTACAAACAATATTATTATTAATTGTAGTAATCCTAAATAAATATAAACAGCCAGATTGAGTCAGAAAGTTTAAGACTTTCAAAGAAACGTTCTTAGCCTTTTCCACCCGACCCACCACGAGCGTAAGAG
Organism: Diaprepes abbreviatus; assembly: GCA_034092305.1. Lineage (NCBI taxonomy): Eukaryota > Metazoa > Arthropoda > Insecta > Coleoptera > Curculionidae > Diaprepes > Diaprepes abbreviatus. The sequence continues at coordinate 751,288 of JASJET010000116.1, forward strand.
AATATTTTTAAAATTCTGAAGGCCACGCGAATTCATTTTAGCGAGTGCAATTGATATCGATCGATCGTGAAAAAGTATCCCCGTGCGCTGACGTAAAAGTGACCTGATAATATTTTGTTGTCGGACTGACACGATAGCTGCGTTTTTTGACACAAGCAAATAAATATTTTGTTTTTATGTTTATTGTTATGTTTTGATTATAATTTCTGTTTTGTTTTCATAAAGTAAAGTTTTGAATAATTTTATTTTTCAAGTTAAAGATTATTTTTGTCTTGTATTTCACTATACTGTGCTTAAATATTTTCTTATCGATGCTGAACTTACTCCTACCTTTTTTTTTATTCAGATATATCTCTTTTTTTCTGCCCACTAATATCTGAGTGGAATTTTATGTATTTTTGGTTGCAGGAAATTTATTCCTTTATTCGATATGTAATTCTTTAATTTAAAAATAACTATGGGGATACTTATTTGATTTCTTTTTTTGAGCGGAAAATGCTAATGGTGAACGAATTAGCTTATGTAACAAATTTATTTCATTCGACTGTTGTCGGTGTCTTTTTTTTTGGGTTGTAATTTCTTTCAAACATGGCAATTGAACACACCTAACGGAAGCAACGTAGTGCTTGGATTTTTACTTTACCTAAATTGACTGTATTAGACTATTATTAAGTGTTATATTGGATTGCCATTTTTATGAATATTGAATAATTTTCCATAAATTTTCTTTTTTTGGATAGCTAAACCTTATAAATGTAAATATTTCTGTAACATTAATGAAGACTTAATTTTTAGTGTAACTTTGCTATCAACTTTAAATTTATTATATTTTATTATATATTTGTTTCCTAGATGTATCACGACGTTCCAATTTAGAGGTTAATTAATTTATTGTTAGTAATTTTGAAGTATTTTTGTATTGTATGCAACCTCTGGGCCTCTTTCTGGGTTTGAATTTGGTAAAATTAGAATTATTGATATGTCTGTTGACTTTTAGTGACTTTAGTTTTTTTCTTGTGTGTTCAATTGCAATATTTAGGTGCTTGAGATGGATTTTCACATAGTGTTGTAGTTATTATTATAGTCATATTTGGAGTATAATTATTCTATTGCTCTTGCTTTAGAGTTAATTAATGTTTTATTTTACCCAGGTTTAAGCCATTTTATTCGTTAATAATTAATGTATATAAACCAAACGTTATAAAGTCAGCATACAGTGCTCTCGAGTATTGAATATTATTTCCAGTTTTATGATGATTGATTTAATTGAGTAACCGATTATATTTTATAGGATATTTTTTGCTTTATCTTATATTAAAGTAATTATCGGTGATCACCTGGAGTCGAAACGGTCTTTTATTGTACATTTATAGATGTGTCTATACTGTTATCTACCTTGAGTTATCACTTGAAACAGTTAATTATTTTAAGTTATTTTTTTTGTTAGTTACCTCTAATTAATTAATAATTAATATTTCCTTTTTTTATATTATCCTAACTTAAAAATCACCTTCGATTTATTTTTTTGAATATGGAAAAACTTAAAAATTTTAAATTTAAATATTTCTCGATATATTGTTGAAGGTTGATTAATAAATTCTTTAGCTTTTTTTTTAAATTTAAGTAGGCGTTTTTCTTTTTGTAGGGTCCACCCTAATGGTTATCTCCACTCTCGAGGCATATTGTACTGTAGTCCACCCTAGAGGTATATCGTTACTGTAATCCATCCTACTGATTGTATGATTACCGGTATACACCCTACCGGATACATGACTGATGGTTATTATGTCAGAGCCTACGCCGTAGCAGAGAATTTAAACAACTGGCAGACACATCACACATTTCTCTGGTCAACCTTTATATTACTTTTATTTATTTATTTACGGAACTTATTCTTTATTATTGTAAGGCTTTTTTTATATTTCTATTACTAGCTTACGCTTCAATCTTTTAGTTAAGGATTTTTACTATTACTATCTATACCGAGTTGTATTTGTCCCACATACTACTTGCATTTGAATCTTTTTATTCATTTGTGATTGCTTATTTTAGGGCGTAAAGTAGAAAACTAGTTCCTAACAACATCGCGGAAGATTTCTGCATTCAGCCTAGCTTTTGATGCATTGGCGCCCTAAATAATCATGTACCCCAATAATTGGATATAATTAATTAAGTTTTGTGTTCGCCTTATTGTCAGGTGTTTCGCCATTAAAAATTAATGTAGCAAATTTATCACGGAGTTAATTAACTTATTATAAATTTTTTGAAGACAAAATAAAAAACATATACTTTTTTAAGAAATTCATTACGAACAGGAATGGTAGCATGCAGTAAAAATTTATCATTTCAAAGGGCTAAACTACCCCTTTAAAGTTTTCTGTAGAAAATTTTAAAAAATCGGTCTCTGGTTCCCATTCATTTGTAATATGTCGTATCCACTGGGGTACTTCGTTTTTTTTTCTAAAGGCAATATTATTTTACAAGTGCTGGTATTTTTAACAAGCACAATACCAGATATTGGTCGGCAGAAAATCCTCATATTATTTATGTAAAGGAGCAACGGGGACACTTAGCATTTGGTATTGCTTGTTTTATCTTAGGAACATAAATTCAGTACCGAAGTTATGAAAAGGGGATCAAAGCAAACAGCTATCAAAAAATTTTAGAAGAAATAATACTTGAATTACTATGAAATATTCTGTTGGCGAAGTTTAATGATATATATTTCCAGCAAGATCGAGTTATAACTTTCAGGTAGTAAAACCTTTTCTGGAAACTAATTTTCCAACTAATGGGACTCTTAGTTGGCCCTCCAGATCGCCTGATCTATCTGCTCCGGAAATTTTCTTATGGGGCTTTTTACAAAACATGTTTTATAGGACTCGACATCATTCGGTAGAAAAACTTCGCAATGCAACATATTTGGCTTTTCCGCTTTAGTAAATCAAGCCTGTTTTTATTTTAAATATCTTAAGAAAAATTTTAAAAATGTGCCAATTCTGAATCAGAAAAATGGAAACCATTTTCAGCAGTAGTTAAAATAAAATGTCATCTAGTTAGGTTAAACAATGTATTCTGGAGATTAATGTAGTCTAATATATAATAAAAATTGCCTTCAACTCGTAAACTATATTATATTACAAGGACCTTGAAAATGTATTTTAAATAATATTTAAGACATTGTACCAACGGTATTATTGTTAATGAGATATATATTCAATATATTTCAAGAAATCATAATTTTTACATTTTGCTTTGCTTTTACATTGATTCACTTTTCTTATGGAGAGGTGTACTTGCCTGCTCTGTACCGACGAACAACCAGTGAGTTTGAAACTGGTCTACAGATGGCGGCACACTATCAATTGGATGTTTCCACCTATTTCTGGTAGTTTTTTGCAATCTGAAATAGCGCTTTTAATTCTTAACTAGAACAAAGCACGTCTGTTCGTTGATATCTTCTAAATATGCCTTTTTTTGTTGGGTTTATTGGGTACGTACGCAATTGAGACTTTCATTTTCAAAAAACGTGTTTCCGCCAAATCGATTTGCAGTGTTTGCACTAATTTCAAGTTTGATTAGATTTTTACCAAGAGAGTATGATTCTAAATTATTTTGTTCATCATCCCCTAATTCAGTTAAAAAATTTTCACTGGAAAAATACGTCCGGCATTAAGGTATTTAAGTTCCATTATAATATAATATGGACCTGGACTATCTATCGGAAATCAATTTTTAGTGTTCATTGTTGTTAATCTATCTGATTCTACGTTTTTGTGATTTACCTTGATTTAAACCGTGCACTGCTTCATCGCTATCCAAGTTCAATATGTAATCGGGTGTCCAACCGCCACCGGGAATCTCCCCATCGTTGCCCAACATACTTGTTGGGTCATCGAGGAGAAAAATAAATTAATGATCAACTTACAGTTTCTAGATTTAATATTTTAGTCTACTGAATGAAAAAAATAATAATAAAAATAACGAAACCAAGCCCGATACATAAAATCAAATTCCTGTCTCTGATAAACACTGATAGCAAATTAAGATAAGCACGCTTGACCGATCAAAGTACACACAAATATATCTCGGACAAAACTGTTATCAAAAGATCTATTACCTGTTTCCGACATAAGATACGTACAAATACAAAATCATTTATGTATATTTTAATATGATGTAAATGTTCTTATTATATAGGAATTTTACTATTTTGCTTACCTGTACTCCAATCCAAATAAAAAGTCTTTTCTGTTTTAGAAGCCATACTGGTAGCACCAACATACATCGTATCGATCTGTGCATTTGCCTTAAAATTGAACGATACCAAACCATTCCATATTGAAACTTTCGTACCCTGAACGTCTATGTTAACTTCTGCATATGCCAAAGAAAGAAACAAGAGATTGACTAAAATGGTAAGAAAATGGCTTAAATTTTTCATTTTAATGTACCTATATAAGCGAAAAATCTAGAGTGACTATTCTAAATTAATATATACACTCTTTTTTATACCGCATGGACTGTTATTTTAAATTAGTGATTCTGAAGTAGCCTATTGGATAATGGTATTTAATTGCTACTTAAAACTATTTTCAGATTTTTTTTTATCTAGTCAAAACACCTAAAATCTAATCTGCTGTTGCTTATGGTTCAAAATATACAAAAATGTGTAAACAGTATACTTCAAAATAAATTTCTAACTCGCTAAAAAGTTAATGAGACTTAAGTTAAAAAGTATTTAAAAATCTATAGATTACCTCGTTTTTATTTTTTATTTAAGGTGTCCTAACCCGGATGCAATACCGGCAGAATATAGGCGGTATGATTACCTGTTTAGAAAAAAAAATATATGCATGCCGGGCACAGACGGAAAAGTTAGTTAGGGTTATAACAAAGAGAGAAAATAAAAATTAAACTCCAGACCATGCAGAATGGTGAAATGGAAGTGCAATTTCGATAGGAGAAATACTGAGAATTGGAAAATTTTAAAACACATAAGAAGTATGACGACAAAGGATATAAACTCCATAACATCTCAGAAATGAGAAGATTATTTTGAAGAGGTACTAACAGAACAGCACGTAAAGCAGAGGTTTCCAAACTTTTATGTCCCATACACGATTTTTTCTATTTTCTGTAGACCCTGCTGTCTTAATATTCAATATTTACAGTTTTATCAACTTAAACGTGTTTTTGATAGCCGAAGCCGTAATCTGATAATAAAGCGCAGAACATATTGTGTCAGGAATTGCACGAGGACTGAGGCGTAACCACAGACATGGGGGATTTTTTCATAATATCTTCGACATGATTCGGCGCAACGCTCACCTACAGGATCCAATTTGCTGGGATTTACTGTGGACTGTAAATATATTTGAGTTCCAGGGGCGCCGGCAGAAAAAAAGACAGGGAAATACAAATTTACAAGCTCCTAAAAACCCAATTTCCCAATAATCCGATAACCTAAGGTACCCATATACCCAGGGGACAACGAACTCTACCTGATCACGAGAGCAAAAAAAGTGAGCTCAAGCTTCTTAACCCGCATACCTGAAGACAGGAAGTTCTACTTTACCAAAACTGTTATAGACAGATGAATACAATGATTCTAAAATCTGAGCAAGTTCTACATGATCAAGACTGCAAAAAACGAGCACAGTGAATTTCAATCCCCCAATTTTTTGAAATAATACACACAAACAAACAAGCTGAGAAGACAAAACCTAAGAAACACAACTTCAAATCCTTCGAAGAAGAAAGTTTAAAGTGACTGTAAAAAAAAAAGATTAAACGAAAAGCTAACAGATAATGTTATCTTTGGAATATATTTTGTGCAAAGATATAGTTATATACATAACATTTCAGTTGAAACTAGATAAATTGAGCATTATATATATATATATATATATATATATATATATATATATATATATATATATATATATATATATATATATAAGTAATCGAAGATTTTCGATTAAATTGTTGGGCCTCTTTGCAATTTCTATGGCTTCCCTTATAACTCTTGTGGACAGGTTTTCACATCTCGATAGCATTTTTGTTCCTGAGAAATTTATCTTATGTCCTCTAGTTAACCAGTGTTGGACCAGTGCAGAAGAAATTGTTTTTTACTTGACAGCGTTTATATGTCTCTTCTGGCGCTTATTTTACGGTTGGTTTGGCCTACATAAGATGCGCTGCACTCTCCACATGAAATTTCGTACACTCCCTGGCTTTCTAGAGGGATTCTTTCTTTAGGTGTTGGCAAGAAATATTTTAGTTTACGGTCTGTGGTGAAAACGGTTTCAATGTTGTGCCTCCTGAGAACTTTTACGATTTTATCTGTGGTGTCTCTGACATAAGGAATCTCTTTCTGTAATAGAAAACAAATACAATCTGCCAAAGTATATCGTCAAATTAGTTAGACACTGTCTTGATAACACCTATTTTACTTCTGAAGGCCGACGATATAAACAAGTCGAGGGAGCCACTATGGGATCGCCGCTATCTCCTGCAGTAGCTAACTTATTTATGGAAGACTTCGAATCGAAAGCTTTAGAGACCTCTTCACACAATCCACGACTGTGGCTGCGTTACATAGATGACACATTCGTTATCTAGCAGCCTGGAGAGGAAATTCTAAAAAATTTCCTGAATCACATAAACGGTATACACCCAAAAATCAAATTCACCATGGAGACAGAACAGGAAAGAAAACTACCGTTTCTAGATATCCTACTGAAACGGAAAGAGGATGGCTTGCTTTCGCACACTGTCTACAAAAAGCCCACTCACACCAACAGATACCTCAACGCCGATTCACATCACCACCCCACCCAATTATTTTCAGTAGTGACATCACTTAAATAGCAGAGATGTTAGCCAGCGAGTGGCCAATACTTGGAAAAATTTGCTTACAAAACATCAATCAGCAGCACTTAGCAACGAAACAGATTATAACTCGACAAACACTAGCGACAGGTCCGATGACACGTAGCAGGTCTCGCAACCTGATTGGCCAGAACCATTCGAAAAACGAAAGCGTCCGACGTACACACGGTACTTTGAAAATGGTGAATGAGATTTCACCGAAAGGTCAGCTGCCTTATAGTTCTGAGAGGGACTCTGCACATTCACGGGATGCCAGAAAACCTTCGATTACACATAACACCCGTAAGAATATCCGACAAAATATATATATATATATATATATATATATATATATATATATATATATATATATATGTAATCGAAGGTTTTCGGGCATCCCGTGTATGTGCTGAGTCCCTCTCAGGACTGTAAGGCAGCTGACATTTCAGTGAAATCTCATTCACCATTTTCAAAGCTCACTGTATGGCGTATACGAGCGCCATACAGTGAGCTTTGAAAATGGTGAATGAGATTTCACCGAAACGTCAGCTGCCTTACAGTCCTAAGAGGGACTCAGCACATACACGGGATGCCCGAAAACCTTCGATTACACATCACACCCGTGAGAATATCCGACATAATATATATATATATATATATATATATATATATATATATATATATATATATATATATATATATATATATATATATATATATATATATATATATATTACGTTAATGCACACGACATAGAGTGATCATTCCTGATCATTTTAAAACATTTTTTCTATATTCTAGCTTACAAAATTGATTTGCAGTAATAAAATAATAGGATTAGGACGGCACCTAATTGACTAAGCGCCGACTGGTACTGCCATCCCTGCCACTCCGGTAGCTACGCCACTGCTGAGCCAGAACTAATTAAACTTTTGGTGTTTTTAATAAACAATTGACGTTAATCATAAAATATTCAACCGATCTGGCTAAACTTTCGCACACTTATAAAGACCCATGATGGGCTCATCATCAAGATATCGTATGTCACTTTCGGCTATTATTGTAGAAGTTATTAACATTTATAAAATAATGCAAAAAAGGAGGGTTTTCGCCATTATCTCGATAAATTATTTATAAATTTTGATGTATAACGTATAAAACATAAAATTAAAGGTTTTTTTTAATTCTTACAACTTCCACCCATGCTACTTTCATCGGAAAATTTTACCGATAAAAAAACAAAGCGGATCTGAAAGTATATTTTTACATACTTATCATTAGCTCCCCGTATGATTTAAAATCTTCAAATATCTGTAATAAATTTTTTCGCCTTTTTTTACAAAGTGGAGTAAGAGGGGTCATTTTTGCTACACGGGAGAAATAAACATGAGCAGTCTGGTTTTAGATATTAAGTTCGTGCTTCAGATTTACAGTTATGATTTTTTATCGCTCCTTCATCTTTTATACTCGTACAATGTACTATGACAGTGTAGATTTTTTACAAATGAAAACATCTTTTTGTGCTAAAACACTTTATTTAACATATTATTTATAATAAATCAAACTCTTTGAAAACTTATTGCATCATACATAACTTCTCCTTTAGGCAGGGCAAGTTCCAAATAATTTTCACCGTCACGAACTAATACATCTGCCACAACTGCCATATGATAAGTATAATGCCCGCTTTGTAAAGCGCAACTATAAACTGCACCATCATCATCATGCGTCCAGTGAGCAACATCGAATCCGTTAACTCGTAACGTTACGTGTGCCTGATTGGTGGTAGCAGCCAAAGCTACACGCACATGTCTTTTTCGATGATCGAAAGTATCGTTATCCATAATACGCCACTTACTGTCAACCTGTGTTTGGGCATAGTACCTAAAACAAAAACATTTACAATAGTAACAGTAGAAGAATTGGGAAGATTGTATGCCATTGGGTACCCTTACTTTCTGGCGTGGTACGCGTGAAAACGGCACTCTAAGAACGTTATATTCCAAGAACCTTTCACCAGAAATGGCAGTATAATGTGAGAAGAAAATTGTCAGTGTAATTTGGAAACGGTTCATTGTGACAGAATTTGGTCGTAGACTCCTGCAAGTGATATATTGTGGTAGCGTTAGCCATTCCATCTATAATCATTTTGCTGCCCCATATTAATTTGTAGGTATTTTAATAACCTATAATTAACGGTAAAGGTAACAAAGACACTCTAGAAGTCCGGACGTTCATTTTCTCTCTTGGAGCTTTAGTTCCAAACAGCTACGGTTATTTAAGCTTACCACAACCATAACTCAGGACATCAGGACTCATGCAAGGCTGCTAATTAGCTGGTCAGATGACATGTCTTGTTTACAGCTCTCGCAGCAGTAAGTCCGCGAGTTTAGTTGCGTGAAGGTTTTTAATTAAATTGAATAAAACAAGTTTCTCAAAACACTGCCTATTAATAAAAATAAATAGAAAAAACAAATTATTTACAATGAGAAATTTAAACTAATAACAAATAACAATTACGAAGAAACTAACATAATTGCTCTTATTGGCCCTTCTATTAACCAAAAATGTAAAGTCCAATTTAAAAAAAAAAAACACGTATAAATAGCTTACTAACACATTAAACGGAAAAAAAAGAATGAAATGGAAAAAACAGCTATTTATCTTTCTTAATCAAACACTAATAAAATTGTAAAATGCTAGACTAAAATAACACACGACATTTCCTTAATTTCCCAAATTAACTGAAAACAAATCAAAACAAAGATAACCTTCTTTTCCGACGATTATGCCTGTCACGTAATTTTTCTACGCTGTTACACCAGAGGCGGATCAGCCTCTCTCTTTGGGAGGGGCGGTGATATCGCAAAAGTACAGTATGGCAAGAAAAACAAGTTGTCAACGGGGTGGGGGGGGGGGGGGGTGCAAGCAGCATACTCATTCTTAATATAAAAGGCAGAATGGGCTCTATTTTCCTCAACTCAAAGCTTTTGGGGGGGGGGGGCGATCGCAAGCATACAGACTCCTATACTCTATTCAAGAACTAGAGAGAGTAATAAAACTGTTACCGAAGCCTCTAACGTACCTGCTCCAGTGCCGCAGGTAACTGAGAACTGTCGTAAATCTAATTATATTTCATTATATTTAAATATATTTTATAAATTTAGTGCAGCTTAGAATTTCTGATAGTTTAATTTAATTTCTGTCAGTGACCAAAGTACAACTTACAGTTTTTTCTTAGTGATTTATCTTGTTTGCGCTTGTTTTTATATATTATTTGAGATTAGTGAGATATCCAAAAGATATGGCTTTCACCTCTATATTTATTCCAAAATCGTTAAACCAGGGCATTTTTCCTCAACGAAAAACTTATTACGATGAATGTTTATGATGCCTTAAGATATCAATATCTAGATAATAATGTTGAAAGCTCTGTTGAGCTATGTTCCAACATGACAGGAGTTGGAAAATCTACTATGTACCGAATACTGAAGGAGGAAAAAAACGACTGGAATTGTTAGTACTCCCAAGCCACACTCGATCACAGGCAAACGAAAAACCTCGTTGGAAGAAGAGATGAAAACTGCAATTAAAGGGGTTGTATATACATTTTATTATGAGAAGCAGATCCCAACCATCTACAAAATTCCAACTAAAATCGTTGAAGATCGCGATTTACCTGAAATCAAAAGAGCTGATCTCTGGAAATTGCTCAGAGAACTTAATTTTTGCTGGGAAAAACCAGATAGAAAATCTGTTCTTATAAATCGCCCGGAAATTGTCCGTTGGAGACGTAAATATCTCTCTCAAGTAAAAGTTAGAGTTGCTAGAAATAACACAATTAATAAAATTAGTAATTTAACTAAACTTTTGAAATATTTTTTTGAATAAAGTTACTGCGGAAAATTGGGAAAAATCCATATAATAAAAGAATAAAACAAAATGTGAGAACTCGATCTCATAATCGGTGAGATAGAGGAACCAATTATAATTAATTTTAGCGAAGATAGTTTCACTGACCTTGATTAGGAATTAGATACGTAATGTTTACTAGTGTTAACACAATTTATTATTTAAATTTTTGTTTTTGTTGTATTTTATTGTTTAATGTTGTTTATATGTTTTTTTATTTTTTTATATATTTTTATTTTAGTGTGTCCCACTCTTGAATTTTATATATATTTAATTCTAATTAGCCGTAAGTTTTTTATTATTTTATTATTGTGTTTGTGTCTTTTTCTTAAGCGTGTAGAATTAACACGTTTATCTTATTTTTTTGGGGCTATGGTATTTCCATATATAAAAGTAAATTAAATTAAGATATCGGTACAATAGAAATAAAAATAAGTAGGTCTAATTTTAATTACAACATAAAAAAAAGTAATTACATTTGAATCCCTTTTTAGTGTTTAATTGTAATTCTGCAAATGGTTTAAGAAATAAATAAACTGAAACGTCAAATAACATACAAATGTTTTTAATTAATAATAAAATGACCGATAGCCCCAAAAATATTTTATTATTATATGCACGAATTTATTTTTTATATATGTTTAACTTTTTGTATTTTTAACAATGGATATTTTGTAAGTATTTAAATTATAACTTAGAATTTTTTGAGAGAATAAGGCTACGTTTTAATCCATTATTATAGACCGGTATTTTTGATTATAAAATTTCTAACTTATTCCTATAAAAAATATGTGTCTTACAAATTTTGCTAAAAACACCGGACTAAAGAATATAGGTACTTTGCGAAGAGAAAAAGGGTAAAAAATGATTTATTACTCTCTCTAGTTCTTGAATAAACTATAGTGTAAGAGGAAAAATCGGGTCCATTTTTTTAAACTCAAAGCTCTTGGGGGGGGGGGAGGGAGGGGCGATCGCCCCCCCCCCCCATGGATCCGCGCCTGTGTTACACACGGTTCCGATCTAACAATATCTAGATTGGAACTAAAGTTTAGTACTCCTTAAAAGGCCAAGCTTGTACGTCCTACAGCCCTCTAGGCACCCCGAGATTCTCGTTTGTACCCATATTACCCCATGGATCCCTGTAAACGTCAATTTGAATCTCGAGATGTAGAGGGCGTTAGCCCTTCTATACTGGATACTTAATTCCCGAATTGGCCTCTAAGCCTCTTAATCTTTAATTTTATATAAACACAGTTAATAAAACTATTCTATTTCTTTCTACAACTAAAGGAATAAGATAATACAGGATCTGAATGCCTTTTTATTCATATTGCTGGTATTTAAATCATTCTTTTAACTTGAAACGAAAGAAACTCCTTACCTGTTGGACGAGAATAACTCAATTGTAAGTGATGCTGAGGGAAAGATTGAATTATGGAGGAACTATATAGAAAAACTATTCGACGACAACCGAAAAGAAATCAAAATAGAAATCCAAAAAGATGAAACAGGACCGGATATAACAAAGACAGAAATTCAATATGCTTTGAAAAATATGAAAAATGGAAAAGCGCCCGGACCTGATACCCTCCCAATAGACGTTATAAAACTCATAGATGAGAAATATTTAAATATCCTAGTAGACTTCTTCAATAGCATCTATAGAACCGGCATAATACCTCAGGAATGGCTCACATCCATCTTTATAGCCATCCCAAAGAAACCAAACGCCAAACACTGCAATGAATATCGCACAATAAGTCTAATGAGCCATATTCTTAAGCTTTTCCTGAAAATCATACATCACAGATTGTACGCCAAACTTGAAGAGGACATCGGAAACACCCAATTTGGATTCAGACGGGGCCTGGGAACCAGAGAGGCTCTGTTTGCATACAACATACTGACACAACGATGTCTAGATGTAAACCAGGAGGTCTATATATGTTTTATCGACTACAATAAAGCATTCGACAAAGTGAGACACGAACAACTTGTACAACTTCTTAAGGATAAAAACATTGATTCCAGAGACATAAGAATAATCAGCAATCTGTATTATAACCAAAAAGCGGCAATACAAACCGAAGGAAGATTAACAGAGGAAGTAAACATAAAAAGAGGTGTCAGGCAAGGCTGTATCTTATCACCAACTTTATTTAATCTATACTCAGAACATATAATTAAAAAGACGCTTGAAAACGAAACGGCTGGTATAAAGGTGAATGGAATTCCAGTCAATAACATCAGATATGCAGATGATACCATCATCCTTGCAGAAAATCTCAACGACTTACAGAGGATACTCGGGAAATTAGTAGTAATAAGCGAAGAATATGGTCTAACACTCAACATAGAGAAAACTAAATTTATGATAGTATCAAAGAAAAACATCAATAATGTCAATCTCCAAGTAAACAACAAACAAATTGAGAGAGTTGAGAAATATAACTATCTAGGAACATCTGTGAACGAAAAAAATGACTACACGAAAGAAATCACAATAAGAATTGAAAAAGCGAGAAGCGCCTTTATGAAAATGAAAAATATATTAACCAGCCGAGACTTAAGCCTGGAACTAAAAATGCGTTTGGTAGAGTGTTATATTCACTCTATCCTTCTGTATGGTGTGGAGACATGGACCATGAATAAATACTGCTGCAATAAAATAGAAGCGTTCGAACTGTGGATCTACAGAAGAATATTGAAAATACCCTGGACCGATAAAATAACAAACGAAGAAGTACTTAGAAGGATGAAGAGAGAAAAAGAATTATTACTATCCATCAAAAGTCGAAAGTTGCAGTATTTTGGCCACATCATGCGTGGAAATAGATACCAACTCCTGCAAAATATAATTCAAGGAAAAATTGTGGGAAAACGGAGTATCGGGAGAAGAAGAATGTCATGGCTACGAAACTTAAGAGAGTGGTTTGGATGTAACTCCAATCAACTGTTTCGCGCAGCTGTGTCTAAGGTCCGAATAGCTATGATGATAGCCAAACTTCGAAACGGAGATGGCACATGAAGAAGAAGAAATCATTCTTTCTTGAAATCAGGAGAAACAGTCGCTCTATTAATTCCTTTTACAGGTCAAACGTTATATTACACTATAATGGATTTATTTGATTTTTCTTGTTTCCTAATAATGGGAAACTCGTTCAATATTTTGATACATTTTAACGGTATTTGCATATACCATATGTTAAAAAAACGCCCTTATCTCGTCGGTTTTATTTACATAACCAGGGTAGGATTACTTCGACAGATTTATAGGCAAATCTTAGAGAGGGTTTTTTACTTTATGTCTTCATAAATTGACTGAGTTTATATATTTTTAAGAAAACATTTAAACGACAAAGATAATAAAATTTAAGCTCGATAACTGGCTTATTTTTCCTTTAGACTTTCTTGGGTAGTAATAAAAAAATATATACTCCTCTGTTCGCACAGGAAAAACTATTCACAGAGTGATTATTTAATTATTCATTTTAACAAAATATAGTGGACATTGAATAGTGTAAAATAATTAATATTTGTTCCATTAGATGATATTCACGCGTACTTTGCGGGGCTCGAATGAATTTATACGAAGTAATGAATGGAATATAGTAACAAATATAATTACATGCCACTATATTTGATAACGATTATTGATACAACCTAATCGAAACGTCGTACAAATAAATAAAAACAAAGACAATGCAAGCCCGAAAACTTGGACATATTATCCGATGGTATTGTGCTTTTTGGATAAATAGGTCATAATCTATGGTTCCCTCTTTTTGACGTTCCGGTAACGTGAATGGTAGATATTTTCAGAATTTGCTTAGGGTCCGAGAGCTTACAGTACCTAATTAATCTGCACTTCTGAAGACACAGACCACTCATGTCATCAAAACGTCGATAACAAGTAACCATAGATGGCCCTATTAGTCTCAAAAATTAAACAGATATAAATTACATTAGCGAACCAGGTAACAGGAACTGGATCCACATATTACACTTATTGATTACAATTGTCAAGTTTTTAATACAATACTATATAAGAATATAAAATTTTATAATTAGTCGAATTGCAAGTGCTACAAAATATAGCTTCAATTGATTTAAATTGTTCAAGCTGTAGAAGGATCGCTATGAATAAGTTATCTGGTTCCATAGTAATAGGTACAATTTCAATTGGGTAATAGAAAATATACCAATTATTTAAATAAAGACTTTTTATTGTTACAATGATTATTTTTTTCTAGATTTATTTCTGTCGTTTAATCTCTTCTGCCATTGTCTAATCTCGTCTTCGGCTGTTTTTTATCGGCCCCCCATTCTTCTACCGCAGCTGAAAATTAATAAGGTTTAACGTTAAATGATGCAGTATTTTATGGTTTTGTAGGAATTTAAATATCTCTCTCCCTCTCTCTGTGTGGTATAAGTAGTGGGGGAAAACACAGTTCCGTAAACAGTGGCGTAGTCAAGCATGAGATTTAACAAAAATAGAATATAAATTTAAAAAATTACTTCCTTCATATATATATATATATATATATATATATATATATATATATATATATATATATATATATATAAAACCAAATGCATCGTTATTGCTTAGAGTGCTTAAACCAACAGACCAGAAAAAAAATTTTAACACACTTTTTGTCTGGGTATTATCAGAACAAGAGGATCTAGAGTTCAACGTGTGAAATCTGACACCTAATTTGTTCTTATTATTTACGAGTATGAAAAATAAAACAGAGAGATTTTTTCATCAAATTTTTATATTTAAGTGGTAACTTACCTACAAATAGTGAACATAAGTTCTTTAAAGGGCACTTTACTGTTCCATCATATGTATAATTCTTGGAAAGGCTATCTGTCATTGTTACCATAAAATATCTTTTAATAAGTTAATAGGTATAATTTCCTCCAATTTTCGCTAATTGTAAAACCTAAAATTATATTACTTTATTGAGATAATTAAACGTTAATTCCACATATGCTAACCTAAGAATATTTTTGACTTTAAGAATCAAAGGAAAAAAATATATATAAAATAATCCTGTGAATTAAGTTTTTTTTTTATCAATAGACTCATACACATAAAGAAGCATTATTCGAATAAGTTTCAGCTTTTATTTCAGGAGAAGTGTAATAAACTTACTGCATCTTTGAAGTTTAAATTGTCCTGAAAATCTTATGTGACTTGAGGCAGCTGATTATTTTCTTAAGTAAAAGGATAGTTGAACTCCTGCAGAAAATTCTTTGTAGATACTTGTTGTTTTTTCCCTATTTAAGATTACCTGAATATCCTCTCTAATTTGGTACAAATTGGCTTTCACATAGGAATTTTATTTGGACCAATCTGTGGAAAATTCATTTAAAAAATAATTAAAATAAATTAAATTTTAAGTCTAAACCTAGAGTCGAACTGTCAAAACTTTATTATATATTTTTAAACAATTATACTGCACAAAAATACACATCAATGTAAACTTTTACTAGCATTTAATCCAAAATAGTCATAAAAAAATTAATATAATTATTCAAATTTGCTATAGCTTTTATTCCATTATAAATTTTGATAACATTTATTAATGCCAGCAATCTTATTAGACTGATTACTCAATAATTACTTTGTCAGAGAGAATTGTCTCTAAAATTTACAATTTTATTATTACACAAATTTACAACTCTATCTGTGCTCCATTTTAACCAACAAGATACAAAATTCATTGGCATATCAAAATATTTGCACTTATTTGTAGTAATTTCCATTTAAATAAGTAATTGTATGAAAAAGTATAGCTACAAAAGCTATATTTTAACATACGTGTTTTGATACTGAATATTTTGTTCACTTTCAAATTTGTGCGAGTTTGATACTAAATTATCAGCTTTTCGTCGGGCATGTTTGTAGTTTCGTTCGGTAATTTTTGGTATAATTAAAAAAATTAAATTAAAAATAACTATACTTACCTTTAACGGTGGCATCTTCTTCAAATAAAAAGCACACTTGATTTTAGCTCAACTAAAACTCCAAAGGTTTTTTTTAGCTCGACGTCAACACAATAATGGGCACAAAATATCTGAAGGGATATTTTGTGATCATGACGGGCCGGCAGGTTAAGAAATGACAATTCTACAGGCCGATATTACAGTATCCGATTTTACCGACAACCCGAAATTTAATTAATGGACGTCTGATGAACTTACACTGGACATCCAGATATGGACGTCAGGACGTCCATATAGATTACAGGTCATCACATCTAATGGACATCCATAAACGGTCCATGCACATACAGGACATTATATGTACCTATTCTGGATATCCAATGGAAATCTTGTGCTATCTGGGAAGAGTCGTCAAAATGTTGTCTATTAGCAATATGGGCACCGTCGATCCTTAGTTGTTTTTACGATGTTTCCGTTTTTCGTAGAACGAAGCTCTGTTGGGTAGAAAAATAGACAAGGACGAATTTTAATGTTTTTCGCATAAATAACAAAAGAGTTTTTCTTAGAAAAAAATATAAAAAGATTAGAAAGTGCTGGGATACGAAGTTTAACCCATTGCACTTCCAGTATATGACGTCAATTTTCAATAGAGGCCATATAAGCTTGACATAATTCCATTCCATTCAATTAGTTTGTGTGTTTTTTTTTATATATAAAACATTATTTATTTAATTTTTGTAACCTAAATTTGGTTATCTAATTGATATGAAAAATCTTAATATATTATATTTATCATATTTAAGTTGTAAAATGAGGTTTATGTCAGCCGTGGCAGCAGTAATTAACGGCCATTAATCACTGATTTTCTTAATTTTCATCGCCCTGAATCTTGATCACGAAATCCGTAGGACACATGTTACAACTTAAATCACACAGTTATAGTTAAGTGTATAGGAAAATATGTAGTTTTTATATTTTTGAATATGAGTTTTCTTATGTTTTCCTGAAACTAGGTTACACTCCGGCCCTGTTGCATTTTCATCAGTTTTACAGCGAAATATTTTTTAATTGTTTCATAAAGGTTGCATAGTAGCTTAATTACGTTGAAATGCTTACTATTAATACAGAATTATTTTATGAGAAGATGCCATTGCAAAATGGCTGCATTCCGGAACATCAAAATGAAAAGAGTTGAAAATACTCAATATCGCATGTATTTTAATACTTGCAGCTGGAAAATACATAAGAATTATAAAATAATTATGGCTAGAACAAATTGGAGCAAGTTTTACTGCGGAAAATAATGAAATCGACCAAGATAATTTTTTTTTGTGATTGTTTTTTTAATCTTTTTGGTCAGTTTAAAAAAAATAATATAAGAAAGGGCCAAGTATATTTTATGACACAGTATGAAAACCTTTAATAAAACTGTTTTATAAAGCTCTTGTTAAGTTTTTCTAAAACTTGCGGAATTTTTTTTAAAACTGTTTTGTAATGCTTGCAAAAGGCTTCACAAAATATTAACGGATAACAAAGTATTTTATAAAATGGTGACAATTTTATACTTACAAGCTATCATATCAACATATTGAAAACATTCTTGAAAGTAATGTTGTTTAATAATTTTTATTCACATAAACGTTTTCGTAACTATTATAAAATATAAAATTGCTAGTTGAGACATTTCCTTGCCCACAGTTCTTTTAATAAAAAAACAAGTTTCAGTAGCGGTTTTTCCAACTTTCGTGTGAAATATCACAATTCGTTGCTCAATTATTAGACTTCAGTTTTTCGGCAAAACAAAAATAGCTCTTATACAATCGAAGGCCACGGCCAAACTGATTTATCTACAAACACGGGAGGAGACGCATTCAAAAAAGAAGGCTTCACGCTTCACAACTGTAAGTCATTCGCCTTTGACGCATGCATATTTTTTCTGCAAGACCATTGGTCTCTTTATTTTATAGCCACACTTCGTATTGTAATGGAACAAATGTTAATTATTTTCATTGTTCAATGTCAACTATATTTTGTTAAAATAAATAATTAAATAATCACTCTGTGAATAGATATTTCATGGGAACAGGGCAGTTATATTTTTTATCACTATCCACGAAGGTCTAAAGGAAGAATAAATCAGTTATCGCTTAACTTTTACGATCTTTGTCGTTTAAATATTTTCTTAAAAAAATACACAAAGTCAGTTAATTCATGAAGACGTAAAAGATCTTCTCTTAGAATTGCCTATAAATCCGTCTAAGTAATCCTGCCCTGGTTAAGTATATAGGACCAGATGTGATAAGGGTAGTTTTAACATGTGTTATGTGGAATACCGTTAAGGTGTTTTAGAATATTGAACGATTTTCCCATTATTGGGAAACAAAAAGATGATCAAATACACTCACTATAATAGAAATATATCGTTTGACCATTTGTAAAAAGAAGTATGATTAATAATTGTTTTTTCTATTCACAAGAAATAATGAGTTAAGATGTTTATTGCCAAAACAGCCAAGAAAAGTGAATAGTTTTTTTACAATCTTTAACATATATTCTTTTAGTTATAGAAATAGAATAGTTTTATCAATTGTGTTATATAAAAATTAAGATTAAGATGCTCACAGATGCCAATTCGGGAATCAAATATCGGGTATAGTACAGCTAACGCCCTCAGTAAGAAAACTCCCAAATCTTCGAACTTTAAGGGAAGAAATTTACCGGGTTCCATCTTGTAATTTGGGTACAAACTGGAAACAAAGGGAGAGGGGGTGTAAGATTTGAATACACTCTTTTAAGGAATAGTAAATTTTAGTTCCAATCTGAAATTCGAATAAGGGTGATCGGTACCATTCTATAACCCCAGTGCCGTAGTGTATATTTGGCGGGAATGAAGGTTTTCTTTGTTTGATTTGTTTTTGATTTAATTCGGGAAGTTAAGGGAGTATCATGTGTTATTTTAGTGGGGCATTTCGCGATTTTCATACGGTTCGATTAAGTAATATAAATAGCTGTTTTTCGCGTTTTATTTCTTTTTTTGTTTAATATTTTATTAAGCTATTTATACGTGTTTTTTTCAAAATTGGGTTTTAGATTTTTGGTTAAAATAACGACCGAGAAGAGCAATTATGTTAGTTTTCGTAATTGTTATTAGTTTTAAGTTTCTCATTATAAATAGTTCGTTTTATTCTATTTATTTTGTTAATAGACTAAGTGTTTTGAGAAACTTGTTTTATTCAATTTAATTAAAACCTTCACGCGAATTAACTTGCGGGCGCGCTGCTGCGAGATCTACAAAGCAAGAGATGTCTACTGACCAACTAATTAGCAGCCTCTCCTGAGTCCTGAAGATGTGAGTCATGGTTGTGGTAAGCTTTAATAACCGTAGTGTTTGGTACTAAAGCTGCAAGAGAGAAGTTGAACGACCAGACTTCCAGAGTGTCTTTATTACTGTGAAATTTTAATTGTAGATTATTAAAATAGTTACTAATTAATATGGGACAAAAATGATTATAGATAAGATAATTAACGCTACCTCAATATGTCATCGGCAAGAGCCTATAATCAAATTCTGTCACAGTATAAGCGAAAAAATCCAACAGTTAAATTGCCATTAGTTCCCTATACTCTATTCAAAAACTAGAGAGAGTAATAAAACCTCCTTCCAACACCTACGATAATGATTAAAATCCTTTTTAACATTTCACACTTCTAAATAGCTATTGTTTTCCAACCCGAATAGTCCATTATTATAGATCGGTATTTTTGATTATTAAATTTCTAACCCATTCCTATAAAAATATATGTTTAACAGATTTTGCCAAAGATACCGGACTAAAGAACACAGGTAGTTTGCGAAGAAAAAAAGGGTCAAAATGATTTATTGCTCTCCCTAGTTCTTGAATAGACTATAATTAACACAGCCTTTATTAAAATTTGATGACTCCAAGATCTTCCAGTTTCACAAAACATATTTTCTGGCGAAAAACACAATATAAGAATGAATTGAAATAAAATTTAACATACACGTAGAAAAAGTATATCACTATTGAACTTTACTGGACAACACACAGTCAATATAAATTGAATTTTTGAGGGCTGATTTTTTTTTTAATTTAAATTTTATTTAAACTGGTAGTGGGGGTAAAAAATAAAACAAAATTAACATTTTGGTGACATTTAATTGCTACAGATTACATTTACAATGTAAATAGAGGCATAACGTATTTTGAAAGTAATTAAATGCTTATATAATAATCATAAAAAAAACAAACTATAAAAAAAATTAAGTTTTTAAATGAATAGTCTCTCTAATTAATATTTGTAAAAACATCACCACTTTTGAAAAGTTTAGTGTTAACTAAAATAATGTCTAATTATACACAATTTTTCTTTGTCCAGCACTAACACTACGAATCGTCTACAGTGTGTCCAAAAAAATACAAGGAACCTATTTATCACTTGTTTCTAAGAAAATATTGAACTCTATTTTGATAATATCAAATTTTATATAACTTATATAGGGCATACATGCAAAATAAAATAGTGGTTAAATAAATTACAAAAATGTGGTTATATCACATTATTAATTTGATAACAGGCAAAATATTAAAATTACCTAACAAAAATAAAATACTTAATTCCAATGCCAATGTCTAAAAAAATATTCATTTACAATTAATTTTTTATAAAATTTAATATTACCAAAAAAAAGGATCAACATCAATAAATAAGTTTCCCATGAAGCACACTGTATATTATTCCCATTTCTGTTAACAGAAACTTATAAAACTGCAATATTTTCCTTAACGGATATAATTAAATTGATATAAAAAAGTACTTTATGAAAATCCAGATCAATAACATTTTTATACAGTAGACTCAAAAAATCACAAATGAATATATTAAAACGCATTAATTTTTAGAAAATTGCGGAGAGCAGTCACTTTTATTTTTTATGAATATTTAATGAGATTTTTGATTACACAAGGTGTCTCAAAAAAGGTTGGACTGAGAAGAACTATTAACTTTTAATATTTTTGTACTTATTAATTCCTTGTAACATTTTAAACATTTTTATGTAATCTACCCTATATCTAAAGTCGTTCCCAAAATATAGGCGTCTGAAAAATTCCATGTTTTACAATTTGATAGACTGCAACGGTCAACCTTGGCAAATATCTTCTTTTCCTCTTACAAAATCATTTACCGACCTATTTTTAATTAATGTGTCTTTTGTAGTCATTGTACCATTTGTGGCTACTTCAGATATTTATTATAGTAATACGGTAAGCATTTCCTACATTCCTATAATCTTCAGTCACAACTGCTGATAAATAGGAAGAATAATGGGAAAAAAATGATAAAGAAGAAAAAAAAACTTAAAAAAATGAAACTGGAAGAAAGCTACAAAAAGTCTTTAAAAATAAATACATAAGTTTTTTTATGATAAAAACGATTTCTAATTATAATAATTTAATTACTAATATATCTGAGATTTAACTAATCCATTTCTTTCTATTAAATATAGTGTGTATAACGATACTTAATTCTTAATACAAGACATAATCGCTAAAAATGGCCAGAAACGGTACTTCTATCTTATATCTTAATCAACTGATATATTTCCTGATACTGAGAAACAGTCTTATGTAGGAAGCATTTCACAGAAAACGGTAACTGGGCATTGCCTATGAAAGTTGTTACTTTGTTGTAAAACTCAGCAGTTGTAGCCAATCATGTATAGTCAATAATAAAAAAAAAACAAAATTCTAAATATTTCGTATTTAATTCTAAAATAATGATGTGATTTTGAGGAGTGACCATGAAATTTTCTTTGTAATCAATTCGTCAAAAACAAAGTGATTTTGTTTGTCCTTAATTTGCTTATTCAAATCATGCTAATTTTTTATATTAAAATACATTTCCTGAAATCCATAAAGATAAATCTTAATGGAAAATAATTTCCCAACTTCTTGTCGGACTAATCAGAAATTTTCAACACTAATAAAAATTGATGATGATAGACCCAGTGTTCCACCACCCACAGTCAGTCAAATAAATGAAAAAGGCCCAGAAATAACTAAAGAAGAAGTTCGCCATGCAATAAAAGCACAGAAAAATGGTAAAGTTACCGGTCCAGACAAAATCAACGTCGAAATACTTAAATTAATTGCAGACAACGAAAGCAAAAGCCTAGACTTGTTAACATCATTATTCAATAACATATACAACTCCGGCAAAATACCATTAGACTGGCTAAAGTCAACATTTATAACACTGCCAAAAAAACCTAATTCCTCACAATGCGATGATTACCGGATAATAAGTCTGATGTCTCATGTCCTTAAAACTTTTCTCAGAATCATCCATACACGAATTTACAGGAAGTGCGAAGATCAGATGGATAACACTCAATTCGGATTTCGAAACGGAATGGGAACACGAGAAGCTCTTTTCTCCCTAAATGTAATGACACAACGCTGCAGAGACATGAACGTGGATGTATATGCATGTTTTATAGACTATCGAAAGGCATTTGACTGCGTTAACCATCAAAAGATGATTGAAATTCTGAGAACAACCGGCGTCGACGAACAAGACCTACGCATTATCTCAGAACTCTATTGGCACCAAACGGCAACAGTCGAAGTAGAACAAACAACATCCGGAGATATGTGGATTAGACGGGGAGTCCGACAGGGCTGCGTGCTATCTCCGCTCCTGTTTAATCTGTATTCCGAGTCCATATTTAAAGAAGAACTAGACGATGCCCAAGGTGGAATCAAGTTTAACGGAACTATGATCAACAACATTCGGTACGCTGATGATACCGTCCTAATAGCAAACAGCGTACAAGAGCTACAAAGCATAATAGATTCCGTAGTACATCATAGCGAAATGTTCGGCTTACATCTAAACGTCTCTAAAACCAAAATAGTGGTATTTTCAAAGGCGCCAATAAATGTACGTCTGCATGTCAAGTGACAAACAATAGAACAGGTAACATCAATGAAATATCTAGGAGTTAATATCAACAGCCAGTGTAACCCGAAGAAGGAAATTTTATCGAGGATCGAACAAGCGAGAAAAACACTAATGAGCATGAAAACATTTTTTACAAGATCAGACCTTAGTCTAGAGCTCAGAACTCGTATGGTCAGATGCTACGTTTTCTCTACCTTACTCTACGGATGCGAAAGTTGGACAATGGACCCACAAACAGAAAAAAGAATAGAGGCTTTTGAAATGTACATATATAGGCGGATGTTGCGAATTTCATGGATGCAAAGGATCACTAACAACGAAGTACTCCAGCGCATGAATAAACAAAAAGAACTGCTAAACACCATTAAAGAGAGAAAAATTCAATACTTGGGTCATGTGCTGAGAGGTCAAAGATATGAGCTACTTCGACTCATTATAGAGGGTAAAGTTCAGGGTAAACGATCAGTAGGAAGACGCCAGAATTCATGGTTGAAAGACCTAAGGAGATGGTTTGATCGCTCATCTACAGACATATTTCGTGCTGCAGCTTCCAGAGCCACAATTGCCATTTGGATCGCCAACCTTCGGAAGGAGAGGGCGCAATAAGAAGAAGAATAAAAATTGTTTTTTTTTTCTATTATCTGAACCTTTACTATTTTGGAATTAAATAATTTTTTCGCACTTTTATGAACTTCTATGATTTCTTTTCTTCATAACATTTACTCTTTGTTTGAGATAACTGATGACATATCACCGTTTTATGAGGTTTCAGATAACTGACGACATTCCAGCATTTTATGAGGTCATCACTTGTATATCGATAAATACTGAATAAATAGAAACAATAATTTTTTTATTTGCTGAATCGTCCAATTTTACATGTGAACGATTTCAGCGATTTCATCGAATGGTTTTTTTAATTAAAAAAATTGTGAAAAATTAGATTTTTATCACTTTGACACGAATGTTACATACCTATATAAAAATTAACACCAAAAAATTATTCTCTTTCTCCTTCTTATTTTTCCCCTTTCAGTTATTTAAAGTTTATTTTATTAATATTTATTAATCGTCAATATCCTGTTAACTCTTTAAGAATAAGGTACATTACATAAATAACATTTCGAATTGTATAAGGGATTCGAAAGAAAAATTGATATGAAATAATTCAATTGATTTTAGGGTACTGAATTTACTAACTTCTCGACAACTCCGCATAACTGAATAAAACCTATTTTTATTTGAGCCAAATTATCTAGCACGCACATTTCAATGGTTTCAATATCACCAAACACACATCTAGAATATGATGCCTAGAATGTCACAATTTTATTTTCTCTATTATTATAGTTTAAAACTCGCATAGTTATAAAATTATGAGTCTTCAATTAATAACAACTCATTTAAGTATGAAAAGTTTTACTTTAACAGGAAAAAATACAATCATGTTCTTCGTACTGATTACAGTGTACGAATGAAGCAAAACAAAATCTTGAGCGAAACTCAAAAACTAAAAAAAAAAACATTAAATTATTAAACCTCATGTACGCAAATAATAAAGCATAATAATAAACCAAAAACATTCTTGTAAAATTTCTGTTATCAAACTGTGATTAATCGAAAACGGTCAACTGAACACTCGTAATTTTACAACTTTGCAAACACAACGTTACGATTTTGTACATTTCTTAGAACATGTAAACGAGAAAAAAACTTATTCTATGAACGTCTGACCCTCTCAATATATTTAGTCTGAGTTAGAGCACTTCCACCCGAGGTGGGATCCATCATTCGCTTCCAGTCAGTTTGACCGACGACAAATCCGATGGCCTTCATCTTCTTCTGTTGTCGTTGTTCTTCCAAATCGGCCCACCGAACCTAAAATATTGACAGGTTCAATATCTCGTTTCATTTTTTTTAATTAAGCGCACTAAATTATGTAGTCAAGGAACATTGTCATCAAAAAAAAATCTGGTAATTAATAGAAAATGTCTTACCCTTTTCTGGCCTGGTTTTGTGGGTTCGGAGGGTTCCTCCCACTCGTCGTCCAGTTGGAGGTACTCTTCCATTGTTCTCGAGTGTCGGAGCGGTTTACTGACGCCATCGAGCCTGGCTGTAACACACAAAAACAGAAGCGGATAAAATATTTGCCGAAACATAATTTTAAAAACTAAAAGTGAGCCAATAAATATCCGGCTCTAGACCATTTGACAACAAAAATATCAATAAAAGCACAATGGCTAATGCACGATTCATTACTAATGGTTTATCTGAACAATTGTATTCGAAGTAAGTAGTCAGAGACTTTCCAAGTTTAACAAAAATCAATAAATACAATCGTGTGCAGGGTTTACAAAAAATGTCCCCTCGTAATCCCACATAATGGAACGAATCTGGGTGTTTTAAGTATAATAAATTATAACGTATTGAAGAATTCCACTACAATAAGGTTTAGGAGTAGTTTTTGGAAGCTACAAAAGAGTCGCAAAAACAAAAAAAAACCTAAAGAAAAATTCCAATGTTTAAAAAAACAAAAGTAAAAAAAAATTCTAGCATAACTTAATAGCGTTTTCCACGTGATGCGATAATACATTTATTTTATCTAAAAAAAACCTTACAGTGTATATAAGTACTATTTGTTAAACAGGGAACAATCCATATTTAAAACAAGGTAATTTACTTGTGTAGGGGACGGTTCACTTCGTTGGTCATGCCATTCCACGTCTGATCACCGAAGTTAATGGCCACCGAGCTCGGTTGGTACTTGGATGGGCGACCGCTTGGGAAGATCGAATGACAGTGTTTCGGAACCTACTTTAAACTGTAGGTTTCCGTTACCGATGCGACTTTAATTCAAATCATTTACATTTTCTTTTTAATTTAGTTGTGTTAGTTTTGTAATTTTGCTAATACTGCTATAACTAAGAAATCCTAACGATGAGTCAATCTAAGCAATATCAACTGATATCGCTAAGAAAATGATAAAAACAACGTGAACAAATATTATCAATTTTGTACACAATAAGTAACTAGTTAAAATTCAAATAAAAAAGGTGTTTTAATCAAAAATGATCCATAATTTGTACGAAAATAATTTTTGAAATAGGTTCGCAATAATACATAATCGACAAATACATATAAATAAGTAACAACTATAATGCGATATAATAAATATATGAATAATATTTCAATGTTTTACCATTTTGCATCATAAAAAAAGTATTTAAAAAAATTAATTTCTTTAAAAAATAATACAAATAACACATACGTAATAGAAATGTATTGATATAACGAGTAGGGTAAAACTAACTCCTACTTCTGTTCTACATCTGCGAGCGCAAACGAGATAACGAAAAGCTGATCTATAGACCGGGCAAAATCAAATCTTAGGATCGCATTTTCGTGTAAAGAAGTAAGTCATAAATTTGTTCCGATTAGGATTAAATAATAAGAAATGTGCAGAAGCTGACGCAGCAGCGACGATCTTTCCGAAACACCAATTACCAATAGTTAGTAAAAGCAAGGAGACAAAACTCAACGGAAATGTCAGCGATTCCAAATATTCTCTGCCTTTTCGCAGTTGTGTGAACGCTTGTAACATCGATATGTTTCTGTCTTTATTGAACACAAATGATTGTTCTTATTTGCTTCTTTACATCAAAAAGATATTCCTAGATGTGACATTACCAAATGTGTATGTGTATTTAAAAGTCATAAGAGTACACCATGTCAGGGTAATAATGTTTATAGGACTTTCCATTTTCGCAATTTGCCTAAACGGTTTTCTCCGTCATGAAGAAATAATTTCTGAACACTTCGAAGTTCGTGAGAGGGTAATTTTAAAATGTAATTTTTAAAACGTATGAACCCACTGTTGATGGTGTCCACAATAACGAATGTGAAGCAGCTTACGCAAGCTTGCTTACCACTTCATTGTTGCTAAAGCGATTAGAAGGTGGTAGTAAAAGATTTACAATTGTAAAACTTTCACTTCAGTAACTATAAAATCCAAAATAATATGTATTTTTATTATATCAATTGATATGATTCAATAATGGATCCCAAATATCAAAAAAAAGAGGAGGTCAAATGATTCTCCAAAAATTAAAAATCGACGAAACACTGAAATCAATGTTTCATCATGGTGAATAGTAAGACTTATTTTAATAAACTTATTTATATGTATTAAAAGATATTAATTAAAAAGAAATAAATTAAAACTTTAACTTTTCTTCGCTTAAAAGGCGGAAAATTTCATGTATTCATTATGAACGGCACAGCGAAGGAAAAATCACTGCAAGTCAAACAGTTCCGAAGATGGGTGGTTTTACTCTAAATATTAAAAAGGAAATAACATGCGTTTTTAAAAAGTTTTCAACGGGAATATTTAAATACTAAATCGTTTAATAGAATCACAAAAGTGTTAATAAAAATTAGATGTACGGTCACAAACCGACAAAACAGACACTAAAAAAATGCGCCAGAGCAAAAGATTGCAACGTAAAAATCATAAAAACAAGGAAAACTGTTAAGATTAAAATATGCAACAAAACTGTTCAATAGAAATAAATGATCGACTACCCATGTAGTAGTTGTAAAAAGTCACTTTTCCGGCGTTATTCTTAAAAGTTGTGCAGAGCTTTTAAGCACTGATAGTTATACAAATCTTAAAATACCAATTATTGTTGTTTAAACTAGAATAAAAATTAGACATCACACACATCAATTTTTTCATAAATCCTAATACATATATAAACAATAAGTTACAAGCACTAATTTTCTTCTAGGTTTACGTTAGTACTTTCAAAAATAATTTTTATCATTTCTTCACAGGTAATAATGTACTAAACGCCAAGAATAAAGAGTAAATTCACTCATAAACTCGCTGGACTTCCTGCGACATTGCCAAGAGGTGTTTGTTATCCCTCATTGGATAATACTTACATAAATAAGTGACTGTTTTTATTTAATTTAAAAACATTATTTATTTAGCAATCAAGGTAATTACTTTGTTAAATTAAGAGAGAATAAATGTATTTTGGGACGTAAAATGCAAAAATAACTTCGAAATTCCGCGGAAATTAGTAATTTTTGAGATATTCCTTCTTTGAATGCACTTATTTTAGAGGTCAGATTGTCAATCCTTATGTGCCATTTTCCCTTCTTCATTACTATACTTATGCATTTTGTTAAAGTCATCAAAATCACCCTTTTTCCACTTTGGAAGTATTACAAATGTTGGTGAAATTACCTCATTTTTGCATTATTTTTAAATCAAGATCAGAAATTCGAGAGGTTAAATAACGGCCATTTATAAAAAAAAATTAGGGTTATTTGTTTGTTGGCAGAACTGTGCTTAGAACCATTTTATTTTAATTCGATTTCAATTATATCTAAACTTCATTAATTAGAACTGCGATTTACAAACAATTAAAATCAAATTTAACTAAAATGGTGCGACAGTCTTGTCAATCAACAAAAAAAAACGCTAAAATTTTTCCCGATAGCGGTTCTTTAACATCACAAAGTCACTACCGTAGACTTAAAAACAATAACTGTTTTTCATGTGTGAAAGTGAGAGAAAAGTGATTTTATGATTTTAGCAAAAAATTTAATAGATTAACAGTAAAGAAAGAAAATGGCAAATACCTGTAGAAGTCCAAAAGATTTTAAAATATATTAATATAGTTGTAATAGCATCCCACACATAGATGCCAATCCCGAAATACGTGTTAAACCTCCCCAAGGGTTGCCGGAAGATGTTTAAGCGCGGGACGGAGATGCATTGGCAAATTGTCTCGGAGCAGCGCCATTGAACAGTAAGTATGATATCTCAATAACTAAACGTTTTCGAAAATCTACATCCCAAAATACGTAGTACGGTCCATGTTTTCTTAGCCTAACATAGAAAAAAGGGTTAAAATAGACTATATTCTAGGAGCGGATCCAAACTTTCTCTTTGAGGGGGGCGGTGATATCACAAAAATACAGTATGGCAAGCGAAAACAAGTTGTCGACGGTGGGGGAGACGCCAGCAGCATTTACATTTCTAGTGTAAGAAGCACGGTCGGGTTATTTTTCTGAATTTGAAGCTCGGGGGGGGGGGGGGGGGGGGTCGCAAGCCAAAGCGAGTTGTCGACAGGGGGATAGATGCCAGCAGCATACAAAATCTTAGTACGAGGTAGAATCGGGTATATTTTCCTAAATTCAAAGCTCTTGGGGGGTAATCGTTCCTCTTGGATCCGCGCCCGATATATTTAGTGGCGTAAATAACGACCCCACAGACCCAGCGGTGCGAGGGGCAGCGGGGCGCAGCCAGTCCAAGCGCGCTATCAAGTACCAAAGTGTAAAACCGAAGGACCAAGAATGTAAAACAGTAGGGCGCATTCAAAAATCTGCGATGGGGCGCACATACTCTTAGTTACGTCACTGAATATATTATTATTTTTTAATATAATTTTGACAACGCGCTCGTAAACGATTCACCTTCAATTTTGGAAAAAACGAAAAGGGTCAGGTCAGGGCTATATTAGGGATGATCGAGTTCAGTGAAGTAACATCCTCGAACAGTCGCTTTAGAAATTGCAGCGATGTGGGACAGTGCATTATCATGAATAACTCTAACACTGCCGATTTTGCCTAATCATTTTTCGATAATGTTCTGGCGCAGCTACCATAGTAAAGCACAGTTATGCTCTGCGTTAACGGCTGTATTTCATACTTTAAAGTCTATCAATGGGATATCCTGGCGACCACAAAAAATATTGACCATAAGCTTTTCGGTTCTTTAGGCGACTCCAACGACTCACGTATCCATCGGAATAACTTTGACTAATTTTCAATTGTAGCAAATATTGGGCGGAAGTCGGCACAAACAACATAATATGCATGTTTTGACATTTTTAAAAATTTAATATATGAAGCTAAGAGAGTACATGGACCATACGACGTACATCTTATTCAAGAAAATAGTTAATTTTAGCATGGTGTATAACTAAATAATTACCATAATCTCATTTAAAATGTCGATAAAACAAATTTGAAGGAATATGCACTATGTCTGCTTCATCTCACAATTTCAAATGTAAAGCTATAAAAAGTATAAAATTCTCATTACCGTTACACAAAGCCGGAACCTAAACTCTGTTATAGCTACAATTCTGAAAGCTTTGGTCAACGCGAAGCCTAGTGAACCTAGTGGTAATTTAATTGTACTTGTGCTATAAGTTGTTAAAAATTTAATAATGTTATTTACATAAAATAAAATGGTATTAATTCGTAATGAACTTGGATACATGACCATTGGAAGACAACGCTGTATAAAGATGGCTCGATAAAAAAATATCTCAAATAACGTTTCAGTACTTCAACAAAGTTAACGAGGTATATACATTTATAAAAATACAGAAATAAAATATGAAAGTTGGGGGAACAGATAAAAATATGTATCATCAAAAAAAAAATCATAATATATGATAATATTGTCCAATCCCCAATTTTTGAAACTAGAAACTTACCAAGATTATTGACAGAACAGTCGAATGTGTCCCATTTGCTTCTAACTTGGTCCTGTGAAGACTCAATTTTTATCATATTGTAAGGCAAATTACGAAATAGGTAATAAAATA
This sequence comes from Diaprepes abbreviatus, assembly GCA_034092305.1. Classification (NCBI taxonomy): domain Eukaryota; kingdom Metazoa; phylum Arthropoda; class Insecta; order Coleoptera; family Curculionidae; genus Diaprepes; species Diaprepes abbreviatus. Next base: position 782,640 of record JASJET010000116.1, read on the forward strand.
TATCATAAACAATAAACCTTCTTGCTGTGGAAAAAACATTAATTATACTAAAATTAACGAAACTGAGCTGACCATAAACCAGGCTTGAACCCAAAAAAAAAAATCAGCAGAAAATATACACAAAAAAGAAATTACCAAATTCTTATAATTGCTTAATATGTTTAAAATAACTGAAAAGTTAAATCAGTGAAACGTTATACACATAAAAGAACAAGTTTAAGGAAAATTGTTTTGACAACTCTCCTCCTTACCGTAAGAAAATGAACTTTCAATATTTTCTACCAACAAAAAACGCACTTTAAGTAAAAAAGCCTAAATATTATGTTTCTAGTTATTTTCGTTGGAGGAGTTTTAGAAAAATTGTATTTTCTTAATAGTATTGAACAACTTTCGACCCAGTAAATCATCAAAAACTAATAGAAACACTACAAGAGCATCAATTGGATGATAAAGATTTACGAATTATTTCCAACCTTTATTGGAAACAAGAATCATTTGTTCAGGTGGAGGAAAAGGAATCACAAAAATGCCAAATTCGTCAGGGTAATCGGCAGGGTTGTGTGTTATCCCCACTATTCTTTAACATCTATTCAGAAAAACTATTTTGGGAAGCTCATGAAGAAATAAAAGACGGTATCTCTCTAAATGGGGTTTTGGTCAATAATCTGAGATGTGCACATGATACGGTCCTTCTTGCAGACACAGCTAAAGGACTTCAAAGACTGATAGAAAGGGTAGATGAGATCTGTGAAAAATACAACATGCGATTGAATTTAGGTAAAACAAAGGTTATTATTATAAGCAGAAACGTACCCCAAAATGTACAATTTCGCGTCAGAAGTTCTCTTATTGAAACAGTATTATCCCTCAAATATCTGGGCGCGCAACTACATGATGAGTGGGAGCAAATAAAAGAAATAAAAATACATATCGAGTAAGCCAGCGTCTATTTCAATCGCATGATAACACTACTATGTAATATGAAACGTGATCTACAACTAACAACTCGTTTACTAAAATGCTACATATTCTCTGTACTGCTGTACGATGTAGAATCTTGGACATTGACGGACGCTGCATAAACGACTTGAGGCTTTTAAAATGTGGTGTTACCGACGTATGATGAAAATATCTTGTACACATTACGTAACCAACGGAACTGTTCTGCAGCGCATGCGAAAGGAGAGAGAGATCATGAGGACCATTAAAGAAAGGAAGTTATTAGCATGCTTTGGACATATAATGCGTACCCAAAAATACGAACTCCTACAATTGGTTATGCAAGGCAAGATGGATGGTAAGAGAGGCCCGGAAAGACGACGAATTTCATGGCTACATAATTTACGACAATAGACCGGAATGACATCTACTGAATTATTTAGAGCCGCTGTCAATAAAGTAATATGGGCCAGAATGATCGCCAACGTCCACTGAGGATAGGGTACAGGAAGAAAAAAAGAATAGCACAGCAAAGTTGATATGTTATATGCAACTATTATACACTATTGTCAGAAATCTGCCTTTAAGATAAATCTTTAAATTAGATTCTCAAACTGTGGTAGTGCCCCCTTAGATAGGCACCGTGATAAAAGAGGCGCAAAATTTTGCTAGGGAGATACTGAATTTGTAATAGCGTATCGAGACCCAACAAAAAATAAATTTAGTTGGAACTGGTATGGAAACTCGGTTAGTAAATACTAAGAAATCGGGAAAGGCTGGGTTAGATAGTAACTTATTTTTAACAGGCAAATACGTAACACAAATTTTAGTGTAAGTTTTGCGTTACAAAAGAAATTAAATGCAGTGACATGTCAGAACTGGTGAAGAAGGCTTATGAGTAGGACAAATAAATAGAAGAGAGTTGTGAAAATATTGAAAATATTGAAAAATTTAGACGGCTCAGCACGTCAACTATCGACAAAAATGAAGAAAAGTAAAGAGTCAATAATCATCGAATCATTAGAAGACATGTAGGAAGAAGTTGTTACCCATACGGCTTCTATAAACCAATTTTAGCTAACATTTTGAATATGAAAAATGTAGCAGCTAAATTATTAATACCAAATCGCTGAATTTTCAACAAAATAATGTAGTAATGCTTATGTTTTGCGACCAAAGAAAAAATGAAAATAAAATCACTCAATAAGCTCAAAGCTGGAAAAACGCTTGGATAAGGGATTGAGATTATTTTAAAAGAGACCACAAAAAAATTACTATTTCTCAAAAAAAAACTGATATTAGTAAACTTTCAACCATCATTTTTAAGACCCCTAATATCCCCAAAAGCACCAATGATAAGGTCATATATCTTTTTATAAATCCACACACCAACAAAATAATTTTATGTACATTGCTAATGTGAACATTCACATATGCCACTTTTCAAGAACAACGGCACGATATAGCGATGAGAAATGTAACACAATGTATACAAATTATAGCAACAATACCATACAAAATAGTGATTCACCTGTAATGAAAAAAAACTGCTTTTTGCTAAAAAAAAAAAAGTTAGATTTCCTGGTTTATGCTCAGAAACCTAAAAGTAGTAAAACGTTAGTCCATACAAAATAATTTTATAATGTCCAAGATATTGTATATCCCATTTTGGCAAAATTAATATATCTACCTGGTCACTGTAAAAGTTATACCATGCCTAAAATAAATTATTTGAAATGATCTAATTGAAAAATTTGGCTTAAAAAAAAATAAAATAAATACGTTTATCTTGAGTATTTTTAACTAGTTGCCCACCACTATATATTATATGTTTTAGGTAATCACACATCACATATACAAGAATTATTTTGTTACCGCGTTGCATTTTATGAACAACACAGACAAAAGTGAGAAATTCAGTTCTTTTTCTGTTATTTCAGTAAATAAGCCCAACTTAACCATATAAAAAAATATTAAATAAAAAAAATCTTTGGTCTTGCATATTATAGAAAAATAAAGAAATTTTTATTAGTGACTTTATAAATTAGAAAGTGGTGCAACAAAAAATATTAATTTTAATCTTTATTTTTTAATATGTTATGAATTAAATAGAAGACTTATTCGATTTATAAAATCTTTTTTTTTTAATTTAATATGTCTTAAAAGACTAATGCAAAACATTTTTATAAATATCAAGGTTCATTACTTCATTACAAAGCATAAACCTATTAATTAGGAATTGATTAATATTAGAAGCAGACCTATATTTTACCAAATGTCTTTCAAAATATACAATGTGTCCCAATTCTATTTGTCGAAGCAGCATCTTGACAATGGTAATGCTAAGTCAAACTTGAATGAAGGCTGCTAAAAAGTGATTACAATCTAATTATATTTCACTATACAGCCGAAAAAAAAAACAAACATGCACAAAAAAAATTTAAAAACATTTTTTTAAATTAAATACTCTGTATAATCAACTTTTTAATTCGTTTAAACTTGTTAATAAGATCTTATACATCTAAAATTAAACATTTTGAATATATCATAATAAGTCATATATGACGCAAAAGGAGGGTTAAAATCAATTAACATCAGTTTGCTTAAATATATAAACGCATTGTAAGGAAAAGAAAATATTATACAGGGTGGATTAAGTGCTGCTTATATCAACTCAAATTTATTTAATGAAACATATTGTATATTACTACATTTTTAGATTCTAGAATAAAATCTAAACATTTTTCATAAACATACCTTAAAACTATCTTCAACTATTTTCGAAATAATTGCAACTTTTGGCTTGCAAAATCATTTACTGATTTACCTGTATTATCGGAGTCTAAAGTATTTATAATTTTAAATTATCACTGGATTGAAGGAAATCACACCCAGTATAATGAAAATGTTAATGGCTGAACAGGCACTGAAAATAGGGTAATTGCATCATTTTTCTTTGATAGAAGGCTCACTGGAGAAATAACTATATTTTTTGAAAATATCTAGTTCCAGCTCTAATAATTCTATTTCTAGATGATAAGAACCTCAATTTATCAAGTTTATCTTTATGATTTCAACAGAATGGTGTCCTTCCGCATTATGTTGCTAATGTAAGGGAGTACTTAAATATAAATTTTCCAGTGCGATGAACAGATAGATAAAGGGCAATAGAGGGGCCATCCAGATCATCTGATCTTACGTTGCTGGACTTTTTTTAAGGAACCACATCACAAATTTAATACATAAATCTCAACCCAACTCAACAGATAAGTTTACGCAGTCCATTCGGAAAGTAATACAAGTCGTACAACATGTACAAAAGGGATTTTGCAGGGCACTTGCTGGAATACATTTTCATCATCACATAAAATATTTTTTTCAGTTTGTCGATTGCCTATTTTGTTTTAAAAACTAAAAGTGGAAATATTTCGATAACAATTTAGGATAGATGTAGAACATATTTTACGAAAAATTTTTAGAATTTTTCCTGGAATCTAAAAATACGATATACAATGTTTTATTTAAAAAAAAAAAATGAGTTTATACACTTCCTACTTTTTTGATCCATCCTAAATATTTTCTTTTCCAAAAAAAGCGTTGATTGATCGGTTTCTTAACACAACATTGTAAACAAAATAAAGAGATAATATTAATTTTATGAATCAAAATAAAACATAAATTATTATATTCCTCAAAAGACGGAACACAAGTTGTTCCATTTTAAAAAAATTACTGTAAATTTTATAATTTTTGAAATAAAAATACAATTTCGTTAGAAGCCTATGAACTACAGACTCGCAGACTTCTATTTATTTACCATATTCAAGATATCTTCTAGGAAATAGAATTGGGCCATGCTACATATCCCTAAACTTCAAAACCCCGAATTTTAAAACCTTTTATAATACGCAATTTATGAAAATTTATCATTATTCGCTCCTCTTACCTCAGCCGCTTCGTCTCTATCCTCCGAAGGTTGGTCAACTTCTTCCATCTCAACCTCCGTGATTGGTCCGGAGCTTTGTAAAAAACTCGTAGCATCTACCAACGGGTGGTGAGATGGAGTCGGTTCCCATTCGGCAATGCAATCCTCTATATCTGCCTGGCTCCTATTGTGAATGTTACGTCTTGTACATAATTGTGGATCCAAATCCAATTGGCAAATGTACACCTACAAATTGTTAGCGAGGTGGTGCAAAAATTAAAGTGTGAAAACAACTCGTTAACTAAATTTAAGTTCTCGATATTGCTAGTCCCTGGTATAAAAAAACGAATATACAATTAGGTCAACAAAAACGTGTTGGTGGTCACGTCTGATCACTGAAGAGAATCGACGCCGAGCGCGGTTAGTACTTAGATGGGTGACCGCTTGGAAATATTGCTCTGTGATCCGGAGCCCAAGTTAAAATATAGTTCCAATCGCCAAATGGTCTCCGTTACCGACGCGAGTTTAATACAAAACAAAGAAAACAAAAACGTGTTGAAAATACCCAAGAACTTAAAGTACAGGGTGAGTCAACGATTGGATGAAGTAGGTTTGTGCCTTTTCGGTGAAATTTACAAAGAAACTATATTTATTGTTTGATATAGTTTATTTTTACGCAGATTTTAAAAATATTTAGGACTCTACAGGGTGAGCCAAAAAACTAGGACAGCATAAAGTTGTATTTTTTTAAATAGAACACCCTATATACGAATCGTATTTTCGATTTAGCTTATAATTTTAAATCTTTTTTATTAAGGGTTTACTATAACAAAACTTTATAGTTTCTGAGATAATTAAGTTTAAAGAAAAAAAGTCACATTTTCAAGCATCAATTCAATCCTAAATAACGTTTTCAATTTTGTGACAAATATATTCAAATTTGGAATTCAGCAAGGCCAAGGACAAGTTAACATAACACCTAATATTTGCAATAAAAGCTACAGGGTATTGAACACATCGGCTCAAATTTGAACAAGTTTAAATGAATAAATATCTTTTTTTTTAAATGGTACACCCTGTATATTTTCATGTTATTTAATAGAGTAATAAAAACCCTAAAAGTTTTGTTCAGTATATCCTATACCTATTTATAATAGTTTTTGAGATATTTCAGTTTTTCTTACTTTCCATACTTTTTTACAGAAATAGTCTTCATTATTATAGTAGCCATGTAAAATAATAAAAAGAAACTACAGAAACAAACAGAATGTGGTTAAATATGATGAAATACATTATTCGTTATATTACAACGGCAATAGTTTAATCAAACATAATGTGAAAAAATTAACACAACAATAACGACAAGGCAAATACATATTTACTTTTATACTAAATTGAAACAAAAAAATTACCTATTAAATACTGAGATTAATTATTTCTTTTTAATAAGTGTTCGAATAAACGACCCTCTTGTGCAATGCACAAATTTAGTCTTTTTTGCAGATTTTCTCAGACCCTGGACAAAATTAGTGGCGTTATTGTTCTACAGGTATCTCTAATCCTGTTTCGCATATCTTCCACTGTTGTTGGTGGATTAACATACACCTTATTTTTAATATAACCCCATAGGAAGAAAACTAATGGGGTGATGTCGCAAGACCTTGGTGGCCACTCAATGAAACCCCCACGTCCAATCCATTTTTGCGGATATCGTTGGTCCAAAAACGCACGAACTTCACGATGGTAATGCGGAGGCGCACCATCGTGCTGAAACCACATACTGTCGAGCTCATCCCTATCGAGACCTTGAAGCAGTTGGGGTAGTTCTTCTTGTAGAAAGTTCAGGTAACTATGGCCATTTAGTGGTTCATTAAAAAAGTGGGGTCCAATAATTCGATTATGATGAATACCACACTAAACATTTAATGACCAGTGGTTTTGATGTTGCACCTTTCTAATTCAAAATGGGTTTTCTGTGGCATAATAATGCATGTTGCGTCTATTGACGGCACCGTTACTTCTAAAAGTAGCTTCATCACTAAACATTACCTTGCATAATAAATTTGGATTTAATTGAATCTCCGCATTTATTGTACGACAAAAGTTTACACGACTTTCAAAATCCTGTCCATGCAATTGTTGGTGTAATTCCATGTGATATGGATGATACCTATATTTCTTGGTAGTACGATTAGCGGTGGATTGTGATGTTTCACATAATGCTGCTAACTGACGGCTACCAATATAAGGATTTTCCTGAACATTTAACAATACTTGTAGTTCTTTTTCTTTATTAGTTACTGGTTTGTTGACCACTTTACGTTTTGGATAATCAACAGTACCAGAAGAATCAAATCTTTGCATTAAGTTTTGAAAAGTATGGGTATTAGGCTGGCGTCGATCAGGATACTTCATTTTGTAAATTCTTTGAGCAAGAAGGCAATTTTTTTGAGCCTCTCCTATTGTATAAATCATATATATTAACTCATTCTTTGGAAAATTCATTTTACAATATAGGATGAATGCAAAAAAAAACCAAACTACACTACATAAAAACCAAAAGAAGCGATTGCGGTTATAAATTTGACACACAGAAAAATGTTCTTTTACATTGTTTTTGCCATAGCTACTATGATAATGAAGACTATTTCTGTAAAAAAGTATGGAAAATAAGAAAAACTGAAATATCTCAAAAACTATTATAAATAGGTATAGGATATATTGAACAAAACTTTTAGGGTTTTTATTACTCTATTAAATAACATGAAAATATACAGGGTGTACCATTTAAAAAAAAGATATTTATTCATTTAAACTTGTTCAAATTTGAGCCGATGTGTTCAACACCCTGTAGCTTTTATTGCAAATATTAGGTAAAAATTATGTTAACTTGTCTTTGGCCTTGCTAAATTCCAAATTTGAATATATTTGTCACAAAATTGAAAACGTTATTTAGGATTGAATTGATGCTTGAAAATGTGACTTTTTTTCTTTAAACTTAATTATCTCAGAAACTATAAAGTTTTGTTATAGTAAACCCTTAATAAAAAAGATTTAAAATTATAAGCTAAATCGAAAATACGATTCATATATAGGGTGTTCTATTTAAAAAAATACAACTTTATGCTGTCCTAGTTTTTTGGCTCACCCAGTAGAGTCCTAAATATTTTTAAAATCTGCGTAAAAATAAACTGTATCTAACAATAAATATAGTTTCTTTGTAAATTTCACCGAAAAGGCACAAACTTACTTTATCCAATCGTTGACTCACCCTGTACAAAAGTCGTTAATTTAGAGTGTAATTAAGTTTTTTAAGACTTTGAACCTTTGCACTTTCCTCTTATCTAGTCACCGTCTTCTAGTAGTATCTACGAGTCATAATCAAGTGCAAACCAGCATTCAGCAGACCTGTTAAAACACTTCATTCTCGCTGCCTTCAGGTTTTGAGTAAAAAAGACACAATGACCCAAATTCATGAAGAGAAAAGCATCCCCAGATATGCACTTTAGCAGGGTTTTTAACTGTTCTCTGAATAATTCTGTATTGCGCAGTAGACAAAGCTTTTTTCACAGAACTCCAGGCACAAAATGACAATTTGTCAGTAAAAACAGGGTTTAACTAATGTTTATCGACATTCTCTTATGCCCATAATAAAGATTTTTGGATTTACCTTTAAGACAGTCCAGATTTTCCTCGTTCTATAATTAATTCCATTTCTACCAAGTCGCCATAGAACAGTATTTTAGACCAACATGTAATCCCTTTCAAACTTTGTCCTTGTGGCAGATCAAGATGTAAATTTTTTTGGAAAGCTTGAATATTACCTTATCTTGGTTTTTTGTAGTCACACGTGTTACACCACAATTTGAAAAATCGTTTTTTTCTCATATATCATAAGAGCAACGAAAAGATAGGAATTACCCCCACCCTAATTGTATAGAAGGCAGTACAATATGACAAGCGAAAGAGCAAGTTAACAGAATTAATTTAATGCGCTCCAAGCACAAATTACCAAAATCGGGAGGGAGAAATGAGGAGGGGGGCAGCGAGATCTACGTTTCTAATCAGGTAGACGAGCCTATTTTTTTTTTTAATACAAAGTCTTGTTAGGGTCACCCTCCTATTCTACCCCTGGCGGCAGCATAAGTATTTTCGATCCTTTTTTGTGTCTACACAGAAAAACTGCTTCGAATCTTGTATGATACTTCGCACTCATTATGAATATATCCGATTATTAAGCAACTCACTATCAATGCACAACGCGCATTAATTTAGAACCTCGAGAGTTGGACGTACCAAGAAAACGGGCCCACATAAGTATGAAATTCAAATACGCAGCAACATATTTTTATGGAACTAAATGTATAATTTTCATAAAGATAACCTTATGTTTTCGTTAACAAAATCAAATTTTACTAAAAAAAAAACTCATTATTATTATAGTTTGTCAATTCTTATTAACACTATGAAGTATTTTACCTGAAAACCATTTTGCTTAGCGAAACTCCACATTTCTCCGAAGTATTTGACTTTTTGATTGACATTGTCAACTACAATAAAGTTAAAATACCCATCTGTAACAGTCTTTTTGAATGCCTTTGTTAAAGACTGTCTGTAAGATTCTTCCATTTCCGCTTCGTATTCATAAACCATTTCTTTAATTCTCACGGCTTTCCCATCTTCTATAATTTCCTTTTCTTGTTCCACCATGAAATAATCATCCAACGATAAAATTCTAGGGGCGGATCCCCCATTTTCCACCTATTACATCAAAAATATCTATATCTTATAAATGCCAAACATATACTAACTCATTTAAAAATGATTTTGTCAATGTTGATAAATACAAACAATTTTTTTTATTAATGAAACATTTTCTTACCTCTCTATCTTTTATTAATCTTGCAAGATAAGTTTTTCCACTTCCAGGTGGACCTCTCAAAATAATAACAATCCTCGGAGGCCTCTTATATCTGCCTGGTGAATTTATTAAGTCTTCTAATGTAACGTTTTGATTAACCGGCGCGTTAACAGATGGGTTAGAAGGATTAGTTGCGAGAGAAATCTCTGGAGATCCCGTATCCCTTTGAGGTGGGGAAAATCGTAAAGTTTCTTTCTTTTCAGATGTCTTTATTGTATTATTATCATCATCATTCCATTCATCGTCCGACAATTCTTCTAAATCTAGCTTTTTCTCTTGATATTGCGGTTTTCTTTCTTGGGAACGTCGGTTCTTAGATCTATCATCATACTCACGATCTCTAAATTCTCTATCTCTACTCCGAGGACCAGGCTCATATCTATTCTCTCTATCACGACCATAATCTCTGTCTTTCTCTGGTCTTCTCTCAAATCTGTTGTCAATATATCTATCTCTTTCAGGCTCCCTATATCTATCATCTTTAGATTTAATACTTCTATTTTCAAAAGTGGATCGCCTCTCATACTTATCTTCTGGAAGATATCTGTCTCTAGTATAATCTCTTTCAAGACGTCTTGAATTGCTGGCCAATTTTACTGCCCCTAAAGGATCGAATTGTCTGTCAACACCACTCAACCTTCCACCTCCTAGAGGATCAAATTGCCGTGTATTTTTTAAGGTGCCTTGCAGCCATGGCGGTCTCTGAGGATAGGGAATACGATTTACTGGTTTATGTCTGTAGTCGAACATATAAATTGGATCGAGAGAGATTTCTGGTTCAGCTAAAATTATAATGCGTGAAATGAGCAATTTGGTTGTAGAAAGAATTTCTTATAAAAATCAAATAACGTGAATAATGCAGTAAAGGAAATGAACAATACAAATAAGAAAAAAGCTGCAATAACGTATGACTTCATTTCAAACTAACAATTTATTAAGCCGGCAGAGTTAGCCTCATATAAAGTGATTTTGAAATTTGTTAGTAGACTTCTGATTACGCAGAAATGATAATAGTATTATGTAGTATCTTATGTCTCATTTTCTTTTTTTGGGGAAATTTTTCTAGGAAAAGCTATTGTTTTTCAGTAAAAAAGTTTCAAACACAAGTTGTGTGCATTAAAAATGCCTACAAAATGAGCTAAGGCCCATCCGAATCGGATAATTTGTGCGTTAATTCTTCTTCATCCAGCCCTTTGCGTCCACTGCTGGACATAGGACATCCATGTTTCTGTGTAGTTTCACCGACATAGTTGCATTCCTGTATATATTGTAATATATACAGGATCGTTAATTATTGCAAAAAAAACTGTTAAAACGGCTGTTTTTTTAATTGTTTATAAACAATAGAAAAATATATTGCATTAACTTTATACTGCAACTAAAGGAGCCTCTTGTTGCATGCAACAAATGTGCACAATTTCAAGTAAAAATATTCAAGATTTTTTGTACATTGAATTTGTTTATAACCTTTTATGTTTTTTTTTATTGTTTATTCTCAACGATCTAGAGGTCATACAGCGGTCTGCGGGTAAGCAAGTGAAACTTCCAGACTTATACTAAAAATAACAAAAAGGAACGAAATGAATTGTTGAAACAGAAACAAAATTGGGGTTCGTTTTTTCGTTATAAACGAATAGAACAACTCTTCGACAATTATTGATATCGAAATGCCAATGAGTGGACGCAAGAACTGAGATTTTGACGCACATTTTCAAAAAAAAATTGTGTACGACCACTAGAAGCTGAGGTAGTTTCTTTTGCAAAAAAGCTGCGGAGTTGTTTATTAACATTAAGGGATTATTTAAGTAGGAACTTATAGCGAGATGGTTAAACTATTGTATGCAGCAGTATTCAAATCAATAATTTCAAGATTGTTGATGTAGCAATAGTTTGAAGTTGCACCTACTCGGAGTCAGAAAATGAGCAGTGGAGGGGGGCGTTCTTTCAGCCTGTGGCGCGCGGAAAAAATGTGACTCGGAAGCTTTAAATTCGAACAATGGTGTTTTTGTTATCAAATTATTGTTAAACATAGCAATAAACACATTATTGCACTATTATACACTTTATGCATAATTATAATTTTACCGTACTTACGTGCTTTTCAAATTGCGAAAAAATTGTTACAGTGGTCAACAGTATAATATTAATTAGAAATATTGAAAAATAGATTGATTTTTAATGTACCATTAATATTTATCGAGATATAGCATGAAACAAATAGCAACATTTGTTGATAGCATTATTCTTTTTCGAGATGCAGAATCAACTACATTTGACGATTATATTGTAAGCGATTATCCAATCGAGAATTATTGTATAATTACTTTCAAAGACGATGAAAGTAATAGGGGTGAAAATAATTATGATTATGATAATAATGATGATGCTGATGATAATTATGTCAATGATGAGAATGATGGTGATGATGATGAGAATAATAATAATGATAACGATGAAAGTGATAATGATGATGGTAACTGTAATGATGGGATGCAAGAAGCAATTGATTGTTGACTCTGTCATATGTAACCAAGTCTGTACCAACCGAAGAAACCTCTTTGCTGCCTATGTGTATTATAAGAAGGCCTTCGACTCAGTGCCACATGAATGGCTCAAAACTATATTGAGAATGTATAGGGTCGATAATCATTGTGTTTCCTTTTTAGAACGCATCATGTCAATCTGGAGAACTAGGATCCAATTGCAAGTTCCATCCAGCGACACCATCGAAACTAATACAATCCCAATAAGAAGGGGAATATTTCAGGGCGATTCACCAAGCCCATTGTGGTTCGGCCTTGCAATGAACCCTCTGTCACGCCGTTTGAACTCCACCAGATACGGCTTTAGTATTAGAAAAAACAACGAAGAGGTAGCAAGATTGAATCATCTTCTATACATGGATGATCTTAAACTGATGGCTGCTACCAAAAATCAGCTAGAGCAAATGCTCAAAAATTGTCGAAGAGTTCTCCGGGGATATCGGAATGCAGTTTGGACTTGACAAGTGCCGTATTTTGAACATCGTTAAAGGAAAGATACAACCAGGAGCATTTAAGATGCAGAACGGTGAAACCATAGCTGCAATGGAAGCAGAACAAACAAATACCTAGGTATGAAACATGCTAAACGAATTGACCATCGCACTATGAAGGCCGAATTGACAGCCGAATTTGTCAGGAGGGTAAGACGGGTGTTACGAACTAGTCTAAATAATAGTAGAAATGTGTTCAAGGCGCTCAACACGTACGCTTGCTCTGCGCTTAGCTACTCTTTTTGGAATTGTAAAATGGAGCAGGACGGACATCGAAAACCTGCAAAGAAAAATAAGAACACTCCTAACAAAAGCACACAAACACCACCCTCGGAGTTCTATTGAACGTACAATGCTTCCAAGACACCAAGGAGGAAGAGGATTGGTCGATATTGGTAAGCAGCTCGATCAGCAAATAATAAACTTACGTTCTTATTTCCACAGGTTAGCGGACTCTTCCACACTACATCGAGCAATATGCGAGGCAGACGATTCAACGCCGCTACAGCTGAGGAAACGGGATATTGCTTCTCACCACCGAACAGACCAAGAGAAGTTACAAGCCTGGCTACAGAAGCCACTTTATGAACGGCATCCAAATGAGGTCAACCAGGACAATGTCGACAACTTAGCGTCGAACTAGCGTCGAACTACTAGTTGATTTCAGGACAGATGTTTCCGGAGACGGAGGGTTTCTTGTTAGCTATCCAAGACCATGTTATTCCGACGAAGAACTATCAGAGGTTCATTATCAGAGATCCCTCAATAGAAAATGACCAATGTAGATATGGCTGTCGAACATCAGAGACGATCCAGCACATAACTGAAGGATGTCAAGCGTTTGCCGCAACCGAGTATACGGAAAGACACGATTCAGCCGCTAGGATACTCCACCAAGAGTTAGCAGATAAGTTAAAACTATTGCAGGTAGGAATAGTGTCTTACTACAAATACAATCCAGAGCCTATTCTTGAAAACAACGAGTTCAAGTTATACTGGGACCGAACGGTCCTAACAGATCAAACAGTTGCTCATAACAGGCCAGACATTATACTAACAGATAAAATTTCTAGGCGAACTACACTGATTGACATTGCTATACCTAATAACAGCAACCTAAGACCAAAATACAATGAGAAGATCGCCAAATACAGAGATCTGGGAGGTGCAAATCCGCAGACAGTGGGCAATGAACAGCGTCCACACGATTCCCATAATACTGTCAACAACTGGAGTGATACCAAAGAACCTCCTGTAGAACATAAAGGGGCTGGGCCTTAGTGAGCATCTGTATAAACCGTATAAGCAGTTCTTGTAACCGCGCAAACCGTCCGAAAGTTTGTAGGAAGTCCAGAAGACTACGCCACCTAGGACCCGATAACATGGAAAGGGTCCCCACAGAGCTTCATACTTTTGGTGTCTTTGTATACCTGGCATGAGTGAATAATCCCTGGAGGGAGTGCGAAGCCGTTTGGCTTGTAAATCTGATAATAATGAAACCGATAAAGGTTTCGAGAATGAGTGTCCATGGATGTCTAAGAAACGGAGAACCGAATAAATATGTTGTATTTAAGCAAAAAATATGTATGTTGGCAAAAAATTTTGTCTGTGAAAAATATTTGTCCAACAAAATAAACAAAAAAGTTAACATGTGTTTTTCTTGTACAAACAACAATTTGACGGCAAATGACAGTCGCAATTTGTTTCATGCAATAACTCAAGAAATATTAATGATTCATTAAAAGTCAATCTGATTTTTAATATTCCTAATTAACAGTATACTGCTGACTACTGTAATATTTTTTTCGCAATTTGAAAAGCACGTGCAACAATTTGTTTATTACTATGTCGAACAATAATTTGATTATAAAAATATATCATCCATTGTTCATATCTCGTCGAAAAACCATGGATTAAAAAAAGATGAGAAGCGCCCGAGTCGCGTTTTTTTCCACGCGTCGCAGACTGAAAGAACGCCCTCTTCCGTTGCTCACTTTCTGACTCTTGGAGTAGGTGCAACTTTAAACTATTGTAGCATCAACAATTTTGAAATAATTGAGTTGGAAACTTCTGCATACAATAGTTTAACCATTTCTCTATGAGTTTCTACTTAAATAATCCGTTAATAATAAACATCGCAGCAGCGATTTCTTTAAAAGAAAATTCTATTTCAGCTTCTAGTAGTCGTACAGAATTTTTTTTTTTTCAAAATATGCGCCAGGATCTCACCTATCACGTCCACTTATCGCCATTTCGATATCAGCAATCATCGAAGAGTTATTCTATTTGTTTATAACGAAAAAACCAACCATAATTTTGTTAATTTATTTCAACAATTTAAAATCAACAATTAATATGGCTCTTTTTTGTTGCTGTTAGTATATCTCGAGCTTTGCGCACCCGCAGATCACTGTACGATCTCTAGATCGCTGAGAATCAACAATCAAAAAACATAAAAACAAATTCATTGTGCAAAAAAGTATCGAGTACTTTTACTTGAAATTTTGAATACTTGTTGTATGCAACAAGAGCCTCCTTTTGATGTGGTATAAAGTTAATGCAATATATTTTTCTGCGGTTTATTATTAATTGAAAAAACCGCCATTTTAGCAGGTTTTTTTCCAATAACTAACAAACAAATTATCTGTTTTAGATGAGCTTTCGCTCATTTTGTAGGTATTTTCAAAGCGCACAACTGTTGTTTGAAACTTTTTTACTAAAAAACAATAGCTTTTCCTAGAACTCAAAAAAACTGTTTTTTCGCATCTTAATTGTTATATAAAAAATTTTCCCCAAAAAAGAAAATGAGACATAAGATACTACATAATTAGTATTGTCATTCTGAAGGTTTCTACGTAGCCAGAATTCTGCTAACAATATTTTTTTTTCAGATGCTAATTCCGCTGGCCTATTATATGTTTAGTTGTAAATTTAAAACGGATAAATTTACTTACGTTCTTTAATTGTCTTATGTTCATAGTCCACTACTACCTCAGGAACGAAAAGCGGCCCGTCCTCAACGGGAGGAGCAACTTGCTCCGATTGTGACATCAAAGGAGGCATTGCAGATTGTGACATTAAAGGCGGCACTGCAGATTGTGACATTAAAGAAGGCACTGCAGCCGGTGGTGCCACTACAGGTTGCACTTCATTGGATTGATCTTCAGTAAACATATCATGATATTTCTCATATTCATCATCTTCATTCCACCTTTCCTCATTATAATCGTCGCCATAATCTTTTTGGTCTTTGAAACCTCTTTGATTATCATATCCTTGATGGTAATCATCGTAATTATCATTAAATCGATCCTCGTAATCGTCGCCATAATTATCATAGTCATTATTTCTATTAAATTGACCTCCGCGATTGTTACGATTATTAAAATTACCATTACGATTATTGAAGTTGTCATTCCGGTTATTGAAGTTATCATTACGACCATTGAAATTATCGTTACGATTAGTAAAATTATCGTTACGATTATTAAAGTTATCATTACGATTATTAAAATTATCGACACGATTATTAACGTTATCATTGCGATTAAAAGGCCTGTTGTTAAAATTTCCTCCAAGATTATCGTTATTTCCCTGTCGGTTATCTGGTGTCCCTTCAAAACTATTAAATCTGTCCAATCTTTCCCTTTTGTTATCGTTAAAATTCCCACCAAAGTTATCTCTATCACCACGAGGAAAACTATCCATTCTGCCCAATCGTCCTCCGCCAGGTGGACCATTATTAAAATTGTTTCCAAACCCAACATCCTGATCGTTAGGACCGTTGGAAAAACTCATTCTAGTTTGATCATCAAAGTTATTAACAGTTTCCCTTTGACCAGATCCATACTGATCAGAATAATCCTCATAACTTTGGTTGGACTGGTCCATAACAGGGCGTGATTGTAAAGGCAAGCTCAGTAAACTAGGTATTGGTTGATTAGATTTGGGTGCCGCTGAAGGTGGTGGCGGGGGCTGAGTAGTTACAGGTTTTTCAACAGCGAAACTTTGATTTTGGGAAACCATAGACAGCATGTTCATAAGCTTGGGATCACCCAATATTGTATTTATACCTTTTGATATAGCATCTAAATCTGGGCCCTTTGAAACAGCTGGTGCTGGTGTTGTAGTGTCCTCTACAGTAGCTACAACTTCCTCTTCGGGAGGATCTGGATTTTGATCCTCTTTAACCAAGTCCAAGCCAGGAATACCTCCAGAAGTCGGAGTGGACGATTTAAGAAAGTCCTCTTCTCCCTCCTGTGCATGAATTTCTTCGCCAGGATATCCTTTAGATTGTTTGAACGATAAAGGTTCGTTATTTTGGGTTGGCGGGGGCTTACTGAAAAGATCAACAGCAGGTGTCTGATTTTCAAGAGCTGCTGGATTAGTAGGCGGCGGTTGACTAAAAGATTGTTGAAGTGGCTGGACAACTGGTGCAGGTTTGTTTGGTGGCGGATTCGTTGCCATCGATGCCTGAAGAGCGACCCGCTTTTTTCTCATTTGTTCGCGTCTTTCGAGAAGAGAATTCCTCCATGATTCCCACTTTTTCTCGTATTCTAAATATTGTGTTTTATCCGGATGATTTGCGTTCTGTTTCTTCCATTTATTAAATTGCGCTTCCCAAGCAGCGAACTCTTTATCGAATTTTTTCTCGGCGACGGTTAATTCTTCTAAATTAAGAACCTTTTGCGCGTGAGTTTGTGCAGACGGAGGAGGCTGAGATTGCCACTGTTGACCGGCGGCTTTCGGCGGTTGATTTGGTTTACTCCACTGCCCTTGATTATCCAACATTTGTCTTTTTCCACCGTCAAAATCCTCGCTCTGTGACAACGTTCTTTTATTGCTGACATTTTGCCACTGATTTTGGGGTTGCTGTCGAAAATTTGGTGGAGGTCCAGTTGTATACTGTTGATTTGGCGGCATAGTTGTATAACCGCCACCTATTTTAGGTGGCATAGTATTATACTGACCGGGTTGACCTGATTGAGCAGCAGCGTCATCTGGTGGCGGCGGCGGAGGTGGTTTATTTTCATTAGGAGGAGGGGGCGGCACTGCAGTATTAGCTGCAGGTACCGCGACGGGTGCAGGCGCAGCGGCTGCCACGGATAATGCATTAATTGATTTTTGGTACTGAAAAAAAATATTTATATTAAATTTATTTTTAAAACCATATAAAATAGTACAACTGTAAATGCGTCATCATTGTTTAATGTCGTTTTCCAGTATTTCGCTTTCACAAATGTAATATCCTCGACATAAAACCAAATTAAATTTCTTAATCATGTTTAAAAATCCAATTCAAAATAAAGCTTACCTCCGCACCATACTGCTGATGCCACTGTTGGTATTGTTGTTGCCATTGGGCCCACTGTTGCCAATTTTGTTGTTGCATTTGTGCCCACTGTTCGGGTGAATATTGCATACCAGCAGGAATTGCTGCGGCTGCGGCAGGCTGCAGAACAGCGGGCGCCGAATTAACTGTACCTGGCAACACTGCAGTCTGCATCGCAGGCGCGGCAACCACGCCTGGCAGAGGCGGGCCTGCTGTTGGCCACGCCGACCAAGACATTACCTAAAAACGGAGTTGATAAATTAACAGACGACTTAAAAATCTTCTGTAAATTTACACGAGAAAAGTATATCTTACCCTCTGGTACGGATAAAAATGTTTAAGTTTATTCATAGATTTTTAGTGGCTTATTTGAGCTAATGTTTATAATAATTGATACATCTATGTTAACACAATAATTGGATGTGACCAATAAATAAATAATTTCTTTATTTTAGAGATACAATATTTTGCAGAAAAACACGATGCCTTTTTATGCATTTCTCTGTAAAAAATCCGAAAACCAATAAAAAATGTACTGAATAAAGTTTCTTAATATTTTTTATTTGAATAGAATAAATCTGTTTTCCATTCTCGCAAAAACATACCAACACATGTTTATTTCTTATTTATAATTAGTTCGATAAAAATGTGTTTTTTATTTGAATATCATGTTTGTAAGGGCCACATCTGCGACAGGGATACAGTATTTTAGCTCAAAAGGGAATAAGTGTTGACCTAAATACTATTTGGCGGCGACTTGATGGAAATACCATTAACATGTGAAGCACTACTGCAATTCTGTCAAAAACTTTATCTTGGACCAAGGGGTTTTTGTTCTCCAGATGTATTGTTTTGCTCTGAGTAATTCTGACGAAGTTAACACTTATTTTTCCTTTTTTTTTTTTGGGAAAAACTTTAAAAAAAAACAGCGATCCAATAGACCACATTGGCCCTGCTTTGATTATTTTCACTACCGAGCCAAAACAAGCCATAGCGATCCAAAAATTGATGGAATTCCGTAAGTAACAAACAATGTGTACTACGGAAAGATTCATAAAACACAAGTCGACTTTAACCAATGGAGCAACATAACACTCAATAAGTTTCCAGTCTAATCCATAGATGGCACCTCCCTTAACACACTCATATGATTTCTGGACAGTACTAACCTTCAAACAATACGTGTCAAAATCTCAATACATTCCGACCATTAGTTCACAAGTTACAGTGGTTTTAGTGAAACAACTTTTGTTGTTTTCAAACCAATGGATAAAAAAGAATCAAACATTGTTTTTTGATGGGAAAATATATTGTTGAAGCTAAATAGTGGCTTGATTAGAATTATGGAAACCCTGCACCAGTGAAATCAACCATTATTAACTGGTATGCTGAATTTAAACGCGGCTGTACAAACACCGATGATGCTGAACACTGGTCGCCCAAAATCGGCAGCTGTTCAGGAAAACAAAAAGTTGTTCCTGAAAACAAAAAAGTCCACAAAATAGTTTTGGTTGATCGTCAAGTGAAGTTGCGTGAAATAGCCGACACCCTAAAGATATCAGAAGGTAATGTGTTTGCAGTTTTACACGGAAATTTAAGCATGTGTAAATTGCTTTCTAAGTGGGTGCCGTCTTTGGTCACACCGGACCAAAAACAACAACGCGTTGAAGATTCAGAGTGCTGTTTGGAGCTGTTCAAGCGAGATAAAAATGATTTCTTGTATCGGTACGTGACAATGGATGAAACAGGTGTCACTACTACACCTGAATTAAAAAGATCGTCAGCCGAATGGACAGCAGCCACCAAAGAGACCAAAAACTCAAAAGTCAGCTGACAAGGTTATGGTTATGACATCCGTATTTTGGGACGTGCATGGTATTTTGTTTATTGGCTATCTTAAAAAAGGTAAAACTATCAGTATCGAATATTACATGACATTATTGGATCGTCCGAGTGTAGGAATCAAGAAAGAATGACCTCACATGCAAAAGAAAAAAATGCTGTTTCACCAAGACAATGCACCGTGTCGCAAGTCGATGAAAACGATGGTTAAATTGATAAAAAGCTTTCCCACCCACCATTCTCTCCAGATCTGGCCCCCAGCGACTACTGGCTTTTTGCAGACCTCAGAAGATGCTCCAGGGAAAGAAATTTGGCCCAAATGAAGAAGTGATTGCCGAAACTGAGGCCAAGAGAAATAGTTTTCCATCATCGAAAAGCTAGAGCAGAGTTGGAATGAAAATATCACTCTTGAAGGACAGTATGTTGATGAATAAATTCGAAATTAAAAAAATTGTTTTTCTTAGTTACACCAAAAAATTCTTGGGTGATGTGTACATCATCTCCTACTGAGCTTTTGACCATTAGAGTAATCACGTCGCTAGAAAAAAGCATAGTAGCTCTAGTGCAAACAAATGCTGCGAATGGTAGGTTACTTTTCCGATCACGTACATCCCTATTGTATGGCGACCTAGTACAAAAAAGCACAAACACCATCTTCGGCTTAACAAAGTTCAAAGAATGGGTTGTGTGGGAATAAGTACAATGAGAACTGTCGCTATTAAGGCTTTGGAGGTCTCTTCTCCATTGATAAATATAGAACGAGGTCCTGAATTCTGGTTATCGTCTCAGTTGCCTAGGGAATCTCCGAACTGGAACGGGCTGGTACTCAGGTGTCTAGGAAAGCATAGTGTGGACAGATTAAAAGGCGCCGCTTTTAAAACCCAACCACTTCCCTTGAGATACTTTTGCCAAGGAGAGAGGATTCGAAAGGGGAGCAATATCTGAGAAATGGATCCTACTGTTAGTCAAATGATCTCCACAAGATAAAAGACTTGGAACCGAAGTGTTTGGCAGGAGCACAGGAGTCTGCGAGTTCTACTCTCTCGGACGTATGACGATATTGACAGGTGAAATTTATGCTACTCTGCATTGTAACCATCTCTGTGAGAGGAATATAAACAAAAATAGAATTATAAACACATACTGAGACAGTAGGGCTGCGATAATGACACTGAAGTCTAGTGTCGTAACTTCGCTAATGATATCCGAGTACAAGGATGTACTGAACAGTCCGACAAGGAACGACTGCACAATCAAACTCGTGTGAGTCTCGGTTCACTCGGGTATATATAGGAATGAGAAAGCGAACAGTCTAGAAAAGATGGAGTCCGTGATTAAACCACATGGACCCCAACTAATTCTACCAGTCCCAATTACCGTTGGTAAAAGGGAGTTGAAATTGTTGCTGGAAAGTAAATTTACTGAATCGTGGAATGGAGCTCCTGAAATGAGGTGTACCAAGGAACATATAACTAGACCTAATGCACAGCTTACTAGGGAACTTTTTTCCTTAGGACGAAAAGAGCTGCGAATTGTGGTGGACTACTGACAGAACATCGTCACCTTAGGGTCCATCTTCATAAGATTGATGTCGAAGACGACTCGATGTGCAGATGGTGCATGGAGGAGGATGAAAGTATTGACCATGTTCTCAGAGGGTGCCTAGCATTTAACGGATTGAGGCAGAGACACTTCGGAGATATAATTTTGTCTCCGGAAGCAGTTAGGCAAGTACAATCACAAAAACTACTTGGATTCGCAAATGATCTGCAGCCATGGTGGGATGTTAATCCAAGGAGGCCTAAGCATGGATGATCAATTATCACCACCATTTTTCATTCATTCAAGCCCAAGCTTCCAAAATCACATAACCTGGGTTTAGCGAGATCCACGTTCCCGATGCAGCAGATAGGCGAGCCGATATTCAGCAAGTCATACACTCATACTAGAAATATAGGCCTGGCTATTATATGTGGGTTTGTAAGCTTGAGTCTATAATCTCTTGACTACAGAGGCAGCGAAATATTTTTTCTGAATCGAAACTGTTAGGGGGGGGAGGGGATCGCTACCACAACCCCCCCCCCTGTTCCACCCCGTATGGACCGCCATGGTTTCGTGTAGAAATAAAAGCAGAGTCCATAGAGACTAACCTGGCGCTTAACATTTTAAGTAGATAATAACAAAGTAAAATCTCCACTATCCGAAAAGCACATCCAAAAACGTTTGCCTGGGTACAAGAAAACATCGATAGAGATTGGTAAAACTTATTTTTGCTGACGAATCTGCACTTTTGGCCTAGAGATATGTTAATAAATCTACCGCGCAACAGAATTATTCAATTAAACACCCTGATAAATATCTGGCAATGCTCTTCTCTCCACGAAAATTTGAGCGGAATGAGAATGAAAAGCAACAAAGTGTAGAAATACATTGAATATGAAAAAATATATCTATGGATCAAGCGGAAAAGTTGATTAGCAGCATGCCTCGGCGATGCGAGTCAATTATATAACAGTGGCGACTATACCCTATATTGAGGTGATCGAGTCTTAGACTGAAGCCTTCTCTACTTTAACTTTTTAGATAGTTATTCATATTTCGTCAATACGTTTTTGTGGAACTAATTGGATATGTAATTGCGAGGGTCGTAAAAATGGAAATCTGTACTTAAATTAAAATTATTTAAAAAATTCATTGTACTAGGGGATCTCATATTTTTAAGCGTGTTGATAATCTTGGGCATTTACCAAGGAGCCACCAAAGTGCGAATAAAAACCTTTGATAAAAATGGTAAGAATTCGAAGGAACAATTTAAAAATATTTTTAGCATGAAAATTTACAATTTTTGCAATACAAATACCTGCCTGAATGTAAAAATGTTATTTAACAAATACTGATATTTTGAAATATACAACCTTGATCCAAAAGTTTCCGGAATTACCACCAGATGGCGCTCCGAGTCAGCTGATTTGAGTTCTGTTTTTTTTTTTGGTTAGGTTGCCACATCTATCACTGACATTTCCACCAAATTTTATAGTCGTAACATGACATTTGTAAAAGTTATGCCGTTTTGAAGACAACTACCTCTGCACGTGTTTTTGAATTTTCACAGATTCAAAAATTGAGTTGAATCTGCAACGAGTTTATATTAAATTTAGCGTTAAAAATGGTGTGAAAACCTTGGAAATGTTGGGAAATAATTTCGGCAATGATATTCTAAAGAAAACAGTCGTTTATCCGTGGCATGAACGCTTCAAAAGTGGTCCAGAGTTCGTAGAGGATGACGAACGCAATGGCAGGCAACATCGGAAACCGCCAATAAAGTGAGAGAAATGTTGGTCAATAACCGCAAATTAATCATCAGAGAGCTGGCAGAGGGCTTGAACATTGCTTATGAATCCGTTCAGGACACAGTTGATGATCTGCGTGTCTGCCGTGTTACTGTGAAGTTGGTCCCGAAGGACCTCAATTTCATGCAAAAAAGGGATCGCGTTACAGTCATTGGGGAGTACTTTGAAGGGGAAACTATCAATTTTGATGAATAAACTTATATTTTAACTTTTCTGAATTAATTACGGGAACTTTCTAATCACAGTTTTCAGTAAAATCTAAAAAAAAACCTAATAAAAATTGTTTGGCTTATTATACTTTTTTCCGCCATCTTAAAAATGTTTTTAATTTATCCCTCTCAAATACACACGATATTATTAACAAATAATTTCCCTTTACGTACTACATGCTACAGTGCGCTCTTAAAACATTCCAAGAGAAAAAGATCGATTATATTTTAATATTACAGAATTAACTTACCGGCGTAGAAATGTACCAGGATATATCTTCAAACTATTTCTTCAAATTATCTAAAAAAAAATCTCAAGGATTAGTTTAGTAACTTTTCGCAAGGTGTCATCTAGTGTCAGATTGATATTTTTCTACTTTCATCGCCAGAAAAATGTAATATCTTACTTGTTATTAATTTTGTCAATTACTAAATATATTGTAAAGATCAATTTTATATACAATTTTTTTACAATAAGCAAAATGATTGGTTTTGAGGATTGGACAGTAACCGCGAAAGTGAGAACTTCTATCTAAATAGTCAACAGTGTTTATGAGATTATTATAATTTGTGTTTTATATGAAGCCAAATCAGCCCGTAATCCGAAAATGAAAATGGTAAGTAAGGGCAAAGAAGAATAGTAGAAAATACACATATTTTTCTCGATTTGGTAAAATTAAAAAAGAAATTTTCTAAACGTATGTAAATGATTTATTTGTGTGCACTTACCAATTTAAACACTAAATTATCAAATTTTACTTGATCTCAATCTCAGTTTGGAAAGTTTAAAAATGACTGTATTAATATATTAGGGCGTTACTAAGCAACACACACGGGTTAGTCAAATTAACAGTGAATTAATGTATGTAAACCGGTAACTTAAACGTATACTGTATACTGCAAAAAAATATCAATATGACCAAAAATGATGCGCTAGTCAAATGACTAAATGACAAAAAAAAGGTTTCAACTTATGGGGATTTTTAAAACGAAACTCCAGGATATGCCATTACCATCTCTTGACGAGTCATATTAATAATAAATAACTTCAAGATACAACTGTCAGAGGGAGCTATGTTAAGTCCACATCCAGAAAGTTATAGTATAAAAATAATATAGGGTGGCGCACCCCATTCCCGGCTACTTATATACAGAGAACGATAAAATATTTTAAATAAGGGATATGTAGGTGTATTAAGACAACGTTATAAAAATATTGTGAATTACACCGGGTAGCTCAAAATAGAGGTTCACACCAAAGTTGCCAAAATTTAAATGGAATACCCTGTATATTATTGTATACATGGTTTGTATAAAAGTATCGGGAAACGTTTCGGAAAAATAAATTAATTTAGATATTGAAACAAAACCTCAAAATTCTTCCAAGTACATTCCTTGAGCGTCGACACACTTTTGCCAGCGGCTGTTCCACGCCTCGATGGCTCCCTGTTCGGAGGATTACGGAAGGTCCTTAAGGGTGCGCGTGCCAGCTTCTTTGAAGGCACTAAGAGTCCCATGGTATTGTCGTTTAAGGGAGAACTTCTCTTTTAGGAATAGAAAAAAATCTGCTGAGGCCAAGTCGGGACTGTAAGGAGGTTGGGGAATCGCCGTAATGCCGTTTTCTGTCAGGTAGTCGGTCACCTTGGAGCAGGTGTGGCTTGGTGCACTGTCATGAAGCAATTTCCAATTTCCAGCGATGGCTGACCTCACCCGGTTCATCCTTCTCTTCAGTCTTCTTAGTAATTCCAGGTAAAATTGACCATTTACTGTCTGCCCGTCAGGTTGTCATCAGTTCTTGACGTCGACGGCTCGTCCTCCCCACTTTGTCGGCCATTTTTAAAGAGCTCGTGCCACTTAAAAGCTGCAGTTTATGACGTGCTTTCATTCTTGAACACTTAGCGAACCATGCCCAACGTCTCCGTACCCGATTTCTCCAGTCCAACACAAAATTTGATGATGTACCGCTGTTCAATCGTCCGCTGCATTTTGAGCTTGCGCCTAGTCACTCGATAGGGATTCACTAAAAGCTCGATATAGCCTCGCAGGCGACTGACGCTTGGCATGTTTTGAAGATCAAACCCCTCACTACCGAGCCCACTCGGTGTGAACGCGCTGCCACTTACAGTCAAGAAAAAAATTGTTTCCGATACTGTTTTTACAAACCCTGTATTTTGATAGCGCGCGGTCAAACTTGGTATACCTAGGATAAGCAGTTTTTAAGATATTTAACTATTTAACTATTCAAGTCAGATGTCATAAAATAGTGTTTTTTAGTGAAAGTATTAAGGTTTATTGTATAATAAAAATGATCTCTAAAAACTATGCAGGGCTGATAAAAACTTACTTTTAATTTTTATGATGGTTAAAGTCAAATAACTGTCATATTTTAAACAGATCACCCTGTATTTAATATCGAATTTATATTCTAATTTTAAGGGCTTTTAAAATTGTATATAGCTTTTCTTTACCTATCTATTGGAACTTCTAGTAATTTAGCACTTTCAATTCTATACATAAATTTTCTGCAATTTATTTTTGAAAAATAGGCAATGACGGAGTTGACCTTATTGTTACTTACATAGATAATATGTAATTACTAATCAGTCCAATCTTTTATTTGGTTTTCCTGTCATATAAAAATAGCAAATATAAAGCATACCTTATTAGACAGAACTGAATTAAATAAATTTTAAAACCAACGTTTTTGCAAATGCCCAATCAAAATATACAATAATATACGGGACATTCCAATTAAATTTTGGCTACTTTGGTGTGAAACTCGTTTTTTAAGCCCCTAGGTATACTTCACAATAATTTTTAAACGTAGTCCAAATAGACATATATTTTTTTTTTAATATTTTATCGTTGTCTGTATACAGGGTGGGGTGGAGCAACTTGCTTATTTGAATTTGGCGCCCTGGAGCGATGGTTGCTCCGAGGTGGATGGGGATAGGTACATTCGAAAGAGCAAGGCGTTAAATTGTAAATCCGCTTGGTTTAGTTAACATCACGGAGTGGGCGAAGATGGAGCGCGCGTTCAATGTCGAGACATACTTTTCTAACGGTCGCTCAATAATTGCCACGCAACATGCATTCCATACCCATTTCAATATTGCGCCAATTGGTCGTGTTCCTGGCCGGCAGTCGATAGTTTCATAGGTAAACAACTTCAGGCAAACTGGTGATGTGAAGAAAAGTCACCTCAAAATATTAACAAGATAAGGGGCTTTCTGTTTTGCGATCCCCTCAGCGCTCTTCCCGCAAATATGCAGTTGCTGTTGGGTTTTCTGCTAGTTCTGTGAGGTGAATCTTTCACGAAAAACTGAACATTCACCCCTACAAATTAACTGTGGTACAGGAACTTAATTCACACGATTTTACTGCACATTGGGTATGCCTCAAGACGCACTTGTTTTCTTCAGTAATGAGGTTCACTTCCATCCTTCGGGATCTGTAAATAAGCATAACATGCGCTATTGGAGCCCTGTTAACCCCAGACTTCACCGGCACCTCCTACATTCACAGCGTATAACTGTTTGGTGTGCACTATCGCGAGTTGAAATAATTGATCCATGATTTTTCAACGAAAACGGACCGTTTCGGTGAGTTCTACACAAGTTTTTCCTGCCAACAACCAACGAGATGGATGCGAGAGATGTATGCCAGTGTCACGGACACACAGCGTGAGTGTCAATCACTATTTTACGGCAACACTTCCCAGGACTCTTCATATCCTTGAGGGGCGATCTGAGCTGGCCAGCACGTTCGACTGATTTAGCGCCCTGTGACTAATTTTTGTGGGACTACCTAAAATCTGATTTACAATCATCGTCTTAGAACCCTGGCTAATTAGAACAGCATTCGTCAAGTTATCGCCAACATATCCGTCGATAAGCTAGAAAGAGTTGAAAGAAGCTTCCGAGTTCGATTAACGCAGTATATTGAGAATAACGGACGCCATCTGCCTGATATCATCTTTAAAACATAGAATTTAAATGTTATACTCGATGCTGTTCAAAGAATTAAATATATATGTACTCCTTTGATTTAAATTGAATTTTCAAGTAACCAAGTTACTCTGCCCCATCCTGTAGGTGCGCCAACCTATATAGTGATCCTACTTGAAGATTGAAACATCAGTTTAAATGAAGGTTTCAAATAATCCCCATACAGTTAAACGAACTTTTTTTTAATCCAATTATATTTTATTTAAAATAAAATTCAGTAGTATTTTCTATTAACTTAGTGCTGAGACCCTTCATGAACGTTAATATGACTAATATAAGCAGCACTATGTATTAATACAAAATACCACCATTTGTTTATTTTTATAAATTTTACTATATATGTTATTATGCCTTAGCAGTGTATAACCAAAATAACGAGTAAGCTCTCTGCACAAAAGTCGTTAGGCTTTCTGTGACTTCGGCGGACGCTGCGATGGTTGAAACTTAACGAGAATTACTATTACATCAAAAGCCTGCAATCTTTATTGGATAAAATTATTATAATTATGTGATTATTCTTATTTATTTAAAACAATGTAGTAGATTAGGTGATGATTTACTTATATGCAAAATTATTCATTTAAATTGTTATATTTATCCAATTCTTTACTAAAATCATAAAAATCACTTTGCAAACGTTCAAAATTTTAGAAAACTATGTTGATTTTTATGCATTTTATTAAAATTTATTGTTTCGACCTTTCACTAAATAGAATTCGGATTAAAAAAAATTAAAGATTCCAAGGTAAAAGAAGGACGATTTTTATGATTTTAGTAATCAATAAATATAATAGTAAATAAAACTGTAACAATCTAACCTTTAAAATAAAGAGAGGTGTATCTTATATAAAATACTGTATTGGAGTTAGACCTTTTAAAAGTCATCAAAGCTTCAGCCGGTTCACAATCGAGATCACCTACTGGTTATTTTAATTGTACTGTGTCTTAAGTACTCAAAAATTAAAAATAAGTAATACCAACCTCAAGAAAATTTGTGTAGTTTACCAATATTATATCAATTTTACCAAAATTACCTATATATAAATATAAAAACTTCTTGAACTAGTCAATTAATTGAAGATGCCAATTCCGTAACGTTACAGAAACGACGAGATTAAAATTAATATTATTTTTTACTTCACAGTGATGGGGGCTCTGATTGGCTGCATTGTTGGAAAATGGCGTAAATGCAGGCGCTGTTGCGTAGACCCGTGCATGAATTCCACGACAGATCACATTATATTTTTCGTACTTGTTTGTCTGCTGGATTTGAGCGGCAACCAATGAAAAAATCGCGTCTCGTCATATAAATATAATTTACCCCGGTAGGCCGATTTCTCAAAAATTTCTAAAATTGATAATTAATTCTTACTGATCGCGAATTTTGATAGAAAATTCGCTTCAACCGCATCTTACTTTTTAAACTGTCACTTTGCACCCATTGAAACTATACAAGTCGATTCTAACAACGTACACGTGTGAAGACAACAACGAAGAGGACCCATCACAGGAACCCAGCGGTGATCTCAAGCAGGTAATTCTGTAGTGAAACAAGCGTCAAGAACGAAAAGTTTAAATGGAATACCAGATAGCCAAACAGTGCTAAAACCTCTTGAATCAAATGTTTATAAGTCTAAACTGACTTCGGACTTCCAATCTCCGAGGCAACTTACTGGCAAAAAAAAAAACAAGGAAATTGAAAGAAATGGCAAAGCGGACAACTTTACAAAAACATCCTTCTTTGGACCAGAACCTTTCTGCTACCAAAAAGCCGTAAAACCTGGATACAACCTGCCTAGGCTACGGCAAGCAAAAAAATATGCATATTCAAAAAAGACCTCTCGAGTTCCCAAAAAAAGCTTTTTGACCAACAACAAATCCCTCCGAGAGACCATCTCCAAAAAATTACCGTTTCTGCGATAACGCAAACAGAGACACATCTGTTCTGTAATTGCATGGCACATTTCTTGATAAAATAAAATTTCTTAAAGGTGCCATTTTAACGCCTGATGAAATAAGGAACCTACCTCACAAGAAACTAACAATTCGCAAAATCTTGGTATTCAGACCTGTATTACGAGATCGCGAAGAAAATATAGGTTAAAGTGCATTGAGGGTCCAATTATCCAAATGCACCACTTACAGTTTACAATATTATTTATAAGCTGTATGAAAACACACTTTTTACAGTATGTTTTAAGAAGCATAGCCTTTTATTTATTTATTTTCGTCATCGTACTAATAAAAAATGGAAAATTAATACTAGTCGCTAAATTTCTAATGTACTATCAGATTGGTGAAACACGTATTGAAATATTCACAAGCGTAAATAATACAAAGATTATACAGCCTTACAAATTTCAAGACCAGAAACCAGACCAAACTTTTCCGAAGTTTCTCAACGCGCTAAATATGAATCTGAAGTCAGGATTAACGTGTTGCTTCAGGTTTTGGCGATATTTTTTTGAGGTTATGTAACAGGACAAGTTTAATTTTTATCGATACACTATATATGGTAGTTGAGAGTACTAGTATTCTTCTTCAAAACCTACCCGGATTTATTTTGAATCTTCTTCATCTCTAGAATATCGTCAAAACTGTAATTTCCAAGATGGAGGATTCAATATGACGAACTAAAAAAGCTGAAAAACTCGATTTTGTGTCACAATTTTTGTACTCAGGGATTTTTGAGGTCGCTGAATATGGAAATTAATTTAAATTTTCCAAATTATCATATTTAAGAAAGCGTATTCACTTCAGTTCATAAAATGGCAGATTTCACTTACGTAGTCTTCATCCGATACTATACGTAAGTGAAATCTGCTATCCTATGAAATGAAGTGAATACGCCATCTTAAATATGAAAATTTAGAAAATTTGAATTGATTTCCATATTCAGCCACCTCAAAAATCCCCGAGTACAAAGTTTCAGTCACAAATTCGGGTTTTTCGAAAATTTGAGTCCGCCATATTGAATCTGTCACCTTGGAAATGACAGTTTTAAAAATCTGACATTTTCATTTCCACATACCTTGAATATCCTCGAAATTTGATTCTCGCTTCGAGGTCGTTAACGACCTCGCTTCAAGATGGCTATTTTTGCTTGGACTTGAGAGTCTGATCAGAAATTTTAAATTTAAGCCGCCATACTAAATTTTCCACGAAAATACTGAAACCACCAATCAAAAGAGCATCTCTTAAAATAGGCAGGGTAGCATATAGACGAAAAAACACCAACTTCCTTAAAAAGGAAAGCAATCTGTCCAAGACTGGACGGTTGGCCGTTGACTGGTTAATATGCCGAACTAATAAATTCCAATTGACGATATTTTCGAAATGAACAAAAATATCTATATAAATCTAAGTAGGTTTTGAAGGGGAGGACCAGTAATTTCAATTATTGTATTATAATATATTATAAACGTTAAACCTGCCCTGGTACATAACCTCAAAAATAGACAAAAAACCTGATTTTCGCAATTTTCGGTTAAAATATAGCGAAGATCCAAAGCAACAGGTCAATTCTGGCTTCAGAATTCGGATTCAACATGTCGAAAACCTTCGGAAAAGTATAGTCTGGTTTGTGGTTCTGAGGGTCGACGAAATTTCGTCGACTTTGTGTTTTTTGCGTTCATTTTGATAAAAGCTCCTAGTACGAGATTAATTGGTTTTATTTTCAATATATGTACATCTGTAACATACAAAATAGGTACCATATACGTCCAGTACAACCTGCAAAATCACATTTCTTTCAGATTCTACTAATGTTGC
The DNA here is from genome assembly GCA_034092305.1 of Diaprepes abbreviatus. Classification (NCBI taxonomy): domain Eukaryota; kingdom Metazoa; phylum Arthropoda; class Insecta; order Coleoptera; family Curculionidae; genus Diaprepes; species Diaprepes abbreviatus. The sequence goes on from JASJET010000116.1 coordinate 813,970, forward strand.
AGTCGGATGAGGTAAAGAAAAATAATCTCTATATATGATTTGTAATCGCTGTATCGTAAATAATCATTGTCACGCCTTGAAGGAAAAAAATAAGTACATATAAAATCTACAGGAACAGAACTTCATTTCTTTTACCACATCATGAAATTCCTTTCCTTGTCTAATAAGTGTAACGTGTTTAACATAATTTCATCGAAAAATTATTCTTTTTTCCACTTTTTCTCTATATAATTAGCACTTAAAAATTAGCAAAATTGTTTTAAAAAGCCAGTTTCTTTTATCCACGGTCACCGTTACGCCTTTCGGTATGAAAATATGTACAAAATTTACAAGAACAAACTGAATTCTCTTGCTTAGCCATAAAATCACTTTCCTAGTCTAAAATCGGAATGTACCCGATGTTATCCCGGAAAATAACCACAGAAAAAAATTGTTTAGATAAAATATTTTAATAATTGTTAAATAAACTGGCAAAACACCTAAACGATCATATGTAGCGAAAATATCGTATAAAAAAAACTACAATTTGTTGCATTAAAAATTGCTCTAAAATAAAAATCTCCTTAAAGGTGCAATGTAAAATTATGCTGCTATAATAGGACTAAAAATTAAAGTCATAACACAAATCGAAGAGTCTTAATTAAGTGGGGTAATATTAATAAGCTAATAAATATATTGGCAAGTTAAAACCAAACCAACGTTCGTTGATATTAAATAAAATACACAATTATATTTATTAACAAGTTGATTTTTTAATTTTTAAAAGTTTACGAATAAATAAAAAAATATTCATATAAAATACTTCTGGGCGTTTTAAAAAGCTAATTTTAACGTTGTAATCAACTAAAGATTTCGACATATGTAAATATGTAGTCAATATTTTAACTAAATGCAAGTACATTAAGAAAAAATATTACAAAAAAAGCTATTATCTAAATACCATCTCCCACAAGCATGAAAAAACTTTTCAAATTAAAGGGAAATTACCCTAGATAATGTTTTAAAAAAGTTTTATAATGATGTTGTGTAAATGCAATGTTACAGATTTAAAATTTGTTTGAAGAGACCATCTTACAAAAAAGGAATAACCATAATTATATAAATATATTTAATTCAAATGAAGTTTTTTTTTATTCACATTTATTAGGAATTAACCGGAAATATATCGCTAGAACTTTAACAAAATACGGAAAGCCGAATGTTGACCAAACTTCCATAAAAATCCGACACCGATGTTCGTATTAAAAAAATATGTCACTTCACTCATTTTTACAACGAAAACGTAACAATTTGTCTCTTAAGTTGTGGCAAGTAAAGATCATGTTATTTTTTTACTTACACTATTTAAGACACTGTATTTACTAAGTATAAAAAAGGTACCTACCGATTATAAAAAGGCACCTTGCACTGCTCGCATTTAATCAATATATGTAAATGAAACAGTAAAATTGAAAATCCAGATTTAACATTTCAATATTTGTGCCAATAGATACCAAAAAAATAATTGATTACAACATAAGCACCAATCAAACAAAAATGATTGATGCCAAAATGTAAGCGAAAGTAAAAAAATTCTATGTTTTATTGCTCACTTTCAACAGAGTGACTTAGTTACGCCCATAGTCATATAAAAATATATGATGCGGGTCCTGTAGACGCGGGTCCTGTAGACGCACGTTGACTCTCGCTTATAAAGATAAGAGTAAAATAGGTCAGTAGTACTTCTCTTTTTATGGGCGAAGTTAAGAGCTCTCTACACGCAATGCCCCTCTCGCCGAGAAGCTACATCCAATCAGAAAAAGATATTTCCTAATGGATTAAGGGAGGGGAATCACGCGTACGAGACTCTTAGCTCCGCCGTTAGAGAGATATTACTGACCTATATCGCTCTCTCTCTTTCTAAGCAAGAGCCAACGCGCTTCTATTGGTCCCGCAGTCTCTTTAGATATTTATAGTTGCGCGATATGAAAGTACTGGACGGTCAACCTATAATTTTTATATTGTAAGTTTATTTTTTACAATTTTTATGCCAGCTTCTCTTTTCCCCATCCGGGGTTTCTACCCTCAGTCCGGAAACCCGTCGGGAAGGTTTACAGTTAACCGAGAAAAAAACAAAAAAATGCCTCATCAACGAGGGCCCGGATACTTCCATCATCCAGGATTTATGATTATGTGTGTGACCGACTCTAACAAAAAGTTTTTAGTCACATTTAACATAATTCTGATCGATTCATTTTGCTTGATCTGTCGGATACAGAATCAACCGCCCGCCACAGTTCTGTAGATTATACGCCGAGAATATAACGCGTCACAGCCAAATGGAAGTATTCAAGATTTAAAATCGTCCTAAACATGTTTTAGAGCATTCTTGCCCCATTTCTGACCGTTTCTTATGTATGGCCTCACGTAAATAACTCATAACGGTTAAACATTCCTTATTAACCGTTCCGCCCTCCGGGAGGAATTCTTGGTTAACCACGACTTGATAACTGAAAAAAACAGTAAGCGTGTCTTTGATTTGTGACTTGCTTCAACGTGCTCCTTTTGGTTCTGGCTCCTCTCATCACCTGTAATAATGCAAAGTTTGGGTCGTTGGCTGCGCTGAAAATAATCTCAGTAGTGACCTAAGCTCGACGCTGTTTTTGGGGGAAAAAAATCAGTGTTTTTAGAACTATGCGAGATGAGACGAGTTTCATATCCAAAATCACACGGCAATGAGTTTTTGCGATTTCTCACTCACGTGAAAGCTCTGTGGCTGAGATACCAAGTTTTGAAGCACCAAAACCTTTCCTGAGCAACGTGATCATGATCAGTTGATGTTGATGGCCCTTCACGATGCAGTTCATCTTCACAGCCCTCAGAGGATGCCTTATGCCACCTAAAAACTCTCTTATGCAACATAGAAGCCTCCGGATAGGCCTTCTTTAATATTTCCAACGAAGCATCATAAAATTTTTCATAATTGTGCTCGGAACAGACGTAATTTAAATCACTTTGTTCCCGAGTAATGACTAACTTGTAAGGTAATGGTTTTTAAATCAACAACGTATCGGAACAACACACTAAAATAATGTTCCCTATTTACATAAATAAATTCGTTTCAAACAAGGTCATTTATTTCAGCTAGTCAGATTTTATACTTCAAAACAAAATTCTAATATAACAGTTTTTTGTAAATGAGTATGTGAAACGAGTATGGTAATTAATGAAATAATTTTGCTATATACAGTTTAAAATGAAAAACATTTTAAAGTGTTTGTTTATACTAGGTTCAAAAAACCTAAATGTTGATATACAACTTACAGTAAAATAAGTGGAATTTTAAACAAATTAATACTATTTTGGTAAGAGTGGGTATTTAATGTTTTGCCCATAAAATTATTAAATCATAAATTTCATTTCTCGCCACTAGCATCTCCAAATATCTTATCTAAAACTCTTATGCATGGTATCTGAAACAACATTAGGAAACTTCAGAAGATGATTGATTGTATACGATAAAACACAGGCAATAAATCATTAAAAAAATGTCAAAATCTGAATGGTTTCTTAGGTACAGGTATATAAAATTATATTATTTTGTCTCTAATTTATTTCTAGATAGATCAAGTCGATTTGACATGCAGACTAAGTCCTAAGAACATATAGAGGTAAACTGTTTCACTAACTTGCCACCAAAGGTCATTTTAAAAAGAAATTTTCTATCTTCTATAATTTTTGCCAAACCTGAATAAAAAGAGAACAACTCTTCACATTAATAAATGTTAAAAAATTGGCTGCAATATGACCTTAAAATATTGCATATACAAAAATCTAGATTATCTGATTTTTCACCACCCTGAAAACGCCATTCTCTAGTCACCTTTTAATAACTTTGTCGAAATAAAAAAGTTATGGAGAAAATAAACCTTAAATTTGGCGGAAAGCGACACTCTGAAAAAAAATATATCATTTTCAAATTCAAGCTTGTTTATTTTATACACCAAAGTTAGCATACAAAGAATATATTAATATTGTCTCAAAAATCAAGAATACTTTTCACATCTTCCTTGGGTTTGCATTCATTGCTTGACGAAAACATTATGAACATCGTTATTATGATCTTGCAGCAGTATGTACAGCTCTTCTAATGTTAAAAACTTTTATCTCTAGTCCATTTATAATTTCTCTATCATATCGTCGAAATAACTAACTTCATGGCATTGGCACAAATCAGCTATTTCATTATCCACACTAACGACTGTTCTACGTAATGTCATGTGGTATTTTACAACAATTGAAATCATAAAACTACACTAGAACATGTAAGTTACGGATATCTTTGACTTTTTACATTTTATAACATTGTCTCGTATTAATGAAAAATCGACTACCGACTTTTTTTGAGCAACATAATTTGCTCGTGGTATCACAACATGGATTCCGTCCTGGTCGCTCCACAACACAGTCAAATTAATGGATATATTAATTGTCGCCTTGGAAGAGGGCAAGTTTCCTTTACTCACCTTATGACGTAAAGCTGTTCATTGTATTGTTCACGATTACCTTCTTCAGAAGCTGAAACACAATCATGTCTTTGAATCCTGTCTCTCAGAGAGGACCCGATTCGTCGAATTTAACGATCAACAATCCTCTCTGAAACGCATCCAATATGGCTTTCCACAGGGATACATACTGGGGCCTATTCTATTTATAATATATGCTAACGATCTTCCTTGGAATCTCCCAGAGAGCAATGCCTGCCTTTTCGCTGACGATATAACATCGGACGATATAATTACATTTAGTATTCTAACTCAAAACTAAATTTAACAGCTGAAAAGTGTTTTTCGTCAATAAACTAAAACTTATTGAGAAGACCCAATATTTGACAATAACCTTAAAGCCTGAGGCCGACATTACAGGATCAGTTAACTTTTGGGCTCTCATATAGACTTTAAACTTACTTGGTCAGCTAACCTTGAGAACCTCTCAAAAAAAATTCTACAAATCTATTCCTGTGTCTAATTTATGTAAAAACAAATATACGTAAGTCACTACTTACTTTGATACTCACACACATCTGACTCGTAGCAGACAAAACAATGGTATAGGGTATTTAAATTAATATGAACAGAAATTTTACAAGTTACCAATGCATATAAGAAACCCGGAAATTTAGGGACTTAAGTCCCTAATCGAAACTCTACCGATTTCTAGGGCTTATTATCAAATAACAGAATTTTTTAGGGACGGCGTAGATCACAGTTTTTGAAATATATATAATTTTAAAATGTGACGAAGTAATTTATATACATGTATTTTAAATGTCTTTTATAATGAATACTCTGAACTATCTTTGCTTCCTCTGTCTTATACTATATTTTAGTTTAGATTTAAGTTTTTACTTTGAAATTTTGACAAGCGTAAGCAGATCTGTATTGGTACGAACATAATTAATGATTGTGTCATACATAAAACACATTTCCGAAATATATTTTAAATGAATAAATTATTTTATTATAACCTTAATAAGACTTATTAAGAAAATTGTATGGACAAAACGCGTATAACATAAGAGATAGATAAAATTCATAGAAATTACTTCCTTCACTGTTTTAATAGGAACATGTACCATACTAAACATGTCTCATGAATTTCATAACAAAATCATTAGATGCTTATAAGGCAAATGCGAAACAGCGCCACAAGCTTCCATTAAAACAGTTTCTTTAGACTATTGCAGAGTGATTGTTCGAACAATTGACACCTCATAGTAATCCACTTCCTTTTTAAAAACTTGGAATGTTTTTCATTGTACGCAAATTTTTTTAAAATTTATATCACGCATTATTTATAATTTTAATTTATAGTGCTTTAGCAGTTAAAAATTTAAAACGTTTTTCATTGTTGGCAAATTTCTTTTAATTTATATCATGCATTATTTATAGTTTTGATTTATACTTTAGCAGTTGCTTTGGACTTTGACAATTTTATTTTTAATTTAAATTACTGTAGTTAATTGTACCTTACCAATTTTGGAACAGCCAAAACAATGAGGGCTACTACCTTAAGCAACGGGTTCCCCTATAGCATTAACGTAACATTAGAACTGGGGCTTGTTATGGTGTATCCATATATCACGTGATATTTTTATTCGCTTTTGGAAAAATTTTAATAAATAGTGCATCTTCCTTCATTTATCAGTAATCCACATTATTTAAACTAGTATAACATAATAATCGGTACATCCACCAATGAATAAACTAAACGTAATAATTTATTGTTGCCGAACCTATTAAGTTATTTTCTTATATATAACAATACTTACCAGTAAATATAACTTTTTAAATCATCTTTTTGTTGATATTAATTATAAACTTCATATCTGTAGTGCTTTTTAGCATTTAAAAATATCCAAAGGAGTCACAATATCCAAAGAAACTGAAGGCGAAAGTAAAATAAAAATATTTGTGTCCGTCAAACATCCCACCTATGAAACAACAACATTAGATCTACCGGAGTATGACTGAACATTTTAAAACTGACTAAATTCGCCACTTGTAAGCAAGGTATCTGTCAAGAGTTATTGTTAGTTTTTAGCCTCATCTGATTCCAACAAAATTATTATGTCATTTCTATCATAATATCCTATCCATACAACTGAGAAGCTTAAACTTTTGATAAACGCATATTTTAGACAAAAAATATCATAATATACCCACTTACCTCTATATTATCTGTTCTTTTACCCTCAGATCTTAAAGCACCTCTTATTGAATCCTACCATATTCCTCCCACATCTTATTAAAAATCAATCAGTAATTGTATCAAATTCAAAGAAAAACCGCAACAAAAATGCCGTGAACGGAAAATGTTCAGTGACTTCAGACATTTCTAACACGTTACTTCAAACTAGCGCCGCCTGGTAGTCAATTCAAATGCAATAGCCCTCATTCCATCCAACATGGAAAAAGACAACTAGATCACAGCTGATCAAAAAAAATATGCATACCAATAGGTTGTTCAAGAATAAACAAACTGAACTCACAGAGAAAAAGTGAAAATTAAATCACTTTAATAAATACTGATAATCTTGAAGTTCTTGCATTGAAAAGTTTGACAGTATAAACAATTATTCAATACGATCGTTAAGCTTATTAACATTTCTTCTACATATATAAAAAGTTTTTAAATACGGCTTAAGTAATTTCTTTATAAATAATCAGGATTATAATAAATAATGTAAAGGTTTTTAAAACAAAGTTTTTATAAAAGTTTTTTTATACATTTTTGAGATGTTACTGGCTCACTACACACTCAAAATTTTGAGCATTTTGAACCAGTTTTCTCGCAGAATATGCACCCACAACGTGAGTCATTTTATTCAAATTTCCTCAAACTATTTTTATGTTTTCAAAAAATAATTTATAAACAAAGAATATTGGAATTGTGTTAACGTCAAGCTATTTTATTAACAATAATAAATTCCAAAATAAAATAGATGTTAGTCTACAATTATATTTTTGCTAAATAATGTTCAAAATCTCATAAAATACTTTATAAATTGTTGATACTTAATCTAAAATTCAATGTTTGCTTGGTTGTTTAAATCACTTCAATGGGGTAACACCAAAGATTTAGAAAATACAAGATTGTGGTCCCCAATGCCGGCCAATCCCACAGTGCAAGAAAGGCAGAAGATGAAAGCTATAGTCTCCTCTTTTCCTAATGGGCGAAGCATAGAACCATGTGATCTCCAAGTGAACATAGTATCTTCTTTCTCTCTCAGACTGTGGGAATAGCTGGTATTAGGGATGCAAGATCTAGTATTATTTAAATCTTATTCAAGCTTATTTTTTGATATTTTGAAGATTTAAGAATGTTAAATCTAATTTTGGTTGTAGTATTCATAATCACTTTTAATAAAGTTATAATTTCAAGTTTCCACTATAAGTTCAACTTCACTGTCAGTGACAAATTTTAATAAGAACTACTCGATTATTTGTCAATTCAATACAAATTAAAAACCCCCATAAAAATATAGTAAACCAAGTAACTCTATTAAAAGTAGGTAAGTGTAACTGGAATTAAGCAAGATATCAACTTATGCAGCTAACTTTCAATAAACTTTATAGTTACATGGTTTAAAATTTCGTTTGGTGAATTATTTCAATTGGTGAGGACCACACTAAATCGAAGATTTTTAAAAAATTTTTAGAATAGAAAAGGAACTAATATTGTAAAACCCGAAAACTAATAGGTACCAGGTATCGATGGCAAGATTATGTACACCTACACATACACTTTTCGTTACATATCTCACTGTATTTTTTGTAAAATAAATAAAATTTATATCACGACATATAAACAACAAGAAATAAAAAAATGTAATAATAGTCAAGAAACTTACCCTTTTACAATACGCCCCTTAACGAATGGTACAAATTAAGTCCTTTTTATTCAATGGCCGTGGATCAATGCCGATGACAACGATATTACCTAAAATACATAAAACAAATAAGCATTATTACAAAAACGAAAAAGACTATTTTTACCGTACAAACTGCAAAACTTTTACAGAAACTAAAGTGATTACGCGAATACTTACACCTATTTGCTAAGAAATCACAAACATCCAGCAAAATTCAACAGACATTTTCACATTGTTGCCATAATACTTTTCTCAAGATTGAATATCTAGAAGTTGTCAGGGTGGCCAGCATAAAATTTGACAAAACAATTAAGGATGTGTCCACAAATCATTCTTAACATTGTAATATCTGCAATTTATGTGGTTTCATATAAACCATACAATAAAGATTTGCCGATCCTGAAGGGTTTAATAATCCCGTAAAAACGCGTCCTAATTTAATATTTCAAAGATTAATTGATTATTTTCGGTAGTGTGAGTCTATCGACATAAGTAAGACAGTGACGTTTATGTACGATAGTTAGGAAACGGTTCCTGAATTTTTCGAAGTTTAGAAAGAACAAATCCAAAAATAACTAAACGTGAATAAGTAAAGGAAAATCTGAATTGACAATGCGACTAATAGTCAGAATTTTTGATTATAAAGTTAAACTTTAAAGCGACAGTAGAGAGGTAAAAATCCCGTATTTGATAATGCGGAACAAGAAAAGCGGTTAAAAAGAAGAAAAGTAAAATGCAGAAAATTACGAAATAAAAAAAGAGATAAAAGTAAATTGGAACAAAGAATGAGTGTTACTTCGATAGCCTCTTCCAAATTAGCTCATTTCTTAGGTGCGTAATGATATAAAATAAAATTAATTAATCTTCTAGAAATCTTAGAGCTTGACTGCTCATTCACTTCTTACCCTGGTGAGCGAGAAGAAAGGTGAGGCAGCTATGGTTTCTAACATAGTCGGGAGGCTTGACAGGATCTCCGCAACCTCTTGATATTTTCATATTTTACGCTTTGTTCTTAATGTCTTTAATTAAAATAATTTCATATAAAATTTTGGAGGCAATTCAAATTCCGAGGCCCGAATCTATGAGCATATTTTTTGACTTTCCTTTTCCTTATCTCTTTTAGGACAGTGACATGAATATTACTACAGATTAAACAAAGATAGAAAATCATTATTATGACATTCTCTTTCCTTTTAGTTTTATAGAATCGCAGCCCCGATCCCAAATTTCATACCAATGTTACCAATAGAATAAAGTTACAAAAACCAGAACCAGGCCTGCCGGCACGTACATAACATATGAAACTGGACTGCTCATGAAAATAATTTTTTGACCCCCCCCCCCCCCCTATTGGTCGCAAGATTTTATTATTGTTAGATAACGAGCATGAAATGTCAGTTCTTATAAATAAATGAAAAAACTGTTTCCATGACTGTTTACATATTTTATTTTTCACAATAAAACTATTATTTAGCAAAATAGCTAAAATGTGAAAGGTGCGCCAAAACAAATCGAGACGAATTTTTTTTAAATATCTATTTTGGAAAAGATCATGGAGATCAGTGGGTATTTTTGTAAATAACAGCATAATCTACATCTTTCTTCGGACGTAGAGTATAAGAAGTTAATGAAAAAAAGTATTAAGGCATTTATTTTTAAAAATTTTATATCATGAATTTATAATATATATGTATATTGTTTAATGTGAGGTCTCAAAATGTCCATATAATATATTGCAAAGTAATAGAGTTTCATCATTTAAAAATAGCTTCCTTTAGGTGTTTCTTAAAATTATTTTCTCTTCAATACTTTTAGGGAACTGATATGTTAGGTATTTATATCGGGTTAACAACATTCATAACAGAGCTTTAATTTAAAAGAAGTAAAATGACATTATGTATTAAACCATTTTTATAAAAAAAAAAAACTCCAAAGTGTTAAAGCAGTATATATTTAATTGTAAACAAAACAATATTAACACTTTAAATATAAAAAAGATTGTAAATACAAGAATGGGATTCTTACATTAATACAATCATTTTTAATCTAAATATATGCATAAAGACTTAGTAGCAACTTTTAATTTTTACACTAGGTCAAACTTTCAATTTATTTAATTGTTTGAGGATCTGGAATTGACTTTTCCTACAGTTGAATTTTTGACATCATAAACACTCACAGCTTTTCACTACTTTGACAAAGGATTTTCACAATACAAATTTCCATACTATCTGAGCTAAAACCAAGAATTTTTCTTTTATTTTTTTTTTAAATAATAAGTAATTAAATATAAATTTATTTTAAATTAATAACATATTCAAACAAAAGGTTATTATTTTATTTTTAGACAAAACAAATACATAAAAGTAAAATTTATGCAATTTCCAAACATGCTGAACAATATTGAAAAATTTCATATTATATGCAATCATTTATTTCTATTTTAATATGGCATATTGGTTTTTAAACGTATAATCATTTTAAATTATAACGGCATGCCAGTTTTGATGTTCAGCTTTATGTCAGTGGAACATTATCTTCTTGGTAAAATAATATTGGTGTTGGTTAATGCACACCTAATTCAGGACTTTTTTGTAGAGCCAGTATATGTTATTAAATCCAAATTTAGTTGCTTCAAGATTTTTACATCAAACAGTGCTTCATAGCTTTTTTCAGGCAGTTTATTTGTAGGAAGCACACCACAAAACTTTTGCTCATCTTCTTGTATAAAACTATTTCCAGAAAAATGCTCTGAATAGACTTACTCATCTGGTGTAGAAAAGAATTATGACCATGACGAATTTGCTTCAGCCCTTGAATTTGAAGTTTCTTTTAGAAAACTAAAATATTGATAACATTTAAAAATTATCATACATCATATCCATAAGATTAAACTTGTTACCCTTAGATTCACAATTTGATTCTAAGGTAAAATTTTAAATAATTATTAATGAATGCTTTATAACTTACCAATTAAAAAAATTCCAATTTACCAGATAAGGTATTTGCACGTCTTATGATGAAGAATCGCATTTTTTAAAATACCAAAAAAAAAAACTTAAAATTCAAGTTTTTGTTTGAAATTTTCAGTAAAACGTTACATAAAATGCATAAAACAGCAAAATCAAAAATAAATTATCGTCAAAACCAAAAGTATTCAGGCAATGTCAAAAATACACTTTCACCAATATAATAAAAACTTAGGGAATTCATTGTTGCCAAACCAGTTATTTGCAAGTAATGGCACGGAGCATGGTGGGGTCATTTTTAGTATAAGAGCCGTTACACACACAAGAATTATTCCGAATATTATAACAAAAATTTTCAGAAAATTCTTTGGAGATAATTTTTACAATAAAATACCACTCTGTTTGATACATACAAGAAATCTGAATATAATTTTGGTGATAATTTTGTCGTTGCTCATGCGCATTTTCATAACATATGACGTTCCAGCAGTTGAAAAGGAAGATATAATCTGGAGATAACCTTAAAATATCATAAATATGAAAGTTTCCAAACGTATATAATCAAAAACCACAAAATAAGGGATATTTTGTGCAAGAAACAATGAGTAAATATTGAAATTAGGTTGATTACCAGACGCGGGTTATCAATTCACAAATTTTATTCTGCGTCGAGTTTCGCGCACTTTCCGCATTTTAGTCATAAAAATATAAAACATGTTCTATATTTTTATGCTGAAAATTTTCACCAAAATTTTAACAATAATTCTTTGATGTGTAAAACAGCAAATTAGTTTTATGAAAATTTTCAACATAATTATGAGATACATTTTGGCTATAATTCTTGTGTGTGTAAAACGGCTCTAAGGGAGGTATTATGCACGCGCAGTCCAGTTTTATATGTTAAGTTCGTGGTATAGGGTTATTCTATTGACTACTGAATGACATCCCAGAGACGCCTGGGTACCTATTCTCGTTCTTGAGATCTTGATTAAAGTGGGCACGGTTCTCACGAAAAAGTACGAATACGTATTCAGAATACGGTTTCTTACTTTTTCATGAGAACCACGGCCTCTTTCCATCAAGATGATCGTTCTCTCGAGAACGAGAAAAGCTACCCAGAATACGTTTTCATACTTTTTCGAGAGAACCACGCCCACTTTCCATCAAGTTATCGTTCTCTCAAGAACGAGAATAGGTACCCTGAGCTCCGATTCTGTAAGCATATTTTTTGACATTCTCTTTCCTTATTTCTTTTAGGACAGTGATATACTTATGTGTTAATACAGACTGAACAAAGATAGAAGATCCTTATTATGACATTCTTTTTCCCTTTACTCTTATAGAATCGCAGCCCCGGTGCGAAGGGAAAAGGATTCCGAGCCATACGAATTCAAAAAATAACGTGGAAAATGGGATGAAAGGAATACTTGAATATGGTCAGTCAGCTAACTTTTTTCGTTCTGACTCAGTCAGTTGGACTCTTTGTAAGTCATAAAACGAAGTGGGCAAATATATAAAATTTTAATTTATTTTATTAAATATTCTTGTCATCATGGTGAATGCGCTCATTAAAAAATTGGACTAGGCAATGTGCACATCACAATAAATATTATTCACATCGTAAATGCGCAAATTAAAAAAATTGCAAACTAAAAAAATGGAATAGAATAAATTTTTATTTTGGAATAATTAAGACTTTGCAAAATTTATGTGTAAGCACGTGATGGAAATCACTAAATTGCTCATGAAGCTCGCACAAGATAATAAGGTCAAGTCATCGAGCTGATACTACTCGACCTTACATGCAAACGCGCGACACCGTGAATAGTAACAACCACCTAATCAAAAAAACAAAGATAGGTGTTATATTAAAATTTTAGGATAATTCCTCGCGATGCAATTTTATTTTGCCGGGACAAACGATGGTTAATCCCTCCGCACCTTAATCAGTGAGTAACCCTAGTATGGAGAAATGAGTTGTAAAAAGTAAAGCAAGAAAAAAAGCATAAAAATGGAAGAAGCTAATCATAATAAGCTCTTACTTTGCAAAACTTTTTCCAGCCACTATTCTGACAAAAAATTCTCCATCTCTCTATGATCTCTGCTGGGCAGTAACAATTCTAAATTAATTTAAAAAAAATTGAAGCCATAACACCCACCAAGGATGATATTTGATCTATGCACGTACTTTAAAAATATAGAAACATTTTTCATGTATCATAGAATAGCATTGAATGACATGATAGCAGCACAATTAAAAAATGTTATTGACTAAGTGGAAGAAAATGTAATTTACTATAACTTTATCAAGAATTAATAAAAATTTTGTCCATGCTTCTTTGATCATGTCATGTGCCTTTATGAAGCTTTATTTATTTTTCTGCTAAAATATTGCAATAAATATGTATAACTACAATTTTTTCATCTATCCGAAATTTAAAAAAAAAAATACTTCAAACATATCAACATCACTTTACTAAACACTGTTTCTATAAGAAAGATGTATACAAAAGTAAAAGAAGCCATTCAGGCCCACAGTTTTTATTGGAAGTCACTTTTTCTCATTTATTTATATAAATGTTAGAAAAATATCTGTTCATATATTTTAATGGAACTAATAAAATTAAGGGTGCATGGAATTCCAAGTTGTATTGTACAACTTAAATTTAGGGGTAAGTAAAATACTGGGCGTTTTTAGTACCGCATGTAATTACTATTACATATTTTGCTATCACTGTAAACACACTTCAAACAACATCAGATAAATGTTTGTATAAATAACAACAAAGTTACAAACAAAACATATATTTAAACACATTCATATTATCTATTATATACAAAGTTTCGCTGAATCGTAATTGTAATAAAGCTTTATATTCTGAATTCTTAAATATACAAATCATATCTATTTGAAAGACGATTTTATTTGCTACTATCCTTTGCCCCTTCTAGTTCTTTTTTATCCAGTAAAGCACTCCTTATCCCCACTTTTTCAAGTTCTTCAATCAAATCCCCTGATTGATGCATTTGTAGCATAATGTCACAACCACCAACAAATTCACCATTTATATATATTTGAGGAATTGTTGGCCAATTTGAATAATCCTTTACTCCTACAATGAAAAATATTTATTTTTATTCTCAATCTACTACAACAGTTTATGCATTATAATTAATATATATAATAATCAGTGATAAAATATTTAAGAAAAAATTAATCATAAGGACATGTTCGTTTAAGATATTCAGTATACCAAAATTATGATTAGACAAAATATTTGATAAAATTTCCAAAGTTTAACAATAAATAAGATATTGCATAAATACCTTGTCTTAAAGATTCATCTTTAAGCACATTGTGGGCATCATAAGAAACTCCATGCATTCTCAAAATCTGTACAACAGCATTGCTAAAACCACACTGGGGTTGTTCAGGAATTCCTTTCATAAAAACCACTACTTTATTATTTGAGACTAGTTGCTTAATTTCATCTGCTGATTTGGAGCTAGTATGTCGAAGTAATAAGCTTCTGGAAGAAGTAATTAATAATCTTCCTGTGGTAAAAATATTCATGTCAATTTATTTTTTATATTATTGTGAGAAATAACTCAAAACAAATTTTTACATAACCTTTTTTTTATTTTCTATAGTGGTTAGTTATTTGAAAATTGGATTTATGGATTTTAATTAAAAATCCGGAAGGTCAAGGGAAAATTCGGATTAGAACTATTAGGAAGTCAGTTCGCAAAGTCGCTAACTGGTCTACCAACGATATCGCGAACTGATCAGTTCACAAAGTTACGAACATGGAAAGTTCAGAATTGCTGAACAATTCTCATTGATTCAATATGACATTATATTTTCTCTTATTGGGATTTATATCATATTCAACAAGCAAAACCAAAAATTTTTTGAAACTTTTGTCTAAAAGAAGGTTAATAGTTTCAAGAATGCTACTGGTGGCAACATTGAGTGATTCGGGCGTATTTACTAACTTGACATATAAAACTGGACTGCTCATGAAAATAATTTTGGAACCCTTCTTATTGGTCGCTATTATGGGCAATTATTTGTATGGCAACATTGAATTTCCTACTGGTTTCCAAGGAAGCTGGAAGGGGTAAAAAGAAGAAGAATACCCTAAACTATATTTGGTTCCGCATGTAACTCTGTACTCCCCTCAATGTGGCTATGCTGCACTTGCGCAGTAGGTCAAGGGACAGGACTGGATTTGAGAAACCTCTTATTTATGTTGTTATATTGAAAAATTACAATTTAAAGTTCAGGTTATAAAACGACTAATGAAATAAGCACTGCTTTAAAAAAAATTAAAACATAATTCGAAATAAAATCTTATCTTATCTACAATGGTAAAAAGGATCTGGCCATACGGATTAACTATATATTACTCTTCCTTTATGTTATTATTAAGTAAAGTGTTTTCCATGTACGTTCAAAACTTTAAAATAATTAATATCTGATCAAAAAAAATGTAATGAAAAAAAAAACTACACACTAGTGCAAACAAAACTTTAAAATCGTCGATCTATTAAAAGATCTTCAGTATAATCTTACATATTGATGTAATACAAAAAACGTAGGTACTTACCGAAAATAATGAATTTCCGGGATCGAACCACACGATTTACAAAACAATACTATACACTGATACACTGTTATAAATTAAAGTCTATACAAATGTCTTGACAACATACACAAATATAAATTCCGAAATTTAACTAATGATACTGCACCGCACGACAAAGAAAATAAGCGTCGAGAACGATGGCAAACAACCGCATTAAACATAAAGAATACGCCGGGACGCTGATCGTGTCGCAAACCCTGCTCTGGTTTCCGGTTCTCACATTGCTAACTTCATGCAACAAATTTACTACGAAATTTTTTTTGCGCTTGCTCCATATAGCCAGTCGATGTCAATTTATGACATTTATTTTCTACATGATGGGACACTTTTTTAGGCACTTAGCCTATTTTTGTAGTTTTCCATATCCCTTCCAATGTTCTTGGATCATACCCAATCATCCTTTGGTATTCTCGACCTTCTGAACCGACCTTATGTCGTCCAATGGTTCTTCGTTACAAAACTGGTCAAAAAAACTTTCAAAAGTTCTCTATGCTATTTTTTCTAAAGGTAAAAAAGGATAGAAATACTTTCAGTGTGTATTGGTTGTACCGGATCTTCTTTTCGTGACGTACGTTGTTGGATCTTTATCACCCTTAAAAGCTATCCGTGCATCAAGCTAATATCCAGTTCGTGTCAAAAAAAAAGTGGTAACCTATATTTTAATTTCAAGTTAAAAAATTATAGTGAAATATGAAACGATATTTTTTTATCAAAATGACTTCATGTTAGTAGCAGGCCAACTAAGATTTACCGTTTTTAGTTTCATTTTAGATAATTACTGTTCTGGTCTATCTAAAAATACCAGTAGATGTAGGAAGCTTTTGAAGAGAACTATGTCTAACAATGAACACACATTAACAGATACTAGTGAAAATAATAGAGATATTTCTCAAGAGGCTGGAAATAATCACCCATCTTTCAGCTATTTAAATGACATTAATTTTAGACGAACCCGGAGCGCAGAAAATATATCTTCTTGGTGGACTGGTGAACCTTATTGTTACTATAATTGGAATTGGCCTCCCTTTTATTCACCACAGCAAGCAGGATACTTTTGGAATAGTGGTAATACATTAATAATTTTGATTTACCATGCTAAATGTAAGTTAACTTATAACTGTTTTTGACTACAGTTTTCTAACTGTTCCCACATTTTGGCTTTTTACAAATGTAAACCCATGTTTTCTATATATATATATTTTTAAAATGCACCCCAGTGCCAGTATATTATTTACAGTACAGTAGAAAAAGTACTGACACTTCCAATTTACAAAAATCTCCCAAATTCTAGATATTGGGCTCCTTAAAGGTATCTATTTAGCTCTTATATATGACTGTTTGAGTTCATGAACATTTAGCTAGTAGCCAATTGATCTTATACACCATTTAAATATCTTATATTAATATACAAAAAACTCTTAATAATAAAAAAAAAATTGTAGGTCCCAGTTATCCAGTTGCTAGCCAGTACTATCCTGGATACGGCAGTTTTCCTGGAGTAGTTTTAAATACTGTTCAAGATAACTGTTTTTTTCATGGAGTTGGACCACCTACTCCACCCTGCTCGGCACCCTACAATTTATTTTCAAGTCGAAGTGAGAGTAATATGCAGAGAAGAAGCTACTCTAGCAGAAAAAATAATAGTAATGACAGTATACCAGAAGATATTGGTATAAATGCAGAGAGTGAGTAAGGAATGTAATATAAAATTATATATTAGCATAAAGTTCTAACTAGATTTATTCCCATCTAATTATATATAAAATTTTAGAATGTTTTATTTAGTTAAAAAACAGACTATTTCTCATTATATACTTTTACTTTACTTAGTTTTTAAGTTCTTGGTATTTATTTTTACCTGATACAACACATTTAGTGAAAAATACAATACATTTATAGATATTAATATACTATATAATTTAAAAAAATTAGTTTTATGCACTCATAATACTTAGAAGGTTATTCTGGAACCTGAATGCCTATAATCATTGCAACAATGCCTTTATTTTAATAACTCATAATTTTTTCATATGATTAGACTAAAATATAGGTCATATATTTTTTGTACAAAAATTGTTTTATGGTTAAAATTAATTTCTTACATAAATAATAAAGTTATCCTGCGAAATATCAAATTTGCTGATAATATACATAATACAAAAAAAAAATGATCAGTTATAATAGTGACTTTGTCATTAAAGTAAAAATATCAATAACTTCTAAACAGCTTTATTGTCTCGAGTAAAATACAATTCATCGACAAAGTATTTTAAAATTATAATTAGTAAACAATTTTAAAATGAGCATTACAAATAATTTTTGTTTAGTAAAAAGGTGGGCGTCATCCGAGTCAAAGTAACAGAAGGAAAATTTATGAAAAAGCTAAATAGGAATACTACATTTAAATAATAATACAAACATAGATAAATACTAAAACACCCAAAATAAAATGGCAGCACTTTAAAATAATTAATCAAGTATTTCAAAAAACTAGATAAACAACATAAAATAAAAATGAAATACTATTTAAAATGAATTGCTAATAGCAAATGAGGTGAACAAACAAGATAATAAGTTAATCAGATACATAAAAAGGCAAACACAGAGTAGTAGGCCTTCACTACAATCATATTTTTTTACTTGCCTCTGGAATTTTCTATGAAACGTTACTTGATGAATTGTTATTAATAAATATTATTAAATTTTTCTGTAAATAAAATAAATAATGTATAAGAACAAAATTAATGCTCGCTAAATTTACATAACAAAATCTAATGATACAAGGGTTATGCTAAAATTTTCTAATTACTAATTTTATAGATTTTATATTTTATGCCTCTATAGAAAAACAGATGTGCTCAAACTTCTAAAGGTTTGCTCTGTTGTCTTCTTTCTGTATATTTGTCACAGTTACTTCCTGTCGATACTATAAAATTTGGAATTCCAATAGTAGTATATAGGTAGATGACCTGGAAAATTTTGAAAGTGTTGTCACAGGTTAATCAGATGAGGTGCCTTGGAAGTGTCCCATGTGTGTGACCTTGCTTGCCTCGCGACCCTCTATATTAAATTAGAAAAAAATAAAAAAATTAGGAAAAATATCGCTGCTACACTGATAAAATGTAAAAAAAAAAATTCAAAAGTTATTTTTTTTATTCGAATCATCACATCACTTTTTTTTATTATTATACTTAATATTTCTGACAATAGATATTCAAATGTTTGCCTTAAGGGATTTTTAGGGGATTTAAAGAGTCATATTTCTCCAGTTTTCAACATAACTGCACTTCGTGGCAAGTTCTTTATATAATTTATAAGCAAAAATATTCACTACAAAATGATAATTTCACACAAAAAATATAAAAATGGCATAAAATACGAATATAAAACGACTTGACAGAGTGTAGTATAGAGAATAAAGTCAAGTTCATTTTAGTGTTGGCCGATTTGTTGATCACCGTGATTCAGACGCCGGAAAACTGCAAAGAACATGTCGATAACGGTAACGCGTACTACATCCCCTTAATATCGATCACGGCAACCGAAACGCCGTTTAATAAAATTAGTATTTCTTGGATTTAGGATTATATTGCCCGTTATTAGTTATTTAATTTTCCGTTGCTTCAGACGTCCTCATCAGTGTAATTTACGTTTGGTTAGTTTGTGTTAATTATTTCCATTCTTTACTAAACTGGTCATTAAGGATGAAACATTAATTCATCAGATAAATAGGAAAAGGATCTAATGTCTACTTAAGGTGTTTTCTTATTATGGAAATAAACTATTTGTATTTTAATTTTTACCATCATAACTATAACTAACTAATAATAATAATAATAATTTATATATATATATATATATATATATATATATATATATATATATATATATATATATATATATATAACATATTTAATATTCATATTGATGCGGAATCTGAATATTAATATAGGATAGTAAAAATCACGGCGTTTTATAAATCACTGTCTCACTAGTTATCAAGAAATCGCTATATTACCCAACTCTGTTCACTCCAATAATCCGAGACGCTTCAAATCCGGCCCTAAATTGATTGAAAGACCCCTTATTTCTCATAAATCTAAATTGAGCTTTATTTGTAACATGGTTTTTATCTAAATAATTTACCAATCTACGTGCATAAGTTCTCTTTATTAATTTTGAAAATATGTGTGTTAATGAAATGGATCGGTAATTATTTTCATACAAATTTGCTTTTTTAACATTTTCTATAAAATGGTATTAACAGTCCTGGTGCTATGTCTACTAGACTGTTATTTTTAAATTCATCTCATTCATTCATGTATTTATTTAATTTGTATTTTATTGCATGTATTTTAAATCTATAAAAATATAAAAAAACTTCGACATTACCCTGGTACACGATTCATGCTGTTATCTGGTGTAAAAGTGTAAATAAATAACTTCTTGTCTATTTTAAAATCTATTGTCTTTCTAATATTAATATCTACCTATCTTATCAATCACAACTTGCTGAATGTTAACGACGTTATATAAGACTGCATTTTCTTCTGATTTTTTATTTGATTTTGATTGAGTGTATTATTGATGAATCATGGGCAACATAATTGGTAATGAATTTTACTATTTTTTATCATTATTTTATTAGGTTTTTTTGTTATTTTAGTTTATTTAAACAATAATTGATCATTTTATTGTTAACAGAATTGATTTGTTTACAAGTTTGTAAGACTCGCAGAATTGCAATTGTAGATATATATATATGATATGATAACGTCTGAGAATTCTTTATTAGAAAAAAAAAATATGTCAGTTTACCTTAAATGCATTTAGCTTCCTAGTTCACAAATGTGAAGTAATTTGCTATTAACTTGCAAAATGAGTCATATGTAATAAAACATATATTATAATCACTATAAGTCAAATGACATCTGTAGACGGCTAGATCTGTAGTCAGTCACTCTGGTCAAGGCAAGTTAATTTCACATCTGGTCTATTAAGGCACGATTAATTGATGAACTGGTCAGTCAAACCAAGATCCATGGATGATCTGGAAGATCAAGACATGATCCAGCTGGTCAAGGCAAGATCAATTTTAAAATGATTATTTCGGAACTCTTCCACTTTGTATTTCTATTGTAAAAACCAACATGACCTTGAAGTGACCTTCAAGTTTTTTTCTATGTTCTGGCAAAGTTAGAGGAAATTTTTGATGCTCAGTAGATGTACAGATTGTGCAAATTATTTATAAAATAAAGTGTTCTTTCTAATACAAAATATTTAAATGATTAATTAATTAATCAAGATATATTTTTCCAAAAGAAAATTATGAAAATTTATAAATATTTGTTAATTTTGTGCATGACTGTAAACAGAAGAGAATAAATAACATATACTTAATTATCCACAGTTCTAGTGCATTGTGAGATTCAAATACTAGTAAGCATCCTCATAACCACTCTTAAGTAATTTTATCCTATCACAAAAAAAAGTTTTTATTATTCAACTGTTGGACTGTTGTTAAATATATGCGTAAATTTAAAATTGGATTTCTGCATGAATGTAAATTGCAAACATTGTTTTTTAGTTTTAAAAGTATTATCAAAAAGATATTGGGAAGACATAAGGAAAAAGAAAAGATCCTCAAAATCAGGTGTTGAATTTACACTGATGTCCTACAATGTTCTGGCGCAGGATTTAGTAGATGACCATATGTATTTATATAAGAACCATAATCCTCGCTCATTATATTGGGAAAAGAGATGGAAGAACCTGTTTAACGAAATAAGTAAGCTGATGCCAGATGTAAGTTATTTTATAGTTATTTCAATTGGTTTTTACTTGAATTGGTCTGTACGAACGTCTTCAAACTATCCGACAAGTGGCAGATTTAATATTTTTAGTTTTTATGTCATTGAGATAATAGTTAAAATGGATTAAGACCCCGGTTGGAATTTGAATCCAAGATATTTTGACATCTAGGCAAACTCCTTATAAAATAGGTTACTGGGTCTTGTGGAATTTACTAGCCAACTACGGCTTTTTAACGTTTTTAATTTTATGTTAGTATCTTTGGGACGTCTTCGAGTTGGAAGGAAGAAGAAACTGAACGAGGTCGTGGACGTGACGATGCTGAGATTATTAAAGTTTTGACCCTTTAGTTCAAAAACTAATAAAAAAATTATATGTTGCAAAGCCATCACCAAATCTAGTTTGTGGTATTGAAGTTATTTATATTAACTGTGAAAAAAACCCTCTGTGATCGTTTTATTTTGATTAACTGATTTCGTTTCAACATCAAAGATTACATAAAATAAGATGGTGAGATCTAAAAATGTAGGTTGTTTTAACCTAAAACATTATTTTTCTTACCTTTTGGTTTCTTTTCAACCAGCTGTACTTTCGTCAGTTTTAAAGGAGACATTTCTTTTTTACTACTCTACTTATTTTATTTAGAAACTAAAGAATCCCCCTTAGTTTTTGATAAAAATACTGATACTAAAACCATTTCTTAAAAAGAGATGAAAAATTGAATCGAGTTTAGACCTAATCCAAACTCAAAACAATTAATCATAGTAAATCAGGAAATAAATGGTTAGGGAACGAAGTTCAGAGCTAATAGGCGGGTAGTAAAAACATGACTGACGTCGCATAAAATATATTTAATTTTATTGAGTTTAGTTATTTTAAAAAAGGGTTAGTTGCCGAAGAAAATAAATTTGTTCTTTGTTAAGATAAGATCATTTATTAATGTCGATGCACAAAAGCTACTTACACAAGTCAATTAATAAAAATAGTATACAATCAAATAGCTTAAGTACTAATAAAACTAATGTATGTATAAAAATTAAAATGTGTACAAGTAAAAAATACAAGAAACACATAGGTTACCAAGACAAAGTAGCAACAGATATGCTTGCTTAAACAATATAAACATTTAAATGAAAAGAACAGAAACAACACTACATTAATTAACATATTATTTAAAAGTTATAATTGATAAATTCCTCAGTGGAATAAAAGGCATTTTGAACAAGAATTTGTTTTATTTAAAATTTAAATAGGGTAGATCTTGTAATTTTAGGGGAATTTTATTAAAAAGTTTGATACCCCAATATTCCGGGCCACTCCGACAGCTCTCCACACGTTGGTACATAGGCACTAATCTATCCTCGAGTTCCATAAACATGCCTATTCTTATGAATATAAAGCAGATTTTCAAGTATATACAAAGAAGGGATGGTTAGTATACCAAGAGCCCCGAAGGCCTCCCTACAGCAGTCCCTATAGTTAAGACCCGACTAAGCCCCGATAACCCTTCTCTGTATTTTAAATACTCGAGATACCTGGGGTGCATGCCCCCAAGTCAATATGGAATAGGACATGACTGGATGAAAAAGTCCAAAGTATGCTGTTCTTAATACAGACCATGAGGCGCTTTCTGCTAAAGAACGAACAGCATATAAAGCAGTATTAAGCTTTTTAGCTACTTCCTGGATATGGCTGTGCCAACGAAGCCCCTCATCCATCTGCACCCCCAAAAACTTGACATTTAGTTTCTCATTTACCTCCTCTATATTTCTGAGTGAGAACACCATTTTATTGGTTTTGCTTTTATTGTCTGTTTGCACAAAACCACTCCTCAATATTCCTCTGCACCCTGTCGACCTCTGACAAAGTATTTTTTAGCAAATTTGTCGACACAGCAACCGTGGTGTCGTCCGCAAACAAGGTGAACTTTGCTGTTGGTTCAACAAGAGGTAAGTCATTCATATAGATTAAAAACAGGATGGGTCCCAAGACAGAGCCCTGTGGAACACCTATGTTAAGCTCACCCTGTCCAGAAGACACCCCGGCAACCCTAACAATCTGCAACGTATTCTTCAGATATGATTCCAAGAAAGAAACACTTGCATTAGAAAAATTGTATTTTTTGAGTTTTTGAAGAAGTATTTGATGCGTAACACAGTCAAATGCCCTACTTAAATCACAAAATAAAGCACCCTTATACTCCATTTTGTTAAAGGAATCTGAGATGTAGGAAACAAGGTCCAGAATCGCCATTGTGGTATTACTGTCACTCCTGAAACCAAACTGATAGGGAGTAAAGAGGTTGTTTCTTTCAAAATATACATTTTTCAAATACCTTTGAGATGATGAGTAATAAAGAAATCAGTCTGTAGCTGCCTGGTGAGTCAGGGTCTCCCTTCTTGAAGATGGGAATGACTTAGGCAATTTTCAATATATCTGGGAAGGTATTTTCTCTAAAATATTGATTAATCAGAGTTGCCAAAGGGGAGATGATAACATTCTGTATGCCTTTTATAAGTTTGATATTCAAACCAAAGATATCTGAGCTATTTTTATTTTTTAATTGGGCAATGATGTTCCTGACATCAATGAAGGACACAGCCCCAAAAACAAAGGGAGCGCCCCCCACCACCAAACAAGCCATGAAATCGACTGGATCTTTTTGAGAAGCTCGTATTGAATGTATTGTTTCGTGGGCAATATTACAAAAACATTTATTAAAAGTATCTGGAGTTATGGTACAGCTGTGGCTTAAGTTTAATTTATTATTTTTGTTTGTTTTTGCATTAATAATCTGCCATATGGTTTTGGAAGGATTATTAGAGGTATTAATTAGATTATCATTAGCTTTTATTTTGGCTACTTGAATGGCTTTTTTTTATACATATTTCTATAGTTTTTGTATTTTTGTCGAGCTCCTGCAAGGTTATACTGTCTACTCCACTCATCCAGAAACTGAAGGTTATCCCTCATTGCCCTCAGAGAGTCATCAAACCAGCTGATTTTATTTCCCTGGTCTGATCTCACCCTATATGTTTTTTCAGGGAAAGAGTAGAGGTACGCAGTTTGCAAAAAATTAACAAATTTAGCATTTACGTCAAGATTACTGTAATTGAAAAATTCAAAGTCACACTCCACAACCCTATTATGCAAATTAAGCATATCGGCCTGAGTGATAGGTCTGCACACCTTCTTTTCCAGGGCAACCCTGCTACCGATCTCAACAACAAACTCAATTTCCTGTCCCAAATGATCAGAAATACTTACATCAATCACATCAGATATAAAATCTTCAGCGCAGAAGTTTATGAAAATATTGTCCAAGCATGAGTTTTTTCTAGTTGGCTTATTTATGGTTTGCTTGAAGCCAAAACTGTGCAAAAGATCACAGAGTTGCGGAGTGTAACCCTGGATTGTGTTGAAGTGGACATTAAAGTCCCCCACCAAAACAAAAACTGTTCAAAATGACTAGCGGAAAAAGTGTTTATTGGATATATTTGGATTACTGAAGTTTGTTCTACATTTTATATGCTTTCTTGTTTGTTTTTACAAGAAAAACTGTAAATTTATATATTGAACGCTAACAGATTTAAGCTTTTTGAATGGCAACTAGTTCTAATTTTGCTGGAGCAGGAACTAGGAAAGAGAAACTAAAAGAGCGTTTGGTATAGAGTTTTAAGAACATATAATCAAAAACAATCACACTGTTGCGACCTTCATCGATTCTTGTTTTAAAGACAGCCTTTTTAAAAACGATTATGAGTTCTTATCTCAAAATGTTATTCAATACCTAGAAACTTGAATAAAGGGACTTCTAAAATCCCAAAACACTTAAATGACCACAATAAAATCGGTATTCTTTCTAATTTTACAATTTTCGCATTGTAATAGCAGGTGGCGAGGCAAGCAATGATATGAAATTTGATTTTGGCGGGAACACTAACATCTCCTCAGTCTGCAATAGGATGTTAGAATGTTATTTTCCCTTCTGGTATTATAGTCATATATGTCATTATGATGTCTCTATGTGTCTTCAGCATTCTTAATGGAGAATATACTTTTTAGGATAAAAACTGGTGGAAAGGACAGTACAGTCAGATCAACAAATGCATTCCTGCAATCACTCCTAAACCCCATACCACTAAGCACCCTAATTATTATTATTATTACTATTATTACGTTGTAAACAAAAAATCAGGAACGAAAGACTGCAAAGTAAGCAGATTTTTTGTTTCCATGCTCACAACATGCTAAGTGTTTCTGAGGAAAAGAATTGTTCTTCTTTTGAGAAGATATTCTCAATATGGATATCTCACTTTAGCCTTGGGTCCAGGTATACACCCAGAAATTTGACACTGCTTGGACAGTCACCAATACCACTAAGGTCTCTCATTGAAAACACCAGCTGTTGTGTTTTATCAGCATTAAGATGAAGCTTATTTGCATTGCAGCTGAGCCCTTGACCATGCCTCTTCCACTACCCCAAATACATCTTGAGTACATTGCCAGCAAAAGAGATTGTTGTGTCATCAGCAAAGAGAGGATATCTTGCTCTTTATTCTCGAGCAGGCAGATCATTGATGTAAAGAATAAATAAAATTGGCCCCAGGGCTGAGTTCTGAGGCACACCTATATTAACTATTCTCTCAACTGATGTAATGCCACTCATCCTAACAATTTGTTGGCGAGCCTGTCTTCACTGAACCCATAAAATTTAAGCTTCTGTAGTAAAATGGTATGATAGACCGATTCAAAAACCTTTCTCAGATCACAGAACAAGGCGCAACTGTATTTTTATTCCTGGAATGAATCATATTCACCAGTTATAAGGTCTAAAACTCCCTGAATTGCCCATACCCATACTGTCTATCTCTAAGCAGATTATTTGATTCCAGATAGTATGTTATTTTGTTGGCGAGACATTTCTCGAACACTTTTGAAAAAATTGGTAAAAAAAATATTGATCGCTCATTTGCAACATCCTCGCTATCGCCTTTTTTGAAAATAGGGACCACAATAGCTTTTTTTGAAACTTAAAGAAAATAGATTGGCTTTGATGCACATATTTATCATTTTAGGCAATGAAATGATTCTAAGGTTTTTAATAGTTTTTAATAATAATAATAAATTCCTTTATTGTCAACTAAATCAAATCAAATTTGACAAAGCAACGTCACAAAAGCGAAACAAATCTATGCTAAATATATATATATATATATATATATATATATATATATAAATAGAAATATACAGCAGTTACTAAAATAGTAAATAGGTTTCTTAAAATCTAAATTTAAAATCATAAAAACATTTATTCTGTAAGAATTGAGTAGTGGCTTTCTTGAAGCCTAAACTATTTTCAGTAGACCTTATTTTTTGTGGTAACAGGCCATAGGCCCTGACAGCCATGTAATAAGGCCCTTTTTCAAAATATGCCGAAGTATGGGCTGGCACTCTTAGATCCCCTCTGCCTCTTGTGACAGTTGACATTTCAGTGCTATAGTGATCACGGTTAACAGCAAAGAGGTCATGATGCTTTTTGATAAACATCACCAGGGACAGAAAATATAATGATGGTGCAGTCATGATATTCAGAGACTTAAAATGAGGTTTACATGATTTTCCAGGGTGCAACCCCAGCATAACTCGGATAATTCTTTTTTGTGTAATAAAAATTTGTTGAACAGTCGAAGATGATCCCCAAAACATCACACTATAAGATATCAATGACTGCACCTCTGCAAAATAAAACTGTCGCAGCGATTGCAAAGCCAGTGATCGCCTCAATCGACGTACCAGAGCACAAAACCTATTTAGTCTCGGCTGTAGAGTCGCAACATGCTGCTCCCAACTAAGGGTAGCATCCAAGGTAACACCCAGAAATCCAACACTCTCAGCCACCGGAATCGTCCTTTCCTGCAAGTGCACATAGACAGACTCTGAACACTGACGATTCTTTCGGAACGACACCAGACCAGTCTTCTCACAATTCAATACCAATCCCATCCCAGCACACCAATCCCGCATGGCCCCCGCCGCACGTGAGCATCCCCAAGACAGATCCGGAAAACCCGCCCCCGCGAGAACAAACCAGGAATCGTCAGCATACTGGCGTAAGATGAGAGTAACTTTAACTCCATATATATATATATATATATATATATATATATATATATATATATATATATATATATATATATACAAGCTACTTTATTTTTAAACTATTTATAATGCCCCTGACTTCATTAAAAGTCACCTTCGAAGAAGAGAAATGACTGTTAGTAGCTACAAGACCAGAGACAGGATCAGTGTTAGAGAACTGTATTCTTTGAGCTGGATTATAAACTACTGTTCAAAAATAATTATTAAATACGCCAGGATTGATGTGAATCTAGTCACTATGTAAATCTTGACCTCTAGTGTTAATTGTCATATACATTTAATAGGATTAGATGAGGATTCAGTCATCCTGTCATATGCTCTCTTTTTAGCCAAACAAATAGAATTTATATAAATAGTTTTATACCTGCTGTATTGTTCCCTATTACCAGGTGTGTTGTATTGTCTGACCACCGTCTTAAGAATTGCAACTGGTCTCTCATAACTTTCAGCGCATCATCAAACCAAGAAACCCTTTCAAATCGTCCATCTTTAACAAGGTAGATTTTCTCCGGAAATGACTGGTGGCTGAATTTTTATTAGAAAAATGCCAAACTTTTGATCTGGACGAAGATCTTCCGTGTCTATGAAAATAATATTATAGAAATTGAGTAGTCATTGTTATGTAATTGGTGGAAAGGTGTTTTTTGACATTTTGTCGTTTGTTGTTACTTTTAGATCTGTATAGAGCACTTGAGCAAGATGAACAAATGTCAACGGTATCTGCCTTCAAAGTATTGTAATTAAAATTTAGAAAGATATTATCAAGGCAAATCAGATCACGAATAGGCTTAAATATGGTTTGTTTTTAGATCATATGAATCTGAAAGGTCACAGAGGAACATAGCTTTCCTTTGCTGAAATCAAACGTGACATTAAAATTACCACTAAATTATTTTACAGTTTTTGCCCAGATCTTCAAGAATAGAACCCAAGTTTTCACGAAATATATCAAAATCTCCCTGACGCATTCTATAAGTATTAGCAATGTAAATACTACATAGTTTTTATAAAATATTACATACTTCAATATGGTTTTTCAATATTATTATGATCATATTTATTTATAACACTATAGGAACTATCTTTATGTTTTAATATTGATGTTCCCCCACCTGGACTTTCCTTGCGGACTGAGAAAGTTGCAGTCCTAAAAGAGTTAAAGTGCAAACACTTATTTGTAAGCCAGATCTTACTGAGATACATTACTGACAGATTGAGGTGTAGAATGAAGCAGCAAGCTCATGCATCTTGTTTCTGATCGACCTTGTATCCCAGTGAAGAATACCTAGAGATACTTTCTGACAGGTTGCGAGTATCTGATACCATTATTTGGACACTAAAAAAATGATAAAAGCACTCTTTGGCCAGAAGTTGGCATCGAGAATAATCGACTTTTTCTCTTCTGGTACCCCAATTTTGAAACAAGTGACATCGTTCGTTGAAAGATAAGCTTTAATGTATGCAGGAGTAGTATCAGCTGTGAGATAAAATGTTTTTGCGCTGACTATTTTTAGTAGAGTCATATTTTCCTTAGTTCCCTCAATACCAGGAGGGCGAGGATTCCGTTTAAGGCTGAGGTTTTTGTTTGTCTCATTTAAGTATCAGTGTCGTCTTATCTAATCTGTGATCCAGAAGGATCAGATATAAAAACTAATCATATCTAGAAGATTAGGACAGATTTTTGTTTATTTTTATCTATGTCGGCCTTAGCCTTATCACTTCGTGCTACAATCACCGTGCGTATATCCTTTACACATATATATTATTTAATGTTATAGATTTTGTTTACCTTGAAATTAGTGTTGATTTATTATTTAAATGTTATGAATAAGTTTGAAAAAAGGAATATTTAGTGTCACTTAATTCTATATGGTTATTATTAATAATAACATAAGGATACGTAGCTTTACTGATTATGGATCCAATTACAAGTGCCATCCAGCGACACCATCGAAACTAACACAATTCCAATACGAAGGGGAATATTTCAGGGCGATTCACTTAGCCCATTGTGGTTCTGCTTTGCAATGAACCGATTATTATGCCGTTTGAACTCCACCAGATACGGCTTTAGTATTAGAAATAACAACGAATAAGTAGTAAGAGTGAATCATCTTCTATACATGGATGATCTTAAACTGATGGCTGTTACCAGAAACCAGCTGGAACAAGTGTTTAAAATTGTAGAAAAGTTCTCCGGGGATATCGGAATGCAATTTAGACTTGACAAGTGCTGTATTTTGAATATCGTTAAAGGTAAGATACAACCAGGAGCATTTGAAATGCAGAACGGTGAAACTATAGCTGCAATGGAAGCAGAACAAACATACAAATAGTTAGATATGAAACAGGCTAAAAGAATTGACCATCGCACTATGAAAGACGAATTGACAACCTAATTTGTCAGGAGGATAAGGCGGGTATTACGAACTAACCTAAATAGTGGAAATTTGTTTAAAGCGCTCAACATGTACGCTTGCTCTGCACTTGGTTACTCTTTTGGAACTGTAAAATGGAGCAGGACAGACATCCAAAACCTGCAAAGAAAAATAAGAACACTCCTAACAAAAGCAGAAAAACATCACCCTTGGAGTGCTATTGAACGTATAATACTTCCAAGACATCAAGGAGGAAGAGGATTGGTGGATATTGGTAAGCAGCTCAACTTACAAATAATAAACTTACGTTCATATTTCTACAGGTTAGCGGACTCTTGCACGTTACATTGAGCAATATGCGAGGCAGACGATTCAACGCCGCTACAGCTGAGGAAACAGGATATTGCTTCTCACCACCAAACAAACCAAGAGAAGCTACAAACCTGGCTATAGAAACCACCTTATGGACGACATCCAAATGAGGTCAATTAGGACAGTGTCGACAACTCGGCGTCGAACTACTGGTTGATTTCAGGACATGTTTCCGGAAACGGAGGGCTTCTTGTTAGCTATCCAAAACCAGATTATTCCGACGAAGAACTATTGGAAGTTCATCATCAGAGATCCCTCAGTAGAAAATGACCAATGTCGATATAGCTGTCGAACATCAGACACAATCCAGCACCTAACTAGAGGATGCCAAGTGTTTGCCGCAACCGAGTATACGGAAAGACACGACTCAGCCGGTAAGGTACTCCACCAAGAGTTTACAGATAAGTTAAAACTTTTGCAGGTGTGCCTTATTATAAATACAATCCGAAATTCTTGAGAACAACCAGTTCATTTTATATTAGGACCGAACGGTTCTGATGGATCAGGCAGTTGCTCATAAGAGACCAGACAACAGATAAAATTTCTAGGCGAACTACACAGCGACGTCGCTGTACCTAACAACAACAACCTAAGGCCAAAATAGAACGAGAAGATCGCCAAATACAGAGATCTGGAGGTGCAAATCCGAAGACAATGGGCAATGAACAGCGTCCAAACCATTCCCATAATACTCTCAACAACTGGAGTGATGCCAAAGAACCTCCTGCAGAAAGCAACTCTTCTAGCAACCGCGTGGACCGTCCGAAAGTTTGTAGGAAATACAGCAGACCACGTCATCTAGGACCCGATAACATGGAAAGGGTTCCCATAGAGCTTCTTACTTTTGGTATCTTTGTATACCTAGTATGAGTCAATATTCCCTGGAAGGAGTGAAGCCGTTTGGCTTGAAATCAGTAGCTTTACTGATGCAAGTAGAAATCATGTGTTCAAAATTAGTTTTTGTTATGCCACCTTTCACTTTATGGGGCAAAACTTTAGCAATCGATAGTAAGCAGGAATAAAGGTTAGATCTATGAACAGTAATATGCTGTATTAACCAATTAAATGAAAGCATTGTTTTACTCCCTGCAATTAATAAATAATTATAAAAATCTTTTTACAGCATTATTAACATTAATTGATTGACGTAAACTTTTTCGAATAACCTAAAAATAAAAATATTTCTTCCTTTAGATTATGTGCCTCCAAGAAGTTCAAGAATCCCACTTGTCCGGTTTCTATGATAAACTAGAATCTCTGGGTAAGCCATTTTAAAAATATTCCACGACTGCTTATTTAATAAAACTTTAAAATTCAAAGGATACAAAAGCATCTATAAAAAGCGAACAGGAATACGATGCGATGGGTGCGCCATCTATTACAAGACGGACAAGTTTAATTTGGTCGAATATGAAACCGTGGAGTTTTATCAACCGAACGTGGATGTTTTAAACAGAGATAACGTTGCTATCGTTGCTAAGTTCAGTCCTAGGATTAGTCCACAGTCTGAATTTATTGTAGCCACTACACATTTACTGTACAATCCGAAGAGACAAGATGTTAGGTTAGCTCAGACACAGCTACTTCTAACTGAAATTGAACGATTGAGTTTTCATCGTAAATCTCGGTAAGTTCTTTATACATATTTAACGGTATTCAATAGTTAGTGTGAAAATATTGATATTTCTTCTTAAATACCTTTGAAAGTTAAGGTGTCAATGTTTTATTGGCGATTTTCAATTCTTTAGTGTTATGTTTATCCATTATTTTGCTAAAATCATCAAAATGCACCAAACAGAGTGCCACAATCTGTAAGAACTGCAGAAATTATTAAACAATTACGCCAGTCAGTTGAAAAAATTCTAATGCTATCCGTACGGAAAAGAGGCATTTACTGCTAAAATATCATCTTTGCACAACATTTCGAAAAAATATTTTCATCTCCAGACTTTCAAAATATAGTTGATGTAAGAATCGAAAGAGATGGATTACTTTTACGTCTAAATATAGTCGACGAGATGACGGAATCGATTAATAATTTAAAAACATTTTATTCAGCATTGAAAACAATTTTCACCTGTTTAGCCATGTATATAAACGAAACAAAATTGCTAATTATGGTCCAAGGAAAATCCTCGAAGCAAGGATGAATGCCCACGCGGCAGTTCCACAGCTGCTACACCTGCTAGCCTCATAAACGGACTATACTTTTTCGATGATCAAGTGGACGATGACTTACAATTAACACTGAATAATATAGTGCAATCTTAAGAGGCGATATTCTTATAAGAATTTTAGGCATTAACTTAATATAGTGGTTACAGCAAGATAGCGCCGTGTGCAGGGCAGTTGAAGTTGTTTAGGCATTATCCCCTAATAGGATTATCTCTGGAAAAGAAGGCCCTACTTTGTAGTCCCAAGGTATGGTATTGGGGCCCATTCACTTTTTAATCTACATAAATGACCTACCTATGGGCAGAGATGCTGCAGATTTTACATTCTTTGTCGATGACACCACTCTCTTGGTTTCAGATATATCTCTAGAAGGGGCTTTAGGCAGAGTGGAAACGGCACGATCTGGTGCCAGAGAGTAGTTTGATGCAAATGGATTGTTTCTGAATGAAAATAAAACCAAGCAAATGGTATCTTCTCCACGTGACTTGGGAGATATAAATGGGGGTTTGCTGAGTGCTAAATCCTTGGGAGTCCAGATTGATCCTGACCTTACTTGAGAAGCTCATATAGAACAGGTTTCAGGGAGGCTTCATAGCAGTCTGTACACTTTGAGACGTTTGGCGCTGTGTGTTGACATGTCGGTTTTAAGAGCTTCGTACTTAGCTCTGTTCCATTCGGTGATGTCATACGCACTGCTTGTATGGGGCCACGCATCGCGGGCGTCTCGCTTGTTGAGGCTTCAGCAAAGGGCTGTGAGAGTAGTGCGGAGTATGGGCTTTAGGGAGGACTGTAGAGGAGCATTCTCGGAACTGAAAATTTTAACATTGCCTTCGCAATACATACTGGATAATTAACCGTATGTCAAAAAATACAAAGACAGTTTCAGAACGAACAGTGGGATCCACAGCTGGGATACAAGGCACAGGGACAACTTGGTGCCCGCATGTTTTTGTTTGGAAAGGTGTCGGAACGGGCCTGGTTGTCTAGCAATAAAATTTTTTAATGTTTTGCCTCTGTCATTGAAAGAGCTTCCAGATATCTTTTTAAATATAGAATAAAACAAATTTTAATCCAAAATGCATTTTATAATTTTGACGAATTTATTCAATACAAATAGTAATCACAATTTTAAACTAAACTAAAACATGGTTCTGATTGAATAAATAGATATATATATATATATATATATATATATATATATATATATATATATATATATATATATATATATAGTGTGACCAGTAAAGTCCGCATCATATGGGAATTTTTTTATTAATAGCTTTATTTGACTTTGGCACCAATTTCTGCTTCGATTGAGATGAAATTTAACTAAAAAATAGTGGTCACATGATTAGCATTATCTGTCAAATCTTAATTTTTTCCCAAAAAAAAATTCAAAAGTGGGGTTATATCTCAAAATATAGAAAAAGTTATTAGAAAGGGTCTTATAAATGCAATTTTTAGCCCATATGCAAAATTTCAGCTGTATAAAGTAATTTAGATTTTTTGCCCATTTTTTGTAAATTTTGCACCACTGTTGCAAAATAAAACTCAATGTCGCCTACATAAAACTTATTAGTTTTGACAATGCTTCATCCCAGACGACAACAAGGCCTAACGAAGAACACACGCCTGTAGACTAATAGTAATTTTTGTTACAATTCATTCTTTGTAGCGCCGACTAAAATCATAACCTACGAGCATGTCTCACCTATACCACCAGACCAGGAAGACACCTGCGTAGGGGAATCGCTCACGTAATACTGCGGTTTATGGCCCGATGCTTCCGTATTCAGACACTCTAGAAATCGCCCGATATGACACCGTTAAACTATTTATTAAACAGCTCAAGCATTATTTCCTTATTAATAATATATTAAAATAATAATTATTAAATCCCGATACGTACACACATGCCCAAGAAATTGACAACTTTGTTGCAATCGACTTTACGTGAAAAATAAAACAAGAAAGAAATCGAGAGATGAATCAATTACGTCCATTTCATCCATAAGGCAATCACCATTGATCTTAGAGATTTTATAAATTAATTTTTGTGAAGATATCTTAAATGTAATCTGAAAAATGCACTTTTTAGAGATCAAACTCCAAGCTACTGGCCAATAATTTTAACGGGTGATTTTAATTCAACTCCAGATTCTGCTGTTTACGAATTAATAACTAAAGGAGTTCTAAGGTATGATCATCTATCAGCGAGAAGATTGGACGATTCGAATACTACGTGTCAGGGAAATATTTTAGTACCGCAACATTTAGAAATAACAGGTAAAAATTACTGCTGACTTGTATTTGACTTTTTATTAATATTTGATCTAATAACAATTCACTTAATGACAGGGTTGATTTAAATCGCTATTTTGTTTATTTATGCTGTTTTTTATTTATTATCCTAATAATCGATATGAGAAATTTGTTTCCATTCGTTTAATATTTTATTTATTTACTTTTACTAATAAACTTTTCTTTTTCTCCAAATTTGAAATGCTACACCTTGCTTATAAGGGGACGATTTTAGAAATATCCCATAGTCGTACTAATGAGCACTGCTTTAAAATTTATTTATATTGTAATGGAAGACTATCCGAATTAAGATATGTCCATATAAAAATAATGCAACGAAAAACTGTGAGAGTTCGGACGTGTCCGTATAGAAAGCTATATCGATCAGTCATCATTGTTAGTGGAAATTTAGACTTCTAATTGAGTCAATTTCATAGATGTATAAGTAAATAGGACTAAAGTTAGTTGCGGTTTAACAGTGAAAGATTTAACACGTTGAAAATAAAGAATGAAAAGTAATTGGTGAAAAATGGTGTTATTTGGACCCAGTAAATGAATATAAAGAGAGAGAAAAACGTAACAATATATGGGTATTGTTGTAACCATGCCCCTGGTGTTAAGGACATATAATCACAATTTTATTTGCGACCCCCTTTAAAATGTTAGGTGGTTTCGTCCCGGCATCGATGGTGGGCTCGTCAGTGGGATCCACCGATGCCATTCCCAGACACTCTTATTGTACTTCCTAAACTTGAAACTCCTAATTAAATCAAATTTTGTCGGAGAACAACGGTGGGATGTTCTTTCCGCAATGTGCCCCCCTCAAGGCACTTGCTTATCCGACTTTGACCGAAATCCAAACTATACAAGCATAGCTCTGATCAGAGAAATTGTGGAACGGACATCCCAGGTAGTCTTTCCAAGGTAGGGTACCGGTTTTGACACAAAGTCATGAATTGACGTCCTTACGTCGCATCGTCCCTGCTTGGGCGCCATGTTGTAACCATGCCAGCCGTGCCCCTGGTATTAAGGACATATAATCACAATCTTATTTGCGACCACCTTCAAAATTTTAGGATGTTTCATCCTGGCATCGGTGGTGGACTCGTTAGTGGGATCCACGGATGCCTTTCCCAGACACCCTTATTGTACTTTCTACAACTTGGAACTCCTATTTAAGTCAAATTTTGTCGAAGAACAACGGTGGGATGTTCTTTTCGCAATAGTATACATGAAGTGATCAGTTTTATCAGTTAACCCATTCCAAAGGAGATTCTCGATTTGATCGCTATATATATTTTTTATGTATGTACGAGGTGTGTAAATGAAGTAATGGACTGGCAACGTAGCTTTTAATATGGCAACACTTGGGGCGCAGGACTTGGATGAGCGCCAGATGAATATGTGAAATATGATATGCCTTAAGTACGAGTTTCAATTCGCTCAAGTCATTTGGTAATCCGTAGCGTTTTTTTTCCATTGCGTTCTAAAATTAAATTACATCAATTTCGAGCAACGGCGAGTTGTGAAGTTTTGCTTCAGACTTGGGCACAGTACAACGAAAATGTTTGCAAAATTGGGAATCATTTTCAATTGATTTCAGAGAGTCAAAGTTTCTTTCCCCTTGTCCTTTTGGTCATGTGAAAGGTTTTTTGAAACCATTTGTGCGTAGATTTTTCTCATCCTCAATGGGTGGTGTGAGTCAAATTCAACTCTTCCCTGATTATTCTATCAACCGACGTCTGGACGCACAATATTCCTGATTCTGTCGACATTTTTATTGATTTTTGAACATACAGGCCTTCCACTGCGTGGTTCATCTTTAGTCGACTCTCTTTTTTCTAAAAATGCCTTAAACCATCGATAAACCTAGGCCTTTGACAAAACAATGTCTCTTTAGACCTGCTGAAGATTTGCAAAAGTTTTGGTTGAAGTGTCCCCAAGTATGAAGCAAAACTTAAATATACTTCGTTGCTCGAAATTGAAGTCACTGATTTTTAAAATGCATTATAAATAACTATTTCAGGAAAAATATGAGTACGGATAACCAAATGACTCAAGCGAGTTCAAACTCGTATTGAAAGCGTATCACATGTTCACCTGCCGCCCCTCCAAGTGTTGCCATATTAAATGCTATGCTGAATGGCTCCACTAATTTGAATTCAACTTTTTGCTTTATATTTAGGATGTTGGTGCGGTGCTATCATATAAATTTTGCTGAAATCGGTTCAGTAAAATCCATGGCTCTTACAGTATGGCGGACAAAAAATTTATTATTGCTCTAATTTTAACAAAATCACAGTTTTGGAGTCGCAGATTATGAGTGTAAAGTTTTTTTTTAATTAAATGTGACAGATCCAATATGACGCATTAAAATATTGACATTTCTCGATTTTGTCCAGATTTCGTATTGGGAGTTCTAGAGAGCGTAGATTCTTCTTCTTCTTCTTTAGGTACCATGCCTGTATTCAGACGTTGGTGGTCATCATGTTTACAATTTCCTGAAATCTTTCTCTATCGGCTGCTGCGCGAAATAGTTCTTCTACCGTGCAATCACACCACTGCCTGATGTTACGCAGCCATGAAAGCTTCTTTCGGCCTATCCATCTTTTTCCTTCCACTTTTCCTTGTATTATAAGGCGAAGTAGTTGGTATTTAGGTCCTCTAATTATGTGACCGAAGTATTCTGTTTTCCGCTTCTTTATAATGTTCAAGAGCAGTCGATCTGTATCCATCATTCTGAGAACATCCTCGTTGGAAGTGTGCGAAACCCATGATATCTTTAGGATTCGACGGTAGCACCACAATTCGAATGCTTCCAGTTTACTTAGCGTTGTGGTTTTTAGTGTCCATGTCTCGCAACCGTATAATAGAATAGACCATACATAGCATTTCAGGACCCTTTTACGAATATGCATTGATAGGTTTCTGTTGCATAGAACTGGTTTCCATGTCATAAAGGCCTTCCGCGATATTTCTATCCTAGCTATTATCTCTTCATCTGAGTCCCCATTTACATTCAACCAACTGCCAAGGTATTTGAAATGGTTTACACGCTCTATCCTCTTCCCATCGAGCCAAAGTTGACATTCATCTACAGTAACCTTTCCAACTGCCATCCACTTTGTTTTTGAGATGTTGATTTTAAGACCTCTTTTCTGCAGCTCGCTTCATTGACTAGGTTTACTAATGTTTGGAGATCCTCGATGCTTTCCGCAAGAATGGCCGTATCATCAGCAAATCTAATATTGTTGATTACTTCTCCGCCTAGTCTTACTCCTTCTTGTCTGTCATCCAAAGCCTCCCTAAAGATTTCTTCAGAGTATACATTAAAGAGACAGGGTGACAGAACGCAACCCTGTCTTACTCCACGTTTGATGGGTAGGTTTTGAGTACGACTGTTTTCAATTTGGATAGAGGCTACTTGATTGTAATACAGATGTTTTAGCAGTCTTATATCGTAGTGGTCTAGACCTGCTGCTTGTAGGCACTCAAAAAGTTTATCATGTTGTACTCGGTCGAATACCTTTTCAAAGTCGATGAAACAGACGTAGATGTTCTTTCGGAATTCACAGCTCTTTTGTAGAAGAACGCGCATACAAAATAGTGCCTTTCTTGTTTCTAGACCATTTCTAAATCCAAATTGCTCATCACTCTCTACTTTCGCATAGAAGGAATATTCGGTTCTGTATAATTCGCAGAAGTATCTTAAGTGTGTGGCTCATTAAACTAATCAGCCTAAAGTCGCTGCATTTGGTGGGTCTACTTTTCTTTGGTAATGTTACAAACAGCGATTCTAACCGATCATCTGGTATTATTCCTTCGTTGTAGATTTTATTAAAAAAAGTGGTTAAGTAAGAAATATTTTCCTCATCTAGAAGTTTAAGCAACTCAGCAGGGATCTGATCTGGTCCTTATTATTTTTGGCTTGCTGTATTGCTTTCCTGACTTCCGACTTCAATATACTGGGGCCCCTGTCTATCTTGCTGCTGCATATAGTATGTGTATGTGCAGCGTTTTCTCGAGTAGCATCGTCAAAAAGGTCACTGATGTATCTCTCCCATTCTCTGCACTGTTGTTCGTGATTACAGATTCTTCCGTCGGCGTCTTTGAGTAAATGAGCATTTTTTGGTTTTCCGATTCCAGAGGTATATTTAAGTTTCCTGTGGAGATTGAAATTGTCGTGTTTTTTTTGGAGGTTCTCTATTTCTTTACAGGAATTTTCGAGCCAGAGTTCTTTGGCTTGCTTAATTTTTCTTTTTATAAGTTTATTGACTTCACTGTATTTGCCAGTATCTCTATTTTTATATTTCCGTCGTACCTCCATAAGGTCAAGAATTTCCTATGTCATCCACTCATTTTTTGCCATTCTTTTAGGTGTTTTTAGAGACTCTTCCACTTCTTTTAAAATCGAGTTTTGTATATCGTACCAACATTCGTTAATGGTTCTGTTTCCGTTTGGTATTTTCGATATTTTGTGTATTTCGTTATTTATTTGCTGCGATATGTGTTCACGTGTTTGAGGATTTCTGAGGGGGTCGAGGCACATCCTGTTTTGTTTAGATGGCTTTGTTAATTTCTTTAATTTAATTTGTATTAAGAGCGTATATTAAGAATTTAAAATTATTTGCTTAGATTCAATATTACAATTTCTGAAATTAGTATTAGGGTGTCTTTTGGTGAAAGTGTTCAAAATGGCGAAGTAAATTTTTGTTTTGTTCAATTTCTTTCAAAATTGATGTTTGGGAGGTTGTCGGGATCGAAAAATTGTTTGTTGATCAATTTATGTAGTTTAGTTTAAAATATATAGTTTTTTTATAATCTTGAAAATAGTACGAAATACACTGCACATGTCGATTGTTCCAAACAAAATTTTTTAAAAATAAAGACAGCAAATTGAAGTCAAAACATTGAAATTTTTTATTGTGGTCCTTCCCTGTAGCGTCAAATTAAGTTGACATCAGTAGCCAAGTCTAATAACACCCAAACTATTTTAGATAAATGTCAACATGCAAGACTGGTGCAGAAGAGACAAAAAATGGAAACAATAACTCGAACAGAAGAAGCAGCACTAATCAAACTACATAATAGCGATAAAACTATTGCGAAAATATCCTCAGAGGTTATCGAAAATCCATCACTATTTTGTTCGGGAACTTTATCCCATTTATTTGCCTTCAAATCTGTTTATTCCCATGGCGATCCCGATAATGTAGAGGGGACTACTTATCAGGACAAATGGTTGTCTGTTGACTACATATTTTATAGGTAAGTAGACAAGTGACTATGAAGTTTTTACCGTGGTATTAAGTTCTAAAAGCAATTCCAAAGTAAAAAAAAATATATTAAAATATAAATAAATAGTAATATATTTTACATAAAAATGTTAAATCGATTAGGAAAAAACAATTTTATGTAGAGTTCATTGATTTTAACACTTTTGTGTTGGCAACACAAATATATCTAGTTTCTAGTGCTATTTTTCTGTCAAATTATTTAATTTTTGTTCAAATTGTGATAATTTTTTGAAAGTTTAGCATACTTTTTATATTCCAAATTTTAAGATAATAAACAAATTGAAAGTTGGTTTGTGCGACATTGAAAAACCTATGTCAAAGCAAGGATTAAACATTAAATGCGGATATTGGGTATATTTTATTGATATACCAAGAGACAATATTCTACATTTCAGAACTATACAGTATATTTTCTGTGTATTCTCAGGACTCAATTAATACTATCAACCACAACACAATTACTGACTTGTTATATATGTATTCTCCTTTCAGGCAGAGAAAAGGAAAGAATATATACAAGTAGTTTATTTCCTGCAAATATCACTCTGGTCATCTCTCCATACGCATTTCGACCACCTTATGGTCTCGTCAGTGGAGCTGTATCGGACCGAGAACAACATTCGCAGGAAATAACTAATATATGAAATAGAAATTCCAAGATATGTCGGTAGGATATTGCAAACCTGCCACCTACCGACCTCGATGTCAGACTGAAAAGTATCGCCAGTCAAACACCTATAAATCACTGGAGTAGTGTGAAATTTTTTAAAGAATCAAAATTAATTTTTTTGGCAAGATGCGGACGTTTAGCCTTAATCACATGCTGCAAACAGTCCAGTAGTGAAGCATAATACTCACCGGTAATGGTCTTGCCTTGTTCTAAATAGTCTATAAGCACCACGCCATGTGAATCCCAACAAACTGTTGCCATGACTTTTCCTGCAGACAGAACAGTTTTTGCTTTTTTTGACGCACTTTCACCTGCCTCCACCCACTGTTTAGACTGCTGTTTTGTCTCTGGCGTGTAATAGTGGTGAATCCATGTTTCATCTACAGTTATAAAACATCGAAGAAACTCAGCAGGATTGCGTCTGAATAAGGAAACACTTTTGCGAAGGGTTCATTCCAAGGCTTTTTTGGTCGACTGTTAACAAACGCGGCACCCATCGCGCAGAAAGCTTTTTCATGCCAAGAACATCATGTAAAATGTAGTGGACACAATCTATAGAGATATTTGCTATACCAGCAAGCTCTCATACTTTCATTCGGTGGTCACGAAGTATGACATTGTGAATTTTTGTGACAATTTCGTCAGTTGTAGCGGTTTTGGGCGTCCCGAGCGCTCATCATCTTGAATTGATGTACGACCACGATTAAATTCAGCAGCCCGTTTTTGTACTGTCGAAAACGAAGGACAAGAATCCTTTTAAGTAGAATCTAACTCATTTTTAATGTCCGTAGGAGTTAAACCCTTTAAAACAAAGTACTTTATAACCGCTCGAACGTCAATTTTATCCATCTTTCACAAAAAATCGAACCTATGTGTTCACTCGATCGCCACAAACAAGCAACTGAACGCAAACATCTGAAACTTTGCAGGGCGTCATCTCAAGGTTGATGCTTACAAAATATAGTTATTGGATCTTACTAGCGCCCTCTCTCCTTCAGGCCGAGAACTTATTAAACCATCTTATTTTGCATGTGTACAGTACATGTGTACATTAATTATAGTATATTATTCCAGGGATCATCTTCTAGCGCAATGCACATCTTTACATCCCAAAAACGCATGCTTAAGCCGCGTCCACATGTGTGTGGTATAAGGCAAAAATTTGTACGTTCATATTTTTGTCGCATGTCACACAAGGTAAATTTTTACTAATGTGGATGCGGCTTAAGGTGTATTTTAGAATTATATCCAAGAACGTGATGGAAACCTTTTTTTAAGAATCTCCTCATTATATTTTCTATTTCTTGTTATTTTTGTTAAGAAAAATCCTAATTTATTCCAAATGAATTTCCATTTTTATGTCTATTTAGACCAGGAGCAGGGCCGAGCTGAGTAACCATGCAC
Organism: Diaprepes abbreviatus; assembly: GCA_034092305.1. Lineage (NCBI taxonomy): Eukaryota > Metazoa > Arthropoda > Insecta > Coleoptera > Curculionidae > Diaprepes > Diaprepes abbreviatus. The sequence continues at coordinate 856,571 of JASJET010000116.1, forward strand.
AAGTCTACTTTTTATGAAAAAGCTCTTCTTTCAACGGGAAAAAGGCTTACAAAATATTAGCGCTACACATTAGTAATATACAAAACAAGCGTACATTTAGAAACGCAGTGGAGCTTTTCTTAATAGAAAAAGGTTTTAAATTTTAAATTGTATTTTTATATTTTTGGTCCGTAAAAATTTGTCTTTGTTTTAAAATATTTTCTTTTAATGTAATTGTTATTGTAGATTTATATGCGGATTTTATTCAATTTTTACTGCCATTATTTACCACTAAGAACTAACTGTTTTGTGACGTTACTTGTTTCATTTTTAATGATTTAGATGATAATAAAGGATTATTATTAAACATCTTACTAAAATTTTTCTTTATTTCAGCGGAAAAAAACGAGAAGAAAATAGTATTAAAGATGGCAAACTAAAGCTAATGTCAAGATACAGGTTACCTCGTAGGAGTGAGTTAGGTTCAATGAAAATACCAAATGGTTCCCTCGGTTCTGACCATTTAAGTTTGATTGCAAAGTTTAAGTTGAGAATTTAAGTTCTGTTGTTATTGTTAATTTACCGAAAAGGGTAAATCATTATTTAATCCCCTGTCATGATTATTAAATAAGTTATTTGGCTTATTTTTTTATCCTGTAAGGAGATAAGGAATGACTTACCTGGAGTTTTTCGTTAATCGGACTCGCCTTCGAATCAAATTGTAAATAAAAACTTATTTTTAAATTTGTAGTAATTTGTGTACCTCATGAAACTTTTAATGTTAGTTGAATTCGAGATAGCATATCTCCAAAAAATAACGAAAAGGTAAGGAACAAGTGACCTTGGAGGAACATTTGGAGACTGCAAAAGTGCTACTATTATCTATACTCCAAGCTATAGGTAAATATAGTGATGTAAATTCCGAGATGGATGAGACACATCCAGGGGTATTGGGAGCAATGTGAGAACAAACCCTACATAAAATGTAACAGCAAAAAATTGGTCGGGGCCAAGAAGGGGGAGTCCAAGTTGACTAAAACAGATTTTTTTGAATCTACAAGCTAAGGAAGACATTTTGGGAAAAAAAAGTTGTAGAGATTTTAAAAACCTACAATTTGAGCTCTTATGCGATCATTTTTGTTAATTTGTTATTGCAAAAAGACCAAAAAACCTTCAATATCGGCCATTTTTTTCATATCAATTATTTATTGTAAAATTAATTTTTTTACTTTTAAAAGGAAGAAATAGTAAATCGGATAATTTGTTGCTGAGTTATTGCTAATTGTTTATCTCAAGATGCAAAATGTTGATTGCGATAACTTTTTTTTGAGTGAACATTTTGACCTCCTCAAAGGTTCAATCTCTTCGTAAAGGTCTAGACTTTCATATCTTGTTAGGGGCAAATGAAAAATTAATTTTCAACTCTTGAAATATCGCTTTAAAAAAACGAAGTGTTTTTTACAAAGAAATACAGCTCTCCCGCACTCCAGAAACCTGAACTAGCAGCTTCAAATCAGCAGTGGTTGGAAAAATCGCCGTATTTCAGCACCGAATGGATCAATTTCGGTGTTTTTTTTTTTTTTTTATCTGGAGTAACTCGAAAAATTATTAATATGGCACACCCCCTTGGCCAGAGCGATATTTAAGGGGTTGAAAATTAACGCTTTCATTTGCTCCTACCAAGATATGAAAATTTAGGCCTTCACGAAGAGCTTGAGCCTTTGTGGAGGTCAAAATATTCATCCAAAAAAAGTTATAGCAATCAACATTTTGCGTCGTGGGATAAACATATAGCAATATCTCAGCAACAAATTATCTGATTTATAATTATAAAATATCATTTTAAAATAAAAAAAGTGCATAAGAAGTTAATTTTGTAATGAATAATTGATATGCAAAAAAATGGTCGATTTTAAGGGTTCTTTGGTATTTTTGCAATAACAAATTGACGAAAGTGATCGTACAAATTGTAGATTTTTAAAATCTCTACAACTCTTATTTGAAACTTTTTTTTTCCAAAATGCATTCCTTGGCTTGTAGATTCAAAAAACCTGTTTTAGCCAACTTTGTGTTTCGGTGTGATAGGGTGACATCAAGAGGGGGAGGTGTTGCTGTTGCAGTGAAGAAATCTATAGACACTTCTCCGCTGGATATCGGTGGATTCTCTGAAGTGGTCCCGAGCGTGGATATGGTTGGCTGCCGGATTGTTGTGGACTCTGTTCAATTTGTTTTAATTTTAATCTACATACCTCCGTCTTGTGTCGTGGAATATCTTTATGATAGGAAACTTCTGGTGATGGGTGATTTTAACATCCCTAAATTTGACAATTACAGATATGGTAACGATCCTAAAAGTGAGTTGGCTTACAACTTTATGGATTTTTTCTCCCTAAACCAATACAACAGTATTGTTAATGCCAACAATAGATATTTAGTCTTAATATTTGCTAATTTTAATTGTGTTGTGCGGAGAGATGAAGATTTAATGATCTTGGAGGATGTTCATCACCCATCGCTTGCGGTTGAGTTTGAGCTTGGCCCGATTCGGCGGAAGGGTTTCCTCGTGGATAGTAGCAGTAAATTTAAGTGTTACAATTTTAAAAAAGCTAATTTTAATGCTCTTTATGGTGACCTTGCTTCCGCTGATTGGGCTGAGCTGGATTGGTACTCAGATGTTAACATGTGTTGCGACCGGTTTTATGAAATGTTGTATAAACTATTAGATAGATCCGTACCACTCTTCAAAAATAAGGGTCGCTCTTTTCCTGTATGGTATGACGCGGATATTATTCGTAGTTTGAAACGTAAGAATAGCGTTTTTAGAAAGTATAGAAAAATGAAGTGTCATTTATTTTAAAAAATTTAAATTGCTGAGAGCGCGGACCAATCAGATGATAAAGGCCTCATATCGGCGTTACATTGAGCGTATAGAGAGAGATATTGGAAAGGACCCAAAATCATTTTGGAGGTATGTTCTACAGAAAAAAAATTGCTGCGCTATTCCCGATAAAGTGTCTTATCGGGGTAAAACTTAATCACCCTAATGATATTGTTAAGGCTTTCGCCGAGTATTTTAAGGGAGTTTATAATGGAATATCGTCTACCGAAGAGGTTAGTCTGGGGGATTTGGGCAATAATACAGTTGCAGTTCCGGTCTTTATGGAACAGGATATAATAAAAATTACGAAAGGGCTTAAACCTAAAATGTCTAGCGGGCCAGATTTTGTTCCAAGTTTTCTTATTAAAGACACTATAAATGTTTTAGCTGCTCCTCTATGTAAAATTTTTAATGCCTCTCTTAAACAGCTGGTGTATCCCAAGAGATGGAAGGTAGCTAAAATATGTCCCGTATTTAAGAGTAAAAATAGAACCGAAGTGGAAAATTACAGGCCTGTCTCTCTGATATGTGGTTTTTCTAAGATCTTTGCGATGCTGCTGTATAACTTTATTATCAACAAAGTCGAACATTTGTTGTCTACAAAACAGCATGGATTTTTGAGGGGTAGGTCAACATCCACTAATCTGGCGTCTTTTTTGCAGTTTACAGCGGATGCTGTGGATGCGGGCGGCCAGGTCGATGTGGTGTTTACCGACTTCTCAAAGGCCTTTGACTAGATGAGCCATAATTTGATTCTGGCAAAGCTTGCGAAGTTTGGTTTTACTGATCAATTTGTGCGGTTTTTTAAATCATATTTATTTAATAGGTCTCAGTATGTCCAATATAATGGCTTTCAATCAAACTGTTTTGCGGCCTTTTCGGGGGTACCTCAGGGCTCAAATTTGGGGCCTCTCTTGTTTTTAATTTTTATAAACGATATCGCTGAATCAATTGATGTTGAATTCCTACTATTTGCTGATGATTTAAAAATGTACGTCCAAGTTCAGTCGAAGGAGGGTTGTGATAGATTGCAAAATAGTGTTAGTACAATCCAGAGGTGGTGTGTGAGTAATCAATTGTTACTGAATGTGAGCAAATGTTCAGTGATGTCTATAACTTCGTAAAATATCTCCAATTCTATATCGTTATCAAATAAATAATGACCTACTTAAAAGAGTTGATGCAGCTAAGGATTTGGGTGTTGTATTGGATTCTAAACTTAACTTTAACCTTCATTATAGCAGAATAGTGTCTGAAGCTAATCAAATGATGGGTTTAATTATTAGAAACTGTAGATCATGTAAGAATATTGAAAGCCTAAAATTATTGTTTATAGCACTAGTAAGAAGTAAACTTGAATACTGTTCACTTGTTTGGGCTCCAATTTATAATAAATATGTTTTGGCTATGGAGAACGTTCAGCGCAAGTTTGTGAAGTATACGATTGACGAGCAGGCATGGTATATACTTTCATTTAAGGATACCTAGGACTAATGTATATTGTATGTCGCCAATATATCGAATGTGTTCTGTGTTTAATAGGGTGTCGCAATCGTGTGATCTGAGTATGAGTTATACCCAGTTTTTATGTTCCTGTTCAGTATTATTGTGGTTCTGGGACTGTTATTGTGATATTATTTCTGTTATTTTGTAATAAGTACGTTTTTTTGTGTTATATTTTATTACGTGATATTATGATATTATTTTTGTTATTTTGTAATAGATGTTTTATTTGTTTGTCATATTTTATTACGGTCCTATTAATTATTGTTGTTGGGGTTTGATGTTTATAAATAAATAAACTTTGACCTTCTCGGACCCAACCTATTTTTTGCTGTTACATTTTATGTAGGGTTCTTACATTGCCCCCAACATCCCTGGATAGATCTCATCCATCTCGGAATTTACGTCAAAAATCGCACTAATGGCTTGGACTACTACTTTAAATAGGAATATGAACAGGAAAAGGCTTCGTTTAAAGTAGTTGTAAAATAAATTACCGATTATTTTCATTTAGAAAAAAGATAAGGCGTATAAATTAGGTAACGAGACTGGCAACGTAGTGTTTGATCTGGCAACACTTGGAACGCGGTACTTGGAGACGCGATGGGTGAACATGTGATACATCTTCAGTACGAATTTAAACTCGCTAAAATGATTTGGTTATCCGTAGCGACTTTTTTTTGTCAAACAGTGCTTTTTAGTGCGTTTTAAAAATGAGTTACATCAATTTCGAACAACGGTGTGCTATCAGGTTTTGCTTAGACTTGGGCATAGTGCAATGGAAACTTTTGCAAATCCTCAGCAGGTCAACAGAGAGAGGGTTTTGTGTTACGAGCCCAGGTTTTTCGGTTGTTTAAGGTATTTTCACAAGGAAAAGTGTCGCTTGAAGATAAACCAAGTACCGAAAGGTCTCCATCTTCAAGAGCCGTTGAAAATGTCTACAGGATATGGGATCTTGTACATTCAAATTGTCGGTTGACAGAATGAACGGAGAAGAGTTGAATTTGACTTACATCACTGTTCATCAGTTTTTGACTAATTGATTGGGGATGAGAAAAATCTACGCTAAAATGGTTCAAAAAAAAACCTTTCATAAGACCAAAAGGATATCACAAGTGAAAAGTGCTTTAACTCTTTGGAACCGAATGAAAGTGATCCCCAGTTTCGTAAAAGTATGATAGAATTTGATCATAGACTCCTGCAAATGACATATTGAGGTAGCGTTAGCCAGTCTATAACCAAATTGTTGCCACACATTAATTTGTAACTATTTTAATAACCTATAATTAAATTTAACAGTAATAAAGACACTTTGGAAGTTTGGTCGTTCAACTTCTCTCTTGCAGCTTTAGTACCAAACAACTACGGTTATTTAACCTTACCAACCACAACAGAGAACTTCAGGACTCAGGAAAGGCTGCTAATTAGTTGGTCAGAAGACATCTCTTGTTTTGTAGATCTCGCAACAGCGTGCCCGCGAGTTAATTCGCGAGAAGGTTTTTTAATTAAATGAAATAAAAGAAGTTTCTCAAAACAACTTAGTCTATTAACAACATAAATAGAATAAAAACGAACTATTTACAATGAGAAACTTAAAACTAATAACAATTACGAAAAAAACAACATAATCGCTCTTCTCGGCCGTTATTTTAACCAAAAACGTAAAACCCAATTTTGAAAAAACACGTATAAATAGCTTAATAAAATATTAAACAAAAAAAGAAATAAAACGCGTAAAAAACAGCTATTCATATTACTTAATCGAACCGTATGTAAATCGCGAGATACCCCACTAAAATAACACACGATAATCCCTTAATTTCCCAAATTAAACAAGGATAACCTTCTTTTCCGACGATTATACCCGTGACGTGATTATTCTACGGCACTGGTACTCACGGTACCGTTCTAACGACATTCAAATTATGACTGACATTTACTATTCCTTAAAAAGAGTGTCTTCGAATCTTACACCCCCTCTGATTCCCTTTTGTACCCATATTAGCCTATGGAACCCTGTAAACGTCAATTTCTTTCCCTTAATGTTCGAAGGTTTCGATCGTTACGTGCTGAGGGCATTAGCTATTCTATACCGGATGTTTGATTCCCGAATTGGCCTCTGAGCGTCTAAATCCTAATTTTTATATAACAGAGTAGTAAAACAAACTAACCTACGTCTTCGTATAACGAAAAGAATATATGTTAAAGACTGCAAAAAAAACTATACACTTTCTTGGCTGTTTTGGCAATAAACATCTTAACTCGTTATTTCTTGTGAATAGAAAAAACAGTGATGAATCAAAACTCTTTTTACAAATGGCCAAACGATATATTTCTATTATAGAGAGTTTATTTGATCATTCTTTTGTTCCCTAATAATGGGAAAATCGTTCAATAATCTAAGACATTTTAACGGTTTGTGCATATACCATATGTTATAAACCTCCCTTATCTTTCGGTTTTATTTACATAACCAGGGCAGGATTACTTAGACAGATTTATAGGCAATTCTAAGAGAGGGTCTTATTACGTCTTCATAAATTAACTGATTTTATGTATTTTTTAAAGAAAACCTTTAAACGACAAAGATAATAAAAGTTAAGCTCGATAACTGATTTATATTTTCCTTTAGACTTTCTTGAGTAGTAATAAAAAACTTATACTACCCCATTCCCACGAAAAATCTATTCACAGAGTGATTATTTAATTATTCATTTTAACAGAATATAGTTCACATTGAACAGTGTAAAATAATTAATATTTGTTCCATTACAAAAGTTTCCGTTACACTGTGCCCAAGTCTGAAGGCCCCAATTTTTAATTTTAACTTTAGCCAGGTTTTTCCCTTGGATAACAATTTTTAAGTATGTTAGAAATCGTGGTTCTTGGATTTAGACCGTGTCCAATTGAAATTGTTATCCGATGTTTCGTCTACGATTGCACGAAGCATCTTCAGGGATTTTTATTAGAACACTGAAAGACTAATCTCGTCGAAAAAGAAAAATAAAACATCCTTAAACAAAACTATTCTACGTCTTTCTATAACTGAAAAACCTAATCACTCTTTATCTATTTTTGTGGTATTTAAACCATTCTTTCCCGCAATCAGGAAAAAGAGTCAAGTAATAATTTTATTGGATAATTTTTTGTTTGGGAAAATTGTTCAGTTTAAAAACGTTCTAGGTGGTTTTCATATTTGACAAGAATACAATTTCTTTCACATATTTTTTAACTATTTATTAGTTAAACCTTTATATAATGTTTAAGTTTATAGTTCCAGAAAAGCAGATGAACGATCCAAAAGTAATAAAAATTGCTACATATCCCCTAGATATTGCTTTGTCTCTGTGAATCAAAGTGAATTAAATCGTGAACTAGTAAAATACTCTGTAATTTGCAAAAATAAATAAATGTATGGAGTACACACATCTCTTAAAAAAAGAATAGATGAGTGGTGAAATACAAAACTTTGTTATGACTCATAAAATGGTATAGTTTTTTCTTCACATGATCATCGCAATTTGGGCTGTAAACAATTCTACGGTTTGGAATAGGCTATCTAAAATCTCTTTGATTACAAATAAAGATGGGCAAAACGGACATTATTGTCAATCGGATCTTCCGGAACATCAATTTTAAAAATCTGGTTAAATGATCTTAAAGAATTGCAAACGACTGCCGATTTTACATTCTTTTTAATGTATAATTTTAAGAAATGTTGCAGTACTGATAATTTACACCTCAATAATTGTTTTTAATATAAAATTTGAGTTTTAAATATGACTAGCAGTTTTTAATATTGCGGCCTCTCATTAACAATTAGGCAGTGTGGCTTGCTATGATAGTCGCATATATCCCAAAAGACATTCTAAAGAAAAACTATGCTTTGTTGTTACTTTCACTTTCTTCGATTATTAATCTAACGAACGTGCTATGCCGAATCGTATGTTCGAAAGTGACAAAGAGTGAAGAAGCATATGGCAACAAAGATGTCACGCTGCTTCGATGCTCTGTCAAAAAGGATCATATCTCAGACCACTTATCTCCTGATAATTCACGATAGCAAACAAAAAAATGAATTGCGAGATGCATTTTATACGTTTTTTGAATACTGGAACTTTGATCTAACATATCCAAAAAAGAAAGTATTATTAAAAAGAACTGGCCGACGGAAGAGCTAATGCATAAAAAATTGAACTGAAGGAATTGCATGACTTAGCTAAAACTGGGAATAATATAAACTAATGGGAATACTACAAAAACAAGCAAAAAATGTATCGACGAAATATGTCAGAAGCAAAGATAAAGTATAAGAGAGAAAAAATTGAATCATTTAAAAACCAATATAAAACTATCTGGAACATTGTGAACGGCCAAATAACGGAGAGAAAGGAAATCATCCTTATGAAAATAGAGTGAAAATGGTAAAATTGGAGACAAAAGGAAATTGCATAATTATTTGGTCAATATTTCACAACAAATGTGCCATCTAAAATAGAGGAACACTGTAAAGAAGATATTTCTAGAAATCCAACAGCGGGACTAACAGTGCGACAGTCAGTGTTCTTGGAATCAGTTGCTAACGAATAAGTTGCAAAAATTATAAGACAAAAAAAAAGTCATGCGAACGTGATGACATATCACCTTTTCGAGTGTTATTCACTAGAGATATCAGAATATTATTATTGGTGAATAAGTGCCGGAAAGAGTGGTAAATACCGCGTATAAAAACGTTTTTTTTTTCACAGAATTCTGTTTAAGAAGGCATAAGTTGCATAGAAAAGTTTTGCATGTTCGAGGCTATTCTAGTAATGTCAATAATTAACAAATTAATTATAAGTGAATGAACGTTGGTGAATTTGTATTGATGCAAAAAAAAACATTAACTGATAAAAATATATTTCTAGTGTAAACAATTCGGGTTGCTGTTGTTGTGGTCATTGTACTGAGTAAAAGTTTAAATTGTACTAAATAATATTCTTGACAGTACGGTTTAATTGCGGTTGTTTTCTGTTTTTGAACAAGTCGCAATGCCATCCTCCAAGGCAGTGTGCCCAGTTTGCAAGAGGAACTTGACCAAATCGCGAAATACGGTTCAATGTGCGGAAAAATGTAAACAGTGGTTTCATCTCGAGTGTGTGGGATTGAATGAGGTTGATGTTGAATTGATGAAGAAAATGCAGAATAAATGGTGCTGTACTACGTGCAAGGCAAAAGTTGAAAACCAAATAAGATCTGATAATGTTCGAAGAAGTCTTGGAGTACATGGTCCTGAGTCATATGGGGATCTGGTTCAATCAATAAAAGACCTAAAATTGGAAATACGAGATCTAGTAAAAGATATTAAATTCTATGCTGAACAGTATGAGGAACAAAAAATTAAAAATGATGTATATGAAAAGGAAATATCCAATTTAAAGATGGACAACAAAAGACTTAATGATGAAATTAGTAAGCTAAAAGGAGTCGCAGCTTTGCACGACAAAAATGATAGAAGGGCAAATATCGTCGTTGTGGGAGTTAAATATGAAATTGGAGAGGGGGTAAATGTATCCAAAACGGTTGTACCAAAAATTGAAAAAGTAATGCAATATGTGAATCCAAATCTAAAAAGAAATGATATTGTTATAAGACTATCGAACACTAAAAAAGAAAACTGTCCAGTTATAATCGAGTTCAAAAATAAGGATGACAAAAGGGAATTTTTGGAAGAAAGAAAGCTCAAGGGACGAATTACTTCAGCAGAGTGTGGATTACCGGGGGAAAACTTGACTCTCTACTTCAATGAAGATCTATCACTGGAAGAGCGTAACCTCTTCAAAAAAGCACGAGGACTCAAGCAAAAAGGATTTAAATATGTTTGGGCGAAAAATGGTAACATTTTTGTTAGACAGAGTGATGATAGTCCAATTATAAAAATTAAAAAGGAAAGCGACATTGATAGCTTAGTGGATCAGTAAAGTTATATAAGTAAATATTAATTTAACGATTTATTGCTATTAAAACACGACTATGGCTGTGTACGATATATTGGACGATTATCAGTCTGTAAAAACTTTTAATTGTGATAGTATAAATGAAATGGACCTTTTGATTAGCTCTAATAGTCCTGAAACATATATTAATATTATTCATTTTAATATACGTAGTATTTCAAAGAATTATGAAAATTTGGTGGCTTTCCTTGAGTCATCATCGTCTGAATTCGGCATAATCGTACTATCAGAGACGAGGATTGTGCATGATTTGAATTGTTTCGCTTTAGACGGATATGATATTTTTTATAATGATAGTCAGCTAAATAAGTGTGATGGAACCATTGTCTTGGTTAAGTCTGATTTGTTCCCAAGTTTTGAGGTTATTACGGTGAGAAACACAAAATTCTTAAGGGTTATCTTGAGACAAAATAATATTGATATGGGAGTGACTGCAGTGTACAGATTGCCTTCTTTAAATGCCGACGAGTTTGTAGCTGATCTACAGGTTTTTCTTGAGGGACAAATGTCAAAAAATCCTATTGAAGTGTTCTGTGGTGATATAAATATAGATTTGAAGGATGTAGGTAGTGAAACTACCTGTAATTATCTGAATTGTTTGAGTGGCATGGGATATGTCAGTCAAATAAATAATATTACTAGACAAGACCGTTTCTCTAGATCATGCATTGATCATTTTTTTATTTACAATAAGCTTAATTATAGTAATGTAAAACCTATTGTATTGATTTCTGGCCTTACCGACCATTTCCCGATTATACTGAACATTGACTTTAAAAATATGAATAATAAACCCATTATTACTAATCACAACTCTCATCCCATAATAAAAACAATAGATCACATAAAATTACAAAATCAAATCAACAATGAAAACTGGGATTCCGTTTACGGTTCTGATATTGATTCATGCACCGAAATTTTTATTCAAAAAATAAATAAGTGTATTTCTCACTCGACTAAACAAAACAAATTAAAAATACAAAGAAAAAAAAAAGGAATGGATTACTATGGGTATTATTACATCTATTAAAAATAGAGATAAACTTAAAAAGATAGCGGACAAGAGCCCAGAGAATATCGAAGCCACAGAAAAATTTAGAAGATATAGAAATCTGCATACAAACCTTATTAAAAAATCGAAATATGCGTTTTTCAGAAGCAGGCTGGTTGACTGTAAAGGTGACATTAAGAGAACGTGGGAGGTGATTAGGCGAGCTACCAATGAGAATGGTGGGTCTGAGGGAATATCACTGATTAGGGATGAGGGTGAGCTTGTTTGTGATAGCCTGCGAATTGCTAATATTTTTTTGGATTATTTTGGAGGTATGGGCAAGGACTTGGCGGAAAAAATTAAAACAAACAATTACAATTTCTTTAGTAAACGTATTTCGAATTCCATGTTTTTGCATCCCATAACTGAGAGTGAGCTAATTACCGTAATAAATTCTTTAAACACTAAAGCGGCGGCTGGTAATGACAATATCTCTCCTAAAATATTGAAAGATAATCATATTTGCCTTATAAAGCCTCTTTTACATTTAATAAATTTGATATTTGAAAAAGGAAGATATCCTGCAATTTTAAAGAACGCGGTTATCGTTCCAATTTATAAATCGGGGAATAAATTAAATAAGGAAAACTATCGACCTATTACGATGACTAGTTCGATCAGCCGACTTTTTGAGAAGTGCATTAAACTCAGATTGGATGATTTTTTGAAAGAAAATAAAATTTTGTCTCTTTCCCAGTATGGATTTCGGTCGGGAGTAGGCACGGAAGATGCAATAGTGCATGTAACGGATTATATAATTCGTGGGTTTAATACAAAATTCAAAACACTGGGGATATTTGTTGATTTGGCTCGTGCATTTGACACTGTGACGCACCAAAAATTACTGAGTAAACTTGAAAGTATTGGCATTCGAGGTATCGTGTATGATCTGTTTGAGTCATATATAACTAATCGAACACAGAAAGTGAGAATAAATGAAACACTAAGTAAAACAGGTAATGTGGAGTTTGGAGTACCGCAGGGTACAGTATTGGGTCCTGTCCTGTTCTCTCTATATATAAATGATCTTTTTACTGTTCTTCCAAATGAAAAGAGTGAATGTATTTGTTATGCCGATGATACAGTTATTTTAATTAAAGGTAAATCTTGGCAGGAGACATTTCAGAGAGCAGAGGATTACTTTTCGAGGGTACGATTGTGGATGGATCAGAATCTTCTGACTATTAATGTCAGTAAAACTGTCTACATGGCCTTTTCTATGAATAATAGAGTTAATACTGTATATCCTAATCTTTTAGTACATAATTATGAATATCTTATGGGTGAGAAACAGTGCGGATGTATTGAGTCTGTAGCAGCGGCGGACAAGGTTAAATACTTGGGGGTGTTCATTGACCGGAATCTCAGATATGATGCTCACGTAAACTATATCACTAAGAAACTTCGAAAGACTATATACAAGTTCTACCAACTGAGAGAATTCCTGTCTTTGAAGCTATTGCGAATGACTTACCAGGCTTTGATTGAGTCAGTCCTCGCATATGGTTTGAATGTTTGGGGCAGTGCATGTGGTAGCATTCTTTACCCGTTGACTGTTACTCAGAAGTATATAATAAAAATATTCTTAAATAAATCAAGGCGGTTTCCATCAGACTTGTTATTTGAACAAGCTGACCTTTTAACTATTAGACAATTGTATTTTAAAAATGTTTTAAAATTTATGAAGAAGTGTGATAAATATAAAAGTCCGATTATGCACAATGTTCATAACAGGTCTGTTCACAATGGAGGCCTTACCTTTCCTGTGGCATTATACACGGCTTCGCAGAGGCATATTATGTATATCGGTCCAAAGATATTTAATTTGTTACCTTTAGAAATAAAGTCTATTGTAAATGTATATTCTTTTTGTGTGAAAATATCTACGTGGATAAAGGCAAACCAACATCAGATTGTTAATGCAGTGCCGTTATTAAATTAGTATTGGAAATGAAGATGATTTTAGGTATTGTTTTTTTGTGTTAATATTTTTTAATATGATTGATATGTATGTATGTGATGTTTTCTCTTTAAATAGGTATAAGTTTAATTTATTTAATTAATTTTAATTTGACTTGAATTTTAATTGTTTTATTTTGTGACAGTGTATTAGAAAGTAAGCGTTTGTTATTTGACATCCAGACAAGCTGCTTGTAGCTTATGGATTCAAAAAATACATGGATGTAGAAAATTATTGTAACTATCTTATTTAGTGGTAATAAAATTATTATTTATTAAAGGAAAATCGGCCAGGAATTTGAGAAGCTTCTTGTTACGCTCACCAATTAGGCTTGTGTTACTGGGATGTTTACTACCACTTTGAAGCTAGCGCAATAACTCCAATATTCAAGAAAGGGGATCATCACATGGATATGGAAAACTACAGCTCCATCGCTGTGCTAAACGCTTTCTCAAAGATCTTTGAGTGAGCCATATACGACAAACTAACATCATTTTCGGGACGATACAATATTTTAACGTATGAACAATATGATCTCCGATAAAGTGAATGAACGGACAACTGGAGCTAAACAATAGCAGTCTTCTTTGACTTGTCCAAGGCTTTGACACACTAAATCTTAGCTTTATTGAGAAATTATGCAGCCTTGACATCAGAAGAAAAGCGCAAAGTCTCATTATGTCATTTCTGACTGAAAGAAAAGTTCTGGTGAAAATAAGAGACACTTTGTTTGAATACAGTTTAAACATCGGAATACCTCAGGGATCAGTTCTTGCCCTGTTAATATTTATTCTGTTTGTGAATAACCTATTATTGCTTGGTATCATTATCAAATTTTCTGACGATACATCTGTTGCAGTATCAGCTTAAAACAACCCAGAAATACTGAAGAAACTCGAGATGACATCTGCATGCGGATGAACAGGTGGTGCTTCTTGAACAGTCTGATCCTCAATAAAAAAACTGACATTCATTTCTTTAAGATATTGTCCAAAACTAGATTGGAAGGGGGAAAACACGGCTGGATCGCATTTATACGAAGCTAAGTAAGGCATACTTTGTGCTGTTAAAACTAAAGCAGACTGTTCGGCTTCTTGTCCTTATGTCGTGTTACTATGGGACCAAGTAGCCAACATAGAGTTTTTGTAGCTCAAAAAAGACTGATACTTGGACTGGAATATTGCAGATACGTTTTCAAAAACAACAGCATATTAACATTTCCTTTAATATATAGCCATGGACGGAAGTATGGAAATATTTTTATTTTGCACCGTTTATTTTATATATTTGTTAAGGTATTGAATATTATCTCATATTTACATTTTGGGCTATACACATTCCTCTCTTATCTGCCTTTTTTGTTTATGTCTTGGACATATGTATGGAAACACTATTTCTTCTGTGCATTTTTAAAATTTAAAATCATTGGATTAGTATTGTCAAGCCACTGTTGTCACCAACACCTTATTAAAAATGGTCAAAAATAAGTATTTGTCGAAAGAGTTGCGAGGTGTAAAGCAATGCACTATAGAAAAAATTTAGGTTTAAGTGAGGGTGTTGTTTCGAAAATTCTAAAGAAGTTGCGGTTACTGGGAAATGTTAATAATCTGCCCAAGTCAGGTGCGTCCTAGAAAAACACACCTTCAGGGAACCAATACATAGAACCTTGAAGAATGGAATCATCCTCGGTCAGTACCGTGCCAGCTATCAGACGGGGTATTTCAGAAAAATATTTTCACCAGCCTCGAACCAGCATCCTTTGACTGATTCATTTCATTTTAAAATATCTTTGTTTGTAAATATACGGTGACATGTCAAGATTCAACTTTATACAAATATATTGTATATGTTGCAATCGACTGCGACAGCAACTGCCAAGTTGGTGGTAATACAGCCCAAACTTAAGAGAATATTGATGTTGTTGGTGATGTTTCAGATACGGGACTTTGGGGAACCTTCAACTGTATTGTGATTATTTTTGGGTGGTAGCCATAAATGTAGATTGTTTTAATAATTACGTGTACTGTGATCATTGGGTTGGATTTCCAGGGGGAAAATGGTAAAAAAACCCTTTGATGTTCAATCATATAACTTGAAAGCTGACGCTTTTGCCATTGCACCATGATAATCAACATCAATTTATTAGATATTACTCGAGATACGTGGATGTCAACTTGCAATTAAATATCAAAAAACGGTCATTAGTAACTTTTCTATACCTTTTGCATCCTTTACGGGATCTTAGTACGGAAGTTCGTCTTAAAATATTCGACGCTGTGACAATAATATATTTCTATGTGTAATCTCTTAACACCAACAAAAGAAAGCAACAAATTAGAGAGGTAAATAATTTTTATTGAACAACATAAACAGTATTATATAATCACGCATTTGAATTAACATTACATTGGAATAAATAACTCTCCAACTACAAGCAGTATTATTACACGTATATTTCAATCCAAGTTAAAAACTTAAGTGTACAATAACAAAATATCTTAAACGTAGATGGCAAACTGACAAACGAACCTCCAAATATAAAAATATACATAAAAGCCAATTGTAAAAAAGAAAAAGAGAAATGTTGGCCAACATTAACTCTGTTTTAAAGTTTGCTCTTCATCTTTTTTACTTTTATCCACCGTATTCGATTTTCATGTATTTTTTACCATATTTAGAAGCCAATTTGTGATATTTTCAAGTAGGTGGTCTGGCAGGCTTCCGGGCTCACCTCCCGAAAACCCATCGACAGTATACCTACAAGTGAACTAATAAAACTTTTAGTTAGTTTACTTAAAGAGAACAAAACCTATAATTCCTTTTAAAGCACTAGGTTAAGTAAATTGCGATTATATATCCTTAAAGCTAAACACACAACACCTAGAATTATAAAGAACAACCGTTTTTTATGAATTTATAGCTTTTAATAACTGGAAACAACAAGCTTATCATGCAATGAGCTTAACATTTTTTACAAGTGTCACTTTAATAAAGAGATTACTTTAGATCAACTATTTGTGGCAAATCATTCGGCCATTGTCAAAAATAACTAGATTCAATGCATATTTCTAGTAGTAAAAAATAAAGCTTTAAAACGTTTTTGGTTCCTATTTCAAGTTTTTTAAACTATATAAATTCTTAACAATAGTTAAAAAACACTTAAAACGAATTAAAATGACTAGATAGGATGTTAAATATTGACAATGACCTAATCCATCCCAAGATACTCGAACCAATAAAATTATACTTAGTGAAGTGAAGCTGTGATGGGACTAAACATACACCGATTTTAATAAAATTTATGATTTCAACTAGATTATCTATTTTTTTTTAATGTGGTTTCAATCTTAGGTGGATTATGCCTTTTTGGCCTAAACGTCGACTACCATCTTTTTATGGATGTCGGTATTGCCGACAACATTGCAGAATTCCTCGAAGGATATTTTGCCGTCTTCATCCTTGTCGGCGAATAAAATTGTCTTGTCCACGATTTGTTGAAGTTGGGTGTCTTTTAGATTGTTACCCACCATCATTTTCAAAACCTGAAAAAAATATATTTTAAGAAAACTAAGAATTATCAAGTTTTATTATAATCATTTACAAATTTAACGTTTACTTTGATCACAGATTCTGACCTTGCTTGCCTTGCGACCCGCTATTACACTGGATGAAATTGAAAATTAGAAAGAATATCGCCACAGATTATGTCATCTTTAAATTCAAGTTCATTTATTCATTAATAATCAAATAACATGACACGAATTTATATATGATAATTAAAAATAGTAGTTAATTTTTTTTTTAATTTTATTTATGATTTAAAATTATAACAAATTAACAAAATTTTAGAAATGATTAACCTACGTTTAACTGTAACTGAGCGTAAAAAATATTTCTCTAAATGACTGACAAAAAACAAATAGGATGGGAAGTTATCTAATAAAATTTTTTTACACATATTTGAAAGGAATACCTAACGTATTTATTAACTGTTTCCAAAAATATACTCTAAATACAGTCCTGTGAAGTCATTAGAATCTATACAGAACAAATAACTAATTTGTCATAATAAATTAAAATCGGTTTATTTATCTCTAATTTAAAGAAATGCGGTACTTTTTATAAAACAAGAAAACAGGAAGTATGAACACCTATTTGGGCTTTTATTTTTTGGGAGTTGGGAAATATCTCGTAGTATTATCCCTAATTTATCAATCTTTCCTAGCATAATAGACAAGCAAGGTCACGAAAATTGAACCCTTGAACATCAAAGGCACCCCTAAAACTGTCGAATCTGTAAGAAAATAAAATCTATGCTTTGGTATGTATATTATCAATACCATAGACGATTATTTAACTCATAGTCTTAGTAATTACTAGCGACCCGCCCCGGCTTCGCACGGGTGCAATGCTGATACTAAATACACTACAGAAAAACTGTGACTATTTATTTTATTTTTACAATTATTACATCGGCCTCCGACGCGCTATTTATAGGTACGCTGCCGCCGCCCCGGTCGGCCAGTACCGCCGCAAGCGCTACTTCTCGCAATTTTAAATCTATAATATCTTCGAAAATATTCACTTAAATCTTGTGCTGTAAAGGACCATATAGATCTATATTAAATCAACAATGTATTTAAGCTATTTAATTGGATAAGGATTAATGCTGTATTGGTTAAAATCGCTTCAAAATTTGCCATTATTTGCCGTAAAAAGTAAATGACAAAAAAATGTTATTGTGGGATATCCATGAGAGATAGACATATACCATCGCGGAGTTTTCTGTAGACCTTTTCAATGTGTACAAATAATTAGTACATTATTTTGATAAATCTCGTAGGGTTCAGCCTGCGTTTGCAATGTAAGCGGAAAAAAATATGATAATTAATGACATCACATTAGAAACCTCAAAAATAACAGTATTTCTCCACTATTTAATGGATGTTATTATACATATAAACCTTCCTCTTGAATCACTCTATCTATTGAAAAAAACCGCATCAAAATCCGGTGCGTAGTTTTAAAGATTTAAGCATACAAAGGGACATAGGGACAGAGAAAGCGACTTTGTTTTATACTATGTAGTGATATATCTAAATATATAACTAAAAAGGGCTGATTTTCTTAACATCATTAAAAAAATAACTGTAATTATTTTTCTTTTTATAAATGAATATACAAGTATCAATCAGGACATTATTTAAAAAATTTTAGCTGACAATGTCATAGAAATAGAACATCTAAACTAGAAAATAAAATTAATATTGCCAAATACTGAATAATCTTAGAAAAGACATACACTATGGTGCAATACTGAACCAATACTTAGTTATATTCGTTATTCTAAGAAAGTAATACTTTTATTGGAAAATGAAAATAATATTAAAATTTAATTACCATAGAGCATTTATTATTGAGTATTCAGATAAAATAAATTATGAATTACAAATACGAAAATATGAAATATTATTGAATCCCTTTGTACCAGGCTGAATATCGTAACTGTTACACTTTCTAATAATATTTTAAGTTTTTTTTTCAACAGAATGCAATCATTTTATCAATTTTTTACTAAATTGTCACAGTAGTCTAGTGAAATTTTTTACTCATTTTTCTTGGACTCGATCTCATAATACCTTTAAGGAAGATGGTGGGAAATCATAATTATTTAATAGAGCATGTTTCATTATCACCGCAAATTTTAGATTAAGTTTAAGTCAGGACTTTGTACCGTCACTGCAATACGTAAAAGTCCTGAGAAATAAGTCAGTTCTTTATTATTTTAGCTTGGTGTTTTGGATCACTGTCAGTTCAGTTTATACTTGATAACGATTAGAGATACAACCTAATCGAAACGTCGTAAAAAATAAATAAAAACAGACAATCCAAGTCTGACAACCACATTTTAATCAATCTTCAACATTGTCTACAACCTTCCAACAATAACATCATTTATCAGATGAGACATATTATCTCCAGTTTTAATTAAATTGAATTTTAAAATATTTGGACACATTTCTTTATTAATATTTCCAACTATTCTGTGAATAGGACCCTGCTCATATGCCGTCATTTATGTTTGTCAAATACTGAGTGAAAATTTAGGGATAAGAACTCTGGACCGAAAATGTGTTCGAATGAACATTTGCAAAGTTCTGTTGGCGCAGTTTAGGCACCATAAATCACAGTTTTGGCGCTGATTAATTTTCGTAGAGGAAACTTGGATACACCATTAAACCCCATAAACAAAAATACAATAAAACAGTGGACTGCGAAAGAAGAATCGTTCAAAAAAGGCAAAGACTGTTCCTTCGGCCGAATAATCATGGAGTAATCTTAACAAATTATCTTGAAAAAGGAAAAACTATTAGAGGAGCATTCTACATGTCATTATTTTATACTGAAAGTGGAAACTGCGGAAAAACGACCATATTTGTATATGAAAAAAATTGTTTCACCAAGACAATGCGCCATATCACACCTCAACGGTTACCATAGCGAAAATCTACGAATGGTGGTTTGTACTGCTTGACCGCCCTCCTTATTTGCCAAATCTAGGCCCAAGCAACTTTTTTTTGTTCCCTATGCTTAAAGTTGTGTTCGGAGGACAGAAATTTTCGTCGAATGAAGAGGGCCATCATTTTTGTAAACTGTTTTGCCAAGAAAGACGCCAACTACTTCTATTAAACGGATTAAAGAGGATAGAGCATCGCTGGGGGAAGTGTATAGACTAACAAGGAGACCATGTTGAAAATAAAAATAAATTTAAAGGAAAAAATGTCTTGTTTATTTGTTAGATCGGAAACTTTTCAGGCCACCCTCGTACATCTGTGTAAATGCTCGGTTATTTTCTCCAGACGATTAGAAGGAAATAATAGATCACGAGAGAAAAATTTAGATAGGGGAATACCTTGGTGGATATTTACTTTCCTTATTTTCGTTTATCGTCTTACCTCCTTTATATACTTTTGATGTAATTTACAGACCTTAATTTAAAATCTACAAATAAAAATTTGACACAATAATCTTACCTGGAAAAGTTCTCCATTAGAGATATATCCATCATTGTCCATATCGTAGATACGGAAGGCAAATCGGAGCTTAGACAACTTGTCCCCCTTCACGCTAAACTGGGACACACCTTGTATAAACTCTGCAAAATAGAGTCAAAACTAGAAATCAGCACGTGAATTGAAATGAAAAATGGATACTGTAACCTTAAGTATTACTAAAAGTAATTAAATTCGAAAACAATAATAAACACATTTTACACAAGGGTTATTTTTAGAACGCTTTATAAACAGAAATAAAACATATTTTAAGTGAAGGTATAATAAAATATAAAATAAAATTTGAAGCCGGTAAACACAATAGCGCTGTTTCGCAGATACACTAAAAAAGACGTTGAAATAGAATTTTATTTACAAATTAACAATTTTATTGTTGAAACAAGTTATTGCTGTCGATTTCAATTTCTGTAATTTAAAAACGATAAAACATTAAAACGAATTTGATCATTAAATACAAATTTATATTTTTTAAATGCAAATTTAAACATTATTCGTAATTTACTGCGAATAAAAACAATTTCCTTCATATTTGAATTAGAATGTTATAATTTTTTTGGCATGGTGAAACCTGTAATCAGTCACAAATGTCTACGTATACCTAACTCCTCGTTACTATACAGGGTGATTTCCGGTAACTTTATTTGGTTTATTTCTATTTCTTTTTACTTTTATGGATCCAAAGTTCTTAAAGTTTTCCATAATCCTTTTAACAGTTGGTGGTGTTGGTTTCTGTTTCTGCGGATATCGGATCGCGAATGTATCGCATGTTCTTGAAATAAATCTATCAGATTCTCCATAAATAATAATAATCTTCGTGCGTATAATTTCATCGTCCCGGCATGATTATTATTAATGAATGTCAAATGGCAAGAAATAGTGACAATTCTGTAGGGTTCGATTGTTTTATTATAAATATGTCTAGAATTTTACGCCGAAATCAAAAATGCAATAATATATAGGGCGTTCCATTGAAAATAAGCAAGCTGACATCTACTTCCAGTATAACTGGAAGTGCTGCCATCTGGAAAATATTTTAGCCAGCTGTCCCCCATGCACGTTAGTACACTGTCAAATTTTCCCGGCTGAAGGAATGGTCTTCGCCTGTTTTTGGTGCAGATTCCCCCTTGGCAACTCATTGTTTAGATTGTTCTTTGGTCTCAGGAGTATAGTGATGTATCCATGTTTCATCCACAGTGACGAAACGACGTTTAAAGTTCTAGGATTTCGTTGGGACAGCTGCAAACCGTTCTTGCAATAATTCACACGATTTCGTTTTTGGTCGATCCCATCTTGCCGATAGCTTTTTCATGTCCAAATGTTGGTGTAAAATATTATGTAACCTTTCATTCAAGATGCCCTCAACCCTAACAATTTCACGCACCTTCACTCTTCTGTCATCCATTACCATATCGTGGATTTTGTCAATGATTTCTGGAGTAGTAACCTCAACAGAACGTTCAGCGCCTGTCGGGCTCATATGGCCACTCCGAAAATTTTGAAACCATTTATAAACTATTCTAATCGAAGGTGCACAGTCACCGTAATGTTTATCAAGCTTCTATTTAGTCTCCTGAGGCGTTTTGCTTTCCATAAAGCAACGTTTAATCAATAAACGAAATTCTTTTTCGTCCATTTTTGGAGAATCACTCGACTTCCGCGATTTAAACGAATGTCAAACACAAAGAAATAGACCGAGTCGGCTGAAACTTGATGCATGTTCTTCCAAGAGATGCTACTAACTGAAAATAACCAATAGTGCAATCTCGCTGACTTTGCACGGACTTTTCAAACCAGCCTCGTATGCTTGTTAAAAGCTATATAATGTAAAAATTTCTTTTGGACTGAAGTTAATATCGATCTGGTAGTAAGAACTGGTACAATTTTCTGGTCTTACGAGAGAGGTATATAATATTTTGATAATATTGACGGTATTAAAATCTCAACTGTTTTTCATTATAAAACCCAGCATCTTGTGAGATTATTACAGTAAGCATCAACATGCTGAGCAAAAGTAAGTTTGTTATCTAAGAGAACTTCAAGATCCCGAATAATTCTAATAAAGAATGGTTGCACGATCAAATCTGTGTACGTCCTAGGTCTCCGATAACGAGGAAGCAGGTCGTCTGGCAAAGATGGGGTTCGCGCTTGAACTAATTCTACCTGCTTCAATTACCGTTGTAAGAAGGAACTAAAAGTGTTGATGGAAAGCAAACTTCTTGAATCCCGGAGGAAGGCCTCTGGAATAAAATGAGCTAACGAATATATAACTGGACCTAACGCGCGACTTACCAAAAACTTTTCTCTCTAGAGAAGAAAGAACTGCGAATCGTCGCGAGACTACTGAGAGGACATTATCACCTGCGAGATCATTTTTATAAGACTGGCATTAACTGACGTGCAGATGATGTTTCAAGGAAAATGAAACTGTCCTCAAAGAGTGTTCAGCACTAAATGGACTGAGACGCAAAGACATTTCGGAGATACAATATTATTATCTGAAACGGTCAGGTAAGTTAAATTGACGCAGCTGCTTGGATTTGCAAAAGCGCTCCGCCTCGAATAAGTAGCAATCATGGTGAGATGCAAAGTAGTCCAAGCCATAGGTCAATATAGTGACGTAACTTCCGAGATGGGGCCAAGAGGTGGAGTTAAAGATGGCTAAAACAAGTTTTTCAAATCTACAACCCAAAGAACACATTTTGGAAAAAAAGTTTCAAATAAAAGTTTTAGAGATTTTAAAAACCTACAATTTGAGTTTTTGTGCGATCATTTTTGTTAATTTATTATTGCAAAAAAGCCAAAAAACCCTCAAAATCAGCCATTTTCTCATATCAACTATTTATTGCAAAATTAACTTTTTTGCTTTTAAAGGAAAGTCCTAGTCTTTTTGAACAAAATGATATTTTAAAATAGTAAATCGAACAATTTGTTGCTGAAATATTGCTAATTGTTTATCCTAACACGCAAAATGTTGATTGCTGTAACTTTTTTTTTGACTTCCACAAAGGTTCAATCTTTTCTTGAAGGTCTAAATTTTCATATCTTATTAGGGGCATATAAAAAAAAATAATTTCTAACCGCTCAAATATCACTTTAAAAAAGGTGTTTTTTTTTAAATAAAGAAATAGAGCCGAAACCTTTCCCTTAAATGTTAGATATTTATAATTTAAAAATTCGAATATTTTATATTTTTCCAAAATGCGTTCCTTAGCTTGTAGATTTAAACAACCTATTTTAGTCAACTTTGACCTCCCCTCTTGGCCCCAGTCTATTTTTTGCTGTTACATTTTACGTATGGTTCTTACATTGCCCTCAACACCCCTGGATAGCTCTCTTCCACCTTCGAAGTTACCTCAGCACAGCACTAATTTTTACTTATGGCTTAAACTAAAGGGCCCAACGAAAGCCTAGACAATGAAGATCTAGTATCACCACTTTATTCATTCATTATTTTAATAAATTGCTTATAATATTCAAGACAATATATAATCTGATCTCGCATAAGAAATATCTCAATTTTATTTTATTTTTTGTCACCTACTAATTGAAATAAATTGGACAGTTTTTTACCCAAAACATATCTAAAAAATTAAACGTACTGTATAATAAATTGTAATTTATGGATTAGAAATAAACATACCTTTAAAATCGACCTCCCCATTCCCATCGGCGTCAAAGATATCGATAACTCGTTGCACCAGAGGATTTTGTTGCAACTCCGGCAACGACATAAACTCGTCGATGCTTAGAGCTCCAGAATTATCCAGATCTAATTTCCTAAAGCGTTTCCCGAGACGTCGTATCTCATCAGCATCAACTGCAAATTAACATAATACAAATATATTCATTTCCCCTGACAACAAGTGGCTTATATCTAGGATTAGAAATATGTTTATCAACGGGAACATTTACTTTTTGAATTTATTTATTCCTTTTACTTAAAAAAGTTTATATTATTAATATATTTTTTTAATTAAATAGATTTCTAAAAATAGTATTAGATTTAGATTTATTTATTCATCCTTATAATAATGAATAAGTCAATTTTTCTTAAAAAATAAGTACAATTACAAATGTAACATCTTCGATCATACCCTAGATTTAAACAACAATAGATTTGTTTGAAGGCTGTTTATGGTCGGTGGGGGAGACGCTTTTTTGATGTTTGACCGACATAAACATATTTACTTATCTTGTTTTTCAGTTTAATTGCTTGTCGTGACTTTTTTCGGTGTTTTTAAGTGTTAGAAATTACTATAAATGCCAAGTTTACAATTAATATTAACAAAAAGAGGATTTAAAAACTTATTTTTATTGGTAAATATTGTTAGTATTGTTTACATATTGAAAATAACAATAATAATAATTTAGGCAACCATATATTCATACTTTGTTTTCAGAATTGACGTACCGATGATACTCGTTTAAAATAATGCAATTAGAAAAGGATAGCATAAAATCGGTATGTCTGTACCAAGAAATTAAATATCTACTGTTTATCAACACTTTTTCAAATATAAATAAAAATTTATTACGTTATTCAGCGTTCAAACAACCGGGTCCTAGTTCTGACGTTATGCTACTTCTACAGGGGTATGTTCGAAGTGTAACATAGAGATTGGTATATAAAACAGTCCATAACACAAAGTACCTACAGGAATATTGCTCTGGTGCTTCATAAATTCTTTAAAACTAAAATGAATTTTCTGCTAAAAAGCTTCGGCAGCTGCTTCTTAAAAATATTAATTGTTTGAACTTCCTTCATTTTCTTTAGTATTGTATACTAGAATACAGGAATAGTATGGAGAACTTTTATAGTACGCTGTATGATAAAACTGGTGCAGGCAATTCATCTCTACCTCTGGTCAAGTATGATTAAAATACTCTTGCGTGATTTCGGTTCATAAGAGTGATGATAGACAAAATACACAAAATTATTGGCCAATATCACTCAGCTCGTCATTTAGTAAACTATTCGAAAAATTTGTTAAATCCAGACTCTTGGGTGTCTTAGAGTTAAATCGGATTCTTAGCCGCTGGCAGCATGGTTTTAGGCAACAACTACTGCCGGATTTGCTTTGTTGGATGTGGTTTACAGAGAGTTGGATAGGTTGGTACTGGTGAGGGGTCTATTTTTTGACCTTACTTGTGCTTTTGACTGTGTGCCTCCGGGCAGTATACTCGCTAAATTGGAGACAATGGGACTTCGGGAACCATGCAATGAATGGGTGGGCTCATTTCTAACGGGACGAAGGATTTCGGTCAAGATCAACAAAAACTTTTCCTCTACAAGGGAACTTTCTCTTGGAGTTCCGCAGAGCTCTACACTCTCTCCGTTACTCTTTCTGGCAATCATCAATGATCTTGCTAATTATATGATATATGATAAATCACAATTAATCCTATTTGCTGATGATAGTGGGGGCTTCGAGCCTTAAAAAATTACAAATTGTAGCTGAGAGAATACTATCCGATTTTGAGACAGGGTGCAGAAGAACTCGCCACAAATGTATCCAAGACCTCCTACATCATTTTCCACAAAAGGATGTTAGTTTATGATCTTGACCTATCTCTTAATGGAGAGAATATCTCTAGGTTGACTTCAGTAAGGTTCTTGGGTTGTTTTTTGGATGATAAACTGTATTGGTTAAGTCACAAACAATATGTTGTCGGTAAGCTGAACTCGGCCTACTTTGCTATACGAAATCTCAAATCTATTTCCGATAAAAAAAAAAACAACTCATCAATGTATATTATCCGCTTGCATATCCCCACCCGAAATTCTTGGATCTATTTTGGTGCCAGTCTACTGATTGGGAGAAAGTATTTGTATTACAGAAATATTTCCTCAGCCTTATCTTCCGATTGCGTCCTGCGGGCAGTTGTCCTGGGCTTTTTTCTGAGAACCGCCTTCTGACATTTCCCTCCGTACATGTTTGTTAGAAGAAATCCCTTTATCTTTCCCTCAAATAACCATAAACACAGTACACACAGTAAGTCTACTATCTTAACTGACGCCGATCAACTTTCAGTGTTCAAGAGAGGGTCTAAATACTGTGTAGTGCTGTTATTAACAAGTTACCCGAGAATCTTAAGAAGCTACCTATAAAGCAGTTTAAGAAAGAACTAATTTAATTTCTTTATGCAAAGACATTTTATTCTATTAGGACATATTTGGGAAGCTAGCTGCTCCTTTGAACTATTATATTGTATTCTGTTAGTTATCTTATATTGGATTGCTTTTTTATTGGTATGTTCAATCCGAAGTAATTTTGGCTTTTTTAATAAAAATTGATTGATTGAATGAAATTTACCATTGGCCTTAAATATATTTCAGTTTTTATATACATAGAGGGCACATTTCAGTATGTAGATTGAAGTTAGAGTGAGGATTTGGCATGTTTTTAAACATATCTCTGGATTTTCCACAAAATTTTATATTAAATATAACTAGTATTATCTACTTTTGCAAGCTCCCATGGCAAAATGTAGCAAAGATATGGGCAGGCGCGGATCCAAGAGGGGGGGGGATCGCCCCCCCCCCTCCCAAGAGCCTTGAGTTTAGGAAAATAGATCTGATTTTCCTTCTTATACTATAATTTATTTAAGAACTAGAGAGAGTAATAAATCGTTTTTACCTTTTTTCTTCTTCGCAAACTACCTATGTTTTTTAGTCCGGAGTCTGTGGCAAAATCTGTTACGACACATATATTTTTCATAGGAATGGGTTATAAATTTTATAATCAAAAATTCCGGTCTATAATAATGGACTATTTGGGTTGGATAACAATAGATATTTGGAAGTGTGTGTTAAAAAGGATTTTAATACTTGTCATAGGCGTCTGAAGGAGGTTTATTTTGTCACTAAGTATTTATGGCATAGAAAATTATTTCGGTAATAAACTTAAAATAAAAAGTTTTTATAATATTATTTTATTTCTTATGATTTCTTAATAATTCACATACATTAGAAAATATAGATAATTGTGACATATTTAATACAAATTACAACTGTATTTATATTATTTTTAATTTTGGCATATAAACCGTTTTAGGCACATTCAGACTAAAATGTAGCCTTTTTCTCTCAAAAAATTCTAAATTATAATTTAAATACTTTCAAAATAGCCATTGTCAAAAATACAAGAAGTTAAACATATATAAAAAAAAAATCGTCCATATAATATTAAATTTCTTTTGGGGCTGTCGGTCATTTTATTATTAATTAAAAACATTTTTAGGACATTTAACGTTTCAGTTTATTTATTTTTTAAACCATCTGCAGAATTACAATTAAACACTGAAAAGGGATTCAAATGTAATTAATTTTTATATATTACAGAAAATTTAAATAATAAATTGTGTTTACGCTGGTAAACATTACGTATATAATTCGTAATCAAAGTCAGTGAAGCTATCTTCGCTCAAATTAATTATAATTAGTTCCTTTATCTCACCGATCATGAGATAGAGTTTCCACATCCTATTTTATTCTTTTATTATATGGATTTTTCCCAATTTTCTGCAGTAACTTTACTCAAAAAAAAATCTTTCAAAAGGTCAGTTAAATTACTAATTTTGTAAGTTGTGTTATTTCTAGCAACTCTACCTTTTACTTGAGAGTGATATTTTCTTCTCCAACGGATATTTTCCGGACGATCTAGAAGAACAGATTTCCTATCTGGTTTTTCCCAGCAAAAATTAAGTTCTCTGAGCAATTTCCAGAGCTCAGTTTTTTTAATTTCAGGTAAATCCCGATCTTCATTGATTTTAGTTAGAAATTTGTCGACGGTTGGGATCTGCTTCTCATAATAAAATGTATGTACAACTCCTTTTATTGCAGTTTACATATCTTCTTCCAACGATGTTTTTCGTCTGCCTGTGATCGAATGTGGCTTGGTACTAACAATTCCAGTCGTTTTTATCTCCTTCAGTATTCGATACATAGTAGATTTTCCAACTCCTGTCATGTTGGAACACATCTCAACAAAGCTTTTAACATTATTATCTAGATATTGATATCTTAAGGCATCATAAACATTCATCGTAATAAGTTTTTCGTTGAGGGAAAAATGCCCTGGTTTAACGATTTTGGAATAAATATAGATGTGGAAGCCATATCTTTTGGGTATCCTACTAATCTTAAATAATATATGATAGCAAGCACAAACAAGATTAATCACTAAGGACAAACTGTAAGGTGTATTTTGCTCACTGACAGAAATTAAATTGAACTATCACAAATTTTATTGTTGCAGTAAATTTATAAAAGCTTATAATATCTAAATATAATTAAATATAATTAGATTTACGGCAGTCCTCAATTACCTGCGGCACTGGAGTAGGTACGTTGGAGGTTTCGGTAATAGTTTTATTACTCTCTCTAGTTCTTGAATAGAGTATAGAAATGTGTGTGCTTGCGATCGTCTCTCCCCTTCCCAAGAGCTTTGAGTTCAGGAAAATAGAACCGATTCTGCCTTTTATACTAGGAATGTGTATGTTGCTCGCATCCTCCCCCTCTATTGACAACTTGTTTTTTCTTATGATCGCCCCCCCCCCTCTCCAAGAGCTTCAAATTCAGAAAAATAGACCCGATCCTGCCTTTTACACTAGAAATGTTGCTGGTGTCTCCACCCTCCGCCCCCCTCCCTCGTCGACAACTTGCCTTCGCTTGCCATACTGTACTTTTGTGATGTCACCGCCCCCCCCCCCCCAAAGAGGGAGGCTGGATCCGCCCCTGGATATGGGTATACAAGTACGTATTAGAAAGTCATTAAATATGACATTCCATTTGATTGTTTTAGTGTTAGGAGAGCAAAATATGACTGCTTAATCATTTACATGTAAGATTTATTTGTAGCTTCTATGAAAACTTTGAATCCAAATAGGATTCCTGAAATTTTACGCTATTCATAGGATTAAGGCACCATTTTTTCATATTTTTATAGGTCTGTTTCTCAAAAGCTATTCTACTTTGCCAGAAATTGCAGCAGACGTATCATCGGTAAACTTTATTGTGACTCCAGAAAGGTTAAGGTCGTTAATAAATAGTAAAAATATTATAAGAGTTCTAATATCTACTACTACCTGTGCTGCTCCAATAGTAAAATTATAGTTCTCTCAATTGCCATTATTTATCTTTACCAATATGTCTTTAATAAACTGAAAATTTAGTACGTCAAAAGCTCTTGACAAATCAAAGAAAATACCATACCACCACACGTCCCAACTTATGTTCCCCATATACAAATTGCGTTAGTTCAAGTGCTAAATCTTTCAATCCTAAAACCATGTTATTCGTCCTTTTTTTATATTAAATTAATTAAGATAGTTTATTAGCCCATCATATAAAGCTGATTCGAAGATCTTAGGGAAGACAATAAAAACACAAGTAGGCCTGAAATTTGAATTAAGTTTGTTCCCTCACCTTTTTTATAAACAGGTATTACGGATGCTATTTTTAGAACCGACGGAAAAGTCCCAGTTGTTAAAGTTTTGCTTATTAATATTGCAAGAGGTTTTTTAATTTCATTATGGATATTCTAAAACCTTTGTTGAAATACCGTCAAGCTCAACTGATGTTTTATTTTTCAGTTTTAAAATGTGGTTGTGAGTTCTTCCTCTTTTACTGGCTCAAAAAAAAATTATCTCTTTAATATCGTTAAGGTTGTTGGACTAGTAGAAAAGATCAAAAAAGACGATGTCAGAATTCTTATAAATTTAATAATTATTTTGTTAATGTTACTTCCTCTATAATTGACGACATTCCTAAAACTAGCAACTCTTCTAATTACTTTTTAAATAAATTAAATTTAGATAATTTGCCTCAATTGGATTTTTGTAGCGTGACTTACAATGAGATACGCGGTATCATTTATTCTCTCAAAAATAAAGTTAGCAAACATGACTATGGTATTAACACTAAAATAATTAAAAGTAAAGCTAATAGAGTGGTGTTTCCGTTGATTAAACTTATAAATTATTGCTTGGAGAATGGTAATTATCCTTCAGTATTTAAAGTTGCTAGAATAGTTCCAGTTTATAAGAAAGGTGATCGTGAGGAGGTGTCAAATGATCACCCCATTTCACTGATGCTTTTATATGGTAAAATTTTTGAAAAAGCTCTTAAAACTAGAATCAGTAGTCATTTTGAATCAAATCATTTATTGAATAAACAACAGTCCGGCTTTAAAATGGGATATCTACAATCGCTGCACTAAGACTGATTTCTATTATTACAGAGGCTTTTAGTAAGACAGAGTATGCTGTTGCCCTGCTGTGTTATTAACAAAAGCATATGACTGTGTTTCGACTTGCTACTAGTCAAACTGAGGTATTACAATCTTTTAAAAAAAAAAAGTGTTAACTTGCTTTATTCCTGTTTGACAAACCATTTTCAACAGGTAAAATACAATAATGATGTTTCCAGTTTAAAGCCAATACTGGTTGGTGTGCCTCAAGGGTCGCTTCTCTCCATCATTTTCAAGAATGATTTTTAGTAGCTTGCGAATTAAGTGCTGAATTCACCTTATTTGTAGATGATGCCACTGCTATTTTGAAGGAAAAAACGCTCCTCTGTTGTTGGCGAGTGTGGATGGTCTGCAAAGCAGAGGTGTCTGACTGGTTTTGTGCCAATAATCTTAGCATGAAAATGCAACACTCAATACATCATATAGTATTGAAAATAATTCAGAATGTGTTCGTTTTCTTAGCGTGTATGTGAATATAAAACTAACTTGGCATTGTCATATTGACAGAGGATCAAAAAGAATAGCATCAAACATATATGTACTGCGTAATCTTGTGGATGCTGTTTCAGAGAGTGTTCTCATGACTTTTCATGCCCTCATCCAATCATTAATATCTTATGCACTCCTTGCCTGGGGACACGCAGCAGAAGTCGGCAGGATTGCAGGATTATTATAGTTGATTTGGATTTTACTTATATTTTATTCATATCCTTCTGTTTTAACCGTAACCTTGGTGTTTTTATTTATTGTAATAATGTCTTACACATGGTTTTTATACTGGTATTGTTCTAATATTACTAGCGCTGGATATTTTTTTCAATTTTCTGATGAGGATAATAATCTTGCTTGGGTTATTATTATATTCTCAAATTTAGTTGTTAAACGATTGTAATTATAATGTAGTTTTATCATGACCGACACCTTTATGGCTTTATGAACCGTTGGACTTCAAATTGATTTGATTTGAACTGTAAACAACACAATGTATGTCAAAACGCTCCGAGCATATATACCGTCTAAAATGTCAAACTACAATGGATATGTCAAATAGCATCTAGCAACGCCACAGTGGCCAATTTCCCAAGTATAAAAGGCTACTCTCATAGATTCTAAAAACTGTAAATCACTTAAAAACTGTACAAAAATTTTTAAATTTGTTCTACTGTACAATGTCCTCCAATCAGTAGTGTCATTTCGTGCGATGAGAAAAATTTAAAATAAAAAAATAATCGAAATTTTGGAGAATTGATAAGAAGTCTGGTGATTTCTAGAAACTAAACGGTATTTACCATTTTTTCCGACATGATACATAAAAACGATTTTACTAATTTTATATTGCAAAGTTTCAAAATTTAAATGGCTTGCCATTGTTAATCAGATTGGATCTAGTCTAAAATTAAAACTTTTTAGTGAACTAACCGGTTGTTTTTAGTTAGTTCAAGGTCCCAAATAAGACAAATATATAATTATAGAATCCAGTAACTTGTTTATGTTTAAGAGCAGGGCTTCAAGTAATCCAGTGATGTGAAATTTAGACCTTGACCGTTGACGTTATTTTGATTACTACTAAGCTTTACAATGAATGTATTCTTACAGGTGGCGAACATAATTTTATCTTAATTACCACATGATACTGTAAGTCAATGTTCGTAACAAAAATACCATTTATTATTACTAGAATTTATTAAAACAAAAAAAACATCACCAATTTGGGTTTAGACACAAGAAGTCGACTGCCCTGGCTTTAAACTGCTTGACAGGCCATATACGTGAAGGTTTTGATAACTTTGTCTTTTGCCTAGATTTGACCAAGGTCTTCGATTGTGTATCACACGATATCTTGATTTCCAAACTCAATTTTTATAACTTTGAATTATCTAGTATTGACATGCTTAAATCTTATATATTGGATCGAAAACAATTTTTTTCTTTTAATGGTTTATCTTAACAACAAGCAATTAAGTGTGGACTCCCTCACAACTCCATACTTGGCCCAACTCTTTTTCTTGTGTACATTAAAGATCTGGTAAACCATGATGATCAGCAGAATTTAATATTCTTTGCAGATGATATTACGTTCCTTACAACTTACCACAAATCAAGGATTTTGGTATCATGGCAACAAAAAAAACATGGTTTTTAGCAAATAAACCTTTTCTTTATTCGGGAAAAACTCGGAATACCAATTTCTCTTTAGATATGCTAATACAAACATCAGCGAATTAGTGGCTAGTTACATAAATCAAGTCAAGTTTCTTGGTATTTATCTGGACAGTAGACTAACATGAGAAGGTCATATTATCCATTTAAGCGCTAAATTATCAGTGTATATTTAATTAGAAACCTGTCCTCAACCATTTTGTTGAGGATACTGATGTTGGTTTGCCACGGAGCATTTGGAATAAACATGACCTATTCAATTATTGTCCGGGGCACTCGGTCCACGCAAATAAGGTCTTTGCGCTCCAACGTAGTGCTTGATCTACCTTGTGATCAAAAAGTATTAGGAATTCTTCAATAAAACGAAAATGGTGCAATTATTCATTGATATTCATTTTATTTCCTTCAAAGTAATCTCCATTGCAAGCAATATACACATATTCCAACGCTTCCTCCAATCTTGAAAACACTTTTCATTGGTCAATTTTGGAATCGCCTCTGCGAATTCTCCTTTATTGCCTTGATACGTTTTCCGCGAAGTGGTAACCTGAGTCATGGGAATAAGAAAAAGTCACAAGGAGCCATTTCGGGTGAATACGGAGCTTGCAAAACGGTATGAACGTTGTTTTTTGTCAAATGGCCTCGCACAAGATGAAATGTGTGAGCTGGCACCTTGTCGTGGTGAAGAAACTTCGAGTTGTTTGTCCACAATTCTGGCCTCTTGCGATGAACATTTTTCCTTAAACGCTTTAATATACTCACTTAATACTCCTTATTTACTATCCGGTCTGGAGGAAGAAATTCTGAGTGGACCACACCACGGCACGTCAGTCACACTGGTGCATGGACGACCAGAACGAGGCAAATTATCAACCACAGTACGGCCCGTTTTAAACTCTTTGTACCACTCTTACGCTTGTGTTTTCGATATTGTGGATTCCCCATAGGTTACCGTTAACATTTGTAACGCTTCCGCACATGATATTTTATTATAAACACAAAATTGCAGACAAACTCTTTGCTCAAATAAATTCGATATTGCGAAATTCGCAGAACACAACAAATATTGACTTATTTATAAAGCTATCACGCACAAACTCCCGACAGATGACGCTCAAATATATATTTGAGAACCAAATGTACCAATCCAGAAAAAAAGATTTTGACAATATCTCAAGCGCGGTTTCTTTGAATGGGAAATTCCGGGTATAGAAAGGAAAACTTATCATCCTCTCAAACTCATTCAGATTTTCACGAATATCTAACTAGAAACAATGCTAACATAGTTTCTGACTACTGATTGTTGACAGGGCATTATCACCTCAGGTGCCATCTTCATAGAATCGGTGTCGAAGATGACCCGATGTGCAGATACGTGTTTGGACGAGGATGAAACTGTTGACCATATCCTCAGAGAGTGCCCAGTACTCAACGGACTGAGACAGAGATATTTCGGAGATACAATTTTGTTGCCGGAAGCAGTTAGACAAGTTCAGCTAACGAGGCTGCTTGAATTCGCAAAGGCGATCGGCCTCGAATGACCTGCAGCTATGATGGGATGTAAAGGGCCCAATGGAAGCCTAGACATCGATGATCTAGTATCACCATCCCTTTTTTTTATTCATTCATTCATTCATAATTCCTGACTACCACAGACCTCCAAGAACTAGAGATGCATAGTATTACGTGTTAAATTCTTTAATTTTTTTTCTCTTTTGATGATTTTTTGCAGAATGACATAACAATCTTGATACAAATTTAAAAAAAAATTAAAGTAAATTAGTATTTATCATTTTTAATAATAATCCAGGTTTTTA
The DNA here is from genome assembly GCA_034092305.1 of Diaprepes abbreviatus. Lineage (NCBI taxonomy): Eukaryota > Metazoa > Arthropoda > Insecta > Coleoptera > Curculionidae > Diaprepes > Diaprepes abbreviatus. The sequence goes on from JASJET010000116.1 coordinate 891,241, forward strand.
TACCTGGGGTTAAATACTTAATTTTGTATAAGTGTGTGTATTTACTTGAATCTACACTTTATTGTTTACATAAGTGTATTTGCTATACTGTCTGATTTGTAAAAGTGTATTGTATGTATTTATTTATGAATAAATACAACTAAACCATAATTTATTTATATTGGTTATAATCTATATGAAAGATTTCCTTGTAATACTAATATTCAAACCTGTCTTCTTACTAGATGGCCTTTCACCAACTTTTATAACGTATTGGATTTGCTAAGGGGTATGGCTACCGTAGAATTTTCAAAAAATCAAGTTTTTCTTTTTTGCTCAAACCACGCTTTATCAACATAAAAATAAGTTACTATTCGATTTACAGTGAAACAAAAGTTACCGACTTCCAGCGTATAACGTAGACTTATGTTACTGTGGCGTGGTCGTAGAGTACCAGAGCGCGCCACTCCGCATCCTCGGAGCTATACCATAGGCATGACTCACCGTCTATCGATAAATTCAGAAAGGTATATAAAGGGCATTGTTTGTTTACTTGCGAGAGTTTTAATTTTACTGTGTGGAGCTTGTCACCCAAGAGCACTTCGAGCGGCCAACTGATTTTGGATTTAGCTTTCAATATTGTAGTGTGCATTTTCAACGATGGCCTTAGCAATGTAATGGACATTATAAAAGTTTTGGGCATGACTATAGGACCCAACTTCTATAATTTTTGCTTAGAAGTGAACACTGCGCGTCAACTCAACTACGCTGAGAGATCGACGTCAGATGCGGCGATAGACGCGAGCTAAAGCACAAAATCGTCCAGGAAAGGTAAAAATGAGGAAAATCTTGCCATAGAGGGGCAACTTTATGAAGCTGGAATCCTGGTATCGCAGACTATTGGCAAACAATTTTTTTTTGTTGCATTTTTCAAGTTTAACAACAAGCTGTTATATGTAAAACTAAACGTGTTTCTCAAAACAGCTTTTTTTTTTAATTGGCGTGATAAATAACTTTGAGAATTTTTATCACGCCACTGCATTCGCGAAGAAGTACATAAGGAATTTTTGATTAATTAAAAAATTTTCATTTTATAAGCAGTTTTATACGAAATTTATCATTGAAAATTCACCAGTTAACTTCATTTAAAAAAAATCAATATTTTAAATTCCCATGTATACTTATGTAGGTATTCTTATGTAGACTAACCCAATTTTTTTTTGTTTTGTTCTACGTCAAAAATTGTGGATGTCAAAGGTCATACCGCAGAGTGTCTAAAAAATTATGCAAAAATTTGAACTTAATATATCTGTAATTAATTTTATAAATAATTTATGCAAAAAAACTGTTAAACATATACATGATTTTATATCCGTTACTGTGCCCTTGTAAGAGTTTGAAGAAAAAAGCCTGGCATAATCTTCATGGCTTATTCCTCTAATCGGGTCCAAAGAAGAAATAATTTCCTTTCTTCTGTGGAAACAGCTTGAACTGTATGTTTTAAAATTGGATCTCCTTAAACAACTGATCAGAAAAATGAAGAAATTCTTACCACCATCAGTAAAGTATCTGAATCTAATAGTTCCAATTTGAGACACCACACTTGTACAAGTAGAATCGTAATAAAGTGGCATAAGCATTAATGAAAGGAAGCAACTGATACTTTTTGAAGTAGTTCACACATAGCAGAGCAGTTTGAAAAATAATGACCTTTAGAAATGTGATGGGCCTTTTATAGGTCTTTCCGTGCAACCGATCGTGAAATGTGCAATGAAATATGAAATACTTAATGCGTTTCAAATGAAGAAAATACATTTAGGGATTTAACATATTTTTTTACTGATGATCCAACTTACAGTTTCTTATTTATGTTTGTTATTTGATTACCTATAAAACTTTATTTATTCATCCAAATTCTTTCATTACAGATCAAAGCAAACAAAACGTGTTACTTGAGAGTCTATAAGTGTATTTCGGTGTGTGATTCACACCTAACACCTAAACAAATTCGATGAAACCTATCGTGAAAGTTTGATTTACTTACCTGTTCTTACTGAAATATTAGAAATATATTTTTATAAAACCCAATTAAAACATGGCGATCAATTTTAAGAATAAAATGCTAATGGTTCTTAGTTCAAAAAGTTCCTGGAATTCATTCAGAAAATTCAAAATACAAGTTTATTCATCAAAATTGATAGTGTCCCTTTCAAAGTTCTCCCCATCGGGTGCAACGCTATTATGCCAGCGCTTGATCCAGCTCTCGAAACATTTTGGGAACTCGATTTTATGTATGGCCATCAGAGCCGTCTTCGATTTTTTCATTACCTCCTTTCGGTGTCTAAAACGTGTGCCGCGTAGTAGCTTTTTAACTCGATCGACCAGAATAAAGTCACAGGGAGCCGTATCAGGTGAATTCAATGGCTGTTGGATGGTATTCGTTTCGTTCTTGGTCAAAATTCACGGATAATGATCGTGGGACGGTTCGTTATCATAGTGCAAAATCCAGGATTTGTTTGCCCATAAATCCTTCCTTTTATGGCGAATTGCTTCACGTAAACGTCTGATAATGCCCAAATAATACTCCTTAATAACTATCTGACCTGGCAAAAATTCATAATCCATGGAAACCGTGAACATCGCTTTCTTTTTTCGACTGAAAATGACGTGGTTTTTTTGGTGGTGAAACAATCACCACTTCTGAAGCGTTAATGCCACTGGTAATCGACCATTTTCTTTAAAGTATCACAGCCGAAACAGTTTCCTAACATTTCCAAGGTTTTAGCACCATTCAATCCATTTTTATGCAAAATTTAATACAAACTCGCTGTTGCAAATTTAACTTCATTTTTGAAACTAAAAAATCGAAAACTCGAATCAGCTTACTCAGAGCGCCACCTGGTGGTAATTCCTGAAACTTTTTGATCAGGGTATGTCAGAAAATATATTACAGAATTTGAGAGTTAATTGCTGATTCCACAATTATGAAATATGAAATAATGATATTTGAATTTCGAATTTAGACTGACTTCTTACGAAAATAGTTCATATTGCTTCAGTAGCTCCGTTTTTAGTGAACTTTTAAATTGCATTTCAGGACACTTTTCAAAAGTTAACCGCAATCTCTACTTCTTCTTCTTCTTTGAATGCATATCCATTAATGGATGTTTGCCAGCACATGCTCCATTGCTTCTCTATCTCGGACGTTGTGGATCAGTGTTTGTACATCACGCAACCCTGTCCATTGTTTTATGTTCCGAAGCCAAGACATTTTCTTCCTCCCCATTCCCCTTTTGCCCTCAATTTTGCAATCTCTACTAGAGGAGGGTAACTAAGGAAACACTATCTCCTTTTAAAATTTATAGGCTATTTCATATTAATTTTATGGTCATAATTAAAATGAAAGGATAGCATGTACTTCTATTCACTCTATCCTTCTTTCTGCTGTGTAACGTGTACGAAGAACCCAATGTTGCCTCTAATAGTATATGCTTGAAGGGTGAACCCATAATTATCTCTCATTTTCAATAATTTCTCCCATTCTACGCTATATTCTAGTTTTAACGGTCTGGCAACGCGGACTACGTAAAAAGATTTTTTTACGCATGTGAACAAGCAATAAGTTACAAACTTCACTCGTTATAGATATTTTAGACTTTTCCTAATACTCAAACAAAAAACTTCTCGTGAACTGATTAAAACCGTCTTCTGATTGAATCTTGTAAGAATATTCATACATGTAAGATATCTTTAATAAATTGTATCACAAAGTATCTAAAATTGATCTTAAATTCATTTTGAAGCACACTAAATACTTATTGAAAGGCATTCTAACAAAAATTCAACCTCCATATTTATGTTGGCAAAGTTAAAAAAATGGGTTGTGGGAGAATGATAAGTACGATGAGGATTGCCCCCACTAGGGCTCTGCAGGTTCTACCTCTTCTCCACTTATACATAGAAAATGAGGCTTTGAAGGTTGCTTATTGTCTCAGTTGCCTATTGTTGGAAAGTAAATTGACTGAATCATGGAGAGGAGCTCCTGAAATGAGGTGTGCCTAGAAACATATAACTGGAACTTGTGCACAGCCTACTAGGGAGTTTCTCTCCTTAGGAAGAGCTGCGAATTATAGTGGAGCTATTGATAGGACAGTCACCTGAGGGGCCACCTTCGTAAAATTGTCATAGATGACCCAATGGGCAGATGATGTCTGGAGGAGGATAAAACTGTTGACTATGTCCTCAGAGAGTGCCCGGCAAGCAACGGACTGAGGCGCAGATATTTCAGAGGTACAATTTTTTCAACAGAAGCCTTTAGGCAAATTAAACACATGGATGAGTGGAAAAAATCTTGAATACATAAGACAAATTAGACCTACAAATTGGACAAAAATACCAGGATACCAGTTCTAAAAATAATAACTCTACTGTCTATTCTCTCATTATTTTAGCGAGTAATATTGAAACAATTTAAATAAACAAAAATCTTCCCTTCTATTCGTGGACATTAACGAAGTCTTTGACAGCGTGTGGTACCAGGATCTATTACACAAACTGTATGATGCAGACTGCTCAAAACAATTAATTGATCACTCATTCATTCCCTGCCACATTAAAGAGTACTATAAGTAGAACAAAAAATTTTTTGAAGTTTACATATATCTCTGGGTGTGGTACCAGGATCTATTACACAAACTGTATGATGCAGACTGCTCAAAACAATTAATTGATCACTTATTCATTACCTGCCACATTAAAGAGTACTATAAGTAGAACAAAAAATTTTTTGAAGTTTACATATATCTCAGTGTGTGATACCAGGATCTATTACACAAATTCTATGATGCAGACTGCTCAAAACAATTAATTTATCACTCATTCATTCATTCCCTGCCACATTAAAGAGTACTATAAGCAGAACAAAACATTTTTTGAAGTTTACATATATCTCAGGATATAAATATTCAAATAGTTACCAAAATATACAAATTAATATGCCATCTATGAATATGGCCATGCACTATATTTAAATTGTAAAACACCAGCAATAAGAAATTTTAAGATTACAACTGCATTAGTAAAAATCACGAAGATTTGTCATCTGAACAATCAGATCTACGATCTACTATTTGATAAAAGATTCCATAAATTGTCATTCATCTGCATATATTTTTGTTATCCCTTCAATCAAATGATAAATATCGTGGAAATTTGAATTAATAAGGATGGAAGGACTCAGGTGGAAAGTCCTTTTTGTTATTATGTTTGAACTTAATAATTCAATAAAGAACATTAAGTAAGTATTTCTATGGCCTACTTCAGCTAAAAAGTGACTGTTTTCCATTAAAACAGCAAATAATTTAACTCTGTGCCCTTACAAACATCTAAAACATCATATATAATACCAATACCTTACTAAACTAAGAATACAGATTTGGCATTCCCCAATGTACTAAATATGTATCAAGATTGTTAAAAAATAAAACTAATTTAAACACTGTTTAAAGGTTCTTCCATATTAGTAGAAAACACATAAAAATAAAATGGAAATACTTGTGATAATTATCCATCCTAGCACAAGTTATTTTTTTTTAAGGACAAATTTTTGATGTAGAGAAACAACAATTCATAAAGTTTTTATATTATGAAACAAGTATGAAATATATTAGGTATATCCATAGCTATTGGCCAAAATATTGGAGCTTCAGTTTCCAATTTTAGGCAATATCCATTATTGTCAGACATTTGGTACTAATTTTGTTACAATTTGGCTTTGCATTGAGTACATAGAGCCATCACCATAACTTAAAACACCCTCACTGATTTTTTAATAAATTGAAATTATAAAAAAGAAGGGAAATAACAAAAATTAATTTTGAAAATAAAAATTTCTTTGTTTCCAATAGATAAGAAGCAATTTAACACATCTTGATAATCCATTTGCAGGTTTAAATTGATTAATTTAACACAATTTCCAGCCATATTACAACTTTTCATTTTTCTAAGTGATTATACTAGTATACTAATGTGTTGCAGTAAGTAAATAAAGGATTTTAAAAATTCACATAATGTTAATAAGCTTTTTTTAATCAGCTGTATTTTTTTTTCAACTAATCATCTTGAAGTTACAGAATATTTTATAAACTGAGTAACAATATCCTTTTAGAGTAGATATACAATATTATAATCCTACAAAAATTATATTAAGTAAATATCAAAATAATAACCCAGTATATTACAAGAAGTACAACACTATTGATAGAAAAATGACAAAAAAAAAACAATTCATTCTGAAACTAAATAAATAAATTCAGCAGTAAAAAAAAATTATGAGATCTTGTAAGACAATTCATAAATTTAGAATAACTGCAAAAAAATTGTATTACAAAGTATTCAAAATCAATCTCAAACCCATTTTGAAGCATACTAAATTTTTAGTGAAGGGCACTCTATCAAAACTTCCTAGTTAAGATGTTTAAAATAATTAATACTAATTTTTTATTTTTTCTGTAGCTAAATAAATAAATTCATTTATAAGAACAAATATTACGCCTTATCATGCTAAAACAATAATCAAGACCTTAAAAAATATAAAAGTTTAAGAAATTGCCAGTTTCCAGTAAGTTTTACTTTAAGACTTTTCTAACTAGTGTATTACACCTAGATGTGAGCCCTCTTGCTAACACAAGGAAACCCTACGACATTTGTGTCACATTTAATATTCTAAGTAATGTGGGCCAAGTTTCATCTCTAGAGTCAAAACTTTATTCTAGGATATAGGATCACAAATATAAAAAATAGTGTGTAAAAATGTATATATGGCATTATATATTTAGTCGAAGCGCTATAAGTTAGCGACTTTCAAGTTATAAAATCACAAAAATCTAGAAAAACTGAATTCAGCGGATGTTCTTATTCCCCAATTAACATATAAGTTTCCTATTATTCTTAAAACATTATTCATTTTGCTCGATATTAATTATTACTTAGTGTTTACTCATATTTAATATAGCTATAATATAGTAATACAAGAGAATTATACTTACAGTTAGAGCAAAGCTCCATGGGCAGGGAACTCTCGTTACCCTAAAAAACATAACGCAAAATGTAAGTCGATATCCATACAATGAAAAAGATAAATCTACTGGGTAGTAAAATGGGCTTGCCCCTGCAACTAGGCTAGGGAAAAAATCGTTCATTTGTACCTCCATAAACTGATAAAGCACATAAAATATTCTAGAATGTATTTCTGAATAATTTTAAAGGATAATTACCATGGCTAGCTCCTTTAATCCTAGTTTTTATTGACAAAATAGTTTTAATCAGCCTGACTCTTCAACTAGATGTCAAATTTTTTCAGAAAACTGCCTTGCAGCAATCGAAAATGTCCAAGGTCACAAATTGGTATAACAGATGTTCTGTTTTATCGATGTAAGTCTTTATAGGGAGTATTCAAATTATATTACACTGTTAGTAAAAAGTCCTACGACGATTTAACCAATCAGTAACCGATGTTGATCAATTCAGGAAATCGTTTTGTAGCTTTATCGACTGATTCACTAACACTCGATTTTTTCTAAAAGCTCATGTATGACTACTCTTTGTTCTTTTCCCTCATACGTTGCCCTTAACAGCAGAAGTAAAGTCGATGTTATTTACACTGATTTCCGTAACGCTTTTGACCAAATCGATCATAACATACTCTTACAGAAAGCTTCTGTCCTATTCGGCTTCTCTCACGACCTTGTTTCCCTTTTGAAATCCTACTTATTTAATCGTAGTCAGTTTGTGCAAATAGAAGAATATAAATCTGCTAGGTTTACCCCAACGTCAGGTATCCCCCAGGGACACTTCTCTTTAATATATTTATAAACGATCTTGCTTCCCAGTTGGATTGCCACAGACTGGCCTATGCTGATGATTTATAAATATTTCAATGCATTGATTTTGTTGCAGAATGTTTGTCCCTTCAGGCCAGTATTGATATGACCAGTCAATGGTGTGTGGCTATTAAGTTGGATCTTAACATGTCTAAATGTAATGTTGTTTCTTACTCCCGGACAAAAAATCCTGTTCGGCTTAATTACCATATAAATAGTTCTATCGTTAATAGATGCTTTACTGTGGCGGACCTGGGTGTCGTCTTCGATTTGAGTTTCTCCTTTATTCACCACATTGATCAGATGGTTGCTAGCGCATCTTGAACATTGGATTTTATTCTGCGAAACTGCAAACCTTTTTTTAGCACAGCCACTTTCAAATTGTTGTATTATAGTTATGTAAGATCGAGGCTAGATTATGAATCAGTTGTGTGGTCCCCCATATACAATTGTCATGGCCTTGCCATAGAGGCCGTCCAAAGGAAATTTCTAAAATATTTAATGTTTAGAGAGGACAATATTTATCCTCAGAGGGGTTTCAATCATTATCACATTTTCGCAAGATTTAAAGAACTGCCATTGGCTGTACGTCGTAACTCCCAATCCGTATCATTTCTCTATAAGCTTCTGAAGGCGAGGATTGATTGCCAGGCATTACCAGCTTTCTCCACTGCCCTTGCTAGGGCTTCTGCACTATGCGACATGCATTTTGACGGTCTACCAACTATTCTGAGACATCTGTGCGAGATGTCTGGGTATCCTTTGTAGCTTGCTACTTTGCTATGTATATGGATAGTTTGTGAGAATATTGTATGCCTACAGCTTGTAAATCCGATATTCAAATGGTTGGTGAATTGATTTTAAATGAGTTAGTCTTAGTTTTAGATTAACTGTAGCTTTAGTTAGTTTATTTACTTTATTAGCTTGTTTTCTATGTTTAAATTTCCTGTAAGGGGGGCGTTGGCCTGTTGGAAATAAATAGCTATTTATGTATTTTCATATTATAACTTCTCTCAGTTTGATCACTCGGGACGTTTATATCCTAGAGTTTGTATCGACCTCCATTATTTAACCTATGATATCGACTTGAAGTCGACTTGATTTCAAGCGACTTTTAAAAGCCACTTGAAAAAGTGAAATAACCGCGCTTGAAAGCGACTTAAAACTTCAAGTTAAGCCTGAAGTGAAGGGGAGTTGACTTTACTAAAGTGACTTCGAAATGCGGTATTGACGGTTCAAGCTGAATTTTATAATTGCGAATTTCAAATCGGTGATCGCTGGAATATAAATGAATGAATGAATGAATAAAAAGTGGTGACACTTGATTTTTCATACCTAGGCCTGGTTGGACCTTAGACATCCTACCATGGCTGCAAGTTATTCGAGGCCAGTCGCCTTTGTGAATTTAAGTAGTCTCGCTTACTAAATTTGCCTAATGGCTCCAGATGACAATGTTTTATCTCCGAAATGTCTCTACCGCACTCCATTGAGTGCTGGGCACTCTCTGAGAACATGATCAACAGTTTCATTTTCCACTAGACACCATCTACGCATTGGGTCATTCATAATGTCAATCTTGTGAAGATGGCCTAGCAGCTGACAATGTCTTGTCAGTAATTCCATCAGAGTCCGCAGTTCTTTCGTGCAAATATGATTTAGACATTCGTAGGTTTTGGCTATGAACCAAATATTTTTTTATTGTTACATATTAGGGAAATTAAGAAAGCTGTTATTACTTTAAGTTCAATTTATTGCAGAATGTAGCACAAATTCTTTAAAATGTTCCACAAGTAGTGTTGCAAATATTGGAATGATTTTGATATTTGCGGGCGTAGATTTGAAATTAATTTTCAACCCAGATTCAAGTCAATGAAATAAAGGTTTAAAAATAGTTTAAAAGTCGCATTACTTTCAATTTGGCTTGAAGCCATCAATTTAAACGTGATCAATGATAACTGACTGTAAAAAATACGGATGTTGCACTTATCAATCTAAACCCCTTACTGTCAACTTATACCATGTTAGTGAATTAGGGGGTGGAATTTAAACAAACCTAAACAAACTTATCATTATAGAGAGAATGATAAATAAACTTTAATACTATATGTCGCACTTACAAAATTCTGATTTTGTTTTACTCCTTGTGTTTACGAGTGTAACCCGTTGATTTAGGAAAATTAGATTGGTGGTCGTTCCCATAGTGAGAGAGAGAGGAAAAAGAGTGAAAGCAGTGATCTTCTCTCTTTCTAATTAGCGGCGAATGGAACCACGTGATCTCAAACGCGAATAATATTCTACGTCTAGTTCTGTGCTCCGTCCATTAAGATAGACGATTACTGCTTTCACTCTTCTCCATCTCTCGCACTGTTTAAACGGCCGGTTATGGGGATGCGCAAGCTAGTCTCTCGTAAATCTATAGTTTAACCATTTAATACTATATTTTAAATTGGACATAGTATTCTACAAGGTCAAAAATTATTTGCAATAATGACATGAATTCTCTTTGCCAACGTTTTATGTTTTACGCTAGTTCGTATGCTCTCGCCTGAACACACCCTTAATCTTAAAGATTACTCCGAGACTAATGTTCCGGGCTTCGAGCTACAAAGGGAATATATGAAGAGTCCAGAACAAGAAAGTTAGAAGAGATGTTTTTGAAGAAGCCTTGAACAAGAACATTTCTGACAAGAACGTTACTTTCAAAGCACTTGCTGATCTGTGTATTGTGATTCTACCTATAGTATTTTTATCTATGATTATGATGTTGATCCTTGAAATAAACTTGCCCAAAGTTTAATGTTAGCCAGTGTTGGTTAATTCGAATCATTCTGATTGAATCGGCTAGGACTTAATTGGGCTTTTAGAGACATATTAGTTGATAAAAACGAAATGAAAACATTGAAGTGAAATATGACCTAGATCATGTCGATGTATAAATCAGATATACTTTTTTAAAGTTTTAATTCAGTCGGAGTGTTAATTAGGTCTAGGTAATCAGGTTTAAGACACAAACTAAATTAGTATTATTGGTTAATTGCATTGATTTAAATCTCGTAACCTACGACTATGATGTATAGAAGCATATAACTTATTAATTTAATCGCTTCTCGATTAATCCAACATTTACTTCCTCATGCGTTTAATTAAAACAATTAATTTTATGAGAAAATAAAAATAATAATAAAGATGGAAAATTCTGGAATTTAAATTATATTTAAATTGAACCGCGAATTTATGTATTCATTCTCGAACATTAACCATAATTAAACTCTATCTATCTTTTTTATCTGATAGCATTCGACAATAGACTAGAAAAAGATAAAGACACTCTATTGCTGGAATTTTCCAGAACCATTCTCCATGAAAAGTTGTCAACTGTCAGCTTTCATTTTATTTCTTGTCGAGATCATTCTTAATTCAGCATTGGCCGGCACGTTTAGAGAACAAAAAAGTCTTTTAAAAAAGCGCTTGTATCCATTCCAGCAGCATTTACTGTGATAGTAAAAGTTATTATTTATCTTGTGATTATTCGATATAAAACAGGATAACAACCGCGATGTCTGTAATAGGGATCGACTTGGGCAACGAGTCCTGCTATATTGCCGTTGCAAAAGCGGGTGGAATCGAAACCATCGCTAACGACTATAGTCTAAGGGCTACACCGTAAGTAGTTTATAGTTTAATATTCAATAAAATAAGTAATTGTATTTTTTTAATTTCTCCTTTATATCCCCGATAAAACCTTGTAAATTTCACCTTGACAGATTTATTCCCTATAAGGAGCTTTTTGCTCCTACACTGTTAATGTATATTCGTTAAATTTCTATTAGGTATCTTCGTGAATTTTACTTTTTTGCACAATATTTTAAGCGCCCTTTTATCTAAATATTGGAGTGGAGCTAAATTTATGTTATAATTTTTGGCTTCAATTTTAGAAGAAATCATTTTTTTTAACACTAGTGTTACTGCAGTCACTGAGTAAAATTGAAGTTAGTCTGTAACACTAAAACTAGGAATAAGTAAACTTGATGGAGACTTATAATGGCAAATTCATTACAAAAGAGCTCTCCTTTTCCAGGAACAATTTGTTACCATAGTAATAACCAACTTTGTATTATGCCAGTGTTTTGTTAAAATTAGTTCTGTAACTTTTAAAAACCATTATCATAACTGTTGTCATGGTAGCTACATAATCATTTCCTAACATGACATCACAAGGCATTGATGTTAATTATTTAGGGAGATACTACTTAAAGCCTGAAAAGGGGTATAAATACTTAATTTGTGAAAAAGGATCATTACTTGTTTAATCTTTAGCCCCTAATTTACTAACATGGTTTAAATTCAGAACCAGTCTAAGTTAACAGTAATTTAAATTGACATGAACAATAATAAGTCAAGCAAGTTTTGAATCTTCAAAATACAATCATAAAAAAATTGTTTTTTCTTATTACGTGACTTGCAAAAATGGATAATTTTATTTATTTGCGGGGCAAAAAATCTTTCCCTTACATATTTCAAAGCTTTATCGCTAAGTTTTCATTCTTAATATCCTTAAATATGCATTCATTTATTGACATATGTAATATAAATTGTGAGATATTAAAGATACCAAATGTAAAGGTGGTTCTTTAATTTGAGATAATTAACTATCTTGTTCTTATTTAACACTGGATGAGGGACAAACAACTTGCAGATATTACACTGGGTAACTTTTCTCTTTGAGTATGTACAGTAATACAGGCATTCATGGAAGCTCTGTTATATTTGGTACAAAGAGCAATAAGATCAGAAATCTAGTTGAAGTTAAATGCATGAGCATTAATTTTATGTGTGAATCTGGCTGTTATAGGCTTGTTTGTAGAGAAATCACCAACCAGAATTTAGGAAAAAGACAGTCCAAAATTATTTTTGAACAATCTGATTGATGCTGATTAGTTTATGGTTGTTTTGCAAAAGGAGCTATTACTATGTCAAGAGTACAATCAATATAATGAGTAGACTTTTTATCAAACATCCTCAATAAAGTTTCTAGTATTTAAGTGATCTTGATTGACACAGTAATGAATAGGTTTCAATGAACATTAGTATCAGTATGTTTATATCAATATCTTGAAGCTTTTTTGAGTTTAAATGGCCTTTAAAAGCCCCTTGAAAAAAAGAAAAATAAATGTGCTTGAAAGTGACTTGAATAACTTCAGACAAGCTTAAATGAAATGGGATTGAATTTGCTAAAATAGATTCAAAATGCAATATAAATGGTTTGAGCTGGATTTAATTGTTGCTAACTTCAGATTGGTTATCATGCAGACATACAATTTTGACATTTTGGAACCAAAAAAACCTGTTTATTTTTGTATTCTATGAAAATTAAGTCAAACTGTTACCTTAAGTTCAATTTATTTACAGTTTGTGACAAAAACTCTCCAAAATATTCTATTAGTAGGAAGTTAGGCACAAACGCAAGCAAAATAAGTGGTTTGAAAGTGGCTTTAAATTAATTTTTAAATTTGATTCAAGTCACCTAAATAAATGGGTAGATTTAAAATTAGTTTTAAAGCTGGTTCACTTTTAATTCGGCTTGATATAATCAATATAAATGTACTGTATTAAATTATTGGTGGACATGATATGAAATGTTAATAATTTGTTCTGCTGAGCTTTCTTATTCTTGCTAAATCCTAATTATTAATAAATGTTAAGAAACGTTTTTAATTATTTTGTTAAAGCAATTCGGCAAAAAATTAAATTTTTACATACAAATTTTCAACAACTGATTTCATTGGAATTGATATCCTTAAATCTTCTTTTTTGACTCCTTTCTCGATCCCTGCCAGTAATCTGTTATGATATTTATGTCTTATATTCCAAAGGATAAAAGAGTTTTTCTTTCCACTTATTAATAATTCTACAAATGTGTCACTTATTTAATATGAATCGTTACATTATTAGTTTTAAAAACAGAAGATGAAAGTTGAAAATCATAGTTCTTGAGTTTAGACCATGTCAAATTGGAATTATTATCGGACATTTCGCCTACGATTGCATGAGGCATCTTCAGGGATCTTTACTCCATGAGATTAGAATACTGTTCAGTGTCAGCGTTACAATTTTCTGCCCTTGTTTTCACAAACTGTGTCTGAATTATAACAATGTTCAACTAAATATTTACAACTCTTTAATGTTTACTTTTTTAAACTTCAAATATCACTAACTTAAATCCTCTTTACCTGTTTATATGCACCTATAGAATTTACTCAAAAGTCTAGGAATTCCACTAGCTACAGTGATGACTATTGATATAATATTTCTATAAGAACTGTTGTGAATACACGCTTATTTTTCGACAAAATATTGAATTTCAAATTTAATATTGCCCCAAAACTTCCTAAATAAAATAATCTAAATAATACGCCATACTGTGCTAAAACTACAATTTTTCGATTGCGGGGAAACCCAGAGAATAAACGGCACGGTGGCGGTTTGATTCAGTGCTTCCCCGAATTCAGAACGCGACGTCACCATTACTATAAAAGCGAAAAGACAGCGGCGTAATTAAGGACATTACGGGTTGCTCTCTTAGAGTCAACTTGTCCTTTTTCCAATTGAGCTTAGCTCTTGGGGGGTCACGAAATTGTTCGTTTATTAGGACAAATCGTGGTTCTTAAAGTAGGTTGTCTTGGACAACATAAATTCTTCTGATAGTAAAGAACGTGCATGTGTCTTACATTACTAATATAGAAATTAAAATGACCGTCGATAAAAAGGCGAGGTTAGTGGCGCGTACGAATTTTTACATTCACGGGAGAGGTAAATAATTCGGGATACGGAGACTAAATTTTATTTAGTAAGGGTCTTGCCAATAAATCAAAGCGATCGTACGTTTGGTTTAGTCGAGTGTAATGCTCGGCAGAGCTAAACAACAATAGATTGCTTGCCAGTCCTGAAGGGTTTAGTAATCCAGAAAAGCGCGTTCTGATTTTAAACATTATTACCAGAACGTGACAAAGTGGAGAAAACCTGATATTGACACTGCGACTAATAGTCAACTCTGTGTTGACTATAAAGTTATGAATACCGATCTTGACAAATCCGGAACGTGACAGTGGAGAGAAAATAATCCCGAACTTGACTTGCGGAAAACAGTACTGAATTAAAAAAAAAAAAAAAACAGTGAATAAAAAGTTAACTAAGAGTCGAGGACGAGTGTTACTTGATAACCTCTTCCTAATTGGCTCATTCCTTAGAAGTGTTTCCTTGTAAAAATAAATTTTAATCAATCTTCATTAACTCTTGAGCTTCACTCATTCCCCTTCTATCCCGGTGAGCGAGAAGAAAGGTGAGGCGGCTAGTCGGGAGGTTCGGCGGGACTTCACCAACAACCCCTGAGTTGTGTTAAAACTTAGGTTTTACACAAATAATTGATAATGAGGAAATTCTTAAAATAAATTAATACCGATGGAAACGAACTTCCACGTTTCCTGAAGGATAAAATTAATCCAATAAACCCGGTATATAGGTCCATATTCTCGGAGATGGGCACAAAAATACCGAAAAATAGCCAGATGCAGTGACGTCTCGTTAGAATCAAAAAATAATTAAAAGCTGCGAAAGGTAGTTGAAAGAGACCCTTGGAGAAAATCAACTAAGATTCGGTAAAATTCAAAATACGTTAATACGACAGAACACATTCGAATTCGGGCAGTTCTTCGTTACAATATTTCTGTAAGGCCAAATTCCCCTACTCGTTCATTATTTTACATTATATAATATTAATTTATGAAACTTTGTGAGTGAAAACTGGACTAAAATTCATTTTCTAGTTTGAGAGTAGCCAGGAAATCTTGTATAGATGTTTATCTTCTATTTAGGTCCACAAAACGGCAAAAACTGTAAAATTTACGATAATTGGGATCTTTTATTGTTTGATTTCTTATTTGATTAAACCAGTTTTGCTATAAATATTAACGATTTTTCCTGGTAATTAGCATATATGAAATATGTTCTGTTTATCTTTAGCTTAAGATAATGAATCTTTTATCTCTCCTTGCATCATATAATAAATAAGTTTCCTAAGGACTCTGAATTATGACTTTTAACCATTAAAAAATGTTGATTTATTAATAGTATATTTCTCTGAATTTTGTGGTCTGAATCATTAAGGCCATAGCAGTAACTTTTTGTTAATATTTATGATTAAACATTGATGTACCTTAACTATACAGGGTATTCCAGTTAGAATGGTAGGCGTCGATATTTTGGAAACATTTAAAATAAATGGAAGTGGTATAATTTTTTCTCATGTTTAACTAGAAATGTTAAAATATACTATTGAGCAAAAATTAAAAATTGGCGGATTTTCCAAAAGTTTCAGAAAATCGAAAAAAAGTCAATTTTAAAATATGGTGAATGATATTGGAGGATAAGTTCAGCCAATGAAAAAATAGTTATTAAAGGTAAATTGTTATATAAAATTTACAGTCCCTCTTAATTTATTTCTGTGTAAAAAGAATGACCTTCCATTTTTAGTTTAAAAAATACATGAAGAAGTATATTATTTATTTTTGTATCAAGTGGTAAGAGTTAATATTAAATAAGTTTTTTCTAGATATTTAAAATGATAATCACTAAAAAATCTTAATTATTATTTCCAAAAACAGAATAAAATAAATGTATAAAGGAATGTTTTCTATGGCTAGAGATATATAAAAACAGAAAATAATCATTTCACTAAAAAGAAATGCAAATAGGATCTACAATTTTCACTACCGCTTCTGGGGCGCCTTAGTGGGTTTTTTCTTATAAAAATGTAATTTATGAAATTTTAGTTATAGAACTTATACATTTTAAGTAGTGGAACGAATGAATAAAAGTGGTAATACTTGATCTTTGATCCCACCATGGCTGCAGGTCATTTGAGGCCGATCGCCCTTGCTAATTTAATCAGCTTCATTAACTGAACTTGCCTGACGGCTCCAGACGATAATATTGTGTCTCTGAAGATATAGTCATCTTCCTCCAGACACTATCTGCACATCGGGCCATCCATGATGTCAATCTTGTGAGGATGGCCTTCCAGGTAACATTTTCTGTCCATAGTCTCACCACGATTCGCATTTTTTTCCACCAGAAGGAAAAGCTCCAGGATTCAATAAATTTACTTTCCTGCAACACTTTAAGTACCCTCTTATCAACAATTATTGGAAGAAGTGGTTGAGATTCGAATGGTTCAAACGCGGACTCCATTTTTGCCAGACGTTCTTCTTCCTTGTCCTTGTCTATACCCAAGTCTGATTGTGCAGCCATTCTTTGTCAGACTATCTAGTACAGCCTTAGTAACCTAAACTTAGTACCAATATTGCGGCCTTATTATCTGATCCTATGTTTATTGTCTTATTTCTGTTTATTTCCCTCTTACGGAGATGTCCACATTACAGAATAGCACAATTTCTGCCTGAAAGGCCATTGCTTATTGTCCAAGAGAGTAAAACTTTGACTCCCGTTCTCCTACCAAACACCCTTCATCTCCAGCTCTTTCATCTTGTCTAGATCTATCTGTAAACCAGCACGATCCATTATTCAGAAGAGTTTGCTCCTCTCTGCTTGTCAAAAGTATCGTAAGCAAGTGGTTAGGTTTTAGAATCGTCGCCACGTTGTCTGTTTACACGGAGAATGATGGATATATCTCCACCATGCTTCCCCAGCTTTATGGGGACTGGGACGATTCCAGATCTAAAAAACCCTAAGCAACTGATATGTCCAACATTCTTCAAGGCTTTGTTGCTGGCTCAAGCTTCAATATGATTATTTGAGTTCCCTTGTATTGAAGGATTTTTTCAGTCAGTGTAATTGTGAACGGTCCCCTATTTTCATCTTTTTTGAAAGAGCACTACTTGGACCTTGTCCGGGTTTATTCCGAGTTCTCCCTTGTGGCACCATCGTTCCTCGATCTGGAAATACAGGAAACCGGGACGTCGTCGTAGGCCTATGTATAGAAACCAGCCTTGTTAAGTTCATCTAACAGGCTGTCTACTACAAAGCTCGACAGTAAGACGCTGTGAATAGTCTGCTTGATAAGGCAGAACCGTTGTGTTGTTAAGTTCAACATATATTAGTGTCTTAGTTGACATTACTCTGATCCCTCCAACTACTGTCGTTTCAGAATCTCGTCGTTGTAGAACCGTGCATATCGAAGATATGTTGCCAAACGTCCCCTCGATATCGACGCAAATGGACAATTCGAAAACGCATTTTGAATTCTTGTAACAAGCCTATGTAGCACGGACCTATGGATTTTCTTGCCTGATAGGCAAATTGCAAGGGATGTAAAGGACACTCCCTCCTTGATGTGTCAGGTCACCGACCTTTCCAATTTCTTTAATAAGAAGCTAGTTAGACTATGGTAGTCTGTTCTTCATACCTTAGGAATAAAGGTTACTTTTTTCTCCTTCCACACCACTGGCATGTACCTCAAGCTTTGGCACGAACGAAATAACCTTACCAGATGGCTTGTTCTAATATTGAAAGAATTTTGTAGTAAGGCTTATTTTGAAGCTTATTACGTTTATTTTCAACTTACCTTAATATCAGGCGAGGCTTAAAAGTTATCAAATTTTTCTAAAATGAAGGGAATCCAAAAAAATTTAAGTATTGAAATAGGTAACAATGGGGCTTCAAACTAAAATACTGTATAATGAAAAAAAGTAGTATAAACCATTAAAAACACCAAAAGAGAAAAAAGTAATGGTGAAAACACCCCATTTGGAGTTTATTTGCCACTTATTATAGTTCTCACAGACAAAAAGTTTTGATGTGAAGAAAAATAGTAGAAATGCATTAGGAAATGTCGATACTTTTTAGTATCCCATTATTACTCCTTCACAGACTCCGTTTAGGATATTGTTAAGTTCACTTCTATTCAGTTTTAAGATACTTTAAAATAGAACGCATTGCTGTAAAATAGTATTTAATTTGACAGAAACCTATTTTATTTGAGAGGATTCAAGCTTTAGCTAGTATTTTTGACCATCCTTTTTGATAGTACATCATTAATAAATATATTTCATTTAAAATAAGGTGTTACTCCCATGCCGGCCTTTACTACAATGCGAGAGAGGAAGAAGAGTGGAAGCACTAATCTCGCTTTCTAATGGACGGGGCATAGAACCACACATACAGTATTATTCGTGTTTGGAGTCACGTGGTTTTCTGTGCCGCCAATTAGAAAGAGAGGAGATTACAGCCTCCACCATTCCTTTCTCGAACTGCGGGAACGGCCGACATTGGGAACATGCAATCCAGTATTTCCTAAATCTAAGGTTACTCTACCTTCCGATTAATTGTATTATGGAACTTCCTGTAGAACCATATTTACTTTGTTTTATATTTTAATGTTATCATCAAGTTTATATGTGCTTGTAATCTGTTTGTCCATGTAATATAAGAAGAAAAACATCTATCCAAAGAATGATCATGTGAATAAGTTCACTGAGTTAAAACTTCAACGTGATACGCGACTATCAGCTGTTCTGTTGAACACTCTTATATAATTTATTACTGACTATAAATCTGTTGTTTTTTATTTATTGCAATTATTGTATTATAAAATAATTCCCTCTTTATAGGTCATACATTGCTTTTTCTGGAAAGAACCGGATTCTTGGCGTTGCTGCTAAAAACCAACAAGTTACTAACATGAAGAACACTGTTTACGGTTTAAAAAGACTTTTAGGGAGAAAATACAGAGATACACATGTACAAAGGGAGTTGCAATGGTTACCATTTACTGTTGTCGAAGAGAAAAATGGTAATATTGGTATAAAGGTACGCAAATAATATATTTGTATGCAGTTTGGTGTTTAAATGTTATTGCTTTATTGTTTGTATCAAAAAACAAAATGAAGAGCTCAAATTACTTCCATCTTTTTTCTGTATTGTGGAGTTTTTATGATATTATATTTATTTAATTCTAGGTTCACTATCTAAATGAAGAACACACTTTCTCCCCAGAACAGTGTTTGGCTATGTTACTAACAAAACTTAAGGATACAGCCAGTGTAGCTTTGCAGACACCCATTAATGACTGTGTAATTTCTGTACCATCCTACTTTACAAATAATGAGAGAAAAGCATTGCTTGATTCTGCTGCCATTTGTGGTAAATATTTCGCTTTCATCGCTAGAAATTTAACTTTATTTATCTAATAATTCTTTAGGATTTTTTTTTGGTTTAATTAATATATATATATATATATATATATATATATATATATATATATATATATATATATATATATATTAGTTTAAGGAGTTTAAATTGTGAAATTCACTGTTGGGTCAAAAAAAGTTATCATTATTTTATATAATAAGAAATAAAGACTACAAGAAAAAAACAAAATACAAAATTATAATAAAATGAATTGTTAGAGTTTGAACTTCTAGATTTTTTGTTTTCAAAATCTGCCATTTTAATGTATTAATGTAAACAAACCTACTTAATGGTCGATTGTCGTTTTTAATTCAAAGCGATGGTTCTTTTTTATAAGGCACCCTTTGTTAATCAAAGTAATAAATCAAGTTAGAAATGACATGAAATCAGTCACAGGGTTGATTTATATGACTTTTATCAGTTGATATCGCATTGGTTAAAAATCAGGATCGGACTTTAAATTTATTTCACCATTTTATATAAGATGATTCCACTACTGTTAGACTACCGTCATATTTCCCTGGTACACTCCCAGAGTGTTTGTGTAGTGGTGTCGTGTTCTTGGTACTGCTCCCGAATAGTCCCTCAGAGCCCTATTTTGGGGCCAGTATTGTTTTTACTTTATATAACATATCCTTATATAGTTTAAAAAAATTTTTAAAGCGATATCTATAGTGCAAATTTTAACTTCTCACTGTTCTTGTGGTCTTAAATGTGAGCTTACTGTAGTTTAACGGATACTTTGGATTTGTTTGTTTATTGTTTGGTATTTTTTATCTGTTTGGAAGCTTGTTTGTAAGTTATAAAGTGTTGCAAATTTTAAATTGGTTTGACCGTTAGTAAAACATTTATTTATATAAACCGCCTGGAGGCCGATTTTGGGCTTGGTGGAGTCCGCTAGTTTCATGACGTTTTTAATTCAAAGCGATGGTTTTTTTTTATAAGGAATCCTTTTTTAAACAGTCTGGTTTTTGTATAATCAAAGTAATAAATCAGTTTAGAAATGACATACGAGATCAGGGACAGGCCTGAGTGGTTTCGGTTTATATGACTTTTATCAGTTGATATCGCATTGGTTAAAAATCAGAATTAAACTTTAAATTTATTTCACCATTTTATATAAGATTATTCCACTGCTGTTAGCCTACAGTCATATCTCCCTGGTAGAATTCAGAGTGTTTCTGTAGTGGTGCCGTGTTCTTGGCACCACTCTTGAACTGCCCGTAGGGCTCCATTTTGGGTCCAGTATTGTTTTTTTTTTTTATATAAACCGCATGGAGGCCGGTTTTGGGCTTGGTGGAGTCTGCTAGTTTGATGACGATGTTTTGATTGTGCTTGCCGGTTTCAGTGCTCGTGATTTGTCCCTGGCTTCCCCGGTTGCAGTGGAGGCAATGAGGCTTTGGTGCTGTAAGTCACCTACTACACTTACAGCAGATAAAAGTGGTATATTTTATTGTCAGTAAATATGACCTAATATCGGGAATATAAAATTTTTCAGATTTGTAATTAATAGTAAATAGTTACAACGGACTTATAGGCAGACTTCGACACATTTTGTATGTTGATACAACTAGAGCCTTCTACTTTGGGCAGGTACAGTCGGCGATCGGCTATGGTATTTGTTTTTAGGAAGCATTGTAGGACGCTATTAAAACATTTAAAGCGTAAAAACATAATCTTAAGTGTATGGTAAAGTTGCATCTTGTAAGCATTATTTTCAACAAATGGGAATATTAACTATGCCGTCTTTATATTTTTATGCACTAGGAAGTTTGTTAAGGGGTAATACCACTGTAACTGCCGAAAAATGGAGCTACTTTTGACAATTTTTTTTTCGGGAGTGTGGAAAAGAAGTAGGAAGATTTTTTTCAGAGGGTTCATTCAGCACACATTGAAGTATAAAAAAAAATTATTATTTTGATTCAAAATGGCGGCGATAGAGCCGATCTTCGAAATCACCTTCTTTATAAATTGAAAAACGGGCGAAAACATTTTGCGTGAACTATGAGTCCTGGAACAAAAAACAAAGAAAATTTATAGTTTATATATAATTGATTTCCCGATGTAGAAATGGCGCACTTTTAAAAAAAATTAGTTGATTTTCGGTCAAAAGTAAAACAATTAATTGTTTATAAAAAAGTTTACATCCAATCAAAAAACGGCTATGTATCTGGGAAGATAATATGAATGTTAAAATTTCAGATCGATCGGTGCAATAGTGTTTGAGTAACGTTTTCGCACAGTTTGAGAAAAACGCTTTTAAAGTTTTACATGCGTACACATTTATTATATAGAATTGTCGCACTTGCGGACTTCTAGCACACCTGGTGGTTTTCTGTGAAACTGTAAGACCTTTTCACTCTAAGGTAACAGGCCCACTTACCATTTCGACAGGTAACGGTAATGCAAAGCAATATCACGAAGCGCGCAGGGGATGCGGGCGGTGCGCTTCGTGCTTAGTCGCGCTAGAGGTGTTGCCGCAAAATCGAGATTTCTACGTTCTAAAATTTTTTTTCGCTAAGGGACTAATTGGATATTATTTTTGAATACCTAATAGTTCATTCAAAGCAATGAAGAAAATTGATTTTTTTCATCCTACTCCAGTGGTATTACCCCCTAAGAGAAATTGAGACTTGTTTCAAACCAGTAGGGACAACCATTCGTATAGTGTGAAAATGAACCCTAAAAATGGTGATGATCTTACTATTACCAGGCATAATACACTTTTTTCGAAAACGGCCCATCCTATATGGCCATTAAGGCATTTAGAATGTTACCCATCAACATAAGACACTCTCTTCGGCAGATATATATCATTTTCTTTTGTCTTTTCTTGGTTTAGGTTTTTTATTTAATAAAAAGTCAAAAACAATTTGACGTTTCGCCCTTTATTTAAGGCATCTTCAAAAATTTCTATTTATTGATCTTCCCTGATATTTTGCTTATTTATTAATGAATCGATTAATAAATAAGCAAAATGTCAGGGAAGATCAATAAATAAAAAAAAAAATTTTGAAGATGCCTTAAATAAAGGGCGAAACGTCAAATTGTTTTTGATTTTTTATTAAATAAAGAACCTAAACCCAAGAAAAGACAAAATAAAAAGAAATTGATATAATCTATGGCTCAAGAATCTGGAATATATATATATATATATATATATATATATATATATATATATATATATATATATATATATATATATATGTATATATATAAATAAATAAATAACAAAATTGTTAAATTATATTAAAATATTGGTTTCTTATCCGTTGTGCTTTGACGTTGTTCGACATATAAGTGATATCGTTGGCATTAAAAAATATTTTCAAATAGATTCCATAAAAGATTAAAGTATAGGCAAAACCATTTTTTATCTATTTATTTGCACGCAAAATTATTAACGAGTTCAAATCAATAGAATAAAATAATAATTTAAGCAACTTTGAGCTGCTATTAGGCACAACAATAATGTAGTGTTCTAGGGATATTTCGAACTCCCTATATCACATTTCGTCATTCGATACTTTTAATATAGCACAATTAAGATAGCCTTTTCAGGTAATTAATACTTTAATATTATTTATGTTTAACCTATAAATGCAAAGTTATGGCTAGGGTTCCGACTTGGGACCAAAATTAAGTCTGAAAAATTAAATATGCTCCTAAATGAATCACATTTTTAAACTAAAAGTGAAAACAAATGAGGAAAACTTAAATAATCGATTTAAAGTTTTAAATAAGTTAGTCAAGACGTGATTGTAGTCCCACGTTGGTATGCTTCTAATTCTCTGAATAAAAACATTACATTAAGTAAAATTAATTTCCAATTTTTATTTTTAGGCTTAAATGTACTTAGATTATTTAACGAAACGACAGCCACTGCTCTTTCCTATGGTATTTATAAACAGGATCTCCCTGCTCCGGAAGAGAAACCAAGAAATATTATTTTTGTTGATTGTGGTTATGCTTCTCTTCAGGTTTTCGCCTGTGCATTTAACAAAGGGAAATTAAAAATGTTAGCTACTGCGTCAGACCCGTATTTAGGTGGCCGAGACGTAGATAGGCTTTTAGCAGATCATTTTGCTGCTGAATTTCAACGGAATTATCATGTTGATGCTAAATCTAATGCTAGGTAAGTCATATATTATTAAAAAATTTATTTTAAATGGTCATGAAGGCCTTGAGTACGACGCTATAGCGAAATACTTTTAGATAGTAAAATAAAATTAATTTTGATGATTGGCCTGTATATTATATAATATATATTATATAATATATATTACATATCTTCCATCTGAAAACAAAAAGAATATAAAATGTAATTATAAAAATAATAATAATCATTTATTTCTCCAATTGAAAATTATTACAATAATTTAAGATACTGTCAAAATATACAATAAATACAACTATACATTTTATTACTACTTCTTAATATCTTCTCTATTCAAATACAACTAAACAACTCTCTTAAAACGCATATCCTATTCCTATTTATATACCTATAGAACCTCCTAGAACTAACAAAAATATACTAACATAACAGTTGAGAACTATCTAGAAATGTGACTCATCGATATAATATTCCTTTCGGCACGTTATAAGAAAGATGACTCGTTGCATCGGAATATTTGTATACGAGGGCGTATCAAAAAGTTTTTCCTAATCCTCCATAACAATAGGAAAGAATTTCTGTTATAAAATCCTTACATTTTTTTACGGTATTATTAGAGATAAAACTATGTTCGCAAATATTTGAATTTTTAAGCTTATCTATAATACACACAATATCATTTTGCACACAGGAGATTAAAAAAAAATATTTTTTTTTGCAAAGGAACATTTTGATAAATAAATTCCAAATCCAAAGGTTAATCATCATTAGCTAAATCAAATGGTGTATTAAATCGTTCTGCTATTTCATTATCCAATAGCTGATAACCATCAAAATTTCAACGTTGCCTTACACTTATTTTCGGCGTTTAAGGGGTAACACCACTATCTCATTGGAGAGCCAATTAAAAAAAAAATAAATAAATTTACTTTGTTTTTGGTCCCAGGTCTCATAGTTCACGCAAAATGTTATCGCCCGTTTTTCCATTTTTAAAAAAGGTGATTTTAAAGATCGGTTTTGTCGCCGCCATTTTGTATCAAAATAATAATAAAAAAATTTTCTTTATACTTCAATATTTGCTGAATGAACTGTGAATAGAATTTTTCTACTTGTTTTCCATACTCCCAGAAAAAATTGTCAAACTTAGCCCTATTTTTCGGCCGTTAAAACGGTGTTACCCCTTAAGATTTTCAAGTCATTTTTACGAATGTACAGCTTTAGTTTTTCTCTGTAAATCGCATTCAGTTCCCTACCGACATTAAGGTATTTCTTGTCATACCTGCTCTATCCCACAATTTTGTATGTTCAAAATTTGACTTTTAACTGTTACCTATTCATCAATATTTCCCATTATAAAATCTGTACCACCACAAAGTATTTAACACTAACTATTTTTTAATTTTCAGAGCTTACCTTAGACTTTTAGCAGAAGTTGAAAAAATTAAAAAACAAATGTCAGCTAACTCTACGACTTTACCGTTGGCCATCGAATGTTTTATGAACGATAAGGACGTAAAAAGCACAATGAAGCGGGCGGAAATGGAAATAATTTGTGCTAATTTGTTCCAGCGTGTCGAAGAGACGATGAAACAGTGCTTACACCAATCAGGTATATTACAAATCGTGAGAGTTTTGTATGTAACTTTATTATTACTAAAACTCAGAAGTGTCGAGCGACAGCATCCCGCAAAAGTTTTTGTTGCAGAGGAAGAGGTTTATATTCAGTTTTTCTCGAGTATCTTAGACACCATCAATTTTTCAAGAGAAAAAGGTTACCAAAATTAGCTCATAAAATTTGGTGCAGAAAAAACTCTTCGACCTAGTCATATAAATAATTGGTTTCGAATAAAATGTGCCAGCTCTTGTTTACTTTTTGATTTAACTTCAGTAGTTACAATTTTCTATGCTTTGTTTTGTGTAAAACTTATTAACTTTTTTGTTAGGCGTCCTGATACCAGAAGTGATAACTATTTAATCAAGCCATTCTTGCTGTTGCATGCACCATGCAGCTGTGTGTTCTGTTTACATTTTTGCCAATATTTCGAGAATGAGTTGCAAAAACTATTAATTATGTTATCGAGTCTTTTTCTACACTCAAAGATAATACTTCTATTACCTTCAATATGTAGGCATATAATAAAATGATGCTATCAGTTAATTTAAGTATCATAGGTTGACTCTGTATCAAGATATTAAATAATTTTGATTTCTGATGCAGACGCCGTTCCTAGGAAAGTATTTCATCTAAATGGGTAAATGATCATAAATCTTTTTGTCGCTAATATCGTGCAGTTCCAACTAATTTTGACCTCTTGACCACAAAAACTATCTAAAGTGATGTATTTTTATTATTACTATACTTTAGACCTACATACTAATAAATGATCAACATTTTTTCCAAAATAATTTCATAAACACAACCACTCAAAAACTTATTTACAATATGTGCGAAAAACGCTGAAAACAAATGTTAATGACATCTCTGATTTGTTAACTGTGAAGCTTTATATTTACTAAACAAAAAGCTGCAAAGAACTGATAACACATCACTAAGTAAATCAGATAATGACACGACTTGTTTTGTTTTTCCACTTACCTTCACATCACCGAAAGTGATTTAACTTACGGAAATTCAACACAGTGCATTGGCAGTAGAATTAACAAATATTAAAAAAAGTGTGGGTTTCAGGATGACCCCCTGGGGAACCCACATATTATTGATACAACTTCAAATGAAGTATAGGAACATAGATATTTTTTACAGTTCATATACTCATTTTTTTAAATTTTTAACTAGATCTAGAACCTTTTCAATAATATACTATTTAATGTGGATTATGTCTACTAGGAACACCATATGAAGAAAAAAGGCGCCTAGTATTTCCCCTGCATTGCCATTTTTTCACGAACTACAAATTTGTCACACATTCTACTTCAAAACCATAAGTTATATGAAAAGAGTCGAACTTTTCTGTAGCAAGTTTTATAAGCTGTGATTTTGATAATAATCTTAAAAAATTTGTGTTCTTCGAGATAATTGCCTCTTTTCGCTATATAAAAAGTTTTGTGGGGTTCTCTTAATGGGAACTAATAAGATTTTGTTTACAGCCTAAAAAATCTAGCTTGTTATTAATTTTTTTTTAATTTTTCCTTAAAATGGATAATTATACTAATATAGTAAGACTTTTACCATAAGATTTTTCTCAAAAATGATTGTATAAAACTTCTTTTAACTTTAAATTTCAGGACTTAATGTAAATGACATCTATTCTGTCGAAATCGTCGGAGGTTCCTCCAGAATTCCTGCTATTAAACAGCTTATAGAAAAAGTATTTCATAAACAACCAAGCACCACTTTGAACCAAGACGAAGCTGTCGCGCGCGGATGCGCTCTACAATGTGCCATGCTATCTCCAGCAGTGCGAGTACGAGATTTCAATATTACCGACGTTCAGGTAAACAAATAAACAAATAACTATTTAAATATGGTGTTATAGTAATTTTCATTAATATTCTTTTATGGCGGCGCCGGACGAGGTCAAAGAACGCCTAGCGACTTTGACTTGAATGCATTTTTGTGGATATGGCTTACTCTTTATTTTCATTATACTCTGAAAACTAGTTAAGAAATATCAAACTCGAAATTTAATTATAAACAATACAATATTTTTTAGAATTACCCAATTCACTTAGCTTGGGAAGCAAGCGCTGGCGGAGAGTCTGCTGGTGATATGGAGGTGTTCCCTGTAAATCATGCTGTTCCATTCTCCAAAATGTTGACATTTTACAGAACTGAAGCATTTTCTATTAAAGCGTTCTATGGAGGCCACATACCTTACCCAGATCCAAACATTGGTATGTAAACTTTTTATATAGCCATCAAAATATTTTTATTTTACTTTATAAAATATAAAAAATGTTTTACACCTAAGCGAGACAGTATGATACTTGTTCAAACACAATTAAGTTGTGATCCATTGTAAATTAATTATTAGCGAGAAGATGCTCTCTCTAGAGCGAAGCTTAAAATGATGCATGTAACGGAAGATCTTTTTTAATAATTCGGGCTCACTACTCAGCTAGAATTACTTATTTTTCTAGTCCGGTCCCGAGTATTTGAATATTTACAATCTGTCAGCCCAGTATCGGACTACATCTACTGCTGCAGTGTTAGCAAGTCATATGTCATCAAGGGTGCACGGTAATGGGTAAAACGTGCAAGCTCTTGGGTGTCATATTCTGTTCTTCCCCACACTCGCAAAATGTGTCCTTTTCAGGTACTGAACTCATTTAGCCAGATTAGATTTGACAGGAGCAAGACCAGTTCGCATTCGGTTTATTATTCGCCGAGTCCTCTATTCCAACTTCATCCCACCTGGAGGATTTTTCAAGGTGGTATAGAAGGTGTTTATCTTACCGCTTATTAGGAGGAGTTTTTTGATCTTCCGAAGAAGCAGATCCAGCTGCCTGGCATAATAGAGGTAACTGAAAAGATTTCATACAGTCTCTGATTATCCCATACTTGTTTAGTCCAGTAGTAATTTGTTTTGCTTGATCTGATCTATTCCACATTGGATATGCAGTTGAGAAACGTATAGTTTCGGATGTTGTTTTTAAGACCTTTCGGTTTTGCACTCCCTTTATTCCCCAATAGTTTCCTAAGAAGGTTAATTCTTATGACGATCTTGTGGCTGGTATTTTGAAAGTTATACTTGTATGTAAGAGAGCAATCGAGCACGACTCCCAAGTGCTTAGCTTTATCAGTGTGTTCTAGGTTTTGCCCCTTCCAGGTAACATTAAGTTTTTTGTTCGTCACGTGTGTGTTTAGGTGGAATGCACATACCTAACTTTTAGCGGGGTTTGATTTTAAAGAATTTTGCTTATAATAAGCTGACATTTTTAGATACTCCTTGAGTTTAGATTCTATTTCTCTAAAATTTTTTCTTTTTACAGCAATGCACATGTAGTCGAAGTATATGAAAAAATGTTCAGCTTGGGAATGTTTTCGCTGGTCAATTGGATATATATTAGAAAGGGATGGGGCTAGTATATTTCCTTGCCATTCTTCCATGCTGGACCCGCTTTCCACATATATGTTATAACTTTAAAAATGGGTTTATTAGTAATTTTACATATTTTGTTGGATTATCCTCTATGTCCTAAGTGCACTAAAGTCAAATGGTGAAAGCAGTTTTAATATCTAAAACTCTTCGTAGACAATTATGTCTTTTTCTAATCCTTTAACAACTTATATATATCATTCTTTTCATGTCTTCATAGCATTTCGATAAACTACATATTTCAGTCAGGGGCAAACCTGAACTTCAGAAAACATCTTAAGTGCCAGTTACTTCACTGCAGTACACGAAAGAATGAACGTCCCAGTAAGAAAGAATTTATAAATTACATTAATTAAATGAAAATTAAAAAACAAGTTAATTAAAATGTCTTCAGGTTTGGCATAAAATAAATATGTTTTGATCAAAGTATTGATCCATTTTAATTTTAAATTATAAACGCGTAGAAAAGAATTGCATAAATTGTTGTGTTGTTAGTTTATTTTTAAGAAAAATGATAGTACTGTTGGTAAATTTGATGTTATAAAGCAATTTGGAGATCAGATTAATCACATTTTATTCATTTTCATACAGGTTCCTGGGTAGTGAAAGACATTCGTCCCGCGTCTGATGGTAAATCTCAAAAAGTTAAGGTAAAGGTGCGAATTAACCTCCACGGAATAATGAGCGTTTCCAGCGCTTCGTTGATCGAAGCTAAAGAATCCCCCGAAAATGAATCTCCAGAAAGCGAAAAGATGGAAACGAAGGTCGCCGAGCAGCAAAACGGCGAACAACAACAGCAGCAGCAGGCCGAAAACGATGCTCCCATGGAAGGGGAAGGGGCACCGGCGCCCGCAGAGGTAGGGTCCGGCACCAGCTGGACGAAGAAAATTTCGGCCTGGTTCAGCGGGGTACGCATTGCACGTGCCGGCGCGCTGGCCTGGCGATTCTAGTTTTGTTCGGTCCACCTGTTTTGTTTCATTTGCTTTTGATGTAATTTTTTCGTTTTTCGGAGGGCTAGATGAGTAATGACTTTTACAATTCATCATTTAAAAAGGTAGCTACTTATTTGGATAATTAAAGTGATTGTGACAGTACAATTTTCTTTAATCAGAAATTATTTCTAAAAAATTCAATATAGCAGACTCGATTTTGTCCAAAATTAATATTTAGGGGAAGGGGGATTAAAGGCGTAAATTACGCATTTAAAATTATTTTGGACAAATTAATATGGCGGACTAAAAGTTTTACCTCTTTCTATTTTGTTCAAAATTGGTACCACTGGGTTCTCGAGGGTGTAAATAACGAGTTTAAAGTTATTTTTTTTAAAATTCATTATTTGGAGCCTAACAACCTATTGTGTTACCTTTTATATTTGTTCTATGTGAATAGGTTAGTTAACTTATTTTGAGACGTACAGTTAGGCTCAGTTTATTAAACGTCACAGTACAACTTAAAATCACTAGTAGGTTAATTCAAGTTCTGACCAACCAAAACATTTGGGAACCTCTAAAAGGTCTAATAACAATTTTAGTCTGTCTAGTCGAATTTTAATTTCTGTATTGTATCTAGTTGTCTTTAGAGCACTCTCACGATGATATACAGGGTGTTCAAGAAATGTGGAACCCCCCTGCTAACTTCGTAACTACCGTCGGGAAAAAATAAACAAAAAAATTGTGGGAAATCAAATGGAGATTCTAAAAATAACCTTAACCGTGACCTTGATCGATCTTCAAGAATATTTGAAGGCTGTCTTCAGAATTTCAAGTGGGGACCTCTACTTTTAATCTCAGAAATGAATAAGCAGAAAATTTTATAACCGAATATGACCTTAGCCATGAGGTTAAGGTAAGGCATGGTCAAATGGAGCTCTTCCCAACAATATCGTTAAATAAAATGATCTCGGATCTAGCCTTAACTAGCTGGATCTTGGTCTTAAGAGGGGCAGGTCATGTAGAATGCTAAAAAAGGGGCAATTTTCATGATTGATTTTTTCCAAGAAATTTATATTTGACGTATTCTTATTATACAGGTCTTAAAAAGCAACTATTCCAAGGGATAAAAAAATAATTTTTTTAAATTTTCTAATACAAAATGGCGGAGATATTGTTGTTACTCTGAAGGGTTTCGAAACGAGGATGTTGAGATTTTATACATCCTCGCAACCTCAAAATTCAACCTGCAACATTTTGAGAAGAAACTGTTTAGAAGTGATATTTTTGCAACATGAACGTATGAAATTATGAACAACTTGGAAATTTATAATAAATTTGATGTTACGAAAAAAAGTCTAATTTTTCGAGGCAAATTTCATGTTTTGTACATTTGTTTTTTAAGTTTTTATATTAATTTTTTTGAAATTTATAGGTTCATGTTCTGGTAATTATTAATATATAGATGTATAAAAAATTGGAGCATGATAAAATAATTATTTTTTGAGTTATAGTGTTCAAAAACTTGAAAAATGATGTTTTGAGGAACACGTGTTTAAAGTTTGAGTACACAAAATTAAATGATAATTATAAATTACCGATTATTCCGCGAATCCAGCACCAAACTGTAGTACTGAGCTGAACTCTAAGACATAGTGAGAAAACGTGTCTTTACGTTTATTTTTCAAATATAACAGTGGCAGGGATTAATGTATAGCGAGATTTCCCAAGCCCCCAAGACAATACGAGCACACCTCAAGGCCATGTGCAGCTATCGCTTGGCGACTAGTCTCATACTATATCTCGAGGAGCACATTAAGTATCGGCTTGGAAACCTTTTCAACCATATTTAAAACAGTTTAAGACAATAAAAAATCAAGAATTTCATCGTTCTACATGACCTGCCCCCCTTAATACGTATTTCAGTTAATGATGTCTATTTTACTAAGAGATGGCGTCACTAATACATTTTTTGATATATACTAATGACAGTTATGGCATTTGAAAAGGTAAACATACGCCGTTAAAAGTCAGTTTATTATTAGTTGTCATTGTGCAAAAGACATAGTTCTTTATAAGTTCAAACATGTCGAACTTTCTACCAGGAAAAAACGTAGTATGTTCTTTCATTTTAAAAAAAAAAAACAGCTGCTATAAGTTATTAATTGTTGGTTGCAACTTATGGTGATAATGTTTTAACCCAAGAAACATAAACGATGATCTAAATGCTTCAAAAATGTGACTTTAATGGAAAAGACAAGGCGCATCCAGGTCAGCTGAAAAAGCAAGAATTATTGGATGAAGTCTGGCAGCAGCATTGAATGTTTCTCAATCCACTGTTTCCGAACGTCTATACGCACTGGGCAAGAAAGAAGGAAAATGGGTTCCATATGAATTAAAAGACATTGAAAGGCGAAAAACCACTTGTGAGATTTTGCTTGCCAGACAGAAAAGAAAAAGGTTTTTGCATTGAATTGCGATGGAAGATGAAAATGGATCTATTTTGACAACCTGAAGCGCGACAAATCGTGGGTAGATTAGATCCAGGCCAGCCTTTACATCACAACCAGTACGCAATATACGTGGAAAGAAGGCTTTGTTGTATATTTGGTGGGATGATGAGGGAGGTGTGTATTACAAACTATTAGAATCTGGTGAAACAATTACTGGCGATCGATATCGACAACAAGTGATAAAATTAAATGACTAATATACGTCGAAAGACATGATATAGTCGTTTTTGAATAAGACATTGCTCGGTTCATGTTGCAAAATTTGTAAAAAAAAAATAATTAGGAAAACGTTAAATAGCACGTCCTACCCTACCCGCTATATTCATCGATCCTAGCCCCTTCGGAGTACCGTTTATTTCGATCAATGCAGCAAGGACTTCCAGAACAACACTGACATTTTTACGAAGAAGTGAAAATTTGGCTTGATGAACGGTTGGCTTCAAAAAACGAACAGTTATTTTAGCGCGGAATCCATTTTGTGATAGAAAGATGGGAAAAAGTCATAGCTAAGGATGGCCAATACTTCGATTATTGAGGTAATTCATTTTGTTCTGGATATAAATGCCCAAATTTTACGAATAAATCTACATTAGTAACTGAAAAACCTATTACCTTAACTGATTTTGTCCTGAATATACCGTTAAAGGTCAAGGTAATTTTTAGATGTCCTACAACTTTTGTATTGGTCATTTTTCTCCAAAGTACCTTGACTTTTAAATAACCTTGAAGGACAAGGTCATTTTTAAGATCTCCTTCTGAGTTCCTACAAGTTATGTAGTAGATTTTTTCCTAAAGCGTTACGAAGTTAGCGGCAGGGGTCCACACTTTTCGAATACCCTCTTTAATCTTTTACAAGTGCACTCATAGAAAAAGAAACGGAAATCTAGCGTTAAATGGACATTTATTGTTTTTGACTGTCAACTTTACATATCTATAATTTGATACAACCATTTTCTTTGACCAGTATGTTTATGAATGAAGTTTGATGTACTATGTAAAAATTCAAGCCAGGAAAAATTTATAAAAGTACTCACGGCAAGTACTCTTTATCAATTTCTCTGCTTTTCCTAATTATTTCATTCACAACTCTAGCCTTCCATATTTCAGCTACGTCAATGAAAGTGCAAATAAACAGGAATTCTAAAGTTTGCCAATGTTATAAAGAAGCACGACAAGACATTGATATCAAATTTCTTATCTGGCCAACAGTTACAAATTAGGTAATATTTTTCTAAATAATATATTTACTAAAGATCTGATATGTGTTGATGTCTTCTATTTTTCCACCGATCATTTGCTGTCAGTCTTTTTTGATACATCTGTAAGGTATAAGGTCAGGCTTTTTTTTTAATACTGCAGTTTTGGTAGTGCAACAATTGTTTCAATGGAAATTATATAACTGTTAACATAACTTTGGAACATGGCCTTTTAATTAAATTTTATTTTTAAACCAGCAGTATCACTCACAATCATTATTTAAGGAATGATCATGTTTAATTATTATTCTGCACTTTCATTGACTGTTTCATCCTTTGCTTTTTTGCTGTTTGCTTTTTTTACGGACAGTCTTGTTTTATTTTAACTAATTAAAATATTACTATTATAAACTTAATTTGACGAATAAGCTTTTGGAATTTCACTTATATAGGGTGTTCCTTTTTTTAATTTGAAGTTTCAAACTAAATATACAAGCTCTAATAGTAAATTAAATTAATAGAGCAAAACTGTAATCTGCCGCTCGTAAAACAATAATTTTAAAATTTAAAAACCTTACTTGTTTTATACAGAGTTTATGACAATCATTAATCCTTTAATTATTAAACAATTAATTTTTTGGATATAATGGTGTCTCAATGATTGCTCGTAAATTAGTATCATCGCTTTAAATGCAACAATTTAGTTCGTTTATAAAACCATTTAACCCAAAAAGGAGCTTTATCACAGAAGATAATTTTTTCGATGGATCAGTTTCAAGTTGCTCTAATGCTCATTCTGATTAATTTCGCGTTTTCCTTCACAGTGGCTGATATTAAATGTGTGAAATGTGCTACGTTCACGCGTAATTGACGAGCTGTCCAATGTTCGTCACTGTATTACTCGAAAATACCAAAAGAGTTTATTCTGGAAAGTGCCTAATTCGATGTAAAAAAAAACGTGGATTTCGATCTAGACTATAAAAAAATAATAATGCTGTTTTCGAGATATAACACATTTGGTATTTTTTCAACGTCAAAATACCAAATTTTCAAAAATCGTAGAAAAATACGTCAAAAAAAACAACAATCCAAAATTTTATTCCATTCATGTTGACGTAAAAGAAACACTTCATATTCCGGATATTCCGTTAAGGCTCGACCCGGCTGCATCACGGGAAATATTGGCCACTTAGCTTTCAGTAAAAAATAGTAAATAATGTGGCTAAGATAAATTTAAATAAAATATTTTAAAGTTTCCAAATGGACCGTAAGAGGGCGTATCTTATATAAAACAGAAAAACAGCAGTTTCTCAAAAAAATCAATTATATTAGTGCCCTTTTATATTTTTGATATCTATTGCTTATCTTTTGAGACTTATGTATTTAACTTTTTGCTCTCTAAGTTTTAAAATAAAGGGAAGAAATACTGTTATTCAAAAAATAATGTAACTCTGTATTGGCTTATCAGATTTTGTGGAACTTGATCATATTTCAGAGGTAATTTTTGGAGAAATAAGTATAAATTAATAAAATATTTTTACTTTTCTAAATATGCCATAAGAGGGCGTATTTGATAATATGAAATAGAAAAACAGTAATTTCTATAAAAAATCCAATGCAAATTGTAGGTGTTATTTTACATTTATAATATCTACTATAATTATATTTTAAAACGTTCATATTTAACTTTTTGCTTTAACGGTTATAATATAGGGAGGGAAAGCAAAAAATATTGTTATTAAAAAAACCATAGTAACTCTAGATTTTGTCCGATTTTAATGAACTAGGTTTAATGATATTGTACCAATCAGCCAACAGACGGCGGTATTTATCGAAATGACTGATTTTTCCCATTTTTTCAAATATTAACAAAAAGGTTTCTTTCAAAATTACTTGTTTCATAAGATATAAAATTAGGAAAAAATCTGAAAATTAGAAGTTGATATTGTTTTTTTTTTAACCAAATTATAGGCGAAAATAATATTTTTATGAGGTTTTAAAGTCAAAAGATTATTTTTTGACCAAGGTTTTGTATTTATGTATAGAGTAGTAACCAAGTAATTGACTTACGAAGAAAAAATTAAATGAAATTAGCGTAATAAATTATTTAGAACAATAAATGTTTAAAATTACGTCCATTGCTATCTAGGTAATTGCCGAGTCTTTAACGGGTAAAAAATGTAGCAGTTTTATCTTCTGCTAGAGAACTTGACTGCATAATATGTTTTATATGACAAATCAGATCTTTTCGGGTTGTCAATCGAGTCCCCATAGGCAAAAATCTTAAAATGTTAAATTTGGAGATCTGGCTGGCCAATAAATTGTACCACCTCTTCCTATCCATCTATTTGTAAACTAGTGGTTCAAATA
The DNA here is from genome assembly GCA_034092305.1 of Diaprepes abbreviatus. Lineage (NCBI taxonomy): Eukaryota > Metazoa > Arthropoda > Insecta > Coleoptera > Curculionidae > Diaprepes > Diaprepes abbreviatus. Next base: position 927,492 of record JASJET010000116.1, read on the forward strand.
GTCTCTAACGTTTCAAGCGTAATTTAGAGGACAGCCATCGTGTTAAAACCACATTTTTCGGCATATGTCCAGTGCCACATCTTATAAAATAATAGGCAATTGATTGTTTAAGAAGTCCAAATAAATTGCTTCATTTAAACGCTTGTCAAATATAGGCATAATAATTTTTCATCTTACAATATACCACACGTCAATAGTAAATTGTTTTTGATCTATAATTTAATTTCTAAAAACAATGGTGAGTTCTTATTTGTGGCTTTACTTTCCTTATTTTAAATGTTATAAAGCAGATTATTTGCAATGACGCCTTTTCATTTAAAATATTTTGAAAAATTAATAAGGTTGACAAATAACGCCATCTAACGATTGATTGATAAAATACTATTTAAATTAATTAAATTTACTATATAAAAATTACCTTTTAAAAAAGATTAAATTCACTAAAATCAGATAAAGCACTCTAGAGTTACAATATTTCTTGAAAAACCCTATTTCTTGCATCCTCCTCCCTTTATTGGCAAAGTGAAAGCAAAAGTTAAATATGACAGTTTTAAAATATAAACGAAAAAGGATACTTATATTTACGTTCGATTTTTTGAGAAATTATATTTTTTTTTATTTCATATTATCAAATACGCCTTCTTGCGACCTGTTTGGAAATGTAAAAATATTTTATTTACTTATTTTTATTTTTCTAAAAAATCATATAAGGCAATGCAAAGTTATGGTATTTTTTGAATAACAATATTTCTTGCTTCCCAGCCCCCTTTTAAAAGTTTAAAAAAAAAGTTAAATTCAAAAATTTCAAAACGTAAACTATATATATCAAAATCAATAAAGGGCATCTACCATTATATTTGATTTTTTCAGAAATAACTGTTTTTCTATTTTATATAACTTACGCCTTTTTACAAACTTGCAAAATATTTTATCTTAATTCATCTTGACAACTTTACTTAAGCGTATTTTTTTCCGGAAGCTCAATGAACAATATTTCCCAATATACAGCAGGTTGATAGCCTTAATGGAACACCATGATATGATAGTTTTTCAAACATTACTAAACACAAATGTCAATTTTGGTGTGAATCCCTCAAGTCTACTAATACTGTGTCTGGATTATGCTATTTTGGTACATAAAAAAACTACCCAGATAGCGTCAAACTCTGATACCATAATGAAATAAACAACCGAGTTTTTAGTAGCCAAAAAAATTCTTAAATAAGGTTCTAGTTTTTAGTAAAGTATGCTCATAAAATTTTAATTAGTTAAAATAATTTTGCTGTAGGTACTTAGTTATCCTTATGTATCCATTACATTGTTATCAGTCATACTTTATTTATTTATTTATTAAATTTACCAATACATTAATGCAGGGTATGTTGCAACAAGCTTTCATTGAAAGTTCATGGCTTAAACTTCATACAAATTTTTTATAATCGACAGTTATACTGTCTAGAATGCTGATTAAATATCATTTTATCCTTTTTTTCGATTATGATAACCAAATTTTATGTTTAGTTTGAAAGTTATAGATAATGATCAAGACTGATTACAAGGCAGTTATTGGATTTGTATTAGCTTGAATGAATGAATAAAAGTAGTGACACTTGATCTTCGATGCATAGGCCTCTTTGGACCCTTTATATCACTATCTGGCTACACATTATTCGATGCTGATCGCCTTTGTGAATTCAAGTAGCCTCCTTCACTGAACTTGTCTAAGGGCTTCAGGTGACAATATTGTTCGTCCTGAATGTCTTTGCCTCAGTCCGTTGAGTGCTGAGCACTCTCTGAAGACATGATCAACAGTTTCGTCATCTAGACTCCATTTCCTCCTCTGGTTATCAATGACGTCAATTTCTAGGAATGAAAATGGCTTTACAGGTGACAATGTCTTGTCAGTATTCCCACCACGATACGTTTTTTTTTCTTTCCTGGGAGGGGAGCTCCCTAGTAAGTCGTGCGTTAGGTCCAGTTATATGTACTCATTCCAGGAGCTTTTCTCCACAATTCAATAAATGTACTTTTCAGCAATAATTTTAATTTCCTTTTGTCGACGTTAATTATAACAGGTAGAATTGGTTGGGATCCATTGGATTCAATTGCGGACCTTATCTTTGCCAGACGATCCGCTTCTTCGTTCCCGTGTGTACCCGAGTGACCCGGGACCCATACAAACCTGATTGTGCAGCCGTTCCTTGTTATTCAGTACATCCATGCACTAACACTAGTCGCGAAGATTCAGTGCCAGTATTGCAGTCCTATTGGCTAAGCATTTGTCTATTGCCTTTTCTCTGTTTATGTTTTGCTCGCCATGGACGGCCACACTGCAGAAAAGCATAAATTTCCGCTTGAAAGATTGTCGCATGTTGTCCGAGAGAATAAAACTCTTTGGCTCCCGTGCTCTTAACAAATACTGGAATCTGTTAAACACCAGGATTGAGTTCCCGAAAGAGTTTACTCCTCCCAATCCTCTCTGCTTACCACAAGTATCTAAAGAGAGTGATTGGGTTTCAAAACTGGCATCAATCTTTCCCAGCCCCATGAGTAACTGCCAATTCCAGTTTATCTTTCATTGTTTATTAAGTATAAACTCGGTGATTTAAAATTTTAAGGCAGTTCTTGCGTAAGGTTGGGTATATGAACACTGAATCAGCTAAGATACCATTATCTATTTCTATAAATTTTCTTTCTTTCATGTTTGATTCCATATGAATCACTGTAGCTTTAGATCACTTTATATGAGGTGCTGTTCTGCATATGAATTTTATATTCCTTAATTCTAACTTGCAGTGGATGTTTGGTTTCTTCCATATATATTTTATCACAAACACATTCTCTCTTGATGCATGGCGGTTTTTATGTTGTAGCTGCTGGCAATTCTTCGTGTGAAAAAGGAATGTCTTTATGGTTGTCCAGTGATTTTTGTTCCATAGTTAATTATATATTATATCAATTAGTTTTAGAGAGGAACGATTCTGTGTTAAATCAAAGTTAATTTTTGTTATGACTTCTTCAAGTGAGTCTGTATTGTTACATAGAGATATTGTGTATAATATTCGAAACATCGCACAAGAATAAAGACGGTACACTTCCGAAAACGGTCTTGTAGTCGATTCATAATTCTAAATAGAATATTTGGGATGTTAATGCATAGTTCACACTTTGACTAGCTGCAGTATTGAATTGATATAATGAAAAAAAAAATAACTTGCAAATCCTTGCTTATTTTCGTCGTGCACTAAAATGACTTTCCAGTTTCCACCAAAGTCTGATCATTCTGGTTTCTGTTAGAAGATGTTGTAGTTTACTAAAGTGTGACAAATATTTGTTTCCAGATCTTAATATCGGAAACCATTGTTATCAGTTTTTATAGTAATCAAAATTTTATATAAATTTCTTCCCTATAAACTTGTAATGCAAGTCTGTTGTGACCTACTTTGTATTTCATTGTCAATGTTATCCAAATAAAAGTTAAAATGCTGCCCAGAATATTGACATATATATAATCCTAAATTTACATTCCTTTCAGTTAATATGATCGCTCGTTAAATTTTTTTCAGGAGGGTGAAAAAGACAAAAAGAAAAAGTTGGTAAAATCCGTAGAACTGCCCATTGAAGCATTAACTTTTGGCTTCTCCAACGTCGAAATAAATAAATTTACAGAACAGGAGTTTAAAATGATCGCGTCTGATAAGCAAGAAAAAGAACGTGCCGACTCTCGAAATGCCCTTGAAGAATATGTATACGAATTACGTAGCAAGGTTTCATCAGAGGAGGAACTTGGGCCCTACATTTTGGAGGCCGATAGAGAACAGCTTGTAAGACAGCTGGATGATATGGAAAACTGGCTGTATGAAGAAGGAGAAGATTGCAATAAACAGGTGAGTTATTGAATGGATTAAGTAATTTTTAGTTGTACAATCAGGCGATGTCTATTTTAACAACCTAAACCATATATCATATTTCTTTTTTGGAATTTTTTTGTAGGAAACAGTTTATTGTTTGAAATTTTTCATTCCCTACATCTAATTATTCGTTAGAATAGGATGCGCTAAATCCCAACGGCCAACAACTAGCTAGGCTCATTATACCAAGTTACTGTAGTTTTGAATTACGCTCAAATTTTCGTATTGAGATCAGCTGGCGAGTAAGATATCTGTGGCGTGGGGGTGGACTTCGTTCCGTTTGCAATTTCGGTTTGTAGTTATGGACAAGTGTCGAGGGAAAATTTCGGCGGAGATAGCCGATGCGCGTGCTTTGCGTTACGTATTGTCGTGACTATTTACACCATGTATAGTAGTGACATCTTGCAAAATGTAGAGAAGTAAATATAATTGAAACTATTGCCCGTTGGATTGGTGGTGCTCGCGGGTCGGTATTGGCCTGTGGGACATAGTTTGGAGATCATTGCGTTAGAATATAATATATAATATATAATATATATATTCATATATTGTACTACTTTTACATTAAAATATTCTTAACTAGGATTTGGTGAATGAATGAATGAAAAAGGGGTGGTTATACTAGATCATCAATGCCTAGGCCTCTATTGGGCCCTTTACATCCCCACCATAGCTACAGGTCATTCGAGGCCTATCGCCTTTGCGAATCCAAGCAGTCTCGTTAGTTGAACTTACCTAACTGCTTCCGGTAACAAAATTGTATCTCCGAAATATCTCTGTCTCAGTCCGTTTAGTGCTCGGCACTCTTAAGGACATGATCAACAGTATCATTCTCCTCTAAACACCATCTGCACGTCAGGTCGTTCTCGACACCGATTCTATGAAGATGGCCCCTCAGGTGACAATGTTCTGTCAATAATAACACCACAATTCGCAGCTCTTTCCTTCCCAAAGAGAGAAGCTCCTTAGTACGCCGTGCGCTAGGTCCAGTTATATGTTCCTTAGTACACATCATTCCAGGAACTCCCCTCCACGATTCGGTAATTTTGCTTTCTAGCGACGATTTTAATTCCCTTTTGCCAATAGCAATTGGGACAAGTAGTATTGGTTGGGGTCCATATGGTTCAGTTGCCGAACCCAACTTTGCCAGACGGTCTGCTTCCTCATTCCTGCGTATGGCTAAGTGACCCGGGACCCATACGAGTCTGACTGTGCAGCCGTTCCTTGTCATACCTTTCAGTACGTCCTTGCAATTGAGACACCAGTGGCGAAGTTACGACACTGGACTTCAGTGCTCATATCGCAGCCTTCCTGTCTGAGCATATATTTATTACCTTATTCCTGTCTATTTGCAGAAAAATGCCGAGTTTTCTATAATAAAAATTTTTAATTCTTTACCTGAAAATGTACATTTACTACCGAGAGATAGATTACAAGTGTGCTCTAAAAATCTTTTTGTGTAAAAAAGCGTTCTATACATTGGTAGAGTTTTATGAGTGTGATAAAGGCAGCATTGTCTCGAAGTAGAATTTTTGCTATTGACTGTATCATTAAATTTTAAATGTGTGCAAGTTTCCTTTTTATTTAAATTTTTTTCATTTATAATATTGCCCTTTATCTTAAGTTTTAATTGTTTTGTTGTTGCTACATTAATTTGATAGAATTATTCAAGAAAGGTATTTAAAACTGTATAATTATTGTTGAGGTTTTTTTCCTTTTCATTTTTTTTTTACAGCTGAGAATGAACTATAATTTTTATTATGATGTTTATTACAGTAATATTTTTTTTGACATTGTTCTATGGCTTTCTTTTCATAAGTGCTACTTATTGGAATGAATAAAGACTTACCTATCTATTTATAACAATATATTTACAATACATACTCATCATTAACCATCCAATAAACATTTGTTTAAAGAAAAAAAAAAGTCTTTAACTCGTCTACCATGCATGTAGTGTTGTTTCATTTTCTTATTCTTGATATATTTTAGGTATACATTGACAAGTTAGCGGAATTGAAATCAAAAGGAGAACCAGTTCAACAGCGCAAAATCGAATGTGAACTTCGGCCCGCTATAATTGAAGACTTCGCCAGATCACTGCAGCTTTGTATGAAGGCTATAGAACTTATCAGGTATGACCGTTTCGAAAAAAGTAATAAATTCGAGACAGGTAACACATTTTTCATTTTCTTTATATATTTTCTCTAACAGGATTAAAATGCAGATCGATGTTGAGGATATCATGATATTAAAGTATTGTCTAATTTATATGCACTAATTTCGGATTTTGGTTTGTACTTTGTGACCATTTTATGGTTATGACAAGAGGTCAGAACAAAATTTGCACACCTGGCATTTATATGTGTTTTTTTCAAGTGATTTTTAACAGCTCATAGATATTTTATGGGATTCAAATCGGGCGGCTGAGGAGGAGAATGCAGTTGCTGATATGCATTATAAAGGATCCATTCTCGCACAATTCATTCTGTGTTTCGGATCATTATCTTGTTGAAACATCCATCACTCACTAAGCTCTAATTGTCCTAGCTGACACAACTAAATCGCCTTGTAATAGTTGCAAATACTGTCTGTGATCAGTTGTATTCTCAATAAAAACTGGTTTTCCTACTCCAGCCATTGAACTCCAAACCATTACAATTACCATCACCACGTTTAATAGTTGGAACTTTTTCGGTTTTCATTTCATCATTAGCTTTAGGCCATATTTTTCCTTTTTCCTCGCAATTAAAAATATATTTATTATCATCTGGAAGAAGGACATATTTCCAAAATTCACAATCTTTGTCAAAATAGTAAGCTTTTTACCTCATTTGGTTAGAAATTTACTGCTTTCTTCTTTTTCCAAAAAATGAAATTTTTGTGATGGTAATAATTTGCATAGTTTCCGAACTATCAGTGACGTCTTCAATCTGGCACTACAACTGATTTTAGACGACCTTCACGCGACTCGTACATGAGCGGACGACGACCGCGATTCAACGATATACAGTGGTTTTTGTATATGCTTCACCGCCATATAAAGACTTAAGTTTATTAGTACACTCTTCTTGAGATAAATCACGTCGATAATTGTAAAAATTTATCGCACAAAAATGTTTACGAGTTAATTCTGTTTTTTAGTGGAAATAATTTTGGAGTTATCGTAAAAAATAGAAATAGCGTCCGTATCTCAAAATGTTTCGAGTACGTATATCGTTTAAAATGTCAAACTTTACAATGGATATGTTGGATGATACCTAGCAACACCAGCGTTGCTAGGTCCCGAAATATATGTAAATTGCTACCCTCGTAAAAATTGATTCTTAACATCTTCTCCCGGTAGTATTTTCATATATTTTTTAAAATAGCGGTACCTTACTCCTGAACGACAGTAAAGTTTTTGCGCCTACAGTATTTGCGGTAGGATTAGTCAAATTTTTTTCTATGCATGATTTGGTTTCAAGATATACAGAAATTATCTACTTTGTTTATTTTTTTTTTAAATAGCTTACCAACATTTTTCCTATATGATGCAATATTTCTGCTTGTTTTTGTGCAACAGTTGTTAATTTCATTTTTAGTTTTTAGTGCCATTATTTCGGGAAAGAGAATGACTATCACCTTGCGTGACCAAACAGCTGGCAGTTTATTTATTTAATCCATCAAATCAAATTTTGTTGCCCTTCAGCTCGAAAATGTGAACCTCTTAGTACCAGGGCTAGAGCCATAAGCATCGGGTTCCCGCTCTTATTTCGTCTAATCTAATCGCTCTTATAGGAGAATCCCTTCATCAAAAGGTCTCTTGTGATGTCTCGTTGTGTTAACTTTTCTAGGATTCCTTCCAGTATTATCTATGGAGGCTTGTCCTTCTGCGTTTGGTATTGATAATTTGTCCTATTCAGATTTTTCTTGCATACTATGATCTTTTGCTGAGGTTTGACACCCTCAGGCACTGTTATTATGAGCTTGACAGCGACTTTTTCCTACTTGCGTTATTCCAGGGATACTTGGCTCTCTGAACAAATGTTGATCTGCTTATTTTATCTTGCCTGCGTATTGTAAAATTTCATATGTTTCTGCTTGGAATGCCGTTGGGTATTTTCCCAAGGGAAAAATCATTTCTTGGTTGTAACCAATATATCCCAGCTCTGGTACCCTCTTGGGTCTTTGAACCGTCAGCGTACCAAATAAGGGTATCAGAAGATGGTTCCGGTTTAACTTGTTTACTTACTCTTAGGTTTTCTAGAATGAGTCCGAACGGTTCAACGTAGAATATTCTGCGTGCATTTTGTCGTAATGCCCCTGATGTTAAGGGCATATAACTAACGAACTGTTTGCCACCACCTAAAACGTAATGGATGTTTCGTCCCGATACCGGTGATGGACTCATCAGTGGGATCCACCGGTATCTTTCCCAGACATCCTTCTTGTACTTTCTACAAACTTGAACCTCTATTTAAGTCCAGTTTTGCCGGAAGGCGGTGGTAAGATGTTGGTTCCACAACAATTTCCAACTCGGGGCCCCTGATTTTGTTACATAAAGTTTTATGTCATGTCAGCAGCATTTATGTTGTATTGAGTCGTGAGGCCGGTGAGGCATCATTCTTGTCTTTTCCTGAATCATTAAATGTAGTGGAGGGAGATTTAGAATGCACCTCGTTTCATAGCCCCTGTGATGCTCAAACAGGCGATCCTCTGTATGCCGCCTAGCTTGGTTATAGTTGTTTTTTGCATTACTTTGGGTCCCCAAACCAAAGCCGCTGGTTTCAATACACCATCTTGAGTGAGAGACACCATTTTATCTGCACAACCTTCTAACAGTCACAAGGGTTGTTTCCGATTTTCTTGTTTTCTTTTCTACGTGCTTGTTTCAGGTCAGTCTGGAGTCCAAAAAACCCCTAGATATTGAACTTCTTTTAGGATAATGAGACCTACGTCCTATAATTTCATCTTTTGTAAAGGAGATTAAGACGATCTTTTGGAAACTAATATTGAGTCCTTCATGTCCTATCCATCTTTCTACAACTCTGAGAGTCTGTTGCATTCTCTCTCAGTTGTATTGAATTTACCTTGGGTTAAAATTATGAGGTCGTCAGTATCTCCTAATACCGAGTGCCCCTCCTTGCCAGATTCCAAAACAGTGGAGAGGCAACTCCTCCCTGCAGATATCGCACGGTTACCCGTGCTATTAGCACCTCTCCAAATATTTCTTTACAAACAACCCTGTATTTCAACATGTTTTCTATCCACCTGCAGCAGGTCTCTTCCAATTGATGTTCCTTATTGTCGTGGTGACTCAAATGACGTATTATCAAACGTCCCTGCTATGTCTAGAAGCATTTCTCCGTTTTCTAGTGTGTTTCCCACTTTGCTGACTAGCCCGTGGAGCGCTGTCTCAGTAAATCTCCCGGTCCTGTAGGCATGTTGGTTCTGATGAAAAGGACTGTTTTACCATTAAAACATCTCTAACATGCGTCGTTAACAGCTTCTCAAGAGTTTTTAGTATGAATGACAATAGACTTATTGGTCTAAATTCCTTTGCTGATGAATAGTTTGGTATCACAAATTTCGGTATTTTTGGTACATATCCTAGGAGTAGGGTGGCCGTTACTTAGTATACAAAAAGTTTGCTGATGAGCAGGATAAGTCACGTCTGGTCCCGGTGACTTATAAGGTTCAGATGAGTTTATGCCCCATTTTATCTTTTCCTAAGTAATCACCTTTTTGGTAGCCTGCCAATTCTTGGTAGCTTTAGCGTATTTTATATGGTTGTGGAGTTGTTTGGTTATTGTTCGCAGTTCGTCATTTTTTGTTTGTATCTATTACAGATGGGGCATTTCTTTGGCGTGCTTGTTTTTCATTTCTTCCAATTTTGCTTTCTGTTAGGCCAGCTCTTTTATTTTGTTGTTGAAGCCTTGTTCCCATAAACTTTCCATGTTATAATATTTTACATATCGAGCCAAATTTTCTCGGATTAGATTCTGATTTGGACGTTTTCCAGCTAATTTTTAAGGTGGGAAAAATGTTCCTCTTTTGGCTTTCTTTTGTGTTTCTCGTTGCTCGGGGCTTTCTGTTTTTAGGATATCTTTTGTGTTTTTAGCTAGTCATTCTTTCGCTGTTTGGATTGAACTTGTAACTTATTTTGTGGAATATTCAGAACCTGTCCTCATTATGTCGCGCCTAGGAGTAACCAATAAAATTTATTTAAAACTGTTTTGATATTTTTGTAGAATGCATATACACACACGTCCAGAAAGTCCTTAATATTTTTGTTAAATTACCAAGTTACGGTACCATTCAAAAATCATTGTACAATTTCTTCCTCATAAATACTGACAATATTTTATCTTTGTAGGAGTAAAGATCCTAAATACAGCCATTTAACTGATGAAGAAGTAAACAAAGTGGATCAAGCTTTCCAAGACTCTTACCGATGGGTCGAACAAACTAGAGCTAAATTAAATAGCGCACCTAAACACTTACCGCCACCAATCACGATTGCCCAAATTCGACAAGAAAAATGCAATTTCGATAATACCGTTAACACAATTCTTAATAAACCACCGCCCAAAGCACCATCACCTCCCAAAGAAGAAAAACCCCAAAATGCCGAATCAGATCCAAAAACCGCAGAACACACCGATTCAAATCAGCAGCAACCTACGCAAGATAACATGGAATGGTCATCTACGTAGATGTGATTTTTTAGGTGTTTTTTGAAAATATTATATATTTAACCTAGCCTAAATATTGGAATTTACAGGATAAGTGACACTAGCCTCTGGTGTTTGATCTGTTAACTGATTTTTCAAGTCGCAAAAATATTGATGTGGTGTAACGGGGCTAGGCTTCACACAATAGGATAATTAAAAATAATTTTTGCTTTAATAAAATGTTTTCAACCACCTATTTATATTTTCCGTTTTAATACTACAAATAACTGTTTAAAACAGTTGTGTTGGACTTTTTCTTAAGTTATTGCTTTTTGTAATTTATTTAATAGCACTACTTTTAGCTGTTTACATTAGTAATGCTTACCCAGTAAAGTAAATTAAACTAATTTTTTCGTTATTATAATTTTTTAAATCGTGTTTAATAAAACAACAACATTTTAAGTCATGTGATTTTATTTTAGTAGTCCCAATTCTACATTATTTTTTTGTTTGAACAACTTAAATTTATAAAAACCAATCACTCATTATCAACTGGCGTTAAATAGAATTAAGTGTTTTAAGTTAATTTTATTCCAAAATGTGTGGAATAATTACAGCTTATGTTTTGTGAAAATAATAGTCACAAAGTCGTTTGATATGCACTTATAAAAATGTTTTCTTCTATACAGGATGAACAATAGTTTTAACAAATCATATATTAGTTATTATAAAAAGGGGAACCTATAAATGTTTGGATTCTATAATTAACCTTAGCTACAGATTTTACCATCTTACAGATGCTACAGCTTTGGCGATGCCTTTGAAGTAGGAAGGTTAATTTTCGCGACCTTGCTTGCCTCGTGACCCGCTATAACGGGAAAAAATGTAATGATTAAAATTATAATACTTCAAGATATAGTTCTCCCCTCACAAAGAGCCAAAATAACTTTTTTTTTGTAAAATGTATCATTTTTCTTAGAGGAGGTCCAATCGTTGTGCGTGTTAAATAAAAAAATATTGGATCATAATGAAAATCAATTTTCTTTATAATAGTTTAGGTCGTAATCTATACTATCGCAGAATTTCGATTAACTTTATCACGTATATTTTTGAGAATTCAATTTTCAGAAAAGTAAAAATTTCTACAGTCTTATGCAGGGGCAGATCCAGCCTCTCTCTTGGGGGGGGGGGGGCTGACATCACAAAAGTACAGTATAGCAAGCGAAAGCAAGTTGTCGACGGGGAGGGAGACGCCAGCAACATTCCCATTTCTAGTATAAAAGACGGGGTCGGGTCGACTTTTCTTAATTCGAAGCTCTTGTGGGGGGAGGGGCAAGAAAAAACAAGTTGTCGACGGGGGAAAGGGATCTACCAGGGGGCGATCCGCGCCTGGTCTTATGGGATATCAGGATTTTGGCATTTTTCTTTGAATTATGCTACCACTATTCAATTTGATGAGGTTTAAATAAATTAAAAAGACGCTTTTTGAAACTTACAGATTCATTTTTTTACAATAAAACATCTAACTTAACGTGAGAGATTATTATTTGTAACGATGGAAACACCGAATTTTTCGATAATCTTTTACATACTTCCTATTTTTGGGTCATAAAACACGAATGCGATGTTTTTTTCGCCGATCTCGCAGTGGTTTAAAAAAAAATGTATTTTCACTCGTAAAACTAGTATCACTACCTTTAAATTTTGAGCATTTTTACTAAAATTCACAAATGCAATATTTAATCATTTTTTAACAAAATTTGTATAAAAAACCGTGGAAAAATGTGAATTTTCCATAAAAAATTAAAAGAATGTTGGCTTGTTTACCACTTTTTTTTGAGTATATTCACAATTTAGATTGAAAAGTGATTTCATAGGGTGGACATTTGTTGTGTTATTTCCTATGCAATACTGCTACGTTGACTTGGATTCATTCATGTTAAATTTCATTAGGATGGAAAACTTGGTAGTTTAAATGTAATTAATTGTGCTCATTCCAGTATTGTAGCTTATAAGGTGGGTAAAAAAATTGAGGTATTTCCAGATTTTTGATGCTTTCAGTAATAGAAAAAGGAAATTAATACAATAACAGATAATAACAAATTTTAAAAAATCTGAACTAACCTAGACTAACCCTGATTAAAAGTAATTTAAACTAACCTGGAATAAATAAATCATATTATAAACAAAAGTTTTTTGGTTATTTTGGAAAAATGACAAGGGCAAACAAATGCAGAAAAAGAAAACATGAACTTACCTGAACAATCCTTGATTCCAACATTAAAGGATAGATTTATATAAATTCCCATAAGTTTATCTCCTAGTTCCTAAGGTCTTTAGTGCGCAACTGCGAGATGAAAAAGCGCTATTGGTGTCTTCAATATATCTGGCCAATAAAAAAAGCGGGCTTTATGTTATTTAAAATTCTTTTGACGGCCCGGAATTTGAAAACAAAATGCTTATTTTATATGTTTATAATTTATTACGTTCTGCAATCTGAAGATTTAAGAAAAAATAAATCTGGCAACTCTGTAGCTCGTTAATTTTGATACATGGCCTACTGTTACAAAAAAAGTAAATTATTGAAACTATCGATTCCTGACCTTGTTTCCCAAAATAAAATAAACACATTATATATTTTTGAAAAGCCTAAATTATATTTAATCAATATCTAAAATAACATATAGGGTGTCCTATTTAAAAAATAATGTTTGGTCAATATCTCAAAAACTAAATTTTTTAGAAAGAAACTAATTGCACCACTGAACTGTACGTAAAAAACCATAAAAATCAGTTATTATCTTTTTGATGAATTAACGCATAACGGAAATACGAGATGTGACTAAAAAACGAAGATTTTTCAAAACCACTCTGTCGATTAAAAACTAAGAGAGCTATGACAAATTTGACACTGGAACCTTTCGTTTCATTTAGCAGTAGGACACTAGAGTGAAAACCGCAACGCTATATCTATGATAACTCCAATATCCCCTAGAAGTGTCAATAATGGGAAATCCCCGTACATTGCAGAGGGCACCACTGCCGCACTTCGCCTACATGTAAAGCTTTATAACTTTTTTGTGCCTCGGTATATTAAATTTCTAATAAAAAGTTCTTATTCCTCGACATTTTTTTCAGAAAAGTTATACTAGTGGGGTCACTTCGTGCAGCCGTTTCGCAGATAATCGAATTTAAGCCTAGATTCTCACTATAGGGCTGCTCTCGGTCCGGTAAAATATTCTTACAGGAGAAACAATGAACCTATTCACACAATCGGTTTCGCGGAGATGCCGGTATCATAAATTCTTTTTCATTTAAAAATGTTTTATTACGTGTTGAGATTGTTGGAGCATATTTAAGGATCAACAACAATATTTACATAGCAATGATCTTCCAGGGTATAGAGTTCCACCTGCGCTGGGCTACTTCATATTATTCATTTAAAGTAGCTAATATGAAAAAAGCTAGTTTTGCTTACATTGTGTAATTTGCCTTTTTTCTTACCACTTGTTAGAGATATCTGGGTAAAAAGGAAGAGACTGTCTAGTTTTATTTGTGCAAATTATTGCAAAAAAATTTGGTTCAATGGGATATGTGTGATAGCTTATAACTTTGATAGGCCAGACCGACTGGAAGACAGGATCATGTCAGTCACTAAGTTAGCTATACAACTTCGTCTGGTTTACAGATGTGTCTAAAATTGATCATGGTACAGAAGCCGCAATACCACAGAGCCACGTCTAGATTCAACATAATGGGGCTTCATTAACCATGAATAGTTTCGCACCATTTTTGGATAACAAGCTCTAATTTACTGGAGACACCTTTGAGGATCAAATCAATGTAAAAGATAAACTAATGAACAGGGTGCTAAATCTGATTAAGGCAACCAATCTGTTCATGTATAATAGTTATAACAGGCGACATAATAAATTATAATCGAAAGGGAAAATGACAATAGTTTTTAAAGTTATCAGCAAAAAGGTTCCAATAAAATTTAAAAAAAATAGGGATTAATTACCGCCTTATATTATAAATTGTTATGTTGAGAGAAACAATAAATATAACATAGATTTTATTTACATGGTGTTACAACAAAAAAATCTGTTTACATTTAAGAATGTATAAAAATATCACATATTTAAAACAATTTTTAAAAATTAACTTTTCTTTAAATATATTATATAATTTGGATATTAATGCACACTATATAATTACAGAGTTTGGTGACTATAAATTATATAAAAGAGAAATGTTTATACAGAAACGGACAGACTCCAAAAAAACAATTAATTCAAAGCTAAAAAACCTGCGTGAAGTATAATCTGACATTTTTTTCACATTATAATCTGCTTTCTGTTTAGTTGACTGCTCCCTAATACATAATGGTTTAACAGAAGGTTTTTTAATGCTAGTGTCTTAGATGATAATTAATTTAACAACAATTTGGCCAAAAATGCCTTCATCTTTTTGAATTCTTCATCCTTTTGATTCAAGACTATTATTATGTTAAAACCTTATATCCTTTTCTATTTAAAAAATATATTGGAAAATCAATTGGACAATTGTTCTTGTTCAATAGTGAGTGAAACAGAACATATCAAAATATTCACTTGTTCGGGTGATGGACAAGCAATCTGCAACTGATCATCTGTTGAATAACCTCCTTTTAACAATATCTGATCAACTTGCATGAAGGCATTTATAATGTTATTTTTAATGGGCCTAAATAGTATAAACTCTGTTTCTCTATTGGCAAGGTACAGTTGCATCGAACGCTGTATTTCAGGTATTTTAATTTTCATTAGTTTTTGGGCATCTTTAATTAAACCTGTAATAATAGAAATTAAATTGAACATAAAACATTCTAAATTTCAATCATAAAAGGTTTTATTCAGTATACTTGTACAAATCATTAGTTAGTTAAGCCTTATCTGGGATGGGAACATATTATAAAAAATAAAATTTAATTAGCCTATATCCAAAATATCTTAAGAAACAATTAAAACCAATATTAATAAATAAATTAAAAGTAGTAGTAATTAAAAAGTAATAACAATACTTTAGCAATGTACATTTATACCGGATTTTAAAGGTTTTCAGTTTCAAAAAGTTTAGTTCATTACTCAATTTATTATATAAGTGTACAGCCTGATAGCGGAAACAGTTCAAAAACACAGCCACTAAATGCTTAGGGATGCCAAGTATATACTTATGAGTGTTTTTTGATGTGTTGTACTATTGCGAATCAGCCTGTCGCTAAGAAAAGAGGGAAATGATGAAAATACAATAATAAGCCCAAAGATTCCAAAGTAAAGTTCTATTCTGTTATTCATATTGAACCATTTGAGTTCAACAAGTGAATCAGATATGTGATCACATTTTAGCAGAGAGTAGACATAGCGACAGCATGAATTTTGTACTCTTGAGTTTTTGTTTTCAGAAAATTAAGGTATGAATCAAACAAGTAAACAATAATTAAAATTCTTTAAAATCAATTATGTTTACAACTAAATCTTTAAGTCGTGTAACATTTTGAGATCATAAATTCTCAACTTTTTACTAATTAAAATGCCCAGAGATTTTTTTATACTGTTCACTGATAAACATACTCAGCAGCTGTACAACCTTTTGAATATTGAGTATACTTTGCCCACCAAAAAAAGCAATCGCCGATTTACTGGGATTTAGAATTTTTTCCCCATATATTCTCTAGTTCCTAGATAGACAGGAGAGGTCTCAAAATTAAGCCTTGAGGCAAACCCGACGAAACAGGTCTCAATAATGAAGTCCCCTTTCAACACACCTCTTTGACTAAAAAAGATTAAGTAAACCCTATAGCCAGCTATTGGAAACCATAGTATCTGCGCTCTAAACAAGGTAAGTTATTATCTACAGTATCAAAAGCCTTCGAGAAGTCCAGCAGTATCAATTCATATATATTTACCATCAGCCAAGTCCCTTTCTTTCATATCCAAAAGTCCAATCGACGATTTTCAACCAGCAAGGTTAGAAGAGGTCAAATGAGATGAAATGTCTGTCAGGTTTCTACAAAAAAACCAAATAACGAAAGGATGTTTTTCCGAATTAGTACAGAATCACACATTCCTATCTGTCAGACACTAAGTTCTATATATGTTATTGCAGATTATTTTTAAAAAATATCAGCTGATTGATATTGTAACTAATTGCATGGGAACAAAATGTAGTCTATGGTCTTAATATTTTCGCCGGGTGTATTTTCACTATTTTTCACATAAATTATGATTCCTTCAACAATTTTACATAAAAAAGATCCTCTGATAAGGCCATATAATCGCCCGATTTGTGAAATAAATGGACGCTTACAGTGCGTACATGCAGTAGGCAGGCTAAAAAATAAAAACCACTTTTAGAGCGCCATTCTCATTCACCTGTGGAAGCAAGAACTTGAATCATTTTGTTGGTAGTTATATAAATATCATATCTGAATAAAATCTAATATTTTATTTCATGTTGGTTTATACAATTGAAATTTCTTTTAATCAGTATTCGGCACATAAAAAGTAAGAAAAAATTTGATTTATACAATTAAGTAAACTCTTGACAAATTTATTCTATTAAATTATTCTTACCTCCAATAATTTCAGGTTTACCAAAGCTTTGACCAACAACTGATAGCTCATTTGTTGCTGTTGAGGCTGGTGTATTTTCCACTTTAATAATCTTCAGAATTTTTTCAGCTTTTTCAATCCATTCTAAAATGTTTCCTATTAAGACTCTGGTTACATAAGTGATAAATGACTCACAGGAATGCTTAAGCTGTTTGTCAATTTCTTTTCTGGAATCTACCAAATACTCTTTTACCTTTGGTGTCCCTTCTAAAAGAAATTCTAATAATGCATTGTTGGTTCCGAAAGTAAATATCTGTTTTCTATTATGTATTAAATCAACAGCAGCTTTTTGAACTGTACTAAAATCTAAAGCTAACTCTTTGGTAGTAAAGTCCACTTGAAATGGTGCAATCTGTTCTCTTATAATAAGTAAATGTTTAATTTGAAATAATTTTCCATCGATGGGAGTTTTCCTGGTAGATATTAAATCAGCAGCATTTTGCACAGTTCTGACACAAACTATTAAAGCCTCTTGAGCCAAGCCTTGAAAAGTATCTCTATCTAAGCAAAAGTAAAGTCTGGAAAGACAAACTAATGTTCTCTTTACAGTAGGATACCACATTCCATGTAAATCAGCTGGAGAGTTACCTGTGTATGATCTTAAATGAGACACATGAGCATTAATTTGAGCTACTTCTTGTGATTCCATTGAAACTATTGATGATCTAGAATCGGGTCGCTTTTCTTTTAATTCAATAACGATATTTTCCATTTGCTGAAGTTTGTCAGGGTAAGCCAGATCTCCAGGAGATGGTTTGTAGTCATTAAGGTCATGTTTAAAGAACACATTGGCTCTAAAAACTAATCTTTCCTCAACATCCTCTAATAATTGCCTGATAACTTCAACATATTTTGCTAAATGATCATCGCCAGTGACTTTTTCACTGAGCATTTCACTTTTGAGAATACTGCATAACTCAGAAAGTATTTCTATATGATTTATAAGGATTAGGCATGGTCTGAGAACATCATATAAATACTGACAAAGTGAACCAAGATAATCATGAAGTTGAGAAGATATAGTATTAAAAAAGTAGTTGTAACATCTAGACTCATCTATACAAACTTTAATCATAAATATGCAGCAAGATCTAAAGAGAATACTGTAATCACTTTTATGCTTTTCTCTTAACTCAGTAAGAGCTTTTGATACTGCAACTTCCAAAATGGGAAGACGTTGAGTGAAATAGCTTTTCTGGCAGTCGTACAGAGTATTTTTATAATAACTATTAAGGTCATCTTTCTTTTCTAAATACTCCAATATTAACTTAACTTTTACTGAAGCACTCTGGAATTTTCCATAATACAAAGAAAATACAGAGTCATTTGAAGGATCATTTTTTTGAGCGATTTTCAGACTTTCACTTTTACCATCTGGACTGATAACCTGTTTTGTAGTTTCAATAATAACATTATTTACAAAGTTGTATACAGACATTAAAGCCGTGCCCAGTAAACTCTCATATTTCATTTTGTATACATTAGATTCCTTAAAATTCACATGGTTAGCAAGGTACTCTATAGCATCATCAATATTGTTTAAAATTTCAATAAATTCCTGAGTATTAACTTTATTAATACCCAAATGCTCGACACTCTCTTGGCATTTGGGAAAATACACAAAATATTTTAATTTTGTATTGATGTCATTTTTTTTCTCTTTAAGTATTCTTTGGTGAACCATTAACTGTTCACTCAAGTTATGTAGGTAGTTTGTTTTTTCCGTAACATTCTTGTATGTATCTTTTAAATTTGTTAAAGAGTTTAGAGTCAGTTCGGAGCGTGAGAATAAGCTTTCACAATTTAACAAATGTTTAGACAATGATGAGTAGTAGTCTTGAAAGCTTTTCAAATTTTCATGTTGTATTTCCTTTTCTACAGTTACCATCCACTTAATAAAATCGTTATTATTGGTAATTACGGGCATTACACTAGGTACAGCATCTATTTTTTCTTTTTCTGAATTGTCAGTTTCATTTTTTGAATATAAAGAACCAATTATATCACCTACTTCATACACTAAATCGGTTTGTTCCTCATCTAATGGGGCTAGGGGATTATTTGAAGACTGCCAGTTAGCAACATTTTCTTGGATTTGTTTATCTATAGATTCTTCTACAGATGTTTTGCTTGCAGAACGGTTCATCTTATTTTTTAGGTAGCGCTACGTGGCTAAAACTCTTTGGTTTTTTGGAGCCGTTCGTTCCTGGTTTGTCGCAGCTTCCTGTTATAAAAGATCATGAACTTACATAAAAGATCTTCGCCCAACCATTTGGAAAAAAACAGATTAAAAATTGACTACTTATAATAGGTTAAGTTCAGACTTTGCTGTTTTTTTTCCTTAATTCTGGGATTGGATAAAGCTTGGGTTATCGAAATTTAAAATAAGAAAATAAAGCCCCGATTCTGTCAGCATATTTTTTGACATTCCTTTTCCTGACAGTAACATTCTTATGTGTTACTACAGACTGAACAAAGATGGAAGATCTTTATTATGACGTTCGTGTTTCCTTTACTTTTATAGATTCTCAGCCTAAGTTCGGTATTGGTTGTATTCTTTTGAGTAATTATTAATTGATCAAAGTGAAAAAAGTGTAACTGATAACTTCATGTTCTTTTGAGTATGCATTTACTTGTCATTAGGTCGAAGTGATCATGATTACTTCAAATGATAGAAGTGAAAGTGATAATGACTCAAAAGAATAGCCCTATTTTCGTTTTTAAGGGTCTATTCAGAACCGAGAAAAATAGTCGGAGCAGAAATTACATTGTTGTTCGTTGAGGCAAAAATAGAAATTACTTTGTGTGTATCTTGCGTTCACTTTGTAGCTTAAGTTTAAACTGCCAGCATCATATGCTCTTGCTTGGCTTATGAAGGAGTCCAAATAACGATATTGTTAAAGTCCAGAATAAACTTAGAAACTGTGTGACATTAGTGATAGACCTAAGTGATTCTAGTTTATATTACTTTCTACAGTTGGTATCACGTCGGTATAAAGGATTTGGAGTTTAAGATAAATTAATTTTTTTCTGTTTATTTATTTATAAAATTAATAGCGATTTTAAAGCATTACAATAAAATAAAATGATAGTGAATAATTTACCGATCTAGAAAATCTCGAATTCCCTATATCTCACGATTTATGTCATTCTTACGTCATTTGCCTGTCAAATATTCGAGTTCTCTCAGTTTAAGACGAACTTGACATATAAAACTGGACTGATCATGCATAATACCTCCCATATAATAAAAATGACGCCACCATGCTCCGTGCCATTACGTGCAAATAATTGCTTTGACAACAATGAATTCCCTAAGTTTTTATTATATTGGTGAAAGTTATTTTTGACATTGACTGAATACTTTTCATTTTGACAATAATTTATTTTTGATTTTGTTGTTTTATGTATTTTATCACATTTTATGTAACGTTTTCCTGAAAATTTTAAACAGGAACGTGAACCTTAAAGTTTTTTTTTGGTATTTTAAAAAATGTGATTCTTCATCGTAAGACGTGCAAATACCTCATCTGGTAAATTGAAATTTATTTAATTGGTAAGTTATAGAGCATTCAATACTAATTATATAAAATTTTCCCTTAGAATCAAATTGTAAATCTAAGGGTAACAAGTCTAATCTTATGGATATAATGTATGATAATTTTAAAATTCCATCAATATTTTAGTTTTCTAAGAGAAAAGAATCTTCAAATCCAAGGGATGAAGCAAATTGGTTATAATCATAATTCTTTTATACACCAGAAGAGTAACTGTTCAGAGCATTTTTCTGGAAATACTTTTATACAAGAAGATGAGCAAAAACTTTGTGCTGTGCTTCTTACAAATAAACTGCCTGAAAAAAACTATGAAGCACTATTTGATGTAAACGTCTTGAAGCAACTAAACTTGGACTTAATAACATACACTGGCTCTACAAAAAAAGTCCTGAATTAGGTGTACATTAACTAATAACAATATCGTTTTACCGTAAAGTTAATGTTCCACTGACATATAAAGCTGAACATCGAAACTGGTATGGTGTTAAAATTTAAAATGATTATACGTTTAAAAACCAATATGCCATATTAAAATAGAAATAAGTTATTGCATATAATATGAAATTTTTCAATGTTATTAAGCATGTTTGAAAATTACATAAATTTTACTTTTATGTATTTGTTTTGTCTAAAAATAAAATAATAACCTTTTGTTTGAATATATTATTAATTAATAAAACCAAAAGAATATCAAGTATTTTTTTGAACAATTGAATTTTTTTTAATGTAAATGTTTATTAATTCAAATTAATCATCAGTTGAAATTCATTTTAGTTAACAATAGGTGATCGAACATTCACTTTTCTATGAAAAACTGAAAATAAAATGAAGAAACAATGATTGGTCGATATAATAATGACTTGTAATCATTAATAATTACATACATAATGTAAATTTTTATTAATGTGGGCCCGACTTAAGAAGAAATAATTCCTCCGTTTTTTGTGATTTCGTTCTTTACGCAAGAAATATGGATACACCCTAATAACGCAAATTCACTCATGTAGTTTGTCCTTGCCCACTCTTAATTTAATGCTTGTGATTTAGTGCGAACCCACCACTAGGTTGACAGTTTCTGAGGGGTGCAGGGAGAGGAGAATGGTGTCAATAAATGTCATGTTTTTTTATGCGGTGAAAGTATGAAAGTGCTACAAAAAATAGAAAGAAAATAGTTTTAGAGTTTTTCGTTTAATATTAATATTATGTAGTAGTAGTGATTTACTGATTAAGGTTTGTCATATGACTGGTGCCAACGTTCTATTTAACAATCCTCCTCCCTTATACAATGTTCAAGGGGGGACAACAATTTCTAGTATTCATGAAGACACTGGAGCACCCCCTTCATACGAGGAGGCAATTAACCCCAACGGTAATACCTATATTTTTTTATTAAAATATATTACATACCTTATTTTCTTTTAGAAGTACAGGTAAAGTTCTTTTTTGGTAGGTCAGTCCCAGTTTTGGCATACTTATTTTTTCCTTTTTATAAGAATTTTTTTTTAATATACATAATTTGGGTGTTTCATGTTAACGAATAAAATGTATTACTTGTTTCTAGCAAATAACACTTTTATATCAGTAATCTTGTATGTTTTTCTATATTTTTGTTATTATATATAAAAATTCTAGATTGATATATGCTTCAAATTTGAAGTACTTTGGGTCAGTTTTCTGTAAAAAAAAAATTAGGTCACACTTTGGTGTAATATTTGAAAATTCTAAAACAAATTTATACATATTTCCAAAAACTAATTTGGGATATTATTTTTATATTATAACAAAATTATTTAGAGGGAAAAGAGCCTGACCGTAAACTAAGTATTTCTATCATAAAATTACCTGTTGGTAGCCAAATTTTGGCACTGATGCAATAGTTTGTTACAGTTCTGAATGTTTTTTTATGTATATGTGTTATATAAAGTTTTACAAAATATAAATCCTTTACATTTAAGAATTTGAAAGCTAAATTACACCATGTCAATTTATGAGCAAACTGCGCTTCTTTTTACGCATTTTAGAAAATTTTTAGGTGAATTTCTTACCAACTGAAAGTGTCTATTTTATTTAGACTAATATTAAAAAAAATATTGTAAAAGATCTTATATAAATGTGATACATTTGACAATATATCAATTTATTAATATTTTTTTTTGGTTTTAGCACCACCTCCCTCATATGATTCACTTTTTGGTCGAGTAAGAGAAGCTCAAAGGTCTAGTAAAGGTGTTCTAGATTTTTTAAAAAATATCATTATTATCGTTTTGGGAACTCGTAAGTATTATATTCTGATTAATGAACTTTTTTCTTTTTAATCAAAGCATTTTAAATTTAAATTTTACTCATTAGATCAGTGGCGGCGCGTTCATAAGTGCTGCGGAGCTGCAGAACACACATAATTTCGACAAATTATATATTTTTTAATGTAGTGTATCCCTAAACTAAACAATAAAAATATTAAATTATTTCTCTAATAGCATTGGCAAAATGGCAAACAAAACACCGCAAGTTTTCCGGCCTGAACACTCGAGCGTAGGGCCGCCGCTTACGAGCCCGCCGCGGATTTGGGTTCACAGCTAATGATTTCTGAAAACAAAGCGAGTGATTGGTTTAACGCTGCACGTGGCTTAATACGGCGATTTATGGAAAATTTGCGGCTGCAGGACGGCAGCACCCAGCAGTGGTTTTGTAATTTTATATGCGCGCGGCCGGCTATTTGTTTTGTCCTGTTGTTTTATTTAGTTTAATTATAATGAATTCGATCGAGTTTTTGCAGAGTCATAGTTTTAGCTCTTTGGCATACGAGGACAAAATTAAAATTAAAGAACTTGGTCGATCGACACCACAATTAAACATTGAAATTAGCGGTTCAAGTCGAAGCAAAACATACAAACGCCAGTTTAATGACACGGTTTATAACAATACAAAGTGGTTGTGCGGTTGTGACAAAAAACACGCGCTTTTTTGTTTCCCTTGTATTTTGTTTGGAGGTGACAAATCGTGGACAGTTACGGGTTTTAGAGATTTGGGACATTTAAGCCAAAACATTAAACGGCACGAAGGAACACAGAAGCATATTTCCAATACGGTAAGCCTGGCATTATTAGGAAACATAAACATCCAAAAGCAATTGGATAATGCCTACTGGATTAATGTAAAACGGCACAACGAACAAGTTGATAAAAATCGTTATGTGCTATCGCGTATTATTGATTGTATAAAATTTTGTGGAACGTTTGAGTTAGCCCTCCGTGGCCACGATGAAAGTGACGAGTCTGATAATCCCGGAATCTTTCGTGGATTGGTGAATTTTAGTGCAGATCTTGACAACGTTTTCCAAAAACATTTAGAATCTGCTACGTTATTTAAAGGTACATCAAAGGACATGCAGAATGAACTATTACAATGCATGCTGGAGGTATGTAGAGAAAAAATCTCTGATGAAATAAATGAATCAAATTATTTAGCAGTTCTGGCAGATGAAACTAGTGATGTTGCCTCAAAATTTCAAATGGTGGTCGTTTTACGATATGTACATCAAGGAAGCCCAGTTGAAAGATTTTGGGGTTTTATAAATCCTGAGCAACATGACGCTCAATCTTTAGCAGCCTGTATTAAATCCGTTATAGATCCATTCTTAACGAAAGATTTCAACAAGCTGATTGCACAAACCTACGATGGCGCTGCTGTTATGAGTGGCAGACATAGAGGAGTACACACAGTAATCAAGGAAAAATATCCCCAGGCACATTTTGTTCACTGTTACGCTCATCAACTCAACTTAATAATGGCCCAGGCAGTGTCTCAAGATACAAAAGTGCGGGTATTCTTTTCAAATGTAGATGACGTTGTAAATTTCTTTTCGAATTCTCCTCAAAGAATGGATGTGTTAAACGAAGTAGTAGGGAGAAGATTACCACGCGCCGTTCAGACTCGGTGGAATTTTAAAAGCAGAGCAATAAACGTTATTTATGAGCACAGAAATTCTTTAATAGAATGTATGCAAGAAATTCAACGGAGGTTTGCTAATAGAATAGTCGTAAGTCAGGCAGTTGCTATAGAACGTTCGCTTAATGATGAATCATTTCTGTTTTGGCTAAATATTTTTCATCATGTTATGCCGCATGTTGACATTTTATATAACCAACTACAAACAAGGAAAGCCGATTCGGTAGAAATTAAAAACTGCGTCGATACTTTTGAAAAGTGTATCCAAGAGTTGAGAGATAATATTGACGGGGTAATAGACAGAGGAAATCTTCTCAGACAGGATTTGGAGCCCACTGTTAAACGAATTTGTCTTTCAAAAGAGAACCTTCGTGCGGCAGCATTAGAAGTTTGCGACACAATAATTCATACTGCCAAAACTAGATTTGATTATGTAGATCATTTAGCAGTCGCGACGTTATTTACATCTGAATTGTTCGAGAAGTTTTCAAAAAAATTTCCAGATGGGATATTAAACTCTGTGCTAACTATGTACCCTTTATTTGAACTAGAACGCCTAAAGACTGAACTGTCCATAATTTACATAAGGCCAGATTTTAGGAATCTTAAAGGGGCAGTAGCATTTTTAAATTTACTTACATCTAACAATTTGGATGAGTCTTTCAAAGAAACTGTCAAGTTATTACAAATAATTATAACTATTCCTATGACAACGGCAGAGGCAGAAAGATGTTTTTCTACTTTAAAAAGAGTTAAAACTTTCCTACGCAATACCATGGGTGAAAGTAGATTATCCGCACTTTCTATGCTGTCAATAGAAAATGCCTTTATTAGAAAAGACCCCAATTTTAATGAGAAAGTAATTGAGAAGTTTGCAAGAGCTAAACAAAGACGTATTGATTTGATATATAAAAAGTGAACTTTAGATTTTTTTAAACGTTTAAATTTTTGTTGTTGTTTTTCGTTTTTTGACATTTATTGCCCCTTATATTCAATGTGCTACCAGGTTACCACCTGCGACAAAAGGATTGCATGTTGCATGTTTGTACCTTGTACCAGAGCTTAGAAGGAATACAGGTAGGTCTAATAATTCTTTTTTTGCTTTGCGTATTTCGCGTATTTTCAATGCAGAACACACCCTTGAACATCCCACACGCCGCCACTGCATTAGATGTAAAAAATTTTGAAACAGCATAGAACACTTAAAATCTCATATATTAAAAATGAAAATATGTGAAATATATGGTTATTTAATCTATTAGGGAAGTGTATTTGTTTAAGCTATTATTGATTCAAACATTTGCCTTTAATAATTAATCATAACAGCTATTGTTTGCGTAATAAATTTGTTTTTTAATATATGTATGTATTTTTTAGTTGGCTGTTCAATAATATTAGGTGTTACAATAGTCATTCCAATATGCATGATTGTAATTGGGTCCATATATCTTCATGAATGTCCTCAAGGAGAATACATTCCTGTTTATTTACTTGTTGGTGGTAAGAGTTTATTGTATTTTAATATTCTACAGGATGGCCAAATGTTTATCTCCTTATATCAGAAATTATAAAGAATAAATAATAATTGGGTATAAAAACTTCCTTGCTAATGAAAAAAAACATTTTTATAATTTGGTCTTAAGATTAATTTAATATTTTCATTTTATCTTATTCACGTTATATCACAATTAATTATTTTTAAAATTTTTGATGTGTTCTTTTTTATTTTTTTTTTAAATAGTTCCACCAACGATATTCAAGAGGCCAAAAGTAAACAATCCAAATTCTCAAAAATATAATTAATGCCACATTATAAATTAATTTTTTAATAAATATAAATTATAAGTAAACTAACTGCAAAAAATTGTACTAAAAAGTGAAAAATAATTAGCAATTAATTTGATGACAGTTGAAATTGTTTTGAAGTTCTTCTGTTAGTGTTATAGTGTTTTCTTTTTGACATTTGGTATTAGTCCATATTCAGGTTACTTTAGAAACAACTTGTGCATAATTTTGTTTGTAGCTGTTGTTAGTTTAGGGACAATTTTAACATGGAGAACAGAAAGCAGAATGTAAAACATGGTTTCTAGAAATTAAATTAAAAGAACACAAGTTCTTTGTTAAGAAAGGAACTTGATGAAATTTACAAGATAAAACGCCATGTTCTTTAAGCAATAAAGGAAAAAATTTAAGTAATTTTGAGCCTATTTAAGGAGAGGTCGGCCTACCTTAAATATTGAAGAAATAAATGTGTTTTTATTTTTAACACGCCAGTTGAATTAAAATTACATTTTAGAGACGTAAATTAACATTCATTTACATACAATATATTTTGAAATTGTTCGACGTACAATATACATTAATCATTGCTTTCCAAATTTAATTCCTTCATATAAGATATTAGATAAAATTGCTTATAGGGAAGTGTCAAAATACAGCGGTTCATAATAATTCTTTTCTAAAAATAAACATAAGTACAAAAACATACATAAAGGTAAACAAAGATTCTAGTTGATAGAACCTTGACCGTAAACGTATTTATCCAAAAAAAAAATAACAAATTATTTGGGGTCATAAACTTGACTTTTAGCCTATAGAACTTGTAATATGTAAGAGCGGTTACATTTTTGTATTGCCTTAAAACTACAAGCCTTAAAAAGTCTCTGGCTATTTTCAACAGGTTCATGTATTTCAGGGCGTTTATTACAAAAATAGAAACGAAATTTGGGGATTTTGTCTTAAAATATACATACTTTGGAGATTAAGTTGCCAGTGCTTTATTATGAATGGTATTATTTATGTAAACCTGTTATTTATATATATATATATATATATATATATATATATATATATATATATATATATATATATATATATATATATGAATCCTTTCTGACAACGTAATTGTGAAAAGTCTTCCAAGCGCTCTTCCCTATAGTACCATCATTCCGCGATGCGTAGGGCCCCCATCATTGGTCCCTGCAGGTCCCGGATATGCCGATCACGGCACAGAATGACCAAGTCATCAGTTCACTCAGCAGGCTATCCACCACAAGGCTCCATAGTAAAGGCGATAAAATTCCTCCCTGTGGACAGTCCCTATTAGACAGAGCTTTAACAGTTAAATTGTTAAGCTCAGCATATATTAGTTCCGAGTTAACATTGCTCTGATCCATGCGACTACTATCGGTTCAGAGCCTCGTTGTTGTAGCGCATTACATGTCAAACGCACCCTCGATATCGATAAAACTACCTAAGGCAGGTCGGCCACTCGATAGAGCGTTTTCGAATCTTCTGAGGAGTTGATGTAGCGCCGCATCTGTGAATTTTTCTGCCTCATAGGCAAATTGTAAAGGATGTAAGGGATACTGCACCATTATTCCTTCCCTGATGTGTCGATCCACCAACTTTTTCAGTGTCTTTAATAAGAAACTGATTAGGCTGATAGGGCGGATAGACTTAGAATTTATGTAGTCTATTCTTCCTACCTTCGGAATAAAGACTACCTTCACGCCATTGGTATGTATTCCAAGCTCAAAAATGAGCGGAATAGTTTCACCAGGTGGCTTATTATAATATCGAAGGAGTTTTGCAGTAAAGCTGGAAATATACCATCCTTACCATGTGACTTGAAGGGGGCAAATGTTTCTATCGACCATTTCACCCTCTCATATGTCACTATCGTTTTAACTTGTAGTCATGATGTGTTAAGGGGAATCTTAGTTCTTTAGATTCGCCGTTATATTGATTTGACAGGATAAATGGACATATTTATCTAAATTTTGTGCAAAACATATTACCAGTTCTTCTGGAAAATTTGCCTATTTTACTTCGGCGAAAACTATGGATGATGATTTTCCCGTTGCTGTTCGGGAATACTTACACGACCAATATTCCAACCGATGGATTGGAAGAGGCAGTGAGGCACCAGTAAAATGGTCACCACGTCCTCCAGAGTTAAATGTGTGTGACTTCTTTTTGTGAGGCTCTCTTAAAACAGAAGTGTACAAAACTCTGGTGAATGCCCGAGAAGAATTATTGATGCTCATTTCAAACCTGGCAACCTTTTTTAATAATAATTAGAAAATAGATAGAGTCCAATTTCTTTTTTTAAAAAATGTTAATAAGTGTATTCAGCAAAATGACTGCCATTTTGCATATTTGTTTAATTAATGTTTTCTTTTTAGTTAGAATTTTTCAATCTTTTTAAAATACATAAATGTACTTCCAACATGTATTTTAAAATTTGTTTTATTATTACAGCAAATTGGTGTACGAGGGGGGACCCAAAAGTAACGGGAATTGGGCTGCGGTGGGGAGGGAGAGTGGGGGAGCCCATTGTTCGACCAGGTGTCCATTAGGGTAACGCCTCCTGAGTGTGTGAAGTTCTGTAAGTGTGAGTGCATCGGTTCGCCCGTGATAATTTTTTTTAGCAAAACAACTTTTTCCATTTCGTCGAAAACGTGATGGCAGATTGTCGAGAGCAACGCGTGGCTGTGAAATTTTGTTTTCTGTTGGGGAAATCGGCCGCGGAAACTATTGTAATGCTTAAGACTGCTTATGTGGTTGCTGCTCTAAGTAAAACCAGAGTCTGCGAGTTGTTTTTAAGTTTTACAAATGAAAAAATGTCATTTGAAGACCAGTCCCGTTCAGGATGCCCCTCAACGTCAAGAAGTGACGAAAACGTCGACAAAATCAATGCCTTCGTTCGTGAAGACCGTCGCCGAACCATTGATCAACTCTGTGAGATGTCTGGAATGTCATGGAGTTCAATTCAGAGGATTATATCCAAAGATTTGCACATGAGAAGGGTTGCAGTCAAAATTGTCCCTCGCCATCTAACAGACGAATTTTTTTCCACGGTGATTACTGGTGATGAATCGTGGTGCTATGGATACTACCCCCAAACAAAGCAGCAATTAAGACAGTGGAAGACAGCTGACTCGCCTGGTCCAAAAAAGCTCGCCAAGTGAAGTCAGACATCAAGACAATGCTCATTTGTTTCTTTGATTGCAGAGGTGATGTGCAAGCGGAGTTCGTTCCCCTGGGTCAAACTGTCAACCAGAAGTTCTATTTGGAGGTTTTGAAAAGATTTAGGGAGAGTATCCGGATGAAAAGGGCATATCTTTGGCGCACAAACGACTGGTTTTTCCATCAGGACAACGCGCCGGCCCACACCGCCCTCTACGTAAAGCAGTTTTTGACCAAAAACGGCATGACACCGATTGTTCCCCCCCCCCCCCACTCACCGGATCTAGCCCCCTGTGACTTCTAGCCACTATGGAGGAGATAAAACAAAAATCGCTGGAAGGTCTAAAGGACACCCCGTTAAGTGAATTTAAAAAGTATTTTGAACAATGGAAGAATCGTTTGGAGAAGTGCGTTGTGATCAATGGAGAATACTTTGAAGGTGATCAAAATTTGATGTAACAATATTAAGAAATAAGGATGTTATGACGAAATTCCCGTTTTTTTTTTGGGTCTCCCCTCGTATGCATATAATTGAAAATATTTTTTTCCTGGCAAAACACTTCATCCAACGAAAACTCTTCAAGAGATAAAGAAGCTTCCAAATATATGCGGTTATCTGACAGAAACATCTTTATAGCCGGTTGCTATACCATTAGAAAACTTCATATTATAGTGTTGAGACTACACACCAAAAATCATTAAATTTAGTAACCATATTTTCAGGAAATTTGGAAAAAGTTAATATTTTCTTAAAACTTTAACGTCCTCTACCGTCTAAACGAAGCGGTATCGGTTATAACAAAGTTGGCTTAAATCGATCTATTTTGACGTCAAGAATCTGTCGTCAAACGTACGCGTATTTTCCGGACACCCTATATATTTTCCATTTTGTTCAATGACCTTTTGATTCCGCACTCATTGAAATTTTGATCCTTCTCAATTGCGATTTCCTGTCATCATTATTTGGAAAAGTTTTATCATTCAAAGAGTTTTGCAAACTTCTAAATATAAATGGCAATCAAATGGTGGCAGGTCAGAGTTGTATGGGGAATGCAACATTACTTCCCAACCAAGCTCCATCCAGTTTCATAATTTGTTGACAGGAAACATCTGAGTGATTTTTTTTTAAAATTTCAGTGAGAAATAAAGAAATCTATCTACCCTACAAACTACAAACACAAACTAATACTATGAAATCTATAACGCTTTAAAATTCGTTACAATATGCAGGTATTACCCTTTCAAGCAGAGAGAAGGAAAGATTTTGTAGAGTTTGTTTCCTGCAAATACAACTTTGGTCCTCTCTTCATATGCGTGGAACTGTATCGAACCGAGAGCAACATTCGGAAAGTAAAATATGCCGAAAATGTTCGTTTTTGCTCTCCATGTTAAAAATGAGCCTAAACTAATAGCTACAAACAAAATTTCGCAGAAGTCTTGCCAACCCAATATTTGACTTCCAACGGTGTCAATTATAATAGCTGCTATTAACAATTGCCCTTGTATGTCTGGTTGATAGTGAATCCATTGAAGAAATTATTTATATATTTTTTGATAAAAAATATTATTATAAAAAAAACCTTCAAAATTATGTCACCTACTTACAATAATAAATTTCATAATATGTAATGACGGGGATTTGTATACTTTTGATTTGAGCCTTTTAAAAACAATTTTGTTGTAGATAACTTGTTCGATTGTATTTATTTATTGTGCAATGTTTAATGTATAGTTATTTGTTTTAACATAATTTCAGACCTGTTTTTATATTTGGGTAATTGATTACTTAACTTTTTAGTATATTAAAATTAATTTTTATATTACATGTAAATTAGACGGAACGGAATAAAAAATTTGAATTTGTTAAACGTTTTAAGTCGCACTTTTTAGGGTTTTCCCAAATAATTAATCATAGGTTCAAATTAGTATTGATGACAACAATATAGTTGGCAAGTCAACAGAATATAGATAAGTACAATTAGTTTCACAAAAACGTGTTAATTAAAAATAACTATCTAAAAAGTTAAAGTGAAAAGTCTTACGTTTTTTAAAACATTGGTTTTGGGTCAAATATGCAATCACCTCAATATAGGGTTCAGTTGCCTCTGTTATTTATAATTGACTCCCATATTTTACCCATTTCTAACTTAGTTGTTTTGGTGAAATTTATAAAGCGAGAAGCATCTCCAGATATGCACTTTAACAGGGTCTTCTCTGAATAATTCTGTGCTCTACAGTAGACAAAGCTTTCTTAACAGGACTCGAGACACAAAATGAAGATTCGTCGGTAAAAATAAGGTGTAACCAATCTCTATTGATGTCTCTTGGGCCTAGGCGAAGTTTTTATCTCGTTCTGAATTTAATGCCGTTATCCAGGAGTCGCCGAATTGTATTTAGGCCAACTACTCCAGTCTGTGGACGAAATTCATGACGTTAATCTGCCACAGGATGGAAAGTGTTTTAAGTTGTAGACAGGATCAATACAAGAGTTTGTAGCGATTTCATGTAAAAGTTTATTGTAGATATCTGAAAGTTTCAAGTCGTAGGGGGCACCCAGTAGATGATAAATACGTAAAAAAGTACAGCTAGATCAGCCCTGTTTTTTATAAACAACGTGCAAAGTCGGAAAATTTGATTTTCTGTTCGTAGAATTTTCCGGTTACATTTTAGAGAAAACTTGTCCAAATGAAAGTTGTGGATATTGAAAAGACCTTTAATTTAATTTTTTATACGTCAAAATCGATAAATAATTTATCGAGATAATGGCGCAAAACCACATTTTTTGCACTATTTTATAAATATTAATAACTTTTGTAAGAAAGGCCGAAAGTGATGTATAACCCCTTGATGATAAGGCCCTTATATGCCTTTATAACTGTGCGAAAGCTGGAAATAATCGGTTTGGTACTTTATAAATAATCTTAATTGTTTATCCCAGACACTGAATGTTGTTAAAAAACCGTTTAAAGAAGGGGTATCTTTTTTACGTATAAACAATTGGAATAACTTTGTTAATTTTCATGATACAAGTTTGTGAAGAAGTGGAAACTGGTAAAAAGACACGAATTAAAAAAAAAGTCTCCTACGACCAATAGGAGCTAAGATAACATTTTTTTAACAATCATATCTCTTTTGTTTATAAACATTCAGAGTCGAGATTTTCACAGAGTTTAAAGGAAGACCTATATTTTATGATGCAATTGATAAGTATGAAATTCATACATCGTTAGTAAAGTTATAGCCCTTCGAAGTGAAGGTACTTTTGCAAGTGCGTTGTAGCGAGTGGTGGGGCAAACTTGTCTCTCTTACGGTGTGTTTTTGAAATTCAAACTTCAAATTGGACCACGCAACAAAATTGTTCGATATCTCGGGTTCCAGATAACGTAGAGCTTTCATTTTTTTAAACTGGGGTCACTCGACGAAATATGACAAACTGACTTATTTTCATTGTCATAGGAAATCGGGAAATATCGGAAAATTGACATTTCATCGGAAAACACATTTTTTGGCAATATTAACACTAATATTGTTTCAAAAAACTTTACTAGCAGTGCATGATATATATATATATATATATATATATATATATATATATATATATATCTTTATTTTGGTTTTTTAAACATCGTTTTTGCGGCTTTCACGGATTCCTCCGTGTGAGATGCAATAGCAGTGGATATATCCACATTATGCTGTTGTAGTGCTGAAATCACATTCAGCAAACGTACAATTATATACAACTCCGTGTGTGAATGAAGTAAAATGCGTACAGTGAATGCAAACTTCGATATGTCCACTGCTATTGCATCTCACATGGAGGAATCCGTGAAAACCGCAAAAACATATATACGCCATCCGGCGGGAGGTCAGCGTATTTGCATGCTTCCTTCCGATCTGTCCTTTGCACAGACAGGTCCATGTCGATACCCTGATGAGTCTAGTAAGAGACGAAACATGTACCTCTGCCATATCACTATAGCGGAGGGGGTAAGTTTTTTAACTTTCTTCTCGGTGTGGTGGTACAGGTAGGCCACCATCTCGGTGGTGGTGGAATAGGATGAGTTGTGTTTTTTAGCAATTTATCTAAACTGTGCAATCTCTAACATGTAAAGGATATGATGGAGCGAAGTTTGCATTCACTGTACGCATTTTACTTCATATATATATATATATATATATATATATATATATATATATATATATATATATATATATATATATATATATATATATATATATATATATATATATATATTATCTATCTACCCGAGATATCGTACAATTTTGTTGCGCGCTCTAATTTGAAGTTTGATTTTCAAAACCACACCGTAAGAAAGATGAGCTTCCCCCACCACTCGCTACAACGCATCATAAAATATAGGTCTTCGTTTAAAATTTATGAAAATTTCGACTCTTAATGTTTATAAACAAAAGAGATACGATTTAAAAAAAATATGCCATCTTAGCTCCTATTGGTCGTAGGAGACTTTTTTTTTTAAATTCGTGTTTTTTCACCAGCTTTCAGGTCCACTTATTCATAAACTTGTATCATTAAAACTAACAAAGTTATTCCAATTGTACGTAAAAAAGATACCCCTTCTTTTAACAACAATTTTTTTAAAAATCCATCGTTTTTTCATCTTTGCTTGTAGTTTCAACTTCAAAGAATCCGTTGCGCTTTTGTAAATATCTGTAGAATCATCCTCTGGGTAAGAACAATTGTTTGAACAATCCCAGAGTCTGAAGATAAACAATTAAGATTATTCATAAACTGCCAAACCGATTTGTTCCAGCTTTTGCACAGTTATAAAGGCACATAATGGCCTTATCATCAAGGGGTTTTACATCACTTTCGGTCTTTCTTGCAAAAGTTATTAACATTTATAAAATAGTGCAAAAAAGGTGGTTTTTCGCCATTATCTCGATAAATTATTTATCGATTTTGACGTATAAAAAGTGAAATTAAAGGTCTTTTCAATACCCACAACTTTCATTTGGACAAGTTTTCTCTAAAATGTAACCGGAAAATTCTACGGACAGAAAATCGAATTTTTGTTTCTTTGCATGTTGTTTATAAAAAATAGGGCTGATCTAGCTGTACTTTTTTACGTGTTTATTATGTACTGGGTGCCCCCTACGATTTTAAACTTTCAGATATCTGCAATAAATTTTTTCACCTTCTTTCGTAGGAAGACTGGATTATATATAGTTTTGGACATTGAAATAATCCGCATTAACAAATGGTGGGGGTTCAAAGTTGGCGCAAATATGTTTTTCGTTTCTGCAAGCTACAATATGGTTTTTAGACCGTAACTTCTTTACACTTTTTTGAAGGTATTAATGAGACCATCAATTTAAACTGTCGCCAGTTTCATTTGATCAATTAGTTATTGCAAAAATGCCGCAAAACCGTCAAAAATTGCTGTTTTTTGCAATGTTAATAATTATTGCAATAGTAACTTTTTTAGTATTATTTTTGCTCTAAATTGAAGCTTTTTTATTTTTGAATCGAACGATTTTTTGTAAAAGTTGTTCGGTTCATTTGTTGCTGTGATATGGTAATTTGTTTATCCCTAGGCGCTTGATGTTGAACACCATCACGTATTCGTTCCTGAATATTTCAACTTTATTAAGCGCCGTGGGATTAGCCTAACCGTTTAAGGCGCTAGGACTCATAGGGACGACCACGGCCAGGCGCGGGTTGAAGCCCCGTGCACGGCAACTTACTTATTTGTCAGACCATTAGAGGATAGTCCCACTAGTCGGTAGACACTTCACTGACAAAGAGTGTAAGAACTCGGGGTTAGTTAAGTGTCGAGGACCGTGGTTCGGAACCCACGTTAAAATGTAGGTCCAGTCGCTAAATGGTCTCCGTTTCCGACGCGACTTTAAGCCCCAAATCTTTGACTTTTAACTTTATTAAGCGCTTATTTTCGTCTTTAAGGTTTATATTTTAATATTGTCGGTGTCTCATCTCGTGTCTCAACAAATTTTGGTTGGAACATTGTTTTTTTTTAACAAATAGGTCGAAAAATTACTTTTCCCCGGTTTTTTGGATTTTACTGATTAATCTAAGGGATTTAGAGAAAAATGTTCCATAGACGAATTGTACGTCTTGAAAATACCTTCAAAATGAGTTTTTGTTTGTCCAAATCGGTCTATAAAGAAAAAAGTTATTGCAAATTAAACATTAAAAAAAAAGGCTTATTTTTCAATTGTAAATAAGTTTCTTAATATTTATTGAATCGTTTTCAACTTTCACCAGAATGTGAGTTTTAAAGTGCTTAAAAAGTGTGCGGAAGTTGGATGCTGTCGGTCCAATAATTTTTGTCAAATTGCAATTGTTTATTAGAAAAACAAAAAAAGTGACTATTTTTGATTGGCTGTACGGTCGTCTAGGAAACTGCTACAGAGTTCTGTCAGTGCTCATTCTTTTCGTAAAGACTTAAACTATCATGTAGTAAAAAAAGTGGATATTTTTCAAATTTTGTTTATGCAAAATCGTCATGAAGATATGGGTAGTTTTTCGCTTATAAATAAATTAATTATCAACCGCATTTTTTGTCCGATTTGTTAATGAAGCTTATCATTGGAAAGCTGGTAAAAGGTGTATTAATTATGTATTTATAATGATTTTTTCTTTCTGTATAATAATAGACAATAAATATTAATAATAATAGACAATAAATATTAATACATATGTGACTAACTATTTAAAACTTCGTTGTCTTGTGTAATATAATTTCAAAAATTCTCAGATTTCTGAAAAATATTGTAGTAATTTGTATAATTGATCACCTGTATATGCTATTGAATATATTTTGCAAGAATATTTATCATTTATATGTTTTTATATTAGTAAATTTAAAAATTTGTCTTCATTTTTACTACATTTATAAATATATGTTATTTAACGATAATTATGATTTAGTGGATTATTGTATAACTTTTAATACAACCTTATTTTATAACAATAGCATTATTCAAGAAACGTCATTTCAATACAATAATAAGAAAATT
This sequence comes from Diaprepes abbreviatus, assembly GCA_034092305.1. Classification (NCBI taxonomy): domain Eukaryota; kingdom Metazoa; phylum Arthropoda; class Insecta; order Coleoptera; family Curculionidae; genus Diaprepes; species Diaprepes abbreviatus. Next base: position 964,208 of record JASJET010000116.1, read on the forward strand.
CAAATTTTAGCACGATATTATTATTTCTAGTTCGTACATATGTAATAAAAACAAAAAATGCGAAATCTTGAAAAATATAAATTTTGGGTGTGTAGGAGGGGGCCGGTTAATTAAAGTAAATATATATATATATATATATATATATATATATATATATATATATATATATATATATATATATATAATAAGGTATGTAGTCGTTTTCAATGAAAAAAACATGTAAAACGAGTAAAAAAAAATTAAATGTAAAAAATGCAATCTTTGAGTTCTGGGGGAGGGGGGGGGGGGGGTCCGAGAAGGTTGAACATGTGCCCAATATTATTTTTTCGATGAGCTACCCCAAAAAAATCAAAGAATTTTAGAAGCGGAGATATTGCTAATTTTTCAAGCGCGCGCCGATTCGCAGGGTTGATTGTGTATAAATTAACCTCAGTTGAATGATTTCATATACTTTAGGCTCTTATTAATGAACTGTACAAAATTCAGCTCTTAATATAAATAAACAATAGTTCTGTGATTTTTTGAAAAAAAAATTGCTAACTCGGCTTCTATTGGTCTTAGAGACTTTTTTTTTTCAAAATTCGTGTTTTTTTACCAGCTTCATTAACAAATCGGACAAAAAATGTGGTTGTTAATTAATTTATAAGCGAAAAACTACCCATATTTTCATGACGATTTTGCATAAACAAAATATGAAAAAAATCCACTTTTTTTTACTACATGATAGCTTAAGTCTTTACGAAGAGAATGAGCACTGACAGAACTCTGTAGCATTTTCCTAGACGACGGTACGGCCAATCAAAAATAGTCATTTTTTTCGTTTTTCTAATAAACAATTGCAATTTTACAAAAACTATTGGACCGCCAGCGTCCAACTTCCGCACACTTTTTAAGCACTTTAAAACTCACATTCTGGTAAAAGTTGAAAACAGTTCAATTCAATTAAGAAAGTTATGAACAATTGAAAAATAAGCCATTTTTAATGTTTAATTTGCAATAACTTTTTTGTTCACAGACCGATTTGGACAAATAAAAACTCATTTTGAAGATATTTTCAAGACGTACAATTCGTCTATGGAACATTTTTCACACTCCGTTTCCTGGGATAAAAATAAGCCGAGTTTAGTTTCCCTGCTACAAAATCTATATGGGTTAAGGAAGCTTTCGGGTTTCAACTTCTCTTATTTGAAAACCATTCATATTCAACAGAAGTTGAAGAACTAACTATGCACCTTTTGTGAAAAGTTAAGTATTGCGTCTTTGTTTCGTTTGCTGTCAACCTATTTCTCCAACACCAGATACTGAATTTGTTGAGAATGTTATTTGCTTGTTGGATGATACCATCAAGGGTGGGATGTCATCAGCATACAGCATCAAAAAAAAGTTTTCATTGATGTTTAGAAAATTTTCCATTTCATTTATAAATAGTAAGAAAAGGAAAGGTGACAAAACCCTAGCTTGAAGAACTCATATTTTAAGTGATTAGTGCCTGAAAGTGCTGACCCTATTTCAACTCTTATTTGCCGATTTGTAAGAAAGGAATCTAATAGTTGATTAGTTTTGTCTCTCAAACCAAGAATCTCACGTTTCCTGACTAAAAATTTAATGTCAACACAGTCAAAAGCACAAGTCAAATTAAAAAACAAAGCAGTTGTATAACTCTTTTTATCCAAAGAGGAATAAATAAATTCCAACAAACTAAAAGCTGCTGTATCTGATGAATAATTTTTTTGAAAGCCGTCCTGTGAAGCTGATATTAAATTGGTTTTGTTTATGAAGTTTTCAAGTTTTGTAGCCAGTGTTCTTTCAAATATTATGGAAAGATTAAGGTTTACTTTCAAAGGATTATATAATATATTATGTAAAATTATATAAAATTTTAAATATTATATAATGACTAAATAAAAAGTTAAATGATTTTTTTTATTATTTATTGGAAGTCTAATCCTTTAAAATACACTCTGAATTATTATTTTTTAAGGGGCAGCGGTTGCAGATTGTTAAAGAATTATAAAAAGTTAATACTAAAAAGTATGTAAATAACATATTAAAATAATATTATACGACTAAAAGTAATGTTTTTAATATTGGAAATCAACAGTTACAGCTACAAATATATATATATATATATATATATATATATATATATATATATATATATATATATATATATATTTTAATCTCATAGGCAATTAGTTAAATATTTACCCAACAAATTTTTAAAAAGTATGTAGTGTACTTTTTTCCGTTATGAACAACTAACTTTGGTTCTACTAATTTTTACATAAAGGCATTTTATTTTCTTTTCTTAAAAGCTTGAAATCTAAAATAAACTTCAAAGAACTGTAAATGAAGTTAAATATTATTTTAATTTCTTAGTAATTCACATTATTTTTGTTTAAGCAATGATCTAATTTATAAAAATAATATTAATTTGGGAGATTTACATTAAATTTACTTTAATAATTAATATTGTTCTTTTAACAATATTTATACACAACCTTTTATTCCACTTCTAATATTCACTGTAATTAACAAATTCCCTTCTCTGAAGATAAGTTTAGAGTGATTGCATCTTTTATTTGTGTAATCAGGCCTACAGACATAAAGATGTAAAATACAATAGTATTAGAGGATAAGTAGTTAACTCGAACGATGGCAGAATTATAATTCTTGTAAAAAGCACTAATAGGATAAGGAATTTGGAATACGAAAAATTGGATTACACCGAGAACGAGAAAAACCTCTAACACGAAAGCAGAAGTAGAACCGAACGTTCGTGTTAAACGGTGTAGAGGTTAGGAATTGTATCGAGCGATTGACCAATGTCAAAACGCCAGGTGGTCCGAAGTCATGGCGATGGGAACCATCTTGGTTTCAGGTGGCAAATTGATCAAAGGAAATTCTATATTTCGGAATCCTTTAATAAGATAAAAATAGTTAAAAATAAGATAAAAAGGAACGCAAGTTTGTATGGTAGTTATTTTAATGGATTTTGGATCATTTAAATAGGAAAGAAAAATATTTTCATGTAGAAAATATAATATAACATTATATAAAGTATATATTTCTTGTTGTGACTTGTTTCACAACACTATTATTGAATAAATAAAGTTTTGATGAAATAAATTCAAAAAATTCATGCAAAGAATTTATATGAAAGTATATTAATATATCTAATTATATATAAATTTATATAATTATATAAAATTTCATATGGTTATATATAATTTTACTTGAGAAACCAGACATAATTTTAAATAATTATATAGAAAAGTATATATCTTATATAACAATATTAAGGCACTTAATATCGATTTAAATCACGATTGAAAGACAGCAAAGAAGAAATATCAATTTCATATTTTTATAAGTTTTTCCTAGCCATTCGTAACACTGCCCCTCCCCTTATCAGCTTCGATATCTCCGTGGTATGGCTTCAACCTGTGTAGATGTATTACTTTCATTTTGGTTTTGGAACTTCTTTGAATTCTATAAACAACGTCATTGAATCTTTTCAGAACAGTATATGGCCATGATGGCATCAACTTAGGCGATTTGCCCTTTTTTCTCTGTGGATTACACAACCAAACTCTATCACCTTGTTGGAACCCTGCCGAGTTTGACTTGTCTTCATTCTATCTGTGGAGAGATCCACTTGTTCACTAACTAGGTCATGAACTTCTCGCAACTTATATTGTGAAGCATCTACCCAGTCTTCGATCTCCATACTTTGTTCAGCTGAGGAACCGAATATTATGTCGCAGAGCAATCTAAGTTCCTTTCCAAATAAGACCTTGGCTGGTATAATTCCGGTAGTTTCATGAACTGCGGAACGATAGGCCATTAAGAAGATTGACAAATATTTGTCCCAATTTTTCTGATGTCTGTCCACAACTTTTGAGAGGTGCTCTTCAATGGTCCTATTAAATCGTTCAACTATGCCATCTGACTGAGGATGTAAAGCTGTTGTCCTGGTTTTACGGATGTTAAGTAGTTCGCAGAGCTTTTGAAAAAGTTTGGATTCAGAGTTCCGTCCTTGGTCAGAATGTAGCTCTAAAGGAGCTCCAAATCGGTTGAACACATTGTTGACTAACACTTCAACTACTATTGAGGTTTCCTTTTTAGGAATGGCAAATACCTCAGGCCATTTACTGAAGTAGTCAACAGCAACCAGGATGTATTTATTGCCTTTGTCTATTTATGGGAATGGTTCAGCTATATCAATAACCATCCGTTCAAAAGGTATTCCAACATTATACTTCTTCATTTTTCTCTTAGATTTAGTACTTGGACCTTAGCTAGCTGCACCTTTAGGGTACTGTCTACACCTTGATTTTACGTCTTGGCAGTAGTTAACCTAATAAAATCTTTCACGAAGTTTGTCTAGATTTTTATTAATTCCTAAATGAGCACTAGACTTCCTATCGTGAATTTCTTCTAAAACCACTGGAAACCCAGTGATAATCTTCACTTGTGACACCAATTGTTACGGTTTTCTCTCTTTAAAATCACTGGGTTCACAGAATTAAAACACAGCACCTTTCACTAATACTTTGACTAGTTATATTAACTACTTCTTAACACAGCTAAAATACAATTATTATTACTTTTCAATATCTTCACTATTCAAATACCACTATACAACTAACTTAAAACTCTTATCCTTTCACTATTTATATGCCTATAGAATTTCCTGTAAACATCTAGAACATAAAAGTTGAGATCTACCTAGAAATATGAATCATCGATATAATATTGCTTTCGGCACATTTATAATAAAGATGCCTTATCGCATCGGTATATTTGTATAACAGGGTGTATCAATAAGTTTTTCCTAGTCGTTCGTAACAATATGTTGGAACAGTGTGCTTGTGTCTGCAGAATTATTTAAATTTCATTTATAACATTTAGGGATTACTGTAGTACAAGAGCGTCCAGTAAGATGAATAGTAAACGTGGGGAGACAATTCTTACAGTGATGATACAGACAACAAAATTAATTACATACAATTTACAATTTTTTCGTGAAACCTTTCTTTTTAAAAATTATAAGCTGAAATCATATTAATGTCAGCTTATAATTCTTTTTCGAAATATGCTAATTAAATTTTAAAATCTGCAAGACAAACCCTACACTTTTTATTTTTATAACTGCGGGTATTCAACCCGCTCCGCTCTGGTGAGAGACCAAACACACAACCACTACACTAAAGCTACGCCCATGTGAAACCTATTTAATCTTACTGCTTTGCGCACTTTTTGGGCCTCGACTAGGAAATTTGTTTTTTTCTGCGTCTCTTACCAACTTTAGTTTATTCAAAACAAAAAAGTTGGAGAGGGTAAACGTAGTAAGAATATCAAGTATTAATTGGTTTTATTTTTTAGGAATTTTTGGTATTTTAAAGCAGCTACTTCACTTGTCAGCTCGAGTAAGACAAACTGAAGAAGAAAGACAAGAAGAGAATCTCAGGCAGTCTCCGACTCAGACCCTTCTGAACTGTTTCATGTTGGGTTGGTTCATAATTGGTTCAGTGTGGGTATACAAGGAATACGAACCCAACTACGACCCATCATCGGACAAGTATTGTAATAAAAATTTGTACCTCTTTGCTTTTTGGTTAATTACATCGGTTTATATTATATTAGGGATGATTACTTTGTGTTTGTGTTCGATAAGTGTCGCTACTATCGTTTTTCATACTGACAGAAGAGACGATAGGGAAAGTACTGGCAGACTGTGGTAAAATTGACAAGGATCTTATTTTGATGATATTCTGTATATTTGAATTATTTGTAACGTAAGGCAATTACCATGGAATATTTTTAAAAGATCTTTCGTTTAGGGTGTTATTGGGCAAGTAAAACGAATTATTTTACTTATCTTTACCTTTATATCCGTCATTTCAAAGACTGTAGTAAATATAATATTTTGGTCAAAATAGGAAATACCAAAGCTAACCTAATCAGTTTAGTTTGATAAATTTTTTTATATATATTTTTTTGTAAACGACATTAAATATCAAATTTAAAAAATCAAAAAATATTCAATTTGATTATCAAATAGTCTTGTTAAGATTTCCATTATTTTTTAACCTATCTCACATTCCATATTGCCACCATATGAATAAGACTTAGGAGTTCGAAAATTAGTGGTACAGGAAGAATCGTTGGTGCGATTAAGTTGTGGGAATTAATGGAAAAGGAATATGGTAACCTGAATTAGGTCCGATACATCACGCTGTACTTCCGTAAAACTCCCAACATTTACGCAAGATTTGAATTTTAATAGAAAACTCAGTTTTTTTTTTTAATTGTAATTTTGTTATTGAATTATAAAATACATAGGAGAGCGTTCTGTATGGAATAGCACCACAACTTTGCTGGCACATACGCATTCTTTTGTCGAAATTTTCCATGACCATTGTGCATAAATGTGGCTCAATTTCGTTGATGCAGCGTTGAATCTCCCCTTTCAATGCACGGGTGGTTCTGGGCTTGTTGGCATAGACTTTTGACTTTATAAAACCCCATAGAAAGAAATCCAGTGGTGTTAAATCACGCCATCTAGGGGATCAATTCTGATCACCGAAACGAGAGAGATCACGACCAGGAAAAAATATCTCATGCAGTAATTTAATTGTTTCACAGGCTGTATAGCATGTGGCACCGTCTTCTTGAAACCACATGTCGTCTATATTAATATCATCTAATTTAGGTTAGGCTTTTATCATACCGTCATATCGAGCATCAGTAACAATCACTGCTTGACCAGCCTTATTTTCTAAGAAATATGGTCAAATGATGCCTCCAGCCTAAAAGGTGAAAATGCGCTTCATCACTTAGGATGATTTTGCTTGAAAAATCAGCATCCACTTGTTGATGCATGACCATTAGGCTTCAGTTCTTGTAATCGAACTTTGAATATTTAAGTACACAGTTTTCGGATTAAATATTAACACTTCCTTTATATTGTTTATCGAATTTGCGTTTCTTTACATAAAAACTAATTTGTTGGGACAAAATTGGCGATGACTTTTTGGATTGCAATTTAGCGTGATATTATTGCTTAGGTCATCAAGGGTACGGGGCTTGTTTAAAGACACTTTGGACTTTAAGTATCCTTATAAAAAGCAGTCTGGAGCCGTCAAGTTGGGAGAACGCGCTGGACAGGCAATGTCTCGAGATATTAATTGTCCTGGAAACGTATTCCTTAAAAACGTGATAACAATTCGAGCGGTATGACTCGTTGCTCTATCCTGTTGGAACCATATTTCGTTGTTGCTGACACCCAGACGTTGTAATTCGGCGGTAAGGAATGTTTCTAGCATTTCAAATAGCGCTCTGAAGTAACTGTTACTATTCAATTATTCTCCTGGAAGAAATATGGCCCAATAATTCCAAAGGATGCCACACCGCACCAGACAGTAACTTTTGCGTCATGTAAAGGTTGTTCGTGTAACTGCATAGGTTGTTCTGCACATCAATATCTGAATTTCTGCTTATTAACATAACCCGGTAAGTGAAAGTGGGCTTCATCTGACATGATTAAATTATTGATTACATCTGCTTTTTCGTTCAACAATCTTACAAAATCTCTACAAAATGTAAGTCTGTTAGGTGCATCTTGTGGAGAAAGTTAATGAACTAGCTGAAATTTCAGATCATCATGTAAAATACGGCGCAGTGTTCGATCTGATAGGTATCAAACATCGGCATGTTTGCTCGCTGAACGTGTTGAACAGGCTGTCTCTGCTTACCTTACCCTTTCTATATTTTCCAGCGTCCGCACGGTACGTAAATAACCATCAAAACGGTCACAAACAGTTCCATGATTGTTCGTTCCACTTATTAAACCATCGCAAAATAATGTTCCGCGATGGAATGCGACCCCGTCTTGGGATGTTAAACTGAGCCCGCAATTGTCGTTGAACCGTAATCACAGACCTTATATCAATGTAAGTCGTCACGGCGAATACATGTTGATTCACTGGTCAATTCTTCATGGTTACTAAGAGCATGTGATGCTGAAATGTGACACATTCCATTGTCGGACCCTGTATTAGTGTAGCAGATGACTTATGCACTGTAAAATATTAGTGATATGATGTTGATTGAGATTGCTACCATAAAAAAATTTGTCCTTAAAAGTAAAGCTCATTTAGTTCTTTAACACATTTATTGAAAACATTGACAAACAAACTAAAATGATTGAACAAGTTGCTTAATTTGCTTTCCTGCAAAACTTTATACGGTTTTGTATGGACAGCTACATGAAATAAAGCATTATTTTTTAGTTAGGCGTTTCGTTTTGTTTACCCAATAACTCTCTAATCTACTTTATATTATAATATTTACACTTAATACGCAAAGAAAAGGCTTGTTGCATTTTAAAAAGTGATAATGATGATGCCATGCTTTTTCAAAGTATAATATAGATTTAAAATTTTTATACGCTTAAAACGTATTTGTGGAAAGACTTTTTTATTTGACGTTATAAATAGAATTTATTTTATCACAATAAATTTGAAACCAAAATTAAATTGAATTTTTGTTATTGGTAATTGTCTTATTTTGTTTTAATTGACTCTCGAAAGAAATCGAAATTTATTTGGCCAATCAACATGAATAATTAGTTAATAAAAAAGCTTAGAATTTGAAAAATATTGACTAGCCATATTACTAACCGGAAGACCTACTATTGTATTTTTGTAGTTTAATAGTGTCTTTCCGGTATAGGGATTCTTAAGAAAGATACAAAAAATACTTGATTTCTTTCTAAAAGTGCATTTTTCATGTGCAATATTTATAGTTTTGTTTTATTGTCGACAATATTTTGTGGTTTTCTGGAAATACTTCAACTCGAATTTCAGTAGTAATTTCTTTTATGCGTGCTTCTTTGAACACTCAGGAATAAACCGGGTCGTTTTTCTATTTTAATATAATTTGAATATTTGAGTTACTTGCAGTTGTAACTTGTTCATTGCGGATACAACAAAAGTAGTTTAATCATAGGGACAATCTTCTCCAAAATATGGTTCTTTTCTTCGATAAATTAATAAAATGTCTAGTCAAAAAATTGAATAACCTTTGGAAAGATATATGTTCTTATTGACAGAGCTAATAGAGGCCCGGGAGTATTTGTGGCCGATAAAGGTTCATGGGGTTTTATGGTTGATTCTTGTGTATTTTAATCTATTGAATCTGAATTTTAAACACACTCAGCCGCCAGAATGAGCGGTAATTTGTTATTAATTGTTTAAAACTCTGTAGAAAATAATATTTTTTCACCGCAGATCGATAGCTATACTCAATAGAAATTTCCTAGTCCAAGGTTTATCGAAAAATATTGATTCGGGTCGAAGTTATGGCAAACTTACCTTTTGCAAAATTGAAAAATTGCGAATTGTATGAGCTTTTTGACTCATAACTCGGCTCCTAGTTATCGAAATGAACTCGAAAACAACTCATTTTAAAGGTAAAGTTATCAGCTTTAAAAAGAGTTTTAGTAAATAATTTTAATAATGTTTATAAAAAATTTGGGTTAGTTTGAAATCAGATTTTTTGTTAAAAAATGGCAAGTAATTTGTTTATATATATTTTCAACCATGCCTGAGAAAGTTATGCATGGGTATGTTTCACAAGACTGTTGTACAGCTCAAGACGAAAATTTTGAGCTTTGGTTGACCTCTCTAAGTCTATTTGTTGCCAAGATATAGCAGTTTTAGAATGCCCACACGGTTACGCGCAAGAACGAGAACGCGCGCGGCCACAATAGCGCGAATCCATTCGCGGTTGAAATTAAAGTTTTGTTTCTTATTATTGCAGTTACATAGTAATGTTAAGTGCTATTTAAACTATATGATGTATATAATATGTAAATAATTTATTATACTGCTAGATTTCGGCAACAAATAGACTTAGAGAGGTCTACCAAAGCTCAAAATTTTCGTATTGAGCTGTAGAAGTGTTGACAATGTCTATAAACAAATTATTTGCCATTTTTTTTAACAAAAAAATCTGATTTCAAACTACCGTAACTTTTTTATAAACATTACAAAAATAATTTACCAAGATTTTTTTTTTAAAAGCTGATAATTTTACCTTTAAGTTGAGCAATTCCCGAGTTTATTTCGATAATTAGAAGCCGAGTTGTGAGTCAAAAAGCTCGTACAACTAGCAAATTTTCAATTTTGCAACCCTAAATTTGCAATAACTTCGACCCGAATCAATATTTTTCGATAAACCTTGGACTAGGAAATTTCTAATGAATGTAACTATTGATTTGCAGTGAAAAAATATTATATATATATATATATATATATATATATATATATATATATATATATATATATATATATATATATTGCTAATTATTTTCCACAACAATTAAACTGTTACAGCGGGTCAAAATACATAAGAATTAACCATAAAACCTCATGAACCTTTATCATCTACGAAAACCCCCGGGCTTCTGTACTAATCTGTCTGGTTTTGGTATATTTAACTTTTAATAAGTTGGTATAAACTTCAGGACCGGACTTCAAGTTCCTTCGCCACTTCATATCAAATTATTTCACTTAAAGACATTAAATAGGTAGTTTAAAATATTAAAGTATTAATTTACACACAAAAATATAACTTAGTAACTTTGGACTAAAATGGCGCACAGCAATAAATCATTGAAGATTTTGAATTTTGTATATCGTATGATTGATGTAATTTGACGTCATTTGCCTGTCAGATCCATGAGTTTTCGGTACTTCTGAGCATATCACTATTGATTGTGTACCAATCGCTTTCAAAATGAAATTTAAATTCTAAATTTCAATAAATAACCCATCATACGGCTGTCAAATTTTTAAAAAGTGTCATATTGTGATAGCCAACCAATTTTTTTGCAGTAATAAAATAAAATTTGAAATACATATGTTATCCCCAAGGATTTCATAAAATAAAATGGATGACAGATGCAAATTGAGCTATCAAACCAAAAATCACTGTAGTGTGTTCGTCACCATGCTTTGAGCATATTAGTTTGTAAATATTTACTATACCAGTAATCGACTTAAATTTTTTATTCACATTTCGTATATTAAACTGCATCTTTTTACAATAAAATATTTTTTTGTGTGAAAATCCATAATTACAACTATGAACAGAACCTTCTTTAATAATTTTGTTTCTAACCTCAAATTTACGTGAATTTTGCGATGCATATTCAGTTCTATAAGGATATTTTAATAAAAAATTAGAAACCAGTCTAAAAATAAAGGGGGTACCAACCTCATTAACATTTCAACTGTTTTTTGAAAAAAAAGATGTTTCAAAGAAACAGTTGGTCAACATATTGCTTTTTTTTTAATGACGAGCTATTTTCTAATAACAAAAAATAGTGGTTTTACCCCAGAACAAGAAAGTGAGGATTTTACTTCAAGATCACGGCCAAGAGATTATCATCTTGTCGGATAATCAAGTAGTCATCAGTCTGCTGTGTTATCAGTTCCAACATGGTCTGGGAATGCCTAGAGGAACTAAACGATTTGAGTAAGAATAATAAAGTGATCCTCTTGTGGGTACCGGGATATACCGGAATAGAGGGAAATGAAATAGTAGACAGGCTCGCGAGGAAAAGGGCTAAGGTACCATTTCTGGGGCCAGAATCAGTAGCAACGTACTACTGGAAAAACTAAAGATAGAACCAAAAAACAGGAGATCCAATTATCGGACGGAGTTACAAGGATTAAGGCAAGCGAAGATACTTCTGGGGAACTACGACCAGTAGAGATCCAAAGAATGCATAAGTTTAAGTAAAAATCAACTCAGAGTTCTAACAGGGGTCCTGACGGGGCATTGGCACCTGAAGGGACACCTCAAGAAACTCGGACTGGTAGAAAGGGAAGAGTGCAGAATCTGTGAAGAGGAAGACGAAACCTCTATTCATATCGTTTCAGAGTGCAGCGCTCTAGAAAACCTTAGGATGCGGTTCTTGGGAACACACCAAATTGAAGAAGGGGAGCTACCCACTTTGAAGTCGTTCAACATCCTACGGTTCCTGATGGAAATGGGACAGGAGGACCTTCTCTAGCCGATAAGGTAATTCTTACGACTGGGCAGCAGTAGGGGGCACAATGGATCTACCAGATCGCAGTGTACAGTCCCCCAACTCTACGCACATACATATATACAGACTTCAAGATAAATTTTGTGTTTACGACCTACCAATAATATCGCAAACATCCAGAAACTATAATCAATTGACACGAAATACATCAGCCGGGTCAGTTTACAATGTATTACTGTTATTTTCTCTCTTTCTACTATTTGTTCCATTGAACTACTTATGTCGATAAGAATTCGGAAAGTTAGGCGAATTGATTCTACCCATGTCATTTCAAGTATTATATCCCGCGGTTTTGCCAAAAGTGTTTTACTCACCTCATGGCATATAGTACGTTGCAGTGATTTTCAGTTTATTACATGATCAGTCCAGTTACTTTATAACGTGCGTGGTTATATCAGGCAAATATAAAATTTATGCCAGCAAATTAAACAAGGATAGAAGACATATCAAAATTTATTTGCCCTAAAATGCTTCAAATTTGTTAATAAAGATGCTGATTGACAGATACTATAGGAAAAATTTATTATTATTTTTTTAAGTTAGCCTAATGCTAATTTTTAAAAATAGACTTAAGTGTTTTTTCTATTAGATAAGAGGTTTTAGTGTGTTTTGAAATAATCTAATGATAATTGTTTCCTATAATTTTATTATATATAATAAATTTAAAGTCTTATTTTTAAAACCGAAGGACAAAGGTTCTAAAGTCTAACAGTTTTGTTTATATCATTTGTTAGTTATTTTGACACACTATAATGTGAAAAATAATGTATACATGTTTCTTTTATTACCAACCAGCTGATTTTTTCACAGTTTTTTATTTAATGTTTATATTTCCGAGTGGTCATATTGTCCGACAAATTTTGTGCTCTATTTTTCCAGTTCGATGCTGGTAAATTTCAATTTCCTGCGTCTAAAAACGCAGGGCATAACAGAATTTTCACAAATCAAAAAGTTGTCGGACTCGTAAAAGTGAGACCACTCATAAAATTTCAGAAGAGTGATACTCGTGTTGAAATAAATACCAACTAAATTCTCGCCATAGTTGTATACAAAAGTTATTGTCATACAGGTTTTTAATGAGGTAAAAGGAAACAATGTCTTATTTTATGCATTTCTTTAGGCTAAGTGTAAGGGACTCGACTCTGCTTAAAAGGGGAGGATGTCACACTTTACACGTTACTGTTTTACTATTTATAACAGCGTATCACTAAAATATATTCTACATGGGCTGGTGTTAAAAGATATCTTCTCTCAGAAAATGTCCCGTTTAAAAGAAAACGTAACCATTCGATGTCTACACATCTAAAGGGGGCATATCAGAATAGTAAATTCCATTTCTGTAAGGACGATCCATGAACAGCAAAATCTACTTCTTGGTGGTGTAACAGTTTTTCAATATGATGAAGTGTACAAATTAATAAATTATTTAAAAAACCTTACCGTGCGTTTATTTTTCTTAAACGCGTAACAGAATGGCGAAAAACCAGTTTTATTATATAAAAATTTTAATGCAGTATCCTATCTATTCTTACTTTCGATATAGTCTTTCAAAATAATTCCGCTGAAGAGAGGTCAAACCGCTCTTGCACATTCCGCAGCCAGGAAATCCTGCGTCTATCAACGCTTCTTTTATCTACTATTTTTACCTGCATGATGAGCTGCAGTAATTTATACTTTTTAATACGTGAAATACGTCCAAGAAATTCTAGCTTTCTTTTCTTCACTCTAAGAATGTCTGGTTTTTCGTTCATTTTCTCTAGTACGTGGATCGGTATTATTGCCATTGAAAGAGACCAAAATGGTGCATCTCGTGTATTGACCAAGTATCAAATTCCTAATCACCTTAACCCCGAATCTTTTTAAGGTCTCTCGACTTATTCAGGGGAGACTATGTCGAAGGCATTTCGGAGATCCAGGGTAAGGATGTGATAGGGCAGACACTGGCTCTTCTGCTTTTAATCAGACTGTGAAGTATGTTGTTTAAAGTAGCCCCATCAACGTTTCGAAAACTTTTCTAATTTTCGTTCAGACTTGGCGATAAAGGAGCTTATTTAAAAGTCTCAGGAAGTGTTTGGATATGTTATAGAAAGATCTCCATGTTTTGAAATAAAAATGGTGCCGCTATTCTTCAAGTTAAGGGCCACCATTCCGAAAAGCAAAGTCGCATGGAATCGATAGCTTGAGACTTGACACTGCTTATGCTTACCATTTGATTCAGGGTTTCAGAAATCTCATTCACCGAAATCGGCGAATATAGCCCTTGTATGTTGTTTACCACAATGTCCGTTATCGGCGCCTTGTTTTCAATAGAGGGCGCTCCAAAGATCGTTAAAAATTCTTTTACAACCTTTGAACCGTTTTGTACAGGAAACCTCATCGCGCAGCTCTATTCAGAGGTCCAGTATCACTGTCTCTTGCGGGGGGTTTGGTTGGATATTTACATTGTTCCCTTAGACTAGGGAACAATAAAAGTAATAATACTCAGAAATTGTTAACTTAGTATTGGCGACTTGAGCTGCTCTATTATTCGGTATCAAAGGTTATATGCTGGTAATTAGCCAGTTGTTTTAGGTGAGCCACAACTTCGTTCTTCGATTCAGCCTTGGGAACAACGTCAACCGATTCAGGAAATCAATTGGCCTGATCAAGGCTTGATGGAACTCGCCAAACTGACTCGTTGTTAATTGCGATATCATTCTGCGGCGAGCCAACAGGCATTTGTGAAGGGTGCTCAATCTCGGGTTCGAGAGCGACGAAGACCTCGTTAGCGATTTGGTCCTACTCGTAGGTGGTGGTACCTCTCTATCACCTGCTTTTCAGCGGTTTTTAATCTATATACATCTCGAAAGCCTCTAATCTTCTCAAAACACTGGAAATATGTAACACCGAGTCGTTTTGTTCTTAGAGTTAAAGAAAGATCCGTTGCAGTTAGAAGTCTCTTCATTTTAATAAAAACAGTATTTGCTTGTTCAATTCTGATTACAATTTTGTGTTTGTGTATGATAGTTGCATTGATTGTAGTGCCGAGGTAATTGTGCTGACGAACCTGGTCGATGGCAATATTATGCGTAATTAGCTGGCCTTTATTATATTTATTTTAGGATATTTCAAATTCTTTGGTTTCTATTTCGTTCCTAAAACAAAAAAAAAATTTATGCAATAACTGTTGATATACGCTCTTAAGGGAAATATCGACGGCTATATTGAAGCGTCTGTTGTCGCCGCCTAACTTCATACGCAATATTTATAATTTTGTTTTGTTGTCGACCATGTTTTTTTTTTTTGGAAATATTTCAAGCCTAATTTCAGTTGTAATTTCTTTTCTTGTATGCCTATATGAACTGTGAGCTGAAAATGGAATAAACCGAGTCGCTTTCCTATTTTAATTTAAATTGAACGTACGAGTGACTTGTATTTGAAGCACATTCATTGCCAGTAGTACAAACATAGTTTATTTTAATCACAGGAGCAGACTTTTCCAAAATATTGTTCTTTTTCTCAATAAATTAATAAAATGTAGTCAAAATACTGAATAAACTTATAAAATGCGTATGTCTATAGTGACAGATCTGTGTGGTTCTAGAATTTTTAACAAGTTGGTATCACTTTGGTAGAACTGGACTTGAAATTTCCTTCGTCACTTTATGTAAAATTATTTCACTTAAAAAAAATTAGTTGTTTACTGATCTAGAGAAATTTTGCACTTCTTATATCATATGATTGTCATTTTCACGTCATTTGTCTATCGGTACTTTCTGTTATATTTGCACTTACATTTGAGACCTTAATACGAATTTATGCAACAACCATACATTAAGGGAAACGTCAACAATATCAACGGCCTTGTTGAAGCGTCTGTGGCCGTCGCTTAACTCGATATCAATTTTTAACATTTTTCATGCAATTTATCATCTACTTAAGCTAAATAGTTTTCCAGATATCCACATATTAAAATTGATTGGTCGGATGTTATAGTTTGAAGTGAAAGAACTTATACATTCCTATCTTAGCTTTTTTGCTCTCTGTTAAAACATGTTCATTTTCTATTTAATCGAATACAGCCGGAATTCCGAAAAGGATTAATTTTTTAATGACAAAATCTTTTCGGTTGCGTAAAGTTTTTAAGTAACCATAATTTTCTTTTCCTTCGGAATCGGCACTTCATCTTCTATAGTTCTCACCTAAGCTCTCTTTTTAGACGCGTTTTATCGCCTTTAATTATGTCTATTAACTTAATTCTTGAATTCAAAATATTGTTGACAAAATGTATTTAACTATCTGTGATAAGATTTATTGTTTTAAGATAGATTGTTGTCATTAGAAATGCTTATTTAGGGTTAAGAATTTACTTCTAATCGGTGTTGTTATTTGTTATTACTAGTGTATCACTGAGGGCGGTTTATAAGGCTACTTTTTTGTTAGTCTAGGAGGACTTTGATTTTTTAGGAAGTTTTCTAGGCTTATTGTTGTGTAATGTCATATGAACGTCTTTTATGGTACACTATTATTTTTTAGAGTTTATTTAAAGAACATTAAAAAAATATTTGGATCGTGTAAAAAATAACTTTGTAAACATTTTCCTAAACTCTGAATCGATTTAATCTTAACGGGATGAATAGAACGTGTTTAAGAGTTTGCTTGTAATATTATATTTTCATCCATGTTTATTTATCTACTTTTTTATTTTGATTTAAATTAATCTTGTTAAGCTCTTTTAGGTGGTTGTAATATAAACACTCCTTTTTGTTTTTTTCTTTTCTTAAAAATATCATTTGATTTTATCAGAAGATAATTATATACTGAAAAATATAGTTGTTAACTGTCCATTAAGCGATATCAACTTGCTACGCATAAAAATATTTTATGCCTAGCAAGCTGTAGGTAAATACAGTGACGTAAATTCCGAGATGGCTGAGATCTATCCAGGGGTGTTGGGAGTAATATAAGAACAAACCCTACATACAATATAGCAGCAAAGAATTGGCTGAGGCCAAGTGGGAGGAGGGTCGAAGTTGGCCAAAACAGGTTTTTTCGAATCTACAAGTTAAGGAACACATTTTGGAGAAAAAGTTACAAATAAAAGTTCTGGAGATTTTAAAAACCTACAATTTGTATTTTGAAAATCTAACTCTCTAAATATCAAACGCCGCACTAATGAGCATTTGGCCTCTAAAACGGGACAAAATTAATAACGTCGTTGTTTTTGACTCTTGGCGTGTCAAAATCAGTATCCGGGGATTTTTGAGGGCGTTATGTTGATTTCTGGCATTATTTTAGTAATCGGGTGAAGGGGCGCTGACTTGGGGTAGGGAGGGGAGTAATATTTTAAAAAAACATAATTGGTATCGTTTTATATGTTTTTAGGTGTTCCGATTTCATTTCTGGCATTATTTTGCCAATAGGGTGAAGGGACGCTGACTTAGAGTGGGGAGGGGGAGGGGAGTAATAATAAAAAAAACGTAATGGGTATCGTTTTGTATGTTGACTTAGGGTAATTGTACGTTTTCCCATAAAAAGTCTATCTTTTACAAAGTTTGACATTTTAAAGTTTTCTACCGACTTTATTAATAGTTGTCAAATAAAAAATTTCATTATATTTTGACAAAAACCGATTGCGATCAAAATTGGGTTAAATGTATTCTGTTTAATTTTTTAATAATGTTTAAACAAGGCCACAAACAATCATAAATTATTTAACTGTGCATAATTCTAAGAAAAACAATAAACATCATACGATTTGCTGCCTGTTAGTGTGTGAATTTATGCACGATTTTGCTACCTGATTGTTTATTCGTCCTTTAAAGTTATAACATTTTTTATAAGAGCATAGACACATTTGTATATATGAATTAAAATATGTAAGGTTTTTTATTTTGCTTTTACATATGTATGTATATTCATACGCTTCCATTAGCAATGAAAAAATAAATAAGATTGTGTTGACAGCAGGTAGCAAATCGATTATTCTATGCTTTGAAAAATCTTTCTTTTATTTAAAAGGATACCAATAAAATGGACATCGAACTACAGCGATAAAAACTGTGTGGATTTTAAATGCAAAAATTGGAAATCCCAAAAAGATTTTTGTTGTTGTTTGTGTAAAGGGTGACAAAATGAAATCAGAGATTTTGATTAGAGTCTCTATTCGCTTGCCGCGATTTGAGCATTTTGTCTCAAAAACCGGTCAAAATTATTTTAACCTATTTTTTTATGGAAAATTCATAAAAATGCATGAGTGAATTTAGTTAACATGTTATTTGATAAGAATAGAGAAAAAAAATCATTAAAAAACACATAATATCAATAAATGATACAAATTGGGTCATTCCGATTCACCAGATTGATTGATTCCAGCAGTTTCCTCTTCAAGTGTTGATATATTCAGTTCTTCGGGTTCTAACAATTCTAAAGTTTCACTCAGGAAAGGTTGGCTTTTGCTATGTAGTTAGATGATATCCATCTCTTCTTCAAATCACTATTAAAATGTTTTAAATCGTGACTTAAGGTATGGTACTCATTTTGGGGACATTTCATCATTTCGCGGAGCTTATGTTCCATAAATGATACTTTATCTTCAAGTGTTCTGGATGTGCTTTGTTTAAAAAGCATGTATAGCGTTTTCCGATATACCTCAATAACATTTGATGTCAAATCTGTACCTATATGAAAAAAATATGTATGTAAGTAAAAAATAACCAAAATTATTTAAAAAAAAACCGTGGAACTCAAAGCGGTCTTTTTAAGAGGTGGAAACATGTGGAAAATGTTTTGACTGTTATTATATGGCTAATGTCTATAGTTTATTATAAAAAAAGAATTGTAGCCCGACCTAGCTCGGAACATTTTCAAAAACACTAATTAGTTAAAAAGAAAAACCAAAAAATAGAAAATTTTCTTGCATATTGTTTTCGGTCCATAAGAATACTAAAGAGTCATTATATTTTTAAATAATATATATTAAAATTAAATACATACTTTGTTTTTCAGATTCCATCACAAAAAATTTTTTTAATATTCACTTTACAAAATACCAAACACCAAACACAAGTCTAAAAAAAATCTTGATGCGTGCGTATTGAACGAAGCTTAGATTGCAATTAACTGTGCGGAGCGTAGCGGCGGGGAGGGGCCACTTTATCATAATTTTATGATAGTACGGTTACTTTGGTAAAAAAAATTTCGATGATTACTTGTATAGTTTGCATTTCTCGTTTTTGTCCGGTTTTTGAGGCCAAATGCTCGTTAGTGCGCCGTTGGATTTGTTTCTTGTTATAAACAAAAGAACTATAATTTTTTTAAAAATCCTAACTCGGCTCCTATTGGTCCAAAATTTTTTTTTCAAAATCTACAACTTTTATTTGAAACTTTTTTTTCCAAAATGCCTTTCTTGCCTTGTAGATTCAAAAAACCCCTTTTGGCTAACTTTGACCTCTCTCTTCTTGGCTCCAGCATATTTTTTGCTATTACATTTATGTGGAGTTTATTCTTACATTTCCCCCAACACCATCCATCATACATCTCGGAATTTACGTCAAAAACAGCACTAATTTTTACCGAAGGTTTGGATTATATCATAAAATCTACAACATACTTCATTTTTGCAGGAATTAATTGAAAACTAAATTTTATAAGACTTGCGGACGATTTTTCCAATTTACTTTTTTAATGTTCTTTATTTTTAATGTAGACCTAGTTTACGACCAAAAGTTAGTACGAACTAGATTCTAAAATTACATGGAATAAATTTGTAGATAAGATTTGATGGAAATGTTTTTATTTTTAACATCGTTTTTTCCTAAAAAAATCTGTTTCTGCAAATGTTTATTTAATTTGATATTAATCAAAATTTTGTTTTGGCTTTATTGTTGTTTTTATAAACAAACGCATAGGCTTTTTATTAGAAAATTAATCTTATAGTTCAGTGTTGTACAAAGTTTCCTTACATTGTGCTCGACTGTAAGCGTTTAGTATGCGTGACACAATCCCCTATATGATATAGTTTATACATCTTTTGTATGAATAATTTTTTTTTCAAACAGTCGAATAAAAAAATATTCATACGGTGAGCGCGACTATGTAAAAAAGAAACATTACCATCTAATCTTGCGAGCTAAAAAAAATTCTTTTTAATTTTTGTATAAAGCGTTTTGATGGAAATTTCAAATATTGTAAATTTCATACGATCCTTACGGCTTGACTTAGTATAAAATACCTCTTGGCCTACAGTAAATCTTAGTTGAATATGATTTATTGTAGGTTTTTAAACTATAATATCGATGAATACATTTTATAATGATTGTTGGTTTTGTTACAAATAGGTCTTAATTGAAAATGAACCGTCAAACTTAATTTATAGTTATATTTCTTTCTTCATTGAAAATTTGTTTTGTTTAACAATTAATCTTCAATAATACACTTAAAATTTTGAACTGAAAAAATACCAGTATTCGTTGCATACTCAGAGGACATACAAATATAGTTTTTTTAGAACTTGCTTCTTAACAGGGTAAAGTCAGTGTAAATGTACGAAATATTCAGGTGGCTCAGCTTAACCAAAGTTATTTACTGGAAAACCTGATATCTGATCGTTATATACATCTGACAAAGGTAAATCAAGGAATGTAATTTCTTTTTCTTAGGGTTCCTATGCGTTCCGAATGTTGGCAACCGTATTAGCTGTAGTTCTAAACAATTCTGTAGTGGTCATTGAGAACCAGGTTCTGAGATTTGTAAGCCAGAAAGTTCGTCGCCTTCCTGTACCTCTTCTTCCAATTACTTTGCCCTGTAACATATTTTACAGTAATCTGTTATCTATGCCCTAGATTTTGAAATTTTCGTATTTTGATTGAGGATAAAATTCGCTGCAAAGTGAATGGTTTTTTGACACGGTCTGTTCACGACACCCTTAACATTTGGAGATAAAGTCATATCTTAAAGGCTCCCAATTTTTTACTCGTTGCTTCATTGAAAGTCCACGACTCCGTACTACACAGTAGTACTGAAACACAACAACGTAAAAGTTTAATTTATGTGTTTAATGTGACTCTGTAATTTTAAATATAGTGCTCATTCTATTGAATATACCTTTGGCCTTCTCAATACAGATCCTTATCTCTTGTGAGTGATCCCATTGGTTATTGATGTTGATATTTAATTACTGGTTCACTAGACTTTTGGTACCTATGACCATAAATTTCGTTTTATTTGCGTTAACGTCAATTTCATAACTCTGTTTATTGTTACTCGACCCGCGAGGTATCAGCGAATATGACCAGGTCATCCGCATATCAAAGTTTATTATTTCCCTGTTTCGCAGGATTCCCAAATTTACATCTTTTAAGGCTTCGTTAAAGATTTTTCAGCATATAAATTGAAAAGCAACGGAGGCAAAGACATTGCTGTCTTACGCTTTGTAAGATCTTTATGTTCTCTGTATTTCTTCCCTCCAATCGCACAGAAGGTTCGTAATTATTCGTAAATCATTATCTTTGATACCTATATTTCTAGATGTCAACATTCATATCTTTGCATCTTTGAAAAAGTACTAGAGTGTCGGACAGAGAATCACGGGTATCCATTGCGTTGTTGAATTCGAATTGAACTGGTTATATTGATTCCTCGGAATATTTATATATTCGTCTCTGGACTATTTTAAGACACATTTTCGATAGGTTGCTCATTAGGCTGATTTTTATATAATCATCACAGGATATAGTTCCTGTTTTTTTAGACAATATGATGAGATATCCCAATTAATAGATACGACTGGATCCTGAAGTTTTATAAATTATGTTCATGAAGTAGCTTCAAAAATTCTGTGTCTTTAAATCTTTTCCTGTAATTGACTTCGAGAAAGAGACATTTCAAGAAAAGAGCTAATAGAAAGAGGAGGCGATCACAGAATGATCAGAAGCAAAATCTGCGGTAATACAAAAGGGCCAAAAGACATAAACCAAAATTAATAAGTAAAAACAAGGCTAAACTTAAAGAGAATATTGAATTAAATAAACAGCTAAAAGTGAAACTAAGATAATATTAAAAATGGCAGAGGGATTATACAGAAACCTGTACAAATCAAAAATCATTAACAAAATAAAGAAGTAGATAAAGCAACATAAAACTAATGTAAACTCTGAGTTAATACCCTTGAATAATTCAATAAAGCACTGAAAGAGGTCAAAAATAAAAGGACATCAACAAAAAAACAACCAATAGAATCCCTCAACAAATGTTTGATTGAAGAAGTAATGCCGAAATGCTGGATAGTTTTGGAGAATTATAGACCCATTAGATTACTCTTCCAACCTTACAAACTATTTATGATGATACTGATATTAAAAATAGACTAAAATGATTCGGTAAGGCTTCCTCTGAAATGCAATGTTCTCGGCGGTTCATTTGTTAAAATCTAGTCGACAAGACCTTACCCTACGAACCGAAATAAATCGGGTAGGGCCGAATCTGTACTCGGGGCCCCGGACACCGTACTGACACCGAATTGTGTCAGTCACGACGATCTGAGCCAACAAATGGGTATCAAATAGTTCTAAAAATAACTTTAAGAAAAAGATTATTGGAAGGAAAGGCTTCACTAAGGCTGAATGTAATTCTCTAAAGACAAAAGTTGGCAAATAGGTGTTATAGTAAAACCCCCCAACCCAGCCTTTAGCCGTGCTAGAGAAGCTTATGGCGTGAGGTACTAGTGCGAGAGTCTCAGACAGCAAAATGTGCCAAAAATTGCTTGGAGGTGTTTGAATATTTTGTTCTAAAAAGGGCGAGCGAACCGAACTCCAGAGGCTGGCTGCTCGCCGATCTTAATATTCTGCTGTAAAAGGCGGACGCGGTAAGCAAATAGCCGCCCAATGCGGCCAAGTTCATTTATAGTACAATGCAATACCCCTGTAGTTCAAAAAAGACGTGCTTACGATAGACAGATATTTGGTTTTACAAGCGTTATTTGTGAGGGAAATTAGAAAATATATATTTTTATCATTCATAGACAGAATTAAGAAAGCCTTGTTATTTCTTATGTCAAAGATTCAAGTTCTAGTTGAGATATCCTTTAAGCTTAGTACACACCAAGACTCTTGGTTGTTCATCATTGTTGGGGGTCTGCTCACAACTATTGCGATACAATATCCTGCAACACTTTTACTCGCAAAAGCCTTACTACGACTTATTGTCCAGTTTCCTTACCATCTTTCGCCACGAGGAGGCAAGCTCAGATTTCCGTGGATGTTGTCGAACTCACTCAGACTTCCTCGGTTTCCAACTATTCGTTATCCGCTAATCCGAAAAGCGAAAGATTTATTCACTTTGAAGAGAGTCCAGCAAAAATTTAAACCATATTTAATCAAGATAAGAGAGGGTTTAGAAAGAACATTTGTGCGATAGAAAGAACACTCACACATACTCGAAATACTCATTGAAGAGGTAAATGTATATAGTATACTCCTGTTGATGGCTTTCATTGAATTTCGAAAGGCGTTTGAGTAGAATAGATTGTCGATCGTAAATTCTAATCTTTTTCCTGTAACTCTGTTTCTTGGGTTGTAGATTCTCTATGACATCGGTGTTTTTGTCAATTGTTTTAGAGATTGTTTATAGATTTAAGCCAGTTTAGACTCGTACATAAGTTTGGTACGCGCTTAATACGTAAAATGCTTCGATTTCTGAAAAGACCCTATAAACGCGCTCTTGTTAAGAAAACTTAATTTGTATGACCTAAGGGTATGTAAACAATAGATTCCCCTTTAATAAAAAGATATTTACATTTTAATTTTAACAATACCATTATTATAAAATAAATATTTTATAAATAAAATCTTAATGCGGTTTGTTCTTTAATATAATACATCTTAAGCTGCCATATTAAATAAATAAACATATTTAATAGCTTATTTTTCTAGATTTAGAGCTTTAACGACTTCAACTTAAAAATAAATTGTTAAAAATTATAATTAAAAAGGCAATATCATGTAAATTCGAAATATTAGAGTAGAATTACGGTTGTAAAAAAATGTTAATTGAAACTTAATACTTTATTAAGATGTTTGGTTTGTAGGATTTAGTTAGTAGGTTAAAGTAAAGCCTTATTTTTTTTGTTACCGACGTTTCGTTTTATTTAACAGCTTCTTCAGGATTCAAAAGACGAGTTTCTTTTGTCAAACATTATATACATAAATACAAGAACAATTTAGATATACTGAATACACTACGACTCACAGAAGTTTTCTCAGGGTTTTCTTTTGCCATACATAAATATAAGGACAATATGGTTTCTACAGTACATTTAAATTTTCCTTATATTCTTGTATATAATATCTAGTACCTAGTCGGGGAGCCTAGTGGGTTTTTGTAGCCGCGGAAGAGACATGGCTTCACCAAAGTTTTTTATATGTATTATTTTGATGCCTGATTACGAATATCGAGAGTCAAATAATTTGTTATAAACAAAAAAATTGTTAATAAATAAAAAAGTTGTTTTTTTTGTAAAATAAAAAATATTTTCGTGTTCCTCCCAAAGTGTCTCTTATGATGATTTTTCTCTCTGGCGCGCAGTTTTTGGATTAAGGATCGTTAAACATTTGGAAAATGGCATTTTTTACCGCTTTTCAACTTGAATAGATTAAATAAATATTTTTAAATTTTGCGCCTAATAATTGATAGTTCAAGTCAAGAATTACAAGCTGGGATTGATCGCAATGCGAAAATATAATGTTTTTTCCTTGCTTTTTAACGCTATAAACAGATAGCGTTTCATCAGTTATGACGTACGCGCCGCTGTATATGAAGCGGAAATCTACTTACAGGCGCTCACCTAGTGCACATAATCCATTATAGCATTCTCTGGTGTTTGCATTGATACTTTAAACACATTTTAATATATCTATTTTTGTTTATTTAATTATAAGCATCTAATCATAAAATAAACAATACAATAGTATAAAGAACTTCAGTTATTATACCTATTTTTGTATGTGATGATGCGCTGAATCTCAGCTTAAAAATACCGTCTAACTGATGTGCTATTAATAAAACGTGTATAAAATATTTACTACAGTACAATATTGTATTTTATTCGCTATGCCCCATTTTAAACAGGGATTGTAATTATTATACAAAACAAACATCAACTCGCTCGCTCTCAAGCATTGTTATAATAACTGAAGTTTTGCAAATGTATTGTTTATTTTATGATTAGTTGCTTATAATTAATGAATAATATTGCACAGAAGATGCCAAATGAGATTTTGGTGAAACGTCTGTAAACTTCTACATGAAACCAAACGAACGAACAGATGTATCCCCGGATTAATACTGAATCACATGTTCCCATCCGTGAAACATTACGCAACAACATATATATATATATATATATATATATATATATATATATATATATATATATATATATGTAAACCAAAATTTTCGGATATTCCGTGTGTATGTGCTCCTTCTCAGGACTCTAGGGCAGTTAAAAATGTAGAATTCTCCACGGTTTTGCATGGCAACATTGAATTCCCTCCTAGAGTCTTATAATGACATGAACGTGTCGTGTATGAATATTAATTCTATTATTCTAACTAATAAATTTAGACGATAACTCTTTCTTTTTTACAGCATATCTAAAACAATAAATCATTCTTCTTTGTTTGAGATGACAGGTTGAGTATATTCAATAAAAAAGAGCGGGACAATTGTTCCTGTAAAACAATATTTAATTTGAATTTGTTTTTAATTTCCTCAAAATTATAATTTTCCTGTCTAAAGCATTTTTATTATTTTCAGATAACAAACATAGAATATCAGTTCTTATAAATAAATGAGAATGCTTGTTCTATGACTATGTTTGTTTATATATTTTATTTTTTACAATAAAACTGTTAATTAGCAAAATAGCTAAAATATGAAATATGCGCCAAAGACAAATCGAGACTAATTATTTTTTTAAATGTCTGTTTTGGAAAAGATTGTGGAAATTAGTGGGTATTTTTGTAAATAACATTAGTATAATCTACATCCCTCGTTGGCCTTCGAGTGTAAGAAGTATAAAAAAAGTATTAAGGCATTTATTTTTAAAAATTTTATCTTCTTCTTCTTCTAGGTAGAACCAAGTTCTGTTATCTACACAATGCCTCATCGATCCTCGTTTGAGGTCGAAATCCAGCTGTCTCTCCATCTTTTGGGGGGCCGTCCAGGCGGTCGTTTGGTGTTTGGTTTCTCTCTCATCACGGTTTTTACTAGTCTGTCATCGTCCATTCGTTCCACGTGATCTCTCCACTGCCTACGACGGTTTCGAACCCACTTCACAACATCCCCCACTCCGCTGTCCTCGCGTATTTTTGCGTTTCTTGTTCTATCTCTTAAACTTGTTCTCGTGATCATTCTCAGCGTTTTCATTTCTGTGGTTCTCATAATTTGTTTTGTCTTTGTTGTTTCATTTCTTGTTTCTGCGCCCGTAGGTCAGTATCGGTCTTACACAGACCTTGTAAATTCTTGCTTTGTTCTCAACCGTCATATGTTTATTGTTCCAGATTATGTCTCTTAGATGGCCTGATATCATGGCCGCTTTGTTGGCTTGTGTGCCTACTTCTTCCGTTACTTCCCTGTTAGTTGTTATATGTGCTTCCAGGTATTTAAACTTCCCAACCTGTTCGATATGTTTGTCATCAACCATTAGTTTGCACCTTACCGGTTCTTTTGCTATTACCATTGCTTTGGTTTTCTCTTTTTTTATATTGTGTATATATGTATATTCTTTAAAGTCTCGAAAGATCCGTATAATCTATGGCAAAGTAACAGAGTTCCATCATTTAAAAATAACTTCGATTAGGTCTTTTGCAAAAATTATTTTCTCCTCGATACTTGTAGGGAACTGATATGTTAGGTATTTAAACAGGATTAACAACATTCGTAATAGTGTTGACATTCCCTTCATAATAACGGAGCTTTAATTTAAAGGAAGTAAAATAACATTATGTCCTAAACCACTCCAAAGTGAATAAAGTGTTAAAGCAGTCTGTATTTAATAGCTAATCTCTCTAAACAAAACAATAGTTATTAAGACACTTAAAAAAAAGATATTGTAAATATAAGAGTTGGATTATTACATTAATATAATCATTTGTAATCTAAATATATACATAAAGATTTACAAGTAACTTTTAATTTTTACACTAGTTCAAACTTTCCATTTACTTAACTATTTGAGGATATGGAATTAACCTTTTCTAGAGTTGAATTTTTGATATGGCAATCAATCACAGTTTCTTACTACTTTGACGAGGGATTTTTACGATACAAATTTCCTTACTACTTGAGCTAAAATCAAGAATTTTTGTTTTATTTTTTTAAAACACAATAAATAAATAACATATTCAAACAAAAGGTTACTATACATAAAAGTAAAATTTATGTGATTTCCGAACAGGCTTAATAATATTGAAAAATTTCATATTATATGATATCATTTATTTCTATTTTAATATGGTATATTGGTATATATATATATATATATATATATATATATATATATATATATATATATATATATATATATATATATAGTCATTTTAAATTATAACAGCATAGCAGTTTCGATGTTCAGCTTTTTATATCAATGGAACATTAACTTAATGATAATACGATATTATTCTTGATTAAAGCACAACTAATTCAGGATTTTTTTTGTTAAGCCAGTATGTTATTAAGTCCAGGTTTAGTTGCTTGAACATGTTTACTTCAAACAGTGCTTCATATCTTTTTTCGGGCAGTTTATTTATAAGAAACACACCATAAACTTTTTGCTCATCTTCTTGTATAAAACTATTTCTAGAAAAAGCTCTGAATAGATTTATTTACTCATCTGGTATATAAAAAAATTATGATCATGATCAATTTGCTCCAGCCCTTGAATTGAAGTTTCTTTTCTTTTAGAAACGAAAATATTAAAAACATTTAAAAATTATCCTACATCATATTCTTAAAATTGTTACT
The DNA here is from genome assembly GCA_034092305.1 of Diaprepes abbreviatus. Classification (NCBI taxonomy): domain Eukaryota; kingdom Metazoa; phylum Arthropoda; class Insecta; order Coleoptera; family Curculionidae; genus Diaprepes; species Diaprepes abbreviatus. The sequence continues at coordinate 992,331 of JASJET010000116.1, forward strand.
CTTAGATTCACAATTTGATTCGAAGGTGTAAGAGAGTGTAAGAAGTTTATAAAAAAAAAGAATTAAGACATTTATTTTTAAAAATTTTATATTATGAATTAATATATATGTATGTTGTTTAATATAAAGTCTCGAAAGATCCATATAATCTAACGCAAAGTAATAGAGTGTCGTTATTTAAAAATAACTTCGTTTAGGTCTTTGGATTATTTTTTCCTTGATACTTTAAGGGAACTGATATCTTAGGTATTTATACAGGGTTAACAACGTTGATAATAATGTTGACATTCCCTTCATAATAACGGAGCTTTAATTTAAAGGAAGTAAAATTTCATTATGTACTAAATCATTTTTATATAAAAAAAAATCAACCCCAAAGTAAAATTTTAAAGGCCTATTATTAAGTGTTTTAAAAGTTACCAATGAAATAAATTACAAACTTAAAATTCATGTTTCTGTTTAAAATTCTTAGTAAAATCTTAAAAAAAGTGATACAATGCATAAAACAAGTAAAATCAAAAATAAATTCTTGTCAAAATGAAAAGTAATCCATGTTAAAAATACACTTTCACCAATATAATAAAAATTTAGGGAATTCATCGTTGTCAAATCAATAATTTGCACTTAACACGGTGGGGACATTTTTAGTTTAAGGGAGGTATTATACATGAGTAGTATGTGTATATATATATATATATATATATATATATATATATATATATATATATATATATATATATATATATATATATATATATGCGTTTAAAGTATTAATAATAAGTTTAAGGGCGTTAAAAGTATTAATACAAGGATCAGCGAAAGCTATAATGGATGATGTAAACTAGGTGAGCGTTTGTAAGAAGGCCTTACTTCCCTTCACGAGGGTGTGTACTTTATAATTGATGAAATGTCATTTTTTTAAAGTATTAAGAAGTAATAAAAACTTGCTGCGCGCAGAATTTGAAAATATTTATTTAATCGAAAGTTATTATAGTTGAAAAGTGGCAAAAATGCCATTTTTCAAATGTTTTTTAGCATAAAAACCGAATGCGTCGGACGGAAAAAAAAATCAACAATAACTTTTTGCTTAGAATCGGCCGAGGAACACGAAAATATTTTTTATTTTACAAAAACATATATTTTTTAATTATTAATAATTTTTTTTTGTTTATAACAAACTAAATGATGATTTTTCTGGAATCTACCATCGATATTCGTAATCATATGCTACGAAAATCTATTAGGCTCCCGGACTAATTAGAAAACCTACTTGTTGGGGCCTGAGGAAGCCTTTAAGCAAGGCGAAACGTCGCCAACAAAAATATGTCTCACAATTTTCATATTTTCTATAATTGTGAAATAAATTTTAAACACATTGTATGTTGTAAACATCTAAAATGTACTTAAGGGCGCCAGTACATATAGACTGCATTTTTTCTGACTAAACTTTTGAAATGGAGTGCAAAAGAAGCACATAACATATGCGGATGAAATTTGTTACATTGGTAGTTCTTTATTAACTCAACCATACAAAAAAATTTTGTTTCAAAATTCTGTCTCAGTCCTGAGATCCGAGTGCTTAAAAGGGATCATGATGTTTTGGCAAGGGCCATTGGCGTCCATTCTTGAGCCTTCAGAATTGAATGTGGAGATTCAATTCAAAAAGTGTATAACATTTTTTGTTTTTTATTATGTCCTCCATGGAACGTCGTCTTGGTTTTTTTTTAACATCTTACTTCAACTTATTTTGTAAAGTTTGATTTTTTTTTTCAAATTTTCGTAAAAAATTATTCAATTTTTTTAAACGAAACGATATTCCATGCATAATTTCATCCCTTTTAATTTGCAAGTAGAAATTTTGAAATCGGTTCAGCCGTACTTGTGCTGTCGTGCACAACACTTTGGAAAACATGGTTTTTAGAAAAATACTTTTAAAGTTTGTACGTTCAAAAACTATGTTTTGCTTTTCAATTTATAACCTTCACAAATTTTCAAATTTCGATCTGAAATTTTATACACTTACTTTTGGATGTATATAATGAAAACAATTTATATGTATTGGCTCCCTTAAATGAATTTTACCAAGATGAATTGCCCTATAAAATGTTTTTAATGAACTATTTCCTTATTACCGTATTTGTTTCCATTTCAAATTTATCTTCGAAATGATGGAAAAATACACATACATTTTTTTACATCCGAACAATTTGTTAAGTTTTACATTCTCTGTCAAATTGAATATATTAGAAATACATTTTATTTTAAAAAAGACTGTAATACGTTAATACTTTTTTAAATTTGTTATTTTGTCTGTACTTTAAGTCAAAAGCAGATTTGTAGGTAATCTATAAACCGAAAATGATTAAAGTTCTTACAACCACTTTACTTACATTATGAACTAGAAGATTTTGTCAGAGAATTTTGTAAATACTTTTTGATGTACTACAAATAAATACGAAAGTTCTCCTAAAAGCTTTGAATTTAAAAATAAACTCTACATAATTTTGTGACAAGAGTCGAAAGGGTTGATACACAAGCATAACTTTTTTTTTCTCAGAGTAATAGAAATTTTTCAGTAGTGCATAAAAAATTTTCGGAAAACCAAATTTAATAATACCTTTAAAGAAGTTAATACAATGTAGAAAATATTCCAACTCACGTGCCAGTTCTCTAATCGAATACGACGGCTTTTGAGGATTATAGCCGTTGCTTGAGTACCGTTATTGTCGTCAGTTAATGTTGATGGCTGTTCAGAACGTGAATCTCTTATGCCAGTCAAAAACTCTCGGCATACAAATTTCTGTACAGACCTTGTTTAACAATGTTTGCACAAAGTTAATTTTATTTAAAACACAAATTTTAATCAAAAATTCTTTGCTTAATTGATTTCTGCACGGTAAAAAGCATCACTAGGCACAAACCCTTTCCAATCAAAACCACTGTGACATGTTTAGTAATGTGTGTAGCGTCATGCAATATTACCTGATTGTCACTTACAGTTGTACCAACTCAAAATGATACATGCGATTCTATTTATGCGCGGGGTATAAGTTCAAAAGTTGCGCTTATTTACGGACAGAAGGTATCCGAGGATCAGTTGATAAGTCCTGGCCTGATAACGAAAACAGCATTTTAATTTTTGTTTTGTTTTATTTCATAACATAACCTCCAAAAAGGCTAATAAATTTTTCAAAATCGGTGCTTTCATTTAGTTCAGGTTAGTTCAATTTTTTTGCTAAACGTCGAGTTCCTCAAAATAATTGTTTCGTTGCTCTGAAGTCTTTGTCCAGCAAGCAATTTTTTGAGGTTAAGAAATAGGTGGTTGTTGCTGGATGTTAAATCAGGCGCATAAGGTGGATTAGCAAACAATTTGAACTTGAATTCATTAATTTTAGCCATCGCAACGATTGACGAATTTGTTGGTAAACTGTCATGGTGAAACATTTTTTTCCCTCTAGATCTAATTTTTTCTTTGTTTCTTTGCTTAAACGCTGCAATAAAATTGCTTAGTACTTCACGTAAATTTCGCTTTTAGTGCGCTAAATTTTCATTTGAAACCATTTTTCGTTTCAATTTTCGCTCAAACGTTAATAAGCCCGACACTCATCTCGCGAAGAGCTTCTTCACCCAAAAAATTATTTAAAATATTGCCTACGTGTTTTATATATTATATATTTTTATAGTTCCCGCTACCTCTGACAATTTTAGTTTAGTCTTCCAGCACGATTTTATGGATCTTTTCTATGATTTCAGGAGTTGTCACCTTCATAAGATGCCCGGAGCGTGACTTATCTTTAGTGCTCGTACTACCCTTTTCCAATTGCGAAACCTCTCTTTTCACCGTTGTATATGGCAGTGAAGACTCTTAGTGTGTTGTTAATTTCTTCTTTGATGTGAGAAGGCGTTAAATTTTTAAATAAAAGTATTTCAAAATTGCACTTTTTTCCAAATTTTCCATATTATGTAGAGTCTTGATCAAAAGACTATCAAATAAATACTGACCAAGTTTGTGACTATATATATATATATATATATATATATATATATATATATATATATATATATATATATATATATATATATATATATATATATATATATATTGTAGCGAACTTTGTAGCGTTATACAATTCATAGTATTAGTTTGTTTTTGTAGTTCGTATGATTTTAGGTTTATTTTCTCCGAGTTCATAATTTAATTTATTTTACCTTTGTTAATGTCCTCAGGAGACAGCTATGAAAGAAAGTCTGGAACTTGTAAAAAATTATATTTCCTTATTTTTAACATGAATCGCCAGATTACTCCTTTTTCTTATTTTTACTACACCATGTAGTATGACAATCTTTCTAGAAAGATGGGGAATCTTCTGGTATCCGGAAAAAGAGTATATAAAGGGTCTAGACCGACTTTTGTGGACAGTTTAGTTTGAGAAGTCGTTAATGCAAGTTGAATTGTTTGGCAACTCGTCAGAATTGAAGTTTTAATAAAATGTTACTAAATGATACAGTGTGTTTAAAGACTGGTCGTCCAGGACGTATATACCAAAAGCTACTTAAGGATAATACTATAGAACGTCAGCATAAAAATTTCACCTGCTGGCGCTATCTGTATGTCAGGTCCGGGACTTATCAGTCCACCCTGTTTTTTTGCCAATATAGAATTTCATTAAAATGTGTAGTACGAGTGATATTCATAGAAAGTCATTAAAATAATCTCAAAATCTATGGTTTCCTAGTTTCAAGTAATTCATTTCTTTTTTATTCCCATTTAATTTATTTTAAAATGCATCAAGTTGATTTGGTATGAAGGCTAGGCCTAATCAACAGTCTCATCAATAGATAAAACTACCACTAGTCACCAAAGGACACTCGTAACTGCTTTTTTTCGACAGATATGATCAAAAGACGGACGTTATTGTAAAGATAGTGAAAAATGCATCCAATTATATACTTAAAAATAGTATCTGGACTTTGACCAAATTTGTCTAAAATCTTCTTTAGATTTGACTGGCCACCGTTTTTGAGGCTCTATCGTGCTGTTATATACTGTAGAGATGTGATGGTTTAATTATGGTACTGATAATTTCTGAATCTCAGCTGTAATTTTCGATAAAGATCTAACATGGAATGAGGCAGTTCTCTCATCTTAGGTTTTTCAAAATTGCCATTTATTGTGTGTTAATCGATAAGTTTTTTAAAAAGATGCAATTGTGGTCATTTAAATAAATAGGCTAAGGACAATCTAAAAATTTACAAATCATATGCTATTAATGGCAGCTGACTTTTTTTTTATTATTAGCCTAGCTTAGGGTATTTGATGCTCTTAATTTTTTAGGCATATCTACGGGTCAGCTTTTGACGTTTTATTTGTCGGTTGTGTTAACGAAATTTGTTATAAAAAATATGTATATTCTGTATTTATAACCTAGAAAGGTATATTTTGATAACATGTATAGGTTTTAAATATGTAGCTTTTTATTCTATAAGTAATAAAAATATGTTAAGCAAAAGTTGGTGTTTTAATAATTTGCTGCTATTAAATCTGAAACTAGTGAAATTTGTAATGGTCAGGGGCACTCAAAGAAGTATACTGAGGGCTACTGACTGAATATTTCCAAGTTGTAGATTCGAAGATTTTCTTGTGAAAATTGCATATTTTTTTATTAACCCACTGTTCGTTGCTATCACATTTTATATCTTATTTCGTACGGGCTTTTGTTTAGAACTACTTGTCTATAACTTATGTTTCGCGGTTTTTAATTTTTCCACCAAGTATCGTGAAATATTTTAGAATACCACAGAATTAAGTACTTAATTTTCCAAATTTTATTGTCTAATTTGTTGTTCAGACGGTGGGCGCAATTGAAAAGTTCCCTTCTAAAAATTCGTTGCTGGTAAGAACCGTTTCTGAAAAACGTCACACAGGTGCCAAAGACTGGTAAATTGACAAGAAGATATAAAGTTTTTTCATAATTTTTGTAATAAAAGATGTTCTAAGTTTTATAAGTGTTGTACGGTGTCTCAGTGTATATGTACTACAATTAAAACACCTGAAAATTATCTATTTAAGTTCTACGTGCGGAAAGTAATGGGAAAATGTGGCTTCAGTTAGCCCGCTGGTATCCGGCACTTGTGTCTACACAATCTAAAATATATTTTTGTGAAAATCATTTTGATGTAAGTTTTGATATTTGTTTGTTTTTCTTATACTAAAAGTTATTGTTTTTCAAGTTTTCAAAGGTGAAAATTAGAATTTTGAAGTTAGAAATAAATTAATCAAAGTTGGGTAACAATATTTTGTACTTGTTTTATTTTAGTTTTGAGCTTATAAATACCTATGATTACTATTATTTATTCATTATCGGTTGCGTAAATAACAATTCTTGGTACGTTACGTATATAGAGTCTTCACATTTCTAAATTCAGCAGAGCAGAATATTTGTTACGAAGAAATTGGCCACCATAAAACAATCAATGGAAAAAATTCGTAAAGAGTGAAATGATAGGAAAATGACGTTTTTTAGAAAAAATTTTGATGCATACTCCCTATTTCGAGGTCGTAGAACACGATTCTGACCTCGGTTTTACATAATTTTTCCTCAATTTTGCGGAAAACAGGGAAATTAACTTTTGACTTTAGGTTCAATTTTTTTTACTAAATCGTTAAACTTTTGTTATAACAACGAATTCCACAGTGATAGAAGCTTCTGCATTATACAAAAATTCAAAAATATGCACTTTTTTTATCGAAAAAATCCGAAAAATTACCACGACAAAAATCACAACAAAATCAAAAGAAAACGGCCGGCACAAAAAAATAATAGTTTGCATAGTTCGCTAAAGATGGCGTACTGTTGAAGTCGGCGATGTTGCCAGACTGCAAAAACGATTTCTTTAAATATTCTTCTCTTTCTATTTGAATTGGAAAGAAAAAGTTCCAAAAAGAATGTTTTCCTTTCCTTTGATTATTAAAGTACTATTAATTACTCTTATGTCCATGCCTTCGATATGCGATTTTGACTCTAAATAATAAAGGTTTTAAGGATTATAGTTGCTTTTGTTTGTCTCCCTCCAAATATCAGTACTTTGATGTGCGATTTTGACTCTAAATATTAAAGGTTTTAAGGATTATAGTTGCTTTTGTTTGTTTCCCTCCAAATAACAGTAGTTTTAAACGGATAATATGAATTGATCATATTGCTTATGTCCGTTAGCAGAAAGTGTCGAGTGGCAGAGCTTGTCTCGCCTCCACGTGGTTTCTGCTGGAAAATGACATTTTTTAATTAATAAATCTAGGTCAATTTAGGTTAGTTTAGGTTAGTTCAGGTTAATTTCACTTTTTTAAAGTAACCAAGACTAATGTTAACCTGTACTTACCAGAACTAACCAAAAATTTTGGAAGGTTAAGATTCATTGTACCCCTTTTTATACGTTATAAACATTAAACTATGTTGTTAACTGTAATGGGTAAATTTTAAAGTTTATACCAGGAAACTTTAAATCTAGGTTAATTTAGATTAGTTCAGGTTAGTTTCTGTTTTCCAAATTAACCAAAATCAAGCTAAACCTGAACCAACCTATCTTAACCAAAACCAACTAATAATTTTGAAGGGTTAAGATTATTTTTACTTAGAAACTGTTCTGAATATTAAAAAAAAAATTAAACTATGTTGTTGACTGAGAAGGACAAATCTTATAGTTTATATTATGAAGAAATTTTAAATTTGGCAACGTTGCACCTTTTTACGTAATTCGGCGGCCAGTTTAAATAGTCTGACCGTTGATGACGTTTTCGAGACGTGTTTTTGATTTTTCACTAAAAATATAAGTTTTTCTAAATTGGTTTACTAAAATGTGTGCAAAAATAATTGAAATATATTACGTACAATATTTTTTAACTAGTTCCATTGAAAATAAATACGTAAATTCGGTTTTTAACTGAAAAGAAAGTGCTTTGTGAAGTGACGCTTTCCTTTTTTTGAGTTTTCCGGGAAAGTGAGGAGAAATAGTGAAAAATCAAGGCCAGAATTGTGTTCTAGGACCTCGAAATAGGGGGTGAGTATCGAAATTTTTTCAAAAAAACATAATTTTCATGCTTTTTACGCTTTGCAAATTTTTACCCAATCAATTCTCGGCAGATTCTAAATATTTACCTTAATAAATTCACTTTCCATCGTAGGAGTAGGAAGCAAATTTCGAAGAAATTGCACGGAAATCACTATAAAATAATGTTAACCTAACAACTTAGCTTTGGACAGCAATGAACAAGTGCCGTCATGCACTATGATGTGTTCGTTGTCACGGGGCTTGAGAGTGATTTAGTTTAATTTTAATTATTAAATAAATGTTAAATTCCTTAAAAATAAAGAAAAACGTTGTATTTTTTGCAGTTTCTATTAAGGAAACTACCGTTTCGCGGTAAAAATTATATTTTTATTTGACTACAGTCAACGTCTTAATTCGAGCTGTTACCCAGTTATCAGCCCAAACAAGTGAGAGTGAGTCCAGAGTACAAGAAAAATTTGAGCGTAGGGGTATTACACCCTTTTATGTTAAAAATGTATCGTCTACACGAACCATTTCATTGCGCAATCATAAGGGGTGTAGTTTTCATAGACGTAGAAGAAATTAATTATTACCTAATAATAATTAATTTTTTCTACGTCTATGGTACTTTTTTGCCTTAACCTAACTTTTATCAGAATTTTTGGGTAATGTTGTCAAAAAATTAAAATGAAGCAAAATAAAACATTAATTGCAGCAGTGTTGTAATCTAGAAAAAAAAAGTTACAAAATGTAACGATATTATTGATATATTCTTCATAAAAAAAACTGAAAAGTCGTCGCTACTGGGTCCGGTCTATATTTGAGGAAAACACTAGACACTTGGACATACTAATAATTTAATTCAAGAAATGCGAGAAAATGATCCTTTTCTTTTAAAAATATTTTCATGTTACTATCGATAAATTTGAAGAGCTCCTCGCTCTTGTTGCACCAATAATTAGGAAAAACAATAGGGACATGCGTAGACCTATACTTCTATTACTAGATTGGAAATAACATTGCGATATTTAGCTGATGAAACCAGCATGTCCAATCTACAGTGCGAATTCCGAGTCGGTAAACACAGTGTTTTGAAATTATTCAGGAAGCTTGTGCCGTAATATAGGACTTTTTAAAAGAAGTTGTATTTACAAAGTTTACCACTTGTACCTGGTAAAAAATTGCCAAGAAGTTCGAAAACGAGCATTTCAATATAACAGTGTAATTCTAATAATCGTTTTAATAATTACCATTGTAGTTTTTAGAAGAATATGTTACATATGATACTAACTGGATTTCTGTTATTAAATTTCCATCAACGGTAATTTTTACACTTTAATTGTTTACAATAGTTTTATATAATGTTTGAAAAGGGTAGAGTTACCAGACAACATAAATTTTCCTAACATCTCCGGATTTTTAGCTCCCTGTTACGGAAACCGGAAAAACCTGTAACTGTCAGGGTTTTTTTGAAATTAAAAGTGAAAAATATAAGTAATAAAAAAATGTTTATTAATCATTTTAGTAAGAAAAAATAAATTAATGCAACCTTACCAAAATAAGTGAATTTTTAATATATATATATATATATATATATATATATATATATATATATATATATATATATATATATATATATATATAAATATATATAATAAATTTAGTTTTGTACTTTTTATTGCTTGATATTTCTTTTAACAGTTGCTGCTCTTTTATAACCATTTCGTGACATTCTTCACATGATGTGTTCTTTAAATTAAATTGTGTCAAGAGTAGAGCCTTAACAGAAGATATTGTGGTAAACCAACTATTACTACAAATTATTAATTATTAAATTACTATATATAAATATTTTTAAGTTACGCTTACGGATTAACAGATAGTTATAGTCTAATATTTAATACTCTCTAAGAAAAGTTATATCTTAAGTAAATTTATATTCTAATCAGCTTAAACAAAAGCAGGCCTTAATTTCCGAAACTCTAAAACTTTCCTTTTTACAGAAACCATTAGCTTTGTTCATATTGTCTTATCGTTCCATAAATATACACTTTGTCATTTCAGTAATCATGTAAATAAATAGCTATGAGTGTAAAACAATAATTTAGATATAGAAATAGGATATAACTAAGACAAGAACATAGAGACGAGGGGAACTAAAATTAAAAAAACTACAATAGTGATATTAAATTAGTAAGTAAGAAGAGTTGTTACCTCCTGATTTAGTGAACATTTTAATAAAATATTAAAAGTGATATTAGAAGATCTATTTGAATTCACTGAAACCAGTGATAAATCAAGACCAGAACCAGTAAAGTTATAACATTGGTGGGAGGGGAAAAGCAAAGCTTATAACAATATAGACAGCCTATTTCTCTTCTTAGACCACTGCGTTCCCATTAATGACAACAATAGCTGAATATTCGAATTTTGTGCTTCGATTGAAAATATTTTGAAAATAACATACCACATACAACATTCAAACAAAATGTCAGGATATTTACTGGAAAGTCCGAAATATTATAAGGAAATCTCATTATTTGTTCTGGTAACCCTACTTAAGGGTATGTCTGTGGATTAGTGTCTCGATATCAGAGGCTGTCGTTAAAGATAAATTGTATTATACAAGGGCCTTTATTCCATAAGATTTAATTTATATAACAAAAAACTGTATTATTGCAATTCTTATATAATTAATAAAAAAAAATAACATGAAATGTTTTTTTTTTTGAGGACGAAGCAGTACCTAATGATCTTCGGTAACAAGCATTTTTAATAAATTAAAACAATTTAATATACTTCATAAATATCCATTATTTCAAAACTCGCAGAATAAAAAAATATAAATAAAACAACAAACTGCTGAAAAAAAAATAGGTTATGTTCATGCAAAATATTGAAAATAAAGTTTCCACCATTTTTAAACCAGTCCGATGAAAAGTTCAACATAATTTTGCTTAATGACCTTGGAAAAGGCGGGTTGAGGCGGGAAATCTTCGGTCTTTTTCTCTTTTTAAATTTAACAAATCACAATGCTTGAAATTTGACATGTATTATTACGCTGGAATCACTCTGACTTTTTAAGCACTCAAGACGTTGAATTGATGATTTGGCACTTTTTTTTTTCACGTACATGAAGAACAAATGTGTGGTCAATGATTTTCTGCACCAGAAGAGGCGGTTGATGCGTTTAAAAACCATGTTTCAGGTATACCATCTTCACAGTGGCAAAAATGCTTTTCGAATTAGTTCAAACATATGTAAAACTGTATTGATCGTTGTGGAGAATATTTTGAAAACCAATTAAACTAATTTCAATGATGACTATCTGTTTTTGTTTGTTATTTTCGAAATTTAAATGGTCACCCTTGTAGGCATAGGATTTAATTTGTGTCTGTGTATTCTAGAAATTCTTATAATTTTGTTGTCCGTCCGTCTGTCACAGCCATGTAACTTTGTCACTTTTTAATCTTTTGCGATGACACATACTTCCAATTAACCCAAAGACAAATGTGAAACGAAATTGCAAAAAAATCTAACAATTTCAATAACTACTACGGAACCCTAACGTCATGTAGATGTCTGACACGCACTTAGCCGGTTTTAGACTTTAGCCAGCGGTATTCGTGATGGTAAAACTTTTTTATCTAGTGTTAGTGCCTTATAGTGGTGGGTCTCACAAAAAAACAATCCTGATATTGAACGTTGTCTCCCAATTCTGAAGTAGTTTTGTGCTGTGCTGTCTGGTCATCAACTTCAATAGAAAGGGGTTTTTCTACATGCGGGCGCATTCACTCGCATGTTAAAAATAAATTAGGAATAGAAAAAGCTGGAATATTAGAATTCCTTTACAGATAATACAATGAAAATTGAAAATATGTTTTATTATTCATAAACTATCTAATTGTTTTAGGAAATGTTTTCTTATTTATGATTATTTTGTATTAAACAATGTTTACACCCAAGGGCGGATTTAAGGGGGGCACGGGGATAGGCGCCCCCCAGAAATGGTTAAAAAGGAAACATGTAATTTTTCTATCCATTTTATACTAATAAACCTTTATATTAATATTGCAAGTTTATTTCTTACAATTATTGTTGTACGTAGCCCCCAGAAACAATCCTGGATAACACTGTTTGCCCGTCTGCCACTTGTGCCCCTCTCTCCAGAAATAAAGCCTGGATCCACCCCTGTTTATATCTATGTTTCTAGTTTTGATTTTCTTTAGATTTAAATCATGGATTAAAATAAAAAATCATGTGATTTAAACCAAATGATTTAAATCGGTTGAATCCTCCTACTGAACAGAAAATAATATAAGTGACTTTTGGTTGGCCCTGTACATAATATATTTTCATTCGGCTCCAGCTTTAATAATTGTTATTATCGATCAAGTTATTCTTACCTTTCATTTAAAAAGCAATTATGTAAAGTAAATAAATACAGTACGAGAGATATCCCGTACCATGCCGCGATACGATACATATCACAGATCAGTAGCGTAACAACATTAATTAAATGTTTGAAGAAATTTGTTAGAATAACAAAATTGCAATTATCGCTAACCTCATCTTTTTAGGATTAGGAAAAATAAGTTTAAAAAATAAAGTGTCTGAAAACAGTCCGAACTGATAAGTAGCATAACGGGCATGCGAACTTAAAAAAGTTAAAATTTTTGTTTTTTTGGAAAGAGAGTTGTGCGTGGTTAAAAAAAATAGGCATTTCCTATATTCCTTTTATCTTAGATACCTTTTCACTATCCTTAAAATATTTGATAGCGTTAGAGAAAGTTACACCAGTGAAGTCTTACGGTAAGTTATTCATTCTAGAATAAGCATATTTCCACACAGAGTATCCCTATTTAATATTCTTAAAATAAACATTATCAATAATATTTCAGATTATTTATAATGTAGGCCTCCATCATGCCAGTAGATCTAAACAACAATAAATTTATTGAACGTTGTTTATGATCGATGGGCAGGCTTTTTTATGTTTGGCAGAGACAGATATTTTTATTTAATTTTGCTTTCAGATTTTTTGCTTGTCCTGACTCCTTTGAGTATTTGTACCCCGCGAGAAAAGACCTTTAGTTCGCGTCAATTTCGTAGTTGTTTTGTAGTTGTCGTTTGTTTGTATCTTTTTTACGTTTTGCATTTTGGTTTTGGTAAAAACAAAAATGGATTCCGTTTAGAGTTTAATTGCAGAGCCATTCTGTGGTCGGTCATTAAGTGATAAGGCTGAAATAAAAAGGCTTGGAAGGCCTACTCCGAATTTAAAAATAGAAGAATCCGTGTCTAGCAAAGAACGTTTATTATATCCAGCATTCACAAAATCATATTCTACAAATACAAAGTCTACAAATGCATGTCGTTAAAGAGTTTATATTTAAATTTCAAAATTTTTTATTTAATATTTTATTTATAACAAAATATATTGTCATGACGATAAAGACTACTTTGAACGTATTTATTTTGGTAAAATGCAATGGAAGCATTGATTTAAAAAAGAAGGAATTTTGTAGTAATGTTTAAACAAATTTATTTTGCAAAACTAATGATAAATTTGAATTGAGTGATGATTTGATAGCCTTAAAACATCCACGGTTTATCATAATATAACTTAAGCATAATGTAAACTTTTTCTAATTTGAAATTTAAGAAGTGAGGTAGAAGAGCAAATATTTTCAGAACTACTACTGTTCGAACTATAAGTGAACCTATCAAATTTAAGCCCTAGTTTATCCCTTCGATATAATAACTCTAGACTATCAACAAAATAAAAGTTTATTGAAATAAAAAGTACACAAATCTTTAAATAGTTTTAAAAATAAGAATTTTTATTTAGACGAATAACAAATCTGGTCTGATGCCCTTTTCAGCCATGTTTGGATTGAAATTTCCTCATTCTTCCGACTTTTTGCCAGTCCTGTTGTCTCTGTAGATCCTAATAATAAACTGATTTTAATTTTATAGGATAAAGTTTATCATTTGTGGGAGTAAATTTTTTGATATTTTTGCGAATTTTTATAATTGTCCCCTACTATAGAATTGTGACTTATGCTATTTCAAGGTTAATATGTATAATGAAAGACAGAACTTACTCATAATAAGTCTCGCCAAGTTAGAATCGTAGAACTTTCTCTTTCCTTTTCGTACTAATCAACTGTACATGGTAATTTTACAAGCTCGCTTTACAAAGTCATAAATGCTCCCTACTCCCAGTTTTGAAATTTCTAAAACCTCAAACAAAATTACTTCTTGTAATTAACAAAACTCTATTTTCTATGTTCTTTAAATATAAACCAATCATCAGGAACAAAATAAATCTTACAGGTTTCATTAGTGGAGCACTCCATAAACAAACATTTCGCCTTCCACTTCATTAGTAATATTTCTTGTAATATTTAGGACCGGGTCTGGATGAGCTGTGCAAGCCTTTTTCGCATAGATAATATTTTTGAAGATTTCATTTCATACTTCTAATAACATAGAGTTACTACAAAAAATAAGCGGTAAAGCATTTGGGAATTTCCTGTAACACAACCTATAAATAACGTTACTGTTTTCCTAAGTACATATGATTCCCGATCTTACCTTAAGTAGTACATAAACACGAATAAAAAAGATTTTCAGAGGCACATGGATAAATCAACTATTTTAATAAAATTCTTTCAAAAGCTAAATTTTCACAGTCGGCATCATGCAAAAGTTCTATTAACCAAGGTCGTAGTGAGGCTACTAAAAATTTGTCGTTCAATCAAAAATTTTAACCTCAACTTGTATTCAGCTGAGCTCTGTGCGGCGTTGTAAACTTATTACCCAACTGCGACAAAATCCATAGGGAAGGAAATGCTTTTTAGTTTTTATCAACTAAATTATACATAACTGTATTTATTTTCATATATAATGTAGTATGTAGACTTTTAAAAGATATCTTAAAGACGTTGTATATAGACGTCTTATGAACGTCTTTAAAACAACGTCTATAAGACGCCTTATTTATCTCTTAAGGCGTTCAGATATAATCTGAATATAAAAATGACGTCTATAAGACGTCTAGTGCTGTGTGGGTACTTACATAAATCTTTTGATAAAAAAAAAAATAGGCGCTGAATCATTATTAAATAATAAGGATATATAAATAGCTACGGCCGGATAAAAGTAGTTTTTAATGTATCATCTTGTGCCAAGTTCAATAATTTTTAACACTTTTTCATTAAATATAAATAGACCAAGAGACAAATCCAAATTTTCGGAGAATAATGGTCTTAAGAGGAAAAGGTAATTTTTATAAATCGTGAAAAATTCTTAATTTTTATTTAATTTAAATAATCGAAATCATGTGACAAGATGCACTATCTTGTGTGGGTTGTCAGTAGAGAATTGCCTTTTTACTCTTACTTATTTATAGGTAAAAATTACTTTTATATATAAGCTTGGAATTTCCATTAAACGATTTCAGAAAAATAAATGGAATAATCCAAGGAAACAAATGGTGCAATTTTATTAATTATAAAAATCCGTAACCACAATTGAAAAACATAAACCTTTACTGAAATATACGTTTCTACATTTAAATATATCGATTCGGATGTCCGCATCAATTCCGTCATTTTATTAATACTTGTGAAACAGGAAGGACGATTTTGATAAATGCTTTTTTGAAAAATTTGACCCAGAACCAGGTCCACCTGAAGGTTTTGTAAATAAAAGTTCATGTTCAATACTAATTTATTGATGATTTTTTATTGTAAGCCACTGGCCCACTTCATACTGATGGATGACGTAGCAGAAGGTTTTTAAATTTCACTCATATCAGAAAAAACGAGATCTCGGTTGATAGAGTTAGCAATATAAATTTGGTGTTAAATTATTTTCATATTTTCTTTAAAATGTTTTAGAACTGTTTTTAATTTGTTTAATTTTAAACTTGGGGAAATTCGCTATCGAAGCGATATTGTAGTTCTCAAAAAAAGTTTGTGACCGGGCATGTCAAATGGAGATGGGCGGGACATATGACTACATATGGCGGCCGTGAAAGCATAAAAGAACAATAATAATTTATGTACGGAAATAATAAATTTTTAGTTTATTATATTTTTAAATTTGAATAAATTAATGTTTTTATTAAACAGCTAAGAAAATAGTTTCAATTTGACAAATTTGATATTATAGATTTTTTGACAAATACAGGGTGTCTCAAAAGAAAGTACACATTTGTTTTGCTTATTGCGTGAACGGTAGCCTGACTCTTGGGAATTTAGTCGCTATGGAGCGTTTCTCGAGAGCGGACTGTGCTTTGTGCGTACGTGAGTTTTACAAAAACGGTAATTTGGCGACTGTAGCGCGTAGAAAATTCAGCAATTTTCGACATATTCGTCACTTAAATGATGCGCCAAGCGCTCGGCTTATTGGAAAATGGGTCCAGAAGTTTGAAGAGACCGGTTCAACACTAGATAAACCGAAATCCGGGCGTCCGAGGTCTTCGAGAACGGTCGAAAACGTAGAGAGTGTTACTCAGTCTGTTCGTGACGACCCAAACGTTTCGATTCGTAAGCGTTCTGTTGCTTTAAATGTGCATAGGTCATCATTATTCCACATTTTACACAAAGATTTAAAGCTGAACCCCTATAAAATTCAGTTGGTGCAAGAATTGAAGCCTCAGGATGCTGGTCAGAGGCTTGACTTCGTAAACCAGATGACTGAACGCTTTTCAACGTTTACCAACATCTTCTTTTCAGATGAAGCCCATTTTCATCTTAAAGGTCATGTAAACAAGCAAAATTGCCGCTATTGGAGTGCAAACAATCCAAAACACAAACATCAGAAATCTCTACATTCGCCGAAAGTGACTGTATGGGCTGCGATGTCGGCGCGAGGAATTATCGGCCCGTACTTTTTAGAAGATGAAAGGGAACGCACAGTAACAGTGACTTCAGAGCGGTATGTGGAGATGTTAGACGACTTCTTCGTGCCTGAACTGCAAAGATTTCTTGGCTATAATCAAAGAACATGGTTCCGGCAAGACGGAGCAACTTCACACACGTCCAACATGTCTCTGCCACGAGTGCGTGAAATTTTTCCTGGCAAATTGATCTCAAAGAAAGGTGACATAAGTTGTCCTCCACGCAGTCCTGATTTATCACCTATGGACTTTTTCCTATGGGGTTATGTCAAATGAAAAGTTTACGCAAACAAACCGACTTCCCTGGCACAATTAAAAGAAAATATCCGCAACGAAATGGCAGACATCACGGAGAATACCTGCCGAGCCGTCATGGGCAATTTTAGTGCTCGATTAAATGAATGCCGTGAGCGCAACGGATTACATTTGGACGATATCATTTTTAAAAAATAAATTCCCAAACAATGTATTTTAATATATAATAAACATTTTTTCAATAAAGTCCTGACTTTTTTTTAAATCGATTTTTTAAATGTGATCTTTCTTTTGAGACACCTTGTACATTAAATTAGTTAGTATTAGAATCTTGTTATGATTGAAAATATTATAATGAATAGCTTTAAATAGTCCAACTCTATAGATATCGTAAGACCCAAGATGTAAAATATTATTATTTTTAGTAGCCAAACGATTTATTTTTTAAAAAATATTTTTTTGTACCTCCTTTCATTTCAGAGTCGTAGAACAAGAATCTAATCTTGGTTTTTCCAAGTTTTTCCTTATTTTGTGACAAAGACCACTTGGAGGAGGGACAATTTCTGCCAGGGAAGGATATTGGGAAAGGTTTAAGTTAAAGGGGAAGCGAATGTTTTAATATCTGCTGCAAAAAATAGTTGTTAATAAAATTTTAAGGCTAAGATGTATAAAAAAGAATTAGGATTATAAAATGTTTGGCAGCAGAATTACAGAAGAAATAGACGACATAAAGAAATATCCAATAAGAGCAAATTGTTAATATTCATCATTCTCATAAACATGTCCCATGTATTTAAAAAAATCGCGGTAAATGCTTTTGTAATCGGGATATTCTTTGTGAAACAAATATTCCACTTAGTAGCTGTGGAAGTATTCTTCAAATCGTGGAACATTTCCACATAAATGCATCCAGACCGCTTATGGGGATCTACGAAATTTTGTAACTGATTCACAGTCAAATGTCGAAAGCCTTCGTTCCGTAACAGGGACGAGAAAGAGTCTCTTCATTCAGAGGCGGATCCAGAAAATTTTTCATGGGGGCCATAAAAGTTGTAGTTTTTACATTTTATCTAGTACATATTGAAATGTAAATTATATAATAAACAACGCTTTAGACAACACTCTACATTTGTAGCCTCGAAAGAGGAAAAAATCACGGCGTTAGTGATAAAGAATATTTAGTCCTAAACAGCTACTCCAAGAGAGTTTGTTTATATATATATATATATATATATATATATATATATATATATATATATATATATATATATACATAGGATATCAAGGTATTTCTTAGCTAAAGGCAGATCCAAGGGGTTCGATTGTCTCCCCACTCCAAGAGCTTCATATTCAAAAATAGACTTGCCCGCTAGCTGCATTAGAAACGTGATTATTGCTGACCCCCCTCTCCCCGCTCCGCCGGTTGATTTTGTCTTGTACACGAGTGGGGTTGGGCTAATTTCGATCTTTTCTTTCCTCTTGTGATATCCCCCCCCCCCCCCAAAGAGAGAGGCAGGGTTCTTAGAACATGGGATTTCCGTTTTTTGTCATAGGTTGTTATTTCAACAATTTTTCCTTTACAAGAGCAATATATCTATATATTCACACTTTTGCATCCAACTTTGGACATCAGTCTCCCCTTCTTTCTTCCGTTCATCTCTATCTTGAGCTTTTTGCATCCATCTTGGACCGATGTGTCTTTTCATGTTATTATGCCAACTCATTTGCGGTTTTTGCCATTTTCTTTTGCATTCCACTCCATTATGATCTTATTCCATCTGTCACGCTTCAGGGCATTATGTTCTGCAAGCTTTCATTTTACAAATGCTATTTGTTTTGTTAGATCTTTCACTTTTGTTACGCTTCGGATTCTTTGATTTCGTCTTCTGTATGAAAGTTTCATTCTCCTTTGCACTTTCGCCACTTTATTTATATTGATCCTAGTTAGTGCCCAAATTTCTAAGCTGTAGATAAACACCGGAAAGACACATTGATTGAATATTTTGATTCCACGGTACACGAGATATTTTCTGGATGTAGTTCAGTTTTCTGAATACCATCCAAGCAAGTCTAGTAAGTCTCTTAACTTCTGCTGTTTGATTTTCGTTGCAAAGGTTTACAATCTATCTGAGGAATATGTAATGGTCCACATATTTAATTTTTTCTTGTCCCAATGTGACGTTAATGTCTTCTTCTGTATTTGTCATTGATGTAGTCTCAGTGTAGTTCATCTGGAGTCCTATATTTTGGGCTTCCTCATCTAATTATTTGAGTGTTGGCTTTATTACGAGATGATTCAAATGTTGGCCATTTATTCTCACGCCTTTTTCACTTCAGTTCAATCTTTTAAATACGTCCCCTAGCCCATTGATAAATACTTTTGGCGAGATAGTATCTCCTTATCAGACTCCTCGAGCTATTTTAAGTGTTTTAGTATTTTCACGTATCCTTATATTTATTATAGCAATACTGTAAATGTTTAAAATAAGTTCAGTATACCCGTAATCAATAGGCATGATGACAGTAATGAAGAATCAGTGAAATTATGACTTGAAGTAATTCTATAGGATAGACAGATTCTAAAAAACACACTTAGTTTTAGATTACAAGTGAGATTATGTTTATTTTAGTAAAAATAAAAACACAAAATATAGAAATCGGCCATATTAGATCGAACACCAATCAGAAGCGCGTGACGTCACGCTTTCGTAAACATCACATCAGTCATCATTGTTTATTACCTTTATCGGTCGAAATTGTCTTTATTTGCATCGGTAAATAGATATTTTGTGGATAAAACTATCAAATGTGTCAGTTTTGTGCTATTAAAAGTACAACAGCGTCATGGAATAAGGATTTATAAAGGCCAATAGCTCAAGATTCGACTCCTTGATGCTGGGAGCGAGGTTAACTGGTGCACTGTTTTAACTTCAGTTTGGACAGCTTTACTTCTGAATTTGTATAATATATATATATATATATATATATATATATATATATATATATATATATATACTTGTACTGATTTATCAGCTGATTTTGGAAATGTGGTAGGTGCTTCTAGATCTTCCATTGTGTGCAAAGCAAAAAAATAAAAATAAGTACTTGTGAACAAATGTAATTATTTACACATTATTATGTACTATAATTCTTGCAACAGACTTCAATAATAATAATATTATAATAATAATAAGAACCGTCCGAAAGTTCATGGGAAGTGCAGCAGACCACGTCACCTAAGACCCAATAACATGGAAAGGGTTCCCACAGAGCTTCATACTTTTGGTACCTTTGTGTACCTGGTATGAGTGAATGTTCCCTGGAGGGAGTGCTAAGCCGTCTGGCTTGTAAATCATAATAATAATAAAAGGTACCACAAAGATTGTTTGGAATCATAACTACCTATAATGTTATGATTCAACCGGCAAACGGAAAAGATATACACTTGAATTTAATAAAACAGGTTACCGGTATAAAAAAGCAATGAGTACGTACCTGAACTTTCTGCTGAAGTGCCTGCAAGTTCTAAATATTCTGTAGATGTTTTTGTTTGTGCTACATCTTTCTCATATTCTTCAATTAGACACCTTCTTTGTTTTTTAGGAGCATAGGGACGCTCAGCGGTGTCAGAAGTTCGTTTGCTTCAGCCCGGTTAGCATTCAAGTCTTGTATACACCCTGACTTCATGCGCACTTGTAAAACTGAACCCATTACTTGGTACTGTATATAATTTTCCATATCGTTTGGTAACTGGAAAAAGAAAAAGCTTTTAGTTAGGAACTTTAAATATAATACAGTAATAAAGAAATGAAACCTAACCTCAAACGGGATCGACAGTGTTATTGACAAATATTTACCTTACATATATTTTGTTTGCGAGCTTCGCCACTTATTTATATAAAATAAATATTTACATCAAAATGATCTTCGCAGAAATAAATCACTGAATTAACAGATACAGAAGCTGGGTCTCGCCTTGCAAGATTTAGCCACGTATTTCTGATACTTTTCTTCATTGGCACGTTAATAAATAACTTATTTGGAGTTTTTATCGATGTATTATTACATCGAGGAATTGTACACCATCAATACATATTAGAATTCATGATTATCGTACAAAATAATGGAAAATATGAATCGAAACAAGCAATAAGATGCAAATTATCAAGTGGGACGGACGCCATTACTATTCTAGCGTTTTGGTACGAAATTTAAATTGTATTTTAAAAAGGTCAATTTTTCCTTCAAAACATTAATTTTTTGCGGAAATAAGATTTATTTTGTATAAAGTAGGTGCGTAAAAACATCGTGGAGTATTTTTCCAAAATCACTCATCATGCCTATTCTACTGTTGTTTAAAGAATTTTTCACTAACCAATGTTACACTTTGTCAGAAGCTTTCTGAAAGTCTATAAGTATCATAAATAAGTGAATTTGATATTCATTAGCTCGTTCAATTAGAATTTTCCTGGTTAACAGATGATCGCAAGCACTGAATTCCTTTCTAAACCCTGCCTGTTCTTTCGATTGATAGCTCTCCATTTTTGATGTCAATTGTGTGGTTAAAATTTTGCTTATACATTATATTTAATAATGTAGTTGCACGATAGTTCTTCAGTTCCGACTAATCCCCTTTCTTATAGAGTAGGATTGTTACCGCTTCATTCCAGTGGGTAGAAATGCTTTTCGAAATTATTATTTTATTTATGAGGATATATATCTATTATTTATTTTCCCTCCCTTTCTCAAAAGCTCTTTTTTAACCCTATCTCTACCAAGTGCTTTGTTGTCCTTGTTTTCCCTTATGGGTCTCCTTATTTTTAATTTACTTATTTCAGGCTGTAGTTCTCTTTCTGTTTTATGTAGTTCAGAATAGAACCGATAAATTATATTCAGAATATCTTTCATACTGTATACTTCTTATCCGTTGACTTTTTAATACTGTTTATTTCTACTTTTTCCAGCTTCTGACTCAGACATTTCATAGTCTTGTTCTCTATGATCGTTTCCATGTGAGCCTCCTGTATTTTTCTCCATTCGTCTTTTATGCGTTTCTTTATATTCCACTTTATCCTGTTCCAAGAACAATACAGTCTCCTTAAAACCTTTGATATTTGGGGGAAAATCATGCCAAATGTAAAATTAAAGAAAATGAAAAGACAAGCGTAAATATTATCTTTAAAACAATTAATATTTGGAGGGAAAATTGTACTCTAAAAATTAAAAATGGGAAAATAATGTTAATAATTTCTTTACAGTTTAAACTTTAGGAAAAAATATATGTTTACATATCATATTTATGCTAAAGCAATAGCGTAATTTGCAATAATTGACTTTTCTGACAGATATAACTCCCGGTTTTGTTCCTAAAGTTTTTTTGGTTGTTTCTCGTGATTTTCCCGATAAAAAATGCAAATCTATGAATTTATATATAATATAGAAGCTTCTAAAAGCGCGAAATCTGTGGATGTAATAAAATTCTAACCATTTGGTGGAAAAAATTAAACCAGAAATGAAAAATTTTTCTGTTTTCTTAAAAACCAAGGAATAACTGTGGAAAACCAACACCAGAATCGTGTTTTACGACCTCGAAATACGGGGTATGCAAAGGAATTTAAAAAAAATGTAATTTTTCTACATTTCGTTTAATCTAAATATTACCACCTTATTTTCTATATAATCGATAAAATTGAAAAATCGGTAGAAGTGAAATTTTAGTTTGTCTACTCTAACTACTAACCTCATTGCCCCCTCCTGCTATGAATCGAATTATGATGCTGCACCAGCAACAAGATCCTGCGCTGTAGCCAAACATTCTGCAGCCAGTCTCGACTCGGCTAGAGAGTAGAGTGTTGTAGTTGGTTGCTCTATTGCGTATCGTAGCGTTTTTATACGTTCGTATTCTGTGTTGTCCGCTGATCGTGACTCGAACCGCTTGCAGGAATGTTGTTCGACTTCTCCTGCTGAATTAGTGGAATTCCTTTGCGTCGTAAGGTCGATGTCTTGCAGCGATTAGACTAGGTAGATGGGCATTCGATTCGCGTTGTAAATATTTTGGTTGTAAATTTGAGATATTGAACTGTTCTTTGGCTGCATCTCTGAAGACAACCGGTTGAATTCGATTAGGTTTATGGGTTTGATTCCTGTCTGTTTATGGTAAGATAAATGATACAAAGTAGTAAATTTTGATGATTTGTAAAGTAACAAATTTTCTGGCATACTTTTGGCAACTCTGAAGTTGGAGCTCAAAAGTTTCAATAAAATATGAATGTAGTGGTTTGTTTTTCTGGATATATTTTTAAATATTATATTTTTATTTAGTTAGTCTAGTGCGTGTTTATA
The DNA here is from genome assembly GCA_034092305.1 of Diaprepes abbreviatus. NCBI lineage: Eukaryota > Metazoa > Arthropoda > Insecta > Coleoptera > Curculionidae > Diaprepes > Diaprepes abbreviatus. The sequence goes on from JASJET010000116.1 coordinate 1,015,882, forward strand.
AAGTGCGTTTTATCTTTATTTTTAATTAATAGTCTTCTAAAATAGCAGATTTTAATGATAATACCATGAACACATATATTTTTACGGGGTCAAGTGGCCAATAAGACAATAGCTAATTTTTCTATCAAAACGAAGGGGCTCAATACACTATTTTCTTTATTTCTGGTAAATATCGATTTGGGGTCGAAATCTAAAATATATTTTAGTATTAATAATCTTTTGAAAGTATATAGATTTTTATAATAACAATAGTTACACATAAAATATGCATTTTTTAATTTCCGTCTGAAAGCGATAAGAAAAGTTTCAAATAACAAAAACATTCTTTTAAATTTTTCGACCCAAAAAAAGTGACACCTCATTTATCTTATTACTCTGGTACCGATTTAATCTTTAATGCAGTTGACCTCAGCTCCTTACCATAGATGATTATTATAGTAAGTGTCCCTCAAGTCCAATGTTTTGTTTAATGCATAAATTACTTAAATAAATGAACAAGAAACCTAGACATACTTGAAATATACAGTTTATTACCAACAAACCAGAATAAAATACATTAATATTTAAGCAAAATCAAATAAGAAATCCGTTCGTTAAATTCCCACATGCTAAAAAGTAATTAAATCTATTTGTATGAAAATAAAAAGAAAAATATTATGTTTACGATAAAATTTATTCAAGAAACAAAACACTCAAGTATATAATTAGTAAAAAATAAGTCAGGTGAATAATAATATAAAACAGGACCGAACACTGCGTCAAAAAAACAGATTAATATTTTGCCCTGATTTTCTTCCTACTTTTACATTTTTTTCATATCATTATAAGATATTTTAGATGGTTCATTTTCGATATCAGTCGTGTTTAAATTTGATAACTTTTTTTAAGTCCGGTTTTATTTCGCATGTATATTTCGGTTAATTTCAATTTTGTTCTGCAGGAATAGTGAAGTAAATTATAGCTATAGATTGGAACATGCACCTTCAAATCTATTTTTATACTTAAATAAATTAAGCAATTCAAAAGTTGAAATCAAAACCCAAATTATGTAATTTTAAATTTATAGAATAAATACATTTCCATCAAGAACATATTTATAAAGCTGTCGTGAAACTACACTCTGTTTATCATCCGCCTGCTATATATGATTCATCTTTGCATGTATTATCAAATATTTATTTTTTCTATTTTTACATTACAATACATTCATAGTTCCAAATAAATATAATGACTCTGGGAAACATCACACCTATTTGCAAAACTGTAGTGTCGATAGTTAGTTTTCGATGTCCCCCTGGATTCGACCCTGACTGGAAACATACATATTTCAACATCTTAATAAACTAATAATCTTAGCAGCCAATTTGTTTATATTCTATGATTAATAATATTATTAAAGAAAACAAAATAATATATTTTTCAACAATCAGTAATATTTAAATATAATCAAATTAATCAGGTTTTTTAATTCTTAGTACCGAGTAGTTAAGTTTGATTATAAATAGGATTGAAAATAATACTTTTTAACGAAATAATGTAGAAATATTACAGAAATTTAAGAAATGAAATGATTTTTCGGAAAATAGACTTAAGAAAATTTTCAAAATTTGATAGATTTCTAAAATCGATCGCTTCCATAGAGACATATCCTTGTTTCATCAGAGAACAGATCCCCACTGCTCCAATATCCAATTCACATGATTTCGTGTGAAATGCTCGATGATGTTTGGACTAAGTTTTGGACCAGTTGCGGAACATTTTGGGGTTAGGTTTCTTTTCTGCAGTCTTCGTCTTATTGTCCACTGACTAATATTCATTCCTTGGATCTCACGAAGCTCTTGTTGCACTTGAACTGTATTAATTCGACGGTTTCTTAACGACTTGAAGATCCATGATAACTTCCACGTAATATACGTTTCTATTGTTTTTCGTTGTTACACTTTATAAACAATAAGCACTCTTGATAAATTTATATCCTTGTCAAAGAATATTAAATCATCTTTCAAACTGTATAAGTTTTGTTTTAATTTAACTTATAGTTGCTCAAAAAATACATTTGAAGTCAAAAGTGTGCAGTGTTACGATTTCTATGCATATATATATATATATATATATATATATATATATATATATATATATATATATATATATATATATATATATATATATGCATAGAAATATAACTTCTTTGGGTTAGGTTTTAGATTAATACTACTATTCTGTGCTTGACGTTTTGCCCAACGTAGTGGACTTTTCAAAAGTATTATCTAAAATAAAAATGAAAATACAATTATCATGGTCATAAACGCATACTCACATCACTTAAAATTAACACTTAAACGATAACAATATTGATCAAAAATATCAGTGTATAAAACAATATGAATTAAGAACGTCAAGCACATAATAGTAGTACTAATAATCTAACACGAAGAAGTTACCATACCTTTATATATATATATATATATATATATATATATATATATATATATATATATATATTATATCACTACATAGTATAAAACAAAGTAGCTTTCTCTGTCCCTATGTCCCTTTGTATGCTTAAATCTTTAAAACTACGCACCGGATTTTGATGCGGTTTTTTTCAATAGATAGAGTGATTCAAGAGGAAGGTTTATATGTATAATAACATCCATTAAATAGTGGAGAAATACTGTTATTTTTGAGGTTTCTAATGTGATGTCGTTAATTATCATATTTTTTTCCGCTTACATTGCAAACGCAGGCTGAACCCTACGAGATTTATCAAAATAATGTACTAATTATTTGTACACATTGAAAAGGTCTACAGAAAACTCCGCGATGGTATATGTCTATCTCTCATGGATATCCCACAATAACATTTTTTTGTCATTTACTTTTTACGACAAATAATGGCAAATTTTGAAGCGATTTTAACCAATACAGCATTAATCCTTATCCAATTAAATAGCTTAAATACATTGTTGATTTAATATAGATCTATATGGTCCTTTACAGCACAAGATTTAAATGAATATTTTCGAAGATATTACAGATTTAAAATTGCGGGAAGTAGCGCTTGCGGCGGTACTGGCCGACCGGGGCGGCGGCAGCGTGCCTATAAATAGCGCGTCGGAGGCCGATGTAATAATTGTTGTAAAAATAAAATAAATAGTCACAGTTTTTCTGTAGTGTATTTAGTATCAACATTGCACCCGTGCGAAGCCGGGGCGGGTTGCTAGTATATATATATATATATATATATATATATATATATATATATATATATATATATATATATATATATATATATATACATTAAAATATTGGGATTTGTATACATTCGATAAAAATTTTGGTTTTGGCGAGTTTGAATATGATTTTAATTTTATTCTGCTATTAATTATTTTCCCTGTAAGATAGCACATGGTTTTTTTCTATTTTCTAATTTGCTTGTGTCACAATAGTTCGGGAGAACTTGTTCGAAACTAAGCAATTCTTTTTCCACGGAGATTTCAATGTAATCTTTGGTTTAAATTTTTATGATTACTTTTAATTACATCATGCACAGGGTTAGTTGGTGAGGTCCCTTCAATACTATCCGATCAGATTCTTTGGCTGCCTCACCTGAGTGTTTTCACCCTGATAAAAATACATGGTTCTGAAGTATTTGATCATATAATTTGGAGAAATTAGGATATAGTTATTAATATGAGAAGTATTTTTTTACGTGTCTGGGGAGTGAGTTGGGCTTATAAATGGTCAAATTTCTGTAACGGGTCTAGAGAGTGAACTGTATTCATATAATTTTAGATTTATTTCATATTATCTTTATTCAAGTGTTCATTTTATTCGTATGAATCCTTTTAAAGGTTATGGATGACATCAATTACTGTAGTAATTAGCGGATTATAAATTAAACTCCTAACTCTAATCTCCCATTTCTTACATTTTACTTTGACGGAAATAATTAGCTTAATGTCGAAAATCATTAGTAATAATTTAGAGCAAAATTATTGGTAGTAAACTAACATTCAGATGTTAATCTTAATATAATTAATTAAACGAATTATCTTAGTTTAACAATAATTAGCTTAAAATTACTTTATACAAGCTATATACTATTATCGCATCAAAGTTTGTCGATAGCTAGCCATGCTAAAAACGTATTTACAATTATTCCGAAAAAGTCATTTTCATTCTGAACTGCGTTCTCGAACTAGTACAATTTCGCACATAAATATCCGAAAGAACAAATTACTTTCGTTACTGAATTCAGTTCCGATATATCGGTAGGATTTCGCATATATATGTACAATCGAAACTCTGATTTAAAACTATTCGGTATCATTTTTTCCGATAAGTTTATTCCTGAATTAATCTTACTTATCTGGGTAAAATTTCGCATTACAGTTCCAGAGATGAATAAGCATTTGAAAGCGGGATTAAAGCAAATATTATACTCTTTTTACGAAAAATTCACACTTTAAAATTTTAAGTTTTAGGGTTTTAGTTTTTTTAATAGATTCTTGGTCTTTATGCAATGCAACTTGAGGAAGTCTAGGAAGCAATTGAGCTGTTGTTTGCCATGGGGTCATACTACAAATACATCGTCTACGTAGCTTCACTAGATTTGAGTTTGAGCTTTTTGAAGAGTTCTGGTCTCGAAATAAATCATGAAAATATTCATAATAGCTGGAGATAGTGATGGGCCCATTGCAGCGTCATCTATCTGTCTCTATATCTGTTTATTAAAAAAGAAATAGGTGATCTTAAGACAAATTCTGGTGAGGTCCATAATGTAGCAGAGCATCGCTTTAGGCGATCTGGTTCAGTGCTTTATCTAGCGGTATGCTTGGATATAGCGGTATGCTTGGATATAGGTATATATATATATATATATATATATATATATATATATATATATATATATATATATATATATATACATATATATATTATAGAGTATTCGATTTTGATTATTAAAAAAATGACAGATGATTTATTGAAATTGTGGAGAAGTATTCTTAAAAGAATGAAAAATGTAATTGTCAATTCGTCGGCGTAAAAATGACAATTGCAGTTTTTAATATACTTTGGAAAATTACTAGTATAGACAGTATAAAGAAGAGGCCCTAGAACACTAGTAAGTAAAAATTTAGGATACCTTCCACATGTTGGAAGAGTTAGGTGAAAAGTCTAGGTGATTTTTTGCGTAGGGGGAGGGGGGGAGAAATGCAATTAAATATACGCAATATTACTTTTCCAACGATATATGTTAAAAATTGGAAATAATTTGACGTACTAGCACCTAATAAATAATTTCAACGAAAATTAGCATGGTTTAGTTTAGTTACGCAAATTAATTTATGAGATACAGATAAAATTATTTAAAATATAATTGATAATATAGGAAAAATAGACGAAACAGTTGCTATGGAACCATAATTTATGGCTGTATTTTACAGCTACGAACCAGAAAACTGGATTTTATTTATTAAAATATAAAATTTTTCTTATCGGACAACGTCCTTATGATTTGATTTTAAATTCATAAACACAAAATTAGACACATAAATGTTTTGTTTAATGTTTAGAAAGGTTAACATATCTAATACACACAAACACAATAAACATCATTTTGTTGGAAATTTGAAAATACGCCGTACTATTGTTTTTATTTCTAGAATTCATGTTATCACTTATCATTTAATCTCAACTATTAGTTTCGCTACCCCGGTATAAATAAATAACTCATATCTTAATTACATGAGTAATAGAAAAATAAATAAATAGTAAATTATATTTTTCAGATTTAAACTGACCTATCGGGTGGTTATCGATCCAAGGGATCCGTTGAGACGATACAGCTTATCTATTTTTAATATAGTTCTCTTAAACATCCTAATGGACTTTGTCAGAACTAAATTGTATTTTAATGCGTAGTAGATTAGATCAAAGATTAGACGTTCATGTTAATGAGTTCACGATGTTATCGAAAATATCGGAGAAGAAAGTGATCTGGTAAAAGAAATTGAAATGTCGAAAGTTTTGAACTGATTTTCTAAAAAAAAATAAGGACACTTTTTTGAGATTTCAAAAGCTTTCCATATTATTTTGTGTAAACCTTATTTACAATAAATATAAAAAATATTTTAATTGTAAAAAATTTATTATGTTATATTAAAGATCGTAAAATTAAAGGGATTTTAGAACTTTCTTAAACTGATTAATTGTAAATTCCGGATTTATATATATATATATATATATATATATATATATATATATATATATATATATATATATATATATATATATTATATGGCTTATGGTGTCCACTTTCTTTTGCCGAGTTTCCTTTTGTAAGCAAATGGCGGACCTAATATGGCGTCTGAAATTAGGAAACACCAGAAAAAAATTGTTTATATTTAGAAATAGAATCCCGAAGGGATTCTTTCCAGAATTAAATTTTTTCGCAAAAACAGGTGGAATACAACTTCTGAAAAAAAAACAACTAAACTTCTATGCATATAACCTATAGTTTACGTATCAAAAATCACAATGACGGATACAATATGGCGGCAAAAAATTGAAATTTTTCGGGGAAGTGGGTATTCTTACAAACTTTGGATAGCTCTTAATTTTGAACAAGGGGCCGGTCGTTTTGAAAAAGAAGGGAGGGGGGCGATCACCCCTTCCAAAAGCTTTGAATTTAGAAAAAATAGATTGGTCAGCCGTCTGTATTAGGAACCTTCTTTGATTTTAGTTGACTTAGGGTATATTGAATTGTCAATGTGTCAACTTGCTTTCGCATACTGTATTGTCTCGTATGTAAATGGAGTGGGAGAAATTTCGATCTTTTCTTTGCAATTGTGATATCGCCCCCATCCCCAAGAAAAAAAAAAAAAAATATATATATATATATATATATATATATATATATATATATATATATATAAATATGGTTATTTATCAGTCAACGCTTGATAGGTTATAGCCCACGTAAAGTGATGAAATTTAATAAACATCATTAACGTAAAATTATCAAAAAACAAAAATGTTATTTATTTTTCAATTTTTTCATTTTAAGATTGATAATGATTAAAATAAGCTTGTATAAGTTTTTACTTGAGCTCAAATAACTAGAAAACTGTTGATTTTTGCATGGTTAAAAGATCTCTTTTCTAAAGCATACTAAATTAGGAATTAAAAAACATAGCAAATAACTGTTATTCAACCAGAGTCATACAAATTAGTTGGAATTAAGAAACCGCCCTTCACTTAAGCACGTCACTGGTCAAAAAAGTCAGAAGCGAATTGTTGGTCAAAATGTCCTGCCTTTAAAAAGAAACTGGCGTATCAATGTTGAAATAATTTTTTTGTACCTCCATATTTCTGCCCCTAAAAATCCCCTTCCAAAATATTTTTTATACCTTACAAAATCTACATTTGACTTATCCATAGTCTTACCATGTTCACTCATCAAAAACTCATAAAAATAGGGTGACAGAAATATTACATGACAATATCTAATTGCAGTTTTGAAGACTTATTTAACCATACTCTATTGGAAAGGGATAAACAAAAATACAAATAAATTAGTGGACCGTAATAATTTTCGTTGAATATATTTAGTAAGTGCCATTATGTCAAATATTTTCAGATTCTTAAAATTTACCTTTGGAAAATGAGAGAAAGGGGGGCATTTTGAAGCAATGAGTGTGCCTTGGGCGATCCTGCGTGGACAATATATTTATAATAAAGCAACTGGCAGAAAAGAATAATGGAGCTTCACGCTACTTTTACAGATCTTCGTAAGGCATTTGACTTCGTCCCTTTGCAGAAATTATGGATATCAATAAAAGAAGCAGGCATAAATAGTTTATATATAAACGCCGTAAAAGCACTGTATAGAGAAAACCAAGCGGTTATTAAGGTCGGAAATCAAACTTCTGAGGCTTTCTCACAAACAAAAGGGGTTAAATAGGGCTCCCGCCTTTCTCCAACCATGTTTAAAATTAATCTCTGCAGCGCTTCAAAACAATGGATAAGAAAATTGAGCTCCATGGGGATTTGGATAGAGGACACTCTCTTGTATACAATCCTCTTTGCAGATGATCAGGTAATTCTTGCGTAAGACCAGCAAGACATGACTTACATGATAAATAAATTAATAGAAGAGTTCACTAAATGGGGTTCAGAGATAAACAAAAAGACACAATGCATTACTATAGGAGACATTGGACAAGACATCGAAACAGAAAGCGGAATAATAAAAAATATTAGTCACTACGAATACCTAGGAGTTACAATAGATAAAGACGGAAAAGGTAATAAAGATATACTAAAGAAAATAGGAAAAGGAAATTATATTATTTGTGGCATTACGTTGATATTGACACGGTGAGTAATATAATTATTAACAGCTATTAGTGAGTGCCTTATACATATATATATATATATATATATATATATATATATATATATATATATATATATATATATATATATATATATATATATAAAAGCAATGTGTAAAATATACGTTCTTCATTACGCATTTATCTCTTGGAAATAGATCTCGGGGCGTAACAGCTACCTTTTTGATTAACTTCAAAATGTGACCTTTAAATCTCAATCCCTTAGCCACAAACAAACTCAAAAACTTATTTATACTGGGATTTGGCATGATCTGGGATTCAAAAATACTTCGGAATTTAAACGAAATAACATTCGTTTTAGATATAGATAAGGCAAGAAACAACAATGTTACATGGGGCAAGACACTGAAAGAACAAAAACAGATAAAACAAAAAGCTTTCAACAAATGGCTAAATTCAAAAATCCACAAGATAAAAACATATACAAAAATGAACAATCCAAATTTAAAAACATGATTGACAAAAACAAAAACGACACATGGGACAGGAAATACACATGTAGGAAGTACAAGATCATCGGAAGCATGGAAATTAATAAAGACACTAAGATCAGACACCACAAACAAGATTAACTTCCAACAACCAATCCCAATCAAAAAGTGGATAACCCATTATCAAACGCAGCTTACCGAAGACCGACAAGAGTACCTCGTTAACTCCCCAAGATGGTACAGCGTACAAGGCTACTATATAGATGTAACAACGGAAATGGTATGTAGGGCTGTAGATTCATTGAAAAAAAGGAGAGCAACTGGACCGGAAGGAACACCTGCTGAACTGTTAAAGAACGGTACTGAAAAACTAACGTCCTTTCTTCAAGAACTATTTAACAGATTCCTAAATAATGATGATCCTATCCCAACTATATGGAAAAACAGCTGGATATCACCAATCCACAAAAAAGGAAGACGCGACGAATGCTCAAACTATAGATGTATAACCGTAACGAGCACAATGAGTAGAGTATACGGAAAACTGCTTAGAAACATCGTAGAAACAGAATATGGCCCCCAAGAAATTGAAGAACAAGCAGGTTTCAGAGCTGGCCGATCGTGCGTAGATCATATATTTAGTTTAACCCAACTTAATGAAAAGAAGGTGGCAAGGTGGAAATGGAGAGGTTCATCTACTTTTTGTTGACCTCACAAAAGCATATGATACGGTGCCAATCCAAAAATTATGTCACGTGATGGAGAAGTCTCCAATTAACAATACAGTGATCCAAGCCATCAAACAGCTATACGACCAAGCATTCTCCAGAATTAAGATCGGCAATAACTTATCAGAAAGCTTTCATGTGATCAAAGACCTTCACCAGGGATGTTGTCTATCACCAACTTTCTTTAAAATCTGCCTCAATGAAGCTTTAAAGAATTGGAGAAGATCATGCAGTAGAATGGGAATAGAATTAAATAATGACACCCATTTATATACGCTTCATTTTGCAGATGACCAAGTGGTCAAGAATTTATGACGAGGAAACTATTTAAAGAATACGCAGAATTTGGATTAACCGTCAACTGCAGTAAAACTAAATATATGTGTATCGGTGGAGAAGAAACAGATTTGGAAGTGGATCACACTATCATAGTGAAATGTTGTTCTGATTATACCTACCTTGGAACAAAGATCAATACAAGTGAACGAACTGAAGAAGAAATATTGGAGCGAATAACTAAAGGGAAAAAAGCTATCGGATGCCTAAACTCACTATTATGGTCAACAAACATCTCCAAGGAAAGAAAAACATCTTTTATACAATGCAATATTTAAAAGCGTTGTATTGTATGGATGTGAAACATGGCAGATAAATAAAACTTTAGAACGTAAACTGTTGGTTCTTGAAATGGACTTTTGGCGAAGATCTGCCGGAAAGTCAAGGATCGAACGGATAACCAACGAGAGAATTAGAGAGATTATGGGCGTAAAGAAAACTATTCTCGATGAAATCGAACAACGTCAGCTGGTATGGTATGGACATGTGGAGAGAATGGCGGACGAACGTCTACCAAAGCAAATCCTAAAATGGACACCAAATGAAAAAATAAAAAGAGAAAGACCAAAAGTTACCTGGATTAAGGGCATTAACCGTTAAACAATGGAGACTGGGAACCGGAAGGCGTAAAACGCTATGAAACCGGATATATATATATATATATATATATATATATATATATATATATATATATATATATATATATATATATATATATATAAGGCAAGAAGATTTTTGGCACCCCACTCATTAATAGCTATTAATAATTATATTACTCACTGTGTCAATATCAACGTAATGCCACAAAATTGATGCGTCATCGGCAAACATTTACCTTCCGCAGGTATTGTTACTAAATAATTTATATATATAGCAATAATTGAAGAGGATTAATTACCGTTTCTGGTGGTGCTTTTAGTGTTGTTTCGAAATTATCTGATGATTACAATTAAAACACAGTCTGATAACGCTTGGACAAATATGAGGTCAACCATGTCAACGCCACACCTCGCTTCACCAGCAATAGTCGGCGATTCACACAGTCGAACGCTTTTGTGAAATTACAAAATATCGCTGAGGTAAGAAAATCGTAATTTTTTTTTCCTTTCCAAGGGTTAATAAGTGAAGTTCTTTTAATCCTGGATTAATTGATTGATATTGATACTCCGGGATATAATTTCTAAATTCTAAGAACAACTAGGTCATATAAAATTTTTAATTCGTTTAATTTACGAATCCTCATTGTCGAGGTTAAAAATTAGAACAAATCGAGGGTCAAGAATAGCCCATAAATATACGGTTCTATTAAACAAGTAATTTAATACGTGGACAGTTACTTGTTAGTACTGTAATTTAAAAAAAGACCTCGTTATCCAATAAAGCGTATTGCTGACGAAAATAGTATAATAGAACGTTATTATGGCAGAGGTCAAAGATTTATTTGCTCTAGCCGGTTGTGGTACGGATTAACACGGAAATATTTAAAATTTCAGACATTCTAGTTGTTAATTTTTTGTAAATAGCTTCGGTGCGGCAATTGTTTCGTCTTATTATTCTGAGACGCGTGTGGAAAAATTAAATAGGAAGCGCTCGGTTTACGTAAGGTGTATAATCCTATTAGAAACAAAAAAATTGTTGTTGGAATTAACCATTGCAAAAATATAAAATTCCCATATAATTAAGAATCAAGTTTTATCGAAAAATTGCTTAAGAGAAATAAGGCAATAAAATTCATATTTACCGTTAATCAAACTTTTTCAAATTACAAATTCAGAATTACATCCTTTCGTGCAAAATGGTGTTAAATCTTTTTATTTTTAGTAGAAATTTATATCCAGATTCACTAAGAAGGTTAAAGACTTAAACCCGATCTAGTTGCCTGGGAAATTAGATTTTCTAGATGACCAGTTTTGTTTTTCTTATGATATTGTATACTGTATTTTTAAGGTTCAAAACTTGCTTGACTTATTGTTACCCTTGTCAATTTAAATTTTTACTGTCAATTTAGACCGGTTTTAAAGTTAAACCATAAATTAGGGGGAAAGATTTTTGTTCCAAAATGGTGTAAAATCGTTTTCTTTCTCTGCTTGGTACTAAATTCTTAGCACCCATTTAATCTTGACAAAAAATCAAAAATTCAAAATAATTTCATCTTTAAAACAACGTATTGGGTCACTTTGTATATTTGACGCATAGAGATATTAAATATTCAAAATTAAAAGAGTCGTTAAAGAAGTAGTTTGCTTAAATAAATATTTTTTGTTTATATGTGACGCAAGCTAGAAAATTTTTCAAAAAGGTGTTAATTCTTTTTTTGGTTTTATTTGTTTTTCAAATTCAAAGTTATTTTTCGAAACAGTAGGTGTCCTCTCTGCTCTTTAAAATACTTTGATATAGAAGAGTACATAAAATATATTTTGTTATAAATACTTTCATCGTTGGAATTCTAATCGATTCCTCTAATTACTAATGAGATCCAGCAGGCGCCTTATTGCATCACGGATTTTTTCAATATTTGGAATAGCATCCCCAATATATAGTTTTAAATTTATACTTTTGTTTCTCTCCTACTTTATTGTTGTCATTTTAAAAAGATGAAGTCAGTGGTGTAACTAAACGGTGGCAGCCGAAAAGGGAACCTTGCTGTACTAATTTTTATATCAATATTCCTTATTTTCTGTAGATTTTTCAAATGATCATATGTGCTATACACATACAAAAAAATCTTTTAATTATATATATATATATATATATATATATATATATATATATATATATATATATATAATTAAAAGAATTTTTTTGTCGTGTATAGTACATATGATCATTTGAAAAATCTACAGAAAATAAGGAATATTGATATAAAAATTAGTACAGTAATATATATATATATATATATATATATATATATATATATATATATATATGTAATCGAAGGTTTTAGGGTATCCCGTGTATGTGCTAAGTCCCTCTCAGGACTGTAAGGCATTTCGGTAAAATCTCATTCACCATTTTCAAAGCTCACTGTACGGCGTCTTCGGGCGAACTGCATATATAATATATATATATATATATATATATATATATATATATATATATATATATATATATATATATATATATGTAACTAATTTTTGTATCTTAAACCTTTTGTTAATATTTTTCTGTAATATTTTCTTGATTATGGGTCATTTGAAAATCAAAAGACGACAATTTGGCTACATAGTGGGCTTCTTCAAAGTTATGGTACATTTTCTTTCATCTACAAAATTACAAATTTTTTTTATAAACATATATCTCAGTAATTGTGTTACACACTTATTACATTTATATTTTTAAGTTAATACTTAAAATTAATGAGAATAAACAGTTTACCACAGTCTTAAAATTAGAACAAAACGATACAAAGGGTAAAACAAAAAGATGAAAACTGTAAAAATTAGTACATACCTTGAAAGTAGCTTTGTGGGTGTGTTAAAAATAAATTCAATTTTTACAAACTTGGTATGCAATTGATATGAGTAGATTACTTTTTATAACAGCAAAAAATAGGAAAAAAGGTTATTATTTTTTTTTAATAAAGTTCTTTGATTTACATGAGTTTATACGAAATCGTGCCAAGCATCATTACATTATTTCTAATTTTATTATAGTGTCGCTTCAAGTATGTCATATTAAAAAATCAAATTATAGTAAATTTGGCTTAGGTTTTTGACTTCTTGATTGTTATTTACAGTATTTTTTTCTTTTTTTATATGTATCATTTCTTTAATGACAAATTTGTGATAATTTCTGTCTGTATCTAAAATGTGGATGTTTTTAAAATCGAATTCATGTTTAGTTGTTTGCTCATGTTTATGTAAAGTTGTCGATGTGTTTTTAGTATACTTTTGTCCATTAATTTTTATTTTAAATATATTATGTCGTCATGCCAATGTATTTCTTAGGACAGTTTAGGCATGGAATTGCATATATTATGTTAGATCTTTTTTTGGTGGGAACTTGGCTTTCTAATTTCGTATAGTTTATAGTTTTCACTGTTTTAACCTTTGTATCGTTTTGTTTTAATTTTAAGACTGTTGGAAAATCTGTTTATTTTTAATTAATTTTAAATATTAATTTCAATGCTAATGTCATAGGTACGTAAAACAATTACTGAGATATATGTATGTAAAAAAAATTATAATTTTGTAGATTAATGAAAATATACCATAACTTTGAAGAAGCTCACTATGTAGAATGAAACGTCAGAAAAATTGCCGTCTTTTGATTTTCAAATGAAAAAGCCTATACCCAAGACAATATTACAGAATATATATATATATATATATATATATATATATATATATATATATATATATATATATTATTTGGAAATTTTCTTGGTAAGGTTGTAAAATAAATGTTCAAAATTCATTTTTTCTTTCTTATATTTACTTACCACGTTTTGCACATCACGTTGTGCTTTTTTAAGTTTTTTCTTGGAGTTTGTTGATACAAAGAGTATACCGACAACTTGGAGAAGCATAAATATATATATATATATATATATATATATATATATATATATATATATATATATATATATATATTTATGCGACTTTCACGGATTCCTCCGTGTGAGATGCAATAGCAGTGGATATATACATATTATGCCGTTGTAGTGTGGCGGGGAGGGTAAGTTTTGACGTTCTTCTCGGTATAGTGGCACAAGTAGGCCATAATCTCTTTGGTGGTAGAATAGGATAGATTGTTTTCCTTAGCAATTTGTTCAAACTGTGCAACCTCTAACACGGAAAGGATATGGTTGGAACAAAGTTTGCATTTACTGTTCGCATTTTACTTCATATATATGTATATATATATATATATATATATATATATATATATATATACGTAGTGGATTTTTTCTAAATTTTTGTAAAAAGCAATTGTTTATGGAAAGTATCATCGACAAGACATTTTGTTGTGCCCATTTGAGCTGTGTGCTTTCTTATTCGGTTTGAAGTATTATTATTCATCTAACTCAGAATTTCTTGCTCTTCTTGGAGAAATAAATGTACCTTTTTTAAATAGCTGTGAATCTAAAACATGGAAATATTATTGCTTGCATCACAAAATCAGAGTTAATTTTAATTAGGTTCCTCTTTTTAGAGGCGTGTGGTAATAATATATATACAATAACATTTAGAAACTAAAAGTCATAAAACTTAAACAAATATTATTAAATTCCATGAATTTGTTATTATTACAGCTCCAAAACATGGTAATAAAAAAATTAAATAAAATTGTTTACATCTTATTTTAGACATGGTGTTCCTTTTAAAAGTAAATGTGCGTTACTAAAATTACATTATTTTTTACTATTACAAGAATATTCTCTATGCTTATTACACTAGAGGTTTACCATGGTAACTGGGAACACTAATAAGTGTAAATTTATTATAAAATTTTCACTTCTGTAATTTTTAAATCACCATTTAAAAACTAGCAGGTTATACCTAATTTTCAAAAGCGTTACTAAAGTGATGATTTATTTAAAGTATTTTGTTTCGTTATCAGATAGAGTATATTTTTAGTTCTATTTGTAGTCAAATTGTTGTTTAAAAGAATAACGAATACGCGATAAGGCAAACAATAAAGCATATAAAAAGCTCCACAGACGATTTTCATTTAAAAAAATATAGAAAATGGAGAAAAGATTCCATGTTGCATATTTTTTTATCATTTTTATAACACATTAGCAAATAAATATGATAAAAAAGTTCCCCAGACAAAAATTCCGTGTAAAATTAATTGGCTCTTAGAGACAAAAAGTTAAGATATCATAATTCCGCTTAAGCTCTTTCCCCGGCTTTTTCTGTTTCTTTTTATCAAGGCATTGAGAAACTTTTGCTTTATCGACTAATGAAAAAGCAAACGTTATTTTATTGAATTTGTTGGAAAAAGGAATAAAAGCAGGATTTTTTTTCGACTTTCTTCTTCCCGAGTATTCCCGAGAGCAGAGCCGCAAATGTGGAAGATAATAGCTGAAATTATTAAATAAATGGCACGTCATTGAGCATTTTTTGCTTTCCATTATTTCCATTGTAAAAAATGTGGAATTTTCTTTGAATTTATCGGGAAAAATAAAAGTGCCATTTAGTGGGTCATATTCAGGGGTGGATTTAGCTATCGAGAGACTGGGATGATGCATGGTGGGCCTCTGGCGAATATTTTCTTCAACACGGGAAAAATTTTTTCTCCAAGTGCATGGGAGTCCCTGCAGTAATTTAAGGGGTTTTAAAGGAAAACATATTTTAGAATTTTGAAATATTGTGCGATTGCGGTCTCGAGTGCATAAGATTCTGATCTTGACTGCGGCCGAGATAAAGGGTTTTCCAATAAGAGGTGTTATTTTGATATTCAAAGAAAAATGCCATTTTTTAAGATAAATGATCGGATATTTATTACATTATAGAGAGGAAAGTATGCCGTTAATGATGGAAAATAACATCAGCCAAATGACCACCACGACCATGCCTACAGGACCATATCCTTTTCATGAAATTTTCCATAACCAAATCGCAAAGTGGCTGCCCTATGTCCTCGATAGCCTCACGAATTCCATCTTTGAGGTCTTGAATCGACGCTGGGCTGTTGGCGTAGACCTTGTCTTTCACGTGGCCCCAAAGGAAGAAATCGCAAGGTGTCACATCACAAGATCTCGGTGGCCAATTGTGATCACCTCTTCGAGAGATAACACGGCCCGGAAACTTTTCCCGTAAAAGATCAATGGTTTCGTTGCTTGTGTGGCACGTAGCGCCGTCTTGTTGAAAGTAAACGTGGTCCAGATAAATACCATCCAATTCCGGCCATAAAAAATCATTAATCATCTCTCGATAGCGCAATCCATTCACCGTAACTGTTGCTCCAGCCTCATTTTCGAAAAAGTAAGGTCCAATGACCCCGCCGGACCATAAACCGCACCAAACAGTCACACGTTCAGGATAGAGAGGCTTTTCAACAATAACTCTTGGGTTTTCCGAGCCCCAGATGCGACAATTTTGTTTGTTGACGAAGCCACCGAGGTGGAAATGGGCCTCATCACTGAAGATGATTTTTCGATGGAATTCCGGATCATTTTCATGCATTTCAAGAACCCAATCAGCAAAGGCACGACGTTGTTGATGATCGGCCGGCTTGAGTTCTTGCGTTAACTGAACTTTATAAGCCTTAAGACCCAAATCTTTATGCAAAATACGGTGTAATGACGTTTGTGGAATCCCTAATTCCAAAGAACGACGAGGAATGGACAAACCTGGGTTTTCTTCAACACTTTCGGCTACAGCAGCAATATTCTCGGCTGTTCTTGAGCGACGTGTACGGGTTTTCTTCTTCACATAACTAACTTGTCCCAACAGCTCGAATTTTTTCACCAATTTCTTTATTGCGCTCCGACAAGGTGCTTCATGACGACCCAAAAATGTTCGAGTTTTACGAACCGTCTCTGCCAAATTTTCACCATTTTTATAGTGAATTTTAATAATTTCAATGCGTTGTTGAAGCGTGTATCGTTCCATCTTTATTTATGGCGTAGTTTCTACTTGTCAAACGTCAAAAACTTACAGCTTCAAAAGTGACATCTACCGAAATAGCGGGCTTTTCAAAATGACACCTCTTATTGGAAAACCCTTTACATACATTCTAGGGTTTTTAAATATGTAGCCCCCCCAGAAACCTCAGATGATTCAAACGAAATTAAGAGTGTTTTTCTCGTTTCCGTTGCGAAACAAGAGCTTGACTGTGAATCAGTCACATAATTTCGTAATTCCCGATAGTGAAGTCTACACTCTGAACCAGGGGCGGATCCAACCTCTCTCTTTGGGGGGACGGTAATATCACAAAAGTACAGTATGGCAAGTGAAAGCAAGTTGTCGACGGGGGGAGACACTAGCAACATTCCTATTTCTAGTGTAAAAGACAGGGTCGGGCCTATTTTTTTGAATTTGAAGCTCTTGGAGAGGGGGACGATCACAAGAAAAAACAAGTTGCCGACAGGGCGGGGATGCCAGCAGCATACATATTTCTAGTATAAGAGGCAGAATCGGGTCTATTTTCCTGAACTCTAAGCTCTTGAGGGGAGGAGGCTATCGCAAGAAAAACAAGTTGTCAACGGTAGGGGGAGTGCCAGCAGCATACACATTCCTAATATAAAAGGCAGAATCTGTTCTATTTTCCTGAACTCAAAGCTCTTGGGAGGGGGGAGACGATCGCAAGCATTCACATTCCTATACTCTATTCAAAAACTAGAGAGAGAGTAATAAAACTTTACCGAAACCTCCAACGTACCTGCACCAGTGCAGCTTTTATAAATTTACTGCAACAATAAAATTTCGGATAGTTCAATTTAATTTCTATCAGTGAGCAAAGTACACCTTACAGTGTGCCCTTAGGGATTTGTCTTGTTTGCGCATGTTTTTATATATTATTTGAGATTAGTAAGATACCTAAAAGATATGGCTTTAACCACCATATTTATTTCAAAATTGTTAAACCAGAGCATTTTTTCCTCAGCGAAAAACTTATTACGATTAATGTTTATGATGCCTTAAGATATCATTATCTAGATAATAATGTTAAAAGCTCTGTTGAGATGTGTTCCAACATGACAGGACTTGGAAAATCTACTATGTACTAAATACTGAAGGAGAAAAAAACGACTGGAATTGTTAGTACTCCCAAGCCACATTCGATCACAGGCAGACGAAAAACCTCGTTGGAAGGAGAGATTCAAACTACAATAAAAGGAGTTGTACATACCTTTTATTATGAGAAGCAGATCCCAACCGTCGACAAAATTCTAACTACAATCAATGAAGATCGAGATTTGTCTGAAATTAAAAGAACTGAGTTCTGGAAATTGCTCAGAGAACTTAATTTTTACTGGGAAAAACCAGATAGGAAATCTGTTCTTATAGATCGTCCGGAAAATGTCCGTTGGAGAAAGAAATGCCTCTCTCAAGTAAAAGGTGGAGTTGCTAGAAATAACACAACTTACAAAATTAGTAATTTAACTGAACTTTTGAAAGATTTTTTTGAATAAAGTTTTTGCAGAAAATTAGGAAAAATCCATATAATAAAAGAATAAATGAAAATTTGGATATTCGATCTCATGATCGGTGAGATAGAGGAACCAATTATAATTAATTTGAGCGAAGATAGCTTCACTGATTTTGATTACTAATTAGATAGGTAATGTTTACTGGTGTAAACACAATTTATTATTTAAATTTTTGTTTTTGTTGTATTCTATTGTTTAATGTTGTTTATACATTTTTTTATTTTTTTATATATTTTTATTAGAGTGTCCCACTCTTTAATTTTATATATACTTAATTCCAATTAGTAGTAATTTTTTTATTATTTTATTATTATATTTGTGTCTTTTTCTTAAGCGTGTAGCATTAATATGTTTATTTTATTTTTTTGGGGCTATCGGATTTCTATATAATAAAGTAAATTAAAATAAGATGTCAGTGCAATAGAAATAAAAATAAGTAGGTCTAATTTTAACGGTAACATAAAAATTATTTACATTTGAATCCCTTTTTAATTGTAATTCTTCAGATGGTTTAAGAAATAAATAAATTGAAACGTCAAATTATTAATAATAAAATGACTGATATCCCCAAAAAAGGCTTAATATTATATGGACGAATTTATTTTTTTATATATATTTAACTTCTTGTATTTTTGACAATGGGTATTTTGTAAGTATTTAGTGATAAAATAAACCTCCTTCCGACACCTATGATAAGGATTAAAATCCTTTTTAACACTCCACACTTCCAAATATCTATTGTTATCCAACCCAAATAGTTCATTATTATAGACTCGATATTTTGATTATGAAATTTCTACCCGTTCCTATAAAAAAGGATAAAAAAATGATTTATTACTCTCTCTAGTTCTTGAATAAACTATAGTATAAGAGGCAAAATCTCTATGGTCTATTTTCCTTAACTCAAAGCTCTTGGGGGGGGGGCGATCGCCCCTCACCGCCGCCCCCTTGGATCCGCGCCAGCTCTTAACATTGGAAGGGCCCGGAGGCATTTCGGAGAAATGTTCTGCGATTTGGTCACCGCGAATAACACCTCCATGGCTACTTTGCGGCACCAGAACATGGGACATGCATATCCTCAAATTTGGAATGAGAATATCCAAGAATATTTTTTAAAAATGTTCGTCTTATTATTATATACTGGGGTTTTTTAATATTTAGTTTTCAGGGCTCCAAGGTATATAGGGCCTTCACAGCAATCTGAGATGATTAAAGGCAAAACTCTCGTATTTTCTGTGTAAATTTTTTTACGGAAGTCTGGTCTTCACTCTACATATTCTTGGCGGACTCAGAATATATCAGGGCTCAGAGGACCCTTGCAGTAATTTTGGACCCTTTTCTTCAAAGTCCTGGGAGAATCTTGAATTTCCACTCCGCCCTTGGACTTAAAGTTTTCCTAAAGAATATTTGAATAAAATCATTACTGCGATTTTTCTATTCTTGGGGGTTGGGGCATAACAGGAAATGGAGGAGAAGCTGAATTTTTGTTCAAGTTAGTTCCTGACGTAGGGCATTATTTTAGTGTATAGTTATGTGCACCTAATCAATATTTCGACTTTTGATATTTAAATTGTTTGTAGATTCGCGAATTTTTGAGCTATTGTAATGATCAAAAAACCAAAAGAAGCGCCTTTTAAACACGTAAAATATATTTTTTTGAGCGTCCAAAATCTTGAAAACTTGCCATTCTAGAGCTATTTGAAGTTTGAGTAATTTTTCACTTTGCAATTTGTAATCATTATAAATGGAAAAAATACGTTTTTTTGACGACATTCAAGATTCCTTGCGGTTTGAATGTTTATATGCGTATATTTTCATAAATTTTATGGTGGCGAATGATTACGTTTATTTAGTTTTTGTCGTCATTTTTATGAAAAATTTTCCTCTGTTGAGAACCCATGTGTTTAAGCCGGCAGTAAACCCGTTCTTTTATTCTTATAAAAACACACAAAAGATGCTAAATGAGATTTTGGTGAAAATTCTACCAGTTTCCACAAGGAATTAAACAAACGCTCATCGTATAGACATAACCTCGACTGCCTACAAAAATAACCTTTACACAGATTCTTATTCAACGTCACCTTAAACCGCACTTCAAACAATTAACATATGAAATATAATAAACAATAATACTTATTTCAATGTCAGACAAATAAATTTTATTAACAGGTAGGTATTTGTTCACCCACTTAAATATTTTTCCGCTCACAGTTAGAATAATGTTCAAAAATTTATGTGTTATCCGGTTAATGTGAATTTATACAAACTAATTAATGAGGAAATTACTATAATGAGTTTTTAGAAAAACGGTTAATAGCTAAAACGCGAAGTTGGAAGTGAGTCATTATTATCAGCAATTATTTCAAGAAGTGATCTAAATGAGAGAAAAATGTTATGATGTGAAAAGGAAAAACTGTTTTGCTTCCAAAGGAAATTGCTATCTAATAAAATAAATAAAAAAAAATTAAGAAAACGATTTTATTTTTATAAAAGTCGTGTACTAAACGGTATAAAATAACTTTCTAACTATTTTACATTGTATTGTAATATTATAAGCTGTAAAAGTCAAAAGTTAAAGTATATTACATCAATCAATATAAAAATATGGTAAAAATAGGAAAATGGTTGAATTTTAACATGTTGTATATCTCGCTCTCTGATTAAATATTTCAATGGACACAAGACCCCAAACCTTCAGAATTTCGAGATAAAGCTTGCCGAGGAATAAATTGTGGTGTTTTATAATTGATTACGACCTCATTCTTATAGTTCCTTTATTTTATTTCTACGGACCTACATAGATTCTAAAATACTTAATGACTTTTATGGTTGAATAACTAGAATGTTATATTATATTATTTCAAATGACGCCATGGCATACGTCGTCATAGCCACGTCACAAAACGCCATGATCCAATGATACCTTTTCTCTTACTTCCATGGGTCAGATTGGTTTAATTACCACTAACAAGTATCCTGTAAAACATCGTAATATCATATTGTAACGAACTTTATAGTGTTATACATTTCATAGTATTAGTTTGCGTTTATAGTTTTTATTTGGTTTGTCTTTAATTCTTGTTTCATCTCTTCTTGGCTTATCTTTAATTCCAATTTCATATCTTCTTGTCTTATTTTCAGTGACATCAATTCTTGTTTCATATCATCATTCGTATCTGATTTAAACTAGTTTGAAGTTGTTCTTCCATTTTTACTTTCTGTTTCCTAGTTTCCACTAGCATACCACTTCAATTAACTTTTTTCTAATTTTATAACCTGAACTAATCTCTTCTGGATTTGAGCCCACTTGCGACACCAATTTGTTCCGGACGGTCTGTCTTTTAAACACACACTGTATTATTGAACACACTCTATTATTTCAAAAGATTTTATTGTCAACTTCACTTTTGACACTTGTCAAACAATTCAAATTATACCAACAACGTCTCAAACTAAACTGTCCTCGACAGCTGATCTGGGCCCTTTATATACCCTTTTTCCGGATACCAGAAGATTATGGATCTTTCTAGAAGGATTTTCATACTACATGGTGTAACAAAAATAAGAAAAAGGGGTAATTTGACGATTTCTAGACCTTCTGTCATAGGCGTTCCATGTTACAAATAAGGAAAAAGAGTTTTCTAAAAATTTCCAGGCCTTCTTTCATAGACGTCTCCTGAGGAAATTAACAAAGATAAAATTAATTAAATAAATTATGAAATCGTAGAAAATGAACCTAAAACCCTAAAAACTATAAAGACAAACTAATACTATGAAATGTATAACATTATAAAGTTCGTTACAATATTATATGAGCAATATGAATTCATCATGGCATATGACATCATATCAGATCATTTCAAGTCACTGAATGTCATAAACGTTCACTTCGATTTTTTTTTTACGATATAGTCCATTTTACTGCGATTCATCAGTGACTAATGCAAGTCGAGTCATCAGCCGCCACATCATGTTAGTTCATCCCACAGTGCGTCCCAGAAGTAATTTCATGATATTTCTTGTTGGAGCATATTACCATGTCACTTATCCTACTATTCCATTACAGATTGTGTTATTTGATCATTGAATATTCAAACGATTCGCTATGTGTAACAATAATTTCCTCATATATAGCTTTCAGATTTCGAAGCAACATTTTGAGAGCTGTTGCCGCTAGCATTAACTTTACCCACGTGGAGATTGCTTAGTCGAACATCTAAACTCCTCAGTCACCGTCCGTCTATAATTTTTTGTAGTTATCGAATTACTCTGTTGAAGTCAGTCGTTTTAATCAAGGTTTCTAGTCAATCTAATCAAAAGGGTTAAGAAAGATCTAAGCTTGCACAAAAGTAACTTATTATTGATCATATTTTCTTGTTTCTAGGGTTTGAGCCCTGAGGATTGTCTAAGTAAGACCGAAAGCGCTTGGCCAATAATTCAAAAATATAAACTGAAATACACAACAATATCTCCCCTTTTTCTTTATGTGTGTACTGTTATTGTCGAACTTGACAGACATTTTATTTTGAAGTTGTTACTTTCTGCATTATTCCATTTTGAGTTGTTATGGCCTTGTTATTAACTTAATTTATTTTCCAATGTTCTAGTATAATTTTTTACCCATATTAATGCTTTCTGAGTTTACTGAAGTTATAAACTTTTCATCAATACACCACCTGTACATTTCGTAACTTGCCTTAGCCTTATCGGTTCGGGGTGACATCTAGTTTGCGGGGCTCTAAACTTTCAGGATATCGATAATTGTTGAAAGAGAGAAAGAGAGAAATCATTTCGTTTGCTTTACCTTTTTACAGGAAACTTATTCATTACCTGTTCTACGTCTGCAATGGCCTGCGGAAAGTTAATTTTTTAATTTAAAAATACTTAATGAAAACGTGTTAAGTTTGGAGCAGAAAATGCTAATGATTAGCTCATCGGCTTATTTTACAAATTTATTTCAGCCGATTGTTCTTACCCAGATACTGGCATATGATTATTTTTAAACTGTCATCTCTTTTAAATTCTAAACGCGCTTGAAGGAAATAGCCTTTTACGTGAGCACGAATCTTTGATAAAAGGCCGAGGCCTTGATTTTTTACTTTCCTCTTTAAAACAACTAAATAGCTGTAAATTTTTCATCTCAATTTATATTATCCATTCTTTGGGATTTTTGGGGTGAAAAATGGTTTAAATTATTCCGGTAATTGAATGAAGTTAGTTACCTTATCTTTCATCTTCTTTGGCTGTTTATTGCGTTACTTTAACTGGAATAAGCCCGGAGACGTGGATTATAGTGGTTCGGCAAGTTTTAAGGAAGAAATTCTTTTAACCCCACATAAGAACTCAGAGGTTCTTTCTTCTCTTTTTCTACGTCCTACATTTTTCTTCTACAATTTATTTTCATGTTTAGTTTTTGGTAAAAACCTTTAGTTTACAATTTATGAGCACTAATGTTATGGCAATGTTGCAGCCAGATTTGCACAAAATAAAACATCGAGCAGTCTCACCAACGGAACAACAGGTAAATTTAGTACTATTTTAAATGATAACAATCTAAATAATTTATAAATTCAAGCTTATTCTTTTTTTGTAAGGCATTGCGCAATTTTCTGGTACTCCCGTGATTGTGAAATGTACAGGGTTTGCGTTATGTTTTGGCGCCAGTGGATACTACACTTGGCAACGTACTGAGTGAGTGAATAAAATGTGGTTGTCGGATTTGCATTGTCTTTATTTTTGTTTATTTGTACAACGTTTCGATTAGGTTCTGTCTCTAACCGTTATCAAGTATAACTGTGAGTTTATACTTGATAATGATTGGAGATACAACCTAATAGAAACCTCGTCCAAACAAACAAAAATAAAGACAATGCAAGGCCGACAATGTGTCACTCACACGTCAAAAATGGTGATAAAGGGATATACATATATACATACACACTTCGATCATACTCCAATAGATTTCAACAAAAACAAGTTTGTTTGATTGTTGTTTATGGTCGGTGTAGAGGCGGTTTTTTTGGTATTTGACGGACATCATTATCTTTATTTTATTTTTGATTTCAGTTTTTTTGGTTGCTGTGACTCCTACAAGTATTTTTAAGTGTTGAAAGATCAATAAAAATATGATTTAAAAAGGTAATTTTTATCAGTAAATATTCTTAAATAGAAGTTACTTATTGAAAATAAAAAAAACAAGTTAGACAACCAGATTTTCTATTGTATTCTCTTATGGATATATCGATCCTGCTGTATTTCTTTAAATAATAAAATTAGAAAAGGATAGCGTATTGGATGGACTCACCAATGAATGAAAACTACAAGCACTATTTATTACTCATATAAATAAAAATAGTATCACGTGATTCACCACGCAACACGCAACGGACACTAGTTCTGACATTATGTTAATTCTGTGGGGAATTCGTTGCATACAAACGTGTGAAAAATATTGTTCTCCTTCAACTTTACCACCATAACAAGTTTACTTAAATAATTCAGTCAACATATGTGCGTCTCGGGTTTTTCTTTGTCATTAGCAATTTAAAAACAACAATTTTATTAACCACTTTACTTTCAGTTCGGTTCAATGTTACTTTCCTTTTTTAAAGCAAACGCGAAGAGAAACCATAAATAGTCTAATTAATTTTGCGGTTTTATTGGAAATAATTTTCTTCGGTTATTGAACGTCTAGAAAAGTAACGATATACCGCGGAACGTGCTAATTTTGAATACGGATCGAACTTTGAATAGTTGTTAGACTTGTTGTTGCTTTATTCCTGAAACTGTTTTGTTTATTAGTTCTTAAAAATCATTCTAATGGCTAAAAGTTTTTGCATACTTAATAAGAAAAAGACGTCGTCGTACCAGTAAATTCAATTTTAAAAACTCTTGGACAAAAATATGATGTAGATAGTCACAATACAAGGCCGGATCCAAAAAAATTTTAGGGGGAGGGCATAAAAATTTTTTCAAGGAGCTGGAACGTCTGTTTATATATATATATATATATATATATATATATATATATATATATATATATAAAATAAAATAGAATAAAATATTAGCGAAGCGGACATGAAAAGTTGTCAATCTACATGATTCTTGTGTTAAAAAGTGCGGAGCACTCCAAAATATGGAAAAACTCCGGCTCCGACAGATGGCGACAGCGCTGTTTCGTTCAAAACACAGCAAATAAGACGACAAAGGCGACATCTCGATGGTCCACTTGATAATACAAGAACCACAACAGATTAACAAAGTTTGTAAAAGAACCGTCATATGGTGGCGCGACGGTGAATTAAAACAGAAATATGTAAAATCGAGTACACGAAACGCCAGTACCGAAAAATGCGACCCCTATCCTTTGGGCAGCGCGTTTCGTGTACTCGATTTTACATATTTCTGTTTTAATTCATTGTCGCGCCACCATATGACGGTTTTTTTACAAACTTTGTTAATCTGTTGTGGTTCTTGTATTATCAAGTGGACCATCGAGATGTCGCCTTTGTCGTCTTATTTGCTGTGTTTTGATTATAAATTCAGCTTTATACGATGCAAAGGCGAGATGATGGTTTGTACCGACTGCGGTGGCCTGACGAGTCCCATATTAGGACGGAAGAGCGCTGTCGCCATCTGTCGGACCCGGAGTTTTTTCATATTTTGGAGTGCTCCGCACTTTTTAACACAAGAATCATGTAGATTGACAAATTTTCACGTCCGCTTCGCTAATATTTTATTCTATTTTATTTTAAATTACACGGACAAAAACTTATCTACTTATTTATATATATATATATATATATATATATATATATATATATATATATATATATATATATATATATATATATATATATATGTTATATCGTAGGTTTTCACGGATGGGAGAATGAATGGTTTGGTTATTCCGCGTTTCAATCCGTTCGTTCAAAAAATCGTTTTCACAACGTTTCGCCAAAATTTCATTTGGCATTTTCAGGTGCGGTTCGTCTCGTTACTCGCTGAGAACTGATCAGTTCTCAGCGAGTAACCAAAAAGATTTTGTTGCCACCACTGCATATCAAAGTGGGCGTAATGAAAAACTTTGTTAAGACACTGAATACAGATGGGCCAGATTTTCAGTATCTGCGTTAGAAATTCCCAAGACTAAGTGAAGCAAAAATCAAAAAAGGTCTTTTTGTTGGGCCACAGATTTGAAATATTCTGAAAGGCAAACATTTTGGCAGCACTCTATCAGATCAGAAATAAAAAAGCTGACAATTACTTTACTCTTGTTCAAAAAAATGCTGTCATCGCATCAAAAAATGGGTTGCAATACGTCTATAAAGACCCATTTCCTACACTCACATCTGGACTTTTTTCCTGACAACTGTGGAGCTGTAATTGATAAGAACGGTGAACGCTTTTATCAGGATATATCAACAATAGAGAAAAGTTACTAAGGAAAGTGGAATGTTTCCATGCTTGCCGTCTACTGTTGGATTCTTGTTAGAGATGTCTCAGAAACAATTCATAAAAGAAAAGCAAAAAGACAGGATACTTAGTGTCTCTACAAGTGTAAAAGTATGTATTTTTTATTATTTTATTAAAAAAAAAACAAAAAAAAACTTGTTCTTGAAAATTGCAACGCAGTTTTTAATTTCGTTGTCATTTTTGTGTTCAACGTCCCAAAATTAACCAAAAAATATACTTTTCATATAAGATATAACAAATAAACTAAAATTTTTTGCCGAGTGTTACCAAGTGTGGCGATTTCTTGTCATTAGTAATTCAGTCCAAAAGAATCCAAAACTTCTGAATTAAGTGTCGCAGTTAGGCCGGCTCCTGGCGGCTCTAATTTGCACTTCGTGGAAAAATTCTTTGGGTGTCTCATCCCGGTGCCAGTCGTAGGACTCGTTAGTGGGATTCCGACTGACACCTTCCCAGACACCCCGTCGTCGTACTTATTTATGTTCGGATCTCTTATTTGAAGTTAAATCTGACCGGAGGATGGCGGTAAGATGTTGAATAATACGACATAAGCATTTTTAGATATTTCTTTACCCTCTAAGTAAAATAGTGTACCTATCCGTTATTTCGATTTTATTTGGGTCATTAAGACTGATAGAAGAGGATAAACAATTCATTACTATTCTTCCCCATTTCATAGCTTAACAATCTGTCCTAACAAATACCGATTTATTAGCCCGCGATACATCCGATTTGAATTATTCAAGCCAATATCCAACGAGATTTATATCCTTTCTAATTGTGATTAATTTTGTTCTCATTGATCTAATGACACTTGTTTATAAATACAAGTACTTTTACTTGGTACAGTCCATTTAAAGGTTCCGGTGGATTAACACTAATTGAATGTATGAATTAAAGTTCAAATAGTTTTAAAAATTACTGAATCGCACAAGCAAAACTATATCTGAGTGATTGTCCGGTAAGAATTATGCATTTTCTGGTTTTCTCCCGAAGGACACTTTAAGTGGGTGAATCTGCCCCCAAAATTCAACCTCAAAAATGGATTTTCCAATATATCTCAGGTTCTAATTGGAATTTTGCAATGAAACAAATTGCGTATTACTTCTGATATTAATATGTATCTAACAGATGCAGTTTCGACCGTAAGGGTTGCAAACCCTATTTTTTACATTGGAAAATCTCTTTTTTTTGTGTCTATTTGGATAAAAAAAATCAAAATAAGATAAAAAAAATTACAAAAAATATATTTGTTAATTGAAAACAAAAATAAAGTTGATCACTTCCAGATCATTTTCTTAAACCACCCTTAAACGAAAAATTACCCCCCAAAAAAGGTTTGTCAGTATGTTTCAGCTTCTGACCGATATTTTATAAATAATCAAATTGTATGTTACTTCTAACCCAAAACTGAACTATCTGATGCAATTTGAACCGTAAGGGTTACAACCCTTAATTTTTATTTTAAAAATTCGAACCATTCGTGTTTATTTGTATAAAAAAATGAGCTGTAAATGATCTGAGCAAGTATTTTTACTAAATGAACACAAAAATGAAGTTGACCTTTTTAAGATAAT
This sequence comes from Diaprepes abbreviatus, assembly GCA_034092305.1. Taxonomy (NCBI): domain Eukaryota; kingdom Metazoa; phylum Arthropoda; class Insecta; order Coleoptera; family Curculionidae; genus Diaprepes; species Diaprepes abbreviatus. The sequence continues at coordinate 1,044,952 of JASJET010000116.1, forward strand.
TGTTTGTAACCAGGTGTGAATGGAAACTTTATTCCGCAGAAAAGTTTCCTTAATTTGCTTGACTAATTGGTATTTTGCCAATAATTAAATAGTATATAACTTTAAGTGTGAAAGTTAACCTGGCCGAAGTAATTTTTACTGTAAGGGTGCAACCCTCATTTTTTTTAATTCCTTCGCGTGTGTGTCTATTTCTATAAGAATATTTCAAAATGAGCTAGTAATATTTGGAAAAAATACTCTTATTATTTGGGTACATAAACAAAATTGGCCTTATTTGCGTAATATTTTGGAGACATCTTTAACAAAAACTTTATTTCTGAAAATAGATTTTGAAATAAATATTATATTCTAATTGCCGTTAAAAAAGTTTCATACTACTGCTAATGTGTAATCACTAAACTACTTCATACACTTTCGATTATGAGTGGTGCTACCGTTATGTCTTATCTTTAAAATTCGATCTTTTCTGTGCCCGTTTTCATACAGAAGTAAAAAAGGAACTGAAATTTTTTTTTACAAATATGTTTGTTAATTAAGTAAAGGTGAATTTGTTATTTTTTAAAGCTTTTTTTTTGTTTACACGAAATTTATTGGAAAGTGCACCAATGAAAACAGTTTTCTGAATATATTTCATATTCTTATTGATACTGTGCAACTAAACCAGTTGTATATTGATTTTTATGAATCAATCGAATTGAACCTCTACCTCTACAATTGGTTTTTATCAGTGTGATATTTTACTCTTCAACTCGATTGATTCATAATAATAAATTTACAACTGATTTAGTTGCACTATATCGATAAGAATATGGAATATTTTCAGAAAACTATGTTAATGAACTTTCCAATAAAGGTCGAGTAAAAGGAAAATCATTTGTTTAGTTAATTAACAAACATATTTGTAAAAAAAATGCAGTTCATTTTTTACTTCTTTATGAAAACAGGCACAGAAAAGATCGAATTTTAAAAGTAAAACATAAGGGTAGCAACCCTCATAATCTAAAGTGTATCAAGTAGCTTAGTGTTTATACATTAGCAGTATGCAAGTTTTTTAATTGCAATTAGAACCTAATAATTATTTCAAAATCTATTTTCAGAAGTAAAGTTTTCGTTGAATATATATATATATATATATATATATATATATATATATATATATATATATATATATATATATATATATATATATATATATATATATATATATATATATATATATATATATTCTCTAAATAGGGCCAATTTTGTTTACGTATTCAAATATTAAGAGTATTTTTTCCAAATATTACTAGTTCATTTTGAAATGTTCTTATAGAAATAGGAACAAAAAAGAGGAATTTAAAAAAATTAAGGGTCGCAACCCTTACTGTCAAATTTGCTTCGGTCAGTTTACTTCTCCCATTTAAAGTAATATACTATTTGATTATTAACAAAATATCAATTAGAACCTGAAGCATATTAAGGAAGCTCTTTTGGGGGATGAAATTTCTGTTCACGGGTCGTTACCAACAATTATCTTGAAAAGGTCAACTTCTTTTTTGTATTCACTCAGTAAAAATACTTATTCAAATCATTTTGAATTTTTTTATTGCAACTTTTATGGTTCAAATTGCATCAGATAGTTTAGTTTTGCGTTAAAAGTGAAATGCAATTTGATTATTTGCAAAATATCAAGCGGAAGCTGAAGCATACTAACAAACCTTTTTTGGGGGGTAACTTTTTCTTTAAGGGTAGTTCAAAAAAAATAATCTAGAAGTTATCAACTGTATTTTTGTATTTAATTAGCGAATATATATATTTTTTAAATTTCCTTTAGATTATTTTAAACTTTTTTTCATCCAAATAGATATAAAAAGGTGATTTTTCAATGTAAAAAATAGGGTTATAGTCGAAACTGTATCTATTAGTTGTACATTAATATCAGAAGTACTATGCATTTCGTTTCATTGCAAAATTCAAATTGTAACCTGAGATATACCGAAAATTAATTTTTGAAAGCGAATTTTGGGGGTAGATTTCACCTCCTTAAAGTGGTTTTCCACGGATAAAAAACAACATATCCAAAAATTATTGAAATTGGAGGCGTTGAGTTAGGATATCTTCCTTATTAGAGAAATTACTTTAAATTATGCAATTCTCGCGAAATACTTTTTGAAAGAACTGTAAGTATTGTTTTGGGAATCGTTTTTGTTGTCTTGGTAATACTTTTATAGATTGGGTATAGTCTATTTGTTTTTGTCTGCGTTTTAACCGAGGAAATTTTGGGAAAGAACAGAATAAAATGTATTCGGTCTGACATGTAAAGCTGTACTTCCTTAAAATTGACTATCCTGCATTTGGGCATTATGTAGGTCAGTGGAAAAGACCATATTTACAAACTTTTAGTACATTACGTGCAATGAGAATATAAAGTTTGTAATAAATTCATTATTTAAAAAAACACTGGACATGTTTTTTTATACAAATTTTTGCTAATATATTAAATCATACGAAATGACTGGAAAGAAGCTGTGTGGTATAATCCACAATGATTTTTTAACGAGTGACCCCCAATTATCGGTATCGGTCTGACATAAACCCAAATTGGATGGGAGAGGGATACATCAGTATACACAAAAAAATAAATGTATGGACCGGAATCGTGGGTAATATCGATATAGGCCCGCTGTTTTTTAATGAAAATTTAACTGGTAAAAAATATTTACAGTTTCTCAAAAAAATTATTTCTGCTCTTTCGACGCTGTTTTTTGAAGAAGAGAACCCAGATTTACCTGTCAAATTATCTGGTTTTAGCAAGACGGTGCCACGTCACTTTACGCATCATGATGTTTTCGCAAACAGGTGGATTAAATAAAATTTTTATAAAAAAATTGAACCGACTTCTAAAAGTGCGCTAAAAAGTGAAAAATAACTAGAAATTTTTATATGAAATTGAAATTTTTGAAGTCGGCGCCAAACTAATACCTGACAAAATGTGATTCGCATAAACAGATTAAAAATACTTTATTTGTAATTGCTTTCTTATCATATTTTGTATATATTAGTAGTTATTTATTTTATTTAGAAATAATTTGGCACCGACTTCAAAAATTTCAATTTCATATAAAAATTTAAGGTTATTTTTCACTTTTTCGCGCACTTTTAAAAGTCGGTTCAATTTTTTTAAAAAATTTTTATTTTTCGATTTTTAGTTTTGAATTCATCATGATATTTATAAATTATTTGAACTAAGTGCTAATCGAGATTAGTGTATCTCGCAATTACTCCAAAGTGGCAAAAGAGTACCCATTTTATCCATAATTGTAAATCACTGTAAAATGAACCACTAAAAATTCTTTAATTCTTAGAGTTCTCCAAAGACCAATGAAATTGTGTCAAACAAATATTTAGTCTGTCATAGTAAATCCACTATCTTAAATTTCAAATTAATTTTAGATTGGTGATATTAGCCCCAAAACCTTCCAATATCGATATTTAAAGAATTTGAGACATAAATTTCTTAGCCCGATATATTTCATATTGCATATTGAGTTTGTATACGCCTCAAGAACCCCGCAATATCAATTTTAGATGAAACCGGAAAATGTGAAATTTTTAGTCCCTCATATTATCTTATCAGCATAATAGTTGTAAAAAATTAACTTCATATTCGTAACACACCACCCCCTAACCCCCTAATACCAAATTTGAAAAAATGCGAATAAGGTAAAATTTTCAACCCACCATATTGAATTTCAAAAAAATAATTTTAACACCTTAATCTAATCTAAATCTAAACCCTTCAAAGCCCCCTAGTACCAATTTTAGATGAAATCCAGAAATTTAAAATTTCTAAACGGTAGTATTGCATCTGTCATATTAGATTTTCTTAAAATAATTTTATATTCGCTATTTACATCCTTAAAAACGATTCAGTTCCACATTTGAACAAAATCGAAAAATGTAAAATTTTTAGTCAGCTCTATTGCGTTCGCCATGTTGAAGCCAGAAAAAATATTATTAAATTCATAATTTACACCCTCAAGAGCCCTCTATGTCAGTTTTGGAGAAAGTCAAAAAATGTAAAATTTTTAGGACACCATATTGAATTCGCCAGATTGAGTTTTTCAATTTCGTAATTGATACTAACAAAAATCCCCCAATATTGACTTTAGACAAAATCGAGAAATGTAGAATCTTTAATCCCCCATCTTAGATCCGCCATATTTAATTTTTTTAAAATAATGTCAAATTTGTAATGTGCTATCATATCAATTTTGAAAAAAATCGGACAAAATTTAATTTTTATCCACCATATTGGATACGTCATATTGAATTTTTTTAAAAATAATTTTAGATTCGTCATGTTTGACCCCGAAAGCTCTTCCGTACCAATTTTGGTGAAAATCGACAAAATTAATTTTTTTGGCCGCCATATTGTAAGCGCCATCTTGGATTTTACTGCACTTATTTCGTCCAGAAAAATATGGGACCACCGCAGCAACTTCCTGAATATAACGTAAAAAATTTCATTCAAATCGGTGCAGCCGTTTGGGAGTAATCGGTGTACATACATAAAAAAAATACAGAGTCGACGAATTGAGTTCTTCCTTCTTTTAGAAGTCGGTTAAAAAGGGAAGCTTTGAGTGTACGTCGAGGTCTCCAGATTTAAACCCTCTTGACTTCTCTTAAAGCCAATTATTTTAGGCTTAAAGAATCAAATTATTTAAGACATACGGTTATTTACTAATAATTAATAAAATGATAAATTAATTGTAGTCGTTATTTCATTTCGAGTTTTAACTGTTGATAAATCGAAAATATTTACATTTAGATTTATAACATGTAAATAGAAAAAATGTTCAGAATTTTGTAGGGAGTCTAAATAAATATGTACAACTGGAGGTAAATATAGTGGAAAAATTTGTACTAATAAAACAAACCTAGACATTACATTCTCATTGTACAGGGTGAGTCAACGATTGGATGAAGTAGGTTTGTGCCTTTTCGGTGAAATTAACAAAGAAACTATATTTATTGTTTGATACAGTTTATTTTTACGCAGATTTTAAAAATATTTAGGACTCTACAGGGTGAGCCAAAAAACTAGAACAGCATAAAGTTGTATTTTTTTTAAATAGAACACCCTATATACGAATCGTATTTTCGATTTAGCTTATAATTTTAAATCTTTTTTATTAAGGGTTTACTATAACAAAACTTTATAGTTTCTGAGATAATTAAGTTTAAAGAAAAAAAGTCACATTTTCAATCATCAATTCAATCCTAAATAACGTTTTCAATTTTGTGACAAATATATTCAAATTTGGAATTTAGCAAGGCCAAGGATAAGTTAACATAATTTTTACCTAATATTTGCAATAAAAGCTACAGGGTGTTGAACACATCGGCTCAAATTTGATATCTTTTTTTTTTAAATGGTACGCCCTGTATATTTTCATGTTATTTAATAGAGTAATAAAAACCCTAAAAGTTTTGTTCAATATATCCCATACCTATTTATAATAGTTTTTGAGATATTTCAGTTTTTCTTATTTTCCATACTTTTTTACAGAAATAGTCTTGATTATCATAGTAGCCATGTAAAATAATAAAAAGAAACTACAGAAACAAACAGAATGTGGTTAAATATGATGAAATACATTATTCGTTTTATTACAACGGCAACAGTTTAATTAAACATAATGTGAAAAAATTAACACAACAATAACGACAAGGCAAATACATATTTACTTTTATACTAAATTGAAACAAAAAAATTACCTATTAAATACTGATATTAATTATTTCTTTTTAATAAGTGTTCGAATAAACGACCCTCTTGTGCAATGCACAAATTTAGTCTTTTTTGCAGATTTTCTCGGACCCTGGACAAAATTAGTGGCGTTATTGTTTTACAGGTATCCCTAATCCTGTTTCGCATATCTTCCACTGTTGTTGGTGGATTAACATACACCTTATTTTTAATATAACCCCATAGGAAGAAATCTAATGGGGTGATGTCGCAAGACCTTGGTGGCCACTCAACGAAACCCCCACGTCCAATCCATTTTTGCGGATATCGTTGGTCCGAAAACGCACGAACTTCACGATGGTAATGCGGAGGCGCACCATCGTGCTGGAACCACATACTGTCGAGCTCGTCCCTATCGAGATCTTGAAGCAGTTGGGGTAGTTCTTCTTGTAGAAAGTTCAGGTAACTATGGCCATTTAGTGGTTCATTAAAAAAGTGGGGTCCAATAATTCGATTATGATGAATACCACACCAAACATTTAATGACCAGTGGTTTTGATGTTGCACCTCTCTAATCCAAAATGGGTTTTCTGTGGCATAATAATGCATGTTGCGTCTATTTACGGCACCGTTACTTCTAAAAGTAGCTTCATCACTAAACATTACCTTGCATAATAAATTTGGATTTAATTGAATCTCCGCATTTATTGTACGACAAAAGTTTACACGACTTTCAAAATCCTGTCCATGCAATTCTTGGTGTAATTCCATGTGATATGGATGATACCTATATTTCTTGGTAGTACGATTAGCGGTGGATTGTGATGTTTCACATAATGCTGCTAACTGACGGCTACCAATATAAGGATTTTCCTGAACATTTAACAATACTTGTAGTTCTTTTTCTTCATTAGTTACTGGTTTGTTAACCACTTTACGTTTTGGATAATCAACAGTACCAGAAGAATCAAATCTTTGCATTAAGTTTTGAAAAGTATGGGTATTAGGCTGGCGTCGATCAGGATACTTCATTTTGTAAATTCTTTGAGCACACTACATAAAAACCAAAAGAAGCGATTGCGGTTATAAATTTGACGCACAGAAAAATGTTCTTTTACATTGTTTTTGCCATGGCTACTATGATAATGAAGACTATTTCTGTAAAAAAGTATGGAAAATAAGAAAAACTGAAATATCTCAAAAACAATTATAAATAGGTATAGGATATATTGAACAAAACATTTAGGGTTTTTATTACTCTATTAAATAACATGAAAATATACAGGGTGTACCATTTAAAAAAAAATATATTTATTCATTTAAACTTGTTCAAATTTGAGCCGATGTGTTCAACACCCTGTAGCTTTTATTGCAAATATTAGGTAAAAATTATATTAACTTGTCCTTGGCCTTGCTAAATTCCAAATTTGAATATATTTGTCACAAAATTGAAAACGTTATTTAGGATTGAATTGATGCTTGAAAAATGTGACTTTTTTTCTTTAAACCTAATTATCTCAGAAACTATAAAGTTTTGTTATAGTAAACACTTAATAAAAAAGATTTAAAATTATAAGCTAAATCGAAAATACGATTCGTATATAGGGTGTTCTATTTAAAAAAATACAACTTTATGCTGTTCTAGTTTTTTGGCTCACCCTGTAGAGTCCTAAATATTTTTAAAATCTGCGTAAAAATAAACTGTATCAAACAATAAATATAGTTTCTTTGTTAATTTCACCGAAAAGGCACAAACCTACTTCATCCAATCGTTGACTCACCCTGTATATATTTTGTTGACATATTTTTCACCAGATTTTAATTATTATATAATAAATAATCGTAATATATTGAAAAATTACAATTAAAAATTCATTAATAAATGAGTTGATGAAAGAAATAATATTTTGACCCAAATCAAGATTTCATTATTTTGGTATGTGTTATTTTAATCAGTATGTGTACGTATTAATATATGTACTTATATAATTAGGAAATATCCATTAAAAATAAGTATTTTATAATTGAACTTTGCTCCTCATTATTAAAATATCTACGAATGTCCACCATAACAATTTTTAAGGGTTTTTCCACATTATATTTATATAGAGGATATGATGTTTAATATTTTCATTTTTTTGTCAATGTTCATTTACGTATACAAGCTTAATAATACATATGCATATATAATTTTTATAAATGTGGCTCGAACATAGCGAAACGGAATTTTAAATGAAAGAATGATAATGAGGTATTGTATTTGGTTCCCATGAGTAAATTTTAATAGTCGTTTTTTGATTTTAACAATGCGAAATAAACGCTTTGGTGTAGTTTCTTTTCCTTTGTTGCGTTTCCACCGTTAACATTTTATGATTCCATTATATCTTATACAGGTGGCTGTAGTACTTTTCGTGTCTGCAAAAAGTGCCCATAATGAAAATAAGTAAAGGTGTTGAAATGATTGTTTAAGACAGTTTTTAATTATTTTTTCTTTTAAAAGAAATTTTTTAATGTCAGTTGAATTTAATAATATATTTCATGGTTTTTAGTTGTAATAAGTCTTTGAAATGTGGTCGGTCTAAATAATGTTACATGAATGCTGAAGAGTGAGAGTCGAAAGTAGACTAAATTTAATTGAGATAAGATGGAAAAGACCACTGTTTAAAAAAAATACAGACGTTACAAAATTCGTCAGTCAATGATTTTTTCAAATTTTTGCAACAATACTTTTACTAGACACTCTTGCAAGTATCCCCTACAAAATGTTAAAAATTGAATCAACATATTTCGGCCCAATCAAAAGATATTCCCAAAAGAGTTTGCTCAAAATCATTTTATGGTTTTTTTCCGATTTTTAGTTTTTTTGAATAAACTTACCATGGACATCTTTTTACGGTATCTTCCTAGATGTACTCTCTACAACATACTGTAGAAAAATATCTCATTCCTATCAAAAGTTCTAGACCAAAAAATTTGCAAACCAAGAATGTTTTTACTAAGCATTATCAGGCCTATATTTATATGAACTTTTATGCTTAAAATCAGCTAAAGAATAACTCTTTAAAATTTTTCGCACTTATTTCAAGACACCCTGTATAATGATGATATTGGGCTTATTGGTGTGTAATTAGTAAACTTTTTATTGTCCTTTTTTAAGAGCAAAATTACCACATGGTTATTCGAGGTATTACATTCTAATAGACATTTATTGTAGGGAGACTGCAGCAGTTTTAGTATCACTTATCCTCTTTGTTGTAGCATTTCTGTGGCTTGCCCTTTCTGCATTTTCCCAAGTGAAATTTTTATTCCCTCTATTTTTATTGTTGGAATCACCTCCAACTTATCCCTTGTAAACTAACTTCGACAAATATTACGAAATTCCTAAATAATGAGGTAATAACTACAACAAAAAAATGAGCACAACATTTTCACATGCAACACCATTAAAGAAACAATTATATAAATAATAAGAATAATTTCTTAATTGTTAATAACACACAGACTGGACAAGAATTTTAAACAACTTAATATTTAACAGCTCTAGGAAACAGTTGTTCGCATTCTCACGGAAATATAATAGTTTTGATACTGATATTTAGTGGGTATTTAATTGCATTATGTCATCTTAATTATTAGATAGTGATTATTCTAGTCTTTATGCTAGGAAATACTAACGCTATTAATGACCAATTAAATTTTTAAATATAAAGAACCATTTTTTAAAAACACAAGACTAAAAAATAATAAATCAAATACAAGAATCACTGAGAAATTAAAACACTTTTACTATTTACGCTAATTTTTTTGAAGCTGGAGCAAATCTATTTAATTACGTATACAGATAAACGAAATAAATTTATCAATCTATTAGTTATCAATTTCAGATTCCAAGTACCATATTTCAGCTCAAAAAAGCATTCCAGATGTATGTGATTGATCTAATAAATAAAAATTCTTACTTATTTTGTATCGTTGAATCAAAATTAGATTCTCAGTTTTTGGTATTACCCACAACTGTCCAGAGCATAATGTTCTATGCCTTCCTCTATTCCTATTTGCCCACTTAGTCTTCTGGTTGCAAATTTCTTTCTGAGATGAGTTGCTGGACTATGTATTTTTTGATCGGCTTCTCTTCTTCCTTTCTGGGCGTTCTTACTCCATTATTTTTTTAGGGGTAATTAGTGGTCTCCCATTCTTTGTGCGTGATCGTACCATCAGAGTTATTTCATCGATTATCGTTATTTCTGTGTTTGATTTCCCATATTTGTGACATGCATTATTTTAGAGCTGATCGTACCAGAAATCCACTTCTAAGCCAAGTAGTTTTCCCATATAGAATACTTTTGAAAATACTGTTGTAGTTTCTTTTTCCATTTTGAGATTTTTTTAACTAAAGAATTGCGTTTAGGGCGTTTATAATTTTCTTTATTTTAGATTTTGCCCAATTTTTGCCCCTACGAAGACATATCCTGAGGATGAAGGGATCGTTCTTCGATCTTTAAGAGTAATATACTCACCTCTTCGTGCTGTACACATCAATTTTGTTTTTATGGTATTGATTCTAAATTCTTATTGCATACATTTGCGTATCAGTTGAGTTATCTTATCGGCTAGAGCAGGTTCTCTAGTCCTTTTTTCTAGAGCACTGCACTCTGCCAGGATATGAATAGGGGTTTTGTCCTCCTCCTCACAGAATCTACACTCTTCTCTTTCTACCAGTTCGAGTTTCTTGAGGTGTCCTTTCAGGTGGCAATGCCCCGTCAAGACCCGTGCCAGAAATCTGACCTGGTTTTTACTCAAGCTTATGTATTTTTTGAATCTCTTCTGGACGTAGTTCCTCAGAAGTATCTTCGCTTGTCTCAATCTTTGCAGTTCCATCTAATAATTGGATCTCCTGCTTTCTTCTTCTATCTTTAGTTCTTCCAGCATTACGCTGCTACTGATTCCATAGAAAGGCTCTGGTCCCAGGAAAGGTATCTCAGTCTCTTTCCTCGCGAACTTGTCTACTATTTCATTCCCCTCTATCCTGGTATGTCTTGGTACCCACATGAGGGTGACTTTATTTTCTTACTCAAATCATTCAGTTCCTCTAGGCATTCCCAGACCATCTTGGAAATATCCGTCATGATGATAATCTCTTGGCCATAATAAACTGCAACCTCGTCTTAACCTCTTCTTAACAAAAAAAATTTTTTTTTTTTGATTCTAAATTATCGTAAAATTGTTGTATGACCCTTATCAGTGTTACATTAATAGAGAAGATTTTAACCATTTGTCATAAATTATAAAACGTATCAAAGGCCTTTGTTACATCTATAAATAGTAATGTCTCTGGCTGTGATTTTCCCACTGACTTATGTTAATGTGAAGATATGGTTGATTCAACTCGATATCCTGGTTGATGTCTAAGTTCAAGGGTCTTTATTACTTAGTCTGGTGGTGTATTGGGTACAAATGCAGCGACGAATTCCATGCGGCTTTCTTTATTATAAATAGGTCTAATATATCTCCGTTTAGATACCATACATCTATTGAAAAATTATGTTAATATTTCTCCCAATTCTGGCCTTCCATTCGTCGGAAGTTACGCTGGTCATTCTTTCTGATCCCGTTACTTTATGGAGTTTCATAAATTATACTAATTTGGTTGTTAATTTTTGATCAATATTAATTTTTGGACCGTACACTTGTACTCTTTAGATTTCGATATTCTTTCCTATCCTTCAGAACTTCTTCCGAGTAATTGTTTTTCCATTTATTTACGTACAATTGTAGGTGAATTCTTAAGTTTTTAATATATTTTCGTGCTTTCAATGATCTATCTCAATCGAGTTTTTGCTTCGTTGCATTTCTGTTTCCAAGGTTTACTATTGTTCGATATTATCATATTTTTATATTTGTTTGATATTGTCATACTAGTTTCAGTCATCCGTTGCTTGTACTTTGTTTTTAAAAAATTAAAAAGTGATGTATGTCTTAATTCTCTTTAAATGAAATTTCAATGAATTGAACTACTACATTTAGCTTGTTGTCTTTTGCCCAGTAAGAAGAGTTCTCGTATAAGAGTCTAGCAGTAGCTGTTTTTGATTTGAGGAAACTCTTCACCTAACACTGCACGTATATTTTCGCGAAGGTCTAAATGAGTGTGTAGAAAATACATATTAAATGACATATTTACAATCCATTGTTTTATAGGATGACAGCAGTTCTCTGACGTTAGAAGTCCAGTCTAATAAAAATCCCTTCTTTTATGTTGACGTCACTTCAGCGAGTAATTTTTTTTCTTTAAATATAGAAAAGTATTTTCATCTCTGTTCAAAGCTTAAACAGAAAAAATCTCATCAATTTCACGCGGCATTGCCATATCATCCCAGAATTCCTTGACACAGCGAAAAGTATGCACCTTTATATATGCAATGCTGTTTTCCCACTCCATTAAAGCTCATTTCTGACCAAGGATGGTCAAAATTACATCAAATACGTGTTACTTTCGAAGGGAGGATTTTAATACAGAATAATGTTAAATTGATTTTTATTGTATAAATTAATTGTATTTATGTTAATAAAATTTATAATCGTATTATTTTTTTTTTCAGATAAAGTACGCTTCTTCCTAAACATCCTTAAAAATGTCGACTGGATCAAAATACTCCACAAAAAATAGTAAACATAAACGTGTTGGATCAACTGGCACCACCGGCGATGAATCGTATTCTTCGGATGAGGAAGATAACTTGGAAATAGAAGCAGCCGATGTTACCATCAGGGATCACGTGACAAGAAAGCTGTTTAATGATCGGAATGGATTTGGATATGCCAGCGTTAATACTCTAACAGATAAAGTGAGAGGATTGAGTGGTAATGACAGAAATAGGTTAGTAAATATTACACATACTAGCCTTAAGGTAAATTTAAACAGCTGGATTCACTAACATGATTTAATTTTAAAACCGACCTAAATTAACAGCAGAGGGCTTAAATTGACAAAAGCAACAATAAGTCAAGCAAGTCTTATACCCTCAAAATACAAGCATAAAAAAAAATTTTTTTTTTCTGAACTGGCAAAAATGGAGAATTTTATTTATTTTCGATATACAATTATTCCCCATACCTATTGCAAGGCTTTATCGCAAGATTCTTATCTTTCTTCTTCTTCAAGTGCCATATCAGGTCCCCCTGATGTTGGCAATTACATTGGCAAGTCTTTCACGGTCCTGCGCCAGCTGGAACAGTTCCCCCGCGCTACGTATACCTGACCATTCACGAATATTCCTCAACCAGGAAGCCTGTCTCCTTCCTACCCCTCTACGTCCCTCTACTTTACCCATCATGATTAGCTGAAGAATTCTATATCGCTCCCCTCTGATATGAGATTTTTCTACACTTCACAGTGTTTAATAGTAGACGAGTTGTGTTGGCCCTATTGAGTACCATTTCATTGGTCTGCCTAGCTGTCCAAGATATTCTCAGCATTCGCCGGTGTAACCACATTTCGAGAGCCTCCAACCGATTAATCGTGGCAACCTTAATTGTCCAGATCTCTGCCCCATATAGTAACACTGGCCAGACGTATGATCTTATCATTCTCTGTCGTAGTTTTAGGTTGAGGTTATCATTGCAGAAAAGTGGTTTCATTTTTGGAAAAGTTGCTCTAGCAGTCTCTATTCTACACCTTATCTCTTTATCTGGGTTTAGATTTTCGGTGATATAACATCCAAGATATTTAAAATGAGTCACCCTGTCTATACTTTTTCCTTCTATTTGTATTGAAGCGTTAAGATGAGGTTGTCTACTAAAAACCATAAATTTTGTCTTTTTGATGTTTATGTTCAGCCCCATTTCTTGACTCTCAGTGTTAACAGAGTTTAATAGATGTTACAGGTCTTGTAGTTTGTCGCTTAGGATAACAGTGTCGTCAGCATATCGTATTGTATTTATATATTCTCCATTGATTTGTACTCCCATTCGTTGTCCTTGAGTAGCTCGTTTAAAGATTTTATCTGAATATATATTAAAAAGAAGTGGAGATAGTATGCAGCCCTGTCTGACGCCTCGCAGAATTTTACTTTCTTCTGTGAGTTTTCCATTTAGCCTTACTGTTGCTTTCTGCCGCCAATATAGATTTTTAATAATTCTTACGTCTCTGCTGTCTACCCCTACGTTATTTAAAATATCTATGAGTTTTCTGTGCTGTACTCTGTTGAAGGCCTTCTCATAATCGACAAAACATACGAATACATCCTTGTGTTGGTCCCGGCATTTTTGCAGAAGTATATTTAGAGCGAATAAAGCCTTTCTAGTACCTAGGGCGTTTCTAAATCCGAATTGGGTTTAATCTAAATCTGCTTTCCATTTAGACGTTATTCTGCTGTGGATGATTCTGAGAAAGACCCTCAAAGTGTGGCTCATTAGACTTATTAGTCTGTACTCACTGCATCGCCAGTCTTCCGGTATATCTCCAGTCGCGTAAATGGTATTAAACCGTTTCACCAAGATTCCTATATTTTCCTCATGGATCATTTGTAACAGCTCGGTTGGGACATTATCAGGCCCGATGGCTTTCTTGGTTTTTGCAGATCTTATGGCAAATAGAACTTCACTGTTTAGAATTTTCGGTCCCATGTCTATATTAGCGTCTATATTAGCGAGATCATCGGAGTTGTGTTCATTCGGTCTGTCATCAAATAATTCTTTCACATATTTAACCCATGTTTCAAAAATTTCTTTTTCGTCCAAGATAATTTTACCATCAAGGTCCACAAGGGTATTAGTGGTATTCTTATTATATAGACCTGCTATTTCTCTGACCTTTTTGTACATGTTGAATGTGTCATGTTTCCTTTCTAGACCTTCCATTTCGATACACTTGTCCTCTCATCCAGTTCTCTTTGGCTATCCGAATTTTCTGTTTAATTTCTCTTTGTCTTCTTTTATATTCACTCGATTTGTTTTCGACTGTCTCCTTTGTTTCATGAGGTCCAATATTTCTGCTGTCATCCATTTCTGTTTCTTGTCTTTAGTATCCCTATATAAGCGTTTATTTGTTAACATATATAATATAGATAGTGACAATATCATAAGCAAAACAAAACTGGCCCAGTAGAAGATTTAAATTGCATAGCAACTAGATCGGGTTTAACTCAAATCTTCTTAGTTAAGGTTCTTTTTGAATGCATTTAGATTACACTAAAAGTTAACGTGTAGGAAATAAAAATACGTTCTAGTTGATTAATATTTATTTTCTTCTCTGGCACATAATCGTTATTTACTCTCTCAGGAACACCCCAGTACCAATTTAGAACAAAATCGAAAAATGTTAAATTTTGAGTCCGCCATATTGAATTTTTTAAAAATAACTTTAAATTCGTAATTTACTTCTTCAAAAACCTCCCAAATCAATTTTGGGTAAAATCCAGAGATGTAAGATTTTTAATCCGCTATATTGATTTGTTTTTAAAGAATTTTAGATTCGAAAACTCTTCCATACCAGTTTTGGAGAAAATCGCACAAAATTAATTTTTTTGTCATCAGTGCCATCTTGAATTTTACTAAACCAATTTCGCCGAAAATAATATGAGACCACCCCAGCAATTTCTTGAACATAATGCGGAAAATTTTGTTCAAAGCGCTGCCGCCCTTTTGGAGTAATCGACGTACATACATAAAAAATACAAAGCGGCGAACCTAGAATCTACTTCTTTTAGAAGTGTAATGTGCCAATTTAAATCTTTACCTATAATTCAATACATGAGTTAACTTTATAAACATTTCTGCAAATTGATTTTAATCCCATTTTCATGAGCGAATTCTTCCGATGTCGTATTTTATCCCTGAAATGTCCATAAACGTTAAGAAGCTAAAAATTTATAGACTCGACCGTAGACCTCCACTTTGGTAAATTATGTTTATTGATTTACGTAAAAGTTTTCTTTGCATGTTGGTAAAAAAATGGAGTGGCTTAAAAAGACGCGTTCACATGTGCAATTGGAGCTCATGCATAATGGCGACAAATAAGACAAAATCATTGGTAGTAAAGGTCTTACATTTTCAAAAGAAATCAACATGGAAATACAGTAATTTATTATCTAATTTAAAATGTTAGTCAGATGGTTTTTCTAGTTCATTTTTATGATAAGTCGCTCTCTTCTCGACAGGTTCATTTTAAGGATTGAATAGAAAATTCGATCGTAAGTTCATATTTTCTATTCAGCGCGTGTCATTACCCTTTAATATCTTTTGATGAATTGCTGTTCAGTATAGGCCTAGATAAGAAGGATACCATATTTCTTAAGAATCTACTGGTAACAAGTAGCAGAGATCTTGATTGATAATAGTGTTATCTAGAAAGGTTTCAGAGAGGGTTATGTTCTCTCTCTGGTTCTGTTTAATATACAGTCATAGACAAAAGTATTGAAAGAATATTGTTTCCACAAAAAATAATTAAGTCTGTACAAATTAAAGGAGCAAAGTTCAATATTTTGTTGAAAATTCCTTTGCCCTAATGACTTCCCTACATCTTCTTGGCATTGAATCGACAAGATTTTGACACACATCAACTGGAATATTCCGCCATTACTATTACTACTTCATGGCTTACAACCCTGGGTGGGTCTTTGCCGACTTCACAATACTCCTCCATTGCTGCCTGTCTGCTATGGCATCTAGCGGATTATCAATATTCATTGCCTTTAGATCTTTGGCAATATTGTCTTTCCATCGGAGGCGAGGGCGTCCCAGTGGTCTTTTCCTTACCGGTGCTTCCTCCCACGCGAGTTTGACTATGCGAACATCTGGTAGTCTTCTTACGTGTCCCGCCCACTGCAGTCGCTTAGATTTTATTTCTCGTACAATATTAGTGTCTCCATATAGATCCTCCAGTTCTTTATTGGTACGGATTCTGTATCGTCTTGTTGTTGCATCCACTGTTGGGCCATATATTTTTCTAAGAATTCTTCTTTCGAAGACTCAGAGCCGTTCTTCATTTGTTACCGTTAGTGTCCAAGCTTCGCACCCATACATCACTACAGGTCTTATTATTGTTTTGTATATGTTTATCTTGGTACGTCTTGTTGTTAACTTGGATTGTGTACTGCGCATAGGCACCTATTACCTGCTTCGATTCTACAGTTAATTTCTGTCATTCCGTCAGTGTTTTCAGTAAGCATCATTCCCAGATATTTGAACTCTTTGACACGTTCAAAGTTATAGTCCCCCATTGTGATGTTTTGGCTTAGTCTGCCTTTGTGTTGGTTGTTTCTAGTGGAATACAGATATTTAGTTTTCTCTTCGTTAATTTTAAGTCTAATGCTACTCGCACTTTTTTCGAAGTTATTGAAGGTCGTCTAGATATCCAGCTTGATGTTTCCCACAATGTCTATATCATCTGCAAAAGCCAAAAGTAAGTTCGCTGTTGGCGGTTGGATTTTTACCTTTCTGCTGACGTATTCTAGAGCTACATTAAAAAGCAACGGGGATATAGCGTCACCCTGTTTGAGACCGTCATTTATATTGAACACCTCTGAAAGGTCTTGTCCAATTCTCACTTTGCTCTTTGAGCCTCCAATACACACCTGGGTTAGTCTGATTAATTTCTTTGGGAAGCCAAGTTCCTCCATTGCTTGCCACAATTTAGCCCTATGGATGGTGTCGTACGCCTGTCTAAAATCCACAAATAGTTGATGCAGGTGTCGATTGAATTCCCAGAATTTTTCCATTAACTGTCTAATGGTAAATATTTGATCTACGGTGGAGCGACTGCCCCTAAAACCACACTGATAGTCCCCTATAGTTTCCTCTGCATAGAGTTTAAGTTTTCCTAAGAGTACAATTGCGAGTACTTTATAGGCCGTATTAAGTAGAGTAATACCTCGATAGTTGGCGCATTTAATCTTGTCACCCTGCTTATGTATGGGGACGATGACCCCTTCTTTCCATTCATTTGGTATTTTTTCTGTGAGCCATATAGCTTCTATCAGATGGTGAGTGATTCGATAGAGGTCTTCTCCACCATATTCCGCCATTCATCTTGTAAAACTTTCCATAGATGATTTTCATTATGAATTATTTTCTTCCTAAGTTTTCGCTCCAAGATTAAGAAGGTCACTCAAGTAAATCAACGTTTTTTTCTGAGAACCAATTTTTTACTAAACGGGATGACTGTTTGGAATCATTATCTTGTTGATATCTCCATAAAAGCGACATTTCTTCTTCGACATAGGGCAACATAGTATTCTGTAATATGTCGCGGTACATAAATCAGACCTGGAAAAGCATCCCCAGACCATAATACGACCATCCCCATGCTTCACAGAAGGTTTTTGATCTTCAATATCAAATTTTCTTCCTACATGTCCTCGAAAAAACGACCTTCCGTCTAAACCAAATACTTTAAATTTACTTTCGTCACTCCAAAGCACCGTAGTCGAGTTTTGAGGTGTCCAATTTAAATGCCTCTGAGCAAATTGTAACCTGTTCTTTCGATTTCTTTTTGGAGATTAAAGGTTTTTTAACATCATCTCTTCCCAACAATCCAACTTCATAAAGACGTCTCCTCACAGTTCGAGCCGTTATGCCTGTGTTGAAATGTTCGCGAATTTCTGCACTAATTTGGACAGATGACTTATGCGGATCAGTTATCGAAATTCTTTTAATGCACTTTTCAACATAGGGGGTAGTTTTTCTAGGACGTCTTGACTGTGGCAGATTATTAACATTCCCCAGTAATCGAAACTTCTTTAGAATTTTCGAAAAAACACCCTCAATTAATCCTAAATTTTTTATATGGTGCCTTGTCTTTTTAACTCGAAATCTGGAGATCAAATTTTTGAAGAGGTAAGATTAGTTAGTTGTCTCTCAAAATTCTTGTTAGTTTGGCAATAAAATGACTTTTTTACTTTTATATTTTAAGGTTCAGAACTTATTTGACTGATTGTTGCCCTTGTCAATTAAATGTCTCTTTATTGTCAACCTAGATCAGTTTTAATGTTAGACCATGTTAGTGACTAAAAGGAAGACTCTTATGAAAATGAGTAACTGCTTCACAGTTATAAAGCGAAAGTAATAATGTTCCAATGTAACTAATATAATCCAGTTATTTGGTAGTTTTACCTGGAAAGTTTTCCGGGAGTTTTGAAAATTGGTAATTTTATAGATTTTGATGTGCTCTTTTCGAATTTCGACTTTGCCACCTCGTATCTCCGGCGCTCGCGCCGCCGTATTGGAAAAATGGCGCCTAATGACATTTTTTTTACAATATATGTATTTACAATTTTTTTTGTAAAATCAATAATTTTTGGCGTACGAGTGCCGCAAAGTACATTTCAATATGCGTTTTGGAAAAAAAACTCATTTCCACATCACCTTGAGGTAGAGTAAGCGGCGCGTTTTCTTTTTTATCGTGGTGTCCCCTGTAGGCCTAATCCATATGTGATGCACACTTTCGAAATTTAGCGCAATCTCTTTCGCTTTGCTGTTTCTGATGGACCAGGCGTTGCGAGTTCGTCTTGGGCACCGATCGAGACGTTGCAGACCGAAATTTCATCCGCATATAGCCACAATAAATCTGAAACGGATGGCATAACTACTTCCGAAGCCGCACGAATGCTACCGAGGTTTTGAATCTTTATTATTTTTAAGCCCGTATCGTTTTTTCTTTCACAAATATTTTTAATGCAATGGTACCTAAACTACCAAAGACTGTTGCAGACGGCATTTGCTTTAATCGTGGAATAATTTGATCAGGAGCGATAGCAGTTGTAGGTGTTACACAATGGATACCAGGCTTCCGTTAATAGCTTAAACCTGTATTTCGGAAACAAACCACCGGAGTCTTATTGGCAGTGACGGCAATTAAAATATCATCACCGTATTTTTTGAGGAGTTGTGCTTTCACTGTTTTTATGTGTGAACGGTAATCACCTTCAATTTTGGCTATCAATTCGTCCAGAGAAAACTGACACTCATTGGAATTCTGTTCAAGATAAGAATAAATGAACTGCATCGCAGTATCGATCTCATTTGCATACGGACCTTTTTTATATCTTCAGCTGGTGGTGCTTGATACAATTTTTTTACGCAGAAATTGTGATACTGCGCATCGGCTGCGACCAAATCATTCACATGCTCAAGACGCTCAACAATTGCTCGACCCCAATCATCATTACGAGCTCTAGCAAGTTCTGAAATGCTATTTTTTATTGATAATTTCCTCACACTATACACAACATTACGCTTGCACAACCGCGTCTATTTTTGTCTTGCTATAACCTCTGCTGTTATCTCATCGGCGTATAAAAAACAATGGTCTTTGAATGAGAATGTTGGGTGCGAGGATCGCAGTAGTGGTTGAGGTGTCGTGACATCGCTTCCTCTACGCAATCATGCAGGGATTAACTTTTCATTACTATACCGTTTTCGACATACATCATGAACCACTATCGATTTTAGTCCCGCCAAAAGTTCAACTTTATTGTCCTTTCTTTTAACACTTGACTTGCGAAAAGTCTCCAATCCTTTTTCCTTCACTTCATTTGTTTCACTTTCTAGTAATGGATTGTTATAAATAAATAATTTACTTTATCAGAAGCCATGGCTCTATAAACACAAACAACACTGTAAGACGATAGACGTATACTGATGACTCAGACTAAACTAAATACTTCTCTTGAGTTCTACCGACAGATGTTTCGTTTAAGGCCCAGAGAGGGACCCGACACAAAGGCGACGCATTACCCTTATACCTGTTTTTTAATACTTACGACAATAGTCAATATTTTGGAGAAATATACGAAAAAAACGTGGTGGTTTAGATGAATAATACTTTTGCGGCGCTCGTACGCTAAAACTATTGATTTAACAAAGAAAAATGTTAATACATAAATTGTAGGAAATTTTTTCCAGTTTGTATATAAATGTTTTTGTCGTAAAATGCGTCGTAAAGGAGATATTGTAAAAAATCTGTTATTAGGCGCCATTTTTCTTATATGGCGGCGCGAGCGGCGGAGATACGAGGTGGCAAAGTCGAAATTCGGAAAGAGCACATCGAAATCTATAAAACAATCAAAACTCCCGGAAAACTTTCCAGGTAACCCCCTTTTTTTGACCAAATGACTGGACTAATATTCTTTCTGCAAAAGCGGCATTTTTTTTCGACATAGGACAACATAGTATTCTGTAATATGTCGCGGTACATAAATCGATCCATTTTCCCAGTTATTTTCACTATCGGGTTCGTCCTAGACCTGGAAAAGCATTCCCAGACCATAATACTGCCACCCCCATGCTTGACAGTAGGTTTTTGATATTTAATATAAAATCTCTCACTCCAAAGCACCGTACCGGAGTTTTGAGGTGTCCAATTAAAATGCCCTTGAGCAAACTATAGTCTGGTGTTTCGATTTTTTTTTTGAGAGTAAAAGTTTTTTGACAGCAACTCTTCCAAACAATTCAACTTCATAAACACGTCTTCTCACAGTTCGAGCCGTTATGTCCGTGTTGAAATGCGAATTTCTGCACTAATTTGGACAGATGACTTATGCGGATCAGTTCTCGAAATTCTTTTAACGCACTTTTCAACATAGGGGGTCGGTTTTCTAGGACGTTCTGACTTTGGCAGATTATTAATATTCCCCAGTAACCGAAACTTCTTTAGAATTTTCGAAACAACAGTTTCACGTAAACCTAATTTTTTTGCAATAGTGCATTGCTATGCATGTCTTTGAAACCCGAAATCTGGAGATCAAATTTTTGAGTAGGTCAGAAGATTAGTTAGTTGTCTCTCAAAATTTATGCTAGTTTGCTAAAATGACTTTTTATTTTTATAATTTAAGATTCAGAACTTATTTGACTGATTATTGCACTTGTCAGTTAAATCTCTTTATTATCAATCTAGATCGGTTTGATGTTAGACCATGTTAGTAAATTACAAGGTAATGGGTATCTGCTTTACAATTATAAAGCCAAGATAATAATGTTCCAATGTAACTAATATTCTTTCTGTAATTTTGTTAGTTTCGCTATGCTAGGTTGGTGATATTTTCAGTTAAAATAAACATTTAAAAATATAATAAATTAAAAAAAAAATTATTGTTTATCGAAGAAGATATTAAAACAATCCAATTTAATTAAGTTTATATTGAGAACCTCGAAAGTCTCTTATTTGTAGAACTACCCTTAAAAACAATTTTAGAGAACTGTGTTTTTCTTACAGTTCGGACAGTTCAATGTACAGCGATTTGGACTTGGAAAAATGCGATTTGGAAGTGATCTCATCGTATGATCTTAAAGACGATAGTGACAGTAAAAGTGCTGCCAGTAGCAGTGATCAAGTCGATTGGTCAGGATCAGTTGTTTCTTGTAAGGATCAAATACTTATCGGACTACAGGTTAGTTGCCCATTTATTATTTGACCTTAAAATTTTCAAAAAAATCCTAAAATTTACAGAATCATCATTAAATTTCAAAAAACCGAAAAAGAATTATGAAAACCGTAATTTTTCAAGATGATTTAATACCGATCTGGGGTTCCGTACAGGTCTGAGAATAATAATTATTCCACAGTTAGGTACAGCGGAAATACGCTTAAGGCTTGAAATTGGATGATTTTAATATTCGTTAAGAACAATCTCGAAAACTTTTGTATCAATATTTTCTTCAATGAGATATTATGACTGTAGTATTACACACCTCCACCTTAATAAAATGCTTTTCGGGGCTGAAAACAGACCACAAGATCGTGACAGTCATTGAGATTTCCCTTGAAAACATTTTACCAGTATCTGTTTCGGTAACACGTTGTGATTACAATATCGTACAAATTTTCACTCCCAACCTCTTTGAAAATAGGTTTTGGGGTTAAAAACAGATCATGAAATCACGATACAAAAATAAAAATCTAAAAATCAACTTTTATTTTTGTATAGCATGCTGCAGTTGTAGTATTACTTCGATTTTTGAAAAACTGTTAAGTGATAAGGCTAAACCAAGAGATTCTTATTCAGTAAGTTAAAATACATGAGATAAATATTCTAGATTTTCTATACCATTATCTGAATAAAATCAATGGCTTTAATTAAAAAATTACGGTTTTTATAATTTTTTACTAGATTTTGATGATGATCTGATTCAATTTGGTAATTTTGTCACACACCAATAGACTTCCAGTTGAGAATCTTCTCCTTAAATATTAAGTAAATGAAGCTAGAATACCTGGAATATTATATTTATGTTTTATTTTTAAGGATGAATTAAAGCAAGCTAGTAGACAGTTAAAAATCAAAGATGAAGAATTGGCCAGAGTCAATAGGATAAGGCAAGATGTCGAAGCAGAATTGGAAGATCTCACGGCTAGTTTATTTCAGGTAAGTTCCATTAATATTTGAATACTCTCGAAAGTTAAACTTGTAGGTGGTTTTCTAAATAGTCTAATAGTCCCAATTTTTTGATTCTTTGCCAAGATTGTTGTGTTATATTTTTTTTGTGTCAATATAATGTGTATATGTTTTCTTATTACCAACTAGTTGATTTTTTCCCAGTTTTTTAAATCAATGTGTTCGAGTGGTCCGACAAATTTTATGCGTGGTCTTTTCCAGTTCAAGGCTGGAAAAATTTCCTCGTTGGAAAATTCAGCGTATACAAAACTCGTTAAAGTGAAGCCACTCACGAAATAGGGATTATGTCTTGTAGATGAATAGTAATGTACTCGAATGTGTAGCTTTTGTCTTGTCTTGTTTAAACATTTTACTAAAAAATGACCCCGATAAGAGACCATTTACTATTTAATAGTGGGCGAGTTTGCCAACGAAATTATTCCTATTTAACCTTTCAGTAAAAAATTATTAAGAATGGTGTACTCAGTTCAAGCAAGAGTGGAAATGATTAAATTGTTGTATAAGAAGAGCGGGTGTGCTATTAGGCAGCTGAGCTATTCACTGAACGACATCCCAATAAGCACGTCCATCGAAAAGTTGTATTAGAATTAATAGCGGCGGGATTTGTGGTAAATCAAAAGTGGAGCAGTGAACGCTCTTTGCAAAATGAAGCTGTTGAGGTGGCGGTTTCGGGACACGTTACTGTAGATCCTACGTTAAGTACACGACAGTTGGCTTCTGTAAGTGGTGTGAGTCGCAGCAATATATAACGATTTTAAAATATTTCTATAGTTCCATCCATACAAGCTTCAACTTGTCCAAGAACTGCACGAAGATGACTTTGACTGCTGGCTCCAATTTTGTGGAACGAGCAAGACACAATCCAAATTCCCTCTTCAACAATTGTTTTTCCGATGAACCCAACATTCTGAAAAGATGAATGTTTGGGCTGGTGTTTCTGGCGACTGGCTTGTTGGTCCCTTTATCATACCTGTTAACTTGACTGGTGGTGATACGTATTTGGAATTGCTGTATTGAACCAGCTATAAGCACGATTATCGAGAACAACGATAACTATCTGGAAGATGAAGAAGTGTTTCAGCAGGACGAAGCTTGTCCTCTTTACGGGTCCTTGGATAGGTAGGAGAGGAACCATAGAAGGACCTCCTGGATCCACAGATCTGAGTTCCTTGGATTTCCTTTTGTGGGAACGCTTGAAAAGCAAAATTTATGTCACTCAACCGGATTCTCGGCAAGATCTGCGTCAACATATTATTAAATAATGCCTCTAAATCACTCCTTAAATGCTATAGAATGCACGATAATGTTGTCAGCAAAGTCTGTATTATTGTATGGAAGTAGATGATCAACAATTTCAGCATTTGCTGTAGTAAAATATAGTTAATAAAATTTGTGTTCTGCGTTTTGTAGTTTTGTAGAGAATTAAAAGAGTTGTCCAATGATGTGCAAGTTGACCACCCTTTTCATTAAAAATTGGATTGTATCCTCTACGTGAGGGGTTGCAGCTAGAATCAATTAATGCTCACCGAAAGATTTGTATTTTAATTGAACGGTATAATTGTTTACATCAGTATAAAAGCCTTTACTTTTGGGAAACTTCCTCTCAGAAGCTGGTGGAAGTGACAATGAAATTATTATTATTATTGCCAACATATTTCCCATCGTAATCCAACTTACTCTTTTTTGCTGTAGCTTCTTCGTTGATCGAGAGAATATTCTCAATAGTTGGTTTGAATTTGACTAGCATCGTTTAGGAACCGAAAAAAACTACTAAATTAGTTTTAAATTATATTCGTGGAATAAATTATTTTTTATCTTCTTCTTTGAAATTTGATTATATTATGTTAAATAAATTTAAATTTAGTAATTTTAAATTAACAGTGGATTGGATTTTGTTTTTTTTTTGTATGATTAAGCTGATATTAAAATAATGATTTTTTTTTAATTTCTAATTTTTTCAATTTAGTCCGTTATGTTGCTTACATTATATATTTTTCAAGCAGGGCTTGTTGAATGACTATGTTTTTATATGGTAGTTTCGAATAAATTATTGTACTTTCCACGACAACTAATTTGCTTGGATTATAGGTTTTTTACATTTACTTAAGGGGTCATCCCATTTAATAAAGTTCAAAAAATCGATTTTTTATACATTTTTAAGAGTACGAACATTCAAGAGTGTTTTCAGAAAATTTCATAAATATTTAAGCACCCTTTCAATATTTTTGAGAGTATTATTGAATGGGTTTCCGAACGCTGCGTCTGCGCGGCCTTGGTCGTTTCTGAACCGCCACAGCTCTGAAGCTTCCAGGTAGTTCAGAATCCAGTGAAGAGATGTCGGATCCGAATAATATTAGCTTTACGAAGAGGCAGTGGCATAAAAAAAATTTACGCCTTTTCCTCGACCCAACGTTTTTGCATGCGGTGTTAAGGAATTTTGAAAAACCAGTGGTAGTAAAACTAAGGCAAAAAATTAAAATTGACTATTTTTTCAAATATTCAAAAAAGGACCTCCGTTTTACAACTTTTTGTTTAAACAGTCACCATTTGGTCATTTTTGCATGAAAATTTATAATTTTACGACCGAAAATAGCCATGATAATGCTGATTATGAAACTATTTTGTTTAAGAGTGAGATGAACCAGAAAAGTTAAAACCTTAACGCCATCGACTTACCTTTTTTTGACATTTCATGTTAATGTATATATATATATATATATATATATATATATATATATATATATATATATATATATATATATATATATATATTTCTATAAAACTCATATAAAATTATTAAAAAAATTTTTGTCACATAATTTTATAGTGCATCCAATGTTGTCCAATTGATATCTATAATAGGAATCACTAAAAAGAATCGCAAAAATAACCTGTTTTTCGAGCGTCTGAAGTGGGATGCTCCCTCAATTAAAATTATGATTAAAATGAAAAAAATCATTAAAATCACGATTTACATCCATCGGCGCAACCTTGACAAGGAGTTAGATTTTTGGACTTTCTGTCGAACCACTAATTAGGAAATTTTTTGAATAGTATTAAAAACTAACATGGGATTGTGCAAGTCATTTTTCAGGTTATACCGTTAAAATTTACATAATATTCTGCTGAAAAAAAATCTCTTTTTGTATATTAGATACTATCTCGAAAAATATAGTCATGGACAAAATTATCGCTTGAAAATAGCTTTAAATTAACGGCGTTAATTAATATATTGATCGACTTACCTGTAAGAATGATCGAACTGAATTATTCGAGCTGTTGTCCGAAATGATTATTACACACTGTAGTACGCATTCGTCGTACCTAGGCCAGCACAATTTGAAAGATAAACAAAAAAATTCTGACTCGTGTTATCGTTTGGTGACCTACTTTATCTTCATTGTATTTGTTTAGTTAATTAGATCGTAGGACAATGAAATGGGAAGGGAGGGTTGTTTTGGGGTTTTGGTGATCGGCAACTGCTATAATCTGTGTCGGTTCTACAGAAGGGTATATTAAGAAATACTACTTAATATCATACTGAAAGAGATATAATTAGAGCTTGAGGAGATAATACTCCTTATTTAACAGAATTTGGTGTTAGACGCCTTCAAACGGATAATTTTGGTAGCGTATGATCGTTTCGCTCATCATCTATCGCTGTGCCATATTATTTAGTAGCTATTCTGTTAACCTATAAATAAAAGTCAATATGACAAAAGCACTTTGTAGGTGTAGTCGATCTTCTTAGGCTATACAAAGTGGTAAAAGAATTTCTCCGTTTAGTGTAATATACTATCAAATAAAAATAAATCCTAAATAAGATTTGTTCTCTTACATTTACTAACTAAGCTCTTTATATTAATCAAAATATAAGTATTTACCATTCTAAGTTCAGAGTAAATATTTTTAATTTTCATATTATTTGACATTATTTTTTTCCATTATTTTAATTTAATATTGTTCACTTAAAATTTGTTAAATAAATTATTCTTCCTAATACAAAACATTTAAATGACTTTTAAATATTCGGCTAATTATTCCGCGAGTGCGTTCAATTTTGACATGTGTCATTCTAAAACAGAATTACTCCAGACTGCTAAAAATTTATTTCCTATTTAGAGTTTAAAGGTCGGGCTTTTCTGCGTTTTGCGTCATTGATTTCTACATAAGTATGCTTTTACGCTTCAAAATCTGCCTATATATCCTCACCTACTTACAAGTGAAAAAATATTCTGTTAAGTTTTGTTTTATCATAATAAACGCTAATCTCAAATTTATTTTCGTAAGAGTTTTTTGCTTGTTATTTTTCAAATACTTGTTTTCTTATTCAAAAACAGAATAACTATCGAAAATTAGGAATTTCCTAATCAAACTATGATAATTTTTATTCGTGTTAAAATTATAAAAATGTTTTTCTGGGAATCGTTTATTTTGATGTTAAATATTTTCGGTATTATCTGTTATTTGTTTTGACCAAAGTAAAGGAAACGGATTATCATATGTTGTCGGTCAAAATGTTGTTACAGTTTATTTTATTTTCCTATAAGTTTGATAATTTAGAACTTTATGGGATTTATAATAAATTAGTTTAGAGGTTATTGGAAAATATTAATTATTTAAAATGAGAAGTTACCCCCAAGAAGAAAAGGTTGATGTAATTGGGGAGTGTGAAGAAAATTGCTTGCTAGCATCAAGAACTTACCTACAAAAATGTATCAATAGACGTCATCCCGACATTCATTAGAAAATTTGCTCCATGTTTTTTGAAAAACAGGAAGTATGGCTTATAAAAAAAACCGTCAGAAATTAATTGGGATGTTGACTATTTTTGGGAGAGTGTTTGAAATTATTTTTTGTATACAACTAGTACTTTGAAAATCAAATTTTAAATTTCGTTTCAAATTTCCCTCCATAATGACAATGACTGACTGACTCCGTAGCACTACAACTTAGGATGGGTCTTGGCTGCCTCGACTATCTGCCTCCACCTAGAACGGTCTTGTGCCAGCTCCCTCCATTCTCGCTGGTCAAATTCGTAGCCCTATTCTCTGAGCTTCTTTTTCTATCTTTATGAAGTTTTCCTTCACACTGACTGTGCTTTCTCCTATCGCGCCCATATCATCTGCGTTGGCCAAAATAAGTTTAGGGCCACTTGGCCCAAAAACCTCTGCGTCAACTGATACTGTTCTTACGGCTTTCTCCAGTGCAAGGTTAAACAGTACTGACGACAAAGCATCTCCCTGTTTTAATCCTCTGTTAATAGAAAATGTTTGGCTACACTCTCCTCTTCAATTTTGACACAGCTTTTTGCCCCCTCTAGGCACGCTCTACACAGTCTAATCAGCTTGTGCGGGATTCCAAATTCTTCCATAGATTCCCACAACCTTATCCTAATAACACTATGCTCGAAATCTATGAATAAGGTATGTAAGTTTTTGTTAAATTCCCAACATTTCTCTAGCATCTGTTGGATAGTGAACAGCTGGTCAACTGTTGATCTTCTGCTTCGAAAGCCACATTGGTAGTTTCCTCGGTATACGGAGAGAGACGTTGAAGGAGAATGCTGGAGAATAATTTATAGGCGTGGCTTAGTAAAGCAATACCTCGGTAATTTTTACATTGCATTTGGTCCCCTTTTTTGTGAAGTGGAATTATTACCCCTTCTTTCCATTCATCAGGAATGATTTTTGATTCCAAATTTGTTTCACGAGGTTATGTATTTGTGTGATTAGATCGTTCCCTCCATGTTTCAGACTTTCTGCCAAGATATTATCTCGACCTGCCGTTCTGTTATTTTTGAGCTTCTTAATGGCTCTAATGGTCCATTCCATGGATGAAGGTGGGATATTAACCTCTGCCGTAGCGAATACTGTAGGTTCAGGTTCTTCCTGCGTCGGAACGTTTAGTAGTTCATCAAAATAGCCCTTTCACCTATCCAGTACATCCACTTTTGAGGCGGTGATTGTGCCATCGTTAAGCTTTAGCATTGAGGCACTTCTTGGGCGGAATCCCTTTTTATGCCTCTCCACTTCCTTATAGAACCTCCTAGTATTGCCGCTCTGAAAATCAGCCTGTAAGTTAAGTACTTTTTCTGTCTCATGTTCTTTTTTCTGATCAATTTACGTAGCTGTGTTCTTAGTTCGTTAAACTTAATTGTTGTCTGCTCTGATGGGTTATGAAGCATTTTAATTCTTGCCTCTGTTTTGATGGCACCAAGAATTTTGCACTCATCATCAAACCAGGGATGTCGGCTGGGTTTTGGTTTTGGGCCCAATACACTTCCGTTTGCTTCCCTGATGCTTTCCTTTATGTGCTTCCAGCTAGTTTCTATACTGTCAGTTTCTGCTATTCTGCTAAGGTTCCGGGAGATTCTGTTCTTGTATGCTAGGCATATTTGTGGGTCTCGTAGTTTATTCGTGTCGTGTTGTGCCTCTGTTCTGGATTTATTGTTTTTGTGTGAAGATATGCGAGTTCTAACTTTGGCTGCCACCAACAAGTGACCGGAGTCTGCTTCGGCCCCTCTGTAGCTTCTCACGTCTATTATATTGTTGGCATGTCTAGAGTTGACCAGTACATGGTCTATTTAATTTCTAGTAACGCCGTCATTCGAAATCCACGTTTGTTTGTGTATTTGTTTGTGCGGAAACATCGTTGACTTTACCCTTAACGCGTTTGACGATGCTAGATCTATGACTCTTGTTCCGTTATCGTTCGATATGTCATGCAGGCTGTAAAATCCCGCTACTGGGTTTGCTGCCGGCTCCTTTCCAATTTTTGCGTTGAAGTCGCCCAATACTATAAGCATATCTTGTTTCGGTCTTTGATTAATAACTGTTTGTAGTGTACCATAGAAAGTATCCTTTATATCATCCTACGTCTCTTCTGTTGGTGCATATGTGGATATCAAACTGAGGTTGTGAAGCTTGTCTCGCATCCTTATGCAGCAGATCCTTTCGTTAACGGGTGTAAATACAATGACTTCACTCAACAGTTGTTCTTTAATCGCGAAACTTGTTCCACTCTCGTGCCTTGATTCATTGCCACTGTAGAAAATAATATAGTTCTCTACCCTTACGTTACCTGATCCGGTCCATCTGATTTCTTGGAGTGCCGTTATATCCATGTTATATTTTTGGAGGGACTGGACTGTCACTGTTGATGTACCTGGTCTATACCAGCTTAGTATGTTTCATGTTCCAATATGCATGTCCTTATTTCGTAGCTTGTGTCGTCTTCTTATTTCTGTCTGGTTCCGAGGCAAATGTTTCGGTTTCATAACAATTAGGTTTTATGGGGTTATGTTATTAGCCTAACGCCCAACCCTCCTCCTTTACCCGGGCTTGAGACCGGCAGTGGCAGCCGCTGAACTACTCAATTCATCCAACACCTACCAAGGGCGGAGTTGACAATACTTGTCACTTAACCACTATTGCGTCACACTGGTCAACTGACAAGGATATATACATTTTTTTCATAATTTTTGTGGCAAAAGATGAGTTTTAAGTTATTTTAAATATTGTGTGGTGTCTCAGTGTACAAGTACTACAATTAAAACACCTGAAAAGTTATTTATTCACGTTCCACGTTCGTAGAATAATCGAAAAATGTGGCTTCAGCTAGCCCGACACTACTGGTTTTATTTTAGTTTTGAGCTTATAAATAGCTATGATTACTAATGTATTCATTATCGGTTGTGGAAATAACAATCCTTGGTAAATTACTTACATTAAAGTCTTCACATTTCTAAATTCAGCAAATCAAAATTATTGTTCATTGCGAAGAAATTGTCCACCATAAAACTATCAATTCTCGGCAAATTCGAACTATTTGCCTTAATAAATTCACTTTTCATCATGGGAAATTGTTTTCAAATTGTAAGCAAATTTCGAAGAGATTACATTAAAATAACTATAATATATGAACTAGACAACGTAGCCCTTGACAGCGATCACGAAGTGACTGAAAACTAAAAAATGTATATGTCAAGTTCGTGACACGATGACGATGGCTGTGTTCTTCAGAGTAATTATCATGTGATCAAAGTGAAAAAAGTGAAACTGATAACCATGTTCTTTTGAATATGCATTTGCTTGTCATTAGGTGGAAGTGATCATGATTACTTCAAGTGATGAACTGAACTGAAAGTAATAATGACTCAAAAAATAACCGTATCACGACTAAGTGCCTGCGATGACAGTATGAAGTGACATCATTCACTTTGATTGGTGTTCGTTGTCACGTGACCTGAAGGCAATTTAATTAGATTTAAAGTTAACATTCCAATTACCGGAAATGGAGAAAATTAATTTTTTGTCATGGGATCTCTCGTTGAAAATCCGCATACAACTCACTGAAACTACTGGAAAAAGTAGCCGTGGCATTGAAAGAATAATAAAAAGCACACATTTCACATTCAACTACATCAAGAACTTTTGGAAGTAGATTGCGACCGACGACTCGAATTTTGTTTATGGGTTCTAGAAATGTTAGATGATGAAAATTTCTTTAACTTTGTACCGTGATGGAAATCCCAATTTATTTAGTCCTGTCCATCGTCAGCTCATATGGTCTGTCAATGTGTGGGAGTACTAATTGAAACGTGTGTGGCAGGTCCATAGTTTTTCTACGGCCACTAAAACGGCGCTATGTTTCTTAGATTTATTAGGCTCAATTTACCTGTACTTTTGGAGAATGTTGCACTAAATATTCGAGAAAGAATGTGGTTGCAACTACATGGTGCTCCTGCGCACTTCCAAGTTAACGTCAGAAGTAAAATACTCAATATTCCAATATTTAGATAGGGCATAAGGAACACAATACTGGCCAGCAAGATCTCCGGATCTTTTCTTATAGGAATATATTGAAACTATTATTTATGACATACTCCTAAGCATATCCGAAAACATGAAAGAAAAAATAAGAATAGCGTTTCGCTCTATAACACTAAATATTTTAATTAAAGTTAAACAGTCATTTAAGAAAAGAATTTGCTGATGCATTGAAAAAGATGGAAGTAAGTTTTAGTATTTGTTACTAAAAAAATATTAAAGATAGGTAAAAACATCTTAATATAATTTTAAAGACCGTCAAAATTAGAATATAAATTCGATATTAAATATAAACTTTTTAATACTCCTGAGATATTCGATAGAGTCCAATTTTATTTTTGAAAAAGTGTTAATAAGGGAATTGAGCAAAATGGGGGCCATTTTGTACTTTTGCTTAATTAATGTTTTCTTTTCGGTTGGTTTTTAAAAACTGTTTTATTATTACAGCAAATTGGTGTATGCATGTAATTGAAAATATTTTTCTCAATCAAAACCGCTCATCCAATGAAAATTTTTCGAGAGGTAAAAAAGCTTGACTAAAATGTGGTCGGACTTGCACTATCTTTATTTTTATTTTTACGACGTTTCGATTAGGTTGTATCTCTAATCGTTATCAAGTATAAACTGAATGTTTTGTCTTACGACTACGAGCTTATATAGGGACTGTGTCCATTGAAGCGCAACGTTTTGCTTCACTGTACACACCTCAGTGATTTAATGTTACAAAGTAGTGGTTGCCAAAGATTAGGTATCTCAACACTCGGTATACTGATGATTCCATTATTGTTTTTAATGTATGCTGCTTCTATAAATTTTCTTTTTTTCATATTGGGTTCGATATATATTGCCGCAGCCTCAGATCATTTTATATGGTGTTGTTTTTCTCAGGAGTGTTCTGCAATACCTGATCTCGACGTTTCCCCTTTTTGTGTATAAGTTTTATGTTCCTTAATTCTAACTTCTAGCGGTCGTTTGGTTTCTCCATTATACATTTTACCATACTCACATGGAACTTTGTAAACACATTTTTTCTTATCGGTAGTTTTAGGTTTTGTTAAATGAGCCCTAAGGGTATTTCCTGATTTAAAGGCTGTGTAAGCGATTATAGAGGTGGCGTATAATTCCTCGTTTTGTTACAACAGAATGATTAGAACTATGATTAAAATATTGTCCAGTATATGTTGGCTTTCTGTATACTGAAATTTTAATAGTTTCATTTGAACGGTTCACCATGGCATCTAGGAAGAGCAATTGATCATTTACCTCTTTTTCCATGGCAAACTTAATTGTAGGTCGAATGGTATTCAGATGTTTCAGGAAATCATTAAGTTTTTGATCATTGCCCTTCCATACAATGAAAGTATCATCGACATATCTCAACCAGACTTTCGGTTTTACTGTTGTTCTTTCTATGGCATGAGTTTCGAACCATTTCATATATATATATATTGGCGATGACTGGAGAGAGTGAAGAATCCATCGGAAGCCCATCGTCCTGAGCGTAGAACTTGTCCTTTACTTGAAAGTAAGCACTACGCAGGCAACACTCCAAAAGGTCCAGTGGTAACGTGGTTCGATCTGATAAAGTAGTATCATTTGAAAGTCTAGTTTTGATTATGTCTAGTGATTCCCCTAATGGTACATTAGTATACAGACTTTCCACATCAAAGCTTATTAGTCTGTCATCTGCCTCTAGATTTATGCTACTAATAATTTTCACGAAATGTGTAGAATTTTTAACATATGTGTTTGTCTCACCTTCTTAAGGTTGTATGATTTTTAAGAGAAACTTCGCCAGTGCATTTGTTGGGGATCCTCTGGAGCTGGTTATTGGCCTCAATGGTATGTTCGTTTTATGAATTTTTGGAAGTCCGTAAAGATGTGGTGGCTTACTGTAGTGTGGTGTGAGCGCCGATCGTAGGTTGTCAGGTATATTGTTTTGGTATTTCCTGAATGTTCTGTAGATTTTTGACTCTATGGATTGTGTGGGGTCACGGGCTAATTGTCTATATTTTACTTTTTCCAGGATATCTTCGATTTTTTGGTCGTACGTTACGATGTCCATTATCACTGTTGCATTTCCCTTGTTCGCTGGTAAAATCTGTATGGATTCGTCCTTACGAAGTTCTTTCAAGGCTGATGCTTCTAGTTTGGAGAGATTTTGAACTCGATTTTTCTCGTCTTCCAAAGTTGATTTTCTTTTCCACCTTTTAGTCATTCTTCAACATTGTCTACAACTTTCAAACAAACGTAAAAAAGCTTCCAAATACATGGGATTATCTGATAGAAATATCTAGGTTGTCATAATGTTGATGACATAAAAAATCAGAAGCGATGTTTACGAGTGACATCACTTTATTTAGTTTTTCAATATTTGAAATTCTTTGTATCGTAGTTTTGTAAAAATATTTGCAAAACTATCAAGACTAAATATTCGTTTAAAAAAATACTTGAACTAACTGATACGGAGGAGTTTTATCGATGTAGGTTTACTGTGTAATGTAAAAAAATTGGATGAAATTCTTTCTTTTTGGACACGAACAAAATAAATATATTTCTTAGTTCCTGCGTGATTTTACCCCAAAAGTTTGAGGGTGGGTAATGATTAAGAAACTATAAAGTAAAAAAGAGTAAAGTCAGCACTGTTAGAGGCGCAATCCATTTTATTTCTCTATATAATCATCGTTATATGAACATGAAACTGCAGAGAAAAAACACGATACTACATATAATAGATGTATTCACACAGCTACGTTTATAACTACAGGTTTACTAATTTTAAGAATAATATTTTTATAATAAAGTCAAAACTGAAATTTAATTTTTTTACGGAAATAGAGGATTTCTTAAAACCAATAATGATTATTATGTTGTTTTAGAATAACAAATTTTACTTATTTTTATAGCTTTATCAGACCAGTTAATTATGCGATGACCCTCGTAGCACGAACCATGTTATCTTAGTTCAAGGAAATTGGCAATGCTGTGGTCTTTGTTACTTTTATCTTGACTTTTGTTAAGCACAATCTTTTTAATTTCCTAGTTATTATTAATAATAACAATGGACATTCTTTGACGCGAATGGTTGCGTCTGAATAATACATAGTGTTTTATGACAAGGTATTTCTACAAGAGTGGTAAAGCTTTCCTATTCTAATATTTTTTCTTATTTTTGAAGAATACGAAATTTATTTTCAAAGATAATTACTTTCTAAGGATTGTGAAATAAATCTAAAAGAAATTTTACCAAAAATAAGTACTATTAAATTTATATATATATATATATATATATATATATATATATATATATATATATCTGGTTTCTCATGATAGATCTTATTGTTGTTTTGGGTGGACCTAGCCTCAATATTGCGTCATTTAAATACCCTGTCATTATTGGTCCCTTCGATGTTTGCTATCTTACTTCTGCCTCAACATCATCACAGTTCAAGATCTCTATGCCGAGACACTTAAATCTCATTTCCTGTTGAATAATTTAACCATCAACTCAAGTTTACATCTTAAAGGGTTTTTGATGTTGTGTTGATGTGTGTCAAAACTCAATTTTACTGCTGAATAGGTGTAAATAGTTTCCGTTTTCCTCAATTAGCACCACGTCGTCGACATAGTATAAAATTGAAGTTGTTTCCCATTTTGAATGCTCTTTTCTCATTATCACATCGATGATTACTTTGAAGAGAACGGGGCTCAGCGAATTCTTTTGGCGAATTACAGTTCCAACTGGCAATTGGTTGGTGAGTACTGAGACTCGCTTTACCTGAATTTGGTTTGCCGAGTACATATTCTCTGAGGTGTTAGTGAAGTTGGTTATTGTAGAGGAGATATAAGACATAATTTGCTTGTTGTAAATGAGATGTAAAAAAACTCTCAATTGGAACTGATTGAATATTTTCACCAACTAAATAAAATACAGATAGTTTACATGCTAAATATCCATTTAATATATTTAGTTAATATGAATTTAAAAACGAAATTAAAATTCTAACTTTATTAGCCAGTAACTCGGAAACCATTGAGATTTTAGTTCAGGGGCCTGCTCAATAAGTTTTCTTCAGTTATCCCTATTTTACGTCCTAATCTTCTATCCACGCACACCAAGTTCCTTCAAATCCTCCTCAATCTGGTCCATATACTTAATTTTCTTTCTATTGATCGAGAATCTGGTTGGTTGGATTTTTTAAACGTCCTAGTTTTAAAAATTTCTGTCAAAAGAATATCTTTATCTTCAAGCACCACTCTGACAAACTCTTCCGTATACCTAAGTATCAGCCTTTCGAATACTCAAAGATTTTTCGCCGTCAGCTTTTGATACTGGCCACGTTTAGACTCCATCTTTCGCATTGGTTTTATTATGATTTTATATACCTGACATTTTGTCTATCGTTAGCACACAGATGACCTTAAGCATTGTAGCAACCCATTATATGTTGTAGTAGCAATATATATCCTTCATTTGACTTCATTACTCACTCCGTTTTTTTTGGTTTACGAAAGAGCCCACGTATATAAATTCTGATACCGCTCC
The DNA here is from genome assembly GCA_034092305.1 of Diaprepes abbreviatus. Lineage (NCBI taxonomy): Eukaryota > Metazoa > Arthropoda > Insecta > Coleoptera > Curculionidae > Diaprepes > Diaprepes abbreviatus. Next base: position 1,081,450 of record JASJET010000116.1, read on the forward strand.
GCTGTTGCTTGTGTCATTAGTTAAATTTTGTAGTTGTCTCTGTTTAGAATTGAGATCCACCTACTTGATTTTAGTTGCATTTATGTCAAGCCCCAATTCCTCAATTGCGTTCTCTATTGGAATAAATATTTATATCATCTGTCCACGCGTTTTTGCTAAAATATCTATATCATCAGCAAATGCCAGTACCTTCACACTTCGATTCATTATAGGTCCTCTGTAACTGATGTTTACTTCTCTCATTATCTTCTTCTTCTTCTTCTTCTTCCTTCTTTAATATATGCGAACCGCCTGTTTTCCTTCGTTGTCTCTCTGCCTATTGCAATGCTAAGTTGTCGTGTTCCATCGTTTTTGGGGGTGTCCTAAACTCCTGCGACCTAATGGTGAATTATCGCGTGCAATTCTGACTATTCTTCTGTCGTCCATTCTACTAATGTACTCGTTGCATTTCCTTTTTCTACCCAGTAACCACTCATTGACGTTTTCTACCTTGCATGTTCTTCTTATATTTTCACTTCTCTCTCTGTCCAAGAACGTTTTTCTACTTATTCTACGAAGTACTTTCATTTCGGTTGTCTCTACTAGTTGTTTAGTTTTCGCTGTCAGGTCGAGTTTCTGCGGTATATGTCATAGTTGTTCTCACCATTGCTTTGTAAATTCTTTACTTGGTTTCTATTTTAATATTTTCATCCATATTGTGTCATTTAAATATCCCGCTATTCTTGTTGCCATAGTTTGTTATTTTACCTCCGCCCCAACTTCACCAAAATAATTTCTATGCCTAAATACTTAAATTTCATTTCTTGCTGGATAACTTTGTCTTCAACATCCAGTTTGCACCTTAACGGTGTTTTTGGCGTTTTCATACATTTAGTTTTCTGGGCTGATATATTTTAATAACTTCTCTCATTATGTGGTCAGGTGGAAAATAATATTTCACCTTTTTAACGCCATTATTTGATTGGAACTTCGGTAATAGGCATCCTTGTACCCTTATGCAATATGCTACGCTAACAGAGTTGCCTTTATTAATACTATTAATTCTATATTAAAGTTGAGTAGTGTCCTGGACAGGTAGGTATCCTTATACCGCTAGGCAATATGCTACGCTGACAGGGTTTCTTTTATTAATACTATATATATATATATATATATATATATATATATATATATATATATATATATTAATTAATATTAATATAATGAGTAGTGTCCTGTACAGGTAGGTATCCTTATAATCTTAGGTAACATTCTATGCTGTCAGGATTTCCTTTATTAATACTATTATTTCTATATTAAAGTTAAGTAGTGTTGTACACCATTATGAGTTCTAAAATCAGGTTGAAAATAATATTTGACCTTTTTAACGTCATTATTTGATTGGAACTTTGGTGGTAGGTATCCTTATACCCTTATGCAACATTCTACGTTGATAGGGTTTTCTTCGTTAATAATATCAATTCTATATTAATGCTTAGTAGTGTCCTGTACATCTTGTCCCTATAAACACTATCGAAAATATCTTTAAAATCAACAAATACTTCGATGTTGTACTCACTGCAACGTTTCAGGATCAGCCTTATTAGAAATATCTGATTAGTTGTGGATTTCTTCCTGCGGAAACCCCATTAATATGATCCAATTATTTTTTCTAGGTACCTTGATAAATTAGATGCTATGATATTTGTATATTAATTATTTTGTGGGTCGTATTTCTATTAATCTTTATTTGTATTTATGAACGAATTGAAATGAATTTAAAACCATTAGTGACTCAATAAGATGCCTTTTATATTAATTTTAAAACCACTAATATTTCCTCTTTTTGTAGAATGACCTGTTACAAATGGTGGATGTATGTCGTAATATAGTATTCATTCAAAAAGTGCAAAAACACAACACACTTATTTCTTTTGTGTCATTTATCTATAATTATTTACGTCAGAGTGATCATGTTGAGTAATAACAGCATTTTAAAGAAAATTAGTGAATAATCATGTTCTTTGAAAATGGTGTTAACAATAGAAAATAGGCATTGAACAAAGCAGGATCTTGAAATTAAATGAAATAATATTAATTATCAGATATTACAAGTTAATATCTGATGAAAGCAATGCTTTAACATCTTATTTTTAGAACGTAACGATTTGTGTTATAAGAGTAAAAAATAATCTTGATAGTTTATTCACCTCAAAAAATAACACAATTTGTACAAAAATAAACTCCTTATTATATAAAGATCACTAATTTGAAAGAATACTTAAAAACGCTGTAGTTTTCTTGGTAACTATTTAAAAATAGGAGAATTTTGTTGTTTTAAATCATTTTCACTTCCAATCTACAGGACCTAATTTGTAGGAGACTGCAAGTATAAATAAAGTGTTGCCGAGACAAAATTATACAATACTAGCTATTGTCAGGTGGTTTCGGAGATTACTCGGAGCCAATAAACAAAGTTTACTTCTTTAAGATATTAGTTTAGATAATTTCAGACGCTGTTAAAACGTGAAACTGTATCCGTTAAACACAAATCATCTTTGTGCTTTTCTAAATATATTTTGTTATTCCAAACGGGATGAACCAACAACTCCTAGCATACAACGATACAATGCTAATATGTGACGTCATCACCAAGCTGTCGTTAAATCAACACCTAATTATATGTTTTTTATTTCCTTTAAGCGAAGGACTACATTGAGAAAAGTTACAAAGATTATCTTAAAATGCATATCACTAAAGTAGCGAAAATATATTTTCTAAACTTGATATTCGGTATATCTAAAACGAACAATTACAAGCCATTAAAAACTCATTAAGACGTTTTTTTCATGTCATTATTTTTCGAATTAAATATGCTTTAAATAGAGGATATATTATAAAAATTATTTTAATATTATGTAGTTACAATATGAAGGCAAATATAAAGTTAAAAATAGGTTTATAATGTATTTTAAAAAAATAGTGTTACTGGGGTATTTCAATATGGTAACATATACATGCTTCTATTTTTGTTGGTCAGATGTTCCAGTACGTATTTCAGTGGTACTTTAGAAAGATAGGGTGGTTTGTTGAGAATGGGACTAAAGCGGTGGCACCTAACGTAAATTAGAGACTTCATGATGGAGACAAATTAAAAAATGGCCGTTGGAGGCTCTAACCAAAGTACAGTTTAGATAATCAGAAGATTAACTTTATTTCGCTGCAGCCGAATCCTGCGAAACTTTCTAAAAGGTCAAATTACAGTTATAAACAGTTTTGTTTTGTAAAAAAAGCTTTTTTTGTATGCATTGTAAATTTAATACATTTGATCGTTTTGCATTTCAATTTAAGAAAGAACTCATACAGGACGTATGCATATTTCTTAAAAATGTATATGTATTAAACCATTTTTTGTTAAAATCATGCACTTCACCTTTCAAAAATTAAATATTTGGGTGTTTTAAATTTATAAATACAGCAGTAAAGAAGGGAAGATGAGAAATAAACCAATGACGATTTAACCTCCACAATAGGTACATTTTTAAAGGGATTAGAATGCACGGCTCTGGTGTAACAATAATTCGCGTTGAAATTCATATATAGCAGTATCATTGAGATCATAGAGAGCTTAGCTTAGAGACCGCTTATTCATTGTTTATGCTCTGTACTGCCCATCGAAACTCATCACACTGTTTCCCATGCTTTTGTGTTTCTATACATAAAGATTTTGTAAAATTTAAAATTATTATGTTACTACAATTTCATCCTATTTGGCGCCAATGGCCTTCCTGTTCCCAGTCCAGCTCTGCTTCTTTATCCCGGATTGTCTTATTTCCCCGGTGTTCCTAGGACGTCTCAGAGATTTATGAAAGCATAAATTATAGAATAACAATTCTGTATACAGCGTGGTTTTCAGGAATGATTTATATTTTACTGTGCTGATTTCTCAAAATGTATTATAAAATTAGTTTTCAAACTTAAATATATAATTTTTTCTGCAACAAGATTTTGCTGCTTGTGTCAAAAATAACATTATATTATACCAGTTTTAAGATATTGCCTTTTGTAAGTGATTTAATTAATTAATATATATATATATATATATATATATATATATATATATATATATATATATATATATATATGACTCATTTTAAAAGATGGACACAAATAACTCTGAAAAAGTATAGGAACAAAAGTTTTTATTTTCTAAGGGAAAATCAAATAATGACCTTCAATTTGACCTTGGGCTTTACATTCAAGGTTATTTCAAGGTCAAGTTGATTTTTTCTGATGGGGTTCTTCATTTTTATTGCAGAAATGGAAAGTGGAGAAAATATCTTATCTAACCATATAAATAACATAGGGGGTTAAATCATTTATAGAGGTAGTTTGAAGGTTAAGATATCAAAATTACCAACCAATAAAGTCTCGAGAAACTTATTGTTACACATGTAGGCTAAATAGAATAGTTTTCACGAAAATAATTCATATTTAGACCCTTACTTAGCCCCAAATAATCTGAAAAAATTATTGATAGCGGAGAATGATAGCATACCATTGCATTTGCTTTATATCAATTATTCGAAATTTGAACGAAGAATTCAACTATGTATTGATAATTATGCAGGAATTTTCGAACATTTAATTTGGTGAAATGTAAATCTATTTTCTTTGGTTTGCTGCCATTACTAGTGTGATCCTAAGTTTGTAAAAGGAGGAGTCGGATTAAAAATTTTAATTTACAAATAAAAAAATAAATAAATCAGACATCTTCAAAAATAGTATAAGTATTTATTTTAAAATTTAACAACAGGAAAAAAATTATTAAGCTTAAAATATTAAAATCAAATTATTTTCCTTTACGTAAGACCAAATTCTCATTCTCATAGGTTTTTAAATTTTATCACAGTCACGCACTTCTTGTTTCAGCTCTTTAATAAATTGGAACAAAATATAAAATATAAAATCTGAATCTAATCCACATGATATGTGACGTATTTTGTGCTGGAAGGGTGAAAAATAAGTCGGTCTGTTGACGTAGGAATCACGCGATTTTGGCAAAGAACCGACAATTTCAGCACATAGCCTCTCGATCACACGTCTTTTTTTTGCAAAAACAAGTAGGTTCGAAAAATCAAGATTTACAAGCCATCTTGTTATAGGAAGTAAGTTAAGAATAAGAGTTAAGAACAGTTAGTCGAAATCAAGGGTTAATAACAGTTAATTGAAATCAAGAATTGACATCGAGAGTTAAAAGTTAAAGTTAAAAATCGGTAGTTAAAGAGTTAGTTCAAAACGTTGTGATTATTTTCAGCCTTGTTATTTTTTTAATATCACATATCATCGAAAACTTTAAGCGAATTACAATATAACAACCCTAACATGACAAAACTGGCTTGGCTAATAACGAGTGATATAAGATTATTGACAACTAAAATAAACAGCAAGAATACATATACAAGCGTGGCATATGGAAAAAGAAATTGCACTAAAAAATATACTTAAAATGTTTTATATTTTCTTGGACAAAATTGTCGTATTTAAGAATATGGCGTGACTAGTTGGTGCGTTCTTCAAAATAATGGAAGCGAGAGAAATAGCACTTCTCCATATTCGCCCTTTCTTTTTCTATGTCGGTAGTGTATACTCGATGATTGTAACGTAATTGACATACGAATTATTACTATATTGTATTTATCTAATGAACAAAAAATCATAAAATATTAATGTAACAGTTTTCCACAAAATAGTCTAATAAATTATTGGCACTTTCTAAAATGACAAACCTTTTTATTGTATGAAATGTGAGCTTTCTTAGCTAGAACATTTTTGCATAAGATGTTATGTAATAATAAAGGATGTAACATATGACACTAACGCCATCTAACTTGCAATAGTAACAAAACTCGATTTACATTTTTTTTTAGTTGTGACAGTTTTCTCCTTAACCAGCGATTTGTTGTTGATCCATTTTTTCATGAAAAAATATTCGTCATCGATGAAACTTACTTTGTTTATGAAAGATTCTAATACATGACACGATTGCATCCACAAAAATTAACTGTTTTTTGTTGCATTTTATCTTGATATTTACGGGAATCGAAATGACACATATTTTAAAAAAAATTACTTACACTTGCATAAGATAGAGAAAAAGACAAACAAAAGGTGCGCCAATTTTTTCGGTACACCCTATGATAGATAATTTTCCGAACATGAATAAATGCACGCCTTTGTATTTAAACTAACCGGCAGATAAAGTAAACTGTGACCCTATAAACTATAATAAACAAATATTTACGCAAATACACACGTGGGAGTGCCACGGCTTGCAAATAACCGTAAAATGACATCCACTAAAAATGTGGGCTAGTTCAGTATTAGAAACGTAGATTAGGCTTTTATCTAGATAAGGTGGATAATGTAAATTCTGCAATGCCACTTTAAAAATTAAGATTAATTTTAAGATTGTTTGACGACTTCACTATGATCTCATCTGCTGGGTATTTGAGTTCAGTGGGAAAAGAATACAGTGCGACGACATTCTTAAAAAATACTTGAGAAGACTAAATGTAAGAAATTACTGTATTTATTTCATAATGGATAATTTACTGGTAGATTACAAGATAAAGCACAAATTCAATTTAGTTCGAGGTTTAGCGATCATATCTTTAGCTTAATAATTAAACAAGGTTTTTCTTCTTAAGCTGATGTCCCTTGTCGATTCAATTGGCTATCACGGTTTTAGATGCTGCAGCTCTAAATATATCTAAGGCGCTACATCAAAACCATCTTCTATAGATTTTATATTAAGAAGTGAATTTGGGCTGGAAACTTATCCTTGTTTTTTGAGCTGTCATCTCTTTTAAATTTATGGAAAGGACGGAACGTTGTGAACAGGGATCTTTGACATAAAGCCGAAGACATTATACTTTCCTTTTTGAAATAATCAAAGAGGCTGTGAATTTATCTAGTTCATGCTTTGGGAATTTAGGGTGTAAAATAGTTTAAATATTCCCGGTAATTGAGTTTAATTGTTTAGTTACGTCATTTTTTTTACCTGTTTTGCTGTTTATTGAGTTATTTTTAATTGAATAAAGCTGAATACTGGGATTTTAGAAGTTCTGCATATTTCAATGAAGGGATTCTTTTAAACCCCACATGAGAAATCAGGGGTTCTTCCCCACGTTTTCTTTTTTTTTTCTTTGTTTGCATCGGGCACCAATGTTTAACTAGTACCTATACCCCACTACACATTTGAGCAGTGTTGCAGCCTGATTTGCACGAGACCATAGAAATAACAGGCACACTTAATATTATTATTATTTTTTTTGTATTTCGAATGATCACGACCCAATTAATTTTGAAAATTTCAGGTTTTTCTTTGTTTTTTTGAAAGCCGTTACGCAATTTTCCGGTATTCTATCCCATGATCATGAAATATACAGAGCCTGTTGTATGTTTTCGTGCTAGTAGATTGGTATTAGAGTTTGTACCGTATTAAATTTTATTTGATTCTTTTTTGATACAATAACATATTTTCATTAATATGTATTGAAATTATTTTACCTGGGTCAACTTCAATTTATTTTCTTTTTTTGCTTTAAGTCATTTCTAATCACATCTAATTTGTATTTTTTTTTGAAGAAGAAAATTTTATTTAAAGCATATCTAGCTTTATGCTAGAGCAACACCGCTGACATACAATTAAAATTTTTTTTGTTATTTATTGGTTAGATTTATTTGACTCACAAGCTCACTTGCGTATATTTTTTTGTACTTGCGTATCTATAGGAGTGAAATTGAAAGCTAGTTTCTAACGACATCGCGAAAGGTTTCTGCATCCAATCTAGCTACAAATGCCGTGGTGTCCTGAATAATCCACCCAGGATAGGGGTTAGCTTGGCATGTTTGCTCGCTGACGCAGATCCTAACTTTCAACTAAATTCTGGTAAGCGATAGGAATTTTAATCATTGATATCTTCTGGTATTTCCAAAAAAATATTAAAATATACTTTTCGTGTGTGTTCATTTTAAAGCGACAATTAAATCCAAATCCGGTCCTGCCTAACAAATTGTATTTTAATTACGTATATAGCATGTAACGCAATTTAATGTAGATATATTACAGTAATATAGTAGGAGACACCAATTTAATTTGGACTGAACCTTGGGTGACAAAAGGAGAAAGTTAGTAGGTGTTCTTGCAAATTACAGCCATTTGGCGACATACTATATTAATCTTTGTTTTAAATTTCTCGCCAATTTTTATTAGTTTGATTGTTTAGAAATAAAAGGAAGAAGAAGGTCCTGGGCTAGTTTTTTATAGTTTGGTTCTCGCTTAGAAGAACTAATGCGCATTTTCTAGATGAGAGTCAATAATTCTCGACCAATATTTATTTTTCAAGAAGTTTCTTTTAGAAAAAGAGTTCTCACATATGTGCGTATATCCAAACAAAGCTGAGACTTTGAGAGACTGAACAACTTAACAGCTACATTAATTCATTCTCCGACTTTAAAAACACCGATAGTTTTCTTACTTCTGTAAAGTCTTGGAATCTTGCTGCAAATTCTTTCCCAAGATCCAATATAAAACTTGAAAATACTTCAGTGTCTGTAACAGAAGTACACATTTTCCCCCTCGACCACCGCGCGTCGTCATTGAAGTCAAGAGACTTAAACTATCAATTCTTGGGCCCAAAATTTGAAATTATGTATTTATTCACAAGTTATTTATATTGAAAAGTGGCAAAAATACCATTTTCAAACGTTATCGATGTTTAACTCAAAAAATTGTTAGCCGGAAAAATCACAAATGCTTAGAATCGGCCGAGGAATAGGAAAATGATTCTTATTTTACAAAAAAAAAGTAATTTTTTCAATTATTAACAAATTTATTCGTAATCATGGATTCAAAATTTATGACCGACTCGATTCAAAATCATGTATTGAAGAATAGTCAAAAAAATAAAATACTCAGTGAAATATATTATTCTAGAATCCAAAAAAGTGTCCAGGTATTTTGCCGTTTTGCAAAAAAAATCATTTTCAAGGATGTTATGGAGATTTAAAATTGAGCTTAAAGCTTTTGCGGTGAAGGAAAATGAAAGTAATTTATAATTCATAATTGTATATTTTTAAGACTATTAGACGCAATTTAGTTTTATCTTTTGATTAAGGTCACGTGAGTCATACATTTCCAGAAAAAAATTTGATTACCGAAAAATTTTCGAAAAAAAAAAACAAACGCGATTTTTTCAAAAACTCCAATTTTTTTTGATTAATTTTTTTTTTCGAGGGTTTCCTGTTATATGCTTCTTCAACTGTAGTTATTCTCATGGATGCTCAAATGCAGGGCGAGACACAATCAACTTTGCTACGAAATCCCACTGGGCTCTCTTACTAATAAGAGCTGAGACTACCTGGTATCATGGAAAATCAGTAAATTGGATTTTCGAGTTTTCTAGTAAACTATTGAGGTGTAGTAAAAATAGTTCAGAGAATATAACATCTTGAAGAACGTTGGCATTGATATAGTATTAGAAAGAAAACCATAGATTGCTGCTTGTCTAAAACATCCTGAATGAATGAATGAAAAAGGGGTGGTGATACTAGATCATCGATGTTGGACCCTTACATCCCACCATAGCTGCAGGTCATTTGAGGCCGATCGCCTTTGCGAATCCAAGCAGCCGCGTTAGTTGAACTTGCCTAACTCATTGGGGTAACAAAATTGTATCTCCGAAATATCTATGTCTGAGTCCGTTGAGTGCTGGACACTCTCGGAGGACATGGTCAACAGTTTTACCTTCTCCCAACACCATCTGTACGTCGGGTGGTCTTTGACACCGATTCTCTGGATTTGGTCCCTCAGGTGACAATGTCCTGTCAACAATCCCACCACAATTCACAGCTCTTTCCTTCCTAAGGATAGAAGCTCCTTAGTACGCCGTGCGCTAGGTCCAGTTATATGTTCCTTAGTATATCTCACTCCAGGAGCTACCCTCCACAATTCAATAGATTTGCTTTCCAGCAACGATTTTAATTCCCTTTTGCATTAGCTTCAGGCATTCTTCAGGGCCTCGTTATCTATGTATAAATGAAGAGAAAGCAGGTTTACCAGGACTTTAAGAGCCTTAGTGGGAGCAGTCAATATTCCCACACAAGCTATTCTTTGAATTTTGTCAAGTTGAAGACTGTGTTTGCGCTTTGTTGTACAACGTCACGATACAATAGCGGCGTACGTTATCATGGGGTGGATCACCATAGTATATATCCAAAATAACACCTTAGGTGTCAGCCCCCATGTGCACCCAAAGGCTCGCTTACAAGCCCAGAAAGCACATATGGCTTTCTTGGTCCGAACCTCAATATGATCATTCCAGCTCAGTCGTGAGTCCAGAATTACTCCCAGGTATTTAACTGTCCCCTTGAATTGAAGAGTCCTTCCCACCAATGTAATTGTGGTAAGTCTACCCATTTTTCTCTTTTTTGTAAAGGGTACCACCTCGGCTTTGTCCGGGTTTATTCCGAGCCCCTCCCTGCGGCACCACCGTGTCGTGATCCGGAGGGCCCGCATCATTGGCCCCTCCAGGTCCCAGACATGGCGACCAGGGCACAAAATGACTATGCCATCAGCATAGCCCTGTGTATACAAACCGGCATCATTCAGTTCATTCAGCAGACTGTCCACTACAAGGCTCCATAGCAAAGGAGATAGCACTCGCCCCTGTGGACAACCCCTACTTGACAGTGTTTCAACAGTTACATTGTTAAGCTCAGCATATATTATTCTTTGAGTTAACATTGCTCGTATCCATGCAACTACTGTCGGTTCAGAGCCTCGTCGTTGTATAGCATTGGATATCAAATCGTGAGACGTGTTGCCCCCTCGATATCGATAAAGGTACCTAAGGCAGATCGTCCACCAAACAGCGCGTTTTTGACTCTTGTTACGAGTCGCTGTAGCGCCACATCTGTGGATTTTCCTGCCTGATAGGCAAATTGTAAAGGATGTAAGGGATATTGCGTCATTATTCCTTCCTTAATGTGTCAATCCACCAACCTTTCCAGTATCCTTAATAGAAAACTGATCAGGCTGATAGGGCGGAAAGGCTTAGGATTTGTGTAGTCTGTTCTTTCTATCTCGGGAAGAAAGACTACTTTTGTTTCCATCCACGCCATCGGTATGTATTCTAAGCTCAAACATGAGCGAAATAGTTTCACCAGGTGTCTTATTATAATATCAGAGGAATTTTGTAGTAAAGCTGGAAATAAAACATCCTTTAGAATAGTCATGCACCCAATCAATCTGATATATCTTATGAATTGAGTTTAAGGAAGAAATGCGATTGTTAATCTGTTTTTGTGACAATCATGTTAAAAGTGTCTAATAATGCTTAATAATTAAGTAAGCTTCCTTTGGATATAAACTGAAAACGGATATTATTTTTTGTAACATAAGTTAAAGAGCTTTAAGAGCAGAGGTGTCAGCTCCCTGGCATATTTTGCAAGTGTATTTTATTGTAAGTATGAATTTATGACACGCTGTCGCTGAACAAGTTCAAGTATTCTATATTATATGGTTTTCTAGTATTTTTAGATAAACTCTTTTTCTATTAAGGGTTTTGACATAATTTTTAAAATTATTTACATAATAATCTACTTTTTTAATTATTCTAAGGAGACGATAAAACCGTAATATTAAAAATCTAAGTAACAGTGAAACGACCTGTTATGGGAATAATATCTGTTGTGAATTGCGGTTTTCACCTGGTACGAACAGTTACTAAAAAATCGACGCGGCTTTCTGTTTCATATACCGACACCGGCGTGTCATGCATTATTAACTTCGCTTTATTTCAATGCAAATTCATTTTTCTTTTAGATCGAAGAGCATTTAGACTCCTATAAAGATATTGCATGTTAGAAATGTTAAATAAGATATCGCTAAAATTGAGAAAAAATGTCAAATCGGAGATGGGATGAAGATTTTCTGGCCACCTTGAAATTTCATCTTTTTTCAGTATTATATGGGTGTTGGAGGCAATTTCACAGAACAGTGAAAGTCACTATACGAGGGTAGTCCCAGAAGTACCCGAGCTAACAAAGAAAGCGCATAAAGTTTGAGAAAAACATCTTTATTACCTACCCTAGTCTCAAATATTTATCAACGGTCTTTGTCCTTATAGCCGAGAATTTCGTGTTTTATTTTAAAATTACAGGGATGATAACTTATCCCTTTTTTATACTTGTTGGCTTAAAAACACGCAACAGATCTCTTAGGGAGACCGTTGGTGGGACACTTTACTTAAACTGCGGAATTCGTGGTTGGTTTGGTTGCCAATGCCGGATAATTCGACCTCTATCCTTATTGTAGCACGTTTCGTGTATCGAGTTTATATATATATATATATATATATATATATATATATATATATATATATATATTGTAACGTAGATTCTCATGGATGGTGGAATGTGCACTGGTATTTTTCCGGTTTTCAATCCGTTCGTCAATAGAAAAATCTTTACGACGTTTCGCCAACATCTCGCTGGTATTTTTTAGTGATGCTTTCTCGACGGCTGCTCGGGAATGAGCGTACTGGTCCTCTGCCGGTCTTTTTATCGTTTGGCGTTTGCGCAGGTTCTGCCTGGTTGTATTCTCGCTTCCCTGGGTTTGTGCCTCCTCTCGGCTGGGCTCGTTGTCCTGTTTCTTTGATGTGTTGTTTTTGGTTTGGTTTTGAGTAAGGTTTTCCATGTGTTTGAGATATTTTGTGCGTCATCTCTCTTGTTAATGTTTTTAGTGCTTTCTATTTCGAGAGCTTCTCTGATGATGCGCGTTCTATAGTGCTTTATGGGTACCATCTATTTAGTTTCTTGGAAATTTATAGTGTGTCCTGTCTCCTGATGGTGTTAGAATAAAGCTGATATAGTTTGATTATTTTTTATGTTATTTTTATGCTCTTGGACTCTGATAGAGATTCTTCTGTTTGTTTGGCCGATGTATTCTTTTTCACAGTCTCTACGTGGGATGCTGTATACCCCCTGGTTTCCAATGATATTTTGTCTTGCCTAATAATTTGTCTATTGTTGTTTGTGGCTTGAAATTTGTGCATATGTCACTTCCTAAGAATTCTTCCAATTACGTCTGTTACACTTTTTATATACGGCAGTGTGGTTTATGGATTTGTCATCTTATATATATATATATATATATATATATATATATATATATATATATATATATATATATATATATATATATATATAGTAACTTAATGCATCCCGTCCTATGGAACCATTTAGAAACTCTCTGCTATTGGCGAACAGAAACCACAAAAACAGAAACTCATTTAAAGAAATTTGAAAATATCATGAAACACCAACAATAACGGAACAGTGTACAACATATCCAAACACCAACTGACTGAAACCGAAAAAATAGTTTTAAGTAAAGGTTTCAACTATGCAATAGCTTCGAAAAAGATTCCTACAGAGGAAATAATCACACAAATCGAGTCTACCCTTTTTTCTAAAGACAACCATGAGGCTGAACAAATACGGCAGGATGTGTCAAGAATCCTCAGAACATCGAATTCTCCTAATCAGAACCTGAGCAGAGCAGAATTTACAGCCTTAAAAGACCTGAAAATGATAACATCATAATATTACCGGCAGATAAAGGCAATGCAACTGTCGTCATGGACACCGAAGACTATACTGCAAAAATGAAAGATATCTTGAAAGATCCGACTTACAAACCTGTGTCAAGGGATCCCACTACATATCTTGAGAAGACAATAAAGACCAAAATCATGGACTCACCTATTGAACTGGATGTCAAACAGAAACGGATACCACGGGAAATATCCAGCAGGTGCCCAAGATTATACGGACTTCCAAAGATCCACAAAATGTTCCTCTAAGACCCATCGTTAGCGCTTACAACTCTGCCACTCAAAAACTGGAAAAATATCTTGCTGGCTTCATGCAACCACGTGTTGAGAAAGCTGCTTCTTACGTTAAAAACTCTGAGCACTTTTTAACCATTCTATACTCCGTAAGAATTGACAAGGACGACATCATTGCAAGCTTCGACGTAAAATACTTATATCCGAGCATACCGATGAATGAACCACTGCATCAGATCGCTCAAAGAGAGGATTTCCTAACTCATATCATGGATCTCACCAGACACTGTCTTAAAAACGCATATTTTCTGTTTGACGGTGCCATGGGCTCTTCACCATCTCCAGCTGTGGTAAATCTATTTATGACCTATTTCGAAACGAAAGCTACTGAAAAATTACACCCCAAACCTAAACTCTGGTGTCGCTACGTTGATAATGTATTTGTAATATGACCTCATGGCAAACAACAGCTCAACTGCTTCCAAGAGTCTTAATTCTATCCACACAAAGATACAGTTTACTCTGGAACATGAAAAAAATAATCATTTTCCGTTTCTAGACGTCCTCGTAACTAAAACAATGGATGGAGATCTGCGACACAGAGTATATCGAAAACCAACACACACAGACAGATGTTACAGCCTTAACTATGAACTAATCTGAATGCTGATTCTCACCATCACCCCTCACAAATACAGAGCTTAGCCAATATCCTAATATCAACATTCCTTCGTCTAACTGATGAGCAAGGAAAAGAAAAGGAACTGTCACACATAAAAAGGGCCTTCCAACAAAACACATAAAACAATAGGTTCTTCTTTAAGAAATTCAAAAGACAAAATCAATTTAGAAATCAAGGCATATATAAAATCGCATGTGCCATCTGCAATAAAACATACATAGGCCAGACCAACAGAATAATATCAGTGAGACTAGAAGAACACACACACAAACTTGATTTGCCACGCTTACTACCAACGGCCGCGCTTGAGAGGGAGACGGAGCCAATGTAAATCAACCATTACTATCTGCGACCGCGTATAAAGCACGCTGCACAGTAAACTTCTTTCAGTTGATCTCCAACCACCAAGCACAGAAGATGCCAAATTAGATTTTGGCGAAACGTCTTTAAACTTCTACAGAAAACCAAACGAATGAACGCATGTATTCCCGGATTAAAACTGAATTATATATATATATATATATATATATATATATATATATATATATATATATATATATATATATATATATATATATATATATATAGCGCCGATAATTTATTATATACTGTATAATAAAATAGGTAATTCTTGGCGATGCGGATCCATCTTGTAAAATATCATCAGGATATTACTTGCAGAACTTGATACCGGCCTGTTATCTTCACCGGTACAAACGAACATCTGAATATATCCCGGAGCGGTAAGAAATTATTAAAAAATAAACAATTTCATGGTCTATGTATTTGGAAAAGTTATTTTATTTGCTTTATGACCGTTAAAATATTTTATGAAAAGGGGATTTTAAGTAGACACTTGTTTTCTGTGCATTTTGCTCTGGGTTCGGTATAGCTCCACTGATGAGAATATTAGGTAGTCGAAACTAATAAGAAGAGAGAACTAGAGAGGAATTCGTAGAGAAAACAATATTTGCTTATCTTTCTTAACTTTCGTAGGGCGTGAAGCAAAAGTACAAAAAAAAACTGACATCAACAATTGCTATGAAACCTTAACGTATTGCATGACTGATTTTTATGATGATTTTTGAACGTGCTATTTCAATTAAATTCTAGTACCTTCTTAATCGTACTCTAATTCGTCGGATTTTGTGGAAAATTAAGATTAAAAGTAAATTACCTTCTAATGGTAGTAATTAGCGCCGATGACCTTAACACAAAAACACGCCGATTTAGCAAGAATATGAAAATTAGCGATAAATTGTTGTTTAAATAAAAAAAAATTATTGACAAAAAATCATTTATATCCAATTTAGGTCACATTAGGAATAATTACTAGTTTACTACTAGGGTTATTAAGGATGATTATATACTTGAAACATAGCATGTTTTAGATCGATCTTTTAGACCAAATAACGCAGTATTATAAAAAAGATTGACCAGTGCGAATTGGATAGTCTGCTTAAAAGTCAGTAAAACTAAATATTTTTTTAAGATACAATTTTTTTTTTATTTAATTCAACACTGATGCATGACAAAAATCAATGTAATTTTGAATTTGTGGCTTTATTTCATGGGAAAGCTTTTTTTGTGGATGTTTATTGCTTTAACCAGATAATTTTTACTTTATATGTACTCATTATAAGCTAATTAACTTAGATATCAGAACGATCAATATTTCCTTACTGATTAACTCACGATTTCAACGAAACAAAAAGTGTCGGATATAGAAAAATTAAATACTCGAGGTCGACCAGCTTCAAAATACAATTTATAATCCCAGAAGTTAGTTTTCTTCCGTTTCTAAAATCATTTGAGAAATTTAATATTTATGGTAATTTTTTAGATATACTGAAATCTAGGAAAATTTCGGAAACTATGAGCAAAACTATCAGTTGATTAAAGCCATATTATTCACCCACCAAGCTACAATTTTACGTGATGGTATTACCAATTTTCATCAGTATTCTTATGAAAAACTTCGGGCCATTATGGAACGACAACATCAGCGCCGATTCCTTTTGAACATATGGGGCGGAATTCTAGGAGACCAACTTGTAGGACCTTACTTTTTGATGGGTCGATCTTCTTCAAGGTCCCCCTGACGTTGGCAATTACATTGGCAAGTCTTTCACGGTCCTGCGCCAGCTGGAACAGTTCCCCCGCGCTACGTATACCTGTCCATTCACGAATATTCCTCAACCAGGAAGCCTGTCTCCTTCCTACCCCTCTACGTCCCTCTACTTTACCCATCATAATTAGCTGAAGAATTCTATATCGCTCCCCTCTGAATATATGTCCAAGATATGAGATTTTTCTACACTTCACAGTGTTTAATAGTAGACGAGTTGTGTCGGCCCTATGGAATACCATTTCGTTGGTCTGCCTAGCTGTCCAAGGTATTCTCAGCATTAGCCGGTGTAACCACATTTCGAGAGCCTCCAACCGATTAATCGTAGCAGCCTTAATTGTCCAGATCTCTGCCCCATATAGTAACACTGGCCAGACATATGATCTTATCATTCTCTGTCGTAGTTTTAGGTTGAGGTTATCATTGCAGAAAAGTGGTTTAATTTTTTGAAAAGTTGCTCTAGCAGTCTCTATTCTTCACCTTATCTCTTTATCTGGGTTTAGATTTTCGGTGATATAACATCCAAGATATTTGAAATGAGTCTATACTTTTTCCTTCTATTTGTATTGAAGCGTTAAGATGAGGTTGTCTACTAAAGACCATAAATTTTGTTTTTTTGATATTTATGTTGAGCCCCATTTCTTGACCCTCAGTGTTAACACAGTTTAATAGATGCTGCAGGTCTTGTAGTTTGTCGCTTAGGATAACAGTGTCGTCAGCATATCGTATTGTATTTATATATTCTCCATTGATTTGTACTCCCATTCGTTGTCCTTGAGTAGCCCGTTTAAAGATTTTATCTGAATATATATTAAAAAGCAGTGGAGATAGTATGCAGCCCTGTCTGACGCCTTGCAGAATTTTACTTTCTTCTGTGAGTTTTCCATTTAGCCTTACTGTTGCTTTCTGCCGCCAATATGATTTTTAATAATTCTTACGTCTCTGCTGTCTACCCCTACGTTATTTAAAATGTCTATGAGTTTTCTGTATTGTACTCTGTCGAAGGCCTTCTCGTAATCGACAAAACATACGAATACATCCTTGTGTTGGTCCCGGCATTTTTGCAGAAGTGTATTTAGAGCGAATAAAGCTTCTCTAGTACCTAGGGCGTTTCTAAATCCGAATTGGGTTTCATCTAAATCTGCTTCGCATTTAGATCTTATCGTGCTGTGGATGATTTTGAGAAAGACCTTCAAAGTGTGGCTCATTAGACTTATTAGTCTGTACTCACTGCATCGCTTTGCTCGCTGTTTTTTGGGATTGGGAAGAATACAGATCTCAGCCAATCTTCCGGTATACCTCCAGTCGCGTAAACGGTATTAAACAGTTTCACCAAGATTCCTAAATTTTCCTCATGGATCATTTGTAACAGCTCGGTTGGGACATTATCAGGCCCGATAGTTTTCCTGGTTTTTGCAGATCTTATGGCAGATAGAACTTCACTGTTTAGAATTTCCGGTCCCATGTCTATATTAGCGTCTATATTAGCGAGATCATCGGAGTTGTGTTCATTCGGTCTGTCATCATCAAATAATTCTTTCACATATTTAACCCATGTTTCAAAAATTTCTTTTTCGTCCAAGATATTGGGTCGATAAATGGGGATTTTTATTTAAATTTTCACAATTGTTGGAAAATATTCCCATTGAAACAAGACTAATGATTTGGCTACTTCAAGATGGTGTTCCACCTCATTTTAATCTAGACATGCTGAGATACCTCAACGAAACATATGACGAAACGGACCGAAACTTTGGGCGCCTCGCTCGCCTGATATCAATCAAAGGGATTTTTTTCTGAGGGCATTTAAAGGCTTTCATTTATAAAATGCCCATAAACGATACCGAGGATTAAGTTATTAAAAATACGGGTTCTAGGTGACGTGGTCTGCTGTATTTCTCACAAACTTTCGGACGGTCCGCGAAGTTGCAAGAAGAAATGCTTTCTGAATCGGGTTCCACAGATGCTGACTAAGATTCAGTCCCTTGATGTGCTGCTGAAGGTTCTTTGGTACCACTCCAGTTGTTGATAATATTATGGGAATCGTTTGAACACTGTTCATTGCCCATTGTCATCGAATTTGTACCTTAAGATCTCTGTATTTGGTGATTTTCTCGTTGTATTTGGGTTGTTGTTGTTAAGTATAGCAATGTCAATTAGTGTAGTTCGCCTATTTTATTTTATCTGTTAATATAATGTCTGGTCTATTATGAGCAGCTGTCTGATCCGTTTGGTCCCAATATAGCTTGAACTCGTTGTTATCAAGAATAGGCCTCCGGTTGTATTTGTAGTAAGGCACTTTTCCTACCTGCAATAGATTTAACTTATCTGCTAACTCTTGGTGGAGTATCTTTGGGGCTAAGTCATGTTTTCCTTATACTTCGTTGCGGCAAACGCTTGGCATCCTCCAGTTATGTGCTGGACTGCCTCTTGTTTATTATTGTTATTATTATATTACCATTTAGAATCCCTTCTCCAAGTATCGTAATGCATTTTCCTAACACCATGCATAAAGGTTTATTTGTTAAACAATAACATAAGTAAATCTAAACTTGCCATCTAGAAGACCTCACTTAAGTCACAACTAAATCACGTTTAAAATCAGAGTCTTGAAAGTAAATATTTTTACCTCCTAATCCACTAACATTATCATCTTTTTCTTCTTCTTCTTCTTAATGTGCCTTGTCCTAGAGAACGTTGGCAATCATCAGCGCTATCTGAACTCTGTCCACCGTTTTTCTAAAAGCCGCACTTGTGCTGGCTCCATACCATTGCCCTAAGTTCTTCAGCCAAGATGTTCTGCGACGACCTGGACCTCTTTTGCCATCAATTTTATCTTGCATAATAAGTTGAAGCACCTGGTATTTTGCATTACGTAAAATATGTCCGAAATATTCCAATTTTCCTTTTTTGATGGTGTGTATGATTTCTGTTTGTTTGTTCATTGGGTTTAGTACTCCTGTATTTCGGATTTTATTCATTCAGGAAATTCGCATCATACGCCGGTAAGTCCAAATTTCGAAGGCCTCTAGCCTCCTACATATGGCATCTGTGAGTGTTCATGCTTCTGTTCCGTATAAGAGTATACTGAAGACATAGCATCTAAGAATACGTGCCCTTAAGGGAAGACCAATATCACGACTGCATAGTACGGTCTTCATTTTGATAAAGGCGCTTCAAGCCTGTTCTATTCGGGACCTTATTTCTTACGTGTTGTCCCCGTTTTCATTGAGTGTGCATCCCAAATACTTGTATTGTTGAACACGTTCTATGGATTTTCTGTCATATTCGAAACGACGGAACACATTTGTTTGTTTTCTTACTACCAGCCACTTTGTCTTCTTGATGTTCAACTTAAACCCCATCTCCCCAGTCTAGTGTGTCACGTAGTTTAAAAGTTCTTGTATGTCTTCCAATGTATTCACGACAAGTACAGTATCGTCTGCGTATCTAAGATTATTTATAACTGTACTGTTAATAATAATGCCTTGGTATTTTTCATATAGCGCCTCTTGAAAGATTTTTTTTAGAATACAAGATAAATAAGAGAGATGATAGTACACATCCCTGTCGGACTTCATGCATTATTTGTATCTCATCTGACATCTCTCCGTCCACTGTTATTTTTGCTTTCTGATGCCAGTAGGGATTAACTATTATTCTTATATCTCTATCATCCAAATTCTGTTTTTTTAATATTTCAATAAGTTTTCCGTGTTGGACGGTATCAATAGCCTTCTAGTAGTCTATAAAATACGCGAACACATCTCGACATCTCTGCACCAACACCTGCATGCTGAACAAAGCTTCACGTGTACCCATCCCATTTCTGAAACCAAACTGTGCGTTGCTCATGTTCTCTTCGCATTTGCTGTAAATATGGGCATAAATCATCTTCAGGAATATCTTTAAAACATGACTCATGATACTGTTTGTGCGGTATTCATTACAGCATTTGGCGTCTCGCTTCTTTGGTATTGTCACGAAGGTAAAAATTAACCAATCTTTAGGAATTTTGCCACTTTTGTAGATTAAATTAAACAGCCTTACCAAAACATTGAGTGATCTCTCTTTTAGAAGTAGTTTTAGCAATTCCGAATGTGTTTCATTGGGGTCCTGGTGCCTTACCATTTTTTCCAAGGCATATTGGGTATTCCACCTCTGATCTGGTTATATCAAATCCCTCTACCGATAATTCTATGGGCCCATCTCTGATGTCATAAAAAAGCTCCTCAATATAATTACACCATGCTTCCAGCTTTGCTTGTGTATCAAAGATAACTTCTCCTTGTTGGTTTATTAATAATCCAGTAGATTTACGTTTGTATAACCCGGTTGCTTCTTTGACCTTTTTATGCATGTTGAACAAATCGTGTTTGTGATCGTAGAATCCATTTCAAAAGTCGCAATTTCTCCTTACCTTTGGCATTTTTCTCTCACGTGGTCAAGTAGAAGGATCAATATAACGTCTCTGTTTTTCATTTTACAGCGTGCCTAATTCGAATACTTGAATATCCATTTGGGCATATAATACGTATGTCTTAGTTTACAATATTGCTTTTATACCGGAAGTAGACATTTTAAATAAACTGAATTCTTTTTATTGCTTTTAAATTTTATGCTAGTTCTTGGATTAATTTTGTGTTTGACCTTTTCGAAATTAAATTGACCATAAAAGGTTAGCAGGTGACAGAAGCTGAACCAAAATTGTCTAGCAAGTTGTTTATTTACAAAAATTATATCTTTTTATTGTAAAATATTGTTGATATTATCTTTTTAAGCTACTAGCCAGGATATGAATGGGTGTCTACCGGTTGCAGAGATTAATGCATTAATACTTGTAAGGCAATCTCTATTTGATCATATAAATCTAGTTATTCGGTATTTTAAGGAAAAAGGACTGCCTATGAAGAAGGTTTAAAAGAATGTTTGTTTTGAGTTAATTCAGCTCTCGAAATATACTAAAGTAGATCCCCTTCTAGAAGGAAACCAACCCAGTGGCGGCTGGTGCATTAAAAAAGTAGGGGTTGCAATTTCAATGGTACATCACAAAATGTTGATGCATTGTGTTTCAGTTCATGCGGAACTCAAATATCGAGCTTCTTAACTGATTTAAGACATTTAAAGTGATTTTCAATTGTTGTATGCGATACATTCAACCTCTCTGCAATCTTTCGGACAGTTGTATGACGATACTCTCCAATTTCAGTAGTTCGACCAGAACGCTGGTCAGCCTTGCATGAAAAGTCTCCAAGTTCTGACAAGAGCGTTCTATTATGCAATCAACACCATAAACTTCACATATCTCCTCGTGAGCCTTAGCAGCTTTCGTTTCTTTACGGAAATAAAAAAGTATATGTTGAGAATTATAGAAGTATCTCAAAATTTTCTATATTTAGCAAATTGTTTGAACAGATAATCCATCAAAAAATATATCCCCTCTTTATAAGTATTTTCTCCACTGCCCAGCATGGTTTTGTCCACGGTCGCTCTGCAGTCACTAATGAACATGTCTTGTTGGAGAGGCGTTATCAGATGGATGCTACTTACACTGACTTCGCCAAGACCTTTAACAAGGTGGATCATCAGCTTCTCTTGATGAAGCCAAGCAGTATGGGTATCCACGGAGTTTTTCTTAAGTGGATTGACAGTTATCTTTCCAATCGAACACAAAGGGTTAAGATTGATGGCGTTGCATCTGCTGATATACCTGTCACTTCTGGAGTCCCACAGGGTGCATATTTGGCACCCCTTCTTTTTAATTGTTTTGTGAATGACATAGATGATTCTATAATCTCAAGCAGATATCTTTTATATGCTGATGACTTAAAGATATTTAAAGTTGTTGAAGAGATAGTTTAACTCAGTGGCGTGACCACAGTTTCATGCAGCTTAATTTAACAAAATGTTCCACCATTACTATCTCAATGCTGACTCGCTCAGATCATATAAAGGATCTTGGGGTGATATTTGATGAGGGTCTTTCTTTTGACCTGCACGTTAATAATATTTCGGGCCGTGGTTTGAGGCTTGTTGGTTTTATTAATCGCACACTGGCTGATTTCAGCAGTATGCAGTGTTTTAAATCTGTATACTGTTCAGTGGTTCGATCAGTCTTGGAGTATGCATCTCCAGTCTGGTCACAAAGCTATGAAATTTACAAAAATAAAATCGAGAAGGTACAGGTCTGTTTTTTGAAACTTGTTGTTTTTAAGGCACATGTGTCATTCAGTGTAGTACGGGATCATATGAGCTTGTTATCATTATCCAATAGACGCATCTATCTTGACCTAATATTATTTTATAAGATCATAAACTCTATGGTTGATGCTACTGAATTGTTAGGGGCTGTTGGATTCTCTGTACCTTAGAGGGTGCTTCAAGTCCATAGTCTTTTTAATGAACCATACCATAGGACAAACTATGCTTTTAACATCCCAATGTCCAGACTGAGTAGGGAAATTAATTCACTGCCTAGGAATGTTCAACTCATTTAAGGGTAGTATTAAAGAATTTTTAAGTAATTAAATTTTATACATAATAGACTGTAGTGACAGTATTATTGTTTTAGTCAATTGTTATTCTTTTTAGTATTGGTGTGATATTTTGTGATTGTTTCATTTTAGATTTTTATTCTTATTGGAATTATATGATTTATTGCCGTTAATAAACCATTACATTAAAATATGCGGAAAATGTTTCTTTCTGCACTCCTTGTCAGAATTGAACCTAAGCGAACAACTACTACGCGTAAGTAACCCATTTCGAATGTCAACCTGTCAGAAGGTAAAACTATAACCCAGAAGTCCCTCACAACGATTACAACGCTTTCTATGTGTGACAACCAAAATACTTTCTTGCCTTGCGTAAAATTGCGGTCTGTACACTGCGACCTGGTAGATCTATTGTGCTCTTCTACTGGTACCAAGTCGTAAGAGTTACCTTATCAGTTAGAGCAGACCCTCCAGTCCTATTTCCTTCAGGAACCTTAGGATATTAGACGGCGTCAAGGTGGGTAGCTCCCCTTCTCGATTTGGTGCGCTTCCATGAACCGCATCCTTAGGTTTTTTAGTGCGCTGCACTCTGAAAGGATACGAATAGAGGTTTCGTCCTCCTCCTCACAGAATTTGTACTCTTCTCCTTCTATCAGTCCGAGTTTCTTGAGGTGTCCCTTCAGGTGGCAATGCCCCGTCCGGACCCCCGTCGGAACTCTGAGTTGGTTTTTGCTTAGGCTTATACATTCTTTAAATCTCTTTTAGTCATAGTTCTCCAGAAGTATCTTGGCTTGTCTTAATCCTTGTAGCTCCGTCCAATAATTGAATCTTCTGCTTTTTTCTTCTATTTTTAGTTCTTCCAGTATTACGCTGATACTGATTCCACAGGAAGGCTCTTGCTCCAGAAATAGTGTCTCAGCCCCGTTCCTCGCCAGCTTATCTACGATTTCATTCCCCTCTATCCCGGTGTTTCCCTGTACCCACATGAGGGTGACTTTATTATTCTTACTCAAATCATTAACTACTGGGTTATCCCCACTATAGTTCAGATTTAACATCATAAGACTTTGCACTTTGTTTTTATATCAAGAAAAGAAACAGTATTTTAACAGATGTCTAATTAATCGATGTATTTGAAGAGATATATGTTCTAGCATTTCGGGGAAGTTTTGAAAATATATTTTGAGAATCTGATTACGACGATTATTCCGGGAAAAAATAAATAAGCTGTGAGCACGACCAAACCAATGTAGTCACTTACATATATATTTTTATATCTGATCTTTAAACCGAACTAAAAAAAAACAGGTTCACTGCAGCTTTAAAGTATGCATACATTATCCTTTACCATTGTTTTTTGTTCATTATTAATACCTAGTAATGGCATACCATATAGTACGCGGAATTTTTGTAAAACCAGACTTTTCAAGGTTTCTATCTCGATTTTTTATTGTTTTTGTATAGCCGGGGGCATTTTTATTAATAATAAGTGAGTATTGCACATCATTGTTTTGTATTGTTATTAGTTATTATTGAAAGGTATCGGGAAATTTAGTTATTTTTTTTGATCTGCACACCACGATTATTATTGTTCTTAATTACATAATTACATAATACAACCAAATTCATAAGTAGATAATAATATTAAGCAACGTTTTATAAATATTCAGATGGTTGCATAGATAAACTGCGTACACAGTGTCATAATCACAAAGTATGGCCCTCCCCCATTTCACTTACTCGTTGACCATATAATTGTTTAAATCATTATAAATTATAATTAAAAAAATTCGCTCATAGTTCAGGAATTTAATAAATATATTGCAAAACTCGGCCTACTTGATTTAAATAAATCTCTTTAAAATAACATTCAAATGAATAATAAAATTAACTAAGATCTCTTTGTTATCATCGCTACAGATTTTATTATCTTACAGGTGCGACAGCTTTACCGATGCCTTTGAAGTTGAAAGATGCAATATTTGTGAAGTTGCTATTATTCCAACCCACTGTTTTACACTGAGAAGAAGTCTTAAAACTGGAAAAAATATCGCGATAAGACTGATAATAATGATTAAAGTTAAAAATAAGTTCTAGTTTTCTATCGACAATTTAACAACACAAAAATAATAATTTTATGCTTACCTCGTACATTGTTATGATTTACAAGCCAAACGGCTTCGCACTCTCTCCAGGGATTATTCACTCATACCAGGCATACAAGGACACCAAAATTATGAAGCTCTGTGGGAACCCTTTCCGTGTTATCGGGTCCTAGGTGACGTTGTCTGCTGTATTTCCTACGAACTTTCGGACGGTTCTCGCGGTTGCAAGGAGAACTGCCTTCTGCATAGGTTTATACAGTTGCTCACTAAGGCCCAGTCTCTTGATGTTCTGCAGGAGGTTCTTTGGTATCACTTCAGTTGTTGACAGTATTATGGGAATCGTTTGGACACTGTTCATTGCCCATTGTCTTCGGATTTGGACCTCCAGATCTCTGTATTTGGCGATCTTCTCGTTGTATTTTGGCCTTAGGTTGTTGTTGTTAGGTAGATCAATGTCGATTAGTGTAGTTCGCCTAGAAATTTTATCTATTAGTATGTCTGGTCTATTATGAGGTACTCTCTGATCCGTCAGAACCGTTCGATCCCAATATAACTTGAACTGGTTGTTTTCAAGAATAGGCTCCGGATTGTGCTTGTAATAAGGCACTTTTCCTACCTGTAATAGTTTTAACTTTTCTGCTAACTCTTGGTGGAGTATCTTAGCGGCTGAGTCGTGTCTTTCCTTATACTCGGTTGCGGCAAACGCTTGGCATCCTCCAGTTATGTGCTGAATTGTCTCTGATGTTCGACAGCCATATCTGCATGGTCATTTTCTATTGAGGGATCTCTAATGATGAACTTCCGATAGTTCTTCGACGGGATAACCTGGTCTTGGATAGCTAACAAGAAGCCCTCCGTTTTCGGAAACATGTGTCCTGAAATCAACCAGTAGTTTGACGCTGAGTTGTCGATATTGTCTCGATTGACTTCATTTGGATACCGTCCATGAAGTGGCTTCTATAGCCAGGTTTGTAACTTCTCTTGGTATTTGGTGGTAAGAAGTAATATCTTGTTCCCTCAACTGTAGCGGCGTTGAATCGTCTGCCTGGCATATTGCTCGATGTAGTGTGGAAGAGTCCGCTAACCTGTGGAAATAAGAACGTAAGTTTATTATTTGTTGGTCGAGCTGCTTACCAATATCTACCAATCCTTTTCCTCCTTGGTGTCTTGGAAGCATTGTACGTTCAATAGCACTCCGAGAGTGATGTTTTTGTGCTTTCGTTAGGAGTCTCCTTATTTTTCTTTGCAGGTTTTGTATGTCCGTCCTGCTCCATTTTACAATTCCAAAAGAGTAGCTTAGCGCAGAGCAAGCATACGTGTTGAGAGCCTTAAACAAATGTCTACTGTTTAATTAGTTCGTAATACCCGCCTTATCCTCCTGACAAATTCGGTTGTCAATTCGGCTTTCATAGTGCCATGGTCAATTCTTTTATCCTGTTTCATACCTAGATATTTGTATTTACCTCTTACATTATATATGTGTTTTTTTTTACTGGGAACATATTTACAAATAAAAGTAAACAGCAGTATTTTTGTTTTTATTTGGAATTGGGTTCACAATTGTAATATAATGAATAGTAGTTGTTTTGACAGTCCTTGTCGTTATTATGGTTGTCTCGTAAGACTTCCTCCTTGTACCTAAAATATAGAAAATATTAGATTTGTACAGAGTGGCTCGGTATATAATATTAAGACAGGAAGTGTTAAGTTAAATTGTATTTTGGGTTCGACTTGAAGAATATACTCCTTTACTACTTCCCATAACCTTGTCTATATTAAATAATCTATTACCAACTTCTTCTAGAGACCTTGAGTGAGCAGAAAAACATTTGGCTTCAGGCTTGACCAATTTTTGAGTAAAACCTCCCTGGATCCTCCTTAGGGCACTTTTATCTTCCCCCTGTGTCAGTTATATTGCAACTATTAGGGTTGTTACTAGGATAAAAACAAAGAAATCATATAGATATCAACAGGAACTTACTTTGGAGTTAGAATAAACTAGATCTTTCTTGTAAGTGAATTTTACTTCAATAGGACTCCTTTTAATCGGTATAAATATTCCCCAGTTTGTTTAATAAATGGCATAATTTCTTGTTACAGGGTTAAAATAAAGATTCTTGTATATTTTTCCCGTCATTTCGCTGGACGTCTTTCTAGGGAGAAGAAAAAAAAATAGATTGATAAGAATGATATTTTCCTTGCAGAGTTGCATCTAGGAAAGTCGTTTAGCATTTTTGCTACATTTGATATGGACAATTTGAATCCTAGACCAAATTTTGGAGTAAATACTTTCTTTCTACACCTCTAAAGTGTTTTTCTGATTTTAATTTGGTCAGTATTGAGAATAAACCCGATATCCAGTATTTTTTTCTTCACCATGGAAAGGCCATCCAACACCACTGGTAAGTCTTTATCTCCATTACCATCTTAAATATTAATAATTTCTCCCTGCTCTTTTGCCCCTATTTCTCTCATCATCGCATTTCCTGCTGATTCTTCCAAGGCACCTGCTTCTGTTATACGTACCAGTTCTAGCCACAAACCGCATCCTAGTGTCCAGTGTTTAACTTCAACGCCAGGACCGAAGCTCTTGTTACTC
The DNA here is from genome assembly GCA_034092305.1 of Diaprepes abbreviatus. Classification (NCBI taxonomy): domain Eukaryota; kingdom Metazoa; phylum Arthropoda; class Insecta; order Coleoptera; family Curculionidae; genus Diaprepes; species Diaprepes abbreviatus. Next base: position 1,109,353 of record JASJET010000116.1, read on the forward strand.
AGGTTTTATGTGTCTGTATCATTTCAAGGAAATATGGACTTTTAATTTGCTGAATTGTTGCCCTCGACACTACCTATAAACTTAAAGGTCATAGTAGTTATTTATATATATATATATATATATATATATATATATATATATATATATACTAACCTGAATTAACTGGTAACAAATGTATTTACCTTTTTAAGAACTTGTAAGTGTTTCCTTCATATGGTACAATTAACAAATTAAGTAACCATATGTAGTTGATATCTTTAAAGGGCACACTTGTGAACTCTGGTGAACAAACAGGCCTATTTACACGGGTGAAGGGCACTCAATATTACACTTTATATTTGTTTATTAGTATCCGAAAATATTTTTTTAGAGTATAATTTCACAATTAATTAATTATTAATAGTTAAACTGTCCAAGCTGCCCTGTTGAACAGCTGATCGCACCAGGCACATTCTTTTCAAACAGGGAACTCCAGGCCACTCTCAAGAGTTAGTCAATTCACGTAAAGTAATAAAATGTAATATATTGATACTATATAGATTTTTGGATATTTTCTTGACTTCTATTCATTTCCTGTTTTGTTTCAAGAAACTGGTCATGACCTTAAGCCTTGGGGCCCCAAAACAGATGGCGCTACAACAATTATAACAAGAAGTAAAAATATAAAACCCCGAATATGATCTAATAATTTCTATTTTTGTTAAGAGAGAAAAACTGGTGTCATTCTAGTATAATAAATTAGTGATTTTGTTTTTTTTTGTTGTTTATAGTTTTCGAATGACTTGGGGGATACAGTTTTTTAGAAACAGTTACTAAATACATAAAGCATTCTTGACAAATTTGTGTAACGAAATTTTACTAACTAATAAAACTACAATCGCGTCTTATTTTCCAAACCGCCACTTTACACCCAATGAAATCATCTACAAACGCAGCCCAGTAATCCATAGGTGTGAAATCAACAACGTAAGGGACCTATCACAACGTCCGCCATAACACCCAGCTACCCAATCAAGCAGGCAATCCAATAGTGAAGCAAGCATCGTGTTAATTAAACAATTATATCTTATTCTAATTCTAAACTGTAAAAATTTAGAAACTATTCGGAATTATTTCCTGATATTAAAATTATCACAATTTGAGCATTAACATGAACATAATCGGCAGTCTGGCCCCGCTTACTTCCTTCCCAGTAAAACGGATGGAGCTGGCGAGGACACTTATTTCTATAATACAGATTACTTACATTAAACAAAATTAAATCTTATTCATTTAAATAGCATACTGAATAAAAGTACACAAGTTCCTTATAAACAACAAGGGTTTTTTAAAATACATTTTTCCCAGGAAAGTAAACAAAAAACAATAAATAGCGCATAAATAAAAATAAATAACATAAAACTTTCAAGCGCTTTATGAAAAGCGAGAAAATGAAGACAGATAGAGTTGCATTACGAGCTGTCATCGTTAAATTGATGACTAAAGTATGATTCTTTCATATTATCTTGAGACTCTTTTAGTTAAAGTTAAATATAAAAATCAACATTTTATTGTTCGTGTTGATATATTCCACCCAATGCAACATATGATCTTTACTGAAATTATATTGATAGTTTTCAAAACATATTGTGATATCATAATACTAGGTGATCTAAATTTACCAAAATATACCAGTGATAATGAGTGTGATAAATGTTTTTTATTGCAAAATTTCTTCGCAAATTAATAATTTATTGCAATTTAACACTATTGTTAACTTTTTTATCCAATATGAATGCCAGTGAAGTAACTAGATATGTTGTTTTACTAGTCGATGAGGATCCTTATTATCCATGTCTTTTATTAAATATGTATGTTAGTACTAGCCACTGTCGAAAGGGATGCTTTATGAATTAGTGAAGTCATGGATTGATCAGGTGTTGAAACGACATCTGATCGTGATGCAGGCATTGATCTATTCTATGGAAAACTTTTAAATTGTATTGACACCTAACAGAAAAATGCAGTTTTCAAGAGTAAATCGTGAATAGGCTAGGTAGTATTCTATAGAACTGGTTATGAACATTAGATATAACAATAGACTTCATAAAGCTATCGAAAAAAACAAATGCTGATAAAATTTCTGAATAAAAAAATCTTAGGTTGAGTTCTGCTTATTTAAAAGGTTAGATTAAAAGAAAAAATAACAAAAATTTTCATTCAGTTTTTAATTAAAAATTCTGTTCAAAAACCAAACTGGTAGGCACCGAATATAAATTTTAATTTTAAACAAGATATATTCTAAAACGACTGAGAACATGCCCCTTGTAAATACTTTTAAATTCTGATACTTCTTAACGAAACTCAAGAATTTTTTTTCTTTTTCAGGAAGCTCACAATATGGTTCGGGAAGCTAACGAAAAACAAGCTGCCTCAGAAAAAGCGTTAAAGGAAAGTCAAATGAAGGTCGACGTTTTGACAGCGGAAGTGACGGCATTGAAGACGCTGGTGCTGACATCTACACCTAGCTCTCCTAATCCACATTTACATCCGCAAATATCAAAAGATGAAGCAGGTAATAAACATTTTTTTACAATTTTGCATTGGTTCTAACTGATATAAATTCAAAGACTAAAAAACAATCAAACCTCCTAGAAATACGTTAAGACCCCGTGCTTCCATATCAAGATGTGTCATATGATTTGCATCTCTCATAATTTGCTCGAAGCATTCACCAAAAATCACACTCTTAAAAAAAGGCGAAAATTAGGAGCAACCTTAGAGGCTTATATTTCGGGAATGAGACCATAAAAACATCTTGTTGGGCCGAACGAGGTAAGCGTTTGTTAACAATTTGATCTAGTATTGCGGTTCTTTGAGGACTATTTGAAAAAAAGAACAAATCCCTTGTAAATTGGAAAAAAATATGCGGACATTTTTTTTGGCTGATGCGACGTTTACCTTACCAAATTTAATTGATGTGCATAACAATGCACGTAGGCAGCATGTTCATAGGTTTTTTTTTATAATTGCATGCACCCCATTTGATGAGCCGCTCGTGACTGATGCACCATCGTATGTTTGTGAAATTAGTTTGTTTCTATTACCTTTGACGTACTTTTTAAGTTCTTTAAGCATAACAGAAGACAAAGTTTTTGCGTCACGTTCTAAAGGCACTAAAAATCCCAAAATCGCTCAACCGGCTTGCCCCGTACAATGTATCTAAAGATAATTACCATTTGAAAGATATTTGATACGTTACTAGTTTCGTCAGCTTTTAGGGCTATTCTTTTGAGTCATTATCACTTTCACTTCTATCACTTAAAGTAATCATGATCACTTCAGCCCAATGACAAGTAAATGCATATTCAAAAGAACATGAAGTTATCAGTTTCACTTTGTTCACTTTGATCAATTGATAATTAGTCCAAAGAATATAGCCATTATAGACAAATAATCAGTTTCTTTTATTTCTTTAGAAATTTCTTCTTGACATGCAATAAACATTGCTTGTAAAATTTCAATTTGAATGATTTTTCACGTACCTTTAAATACCGATGCTTTTTCCAAATGTTGTTTCAAAGTACAGTCTAACTCAGCACTAGTCGTAGACTCATCATTTCTTTCTAACGCGACTTCCAAAGCTCCGCAGAAACGCACACAATTTTAATTAAAGAGCGAGATTTTTTCAGGTTGAAACTTCGAGCTTATACCACTGGAAACTGCATACAGATCTTTGCGCGCAAATAGCAGTACATGCTACCTTTCTCGCTTCGAACGTTTGGTGATGAGAGAATCAAAACTAAATTTTCGGAGTTAGAGAGATAGCATGTACTGCTATTTGCTTTCTTTTTTGTTCTACTATTAATGCGCGTGGAGCACTCAACATTGCTTCCAGTAGTACATACTCAGAAGCTTGAAATAAATCGATCGATCACTTGACATTATTTTATGTTAATTAGAAATTAAGACGTTTGATAAAATCACAAGAAAAAATGATCTTCAACTCCCTTTGCATTTATATAGGATATAGGCAACCACATAAATATTTGACGTGATGCCACGTATACTAAAATAGCCAAGCTCTTCATTAGATTACCGGGACTACTCTTACATAATTTATTAAGGTTGACTGTCTATTTACTGCTTTACTAACTAAATATATAGCACAATTTTGAAATAGTTTGTTGTTTAACACATTTCGTATGTGAAAAACATTTGAAAAAACTCATCCGTTGCACTAAATGTAATTTTTGTGTGGCAGTGATAAAAGTAAAGGGTGTTTTTTATAGAGGTATAAAACACTTTTTTTACTGGCGGCCATTTTGTCAGCTGTCAAGTGATTTATGTTTAGTTTGGTTTGGCATTTCAACATGAATAGACTGACGCCTGAACAACGCTTCCAAATTGTGCAAATTTATATCATGGTTCTGTTCGAAATACGTATCGCGCACTACGTCCATTTTATGGTCAGCATAATCTTCCATCAGAGCAATTAATTCGATTAACTATGGAACGTTTTCGCATCACGTTTACTCTGAATGATAATACGCATCCACAGAGAAGTCGTACAGTGCGTACAGAAGAAGTCATTGCTGCTGTAGAGCGTAGCGTAGAGGAAGACCCGAATCAGTCTATCCGCCATCGTGCACAGGAATTGGATATGTGTCCATTCACTTTATGGAAGATTTTGCGGAAAGATCTTGGTTTGCGTAGGCGTAGATTTGGTGAATGGGCCCAAAACAAGATTGCCGTTGATCCCGATTTTCATAAGCGAATTTTGTTTAGCGATGAAGCTCACTTTTGTTTGAATGGATACGTCAATAAACAAAACTGCTGTATTTGTAGTGATGATAATCCTCAAGTGTATGTTGAGATACCGTTACATCCAGAAAAACTGACTCTATGGTGTGCTTTATGGGCTGGTGGAATCATTGGTCCGTACGTCTTTAAAAACGATGCTGGTCAGAACGTTATAGTCAATGGTGACCGCTATAGAGCCATGATTACTGACTTTTTCGTTCATCAATTGAACAACCATGATGTGCAGGAGCTGTGGTTTCAACAAGACGGCGCAACATGTCACACAGCTCATGCCACAATTGATTTATTGAAGGAAACGTTTGATAACCGCATAATTTCACGTTTCGGACCCGTGAATTGGTCTCCAAGATCGTGCGACTTAACGCCGCCAGACTATTTTCTGTGGGAATATGTGAAGTCGCTAGTCTATGCCGATAAGCCTGAAACGATTGATTACTTGGAGGACAACATTCGCCGCGTTATTGCCGATATACGGCCACAAATGTTGGAAAAAGTCATCGAAAATTGGACCTCCAGATTAGACTACGTCCGAGCCAGCCGTGGCGGTCATATGTCAGAAGTCATATTTAAATTATAATGCCAGAAGGTTATCTTTCGAATAAAGTAAATTTCATGTCAATTTAAAAAATTCATCTTTGTTTTATTCCATTTAAAAGTTCTATACCTCTATAAAAAACACCCTTTATTAAAATGAGCGAGATTTAACAGAGAGGAGCGAGAGAGTGAATAAAGAAGAAAAAGAACGAGATCTCGTTCAATTGAGCAAGGTGTGGCAACGCTGCGGCAAGTCGACTACATGAAGCTTATGAGACGAAATTAATCTTCACCTCTTAGATAGGCAACTCCATATACTCTCCAAGGGATTAGCTTGAATTGCATTAAAATTGCAAACCAGCAAAGCGAAAACGTTTCGAGGCTTAATACTGTAATAGAGACAAATTATTCTTGATATTTAGGCGAAGTAAGTTACATTATTTCAATAATTGACTGTTCGCGTGTAATCTAAGTAAAAAATTGATTTAAATTTAATCATTAAATTATCAGTAGAAATTTGCTAATTTCCTTAGCCAATTTTAATTAGAAATATAAAAAGTGTTTATAAAGCGGGAATCAAAAGTCCATTTGGGTTTTTAACAGGTCGGTTAGATTGAACGGATGTCTGAATGAGAATTTTTTTATTTCCATTGTATAATCAACATGAGTAATAGTTACTTGTTTATGAATAAAAGAGTATGCCAATCGAAATAAGAAAAGAAAAAAATATAATTTTTTCTGTGTAATGCCATTCATTAAAATGAAAATAAAAACTTTCATTTCTCCAGTCAAATCGAGGAATATAACATATATTTATTTTAAGACCAGACGTCGTCGATAAGAAGTTTTCCTAACGACAATTTAGTCTAGCTATTTATAGATTTCATTTCCTCATTTAAGTTGAGTTAATTAATAAAGTTTTTCAAGTTATTGGGAAAGTGTAAGACGTATATAAATTACAATGATTTTAAACTAGTTGGTAAAATTGATATCGACAATTACGTTGGGAATAAATAATGAATTCAAATTCAAGGAAAAACAAATTTAGACCCGACGAATGGGAAATTGTATGAATCATTTTAACCCTCTGTCCAGACTTTATTTGATTGATCGTGATAGCAGGGATGGATTTAGGCTAATCAATTTCTTACTAAAAATCAGGTAATAATTATTTTTTTAACCGATAAACGATATTGTGAAGGCCACGAGGTTAAAAACTGAAATAAAATCATTGATTTTTTTCAGCAAATTTCTGCAAATGTAATTTTTGACATAAAAAGTTAAATATGTCAAAAACACTTAGACCTAGGCATAGGATATGATAAGAAAATGTGCCCAGAATCTTGCGCATAATCCAAAAATGCCATAATGTTCCATTTAAAATATACAAGTTGACACCTATTTCCGTTATAACCGGGTTGCCCACATCGGCATTAGTATAATATCTAATTTTCAAAATTTTCCTCTATATAGTTTTCCATACATAAATCGAATCGGCTCCCAATGGGAAATCCTGTATATATGGCGTGAAAACAAATTTATGAAAATTTATCTGAAGATATTTCGCAAAATCGTCACTTCAAACCACCAATAAGAAACGTAGACAAGAAGAAGCAGAATATATATATATATATATATATATATATATATATATATATATATATATATATATATATATATATATGAAGTAAAATGCGAACAGTAAATACATACTTCTCTCCATCATATCCTTTGTGTGTTAGAGGTTGCACAGTTAGAATAAATTGTTATAAAACACAATTTATCCTATTCCATCACCATCGAGATGATGGCCTACCTGTACTACCATACCGAGAAGAAAGTCAAAACTTACCCTCTCCGCCACAGTGATACGGCAGAGGTACATGTTTCGTCTCTACTAGACTCATCAGGGTACCGACATGCACCTGGCTGTGCAAAGGACAAATCGGAAAGAAGCATGCAAATACTGAACGCGGCTTCGCCGACCTCCCGCCGGATGGCGTATATATGTTTATGTGGCTTTCACGGATTCCTCCGTGTGAGATGCAATAGCAGTGGATATATCCACATTATGCCGTTGTAGTGCTGAAATCACATTCAGCAAACGTACAACTATATGCACCTCCGCGTATGAATGAAGTAAAATGCGAACAGTAAATACATACTTCTCTCCATCATATCCTTTGTGTGTTAGAGGTTGCACAGTTAGAATAAATTGTTATAAAACACAATTTATCCTATTCCACCACCATCGAGATGATGGCCTACCTGTACCACCATACCGAGAAGAAAGTCAAAACTTACCCTCCCCGCCACAGTGATACGGCAGAGGTACATGTTTCGTCTCTACTAGACTCATCAGGGTACCGACATGCACCTGGCTGTGCAAAGGACAAATCGGAAGGAAGCATGCAAATACTGAACGCGGCTTCGCCGACCTCCCGCCGGATGGCGTATATATGTTTATGTGGCTTTCACGGATTCCTCCGTGTGAGATGCAATAGCAGTGGATATATCCACATTATGCCGTTGTAGTGCTGAAATCACATTCAGCAAACGTACAACTATATGCACCTCCGCGTATGAATGAAGTAAAATGCGAACAGTAAATACATACTTCTCTCCATCATATCCTTTGTGTGTTAGAGGTTGCACAGTTAGAATAAATTGTTATAAAACACAATTTATCCTATTCCACCACCATCGAGATGATGGCCTACCTGTACCACCATACCGAGAAGAAAGTCAAAACTTACCCTCCCCGCCGCCGGTACCCTGATGAGTCTAGTAGAGACGAAACATGTACCTCTGCCGTATCACTGTGGCGGGGAGGGTAAGTTTTGACTTTCTTCTCGGTATGGTGGTACAGGTAGGCCATCATCTCGATGGTGGTGGAATAGGATAAATTGTGTTTTATAACAATTTATTCTAACTGTGCAACCTCTAACACACAAAGGATATGATGGAGAGAAGTATGTATTTACTGTTCGCATTTTACTTCATTCATACGCGGAGGTGCATATAGTTGTACGTTTGCTGAATGTGATTTCAGCACTACAACGGCATAATGTGGATATATCCACTGCTATTGCATCTCACACGGAGGAATCCGTGAAAGCCACATAAACATATATATATATATATATATATATATATATATATATATATATATATATATATAATATCTTTGTTTTCTTAAACTATTTATATTTATTTTTCTGAAATTGCTTGGATATGAGGTTTTTTGTTTTTAAAACAATCTAATTAAAATTTAACGTCTCGCCCATTCTTTTGGGCTTTTTCAAAAATATATTGTCAGTCTATGGATAAAATCTACAAAGAAAAACAGAACAATCAGTAATCACTCAAACAATTAAATGCACTTAAAATAGACATACATGTTTTATAAAACGAACACACTGTACAATATTAGAAATGTAAATTTCAAATTCTTTGCTAGATACTCACCCGTTGTAGCTGTGCCGTAAAATTCATTTATTTCATTATGTTATATTATTAAAACCCCAAATATTTTTTTTGGTGTTTTAGTATTTTATAATTTTTAATGGAGTTTTTAATTAATTAGGTTATTATATATTTGGCTAAGATTTTTTATATCTTGTTTGTCGTTTACGACATGCTTTTCTTTTTTAATGTGAATCATCTCCTTAATAAGCAGTTTGTGGTAGTTCGGGTGCTGGGTTAATATCTGTGTATTTGCGAAATCAAATTCGTGTTTTTGAGAGGATTCGTGCTTATGTAACGCAGTTGAAGCATTTTTGGTGTACTTGTGACCATTCAATCTATTATCCAAATATTATGCTGTCATGCCTATGTATTTTTTTGGACAGTTAAGGCAGGGGACAGCGTATATTAAATTTGACTTCTTTTTAGTTGCTACTTTACTTTTTAACGGAGTGAAAAGCGAAGACAAAAGATTTTTTTTTAAGGTGTATTTTATTTTTTCTGTAAGTCCTTGAGTGTACGGCATAGCTATGTATTTTTTGTTACCATCTGGGTTCGCTGATTTGTCTATATTACTAGTATTATAAAATTTATGAATTCGTTGTTAAATAATTTTATTAATTTGATATTCTAAAAAGTTATTTTCAATCAGAATCTTTTTGACTTTCTTAAGTGTTTCGGTTCGATATTCAGGAGACGTTAATGTTAGTGCTCTGTCTTTTAGACCAATGACAATGCTGTTTTTTTGAGATAAAGGATGGTGTGAATTGTAGTTCAAATATCGACCAGACCATATTTCTTTTGTATACAACTTCGTTTTAAGGCATTGATCAACATTGTTTCTTATTATTGTTAAGTCCAAAAAGTTAATCCTACTGTTTTGTTCGATTTCTGATGTAAATTGTAATTTGGGGTGAAAGTTATTGAAACAATCTAAAATGTCTTGTGCATGGATTTCTGGAACGGCAGTAAGGCAATCATCAACATACCTTTTGAAAAAAGTCTTAGGGATGTCTCAAATAATACTAATATCCTTATGTGAATTTGTTGCTATTGCCTGATGTATTAATAATAAAGCATTTTTTAATTCTTGTATTTTTCATTTATGCCTGCGGAATACTTAAATAATTTTTTTGCGACAAATCCATACGTTCATAGTGCTACTTATGCTCCTAACAATTTTTAAAAAATTTTCTGCAACTTTCACTGGGAATTTCTCCGAAAATCTAATATGTTTGGTAAAGTATTAATTTCAGTAATATTCTAATTTCTATTCAAGCCTCTTCTAGATCCGCCACTGTATAACAGACACTTTCTAGTTTAAAATTGCATGATAAACACCCTTCGACACATTGGCCTGAGAGTTTGGGAGTTTAATTTAACTAGGAGGGCTGCGAGCCGCAAAACGTAATTTCCCTTTTAATATTGAATTTAAAGTTTCCTCACCACATATTACAACATAGATATAAAATAGTTTGTTATGGTTTTACAGATGTTTTTAAACCTCTAAATTAACATCATTTTTAGATGTACCTAACTGAGGCAGAATTGGCAATATCTGTTTATGTATTTACATCTAAATAATTTTATTTAAATTAAGAATTTTTAATCATAGAAACAAAGGAGGAGATTCTATATGGGCTCTTTTTTACCCCTTGTAAAACAGAAACGGTATAAGTGACAAATTTCGAGGCTACGAAAAATCCAAGCACGAGATCAGGGAATTATATCAGATTTTTTCCGTATAAAATCTCCAGTTCCAGGACAACGGGCCAACAGGATATTGGAAAATGCTAGTAAGGCATTAATACGTTCACAGATAAACTATCATCGTTTCAAGAAGGCAACACTACTAGAGGACATTCGCCAACGGTTCGAAAAAATTAAAGAATACACATTAGAAGAAGACTACGCTCCATCTTAAGAAAAATTGACGCTACTTGTGACAAAGTGAGAACAAAACAAGAAATCATACATCAAAAGAAATTTTCGAAATACCAGAGCAGACAAGAATGACAACAGCCATCTCAAAGCCAGAGGACAATTGTTAATATATCTGCCAATGAATTAACCTCAGCGGAAAACTCACTACTTGCCAAAGGTTTGAACTTCACGGTTGCTTCATTCTTGATATAATTAGTGCCGCAGACTCAGCGAACATCGAAGACCCTTTTGTAGATGAGTTCAGGTAGAAAATAAGAGAAACTCTGCATAAATCTAGAAAAACCAAACCAAACATCAGTAAAGACGAGAAAACTGCCCTAGCTAACCTACAGAAGGACTCCAGTATTAAAATTCTACCAGCGGATAAAGGAAATGCTACAGTCGTAATGAATGCTTAAACATACAATCAAAAAATTGACGAAGTTTTAAGGAAAGGAAATTATACATCACTTTCTAAAGATCCCACATCTGCAAATGAAGGAAGAATTTATCGTGTTCTTAAGAAACATGACCGGTATATTTCTGAGAGGATCCAGACTCAGTTGACGCCACACCATAGCAAAACTCCACATCTTTATGGACTCCCGAAAATACATAAGCAAGACATGCCCTTACGACTTATCACAAGTTCCCGGAACTCTCCGACTTCTGAACTTGCCAAATTTTATCTTCCAATCCTAAAACCATTACAAGGAAATACATCGTCCTGGGTTAAGAACTCGCAACATTTCGTAGAAATTATACGTGAAATAGAAGTACAACCAGAAGACCATTTTATTAGCTTTCACGTGGAAAGCCTGTACACCAACGTTCCAGTTGAGGACTCACTAAAAATCATAAGAAAGAAACTTGAAGAAGACCAGACCTTAACAGAAAGAACATCTTTGCCACCGCACGCCATTATCGACTTGTTGGAAAGTTGTTTGACTAATTCCTATTTTCAACAAAAAGGAAAAATTCTACATCCAGGATGATGGACTACCGATGGTTCGAGACGTTTGCAATTGAATCCACAACTATGAAACCAAAGTTATGGCTCAGATACGTAGACGATACTTTTATTATTTGGAGTGGAAACGACGAAGAACTTCGAAACTTCCTTTTTCATCTCAACAGTATCGCCCAACTATTAAACTCACCATGGAGAATGAAGTAGAAAATAAATTAGCATTCTTAGATGTCTTGGTTGAAAGAAATGGCTGACAAATTCGAACTTCGGTTTACAGAAAAGCCACGCACACAGGACAATACCTTAATTATTCATCTAATCACTCCAACAACACCAAACAAGGAATTATAAGAAATCTCGTAGATAGAGCCTTAACTTTCTGCAACTCCAACGAGAACTTGATGAAAGAGATAGATTACATTAAAAATGATCTGACAGCCAACGGATACCCAGTATATCTAGTGGATAAAATTATTGAACAACGCAGAAATAGGACAATATCGACAACGAATGAAGAACGAAAACCAGTATTGAACATCCCCTATGTTAAAGGCATTTCAGAAAAAGTTAGAAGGATAGGAAAACGATATAAAATTAACGTTGTTTTCAATTCAAATAACTCTCTGAGAAATCGGCTCACTAGGGTCAAACCAACAGCTCATAGAGACATGAAGAACTGTGTATATTAGATACCATATGAATTCCTACATTGGCGAAACAAAGAGACCTCTTGACGTAAGGATCAAAGAAGACCAAAAATGCACATCTCGAGGAGAAACAGAAAAATCTGGTGCCGCCAACCATGCCTGGACTCATGGACACCACATAAAATGGTCTGAAGCTAAAATACTACACCGAGAACAACATTGGAGAAAACGGAAATTCAAAGAAGCCGCGGTTATACATAAGAACCCGAGTTGTTTTAGTAAACCAACTTAAGATATAAGAGAAGTGTGGAAACCACTTCTTAGTAATTGTAAACTAAAACTAAATGCAGCATAAAAATGGGATTTTGCCATAGCAGGCATGACTGAACCCATCTCAGTCACACTCTACTGCATTTACTTTTAGTATAAATAGTCAAGTAATTAAGGGATTTATTTAGTTTCACTAGTCCAACAGATATCTACTACTTCGCAAGAAACATCATTGTCTATGACCTTCAAACAAACATTATGCTAGGTTTAGTTTAAAAATTATGATTAAAATTTGTAATGAATAAATTCGTCAAAATTATAAAATGCATTTTGGATTAAAATTTGTTTTATTCTATATTTAAAAAGATTATCCGGAAGCTCTCTCAATATTGTTTTTCTATATATTCAGTTATAATTTTATTTTACAACAGAAGAATGCTTAATATTCCTGTTTTTGGTCTACAAACTGTTATACGTCCACATGGAGCAGTAAATACTCCCACACATTATTTATTTATACTCACTTTTAAGCGGAAAACAATTTCAATGACTCTATATTTTATGCTGTAATGGAAAATCAATACCGTTTTTCTGTGTCAAGGGTGAAATTGGCGTGGTCGTCGGTGAAAGGGAAGTCTCAAGAAAATAGGAAAATTACGTGATGTTTATTTTAAGATATCGAAGGAATATTCCCGTTGTTTACATTAGTTATTCCTCATCTTTTGTGGTATTTCTGGTTTTTCTAATTACGGCCGTTTCCACATGTTATTTTTAGAGTAATTGAGGAAAACGTTGACTTGTTTTTTTTTCCTGTTTTACTTGTAATTGTTTTTTTTAACTTGTATTGGTTTCTCTCTTTTATGTTCGTACGCAGCGTATTGTTACAAATGCGTATTTTTTAAATTAATAAGTCATAATAAAGTTTTTATAAAAAAAAATGAGCCCACATCTAAAAGGGCGCTAAAAAGTGAAAAATAACTATAAATTTTTATATGAAATTGAAATTTTTGAACTCGGCGCCAAACTAATACCTGACAAAATGTGATTTGCGTAAATGGATTAAAAATACTTTATTTGTAATTGCTTTCGTACCATAATTTGTATATATCAGTAGTTATTTATTTCATTTAGAAATAACTTGGCGCTGACTTCAAAAATTTGAATTTCATATAAAAATTTATTATTTACTTTTGTAACGCACTTTTAGAAGTCGGTTAATTTTTTTTTTAATTTTATTTTTCCATTTTTAGTTTTGAATTCATTATGACATCCATAAATTGTCTGAACTAAGTACTAATCGAGATTAGTATACCTCGCAATGGCTCCAAGGTGGCAAACAAGTACCTATTTTATCCAAAGTTGTAAATAACCCTAAAATGAAAAATTCTTTGATTCTTAGAGTTCTCCAAATACCAGTGAAATTGTGTCAAACAAATATTTAGTCTGTCATAGTAAATCCACTATCTTAAATTTCAAATTAATTTTAGATTATAAGCCTATAACCTTCTAATATCGATATTTAAAGAACTTGAGACGTACATTTTTTAACTCGATATATTTTATATTGCATTTTGAGTTTGTATACGCCCCAAGAAGGCAGCAATATCAATTTTTAACAAAATCAGAAAATGTAAAATTTTCAGTCCCTCATATTGTATCTTATCAACCTAATAGTTGTAAAAAATTAACTTCATATCCGTAATACACGACCCCGAAAATCCCCTAATATCAAATCTGAAAAAATGCGAATAAGGTAAAATTTTCAACCCACCAAATTGAATCTGCCGTATTGAATTTCAAAAAAACAATTTTAAAGTCTTAATCTAATCCAAATCTACACCCTTCAAAGCCCTTTAGTACCAATCTTGGATGAAATCAGGAAATTTAACTTTTCTAGACCGTCATATTACATCTGATATATCAGATTTTCTTAAAATAATTTTATATTCGCTATTTACATCCTCAAAAACGATTCAGTCCCACCTTTCAACAAAATCAGAAAATAAAAAATTTTTAGTTCGCCATAGTGGATTCGCCATATTGAATCTTGTAAAAATACTTTTAAATTCATAATTTACACCCTCAAGAACCCCCTATATCAGTTTTGGAGGAAATCGAAAAATGTAAAATTTTCAAGTTAGTTCAGGTGAAATTCGTAATGAACAGTAACAAAAATCCCACAATACTGATTTTAGACAAAATCGAGAGATGTAGAATTTTTAATCCGCCATCTTGGATGCGCCATATTTATTGTGTTTTAAAATAATTTTAGATTCGTAATGTGCGATTTCAAAAACTCCCCCATATCAATTTTGAAAAAATCGGACAAAATTAATTATTTAACCGCTATACTGGATATGCCATATTGAATTTTTAAAAAATAATTTCAGATTCATTATGTGCGACCCCGAAAACTCCCCCATAGCAATTTTGGAGAAAATCAAAACAATATTAATTTTTCTGTCCGCCATATTGAATTTTTTTAAAATTCCCCCGTACCACTTTGGGATCAAATCGGACAAAATTGATTTTTTCTCCGCCGTATTAGATCCGCCATATTGAATTTTTAAAAAATATTTTAGATTCGTTATGTGCGACTCTGAAAACTTCCCCACATCAATTTTTTTGTCCGCCATATTAGATCTGCCATATTGAATTTTTTAAAAATAATTTCAGATTCGTTGTTTACGACCCCGAAAATTCCCACATACCAATTTTGAAGAAAATCGGATAAAATTAATTTTTTTGACCGTCATATTGCCAGCGCCATCTTGGATTTTACTGTACCAATTTCGTCCAAAAAAATATGAGACCACCGCAGCAACTTCCTGAACATAACGTAAAAAGTTTCAATCAAATCGGTGTCGCCGTTCCGGAGTAATCGGTGTACATACATAAAAAAAACACATACTCAACGAATTGAGAACCTCCTTCTTTTAGAAGTCGGTTAAATAATATACTTGACAGCATTTAAAATTCAAGAAACTTTGGACTATTACATTACCTAATTTTTGGAATGGTATATTTTTTTATCTTGATCCATCTCTGATTTAAAAAGTTTTTTTACATACATATTTCAGATAACATATTTTAGACATAAATTAAATACTTTTCAAAATATATATAAAGTTAAACAATAGATGTTTGATTCATTTTATAACAGAAAGATCAATTTTAATTTAACTAACGATAATAGTAATAAATTCAATACTAAGATAAAACGTTCAAACAATCACTGACGTTGTTATTTTTGTCCAATTTCGTTGCACGTTTGTCTTTGAGTTAACACTGGTGATTAAATTTTAAGGAATTTGTTTTTGTATTTCATTAATCACTAAACTTAATTATACTGTTTTTCATTGAACTAATTCACTTAGTCCTGTTAAGGACTTCATCGGCTAACCGAGTTTCTACATATATTTTCCGGTGTTTAGTACTGATATAATTTTTTGAAAAACTGCGAAGTTTCAGACATCTTTCCCATCTCATAGTCGAGATAATCGAAATTAAAATGCAACATCTAACATGGGTTATATGAGACAAACCCTTAAAAATTTTTTTGATTCTCCGCATGAAAAATTAAACCATTTTCATCATTCTGTAAATGATGAGATAGCTAAACTGCAGATTCTATAATTAGTAGCAGAAGAGATTTTTTGAGGACAAATGAGAACTCTTTTACCATGGTAATCTTAAACATAAAATCCATACGTAATAAAATAGATTCCCTTGTCTTATTCTTGGATAATTGTAGTTTTCCGTATTTGATTTTTATAACTAAGCATTTGATAAGACCACATGAGCTTATTTATATATAGAACTACATTTTTGTTTGAATAACGTCTAGATGATTTTAATTAACAAACATTTTTAACAACTTTAATTGTATTCAAGTAGCTAACAAGGAAGGTACCTGAAGTGTTCGGTTCCGATTTTAATAAAATTTTAATATGTTGGAGAGGGTACAAAAATATTTGTTTTTATCTGCGGAGATTCATTATAACGGGGTGAAAACCGCCCCTAAAGTTCACCCCTAAAAAAGGTATTTTTGAAATATATCAGATTCTAAGTGAGATATTTTTACAAAACAAAATGAAAGTTACTTGTTATTCGAAATGATGTTAAACTATGGTATTTTTACCCCAAGCATATCATCCCTTATTTTTTTATTTGGGTAAAGTATATATTTACGTACGTAATTTAATTATAAGAATTACGAAATTTAATGACATTATTTTTAAGTAGTTTTTTTACCAATACCATAATTAACTCAAGTTGACAAGTTTTGGGATTTTAAAAAATGAAGTAGGAAAAGAGGGTAAGTCACCCCCAAATACATTTTTTTCAAATCTCAATGCTATTTGTTTTTAGCTTGGAAAGGTAATAAAACAAAATTGTTTTGCCTTGTAATTCATTTTATTTCATAGTTTAAGAGTCAGACTTTCAAATGCTGCAAGTAGAATTGAAAAATAATTATTCATTCCAATGTTATGAGTATCGGAAAATGGGGAAATGTCAATTTTTGGAAGTTTAGTTTCAATTATCTTAGAAGAAAAACGGTGAATGAAAGTTTTACAAGAGACATTTTTTTGTTTAAAACGGTCCAAATAAATGTCTCTCATTTCGCAAAAAACAATTTTTAAATTATTTGTAAATAACAATTTTTCTCCAAGGCTGACGAACTTCCGCCCAAATAATTCGTGTTCAGGTCAAAAAACATAAAAAAATTTGGGTGGGTCGTCTAAATACAAATGGCCTTTGGAAGCTCTCTGGTTCCAAGACTTCTTCTTCTTCTTCAAGTGCCTTCTCCATTGCGGAGGTTGGCAATCATATTAGCTATTTTAATATTTGAGGCAGTTGCTCTAAATAGTTGTTTCGAACTACATCCAAACCATTCCCTTAGGTTTTTTAGCCATGAAATTCGTCGTCGTCCTACGCCTCTTCTGCCACTTATTTTGCCTTGCATTATGAGCCGTAAGATGCTGTACTTTTCTCCCCGCATAATGTGTCCGAAATATTGCAGTTTTCTCTGTTTTACTGTTATCTCGACTTCCTTTTCTTTCCCCATTCTTCTCAACACCTCGGCGTTCGTAACTCGATCCACCCACGAAATCCTCTGAATTCTTCTATAGGTCCACATTTTAAAAAAGTTAAGTCTTCTCATTGCCTCTCGATTCAGTGTCCATGCTTCCATTCCATAATATAGAACACTGTATACGTAACATTTAGTCAGTCGTATTTTCAGGGCTAACGTTAGATCTTTGCTGCAGATAACCTTTTTCATTCTAATAAAGTTGGCACGTGCTTTCTCGATTCTGGTTTTTATTTCGACGGTGTAGTCATTATTTTCTGTTATTAGGATTCCCAAGTAAGTGTACTTCTTAACTCTTTCTATGTGCTGACCTCCTACCATTAGGGTTTCATTATTATTGGTGTTGTTCTTACTAATTATCATGAACTTGATCTTTTTCGTGTTAAGAGAGAGTCCATATTCTCGACCAATTCTTAATATTTTATTCATTATTTTTTCTAGGTCTTTCAAACTATCAGCTATTATTACGGTGTCATCTGCGTACCTAATATTGTTGATTAAAACTCCGTTTAATTCTATTCCTGCTGTTTCAGATTCAAGACTTTTCAATATCACCTCTTCAGAATAAGCGTTAAATAGTAAAGGTGACAGTATACACCCTTGTCTCTTCAAATTTTTGCTTCTGAGAATCTCTATCAGTTTGTCATGTTTGACCCTATCAAAAGCTTTGTTGTAATCTATAAAACAGACATAGAGGTCCTGATGGATATCTAAGCATCTTTGAGTAAGCACATTAAAAGCAAATAATGCTTCTCTTGTACCCACCCCGTTCCGGAAGCCAAACTGTGTGTCACTAATATCCAGCTCCAATTTGGAATGTATCCTAGCGTGTACAATTTTTTAAAGGGTTTTCAAAGTATGTGACATGAGACTGATTGTTCGATAGTCACTGCATTCTTTTGAACTTGCTAGATAGTTCCTGTCGTGTAAATTATATTAAATAATCTTACCAATAAATCCAAATTTTTGTCATTGATCAGCTGCAACAACTTACCTGGCATTTCATCTGGATCAACAGCTTTATTAGTTTTTATCGACCTTAATGCATAAATGACCTCTACTTTAGTAATTTCAGGCCCTATGTCACCGCTCAGACTGTTTATAGAAGAATTTTCGTATCTTTGATCTTCAAATAGTTTTTCTATGTATTCTTTCCACCTGCATAATTTTTGCTGTGTTTCCATAATAATGTTTTCCTCTTTGTCTAGCAATACGTTTGAGGTTTTTCTCTTTTCTATTCTAGCTAGTTTTTTGACTTTTTTATGCAAGTTAAAGTTGTCGTACTTGTTTTGCAACTCCTCTATTTCTTTGCATTTTCCAAAAAGGTACTCTTCTTTTGCTGCTCTTATTTTTCTTCTTATTTGAATTTGCAACTGTTGATATCGGATCTTATTGGTCTTGTGTTTCCTTCTTTCATCCATCAACTCCAAAATATCATCTGTCATTCAATCTTCTTTCTTGTATCTTGATGTTGTAAGTACTTTCTTGCTTGGTTCCATAATTGACGTTTTGAAAAACTGCCACTGTTTTTCAACGTTGTCATCGTTTAACCCAGGCTTGCCTTGTCTTCTTTCTAAGTTTGTGTTGATGTCTTATCTCAGCTTTTCTTTCGTTTCTTCTGATTTTAATTTGTGTATATTTAGTTTTTTGATGTTATGATCTGTTTGTATCTTTTTTAATTTAAGTTTGAATTTAGGGATAAGGGGATTGTGGTCCGAAAATACGTCCGCGTCCCAAGACTATATGTAATAATTGTGGAAAGGTTAAAAGCACTACTATCGAAGTTTGGATCTAAATATAGTATAGTCATGACAGGTGACTTCAATATTAACGACGACAATAGAGATAGTTCGCTCACCGTTCAACTTTTATATAATTTAAAAATGTGTGTATCTTCTCCTACTATAGTTACTCAACGGACATCTTCCATATTGAAATTTGTTTGCTTAAACGGAGATAATGTCTCTTGCAAAGTTTTAAAAGCAGGACTTTTGGATAACGAGGCAAACTTCTGTGTGTATTACCTAACAAAAAAGGATGAATATTTTTCAAAATAGGCTTTGATAAATTTTCTTATAGTTACCTAAATGTTCAGTGGTCAGATATTTTAATGATAGAGGGCCCTTTAAGGCGTTTGATGTGCTGGTAACAGACATGTTTAATCCCAAATTTCCTTTAAAAACTATTAAGAGAAAAAAAAATATATTTGAATGTTCCCTTTTTTGTAGCATATTTCAATTAGTGCCGTACGATCTACAGAAAAACTTTATTAGCTAAGAATTTTTATTTTCGAGGTCTAATTGCCAAGTCACATAATAAAGTGAGAGAAAGCGGGAATATTGTAAATGATTTCAGGGGCAAAGGTAGCCCCAAGTTAAGGCCTTTTCCAGCAGCAAATCCACTAAAATGCCTAAAAATATTTCTGTAGCTAAGGTACATTATTTAACACTAAGTGATGCTTAGGAACAGAAAGGAATGATTTACGCAATGAAAAATAGGAACACTTTCGGATGGGACAACATATTAGTAAAGATTTTTCAGGATCTTCCAGTTTCTGCCTTAGATGCGTTGGCTGTTGGAAAAGGGGAGTACAGTTCAGATTAATATTTAGAACAAATTAAGACAGAATTTTATAAAAAAAAAATTAGGTTAATAAACCGTTATAAAGGTTGTAGTATATATTTATAATTGTGAAGTTGAACATAATAAACTCAAAAACAACTTTTTAAAGATAGTGGAACAATTTTATTGAAAACCCGCACTTCCATATTAAGGAGCCTTATGATCTGAACCCGTCATAATAGAATAAAATTATCTTGTCTAGCGCATTCATCAAAAGTCACACTCCTAAAATAGAAGTTGAATTATAAACTAATATTATGTTAAGGTTGTTAAAAAATGTTTATTGCTAAACTTGAAAGACTTTTAAATTTGCTGCGGAAAGGCAGAAAATATTCCAAAAAAGCATATTTATTATTATATCCTATATCAATGATTTATTTTCTGGAAATACTCTATTTTATTTTTAACTAATCTTTTATTGTTTTTTTTCTAGGTGCCAAAAAGCACAGAAGATCACCTTCACACTATAACCTCAAATATGGAAGAGAAAATTCACCTCCTGATTCACCCGTCAAGGAATCAACTGCGCTCTCTATTCCTACTACCGATTCCTTTACAAAAGAAGGACTTGAGGTAATAATATTATACGTATTAAGTAAATATTATTTATTTAAAATTTATTTACAAATCCATAAATTTTTTCGTGAATATTGTTGAAACGTTAACTTTCTTGCGAAGAAGAAGTACCTATATATTTCAGATGGATGAATAAGGATAGCGTATGTGTACTTATTTGTTGTATTTTGTGAAAAAAATATTTATTCAAAGTAAAGAAGTCTAAGAGTTTAAACTTATTATTAATATCACAGTACTAACTTCTATTCCTTCTTCTAAATTTGAGCTAAACCAATAAATTTGAAAATTCCTTGCGTTGACGTTAAATAGTGACAATGCGCTGATGTAAACAAGTTAAAAGATAATTCTTGTTTGGCATAACTAACCACACCTTTTTTGATTTTTCTTGTGTGAAATGGTAATGTCAAGTAAATTTAAAATTGTATGTCTCTTGATCTTCAAAAATCATCTGCAAATGACGTCCTTTGAGGTGCATTTTCAAAATTCTGAATTAAAGAAATCAGACGGCGTCAGATCTGCACTATATTGCGGGTGATTTAGATCAAAGAAGTTACACCATGATATTTTTCATCATAATCATAGGTAACTTTGTTAAGGCGTTACATCATATACCTGCTATTGCTGTAGTGTACATCGGCATTTATTTAACAAGAATAACTCCTGCTAAGTCCCAAAAGATGGCGAGCATGAGAATCCCCGCTAAAGATTGTTTGGAGCGATATACCCAAATCTCACCATATGTCAGTATCTTTGAGAAAAGTTGAAGGTCTCATGATTTTAAGGAATTTCCATCTAAGTAATTTTTGTCCGGAAATCAAATGACAAGGTTATAACACTGACCTCTACTATGGACCCCTATTCTTATCGGATGCTAAAGCCAAAAAATGGCAAACCATGGGCGAAAAAATGCGTTTCTGCACATCGGGCGCCAGTCATATTTTTGGACGTTGATCAGATAAGGGCATGCGCATAAGCGACTTCCTATTATCGATCGGTTGTTTCGTAGCGCCATCCGTAAACAGCACAGTATCGGCTCAACGCCATTTTTGTGTTAATTTTTGCTTTGTGAGTTGCATGGGATTTAAAAGGATTTATAGCGTTTTAAGTGATTTATTTTATTCGTTTTTACGTTTTTATTTAATATAATGGAATGTGTACATATTTAATTGGTTTTATTTTCCCTTTTCTCTATAGGGTAAAAAATAGTGTTGCTTTACAACGTTTTTGGATTTATAGTGTTTTCGTATAACATTAAATTTCCAAAACATGTAGTATGATATATTTTTAGCGCTTTCCAAATGATTACCAAAAGATAAACTGAACTTTTAAGCAATCAATTCTTTAAAAAAATCTGAAAATTCGCACCAAACCATAGAATAGTTTATTCTATCATATGAAAAAAGTACATTCTTCAATATGTCAAGAAATGATACAATTTCTCCATCTATTACATTACTTACATAAATAAAAACATACATCCTCAAAATGAAGTTGTAATATTTTAAAACATACATATATAACTTACAATAATTATAATGCATTATTATTTTGTTATATACATAAAATATTTCAGTACAAGGTTTATATTTTAGCCAGAATCGGCTATTGGCTCTATAATTTCTAAGGTCTGTTTGAATTATTTTTTCAAATTGCCAACGACTTTTTTCCAGTTGCTAATTTGCACAATGTCCATATTCTTGCATAACTTCATCCACCTTATATTTAACCGATGTTTCCACCCAGCTCAAATGTTTTTTTTTGTTCTGCAGCCATTCTATGATTTATTATTTTGTATGTCTGAAGATTGAGAACATGACGTTAAAAACCGTTGTTCATTATTAATACTGGTTTTGGAAGTAAATTCAGATTAGTTATGTCCGTACTCTTTTTACGAAATTGTCATGACTCATGTTGTCATGGCAATCCCCACTTTGAAATCGTCAAATTAAAAATTCATTAATATGTTAACAAAAGCAAAATATTACGAAAGAAGTTAGACAAATGTGAATTTCTTTTGTTGGTATATTTTTTTATTCACCCCCAGCAATAACCTTATTCATTTATTTTATTTCAAATAACATTTTCATCATTTTGTCGAAAAAATTAATGCGATAAGAAAATATATGTTCCGTTCACCATTACGGCAGGAAAATATTATTATATAAAATTATTTTTAAATCCTGCATATCCGTTGACAAACCCATTTCGTATCAATATTTTCTTAAAAAATGAAAAAAAAAAAGATAAGGAAAAGAAGGTCATTATTTTTTAATAATTAGAGAATAAATTGCCGGACCTTAAAAATGTTAATTATTCACTCCCACCCTACAATCAGAAAGTTAACGCACACAGACGGAAACAATAGATTAGAAGAAGAAATGACTAAACTAACTCTCATCGGTAGACACAGACCGGATTATTCCCTTCTGCTTCAGATATTATTTGTGCCCATATGATCTGACTCCCAGAACAAGAAAGTTACATGAGACCGACTTCTTTACTAAAGATTGCAACTTTGATAACTTGCTTCATTTAGACACCATTTATGACTAATTGAACTAACTAAATAGATTTTCGAAGTTCGGTCCTGTCGATGGTCACCTGATCATTTTGTAGTGCGCATGCCGACATCTGTTCTAGGATGTTTACATTTTATTGTCGTAAATTTGCCGTTTTTGGGATTAAACTTTGCGGATCTATAAATATTTTATCTATGGGTTATAAGGGTACCTATTGTCTACGAAACTATAAAAATTTATCTATTACTTATCTGTTGTAATTATTTTTAGGTAGATCCTGTTTTTCACAAAGAGTTCCTGGCCTGGCGTCAAAATCCAGTCCTGGACAAATCAGATCCTTTCGTGAATAGGACGTATCAAGAAGATATTAATATGTGCCTGAATTTTAGCAATAAAGAACTCTCTGAAAAAGTCGTTAGTGCCGTAGAAACCGGAACGGTGCTTGTTGAGGCTGTTGGTGATAAAACGAAAGCAATGTTTCCTAAGTAAGTTTGAAAAAATATTTATTGTTGCGTTTCTTACTGGACAGTCTTTATGAAGGATTTCCTTTTTGAATACATAAACTATATATTCTTGATTATATAAATAACCTTTATTCAAATATAAAGTTTACCATAGAAACAGTGAAACAAACAGTTTGATATGTTTTATCATTTAACTATTAAAAATCAAATAATAAACATAATTCTTCAGTTTTTCATAAACCTTCGTGTTCATATACTATTAGGCATAGTAATTCATGCTATCTTTTTCACAATATGATTCATCTGAAGAACTTACAGGGGAACTTTAAATTTTAAATGAAATTAATGTTTTGCTTAATACATAAGTGTAACTATGGAATGTTTTTTTCAGAACCTGTGCTCTACTTCAAGTTCCAAGGTTGTGCTTCTATCGCATGAACATTGGTGAGACTGATTCTTGGTATTGCATATCACAAATTTGTAGAAATAGGGTAAGTTCGTATAACAGAAATAACAAAAAATAACTATTGAAAATTAATAATTGAATAATAGTTGAATCTGAATAATTTAAAATGTTTCGTATTTTTTAAATGTGGTGAAGAGAAAAATATAATTAAAAATAGATATCGGATTTCAATAACAGATAACGCACAACACAGGGACGGAATTAGGCGATCGTGCAAATACATGTAGTGTGTAAGACTATAAAAATAGAGGAAAATGTAAGTTTGGATCAGGTAATTTGAATGATACACTCTACTAAATTATAATGAAAATTACAGTACTTTATTTTAGATAATTCATCGGTAATCGAGTCTCTATATATGCTCTTGAAACTTCGAGATAATCAATATAAAAATGCACCATTTAAAATTGGCCATATCGTAAGAACATTAGTTAGTGTGACATAATCATATATAACTAAAAAACCTTTTTATATATTGTTCTTAAAAATGAATATACGAAGTTTGTCCCAAAGTATCGAGCCTGCAGTCATATCTCCGCGTCAAAACTTCCTAGCGACCTCTGTGGGACATGGGCGTCACCAGTAAGTCTTCACGAACTCGTTGGTGTGCGCAGTTACCGACTGGACGTGTTAGTTCGTGAACGGTGTGCGTTTGTTTACAGTGTCTTTTTTTTGTTCGTCGCATTTTGTTATTGCAAAAAATGACGGAAAAATTACATCAACGAATTTGCATCAAGTTTTGCTTTAAGCTTGAAAAAGCTTGCTCGGAAACAATATGATGAATAAGGCATTTAGAGAAAGCGACAGTCTTCACAGTGGAAGCATTCTGAATCGCCAAGACCAAAAAAAGCACGTTAAAGTCGGAGCAAAGTGAAGACAATGTTGACTGTTTTCTTTGATTATGAAGGTGTTGTGCGCCGCAAATATGCTCCGAGAGGTCACACGAACACTAAAGAATACTACGTTGAAGTATTGAAAAGATTGCGTGACGCAGTCAGAAGAAAACGGCCACAGTTTTGAACAAACAGTGATTGGCTGCTTCACCACGACAATGCGCCAGCGCATTCATCGAACCTTGTGCAGCAATATTTAACAAAGCACCAAGTCGTACAGTTTCGCCAGCCTCCGTATAGTCCCGATGCAGCTCGTTGCGACTTTTGGCTCATTCCCAGATTAAAAATGCCGCTCAAAGGACACGGCTTCGATCACAAAGAGACGGTTGAAACTAATGCGATGAATGCACTTGAAGGCAATTCCGAAAACTGACTTCTAGGACTGCTTTAGGAAGTGGAAACACCGCTGGGAACGTATTATTTAATTAAAGGGAGACTACTTTGAAGGATGTCACTCACCTGATGATAAAGAATAACACCAATGCGGAGATATGAAGGTAGGTTCGATACTATGCTATGAATGATGAAGGAATTATACGTTAGTCTGAAGAGGTGAGTTCAACATGGGAAAAATTATTCCTGGCATCATTCCGGAATAATTTATTCAGAAAATAAAACATCCTCCCGCTACAGAAGGCTCTATATCTAATTTGGCTGGAGTATTATATTCAAGTACAAGCGTGGCAGGTGTTGTTTTCGCGTTGCTTATTAGCACTAACTCTTAAAGGTTATCTAATGCGTTAGATGCTGTGAATACTATCACAGATTTAGTGATTCAATCTGAGGTACTACTGACACTGACATGGACATTTTCTTGGAGTATAAGCACTGTTGTCCAATTCTCACTTCCTGTAATATCTACTCTCATGTGAGAGGGTCTAGTTAACGTCAAAAAGTCAGGAGTAAAGTAGGAGGCGTACAAAAGAGCATTGAATCGCGCATGATATTTTTTGCTACGATTATATCCGATGAATTACCTTAATTCACACTCTATTGAGAGTGAAAATTAATTATCAGCAACTGTTAACCTAAATGTGTAAAAAAAATTCTCATAATATTTTATTATGAATATTTCTCTTCAGACGGAATCCTTCAGTGTAATCAGTTATTGACATCCGATATCTAAAAAATAGTTCAGTTATTGACCATAACTTTCTTCTTTTCAGATAATAGCTGTCTGTGATTTTTTAAATTACCTTAAATATATTCAACGTGGATTAGTGAAAAGTTCTGGTAAGTATTTTCCAAAAAAAAAAATCATTGTTGTGTTTGATTTACATTACGCGACGAAGCTTTATATTAAATATTCAATAACAAATAGAAATATTGCGGTGATTTGAAAATTGCTTGACGGGCTTTGGAAGCTTGGTTTTCTTTTATATACCAACTATTTATAGCAATTTTTTCTCATTATTTCGCTTTGGGAATGGCACTTTTTTGAAGTCAATATTTTTTTTCTCCATTTTTAACCTACTAGCAATAAAACTAACTTGAAAATAATTTTAAGTGCCCCATTTCGACAATGCCTTAGATCGTGGTAAAAACGTCATTAAAATAGCCCACTTTTATTATTTACCCTAAAAATTATTTCTATAGGCCAGATAATTTTTGGTGGTGATTATATAAATATACTTCATATTGTCATACTTCAGCTTTAGAACAAAATGTTTCCTACGTTATTTATTAATATATTGCATTTTAACAAATTTGCATTTCTAAACTAATTCAATTTTTCCCCTATATTTTTTGTTTTCTTCTCTTCTCCGCATTATACATTTTATTTTAATATTGACACTAAAAGAATATCAATATTTTCCGGTTAGTAGTCCCGGAAGGAAAATCTAACGACATGTCATTTTGGGCCAAGGTAAAATATAAATAACAGAGGTATTTTATAGCTAATATGTTCTCAGCCAAAAAGGCTTTGGATTTCGAATAATGTTTATTTATTATGATGTTTTTAATACTCTTTTACTGATCAACAGATTTGCAAGGTTAAAACAAGACATTTTTTAATCATTTAATTCTCCATCTGTTATAATGTGGATCATCTAAAAGTTCAATTTTACATTGATAACTAGAACAAATCATGTGAGTTGTTCGTAGTCTAGATGTGACTTCATCTCTTTGTTTTGATTATTTAAGCATGGTTAGGTTTAATATTGCGAAAGTATATACCACTGTTAATTGATTCGTTTTAAATTTATCAGTCCTTTAACATATTGTCTTTTATTACCCTATAAAAGTCTTCTTAAACCGTCATTAGTCGCTTCTTTTGCCAGTTTATTTACAATTCCATTTTCTCTAATTCTAATGTGTTCCCAACTAACTACCGTTATTCCTTGAGTTAATTTTCGGTAGTTTAATTTTACTAAAATATAGGGTGATCCATTTTAAAAGACGCACGCAAATAACTGTAGTGGGAAGGGCTAAATCAAAAAAAGTGTAGGAATAAAAGTTTTTTATTTTCGAACTGGAAATCAAATAGTGATCTTCACTCATAGAGGTCATTTGAAGGTTAAGAGACGTCAACTGTGTCAATGTCAAAATAATGTTTTTTTTTTAAGTATTTAAGATAAATGTAGCGTGTGAAGTTTGCACACTATGACTTGGAATATTGGAGGTTTGAAGTACAACAAATTTTTTTGAGTATTCTTGTTTAAAAAGAGATTATTTAGGATTCACGACAAGGACCTAGGATGGCTTTTTAGGTCCTATTTTGGGTCCTCTCCATGGACGAAAAATACTGGCCGAGACGAAAAGTAGATGAATACTAATTAGCATATTTTACTCTTTTATGATGAGTAGGAACACCCCTTTTTTCATCTATTATGAACATATTGGTCGATCAAGGTATAAATAATGGTTTGAGGAATAGCTGCAAAACAAAGAAATAATTTTACATGTCACTGAATTAAATGTTAAATTTCTCCATGATTATCAGTCAATTTTGATATCATCTCTTTTAAATTTTTGATTTGAAAGAACTAGTATTATGCGTACGCAGGGATCTTTGATATAAAGCCGAGACCATTTTGCTATGACTTTTACTTTCATTTTTGAAGCAGGCTCATTCTTTGAGATTTTGGGGTTTAAAATAGTTAAATTATTCTGGCAATTGAGATTGGTTATTTAGTTACCTTATCTTTTATCTTTTTTGCTGTTTATCGAGTTATTTTTACTAAAATAAACCTGAACACAGGAATTTAGCAGTTCTGCACGTTTCTATGAAATAACTCTTTTAACCCCACGTAAGAACTCAGAGTAAGATCCATTAATTGCAATTTTCTATAGATATTTGATTTATTAAGTTCTGAGCTCAAAATTAATCCTTAACGAGTGAGTTTAATGGGTTTAAAAGTTTAATTTTGGATTTTAATATATGTGTTTCTTTTGTTGTATAATCTAATTATATTATAAATTATAGTATCTATTTTATTCATTTTCATACATGAAATATTTAAGTTTACATTTTCCTATGAGCCTTTAATGTCAAGAAATTCAAAAGAAGAAGCATATATTCTTCTTCTTCTTCAAGTGCCATCTCCGCTGCGAAGGTTGGCTATCATCATGGCAATTCTAACCCTAGAAGCTGCCGCCCGGAACAGTTGAACAGAACTGCAAGAAAACCATTCTCTGAGGTTCCTCAGCCAAGACATCCTTCTCCTCCCGATGCTGCGCCTGCCCTGAATCTTCCCCTGCATAATCAATTGGAGCAATTGGTATTTATTGCCTCTTGTAATATGGCCCAAGTACTGAAGCTTTCTTATTTTAACAGTCAGTGTTACCTCTTTTTGTTTGTTCATCCTGTCAAGTACTTCTTGATTAGTTGTTCTATCCTTCCAGGAGATTTTCAAGATTCTACGATACGCCCACATCTCAAATGCTTCCAATTTATTCATACACTGTTTGTTCAGCGTCCACGCCTCCACACCATACAACAAGACCGAAAAAACATAACACTTAAGCAATCGCACTTTCAATTTTAAGCTTAGATTTCGGCTACAAAATATTTGTTTCATATTGTTAAACGCACTTCGGGCTTTCTCTATTCTTATTCTTATTTCCCGTGTATATTCATTTGACTCGTTAATATTTACTCCTAGATAGTTGTAGTTTCGTGCTCGTTCTATTCGCTCGTTGTTTCCATATAGGTTGATATTGTCGATATGTTTCTTCGTAATTATCATGAATTTAGTTTTCTTTGTATTCAGTGACAAACCAAATTCCTCGCTTGTTTCTATTACTTTATCTAATAGTCTCTGGAGATCTTCGATACTTTCTGCCATGAGTACCGTGTCATCAGCGTATCGTATATTACAAATAGGATGACCGTTGATCTTTACACCGGCTGATTCGTTCTCCAGGGCTTTCTTAATTATTTCTTCCGAGTAGAGATTGAATAACGTTGGCGACAACACACAGCCCTGTCTTACACCTCTTTTTATCTTTATTTTTTCTGATTCGGAGCCATTAATGCGCACTGTAGCTTCTTGATTGTAGTATAGGTTGGTTATTATTCTAATGTCACTTGAGTCAATTCCTTTATTTCTGAGTAATTGCAACAATGTCTCATGTTGAACTGTATCAAACGCCTTGTTGTAGTCCAAGAAACAGACAAACACGTCTTGGTTTACATCCAGACATCGCTGTATTACGACATTAAAAGCAAATAGTGCTTCTCTAGTTCCTAGTCCGTTTCTAAATCCGAATTGTGTCTGTCCGATTTCTGTTTCTAATTTCTTGTATATTCTACCATGAATGATCTTTAAGAATATTTTCATCATATGACACATAAGACTGATGGTCCGATGTTCGGAGCATTGCTTCGCGTTTGGCTTTTTAGGTAAAGTTATTATTGTTGTTAGTAGCCATTCTTTCGGTATTATACCAGATTTATAAATGCTATTAAATAGTTCCACAATCATTTCTAAATTACGTCCCTCAATGAGTTTGATTATTTCTGTTGGTAACTCATCTGGACCTGTAGCTTTCCCAGTCTTCATTCTTTTTATCGTGTGTTCCACTTCTTCACTTGTTATTTCTGGTCCTGTGTCACTGCTGATATATTCGTTTTCTACCTCATTGCGTTGATCGTTATACAGATGCTCTATGTATTCTTTCCAGACTCTCAATTTTTCTTCTGTGTCCATAATTATGTTTCCTCTTTCGTCCATCAATACGTTGTGTCTACTGTCTTGCCTTTTTGTTAATTCTTTAATTTTCTTGTGTGTATTAAAGCTGTCGTGCTTATTTTGTAGTTGTTCAATTTCTTCACATTTTTCCCCGAACCATTTTTCCTTAGCTGAACGTATCTTCGAGCGAATTTCCTTCTGCAGTTCTTTATACTTCTGTTTGTCTTTGTTTTTATGTTTCCTTCTTTCGTTCATCAAGTTCAGTATTTCGTTTGTCATCCATTCCTTCTTATATACCTCTCTTAAGTAGATGTTCTTCAGATGGCTTCTTTAACGCTGTTTTAAGTTTGACCCAGTTGTCGTTGATATTATCTGGTGTATATTGTATTGTGGTCTGTATCGTTCTCAGTGTTTCGTCAATTTCCTTTACGATCTGTTCTTTTACTTCTGAATCTCTTAGTTTATTGAGATCAACTGCTTTTTTGGATGTTATGTTGCTAATTCTTTTTAGTTTTATTCTCATGTTCGCAATTAGTGGATTATGATTAGACGATACGTCTGCTCCAGGGTATGTCTTAATTGATGTTATGCTATTTCTGTATCTCTCATTGATCAATAGATAGTCTATCTGGTTTCTGACTGTGTGATGTTCTGTATCCTGTGGAGACTTCCATGTGTATAAACGCCTATTAGGTAGTTCGAAAAAGGTGTTTGTCACCACGGTTTTATTTTCTTGGCAGAATTGTACCAGTCTCTCACCTCTTTCATTCATATCTCCCAATCCGAAGTTACCAACCAGATTATCTATCTTTCCTTTCCCAATTTTAGCATTGAAATCACCCATTATTATTGTGATGTCCCTTGTTATGGTTAGTTTTAATGCCTCGTCTATTTGTTCATAGAATGATTCCACTTCTTGTTCTTCTTTGTCCGATGTTGGTGCATACACCTGTATTATATTAATTTTTCTGATGTTAGTGCTTAGCTGTAACATCATAACACGATCAGACAAGGGGAGAAAGTTCAGGACATGTCGAGAGACACACTTGTTTACCATTATAGCCACTCCGTTTCGGTGCTGAGTGTCCTGAGAGTCCTGGCTACCAGAATAGTATATTATATGATCTTTAATGTGACAGTTTCCATTTCCTGGCCATCGGGTTTCGCTTATACCCAGAACGCCGATATTCATTCTTTGCATTTCTTGAACAATGTTGTGTGCTTTTCCTGGTTCGTACATGCTTGTAACATTCCATGTTCCGATTCTCAATATTTCGTTGTTAATATTTTGACAAGGATTTCGCTGGCTGACGACCCGAAAAGCCTTGCCACTTCTCTTGCCGGATCTTGGCCTCCGACAACCATGATCAGTAAGGTTATGATCGCAGTATTTCATGTCATGATGACTGTACTAGAGATATCCTATGGATCTTTAATGTAGTGGTTTCTCGTTGCCTGCTACATCCCACTGCCGTTGACTAATACATTAGTTCCTCCGCCTTTGAGATCGATTTCTCAATCTCAGGACAATGAGTTGCCCTATCACTTACCAATTCGTCCACCCGAAGCTGTTGATCGGTAAGTGGGGGACTACTTATTCCGGTAGTCACTCGGTCGCCATTGCCTCGTTAGTTAAATAACAGGGTGTACCATACAACTTTCGCTGTACTTCGTGAAGGTGAGGTTGGCATTTGTGTACGAGAGGCTATATATATATATCGCGCGTCATACACCTTACACCCCAGCATATATTCAGTTTCTCCTAAAACCTTTTTGGCAATATTGATGTAATACTGCCATGAATCCATGGTAAACAAGAGTAATAGAAAATAATATTATTTATATACTCGTTAAAAGACTAAGATGTTAATTTTTTTGTTTCAGCTCATGATGTCTACTGGGAGATAATAAGGCTTCGCAAAAACATGTCACTCGCTAGATTAGGCTTAGAAATAAGCACCTAGATATTAAGTGTTACTTTTTTGTCATTGGGTATTGTATTTATCTTGCAGTGCAAAAACCTTTACATTCAGATTCACATTTTTATTACAATAAAAAAACTTGAACACCTTTTTCAGTTGTAAGTTCACACATTTTTGCTTGGGAACACACGATGCGCTTGTGCTTGGCTAGTAGACAAGTATTCAATATTAAGTCAAAAAATATCAAAATACTTGAAGTGCTCGAAGCTCCAGGTATTTATTATATTAGTAAAGAAAAATTAGAATCTGTGATGTTAAACGATACTTAATTTTACACAGGGTATTATAAAAATGGCTTATTGAGGCTCTCTTTTTAATATAAAAGGTGGTTAAAGTTTTAAGAAGTAATATGAAAACTTAACGTGTGAAAATATCAATGAAATCTTTTGTGCTGGTGGTTCAAGTACTCCATATACTTTAAAATTTTGGCTATTAAATGGGAACATAAAAAGACGAAGAAACCTTTAAAAAATGATATTTTTGAGATCTCGTACCTTTAAAATGTTTAGGGATTTATTTCAAACACTATGAAAAATATTTAAATGAATAAAAATTTAATTTAGCTTTGTAACGTGGAAAAAAATTGTTACTTTTCAAACTTTTCATAACATCATACTTTGCAACTTGCACGATAAATACGGTAACTTTTTTTTACTAATGTGCCAAAATTATTCCACATTAATGATAATTATATAATTTTTAAGATCTGACCTGTTATTTGATGCCAAAGAAGATTATTAGTTTAAGAGATGCTTGTACATATATTTTAAATTAATTAATTTTATTTTGTATCTTTATGTTCTAAAATTGTTTTCCTTTTTATTTTTTAAAAGTTTTACCTAAATATATGTACTATAGAATTAGCAAGAAAGAGAAATTTTTATTCTGTATTATCATTAGTAATATAAATACTTTAATTAAAAAATCTATGATTCTTAACAGTTGTTTTGTAGGCAACTTGTCTTGATGATTTTATCTTTGTAAATATTTTGCAAACAGATGCGATAGGGCGTTTCAAACATGTTTAACAAGAATAACGATCCTTTTAATTTTTATCGTTATTTTTGCTAGAACTTTAAAACTATTTGGACAATATTTAATTAATGGTAATCATGTAAAAAGCTTTACTTTACGACTGTACCTAGACTATATATGACTTCTCTTTTTTAATACTTTAATGACAGACATCTGTTATTGATTTTTAACTCTTAAAAACTATTAATTACTGTGATTCAATTTATAACGAGAATTGGTATATTAATATATACAAATTAAGTCATTGTTCGCTAAATAAATTTATATCCTTATTGTCTACAGAAAGTAACCTCTATTTCGACATTATTACCACTGTTCTGAAACTTTGTGAATGGCTTCATTTTGACGAGTCTGACAACTTTTTTAAATGCGTGAATTTTCTTATACGCTGCGTTAAAAAATTAAACTTGTACGACCAACACTTTCTTTCGCAGTTAAATTGTAGGATATTTTAATTCAGAACAAGAAATAAAGTTGTCCGACAAAAATAATGCTTAGATCGCCTGTAATATGTCAAAATAACGTGCATATGTTTATTTTATTACCAATCAGCTGATTTTTGCACAGTTGTTTAATTAGGTTTCGTACAATTCAGTGGTTATACTGTCCGATAAATTTTATGGGTTATTTTTCCAGTCCGATGCTCGGAAATTGTCAATTTTCCGAGGATGTTTTACTGATATTCACAAAGCTAATTTTTTGTTTTTTTTTCACTCAAAGTGAAGCATAACATATACACGAATATGTGTCTGACAATATAAGTACTGCATATTTATCAAAAATGAAGAAAACATAATTTAGAAATTGTCAATGTGACTGCATTCAGGCACGGATCCAAGGGGGGGGCGATTACCTCCCTCCCCAACAGCTTTGAGTTCAGAAAAATAGACCTGACTCTGTCTTTTACACTAGAAATGGGAACGCTGCTGGCGTCTCCCCCCCCCCATCGACAACTTTATTTCGCTTGTCATACTGTACTTTTATTCACCACCCCCCTCAAAGAAAGAGGCTGGATCCGCCCCTGACTGGGGTTTAATCGAAACAGTTGATAATTGATATCAAGATTGGTAGCAATGATCCATGACGTCGCAGTACAGTATTATAGTTTATAAATCTGCATTTATAATGAAAAAATTGTGTTGTAGTCGTAGAAAAGTTTATTGTTCAAAATGTACAGCCCTCAAATAAATATCGTTTAAGAAAGTCTTTGTTTTATTTAACCAAGTAAAAATGTGCTACGTGCTGTATGTTCGAGCTAATTTTTAAAACAGATAGATAATTTTATTTCATTACTTTGTGTATAAAATATTCAGTAGTAGTAGATCATATTTATATCGCAAGAATAATAAGGGTAAAAAATGTGAAGTATATTAAAGCAAACATTAAACCAAGTTAAAATTTAAAAAAAAATTGCTAACCATATACTTCAGATGAAGTCTTCTGGTACTCATCAACCGAATAGAATAGAAATAAGAATAAATAAATATTAAAGTATTAATATAACAATCAGCGAAAGATTATATGCACTAGGCAAGCACCTATAAGTAGACGGGAATCCACCCTCGATATTCCTAATCAGGGGATCAAAATACATTTAGAAAACTTTGGTGGAGTCATGTTTCTTCATCTGTTACGGAAATCCACGGGATTCAGGACTATTGATAGAATTTTTACTTCAAAGACCTCAAGAACATTTATTAATTGTATTTAATGTGTATATATATATATATATATATATATATATATATATATATATATATATATATATATATATATATATATATATATATATATATATATATATATTATATATATTTTTGTCATATTATTCAACATCTTACCGCCATCATCCGGTCAGATTTAACTTCAAATAAGAGATCCGAACATAAATAAGTACGACGACGGGTGTCTGGGAATGTGTCATTCGGAACCCCACTGACGAGTTCTACGGCTGGCACCGGGACGAAACACCCAAAAGAATTTTTCCACGAAGCGAAAATTAGAGCCGCCAGGGGCCGGCCTAACTGTGACATGGTGGCATCTCTGGTGAGGACGACTGCAACGGGTCATAGAGTCTCGATATTCGTATGGTGGGGGGGGGGGGATGGTACTACCGGATCGGCCTTGATAAGTACTTTCGGTATCACTGTGTGATGGAGGGATGAAAGTGTGGATCGGCCTCGATACGCAGAGACGTAAATGACAGGGGTGCGATGCATTACCCGGACGGCCCTGATAGGA
Organism: Diaprepes abbreviatus; assembly: GCA_034092305.1. Taxonomy (NCBI): domain Eukaryota; kingdom Metazoa; phylum Arthropoda; class Insecta; order Coleoptera; family Curculionidae; genus Diaprepes; species Diaprepes abbreviatus. The sequence goes on from JASJET010000116.1 coordinate 1,144,990, forward strand.
TATCCGAAAAGTAACTTAAATGCTAGGGGTGAAAGGTGCCCGACGGTCCTGATGAAGTCTAAGATATATATGATCCCTGCATGGAAAGACATTAAGCTAATGCTGAGCGAGCCCACGACAGATGTGACAAAGACGACGTTGAATAATACGTAATTCGGGGTGTTTGTCCCCGCAGTTCCTGGGCATCCAACGTTCGGTGTTCGTTCGAGATTAGGACTTATGAAATCTCAAAGAATGACGAAGTTATCTGGCCTAAAGGGGGGGGGGGAGGTGTCGTATTATTCAACATCTTCCTCCATCCTCCGGTCAGATTTAACTTCAAATAAGAGATCCGAACATAAATAAGTACGACGACGGGTGTCTGGGAAGGTGTCAGTCGGAATCCCACTGACGAGTCCTACGACTGGCACCATATAAATGTTGTATTTGAAAGAAATTTAACTTCGTCTTAATTACTTTATTTTGATTTTAATTAATTGACTGGGTTTAAGTAATTAATAAAATTAGAACGCTGATCGATCTAATATAAATAATATAGTCATAGTCAGAAAATTTTAACTTCACAAGCTTTTTATTCTGTAGAGCATTTCCTGACTTTTAATTAATGTGTTGTTTATATTTTGTTTCATTTTAATTTTTTTGGCTTTTTTATTCATATATAGTGTTGTTGGTATTTTTTATAATTAGTTATTATTTTAACATTTTATGTCTGTGAATTAATTGATGAGTAAAGTACCTCCATAGACTTAGCCAGACTCTCGCATTCCCTCCAGGGGAACATTGACTTTATCTCAGATACAATCAAATACTTCGATCATACCATACATTTAAACAACAATAGATTTGTTTGGAGGCTGTTTATGGTCGGTGGGGTAGACGCTTTTTTGATGTTTGACAGACATAAATATGTTTACTTATCGTGTCTTTCAGTTTAATTGCTTGTCGTGACTTTTTTCGGTTATTTTAAGTGTTAGAAATTACTATAAACGCGAAATTTACAATTAATATTAACAAAAAGAGGATTTAAAAACTTATTTTTATAGTAATTTAGGCAACCATATATGCATACTTTTATATATTCAGAATTGACGTACCGATTATCATGATACTTGTTTAGATAATGCAATTAGAAAACGAAATCTGTATGGGTGTACCAAGAAATTAAATATCTAGTGTTTATCAACACTTTTTCAAATATAAATAAAAATATTATTACCTAATTTAGCGTTCAAACAACCGGGCCCTAGTTCTGACGTTATGCTAATTCTACAGGGGTATGTTCGAAGGTCAAATATCACAATAATGGTGCTCTGTAGGGTTCTCTCCGTGTTGTCGGGCCCTACGTCATGTTACGGTCCTCTGCATTTCCCATAAACTTCCGAACATCTGGAGCAGTTCTAAGTAGCACTACCTTCTGCATAGCTTTATACAGGTGTACACTAAGGCCCAATTCTCTGATATTAAGACTTGTCGGTACTAGACAGGTTTTTGACAGAATTATGGGGATCATCAGGTTACTTATTTGCCACTGTCTGCGTATATATACCTCCAGATTTTGGCGATCGTCTCATTATGCTTATCTCTTAGATTCTACTAGTGTTGCTCGCTTGGATGTTTTATCTACTAGAATGAAGTCTGGTCTGTCAGTTTAACTACATGATCCTAAAGCATAGTTCCATCTAAGTACAGGTTGAACCCGTTGTGCTTCAATATAGGTTCCAGACTATATGATACTGTATTATCCCATATACTTAACCAAACGGCTTTTGCAATCCTTTCAGGTAACACTCGCTCATTCCAGATATACTCAGAGATCGTAAGGGTGAAGCTCTATAGAGGGACCTTTGCATGCTGTCGGGCCCCCGATATTATGATCTTCTGAATTTCCTATAAACTTCCGAACAGCTCAAGCGGTTCCAAGTAGCACTGCCCTTATCATGGCCTTATATAGGTGTTTGCTAAAGTCCTATCCCTTAATAATAAGTAAAAGACTCTTCAGTACTACGGTGGTTATTAATAAAATTATGGGAATAGTTCGAATGTTACTCATTCCCCACTGACTGTGTATTTGTACCTTCAGATCTTTGTATTTGGCGATCTCTTTATGTTTGTCTTTTAGATTGTTGTTGTTGGGCGATGACAACTTCTATTAGTGTTGTTCGATTGAATGTTTTATCTATTAAAATGAGGTATTTGCTTTGCAGACTTTCTACGTCCATCCTGTTCCATTCAGAATTTCAAGAGAGTTAGTGAGGGCAGAGCAATCATAGGTGTTGAGTGCCTTAAATAGATTTTTACTGTTTAGGTAGGTTCGCAGTACCTGCCCCACCCGTTTTACGACTTCGTTGGTTAATTCGTTCCTCATAGTTCATTGGTTAATTCTTTGCGTCTGTTTCATGCCCAAGTATTTATAGGTCTGTTCTGCCTGATGAAGTATTATCTAAGATTTACAAGCCCAACGGCTTCGCACTCCCTCCAGGGAATATTGACTCATACCAGGAATACATAGATACCAAAAGTATGAAGCTCTGTGGGAACCCTTTCCGTGTTATCGGGTCCTAGGTAACGTGCTCTGCTGTATTTCCTACAAACTTTCGGACAGTTCGCGCGGCTGCAAGGAGAATTGCTTTCTGCATCGGTTTATACAGATGCTCACTAAGGCCCAGTCCCTTGGTATCACTCGAGTTGTTGACAGTATTATGGGGATCATTTGGACGCTGTTCATTGCCCATTGTCTTTGGATTTGTACCTCCAGATCTCTGTATTTGGCGATCTTCTCGTTGTATTTTGGCCTTAGGTTGTTGTTGTTAGGTACAGCAATGTCAGTTAGTGTAGTTCGCCTAGAAATTTTATCTGTTAGTATAATGTCTGGTCTATTATGAGTAACTGTCTGATCCGTAAGAAACGTTTGATCCCAATATAACTTGAACTCGTTGTTCTTAAGGATAGGCTCCAGATTGTTTTTGTAATAAGGTATTTTTCCTATCTGCAATAGGTTTAACTTATCTGCTAACTTTTGGTGAAGTACCTTAGCGGCTGAGTCATGTCCTTCCTTATACTTAGTTGTGGAAAATGCTTGGCATCCTTCAGTTACAGTTACATTGGTCGTTTTCTATTGAGGGATCTCTGATGATAAACTTCCGATAGTTTTTCGTCGGAATCACCTGGTTTTGGATTGCTAACAAAAAGCCCTAAGTTTCCGGAGATATGTCTCCTGAAATCAATCAGTAGTTTGACGCCGAGTTGTTGACATTGTCCTGATTGACCTCATTTAGATGCCGTCCAGGAAGTGGTTTCTGTAATCAGGTTTGTAATTTCCCTTGGTCTGTTTGGTGGTGAGAAGTAATATCCTGTTTCTTCAGCTGTAGTAGCGTTGAATCGTCTGCATCGCATATTGCTCGATGTAGTGTGGAAGAGTCCGCTAACCTATGGAAATATGAACGTAAGTTTATTATTTGTTGGTTGAGCTGTTTACCAATATCCACCAATCCTCTTCCTCCTTGGTGTCTTGGAAGCATTGTACGTTCAATAGCACTCCGAGGGTGATGTTTTTGTGCTTTTGTTAGGAGTGTCCTTATTTTTCTTTGCAGGTTTTGGATGTCCGTCCTGCTCCACTTTACAATTCCAAAAGAGTAGCTCAGCGCAGAGCAAGCATACGTGTTGAGCGCCTTAAAAAAATTTCTACTATTTAAATTAGTTCGTAATACCCGCCTTACCCTCCTGACAAATTCGGCCTTCATAGTACCATGGTCAATTCTTTTAGCCTGTTTCATACCTAGATATTTGTATGTTTGGTCTGCTTCCATTGCAGCTATAGTTTCACCGTTCTGCATTTCAAAAGCCCCCGGTTGTATCTTCCCTTTAACGATGTTCAAAATACGGCACTTGTCAAGTCCAAATTGCATTCCGATACCCCCAGCGAACTCCTCTACAATTTCAAGCATTTGTTCCAATTGGTTTCTGGTAGCAGCCATCAGTTTAAGATCATCCATGTACAGAAGATGATTCAATCTTATTCCCTCTTCGTTGTTATTTGTTATACTAAAACCGTATCTGGTGGAGTTCAAACGGCGTGACAGTGGGTTCATTATATGGCAGAACCACAATGGACTTAGTGAATCGCCTTGAAATATTCCCCTTATTCTTATTATTATTACGGTCGGCGGGGAAGAGGCTTTTTTGATGTATGGCAGACACAAATATTTTGATTTAATTTTGCTTTCGGTTTTTTTGTTTGCCGTGACTGCTTTGAGTAATTTTGAGTGTTAAAAATTACTGCAAATGCCAAGTCTTTAATTAATATCAACAAAAAGAGGATTTATAGAAGTGTTTTAACGGTAAAGATTGTTAGATAATATTTACATATTGAAAATAATATAATAATTTAGACAACTAGAAATTTATAATTTTACTGTATTGCTCGATTACTTAATTCTTAATAGACGTACCGTTTAGTACATTCTACTAGTTTAAATACGGCGATATTCACTTTTCCAAATATAAATACAAATATTATTAGGTTATTTTGCAATCACACAGTGGCTCTAGTTCTGGCGACATGGTAATTGTACGGGGAATTAGTTGCATGAGAATGTAAAGATATTTTCAGCCGCCAAAACATATTGCTAGTGTAGTTTAAGAAAAAATCACAAGCATGCAAATTGAAAATGCTTTGGTTACACCAGTGATTAAGCGATGTTGAAAAATATTTGGTGTTCAGGTAACAAAATGTAATAAGCAAGAAAAACAACAAGCAATAAATGTTTTATTATAAAAAATATAAATGATAAATTAAAAAAATATACATACAAAAATACAATTTTGATAATTTTATAACACCCTAAACTTCACAAAATTCTGCTATTAGGTAGGATCCCACACAACCAAATGCTTTTTTGGGCAAGTCAGAAATCTTATCTTTAAATAATCGTAATCTCTAAAATTGAGTAAATCTACATCCGTGGATGTCAAAAATCATCAATAAAAGGAATTTAAATAAAGCAATATAAATAGTTTTCTTTTTTTAAAAAAATCAAGTTGCTAATTTATAGGCATTTCTAGCTAATTCAGAATTCATGCTTATTTTTTTTATTTATCCACGTGGGATAGTTTTTTTTTATTTAGATTTATTGTTACTAAAAAATTTAACTTTGACAGACTTCTGACTTACTCTTTATATATATATATATATATATATATATATATATATATATATATATATATATATATATATATATATATATATATATAAATAATGAGGTATGTGATGAAGAAAATCGTATTGAACAAGCTGGATTAGATGAAATTTTGTTTTTTTTTTGTATACACGATAGTTCAGTATTGATGTTTATTTATTTATCGACGGACAACACTGTCCATTTTACAATAACTAATTATAGAGCTAGAGTGAAACATAACAATGTGAAATCAATATCAAAGAAATTCAATTCACCCAGCCCATTAGCATATCCAGCCATCCTTGGTATAAAAGAATGGCTTGCATAATTTGTCCTGTAAAAAGGGCGGTGTAATATGTGGGAAGTATGAATACTCATGGGGGGGACCCTCAGATCAGCACACGATAGCAGGCGCTGCCAATCGGTTATACTGTTTATAATTTTAAAGATAATTTGTAAGCCTCTACCTTTTCTTCTATTAGCAAGGAGGAGCAAACTCAACTCGGAGTACCAATCAGCATAATCAAGATCAGCACCCCCGTTGAATTTCAAGTTAATATATCTGAGAAACCTTCTCTGTACCTGTTCGAGTCGGTGCACATGTGATCCATAGTGAGGGTTCCAAACACAAGAAGCGTACTCAAGGTGTGTTCGAACCAATGAGCAATAGAGTATTTTAAGGGACTTCACATTGGAAAGCTTCTTGGCATGACGTTTAATAAAACTTAACATCCTGAGGGACTTACTAACAACGTCAGCGATGTGAGGAACGAATGAAAGGGTGGAATCAAAAAGGACTCCCAGGTCCCGCACAGAATTAACGGAGGTCAGCGGCCTACCATCTAAGTGATAGTGAAAGTTCAGTCGATTTAGAAAACTTAATGAATTTACACTTATATTCAAACTCATTTCATTCACTCCGCACCAGATAACAAATCTATCAAGGTTTCCCTGAAGCTCCAAGCAGTCACTGTAAAGCTCCAAGCAGTGACTGTAACTGTCGATGACCTTATACACCTTCATGCCATTCGCGAAGAGTAAGAACTTGCTTGACTTAAAGCAGATGGATACATTATTAATGAATAAGTTGAACAATAATGGACCAATATGAGATCCCTGAGGGACCCCTGTAGACACTGATATCTAGAATAAAACAAAAATTATAAATATCTGAAAAGAGAATTCCATAACGTTTCTTTTGGATGGTCATGCTACTCACACTCAAAATCTGCAGCTTATCGACGAAGTACCTAAATATAGTGTAACTATTATTTATTTTCCGCCCCATACTCCCACAAGCTTCAGCCAGAAGACGTTGGTTTCATGCGGCCATTAAGTGTGTTTTATGATCAAGGTTATTGCATGGTTGAGATCAAACCCCGTCCAAGTTGTGACTCATTTCCAAATAGCTGAGCTTTTTGGGCAAGCATTCATTCGATCAGCACAATGTAAACTGCTTTGAATGCTTTAAAGGCTTGTGAAATGTCTCCTTTCAATGATGAAATCTTTGCTGCGGAGACCATTGATATTGCTCTAGATGCTGAAGAATAGCTTTAAAATGATTCAAGAGAATTGTCAGTGTCAAGATTACTTTTGGGACCAAGGCCTGTACTTTCGACAAGCTCAGATTCGATTATTTCAACTTTCACAATTTCATGTGATTAGCTCAAAACAAGTGTTACCTTACCCGCGCATGGCACAAAAACGCTAGAGACAGGTCTGTCGGCGAGGCAAAACAGCTGTTATTACTTCTTACTTGTACAAAACAGAATTAGAAGAGAGGCAACGAAACAAGAAACAGTCAGTAGAAGGGACGAAGCAGAACAAAACTATAAAAAAATTAAAAAGGAAAAGCCAAGGAAGCAGACGAAGAATTAGACACTCCAGATGGAAGACAGATAATGTTTATACTGTCAAGGTTTGTACCATGAGTCTAATGAAGGATGGGTCAATTGTCAAGTGGCAAGTGGGTACATTGAGGTTGTGCTGGAGAAGGAGATAACGACGATGAAGCAGTTCATGTATGCGCAGTTTGTGAAGATAATGACGACTAAACATTCTATATCCCATCTTGCCCAGGGGGGTGCCTCCTCTTAACCAATAGGTGGGATACCTTGGAGATCTCGTACGTTTTTTGTTTTTTAATTACTTTTGTGAGAAGAAGTTTAATTTTGAAACAAAAGTTCCTGATTTGTACAATCCAAAAATTGTTGTTTTGGCATGTTTCCTGAAGGTCCCCGTCGTACTCCCCGTTCCCCCAACTGTTACGTCTTTTAGGTTGAGTCACAAGAATAGGATTTTAAAATAGTAAGAACTATGTACTTCTCGCTTGTGGAGTCACATCTACGAAGCGGTGTTTCCTTCTAGGGAAACTCGAGACAGTATTTCTTGAAATCAGTTTTCATTTTTCAAAAGCAAGCTTTAAATTACATGTGTGGGGCCCAAGCCAGATATTCATGTCGACCCTTACAAAATATAAAATTTTGACATTTTTCATTCTGGAAACATTGTGTTCTATCTATGAAAGTTTGGCCACGCTAAAAATGCAATGTAGTTCGTATAATATTCTATAGATAGGAAACATACCGTTACATATTTCTCACTCTGCTCAGATAAAGAAATCTATATATTATATTGCCAAGATGTTTAACCTCTTGTATGATGATATAAAGTCGAAAAAACCATTTAGAAAATTTATACGTCCAGTAATATTATTATTGCTTCAAAAAGGCTATTAATTACCGGAATATTTTGTAAATATTCTACCTTGCTTTATTTTGCTTCACTTTTTTTTAATATTTTTATTTGTATGTATTTAATTTATGCTTGTATTAGTTCATCCTTTTTTTTAAACATCAACTGCAGTTACATGCATTTTGTTTGTTTTAACTCTTACATTTGTCGTCTTCGTATTAATGTTATTAATTTTCTTTATTTCTATTCAATTTTTTAATTACTGATTAATTTTAAGTTACTGCTTTATCTAAAAGAACGTTTCTTTTTTAGACAATAAAGCTTAATTAATAAATAAAAATAGAAACATAATTATTTTAATACCATCTAACAAAGAACTCACAACACTGGTGGAATATTCATTCTCATTGAAATTTATTCGTGGTGGCCAGGGTTACAGAAAATCTAACAATTTTATGAATTAGTGGCATTTTGCGGAGATAATTTACTTATTGTTTTGATGGAACTTCAAATATGTTTTTGTAACATCTTGCTGGTTGAAAAGATTATTTCATAATAATAACAGCTAGCTTCTTGGTACCTTACGCTGCTCTTGTACATATATAATAATTAGGATGAAATTTGGGGTGTTACAAATGGGTTTCGCCCTAAACTTTAGCAAATTAATATTGATTTCAGTATAATTTATTATGCTAAAAACCCCTTTACTAAAAATATTTTATAAAATTTAGTGTGAATCCTATGACCTAATAGTTCCTAATTCTCTAAGGCCTGCCGTGTTTACTATTACCTTAAAGTTTGTTGGTTACTATGGTAAATAATACACATAAAACAACAACAAAAATAACGACTCACAATGAAATAACTCATTAAAAATTCACTGCCTCTTAGTCTATTTCGCTTTGATTTCGAAAGATTTGATAATGATAGTTCTCAATTTTAATTCTCGCACCTGAGAAAATACTATTCGATAGAACATCGTTACGACTATGAACGTCTTACTGACAACATTCTATCAGCCTCGGTATCAGTCTTTATTTCCATAAATCATTCACGTAGTTGGATTCAGATCATATTCTTTTAGGAGATCATCGAGAACTGAATCAAACTCGTCCAAGTCTTCTAAAAACGTTTCTTTTTTCTTTTGCTCATTTTCGACGACTTCGAAGCATATCTTCACATATTCTGAAGGTGGAATATACTGTCTTGTTTTTATTTCTGGAGTTTTTACCTGTCCAATAAATAAAATAGCATTAAAACTTTTTTTTAATTATATGTAACGATTATTAGGGTTACAGCGGTAGGTTGGCTTTCTGCCCTGTGGAAAAAAACACTTCTAAACGTCCCATAAAGCCTCGGAATTCGGACGGATTACATGGGAAACGACAGAAGCAAAGAAAACGGTTAACGAATATTGGATGTTGGAACATACAAGGACTAAATACAAAAGACGACCAGGTATTCAGAGGACTCCACACTTACGACATTGACATAGCAGTACTCAGCGAAACAAAGAAGAAAGGACAAGGAAATAGCTGCAAGGATGAGTACTTATATTTTTGGAGTGGAGTAGAAAAATCTAATCGAGCTAAAGCTGGTGTAACTATTGCAGTAAAAAAGGCCATGGAAAAGTACATAATTGACATGAAATTAAAATATTTGGCATCTATGCTCCCACAGACGACTCAGATACAAACACAAAAGACAAATTCTTTGACAAACTCTCTGATGAATTAAATAAGACGAAAAAGAGAGAAGACAACAGAGGAAATGTACGAAACTTTAAGACACAAAATTCACGAAGCAGCACTAGAGAAGCATTTGGTGTTACAGATAGAACAAAACACAATAATTCTTGATTGACAGACTATTTAGGTAGAAGAAAAGAAAAACCTATATCTTAAGTGGTTAAATAGAAAAGACGATGACGATAGAAAACACTATAGTCGATATAAATATATAGTGAAGAAAGAAGTTAAAAAAAAAACAAAACATGGGAAACCGAATGTGCTGAAATAAGCCCAATGGTGGGAGGAGCTAGGTCTAGAGAAGCTTGGCGAATTATAAACAGTCTTAAAAGAAACAGAGACGAAAGAAGAAAAATAAATCCCATAAAGATAGAGCAGTGGAAAGACTACTATAATAATCTACTGGAAGAACAACGTGTAGAGTATTTAAACATACAAGATATATACGAAACAGGAGTTAACGGAGTAGATACCATTAAATTAGAAGAAATAGAAACAACATTACAAAAAATGGAGAATAATAAAGCACCACGACCAGGGGATTAACCTATCGAGTAAATTAAGTACACCACCCCAAGAACGTTTGAGCTGCTTTGTGTAACTTATTAACACGTGTCTGGAAAGGGAAATGATTCCAAGAGATTGATTGGAGGAGTTCCAATCCATTTATAAAAAGGGAAATAGGAGCAATTGCAGTAGTTATCGGGGTATTAGTATTACATTGTTCATCGGAAAGCTTTACGAAATAGTCCTAACAACCCGAATAGAAGAGGAAGCCATAGAAATGGAAGTACAAAGTGGATTTCGACCTGGGCGATCCTGCGTGGACAATATATTTACAATGAAATAACGGGCATAAAAGAGACTAGCAAGAGGAATGGAGCTTCATGCTACTTTTATCGATCTTCGTAAGGCATTTGACTCCGTCCCTTTGTAGAAATTATGGATCGCAATGAAAGAAGCAGGCATAAATCGTTTATATATAAACGCCGTAAAAACACTGTATAGAGAAAACCAAGCGGTTGTTAAAGTCGGAAATCAAACCTCTGAGGCTTTTTCACAAACAAAAGGGGTTAAACAGGGCACCTGCCTCTCTTCAATTTTGTTTAAAATTGCTCTGCAACGCTTTAAAACAGTGGATAAGAAAATATAGCCCCATGGGAATGTGGATAGGGGACACTCACTTATATAAAATCCTTTTTGCAGATGATCAGGTAGTTCTTGCAGAAGACCAGCAAGACATGACTTACATGATAAACAAACTCATAGAAGAACTCACTAAATGAGGTTTAGAGCTAAACATACAAAAGACACAATATATGACTATAGGAAGCGTAGGACAAGACATCGAAAGAGAAAACGGAATAATAAAAAATGTTAGACAATCCGAATAAGCTAATAAGATAATAAAGGTATACTAAAAAAATAGAAACAGGAAAAAATATGAATAAAGCACTACATTTAATCCTGTGGAGTAAGTACCTAACAAAAAGAAGGATATATCACACACACACACACACACACAAACTTCTTGCAACCGAAATGATGTACTGGAGAAGATGCCCCGGTTTAACTTTACTTGATCATGTAAGAAATGAGACCATCAGACAAAGAATGGAAGTAAAAAATACGATAGTGGACGATATAACTAACTAAAAAGCAGTTAAAATGGTATGAACACCTGTAACGAATGAGCGAAGAAAGGACACCATTAAAGGTTTGGAACTGGACACCAGTACAAAAAATAACCGAGAAAGGCCACGAAAAAATGGATTTCAAATATCCGCACCGAAATGCAAAGCAGAGGACTCCACGAAAGAGGCTGGAACTATAGCAAACGGTGTATATATATATATATATATATATATATATACATATATATGAATAGTTTGGTTGTTCCGGGTTTCAATCCGCTCAAAAAATCGTTTTCACGACTTTTCGCCAAAATCACATTTGGCATTTTCACGTGTGGTTCGTCTCGTTACTCGCTGAGAACTGATGGTGGCCTGTGATGAATTTCGAGTTTTGTTTAGCTGACTCGCTTCCTGATTGGATGAGCGGCTCCGCAGGGTCCTCTCCTATGCCGAGTGCAATATATTTTGTTCTTGTATGCAGGTCTCTCGTGTACTAGTTGATTTTTGCTGTTTTCTTTCTTGATTTTTTATTAATGTTTTCCATGTAGTTGAAAAATCTATATATTTATTCTTTATATTTATATCGTCTCGTTTATTTAGCTGTCCCGCTTTTTCGACTTCTAGTGCCTCTCTCATGACGCGTACCTGTACTGGTGCTATTTCTTTTGTTTTTTCGAAGTCGATGGTATGTCCGGTTTTTTGTTGATGTTGAAATAGGGCTGAGGTCTGTTTGTTTTTGAGGCTATTTTTATGTTCTTGGATTCTTGCTGATATGCGCCTGTTTGTTTGTCCTATATATGTTTGATGGCAATCTGCACATGGAATGCTGTAAACGCCATGATTTTCAAGGTTAGTCTTGTCTTTCGGATTTCCCAGGATGATGGCTATTGTTTTTTGTGGTTTAAATATAGGCTGTATGTTGTGTTTTCTTAAGATTATTCCGATTCTGTCTGTTATTTCTTTTATGTATGGTATTATGTCTTTGTCTCTTGTTTGATCTTGGTCTTTGGTCTTTGTTATAGTCTGATCTTGTCTTTTTATGGCTTTCTTTATATCTGATTGTGAGAAACCATTCCGTTCTAGAGCTGTTGAAATGTGTCTTATTTCGTCTTGTTTTGTGTCAAGTTCTATTAGGCGGAGAGACCTTGATACTAGTGTACTGACTACTGCCTGCTTTTGAGAGAGATGATGATGTGACGCTGCATTGAGATATCGGTCAGTATGTGTGGATTTCCGATATACGCTAAAGCCCAGGGTGTTATTGAGTTTCCAAGTTAATAGAAGGTCCAGTCTTGTTCGATTTCTAGCGTGTATTGGATTCTGAGGTGGATATTGTTCAGGTATATGAGGAAATCGTCCAGGTGTTCTTTTCCATGTGGTCATATTATAAAAATATCATCAACATAGCGTTTCCAAAATTTCGGTTTTAAAGATGCCTTTTGCAGTGCCTCTTGTTCGAAATATATCATAAAAATGTTGGCTATGACTGGTGAAAGCGAGGACCCCATAGGTGCGTCAACAGACAACCTCAGCCCTATTTCAACATCACCAAACAACCGGACATACCATCGACTTCGAAAAAACAAAAGAAATAACACCAGTACAGAACTAGAAGGTACGCGTCATAAGAGAGGCCCTACAAATCGGAAAAGCGGGACAGCTAAATAAACGAGACGATGCTATAAATTTTTCATCTACATGGAAAACATTAATAAAAAATCAAGAAAGAAAACAACAAAAATCAACTAGTACACGAGAGACCTGGATACAAGAACAAAATATATCGCACTCGGCAGAGGGGAGGAGCCTGCGAAGCCGCTCATCCAATCAGGAAGCGAGCCAGCTAAACAAAACTCGAAATTCATCAGAGACCACCATCAGTTCTCAGCGAGTAACGAGACGAACCACACTTGAAAATGCCAAATGAGATTTTGGCGAAACGTCGTGAAAACGATTTTTTGAACTACCATCCGCGAAAACCTATAATATACCATATGTATATATATATATATATATATATATATATATATATATATATATATATATATATATCATTTTTCTTTTATTTTGTCTTTTCTTGGGTTTAGGTTCTATATTTAATAAATACATAAAAACTGTTTGACGTTTCGCCCTTTATTCAAGGCATTTTCAAAATGTTTGCTACCTAAAAATATACAATCAAAATACATCACATAAAAAACATATTCACCATTTTCGAAAAACAAACAAGACACTTAAATAATAGTTAAAACTTTAAAATCTCTTAAAAATACTTAATTTTACCGGTACGCACCTTGACATTTTGCTGTTTTGTTTCTGAATAAAATTTAAATTTTGCATCGTTTACTGAGGATACGTGAAATGCGAATGTGTTTTATTTTTTTAATATTTTTTATATTTTACAATGCATAAAAAAACAAATATGGTATATGTTTGGTTTTATGTTTAAGAGGATATTTCATTTTTGATTCTTATTTGACTGGATCGAATACTTAATGTTTAAATTAGGTTTGCGTAAATGTGGCTTAAATTTCCCATATCTGTTCTGTCGTTAACCGTGTTTTTATCTTTTTTAATTTCAATCATTTCTTTTATCTGTAATTTTTGGTAATTCATATCTTTGTTTTTTATAATGGTACTGTTATAATCAAAAGTGTGTTTTTCGTCCTGTGTGTGTTTGTTTAACGCTGTTGAGGCGTTTTTTGTATATTTATGGCCATTTAATCTGTTCTTTAGTAATTGGCTCGTCATGCCTATATATTTTTTGGGACAATTTGAGCAAGGGATCGAATATATTATATTTGATTTATTCATTAGAGGAGTTTTACTTTTTAAATTTGTGAACAATGTATTTAATTTATTATGTGACCTGTGGCATACGATGATATCATGCTTTTTTAAAATGTATTTTATTTTTTCTGACAGCTCACTAGTGTACGGTAATGCCACATATTTTTGTTGTTTATGTTCTATGTTTTTTGTTTTTACGTTATTATAGAACTTATATGTTCGTTTATCAATTATTTTGGTGATAGTCTTTTCGTTGAAATTATTATTCATTAGTGTCTCTTTTACTTTTTGCAGTATTTTTGGTCGGAATTCTGGAGACGTAAGGGAGATAGCACGATCAGATAGACCGATTATAACGCTATTTTTTTGAGTTTTTGAATGAATTACATAAAAAAATTAAAAAAAGACACCAAAAAAAATTAAACAAATTATTTAAAAAGCGTGAAATCTGTAAAGAAACAAACAACGACAGGTCCAAATGGATCGAAAATACATCTAATACCCCGATACCGTCCGAAGTTAATGAAGTTTTATCATATGGTCCAAATTTCTCATTAGATGTTACAAAAGAAAAAGATATTCCAATAACCGAATATATAGCCTCCATTGAATCTGTTATTAGCAATGAGCCAGACGACAAGAAAGACACAATTAGAGCTGAAGTAACAAATGTTTTAACTAATCATAAAATCAAAATAAGGCACCAAACAATAAAAAGTAACAGCCTCCAAAAAAATTTAAAAAAGAAAATGAATCGAACAAAAAAATTTATCAAAGACAATCCTCAAATCATTGTTCTAAGGCCTGATAAAAGCAATAAAACAGTGGTTATGAACAAGGCAGATTACGAGACAAAAATGAATAACGTACTAAATGACGAAAATACTTATAAAAATATTAAGAGTGATCCAACCAACTTATATCAAAAAAAAAATAATACCTTTATAAAAAAATTGCTCAATGTAAAAGAACTAACTGAAAAAGATGCAAAAAGGCTAACCATTCACAATGCTATTCCACCAAAAATATACGGCCTACCAAAATTACATAAACAAAATATACCACTAAGACCTATTGTTTCTTGTACACAATCGCCATTCTATAGTTTATCAAAATTCTTATCAGATTGCATTTCAAATATTACAGGCAAAAACGATTTTTTTATTAAAGATTCATTCGCCTTTAAAAAATTTATTGATAGAGTAAACCTACCTGAAAATTACAGACTCATTTCGCTAGATGTTATATCTTTGTATACAAATATACCAAATCAACTTGTCCACACTATTTTAGCAGAAAAATGGGAAATTTTAAAAAAACATACATCGCTATCAAAAAATAATTTTATGGATGCTATTGACCTCGTTCTTAATACAAATTACTTTCAGTACGAAAATACCTTTTACAAACAACTTGATGGATGTGCTATGGGATCATCAATTTCATCTACCATTGCTCAGCTAGTAATGGAATATTTAGAGGAAAAAGTTTTAGAAAAATTAAACTTTAACATAATATTTTTTAAACGTTTTGTCGATGATTGCATAGCAGCTGTACCACAAAATAAAATAAATGAAATTCTCCAAGAGTTTAACAGTTTCAACGAAAAATTACAGTTCACGTCCGAAATAGAGAATAATAATAAAATAAATTTTCTAGATATGACGCTTATACGCAGAAAGAACAAAGTTTTAACTGAATGGTACACCAAACCAACTTGGTCAGGTAGATATCTAAACTATTTCTCTAATCATTCAAAAACTCAAAAAAATAGCGTTATAATCGGTCTATCTGATCGTGCTATCTCCCTTACGTCTCCAGAATTCCGACCAAAAATACTGCAAAAAGTAAAAGAGACACTAATGAATAATAATTTCAACGAAATGACTATCACCAAAATAATTGATAAACGAACATATAAGTTCTATAATAACGTAAAAACAAAAAACATAGAACATAAACAACAAAAATATGTGGCATTACCGTACACTAGTGAGCTGTCAGAAAAAATAAAATACATTTTAAAAAAGCATGATATCATCGTATGCCACAGGTCACATAATAAATTAAATACATTGTTCACAAATTTAAAAAGTAAAACTCCTCTAATGAATAAATCAAATATAATATATTCGATCCCTTGCTCAAATTGTCCCAAAAAATATATAGGCATGACGAGCCAATTACTAAAGAACAGATTAAATGGCCATAAATATACAAAAAACGCCTCAACAGCGTTAAACAAACACACACAGGACGAAAAACACACTTTTGATTAAAACAGTACCATTATAAAAAACAAAGATATGAATTACCAAAAATTACAGATAAAAGAAATGATTGAAATTAAAAAAGATAAAAACACGGTTAACGACAGAACAGATATGGGAAATTTGAGCCACATTTACGCAAACCTAATTTAAACATTAAGTATTCGATCCAGTCAAATAAGAATCAAAAATGAAATATCCTCTTAAACATAAAACCAAACATATACCATATTTGTTTTTTTATGCATTGTAAAATATAAAAAATATTAAAAAAATAAAACACATTCGCATTTCACGTATCCTCAGTAAACGATGCAAAATTTAAATTTTATTCAGAAACAAAACAGCAAAATGTCAAGGTGCGTACCGGTAAAATTAAGTATTTTTAAGAGATTTTAAAGTTTTAACTATTATTTAAGTGTCTTGTTTGTTTTTCGAAAATGGTGAATATGTTTTTTATGTGATGTATTTTGATTGTATATTTTTAGGTAGCAAACATTTTGAAAATGCCTTGAATAAAGGGCGAAACGTCAAACAGTTTTTATGTATTTATTAAATATAGAACCTAAACCCAAGAAAAGACAAAATAAAAGAAAAATGATATAATCTATGGTTCAAGAAACAAGAAAATAAATATATATATATATATATATATATATATATATATATATATATATATATATATATATATATATATATATATATATATATATATATAAACGATTATGCACTGTATGAAACATAAAATATTGCTTACTTACTTAATCCTATGCCTTTCTACCTTCCTGTGTAACGCCCGAGAAGAACCTAATATAAAATATATGTGAAATTAAAGCTTACCTGATACCCTGAATTACATATTTCTTCCAGCAAGGTTGCATCATTTAATTTTAATAATTCTTCGAACATTTTTTCTGTGTCCTCTATATAGTTGATAGATGTATTTGCCTAAAATCAAATTGAACTTAATCATGATCTAAAATTTCAAACAATATGACATTTAAAAAATTAGAACTTGATCTTGAAGCATCGAAGCGGAAATATATATATATATATATATATATATATATATATATATATATATATATATATATATATATATCGGTCTGGAAAATCCACACCAGAAACTGGACGTTTATTAAGAAAAATAAAGAAAATACTATATTATTCATCAAATCAGAATGAGACAGAAGAATAAGCATCGTAAGCATCGACATACGTGTAAATTACCAGTTTGGCCCTCGGATGAGGGATAATCCAATGCTAGCGCGGTGAGAGCGGGCGGCAGCATACGCCACGCCCTAGCACAACAAGAGGATTTCAAGTTATTTGCTTTCATTCGGCCGTCGAAACGTAAGTACCGTGTTTCGCGCCAAATTTTTTTGTTACAATGGTAGTTTATTGCACGGAACAAAAAGAGCACATTATTAAGTGGTACACTCTTCTGGTAAATAATCGGCAGATTTGTATTTATGTGCGAAAATCATCCTGTTCCTTGAAAATTTAGAATTTTGGAAATTATTAAAAAATTTGAGACAACCGGTTGTCTAAAAATTTGTTATAAATGCACTGATAATAATAAGAAGCAATCGGTTCCTTACTGAAGAACGAACAAATCGGGGAGACTGACGTTTATAGTTTAGCAGAAATTAATTTTCCTGGCAATAGTACCGTAATTGCCTAAGAACTTGATACGAACGTTCGAACAGTTCGGAATATTTTAAAGCTAATAGGGATATAACCCCTGAAGTTTTGGCAAATACGCGAACCATATTTTATAATAGACTGGGTTATTGTCTCGCTCAAAGTGGAGGCCTGTTTGAACACCTCTTGTAGACTTTTAGGTGTTTTTGTTGATTTAAATTGAATTTAATTATTTGTTTATTTATTTAATTACTGAACGTGTTACTTTTATTTTTTACCAGAATAAAAGTTTATTTTTGAGAATGATTTTTAATTTTAAAGTGGTCTATTAGCTTATTTACTTAGAAATTACCGTTGCGTTTCACTAGTATTTTTATTAGAATAAATGTTTATTTTGTAACAAAGATATCAATTTTCTGTACGCCCAACAAAAACTATTTTTTTTGTATTTCGACTATTTGATGTATTTAAAACAATCAATGTATCAAGTAGTCATTAAATATTCCAAATTCCGTCGATTACGTTATAAGTTTAGACGAAAAGTAAACACACCCTCTCATTCGTTTCAAGGTACTGCTCGTTTTCATGTCGCACGGAAGTTAGCGGGGATAATATTGCGGTAAGCGTTCCCTACGATCTTCTGTCCGAACTATCTGAAAGAAGTTAGAGGGGCTTAGTGGGTTAGAATTTGAGAAACGGCCAAAATAATTTGTAGTTAAGAAATTTAAAATAGAAGTTTGGCTATAGTAACGTTTGTATTAAACCTCGGTAACATGAACGGCCAGTCTTTTCTTTCTAAAGTTTCGTCTCAAGTTAAAGGGAACAGTGTTGTGGTTGCGTCGCGCCCAGTTATATTTGTGCAGCGCTCTTCTATTTGACATTGGATTGTGGAGAAACAAATATCAACTATTACAAAATTGGGTTAAACAGAAACGCAGTAATATATTTTCGCCGTACTCTGGTGTGTAACATACAAAAAAAAGCTTATTATCTACATGACGAGTATCTAACTTTTACTAAATCAAAAGCGGAGGTTAAATTCCAAGGCTTACTGGATCATACAGTGGATTATATTGCTTA
Source organism: Diaprepes abbreviatus (assembly GCA_034092305.1). NCBI lineage: Eukaryota > Metazoa > Arthropoda > Insecta > Coleoptera > Curculionidae > Diaprepes > Diaprepes abbreviatus. The sequence goes on from JASJET010000116.1 coordinate 1,164,027, forward strand.
AAATTAGACGCCCTTGAACAAATCGATAAATTAGATTTGTAGATATGAGTTTCATTTGCAAATGGGGCTTTGATGGAACGTCAGGTCAGGCTTACTGGATCATACAGTGGATTATATTGCTTAAAATTAGACGCCCTTGAACAAATCGATAACTTAAATTTGTAGACACGAGTTTCATTTGCAAATGGGGCTTCGATGGAACGTCAGATCAGAGCCAGTACAAAATGAAATTCACTGATCCGACTATTTCTGATCTAAACTTATTCCTAACCTCTCTTATTCCAGTTCAATTAGCAGGCATTAACACGCAAACTCAACAAGAATAGATTGTGTTGTACAATTCCAAACCCTCGTCTACTATGAATTACGGGCCTCTGAAATTTGAATTTATTAAGAAAACCGAACAAAAGTCTTTAACGAACATAGAAAATTATGAGCTCGAACCAGACAACTTGCACCATATAATAGAGTTTTTTTGCCACCCGAGCTTCAGTACAGTACAACTTATCTATGACGATGATAGGTGGTTAGGTGAATGTTTTGGCTGGAGCGAAATCGGTCCAACGTTGTTACCTCTGTCAAGCAACATCTCAGTTCAACAACATTGATACTGTGTCTCAGTAAATACAGAGTATTTCAAGCTACAGCTATTATAACAAGAGTAAAGCAAAACTGATCCTCCGATTTTCCGTCATTTTGCAAACTGTTGGAAGCGGACATTAAACTGTAATAGAGAAGTTTTGGGAATACAAACTTCAAACAGCAAGATTATTCTTCAAAGGATATTCTTGGTACAACATTCCAACAGGAATCCACAAATGATTTACTGCATCGACCAGACATCATTTGCAATATTACCGATAGGTAAACTATCGAAAGATGCACAAAAATCAACGGACAAGTTGATAAGAAACTATCGTCTAGACTTTGCCCGAAAATCTTTTTGAAAAAAAATATGGAGGATGTGTTCCAAAACTTTTGGCGTCGATGGATCCGTACACTGTTTTTGACATAGTAAGGATTCGGATAACAATTCATACGTATTGGAGAATGAGAAAAGAGCTGTTAACAAAGAAGGCAGTGATTAAAAAGTTCTTTTTATTATTTTTATTTCAGTCGTATTGTTTATTCATTTATGTGAATCAATAAATATTATATTACTTACAAATTATTTGCATTGGTATTTATTAAGAAGTCTTAAGTATAGAGGAAAAAGTGCTTTCGCCTTTTTAACGATTATCGATATCCATGTATTTATTATTATAGTATTATATTTAAAATGTATCTTGAAGTCAAGCGCAATATTTTATTCATGTAAATACAATTATTCTTCTTATTTTATTTTTAAAGCGTTGAACCACATTAGACGTTTTTCGAATTTATTTTCATGATTTTAAAGTTTTAGTCTGCGATTTTTATTTTTAATATCAAATCCGTGCTTTCGACCCATATATATATATATATATATATATATATATATATATATATATATATATGAAATATGTTGTTAAAGAAAATGAGTTATTTGTCTCCAGAAACAAAATTTTTTTAACACAAAGATAATATTTACCATATTTTCCGCTACGTCTTGTACAAAATCAGCGTCACTCTCCAACATAACAATATCACTTTCTTTGCAGGCAGTATTAAAAAAATCGATATTTTCCACTTCTTCATTACTGATTTTGATTTGCTTCTCCCGATTTGTAGGCTCAGTGTCACTCGAATCGTCAGCGTACTGAGTGCTTGGTGTGGGTGCTGCTGAATACTCGGATGAAGATACGCTTGTACTTTCAGGAGTTGCCGGGTATGGACTGGGACCCAATGATTCCGTGAAACATGGAGAATTAGGGAACTAAAAAGGCATTATTTAAAATTTAATAATGTAGAGTTAAATATTTAACATGATACATTGGCTGCTAACATTATATTAGATTCTTTTTAGTTTGATATAAATGTTAAACCCAAATATACTCAGATTAATCTACAACAGGAAATTACTCTCATGGCATTTTAAAAAATGCTCACAGCGCGTTCAAAAATTCAAATTTAAAAGAACCACAAAGTGAAATTCGTGTTCAAGTTCTTTTAAAACCTTGGTGTATTCCATTCCGGTCTATAGTAGGGAGGAAGTTCTACGCAGAATCACGTTTCATTGTGATTAAATAAGCAACAATGCAGAGTTAATATGGCGGGTACAGCAGTCCTCAATTCGTCGTGCCTGCGAGTGTATCAGACTTCACAGAGTCCATGTTAAACCCTCTTACGAAGTTTTTAACTAGGCAACCAGTTAAACTTTTTTTTGGAACTATGATGATAGGGGAAAAGTCCTCTTTTTCATATTCAACCCGACAGAAGTTAGCGGACTAACATTGTAAATAAAATGACGTTTTTTTCGAAAATGGTTAGGATTAGCGACATGAATGAAGAGTACTTAATGTTTAGTCAATAGTTAAAAGGTGTGTAAAAAGTGTTATTCAAAGTTTTTATCATACAGGGCGTAAAAAAAATTGGGGTCACAGATAGTTTATACCTGCAGCTGTGAGTAATTCACAATACTTTCTGGGATAGTAATTTGAAGAGTCTTACCTGGTATATATAATATTAAAAAAAATTGAAATAATACCTGGTTGTGCAATAATTATGTGTAAAAAACTTTATCCCATTGCAACTCTTTGGGAGCCCCTATCTCCGAAGTACAGGCCTATACGAAAAAAGTTCATATGAACTTGTATTTCTTTCACGTTTTTTTTTTCATATCGGGAAGATTTCCCACATTTTCCTGGACACCCTGTATAAACCGACGGAAATGTGTACCATGTGCTATTTAGGATCATTTTAAGTTGATTTTTTTGCCCAATGCAACGTTGCAAAAAATTAAATTTTTCAAAAACTATCGATCTGAATTTTTTTCCATTTACAAAATTTAATTGTAGGTTTATTTATAAAAAAATTATTGTTTACTAAAGAATTAGTGAATTTTTAATATTTTTTGAGATTTTTTCAGCATAAATAATCCAACCCATATGTGTAAAAGTTTGACCTGCAAGATGTTTACTCATATTGTCGAAACATTTCAGTGCCTTTCATTTATAAACTAAGTACTGCAAAAATCTCATTCTTTTTACTTTTAACTGTTAACAGATACTTTACGTCAACGAAATTCCCGCCGGAAATATATACGTTTTATTTCGATTCTCTCATATTCATCATCATCATCATCATCCAGCCTGCTGAGTCCACTGCTGAACATAGGACTTCCCTAAACGTATCCATTCATCTCTATCTTGGGCAGTTCTGATCCAGTGTCCTGATACTCGTTTGATGTCGTCACTCCAGCGTGTTGGTGGTCTACCTCTGCTTCGCGTGTCTGCACGAGGTCTCCAGTTTAGCAACCTGATTGTCCATCTATCGTCTCTGAATCTCGCAACGTGACCTGCCCATTTCCATTTGAGTGTTGTGATCCGCTGAATTATATCTTCAACTTTAGTTCTTCGTCGGATTTCTGTATTTCTCACACGATCTCGCAAACCAATACCAAGCATAGCTCTTTCCATTTTTCGTTGTGCGACTCTTAGTTTGAGCGTAGTGTTCTTGGTCAATGTAAGTGTTTCTGCTCCATACGTCATGACTGGCAGTACGCACTGATCGTAGACCTGACTTTTCAAACTTACTGGAAGGTTTGTGTTAAAAATATCTCTCAACCTTCCATATGCCGCCCATCCCAAACCGATTCTTCGTTGAAGCTCGTGTGTCTGGTTGTCTCGATTGATTCGTATTTCATGGCCCAGATACTTATATACGCTGACTTCCTCTATGACGTTATTGTCCAACTTTATGGATCCTCCAAGCACTAAGTTTGTCATAAGTTTTGTTTTCTGTTTGTTTATACGGAGGCCAACTTTTTCAGTTGCCTCTCTTAGTTGCTGCGTCATCAGTGCAGCATCTGTTAGATTGTCTGTTATAAGGACTATATCATCAGCAAATCGCAGGTTGTTCAACCGTTTTCCGTCAATATCAACACCCATGTTGTCCCAATCCAGTGTTTTAAAGGCATATTCCAAAGTGGTAGTGAATAATTTGGGAGACATCGTATCGCCTTGTCTAACCCCTCTCTCGATGGAAAATTTGTTACTGTTCTTATGAAGCCTTACGCTTGCTGTTGAGTTGCTGTAAATATTGTGAATTAGACGGGTGTATCTGTAGTCAATTCGGCACTGACTAAGAGTTGCTAGTATGAAGTTCATTTCGATCATATCGAACGCTTTCTGAAAGTCAATGAAAACAAGCACCAGGGGTCTATTGTATTCGATTGTCTTTTCGATGAGTGTTTTTATAGCGAGGAGATGGTCGTTGGTTCCGTATCCCGATCTAAACCCTGCTTGCTCTACAGGTTGGTAGAAGTCTAGTTTAGCCTCTAACCGTCTATTAATGATCTTGGTAAAAAGTTTGTACAATTGTGAGAGCAAGCTTATGGGTCTATAATTTTCCAAATCTGTCGGGTCGCCACCTTTGAAAATTAATACCATCAGGATATTATTCCAGTCTGCCGGAATCGAGCTGTCAAGCAGACAGAGGTTAAAAAGTTGTTTGATTTTTTCCAGTAAGGTTCTTCCACCCATTTTTACTGCTTCTATTACTATCTGATCCTCTCCTGGCGCTTTGTTATTTTTCATTTGTTTTAATAATATTTCTATTTCCTGTATTGTGATTTCAGGTAGGTCTTCGGATCCTTGATTCAAAACTCCGGTACGTCTGTCTATTTCCTTCGGTTGTTCTGGTATCGGTTGTCTACTCTTATAAAGTTGAGTGTAGAACTTTTCTACAACACGGAGCAACTCTTCCCTGTCTGTTGCTATCTCTCCGTCCTCATTTTTTAGTTTTATGATTTCGTTTTTACCCGTGTTCAGCTTTCTTTTCAGGATTCTGAGACTCCGATTTTCTTCTATAGTGGACTTAATTTGTTTGGTATTATAATTTCTTATGTCTCGTCTGATGCTCTTAGAGATTTGTTTATTTAGTTCTCTTATTTCTGTTATGTCCACGTTTTCCTGTTTTTGTATTTCTCTTCTGTTAGACATTAGGGTTTTTGTATGTTGGGTGAGTTTGTTGTCTTTCTGTTGTCTCGGACAACATTTTTTAGTCGCTTCCAGGATGGAGTTCGTGATTTGCTTGGTCAGCTCTTCGATATTTGTGCTTTGTGAGGTTGTTTTTGTTAAAGTGCTGGTTATGTTCTGTTCGAACTCTTCAAGATTCTCGGGATTTTGCCACTTGTTAGTTGTTTTTCTTTTAACCAGTCTGTATCTTTCCTGTCCCAAGTTAATCCTCACTGAAGCCCTGACCATTCGGTGGTCGCTTCCTACGGAGATCTGGTTAAGTACTGTCACATCTTGTATTATAGACTTATCTGTAATGATGTAGTCTATCTCATTCTTGGTTTTTCCATCTGGACTCACCCATGTCCACCGTCTACTGATTTTTTTGTAATAGAAGCTGTTCATTAAAAATAAGTTGTTTTCCAGTAGAAAATGTAAGAGTGACTCTCCTCGATGGTTTCTTGTGCCACTACCAAAGTTTCCCAGAGAAATCTCGGCTTCGTCCGATTTAAGGCCCATTTTGGCATTGAAATCTCCACACACGATAGTGAAATGTTAACTGTCAGCTAACTGTCGCAGACTCTGTCCCTTATAAGGTATATCTTTTTCTAATTATCCTGACCTCAAAACAAAAAACATATGGCATCAATTGAAGTGAGCTATGAGGCAATATGATATTTCCAGTAAAAACCAACTTATGGAATTTTTAAAAGAATGGTAAACAATATCTACAGTATATCGCTAAAATTCAGTTCGATCTGTGACAAACTAACTAAGAATAAATTAGAAATAAAGGATTTAAAAACAAAGTACTAACCTGTCTGTATTAGTAAATTCATTTTGTTTTTATGTAGGTATAAAAGCTTCATTTTAACGTTGAAAATAGAGTTTTTTAAATTTGTATGGGTCATTATTATTTTTTGTACCGTAAAATGGGATGATTGGTAACTGCTGTACCAATCGCAACAATTTTCAGGAAAAAAATGTTTTATTTCTTTTACCAGTTTGTTTCCTTTTCAGAAGCTTAAAATTTTTTTAATAGGTGCCCGGAACCTTTACCTAATACTTAAAGTACGAAAAGCAAATTTTTGAAAAAAAAAAGTTTGAGGTTATAATATTTAAGTAAGGGTATAAAAAAATTAATAAGTTTTTGTCCCTGAAAAAACTTGATCTGACAATCCCATTTAACATTTACATTTGGCAACACGGCAACTTAAATGTTAGGAATATATGAATTTTGAAAGCTGATTGATCACAAATTGGGAAAAAGTGGAATGAATCACAACGACGTGTTCAGATTCGGTTACCGACGAATTTTCTTTTGTTTTTCGCTCAGGCAGAGTTACTAAGATTCCGCGTGATTATAAGCGTGATCCGAGGGCTAACCCTTCCCGTCAGATTTCCGATAAAGTATACGAAAAAGCGATTAAGGAAGTTGTGGTGTTTCACTCGGCAAAAAAATATAAAATTGATTATACGGTATTGTCTAGACGTAAAAATAAAAAAGGCAAGGGTGAAAAGTTGCTTTCCAAAGGTGGGCAAACTTGTGTTGTCCGGAGAAGTCGAGTCTCCAAATGGGGACAACCATTGGATTTATATGATATGAGAGTTATAGTGACAAATTATTTAGACAAATCGATCGACGAGTTGAACATTTTAAAGACAATTTGCCGGGGTCGAAGTTTGTATTGGGTTCCGTTAAGCGTCACAAAGAGAAACTTTCGATGAGATTCTGCCAAAACATCAAAAGGTCAAGGGCAGGAATAACACCTAAAGATGTCAGAGCTTATTTTGATAATCCTCAAAAATCAATAGATGGTGTCAGTGCGTGTAATATTGTTAACTACGACGAAACAAATGTAACTGATGACTTGGGAAGAAAAAAGGTAATTTCTGTAGTTGTTCGGGTCAGTTTTGTTGCCTTTCTTGAATATGGTATGGTCAAGCTTTCCCTCCATTGTTCTGGTGTTTTCTCCTCGTTGAGTATTTTTCTCTAGAGGGAATGTAACTCTTCTAGTAGTGCCATTCCACCATATTTGAGCATTTCATTTATTATGCCATCTGGTCCAGGGGCTTTTCGATTTTTCAGTTTGGTGGCTGCTGTTTTTATTTCTTCTTTTGTGATAATCCATTTTGGAGCCTGATTTCTTTCCGCATATTCATCCTGGGTTTCCTGTGTTATTGCGGGTGCAATGCTGTTGTACAGATTGTGAAAGTACTTCTCCCATTGTTCTGTTGCTAAATAATTTGTAGTGTAAAATCTTTTTTAAAAATATTTAGTTTGTTGCTATCCACTTCTTAGACAATGTAAAAGCCATTAGATTCAAACAGGTGTTGTTTTTCACATCGGTTGTAATGTGAATCGCAACCGGACATATATGAATTATTTTGACAGTTATTTTTAAAGAGAGAAAAAATACATATATTACAGCTTAAAGGGGACACAGAGATCTATTCTTCGCATATTTTGTTTTTATTTTATGCGTAATATTAATCCCAGTATAGGCGCATTTATGTTAAAAAGTATTGTATTTTAAATTAATAAATAAAAGAAATATTGGCGAATGTACGAGTACTATTTTAGTTACTTGCATGTAGGAAAATTAAACCTGCTAAATTTAGATTATGTGATTTTTTAAAATTAAACAAACCTACCGATGAATTCATTAGATTGAACTGTCTTTCAGGACTGGAATGACTATCTGAAGATGTTGAACTTGGAGAGCTAATCGAACTAAACGGACTGGGTGGTTGGCTCATGTCTACGTTATCCCATGTAATCTAAAAATAATTTGATAATTTTAATTCCGTATTCTGTAGGGGTGTGATTTGATATGAAGAAAATTACGGTAAAGAAATAGGAAGCCTTCGTAAAATGTCAAAAATTGATATTCCATGGACTCATATTTTTATAATGTTGTTACGACATATTTATTCACTAGAGAACAACTAAAAAATATTAAAAACATATTATTAAATTTGAAAGCAATAAAAGATGTTTATTTTCGGTAAGTTAAAAATACTTAAAAGTTGTTTAAGGCTTGGTGTACATGAGAGCCTTGTAGATAATTCTATTGGTTAGACACGGCGGGTGACATATATATATATATATATATATATATATATATATATATATATATATATATATATATATATATATATATATATGTGCTTTATTGTTTATCCGGGAGTTCATCCGATCGTCATTTTATTGAAGGATCTTGCAGACGTTTCGTCAGGTGACTGGCAAATTTAGTGCGTCGTCTCTTTTGTTTAGTTCGCCACTTTTTTCGATTTCTATTGCTTCGCGAACAAGTCTTGTTCTGAGGTTACTATCTGAAGATGTTGAACTTGGGGAGCTAATCGAACTAAACGGACTGGGTGGTTGGCTCATGTCTATGTTATCCCATGGAAATCCATCATCAAACGAACAGAAAACACCACATCATCATCGGTAAAACAAGTACAACCGGCAACGTCGGCAAGCACGCGACACGAAGGAGGAGTCACCACCGAACAATCTTCGGTACAACTTAGGATCACGAAAAGTATAAAAAGCCTGCGCAATCTAAGGAACCTCAGTTCACTTTCCAAACTTCGATCAGTAAGCATTGAAAATGCCAAGTGCGACCTTGGCGAAACGTCTGCAAGATCCTTTAACAGGAAACAATGACGAACGGATGAACTCCTGGATAAACAATAAAGCACATTTATCTATCCGTGACACACTTCAAACAAACATATATATATATATATATATATATATATATATATATATATATATATATATATATATATATATATATATATATATATACAGGGTGATTCAAAAATCGATCACGAAACTTAAGGGGGTGATTCTACTTGACAAAATAAGGGTAGAGCTTCATATAATTTTTTTTCAAAATGTCATTCGTTTTCGAGTTACAAGCCGTCCAAGTTCAAGTTTTTATTTTTTGTTTTTTGAATTACTCGCTTACAGGAAAACCGATTTGACTAATATTTGAAAGATAGGCTAAGTCTTCTGCGCTTCATCATTTTAGTAACAATTCACATTGATTGTTTGCCGCTAGAGGGCACTTTACCTACATTGAAAATTGTTTTTTTGTCATAATTTTTTAGTGTTGACAGCTACAGTAGTTTTTGGCATAATTTCTGAAAGACTGATGCCAGGCCTTTAAAAAAGGTGCTCTTTATTTACATCGCTAAACTCAACGGTTTAGACGTAAATCACCCTTAAAAATTAAGTGGTAAATTTACTTTTCTCATTTCATTACCACCAGCTACCAGGTAAATAGCTATCAAAGTATACTAGAGCTGTCAGTTTAACATCAAATAAATTCGCTTTTTAAACTATTTAATTTATAATCTTAAAATAACTAATAATGGCTAATCAGTAAATATTCATATTATGGATTATTGCGATATACATTTAATTGATAAAAATTAATGAAACAGTACTAAACAAACTAAAAAAGATTCTCAAAATGTCCCCCATTTTCTTCTATACATTTCCTAACACTCTTGAAAAAATGTCGCCTAACTCGATGAAAAATTTCTGGTGTTTCTTTAATAATTTGGCACTTTTCGATTATCCTGAAGCGAAGATCCTCGACGTTGATTCCTGGAATATCGTACACCAATTGTTTCAAATGACCCCAAAAGAAAAAATCCATAGGATTAAGGTCTGGTGACCTCGCTGCCCATGCCAATGGTCCACTTCGTCCTATCCATCGCTCAGGATACGTTGCATTCAAATACTGTCGGACACGTATACTAAAGTGGGGCGGAGCTCCGTCTTAGAGGATCCACATGTTGGCCCTTACTTCCAATGGCACATCTTCCAGATACAATGGGAGACGATTTTGGATAAAATCTAAGTATACGTCACCAGTTAATGGGCCATCAAAGAAATGAGGACCAATAAGGTAATCTCCTATTATCCCTGCCCACACATTTAGTGAAAATCTACGCTGATGTTTCGTTTCTACCACATTGTTTGGGTTCTCGTAAGCATATGTGTGGATGTTGTGTAGATTTGTTATGCCATCACGAGTGAAACCAGCTTCGTCAGTGAATAATATGACGCCAATTAATCGATTATCGTGTTCATACTTAGCTAGGATCTGATTGCACATTTCCAACCGTCTCGGCCGATCATCGTCATAAAGAGCCTGCACCTTTTTTGAATGAAACGGGTAGAGTTGTTCTTCTCTTAGTATCCTCCATGAACTAGCCTGACAGAGCCGCACTTCATTCCCAATTTTTCTAGTACTAATACCTGGATTATCTTCAATAATTTCAAGCACTCTTTCTTCTTGTTGCACGTTTCTAGCAGTTCTAGGTCTTCCCCTATTTCCATTATAACTTTTAAAGGAACCACATTCCGCAAGCCTCCTGTGCACACTGGAAAATATTTGAGCATGAGGGATATTTCTTTCCGGATAACTCTCCATATAATATCTTCTTGCCAACTCTGCATTACCATTTGCTTTTCCATAACAAAAATGGATATCACAATATTCGATATTTGAATATTAGTGATTAGCCATTATTAGTTATTTTAAGATTATAAATTAAATAGTTTAAAAAGCGAATTTATTTGATGTTAAACTGACAGCTCTAGTATACTTTGATAGCTATTTACCTGGTAGCTGGTGGTAATGAAATGAGAAAAGTAAATTTACCACTTAATTTTTAAGGGTGATTTACGTCTAAACCGTTGGGTTTAGCGATGTAAATAAAGAGCACCTTTTTTAAAGGCCTGGCATCAGTCTTTCAGAAATTATGCCAAAAACTACTGTAGCTGTCAACACTAAAAAATTATGACAAAAAAACAATTTTCAATGTAGGTAAAGTGCCCTCTAGCGGCAAACAATCAATGTGAATTGTTACTAAAATGATGAAGCGCAGAAGACTTAGCCTATCTTTCAAATATTAGTCAAATCGGTTTTCCTGTAAGCGAGTAATTCAAAAAACAAAAAATAAAAACTTGAACTTGGACGGCTTGTAACTCGAAAACGAATGACATTTTGAAAAAAAATTATATGAAGCTCTACCCTTATTTTGTCAAGTAGAATCACCCCCTTAAGTTTCGTGATCGATTTTTGAATCACCCTGTATATATATATATATATATATATATATATATATATATATATATATATATATATATATATATATATATAACCCTGTATATATATATATATATATATATATATATATATATATATATATATATATATATATGTTGTATTCTAGGTTTTCACAGATGGTGGAATATGCGCTGGTGTTTTTCCGGTTTTCAATCCGTTCGTCAATAGAAAAATCTTCACGACGTTTCGTCAACATCTCAGTTGGCATTTTCAAGTGATGCTTCCAACTACAACAAAAAAACTAATCACCAAACTACGCCGACAGATATAACAAAGTTCGTTCATAACATCTCCAATTATCAGCTTTCGGAAGACGAAAAACAAGTTCTAAGTAAAGGCTTCAACTATGCAGTAACCCTAAAGACCATACCAAATTAGGATATTATCGCCAATATTGAAGCCACGCTACACCAGAAGTCAGAAGCAGAAATAATACGACATGAGGTAGCTCGCGTACTAAGAACCAGCAAACCATTAAAATCAAACATAAAACGCTCAGACATAAAAGCTTTAAATGATCTTAAAAACAACAGAAACATCATCATCCTTCCAGCAGACAAAGGGAACGCCACTGTAGTCATGAACACAGAAGAATACAAAACCAAGATGACAGAAATTCTTCAGGGCCACACTTACAAGAAAGTTACTTGATTCAACTATATACCTCGAAAAAAAGACAAAAACCATAATCAAGACTGCCAAACTAGGAGATGAAATCGAAAAGCGCCATAGTTTCTCGGGAAAAAGCAAGCAAATATCCCAAACTATATGGACTACCAAAAATCCATAAAGAAAGATTCACCAACTCAACAACTGGAAAAATACCTGGCACAAAATATGCAACCGGCGACCGAAATTTCAGATTCATACCTGAAAAATTCGGATCACCTGGTTAGCATACTTCAAGAGTTAAAACTGCAAAAACATGACATTCTTGCTAGCCTGTCCATCAAATCCCTGTATCCAAGCACACCAATTGACGAAGCTCACGGTTCGCTGACCACCACCGGGCTGTAGCTACTCGATAGCCATTCAGTGTTCGAATTTCGTGGAGTAAAGCTCCCTGAAGATGCCTCGTGCAATCGAAAGCGAAACGTCGTATGATAATTCCAATGTGACACGGTCTAAACCCATGAACCATGATTTTCAACTCAAAGAATGTCATTGATCAAGTACTCTATTCCTCAGATATGTTCCCTTGCCAATTTTCTTTGTTTCTAAAACTCAAATTACCACCTCATGAATAACATTTTGAGTAGAATAAAGATATAAAATAAAATTCACAGGAGTTGAGGCTTATACTCCTACTAGAACGGGCAATAGAATTATTAAATTGGGACAATTATATGACATTAAATGTGACCTATTTTAAAGGCGAGCAAATAAATATGGATGATTAAATCAATATTTTGTGTTTTGTTGAACAATTTGAGCTATTTGCTTTTCTAATTTATGTATATGGTTCAATTGTCTAGACTATACAAACTAGATTAGCCCTATCTCAAACTTTAATTTTAAAATGAGATATGCATAGATAAATTTACAAACAAACCTTATGGTGATTATACATTCTGACCAAATGTGTAGCTATTTTTAGCGCAGTTTTTGATACTTCTTCGTCAAATTTGTCTTCAAGGGCTTTTTTTAAAACATATAAACAGCCAATATCGCTTAGTTGGTTAAGTACTTTTTTTACCCGTCTATTAACTTCTTCTTTTGTCAAGGTCACTATTTTCCTCTTCTCCTTGGAAAAAGTGTGACTGGGAAACCTATAATCAACCATACCTAAAACACAAGCTATTGTGAATATAGTAAAAGGTAGAGTTTGGGTTTTTTAAAAAAGCAGTCAGTGCAGTCGAAATTAGGTAGCACTATACCTAAAGCTCATAATTTCTGTCAGTGACTCATTTAATATCGGTCACCGAAGCGACAAAGCGGCGGAATAAACATCTCATACCACTTTAAATGATTTAAAACTTCGCTTTATTAACAGGGCAGCGACTGAAAGCTTAAAACGCATTGTTGTCATATTTTGCGAGCCTTAAATAGCAATCAGCTAATCGAATTTAAAATAGCGCGGAGATGCCGAACAACATGTACTTGGTTTTTTTATTGCGAAGATAATGGATGTGGCAACACGCATATACTGAATGTCCATCTTGAATAGGCTTAAAATTAAGCATCCTGACTGAGTTTTTGCATTCTTTGAATATTTTACTGATTTATGGACAGATTTTGTGAGTTAAGTAAAAAAAGTTTAATATAGTGTTTTATGGTGTATCTATTTGTGCTAAACTATGGATATTAACGAACCTTCTACTGGTGGTGCACCTACAAAAAGAAATAGTCAACTGACGTTAACAGAATGCATAATGATTAAAAATGTTTACCATGTATTCGGGAATTGATATTTCGAAAATTTCAAACAAGACAAATTGACGCTGTTATCGCAAATAAAACTGGTAAGAATTCGTAAAGAGTGAAATGAAGGGAAAATGACTTTTTTTTGAAAAAATTTTGATACATACCCCCTATTTCGAGGTCGTAGAACACCATTCTAATCTCGGTTTTCCATAATTTTTCATCAATTTTGCGGAAAACAGGGAAAATCACTTTTCACTATAGGTCCAATTTTTTTCACTAAATCGTTAAACTTTTGTTATAACCACAAATTCCACAGTGATAGAAGCTTCTATATTATACAATAATTGAAAAATATGCACTTTTTTATCGAAAAAATTCGAAAAATTATCACGGCAAAAATCACAACAAATCAGAGCAAAACGGCCGCCACCAACAAATAATAGTTTGCATAATTCGCTAAAGATGGCGCACTTGTTGAAGTCGGCGATGTTGCCAGATTACAAAAACGATTTCTTTGAAATTCATATATATCCTTTTCTTTCTATTTGAATTGGAAAGAAAAGGTCCCAAAAAGACTTTGATTATTGAAGTACTATTAATTACTTTTATGTCTATGCCTTTGATGTGCGATTTTGACTCTAAATATTAAAGGTTTTAAGGATTATAGTTGCTTTTGTCTGTTTCCCTTCAAATACCAGTAGTTTTAAGCGGATAATATGAATCGATCATATTGCTTATGTCCGTTAGCAGAAAGTGTTTTTTAATTAATAAATCTAGGTCAGTTTAGGTTAATTTAAGTTTTTCAAACTAACAAAAACCAAGCCAAACCTGTACTAACCAGAACTAACCAAAAATTTTGGGCTGTTAAAGTTAATTTTACCTTTTTTTTTTATACATTACAAACATTAAACTATGTTGTTAACTGTAACGGATAAATTTTAAAGTTTATACCAGGAACGTATGAATCTAGGTTAATTTAGATTAGTTCCGGTTAGTTTTTGTTTTCCAAATTAATTAAAATCAAGCTAAACCTGAACCGACCTACCCTAACAAAAAATTTTGAGTGGTTAAGGTTATTTTAACTCAGAAACTGTTTTGAACATTAAAAAAATTAAACTATGTTGTTGACTGAGAAGGACAAATCTTATAGTTTATATTATGAAAAAAAATTACATCTGGCAACGTTGCGCCTTTTTACGTAATTCGGCAGCCAGTTTAGATAGTCTAATGGTTGATGGTGTTTCCGAGACGTGTTTTCGATTTTTCGCTGAAATACTCTTACATACAATATATTTTAACTAGTCCCATTGAAAATAAATACGTAAACTAGGGTTTTAACTGAAATAAAAGTGCTTTGTGAAGTGACGTTTTTTTTTAGTTTTCCGGGACAGTGAGGAAAAATAGTGAAAAATCAAGGCCACAATCGTGTTCTACGACCTCGAAATAGAGGGTACATACCGAAATTTTTTCAAAAAAAAAAATCATAATTTCCATGTTTTTCACGCTTTCCGAATTTTTACCCTACATCTATTTCAAAACGACATAAGATCGATGATTACGCGGAGTTTTCTCGGGAAGCAAAAGAAATTTGTGATGTAATTATTTGTCAAGCAAAAGAACGATTTAGCTTTACAGGTCACTTGGTAGCAACCAATCTTTTTTTTTTGGAATAGTATGTCGCATGTAGTACATGTTTTCACGAACAAAAATTTAAGGATATGTTTAAAATTTAACTCTTTTTTATCGAACAAAAACTTCGTACAGAACTGATCTTCATATATGAAACTGAAGAATTTAGATCAATTTCGGGACTTCTTGTACTTTACCTTTATCTTTGGCAAAACATCGTGCTAAGTCAGACATTTACTGAAGTTCTAAAACTTTTAAAAATTCTTGTTACTATTCTAAGACAGACTTTCTGCTTTGGCAATGATTTAATATCCCACCTCCCTCCATGGAAGAGACCATTAGAGCCATTAAGAAGCTCAAAAATAACAGAACGGCAGGTCGAGATAATATCTTGGCAGAAAGTCTGAAACATGGAGGGAACGATCTAATCACACAAATACATAACCTCGTGAACCAAATTTGGAATCAAGAAATCATTCCTGATAAATGGAAAGAAGGGGTAATAATTCCACTCCACAAAAAAGGGGACTAAATGCAATGTAAAAATTACCGCCTATAAATTATTCTCCAGCATTCTCCTTCAACGTCTCTCTCCGCATATCGAGGAGATTATCGGAGACTACCAATGTGGCTTTCGAAGCGGAAGATCAACAGTTGACCAGCTTTTCACTCTCCGACAAATGCTGGAGAAATGTTGGGAGTTTAACAAAAACTTAGATACCTTGTTCATAGATTTCGAGCAAGCATATGACAGTGTTATTAGGATAAGGTTGTGGGAAGCTATGGAAGAATTTGGAATCCCGCACAAGCTGATTAGACTGTGTAGAGCGAGCCTGGAGGGGGCAAAAAGCTGTGTCAAAATTGAAGAAGAGTGCGGCGAAACATTTTCTATCAACAGAGGATTAAAACAGGGAGATGCTTTGTCGCCAGTACTGTTTAACCTTGCACTGGAGAAAGCCGTAAGAACAGTATCAGATGACGCGGAGGTTTTTGGGTCAAGTGGCCCTAAACTTATTTTGGCCTACGCGGATGATATGGGCGCGATAGGAGAAAGCACAGTCAGTGTGAAGGAAAACTTCATAAAGACAGAAAAAGAAGCTCAGAGAATAAGGCTCCGAATAAATAAAGGAAAGACCAAATACATGCATGTCTCCCGCAACCCCGCCGAGATAGAATCAGGCAGAACGTCACCATGGATGACTATAATTTTGAACATGTGCGAGTTTTCAAGTACCTGGGCGTAGCGATAACGGCAAGCAATAATATGCAGGAAGAGGTTAAACAGCGCATTATACAAGCAAATAAATGTACATTTGCGATATAAACCTTGCTTAAATCAAAATTTATCACTAGAAAGGCAAAAACCGAAATTTATCGAACAATAATTCGACCAGTAGCAATTTATGCCACTGAAACATGGACCCTGACAGTCGACGATACGGAGCTGCAAAGAAGGTTTGAGAGAAAAATCCTGCCCATAATACAGGGTGATTCAAAAATCGATCACGAAACTTAAGGGGGTGATTCTACTTGACAAAATAAGGGTAGAGCTTCATATAATTTTTTTTCAAAATGTCATTCGTTTTCGAGTTACAAGCCGTCCAAGTTCAAGTTTTTATTTTTTGTTTTTTGAATTACTCGCTTACAGGAAAACCGATTTGACTAATATTTGAAAGATAGGCTAAGTCTTCTGCGCTTCATCATTTTAGTAACAATTCACATTGATTGTTTGCCGCTAGAGGGCACTTTACCTACATTGAAAATTGTTTTTTTGTCATAATTTTTTAGTGTTGACAGCTACAGTAGTTTTTGGCATAATTTCTGAAAGACTGATGCCAGGCCTTTAAAAAAGGTGCTCTTTATTTACATCGCTAAACCCAACGGTTTAGACGTAAATCACCCTTAAAAATTAAGTGGTAAATTTACTTTTCTCATTTCATTACCACCAGCTACCAGGTAAATAGCTATCAAAGTATACTAGAGCTGTCAGTTTAACATCAAATAAATTCGCTTTTTAAACTATTTAATTTATAATCTTAAAATAACTAATAATGGTTAATCAGTAAATATTCATATTATGGATTATTGCGATATACATTTAATTGATAAAAATTAATGAAACAGTACTAAACAAACTAAAAAAGATTCTCAAAATGTCCCCCATTTTCTTCCATACATTTCCTAACACTCTTCAAAAAATGTCGCCTAACTCGATGAAAAATTCCTGGTGTTTCTTTAATAATTTGGCACTTTTCGATTATCCTGAAGCGAAGATCCTCGACGTTGATTACTGGAATATCGTACACCAATTGTTTCAAATGACCCCAAAAGAAAAAATCCATAGGATTAAGGTCTGGTGACCTCGCTGCCCATGCCAATGGTCCACTTCGTCCTATCCATCGCTCAGGATACGTTGCATTCAAATACTGTCGGACACGTATACTAAAGTGGGGCGGAGCTCCGTCTTGGAGGATCCACATGTTGGCCCTTACTTCCAATGGCACATCTTCCAGATACAATGGGAGACGATTTTGGATAAAATCTAAGTATACGTCACCAGTTAATGGGCCATCAAAGAAATGAGGACCAATAAGGTAATCTCCTATTATCCCTGCCCACACATTTAGTGAAAATCTACGCTGATGTTTCGTTTCTACCACATTGTTTGGGTTCTCGTAAGCATATGTGTGGATGTTGTGTAGATTTGTTATGCCATCACGAGTGAAACCAGCTTCGTCAGTGAATAATATGACGCCAATTAATCGATTATCGTGTTCATACTTAGCTAGGATCTGATTGCACATTTCCAACCGTCTCGGCCGATCATCGTCATAAAGAGCCTGCACCTTTTTTGAATGAAACGGGTAGAGTTGTTCTTCTCTTAGTATCCTCCATGAACTAGCCTGACAGAGCCGCACTTCATTCCCAATTTTTCTAGTACTAATACCTGGATTATCTTCAATAATTTCAAGCACTCTTTCTTCTTGTTGCACGTTTCTAGCAGTTCTAGGTCTTCCCCTATTTCCATTATAACTTTTAAAGGAACCACATTCCGCAAGCCTCCTGTGCACACTGGAAAATGTTTGAGCATGAGGGATATTTCTTTCCGGATAACTCTCCATATAATATCTTCTTACCAACTCTGCATTACCATTTGCTTTTCCATAACAAAAATGGATATCACAATATTCGATATTTGAATATTGGTGATTAGCCATTATTAGTTATTTTAAGATTATAAATTAAATAGTTTAAAAAGCGAATTTATTTGATGTTAAACTGACAGCTCTAGTATACTTTGATAGCTATTTACCTGGTAGCTGGTGGTAATGAAATGAGAAAAGTAAATTTACCACTTAATTTTTAAGGGTGATTTACGTCTAAACCGTTGGGTTTAGCGATGTAAATAAAGAGCACCTTTTTTAAAGGCCTGGCATCAGTCTTTCAGAAAGTATGCCAAAAACTACTGTAGCTGTCAACACTAAAAAATTATGACAAAAAAACAATTTTCAATGTAGGTAAAGTGCCCTCTAGCGGCAAACAATCAATGTGAATTGTTACTAAAATGATGAAGCGCAGAAGACTTAGCCTATCTTTCAAATATTAGTCAAATCGGTTTTCCTGTAAGCGAGTAATTCAAAAAACAAAAAATAAAAACTTGAACTTGGACGGCTTGTAACTCGAAAACGAATGACATTTTGGAAAAAAATTATATGAAGCTCTACCCTTATTTTGTCAAGTAGAATCACCCCCTTAAGTTTCGTGATCGATTTTTGAATCACCCTGTATATAGCCCATACCGAGACCTTGAAACAGGCCGTCACAGAATGAGAAACAACATAGAGCTTGCGCAAATATATTAAAGCCCTGACATCATTCAAGAAATAAAGTCCAGAAGACTACGATGGGCAGGTCATATACAAAGGAGTCAAAACGATCGACTAACAAAACGGGTATGGGAGGAAGTACCACAAGGAAAAAGACCACTGGGAAGACCTAGGTTTAGATGGAGAGATATCATCCACAGGGATCTAGCTATCCTTGAAGTTGACCAGCAAGAATGGAGGGAGCTGGCCCAAGACCGTTCCAGGTGGAGGCAGATAGTCGAGACAACCAAGACCCACCCTGGGTTGTAGTGCTACGGAGTCAGTCAGTCAGTCAGTCAATGATTTGTAAAGAAAGAGAACTTATCGAAAGCATACCCGATTTCAATCAGCGGGTTATTAATAAGTTTGCTAATGCCAAAGATCGGCGTATGGATTTTCTTTATAAATAATTCACACAGTAAGTTATACGTGCATTTTGTTTTGACTGCTATATTTTTAAAATTTACTACCTTCTTTATGTTTAGTTATTTAAAATACACTGCTTTGTTTCATACTAACTCAAGGTCTTTTTTTTTTTCATTTACCGGTGCCTATGACAGGTTTTATACATATCTATGTTTATAATGTATCTTTGGAGTTGCAACTCCTTTCGCCGAGTATTTTAAGGGAGTTTATAATGAAATATCGTCTACTGAAGAGGTTAGTCTGGGGGATTTGGGTAATAGTACAGTTGCAGTTCCGGTCTTTACGGAACAGGATATAATAAAAATTACGAAAGGGCTTAAACCTAAAATGCCTAGTGGGCCAGATTTTGTTCCAAGTTTTCTTATTAAAGACACTATAAATGTTTTAGCTGCTCCTCTATGTAAAATTTTTAATGCCTCTCTTGAGCAGCTGGTGTATCCCAAGAGATGGAAGGTAGCTAAAATATGTCCCGTATTTAAGAGCAAAAATAGAGCCGAAGTGGAAAATTACAGGCCTGTCTCTCTGATATGTGGTTTTTCTAAGATCTTTGAGATGCTGCTGTATAACTTTATTATTGACAAAGTCGAACATTTGTTGTCTACAAAACAGCATGGATTTTTGAGGGGTAGGTCAACATCCACTAATCTGGCGTCTTTTCTGCAGTATACAGCGGATGCTGTGGATGCGAGCGGCCAGGTCGATGTGGTGTTTACCGACTTCTCAAAGGCCTTTGACAAGATCAGCCATAGTTTGATTCTGACAAAGCTTGCGAAGTTTGGTTTTACTGATCAATTTGTGCGGTTTTTTAAATCATATTTATTTAATAGGTCTCAGTATGTCCAATATAATGGATTTCAATCAAAGTGTTTTGCGGCCTCTTCGGGGGTACCTCAGGGCTCAAATTTGGGGCCTCTCTTGTTTTTAATTTTTATAAACGATATCACTGAATCAATTGATGTTGAATTCCTACTGTTTGCTGATGATTTGAAAATGTACGTCCAAGTTCAGTCGAAGGAGGATTGTGATAGATTGCAAAATAGTATTAGTGCAGTCCAGAGGTGGTGTATGAATAATCAATTGTTATTGAATGTGAGCAAATGTTCAGTGATGTCTATAACTCGTAAAAAATCTCCAATTCTATATAGTTATCAAATAAATAATGACCTACTTAAAAGAGTTGATGCAGCTAAGGACCCGGGTGTTGTATTGGATTCTAAACTTAACTTTAACCTTCATTATAGCAGAATAGTGTCTGAAGCTAATCAAATGATGGGTTTAATTATTAGAAACTGTAGATCATTTAAGAATATTGAAAGCCTAAAATTATTGTTTATAGCACTAGTAAGAAGTAAACTTGAATACTGTTCACTTGTTTGGGCTCCAATTTATACTAAATATGTTTTGGCTATGGAGAACGTTCAGCGCAAGTTTGTGAAGTATTTGTGGTTGAAAACTGAGGGAGTGTACCCACCGGTCGGGATAGACAATCGACTGTTGCTGGATAAATTTAGTTTGCAAAGTCTTGAAATGAGACGTAACTTACATTCAGTTTTATTTTTATACAAGCTAGTCAACGGTCAGATTGTTTGTCCTCAGCTTTTGGGCGAACTAAATTTTAATGTGCCACGATTGACGAGCAGACATGGTGTATACTTTCATTTAAGGATACCTAGGACTAATGTATATTGTATGTCGCCAATATATCGAATGTGCTCTGTGTTTAATAGGGTGTCGCAATCGTGTGATCTGAGTATGAGTTATACCCAGTTTTTACGTTCCTGTTCAGTATTATTGTAGTTCTGGGACTGCTATTGTGATATTATTTCTGTTATTTTGTAATAAGTACGTTTTTTTTTATGTTATATTTTATTACGTGATATTATGATATTATTTTTGTTATTTTGTAATAGATGTTTTTTTTGTTTGTTATATTTTATTACGGCCCTATTAATTATTGTTGTTGGGCTTTGATATTAATAAATAAAATAAATAAAAATAAATAAACTCCTACTTTTTTAATGCACTAGCCGCTACTGCTACACTGTTCATTCGTTTTCTCAATTTTGTGATAAAATACTGATAACCAAATATTTTAAAAAATAAAAATAGACCTAATTTACATGGTAAAGTGAATGCCAATTCAAATATTTGTTACATCACCAACTTTTATACCTTACCTTGAGCTTGCAAATGGTGTTTAAGTGTACAAGCCCAAAAGCTTAAAGCATTGTTTTTCACTTCCCAGTTAATGTCACCAATTGCTGCATGCGTCATGATATCGTACACTCTAAGAAATGAAAAACATTTTGGTTATATTACATATATAAAGTTTCGCTTAAGTTACTTTACAGTACCTTGGTAAAACGTCATTTGGAAAACTGCGATTACTATAAATGAAATATACAACCATCGCTGCTTCTTTTCGAACTGTTCCTCTAGGTTCATTTATCAGAATGCTTAAAATATTATCCTGAAAGTAACAGTAAGAATTAATACTCAATAAATTTTTAAAAACTTCCAAAGTTGCTTACTAGGGTGACGGCGCCAATTATGGACATGTTAAAGATACCTTTTTCCGTTTTATAAAATAAAATTCGTGTTTTTATGTGTACAGATACCGTATAGTGGTAAATGAATTTAGAGATAATATGAGAAGACGAATCTTTAAGTTGAACTTTAAATAGTTGGATATAAATATGTTATTTTACTTAAAAATGTAGAAAGTTCAAAATCACCATTAATGGACACCTAAACCCCAGTAATGATCAACCAGTTATCGACAAGTTTAATGAAAGAAACCCAGTCATTGGCAGTAACCTGGCTTTTTCTAAAAAGCATTCAATTACAAATTTAGGTAGGTACGTAAATGATAGGTATATTTAAAAAGAATAGGCACTTATTAATCATAAATTAGCTTTTATTTGAGTTTTATTTGAACTCACATTATTCTCATATAAACTATGGCATCGAAGTAATAGCCTCATAAATTTATCATTTACAGTCTCAGTATCATTAAAATATTTATCCATTTAATATAAAAAAACATTATAAAACTAAAAACAAAATGAGCAAAGTAACAAAAACTAAGTAAATTCTTATAAAATTAAATTGTTTTTTCTTACAAACGAAATATTATGTATTAATGAGATCTTCAGAGATCTGTGAATTAAAAATACTAAAAATCACAAAAGAAAGTGTGCCTAAGTAATTAAATACTGTATAAATCAGGTAAGTATTTCTCCATTTCCTTAACTTTATAGAAACCTCTTTTATTCAGAAGCAAAGGTTCACTTATAACTTCTATTAGATCGTGTTTTTATACCATATTTTATCAGGTTTGTCAGGCCATCTAAAAGAATTGCCTGTTGATAGTACCATAGTGCTAATTTCATACTGGTCTTTATCAACGGCTTCTGTTCTGCCCGGGAAAAACTCGTCTTCATATTTTACTATGACAAACTGTCCGGGTCGAACAATGGCTTTATATTTTGAAGGTAACGTTTTGATTTTTAGCATGTTTAGCGATTCATTTTCAGAATTTTCTTCACTCTTGTTTTCGCGACGTTTTTTGATCTCCCTTTTTTCATGCGCGAGTCCAGCTCTTTTCCGCTGTTTACACTTATCTACTTTTGCCCTTTCTCCGTTATCTTCGGTAATACCATCCTCTTTTTCATTATAACTATTGTTTTCACTCTCAGCATATGTTATTTCTAAATCTTTATCTTCGGAAGTTGTGTCATCCTGGTCTATTGCTTTTTTTTAGATTTAGAACATCATTTGTCCATCATTGGTAATTTGGTCTGTACTCGATCCAGTAATAAACATTGCAAAAAACAGAGATTTTAGGTTATGTTTCTATTTAATATTATGACAAAATATATTCTTAGTTCCGAATATTCAATATAAAATAATATCAAACTTAATTATCAAATAACATAATGAAGTAATTCACGAAAATATATACTTACTCTCTTAACGATTTTCATAATAAAACCGGATTTTTCGGACGTAGCTCATACTTCACTTATATTTAGGCTGCCATCTTGAAGAAAGTGGCCGATCTTGACATTTTAATTTGTTAGTGAGACAACTGACCCCCTACTACTTATAATCCAGTGTTACCATCCCCAAAATTCTTTTACGTTTGGTTATTATTTCGGTTTATTTAGAAAAAATGTCCATCATTGGTTCTTGTTCATAATTGGTGCTATCACCCTAGCTCAGAAATTTTTCTATTTGAAATAATTCTTCCAGGTAATTTGCAAAATTGCTTTTCCGTTTTTAGCGTATAGAATTTTGTTTGGCAGATATTTTTTTATTGACAGTTAAGAGTGAAAAATCGGTTTTCTTCATTTCATTGAACAGTTGTTTCCATTTAAAAACATACCATTACAAAATTGTAGACATTAAAAAAACACTTTTGAAATGCCTCTTTTTTTGTCATAATTCCGGTGACCGAGATATTTGCAAAAAACATAAAAAAATGGCGTTTTTCGTTATTTTTAAATAATTGTTGATATTGTTAATGAACCTATGGATAATGCGTAATTCTTCTTTTTTCGATATAGTTTCCCATCATTTCTTTAGTCCAAAGGAGCCCTTCTCAATGACGATATCCAGCACTGTCTCCAGCATTTTGGTTGTCTTTCCCGTCATCACTTTTCCAGTGGTATATTTTTTTTTGAGCTTTTTGCCATTCTTTCATTTTATCCATATGTTCGTTCTAGAATTTTCTTCTTTGTTTGTATCATTTATCTACTACTCTGTACTCTAAGAACTTCGTTTCTGACTCTATCATATAGTGTTTTCCCTTGGATAGCTTTCATTTTTATTATACAGGTCTAACCAAAGCTTTGTAATTTCTTATTCTCTTTATTTAAATATTTGTTTTTCCACATGATACCTCTTAGATAGTTTGAAATACGGACAGCCTTCATTGCTGGCTTTTTTAAGAGATGTTCTTTCGATTGATGGTATCAGCTTTTTCGTACAACCCACACAATGCCGTAGCTTAAAGTTTTGGGTTTGTGAACTTTCAAATCCAGGCAAAACGAGGGAGCTCGACGCGAGGTTGTTAGTGACCTCGAAGCGAGGTCCAAATTGATTTCACAATTTTCGAGATATGTAAAAATGAGAATGAAGTTAGAATTTCAAATTTCCAAAATGACGGATTCAATATGATGGATTTAAACTTAAAAAAAAAATCGAATTTGTGACTGAAACCTTGTGTACAGGGGTTTTTGAGGTCGTTGAATACAGAAATCAACTCTCTTCTCGCTTTAGATTAATATCGTTTGTTAATTTTAGTTCCAGATATGTAAATTGATTGATCCACTCAGTTATTTTTCTATATATTGCTAATTTACATCTTGAGGGCTTTTAACCATGCATGTTGCCTTGTTGATATTGACATTCATATTAAGTTGACTGGCTTTTTGGTGAAAAGTGTAAAGAAGTCTTTGTAAGTTATCCTTCAGATCCGTAATAAGTACTGCATCATCAGTGTCGAACAACAAATGGAAGTAAATTTCTTCCATTTTCTATCTCGATGATCTGGGTAATTTTTCTACAACCCTTTCTATCACAAAGTTCTCTATTTATTTCTGTCTTCGATTAGTCTGTGCCTTCCTCTTATATTCGTTCTCCATTCGTTGGTTAATATCTGAGATTAACTGATTTTGCTGTTGTTTTACTTTGTACTTGTTTGGTAATCTGTGAGTAAGACTCGGTCAAATGCTTTAGTCATATCCCCAAAGTAAAGGTAGGTCGGTTTGTTAAATTTAATGGATTTTTTTCATTGTTTTACAATCACTGTTGTTTCTTCCTCAGCTTAACGGTTTTGCAGATTTCTTCGAGTAAAAGTTTGGTAAAAACTTTAATATGTTTATGTTTTTCGACCTTTTCTTTGAATATAGGTATCATTTTGCTTTTTATTTATTTCAGTAAGTTTTCCATCGTTTCATTTAATATATTAAAATCGTGTTGTTTTTCGCTCTTGGAAGATTGTGGTCTATTTCTTCCTCTATGTTTTTAAAGTATGCTTCCACTCTTCGACTGTGACCTTGTTAGCATGTGTAATATATTTTACTTCTAGTTTATTTCTCCTCAGAGTACCCCATATTTGTCTGACTTTCGTACATGTCTCGCTTCACACCTTTGATAAATTTTTGTCAATAGTTTTCGGTTATTTGTCTTAATCTTGCTTTGATCCTGTTACGCTCCGTTGTATATAGAGTCCAGTTTTTTTATTTGTTTTGTCAAAGAAAATTAGAGATACTAAAGATAAGAGTGGTTTTGCGAAGTAGTAGATATCTGTTAGACTTCCATTGTCTTTATTTTTGTTGAATATTATGACGTTTCGGCTAGTAGTTATCTCTAGCCATTTTCAAGTGAAACTAAATAAATCCCTTGGCTACATGACTATTTATACTAAAAGTAAATGCAGTAGAGTATGACTGAGATGGGTGCAGTCATGCCTGCTATGGCAAAATCCCATTTTTTTATGCCGCATTTAGTTTTAGTTTACAATTACTAAGAAGTGGTTTGCACACTTCTCTTATATCTAAAGATGGTTTACTAAAACAACTCGGGTTCTGATGTATAACCGCGACTTCTTTGAATTTCCGTTTTCTCCAATGTTGTTCTCGGTGTAGTATTTTAGCTTCAGACCATTTTATGTGGTGTCCATGAGTCCAGGCATGGTTGGCGGCACCAGATTTTTTTGTTTCTCCTCGAGATGTGCATTTTTGGTGTTCTTTGATCCTTACGTCAAGAGGTCCCTTTGTTTCGCCAATGTAGGAATTGCCACATTCACATGGTATCTGATACACACAGTTCTTCATGTCTCTTTGAGTTGTTGGTTTGACCCTAGTGAGCCGACTTCTCAGAGAGTTATTTGAATTGAAAACAACGTTTATTTTATATCGTTTTCCTATCCTTCTAACTTTTTCTGAAATGCCTTTAACATAGGAGATGTTCAACACTGGTTTTCGTTCTTCATTCGTTGTCGATATTGTCCAATTTCTGCGTTGTTTAAGAAGTTTATCCACTAGATATACTGGGTATCCGTTGGCTATCAGATCATTTTTAATGTAATCTATCTCTTTCATCAAGTTCTCGTTGGAGTTGCAGAGAGTTAAGGCTCTATCTACGAGATTTCTTATAATTCCTTGTTTGGTGTTATTGGAGTGATTAGATGAATAATTAAGGTATTGTCCTGTGTGCGTGGCTTTTCTGTAAACCAAAGTTCGAATTTGTCTGCCATTTTTTTCAACCAAGACATCTAAGAATGGTAATTTATTTTCTACTTCTTTCTCCATGGTGAGTTTAATAGTTGTTGAGATGAAAAAGGAAGTTTCGAAGTTCTTCGTCGTTTCCACTCCAAATAATAAAAGTATCGTCTACGTATCTGAGTCATACCTTTGGTTTCTTAGTTGTGGATTTAATTGCAAACGTCTCGAACCATTCCATGAAAGTATTTGCGACCACCGGTGAGAGTAAGATCCCATCGGTAGTGCATCATCCTGGATGTAGAATTTTTCCTTTTCTTGAAAATAGGAATTAGTCAAACAACTTTCCAACAAGTCCATAATGGCGTGCGGTGGTAAAAATGTTCTTTCTGTGAGTCCTTAACTGGAACGTTGGTGTATAGGACCATGTTATTAGCTTTGACGTGGAAAGCCTATACACCAACGTTCCAGAATTCTTGACGTAAGGATCAAAGAACACCAAAAATGCACAACTCGAGGAGAAACAGAAAAATCTGGTGCCGCCAACCATGCCTGGACTCATGGACACCACATAAAATGGTCTGAAGCTAAAATACTACACCGGGAACAACATTGGAGAAAACGGAAATTTAAAGAAGCCGCGGTTATACATTAGAACCCGAGTTGTTTTAGTAAACCATCTTTAGATATAAGAGAAGTGTGGAAACCACTTCTTAGTAAATGTAAACTAAAACTAAATGCAGCATAAAAATGGGATTTTGCCATAGCAGACATGACTGCACCCATCTCAGTCACACTCTACTGCATTTACTTTTAGTAGAAATAGTCATGTAGCTAAGGGATTTATTTAGTTTCACTTGAAAACGGCTAGAGATAACTACTAGCCGAAACGTCGTGATATTCAATAAAAATAAATACAATGGAAGTCTAACAGATATCTACTACTTCGCAAGAAACATCATTGTCTGTGACCTTCAAACAAACATAAGAGTGGTTTTGTATCCCTTGAAAAAATGATTTTTTGAAAGAAAATTCCGATATGCATTTTATATTGTAAGTATGTATTTTTGCTTGTTATCATTTATTTTTCCCAGCCTATACAGTATGATTAATCTTTTTCAATCGAGGTTAAGCATTAAAACACACACAAATTGTTCGATCCACATTTAAATACAACTTGTTTGGGAACTTTGTTAAGCATTTCTTAAGACTGAGAGGCTTCCCTTATAGTGGCACCAAAGGAAATTACATATCAATCATTAGGCAGCTCGTTAATAAATATAATTTTGAATCGTTCAGGAAAGGTTACAACCTGGTCATATAATACGCTCCAATAACTTTGAAAATACAGGCCTATAATTTTCAAGCTTATCCTCCTTCTTGAAAAGAGGTATTATAATCACCAATTCCATTATATCGGCCAATTAGTCAAATATGTCAACGGAAATTATATGGGCAATTTTTTAAAATATAATTGTTCCAACAGGAGTAATAATCTTTATTTTTCTAATCATTGGCATGATTTCGTATTCATTAACAGGCCTTAGCATTATTGTGTTGGAAAGCAATCTGTTCTGTCTAGCGTTAGCAGTATTCGATAATTTAATGGATAATTTCATTGAGAGATCAATAAAATATTGATTAAAACATTGAAAATTTTCCATTTTGTCATTCAGTATAGATCTTCGTTCATTTTTAATACCAGAAAATACGCTTTTACCGTTTCATCTCTCCATGCCGCTGTTGTTTTACAACAAAATAAATACGTGGTAACAATTGTTCTGCTTTCTTAATTATATTTTGGTTGATTTGTTTCAGTTACCTGTGATTTAGATTCATCTGGACTTTTGTTAATCGCAATTTAGTCCTAACAAATATGAACAAAAAATACATTCCTGCTATTGAAACTTTCACTAAGTAAGTTGTGTTTACATATGTGTCATTTAAAATTTACAGCAATTGAAAACCTAAACAAACTGGAATTGGTAGAATCGGTCTTTTTAACCAAAATAGAATTTCTTTCCTTAATCAGACATTACTACTTTTACAGTTTACTCAAAATGCTGTAGTAATTTTCTTTAAAATGTCCTGAGCTAAAATTAATTTCGGATCTTAAATCCGGAACTGAGATAAGTTTCAAAAGGGTAAAGAAAAGCCTTTTTATTGTTCCTCTATCCTATGAAACATATGTGTTAAAATCTATTGATGTCATTATAAAGATCCGAATTTTCTTCTCTTGTAAGATGGCAAAATTAACAATTTTTTTGTGTTGCTTACCCAGAAATTATCGTCATATTGGTACACGTCCCAAATATTATCCAACATTATAAATTGTTGCATACATTTTAGTGCTCTTGATTTAACCACGTGATCTTTATCGCTCATAGCCATTTTAACCATTAGTTGTGGAAGATCTGCAGCCAACAGAATGTTGGTAAATTCTGGAAATTCTGTGAGAAAATAAGTCGGTGATTACTACATGAATGAAAAATGAAACTTGTTTGCAACAAAAAGCACATAAATTAAACAAGCACATTCAAATATTTTAAATCAATTTAAAATTAATCTTATTCATTTTGGAGTGAAAAACTTAGCATTTTGGAATACAGTCGAGTGGTGTGTTATGAATTCGAGGAACTTAGACTCTCTTATGTCATATGCGCAAAAAAATCAGTGTAATTTTTCGTCATATATTAAAAGTGCTCCACTAAATACATAATAAGATTCAGCCAAACAATGCATCAAATCATAATTTTAAAATGAAACATTTTACACAATAACTGATATTTACTAATTCCTGTATTAAACTAAATAAGGGGTTGTTGTAACGAAGCGTCTTGTCAGTTTGACAATTTGATCAAAATGGTCAGTGTTTATTATCATAACTTTAAAATTTTGCGGAGCTTACGCGGAAGTTCGTAATATTATCACTACATAGTATAAAACAAAGTCGCTTTCTCTGTCCCTATGTCCCTTTGTATGCTTAAATCTTTAAAACTACGCACCGGATTTTGATGCGGTTTTTTTCAATAGATAAGAGTGATTCAACAGGAAGGTTTATATGTATAATAACATCCATTAAATAGTGGAGAAATACTGTTATTTTTGAGGTTTCTAATGTGATGTCGTTAATTATCATATTTTTTTCCGCTTACATTGCAAACGCAGGCTGAACCCTACGAGATTTATCAAAATAATGTACTAATTATTTGTACACATTGAAAAGGTCTACAGAAAACTCCGCGATGGTATATGTCTATCTCTCATGGATATCCCACAATAACATTTTTTTGTCATTTACTTTTTACGACAAATAATGGCAAATTTTGAAGCGATTTTAACCAATACAGCATTAATCCTTATCCAATTAAATAGCTTAAATACATTGTTGATTTAATATAGATCTATATGGTCCTTTACAGCACAAGATTTAAATGAATATTTTCGAAGATATTACAGATTTAAAATTGCGGGAAGTATCGCTTGCGGCGGTACTGGCCGACCGGGGCGGCGGCAGCGTGCCTATAAATAGCGCGTCGGAGGCCGATGTAATAATTGTTGTAAAAATAAAATAAATAGTCACAGTTTTTCTGTAGTGTATTTAGTATCAGCATTGCACCCGTGCGAAGCCGGGGCGGGTCGCTAGTTAATTATAAGATTCAGTTTATATGAGATTTTTTACTCAATCTGACCAAAAGTCTAGCCGACCTACTGTAATTGATGATGACTAAATCAAAGCCATAGTTGAAAAGAATCATCATGTATTTTTCAAACCCAATATTTTTCGTTTTATATTAAAAAAGGTTGGGAACCACTGAGCTAGGTTATTTCACTGGATAGGTGGCGTTTGTGATAAGTTTTGGAAATTAAATGAATAATATAATTTCTGAGGAATATTAAGAATAAAATTACAAAAATTATTAAATAAATCTTACTTGTCTGGGCGTTAATGGCCAACGTTTTTATAACCTTCATTCCATGAATTCTTATTTCAGGACTAGGATTATGACACTTAGAATACATTAAGTTTCCTATTTGGGAAATAACCGAATCACTGGTGTTCTCTATAAGTAAAACCAAATTGGGTGACATACATCTGGATATTGCTGTATCTAACAACTGTAAAAATTTTACTGTAACCTGAAAATCAGTGAAAACTTTAAGTGACTAACGTCCCAAAATCCATATATACTTCCGGCTGATGTCATTAAACATCATTTACTTTGAAGTCTGATGGTTCTTTACATCAATTTTTCGACACAGAGATTGTGGAACAATAATTTTCAAATTGGCTATTTTTCCAAGTACTTTTTATCTCTTTTATTTAAGTGAAAAATATAAGGTAATTATTTCGATTAAGTAATTAAACATTTCGTTAATATCCCCTATTTCGATGCTGTAGAACAGAATTTTGGTCTTAGTTTTCCTAAATTTTTTCAGAAAGACAAAAATACTTAAAACGTAATAAATTTTTTCGTTTTTTTAGACAGAATGGAGTAACTGTCCCCCTAAACGATGTCGATTGCCGTTTTTGGGACACATTAAACATAATTTGGTATTGCTACTAAATTTTTGTACTTTTAGAGACATTAGAGAAAATTTAAAAATTAATATAAATTATTTTGTTTAATATCTAGATAACTTTTAACTTACATTAATTTTTAGCTATCTTGTTTGAATTAACTTACTTGATAATCGACATAGTCGTATTGAACAACTTCACATGCCAAATCCAGTACTGAAATTGTTTCAAGACTATCTTTCCAAGTTAAATCAAACGTCTCAACCAAATCTATGATCAGGTCTATCACAACATTGAAAAATTTTATCCCACTAAAATTAAAATTTTTATTTAATAGGGTTAGTGAATATAATAAATATTTTACTTAGAATTGATATTTTTTTAATCTGGGAGAGTCAAATACTCATTTTGTATGGCATAAAGGTTTAAAATTTATGTTATCTTTGGTCATTACTTCTTCAGTGTTCGAAAAGCTATGAGCACTGAAAAAGGTGGGCAAATTATACGAGATGATGGTTTTAGCTTCTTCCCCTTCTTCTTCTTTAGGCTCCTTTTGGCGATTCTCATTTTTGACATTGCAGCTCTGCATAAGTCATTGGAGCTACATTTACAATGAGAACGAATGCTTGGAAAAATGCATTATTTGAAAAATGCTGACTCAAAAGAAGCTGTGCTATAAACAATTTTAATTTTCAAATAACGAACTCCAATTTGTTGTAATTTTTTTTTAGTTCGATTTTCATTTTGAGTTAATTTTAACTGAAAATAAAAACTGCTGACGCACAGAGGACAAAAAATCTTATGATGATAGGATATGGCGATAGAGTAAGACCTGAAGAAGTGTGTCAGTTACATCAAAAAAAATATTCAAATGTTCCACCAATGTCACAATTGATAATGAGTAAGATTGAGCAGAAATTTCATCAGTTTGGTCATATCCGAGATGCCCCAAGAAGCTTTCGACCAGCAACTAATGATGACAAAAAATCAGATGTATTATTAGGTGTCCAAGATAATCACCATATTAACTAAAGAGAAGAGAGCTATAAACCTGGATATTGTGAAAAAAACGGTATTAAATAAATTGCATATAAATAAGTACCATCCTTTCACTCCAAGTCGTTCAAGAACTTTATAAAGATTATTATGACAAGCGACTTCAGTTTTGTAAACCGTAACAAGAAATGTAATTTTGGGATTTCATTTTTATAAAAAACCTTATTTTATCCAATGAATCCACATTTTGCTTAAATGGTGATATCAAAATTGGATGAGAGACACACTCAGTATAGACAAAAAGTAAATGTGTGGGTTGGAATTGTATGTAATGTCATTATAGGGCCGATTTTTTTTGATGAAAATTTAACTGGTGAAAGATTTTTACACTTTCTACAAATAGATCTTATTCCTGCTCCTTTGACCCTGTTTCCTAAAAAAGAGAATAAAGATTTACCCCATGAAAATATCTGGTTTCAATAAGACAATGCCTCGCCAATGATGTGGACTGGAAGAAAGAGGCCTATTGCCTATTCCAAAACTAAGCCAATTGGCATAGAAGATATACGGTTAATTACTCCGGAAGTAGTCATAAATGTTTAAAATGAATTTACATTTCATTTTTTGCCTCTTTAACCTACTTCTAAAAGAAGGAGGTTCTCAATTCGTTGAGTATGTATGTTTTTTTTATGTATGTACACCGATTACTCCGGAACGGCGACACCGATTTGAATGAAATTTTTTTACGTTATGTTCAGGAAGTTGCTGCGGTGGTCCCATATTTTTTTGGACGAAATTGGTGCAAATAAATCCAAGATAGCGCTGACAATATGGTGGCCGAAAAAATTAATTTGGACGGATTTTCTCCAAAATTGGTATGGGGAAATTTTCGGGGTTGTACTCAACGAATCTAAATTTATTTTAAAAAAATGCAATATGGCGGATCCAATAGGGCGGACAAGAAAATTTAATTTTGTCCGATTTTCTCCAAAATTGGTGCGGAAAAGTTTTCGGGATCGCACATAAGGGAATCAAAATATTTAAAAAAAAATCAACATGGCGTATCCAATATGGCGGACGAAAACATCAATATTGTTCGATTTTCTCCAAAATTGGTATGGGGGAGTTTTCGGGGTCGTACATAACGAATGTGAAATTATTTTTAAAAAAATCAATATGGCGTATCCAATATGGGGCATAAAAAATAAATTTTGTCTGATTTATTCCAAAATTGATATGGGGGAGTTTTTGGAATCGCAAATTACAAATCTGACATTATTTAAAAAAAAAGAGTAAATATGGCGGATCCAAGATGCCGGATTAAAGGTGATACATCTCTCGATTTTGTCTAAAATCAGTATTGGGGGATTTTTGTTAACGTTAATTACGAATTTAAAAATTTTTTTGAAGAACTCAATCTGGCGGATTCAACATGGCTACTATCATATTCGATTTCTTCTCTGTTGGTGTTGGAATGTTTATTATATTTTCCTCACCGCTGCTGTGGGGCTTTTTACAGTATTCTTTTCATTATTTTGCAATAGATTCAGAATCATTAATTATCTGTCCATCTTTGTTTTATGGTTTAAGTTTTCCTCATATTATTTTATTAATAAGAAAACGAGCCATTTTTTCATCGGAAAAACAAACTTTTGAATTAAGACCACCATTTCAACCTAAATAAACATTTGGGAAACCTACGCCTGATGCACAAATACTGTTGGCTATTCTTTAGTGAAAAAATGTTTGTACATGGCTAAAAATATACGTTATTAAATAAAATAACATATATTAAAAAATACTTAGTAGTGAGGAGTAAAAAAGTGCCTTAAATGATCATTTTTAACTTACAACTTGACAAAACCTTTAACTCTCCAATAAGATTTCTTTTACCTTATAGGCATAGTTCTTTCCCGGAACACTTCCAATCGCCAAACAACATCTTTAAGAGAATAAATAAGAGGTTTAAAGATAAAGGCAGCCTGTTCCCTAGTTATTATCTTTTTGGATTTCAGGATATGTTGCAAACTGATTGTTGCTTCATCTATAAGGTCTCTCCTGCTCAATAGTCGTTGCTGCCATCTAAAAGCTTTTAGAAATGAATTATATATAGTTAATGTTAACATGGATTTATTAATTTTAAAATTTTAATTGTTGTTTTAAATAAATAAGTGATAAATAAGTAAGATTTTATTTCCACCATAGGAGATTCACTAAATATACTCAGTGATATTAGAACTGTTACACCCAGAAGGAATAATTTCTTGAACTTAATTTTTTGGTAACGTGGTAGTCTGAAATAAATAAATAATAAATAGCTATTTATTTCCAACAGGCCAACGGCCCCCTTACAGGAAATTCAAACATAAATAAACAAGCTAACAGGATAGAGTAAATAAACTAATAAAGTAAATAATCTAACTACAGTTAATCTAAAACTAAAAACCCATTTAAAATCAATTCACCACGTATTAGAATATCGGATTTACAAGCTATAGGCATACAATATCCTTACAAACTATCCATGTACATAGCAAAGTAGCAAGCTTCAAAGGATACCCAGACACCTCGTGCAGATGTTTCAGAATAGTTGGTAGACCTGCCAAATGCATTTCGCATAGTGAAGAAATACGATTAAAATTTTTGCCCATTTTCTAGATGGTACACTGGAATAAAATGTTTGACCTAGCAAGGGCGGTAGAGACAGCTGGTGGATGCCTGGCACCAACACGGGGAACGCGAAATGATTGAGTTGCTCACTTACTCAGAAATGGGCAATCAATTCGCGAGATCATGAGGTGATCGAAACGCATATGGAGAGCGGACCAGAGCAATATTTGCAGGAAATAAACTGTTTGTATATATATTTTTCATTCAATCGCGTGGTTCGATCCCGGAAATTCATTATTTTCGGTAAGTACCTACGTTTTTTGTATTACATTAATATGTAAGATTATACTGAAGATCTTTTAATAGATCGAAGATTTTAAAGCCTTGTTTGCGCTAGTGTGTAGCTTTTATCATTTTTTTTTTGATTAGAAATTATCAAATCAGTATAACCACCTAGGAAGAGTAGCCTTACTAATGCCAAATACTCAACCAATCATCTGCATAGGCAATTAATATTTGATATCTTATTAAAATAATTCAATATACTTACTCATTTCAAGAGTTTTGATAGCACTGATTTTTGATAATTTTATGTAAAAATCTTGTCTTAATTCATCATATAACAATAACTGAGCAGATTTAGATGTTCCAATAAATTGATGGCAAAGAACCTAAAAAATATCATATTAGTACAATAATATGCAAAACTGTTGCATCATCTGGGAAATACGTAACTATAGAAGGTCTCAGTATATCTTGTAACTAAAACACACATAAAAATAATTTTCAAAAATCGTACCGTATACAAGACAGAGGCAAAAACTATATTTTTACTTAAGAGTAAATTATCTTTATTTTAAAAAATTATAGAAAAATGTTACTTAGAAATATTGTTCAGATTTAACCGTAGGTCTTAATATAAAGCATCAGTTACCAATAACAAAAATAAAGATTAAAAATTAATATTTATATATATATATATATATATATATATATATATATATATATATATACATATATATATATATATATATATATATATATATATATATATATATATATATATATATATATATTATATATATATATATATATATATATATATTATATATATATATATATATATATATATATATATATATATATATATATATATATATATATATATATATATATATATGGGTGTCCCGTGTACATGCGTTCTTCTCAGAATTGTAGGGCAGCTGACGTTTCGGAAATCTCATTCACCATTTTTAAAGCTTACTGTACAGCGTCTGTGGGCGAACTGATGCTTGTGACTTGGATGCGGCCGGTTTTGTGGGTACGTAGGGTGTGTTCGTTAGCTGGATGATTCTGGCCAATTAGGTTGCGAGATTTTCTGAGTCATCGACCATTTTGCCAGTGTTTGGGATCGTGTAGCTGAGTTACGATCCGTTTCTTTACTGTCTACTACTGGTCGACGTTTCGTTAGCAGGTTCTTCCAAGTATTGGCCAACCGCTGACTGTCGTCTCTATTATTTAAGT
The DNA here is from genome assembly GCA_034092305.1 of Diaprepes abbreviatus. Lineage (NCBI taxonomy): Eukaryota > Metazoa > Arthropoda > Insecta > Coleoptera > Curculionidae > Diaprepes > Diaprepes abbreviatus. The sequence goes on from JASJET010000116.1 coordinate 1,200,444, forward strand.
TGTTGAGCCGCTTTGCAATTTCAATGGCTTATTTTATAATTCTTGTGGACAGGTTTTTGACATCTCGATAGCATTTTTCTTTCTTTGTAAGCCTGTGGAATATGTTGAACATAGACATTTGGCAATGAAGAAGCTATGTTATCATTAGATCCCACATAATTTTAAAATATCTCAAAAAAGGTTCATGTCGATTGGTGGAAATGTTCAAAAAATAGGATTGTGGTGCTTCAAAAACATTTAGGTCGTGACAAATCAAGTGTCTTGGATTTATGCATGTGAGCTCGAAAGTAAACAGCAGTTGACTGTATGGATGATGAACCAAAATCAATAAATTTGCTCCCGCACATCGGTTACCTGTTTTTTCGGGAGATTGCCCACGTCGCAACCGTGTCTTTAGAGAACCATAGAAGGGTCAATTCTGATACACAATCGTTTATTTGTCGGAAGTCTTCGGTAAATTGAGAAAAAACAAACCGGATGCGATGTATCACTATCCACTATGATAATGCGAGCTCTCACAGATCGACTCAAATAAGTGGCTTTTTGAACACTTAAAACGTGGAAGCGATAGTTAATCGCCATAAGGCTCTGATTTGGCACCAAATGATTTTTTTTGTTTCCGTATATAAAGAACAAACTGCGTAGTCAACGACGGTCTACGCCAGAAGATCCGGTTGATGCGTCCAAGAACCAAGTTTTGAGGGTACCAACACAGAGCCAAAATGCTTTTCGGATTAGTTCAAACGCATGCAAAAGTATATTAATCATCGTCGAGAATATTTAGAAAAATAATATGACCATTTTCAATAATAAATATTTGTTTTTGTTAGTTATTCCTACGTATATTTTAATACGTTTAAAAGTTTATAAAAAAAATTCCCAAATGGTGTATAATTCTGCGGGTCACTGTATAAATATTTTAATAATAAATCTTGGATCATAAAATTGGTTTTCATATTATGCTAAGCATATATATGTTTTTTTTTTAACTTTTACAGCACGTAACGCTGTTCTTGAACTTACCATTACTGGAAAAATGAGAAACAACATCATCTGATTTTGGAATTCAATAGATTCTCCTTTTCTAATACATAATGGCACACGAGTGTCCAAACTGCAATATAGTAGGTTAGCAAAATTGCAAATTTTAATAACAGTTCTAACATGATCTAAAAGAAAAAAATATTATCACAAAGTGTCTTATTTTATATTTTTAAAATATATTTTTTAATTTGCTCTGGTAAATATGTCGTATCTCTTTTATATAAAAAACTTGAAGATTGAAAACGGGGATTATTACTAGACACCCTTCATCTAATGTTGCTGTATTTTTTAAAAATTCCTTCATATAGGGAAAATAAGTAACTTTGCATTAAAATTGAGTGATGTTAATGGCCCCCAATATTAATTTAGAATTCAGCTTTGGAATAACCAGTGTCAAAATTGGTTTTTAAGGAAGAATTTTCAGGCAAAATAGTGTTAATTATTAATATTTTCTTTGTTAGGATGAATACAAAAACTTCTTAACTATTGCATATTTGAAATTCCATAGAAGAATTAAAATAAAAACTATTTCACGACGATTTTTTTTGTTTTGAAAGCATTTGCATATATTTCAGAAGGGACTCAGGTCCATAAAGAAGAGCTCGGCATAAACCCTGACAAGGCCAGGCGCGGATCCAAGGGGGGGGGGGCGGTGGGGGCGATCGTCCCCCCCAAGAGCTTTGAGTTTAGGAAAATGGACCCGATTTTTCATCTTATACTACAGTTTATTTAAGAACTAGACATAGTAATAAATTATTTTTCACCCTTTTTCTCTTCGCAAACTACCTGTGTTCTTTAGTCCCGTGTTTTTGGCAAAATCTGTTAGACACATATATTTTTCATAGGAATGGGTTAGAAATTTTGTAATCAAAAATACCGGTCTATAATAATGGACTAAAACGTAGCCTTATTCCCTCAAAAAATTCGAAGTTATAATTTAAATACTTACAAAATATCCACTGTCAAAAATACAAAAAGTTAAACATATATAAAAAAATCAATTCGTCCATATAATATTTAAATATTTTTGGGGCTATCGGTCATTTTATTATTACTTAAAAACATTTTTAGGGTATTTGACGTTTCAGTTTATTTATTTCTTAAACCATCTGCACAATTACAGTTAAACAATAAAAGGGATTCAAATGTAATTACTTTTTATATATTGTAATTAAAATTAGACCGACTTATTTTTATTTCTATTGTGTTGATAATTTAATTTAATTTATTATATGGAAATCCGATAGCCCCAAAAAAATAAAATAAACATGTTAATTCTACACGCTTAAGAACAAGACACAAATACAATAATAAAATAATAAAAAACTTACGGCTAATTAGAATTAAATATATATAAAATTAAAGAGTGTGACACACTAAAATAAAAATATATAAAAAAATAAAATAAAAACATATAAACAACATTAATCAATAAAATACAACAAAAACAAAAATTTAAATAATAAATTGTGTTTACACTGGTTAACATTACGTATCTAATTCCTAATCAAAGTCAGTGAAAATATCTTCGCTCAAATTAATTATAATTGGTTCCTCTATCTCACCGATCATGAGATCGAGTTCTCACATTTTGTTTTATTCTTTTATTATATGGATTTTTACCAATTTTCCGCAGTAACTTTATTCAAAAAAATCTTTCAAAAGTTTAGTTAAATTACTAATTTTGTTAATTGTGTTATTTCTAGCAATTCTACCTTTTACTTGAAAGAGATATTTACTTCTCCAACGGACAGTTTCCGGACGATCTATAGGAACAGATTTTCTATCTGGTTTTTCCCAGCAAAAATTAAGTTTTCTGAGCAATTTCCAGAGATAAGTTCTTTTAATTTCAGGTAAATCGCGATCTACATTGATTTTAGTTAGAATTTTGTAGACGGTTGGGATCTGCTTCTCATAATAAAATGTATATACAACCCCTTTAATTGCAGTTTTCATCTCTTCTTCCAACGAGGTTTTTCGTCTGACTGATGGAATATGGCTTGGGAGTATAAAAAATTCCAGTCGTTTTTTCTCCTTCAGTATTCGGTATATAGTAGATTTTCCAACTTCTCTCATGTTGAAACACATCTTAACAGAGCTTTTAACAATATTATCTAGATATTGACATCTTAAGGCATCATAAACATTCATCGTAATAAGTTTTTCGTTGAGGAAAAAATGCCCTGGTTTAAAGATTTTGGAATAAATATAGAGGTGAAAGCCATATATTTTGGGTATCTCACTAATCTCAAATAATATATAAAAACAAGCGCAAATAAGATAAATCACTAAGGACACACTGTAAGGTGTACTTTTCTCACTGACAGAAATTAAATTAAACTATCAGAAATTTTATGTTGTAGTAAATTTATAAAATATATTTAAATATAATGAAATATAATTATATTTCTGGCAGTTCTTAGTTACCTGCGGCACTAGAGTAGGTACGTTGGAGGTTTCGGTAACAGTTTTATTACTCTCTCTAGTTCTTGAATAGAGTATAGGAAAGTGTATGCTTGCGATCGCCCCCCCCCCTTCCAAGAGCTTTGAGTTTAGGAAAATAGAACCCATTCTGCCTTTTATATCAGGAATGAGTATGCTGCTTGCACTCCCCCCCCCCCCCCCCCCGTCGACAACTTGCCATACTGTACTTTTGTGATATCACCGCCCCCCCCCCCCAAAGAGAGAGGCTGGATCCGCCCCTGGACAAGGCAGAGGTGTTATCCTTCATAAAAATGAGAATAGGGAGACTGCCCACAATTACGCCAACGGGATAGATCCCTCAATACAAGAAAACAGTAATATATAAGCTCAAATCAAGAAAACTATGTGGCTCTTTGGATTAATAAACGAGCCTTTGGGTGTACATGAAGGATTTCACTGAAAGTGCTATATTGGATATACGCTATGATGATCCGTTCTTCGATTACGTACGCAGCTATTGTCTAGTACAAGCAAGCGCACACACTGTCTTTAATTTCACTAAGTGTAAAGATTAGCTTAGTAGTGAGCAAAAAACTGCCTCTATAAGAGCATTGAACGTTCTAGTGAATTAATCTCTTCTTCTTTGCTCAATTGCTTAGCGCAGTTCGGATCTAGAACTGGTGACTATGTAAACAGACTATATGCCACCGGTTTTGAAAGCCAATCACTTTTTTGAAATATTTTTGACAAGCAGAAAGCATTGAGAGGAGGAGCAAACTTTTCCAAGAAATAGATCCTGGTGATTTAGAGATGAATCTAGATAGGATGAAAGAGTTGGAGCAGAAGTGTTCGCTAGAAGTGCGGGAGTTAGAAATTTTTGTTCTCGAAAACATGCAACCATCTTTCAAGAAGAAATGTATGGTACTCTACAATGTGGCCACCTTTGTTAGAGGAATATACAGAAGAGCAAAATAATAAACTGCTGAAAAGCAAATGTACTAAATTCTAGAGTAAGGCTCCTGGAATGATGTGTGCCAAAGAAAATATGATTGGATTTAATGTACTGGACAAACACAACAATCTGCTGTACGAGAATGAAAAAATACTTGAAAGATGGGAGGAATATATGGGAGAATTATTCGATAAAGAACAGCAGACAGAAACAGATGTCTTTGGATTTTCCGGACCAGAAATAACATTCAGCGAAGTAACATACGCAATAAAACGACTAAAAAACAATAAGTCACCTGGGCCGGATAATATACAATCAGAAATACTAAAACTATTTGAAGATGACCAACTTAAACTCCTAACAAGTCTACTTAATAAAATTTACGAAACTGGCGAATTGCCTGGAGATTGGCTAGTTTCCACCTTCATTCCTCTTCCTAAGAAAACAAATGCTACCAGATGCTCTGATTACAGAATTATAAGCTTAATGAGCCATGCGCTGAAAATCCTTCTCAGTATCATTCACTGTCGAATATATAGAAAACTTGAAGAAAACGTTAGCAATGTTCAGTTTGGCTTTAGAAATGGACTTGGAACACGAGAAGCTCTATTTTCTATTCAAATTTTGATACAAAGAGCTCGGGACGTAAACTGCAATGTCTATGCATGTTTTATCGATTTCGAGAAAGCATTCGACAAAGTGCAACATCACAAACTGCTTCAAATATTAAATGAATCTGGTATCGATGACAAGGATTTATGCCTTATTAGAAACCTTTACTCACAGCAAAGGGCGACTGTATGTGTAGGCAACGAAACATCACAAGAATTTACAATAAAACGGGGAGTTCGTCAGGGCCGTATTTTATCGCCGACGTTATTCAATACGTACTCGGAAATGCTGTTCAGGGAAGCTATCAGTGGAATGAGAGAGGGCATAAAAATTAATGGTGAAAGCATTAACAACTTAAGATATGCAGACGACACAGTTCTGTTGGCCGATAATGCGGAGGATCTGCAAATACTAATAGACCGCGTAGTGGAAGCCTGTGAAAGATACGGTATGAAATTAAACTGTAAAAAGACAAAAATCCTTATAGTAAGCAAAAATGACGAAATACACCACCAATTTAGAGCAAATAATGAAACTTTGGAAACTGTTGACAAAGTTACGTATCTAGGATGCAGTCTGAACAGAGAATGGGACCACTCACAGGAGATTAGATGCCGCATAGAGAAGGCGAGAGCTGTCTTCAACCGCCTCAGAACGATCTTGTGAAATATGCACCTGACCATTGATATAAGAACACGAGTCTTGAGATGTTATGTATTTTCAACTCTTCTATATGGAGTGGAAGCCTGGACTTTGACAAAAACAACATCTAAACGACTGGAAGCCTTCGAAATGTGGTGTTAACGCCGCATGCTCAGAATTTCATACATCCATCATGTCACAAATAACACTGTGATGCAACGTATGAAAAAAGACCCAGAAATTATGCGCAATGTGAAAATCAGAAAGATATTATACTTAGGGCATGTAATGCGCAATGAGAAATACCAACTAATTCAGTTAATTCTGCAAGGTAAAATAGAGGGTAAATGAACTCAGGGTCGCCGACGAACATCATGGCTGAGGAATATCAGACAATGGACAGAAATGACGACGGTACATTTAATTAGAACAGCTGTCAATAAGGTTATATGGGCCAATGTGATTGCCAACATCCACAGAGGATAGGCACCAACAGAAGAGAATTTAATGTACGACTCAATAGGGAGCTTCACTGTCTGGAGAGAAACTAACTGCGATTTGTGGTAGGATTACTGGTAACGTTATTGTCACCTGCTAGGCCATCTTCATAAGGTTTGCATCATGCATGATCCAGTATGCAGATCGTGTTTAGTGAAGAATGAAACATTTGACCAAGTTTTCGGTGAGTGTCCAGTACTCTATGGGCTCAGACAGAGACATTTAGTAGATACAATATGATCATCTGAAGCCGTTAGGTAATTTCAGCTAACGTGGTTACTTGGATTCGCAAAGGCGATTGGTTTCGAAGGACTGATGTGATGTAATCCGCCCAATAAGGCCTAGGCATCCAAGAACAAGTATTACTAATTTTTATTCATTCTCCAGGCGCATGTATTCAAGCTTTAATAAAAATCAATAATTGAAAATTTTTATATTAAATTCCTGCTAAAAATAAAAGATACAGTTATTAAATTAAAACTAATTTTGTAGAGTCAAAGAGCAAATTAAAAAAATATCAATTAGACATACCTTTTTCTATTTCAGCTTCAATTAAGCTAAATATTACTCTGATGTCAGACAACGTATCTGCGTCATGAGTCGCTTGTCGGATCCCTTCCAATTTGCCACACAATTGGTAAAATAAGAACGTAAATCGTATTTTCAACAAGTCGAAAGAAAAATCCAGTATTTGGGAATAATTAAGGATGTTCTGAATTACTTCTGGTGTTTCCATGTCAAGGAAGATATTTAAAACTGTTTTGTTGAAGCTTTTTAGCAGCTTATCAGCTATCTAAAATTAATGTATAGTCAGTAGCGGCTTTTCCTTAGGTTTGCAGGGTTGCGCAACTTCCAAAAAAATTGTAAATTAAAATAAAACATACTAATAAATATAAGTAAAGGGTGTTTTTTTATAGAGGTATAGAACTTTTAAATGGAATAAAACAAAGATGAATTTTTTAAATTGACATGAAATTTACTTTATTCGAAAGATAACCTTCTGGCATTATAATTTAAATATGACTTCTGGCATATGACCGCCACGGCTGGCTCGGACGTAGTCTAATCTGGAGGTCCAATTCTCTATGACTTTTTCCAACATTTGTGGCCGTATATCGGCAATAACGTGGCGAATGTTGTCCTCCAAGTGATCAATCGTTTTGGGCTTATCGGCGTAGACTAGCGACTTCACATATTTTGTGTTAAGTTGCACGATCTTGGAGGCCAATTCACGGGTCCGAAACGTGAAACTATGCGGTTACCAAACGTTTCCTTCAATAAATCAATTGTGGCACGAGCTGTGTGACATGTTGCGCCGTCTTGTTGAAACCACAGCTCTTGCACATCATGGTTGTTCAATTGATGAACAAAAAAGTCAGTAATCATGGCTCTATAGCGGTCACCATTGACTGTAACGTTCTAATCAGCATCGTTTTTAAAGAAGTACGGACCAATGATTCCACCAGCCCATAAAGCACACCAAACAGTCAGTTTTTCTGGATGTAACGGTGTCTCAACATACACTTGAGGATTATCATCACTTCAAATACGGCAGTTTTGTTTATTGACGTATCCATTCAAATAAAAGTGAGCTTCAACGCTAAACAAAATTCGCTTATGAAAATCGGGATCAACGGCAATCTTATTTTGGGTCCATTCACCGAATCTACGCCTTGCTAGGTGATCGTGTGGCTTCAATTCTTACACTAGTTAGATTTTGTAAGCACGCAAACCAAGATCTTTCCGCAAAATCTTCCATAAAGTGAATTGACACATATCCAATTCCGCACGATGGCGTATAGACTGATTCGGGTCTTCCTCTACGCTACGCTCTACAGCAGCAATGACTTCTTCTGTACGCACTGTATGACGTCTCTGTGGATGCGTATTATCATTTAGAGTAAACGTGGTGCGAAAACGTTCCATAGTTACTTGAATTAATTGCTCTGATGAACGATTATGTTGACCGTAAAATGGACGTAGTGCACGATACGTATTTCGAACTGAACCATGATTTTCAAAATATATTTGCACAATTTGGAAGCGTTGTTCAGGCGTCAGTCTATTCATGTTGAAATGCCAAACCAAACTAAACATAAATCACTTGACAGCTGACAAAATGGCCGCCAGTTAAAAAAGTGTTGCCAACTTAAAGTTCTATATCTCTATAAAAAACACTCTTTACAAATCTTTACAAATTTTTTTAATTTCTACTGATAATTTAATGATTAAATTTAAATTAATTTCTTAACTAGATTATACGCCAACAACAGTCAATTATTGAAATAATTAAACTTACTTCGCCTAAATGTCGAGAATAACTTGTCTCTATTACAATATTACGCCTGGAAACGTGATCGCTTTGCTGGTGTGCAATTTAAAGCAATCCAAGCTAATACATTGGAGCGTATATCGAGTTGCCTATCTTAAGAGAGATTAATTCCGTCTTATAAGCTTAAGGAATGTTGCAAGTCGACTTACACACCTGTGTTTAACCTGTATTTTCGCAATAAATTTATTCCAACCAAGTTCAAAGAGTTTCAGGCAATGAAATAGTGACGTCACATGAAAACTGTTTGCACGTGTTTTGAAACAATTATAGATATGCTTTCAAATCATTGAACATACGCATTTCCTCACTGTCGTAATCCGGCGGTCGAAAATAGTAACGTCATTTCAAATGCGTTTCAAAACAGATCCAAACGTATATTAAACCGGGTTACCCCGCGAGAAAACACTTTTATTTTGCCCGTCAATTTCGAAGTCGTAGGTGTTTGTTGTGCCGTACGCTATTTTTTTTTTACATATTGCGTTTTGAAAAAAAAAAATGAATTCCGTTCAGAGTTTAACTGCAGAGCAATTCTGTGATCGGTCATTAAGTGTTAAGGCTGAAATAAAAAGGCTTGGAAGGCCGAATTTAAAAATAAAACAATCCGTGTCTATCAAAAAAAGGATTTTTATAAGGAAGTTTAATCCGGACCTTTATAATAAACATACGTGGCTTTGAGGTTGTGAATTTAAAAATGCTCTATTTTGTTTTCCTTGTTTATTATTTGGAGAAAAAACAAACTTCTTCGACAAAGGTAGGTTTTACCGACTTATATCATTCGGGGGACCTCATTAAAAAGCATACATTGCCGGAAAAATATATGAAAAATGTTTAGCAATATTCACTTTTTAGGATCGTTACCTTAGCTGCACAATTAGGCTTGATTCTCATTATAGTGCCACTCTCGATACGATCTCGATTCGATAAATCTTTTATAAATGAAAAAGGGTTTACGATATCGAAATCTCCGTAAAACCGATAGTTTGAATAGGTTCATTGTCTCTTCTGTAAGAATATTTTACCGGACCGAGAGCGAATCGAGAGCAGCACTATAGTGAGAATCAAGCCTTAAGCAGCGCTTATCAAAAAGATATTGAAGTGCACAATGAAGTGAGTGAGTGAGACGTAATCAATACAATTTTAAACATTTTAATTAATTGTGTGCGTTCCTGTGGAGTTTTCGAACTCGCGTTACGAGGACATAATGAGTTGATTTCAGTGCTGAGTTAGACGGTGCTCGGAAACAACATTTGGAAAAAGCATCGGTATTTAAAGGTACGTCAAAAACCATTCAAAATGAAGTTTTACAAGCAACGTTAATTGTATGTCAAGAGGAAATTTCGGGACTTCTTATACTTTACGATTATCTTTCGCAAAACACCGAGCTAAATGAGACTTTTGACATCGGCTGAAGCAGAACGGTGCTTTTCTACCCTCAAGAATATAAACGTTTTTACGGAATATTATGAGCCAAGATAGACTTTCTGCTTTGACAATGCTTTCCAAATCTCGATCTTCATCTTATCGAAAGCATACCTGATTTCAATTAGCGGGTTATTGATAAGTTTGCTAATGCTAAAAATCAGCGTATGGAATTTCTTTATAAATAATGTACACAGTAAGTTATACGTCCATTTTGTTTTTACTGCTATATTTTAAAGATTTTCTATCTTTTTTAAGTTTAGTTATTAAAAATACACTGCTTTGTTTCATACTAACTCAATTTTTAATGACTTTTATTTTTTCATCTACCGGTGTCTATGGCGGGTTTTGTACATATTTATGTTTTTAATGTATCATTGGAATTGCAATCCTTACTTTTTTAATGTACCAGCTGCCACTGTGTTTAATTAGTTATAAATTTATAAATTCCTTATTTTAGAAATGGCTCGAAAAGTCCCGAGAATAACATGTAAAAACACAATTTTTTGGCAAAATTCGACTTTATTCATTAACATAGTCTCCTTTTAGAGTAATCATTACATTTTAGCACCGCTCTAATGTTTTTTATATCTTTTTATAAAACGATTTGTTCAACCCTTCAAAATACGTTTGAATTAAGCAAACTAACGACAAATTGATGCTTTCGATGGAGTAAATTCCTTATAACACATTTCAAGCCATACTTCAATTTTAGCCCCTTCGCACACGGGTCGTAAGCGTAGTCGTATCGTAAGCGTATCGTTACGACGCTACGCGTACGAGACCTGCAGTGTTGCACAAACGAATCGTCGCGTAGACGTATCGTTTTGGATATCATGGCGTCAACGGCACCAGACGTTTTGGATGTTGAGGATCTTACTTTCTCTTCAGATGAAGAGGATTTTTTATTGTTTGATTTTGTTAGAAGTAGAAAGCGACGTGCTTATTGGATCCATCCATACATTGGAAATGGAAGAGAATCGCCAATCGATATCACGAATTATGGCAACTACCTCATTGTGTTGGTGCTATCGACGGCAAGCACGTCCGTATTCAGCAATATCCAAACTCTGGTTCTTCAAATTATAATTACAAAGGATACCATTCAATTGTTTTAATGGGGTGTGCAGATGCAGATGACTACTTTACATTTATAGAAATTGGATACCCTGGTCGCAATAGTGATGGTGGAATATTCCAGGCAGGACGCCTAGGGCAGTGGATACAAATTAATAATAATAATGTTGCTGATGACTGTGCTTTACCCCACGATAATAGTGGCTCCATATTTCCTTATTACTTTGTAGTGGATAATGCATTTCCGTTGAAAATAAACATATTAAGACCATATCCACTACATAATATATGTAACAAAAAAAGAATATTTAACTACAGACTCAGTTGTGGAAGAAAAAACATAGAATGTGTTTTTGGGATGATGACACAGAAATTTCAAGTGTTGATGACGTCTATACGATGCAAAAATTATGAGACTATAAACAATATAATATAATGTATCTGTGTACTTCACAATTTTATCTGAAAATATGAAGGAGTTGATTACGAATTTAACCAAACTGAAGACCGTAACCACGCTGCTGGTAACCAACGAATAATTGTTCCAGAATATGATGAAAACCTTCACGTTGACAGAAGGTCATCACCAAACCAGCTTCGTGATTATTTGGCAAATTACTTTTTGAAACCCAGTAATTCTCTTCCGTGGCACTGGCAACATTGTGTATAAGTAATTGTTATTTAAAAAAAATATATTATATTATATTTCTTACCTGTCCAGTTCATTTTTAACGATATTTCTGCCCAAGCTTTGTCTGTAACATCTTTTCTTGAATATTCGCTTAATGAATGATTATATAGGCAAGGGTAGCCTTCAACCAGTTTGACGAATTCAATTATTTTTTCAGTCATATTGAAAGTTAAAAGTCATAAGAAATTGAAATTCAGTTAAATTCAGGTGTTTTTTAAAGAAAATAATGAAAAGTTAACTTTTTACGCCAGTACGCTACGATTATCGTAATGACAATAAACACCTCCTACGATTCGCTGCAACACCGCTTCGTGTGCGGACTTGTTTGAACATGTTCATGTTTGTATTGCTCTCGTCGTACGCGCGGATTACGATACGCTTACGCTACGACGCCGTGTGCGAAGGGGTTTAATGGTATTTTTTCTCGTCGCATTTTAAAAAATATCAAAAGGTGCGTCACTAAAACTTCAATACCTTGACGACTAATGGTTGAAATGTCATCAAATTTCGACATGTATCATTTGAAGATTGGTAATAATTAAAAATCGAATGGCCATGTAACTAGAGCTGCCATCTAGGTCTTGGGATTTTACGAACCACTTGTTATTTTCTGAATTTTATCGTTGTATTATAGATAGATAAATTAGTTTAAAATAAAACACTGATTTATTGTATCTATCTTCACTAATCGCAAAAAAGTCAATGAATGTGCATGTTGAATGGCAAGATCGTAGTTCTTGACGATCAGAAAAAGTTTTTTACGGATTAGTATAGTATTTGTAAATGTGCCTGAACAAAACAATTAAAATAACCAATAGGCTAACGCGGCTGCATGCCAGCCGACTTTATGGCGACCTTTAAAAGGTCTACAATTATAGCGACGGGTTTGGACTTTTTGTGATAATAATATTATTTAAATAATACCCTGAATTCAATTATAATTGTAAGTTGAGTAAAACATTTTTTACCACTTGCAATCGATCTAATATTTACCTCTAATATCAGATCTATAGTTGGTTTTAAAGATTCATACAACTTCCTGTTCTCGACTTCTGATTCTTTTGTGAATTCGACCTGTACTGCTGCTTTATTTAGAGGTTCCACTAGTATCTCGGCTAATTCTTCACAAAAATCTTTATCAAGTAAGACTGTTGTTTCCAAAAGTTTGATGACAAATTGGTACCTGAAATAATATAAGTAAGGTTGATGTTTTAAATCTGATGACTAAATTTTCGTTGTTAACTGTGTTTAAGGGAGAGGGTTCACTTATCAGACAAAGACAAGACACAGATGCGACAAAGACTTAAATATGTTCAGTGACTCGCACGCTTTTTAAATTAGGTCGCGCATACTACGCGCATGGGTGCTGGGTCTAAGACACATTTCTGGTGACCGGTGTGTGAAGTAAATAATTAAATGCGACCAGAAATGCCACTGACTTCGCAGAACACACCTGATTTAAGACAGATAAAGTCAAAGAAAAATCATTTGGCAGTAGCTCTAAAAAGCAGACCCATACATGCGGAACATCGGTGACTGAATCTTGAAGAAGTGCTCCATTGTACAAGAATTTACCACTCAACAACAACAACGCCTGCCTAAGGTGTTGCGCGGGAACCTCAACCAGGGCTGACTCAAGCAAGACGACCAAAACAGTGCGTGGATTGTGCTTACAAATCTGTCAATACGAATATTTTAGGTGAGACATCTAGGATGAGAGATGATCGTTTACAGACAATACCCACTAGTCTAGTTCTTACCTAACATGGAATATTATATATTTCCGAATAAAGAACAGGCAGAAGAGTTTTGGAAAAGCCAACTAGTTAATGATCGTTGACTGCAATATCATCGCTATCTGAATCAGATTTGCCAGGATCAGATTCAGCTGCAATTTGAGTCGTTCACCACCGAAGAATCCTTTAGCATTGTCTAGAGATTTCATAACTGGAAAGTTTTGGGTCTTGGGCACGTCCAGGTCGATAGGTTTAAAAAGTTTTTAAGTATGCATAAAGACATTGACGGTTCGGATCAACGATGTTTTAGCTGATCCGCAGGAAAAGTAATTTTGTTTGATAGGAGTCACGTATTTCTTGCAATAACACCAAAATAAAATACCAGAAAGGGTGTGCCAAACGCACAATGGGTTGCAAGAAGTAACTTAGTATCGAGTCTGTCCTCTGCAACCTGGCCTATATAAGAAACAAAACAAATCAATATAAAAATCGATTATGGGAAAAATAAATTCAATGGGATAGAGACCCTCAACGATGGGGTACAAGACAATTCTCAAAAAGCGGAAAGTCTGGCTCAATATATGGCAGATATTGCAAGGGAAAATCCCAAAACCACCCCCGAACAGGAGTTCACTGAGGAAACAGCAAGAAAAATCGCAAATGAGAAATACCCTGTATCTCCGCAAATGCTGGTCAAATTCAATGGTACACCCAGAGAAATTAAACAAATTATCAAAGTAATGCCAATGAATCAAGCTCCAGGACCGGATGGTATAGCAAATATTCTCGTAAAAAATTTACCTATAAAAGCAATAATTAAACTGACACATATAGTAAAGCTATTATTGTACAATACTTTTCAGGAAGCTGGAAAGATGCAATAGTGGTACCACTTTTAAAATCGAAAAAAAAAACCAATAGACTCTTATATAAAAAATAAAATTTTACATTTTTTCGATTTTATCTAAACTTATTAATGGGTGTTTTTGGTTGCGTACATTACGGTTTTAAAATTAATTTCTTCAAACTAAAAAATGAACTTGTCTCAAGTTCCTTCATAATCGGTATTCGGGAATTCGGAAATTTTTTAAGTCGGCGCGAAATTATCACTAAATGGTAGAAGTAACTACTAACACGAGAAACTAACAAGTTATAGTAAGAAAGCAATGAACGCCTAAAAGATCTTATAGGTTGATGTAGAAGGGCAAAAAAAATGCTTAATGGCCTACTTGCAACTTAAAGTCAGTTATAAAATCATTCGCACTCTTTTGTTATTAATATTATTTATGTAGTAATTTGACACCGACTTCAAAACTTTCAAATCCATATAAATATTTACATTATTTTTAAGCACTTTTTTAGAAGGCGGTTCAATTTTGAAATAAATATTTATTTTTGTTATAAAGTTGCATTTTAGTGGAAATAAAATCGATATATTTCAATAATAGATTGACACCATGCTAATTTTGTGATATAAATTGGAAAAAGCTTGGGGTTTACTTGACACACTATTTTATTTATCTAAAACATTTCAGTCATTTCATATAAGTGAATTTCTTATATTTCATATTAAAATTAAAATAATGATTTTTATTAGAATATTATTTAATAAAAATTAGAATTTTGTAGTCAAAAGATATATGATTAAAAAAAAACAGTATTTTTAATATTATCATTCTTACAGTCGTTTATGAAAATTTTGCATTTATCGTCGAGATTTGTCTATATTTGAAATATAAGCAAATTGCAAAAAAAAAAGTTTTCACGCCTATAAAAAAATTCATTGCAAGCTCTTACTGTCAAATGACATACATCAATCCCCTTTTGTAAACCTAATAATATGCAGGTTATTTTACACAAAAAAATCAGAATTTGAAATTATAATTGAAAAAAAAAACATTTTTAGCGATGAACTTTTGGAGTAGTTACAACCCCCTAAAAATGCAATTCAGGACGTAAAAAAACATTTATTGCATATTTTTTAATATACCACAATATATAACAGAATAAGGAGAATTAGAGACTGGACTTTTCGAACTTTTTTACTGAAAATTAAAAGGGGTAGTTTAACCCTTCCAAATGGTGCATTTTCATTACGTGCTATTCATGCTTAATGTTCCCAATAGTTTCTATTATTTTTAGTAATGAATGTCTTATAAAAAAATATACTTTTCGCCTATTTAAGAAAAATGTCAAAAAGGAGTAGTAAACTCCATGAAAAATTTACTTGTGAAAAAAGCCAGTATCCATGAACTTAACTTGTCAAATCCATGTACAACTAAAGAGTTGTTGACCAAATTAAGTAATTTGTACGTTTATGAAATGAAAACTGGAAAGAAATAAAGTTTTTACCATACATATATAGCAGGCCCTTACTGAGAAAATTAAGTGTATCAATCCCTTTTCATACACTTAATAATATGCAAGTGACTTTGTTCGAAAAAATAAGCCTGTTAAATTATATAATATTGTAACCCTCTGTATAAAATATCCTGATCCTAATATGTTATATTATATATGAATTTTATACTTAGTTATGGATTTTACAAATGTAGAGTCATATTTATCCATTTGGTCATATTTAGTATGCTTGCATTTGGAAATTTGACCAGATTGTAGTTATTATAATTATAAATGAGATAAATCGGAGGCGACACATGAGAATGTTCCCTGCAATTGATAAATATTCTTTAAAAATGTTTATTATCCAAACTTACCTATATATAAAGCGCCCTAAGAGATCAAAATATATTTACTACACAAAAAACTGATTAAACGTTTATAATAAACCACCACTAAACTGAAAAGGAACGAAATAAATTATACAACAACCATGGGAATTCATTTTTTGGCAATTGTGTTAAATAAGGTAGGGATAATGTATTCAAGGCTGCCTAATTTCATTACTGAAGAATGTTCAATGTTGTCACATTTCGAGGAAATATTCTAAAATTAAGATTTTATTGTATCATAAATGTTCGATTGTGAGCATTATTTTAATAATAAGCACATATTATACCATTGTTTCAAAAGTTTTCTTTTCTCAAGCAACGATTATACTTATGTTACCTTGATGTTCGTAGCTTTCTACTTGTTTTTCTATAAAAACATGTAGCATCTTATTAATAATATTTAAGTATTGGGAACGTTATAACAATCAAACCTAGTCGGTAAGAAGGTATATGCAGTATTGATACGTTTTGAATATAAAACCGAAAATTTAAATTCTGTTATATTTGTTTCAGTAAAATCCTGTATATTACATTAAAATACAGAATCTAATCATTGACAACATTGTAAATTGTTTGTTATGAATGAGTCGGCGTACCCTGAACTAACCTTTTTGTTCCAGGGGCGTACTAGTATGGCGTACATTCTATGAGCCATAGATGAAATATGTTATGAGCGTCAAGATTATAGCACAGGAAAGATATTCTTGGTATACTTTTCCTATGACTTTGCTAAAAATAGGCTACAAAAATACAGAGGCATTTATTTTAGATCTCTGGAAGGAAACTCCGCAATATATTAAAATTCTTTAGTTAATAAGTTAATGCAAAATTACTGCTCTTTCTAATATCCTAATTTCACTCATTCTAAACTATAGATAATCTAAGAATATCGTGAACGGTTTATCCTTACCACATCCCTGGTAGCCTCGTTACAGCCCCAGGAATGTGGTGAGAAAATATAGCGTACAAATACTCTAATGTCAAATTCATAACTATACAAATCGAGATTTACGGCATGGTATGGTTTCCATATCCGAAAAGCCCGACCTAAACCTTGGGGCCAACTCTAGTCATGACTCCGACTTGTTGTATTACAGCTCTAGGATGTTTATATACTACTTATAAAAACAATTAAATTTAAACAATTAAAGATTGATGTTGAGCACTAATCTATATGTCATATAGTGTCGGAATAATATGAAAAAATAGACATATCTATGAAAGCTTGTTTTCAGAGGGCTTTTTATCAAAATTTCTCCCTTGAAACTCAATTTGAAACTGCATATTCTCAAATTTAAACAGTTACCGTTACATCTTTTCTTCAAATTATAAAAACTGCTGTATTATCACGGTAGAGGCCACTGTCGGAACCAACCCAACTTATCTTAATAAAATAAGACTCATTATTAAAACCATAACAAAGGCCAACAGCCTCCTTGACTGTCTTTGCTTTCTTGTTTCAGCTGAAAAGCTGCGCGAGAAGAACTAGCATGTAGTTACCTTGTAAATATTCCTAGTGTGTATATTTAGTTATGTTAATATTGTATAGTGTATTATTGTATGTACTTCAAGTTAGGTTAAGGTGACTAGTAAACTGAGGCCTTGAAAACTAAATTCAAATAATAAAGATTAATATAAATGAATGAACATACTACTGATACCAGTAATGGATTTTTGTTTCCTTAAATACCCGTCACGGCCTACCAACAGAAACGTAAATTTAAGATTCTATATTAATAATAAATATCATATATTTTTGGAAAGTTTGTAACAAACTAAATCACATTATTCAATATAGGCTATTTATGCTATGCTATTTAAACAAGGTAAGTTTGATTTATGCCTCCCAAACGATTGAACCTATAAAAAAACTGATAACACCACTGAACCCTGCATAAAAAACACAATGGATCTATTTTTTAGCTTTGCGATAAGTTAGGAAGGGCGCTCCAAAATGCATAATTTTTAAAATCATTCTGTATTTCCAAAACGAAGAAGTTTATAAAAATTCTATTAGTGGCATCGTTCGTTTCCTAAAAAAGTAGCATAGTAACACGAAAACCTTATTCTTCAATTTTTATTAATAACGGAGATAACCCGTAAAACCATCGAAAATTTTACTGCACAGGTTTTTATAAATGTAATTGTCGCCTATAAAAATTTCGCATTGTAAATAGCACTCAAAATTATTCCTTTCCTGGCCATATTTTATAACCAGTTTTGATTTTTAGTCATATCATAAGAAAAATTACATTTTGTAATATTTATTTTTATTTATTTTATATTCGTTTTAAAACTTGCTGTGTTGTTGCTGATATGATTAGATTTCAATATTGGGGGCAAAGTTAGTTTATGACGTGCATACATTTCAAGAACGCTAAAATCCTTATTGGTTTATTTTGTCGCGATATCTCCTCATTCATTTAAACTCCAAATAGAATATTCGATTTTTATGAAAATTCTAGATAAGATAGTTTTTCTGCTACTATTAAATAATAAAAGTAAATAATAGGCAGATCAAGGTCGTAGAATGTAAGGAGATGAGCAACGGAAATAAATGTATGAATATAAAACTCAGAGTGGACAAACCAGAAGAGGGTTGTCCATGACACTTTTCTAATACAATTGCTTCATTCTTTCCATTTCAACAGATCCTGGCGAAATGTCCAGTGGATTACACTGCAATTGATTTTTAAAAAAATTTAGAGGAAATCCCCATATTTCTAGAACTGCTTTATTTACGAACGAAGCTAGCTTCACAAGAACCTCGTTACAAATTCTCATAATTTACATTTATGATATGAAGAACATCTCCAAGCAGTAACATAGATTACACACCAATCAAAATTTATCGTCTAAACAGGGATTTTTGGATATTATTTGATTAGGTCTTTCATTTTGAAAGATAGTTTAAAAGCTGCTTTCTATTTAAAATTTTTGTGATGCTATTGAAGAACGATTTATATTTTTATAGTCATATAGTTTGGTTTAGAATCCAACTATATAGTTGTAATTTTTACTTGGACAATTAAAGCATATCGTAAAGTTTTGTAATTTAAAGTTGATATATTTCTCTCTTTTTCATTCATACCTGACGTATAGAGCAACATTCTGGGATAATAAGTACTGCATCTATTATATCAGATCGGCAAGAAAGTAATTTCAGTTGTGGTGTGAAATAAAATTCTTTTCCTATGCAAAGAATAAATCTTAATAAATAATATGTTTTCAATTTGATTCAATGACATTTTGCCATATTTCTTTCAGCTTCATGAATCCGCAATCCTAGAAATTTTGGTCCTTATCAGCAAAAAACGGAACCAAATAAATGGTAATCAGATGATGCCAGATCAGAGCTGTATGGGGAATACAACATCACTTCCCAACCAAGGTCCAATAATTTCACATGAATTACTAAATATGAGTGCGGGCGCGGATCCAAGGAGGGGCGATCAACCCCCCCCCCCAAGAGATTTGAGTTTAGGAAAATAGACCCGATTTTTTTGTTTATACTAGGAATTTGACAATTTGCTTTCGCTTGCCATACTGTACTTTTGAGATAATCACCGCCCCCCTCCTCAAAGAGAGAGGCTGGATCCGTTCTTGTATGAGTGAGTCTCTGGATTATCATGACGGAACACAATTTTTTTGGGATATGCCAATTCTGTCAGTTTTTTTTTGATTGCTTCATCCAGTTGTTCACAGTAAAGATCTGAGATGATCGTTCGACCTCTTAGAAGCAGCTCAAAATATACAATATCTTTGTAGTCTCATCAAATTGACAGCATAACCTTTTTTGGGTGCAATTCAGCTCTAGATGTGGTTTGTGCTGGTTAAAACATTTTTCATAATCAGTGATTATTCTTTTCAAAAAAGATTCGGTTTCACTGTGTGTGAAATGCATATGGAAATACTGATTCTTGTGTTAAGTAAATCTCTTTCAATTTAGGCGTAATCCAAATATCGAGCTTCTTAATGAGTCCAAGATATTTTAAGTGATTTTCAATTGTTGTGTGCGATACATTTAACCTCTTTGTAATCTTTCGAATAGTTAAAAGCAGATTCTCTTCAATTATGGGTTTGATTTGGCCATTATCAATTTGAGCAGGCCGACCAGAACGTTAATGAACCATAAACTTCACATATCTCTTTGTGAGCCCCAGCAGCGTTCTTTCATTTACGGAAATAAAAAAGTACAATATGCCGAAAATGTTCATTTCTGCACTCTATGATAAAGTTGACCCTAAACTAACAGCAAACAAACAAAATAACTCACAAGTTGTTTCTAAAATAAGTTAATTGCGACTGATATCAAATGTCGAAAGAAAAAACCTTAACACTGACAAAAATATTTTCTTGCCGACCTAATAGTTTTTCGGCAACTGATGGCGAAACGCTGTCAACCTTTTATTATAAAATTTAAGATCACCCCATTTCTCTGAATATATATTATTCAAGCTCCTCTGAAAAGTCACCTAAAATTTCAGCAAAATATGATATAAATGGTGATTCTCGTTCACATAACACCAGAAATGCAGATCAGCTGAGATCAGTCTGATTCAGGCTTGACAAATTCCAGGAAAACTTATTAAATTTATGCCTCTACAATAAACTCTCCATAGATATAGCTTAAATTTCAGGAAATATCGATATTGAGACATTTTTGATTTCAAGGTTATGATTAGTTGTTTCATTTTTTACCCTAATTGGTGAAGATGACTTGATAACGTTGAAATAAAGTAGTGTTGCATCTTTTGAAAATGAAGATCTTTTTCATACTGCGTTTTTCATTCAAGAGATCTAGTAGTGTTTTATTAGGGCTTGCAAGATACTACTAAACGGCTGTTTTGCTTGCGCGTTACCTGAGGGGGCTGTTGACTGCTTTAGTGTTGAAGAGTGTATTATGGTACTTAACTTTCTTTTTTTTTTTAAATATTTAGCTTATCTCACGATAATTATTGTGCATTGTGCATTTTTTATATTTCTGTGGTATTTATACATATGTAGTTTTTAGATGTTCATTGTGACTTGCAATTATTGTATAAATAATTCCATGTAATGTAGTCTCAATCAATCAATCAATAATATATAGTAGTAGATACATTCAATATAAACTAAATGGGTATTTCTTTGAAAAAACACTCTTACCCATCGAATTTTATTTTTAGTTTAGGGTCTTTTTGCGTGATACTGAAATATACAGGGTAACTCAAGAAAAAACTATGCTCACATACGACTAAATGTTTTTAAAAATATTTAACTCAAACGTTTCTATGAAAATTTTCAGAAATATTTCATAAATATTTCAATAATGTGAAGAAAACATTTCCATGAAAGGTTTCAGTGAAATCTTTACGAAAATTTTCTATACCATTTCATGAAATAAACCCAAAACGGTAAAATATAGTGTTTCATGAAATATTACGGAAACATTGAGACAATATTTCATTGAAGATTTCATGAAATGGCTCAAAAATAAAACATGAAATGTTTTTCAAATCCTTGCGAAATATTTACTGAAAACTTTCATGACGCCATATAAAGCATCTCCTGAAAGCTTTCAAGAAATCTTTTCGAAATATCTTCGCAGTGTTTCTAAGCTGCCTTTATGAGTACGACCAATAGGCAGCAACAAAGATTTCCAAACGTTTCTAGAAAAGTTTCATGAAACGTATCACAAATCTTTTCAGGAATATTTCGAAAAATGTCCTCGAAATCTTTGCGAAAGATTTACTGAAAGTTTTCATGATGACTTTAAAAACGAGTCAAGATATGTTTCGGAAATATTTAAGAAACATTCCATGAATCGTTTCCTGAAACGCTATTCAAACCATCTTTCAAAAGTTTTCGAGAAACCTTTTCGAAATATTTTCTCAGTGTTTCTCAATAACATTTATGAGTGTGACAAATTGGCAGCGAAAAAAATTTTCCAAATCGTTCCCTAATCATTTCGACAAAAGTTTCATGAAACCTATCATTAATCTTTTCAGTGAAATGTTTAGAGAAACGTTTTTGAAATCTTTGCGAAATATTTACTAAAAGTTTTCATGATGACTTTAAAAACGAGTCAAGATATGCTTCGGAAATATTTAAGAAATATTTTACGAATCGTTTCTCGAAAGGCTATTCAAACCGTCTTCATAAAACCTTTCAAGACGCCTTTTCGAAATATTTTCGTAGTGTTCCTCAATAGCGTTTATGAGTATGACAAATAGGCAGCAAAAAAAATCCAAATCATTCCCTAAACATTTCGAGAAAAGTTTCATGAAACCTATCATAAACCTTTTCAGAAATGTTTAGAGAAACGTTTTTGAAATCTTTGCGAAAGATTTACTGAAAACTTTCATTATGACTTTAAAAACGAGTCAAGATATGCTTCAGAAATATTTAAGAAATATTCCATGAATCGTTTCTTGAAACGCTATTCAAACCGTTTTCCAAAAGCTTTCAAGAAACCTTTTCGAAATATTTTGCTCAGTGTTTCTCAACAGCTTTAATGAGCGTGATAAATATTCAGAGATAAAGATTTCTAAATCATTCCCTAAACATTTCGAGAAAAGTTGCGTGAAACGTCGTAATTTCTGAAATGTTTCAATGCAACCTTTCTGAAACATTTAGATCCCTGTATGAAACGTTTCTGAAAGATTACCGTCTTATGAGGGTGACGTCATCGATTTCAATTGTAAATTCCATTTTTTATTTCAAAATCAAGAAATTATTGTAAAATTTTAAAATATATATAAAAAAAATTTGATACCATCTAATTTTAATGTTCAAACTGGGCACAGTTAACAATCTGACAATAGTCTAGTGGATTAATAAATTCTTTTTGAACATTGTCGATGACGTCTGCGGTTATGTTTCGTATTTCTTGGCGTAGTTGAATTTTTAGGACTTCTAAATTATCGGACTGGGTTAAGTATACTTTAGTTTTTAAGTATCCTCAAGAAATAACCAAGAGTGGTCAAATCTAGTAATCCGAGTGGCTACTGAATTGTCCCTCCTCTGGTGAACTAACGATTTGGAAAAATTTCATTTAAATAAGTGCGGACAGGGGCAGCGTATTGGGGTGGTGCTCCCTCTTGTTGAAAAAAAAAGGTCACGCTGGAACATATCGGATTCTTATGTGTCCAGGTACAAAGTTCTAGTGCAGTCAGATTGTTAATAGGGCCGAGTTTGAATATTTAATTTTGATGGTAACAATTATTTTTTTTGTATTTTTCTAGACAATTTCCTTATGTAATCACCTTGGCGTATGTAAGAAAATGTGCCCTTTCTAAATCTGAAATAAAAAATTGAAAAAAATATCGGTAACGTTTTAGCTCCTTTTTTGAGTTACCCTGTATATGTCGATATCACGCAAAAAAAAACCAAAATAAATTTCGACGAGTTCTAGTTTTATATTGAATTTATTCGCTATTTTACGAAAGTACGATATATACTCACACACACACACACACAAATATATATATATATATATATATATATATATATATATATATATATATATATATATATATATATATATATATATATATATGTATGTTTATACGGCTTTCATGGATACCTCCTCCTCCTCCACGGAGGTATCCGTGAAAGCCGTATAAACATATATAAGCCATCCGACGAGAGGTCGGCGAAGCCGCGTTTAGTGTTGCTTGCTTCCTTCCGATCTGTCCTTTGCACAGCCAGGTGCATGTCGGTACCCTGATGAGTCTAGTGAGAGACGAAACATGTATCTCTGCCGTATCACTGTGGCGAGGAGGGTAAGCTTTAACTTTCTTCTCGGTATGGTGGTACAGGTAGGCCACCATCTCGATGGTGGTGGGATAGGATGAATTGTGTTTTATTACAATTTATTCTAACTGTGCAACCTCTAACACAGAAAGGATATGATGGAGCGAAGTTTTCATTCACTCTTTCGCATTTTATTTCACTTACATACGGAGTTGCATATAGTTGCACGTTTGCTGAATGTGATTTCAGCACTACAACAGCATAATGTGGATATAACCACTGCTAATGCATATCACACGGAGGTATCCGTGAAAGCCGTATAAACATATATAAGCCATCCGACGAGAGGTCGGCGAAGCCGCGTTCGGTGTTGCATGCTTCCTTCCGATCTGTCCTTTGCACAGCCAGGTGCATGTCGGTACCCTGATGAGTCTAGTGAGAGACGAAACATGTATCTCTGCCGTATCACTGTGGCGAGGAGGGTAAGCTTTGACTTTCTTCTCGGTATGGTGGTACAGGTAGGCCAACATCTCGATGGTGGTGGAATAGGATGAATTGTGTTTTATTACAATTTATTCTAACTGTGCAACCTCTAACACAGAAAGGATATGATGGAGCGAAGTTTGCATTCACTGTTTCGCATTTTATTTCATATATATATATATATATATATATATATATATATATATATATATATATATCCAATAATGAAGTCAAATTATATAACTTTTTTTTAATTTCAAAAAATAATATTTTATTTATATTTAAGGGTTTTAAGTGATGAATCACTTCCAAAGTTGAAATTTGCCAAGTCACCTTGTTTCTATGACTTCTTGATATTTTGTCTGATCCTTCTAGTTTCCGAATAAATTATTCTAGAAATGTTCTAGAAATTTTGACGATACAATAGAAAGGGAATCAGGTGGAGGTAAAAAAGTAAAAATTGTTTATCTCCTAGATCCAAAATTTGCCTATTTCAATTGATTTCTAATTAAAATGATATCAAACCTTTTAAAACTATGTTAATCAAGTTATTTTTGGTGGTTCAGCGGATACGTATATAAACGTTTGTATATATTATCTGATTTTAGATAAAAATGTGAGGATAAAAATAAAGAAAAAAACATAATTACTATATTCACTTTTTATGATCGACATAATGCACTATTTAAATTAGATCGTCAGCACTATTATAGTAATTTGAGCAAGGAAAATATAGGAAATTTAATACATCAAAACACATACTAGTAATACGCTTTATAGTTTCTTTTTACTTACGCTTTTTTCCTGGTATATTTATTATGGCCCTTTAAGCTTACATCGATAACATCATTCCAATAACTTGTTGTTAGTAGCCACTGTATCCCACTTGCGTGTTCCAAAACTGAAGACAGCATATGTATGAAGCTGACCGTAATATTAGTTTCGGTATCGGGATTTACTTGCATGACTCCTACAAAAAATTACATAAATCTTATTTTGGATTGCAAGGCGCTATTTGAGCAGAGTTTAACCGAAATAGAGGCCAATCGATAGCGAAAAAATAGGCGATTCTGTGACAAAAATACTATTAGGATACCGAATGTGCCTTCAAACTAAAAACAATCTGTAGTGATATTTTGTCACGTTTTCCACTTTCTACTATGCTTTATTAATACTATAAACAATATTTCTTGCAATATGACAATTATTAATAAAAATCATACACAGGAAGAATATAATTTTGTTTATTATCTATAGCGAATGTAACAACGTTTCTAGAAGATCTAGAACACGCCAGACATTTTTTGATAGATATCCATACAAACAAAAACCGACGAATTGCGACAAAATTTGATCACAGACTTTTGCAAATGATATATTGCGGTAGCGTTAGCCATTTCATTTATAATCATTTTGCTGCCTCATATTAATTAGTAGCTATTTTGATAACTTATAATTAAATTTTACAGTAATAAAGACACTCTAGGGAGTTCATCTTCTCTCTTGCAGCTTTACTACCAAACAACTACGATTATTTAAGCTTATCACAACCATAACTAAGAACTTCAGGACTCAGAAAAGGCTGTTAATTAGTTAGTCAGCAAATATCTCTTGTTTTGTAGCTTTCATACAGCGCGCACGCAAGTTAATTCGCGTGATGGTTTTTAATTAAATTAAATAAAACATGTTTCTCAAAACACTTAGTCAATTAACAAAATAAATAGAAAAAACGAACTATTTACAATGAGTAACTTAAACTAATAACAAATAACAATTACGGAGTAACTAACACAATTGCTCTTATTGGCCGTTCTATTAACCAAAAATGTAAAACTCAATTTTGAAAAAAACACGTATAAATAGCTTACTAAAATATTAAACAGAAAAAGAAATAAAACGCGAAAAACAGCTATCTATATTACTTAATCAAACCGTATGAAAATCGCGAAATATCCGACTAAAATAACGATATTCCCTTAACTTCCCAAATTAAATGAAAAATAAATCAAACAAAGAAAACCTTCATTCTCGACAAATTTGCGTAATTTACCACGATACTGGTTTCAAAGAGTGGTACTAAGCATCGTACACGACTTCCAGATTGTAACTGAAGTTTAGTACTCCTTAAAAGGCTAAACTTGTACGCCTTGCACCCCTTGTATCCCTGTAACTGTAAATTTCATTCCCTAATAGTTCGAATAGTTTGTCCCAGGGAGCGTCAGCCCTACTATACTGGATACTTAATTCCCGAATTGGCCTCTGAGCATATTAATCATAATTTTTATGTAAAAGAATAGTAAAACAAACTAACTTACGTCTTCCGATAACGAAAAGAATATATGATAAAGACTGTAAAAGGACTATTCACTTTTCTTTGCCGTTTTGGCAATAAATATCTTAACTCGTTATTTCTTGTGAATAGAAAAAACAGTTATTATACAAATTCTTTGTACAAATTATCAAACGATATATTTCTATTATAGTGAGTTTATTTGATTATTCTTTTGTTTCCTAATAATGGGAAAATCGTTCAATATTTTAATACATTTTAACGGTATTTGCATATATCATATGTTGAAAAAAAAACCCTCTTCGATTTTATTTATATAACCAGGGTAGGATTAATTCGATAGATTTATAGGCAAATCTTAGAGAGGGTCTTTTACTTTATGTCTTGATAAATTGACTGAGTTTATGTATTTTTAAGAAAACATTTAAACAACAAAGAGAATAAAAGTTAAGCTCGATAACTGATTTATTTTTCCTTTAGACTTTCGTGGATAGTGATAAAAAATATAACTACCCTATTCCCACGGGAAACCTATTCACAGAGTGATTATTTAATTATTCATTTTAACAGAATATAGTTCACATTGAACAGCGTAAAATAATTAATATTTGTTCTATTACAGAATATTGGAAATTTTCAAAAATTTTGTTACCGCTAAGGGAAAAAAGAAATATTTTCTCAATGATGAAAATGTCGAAATTGTAATTCTAGGATATTTTGCGACATATTCTATGACATCGTTAAGACGAGTGGCTTAACAAACAGAAATCTTGAAGAGCTTAATACATAGAATTCTGTTGAAACATAACTTCCATCCTTATTTAATATTTTTGGTTCAACACCTAAGAGATACTGATTTGCTGAAAAGAGTGCAATTTTGCGAATTTATAATAACTATGATACAAGATGTCTCTCGATTTTTCGACAACATTATTTGGACTGATGAAGCAATATTTAGGAAAAATGGCCTTTTTAACAGACAAGATTTCCATTTTTGGAGTGATTCAAATCCTCATGAAGTAAGATTGCCGAATTTTCAAGAAACCTGACAATGTAACGTATTGTGTGCTGTAAGAAATGATGGAAGAGTAAAACTTCATTTTTATGAAGAATATTTAAGTGGCAATTCAATACAAAGAAAATTATGTCCCTATTTTAAACTATATTTTAACTTTAGTAGGAGAAAGATATTTAAATATTTTATAAGAGTTAGAAGATCAATATTTAAGCAATTTACCTCTGGTGGAACACAGGCAAATTTCTTACTAACACGATGACGCTTCACCACACAGTTACTAACTTCTTACAAGCAACATTTTTTTGACAAGTGGATTGCCAACAATGGACCTCTTCTGAGGCCTCCTCATTTTCCGGATTTGATTACATAGGCCAACAAAAAAAAAATGTTTGTAAAAACTTTTTAAACCAATTTGCCTTGACATCGATTATATATATCAAAAAAAAGGGAAAATTTGACATATAAAAATTAAAAATCGTAGTTTTTCTTAATAAGTTACAATTTTTAATAACAATAATGTTAAATTAATAAAATGCGAATATTAAGTGCTTATTTTCTTGTATTTCCTATCCCTTTTCTCTGTAAAGTTTCTTGCATAGCTTTTTTTCCGATGTGATCCATTTTGATGTTCTCTGTGAAGTGACCAAGAGTAATTACCCATCATGTTGATATTCCATCTTCTCTGGTATCGTTTCTCCATCTCTTTTATATCCTGATGAAATCGTTCCCCTTGCTCTTCTCTCACATCACCTAAGTTTCCAGGAAAAAAGTTAAGATGGTTGTGCAAGAAGTGGACTTTAAGGCTCATCAGACATCCAGGATTTTGGAATTTGTGATCATTAGCTACGATAAGTTTATAGTTAGGGGCTTTTTCATTGCCCAAAAACTTAGTCACTATTTTTTAAATGATATCCAAGCCTCCTTTTCCTTTGTACTCATCGTTACTTCGAAGTTGGAATCGAACATCAATTTACAAATATCAGGTCCAACGAAAATTCCTTCTTTCAGTTTAGCTTCGAAAAAATTAGGAAATCTTCTACAGAAATATTTGAAACAATCACCATCTTTAGGCAAAGTTTTTACAAATTGTTTCAATAAGTCCAACTTTATGTGTAGTGGTGTAAAAGAATCTTTTTGGCGTCTACTAATGTCTTATGCAAAAAATTCTGGTGGGTAATACGATTTTTTTTATTATTATTACTTTACATGAGGAACGATAAAAAACATCGTTTATTGTAATCGAGCGGGTATGGGACGAAAGTTTATCTCCAGATTAAGTAAGAGCGGTCATCCATGACGAACTAACTCAGAGATGCGTAAAATATTTGGAAATTCAGGGTGGAAATTTTGAACATTTAGTAAAATAAATTTTCTTCCCAGTTATGTAAGTCGTTTAGCATTTTTACAATATAAAAATCTTAAATTTCTAATATTTCAAAAACTTCAAATTTTCGGAATAGACAATTTTATAAAAAGCCACCCTTATTTTTAATTCTAAATAAGATACCATTTTAAAAATAAGGGATTTGCATTTAAAACAGTTGACTTTTAACGATTTTTTCAAGTTAATGTTAAATGTTAGTTTTTGATAACCATGTATTTATTTATTATCAAAATATCAATACAGTCCATTAAAGCAGATCCCCTTCTAGAAGGAAATCAAACCCAATTTAATAATAAAGGCTAAAGGATAAATTGATAGTTATGTCAAAGATTATTTATAATTCATATTCTTTGGTTATGTTTAGCCATTTTTGACATAAAATTTAAAATACGTCAAAAACAGTTATAAAGGGTGCTTTTTATAGAGGTATAGAACTTTAAGTTGGCAACACTTTTTTAACTGGCGGCCATTTTGTCAGCTGTCAAGTGATTTATGTTTAGTTTGGTTTGGCATTTCAACATGAATAGATTGACGCCTGAACAACGCTTCCAAATTGTGCAAATTTATGCAAATCATGGTTCTGTTCGAAATACGTATCGCGCGTTACGTCCATTTTACGGTCAACATAATCGTCAATCAGAGCAATTAATTCGATTAACTATGGAACGTTTTCGCACCACATTTACTCTAAATGATAATACGCATCCATAGAGACGTCGTACAGTGCGTACAGAAGAAGTCATTGCTGCTGTAGAGCGTAGCGTAGAGGAAGACCCGAATCAGTCTATCCGCCATCGTGCACAGGAATTGGATATGTGGACACATTCACTTTATGGAAGAATTTGTGGAAAAATCTTGGTTTGCGTGCTTACAAAATCCAACTCGTGCAAGAATTGAAGCCACACGATCACCTAGCAAGGCGTAGATTCGGTGAATGGGCCCAAAACAAGATTGCCGTTGATCCCGATTTTCATAAGCGAATTTTGTTTAGCGATGAAGCTCACTTTTGTTTGAATGGATACGTCAATAAACAAAACTGCAGTATTTGGAGTGATGATAATCCTCAAGTGTATGTTGAGACACCGTTACATCCAGAAAAACTGACTGTATGGTGTGCTTTATGGGCTGGTGGAATCATTGGTCCGTACTTCTTTAAAAACGATGCTGGTCAGAAGGTTACAGTCAATGGTGACCGCTATAGAGCCATGATTACTGACTTTTTCGTTCATCAATTGAACAACCATGATGTGCAGGAGCTGTGGTTTCAACAAGACGGCGCAACATGCCACACAGCTCGTGCCACAATTGATTTATTGAAGGAAACGTTTGGTAACCGCATAGTTTAGCAAGATCATGCGACTTAACGCCGCTAGACTATTTTCTGTGGAGATATGTGAAGTCGCTAGTCTACGCCGATAAGCCAGAAACGATTGATCACTTGGAGGACAACATTCGCCGCGTTATTGCCGATATACGGTCACAAATGTTGGAAAAAGTCATCGAAAATTGGACCTCCAGATTAGACTACGTCCGAGCCAGCCGTGGCGGTCATATACCAGAAGTCATATGCCAGAAGTCATATTTAAATTATAATGCCAGAAGGTTATCTTTCGAATAAAGTAAATTTCATGTCAATTTAAAAAATTCATCTTTGTTTTATTCCATTTAAAAGTTCTATACCTCTATAAAAAACACCCTTTACATAGGTATAGGACATTATGCGTGAAATATGTTTATAATTTCGTGTAGAATCTAAAAATAAAATAACATATAGTGTTCTTTTTAAAATAAGCAACAAGGCATCAACTCCCGATATAATCGGAAATGCCACCATCTTGAAAATATTTTAGCCAAATTGTCCCCATCGATTTTAGTAAACCGCTAAATTTAAAAAAATTTCCAAATTCTATTTTCCGAGAAATCTATCGTGGCAGTTCGCCGTGGGACAGACTGTCTCGTACACTGACTTTTAGCCATTTTCGGTCATATTTTCTAGCATTTTTTGCGTATTTCACAGACTTTTTTTTATGTAAAATGAAAATATAAGCTTGTAGAACGATACTTTTATGTTCAAAATCTTTTTACCAAATGAAAAGTGGACCATCCTTGATGCATCTTGGTGCATTAAAAATTTCAAATGGCAATTGTGCAAAAACTAATGGACTGACAGCGCCTGATTTTGGCATGAATACAATATGTATAAATTAAAATCATTTCCCGAAGAGAGAGAGAGAGAGCTTCAACTTGAAAAATTACGAAGATAAGAATTTTTGCGCTGAATTTTCTAGTTTTTTTCTCCGTTAATAATGACGCGATTGATTTGATCCAGGGCTCATTTTGTTGCTATTTTTATTATCTACAATTCTTGTGTTTACACAATAGAGATTGCTTCATTAGTTTTAATTTTATAAGCAAAAAACGAAAAAAAAATAACAAATTTTTGGTTTTAATTGCTTATCACAAATTAATGGGTCATAGTGGGGAGTGGAAAATAAACCAAAATATCACTACGGATTACTTTTAGTGTAGCGTAACAGTCGGCGACTAGTGTTGTGATGAATGAATCTTAATATTGTGTTCTTTGTTAGGCCTTGTTGATTGATGATTTCCAATTATTTAAAAAAAATTTAACTTTAATACTTTCAGCAGTTATACTATAATACGAAAAAATTTACCATTTTCTTCATAATAAATGTAGTTTGGGGTGTAAATTTGAAAAAGTAACACAAAATTTATCAGAAGCATTTAATTTTGTGATACTCTTTATGAAAATGTCGAGGTTAGTTAAGGTATCGACACATTTTGTTTTCATTTTCGCAATCTATGGATCAAACTACATCTATTCTGAAAAAATAGTATTGATGAGAGAGGGCTGGTGGTAGGAATCTTAAAGGAGGTGAAGACCATCTTAAAACGTTCAAATACCGATACATCTGAAAGTACTTTATATCGATAACTTGAAGCTAGTTAGAGCTCGAGGGAATTTTAAAAGCCACTTGAAAAAGTTAAATTAAGGTGCTTGAAAGCGGATTAAATAAACCAATTCAAGCCTAAAACGAAATGGCCTTTACTAAAGCGACTTCAAAACGCGATATTAACGGATCAAGCTGGATTTTAATTACGAACGTCAGATCAGTGACCGTTGGGACATATGATTTTGAAAATTCGTAGGTGTTTGGTTAAGGTTAAGAAAAACGTATTTATTTTTTTTGTTTATTATGAAAATTGTGAAAGCTGTCATCGGTTTAACTTCAATTTTCTCACATTAGATCGCCGAAGTAAACGGGTTAAGATTTGTTTTAAAGGTGCTTCATTTTCAATTCGGCTTGAAGTAATCAATGTAAACGTAGCTACTAAATATTTTATTGGAGCGAGATAAGAGTTGTTATGAGGAGGAACACATGACTGGAATAGTTAATTTTTTTTTTACAAATCAGGCTTATATTCGTTATATAATTTTTTAAGGTTGTCATTGAATTTCTCTGAAAGAAAATTGTTCTAACTAACCATTTATAATTTGAAATATGTATGAATCATTTTTAGTTTTATTATTAAATATCCATGTTTACACTTCGTGGAATCAAATGACTCATTATCTTTTGCCGAAAAATATGGAAATAAACCTTCATTTTTCAATATTTTCGGAAACAGAAAAATTAATTAGATATTATTAAATTTCTTTATCTATAGACTGGAATTCAGTGATAAGGTGGTTTGAGAGTAACTTAGTCATTTATTTTAATGAAAATAAATTATAATTTATTTTATTTTTTAATAATAAGTGTCAGAAGAATCTTTTTTGAAATATATTCTTTGAAAATTTTATATCTTGTAGTTCCCGATCTCCCGAATAAAATTATCTAGAGGCATAAATAAATGCCATGAATAATTTTCAAAATATAGGACATTAATTAAATTCAACGTTGGGATATTTAATTTAATGGTAAGGGGTTGTTTAGTCTCAAGAGTTTAGTGGTGGATCGAGAACTTTTTTACTGATGGGAACATGTGATTCAGTATTAATCCGGCAGTACGTCAGGCTGTTCGTTTGGATGTTTGTACACTATTAAAAATAACCTTAAATTTAGTGCAAATTTTATGTTCATTCTACAATAAATTTAATGATTATGTAACAAAAATCGTGAATAATTTACATTTACTTTGAATTTAAGGCATAATGATCGAAATATCAGTTCGTTGTACATTAAATTTGGTTAAATGGTATCTTAAATTTCAATAAAATAACTGAAAAGATATTTCAACTTTTGTACATTAAAATTAATTCACATATAATAAAGAAATTTGTATTATTATTCAATATACAGTGCCTGAGGGTCCGGGAGATGGTGCAACTTGTATTGAACTTTTTGTTTAGTATGATATAAATCGCTTAAAGGACTCAATTTTCTTGTGATGAGGTGTATATGTCTGCCAGTACTAAAGGAAAGCAATGAATTATAAACCGGTCTACAGATGACAGTACGCTACATATGAGAAAAATGTTGACCTTTTCCTGGTAGTTTCAGAATTTTTTGAAGACATATTAATGTTGGTGCATTAAATATTGGACAACATAACACGAATTCAATGAACACTGGCTGTATATTTATAATGTACATAGTGTTGTATTGGTACATATTATTGTTCATAATATCAAGCACAGAAATGACTAGAAACCTGTAGGAGAAGCTTATTGAGGAACCTTAGTGACATCTAAGCGGTACTTTTGAGCAAATCCTCAGTCTGAGATAGCATTTAAAAGAGAATAGTTGCTGCCATTGAGTTGCAAAAAAAAAGTCAGGTTCAAATATTTAAATAGTAAATAATTTCAGCCACTGAGTTGAATTAATATCAACAAATTACTACAATACTGCGAAATTTTTTATAATTTCGCCGCCACAGTAAGGAAAAGTAATTCTTTTGTAGTGATCTACCGAAGTGTGATGTGCTTGTAATTTGCATTTGTGGTAGTGGGATTATTTTACCATAAGTTTCCGAATCAGGTATTCTAGAATAATAAGCCTTGTATAGTGACTTTATTTATGGACTAGAAAACATTTTTCTTGATTAACAGACTAAATAATTACTTTTGTGTAATCAAAAAATGTTTAACTTTAAAACTTTTTTGAGTTTAAAAGTGGAATTATTTTGGAAACACCCGGTAGCTATTCGGGTTTCAATTAATAATTATTATTAGCACCTGTAAACTGGGTAAAATATAAATAGTAATGGATTTTATGGAAAACTGAATTATATTTAGAAAGAAAATTTTATTTAATAAAATAAAATTGATGGAAAAAGAAATCGTCCGTGCTTGTTTATACTTATCGTTTTGGTATTTATTATTATTATTATTCATGTAAGTTCTATGAGGAAAAGTAATAACTATTATATATAAGTTAATTTTATTATTTTAAAATAGTCAGAAAGTAAGAGTGAGAAAGTTTTGGAACATTTTTATTGACTAAAAAGACCTGGATTTTTTCCTTTTGAGAAAAATATTGAAGAACTGATTATTAGACTAAATTCTATTAATTTTTACGCATTTAAAAAATTATATTTTTCATATAAATTTACGTTGATAAATTTTAAATATAATTTTTATTATCTAAAAAGTACGATTTGATTTTTCTTAAATATATTTACTACCCCCTAAGTAAATATAGATTATTTGATTTCGAATATATTTAAATTCATAATTTTTAAAAGAAATTTTTATAAAAAAATTTTTGAACTTATAATTAAAAAAATTTATTCCGGGAGTGGCTAAGGATACTGCTCAGGAATTTTAACGAATGGAATAAATCTACGAAAAACGGGTTTTAAATATATTTAAAAGGTATTGTTGAATTGTTATTAATAATTCTATTTGGATTTTGATTTTGATTTGTAATTTATGATATTTTGGAGTGTATTTTGTTTTGATTTTTAATTTTAATTACTGTTTTTGATATTTTAAATACCGTTCCTCCTTGACCCCTTAATTTGAAGATATATTTTTTTTTTCAAAGACAAATTCTGTTCAAATTAATTAATCTTCAAAATGTCTAATCCCAACGACCTTGAAGAAAATAGTTTTGATATGTTGAGGCGGTCGAAGTTTCTAATCCGGCCGGGTGCTCTTGGCGGGTCCTCTCCACACCCTTCGGGGGGTGCCTCCAGCACTACCTCCGAATTGAATTATGATGAAATTCTTAGTCTACGAAAGAAATCAGATAGAGCAAGCATCTAGTGTGGTATCCAACTCAATGGTGAATAGACAAACCAAGGTGACTCATTTATTGACTACCACTGGTGGAGGAAACGAAAGAAACGACCTTACAGGGCAAAATACAAATGTAAGTAATGAGAATGAACATGAAGCTCCTAAAAATCTAAATTTCGAAAATAATATTGCAAATATTTTAAAATTGGACGAGGGGCGTGAATATAGGCATTAATAGTGACCTTAAAAAATAATGATCAATCTTTAAATTTAATGCATGATTGTATTAAATTTAATGGAATAAATTAATTTAGATTAATGTAAAGTATTAAATTTAATGCACTACATTAAATGTATTTAATAAATGGTTGTGAAATTTGCTTCTAGCACAATTATATTAAATTTAACGCATTTCCTTCCGTTTTTAAAGTGTAGAAACGAGCAGACGTTTTGTTAAAATTTCAGGTGGACTCTACTGTCGCTGCTGGTTGAAAATCAACTACATGTTCCCATCCAGGAAATGCTACGTTATGTGGTAAGGCTTTTGAAAAAAACCTTTATTGCAGCAGCACAACTAACAATAATTTATTTTAATTTGGACTCTCTTTTACAATGAACTGACTTACACGTGAGACTTCAACTTTATAATTTTAAAAGGAATTGTTTGTAATAGCTCCCTTAACTGACTGGGGAGTGCAGATCGAGTACATCGATAGAAAGTTTGGAAGAGGTGATAGAGAATGTTATTTTGAATAATTTATGCCATATATGCCGTAGTACAAAAATGCACTGTTGTTGAATTACAGCACATTTTAAAATTTTTCGGTTTTCTGGCAATTGGTGATTGAAAATTTAATTTTTGTAATACTGGTATAATTTTTCCGCTTGAAATATAATTTTTTCTTATTCTTTGGTTCATACACTATAATAACAACAAGAGGATTAAAATTAAAATCACACACAGAAAACTGTGCACTCAAAAATTTTATTCATCAACGAAAATTCAAGTTTCATTCTTAGATTTGAGTGATGTTTTTTTCTAAAGTGAGAAAAATAATGCATTCAATTTATTTTAAAAATAACTTTGTTGAATTACCTTTACAGTGGTTTTTCTAAACCTGTATCAATAAAATATTAAATCCATTAAATTCAGGGAAGATATTCATATTAACGAAATTACAATTTTCTCTATTTATTTCTATTTTCCTAAAACTACCAAAAACGCGTTAAGTATTATTTTACATGTTATGTTCCAAATGTGGGCGATTATTTCTAATACATTTTCGGGCCCTTTTCCCCACTTGGGTGGTGATTACGCCTTGTCTCATTTCTTCCCTAAGTGTGACACCTGCTTCATTAATTTTTTCAATCAGTTGATTACGGTCCACTATTTCAACTTTATAGACAAGTTCTTTCATACGTCCCCAGATGTGAAAATCTATAGGCGTCAAGTCTGGGGACCTCGCAGGCTACAATATGGGACCGTTTCTTCTGATCCAACGATTAGGGAATGTTTCATTTAAAAAATCTCTTACGTCAAGCCGATAATGTGCTGGACATCTGTCGTTCTGGAAAATTATTCTGTCTCTTACGTTCAATGGTATTTCATCCACGATGTTCGGCTTTCATTTCGTAAAAACACTACAAAACGTAATTGTCTCCGTTTAAATGTACAGGAAGGAAATATGGCCCAATGAAAGTTCTTCCGATTACCGCTGCCCATACATTTACACTGAATTTGTGTTGGAAGGATATTTCTTTTTTCATATGCATTCCCATCAACCCAATAATGCAGATTGTGGAAGTTGGTGATTCCATCCCGAGAAAATTTCGATTCATTAGACCACAAAATACTTTTTAAGAAAAGTCCATCTTCCATATCAGCATTTAACAAATAACGGCAGAACATAATTCTCCATGCTGGATCACTTTCTTCAACGCCTTGAACCGAGGTGTAATGGAATGGATGTTTTGCTTCAACTTTCAAAACGTTCCACAACTGGTTGTTTATCTATTGGTGTTTTTATTTTGTTTATGTTTATTTTAGAAATAACAATTACCGGCCTGGTGAACAAAAACACAAAAATTCATCTTTTAAGCGTTTAGAACATCCAATGCAATACATTAGATATTTTGTATTTTAATTAAATAAAGAAAAAGTGAATAGAGAAAATTATTAATTTCGCTAATATGAATATCTTCCCTGAATTTAATGTATGTAATATTTTATTGATACGGGCTACGATCAACCACTGTAAAGGTAATTCAATAAAGTTATTTTTAAAATAAATTGAATGCATTTATTTCTCTCACTGTTAGAAAAAACCTCTCTCAAATCTAAGAATGAAACTTGAATTTTCGTAGATGAATAAGATTTTTGAGTACACAGTTTTCTGTGTCATTTTAATTTTAGTCGTCTTGTTATTATTATAGTGTATAAACCAAAGAATAAGAAAAAAATATTTCAAACTGAAAAATTATTCCAGTATCATAAAAATTAAATTTTCAACCACCAGTTGCCAGAAAACCGAAAAATTATAAAATATGCTGTAACTCGACAATCGTGCATTCTTGGCATAAATTATTCAAAATGATATTCTCTATCACCTCTTCCAAACTTTCTATCGATGTACCAAACATCCTGTATATATATATATATATATATATATATATATATATATATATATATATATATATTTGCTGGAACGCAATTTGTTGGTTCTCACGCCATATCAGCTTTCTAGAGATACAACTTGTTTGTTCTCACGCTGCATCAAATTTCTATAGAAAATAACAAGATCTCATTCGGTATTGTCTGTACTTTCAGACAACTTAGAATAATATATAATTCAATATGGGTTATAATTTTGATATAACATATATATATATATATATATATATATATATATATATATATATATATATATATATATATATATATATATATATATATAGGGTGAGCCATTTTAATCTATAAATCCAAATATCTCTTAAAGTACACCATTTACAAAAAAAATAGTTCAGATAAATATTGTCAAGGACAAAGGGGGTCATTTATCTGCACCAACGATCTTGATCTTGAGGACAATCTTCAAGGTTATTTGAAAGTAAGTTTTATTGCAGAAATGAAACGCGCTGAAAAGAATATCAAATGTGAAAAACTTTTCTACAAAAGTTCCTGGAAATCAAACCGTGCATGTTAAGGTGACCTTAAATTTGACCTTGACCTTGAACCAAGATCCTGATAACCTTTTAAATAGGACTCCATACTTTTGACCCAGAAAATGGAGACAACGGAAAATTTTACGATCGGATGTGACCTTGAAATGTCCTCGAAGATCAAGGTTAAGGCCATATCAAAATCAAATATTAAAAAAATCCCGAAATGGCAGGATATTGGAGAATATTCAACGCTTAGGCGAAAACTTCGAATATACTCTTGTAGAATTAGCATAACGTCAGAACTAGGGCCGGTTGTTTGAACGCTGAATAACGTAATAATATTTTTATTTATATTTGAAAAAGCGTTGATAAACAGTGATAAAAGGTAGTTTTTACTATAAGTAGTAAAACGGCAAGGAATGGTGTATATGCAGTGTTGTCGTATTGGATAGTTGATCTAAATTGCGGGTACAAGTATTTTATCCCTTGGTTTATTATATTTGTTTAAGTTTACAAAGGGAACGTTGTAATGATCAAACCTTTTAATAAAACTTCGCTAGGCTGCGGTAACCTTGGATTTAAATCGATAAAAAAGTGGAGCTTACCCCTCTTAGTCCGTAGAAAGGGATATGCAAAAATCCAACACAAATTTCTGACAAGAGCTAGCCCCATTTATCCTAGTCCAAAAGTTGTTAGTTTACAAAATACAGGGTGTCAAAGTTAAAATTTTTAAAAACTTTTCCATAACTATTTATCTTAATTATTGCTAATATCTTACCTGCTAATTTTTCGTGGATATTTTCACTTTTCATTCTATTAAAAAAACTTTCATCTGTACTCAATTGACAGGTCACATTTGTTGCAAATATTAACATGGCTGTCGATGGTGGAGTTTTACTCTCCTCCCACCAATTCGTTGCTGCAATTGTCCATTGAAAAAACAACTCATTATGGTTTCGGTTAAGGTTTGTCCTGTAATGGCCATTCTCTGGAAAAGTACCATTCTATTAATGGTCAAGTAAAATGAACCAAGCATTACGTGTTTCTCAACAGGGTGATGATAAGCGTTTAAAATTTAAGATTGACTAACCTCTTAATTCACTAAATTGATTTAAGTTGACAATAAATAA
Organism: Diaprepes abbreviatus; assembly: GCA_034092305.1. NCBI lineage: Eukaryota > Metazoa > Arthropoda > Insecta > Coleoptera > Curculionidae > Diaprepes > Diaprepes abbreviatus. Next base: position 1,240,012 of record JASJET010000116.1, read on the forward strand.
ATTAAATTAACAAGAATAAATCATTTAAGCCTTAAAAATATAGCATTAAAAGAATGTTCGCTGTGCCGAGATTTATTTGAGATTTATTTTCTTTTATATATATATATATATATATATATATATATATATATATATATATATATATATATATATATATATACACACATATATTTTTTAAAGTTTTTGATTTTCTTGGGTGTAAAATCCGTTTTATTAATAAAACTGCATATGTTTTATTTGTTATGCATATCTATTGACGTTTCGGCCACACTTGACCTTCTTCAGAATGATTTTTTAAAACTATAATAGAAAAAATTTTTTTGCTATATTATAACATAAAATTAATAAGTTAAATTTAAAACATACCTTATATAAGTTTTTGCCGAGGATGACAACATAGACTACATATTGTTAACACATGGTTCACTTTTTGACAAGATACTACAAAAACCTTGCTTTTTGTGTCGCATCTTTATTTAAACTGACTTTTATTTTATGGGTTCCGGTGGTCAAGGGTTTGGGTTTTTTTTTTTACCTTAAGGGTCCTTGCCTGACTATTATTTTTTTTTTATTTTTGGAGTGATTTATTTTTGAGATCATTTTGTGTATATTTAATTTATTTGGGGGGTTATTTTAGGATGTTGTAATATATTTTACTTAGGTCTTTTGTATCAGCTTTTGTATTTATAGATTTCTTATTTTTTTGAATTGCGATCATTTCATAAAATTCACGCTTTTTTTTATTGTTTCCTGTTTTGAGAATTTTTACATTTTCAAAATCAAAAGTGTGTTGTTTTTCTGTACTGTGGTTTGTCAATGTGGTCTTATTATGTTTGTCGTATTTCTGTCCATTAATCCTGTTTTTAAGATGTTGACTGGTTTGGCCGATGTAAACTCCGTCACAATTGATACAAAACACCTAAGTAAAATATATTACAATATCCTAAAATAACCCCCCAAATAAATTAAATATACACAAAATGATCTCAAAAATAAATCACTCCAAAAATAAAAAAAAATAATAGTCAAGCAAGGACCCTTAAGGCGGAAAAAAAAATCTAAACCCTTGACCACCGGAATCCATAAAATAAAATTCAGTTTAAATAAAGATGCAACACAAAAAGCAAGGTTTTTGTAGTATCTTGTCAAAAAGTGAACCATGTGTTAACAATATGTAGTCTATGTTGTGATCCTCGGCAAAAACTTATATAAGGTATGTTTTAAATTTAACTTATTAATTTTATGTTTTAATATAGCAAAAAAAATTTTTCTATTATAGTAATAAAAAATCATTCTGAAGAAGGTCAAGTGTGACCGAAACGTCAATAGATATGCATAACAAATAAAACATATGCAGTTTTATTAATAAAACGGATTTTACACCCAAGAAAATCAAAAACTTTAAAAAATATACAAATAGAAAAATCCAAGAAAAAAATAAGAAATATATATATATATATATATATATATATATATATATATATATATATATATATATATATATATATATATATATATATATATATATAGGGTTATTCACTCTATACTCCTTGTATATTATTACATTTTTTACCTAAACCTTACGGGTTTTTAAATAATTTGAATTTTGACAATATCTAACCTTATTGACATGTTTCAAATACTTAAGAAGTATTTTAGTTATGTACTCGAAATTTACAGTAAAGTGTAACAATAAATCATATTTTATATCCCAAATATCGTAAACTTGTTATATTATACAGGGTGTCCAAAAATTAAAACTAATCAAATATGAACTTTAAGTGGCTATAACTTGGTTAATTTAACTAGAACGCTATAGTTTTTACCTTACCAGAAAATGTACCCTTTAAATATCTATCGAAAGGTATATGTTCTATAGCTAAGTCTTCGCGTTTTCACAGAATACGCCAAATAATCATTTTCTGTACCATTTTGTTATTTTTGAATAGATGTTCTAATGTATCTAGTTGCCTATGGCATTTGGAAATGTCAGATAACTCATTTAATCTGTCAGTTTAGTCTGCAAAACCTGTTGCTATAATAGCGGTATTATTTTTTCTAACTGTGAAACTTCATATATTGAATTGAATTATTTGAATAATGTAGTGTTATTGTTTTGTGAAAATGAAAATTTATCCAAAGTAAGAACATATTGATATGATTTTAATCCTTAGACAATGTCATCAAAATTGTTTTTTGACTTCTCGAGTCTATGCTCAAAGGTTTCCTGAAAGAAACCATCCTAAGCCAGTCGTTTTTGTGAAAATTATAAGCTAGTTTCGGGAAATTGGAAGTGTCAGTTATAAAAAACCTGTTATAAGAAAATCTGTCACTGAGGATGAAGAAAATGTTTTTACTGTACTTGGTTAAGTGATCAAAAATCTCAATATTAGTCAGAATCATATATCCGAAAATACTAACATTAGCGAAGCAAGTGTTTCAAGGATTCTTAACAAATACACATTTCATCCCTATAAAATCCAGCTTTGTCAAGAGCTTCACGGAAAAGATTTTGGACAACCGAACTGAATTCTGCTTGTGGGTGTTAGATAAAGTGGCAGAAAATGAACATTTTTTTGATAATGTGTTATTTAATGATGAATGTACTTTTCATAACAATTGTTTCGTGAATAGACACAACTTCCATTACTATTCTAATTCAAATTCGCATGAATACGGAGTTATGAGAAAGCAGAATAGGTGGTCGGTTAATGTGTGGGAAGGAATACTGGGTTCATACTTAATTTGACCCTACTTTTGTGAATGACCTTTAAATGGTTTGATGTTTCGCAATTTTCTTCTACACCAACTCCAGTATTTTTAGAAGCTGTTCTTTTAAATAAAGAACAACTATGTGGCTTCAACTGGATGGAGCTCCGCCTCATTATCATCGTGAGGTTTGGTAATTTTTAAATGTCAATTTTCGAAATAGGTGGATTGGGAGAGACAGATTTTTTTTATGGGAATACATAAAAGGAATTGTCTACAATGCGCCCCGACAACACTAGAAGTTATGAAGATACGCATAAGGGACGCTTTTCAAACTGTAACCCCGCAAATGTTGTCCACAGTTAGCAGTGGTTTCAAAAGAATATGTAAGTGTTTGTAAATGGATGGTCGACATTTCGAACATCTACTATAAATATTGGGCTTGTTTTGTGCCATCGTTCATATGTCATTACCTTCTGAACATTTCTAAAGATATTCCTGATTATTATTCTTATAGTTGTAAATTACTTGTCATTTCTAAATGCCAGAAGCAACTAGATACATTAAAACATCTATTCAAAAAACACAAAATGGTGCAGAAAACGATTATTTGGTGTATTGTGTGAAAACGCGAAGGCTATAGAACACCATTACACTATTCGATAGGTATTTAAAAGATACATTTCCTGGTAAGGTAAAAATTATAGCGTTCTAATTTTAATTTTTGGACATCCTGTATAATATAGCAAGTTTATTATAATTGGGATGTAAAATATGATGATAGAGTAACAATCTTCACTGCAAATTTCGAGTACATAACTGAAATACTTCTTAAATATTTGAAACATGAAAATGAGGTTAGGTTTTGTCAAAATTCAAATTATTTAAAGATTCTTAAGGTTTAGGTATTATAAACTCTATCAAAATAGGCACTTATTTTGATTGGAGAATCCAAAAAAGCAATAATATACGAGGGGTTCCATTTAAAAAAAAAAACAGAACTTTGATACATTCAGAGTTTTGGGACACCCTGTATAATATGAAAATAATTTTAAAAGTAGCTATATTAGACCCCCATATATGCCAAAAGTAAAACTTTTTGAGTCACGAATTTTGGCCGCAATATTCCGTGTCGTATATATGTATCGTCGTAATTATTTTAATTGTAATTTGTTTTATTGACTAAATGTAATTTGTGACGTAAAAATGAAAACGTGTTGTGCGTCCTGGTAATTGGATGTAATTTGTAGGATTTCTTGAAAAAGACACGAACCGTTTCGAAACGTCGAATATATGATTTAGACAAAAAATATCCTTTCTTAAAAATCAACCCTATTCGCAAAAAGAAAAACAAACTACTCATATATATATATATATATATATATATATATATATATATATATATATATATATATATATATGTATATGAAGTAAATTGCGATCAGTAAATGCAAACTTCGTTCCAATCATATCCTTTCCGTGTGGACATATCCGCTGCTATTGCATCTCACACGGAGGAATCCGTGAAAGCCGCATAAACATATATACGCCATCCGGCGGGAGGTCGGCGCGTTCAGTTTTGCATGCTTCCTTCCGATCTGTCCTTTGCACAGACAGGTGCATGTCGGTACCCTGATGAGTCTAGTAGAGACGAAACATGTACCTCTGCCGTATCACTGTGGGGGGGAGGGTAAGTTTTGACTTTCTTCTCGGTATGGTGGTACAGGTGGGCCATCATCTCGATGGTGGTGGAATGGAATGGATTGTATTTTATCGCAATTTATTCAAACTGTGCAACCCCTAACACGGAAAGGATATGATTGGAACGAAGTTTGCATTTACTGATCGCAATTTACTTCATTTCTACACGGAGTTGCATATAGTTGTACGTTTGCTGAATGTGATTTCAGCACTACAACGGCATAATGTGGATATATCCACTGCTATTGCATCTCATACGGAGGAATCCGTGAAAGCCGCATAAACATTATATATATATATATATATATATATATATATATATATATATATATATATATATATATGTGTATATTGAGTCAATGTATATAAAGGCGCTCATAAGTAGTTCATTTTAGATATTTAGGCTTTCAGCGAAAACATACCAAAATAAGTATATTCTTTACAATATTTTTATAACATATTTAATTTCTTAAAAAATCATATGGAATTTTATCGAATTTTTTAGATTTTTCACAAATTGTTAACCGAGCGTAGTTAAAAGAGATAAGTAAAAGATATGTGAAGCCTTATTTAAATATAAAAACTTATCTTTCTTTAGTATTTATGCAATTTTTGAAATCCCCTAATGTCATTATTACACGAATTATTTAATCTCAAGATATGTAACGTCAACACTGATAACGACGCAATGCGTAAAACAAAAAGTAACTTCTAGAATCTCTTGCATATTTGACCACGATGTACTCTTGATTACAATGCTTTTTGTGGGAATATTTAAAACATTGATTACAGGCAGGTTCACTGAAAAGATTTAACTTTTAAACCCGAGATAGTTATCATGTAAGTTTGATTTTCTAGTGAAGAAGTTCCCAAACTATTTTGTCTATCTTCCTAATACTAAATTTTTATAATTTTATCAACTTAAACGTGTTTTTGACAGTTGGAGCCTTAGTCAGGTGATTGAACATATAACGCGACGAGTTGAGGTTAGTATGGAAAATGTCAACATAACAAATGATATTGTGGACTTTTTCATATTATCTCTGACTCGGAGCCGCACGATGCGCAACGCCACGTTGTGCGTTTTATCACTATTACTATTATTAATTGAAACGACACAAAATCGAGACTTATAAAATTCATAAGCAAATGAAATGTATCAAAAAATCAATCCTTTTATGCTTTTCCTTAAATGTTATGACAAGTGGAGGACGATGGGCAGGAGGCAAAAATCACTGCAGCTTTTACTTTTTATTTCGGAGCATCATTTTCCACCGCCTAATCGCCAAAGTTTACTAATCTACTGCTGGATGTATGGCTCCTTACTGGCAAAGTGTCCAGCTTATTTCCACTTTAGACCAACAATTTTCTCCATTACATTCGTGACTTTTATTTTATTTCTAATGTATGTGTTTTTTATTTTATCCCTCCAAGATATTCCCAACATTACTCTTTCCATTGATCGTTGTGTTACTCTCAATGTTTTTCACTGTTTTTTGTCAGTTTTCAGTACATACATGGCTACCGATAGTATGCAACCATTGTAGGCTTTTCTTCTAAAGCATATAGGAATATTTTTATCCGTATATAGCTCAGTTTATCCAAGGTAGTCCATGACAATTACATTCTTCGAGCATCTTCAGCAAGCTGGTTGTTATGTTCAATGTAGATATAGTGTTCCATATTTTCTACTTTTGTATTGTCGATGGTGATGATATTAGAGCTATTCCTTTTTGTTTTTTGTCTAATTTAGAATCATTTGTAGTCCTGTCCATTTTGATTTTATTTATGCAATGTTCATGCTTGTTAGAATAATGTCATCAGTGAATTTTAAATCATAAAGCCTTTGCTTTTCCATTTTATGTGTTTAAAAACATTGTCTTACTCCTCTTAATAGGTGGGCCTCTTCTGTTTTAAAGTCCTCATCGATTTTGATATAAAACGAAGCATCTCTTTAGATATTACTAATAAGAGTAGAATACCTTGTATCTATCATGACGTCGACCATTGGTGACAAAAATCCTCAGAAGCTAATCACATGAAATGCCTTTTGGTAGTCTATGAGGACTATGTGTAGTGGGATGTTGTGTTCTGTTTATTTCTCTATTACAGTTCCAAGTGTCTGTAGCTGATTTGCTAAAGCTTTTTCTAAATATGGCTTGTTCAACTGGTTGATATAAGTCGAATTTTGCTTTCAAATGATAGATTATTATTCGTTGTGGCAATTTATACACATGAAACAGCAAACTTATGGGTCGATAGTTTTCAATCATCTTACTACCTTTTTCATACAAAAGTATAACTTTTGCATTTTTCCACGCTTTCAGTATTTTGCCTTAAATCAGGTATTTATTAAACAAAGTTTTTAAATTTTTAATTTCCCCCCATTTTCAACATTTCACATGTTGTTCTTTTCTCTCCATATGTTTTTCCGTTCTTCGTTTATTTTACCCAGTACCTTATTTTTGTAATCGTTATTTCAGGAAGATTCGTAGTATAACTTTTTTAGAATTTCCATATTTCAAGCGCAGCTTCGTTGTTTGAAATCATTTTTCCTTCGTAATTTTAGTTATTTTCTATTTTCCTTGTGATAATTTGTTTTTAAGCACTTTCGTAGTCTTGTTATTTTCTATTGTTTTAAATATTTTTTTTAGTTTTATATGCTCTCAGATCCGTTCTCATTTTCTTATTAACCATTTTGTTTCATTCTTAAAATTCAAATGTGTCTATGCCCATCTTCTGCTTCTTCTTCTTCTTCTACCTTTTATAATAGGTCCCTGAACTGTTCCTTCTTCGATTTTCCTCATTCTGGACTTAAATTATTGCTTCACCTTTTCCGTGGTCGACCTCTACTGCGTGTAAAACTAGGTGATTTATCTATCCTCTGGCATTCGGCTAATGTGTTTGTTCCATTGTGTCTTACGTTGTAGGACCCACTCATTAATGCAGTCTGTGTTGCATGATTGCCTGATATTATCGCTTCTTTCTCTGTCTAGTAGCGTTTTTCCTGTTATTCGTCGAAGTATTCTCATTTCTGTAGTCTCCAATAGTTGTTTCGTTTCTGTCGTCTCTGGCCGTGTTTCTGAGGTGTATGTCATAATAGGTCTAATTGTGGTTCTGTAGATCCGAAATTTTGTTTCTTGTTGTAAGTGTTTGTTTCGCCAGATCACGTCGTTGAGGCAACCCGCCACTTTGTTTGCTTTGGCCACCTGCCCTCTTACTTCATCTTCGATGTTATCATAACTAGTTATGTCGATTCCTAGATATTTAAAACTCATTTCTTGTTGTATTATTCGACCGTCTAGTTCTAGTTTGCATCGGAGGGGTTCCTTTGGGGTTGTCATACATTTAATTTTTTCGGTTGAGATAATCATATTATATTTTCTTCCCGTAAGATTAAAGGTATTTAACAATCTCTGGAGGTCGTCTTCATTTTTGGCACATATCACAGCGTCATCAGCGTAACAGAGACTTTTTATTTCTGTATCTCCCATTTTATATCCTCTACCAAGTCGCACCTCCTTTATTATTTCATCCATTATCATGTTAAACAACAAAGGACTAAGCGAGTCTCCCTGTCTAATACCGCTGTTGACTGGTATGGGTGTTGATAATTTACCGTTAGTGCGAATCTGAACTTTATTGTTTGCGTATATGTTTTCGATGGTCTGAATTATATTGATAGGAATATTTCTCTTATATAACAGGTGGATTACGTCATCTAGTTTTATGCGATCGAATGCTTTTGTTAGATCCATAGAGCATAAAAATGTTGGTTTATTGTATTCTATAGATTTTTCGACTATCTGTCGTAGAATAAATACTGCATCCACGCAAGACCTTCCTGATTTAAATCCCTGCTGTTCGTCTTCCAGTATTGTAACCGAATTAATTTTATTTTTGATTACTTTCGTAACGAGTTTCAGAGTTGTATCCAGTAGATTAATACCCCTGTAGTTCCCTGGTTCTTGTTTGTCACCTTTCTTAAACATAAGCATTATTGTGCTGGTTCTCCACCTATCTGGTACTTTGCATTGTGTCAGGATTTTTCGAATGAAGCTTGTGAGTTCCTGTGTTAGTCGCTGTCCTCCGTATTTCAACAATTCGTTATGAATTCCGTCTTGTCCGGGAGACTTTCTATTTTTTAAGGATTTTATAGCTTTCTCTACTTCTTGAATGGTGACTTCCACATTATTCCTTATTGCTGGTATGTTGTTTTTTCCAATGTTAGCATCTCCCTCAAATAATTTTGTTAGGTAGTCTATCCATTTCTCCTCTGATATTTTGTTCGTTTCAGAGAGTTCAGAGATTTCTTTGCGCTGTTATCTTATCAGTCGCCACATTTGTTTTTGTACACTATAGAAGTCTCCTTCCATTCTTTTAGAGAACTGCTCCCAATGTTCACTTTTTAGTTGCCTGACTAGTAGATTAGTTTCGTTACGAATTAGTTTGTACCTATTGTATGCTTCCGGCGTTTTTGACCTTCTATATGCTAAATATGCTTTTCTTTTTTTGTTACACTTATCTTTAACTTCTTTACGGAACCATGGAGTTTTATTAGGATTTTTGTTGTTGATTGTGATTGTATGTGTGCCCAATGACTCATTTGAAGCATCTTCTATGTTTCCCTTAATTTTTTCCCAGCTATGATTTATATCTTCCTCTTCGTTTATTGGTTTTCTTTCAATTTTTTCCATCAATCTTTTTTGATATACTTCTTTCGTTGACGTATGCCACAGAGAGTCTATGTTCTTTTTTTGTATCCTAACCTTTTTCAGCTGCTTTTTCTTTTGTGTAATCTTTATTCGAATTTTTGATAGAACTAATTTATGATTTATGCATTAACAGAGTTCAATGTTCTAATATTCAATATCTGGGTGGGATGTATAACTCGGTTACTAACTATAAAGTCAATCATTGATTTGTGTCCTCTTGTATTTTCAAAAGTGTATTTATATTTATCTTTGTGTAATCTTTCTTTTATTATTTTTATCGTTTCTGGAGTCAATCTAGGTGTTTTTTGACCTTTCACCTTACTATATATACCTACTTCTCGTTGTTGCCTCTATACTATTTGTGATTCTTGTTGTACTAACACCTATTCTTATTTTCTAGTTCTGTAGTTGATCCTAGTCTCTTTGCTAGCTGTGTTGGAAATTCTAATTGTTGGGATCGTTGGTGGGGAAATTTCTTTTTCTGACTAATTTTTTTCTATCTGCCTTGGTATTTATTTGAATTTCTATTTTTACGAGTTGTGATCATCTCATTTTTTATACTACTATTAGGATTTGTTATAAACAAATAAAACCAAAATTTGCGTTTTTTTGTTTTTTCCTCTAATAAATCCAAACTAACAAAATGAGCCAACCGGATCTTTAGTAACGCAGAAAAATAGGAAAAATCAGAAGATTCCGCATTTTTTAAAATTCATATCTAGACAATTTATCAAGTTGTAGCGTTGTTCCTTCGCGAAATAATAATAATTTATATGTACTTTATGCGTGCGAAGACCAGGTGCCAACGGTTTATTAGTTTGTGCACAATTGTGACAATGTGACTACCACCTTTTCCCGCTTTTGAAAGAAAATCTGCGTGGCAAGCATTTCGTAGAAATAAGCATCTCAAGAGGTTTCGGAAACAGGATACGCTTTTTTTTAACAAGATTTGCAAAAATTACATAACATATATCAAAAATGTGTTGAAGTCGAAGGTGATTACGTAGAAAAATAGTTTAAAGGTGAAAGAATCTATTAAACATAAGTTTATAAGCTAAAAATTTGTTTCCAACTTTTTTTCTAGCTAGAAAGATTTACTTTTTGACCCCCCCCCCCTTGTAGAAGTTTTATTTTACAAGCCTATATTTCCATTTCGCATCAAAAAGTCTCTGAAATATGTGAGAAATGTTAGCAAACATAACCGAAAACGGCTGAGCCGCTGAAAGTAGAAGAATAGTGGGGCAACGCGGCTGCTGAGGGGAATCATATGTAAATAGACATGGACATCTTTCAACCATGCTCTCCCAGCCACATGAGTAACTGTCTGTTCCAGTTCCAAAATGCCCCAGTCAACTGAGATGATTAACAGCCTTTAGGGTATCGCTGTCTATGGATAAGTGGAGAGGAGATTCATTAGGACCTTCAGAACCCTAGTGAGAGCAGTCTTTATTGCAATCATTATTCCCACACAAAGCATTTTTTGAACTTTGTCAAGTTGAAGATGGCGTTTGCGTTTTGTTGTTCTAAACTATCACACAATAGCGACGTACGTAATCATAAATTACAACGGTTTCCCCGTTTTAAAAATTTGTTTACTAATAATGAAATTACGCATTGAACTTTATTAAGCTTTTAGATATTCCATTTTATAACTGAGTGCATCTATTGTAATTATTATCTACATTATTTACGTTGTACAGTTCTGACGCATTGAACAAATATAAAAACCAAATTATATAATGGCGAAAACATATTTGAAAGAAGATTAATTAAAATCAATTTTTCTAAAATGTCTAATTTCTCTCTTATTTTTGCTGTAAAATGACTTAAAGATGTCAAAATTGAAGTAAATATATCGCATAACTCTTAAGTAGGTCCCAGATTACAAAAGTATCCTAGGCAATGGCAATGCAGACCGTCAACCAGCAATGAAGACCTCTACCTAAAGGACTGATGAACTGGCTTATAAACCAATTCACGTAGAATATACCTAGTAAGCAACTGAATAAGCCTTCATACTGCATTGTAAAAGATTAAATCTTTAAAACAAAAAAGTAAGTCCAATTTTTTTATAAATATTTTGTTTTAAATTTGTTATGATATCAATGAATTATTTAAACTATACCCCCAATGTTTCCAAGGTCGCAAAAACGACTTATTATTTCTAAAGCTGTAAACCACACTAAACTAAGTAAATAACAAAAAAAATCCTTTGATTCTACGAATTCTCCAAATACCAATTTTAAATAAAATTGTACCAAACAAATATTTGGTCTGTCATAGTAAATCAGCTATCTTGAATTTTAAGAAATTAATTTTAAAGTGGTAATCTAGGTTTACAAAAACCTCCAATCCCGCTATTGAGAGAACTTGAGAGAGGTAAATTTATTAGTGCGACATATTTTATCCAGCATATTGAGTGTGAAGAAATTAATTTAAGATCTGTATCTGCCATATTACGTTTTAAGAAATGAATTTCAGTTTCGTAACCTACGACCCGAAAAACCCTGTAATGGAACAAACTCTAGCTATTTTATACTGTTGATAAAAACTAAAAAGCATTTCCTTCCCTATGGATTCTGTCGCAGTTGGGTAATAAGTTTGCAACGCCGCACAGAGCTCAGCTGAATATAAGTTGAGGTTAAAATTTTTGATTGAATGACAAATTTTTAGTAGCCTCACCTTGGTTAATAGAACTTTTGCCTGATCTTTTTTATCGATAGTTTGGTGCTTTTTGTCACAGACTATTTGATGTACCGATAACAATGACACACATAAATATGATGCCAGCGAAACTATAACTTAAAAAAACCCGCCTTGTGTTTCTGTCAACTGTCATTTTTCAGTTTTGTATTTGTGTTTCGTCATGTCGTTATTCATTTCTAATGTTGTTGGGGTGCCGACTGTGAAAATTTAGGTTTTGAAAGAATTTTATTAAAATAGTTGATTTATCCATGTGCCTCTGAAAATCTTTTTTATTCGTGTTTATGTAATACTTAAGGTAAGATCGAGAATCATATGTACTTAGGAAAAACAGTAACGTTATTTATAGGTTGTGTTACAGGAAATTCCCGAATGCTTTACCGCTTATATTTTTGTAGTAACTCTATGCTATTAGAAGTATGAAATGAAATCTTCAAAAATATTATCTATGCGAAAAAGGCTTCCACAGCTCATCCAGACCCGGTCCTAAATATTACAAGAAATATTACTAATGAAGTGGAAGGCGAAATGTTTGTTTATGGAGTGCTCCACTAATGAAACCAGTAAGATTTATTTTGTTCCTGATGATTTGTTTATATTTAAAGAACATAGAAAATAGAATTTTGTTAATTACAAGAAGTAATTTTGTTTAAGGTTTAGAAATTTCAAAACTGGGAGTAGGGAGCATTTATGACTTTGTAAAGCGAGCTTGTAAAATTACTATGTACAGTTGATTGGTACGAAAAGGAAAGAGAAAGTTCTACGATTCTAAGTTGGCGAGACTTATTATGAGTAAGTTCTGTCTTTCATTATACATATTAATCTTGAAATAGCATAAATCACGATTCTATAGTAGAGGACAATTATAAAAATTCGCAAAAATATCAAAAAATTTACTCCCACAAATGATAAACTTTATCCTATAACATTAAAATCATTTTGTTATTAGGATCTACAGAGACAACAGGACTGGCAAAAAGTCGAAAGAATGAGGAAATTTCAATCCAAACATGGCTGAAAAGGGCATAAGACCAGATTTGTTATTCGACTAAATAAAAATACTTGTTTTTAAAACTATTTAAAGATTTGTGTACTTTTTATTTCAATAAACTTTTATTTTGTTGATAGTCTACCTTTTAGCGTTATTATATCGAAGGGATAAACTAGGGCTTAAATTTGATAGGTTTACTTATAGTTCGAACAATAGTAGTTCTGAAAATATTTGCTCTTCTACCTCACTTCTTAAATTTCAAATTAGAAAAGGTTTACATTATGCTTAAGTTATGTATTTTTTGTATAAAAAGATGATGTTGAACATATTTTTTAAAGCAAATTATTCATGCGGAACTTGTAGTTATTTAAAATGGTAGTGTATATTTTGCTCTTGATTTTTTCTTAATTAAAGTTATTTCTTGGACTTTTGAATAATCACTGTTTGACTTTGTAAACAAGATAAACAAAAAAATTAAAGGGACGTATTTGTGCTGTTTGTGTTAGGGAAGGAAGGATATCATAAGAGTACAGTATGACAAGCTAAAGCGACATTTATGGTCCTAATGCAGCAAGCAGGGGCGAGTGTATTTTTTCACCACCCCCACCCCCCTTGAATCCACGTCTGTATTGCTCTGTACTTACCCTGAATGGTCATTAAAAAGAGAACTATTAAAGTATGCATTTTACTACTTTAAATACGACTTTACATTGGAACACATGTTACTATCTGTTCTTATCAAAATGTTTTATTTATTTCGACTTTTCCATTTCGCTCAATTGTTTAACATTAGTTTCGATGGTATTTTTTGCATATTAATAATGAACTTATTATTAGATAGATTACTTACCTGTTTTTCCAGCCCAATGTGTTACCAATAAGTTAAGGTATAGATCGTTTTTGATTTTAAAGTTCGGCTCGAGAAGTTTCCACAGAATTTTTTCTAATTTTTCGTTAGTTTCATTGATAAGTTTTTTGTCATTTCCACAGAGAATTTCTTGATCACCTAAGTCGTCACCCATCTCGATGTTGGTTAATCGAAAGTTGACTAAAACAAATTTTTAGATAAAGTTCTGTTAATTTATAGAGCATGATTCATATCATTTTTTAAGAATATTATACTGGTTATGAAAGTCTAGAATTGGTTAATTATGCTTAGAAAAAATTTTAATGCAACATTACACTCATAGACTTAGAAATATTTCAGAATATTTACAAAATTTAGGTTGGCAAATGTTTATAATTATAAAATTCGACGTGACAGTTATCAGCATACTTTCCTCTGGAATGAGAAAGTACCCCCTTTGAGGTAGTGAACTTAGTAAAACATTGCGAGGAGGAACGCTTATCACTTCTCCTGGGCTGCGATCCCAATGCGCACCACATTTTATGGGGGTGCAGAGATATTAGCTCAAGGGGAGGGGGAATTTGTTGGACTTATTTTCATCAAGTAGTCTCTTTAATACATATAAAATAAAAACTAAAAGTTTTTGTCACTGTCACACCAAAAACCGGTTTTGTAAAAAAATCAAGTGTGCTTAGAAATGTATCAAACACTCCACTTTGGTCACTTTCATCAAGGGTGTAGTTAGTTATTCTCTTGTTTTTTTCTTGGCGCTCTTGAGAGTCAGTAGAGAGAGTCTGGGCCAAGCCTTGGTTGTGAAAACTGGCAGAAACCCAAAAAGCAGAGATTTTTTGCTGATTTTCTCAGAGTACAATACTACTTTTATTCCTGTTTGCAGCTAAAATCATAGTTTAGTTCATTAAGGCATCGTTTGCCAGATATTGAGGATAAACAAAGTTTTATTGTATTCGTTTTTCGTTAACTACAGTTTAGTGAAAGTGATCTTACCTAAAAAGCTAACACGCCATCGTTGTGACTACTTGATGCACCTTTCAAGACAATCAGGTACATGCCACAAACAGTTCTTATTATACCGGAACATTGCCAACCTGTCTAAAATTAGATTTGCCTACCATAGCCAACATCACTGCTCCATAGACGCCATCGGCTATCCAGCTTGCCGAAAGTGTTTGGATTTAATGACAAAACTGCCTTTCAGGTATTAGAACTTCGTAATAGACAGTGAAATTACCGGTTTTAATGTATAATTTCCTTTTTCCCCTGTGATTGGGAACTAATAAGACTCTATGCGAGCAATTACAGGACACTTTATTTTTAAATTTTACAATAACATATCTTGTTAACCGAAGGTATACGTATACACTAGGTAATTTAAAACATTACTTCACATATTAATAGTCCAACACTTTTAATTAGGCTTAAGTAAACATAATTTTAGACTAAATCAGCGTACTAGATAATTTGTTAGTGCGAAATACAACCGTACATAAAAAGTAAGGTTCAGTTTAGCCGATAGTGAAAAGTAAAGCTGGACCTACATCTAAACCCACTTGGCGTATGGCGCAGATGACGTCATACCTGCAGTAGTGTTGTTCATTGTTTCTTTGTTTTTTTTTTGTTCTAATCCAGGTAGAAAATAATCACATATTGCTTTAGTTTAAGATAAAATTCACATAGTTGTAAAACAGAATCCTTTTTTTTTTATTGTTAAATATAGATATTAATTGTTTTTGGAATCGGTGTGTTTTATTTTGGGATCTAGTTGTTTCCTGTTTTCTATAACATCATCGCTTCTTCTTACCGACGGGCCTAAAACAAGTGGCGCTTTGAATTTATATAACCCGCCTTAATCTCCGGCATGCTAGCCTAGGCACTGCCCTAAAAGAAGGAGCAATCAACACTAAAAAAATAACCACCTGTACAGAAACATTAAATATTTAATTTTCACTCATTCGTTTTCATTTTAATTCTTTTTCTCTCCCGTGACGTAGCAAACTTGCTGAAAAAGTGGAAAGTTAGTCCAGAAGTCTCGTCAGATCACTAATATATCCTATTTAGAATTGACGTTGAGCAAGACGTAGTAGTGACAGGATACCGAAATCCTAGGACTACAAACGGAGATCTCTTTCTGGAGGAACCGGGAAATAGAGTGGTAGTGTTCTTATCGAGATAACGTGATGAAGTTGATGCGGAAATCGCTGTCAAACAAATTGATCATGCACTTCGAGGTTTAACTCTCAAATTGAGAAGCACCGGAAAAATCTTCAGAAGCTTTTTAAAAAAGCGCTAAGATACCTTCCTGAAATAAACTGGGAATGATTTAAAACTGCTCAGAGAGAAAACACACACACACAACTAATAACGGACTCACATGGGAACACGTGGAAAAAATATTGCGAGAGCATGCAAAGTATGCCCTCAGTATACCACCTCTGCAAAATATAATTGGCTCTTCCTAAAAGAGATTAAACTACGACAGAAGAGGGGGCCCTAGGGAGCTACCAAGAGTATACTTTCCAAACTCAAATTAACATGAGGGCAAATTTGCCTTACTATAAAATTCGTCCGATATATCAGGTCAAATTATTTCGATCGTATTTGGACTTCGTGTATATGCCGATGGCGTGGAATAGTTCTTATTCCTAATGTAGGAAGGACACAACAAACAAAGTCTTTCCGCTCTATTAACATGACAAGTTTCTTACTAAAGGCACCGGAAAGGTTGGTGGATCGACACATCAAGGAAGTAATAATGGCGCAATATCCTTTACATCCCTTACAATTTGTCTATCAGGCAGGAAAATCCACAGGTAGAGCGCTACATCGATTTGTCACAAGAATCGAAAATGCGTTGCCAAATGCTTGATTCGCCTTAGGTACCTTTATCAATATCAAAGAGGCGTTTGACAACACATTTCACCACTCAATATGTAATGCTCTACAATGACCACGCCCTAAACTAACAGTCGTCGCATGGATCCTAACCATATTGACTCAGAGACTAACAATGTAACTGTTTAAGTAATATCGAGTAGTACCTTTCAAACGGAAGGAGTTCTATCGCCTTTATTGTGGAGTCTTGTGGTGGACAGCTTGCTGAATGATTTAAATGAGGCTGGCTTGCATATTAAGTGAGTATAGATACTAATACAGACTGTCACAGAGGCGTTTGACAACACATTTCACCACTCAATATATAATGCTCTACAGTGACCACGCCCTAAACTAACAGTCGTCGCATGGATCCTAACCATATTGACTCAGAGACTAACAATGTAACTGTTTAAGTAATATCGAGTAGTACCTTTCAAACGGAAGGAGTTCTATCGCGTTTATTGTGGAGTCTTGTGGTGAACAGCTTGCTGAATGATTTAAATGAGGCTGGCTTGCATATTAAGTGAGTATAGATACTAATACAGACTGTCACAGAGGCCTTGCGTTCAATGGGTTTAATTAATGAGTCTTAAAGTGATTTCTTAATATATGTACATTTAATATCAATCTAAACGCCCTGGATTGTAAAATAGCAAGTGTATTGGAGATTGATTAAATTGAATTCTAAAGATTTTTTTGGGTAAGCGGGGCCCTCCGCGCCGCGGGCTCGGCGAAGCCTTCGCTACGTCACTGGCTTCCGAGACTAAGACGTTTCCCTTCAATATAATTTCAAATTATTTTAGATAATCTGTATATGACTATGGGTAAAACAAATTGTTTTAAAAATGGAGCATGGTTTTTATCCTCTTAAAATGCATTAACTTTTCTCAATTTTAATTATTTCGAAATTGGAGTACTTCTTGGTATGATAAGTTAGCAGTTTTTTAAAAATAAAACAAAATTTATAAAATTACCTTAGCTTTCTCTTTTACTTAAAACTTTAGGAAAACAATAAAACGTTACTTTATTTTTGACGCATTACTGTTATGTACTGCAAACTTTACTTTGATATCAGTTCATTTGTTTTGGTTGTTGGAAATAGTTTTCTTCCGATAACAGCAGTTTATCACAATTGTTACATTTCCTTTATATTGTCGTTTCGATAATTTCCTTTTCCTTAATTACCAGCAAAGAATTAGGAATTAGACAGGGCGATTCGCTCAGCCCCTTCATATTTAATCTAATAATGGATAAAATAATAGAAAATCTCCCCAGAACAGTTGGACACAAAATGGGAAACACATTCTTCCGTACCGTCTGCTATGCTCTCGATAATATCTTTACAAATATTGATGGTATTGCAAAACCAGTAGATCTCACGCACATCTCAGACCACAAAGGTATTTTTTTTCAGACTAACTATTCATCCACAAATTTTCAAGCTAGAGTATGTTATAGGCCAATAACAGAAGATGGCCTCTCCAATCTATACCAAAGCATGCTCAAATACAATTTTAATTTTGTTAATGATGATAATTTGGATATTGACCTTAAATTCAAAATGCTAATTGACGCGTTAACACATTGCATAAATATCTCTTTTCCAGAAAAATCAAGACTATTCAATAAAAATTATCCCAATAAAGGAGTAAACTGGTTCAATGATAACTTAAAAGAGATGCGTAATAGACTTCAATTTATGATAGCATTAAATAAAAGAGATTCTATTACCATGCCAACGAGTACCATAATTAAATATTATTGCACGGAAGTGTTTACGAGTTAATTCCATTTTTTGCCTAAGATGAAATTTTTTAATTACTGTAAACAATATAAATGGCATTCGTATGTCAAAAAGTTCCGAGTACGTATCTAAAATATCAAACTTTACAATGAGTCTGTCAGACGGTACTTAACAATGCCAATGTTGCCACTTCCCGATAAATCAGTTCTAAGAAGTTTGTTTTTGAAAATATGATAAAAATAGACACACTGTCTATTCTAGAAAAAATTCTGACCAATATTTATCATTCAAGATAAAAAGCCAATTATTGATGATGAATAGCAAAACGTATAAATCTTGAAATGTTAATAATCTGTATTTCAGCGAATCATATACTTACTTATAAGATAATGAGAAATTACTTAAACAAGAAACAGGTGCACATAATTAGAATCATAAAAAATTCAAATATATTTTTACTCGGAATTGCGAAGCTATTTATGTTTTATAGTGGTTAATAAAATATCAAATTTATAAAAAAAACTTCACAGGATCACAATAGGATGACCTGATTCTTCGTAAACACTATTATTTAATAAAATTTTTATAAAAAAAATTGAATCAACCTCTAAAAGTGCGCTAAAAAGTGGAAAATAACTATAAATTTTTATATGAAATTGTAATTTTTGAAATCGGCGCCAGACTAATACCTGACAAAATGTTATTCGTATAAACAGATTAAAACACTTTATTTGTAATTGCTTTCTTACCATAATTTGAATATATTAGTAGTTATTTGTTTCATTTGTAAATAATTTGGCACCGACTTTAAAAATTTCAATTTCATATAAAAATTTATAGTTATTTTTCATTTTTTAGCGCCCTTTCAAAAGTCGGTTCAATTTTTTTTTATAAAAATTTTATTTTTCGATTTTTAGTTTTGAATTCATTATGATATCCATAAATTATTTGAACTAAGTACTAATCGAGATTAGAATACCTCGCAATGACTCCAAGGTGGCAAAAAAAGTACTCATTTTATCTAAAGTTGTAAATCACCCTCACATTAACTTATAAGAGATTATACTCTCACTTTCTTAGGTAAGTGGAAATATCATTGAAATAATAAAAATAAATAGATATAATGAAAAGAAAAAAACACTTGAAATAACCATTTTTTTAATGAAATTTAATTTATAATTTTTCCTACAAACCTTTTGAAAGCAATATTTATAAAATATACTTTTAAGATTGAAAAACAAAAGCAATATTAATCATATAATATTAAAAAGAAGTGATAATAAAATAATACTGTTTGTTTAAAGGTTGTAGACAATGATAAAGATTGAATAAAATTTGGTTGTCGGATTTGCATTCTCATTATTTTTATTTATATTTACGATGTTTCGATTAGTTTGTATCTCTAATCATTATCAAGTATAAACCGAATGTTTTGATTTAAGGCTTCGAGCCTATACAGGGACTGTGTCCATTGAAGCGCAAAGTTTCGCTTCACTGTACATACCTCAATGATTTGATGTTACAAAGTAGTGGTTGCCAAAGATTAGGTATTCCAACGCTGAGTTTACTGAAGATCCCATTATTATTCTGAATGTAAGCTGTTTCTATAATTTTTTTTTTCATATTGGGTTTCATATATATTGCCGCAGTTTCAGATCATTTTAAATGGCGTTGTTTATCCCAGGCGCGTTCTGCAATACCTGATCTCAACGTTTCCCCTTTTGGTGTATGAGTTTTCTGTTCCTTAATTATAGCTTCTAGTGGTCGTTTGGTTTCTCCAATATACATTTCACCACACTCACATGAAACTTTGTAAACACATTCTTTCTTATCGGTAGTTTTTGGTTTTGTTTTTGTTAAATGACCTCTAAGTGTCTTTCTTGATTTAAAGGCTATTTTTATATTATAACTACTGGCAATTCATTTTATTTTCTCTGAGGTTCCCTTAATGTATGGAATTGTGAAGAAGAGATGTGTTCCTTATTATCCAGTGGTCGTTGTTCTAAAGTTATTTATAACATCGTCAATTAATTTCAAAGGATAACTGTTCTGTTGTAAATCGGATTTAATGTTTGCTACCTTTTTTTCCAATGAATCGGGATTATTGCATATAGATATAGCGCGATTATAGAGGTTATGTATAATTCCCCGTTTTGATACAACAGACTGATAAGAACTGTGCTCAAGATATGGTCCAGTATATGTTGGCTTCGTGTATATTGAAGTTATAATAGAATTGGTACAGGTAAATGTTATGTGAAGAGGAGAGTTTTCGCATATTTTCCACTTTCTGGTCACTTCCGGAAATGGTCCCGGTTTTGAATTCTTAAATAGAATATCCTGTATATTTTAACATCTTTGGATTTCTGAGACAATTCTAGATCAGAATGTGACATTTTAAAAACTTTTTACGTCTACTTCATTTTTTTAGAGCCACTTTTAAAATTGTATCTAGGTGGCCATGATCGGACGCAAACTAATCTAACGGCCTTAGGTGATGTCAAAAAAATACAATCGCAAAGTTTTAGTGACTAGTATGAAAGACAGGAATTGGATTAAAAATTTAACAAAATTAACAAAAACTAACAAAATAAACTAATAACTTAGACGACGCACTTAAAATATTTGAAAGTACAGTAGCTGAATTTGTTAAAAAGTTTAGTGTAGTAAATGTTCAAAGTGCATTCCTTCTTTTTCACGACACATTTCAGCTCGTTCAATTGTTTCTCTTAACACGTTTTGTAGCATTTGAGGCGTTATACTTCTAAATGCCCGTAAAATTCTTTCTTCTAATATTTCAAGAGTAGCTGGGGCTGCTCCATTGTAAACCCTTTCTTTAACATATCCCCAGACAAAGAAATCGAGCACAGCAAGATCCGGTAAGCGGGCTGGCCACCGTACCGGACCATTGGTTGCAATAATTCGATTATTAAAATGCTCTATTAAATAATTAAGAAGTTCTCTAATATTGTGAGGCGGTGCTCCATCTTGTTGAAAGTAAATTCTCCGTAAAACTGCTAAAGGTATATCATTGAGATGATTTTCGATTTCATTTTGAAGAAACCTAAGTATCTAACCCCTGTTAACTGACCTTGAAACAATATTGGCCCAATTATTCTGTTTCCAACGATACCAGCCCAGACATTGACGCCAAATCTTTCTTGAAAATTGCCCTCTCTCGTTTTATGTTGATTTTGTTGGGCCCAGTACCGAGTATTTTGCTTATTGAACATACCATTATTTGTAAATCGGGATTCGTCGGAAAATAGAATAAAATCGATAAAATTTGGGTTAACTCTATGATATTGAAGCAGCCAATCACAAAACACTACCCGTATATCGCCATCCTCAGTATACAAATGTTGATGTAACTGATATTTAAATGCTCGATATCCATGCTTTTTCAGTATTTTTCTTGCTGATTCATAACTTATCTGCAGTTCTTGACTAATTTTTCTTAACGAAACTGTTTTATCAAACTCAACCATAGCAAGTATGTTAATCTCAGTCTCTTCATTTATGATAAACCTCTGTTCCGCCTCTTGATTTCCTATTTGCCTAAAACGAGTCTCGACATACGGAAAATACTGATGGGCTGGTTGTGGACGATTCGGATATCTATGAGCGTACAACTCGGCAGCATTCCTTGAATTTCTATGACACTCTCCAAATATTAATAATATATCCACTTTTTCACTTTGAGTATACATTATTTTAACGAAAATTTAAACTAAACTTAACGAAAATTAAGAAACTTTTACGTTTGTTCTTAGAGCGTATGTCACTGTCATTATCTACTTAAGTGAGTGCTTTGTTTTTCAAAGAAGACTTGATAAAAACAGTTGCAAATTATTATGCATCATGGCTGTCCATGGCGCACTTGTCATAAGTAAATAAATTATCCAGTATTTTGCTTAATAATATTTAATTTCTGTTCTTATGTCTAATCCAATCGCAAATAAATTAGTACCGTTAGATTCGTCAAAGAATGCTTTTTTCGAAAAGTAGTTGTCAAAAAGGGGTCGCCATTTGAAAATTAATAGTTAGAAATGAAAACGTAATTTTGTCAACTTGTCTTATTCCTGTATTTCATACTAGTAACTAAAACTTAGATTAGTTTACGTCCGATCATGGCCACCTAGATGCAATTTTAAAAGTGGCTCTAAAAAAATGAAGTAAACGTAAAAAGTTTTTAAAATGTCACATTCTGATCTAGAATTGTCTCAGAAATTCAAAAATGTTTAAATATACAGAGTGTTCCAATTAAAAATTCAAAACCGGGGCCATTTTCGATGAAACCGGAAGTGGCCGGAAAGTGGAAAATATGCGAAAACTCTCCCCTTCACATACCATTTACCTGTACCAATTCTCATTTTGATACACATAATACTCTAGAAATTATGACTTGTCTAATAGATTCGTTGACACCCGGTATATATATATATATATATATATATATATATATATATATATATATATATATATATATATATATATATATATATATATATATGGAGAGAGTGAATAACTCATCAGAAGCCCGTCGCAAAAAACAATCCTAAAACCCTACAAACTATAAACACAAACTAATACTATGAAATGTATAATGCTTTTAAGTTCGCTACATTGCCCCCTTCCAAGCCAGGATCATCCTTATTAACCTTCTTGATCTTGATAATGAGGCAATCTGTCAAAATGCACGACTATCATCTTCACATTAGGGCTTTTCTAAATTTGGTACTCCAGATAGTTTAGTCGAATCATTAAGTTGTACGGACCTTCCTATGACTTCTGAAGCTTTGGTGAATGCCCTTTGGTTTTTTCGGACAGTACAACCAAACTTTTCACCAAACATGTATGCACCAGCATTGGCTTTGAGGTCATAGAAGGTCTTCCTTTCGTCGCTTTCTATCTGTAGTCGTCGCTGTACCTTTTTGAGGATGACCTGGAAGACGGTTTTCTTCTGGACTCTCTTTCACGGTCGCGGTCGCCGCGAGTACTTCTTCTATCTCTTCCGTAATGGTTCTTTCTTCCATCGCCTCCACCAGCAGTAATTTCTGGGCAATCTCTGTAAAAGTGACCATTGTATCGATACAGGTAACACATATGTTATTCGAATGGTACCAGGGAACATCTTCTTCTCGGTCTGGCATAAGTTACTTCAATACGATAATCGCATACTTTAGCTCCATCACAAGGCTTGATGGCAATTGTAGCATCTTTTTTATCTTTGTGGACAGCAAATCCAAAACAGGGGATACTATTATTCAACCAGACTTCTTTAAGTTCACGATAAGGAGAAAATACTTTCTCTAAGTCGCTTCTTCGAATTTCATCACCTATATTAGCAATTTAAAGCCGATAGTCATCAAAATCTCTGTCAGGAACAGGACTGCAAGTACAGTGGTATTATACATACCTTTCTTGGCCACACTCCCAACAACGCATTCTATTTCTGCTAAGAAAGGTTGTATTTTTGTTGTCATGTCTTTTTGGTTTGTTCAAAAATTCTTACAATTCCCTCATTAGCCTCATGAAAATTTCCTCGTTGGTCTTGCGATAATCTCGAGATACTTTGACTCTTCTTATGATTCTTTCTTGGTTCTTCGAAGTCTGTTTGGCTATCTTAAACTGAAGGGCATAAGTAAGAGCCTCGGAAATTTTCTTTAATCGGGCAATTCTTAGAGTTTGACTTGTTTCTGGGTCGTGTGAACCTTCTATAAAACTATTTACTGCTAACTCGCTTTATTTTTTCCGGATATGTTGGGTAAGAAAAACATTATATCCGCCTCATATTCTTGAAAACTTTCGTTATATTTTTGTCTTCCTCCTTGGAGTTGTTTCTTATAAACTTTTTGGAGGTGGACTTCTTCTCAACGCATCTCCAGAAAAGTAATAATAAACTCGTAATCATTCTGCTTTTCTTCAGGAATGTTACATAGAACCTCCATAGCTTCACCTCATAGTGCTAGAATAAGAGCACGTGCCTTCTCCAGTGGACTCCAATTCTTACGGGCGGGGAGGCGGCTTCGAATTGACGTACATAGGTAAGCAAGGTACTTTACCGTCGAAGGTAGGTGGCTTCATCACACTAGCTGCAGGAACACCGTCTACCTTTATTATACCTGTACTGGCTACTTTCTCGTTTTGCAAATGTAATTGTTGCATCTGTTTCTGGATTCCAGTCACCTAATGTTTTGCTTCGCCCTGTACGTCCTCCCTAATTTTGCTAATCTTCTGTTGCACTTCTTGTTCTGAACGCTTCATCTCTTCTTGATTTCTTTGACTGTCTTCTTTCAGTTCTTGTTTCATATCTTCTTGACTTGTTTTAAGTTTCTGTCTCATGTCCTCCAGGCTTGTTTGTAGTTCTTGATTTTTCTTAATGTCTTCTTCCAACTCGTGCTTCATCTCTTCTTGGTTCTTCTTCATATCTTCTTGGCTCGTTTTTAGTGTCATCAATTCATCTTGGCTTGTCTTTAGTTCTTGTTTTATATCGTTTTTACTTGTCTTTAATTCTTGTTTAATATCGTCTTGACTTGTATTCAGTGTCATCAATTCTTGTTTCATATCATTTTGATTTTTTGTCATATCTTTTTTCAATTCTTGTTTCATATCTTTTTGGCTTTTTTCATATCTTCCTGGCTTGCTTTCATATGTATCATTGTCAGTATTTTATTTAAAGTAATTTAAAGTAGTTTTTTCATTTTGGCATTTCAATTAACTTTTTTTTCTAATTTTCTAACCTGAAATAACCTCACCTCTGACACCAATTTACTCCGGACGGCCGATTTTTGAACACACACTGTATTATTGAACACAGTCTATTATTTTAAAGGCTTTTTATTTTCAACTTCAATCCTGACATTTGCTAAACAAATTCAAGTTGCATGAACGAACGCTCAAACTAAACTGTCCATGAAAACCGATCTGGATTCTTTATATACCCTTTTGGTCGATACTAGAAGAAAACGAATTTTTCTAGAAGGGTTTTCATACTAGATGGTGTAACGATAATAAGCAAAAGGAGTAATCTGGCGATTTATAGACCCTCTGTCAGGGCGTTCCATGTTAAAAATAAGGAAATATGATTTACTAAAAAGTTCCAGACCTTCTTTCATCGATGTCTAGTGAGGAAATTAACAAACAGTAAATTTAATTAAATAAACTATGAACTTGTAGAAAACAATCCTAAAACCTTATAAACTATAAACACAAACTAATACTGTGAAATGTAGAACGCAATAAAGTTCGTCATAATATTGAATGATACGGAACCCTTGGTACGTGAGTCAGACTCATAGTTGAACGGTATATTCGGTAAAATAATCATTTGAATTTTTTAAAATTTTGAATTTCATCATAATCTCCATTTTATCACATTTTTTTTATCATTTTACAACCCTGTTTCTAAAAATTATGTAATATTACAAAATATCGATTGTATAAACATCCTCACTTATATTGGTAAGCAACAACATATGAAAAATCGTCCCTATAATTATAAGAATGCAAAACTATGTGCGATTATTTTCAAGTTAAAAAGTGTATAAGAGAATTTTTAATATTAATCCAATTGTATATTTACTTTTAAATGGTTACAATATATTATAAATTTTTACTTACTGATTTATCCATAAAAACAAGCAATTTTCTACAGAATGTGAAATTGTGAAAATACGCTAAAAAGTAATTAATCCTTTAAATTCTATGGCATCGACACTTGTCACAACATAAACGAAAAATAACCGCTTATTTATTCACCAAAATATTTGGAAGACTAATTATATTTATTAAATGACCAGCTAAAATTCATAATATGACTCGGTATGGTATCTTTGCGTGATTCAACTCGGACTATATAAAAAGTTGATTTAAGTTACTAGATTATGAGCAAAACTTTATCTATTTAGGTTTGTTAGACAAAGATATCCGATGCGAGGGAATATAGAAGCACTTTTTTGAAAACATTGTCCCCTTATCTGGTGATTAGCTGATAACTGTTATCATTACCGATATCATTTAGCGAAATATACGCAATATGTGTTTAATTACGTTAACAAAGACTTAAAGACTATTAGGTGCTATCAGTAAATATTGGATTTCGAATTTACGATTGAACAGGACGATAATACTTACTCTCTCTATTTATTATATTGTTATTTTAAGAGACGGTTATATTCTTACGTTATCATGGAATAGTTCAGAATTTCAATTCAGGTATATCCGCGTGCTTTTTATATAAATATTTGATAATAAAACAATTCTTTAGTAAAAATGTTTATCTTTGATTTGCTTTTATATGTTATCTCCATCCTTAAAATTTTTTAATCAGTTTTAAATTGGTTACTATGTCCACAAACTTCAAAATCTTTTTGTAGTCTTTTCTTATTTTTTTTTTGTGAATTAAATTGCAGTAAATGTTTCAGAAGGTAGTAGACAACGATGTTTCTTGTAAAGTAGTTATCTGATGGACTTTCATTGTCTTAATAATGTTGTTAAATATCATGTTGAATTGGCGACACTGTATGGCGGTGAAAACATAGTCCGTTGTATAAAAGCCAATAGAATAAGATGGGCAGGCCATGTGGTAAGATCAGGGGACCACAGATTATTGAAAACAGTATTCTTTGAGAGACCAGATTGTAGAAGATCAATAGGCCGTCCCAGGAAAAGATGGAAGGATGCCGTCGAAGCTGATTTGTATCCAGCAATGGGAAATGGAAGCACAAGACGGTAGGAGATGGAGGGCGATAGTGGATGCGGCTAAGACTCACCCAGAGTTGTAAGACCAGGAAGAAGAAGAAGAAGAAGAAGAAGTTATCTGTAAACATTGAAGTGAAACTGAATAAATTCTTAAGCGATACAACTATTTATACTAAAAGTAAATGCAGTGGACTTTGGCCGAGGTGAGTGCAATCATGCGTGCTCCATTAAGGTCCCATTTATGCTGCATTTAGTTTTAAAAATTACAATTATTAAGACGAGAAAGTTGCCCTAGCCAAATTACAGAAAGATTCCAGTAATAAGATTCTAGCTGCGGATGACGAAAAACCACAGTCGTAATGAATGCTGAGACATATAGGCAAAAAATTGACCAAGTTCTTAGAAAAGGAAACTATATATATATATATATATATATATATATATATATATATATATCTTGCAAAAGTCCTTATCCATATGGACTTCCGAAGATATATAAACAAGACACACCTTTACGAAGTATTACGAGTTCTCGGAAGTCTCTGACTTCTGAGCTTGCAAAGTTCCTTCTTCGAGTCCTAAAACCATTACAAGAAAATACATCGTCCTGGGTCAAGAACTGGTAAATAAGTTATTAATAAGTTATTAACAGGTTGTACACCGAAGAAATCAAGAAATAGACGGGTTTTGTATTTCAGTGTATGTTTTATTAATATCGGCCAAGCGCTTTCGGTTTAACTTAGACCATCCTCAGGGCTCAGACCCTAAAAACAAGAGAATATGGTCAGCAAATAAGCTTACTCAGTACTCACCAACCATACTCACTCGTCAAAGGGCACACCTTAACCCTGCCAGTTTGAGAGCAGTCGCCAGCCGTAGCCTCCACACAGAACAAATTTTATACAATTAAAAAATTTTTTAAAAAACCTTGTCACAAATTAAAATTAAAATTAAAAATTTCTAAGAACTGGTAACATTTCGTAGAAATTATACGCAAAATAAAATGGCTACCAGAAGACCATTTCATTAGCTTTGACGTGTAAAGCCTATACAATAATGTTCCAGTGAAGGAGTCACTAAAGATCATAAGGAAGAAAGTTTAAGATGATCAGACTTTAGTAGAGGGAACATCTCTACCACCACACGCCATCATGGACTTGTTGGAATGTTGTTTGACTAACTGCTATTATCAAGAAAAGGAAAAATTCTTCATTCAGGTTAATGGACTATCAATGGGATCTTCGCTCTCACCGGTAGTCGCAAGCATTTTCATAGAATTGTTCGAGACCTTTGTAATTGAATCTACTAATAGAAAATAAGGCTACACCTTCATAATCTGGAATGGAAACGATGAAGAACTTCAAAATTTTCTTTCTTATGTGAACGATATTAACCCATCCATTAAACGTACTGTTGAGAAAAATGTATAAAATAAATTTTCATTCTTAGGTGTTTTGGTTGAAAGAAGTGAAATTTGAACCTCGATTTACAAAAAATCCACACACCCAGGATAATACCTAAACTATTCATCCGGCCACTCCAACAACACCAGACATGGAACTGTAAGAAACCTTTTAGACATAGCATTGACTCTTTTCAAGGGTAACCATAACTTGATGAAAGAAATAGATCATACCAAATGTGACCTGACAGCCAATGGATACGTAGTAAATCTGGTGAATCAGATTTTGGTACAACGCAAAAATAGGAAAAGATCGATAACGGTCAAGGAACAGAAACCAGTGTTGAAGATCCCCTATGTTAGAGGCATTTTGCAAAAAGAAGAATAGGAAAAAGAATGACTGCACTCATTTCACTGCATTTACTTTTAGTATAAATAGTTGTGTAGCTTAAGAACTACAACCTACACAAAAAGATTAAAGAATTAGCTGGTTTAAAAAGTACAAACAGATGTAATATCCTTTTAGACAGAGAGAGTCGCATAATACGTGACACAAAAGGAAACCTAGTAAGGTGGAAAGAATACATACAAGATCTTTTTGAAGACCACAGAGAAGAACTGGAGGCCGATGGAAGTGATAGTCAGATAGGTCCAAATATGATAAGGGAAGAAGTAAAACACGCTGTCAAAATATCAAAGAGCAATAAGGCCCCAGGTCCTGACGAAGTTCCAGCTGAACCAATCAAGTCAATTATGGAAGAACAAATCGATATATAAGTAGACCTGTATAATACAATTTACAATACAGGAATTATACCTACAGAATGGCTTAAATCAACATTCATTATTCTATCAAAAATGCCTAATACAAAAGTATGCCATGACCATCGAACAATCAGCCTAATGAGTCACACTTTAAAAATATTTCATTATTTTAAATCATACATCGAACAGTCTTTAGAAAAATAGAACGAGACTCTAATAACTTCTAGTTTCGATTCAGGAGCGCAATAGGGACAAGAGAAATCCTATTTGGGTTCAACGTTTTGGTTCAGAGCAAATATCTTATTAGAGACAAATGGAAAAATTAATTTTGAACTTCTTAAATATCGCTTTAAAAAAGAGGGTGTTTTTTTATAAAGAAAAAGAGCTCTCGCGCGGGCGAGAAAACTGAACTCGCAACTCCAAATTAGCAGCGCTCCGAAAAATTCACCGTTTTTCAGCAACTAATGAACCAATTTCAGTGTTTTTTTTTTAATCTGGGGTAGGTCGAAAAATTATAAAGATGACACACCCTTCTTTTTAGAGCGATATTTAAAGGGTTAGAAATCAATTTTTTTATTTGCCTCTAACAAGATATAAAAATTTAGGCCTTCACGAAGAGATTAAGCCTTTATGGAGGTCAAAATATTCACCCAAAAAAAGTTATAGCAATCAACATTTTGCATCTTGGGATAAACAAATAGCAATATCTCAGCAACAAATTATCTTATTTACCATTATAAAATATTGTTTTGTTCAAAATCACGAGGGTTCCCCTTTAAAATGAAAAAAGTGCAAAAAAGTTAGTTTTGCAATAAAATCGGTCATTTTTGCAATAACAAATTGACTAAAATGATCGCACAAAAGCCGAAATTGTAGATTTATTTTAAACTTTTTTTCCAAAACGCGTTCCTTGGCTTGTATATAAAAAAAAATCTGTTTCAGTCAACTTTACCCCCCCCCCCTTGGCCCTAACCGATTTTTTGCTGTTACATTTCTTGTAGGGTTTGTTTTTACATTGTCCCCAATACCCCTGGATAGGTCTCACCTATCTCGGAATTTACGTCAAAAAGAGCACTAATTTTTACCTATGGATTATATGTGAGAAAGAATTTTCAACATACAGTTACCTGAAAGATAAGTACAGAAACAGGTTAAATGCAGAACCTGATCTAAAACTTTCAGACATCGAACTAAATTTCGAATTTTTTTGTTTCAAGGCATTTCAAGTTTTGTATTATTGTATTCGTTTTGTATTAATTCTTTTTTGTAGGTTAAGCTACCACTTTAGTTTTAATAATGTTTGTTTGTAAATGTTTTACAATTACGTTTTAGTTTTCCGTTACAAGCTAGTCATTTTGTGCCCTGGTCGCCATATCTGGGACCTGGAGGGGCCAATGATGCGGGCCCTCCGGATTACGGCACGATGGTGCCGCAGGGAGGGGCTCGGAATAAATCCGGACAAGGCTTAGATAGTAATCTTTACAAAAAAGAGGAAAATGGGGAGATTTCCCACAATTACATTGGTGGGAAGAATTCTTCATCTTAAGGGGACAGTTAAATACCTGGCAGTAATTCTGGATTCACGACTGAGCTGGAATGATCATATTG
The DNA here is from genome assembly GCA_034092305.1 of Diaprepes abbreviatus. Taxonomy (NCBI): domain Eukaryota; kingdom Metazoa; phylum Arthropoda; class Insecta; order Coleoptera; family Curculionidae; genus Diaprepes; species Diaprepes abbreviatus. The sequence goes on from JASJET010000116.1 coordinate 1,270,792, forward strand.
AGGCTCGAACAAAGAAAGCCATATGTGCTTTCTGGGCTTGTAAACGAGCCCTTGGGTGTACAGGGTGAGTCAACGATTGGATGAAGTAAGTTTGTGTCTTTTCGGTGAAATTTACAAAGAAACTATATTTATTGTTTGATACAGTTTATTTTTACGCAGATTTTAAAAATATTTAGGACTTTACAGGGTGAGCCAAAAAACTAGGACAGCATAAAGTTGTATTTTTTAAAATAAAACACCCTATATACGAATCGTATTTTCGATTTAGCTTATAATTTTAAATCTTTTTTATTAAGGGTTTACTATAACAAAACTTTATAGTTTCTGAGATAATTAAGTTTAAAGAAAAAAAGTCATATTTTCAAGCATCAATTCAATCCTAAATAACGTTTTCAATTTTGTGACAAATATATTCAAATTCGGAATTTAGCAAGGCCAAGGACAAGTTAACATAATTTTTACCTAATATTTGCAATAAAAGCTACAGGGTGTTGAACACATCGGTTCAAATTTGAACAAGTTTAAATGAATAAATATCTTTTTTTTTAAATGGTACACCCTGTATATTTTCATGTTATTTAATAGAGTAATAAAAACCCTAAAAGTTTTGTTCAATATATCCTATACCTATTTATAATAGTTTTTGAGATATTTCAGTTTTTCTTATTTTCCATACTTTTTTACAGAAATAGTCTACATTATCATAGTAGCCATGTAAAATAATAAAAAGAAACTACAGAAACAAACAGAATGTGATTAAATATGATGAAATACATTATTCGTTATATTACAACCGCAATAGTTTAATTAAACATAATGTGAAAAAATTAACACAACAATAACGACAAGGCAAATACATATTTACTTTTATACTAAATTGAAACAAAAAAATTACCTATTAAATACTGAGATTAATTATTTTTTTTTAATAAGTGTTCGAATAAACGACCCTCTTGTGCAATGCACAAATTTAGTCTTTTTTGTAGATTTTCTCGGACCCTGGACAAAATTAGTGGCGTTATTGTTCTACAGGTATCCCTAATCCTGTTTCGCATATCTTCCACTGTTGTTGGTGGATTAACATACACCTTATTTTTAATATAACCCCATAGGAAGAAATCTAATGGGGTGATGTCGCAAGACCTTGGTGGCCACTCAATGAAACCCCCACGTCCAATCCATTTTTGCGGATATCGTTGGTCCAAAAACGCACGAACTTCACGATGGTTATGCGGCGGCGCACCATCGTGCTGGAACCACATACTGTCGAGCTCATCTCTATCGAGACCTTGAAGCAGTTGGGGTAGTTCTTCTTGTAGAAAGTTCAGGTAACTATGGCCATTTAGTGGTTCATTAAAAAAGTGGGGTCCAATAATTCGATTATGATGAATACCACACCAAACATTTAATGACCAGTGGTTTTGATGTTGCACCTCTCTAATCCAAAATGGGTTTTCTGTGGCATAATAATGCATGTTGCGTCTATTTACGGCACCGTTACTTCTAAAAGTAGCTTCATCACTAAACATTACCTTGCATAATAAATTTGGATTTAATTGAATCTCCGCATTTATTGTACGACAAAAGTTTACACGACTTTCAAAATCCTATCCCTGCAATTCTTGGTGTAATTCCATGTAATATGGATGATACCTATATTTTTTGGTAGTACGATTAGCGGTGGATTGTGATGTTTCACATAATGCTGCTAACTGACGGCTACCAATATAAGGATTTTCCTGAACATTTAACAATACTTGCAGTTCTTTTTCTTCATTAGTTACTGGTTTGTTGACCACTTTACGTTTTGGATAATCAACAGTACCAGAAGAATCAAATCTTTGCATTAAGTTTTGAAAAGTATGGGTATTAGGCTGGCGTCGATCAGGATACTTCATTTTGTAAATTCTTTGAGCAAAAAGGCAATTTTTTTGAGCCTCTCCTATTGTATAAATCATATCTATTAACTCATTCTTTGGAAAATTCATTTTACAATATAAGATGAATGCAAAAAAAACCAAACTACACTACATAAAAACCAAAAGAAGCGATTGCGGTTATAAATTTGACACACAGAAAAATGTTCTTTTACATTGTTTTTGCCATGGCTACTATGATAATGAAGACTATTTCTGTAAAAAAGTATGGAAAATAAGAAAAACTGAAATATCTCAAAAACTATTATAAATAGGTATAGGATATATTGAACAAAACTTTTAGGGTTTTTATTACTCTATTAAATAACATGAAAATATACAGGGTGTACCATTTAAAAAAAAAGATATTTATTCATTTAAACTTGTTCAAATTTGAGCCGATGTGTTCAACACCCTGTAGCTTTTATTGCAAATATTAGGTAAAAATTATGTTAACTTGTCCTTGGCCTTGCTAAATTCCAAATTTGAATATATTTGTCACAAAATTGAAAACGTTATTTAGGATTGAATTGATGCTTGAAAATGTGACTTTTTTTCTTTAAACTTAATTATCTCAGAAACTATAAAGTCTTGTTATAGTAAACTCTCAATAAAAAAGATTTAAAATTATAAGCTAAATCGAAAATACGATTCGTATATAGGGTGTTCTATTTAAAAAAAAAACAACTTTATGCTGTCCTAGTTTTTTGGCTCACCCTGTAGGGTCCTAAATATTTTTAAAATCTGCGTAAAAATAAACTGTATCAAACAATAAATATAGTTTCTTTGTTAACTTCACCGAAAAGGCACAAACCTACTTCATCCAATCGTTGACTCACCCTGTACATGCGGACTGACACATAAAGTGCTATTTTGGATATACACTATGGTCATCCGCCCCATGATAATGAATGCCGCTATTGTGTGGTGGGGTAGTACAACAAAGCCCAACCATATTCTTCAACTTGACAAAGTTCCGAGAATGACTTGTGTGGAAATATTGAGTCCGATGAGGAGTGCTCCCACCAGGGCTCTGGAAGTCCTAGTGAACCTGCCTCCTCTTCACTTATACATAGAGAACGCGACTCTGAAGACTGTTTATCGTCTCAGTTGCCTGGGACATTTTGGAATTGGAATGGGCGGCGACTCAGGTGTCTAAGAAAGCGCGGTGGAGAGATGTCCATCACTCCCCATGCGGACGGACCACATAACGCCGCTTTTAAAACCCAACCTCTCCCTGGAGATATTTATACCAAGTGGAAACGATTAGAAGAGAGAACAAAAAAAAATGGATCCCGGTGGTATATGTGCGGCAATTTTCACAGCGGAAATTTATGCTATTCTGCAGTGTGGCTATCTCTGTGAGAGGGACATAGACAGGAACAGAGTAATAAATATATACAGTAAGGCTGCGATATTGGCACTGAAGTCCATTGTGAGTGCAAGGATGTACTAAATGGTATGACAAGGGAAAGCTGCACAGTCAGACTCGTATGGGTCCCGGGTAACTCGGGCATACGCGGGAATGAGGAAGCAGACCGTCTGGCAAAGTTGGGTTCAGCGACCGAACCGTATGGATCCCAACCAATATTACCTGTCCCAATTGCTATTAGCAAAAGGAAATTAAAATCGTTGCTGGAAAACAAATTTATTGAATCGTGGAGGGGAGCTCCTGGAATGAGGTATGCTACGGCTTATCTTGGGAAGGAAAAAGCTGCGAATTGTGGTGGGATTGTTGACAAGACATTGTCATCTCAGGGGCCATCTTATTAGAATCGGTGTCGAAGGCGACTCGACATGCCGATGGTGTTTGGAGGAGGATGAAACTATTGACCATGTTCTCAGAGAGTGCCCAGCACTAAACGGACTGAGACAGAGATATTTTGGAGATATAGTTTTGTTATCGGAAATAGTTAAGCAAATTCAACGAGGCTGCTTGGATTCGCAAAGGCGATCGACCTCGAATAACCTGCAGATATGGTGGGATGTAAAGAACCCAATGGAGGCCTAGGCATCGATGATCTAGTATCACCATCCTTTTTTCATTCATTCATTCCGTTACAAGCTGTTATTCAATATGGAAAACAAATTTTCATAACCCAACTTTACTGTTTCATTTAATGATTACACAGGAGGTTCGCCAATTTATCCCGGTTTTTAGAAGGCATTCGCAAGAAGAAAAAGGTTGCGAACAGCTGCACTATTTCATCTAGATGGTATTTTGCTATGCTGTCGGCACAATAACATTTTTAATATTTTCTTGAAGTGCTTGGCATCTGATTTTTATATGTTCGATAACTATACCAACTTCACCCTTCACAGGCTTTAATTCGGTTTCGTAATGTATCATTATTTTACTTGCTGTTCATTATGCCTGGTAGTTCTTATGATCCTCGGTTAATAATTATTTTTTCTGGGTTTCATTTTTAATGGTCCTTGTAAATTTAAATCATGTCATCTATTCCTGTATAGTTTACCGTAAAGGTCCTCCACTCTCCTACGTATTTCTTCCCTATTTGATATGACAATGTCATGTTTATTCTTTAGTCTGTTTATTTCCTTCTTACCGCTGCTTAATTCGTTGTATTTCTTTTGGTTTGTATGTTTTGATGTCCTTTCTAATAGCTTTAGATGTGTTTTTATTTAGGTTTCTCCAATCTAGGGGTCGAGATCTTGTGTAAGCTTATATAAGTAAGATAAAAAAATTTAGGGACTTATTTTTTAGTTACTCGAATTATCGATATTATGGATCAAAATCATTAAAGCATTGTTTCAGATTGTGGGCACGAAAGTATTAAATTGGTTTAATGTGTTTTCCAGCGCATTCACCTTTATATAAGAAAATAATTTTATTTATGTAAGGTCTATAATAATCTAATCATCTGTAACATGCATTCAAGGGAATTTATAAGTACTCAGATTCTTAGTAATCAATATTTACAAAGAAATCGTGAATATCGCTTTTGCTTGACACAGAATCTACGTATAGGGTGGCCAAAAAAGGTTGTTACAATGGAAAACTTTCTGATAATGTGTCGTAATTTTTAAGAAAATTTTATTAGTAATAATGTTATATATATATATATATATATATATATATATATATATATATATATATATATATATATATATATATATATATATGAAATAAAATGCGAAACAGTTAATGCAAACTTCGCTCCGTCATATCCTTTCTGTGTTAGAGGTTGCACAGTTAGAATAAATTGTAATAAAGCACAATTCATCCTATTCCACCACCATCGAGATGGTGGCCTACCTGTACCACCATACTGAGAAGAAAGTCAAAGCTTACCCTCCCCGCCACAGTGATACGGCAGAGATACATGTTTCATCTCTCACTAGACTCATCAGGGTACCGACATGCACCTGGCTGTGCAAAGGACAGATCGGAAGGAAGCATGCAACACTGAACGCGGCTTCGCCGACCTGTCGTCGGATGGCTTATAAATGTTTATACGGCTTTCACGGATTCCTCCGTGTGATGTATGTGTGTATTTCACTTACATACGGAGTTGCATATAGTTGTACGTTTGCTGAATGTGATTTCAACACTACAACAGCATAATGTGGATATAACCACTGCTAATGCATCTCACACGGAGGAATCCGTGAAAGCCGTATAAACATATATATATATATATATATATATATATATATATATATATATATATATATATATATATATATATATATATATATATATATTTTTTTTTCTAATATTTTCTTGGGTATAGGTTTTTCATTAGAGAAACAAAGGACAATAATTTTCTTTCTGACGTTTCGCTCTACATAGCGAGCTTCTTCAAAAGAGCTTGGTATATTTATTTTACATCTTGAAAGTACTTTCAAGATGTAAAATAAATATACCAAGCTCTTTTGAAGAAGCTCGCTATGTAGAGCGAAACGTCAGAAAGAAAATTATTGTCCTTTGTTTCTCTAATGAAAAACCTATACCCAAGAAAATATTAGAAAAAAATATTTAACAAAAGGTTTAAGATACAAAAATAAATTATATATATATATATATATATATATATATATATATATATATATATATATATATATATATATATATATATATATATATATATATATATATATACATTGAGTTTAAAGTAACAATGGAATTAAATTTGATTGCTTGAACTATGAAATTATATCAAGTGGATTAGATTCGAAGTTTCAAGTTAGGCTTTAGTTATATTCTGCGTTTAAAACAAACATTTCTTTGAATTGGTAGTTTAAAGTTGGATTTAGTTGTATGTGGAGTAGAACGATTTTTATGTGTTTACAAAATTTAGAATGCCAAAAAGTGTAACTTTCAGGTTCACAAATTGATAAAATATACACAGAAAAGTTTTTTGGTCGCATTTGATTGTTTGTCAGGAATACATTTGAACACTACCATATGAATTTTAATCTGGATTTCATTATTATTGGAGTCGGTTTATGAGGAAAGGTTTAGTACATAATACATCCTACCCAGCGATTGAAAGCTTGTCATAACTCTAGTTTATGATATAACTTATGCTTTAGCAATATTTGGTCATTTTACAGAACCATTATCACAAACATCACAATTAAATGCGCCTGAAAGTATTTTTCAGTCATATTCAAATGAAAAACATGAAAATAAGTTAATTTCCATTAATTTCTAGTTCAATGTAAGTGTCTAAGTCAATTAACTTTGTTGTCGGAGCAATTTTGATTGGAGGCGTTTAATATATACTCACTGCAGAAGCCAAAGAGAATCTTCGGAGAACCTGGTAACACGCGAGACACGTGACTTGGGGGAGCGGCAGGTGAAGATTTGATACACCTTCAAAATGAGTTTGAAATTTTTGGTTGTACGTAATGACATCAATTGTGCTATCAGGTTTTGCTCCAGACTTGGACGCAGTGGAGACAGGACTCAGATATTTCGATGGTTTAAGGCATTTTGGAAAGGAAGAAAGGCGATTGAAAATGAACCACGCAGCGAAAGGCCTTCATCTTCAAGAAACGATGAAAATGTCGACAGAATATGGGATCTTGTGCTTTCAGATTATCGGATGACAGTCAGAATGATCAGGGAAAAGTTGAATTTGACTCATATGTATGTATGTGTGTAGAGTTGGGGTCTGTACACTGCGACCTGGTGATCTATTATGCCTCCTACTGCTACCCAGTCGTAAGAGTTACCTTATCGGCTAGAGCAGGTCGTCCATGCCTATTTTTCCCAGGAATCTTAGTACGTTGGACGGTTTTAAGGTGGGTAGCTTCCCTTCTTCCATATGGTGTGTCCCCAAAAACCGCATCCTAGGGTTTTCTGGAGCGCTGCACTCTGAAAGGATATGAATAGACGTTTCGTCCTCCTCCTCACAGAATCTGCACTCTTCTCTTTCTACCAGTACGAGTTTCTTGCGATGTCCCTTCAGGTGGCAATGCCCCGTCAGGACCCCCGTCTGAGTTAGTTTTTACTTAAGCTTATGCATTCTTTGAATTTCTTCTGGTCGTAGTTCCTCAGAAGTATCTTCGCTTGCCTCAGTCCTTGCAGCTCCGTCCAATAATTGGATCTCCTGCTTTCTTGTTCTATCTTTAACTCTTCCAGTATTACGCTGCTACTAATTCCACAGAAAGGCTCTGGCCCAAGAAATGGTATCTTAGCCCTTTTCCTCGCGATCCTGTTCTACTAGTTCATTCCCCTTTATCCCGGTATGTCTCGGTACTCACATGAGGGTAACTTTATTATTCTTACTCAAATCATTTAGTTCCTCTAGGCATTCCCAGATCATCTTGGAACTGATGGCTTCAGAGCTCAGCGCACTGATGGCTGCTTGACTATACGACATCCTCCTTCAAACACCATCTGCACTTCGGGTCATCTTCGAAACCGATTCTATGAAGATGGCCCCTGAGGTGACAATGTCCTGTCAACAATTCCACCACAATTCGCAGCTCTTTCCTTCTCAAGGAGAGAAGCTCCTTGGCACGCCGAGCACTAGGCCCAGTTATATGTTCCTTAGCACACCTCATTCCAGAAGCTCCCCGCCACGATTTAATAAATTTGCTTTCCAGCAACGATTTTAATTCCCTTTTGCCAATAGCAATTGGGACAGGTAATATTGGTTGGGGTCCATACGGTTCGGTCGCTGAACCCAATTTTGCCAGACGGTCTGCTTCCTCATTCCCGCGTATGCCCCAGTGACCCGGGATCCATACGAGTTTGACTGTGCAGCCGTTCCTTGTCATACCATTTAGTACATGCTTACACTCAGACACCAGTCGTAAAGTTACGACACTGGACTTCAGTGCCAATATCGCAGCCTTACTGTCTGAGCATAAAATATATATGCTCTTCCGATTCCTGTCCATGTCCCTCTGACAGAGATTGGTACACTTCAGAATAGCATAAGTTTCGGCTGTGAAAATTGTCGCACATTGTCTGAGAGAGTAGAACTCTCTGACTCCTGTGCTCCTGCCAAATACTCCGGCTCCAGCTCTTTCATCTTGTCGAGATCCATCAGTATACCAATAGGATCCATTTTTCGGAAGATTGTATATAATTTTAGGATCTATGTAACTCTGTTCTTTTTCCTGCCAGGACTCTGGTCCTGTAGGATAGTGTAAATAAATAAAAATAAAAAACAAAAAACGATAACGGTGATTTTTTTTTAAAAATTGGTCGACTTTGGCCATTATTGACCTATGACCTTTTTTTTTTGTAAACGTTGCGTACAAGTGCAAGTGCTGATTTTAATGATTTATTAAGATAATGTTATTATATTATAAGTCTTCCTCTTTTGCAAGATACCATATCATTGTATCTTCATTATTGTATATATAATGTTATAACAAAAAAATGCATCAGGGATAAACAAACTTAATTTTGCAAAAACAATATGATGAATCGTTTTGAATTTTTTATTATGTTTTAAGTACTACAAGACCCAATTTTTTACTCAATAACAAAATCGTAGGTTGGTTTTTGCAATAATTATTATTAATTAAAAATTATGCCATTTTGATCTTATTTTGCAGTTTTCTAAACAACAAATAAAGATATCTACATCTGCGAAAAGCCATTTTAAAGGTTTTTTAATTTCCTATATGATGGTCAGTCAATTTTGTTCAAATAACATCTTGATTCGCAGGCAAAAATGTGCAAAAATTTGCATTTTTGATCTTTAATTGTTAATAACTTAAAAACCACATCCAATCGACTGAAGAAAAAGTATATGTTTTGTTTCTGTATGCCTATTTTACTTAAAAATCCCCGGAGTATTTATATGTTGTCGAGGACGCTGATTAAAATTTCAGTATTAGTTTTACGAAATCCAATGTGGGAAGTTTAAAATGGCACATTTAATTTCAATACGAGGTCACAGCAAAAAAAAATGTTCAAAATCAAAATAAAATAGCCTAAAATTATTCAAGGTTAATTACAGGAACATTCTGCTCGTGTATTTTTGAAACTTCATAATACATGAACTGGATTTTTTCTGTGGAATTAATTTTCGTTAAACATCCGGTTCTAAGAGTGAGTCTATAATTTTGGTCATTTTTCAAGGATTTATCGTGATCTCTGACTAGAATCTGGCAGGAAAGATCTTTCAGGATATCTTTCATTTCATTTTTGTTCTCTAATCTTAGGTATTCATGACGATATTTTTTTTACATTTTGAATTATCGTGTATAATTATTCATAGGCCACGATACTTCGAAAAACTTAAGGATTTTACGCAATAAATTTAATCAGTTCTAAAGAGTATCTGATTTGTGTTTAATTATCTTACCTCTTAAGTGTTTTCTTATCATCATGTGACGACCTATTGTCGCTAGCACCACTCCTTAAGGACACTTTTGCCAGACACACGTATCCTTTGGTTCTGTTCGTTCTGTTACTAGTGCCCAAACAAAAAAAAACACTATGTCGGATCTACCAGAGACAAATCCCGTTTACTCACCCTTCTTTGGAGTGATGGGTGCGGCAGCCGCTATTATATTCAGCTGTAAGTATGTTATAATTCTGTTTTTTTTCAAGATTTTTAATAGGATTGTTTGTAGGAATTGTATTTAATTTAAGCATAAAATTTAATTTATTAATTATAAATTATTTAATTTAAGCATAAAATTAAAAACACATGCTTTTTTGAGGAAAATAATGTATTTTTTTGGTATATATATTTTTCGTGCCGAAACTATATTTATATAAAAATGTAGTTATAGAAAAAACAAGCAACAAATACCAATATATTTAAATAAATACTGTTTAATTTGCACAACTTCTTAAATCCAATTTTTAAAAATTTTGTCACATGTCTCCCATGTGACTTACCAGTTTTACTGAACTACGTAATCACGTGTCTGTCAAAAATTTAGAGCACTCAGCCTAGCTTATGATAATGAGTAAGATTCCATTTCGAGTTCACGCCTATTTATTACTAATTACTTGTATTTAAGTTGCTTATTTGGAATAAACTTTATAAATTAAATTCTTGATTAAATACAGTAGAAATTTAATCTTAATAGAACATCCCTTCAAATATATAACCTGTACAGAAATATGAAACAAATATTTGTTGTCTGATTGCGCATGAGCAGGTTTATTATGAAAATTGAATAGTTTTTGAAATTTGACATAAAAATTTTTGATATTTTGTATGGTTGATTTGCAATAAACATAGGTTTTATTCTATATGATTAGTAACTTTTGAAAAATTAGGATCAAGAATCGATTAAAATCAATGTATAAATGAAACATCAAAAGTGATTCGATGTAATTGCGAAATCGTAAATTAAAATTTTAAATAATCTGCACTAGTGAACTTCTGAAATTTTGACGCGGATGTCTACAGTTATTCTAAAATATCTGTAACCATATTTATGTATAATTTTGACTAACATAATCTTTACATAATTATAAAGATAAGATCACATGATATATTAAAACGATGAAGATTTTAGCTCTGTATCAGTTGATTAATTTCCCACGTATTTCTTAGCATCTGCTAAGAAAGGCCCTTAACAATGTGATTTTCTTAATGAAAAGGTGAAGGTATAGGACCATCAATTAGTACTGTATTGGCAATCCCAATATTATTATGGATCATTTTTCTTTAAATAAATTTTACCGAAAAGATTTATTATAACTATTCGTTATTGCATTAAAGCTAATTAATTTAGTAGAAATCATATAGAATCTATGGATGGCACAGGTGGCAGCATCCTTTCAACAAGTTAAATCATCATATTAGAAAACTTTTTCAAATCAGCTTATTTTTAGGGGTTCGTGTCACGGTTTATAACTTTGTCAGTTTTCAATCTCTTGCAATGAAACTTTGCAACAAATCTGTGGCGAAATTGGGGCAAAAATTTAGTGCGTGGAAAGTGGGGATGAAAAATATTCTTGTTCGTTTACCCCATCAAGTGGGGTATCATTAGATAGGTCTTCCAAAATACAAATCAATGTTTTATAACACATTTTCGATTCAACCGCTTTATTCTCAAAGCATGAGCCTCAAAAGTGTTTTTTTTAAATGTCCTTCACTTCTAACTTTCCAACGGTAGGTTTTTAACATCTGAAATATTTTTTAGTAAAATAGTTTTTACTAAATATATAAATGCAACGAAAATTTTTATTTTACGGTTAAGTCAATTCATCTCTTTCGTTTATCTGATCGACTGTAGTTTTTGAAAACGTATTTGAATATATATATATATATATATATATATATATATATATATATATATATATATATATATATATATATATATATATATATATATATATATTCCTCCTCAACTATATGCAACTCCGCGTGTAAATGAAGTAAAATGCGAACAGTAAATGCAAACTTCGCTCCATTATAGCTTTTCCATATTGGAGGTGGCACAGTTCGAATCAATTGCTACAAAACACAATTTATCCTATTCCACCACCATCGAGATGTTGGCCTATCTGTATCACCATATCGAGAAGAAAGTTAAAACTTACCTTCCCTGCTACAGTGATACGGGGGAGGTACATGTTTCATTTCTCACTGGACTCATCAGGGTACCAACATGCACCAGTTTATGCAAAGTACAAATCGGAAAGAAGCATGCCGCACTGAACAGGGCTTCGCCGACCTCCCGCCGGATGGCGTATGTATGTTTATGCTGCTTTCACGGATTCCTCCGTGTGAGATGCAATAGCAGTGGTTATATCTACATTATGTTGTTGTATGTTTTCGTTATGCGTTCAGTGCTGCATGCTTCCTTCCGATCTGTCTTTTGCACAAACAGGTGCATAGCGGTACCCTGATGATTCTAGCGACAGTCGAAACATGCACCTCTGCCGTATCACTGTAGCGGGGAGGGTAAGTTTTAACTTGCTTCTCGATATGGTGGTACAGATAGCCCATCATCTCGATAGTGGTGGGATAGGATAAATTGTGTTTTGTGGCAATTTATTCAAACTGTGCAACCTCCAACACGGAAAGGATATGATGGAACGAAGGATATATATATATATATATATATATATATATATATATATATATATATATATATATATATTCTTTGTCGTCGTCATGAAAGACAAGCCTCACATCTTGCTTACAATTGTGGCTTTTTTTATTGTAAATTTTGGTTAGTGCTCTGGGAAAGGCAGTGTTCCATTAAAAGGGTTGCAGGCAGTATAAGGCTCCTTGATATGGAAGTGCGAGTTTTTAACGGGTTTGTTCCTATACTTCTAAAATGATTTTAAACCAAGACTAACATCCTATATGGAAGACTTTACAGCTCTTTTTTTATTTCGGTGGATGCGGGAATAAAAAAATTCTTAAACAGTAAATCGATCTCACTCATCGAAATACTTATAGTAAGAAGTAAAATGGCAAGAAATTAAATAATGAAGTGTTGTCCTGGTGGTCAGCAAATTCAAACTACAGTTGCAAGTTTTTTATTCCTGCGGTTATAAAAATTTCCATTTAAAAAAGAAATATTGCCATGAATTAAACATTAATTTTTATATTTGCATTTAGTTTTTACGGATGTTGAAAAATATATTATGCATTTTTTTTTCAGATTTGATGATTTCCTACAAATTTTATGTGGGATCATGTTTAAATATAAGATATCTTTTAATTAAATTCTGTCTTAATTTGTTTTATACATAAATTTTACTATGATTTAACAAAATGTGTGTTTGATACGCATTTGACCAGTTTTTTTTATTATTTCTGCATTGTCAAGTGACATCATAGATTTTTGCTTGTTAAAGAAAGATTTAATAATATCAAAAGTTGGGTAATACTGATATTTATCGATATTGATGTCACTTAAAATTCTAGGATCTAGGATATTTTTTTGAAGAGATGTTATTAAAATTTTTAGCACGTCATTAATAGATAAGCACTTTTTAATTAATACTTAAATTTCTGTGTTATCTGTCTCTCAAGGTACTACAGAAACAAATATTGAAAGAACAGTTCAGATCTACAAATCGATGACCTGTGCTGAACATCAGGGAAGTGTAGGATTTCTATGGTCTTTCTGGTGTAGCTCTCAAAAAAGGCTGTAACAGGACTCGATTCATATAGGTCTATTAATCTACTTTTTGGTCTGGAAAAAGTGATAGAGCATTGGATGTCGACTTCATAGCAGAGAGAAATGTCTTGCTCTAGAAATAATTTAGTTTTAGATCAAAATATAGCTACGTTCACCAAACAATAAGATTGATATTCTGTGCGTTTTATCCTCTTTTCAATAGTAATAGTAAATTAAACACCAGATCGAGACTTCTGTATAAAATCTCTTGCGTTTTATCATTTCACATGGTGTCCAAAATAGATAACCATGGCCAGGTCAAGACTAGAAAGGATTGGAATTTTTTAGAACAAAATGCTCAGACTCAAAGTCAATGCGCCACTATTCGTGCGCAACACAATCATTCACCGATATTTGGGTTACAAAGACTTTTACTCCTTTCTACGAAAAACCATCATTACATACTTTGAAAGATCAACATCCATCAACAATCAACTCATCACCGAGTCTCACTACATGACGGCTACACCTCGGATTTGCTAAGGCCCTGTAACTGGCTAGATCGCCACCAATTTGATACCTCGATTTATCTTTCTTAATTTTGTATAATAGGCTAAAAAGTCTCACTCTAGACATGTTTAGTATGACTTATATGAAGGAAATCTATAGACTGAGCCTTATTTTAAATATTCAGATATATACAAGTAAATGCAATTTAAAATGTGTACAACCTACAACCATATTTATGATACACATACTTAAAAATTATATGAAAAATATTAATTCCATTTAAGGCTATGATGAAATTGTCATTGGAAATTTAAGAGATTTTAGGGGGTCGATGACTTTAGCAGTGTATTTCATTCTAAGTTCGATTGAACGTGGCTGAAAAGAGAGCCCGAGTGAAAGTCACAAAAAATAACTGTCCCTTCTTGCCGAAAAGTGCTCTGTACATTTACATTATCTCTTTTTCCATCTCTCAATCACTTTTCAAGGAAATTCACTATAATGAGGACATATTAGGGCGTGATTTTGGTGTGCCATATCTGGCAATGAAAGGGAAAATTTGGTGCTGTTTTCTAAGTTTTTTTTTATCAGTTTTCGACGTTAAAACAATTATTATGTTTAATTTTTTGAAATATTACTTTACTAAATAATATTTATTTAACAAATCTCAGTGCTTTGTAAATTGAAGTGTTTTTGTTATCTTAGATAATACGTCTACAGTAAAATATGAAACTATGTCGCCATGTCATATGATAGCATTTGAAATTAGTATTATCACTACGTTATTTAATTAGAATGTTCCTCTCCCTATATGTATATTGAATAAATTCTTTTTTCTTCTTGTCCAGATTTTTCTGCTTTCCTCGATTAGATATTCGAACGAATCAAAGGTTAATATATGGTTATAAAATGATTACTTATATGTTAGACTGAAATACATTTAAGTTATATAGGGGCTGTATACACTAGCTTCAAGGTCAAAAAAAAATTGTTGTATAATGATGGCAGAAACTTCCTTGCCCTAAAACAATTATGTGAATTAGCAACTTTTTTCGAAGTATATATATATAAAGGGTGTTTTTTATAGAGGTATAGAATTTTAAATGGAATAAAACAAAGATGAATTTTTTAAATTGACATGAAAATTACTTTATTCGAAAGATAACCTTCTGGCATTATAATTTAAATATGACTTCTGGTATATGACCGCCACGGCTGGCTCGGACGTAGTCTAATCTGGAGGTCCAATTTTCGATGACTTTTTCCAAAATTTGTGGCCGTATATCGGCAATAACGCGGCGAATGTTGTCCTCCAAGTAATCAATCGTTTCGGGCTTATCGGCGTAGACTAGCGACTTCACATATCCCCACAGAAAATAGTCTAGCGGCGTTAAGTCGCACGATCTTGGAGGCCAATTCACGGGTCCGAAACGTGAAACTATGCGGTTACCAAACGTTTCCTTCAATAAATCAATTGTGGCACGAGCTGTGTGACATGTTGCGCCGTCTTGTTGAAACCACAGCTCCTGCACATCATGGTTGTTCAATTGATGAACGAAAAAGGCAGTAATCATGGCTCTGTAGCGGTCACCATTGACTGTAACGTTCTGACCAGCATCGTTTTTAAAGAAGTACGGACCAATGATTCCACCAGCGCATAAAGTACACCAAACAGTCAGTTTTTCTGGATGTAACGGTGTCTCAACATACACTTGAGGATTATCATCACTCCAAATACGGCAGTTTTGTTTATTGACGTATCCATTCAAACAAAAGTGAGCTTTATCGCTAAACAAAATTCGCTTATGAAAATCGGGATCAACGGCAATATTGTTTTGGACCCATTCACCGAATCTACGCATTGCTAGGTGATCGTGTGGCTTTAATTCTTACACGAGTTGGATTTTGTAAGCACGCAAACCAAGATCTTTCCGCAAAATCTTCCATAAAGTGAATGGACACATATCCAATTCCTGTGCACGATGGCGGATAGACTGATTCGGGTCTTCCTCTACGCTACGCTCTACAGCAGCAATGATTTCTTCTGTACGCACTGTACGACGTCTCTGTGGATGCGTATTATCATTTAAATTAAACGTGGTGCGAAAGCGTTCCATAGTTAATCGAATTAATTGCTCTGATGGACGATTATGTTGACCGTAAAATGGACGTAGTGCGCGATACGTATTTCGAACAGAACCATGATTTTCAAAATAAATTTGCATAATTTGGAAGCTTTGTTCAGGCATCAATCTATTCATATTGAAATGTCAAACCAAACTAAACATAAATCACTTGACAGCTGACAAAATGGCAGCCAGTTAAAGAAGTGTTACCAACTTAAAGTTCTATACCTCTATAAAAAACACCCTTTATATATGTATATATATATATATATATATATATATATATATATATATATATATATATATATATATATATATATATATATATATATATATATACCAAGTTACCTACTGAGGAAGCATGTGTAGACAAAAGTTGTAGAAGTTTATTGACAAGTATTCTTGCCAAGAGAGTCAGATATTTCTTAGTTGTTTCAGTAATGACTTACTTAACTTCCAAGTGACTTTTAAAAGTCATTTTGAGAGCTTAATATGATTATATGACATTTCTTCTCTTGTTGTTTTGGAGTCATAAATAGGGTTTTGTGTTTGAAAAAATAAAGTTGAATAATGTTGAATAACCGTTAAAATTGACCTCAAATTCAAAAAAATAGTAAACATGAATTCTTGTTACATCTGCAAATATTACATGTTATTATATTTTTTAGCTCTCGGTGCTGCTTATGGAACAGCCAAATCAGGAACAGGTATTGCAGCAATGGCTGTGATGCGTCCAGAATTGATTATGAGATGTATTATTCCTGTTGTTATGGCGGGTATCGTCGCCATTTATGGACTTGTCATAGCTATTTTGATTGTCAGTGACGTCAACGAACCTGCGAATTACACCCTTTTTGAGTAAGTTGGTGACCGATACATTACATTATAGTATTTCTTTTGTAATTATATGTGCTTAGTTCTTACGCGTATGCGGAGAAATCGAAAAGATGTCTCCCTAAAAGTTGAACAAAAGCCTTTTTTGGATAATTTTTTTTTCAGCATAATATCCCATATCTTTAACATTTTCTTCTATCAGATCAAATTATTCCCCTTCTCCTTCAAAATGAAAATCAATAGTCTTTTTCAACTGTTTGGAGTGACGTCTTCTCAATAAAAAATTAAGATAAATCTGGATTATACAAACTTACACTCGCAAAAGACTTTCGGCTCGCGCTTTGCTATAGAGCAGGAGAAAATTTTTCTGATCCAAACCAGGATGTTTTTGAACAAAATCGAGGAAGTAAGGTGGCGTTTCAAGGCCATTATATTCTATTTACCATTTGGACGTAGTGAACCAAAATGATGACGTCCCATCGACTGCCTATGATGTTAATCTGTCAGAATCAGAATTATGACCTTGAAACTGATGTCCTTAAGATGCCTTACTGACGAAGTTTTATAGTTTTCACTGACGTGGGTGTTATTGGATGAACCCTTATGCTATTTTTTTAGTCGCACCCACATCTATATCGCTTTTAAAAAACTGAGTATAAATAACTTTTTAAAATTATTTCATCGTATGAAAACAGTATTATGAAATATTTAGGATGTATTTTTCCTTAAATGATGGCATTTGTAATTTTATCAACCGATTTTTTGAATTGCAGAAATGGCCATTCTAATAAAAAAAAATATGTCCCGTCCAGCAAGCATAGATATTCTTATTTTAGTATTTATAAATAGAAACTAAGATATTTAAATACTAAATATATATTTAAGCTAGATCAGGGCGATATATATCGATACTTCAATTTATCGATATATGCAGCATCGATATTCGATATTATTAATAGACATTGACTGACATTGCAATACATATATATCGAAATACTTAAACAAATATTGTATCATGACCTAGTAATCAGATTTGACTCCACTATGACTATTACTTTTGTTGACCAAACAGTCCTTAACTGCGTTTTCGAACATCGAATGCATCCAAATATTTATTATAGAGAATCTCACTACGGCGGCGCAAATATACAGATACTTTATCACGTTTTAATTGTGTAAAAAAGAAGACAACAGGGACTCGGAAATTTTTATGCAGAAAGGGTCGACTGCACGAATTTGCAGTATTAATCAGTTAACTTTTTAAAAATTCTGTGATTTGCAAAAGTCTGTATTTGCGGGGCATCACTTATCTACGTTTGTAGGCTTTTAGTCACTTTGGTTTGTTGTTGTTTATTATTTTAAGCTATGATAAATTTTGTTGCAACATATTTTATTAGGGTATAGATCGAAGACACATGACGCTGTGTTATTCACAGATAAATTCTGGTAGTACAACAATAAATTTGTTGTTACGTTTGACAAGGCTAAGTTTCAAAATAAAATCAGAATAAAAATATAAACGATACTGAATGTATCGATATCGAAAATATCGATACTTTTATATCAATATGTCGGCGTATCAATATTTTCTTATTCGATACGAATCGATACGTAATATCGATACATTTAGAGATATCGCCACGCTCCTCGAATTCGTCTAAAAACAAAGATCTAGAATCTAGAACAGAATTAGGAGAGAAATAGACCGGCGGAATCAGCATCTGGAACAAAATTTAGTGTTAGTAGACTTCTAACTATGTAGAAACCTTCAGAATGATGATAATAATTATGTAGTGTCTTATGTCTTATTTTATTTGTTGGGGAAAATTTTTTATTTAACAATTAAGATGTGATAAAACAGGTTTTTCGAGTTTTAGGTAAAGTTTTTTAGTAATAAAGTTCTGCTCATTAAAAATACCTACAAAATGAGCTAAGGCCCATCTGAACTGGATAATTTTTCCCGCACCTCGCAGGCTGAAAGACCGCCCCCCCCCCCCCCTCCACTGGTCACTTTCTGACTTTCGGAGTAGGTGCAAATTTAAACTATTGCAACATCAACAATTTTGAAATAATTGAGTTGAAAACTGCTGCATATAATAGTATAACCATTTCTCTATGAGTTCCTATTTAAATAATTCCTTAAAGTTTACAAACAACGCTGCAGCGATTTTTGGAAGAAAAAACTCTATCTCAGCTTCTAATGGTGGTACAAATTTTTATTTTCAAAATGTGCGCAAAAATCTCAGATATCACGTCTATTTATTTGCATTTCGAAAACAACAATTGTTGAAGAGTTATTCTATTTGTTTATAACGAAAAAAATGAATCCAGATTTGTTTATCTGTTTCAATAATGTAAAGTCAACAGTTCATTTGGTTCTTTTTTGTTGTTATTAGTATAAGTCTCGAACTATTATTTGTGCACCCGCAGACTGCTGTACGACCTGTAGATCGCTAAGAATAAACAATAAAAAAAAACATAAAAAGTTATTAACAAATTAACTGAACACAAATTTTAAATATTTTTACTTGAAATTTTGCACACTTGTATGCAACAAGAAGATCCTTTTGGTGCAGTATAAAGTTAATGAAATATATTTTTCTATTGTTTATTAACAATTGAATAAATAGCCATTTCTGTAAGTTTTTTTGCAATAACTAACGAAGAAATTATCCGATTTGGATAAGCTTTAGCTCATTTTATAGATATTCTCAATATGCACAATTTTTGTTTGAATTTTTTTTACTGAAAAATAATGACTTTTCCTGGAAATCGAAAAACTGTTTTTTTTAACATCTTAATTATGAAATAAAAAATTTTTCCCAAAAAAGAAAATGATACATAAGATACTGCATAATTACTATTATCATTCTGAAGGTTTCTATGTAGTTAGAAGTCTACTAATACTAAATTTCAAAATCACCCCATTTTGAGGCTAATTCCGCCCGCCTAAAGTTATAACGGTCAATTTAAAATGCCTGATTTGGATGTCAAATTGGAAAGGATAGTTTTCGCAGAAAATAGGAACTTTAAAAGTTTCAATTTAGATGATCTAAAGACATCTATTAAAAATAATTTAGAGATGTCTGAAAACTAACACCTTTAACACGTCTGGCCAGGGGAATGTCCCAAATAAAGACGCTCATAAAAGTCATTTGGTACCTGGGCACAGATGTTGATCACCGACATGTTTAAACTCACTTCTAAAAATCAAAATCATAACTTATGATTCCCAATTAGAATTAAAACCTCTTCTTTTGATTATCATCAATACTAATCATTTTGCTATTTTCAGAGGATTTTTGCATCTTGGTGCTGGACTAGCGGTAGGATTCGCAGGACTTGCGGCTGGCTTTGCCATAGGAATCGTAGGAGACGCAGGTGTCCGAGGGATAGCCCAACAACCACGTCTTTTCGTTGGAATGATTCTTATCCTCATTTTTGCTGAAGTATTGGGTCTTTACGGTCTTATCGTCGCCATTTTCCTTTACGCTAAGAAATAAATTTATTTATTTATAACTTTCGAATTACAAAAGTTTACTTTGGACGATATTTTAAGATAGGGAGTTTTTGCTGGCGATTATCAGGATTTTTTTAATAGTTAAAATCGCAATAATGGCTCTTTTAATAATATTGCAACATGCAAACTTAATTTTTTATGGTTATTCTCATATCACTGTGATCTTTCGCGTAGAGTATAAGTAAACTATCTTATACGAACCAAAAACTGTCATCATTGAGCCAAAAATTATTAAAATTTTTATGTATTAAGAATCCCCGTAATCGACAAAATAACTCTCTATTGTTGTACTGAGGCCTAGTTGAATGGATTTAAGTTTAAGATTATATCTAATTTTAAAATATTATTAGAAGTTGTTTTTTGTTCGTCGGTTTAGATTTTAAATTTATCTGTATCACTGGGTCTCAAATATAGTTAGACTAAGACCCAAAAACCATTCCTTTAATTTAGGCAAATAGTTTATTTTCAGATTCCCATAAGTTGTGCACATTTTTATTGTTACGTTTAGTGTTAATAATCTCCCCATATTGTTGATTTGATGAAATTATAGATGAAGTAAAAAAATTATGAAATTTTTCTAGTTAACACAACGTTAAATCGAAAAATTTGATAATTATTTTACTTCATCCATAATTTTATTTACCTATAAAATTTTTTAAAACGTTATTTAAAAATAAAACTATTTTATTAATTCTGGTTTGTTATTATTGTCTTCCTAAGAGCAATGGGGAACTGTGTGGGCACACCCAGACGCGGATCCAAGGGGAGGGGGGCGGTGGGGGCGATCGCCTCCCCCCCTCCCCCAAGAGCTTTGAGTTCAGGAAAATATACCCGATTTTGTATTTTATTCTATAGTTTATTCAAGAACTAGAGAGAGTAATAAATCATTTGTGACCCTTTTTTTATTCGCAAATTACCTGTGTTCTTTAGTCCGGTGTCTTTGGAAAAATCTGTTAGACACATATATTTTTCATAGGAATGGGTTAGAAATTTTATAATCAAAAATACCGATCTATAATAATGAACTATTTGGGTTGGAAAACAATAGATATTTGGCAGTGTGAAGTGATAAAAAGGATTTTAATCCTTGTCATAGGCATCGGAAGGAGGTTTATTTTATCACTAAGTATTTATGGAATAGAATATTATTTCGGTATAAAACTTAATATAAAAAGTTTTTATAATATTATTTTATTCCTTTTGATTTCTTAATAATTCACATACATTTCAAAATATAGATAATTTTTACATATTTAACACAAATCACTGTATTTTTATTTCTTTTAATTTTGGCATAAAAATCGTTTTAGGCACATTCAGACTAAAACGTCTCTCAAAAAATTCTAGGTTATAATTTAAATATTTACAAAATATCCATTGGCAAAAATACAAAAAGTTAAAAATATATAAAAGAAAAAATTCGCCCATATGATATTAATTTTTTTGGAGCTATCGGTTAAAAATATTTTTAGGATATTTGACGTTTCAGTTCATTTTTTTCTTAAACCATCTGCAGAATTACAATTAAACACTAAAAAGGGATTCATATGTAATTAATTTTTAAATGATACAGTTATATATATATATATATATATATATATATATATATATATATATATATATATATATATATATATATATTGTAAGAAAAAAAAATCGATCTCTAACTCACCCAAAAAAAAAATTTAAAAAGATAGAAAGAAATGTTTATCTAAACTTGTCAGGTGGCTCTGTAATGGTCTTTACCTTTTAGGGCTCCTCCGCCTAGCTTCCAAGGGAACGAAGAGTGGTGTAGGTAAATGATCCACCTGTTTTAGTGCTCTAAAGGTCAAGGCAGAGACCGATCTAACAAAGAAAACAGGAAATCTAACTCAATTACAAGAAAAACACCCAAAAAGATTTAAAAAAACAAGTATCTATATTTTATGTGTTATGGTGTAAATGTGACCACCAAGAGTGGCCCAGCTCTTCTCTGTTTGAAGGAATAAACCTGGGACAGTCAGCTGGTTTTTGACAATTCAAAACTAAATTAATCTAACAAAATGAGCAATTTTACTTTAATCAGTGTGTTTTGGCTATATTACTAAATATACAAAAGCGATATAATATAAATGACAACTATATATATAGAACGATAGTATTAAGTGCACTCTACCCGCGTAAATAGGCCTGTTTACCTGAGTTAACAAATGTGCCCCTTTTACATATGTGAAAGATATCAACTGCATATGGTTGCAAGATTTGATTAATCGTACCATATGAGGAAACACAATAGATCTTACCAAGGTAAGTACACTAATTAATCATTAATTTTATATTCAAAATGAAAAGAAAAATACAACGGCTTTAAATTTTACAGGTGATGCCAAAGGCATTAAAGTCTATGATACCCTGAAAATGACACAGACACATAAAACCTGATTAACGGCGGCTTCTTGATGTGCTGACGTTGAGGCTCTGGATCACTCGGTGTGGTGGTATGTGGCATGCAAGGCAGATGCCGTAGAGACATCCACAAGGAGGTCCCGATGGTCTGGTATGTACAGCAGCCAAGGCAGGTACCGTCGAGAAGTCAGCAAGAAGGCCCCGATGATGATTCCAAATAAGGGCAATGAAAGGAAAAAGAAAAAGGGGAAAAAGGAAAAAAGGCCTAAAACAAAAGATGGACTTAGAAAGAACTCAACCTTTTATGTTACGAGTGAGGTAGGTTACTCATTCCTTTTCTTCTTAAACATACCCACAATTATTAACACTTGAGAATTAAAACAAAGACTTACCAGTGATGTTATGTATATATATATATATATATATATATATATATATATATATATATATATATATATATATATATATATATATGAAGTGAAATGCGAACAGTAAATGCAAACTTCGTTCCATCATATCCTTTCCATGATAGAGGTTGCATAGTTTGAATAAATTGGTATAGAAACCAATCTATACTATTCCACCACCATCGAGAT
Organism: Diaprepes abbreviatus; assembly: GCA_034092305.1. Lineage (NCBI taxonomy): Eukaryota > Metazoa > Arthropoda > Insecta > Coleoptera > Curculionidae > Diaprepes > Diaprepes abbreviatus. The sequence continues at coordinate 1,294,208 of JASJET010000116.1, forward strand.
GATGGCCTATCTGTACCACCATACCGAGACGAAAGTCAAAACTAACCCTCCCCGCCACGGTGATACGGCAGAGGGACATGTTTCGTCTCTACTAGACTCATCAGGGTACCGACATGTACCTGGTTGTGCAAAGGTCACCACCATCGAATCGATAATGTGGATATATCCACTGCTATTGCACCTCACACGGAGGAATCCGTGAAAGCCGCATAAGCATATATACGACATCCGGCGGGAGGTCGGCGAAGCCGCGTTCAGTATTTGCATGCTTCCTTCTGATCTGACCTTTTTCCTGCCGCTATTCTCGCTGAGACGTCTTTTTCAACTCGATTGTCGTCTGTGATTACCGCTCCTAGGTACTTGAATTCCTTAACCACTTCGAAGTTGTGTTCATTCAGTGACATATTCTGCCCGATTCGAGGTCTTGGATTCTTGGTTACTACCATGTATTTAGTTTTTTCTTCATTTACTCGGAGACCCATATTACCTGCTTCTTGATCGAGTTGTGAAAATACCTCTCGCACGTCTCTTGTTGAATGAGCCATGTATTGATATCATCAGCAAAGGCTAGCACCAGTTTTGAACCTTGGTTCGCAAAACCCTCTGTCAGCCCCGACGCAACCCTGCTCATTGCATGTTCCAAAGCAAAATTGAAAAGCAACGGTGAGAAAGGGTCACCTTGTCTGAGCCCTGATGTCACACTGAATGGCGCTGATGTTCTATTTCCTACCCTTACCTGTGCATATGAGTTTGTCACGCACATTTGTGTTAGATCGACTAATTTTAATTTTTTATCGCTTCCAAGATTTACTAGATCCGTTTGATCGGTGCCGCTTTACTGCGGAAGAAGTCGGTTAAAAAGAATTCGAGGTAAAAATAAAATTATAAATTGCGATTGGCAGTTTAATACCCATCTGATGGTTTTAAGGTAGAAGAGGAGAAAGGGGAAAAAAAGGACGTGAATACGAATTGAAAAGAGATAACTCCTCCGCATTTGGAAATGGGGAAAAACGCTCGGCTCTTGTAATAAGAAGAACTCTCTTAGCTCGCGTAAAAAGAAAGGAATATCTCGCTCTCTCAAGTGGAAAAAGGAAAAGCTCGTTGTAATGCTATGGAAGCAGTCGCACGGTGTGTGCAATCCTGTACTAGTAAAAATTCTTTTTCTCTCTTAGATTTGATGAAAATCGAGCAAAGTGAAATAGTAAAAATATACTGACTGTAAACAGTCTTTTTATTATAATTTTACTTTTTACTGTTTTTAATAAATACCAAGGAAATCAGTTGTGGTGCTCTTTTATTTATAAACTGTGATGGTCCTTCGAAAATCATAACAAAAAAACTATGACAATAACCTATGGAAAATCCAGTGTATGTCCTCACCGTGTTAGAAGCAGGGTTCTAAGCAGCCCGCTTTGAACTTCATATATTACAGAAATTGGCGCTAGCGTTTTGTACAGAACTTTTACAGACACCCTGGATAATGGTACAATTTTGAGGAAGCAAATAATTTAGTAGAAGTTTGTAAGATAAAATTAATGGACATTTTTCGGAATTATTACACAAAAAAACGGAGAAAGCATCACATTTTAATATAATTCTTGATATACTGATTAAACCATTAATTTCCGACATTTTCTACATTACAAAAATTGTAAGGGCAAAATCTCAAGTGTGAAGGTTTCTTAAATTATCTATTAGAAAATTTCAAAAATTGTTTAGTATGATCTTAACAACTTATTTTTATTTCTATTTTGTAATTGTATTTAATTTATTTAAAGTTTTTATAGCAGCTAGAATTAAAAATTGCAGGTTAGAACAATCCTGCAAATACAGAAATATGACGTATTGATGTTTTTTCGATTCCTTACAATTAATATTATCTTTTTGATAAATAGAAAAATAAAGTTAAGGGAATTTTTAAAATTTCTATTTTGTCATTATATTTAATTCATTTAAAGTGTTTATTTACAGCTAGAATTAAAGATTGCAGGTTACAATCTGCATATACAAAAATTATGACGCGCTAGTTTTTTCGATCACTCAACATCAATGTTATCTTTTTGAAAAATAAAAAAATTAAGTAAAGACACTTAAATATATTTACTATAAATATTACTGGCATTTTTTAGGTTTGATGCAGTTTGTACCTTTTACCCGTTAAAGAAATTCACTTACTAATTAAGATGAATATTCTTAGTGTTCTTGTAGTGACTTTATCATTAATTACTTCGTCATATGCAGTAGTTAGTTTAACTGTAGATGGCCTTAAAGTCATTATAAAAAATGATTTTCTTGAACTACAATTTAAAGAAAACGCACAGGCGTCAAAAGTGTATGTTAATGGGACAAACATCTTGAACACTGATGGACAATATAGTTTTTATTTAGATTGGAGTTCAAGTAAGTGTAATAAAAATTTATTTGATAAATCAGTGGTTTCTAACCTTTCTTTCAATCACTACCATTTTTTATATAAAAAAAATGTTTGCGATCAGTAAACCAAAAAATAATATTTTTTAGCTTTTAACTAAAGTTTATATTCGCTTGCCAAGTGTTATAATTCTTGGCTGAGTTTTTCTCAAGACCAAACTCATGTCATCTTGAACATCCTGCTTCAAAAAAATTGAAAAAATTCAAAATTCAAAAAATTTTTTTTTATGAGATCACAAAATTATGTTAGGTCAAGGCAGAAATCAATGTAAATATAAAAACACACAAGTTACAAAAACAACCTAAAATATCACCATTCCTTTAATTTAGAGAGAGTTAAAATTTTAAAAACTGAAAACCATACAAAAAAAGATTAATTCTGGAAATGGTAGCGATACAAAAAAATAAACATGCAGTAAATACTAAGGCAGATACCAAGCAACTTAGCAGAATATATAACATATAATGTAAAATAACTACTAAAAACGTAATTTTAAAATCAAAAATGCATTCACTTTCGGATTAGACCCCTTAAACACTCAATAGCCAAAATAATCGTTATTAATTTAAAAAAAATCCCATCTGGTTCTTTCAGTACTATTCTAACTTCAAGACGACCCACGTGGTCATCTTTATACTGTTGTTTTATGAAAACTAATTTCTTAATATAAATTATATTAAATTTAACTAGTGTGATACGATGTGCAGTGTTGTTCGTGAATTTTTGTTCCAAGTAAATTTAAAATATGTTCTAAATAATTTAAATTATATCAAAAAAATGCTCTATATTTTTAGCGCTCTGTAAATTATGAAGAAGGTAAATTAAATTGCCGAAATGTCAATCATATAAAAAAAATAAAATATAGAAAGTACACCAACACTATGACTTTTTGATTTAATTTTTTAAGGGACCATAAACCCAAGAAAAACAAATATATATATATATATATATATATATATATATATATATATATATATACCGGGTGTCAACGTATCTATTAGACAAGTCATAATTTCTAGAGTATTATGTGTATCAAAATGAAAATTGGTACCGGTAAATGGTATGTGAAGGGGAGAGTTTTCGCATATTTTCCACTTTCCGGCCACTTCCGGTTTCATCGGAAATGGCCCCGGTTTTGAATTTTTAAATAGAATACCCTGTATATTTTAACATTTTTGGATTTCTGAGACAATTCTAGATCAGAATGTGACATTTTAAAAACTTTTTACGTCTACTTCATTTTTTTAGAGCCACTTTTAAAATTGCATCTAGGTGGCCATGATCGGACGCAAACTAATCTAAGTCCTCTTTGGAAAACAAAGCACTTGATAAAAAACAGTTGCAAATTATTATGAATTATGGCTGTCCATGGCGCACTTGTCATAAGTAAATAAATTATCCAGTATTTTGCTTAATAATATTTAATTTCTGTTCTTATGTTTAATCTAATCGCAAATAAATTAGTACTGTTAGATTCGTCAAAGAATGCTTTTTTCGAAAAGTAGTTGTCAAAAAGTGGTCGCCATTTGAAAATTAATAGTTAGAAATGAAAACGTAATTTTGTCAACTTGTCTTATTCCTGTCTTTCATACTAGTAACTAAAACTTTGCGATTGTATTTTTTTGACATCACCTAAGGCCCTTAGATTAGTTTGCGTCCGATCATGGCCACCTAGATGCAATTTTAAAAGTGGCTCTAAAAAAATGAAGTAGACGTAAAAAGTTTTTAAAATGTCACATTCTGATCTAGAATTATCTCAGAAATCCAAAAATGTTAAAATATATAGGGTGTTTCATTTAAAAATTCAAAACCGGGGCCATTTCCGGTGAAACCGGAAGTGGCCGGAAAGTGGAAAATATGCGAAAACTCTCCCCTTCACATACCATTTACGTGTACCAATTCTCATTTTGATACACATAATACTCTAGAAATTACGACTTGTCTAATAGATTCATTGACACCCGGTATATATATATATATATATATATATATATATTTATATATATATATATATATATATATATATATATATATATATATATGTATATGTATATATATATATGTATATGTATATGTATATGTATATATATATATATATATATCCAACTATCTACTAGGCGTCCATACATTGTCAAATTAATATCTCCCGAGCGTCCGCCTTCACCAAAGCGTCCGTATAAGGACGCCGAGATGTATCGCCATGTAAACTTCGGGAATAGGTTCCTGGGATTATCCAAAGACATTTCCCAAAAATTAGGTTGGACGCCCAGAAAATATTTAAACCGACGTTCTTCGTATTAATTTGTATATGTCTAATACAACCAGTTTGCCAGTAGAGGCGCAATTGTCGCTTCACGTATATTAATCTGAATACGTCAAACTTTTTTTACTTTCATCAATTCGATTGGTAAGCGTCCTCTTAAGATTCCTAAACATGAATTTATCATCTCTAAAGCATTCCCAATCTGGCAACAATGGCGATATTATATTATTTTCAGACTATTTAGAATATCTTTCTGCGTAGTTCGTTTAGTATAGTTATTTCGTGCTGCGCAATAGTAAAAAATAAGTTTTTCATTCATATCAGAATATATAAGTAACAATTTGTTTTCTTGTAACTAATTACATGATATATTATTATGTATTAATATTATTAAAAGTTGGTATGGGGGAGTTTTCGGGGTCGCACATGACGAATCTAAAATTATTTTTAAAATATTCAATATGGCGGATAAAAAAATCAATTTTTTAAAATTTTCTCCAAAATTGGTATGGGGGAGTTTATGGTATCGCACATAAAGAATCTAAAATTATTTTGAAAAAATTCAGTACGGCGGATCCAATATGGCGAACAAAAAATCAATTTTGTCTGATTTTCTCCAAAATTGGTTCGTGGGAATTTTTGGGGTCGCACATAACGAATCTGAAATTATTTTTAAAAAATTCAATATGGCGAATCCAATATGGTGGACGAAAAAAATCAATTTTGTTCGATTTTCTCCAAAATTGGTATGGGGGAGTTATTGGTGTCGCACATAAAGAATCTAAAATTATTTTGAAAAAATTCAATATGACGGATCCAATATGACGGACGAAAAAAATCAGTTTTGTTCGATTTTCTCCAAAATTGGCATGGGGGAGTTTTTGGGGTCGCACATAACGAATCCAAAATATTTTTAAAAAAATCAATACGGCGGATCCAATATGGCGGACAAAAAATCAATTTTGTCCCATTTTCTCCAAATATGGGACGGGGGAGTTTTTGGGGTCGCACATAACGAATCCAAAATATTTTTAAAAAATTCAATATGGCGGATCCACTATGGCGGACACAAAAATCAATTTTGTTCAATTTTGTCCAAAGTTGGTACGGAAGAGTTTTCGGAGTTGCACATGACAAATCTAAAATTATTTTTTTAAAATTCAATATGGCGGATCCAATATGGCAGACAAAAAAAATCAGTTTTGTTCGATTTTCTCCAAAATTGGTATAAGGGAGTTCTTGGTGTCGCACATAAAGAATCTAAAGTTATTTTGAAAAAATTCAATATGGCGAATCCAATATGGCGGACGAAAAAATCAATTTTGTCCGATTTTTTCCAAAATAGGTATGCGGGAGTTTTAGGTGTCGCTCATGAAAAATTTAAATTATTTTTAAAAAATTCAATAGGACGGATCCAATATGGCGGACGAAAAAAATCGGTTTTGTTCGATTTTCTCCAAATATGGTACGGGGGAGTTTTTGGGGTCGCACATAACGAATCCAAAATTTTTTTTAAAAATTCAATATGGCGGATCCAATATGGCGAACAAAATATCAATTTTGTCTGATTTTCTCCAAAATTGGTACGGTGGTGTTTTTAGGGTCGCACATAACGAATCTGAAATTATTTTTAAAAAATTCAATATGGCGTATCCAATATGGCGGACAAAAAATCAATTTTGTCCAATTTTCTCCAAATATGGGACGGGGGAGTTTTTGGGGTCGCACATAACGAATCCAAAATATTTTTAAAAAATTCAATATGGCGGATCCACTATGGCGAACACAAAAATCAATTTTGTCCAAAGTTGGTACGGAAGAGTTTTCGGGGTCGCACATGACAAATCCAAAATTATTTTTTTTTTAAATTTAATATGGCGGATCCAATATGGCGGACGAAAAAATCAATTTTGTTCGAATTTCTCCAAAATTGGTATGGGGGAGTTTTTGGGGTCGCAAATAACGAATCCAAAATATTTTTAAAAAATCCAATATGGCGGACGAAAAATCAGTTTTGTTCGATTTTCTCCAAAATTGGTACGGGTTAGTTTTTGGGGTCGCACGTAACGAATCTAAAATATTTTTAAAAAATTCAATACGGCGGATCCAACATGGCGGACGAAAAAATCAGTTTTGTTCGATTTTCTCCAAAATTGGTATGGGGGAATTTTTGGGGTCGCACATAGCGAATTACAAAATTCAATATGGCGGATCCAATATGGCGGACAAAAAAATCAATTTAGTCCGATTTTTTCCAAATATGGTACGGGGGAGTTTTTGGGGTCGCACATAACGAATTCAAAATATTTTTAAAAAATTCAATATGACGGATCCACTATGGCGGACACAAAAATCAATTTTGTCCGATTTTGTTCAAAGTTGGTACGGATGAGTTTTCGGGGTCGCACATGACAAATCTAAAATTATTTTTTAAAAATTCAATATGGCGGACAAAAAAATCAGTTTTGTTCGATTTTCTCCAATATTGGTATGGGGGAGTTTTGGGGTCGCACATAACGAATCCAAAATATTTTTAAAAAATTCAATACGGCGGACGAAAAATTAGTTTTGTTCAATTTTCTCCAAAATTGGTACGAGGGAGTTTTTGGAATCACACGAAACGAATCCAAAATATTTTTAAAAAATTCAATGTGGCGGATTCACTATGGCGGACACAAATATAAATTTTGTCCGATTTTGTCCAAAGTTGGTACGGAAGAGTTTTCGGGGTCGCACATGAAGAATCTAAAATTATTTTGAAAAAATTCAATATGGCGAATCCAATATGGCGGACGAAAAAATCAATTTTGTTCGATTTTCTCCAAAATTGGTTTGCGGGAGTTTTTGGGGTCGCATATGACAAATCTAAAATTATTTTGAAAAAATTCAATATGACGGATCCAATATGGCGGACGAAAAAAATCAGTTTTGTTCGATTTTCTCCAAAATTGGCATGAGGGAGTTTTTGGGGTTGCACATAACGAATCCAAAATATTTTTAAAAAATTCAATATGGTGGATCCAATATGGCGGACAAAAAATCAATTTTGTCCGATTTTCTCCAAAATTAGTACGGTGGTGTTTTTGGGGTCGCACATAACGAATCCAAAATATTTAAAAAAAATTCAATATGGTGGATCCAATATGGCGAACAAAAAATCAATTTTGTCCGATTTTCTCCAAAATTAGTACGGTGGTGTTTTTGGGGTCGTACATACCGAATCCAAAATATTTTTAAAAAATTCAATATGGCGGATCCAATATGGCGAACAAAAAATCAATTTTGTCCGATTTTCTCCAAAATTAGTACGGTGGTGTTTTTGGGGTCGCACATAACAAATCTGAAATTATTTTAAAAAAATTCAATATGGCGTATCCAATATGGCGGATAAAATTAATTTTATCCGATATTTTTCAAAATTGATATGGGGTAGTTTTTGGGATCGTACATTGCGAATCTGACATTATTTTAAAAAAATAAATATGGCGGATCCAAGATGGCGGATTAAAGATTCTACATCTTTCGATTTTGTCTAAAATCAGTATTCGGGGATTTTTGTTAGTGTTAATTATGAATTTAAAATAGTTTTTGAAAAACTCAATCTGGCGGATTCAATATGGCGTCGTAAAAATTTTTCATTTTTTGATTTTTTCCAAAAAATATAGGGGGTTCATGAGGGTGTAAATTATGAATTTAATAGTATTTTTTCGGGATTCAATATGGCAAACTAAAGATTTTATATTTTTTTATTTGGAGAATGTAAATAGCGAATATAAAATTATTTTAAGAAAATCTAATATCTCAGATGAAATATGACGGTCTAGAAATTTTAAATTTCCAGATTTCATCCAAAATTGACACTAGGGGGCTTTGAAGGGTTTAGATTTAGATTAGATTAAGATGTTAAAATTATTTTTTTGAAATTCAATATGGCGAATCCAATATGGTGAGTTGAAAATTTTACCTTATTCGCATTTTTTTCAGATTTGGTATTAGGGTGTTTTCGAGGTCGTGTATTACGAATACGAAGTTAATTTTTTACAACTATTAAGTTGATAAGGTACAATATGAGGAACTGAAAATTCTACATTTTCCAATTTTGTTTAAAATTGATATTGAGGAGTTCTTGGGGCGGATACAAACTCGAGATGCAATATAAAATATATCTAGCTAAGAAATTTACGTCTCAAGTTCTTTAAATATGGATATTGGAAGGTTTTGGGGCCAATATTACCAATCTGAAATTAATTTGAAATTTAAGAAAGTGGCCAGACTAAATATTTGTTTGATACAATTTCATTGGTAATTGGAAAACTATAAGAATCAAAGAAATTTAAGTGGTCCATTTTAGGCTGATTTACAACTTTGGATAAAATGCGTACTTTCTTGCCACCTTGGAATCATTGCGAGGTACAATAATCTCGATTAGTACTTACTTCAAATAATTTATGGGTATCATAATGAATTCAAAACCAAAAATAGAAAAATAAAATTTTTATAAAAAAATTGAACCGACTTCTAAGTGCGCTAAAAAGTGAAAAATAATTACAGATTTTTATATGAAATTGAAATTTTTGAAATCGACGCCAAATGAAACAAATAACTATTAATATATAAAATTATGGTAAGAAAGCAATTACAAATGAAGAATTTGTAATCCGTTTGTGCAAATCCCATTTTGTTAGGTATCAGTTTGGCGCTGACTTCAAAAATTTCAATTTCATATAGAAATTTATAGTTATTTTTCACTTTTTAGCACACTTTTAGAAGTTGGTTCAATTTTTTTACAAAAATTTTATTTTGTAATTCAATATTGCGGATCCAATATGGTGTATTGAAAATTTTACGTTATTCAGATTTTTTCAAAATTGATATTAGGGGGTTTTCGGTTTCGGTAAGTTACGACGTGAATTTAATTTTTTACAATTTAATATGGCAGATACAACAAAGGAGACTAGGTATTTTACATTTTTCAGATTTTTTTCAAATTGATTTTAGGGGTTTCTTGTGACGCATAACATGGATTTTAAATTATCTCTATATGCAGGATAAAATATGTCAGACTATAAAATTTACATGTCCCTAGTTCTTTTATTATCGGGATTGAGGGAGTTGTAAGGGCTTAGGTTACGAATCCAAAATTAATTTCTTAAAATTTGTGATAGCGGATTTACTATAGCAAACTATATAGTTGTGTGATACAATTTCATTCAAAACTGGTATTTGCATTAGAAATTTTGAATATATTCGATTTTGTGCAAAATTGATACTGGAGTTTTCTTGGGAGCGCAGATAACGACTTTAAGATTATTTTTTTAAAGTTTACATTTTCCGAAAAAGATAGCTTAATTTCTTATTAAATTTATTGATTCATATAAAAGTAATTAATTACGCTATTTTCAAATAATTCAGATAATCATATGTATAGAAAAATTTATTAAACTCAAGAAAAAATTAATTGAAATAAGTCCTTCTAGTAAGTATGAATTTTTCTTCATGGATATTATTTTTGATAATAAATTAAAGTCATATTAATTTAAATAATAGTAACAAATTTTTTAGAACAAAAAATATTTTTTAATATTCCTTATAATTGGGTTTTTTAAATTAGATTTCTTATATAAATTAAAAGTATGTTCTCTAAAAATCTGAAAGAAATATATTAGTTCTTTTTAATTCTTTTTACTAACAAAGCTTATATGCAGCATATCCTCTATTTTGATTACTGTTAAGTTGGTTTAGAGCTATCACAAATTCTGCGTTACTTTAATAGGATATCGCTTTTCTTCTCCTTCACGTCGTTTAAAGGAAAAATATATATAAATAATATATTTCCTGCTAATTCAACTCTGGCTCTCTCTCCATACGCATTTCGATTACCTAATCTCATCAATGAAGCTGTAAAAATCGAAAGCAAGACTCAAAAGAAACAACTATCAAACAACTATCCATATAAAATCTAAATTTCAAGACATGTCAACAGGATGTTAGTTCTGCAGACGTTTTTGATGTCGGACAGTTACATATCAATAGTCAAACGACATCTATGCATACACTGGAATAGTGCGAAAGTTAAAAATTAAAATTTCATAACGATGTAAAGAAATATTTTAAGGCCGTAACAAATAATAAGGTACCACTTTTCTTCTCCTTTAGGTCGTTTAAAGAAAACGAGATAAACAAGCAGTTTAGTTCTTGCTGATAAAGCTCTTGTTCTCTCTTCATACGCATTTCGATCACCTAATGATCTTATCAGTGGAGATGTTTAACAGTTAGACTACAAAAATGTCTGCATATCCTACCGATATGTCTCGGAACTTAGATTTTATATGTACAGTTGTTTCTTGTGAGTTTTGCTCTTATCTCGTTACACCTCCAATGATGAGATCATTAGGTGTTGGAAACACGTATGGAGAGAGACCCAGAGCTGAACTGGCAAGAAATCAATTATATTTTTTCTTTGAAACAACCTGAAGGAGGACAAAAAGAAAAAAAAATTACCGTCGTAAAATAGTTCTTTATACCGTACTAAAATTTTATAGTCAGATTCATTAAGAAGGTTTAAGAGTTAAACCCGATCCCTAGTTGCCATGGAACAAAAATAAAATTATATTATAAATAAAAAGTACAATCAACACTTCTATTTTAAGTGGTAATCATAAAATTTTTTTTATTATTTTTCTACTGCAAACAACGTTTCCCGATCTAAACGATTTGCAATGTTAATAAAATTTTTATAAAAAAAATTGAACCGACTTCTAAAAGTGCGCTAAAAAGTGAAAAATAACCATAAATTTTTATATGAAATTGAACTTTTTGAAGTCGGCGCCAAACTAATACCTGACAAAATGTGGTTTGCATAAAGAGATTAAAAATACTTTATTTGTAATTGCTTTCTTACCATAATTTGTATATATTAGTAGTTATTTATTTCGTGTACAAATAATTTGGCGCCGACTTCAAAAAGTTCAATTTGATATAAAAATTTATGGTTATTTTTCCCTTTTTAGCGCACTTTTAGAAGTCGGTTCAATTTTTTTTATAAAAATTTTATTTTTCTATTTTTAGTTTTAGAATTCATTATGATATTCATAAATTATTTGAACTAAGTACTAATCGAGATTAGTGTACCTCGCAATGACTCCAAACTGGCAAAAAAGGTACCCATTTTATCTGAAGTTGTATATCACCCTAAAATAAACCACTAAAAATTCTTTAGTTCGTAGAGTTTTCCAAATACCAATCAAATGGGGTCAAACGAATATTTAGTCTGTCATAGAAAATCCACTATCTTAAATTTCAAATTAATTTTAGATTGGCAATATAGGCCCCAAAACCTTCCAATTTCGATATTTAAAAAAAATAAATTCATTTTTTATCCACCATATTGGATACGCCATATTGAATTTTTAAAAAATAATTTTAGATTCGTCATGTGTGACCCTGAAAACTCTCCCGTGCCAATTTTGGTGAAAATGGGACAAAATTGATTTTTTTTGTCCGCCATATTGAATCCGCCATATTGAGTCCTTTAAAAATAATTTCAGATTCCTTATGTGAGGCCCCGAAAGCTTCCCCATACCAATTTTGGAGAAAATAGGACAAACTTGATTTTTTCGTCCGCCATATTGAATTTTTTAAAAATTATTTTAGATTCGTCATATGCGACTCCGAAAACTCCTCCGTACCAATTTTGGAGAAAATCGGACAAAAACGATTTTTTTGTCGGCCATATTGGATCCGCCAAACTGAATTTTTTAAAAATTATTTTAGATTCGTCATATGAGACCCCGAAAACTCCCCCGTACCAATTTTGGAGAAAATCGGAGAAAATTAATTTTTTTGTCGACCATATTGGATTCGCCATATTGAATTATTTAAAAATTATTTTATATTCGTCATATGTGACTCAGAAAACTCCTCCTTACCAATTTTGGAGAAAATCGGACAAACTTGATTTTTTCGTCCGCCATATTGGATACGCCATATTGAATTTTTAAAAAATTAATTTAGATTCGTCATATGCGACCCCGTAAACTCCCCCATACCAATTTTGGTGAAAATCGGACAAAATTGATTTTTTCGTCCGCCATATTGGATCCACCATATTGAATTTTTTAAAAATAATATCAGATTCGTTATGTGCAACCTCGAAAACTCTCCCATACCAATTTCTGAGAAAATCGGACTAAATTAAATTTTTTATCCGCCATATTGGATCCGCCATTTTGAATTTTTTAAAAATAATTTCAGATTCGTTGGGTACAACCCCGAAAATTCCTCCATACCAATTTTGGAGAAAATCGGACAAAATTAATTTTTTTGGCCGCCATATTGTAAGCGCCATCTTGGATTTTACTGCACCAATTTCATCTAAAAAAATATGGGACCACCGCAGCAACTTCCTTTACATGACGTAAAAAAATTCATTCAAATCGGTGCAGCCGTTCCGGAGTAATCGGTGTACATACATAAAAAAAAATACATAGTCGACGAATTGAGAACCTCCTTCTTTTAGAAGTCGGTTAAAAAATAATATACATAGTTATAAGTTTCATGAATATTTCATTGTAAAATAAAGTATGGCACGGAATCTTTTCTTATTCTAATATATTTTAAGTAATTTTAATATAAACACCACAGCATTTAAAGAAAAGCTTCCTTCCCTAATTCAATTTTCTTAAATTATAACATAACAAAGTAACATAATGAACGTATCCAATAAATATTCCAATTATACCTAAGAGTAATTACAAATATCCAAATTAACATTTCTCGCAACACTTTGTCGTAAAGCAATAACTAATAACAGCGCCTAATCTACAACAAAGAAAAGATATTTTTTGAATAACTTATTTCACGGTATTATTTCTTTCCTGCTTCAAGACATTTAGCTTTTTAGTATAAAACTTGGCAATGTTGTAAGACGCCTACTAATCAAAGAAGTAAAGGTGATGTATATTTAACGGACGCTGCGAAATCAGATAAATAAACGATAAATAAATACTTAGGACGCCGAGTGCATGGTTTGTAAAAGGACGCTTAGGGGTGGGAGAGTAAAAAACCTGTCATAAAATTAACGGTGGACGCCAGCGGGAGTTTTTATGAAAGGACGCTGCGAAGTTAGCTGGATGTATATATATATATATATATATATATATATATATATATATATATATATATATATATATATATATAGTAATATGTCACCAAGGGTAATAACGTAGGACTATGTTTGATACCAAACGCGTTAAGTATGTACATTGTGTGTTTCAGAAATTTTAAAATATGAATGTAATTTGTAATTTTATAAAATACATTTTTCATTTTTTCCAGGTGGACAACACACATTCAAACCAGAAATTGTACACATAGTGGAACAAACAAGTTCTAGAGTCCATTTCTATTGGATAGACAATAATAGAACCGATTTCTTTACTATCGAGTTGCATTATATTATGGAAGATGGATTGAGTGGTATTTATTCTTATGCTAAATATATTAATGATAAAGATGTTAATGTCAACGCAGGAGAGACTAGAATTGTAAGTAGTAAGAAAAAAAAAACAAAAATAGTAGTGCGGAGTTTTCAGAGGATTTTTGAATTGGTCTGTGTGTGATATGTTACATTTCATTTGTTAGTTTAGATGTATGAATTCCAATGGAACAAAATAATCTAAAATATGATGATTATAAGTTTTGTTGGTTTCTTTTAAATTAATATTAGGTTCATTAATGTGTTTTTAACCGACTTCTAAAAGAAGGAGGTTTTAAATTCTACTGCTACTCCGGACGTGCAGGACTAATTTAAATAAAAGTTTTGCATGATATTCAAGAAGTTGCTGCAGTGGTCTCATATAATTTAAGATGGTGCTGATAATATGACGAACAAAAAATTGATTTAGTTCTATTTTCTCCAAAATTAGTATGGGGGAGTTTTTAGAGACGTGTATAACGAATTTAAAATTGTTAAAAAAAATAAAATATGGCAGTTGCAATATGACGGACCAAAAATGTTATATTTTTGGGATTATGTTCAAAACAGGTATTAGGGAATTTTTAAATTTGATATTAAGGTGAGATTAAAAATTGAAAATAAGTTTTTTGATATTCAGTGTGGCGGGTTTCAAAATTAATACTAGGTGGATTTTCGAACTGTAGGTTGTGTATATGAAACTAATTTTTTATAATTTAATATGATAGATGCAATATTCGGGATTAATAATTTTATATTTTTCCGATTTTTTCCAAATATATATTGGGGGCTTCTTTGAGCGTATATTATGGAGCTTAAATTAATTTCATCAAATTCCATATAAAATCAAATTTACAGGTTTGAAGTTATTTCAATATCGATATTAGGGGTTTTTGGGGGCCTAGATTACAAATATAAATTAATTTTTTAAAATTTAAAATAGCGGATGTACTATAGCAGACTAAATATTTCATTCAAAACAGGTATTTGTAGAATTCTCAGAATCAAAGAATTTTTTGTAGTTCAGTTTATTGTAGCCCACAATTTTGGATAACATGGGTACCTTAAAAACTCCATTCACTTCAAAACTAAAAATATAAAAATAAATAAAACCTGTAAAAAACCCATTTCTAAAAAAGGGCCAATAAGAGACAAATAACAATATAAAATTTTACATGAAATTGAAATTTTTGAAGTCGGCACTAAATAAAAACTAACACGAGATGCAGTTACAAATAAAGTATTTCTCAATTTTCTTATGTACAACTTCAAAATTTCACTTTCATATAAAAATTTACAGTGTTTATTTTTTCGCGATTTAGCGCTTTTTTAGAAACCGGTTCAATTTCTTTATAATAATTTTATTAAAATTTTCATCTTTTTCTTTTTTAGGTTTATAGATTTAATAACAATATTCTTACGCAAGGGACAAATCAGGCTCGTTCTGGAACTATTCCAAACAAAACCGAATTATCTCATGCCACAGGAGTTCAAGATGCAACATATCGGCTTGAAAATGGAACATACTACACCAAATATGATTATGCCGTTTACATTAGGGAAACGAATTATCAGGGATTTTATGACAATGGATATGGAGCTTTTGTGATTTCACCTAGTAGAGAGTATCATGGTAATATTATAAAATACGCTACAAAATTTAATAACGTATGCCTTTCAATCACAATCGTATTGATAGATTGATTGATATATATATATATATATATATATATATATATATATATATATATATATATATATATATATATATATATATGGCAGTCAAATTTAGAATCTCCTTCTTCTTAGAAGTTGGTGAAAGAATAACAAATTAAAATTGTGAAAAAAGGTTCGAAAATGGATGAAAATATTAATTTTAAAAGAACAAATTTTTAAATACCAGAACTGATTGAAATACTTGTAACTTCATTGACAGAATAACGTTTATTCCTTTAGTTACTCTTTTTTTTTTTAAGGCGGTGGTGCTATGAAGCAGGATCTAACAGTACACGACTATGCTTTAGTTTCTAATTACTTTATAAGCGGTCACTTTGGTACACCTGGATTACACACTTCTCCAGGTTGGCGACATATTTATGGACCATTTTTACTCTATTTTCCTACTGGAGATAATGGTCAGATCGTAAAAGCTGTTGAAGAACAGGTGGAAATTGAGAAAGACAGATGGCCATACAGTTTTGTTAACGATCCTGAATATCCTTTGGAAAGGTGAGTTTCTAGCAAAATTTAAACAATTGAAACCGTCAATCTTATTATCGATTCAGTGAGAAAAAGTAAATATATGCAATTTAAAAGAATAAAATATATTCTTTTCAAATAACAGTGAAATGCAAGTAGTATCCCTTTTTTTGAATTATGCATACAACTAAAGACGGTATAGAAAATAACATTTTTAAATACTTTTTTTTTAAGTGATCTGACTTTAAAAATTAGGTATTAGAAGTAACAAACATATAGATGTTGTTGATTTTATAAAACATCGCTAAAATTGCAGTAACATGATATTCATTTTCTATATCTAGCCATATTTAGCAACGAGGATACCTTTCTTTATTGCTCAAGCTATTATGTATTAGTTCATCAACCATTTTTCACTTTCAGAGGCTCTGTAAGTGGCGTTGTAAGTGGACAAACCAAAGCAGCAGTGGTTGTGTACGATTCGTTAAATGAGACTTATGATGCTCAACAGTTGGGCTACTTATTTACAACTGAAACTGATTCAAACGGACGCTTTGTGATTAATAAGGTTCGTCCAGGAACGTATCGAGTAGTTGCATATCCTCTGGCTGGACAAGGATGTGAAGGATTGGAGGAGACCATTATTAATGTTACAGCAGGTAATGTTTAGTGTATTTCTTATATTTTGAACGATACGGGGTGTCTCTAAAAGGCCTGTACAAAACGCTAGCGCAGATTTCTTAGGCTTAAATATGGGGATTTAGTCCAGTTTACCTACGTACAAATGTTGATAGTTTCCGAAATACGGGGTGTCAAATTTATTACTTTTTAAAACATTTTTATAAATATTTCTCTTAATTATAGATCGATTTGCACTAAATTTGGAACTTTGAGGTTTTTTGGAATACTAGAACTTTTTTGTGCTTCGGTACATTAAATTTCCAATTAAAAATTTTTATTCCCTGACACCCTTTATCCAGAAAAGTTATATTTAGTATGTGTCACTTCGAGCAGCGTTTTCGGAGAAAATTGAATTTTAATGATTTATTGCGTACTGAGATTCGTCGTAGTCCCGCTTCATACTTTATGTAGGCTCGGGTCTGGTTCAAAAAATTTGAAACGTGTTTAAGGGCCAACAAGCCAACAACAATAAAAATGTATATAGTAACTAGCTAACAATGATAATAGTATCGGAATGAACTTGTATATCATCTGGCCGTTTTGTTTTTCATTTAGATATGTATTTATTTTCTTTCAAAGGAGAGCAGGATCGAGTACCGACTACTAGGGTTCTTTTTTCTTCATCTAATTATTTAAAACTCACTAGATAATATATTTAAACACTTTATTAATACTGTCAAAAAAAAATGCAGTACGTAATAGATAAAAAAAAGAAATAGATACAATTATGATTAGTCGAACCACTTTAGTTCTAATAAACACAAAAATTTTTGTAATTGTATTGAGTCTGCCGATACTTGGTGAAACTCCATATCATTAAAGATAACGTAGTAAAACTCAAATTTTACTTAAAAATTCCACTTTAATTGAAACATGAATAAAAAATATTCAATATGTTTCGCGATACGGTAGCTTTATCAAGAAAAATTTTTAGTAAAACGCCTTTTAACTTTTTGAATAATAAAATCTTGCTACACTGGTATTTATTTCAAGGCGCAAAAAAGGCTGTCTTGTGCGAGCAGAGCAGAGTTGAAAGCTAGAGGCGGCACCAGCAAGCAAGTGCCGAGCTAGCCCCTATGCCATAGAGTAGATATTTATTTTTAAAGGCGCCACCGAGTTTTGGCCGGGTAAACTCAGAACCCCCCCCCCCCCACGTTGTTGCTCGGACCTAGCGTTCAACCCATCTCTCTATCTTGCTGCACAAAATATCGAAAATACAAATAATTATTTTAAATGTTGTCAAAAAGTGGTGGAACAAATGAAAACTCAAAAATGTTAAAAGATAGGAATGTTTTATATTAATTACTCTTAATTCTAATAACAGAAAAGTCCTTAAAGGTGGATCTAAGTTGTTGGTCGATCTGGACTTCTTCTAGCTCCAAGGGTTGACTTGAGTTTCACTTTTACCCAGAGGGTGGGTCTCACTTCTACCCAGAAGGTGGACCTGGGTTTCACTTATACCCAGAGGGTGGATATGCTGTTCTTTTACCCCAAGGGTAGATTTCTGCTTGTTTCCCCGATCTTCTAGGGTCAGACTGACTCCTTTGTTGACCCGTGCAAACTGCCCAAAATCCCTGTCTCCAGGTTTATCCCGATAACACAAAAAACCATAACCGCCAACCTGGTAAAAGTTATGGTACACAAAAATTCAATAAAATTACCGGGATTGTCTTCGACTTTCCATCTCAAATCCTAAAAATTTGGCAACCAACCAAAAAACCGAATCAAACCAGGAAAAAGTGAAAAATTACGCCAAAACGGCCTCCATTTATAACGTATAAAAGAAATGACAGCTCAAAAAGGGGCACACAGGGCAACAATAGTCGGCTAAAATGCGTTTGTTACTGAAGCCAATTCGTTAATCATTAGCATTTTCCACTCAAAACAAGAATAATAAATATAATAAGAAGCCCAGTAGTTATTTTTTAATTCAAGAAATATAAATTAATACATCAATAGAAATTTCCAGATTTCTGCAACCCAATATACATAAAATCCATCAAATGTAATTCTCTTCGAACATACCCCTGTAGAAGTAGCATAACGTCAGAACTAGGGCCCGGTTGTTTGAACGCTGAATAACGTAATAATATTTTTATTTATATTTGAAAAAGTGTTGATAAACAGTAGATATTTAATTTCTTGGTACATACATACCGATTTTATGCTATCCTTTTCTAATTGCATTATTTAAACGAGTATCATCGGTACGTCCTTCGAACATACCCCTGGGTAGGTCAATTCTGAAAATAAAGTATGAATATATGGTTGCTTAAATTTTTATTATTGTTATTTTCAATATGTAAACAATCTAACAATATTTACCGATAAAAATAAGTTTTTAAATCCTCTTTTTGTTAATATTAATTGTAAACTTCGCATTTATAGTAATTTCTAACACTTAAAAACATCGAAAAAAGTCACGACAAGCAATTAAACTGAAAGACAAGATAAGTAAAAACGTTTATGCCTGTCAAACATCAAAAAAGCGTCTCCCCCACCGACCATAAACAGCCTTCAGACAAATATATTATTGTTTAAATCTAGAGTATGATCGAAGGTAATTCTAAATGGCCCGCAAAAAAAAACAAGATCTATCTGAATACAAAAAAAAAGGTAGCAATAAGTCTGATACTGATAAGAAAATACCTAAGCACAGTGTAGTGAAATACCAAAGTAAAGGAAAAAATATTGGGAAATAAAATTAATCGAAACTGTACTTGATGATATGCTTTCTTTCAAAGAATCGCTGGGAAATACTTAAGGAAAATGATACTGTGTTGCCCATAACGAATTTGCAAAATAAGGTTAAATTGAATAAATTAGCCATAGTGAGCTTAAGCGCAAAATTGAACCGTGAAAATCTGGAAAAATTGTTTAATTCTTAAAGACGTGCTTGGACTTAAAAGGGAACTTTTCTAGTACTACAGAACACTGCTTGCACTATCTATATACTTATCGAAACAATTTTTTTAACTTCCGTTTTATCTTTTGTTCTTAATTAACTTCTCATATCGGGATTCCTCATATTTTTATACAATTTGCCTTGATGTGAATTGAGTTTATTTTTTAACCCAAAAGCCGCGTGACCATGGGAGTAATTAAGAAATAAGATGACCCTCCTCCGCATGCGCAGTAGCGACGGCCTTGACAGCACAAGTGCGCGCGCGCACGAGGCCAAGATCAAACTTTTCAAGGTCAAATTTGATCAAGATCGAATTTTTCAAGGTCTAATTTTTCAAGGGGAAGTATTTCCAAGGTCAAGGACTTTTGTAGGTTGGACGGTTTTTAAGGTCATTGAGATATGACTTTGAAATCGGCCTGAATATGATATTGGCTTTGACCTTGATATTTGTAAATAGTGTGGGATGATCTTGAAATGATTTTGACCTTGCAAATTCTTCTATAAAATTGTGTGAGCCTATTTATATTCATTCAGTGTGAAATGTCAGATACGGAATTATCTAAAGAAAAAGTTATAGAGCAAGTCGGGTATCAATATAAGTTTTTAAATATTCGATGGGAAAAATGCTAGATCCTTTTCTTCAAAATCACACAAACTTTTTAATTTACTCTGATATAAACAAATTACTCTGCCGACTTGCTCTATAATTTTTTCTTTAGATAGTTCCGTATCTGACATTTCACACTGAATGAATGTAAATAGACTCACACAATTTTATAGAAGAATTTGCAAGGTCAAAATCATTTCAAAATCATTTCAAAATCATCCCACATTATTAACAACTATCAAGGTCAAAGCCAATATCATATTCAGGTCGATTTCAAAGTCATAACTCAATGACCTTGAAAAAGATTCGACCTACAAAAGTCCTTGACCTCGAAAAAACTTGACTTAGAAAAAATTCGGCCTTGGAAAAATTCAACCTTCATAAAATTTGACCTAGAAAAGTTTGTCCTTGGCCTTCCGCGCGCGCACGTGTGCTGTCAAGGTCGTCGCTACTGCGCATGCGGAGGAGGGTTATCTTATTTCTTAACTACTCATGGGTTTTCATGATGGACTTTACCGAATCTTGTTTTTCACCAAAAAGTTCTACGTAAGGAAAGTAACACTCCAGAGCACATACGATTTTATCGTGTGGTTAAAATTAATATTTTGTGTTTTATGTTTTCGAATTTAATAAAGACTTGAAGTCAGTAGAGCGCATCTTTGGTAAGATTTGCAATTTTATGACTTTTTATGGGAAAAATTTTGTCTAAGGTAAAAAAAAAATTTGATTTTAATATTTGTTGAATTTTAAAGTGAATACTTGTACTATTTTTGAAGATTTTCGATTCTTGTATTTATTTTAAAATAAAACTAACTTTATTTCGACTTTTCCTTTCAACAATGTAGAATAATTTTTGCTTTTTAAATATTTTTAATAAAAATATTTTAAATGTATTAACCTCTTTGAAAAAAAAAATACTCTCGGGGCATTACTACTTACTTGAGTTAAAACAAAATTAGCCTAAATTTTTCATAATATTTATTTCAGGAAGTGATACGCAAGTTAACTTCACTCTATCCGAACCAGAAAATATAATTTGGTCATTGGGCGAAGTTAATAGAAGGTCAAGTGAATTTAAATATTCTGATCAGCCACGTAACTTTCAATGGGAATCATATCCACCTCTGGACAATAACTTTACCATTGGTGTAAGCGATCCGGCAGAAGACTGGTAAGTAAATCATAAACAAAATGAAGTAGTCCAGACACTAATGCATCTTGAGTGACGTAATAATCTAATAATCCCTAAACTGTCTCCTACCATGGTCACACTCCATTGGATTAATTTTCTAACCATCTGAATCCTTCCTTCTGCAGAAAAAGGAGATGCACTATCAACATTAAGTTAGCTATGAACTTCCAGATTATACCTCTTAACCCTCATCACACCTTACAGTTGGTGTTTGAAAAGCGCCTAAATTGGAACAACTACATCCAATACATAAAACTGATATTCATCAGAGATCTTAACATCATCTTCATGCTATCAAACACCAAATGGAGATCTGTCGGGACAACCTTTTTAATAATTTACAAATCACTAATTCTGTCTAAGATGGTAATATAATCTACGCTTCAGCTTCCATCTCTTACCTCAAGGAATTAAACCTTATACACAATAGGGATGTAAGGCTTTCTATAGGCGTATTCCGTACAAGCATAACCAATAGCTTACACTGTGAAGCCAAAATCTCATCCTTAGAACACGGAAGGACTCAACTCACCTTTAATTATGTTAGTTCTCTCCACTTCATATTTCAAATCCTTTTTCAATCACCCCAACATCCCATGCCCTTCGAATAAATATTTTCCATTTATCCATACAAACTTTTCTAAAACCAAGAACCATTTGTCAATAATTTTGGCTTCAGTAGATGACATAAACAATGAAGCCTTCCTCCTATCAAATACAACCTTGAGCTAAATTAAAAAGAAATTAACTCCGCGCTAATCCAGCAAAAATAACATTAAATCTTACAACTTAAATATAATGGCCATGAACTTATATTTGATGACGACTCCAAAAAAGAAAAATCAGTCGGCGAGTCCTACTACATAGAAAATGCCGAAAAGTATTCTCTTTACATAAATCAACCTCCATCGTTAGCGCGGAACTATTTGCCCCCCCTTCTTCCCTATCAAAACAAGATTCAACAATAATGACCAGGCTCCTAATTGGACATACAAAACTGACCCACGAATACCTTCTAAGTAAATCCCCTAATCCCTGTTGTGATATTTGTCAAACCCCTTTATCGGTCAAGGAGATAATTACCATTTTTGAAAAAAAGCCGCGACACAACAACATGGAAATTCATGGTTTGTGTCTAAAAAATAATTTGCGAAATTAGACGTTCTTTTCTTAAGTCTATTACAGGATTTGTGTCCATTAAATCTAGTTTCAAAATTTCTTCATGTTTGCCCAATGAAGCAGATATTACGTTCACAACATTTTAACTTATATACTCCTGATTTTTTGAATCTACTATATATATATATATATATATATATATATATATATATATATATATATATATATATAGTCGGTTTATAACGTCCTTCTACGTCTTCCGATTTCCAGTCGCCACTGATCCCGATCTTGCCAAAGATCGTTATCCAGTTGCCTTATCCTGATTTCTTCGTCAATTCCTCCTCTCCAACTTCTTCTTGGTCTTCCTGGTTTCCGTCTTCCTCGTGGTTTCCATTCTAATATCTGCTTTGGGAGCCGTTCTTCAGGCATCCTTTGAACATGTCCATACCACGTAAGTTGTTTAATTTTAATGTCGTCCATGTGTAACTCCCATAATCTCCTTAATTCTTTCGTTGGTCACTCTATCCATCCTTGATTTACCTGCCGCACGTCTCCAGTAGTCCATTTCAGTAGCTCTTAGTTGACCCTCCGTCCTCTGTTTGATTTGCCACACTTCGCTGCTATATGTGATAATACTTTTTACTATCGTATTAAATATTCGATGTTTATTAGTTTTTGATACCTGCTGGTCCCATAGAATTCCGTTCATCATAGCTATAGCTCTCCTGCCTTGAGTGCTCCTTTCCTTTATTGCTTTATCCAGTGTACCATCATTTGTTATTTTTAACCCTAAGTATGTGTAACTCTCGCATTTTTTAATACATTGCCCATCCTCCAATTTAAGATCTTGCTGAATCCCTCCAATACACATGTATTCGGTCTTTTTTATGTTAACCTCCAGACCCCACTTGTTATATTCTTCGATTAACTTCCTTGCCATGTAGTTGAGGTCATCGTACTCCTGAGCCACCACTATTTGGTCATCTGCGAAGCATAAGGTGTACAGCGTATTATCGTTTAATGGAATACCCATAGCACTACATTTCCTTTTCCATGGTTTAAGTACTTGTTCTAAATATATTTTAAACAATGTGGGTGATAGGCAACATCCCTGCTTAAGTCCTCGATTAACTTTAAATCCGTTCGACATTTGATTTTCCAATTTTACATGTGCATTACTATTTTCATAAAGGTTCTTGACAGCTTTAATAAGGGTCGCACTTATATTTGTTTTCTCGAGGGCTTGCCATAAGCGGTTTTGTGGTACACTGTCATAAGCTTTTTTAAGATCCACGTACAAAAGATGAACTTCCTGATTGTAAGCCAGCTTCTTTTCGATTACTTGGGTGATAGAAAACAGATGGTCCATAGTGGATCTTCCTGCTCTAAATCCGGCTTGTTCCTCGGCCTCCATGTCTTGGTATTCCAGTTCTATCTTTTCCTTTATTACTTTCCCGTATATTCGGCTTAAGGTACTCGTAACGGCTATACCTCTGTAATTTTCACATTCATCCCTTCTTCCTTTTTTGTGTATGGCGGATATTAGTGAAGTTTTCCATTCGCTGGGTACCGTGCTTCCATTTAGGCATTTCTGAAATAAATTCGTCATCTGTTCATACAGCTTTCTAGTTCCGTATTTTATCAACTCTGCTGGGATATTACCGGGCCCTGGCGCTTTTCCGTTTTTCAGTGATTTTCATATCTTAATGACGTCGTTTAGGTATATTCTACATGGGGAAGCTATTACCTGTATGTGTTGTTATTTTTCCTCCTTCTGAAATTCCACCCTATCTTCCTGGAGCAGAACGGAGAAATACTTATCCCATTGTTCGAGTGAGATTGGTGCAATTACATCTTTTTTCTTTTCCTGTCTGAGGGATTTTATAATTCTCCAGCTTTCCGTACTTCTCTGTCCCCCCAGAAACATGTTAATCTTGTTACATTTAGCCTCCCATGTTTCGTTCTTCTTTAGGACTATCTTTCTTCTAACTTTTGTTTGTAACTCTTTATATTTTATCTTGTCTTCGTTGGATTTTGTATTTAAATAGGTTTTGTATTTGTCCCTTTTGTCCCTAATGTCTTGTTCAATATCTTCATCCCACCAATACGGTTTTCCTTTCTGTTTCTGTCCCCTTTCTTGGTACCCCAGTGCTTCTGTTGCTGCTTCCTGAATGCAGGTCTTGATGTGCTGATACTGTTCTTCCGTATCTTCAAACTCTACGTCACCCAGTTTAGAGTCTAGTCTGTCCTTATACAGTTTCTTAGTGCTGTCATGTTCTAGGCTGTCTATGTTGTATCTGATTTCCTCCGTTTTCCTATAGTTATTTTCGTTCATTATTTTTCCTTCGTGTCGGATTGGGAACGTTACTTTCATCTTTAGTAGGTGATGGTCACTTCCACAGGTTGCACCTCTATAAACTCTCACGTCTTGTACTTTAAGTTTTGTTTTAACTCGAGCTATAGCATAGTCTATAATAGTTTTTAATTGTCGGGTATTCTGGGTCCACGTATATTTGTGTATCATCTTATGCGGGTAAAATCCATTGAGGATGCGTAGTTCATTCTGTTCACATACTGTAATCAACCGCATTCCGTTGTCATTGGTCACATGTTAGCCGAATGGGCCTACTGTTTGATCTACTACTGAATCTACAATGCCTGTCTTTAATATTAAAGATAAGCTTAGATAATAGGTCAGAGGATTAGAAGGCTATGGTACATTTGTCTTTGCATAAGATGTTTGGTATCTTTCTAAAAATTTCCTTAAAAAATGTAAAATTTTGAAGTTGCCTAGTATTTTGTTCTTTGGACTGCGGGTAGGTTAAATTCAAAGTAATTTTTTTGTTTTTTTTTTGGAAATGATTGTATTGTTATTTTGGGTTCGAAATAAATACAACATTACTTTGAATTGGAAATCTTACGGTTTTTTGTGAAAATTTCTAGGAAAATATCAAAAACATCCTTTACAAAGACAAATATAACATAGCCTTTAAATTTTCCAACTAATTTTCTAAGTTAATCCATAATGTTAAGGGCAGACATAATAAATATTAAAAATCGGGAGTTTATAAGTTAAAATATAATGAACATAAGAGCTGCTACATTGGACAAATAGGAAGAAATTTTGAAACTTGATTTTCGTGGTCTAAAAGATGATTTGTAGATGTTGGCCCTTAAGGGTTAAAGTTACCTAGACGAACATATCAATTGTAATAATTTTTTTTTTATTTTTTTAGGTATTATGCGCAATCAAAACCTCACAGTCACTGGTTCATCCACTATAACGATACCTACGATAAAAAATCAAGAACCCTTAGACTTGCTTTAGCTGCAAGCACACAAAGTCATCTCATTGTGACAATTAATGGACACCGACTTGGAGATTGGTATCATGCAAACGATCATGCCATTTATAGAAGTGCGATGCAAAGTGGGATGTATCATAATCATACGGCAACGATACGTAAAGAGTTGGTCAAAGATGGTGAAAATACTTTGGAATTTTATATAAGCTTAGGACAAATTATGTATGATGCCATCAGTTTACAAAGAAACTAATATGATTTAAATAAAATATCTAACATAGCTTGTTCATTTGTGTTTTTATGACTATTTTGTTTATTGGAATTAAGCTAGGACTTGTGTATATTTTACAATCATTGAAAAACTTCTTTACTAATATAAAGGTACGAAAATTAAGTACTCCTAAAATTATGTCTTAAGTCCATTTTCGTTTTAAGATACTGGTTAAAGTAATTTTAACTTTTACTTAGCTTAGGGATCTTCAGTTGGCATACATTGGTATTTTTTTACTTTGAAAATTCTAAATACAACGTGTCCCACGACAAACTGCCGCTATGGATTTCTCGGAAAATATACTATAGAAAATTTCTAAAATTTGACAGTTTATTGAAATCAATGGGGACAAGTATTTTCTAGATGATGACACTTTCGGTTTTAGCCGGAGTTGATGCCGTCTTGCTTCCTTTAGGTGAAATCAGGCGCGGATCCGAGGGGGGGGGGGCGGGGGGGCGATCACCCCCCCCAAGAGCTTTAAGTTCTGGAAAATAGATCCGATATTGCCTCTTATACTATAGTTTATTAAAGAACTAGAAAGAGTGATAAATAATTTTTTATCCTTTTTTTCTTCGCAAACTACCTGTGTTCTTTAGCCCGGTGTCTTTTGCAAAATCTGTTAGATACATATATTTTTCATAGGAGTGGGTTAGAAATTTTATAATCAAAAATACCGATCTATAATAATGGACTGTTTGGGTTGGATAACAATAGATATTTGGAAGTGCGAAGTGTTAAAAAGGATTTTAATCCATGTCATAGGCGTCAGAAGGAAGTTTATTTTATCATAAGTATTTATGGTATAGAATATTATTTCAGTAATAAACTTAAAATAAAAAGTTTTTATAATATTATTTTATTTCTTATGATTTCTTAATAATTCACTTGCATTAAAAAATATAGATAATTTTGCCATATTTAACACAAATCACAACTGTATTTTTATTATTTTTAATTTCAGCATATAAACCGTTTTAGGCACATTCAGATTAAAACGTAGCCTTATTCTCTCAAGAAATTCTAAGTTATAATTTAAATACTTACAAAATACCCATTGTCAAAAATAAAAGAAGTTAAACGTATATAAAAAAATAAATTCGTCCATATAATATTAAAATTTTTTTTGGGGCCATCGGTCATTTATTTATTGATTTAAAACATTTTTAAGTCTTTTCAGTTTATTTATTTCTTAAACCATCTGCAGAATTACAATTAAATACTCAAAAAAGAATTCAAATATAATTAATTTTCATATGTTACTGTTAAAATTAGACCTACTTATTTTTATTTCTATTGCACTGATATCTTAATTTAATTTACTTTATTATATGGAAATCCGATAGCCTCAAAAAAATAAAAAAATGTTTATTCAACACGCTTAAGAAAAAGACCCAAGTATAACAATAAAATAATAAAAAAATTACGGCTAATTGGAAATAAATTTATATAAAATTAAAGAGTGGGACACACTAAAATAAAAATATATAAACAACATTAAACAATAAAATACAACAAAACACCAATAAATAATAAATTGTGTTTACACTGGTAAACATTACGTATCTAATTCGTAATTAAAGTCAGTGAAGCTAACTTCGCTCAAATTAATTATAATTGGTTTCTCTATCTCACCGATCATGAGATCCAGTTTCCACATTTTGTTTTATTCTTTTATTATATGGATTTTTCCCAATTTTCCGCAGTAACTTTATTCAAAAAAATCTTTAAAAAGTTCAGTTAAATTACTAATTTTGTAAGGCGTTTTATTTCTAGAAAATCTACTTTTTACTTGAGAGAGATATTTCCTTCTCCAACGGACAGTTTCCGGACGATCTATAAGAACAGATTTCCTATCTGGTCTTTTCCAGCAAAAATTAAGTTCTCTGAGTAATTTCCAGAGCTCAGGTCTTTTAATTTCAGGTAACTCCCGATCTTCATTGATTTTAGTTAGAATTTTGTCGACTGTTGGGATCTCCTTCTCATAATAAAATGTAGGTACAACTCCTTTTATTGCAAGTTTCATCTCTTCTTCCAACGAAGTTTTTCGTCTGCCTGTGATCGAATTTGGCTTGGGAGTACAAACAATTCCAGTAGTTTTTTCCTCCTTCAATATACGGTATATAGTAGATTTTCTTACTTCGGTCATGCTGGAACACATCTCAACAGAGCTTTTAACATTATTGTCTAGATGCTGATTTCTTAAGGCATCATAAACATTCATCGTAATAAGTTTTTCATTGAGGAAAAAATGCCCTGGTTTAACGATTTTGGAAGTGGAAGATGGAAGCCATATCTTTTGGGTATCTCACTAATCTCACATAATATATAAAAGCAAGCGCAAACAAGACAAATCACTAAGGACACACTGTAAGGTATACTTTGCCCACTGACAGAAATTTAATTGAACTATCAGAAATTTGTTGCAGTAAATTTATAAAAGCTTATAATATTTAAATATAATTAAATATAATTAGAATTATGGCAGTCCTCATTTAGCTGCGGCACTGGAGTAGGAACTTTGGAGGTTTCGGTAACAGTTTTATTACTCTCTCTAGTGCTTGAATAGATTATATGAATGTGTATGCTTGCGATCGCCCTCCCCCCTTGCAAGAGCTTCGAGTTCAGGAAAATTGAATCGATTCTGTCTTTTATATTGGGAATGTGTATGCTGCTAGCACTCTCCTCCGCTGATAACTTTTTTTCTTGCTGTAGCCCCCCCCCCCCCCCCCCAGGAGCTTTGAGTTCAGGAAAATAGACCCGATTTTGTCTCATACTAGGAATGTGTATGTTGCTGACATCCTCCTCCCTGTCGGCAACTTGTTTTTTCTTGTAATCGGCCTCCCCTCTCCAAGACCTTCAAATTCAGAAAAATAAACCTGACCATGCCTTTGACACTAGAAATGGGAATATTGCTGGTGTCTCCCCTCCCCCCGTCGACAATTTGATTTCGCTTGCCATTCTGTACTTTTGTGATATCACCACCTCCCCCCCCCCGCCAAAGAGAGAGGCTTGATCCGCCCCTGGGTGGAATACCCTATATTATATTTTATTTTTAGATTCTACGCAAAATTATACACAAATTTCATGTATAATGTCGTATTCCTAAGTCTAACTGTTTTTGACATATTTTAAATTTGATGTCAAAAATGGCGTTTGCTGGCCGAAACATAATTATCAAATAAGGTTTTGTTATTAGTAGGTCATGACGGCGAAACTCGACGAAAGAAAAGAATAGAGCACTAAAGAAATGTCATGATTTCTTGCCATTTGACAACTATTAATAAAAATCATCCGAGGCGATTAAATTATACACACGAAGATTATTTAAATTCGTTTATTATCCATGTGGAATGTAACATAGTTTTATTTAAAACATTCCTGATATGTAATGATAGATATTCAAATAAACAGAAACCATTACGGAACAGTGTTAAACGAATATTGGAAAATTTTAACCCAATTGAAATGGTATGCAGTCAGGCAAATAGAAATTATGACCAACTGATTCTACAAGTTAAAGAACCAATAGGGGGTTGGAAAAAGGCGTTAGGAACAGTTACAAAACATAATTGGGCTAACTATATCGAACACACGAATAATATTATTAACAAGCAGTGAGAAATTGAAAAGAAAATTCGCCAGCTACTTATTATTAATGTTGGTAAGAGTGATAGCGATTCCTCAAAATAAGAGAAGTCGTCTTGACTCCTAATCCTCTATTCAGTTATTCTACAAGTTAAAGAACCAATAAAGGGTTGGAAAAAGGCGTTAGGAACAGTAACAAAACAGAATTGGGCAAACTATATCGAACACACGAATAATACTATTAAAAATCAGTGGAAAATTGAAAAGAAAATTTGCCAGCAACTTATTATTAATGTTGGTAAGAGTGATAGCGATTCCTCAAAATAAGAGAAGTCGTCTTGACTCCTAATCCTCTATTCAGTTATTCTACAAGTTAAAGAACCAATAGAGGGTTGGAAAAAGGCGTTAGGAACAGTAACAAAACAGAATTGGGCAAACTATATCGAACTCCCGAATAATACTATTAAAAAGCAGTGGGAAATTGAAAAGAAAATTTGCCAGCTACTTATTATTAATGTTGGTAAGAGTGATAGCGATTCCTCAAAATAAGAGAAGTCGTCTTGACTCCTAATCCTCTTTTCAGTTATTGATAATATGTGGGTGTAAAGACATTTTTAATAATTTTTATTTGCGTTTCTTTTAATCTCTTTTGTCATTTCCATACATAAAAATGTCACAAGTTACTAACTTGTAAAGTATTCTCATACAATTCTTTTTTACGTATTTTCTAAATTTTTAATTTAATTTTATTGGCATTTTTTAAGCACTTCTTTTTTTCTTATTCTATTTCTGTATAGAATATTTTTTCTTTTGTCTGCGGCATTAATTTTAATTGTAATTAGTACATTTACTATTTCTATTTTTTTATGGCAGTATTATTTTTTATGTATGTGTTACTCTGTTTCAGTGAACAGGTGCCCTAGATTTTTATGTCATTTCGGGATGCCCCCAACCGAGCCCCTTTCATTATTTTACATGTTTATATGCTTATATTTTTATGTGTGAGGATGTTGCATGTGGAATTTTGAAACAAGGTCAATAAAAGATTAGGAGCCATGAGTCGTGCGCTGTGTTAAATCTTACCTTCTGAAACACACATTTTTTTAAAATTTCTCTATTTATTTTTAAGAAAACTAGTTATTTAATGAAGAAGAAACTAATTAATTATTTATCTTTTTATTCAATATTTTTGTAACTTCACTACTCCGCTTATTGCAGTCAGAACTCATAAAGTTACAGTCTTGAATATAAAACACTTAATAATTTCTAGGATATTGTACATTTACCCATATATTTCTAAGAATATTGTTTTTTTAGTTCCGGTTCTAGTAAAATAGTCAATTTCTTTTTAATTTTCAATTAGACTACCCTAATGTTGTTATACCTAACTGGAGTATTATAATAAAAAAAGAAGTTTATAAACAAATTGCGTATAATTTTTTTCTTTTCCCGAAATAATTACCAATAATTTAGAATATAAACGATTTACTTTATAAAATAAATAAATAAATAAAGCTTTTATTGTCATAAATTTCATAAGCGAAACATTATAATATCATAGGTTCAGTTATAAAAGTAAACATACACACCATCATACACACACATACATACACACAAGCACATACACTTGTATCTTCAAGCATCACCCTACTAATCCCAATATTAAAAAGAGTATCTGAAATTTTTAGTACAATAGTTTCTATAATTTCAAAATTATTAGCTAAAAACAACATATTAAAAAGGCAATGCTTATTAAAGACTGTACTAATACGTAAGGTAAATTATTTTTGGTAGTAATACATATCTCAGAGTAGTAATATTATAAAAGAAGAAATGAAATTCATTCTATTCCACTAGTGTGTTAAAAAGCTCTAATTCAGTTCTGACAAAGTACTGTAAGTGTTTCGAAAGGACAACTTTTTAATCATCAGCAGTAAAATATTAAATTACAGACCGATAAAATAAAGTCCTAGAGTAGAAAAAAACGCTAAAGTAATAAATGAAGAAGAAACGCATATAAATCGAATTAGTGATTTTCAAACCTTAAAAAAGGTAGGGATTTATTAATTAAATATTTTATAACCTGTTCAGTAAAAATATTAATTACCTGTTGTTTCTTTTTCTTATATATACGCAGGGGAAGCCGCGGTTAAGTGCTAGTAAAAAACAGATTAAAATCTGGTCAGATAATGAATTAGAAAAAAATCATTATTTTTAGTCATATCGGTTCTACTTGATGTTCAGTTTGGCTTTTGTTGATTATTTTAGTTCGCTTTTAAAATCTTTCACATTTAAAATTTCACTTAAAATACCAAACCCATTACAAGTACCTAAACTTCTCATTAAATAACTCTATACAAACAGGATATAAAATTATGGATATATCTATGCAGAAGGTGAAACTTCGATTTAAAAATTTTTGTATATAACATTTTTCTTTCACAAGGATATTTATTTTGTGAAACTTGCTTATATAGTCCATGGAAATTAAACTTTTATAGGGAAAAAATGTAACTAGTGATTTTATTGCTGAAAAGGGTATATTTTGGCATCACTAAAAACGTACTTCGATGGGAATTCATACGGTCCATGGCTTGCAAAATGGCGGCCAAAAAATGGTCACTTTTTTCAGTTTTTCCAGTTTATCTTGAAAAATAAGGGTTGTATGAAAAAATATTTTCAACAAAAGTTGTAGATAATTGAAAAATCTATCTATTGATATAAGTTATATGTGGCGCTACTAGTTATTGAAATATAATTTTTTTTCTCGGAAAATTCCATTTTTATAATTCATAATTAAATGATATTTATTACTTAATTATCGCTTCAGAATTCTAAGAAATGATGGATATTTTTGACCCAAAAAAGTATGTTTAATCCGAAATTTGTGAGTTGAATAGTTTCCGAGAAAATCGAGCTTAAAGTTGAAAATTCGATGTCGATTAATATCCTTCTTAATAAAGATACAACAACCAAGTTGACAGCAATTTGTTTGAAACGAAATTTTTTTTTTTGATTTTCCGTCGAGAAAATTTCGAAAAACAATTTTTTGCACTCGAAAAATGGCAATAACTTTTTTGTCAGTGTTCTTACGATTATTTTAATACTTCTATTAGATTTAAATACATCATTTCCGATCTCTGGAAAAAAAAATATTTTACGATGAAATTTATCTTTTTTTTAAAAAAATTCGTAACGGCGTGGTTTATAAATATTAAGGGCTGAAATTTACAGAAGACATTATTGAATACTTGTAGTTTGTCGAGAAATTTTTCAGTTTTACGAAAAACATCCCTGTAAGACCTCTGAAAAATCCCCAAAGAATTTATCCGAAGCTATTCAAATAGTGTGGGTACAACTAGTCAGCGGGTTGCTATGTTGCAAGGCGCAGATGTCTTCCGCTCTTGGCAGTATCCGGTTCGGAGCCGGCATTCTGGTAACACCTGTCATTTCGGAGTAGTATGCTTTGGAGTTAATTTGATATAACGATCTAACATACTAGAAAGAAAAAATATTATAGTGTTTGTAAAGCACTATTACAAACATTTTTTGCATTTAAAAGCGTTTTAGTGAAAGTTCTCGCAGATTTTGACTTTAAAAAAGTATTTGAACACGTGGTGGACTGTTGAATGTGTCATATAAATTATTACGAAACAGTATATATTTCTATACAAAGGTAAGAAAAATTGTAAAATATTATTTTATAAAATTATTACATGGAACTTGTTAATAAGCTTTTTTTTAAAATTGTTCATTCAATTAAATTTATTACAAAATTATTGTAGAATTGTATACAGATATGTATAATATATTAATGTATTTATTGACTTCTTGATATATATATATATATATATATATATATATATATATATATATATATATATATATATATATAAATAAAATTATGGATTGCTAATAAAATCAGAAATAACTTTTTATTATTAATATCATCTAAATATTACAATTTTACCATATACTTTAATCCAAAATGTTACCGGTCGCACATAGCGATATGTGCGTGTAATCCGTAGCTAAACGGCACGCCTGCTGCATAGCAACCTGCTGACTAGCTGTATCCGCGCGATTTGACTACCGTCGGATAGATTCTGTGGGTAGTTTTCAGAGGTCTATAGATTTTACAGGGATGTTTTTTGTGAAACCGAAAAATTTCTCGATAAACTACAAGTATTCAATAATATCTTCTATAAATTTCAGCCTTTAATATTTATAAACCGCAACGCTGCGATTTTTTTTTAAAAAAAGGTAAATTTTATTGTAAAACAATTTTTTTTTCCAGAGATCGGAAATGATAAATCTAAATCTAATAGACATATTAGAATAATCGTAAGTACACTGATAAAAAAGTTATTGCAATTTTTCGAGTGCAAAAAACTGTTTTTCGCAATTTTCTCGACGAAAAATTAATAAAAAAACTTGAAAATATATCTTGAACATATACTTCATTTCAAACAAATTACTGTCAACCTGGTTGCTGCATCTTTATTAGGAAGGATAATAATCAACATCGAATTTTCTACTTTGAGCTCGATTTTCTCGGAAACTATTCAACTCACAAATTTCGGATTAAACACACTTTTTTGAGTCAAAAATATCCATCATTTCTTAGAATTCTGAAGCGATAGTTAATTAATAAATATCATTTAATTATAAATAAAAAAAATGGAATTTTCCGAGAAAAAAAATTATATTTTGACAACTAGTAGCGCCACCTATAACATTAATTACATAAATTGATAGGTTTTTCAATTATCTATAACTTTTGTTTGAACCATTTTTTCATATAACCCTTATTTTTCAAGATAAACTGGAAAAACTGAAAAAAGTGACTATTTTTTGGCTGCCATTTTGTAAGCCATGGACTATATGAATTTCCATCAAAGTATGTTTTTAGTGATGCCAAAATATACCATTTTCAGCAATAAAATCGCTAGTTACATTTTTTTTCCAAAACGGCTCTTTTTGAGTCAAATTTCCATGGAGCATATAAACCATTCGATAGTTTCTTGATAAATAACCAAAAAAGAAAATAGTAGAATGAGCCATTGCGGTCATGTTACAGTTGCCAAAAAAAATGTCATTAGTTTGATGCATTTGTCAAATTTTGACTTAAAGACATACATCGTTTTGAGTATATTTAATATTGTTATAAACGGAGCTAACAGGATACATATTATGCATATCATGATTATATTTATTTTACTTGATATGATAAAATTGTTGCAGATAATAAGTTGATTTAAACAAGAGTCGCATATCTATGAAATCAATATTTACTAGATCACATAGTTTATATTCAATTTGAATATGAAGTACTTGATAATGTTAAACGCAATTATTAAATATTATGTTTAATGTATTTAAATTTGTAATTAAAAGTTCCGGGTTGAAGATGAAACATTTGGGGCAAATTTTTAAAAGAAAGTAGAAATAGATACATCTTTCTTTAAGTTTTGAAAATCTTAAAACGTATATTGTAGAACACAATTTAATTAAGATATGAAGTAAGATTCAAAATTTTACTTAAACCTTAATCATACCAGTAGACTTCCAACAATAAATTTGGTTGAACATTGTTTAGAGTCAATGAGTGAGGGGCTTTTTGGTTTGTCAGACACGAATATTTTTATTTAAATTTGTTTTCAGTTTATTGTTTGATTTGTTGTGATTTCTTTGAGTATTTTTAAGTATTAGAAATTACTATAAATACGAAGTTTATAATTAACATCCACCGGTAAAATTGTTAGGTAATATTTACCTATTAAAAAGAACATCATAATTGCTGCAACTAGAAACTCATACTTTTCTTTATTGCTGATTGCTTTCTTCTCAATCTGATATACCGATTAGCATAATATCTAAGTTAAATAACGCATTTAGAAGATGGTAGCATAGAACCGGTGTCTGTACCAAGAAATAAAATATCTCTACTTTTTCATATATAAATTAAATTCCTAAAAGAAGTTTCTGACTCAATGTGACAATTATTCAATCAAGATTGACTAAGATTTGGATCGTAAATCGGAGAAAAACAGTTTTTTCTTTGCCGAAATTTCGCTTTAATTTAAAATCTTTGCTAAATAAATGTATGGTAATAAAAAAAACAATATGTAAGAAAAAACCACTGGTCATAAAACAACGACAGAATGCAACTTACTTGGAAAGCAGTTTGTCTGAGTTAAAATTAAAATCCTAAACAAATACATAGATACAACTTTTCCACAGCAACAATGAACAGACGATGGCACATACGAAACAATAACGGACTACTTTGCCGCTAAGAAAAAACAGTGCTGGATATGAATTACTGAATTCGAGGTTGCTTTAAAGTAAAACAAAACGTCGGCAAATCTCGTTAAATAATTATCACGGTGGGCTACAAAATTTTTTGTGGACTATATTTATAATTTTTGTGAACCCTTTTGACATCAATATTAAATATATCTAAGAATGGATTTTTTACTATACAACTATATGGAGAGAGCTTTGAAATGGACTTTAAAAAATGGTTAACAAACTTGGAATCAAGGAAACCACAGTAAACTTCTTATAGAATGCAGACAAAAGCAAATGATTCCACAACACATTTTCCTTCCAAATGTATTAAAAATTTAATGTTAAATAATAGTTCTTTTGTTAATACTTGTCGAAAGGCATTGACAGATTTATAGGAAATGATTTTGAATAATGAAATCTCTTTTTCTCATTGGAAAGTAAAATAACCATAAAACGAAATAACTCAGTTTAAATCTCGTCTAATATATGTGGGGGCCTTTTCATATTGCCGGACGCTAAATTTTTTTAATTTAGAATGGAAACCTTTGAGCTGAGGCATAATGTGGATATATCCACTGCTATTGCATCTCACATGGAGGGATCCGTAAATGCCGGATAAATATTTATACGCCATCCGGCGGAAGCCGCGTTCAGTGTTGCATACTTCCTTCCGATCTGTCCTTTGCACAAACAGGTGCATGTCGGTACCCTGATGAGTCTAGTAGAGACGAGACATGTACCTCTGCCGTGTCAATGTGTCGGGGAGGGTAAGTTTTCACTTTCTTCTCGATATGGTGGTACAGGTAGGCCATCATCTCGATGGTGGTGGAATAGGATAAATTGTGTTGTATAGCAATTTATTCAAATTGTGCAACCTCCAACACGGAAAGGATATGATGGAACGAAGTTTGCATTTACTGTTCGCATTTTACTTCATTTATATACGGAGTTGCATATAGTTGTTCGTTTGCTGAATGTGATTTCAGCACTACAACGGCATAATGTGGATATATCCATTGCTATTGCATCTCACACGGAGGAATCCGTGAATGCCGCATATATATATGAAATAAAATGTGAATAGTAAATGCAAACTTCGTTCCAACCATATCCTTTCCGTGTTAGAGGTTGAACAGTTGGAACAAATTGCTAAAGAACATAATTTATCCTATTCCACCACCATCGAGATGATGGCCTACCTGTACCACCACACCGAGAAGAAAGCCAAAAACTTACCCTCCCCACCACAGTGATACGATAGAGGTACATGTTTCGTCTCTACTAGACTCATCAGGTTACCGACATGCACCTGGCTGTGCAAAGGACAGATCGGAAGAAAGCATGCAAATACTGAACGCAGTTTCGCCGACCTCCCGCCGGATGGCGTATACACGTTCATGCGGCTCTCACGGATTCCTCCGTGTGAGATGCAATACCAGTGGATATATCCACATTATGCCTTTGTAGTGCTGAAATCGCATTCAACAAAACGTATAATTATATGCAG
Organism: Diaprepes abbreviatus; assembly: GCA_034092305.1. Lineage (NCBI taxonomy): Eukaryota > Metazoa > Arthropoda > Insecta > Coleoptera > Curculionidae > Diaprepes > Diaprepes abbreviatus. The sequence goes on from JASJET010000116.1 coordinate 1,332,042, forward strand.
CTCCGTATATGAACGAAATAAAATGCGAACAGTAAATGCAAACTTCGTTCCAACCATATCCTTTCCGTGTTAGAGGTTGCACAGTTGGAACAAATTGCTAAGGAACATAATTTATCCTATTCCACCACCATCGAGATGATGACCTACCTGTACCACCATACCGAGAAGAAATGCGATTTCAGCACTACAAGGGCATAATGTGGATATATCCACTGGTATTGCATCTCACACGGAGGAATCCGTGAAAGCCGCTTAAACATGTATACGCCATCCGGCGGGAGGTCGGCGAAGCCGCGTTCAGTATTTGTATGCTTCCTTTCAATCTGTCCTTTGCACAGTTAGGTGCATGTCGGTACCCTGATGAGTCTAGTAGAGACGAAACATGTGAAATAGGATAAATTATGTTCCTTAACAATTTGTTCCAACTGTGCAACCTCTAACACGGAAAGGATATGGTTGGAACGAAGTTTGCATTTACTGTTAGCATTTTATTTCATTCATATACGGAGCTGCATATAATTGTACATTTTGCTGAATGCGATTTCAGCACTACAACGGCATAATGTGGATATATCCACTGGTATTGCATCTCACACGGAGGAATCCGTGAAAGCTGCATAAATATATATATATATATATATATATATATATATATATATATATATATATATATATATATATATATATATATATATATATATATATATATATATATATATACAGGGTGATTCAAAAATCGATCACGAAACTTAAAGGGGTGATTCTACTTGACAAAATAAGGGTAGAGCTTCATATAATTTTTTTTCAAAATGTCATTCGTTTTCGAGTTACAAGCCGTCCAAGTTCAAGTTTTTATTTTTTGTTTTTTGAATTACTCGCTTACAGGAAAACCGATTTGACTAATATTTGAAAGATAGACTAAGTCTTCTGCGCTTCATCATTTTAGTAACAATTCACATTGATTGTTTGCCGCTAGAGGGCACTTTACCTACATTGAAAATTGTTTTTTTATCATAATTTTTTAGTGTTGACAGCTACATTAGTTTTTGGCATAATTTCTGAAAGACTGATGCCAGGCCTTTAAAAAAGGTGCTCTTTATTTACATCGCTAAACCCAACGGTTTAGACGTAAATCACCCTTAAAAATTAAGTGGTAAATTTACTTTTCTCATTTCATTACCACCAGCTACCAGGTAAATAGCTATCAAAGTATACTAGAGCTGTCAGTTTAACATCAAATAAATTCGCTTTTTAAACTATTTAATTTATAATCTTAAAATAACTAATAATGGCTAATCACCAATATTCAAATATCGAATATTGTGATATCCATTTTTGTTATGGAAAAGCAAATGGTAATGCAGAGTTGGCAAGAAGATATTATATGGAGAGTTATCCGGAAAGAAATATCCCTCATGCTCAAACATTTTCCAGTGTGCACAGGAGGCTTGCGGAATGTGGTTCCTTTAAAAGTTATAATGGAAATAGGGGAAGACCTAGAACTGCTAGAAACGTGCAACAAGAAGAAAGAGTGCTTGATATTATTGAAGATAATCCAGGTATTAGTACTAGAAAAATTGGGAATGAAGTGCGGCTCTGTCAGGCTAGTTCATGGAGGATACTAAGAGAAGAACAACTCTACCCGTTTCATTCAAAAAAGGTGCAGGCTCTTTATGACGATGATCGGCCGAGACGGTTGGAAATGTGCAATCAGATCCTAGCTAAGTATGAACACGATAATCGATTAATTGGCGTCATATTATTCACTGACGAAGCTGGTTTCATTCATGATGGCATAACAAATCTACACAACATCCACACATATGCTTACGAGAACCCAAACAATGTGGTAGAAACGAAACATCAGCGTAGATTTTCACTAAATGTGTGGGCAGGGATAATAGGAGATTACCTTATTGGTCCTCATTTCTTTGATGGCCCATTAACTGGTGACGTATACTTAGATTTTATCCAAAATCGTCTCCCATTGTATCTGGAAGATGTGCCATTGGAAGTAAGGGCCAACATGTGGATCCTCCAAGACGGAGCTCCGCCCCACTTTAGTATACGTGTCCGACAGTATTTGAATGCAACGTATCCTGAGCGATGGATAGGACGAAGTGGACCATTGGCATGGGCAGCGAGGTCACCAGACCTTAATCCTATGGATTTTTTCTTTTGGGGTCATTTGAAACAATTGGTGTACGATATTCCCGTAATCAACGTCGAGGATCTTCGCTTCAGGATAATCGAAAAGTGCCAAATTATTAAAGAAACACCAGAAATTTTTCATCGAGTTAGGCGACATTTTTTGAAGAGTGTTAGGAAATGTATGGAAGAAAATGGGGCACATTTTGAGAATCTTTTTTAGTTTGTTTAGTACTGTTTCATTAATTTTTATCAATTAAATGTATATCGCAATAATCCATAATATGAATATTTACTGATTAGCCATTATTAGTTATTTTAAGATTATAAATTAAATAGTTTAAAAAGCGAATTTATTTGATGTTAAACTGACAGCTCTAGTATACTTTGATAGCTATTTACCTGGTAGCTGGTGGTAATGAAATGAGAAAAGTAAATTTACCACTTAATTTTTAAGGGTGATTTACGTCTAAACCGTTGGGTTTAGCGATGTAAATAAAGAGCACCTTTTTTTAAAGGCCTGGCATCAGTCTTTCAGAAATTATGCCAAAAACTAATGTAGCTGTCAACACTAAAAAATTATGATAAAAAAACAATTTTCAATGTAGGTAAAGTGCCCTCTAGCGGCAAACAATCAATGTGAATTGTTACTAAAATGATGAAGCGCAGAAGACTTAGCCTATCTTTCAAATATTAGTCAAATCGGTTTTCCTGTAAGCGAGTAATTCAAAAAACAAAAAATAAAAACTTGAACTTGGACGGCTTGTAACTCGAAAACGAATGACATTTTGAAAAAAAATTATATGAAGCTCTACCCTTATTTTGTCAAGTAGAATCACCCCCTTAAGTTTCGTGATCGATTTTTGAATCACCCTGTATATATATATATATATATATATATATATATATATATATATATATATATATATATATATATATATATATATATATATATATATATATATATATATATATATATATATAATATTACTAACTAGGGTTATTGGGGATATAGTCTATCTATGTTTCCCGTGGTGTGGTGTAACATATTGTCGATGTTGTAAGTGTCTCGTATGATATGGTTAGGGAATATTCCCAGTTGTCTCCATTATAAGAGGAAAATTCTCCTATTTACCATCGATTTTTGTTTGATGTTAATATTGGCCAAAGTTTTCAACAAATTCACAGTGGCGGTGCAATATTGTTGTTGGATATCTGAGAAAAAACCCAATGTCTACAAAAAATGGGGAGGTAGTCGCGACTGACTAGTTAAGAAACAATATTCCCAACTGGGATTATTGGGGATGCAGTCTATATACAATCGTCTAAGTAGGATGCGAAAACGTTCTATCGGTTGGTATAGACCTGATTGCAGATGACCGAATAGATAATAAGTTGTTCCTTGCAATCCATTGTGCCTCTGGCATTTCCATTTTGCTGATTGCAGTAATGTTGTTTTGCTCGCAATGTGGAAGGATATGTTGTGTTAAGCAGGATGTGATCACTTTGTAGAGCGTGGGAAGACAGGTGATTGGCCGATATTTAGCTGAATCTTGTGTATTATGCTGATTTTTTGGCAAGAGATACCTAATTTCTTCTGCATGTAACAATGGTATTTTTTCAGATCAAACAAAACGTCATTTATCAGAACAATTAGTTGTTGGCCCTTTCATGAAATAACGGATTGGCTTTGACGTTCGGCTGCAATTTGTAGTTGAAAGCACCATTTCTGATACGTGTAATTATCATACATGCTTGGAAAGTATACCTTCTTTGCATCTGACCCTTTTAATTTATAATTAACTTTTTAAATTAAAAAATTTCGTAGTGAATAATAAAATGATAATGAATATGATAAAATTTGTTATTGATTTGCTCTCGACTGTAAAAAAACCTGAGATAAAAATGTTGATAATATTTACTAGTTACAAGGTTCTGTTTTTTTGCACGTTTCGAGCTAAATCATATTACTGAAAATTGATAATAATCTTCACTCAGCGAAAAAACAAATCATTCATAAAGGTTTTTTTTTAATTAAAAACATATTTTTGTATATGTACACTATGCAGGAGCGCATCCAGATCCTCTCTTTGGGGGGCGGACATAGCACAAGGGTACAGTATGGTCAGCGAAAGTAAATTGTCGATGTTGAGGGGAGAGGATGCCAGCCACATTCAAAACACTTGGGGGGGGGGAGGCGATCGCACAGTATGACAAGCTCTCGGGGAGGGCAATTGCTTTCACCGCCCCCTATAAATCCGCATCTGGGCTACAGAAAGGTTGTCACGATTGAAATTTCATCTTAAGTTTATTATGGCTAATTTTGTTAATTTTTACCCTATTTTTGGGTGTCACAATATCATTTTTCATTAAGTATTTCTCATTTATCCTTCTAATTATAGCATACAATTGGTTGCATTTTCGGTTTACTATAGTGCGAGCACTAAATCTGGCCAAAATAAGCTCTTCCTTGCAAATTTTCTTCCCAATTCGATTATTTTCTTCATTATCTATAATTTGTCTACACTTTTACACTACAAAATAAAGCCTAATGTTAATATTTATTTTTAGCTTGATTCATAAGTTCGTTAACTCTAATACACTGTACTAGGTTGTTATCATTTGGATAAGGAATTTATATTTACTTTTTTTTTTGATAGATATCGTTTTCCCTGCCTGCTATTCGAGTGAAATTCTTACTTTTATTCTTAATTATGGCAGTTTTCTTGATATTATTTTGAATAATTTCGTGGACTCTTTGTACATTTAGTGGAGGTTAGGTTGTTGTGACATTGTTTAGTGTGTCATTTCTAGTTGACGTATAGGCAAATTCTCATTTTTCTAGACAGTATCATGTTGGGCTGTGGTTTCTGTTTTGGAGGAAGTTTGGACGGGCAACTAATACCGTGTTGCTAATGGTTGGCAGGAGATTAATATTTCTTAATTTAAAAACAAAAAAAAAATGAATAATGAATGCCTATTTGATTTAGAGACCAGAATTATCGAATGTGTTTCAGATCATTCTTGTCATTCTGCGTCGCCCCAGGTTAATTTTGTTCTGCTATCTCTCGTAGTGTATCGCGCAAGCTTGGGACTTACATATAAAGCCATATTGCCTTTATTTTCACTTTTTCTTGTTAGAATCAGCCATAGAAGACTAAAAACTTCCATACCGCTGGATTTGCAGCATCTGCTGGATTAGTATTGTTTGATTTAAGCATTGACTAAATAAACCCAAGACTTTTACCGCTTATGGACGCTTTGGCAACTATTTTTACTATTTTTAGCGAGAGCGCAAGATGAGAAATTTCCAAGTATTAAATCTAACTCATTCAATAAATTTTGTTATAGTAAATAGTAGTAAAAAAGCAAGTCATGAGACGATGCAGTATTGCCGTGTTGGATAATAAATCTAAAATATGGGTACAAGTTTTTAATCTCTCCGTTCAAAGCAAATATTGGCATGAATCAGACGATCATTCTATATTTATATTGATGAGTTCTTACGAATATGAAACAGTACTATATATTATCTATTTAGATTGACCAGGTGATATACTTGAGTTTTTGGAAATGTAAAATATGAGAAGGAGTTTCTAAATTCGAACAGTATATATATATATATATATATATATATATATATATATATATATATATATATATATATATATTTCTTTATTTACTTATTTATTTATGTAAGCCGATTACTCCGGAACAGCTGTACCGATTTATGAAATTTTTTTGGTTATGTTAAGGAAATTTCTGCAGTAGTCCCATATCATTTTGGTTAAAATTGGTGCAGTAAAATCCAAGATGGCGCACAAAAAATTTAGATTTGTCCAATTTTTTCTAGAACAGATATGTGGGCTAGCACATACCGAATTAATTTTTATAAATTTAAAATGGCGCACTAAATATTTTATATTTCTTAATTTTGTCCAAACCCGGTACTGGGTGATTTTTGAGGGTATAAAGTACGAGTATAAAATGAGTTTTGAAAAATTTAATATGACGGACTAAAAATTTAATATCTCTCGATTTTGCGCAAAATTGGCACTGGGTTTTTGAATGTGCAGATTAAGACTTTCACAGAATTTTCTTTAAATTCGATATGAAAAACTAAAAATTTTATATTTTTATAATTTTGTCCAAAATTTATAATAGATGTTTTTTGGAGCGTAGATTATAGCTTGTGCAGCGTCTCCCTTTTTACAGGGTACGGCAACGAATGCGTACTGCAGCTCAATATGTCGGAGGCTAGGTTCGTATCTCTTTTAGAGATAGTTGTGCTCTGCTTTGATTACCCAATAGGCGCCACTTGTTTTACATTATCTGTGTTACTTACCTAGTGATTAAATAGGAAAACACATAGGTATAAGGAATGATTTTAATTTATTGGCTGCTGATGTATAGCTCCATTATGAAACGACTTAATTAAAACAAAATAACAATTCCATTTTATTCAAAAAAATTATTATTTACATAAATCAGAATGATACCTACAATTTCTTTATATACCCTATCTTGATAACTAGTGGTGTTACATCGTTTTTAAAGGTTATATAAAAATTTGGCCGCAAACGTTCTAGAACCTTTAATTGCCAAGAGTACAGAAAGTAATTATTATAACGAAATTTATCAAGATGTTCTTATATTTTATATTATGTCAAATGTAAATATGTTATGTTTTATTTGCATGTAAAAAAATTGATTTATAGTTCCAATTCCCTAAATTAAAGTTTTCTCCTACCTGGTCTATGCTTATTTGAACGATACGTCTCACTTCTGTTTATTTGATCCAGCGCTGTGGCTAGGATTCTTGTGATTGTTTGTGGATGAATGAGGTTTCACTAGGCCAATCCCAACTCACCAACCAAATGCAGGGTGAGCCCAATCGTGCAGGTCAAAATAGTCGTGGTAACACGGCCAGGAAAAATAGAGCCAGTAGAATCAGAAAGCCTTAACAGCCGAGAAAATCGAAATGGAAAAACACGGTAAAAGGAATGAGACGAAGCCAAAGATGAAAAAGAACTTGCGTCAGATAGCCCTGAAACAAAATATTATTTTTACCACATGTTCGTCAAGATAAGGGGCAAAATCTTACCTCATTGATTAGCGGACTTTAACGAAAAAAACACTTGACCGTTTGCCCTTTCAAACCTAATTGCAGGATTGGTTTACTGCCTTCGACGGTTCAACAGTAAAAGAAACGAAAATGAAAGTCTCTCTCGCTACCAGACTTGACAAATCTTAGGAATATTTGTTGTTACTTGTGCCAACCTTATTCTCAACCTAGTTCCGAATTTACACTGATTACCAGGTAATACATCAAATATTGACAAGCCATGGAAAATTATCAAAAAGAAAATGATGATCACTCTAAAGTTACTAATCATGATTAAAACAAACTTCAAAAAAATCGCTACAAATTCCATAATGTATACTCAAACTTAAATGATCGGTCTCTACATGCCGTGCTCGTGTCAAACGAATCGGGTATAGATCCACAACAAATGCTAACTGAACTATATTACTGACTATAACCTTATATTTTTAATACTGAAGTGGAATGTATAAATGAAAATTTATTAAAAATAAAATATTTTATTACTTTTAAATTCAAACCAAATAATGTGATATATAAACTATAGCAATTTACAAACTGTGTTAAGAAGAAAGAGTGATAAGTTATAAGACCAAAAAAAAAAACAAATCCCATGTTTACTATTTTAAAATACAGGATAAATAATTAAATTTAATCAGGTAAAAATATACAAATTATGTCATATTACTAAAAACATGTAGTATTGATGTAAACTGGTAAATTTAAATGCTACACTTGAAAATTTTCTTTTTCGGAATCTTCTAAAAATTGGGGTGCGGAGCGAACATTACGGATGTAAAAATAAGTTCTCCAAACTCAATAGGCTGAATGAAATATGTCAGGCTAAAAATGTACATATCTCAAGTTTTTTCAAAATCGGCATTGGGGGATTTGGGAGACGTAAATTAAGAAACAATAATTAATTTTTTAAAGTTCAAGACACAGAATTTAAGACGAACTAAATTTTTATTTTTCCAATTTCATTTAAGACTGGTATTTGAAGAACTCTCAGAATCAAATAATTTTTTAATTTCTGGCTTTATAAAATCCTCATTATTTAAATGATAGAAACATACCACATGTTTCTTCGCTAGGAAGTGACAACCGTGAGGTAACAAGAAGGAGTTTATCCTCTTTAGTCGGTAAGAAGGGATATGCAACATTGCCACGTTTTGAACGGAAATCCAACAATTTAAATTCTTTTATACTTGTTACAAAGGCATGCATATATTACTTTATTACTGATATTCAATCATTCGCAACATTATAATGATGAATGAGTTGTGTCCTATCGTTGAGTCCATTTTATGAGCCTCAATATTATAGCATTGGAGTAACAGTCCTGTCTTTATTTAGTCAATGGTTTGAGTCATTTTTTACCTGCTTCATATTTTTTTTTGGCTGTTTTACCGAGACAAAACTTGGAAACGGTGATTTTGTCAATCTTAAGTACGTTTTTAACGAGGAATTCGTTTAGTCCTCAAGAAATCGGGGTCCACCCTACAGACATCCACCATTCTGATTGTATTATACTGGTTAGTCCACCTTACCAGTTAGTTAGCACTGGTAGCATAGAAATTGGAGACCTTCGGGAGCGGTTATTATTGAAGACTATTCTACCAGGATTTTAACAGGCAACCTAATTATTTTGTTTAATATTTTTAAATTGTAATTTAACCCCTTTAATTTAATGTGTTCTTTTTTATAAGGCGTTACGAGAGAAAAAAAGCTATGGTCATAGTATAGACAAAATTACTTCATGTTCTAACGCCAATAGGCCACAGATTGTCTCATTTAAGTGCTTGGTTTCAAAAAAACTATTGTTCTTTTTTATGTAGTGAATTGGTTAGTTTATATTCATCAGTATTTCTTTAACCTGGTATGTACCGTTGGGGTTTATCTTTTCTATATTGTGATGTTGATAAGGCTACAACTCTATATTTTAATTTTAATTAAATATTTTTGTTATAATGAACTACTACTGAGCTTCATTGCTCTTGCATTTGAATCTCTTATTTGTTGTTGATAGCTAATTTTAGGGAGTAAAGTTGAAGGATAGTTCCTAACAACATCGTGGAAGGTCTCTGCATTTGACCTAGCTTGGATGCAGTGGCGCCCTTAAATTTTTCCCATCCCTATTCTTCGACATAGGGGTTAGCACGGCATTTTGCTCGCTGGTGCAGCACTAGCTTTTACCTCTACTCTAGAGTTTTTTTTTACCATGTTGAATTTAATTAACTTTGTCTCTCACCTCATTGTGAGGTATTCCGCCTCTTTTTAAAAACTACTATAGCAAGGTCCTTGTTGGTGGTCGCCGTTTAAGGTCCGCTCATGCATTAATGCTTTTGAATAGCTGATTATGAATTACGTTGGCGATTTTGTGAATTATGGAGCAATTTTCACTTTGGTCCATCAAAAATTTTTTATTTAAATTATTTGTACAAATTTAAGTGTAATGTGTTCTTCTAACACATTTTCTCGCATAAATATTATATTAAATAATGAAAAGCAAAAGATTACTTTTAGATAACTTACTTACAGTTTTGTAAAATAACGCATATTTAGCTACGACGACGGTTGACTAAACTCTCATAATGGATAATTGTAATATGACAGCGCTAATATTATAGCAAGTATACACTATTTTTTACATTATATTCATAAAACAGTCACTATTATTTATACTTTATACTTTATTCACCTTTAAGATCAATTTACATTAACATTTAGGTACACCACATATCCAAATATATTTACACTAAGGTACATCACATATCCAAAATATACAGTAAATTAACACTAGCAAGAGGAGTTCAAAGAATTAAAAACTAGTTACAAGAATAAATAATAAAAATGGGGACATACCACGTCAGCAATACACCTTCAATTTTGAGAACTTTAAAAAATTTATCTTTAAAGTTATTGTCACTATTAGCAAAGTCACACATTTATTCACCTTTAACATCAATTAAGGTTGATATGGAGGACGTCATATGGTCAGATATTCATCAAAATTATACAATATGCATGAAATACTAGCTATACTTCTTAAAAATTTAAAGCTAGTTACCCATAATAAAAGAAAGAACAAAACGGAACACATAATTTAAGTCAACCATCATATAACTTCAAGAATCCCCAAAATATTCCGGTAGTGAGTAGCAGCGTTTCCCAATTAAATATTTTCTTAATTTATTCTTAAAGCTATTGTAGTTATTGGCTGATTTGATAATTTGAGGAAGTTTGTTGTATATACGAATAGGGTGATAATTGACAAATCTTTCAAAGTGAGTCGTATTATGTGAGATGTAAAGTGCAATATTTGCATTCAGGGTGTTATACTGGTGATAATTCGAACTCGTTTCAATACGTTTAATGTTTGTTTTAACGTAAAGACAACACTCAAAAACATACACATACAAACGTTAGTATTTTATGATTCTTAAAAATATCCCTACATGATTTTTTCCTTTTTAAATTAAATATCTAGTCTAATAATTCTCTTCTGTATTAGAAATACTCTATCTGTATTTGATGCAGCTCTCCAGAGAATCACATGGTAAGACATCGCCGAGTATACCAAAGCATAGTATACCTGCAGCAATATAGTACGCGATAAGTCACGTCGTAAAGTTTAAAGAGCAAAATATGCCCTATTGAGATTATTGGCAACCTTCCCGATATGCAATTTCCACGTAGTACCGCTATCCACTGTCAGACACAAAAACTTGCCATAGAAGGCACACGAAATTCCTGGAATCGCTAAATTATTCTTGTTAAAATATACACATTTAGTTTTGTCTACATTTAATATGAGTCTCTTTTTTTCACACCATCTAGACATCCCCAAGTATCTGCAAGACATGCTTTGTCTGATAGGATGGTTCTTCACCACGAATTTGCATCTGACAAGATCTTTTGAAATTACCATCGTTTCGGTCTTTTCTGTAGATATTTCCATATTTAAATTTTTTGATGTGGTCTGGAATCGGTATAGTAGTCGTTGCAGATCGTCTTCATTTTCTGCTAACAGTAAGGCGTTGTCGGCAAAACATGAGATTTTTAAAGATTTTCGTCCCATTTTGTATCCTCCATTGACTTCTTTTACATTTTATATTATCTTGTTCATAATTAAATTAAAGAGAAATGGACTCATACTGTGGCCTTCTCGTATTCCCGTCATGATAGGTATTTCCTCTGTTACTCCTTGTTGTGTCTTTATGCGTGTCTTATTGTTTTTATTTAGCTCTTCAATTACCGTAATATAGTTGTGGTTAACGCCATTTTCTTGAAGTATTTGCAAGATGTCTTTAAGTCGAACTCTATCAAACGCTTAAGATCCACTAGGCAGATGAATAGAGGTTTATTGTATTCTATCGATTTTTCACTAGTCTGTCGGATAATGAAAATCGCATCAACTGTCGATCTGTTCTGTCTAAACCCGTGTTGTTCTTCACTTATTGCAATTTTACTCGTTAGTTTTGAAGTCATGATTTCCTCTTTATTATACTCCTAGTTATTGTAAAGGCTCTGCATGTATTCTTTCCAGTTTTCTGCTGTTATAGAGTTGATTATCACTTCTTCGTTGACTTCTTTTTTCCTATTTCTTATCACGTTCCAAACTTTTCTTTGTCCTCCGTATAAATTACTTTCCATTTCGGTGGAAAACCTTTCCCAGTATGTTTCCTTTAGGACTTTAATCGCGTTATTAATTCTATTTCTCACGGCTTTGTATGCTGAGTTTTCTTCTTGCGTTCTTATTTTTTTGTATTTTAAGTATGCTTCCTTCTTTTGTTGTGCCAATGCATTTACTTCTATAGTGAACCAAGGTTTGTTGTTTCTTCTCCCATTTATGTTTGTTGTTCTAGTATCGAGTGCTTCTTTTGCACTATCAATTATACTTGTCTTGATTTTGTTTCAAGCATTACTATGACTATCTTCCTCTATTATTGGATCTAGGGCTAGTTTCTCTTTCAGCCTATATTGGTATAGCATTTTTGTTGATGTTTCCTTGAACGATTCTATGTTAAACTTTTCGATGTATATCGGAGACTTTTTCTTTTGGAAGTTGGCTTTGAATCGATATTTGTACAGTACTAAGCTATGTTCTGTTCCGAAGTTCGCAGATGTTAGAGTTCTTTCATCTAGAATTTGATTTGGAAGGATTTACCTATTAGTTATGAAGTAATCGATTGTCGAATTGAATCCTCTTGTGTTGCTAAAAGTATACTTGTGCTGTTGTTTGTGATTATAAAAGGTGTTATTTATACGAAGCTCGTTATGTGCGCATATATTTATTAGCATTTTTCCGTTGTTATTAACGGTCTATTCGTTAAATTTGTGCATTATACTCGGAATGGGAGTATTCCCTATTTTAGAGTTGAAGTCACCTATTATGAAAGTTTTTGATTTTTTGGCAATCTGTCTATTACTTCTTGGAGTTCTTCGAAAAAGGTGGTTCTTTCTTCTTTGGGCTTAGTCATGTCTGGCGCATATATGCTTACGAAGTTAAGATTTTCCGTATTAAAATTTAAACGGATGTACATAATATTGCTGTTTATATATTGAACTTCTTCTATGTGATTCTCAAACTTTTCATGTATTAGTCGTCCTACCCCAGCGTGCGCCCTCTGGTTCTTTTTTTTTGCCACTAAAGAAAAGTATGTAGTTCTGGCATTTTGTGTTGCCTTTACCTTTCTTTTTTAGTTCTGATAGTGCACAGATGTCAATCTCGTGCTTATTTGCTTCGATGATGATCTCTTGATTCCTTGTATTCCATGATGTTATATTTCAGGAGTCTATATGCATTTTTTGTGATTTCTATAATCGTTTATTTCTTTTTCTCGCCGAGTCATTTTTCCGTAAGATCCGTCCATTTTCCGAGGCTCTCTTAGCAGTTCTTTGAGCATATATTGGTTTTTCCTATAGGTAGGTTGCTAGCCTCGCCTATAAACCCTCCTCCTTTACCCGGGCTTGGGACCGGCAGTGGCAACTGGTGAGCTACTCGTTCCACCCTTCAGCTACTTCAGGCGAAGGTTCCGTATTGATTTTTTCAAATTTTTTCAATTTTGTAAGTTTTTTGTTAATAACAAATTGCCGATCATCGGTACGAAAAAATGTCATTAAGGCTTTTTTTGTAACTTTTTAGGAGTGCACTGCTTACCTATTATATTTTATTGTACATGATTTGTTAAACAAGTCGATAGTAAATATTTTTTACATTTTAGAAACAGAAACGTTTAAAATTTTTTTTTTAATTTTATGATTTTGTGGAATATTGTTTAAGTTTTTAAAAAAGTGAGTTTGTTATTTCCGGCATTTTGTGTTTTATCTAAAGTCGAGATTGTATTGTCGATTGAAAATAAGACATTTTATCTCTATTTCCAATCAAAATTAAATATAATTTCCTGTTTTCCGTGAATCAAATAATGAAGCACTTAAAAATTGTTTTCTAAATACTAATTTAAATATAATCCCAAACCTTATCTAAATAATTAAAGTACGCTTAATTTCTTATATATAAGAACCACAAATTGGATCGTTCTACACATTCTGAAATCGACCATTTGAATTTATTTTAAAATAATTTCCTTTGAAAAAAAAAGTTCAATTATACCTTATAAAAATGGTTCCAAAATTCTTTCTGAGTTGTCTAGTTCTTGGTTTTGTCTTATGTCTTACTTCTGCTAAGCCAGATGGTAAGTATTTTTCTTGTGTTTTATTTATTTGACAATTAATTCTTAATTCTAGTAAAATATAAATTAATTTGACAAGTAACATATTATTTTAAGGTGGCACACAAGTTTTTAGTTGTCATTTAAACATCGGAATGGCATGTGTTTACTTCTTAGTGCGTAGACAAAAATTTGTTTAGATTTTTTTTTAAATCTGGTGTTTGTATGTTCAGGTTAATCTCAAAAACTATTGTATTTGCATTTACTTTTATAAACTATAACTATAAATGTGTATGGATGTACAGGTGACTCCTATGTGTAGCTATTGCCCAGTACAACTTTTACAATTCAAAGTACCACTGATAAATTTAAAACAAATATTAAAAAAAAATTTCTATTTGAGCAATGACTTGATAACTACAAAAAATTGATCTTCTGATTCTTAAATTCATTATTTTTTTTTTCAAAAAAAAAAGGAAAAATAATCAATATTATTAATTTAAAAAGAATAAGAAGGAAGAAGCACACAATAAACTTATTCCACCAATGTCTATCTATAACTAAGTGGCACATTTAGTAATAAATAGACTTGTCAAATTGATAAGTCAATTAAAAATTGTCTTAATATGTATTAATATTTACTATATATGTTATGAAAAAATCAAAGAAATTATTATTTTTTTTTTTGTAAAATTCTTGCTAGTTTGCTAAATTTTAATTAATTTGTCAAATTCAAGATGATGGATTCAAAATGACGTACTAAAAGTTCAAAACTAGTAGTTTGCTTTGTTGTTACATTTTTCCTGTAATTTTAGGTGCTTGCCCTGAAGTAGATCCACCATCAGGTCCCGGTGTATATTTAGCTGACACGGACAACTGTGCTGGATATTATGCTTGCAGTGGTGGTGTTGCCTTCCATATGTATTGTGGACAAGGTACCTATTGGGATCCGATCACAGATTATTGCGAAGTTGGGGCTGAGACAGCTCACTGTGGTAACAGACCTACCACACCCCATTGGTAGATGCAAATAAGTGTAATATTTACTAAGTATTATTAATTGTAAATTATTTTTTATATCTGTTTAATATATTTATAGTCATTAGCAACAAATCTGTTTCTCTTAAGAAAGCGATTGTTTTCCCATAAATGTGTCTCAGATTGAGGATGAACGTGTTGAACTTTCGGAATCTATAAGAAACAGAGGAAATTAAAATCCTCGTGGATTCAACTAGTTTTTTGATTTTTCAGTTATTTAAAAATTTTTTTAAAAATGAATATTTTAGAAACGTAATTTTTCTTGAATATTACCAGAGTACTTGTTTTGTTTTGCGATTTTAGAATGTTTTCAAGTATTATTTTCCCCCATCCAAGGAAAAAACCCAAGTGCCAATTGTAATAAGACTTTTTTTTATCAAATGTTTATCTCCTACGTTTACTTTATAATTTAAGTAACAAACTTGTGGTTTTTAATTCCAATTTTATTCCCACACGATAAAGTTTAGAGTCATGTGGTACATTAAAACGTGCTTACGCAGAACCAAAAGTAATATGTATCATAGAGAAGATAATATGCTAAATTACAAAAAAATATATTTAGAGAACAAATAAACTTACCTTGGCCTTTCGTTGTCGGCAAGCAAAGACATAAGTTCCAGTCTCCCACCACGGACAAAAACCTTCAAATATGAAACTTGATAGATCTTTTTAAATTTGGCAGAACAAACCAATCGAATCAAGAGGTGACTAAAGAATAAAAATAATCGAAAATTCTTCCAAACTAAATAAAATCATAATCTGCCTCAACTAAAAAATCGTCCAAATCGTACATAAAACACTATGAATGATCACCGAATGAAACTAACAGAAATAGTACAGCTTGTTGACTTATCCAATAAAATTTTTATAAAAAAATTGAACCGACTTCTAAAAGTGCGCTAAAAAGTGAAAAATAACGAGAAATTTTTGTATGAAATTGAAATTTTTGAAGTAGGCGCCAAATCAATACCTGACAAAATGTGATTCGCATAAACAAATTAAAAATACTTTATTTGTAATTGCTTTCTTAACATAATTTGTATATATTAGTAGTTATTTATTTTATTTAGAAATAATTTTGCGCCGACTTCAAAAATTTCAATTTCATATAAAAATTTATAGTTATTTTTCACTTTTTAGCGCACTTTTAGAAATCGGTTCAATTTTTTTATAAAAATTTTATTTTTCGATTTTTAGTTTTGAATTCATTATGATATTCATAAATTATTTCAACTAAGTGCTAATCGAGATTAGTGTACCTCGCAATGACTCAAAGGTGGCAAAAAAGTACTGATTTTATCCAGAAGTGTAAATCACCCTAAAATAAACCACTAAAATTTTTTGATTCTTAGAGTTGTTTAAATACCAATGAAATGCCAAACAAATATTTAGTCTGTCATAGTAAATCCACTATCTTAAATTTCAAATTAATTTTAGATTGGTAATATAGGCCCCAAAACCTTCCAATATTGATATTTAAAGAATTCGAGACGTAAATTTCTTAGCCCGATATATTTTATATTCTATATTGAGTTTGTATACGCCCCAAGAAGCCCGCAACATCAATTTTATATAAAACCGGAAAATGTAAAATTTTTAGTTCCTCATATTGTATCTTATTAACCTAATAGTTGTCAAAAATTAACTTCATATTCGTAATGCACCACCCCCCAATACCAAATTTGAAAAAAATGCGAATAAGGTAAAATTTTCTTCCTACCATATTGGATCTGCCATATTGAATTTCAAAGAAATAATTTTAACGTTTTACCTAATCTAAATCTAAACCCTTCAAAGCCACCTAGTACCAATTTTACATGAAATCCAGAAATTTAAAATTTCTAAACGGTCATATTGCATCTGACGTATTAGATTTTTTAAAAATAATTTTATATTCGCTTTTTACATCCTCAAAAACGATTCAGTTCCACATTTGACCAAAATCGAAAAATGTAAAATTTTTAGGACACCATATTGATTCCGCCAGATTGAGATTTTCAAAAATTATTTTAATTTCGTAATTAACACTAACAAAAATCTCCCAACACTGACTTTAGACAAAATCTAGAGATGTAGAATATTTAATCCGCCATCTTAGATCTGTCATATTTATTTTTTTGTTAAATAATATCAGATTCGTAATGTGCTATTCCAAAAACTCCCCCATATCAATTTTGAAAAAAAATGGACAAAATTAATTTTTATCTACCATATTAGATACGTCATATTGAATTTTTTAAAAATAATTTTAGATTTGTCATGTGCAATCCCGAAAACTCTCCCGTACAAATTTTGGAGAAAATTGAACGAAATTAAATTTTTTGTCCACCATATTTGATCCGCCATTGTGAATTTTTTAAAAATAATTTCAGATTCGTTGGGTACAACCCCGAAAATTTCTCCATACCAATTTTGAAGAAAATCGGACAAAATTAATTTTTTTGGACGCCATATTGTAAGCGCCACCTTGGATTTTACTGCACCAATTTCATCTAACAAAATATGGGACTACCGCAGTAGCTTCCTGAATGTAGCGTAAAAAATTTCATTCAAATCGGTGCAGCTGATCCGGAGTAATCGGTATACATACATAAAAAAAATACATAGTCGACGAATTGAGAACCTCCTTCTTTTAGAAGTCGGTTAAAAATGGGTGTCATTAAAATTTTGGTGATCAAAAAATTGTCTGCTAAGCGTGTTCGCTAACCAAAAATGGCAATGCGTATCAGAACATTGTATAATTTCTGGTACCGGTCGTTCTAAATCTACCCGGAGACCCAATAACAATTAAAGTAGTGCTCAGGTAAGAGTAAAATAACTCCAAAAAAAAAAATGAAAAGTGTTCTATTTACAGGAAAGTTTCTGGTCACTATTTTTTGACACGCTAAAGTGGAGGTTCCCAACAGGGGTAATAACGCCCTCAGTGGGAGCTGAAACTTTTCATGGGGGTGGTAGTAGATTTAAGGGAAACCAGAGGGAAGGGCGTGAAAATGATCAAGGTGGGCGACGGGGCATTGAAGAAAATGAAAATACATGCTTTAAAATTTACGATTCTATTGTTGTCGCACAAGTTTTTAAAAATAAAATTTAGCAATATAATTCATTTTATTTTTATCAGTAACAAGTCTTTACACGTTTGTAAATAATGATACCTAATACACGATTCACGCAATCTAGCGCTTATGTTAAGACAAGTCATCGCTGGTTTATAAAGGGACTGATCCGACTTTGCAAACAAAGGAAGGCCTGCAAGTCGATAGGTTCGTGATTAAAATATTTAAAACGAAATTTGTCTCATTACTTATTGAGTGCTTTGCCAATAATCTTTATATGTACATGATATAAATCATTATTCATACTAAATAATACAAAGGTGAACAGTTGATAAGAAAATCTATTGAAGCCGTTGCAAAATTTGCCTTTCATCATGTCTCAATCTTAGAAGAAATGCCGACAGTACAGTATTGAGTATTTGAAGTATGGATTTACATATTTTCCTACAAACGTATCATTATCTATGTTTTCAAATTGTCAGAAAGTTTTTCGAAATGAAGCCATAAGGTCTTTTAGGCTACAAGAGTATTCAATCAAAATGCATGCTGACGAAAATAACAAATATGCATATTATTTTCAAGGATTGTAAAATAAATATTTGAAACAGCCAACCATATCAAACATTTTTGAGTGGTCCTCTAGACAAAAAGATGAAGCGAGAAGAATTCATCTTGTCGGCAGTGAAAGACGTTCTAAAAACTGTTCTTCATCGCAGTCTGCAGAAGTCTTGATGAAATGGTTAAAGACAATGTTTGTTAAAACTATAGATTCGGCTTTTACTTGGTGGAAATTCATTATAACTATAGGTTGTAATTACAGTAAAACAATTTTACACTTTCCACAAATTTTTAATTTTAATTTTAATCACTCGACATGTTTCGCAAACACTGTTGCTTCTTCAAAGGAGTATTACAAAATGAACATTAAAAGATAAAAACAAAGTGGTCTTGATACAGGTAAAATTATTTTGCCTGTATTTAGGCTCCATGTTTGGGTGCCATAAGTCAATACAGGGTTTCGCACAAACAATGGAATTTTTTTGGTTTTTTAATATATGGTGTTTTTTCAAAAGCGCCCAGCCAGTGTTGGGCAAAAGTAAATATATATATATATATATATATATATATATATATATATATATATATATATATATTCCTATCTTATATTTTAAAAACTACATTTTTTATGAATATTTTTTCATAAATATCGAGGAATGACCTTAAAAAAATTATAACAAGCATTCTCTTTAACAATATTGATTATTAGATTTGCCGTGTTTCAGGATTTCTCAAATCACCACCACTAGACACCGTTAACTACCCCTTACAGTGATGGACCACACGTAGGTGGTAAAAAAAAAATGTTTTCTTAAGAGTCATTCCAAGTGTAAACTGATTTATAACAAGCATATTACAAACTTTTTAAAATACTAGTAATAAAAGGGGTGGAAGAAGTCACCCCTAAAATATAATCCCTAATGTAACATGAGGTCTAATTATACAGACCCATAAAATAAAAAAAGTTGTGTATGCTGGGGATTTGACTATAATTTTCTAGTGTATTTTTTTCCCGCTAAACACAAATCTGCTGTCAGAAATAGGGGTAATGGGATTTATTGCTAAGATATTTAAAAACCGTGAAAAAATCGAGATTCAACCCAGATTCTTCACAGAAAATTATACAGGCGTACAAAAGTTGACTGATTTATGAACCCACAAATCTCAAACCCTAAACTCCAAGCCCACATTAAATGCTTATGCATATGAAAATGTAAATTGTAAAGTTCAACTTTAGGGGTAGTTTTCACCTTTTACAAATGAATATTAGTACGTGAAAAAAGTTTTCTCCTTATTAAATCATACCAAACTTATTTTAAATTTTGTTTTGCTAAAGAATTTTAATTAAATTTCATGTTACCTTAGGTATTTACTTATGGGGGAGACTTATTTCACACTTTTTGTACTATTATTGAAAAAAAATTTGCATTTGTTATAAATTATATTCACTTCACACTTTAGATGACTTTTAAGAAAAAAAACTTTTTTACCACTTATATGTGGACCATCACTGTAAGGGGTCGTTAACGGTATTTATGGGTGGTTATTTAAAAAAACCTCGAAACAGACCAATCCTCGTAATCGATATTATGAACAAAAATGCTTTTTATAATTATTTTAAGATCATCTCCAGATATTTATAAAAAAAATATTTATAAAAAATGTAGTTTTTAAAATACAACTGACCGGCCAGAAAGCTTCCGCGTTTTCAGCATCGGAACCAGTGAGCGGACTCTCATTTATTTACGTGTAAACCAAAACTGGCCGATTGTGCGGAGCCGAGCGGTCTGAACCGAACCGAACCAGTGGGCGCGCTGCTTAAGCCCCTGCGATGACTGCCCATACCTACAATGCACTCCATTCTCTGCTAAATTCTAGTAGCCAAGAGAGTGAGATTACATGTAGCATGTTACTCCTGACTTAACTTTTCTCATTCTGTTGACTTCTGGTATGGTAGTAGAAGACACTGTAGTTGTAAGAGATGAGTGTTCATAGATGTGCAGGCATAGATGAAGTCGCCAACTGCTCTGGTATAGAGCTGCGTGGGTCGATAGAACTCGTGAACTATTTATTGGACTCGACATGCCTCCAGTTTGCTTCATACGTGCAGACAGTGGTGGTGAGATTACATTTCATCATAATATGTTTGTCTTGTACCTAAATTTCTACACTAAATCACAATTATTAATACATTTTTCTAATAGGAACGTTTTTAACTGTTTACAAGGTATTTGTATGATATGAATGGTAGCAATAAAAATGAATGATAACTTAATTTAAGCATTGTTTTCAGGTCAAAAAGGCAAAGGATTATAAATGTCGATGCTTTAATACTTATTTTAATTATTACATTACTTATGTTGGGCAGCTAAGGTAAAACGTCAGTTAGTAAAAATCTAGTTTATAAAGGGAAAAAGTTTTATTTTCTAACTTTCAATAATTTTGTCACATGATAAATTTAAAATACATTAGTAGTTCTAAGGGACCTTTTTTGATTTTTACATAATGTGGTATTTTTATACCAGTTTAAAGTTATTAATTGTCTGCGTAGGATTTTGAGATGCACTTGATAAACCATCTATCGGTTGTATGCCCCTATCTCCTACCTACGCCATAAAAAAATGTATCATTTTTAGATACGTATTACATAGTACTATATTTAAGTACCTAATTTATTATTACATATATTTACGTATTATTAACGTATTTAATATTTACTATACAACAAATATTTGTATGCATTTACATACGGGTACCTTATTTTGGTACTGTCCTAGGACTCTAGAGTTTATGTAATTTACAATGATATTTATCCAAGAACTCTTTTTAAGGTATATCGAAAGTTTTGGCTTAAATAACAAAGTAAAAATACACTCTAAAACATTACTAATTTTTGTAAGACAACTTGGGCATACTATGTGTCTTAATTATAAAAAGGAGATAGTGATAGATGATTCTTACATCAAGTATCTCTAGTGCAATTTTGTTTTCCACAATTTTATATTAAATTTTCCGGTAACACTCGGACATTTCAATATATTTTGTATTTTATATTTAGTTATTGTTGTGACTAATACTTTTATTTTGTTTAAATTCGAAACAATAAGATACTATTTGTATAGTGCAGGGATGCCTGAAAAAAAAAAAAAATCTATTACGGGAAGGTCAAAATATTAAAAAAATTCTGTGATACGAATGGCTACTTCCTGTCAAAGGTTTCTTGTTTTTTCCCCTAGTCCTAAAATCCGGGATTAGTTACCCTTGTATAAATTAATCGATTGGTTATGTTGTGTGTGACTTCCAGACTGCCTTGGCTTTGACTTCTATGCTAGGTAGATTGAATTATGAAATGCTATATATCTGTATAAAAAAAGAAGAAAAAAGATTATTCACGTTACTTTCAGTATATCAATATCCCTCGTTGTTTTGCTAAACCATTCATTAATGATAAAATTTTATACCGTCATTGTTTATGCAGTCTTATGAAACTTATGTTTATATTTTTCTATTAGGTGTTATTATAAACCCAATAAATGTGATGATAGGTGAAATTTTTATACTACAGTTGATATGAAATTTCTAAATATTAAAGAACAAAACCTTATTTAATTTAAAAAGTAATTCTTAATTTTTCAAACTTTTCATTTCTTTTGTATTTTATGAAAAAAGGTTACATATGAAAGATTATACGACAAAATTTTAGTTTTATAAAATAGAATAAATAAGAAACTACCCTATTTATTTGGAGCAGTTATTTACATTTAATATATATTTATAAATTTTCGAAAATTGTAAAAAAACTTTTGTTCGTAAGAATACTACTTCTCCTGACATTTTACGAACAATATTAACTAGTAATTACATATCGCAAGCATTTCTATTTCCTTGTGTAGCAATAAGTTCACTGTGCCTGACTCTTAACATTGGCATATAATTTGGTACAAGATATAGATGTAAAAATTGTAGGAGATTGGTATTTGTGCCACAACTGAGTATATAAATATTTTTATATATGTAAAAATATGTGACAATATTTTCCACTTGATTTTATTCATTAGATGCTGAGATATATCGAAAAAAAGAATTTTAAGGGTTGACCTTGGGGATGAATTCTACCCTTTAAAAATAAATACCAGCCGATAAAAATAAGTGTCTATTATTTTTTCAAGTTATACGAAAGTGGTGGATTGTATTTTGGGCGCTGGTAAAGAATTTAATTTCAGTTAAAATATACGATGATGGTACAATCTAGAGAAATTGAAAATGGCCTACCTTGTAGCTGCTTACTGATGTGGAAATCGTGGATACTTTTCTGGAGCTGAGTCTTTGAGTTTTGGCGCTGTTATAGAGGTTGAATAAATAATTGTTTTTAAACTTTTAGCGGATTTAGCCGGCATATAGAGGTTTTAACACTCGCGTGGTATATTAGTGTTCGCAACACGTGTTTTCCGCTGAAGGTTCAAGTGCAAGATGATAGTATTTTCTACCATGTACCGTTGAGGTGCGTGCGGCACTTATTGGCCATTTTGGGAAGAGATTGTCATATATGGCGCGAAAAGGGACTAAAATAAAATTAACTTCAGTTTACTCAAATATAAATGTAAACGTACAGATATGTTAATTTTACTCAGAAAAATATAACGTAAAAATGATCAAAATCAGTGAGGTCGGGTGAGGGTTCCCTAGTAAGATTTAATTAAAAACAAATATTTTTAATTTATAGTTGGATAGTAAAATTTATAATAAAAGAATATTTTCCATTTAATCTGTGTTTTAGTTTTGTTTATAGGCGTTAACTTCAATATTTCTAGTGTGTCTAGTATTATAAATGCAATGTTAGAGGTTTTCTGTTCATGATTTCCAGTTTTAAATATTTCTGATGATAATCCTACCCTCCTGTACGTGTCGGGATACTTTGGAGTGAAAAGAAATGAATTAGAAGATACGCTAGCAAAAAGAGAGTTAAAACACCAATTTTACGACCTTAAACTTTTTGAAAAATTAATAATAGTGCAATATTGGAAGAACTAAAAAGAGAGAAAGAGAATAAGAGATACAATTATTGTATAAATCTTCAAAAAATGAGATAACTAGACAACTGAAGACACTTCTAGAGAATGACCAGAATAAATTCCAGGGACGTACTGGTCTTAGTAAAAACCGACTCATAATTCTAATAGGACACTTCCATCCGAAGGGGCAGCTTAAGAATTGGGCTAGGAGAGACAGAAGAATGCAGATTTTGTGAGGAAGAGCACGAAATCTCTCTTTTAGTGAGCTCCCTCTCCTCCGATAAGGAAGTCTAACTGCTTCTTGGCTACTTTTTTTTTAATCACGAACTACTAATATATAATTTTTGCAGTAAAAGTTGCGCTCTGTACTCTACTGTGTCACAAAACATATTGATTCTATGATCTCGAATATTCAGAGTCTAAACTAGCCTCAACTTTATGCACCTGAGTTATTTTCCACTTTTGTAATTCTCAAGTAATTCTAATTATAAGGGACCGATTTAAAATATCTAATATAAAATAATATTCAACAATACACTTTGTCAAGGCTCTGACCGATCCGCTCGCTACCTGGGTTTGGGGCCGATGCCCTGAAACGTTGAAAATATTCCTAAAACTATAAACAATTTATCCAGCCAAAAAAACTCTATTTCTTGCAAATCTTAAGAAGGTGTAACTCATCGTTAACGAATTTAACTTCTATGAGTTGAATTCCTACTGCACAGTCTTGATTTAGACTTCTCTGAGTTTTTTTTTTCAGAAAATTGAAAAAACACTTCCGTAATTGAACTAATATTAATTAGTTTGTACTGTTTAACGAGAAATATATTCTACTTGATTCGTTTAAATGTTTTCTTAAAAAATATGTAAACCCAGATAATTTATGACGACATAAACTAAAAAGATTATACCCTCTTTTAATATTTTCAATTAAATCTATCGAAAAAGTCCTAATCTGGTCATGTAATTAAAACCGAACAGAGAAGTGCTGAGGGAGGTCTTAACATGTGGTATTTGCAAATACCGATAAAATTTATTAAAATATTGAACTATTTTGCCATTATTAGGAAACAAAAGAATAATCAAATAAACCCACTAAAATATGATATATTGTTTGACAACATGTCAAAAGAATTCGTATAATTTTTTTTTCTACTCACAAGAGATAACAAGTTAGATTTTTACTTCCAAAAGAACTAAGAGGAGCAAATTGTTTTTTAAATAGGAGTTATCTTTTACTTTTAGTTATAAGAAGACATAGATTAGTTTTATTAAATGTTTTTTTTATAAAAAAATAAGATTAAAATGCTCAAACGCAAATTCGTGAATTAAATATCCGGTATAGAATAGCTAACGCCCTCTGGGAACGAGAAGGCCGAAACTACTCGAACTTTAGGGAATGAAATTGACAGTTACAGTGTTGCATGGGGTGAGATAGGAAGGTAGGAGCGTGGTACAAGTTTGGCCTTTAAAGAAATAATAAATTTCAGTAATTATCTAGGATTCGTTAAGGGCGATACGACATTGGGAACAGGTCTTACAAAATTACGTATCATTTATATTCGGCGGTAATGAAGGTTTTCTTTGTTTTTGTTTTTCTTTTATTATTTTTGGGAAATTTAACGGAATATCCTCTTTTTATTTCACTGGGTAAAAGCGCGACTTTGGTATCATTTGTCTAAACAATTTAAATGGCTTTTTTTTTTGTGTTTTTATTATTTTCTCAATTTGTTTTTTTAAAAGCTATGTATATGTCTCATCTTCTAAATTGGGTTGTTACATTTTCTTTAATAATAGAACGGTCAACAGGAGCAACTAGTTCAACACTTTGGAATTGTTAAACATTTCTAATTCTAAGTTTCTCATTGTAAATAGTTTCGTTTTCCATTTGTTTTTGTTAATAGATTTAAGTGTTTTGAGAAACTTATTTTGTTTAATTTATTATAAACTTTCACGCAAATAAATTCGCGGTTTGCCGTTGTGTGAGCTTCAAATCAAGAGACTGGCCAACTAAACATCAACTTTTTCTGAGTCCTGAACTTGTGACTGATGGTATTGGTAAGCCCTAAATTACCTGTAGTTGTTTAGCACTAAAAATATAAAAGCCAAGAGGAACGACCAGACTTCCAGAGAGCCATTGTCTTTGTGATAATTATTTATAGTTACAAATTGATATATGTCAGCAGAAGATTGTAGGCCGACCGGCCTTACGCTACCAAAGTATACCATTTACAGGAGTCTACGATCAAATACTGCCAGATTTTAAAGGAGATCATTTTGCAGACGATAAACGAAAGAGGATATTTTTTTCTACTTGAATAATTTCGATGCTGTACAGGTGTCTCAAGTACGTTAAACTTAAGGGCGATTATGTAAAAGCAAAAACTTTTTTAAATCTTTTAATCGCAAATTCAGATTTTCGTCCAAAAAATTTGCTGCCGGTAATAAAATTTTGTTCTAGAAGACATTTTGTTTTAAGTCAACGTATTGTATGTTCAATTACTAGAGTATGCAAATAGCAAACAATTTTCAATTTTTTTTTTGAAATTTAATTTGTTATATCCGGTATTCCACGTTTTATCTAAAGTAGTAACTATTTTTTTATTAACTGAAGTTTAATTTCAATCAACAATTAATATCGTATCCTGTATTCTGAAAATCCTCTAATAAAGTACTTATATTATTATTTTTTAAAACTAACTTAAATGTAATCTTAAATCTTATCTACAAAATTTAAGTACACATAATGTTTAGTATAAAAGAACCACAAATTGTACCATTCTTCACTTTCTGAAATCATTCAGTTGAATTCACTTTCAAATAATTTACTTTCAAGAAAATTTTTATATCTTTTTAAAATGGTTCCAAAATTCTTTTTCAGTTGTCTAGTTCTGAGCTTTGTCTTATGTCTTTCTTTTGCTGAACCAGATGGTAAGTACCTTCTTTTTTATTTACAAATTAATATCTTACTTAAGTAAAATATAGGTAAAACTAAACCAAAGTAATATTATTTTAAGCTGATGGCAATGTTTTTAATAAGTACTATTCAAATTGATTTTTCGTATATGCGTATCAGATTGAATAAGTGTTACTGAATCCTAAGGTAATGCGTGTCTAACATGCATTTGGCTAATGCATTTAAAAGTAAAACAAATAAAAAGTTCATAAAAAAAAACGTAAGTCTACATGACTTTTTGTTATTGTTATTTAATGAAAAATAAAAAAATTAAGAGAAAAGTAAGTGTTTTAGCTAAAACAAGTTAAAACAAATTTTGAAAATGATTTCTGTTCACCTCAAATCAGGCAACTAGAGGATATCTCATTTAAATTCCTATAGTTCGGGGACTGTGTATCTTCCCATTGTTTTTTCAAAGTACATCGTATAATATCGATCAAAACAAGAAAAGAAGTTTATATATGTTATATATAAAAAATCAATAGTTTCGGAGTTATTAACAATTAAAAGTGAAAATTTCGTAATTTTTTGAAATTTCAAACATCGATAACTTTCTTGACCTAATCAATATTTTTTCAAACTCAAAAAAATATTCGAAAGCTAAAATCTAGGTCTATAATCTACAATTAATAGAAATATCAAAAAGTTTGCATAAGGCAGTTATTTAGAGCGATATACAAATCGAGTTTCGGCGCCCCCTTGTGTGCGCTGCAATATCTACGAGTGCATCAGTTAGCTAAATATGTTTAACCTAGAACAAGAAACAATTTTTCAAAACAAATCTTTTAAAGGAAAGAATCGTCGTTAAAACTGAACATGGTTGTAGATATATCGGGCTTTCAGAATCTGTGTTCTAAAGTAGAAAAAATAGGGTTGCATCTTTGAATATGCTAGCTTTATTTTAAATAGTTTTTTATTAACAAAAAAATACAAACTTTATAATACGAGTATTTAATTTATTTTTCTACATAAAGATATGTACTTGCGCTACCGGTTTTTGGTAGGTGCTCTTGTCCAAGTCTTGAAATTAATGCATGGTCGCTGCGATTAGACTCATATTTTTTCCCCGCACAGAATGCTTTGAGATTTAGGAAGAGGTGCAGTATGATAAATAGAGTATTGGCAATCTGACTTCAAGCTTCAGTTCATGATTTTGAACCATTACGACTTCTGCATCAGACTTGTTCGATTTCTCCTAGTTAAGAAGTTTGGTCCATTTCTGAATAGTGTCCCAACAAAATTTTCTTCTTTTCAAGTGCCTCGCTCCTTACCGTAACCATGATCTTTAATGCCTTCGAACATATTCTTGTAGAATTACCATAATATCAGAACTAGGGCCCGATTATTTGAACGCTGAATAACGTAATAATATCTTTATTTATATTTGAATAAGTGTTGATAAACAGTAGATATTTCATTTCGTGGTACTCACACACACCGATTTTATGCTATCCTCTTCTAATTGCATTATTTAAACTAGTATTATATGATTATCGGTACGTCAATTCTAGAATACATAAAAATATGAATTTATGGTTGCCTAAATTATTATTATTATTATTATTTTTCAATATGTAAACAATATCTAACAATATTTAGCAGTAAAAATAAGCTTTTAAATCCTCTTTTTGTTAATATTATTGCAAACTTCGTATTTATAGTAATTTTTATCTCCTGAAAACACTGAAAAGAGTCACGATAAGCAATTAAACTGAAAGAGAAGATAAGTAGACATATTTGTGTCTGCCAAACATCAAAAAAGTCTCTCCTCTATTAACAGCCTTCAAATAAATCTATTGTTTTTAAATCTATGAGGTATGATCGAAATTTCCTGCTCTACGCCTATTTCGGTGTTAATTCTCCCTTACCTGTCCACAATCTTGATCGTTGAGTGGTCTCAGACGTATAATGCTCATCTAAGCAACAAGCCTCTCCGAAAAGATTGACCGTATTATGAATTGATGCAAAGTAAATTAAATTCATTCATATATTTTTTTTTTAATATGAGAAAATTCAATTCTAAAGTAAAATTTTCCAATTACTAGCTATTTAGCAAAAAAAATTTTTTCTTCAGTATCAAAAATTCTCGTTGATTAATTTATAATATTTACGAAGGTGAACCCAATACTTAAAATTCCAGGTAGTATTTTAATAACCTTTTTCTCATAATTTTAGGTTCTTGTCCTGAAGTAGATCCGCCAGAAGGTCCCGGTGTATATTTAGCTGACACAGACAACTGTGCTGGGTATTACGCATGTTCTGGTGGTTACGCTTTCCACTTATACTGTGCTCAAGGTACTTATTGGGATCCCATCACAGATTATTGCGAGGTTGGGGCCGAGACAGCTCACTGTGGTAACAGACCTACTACACCTCATTGGTAGATGTAAATAAATAATATAATGCTTATTAAATATTAAGAAATGTAAATTATTTTTTTATACTCGTTTAATATATTTACAATAATTAATAATAAATTTGTTTATTTTGCCTATACAATGTGTTTTAAATTAGTAATGAATCTTCAGATCTTCTGAAAACTCTAAGAAACTGAATATTGTTGCGGGATAAAACCAGTTATTTCGAAATGTAATCTTGCTGAGTGTTTCAGAAACTCGTTGCGTCTTATTTTTATTCTGCGACGTTACAAAGTTTTCAAGTGTTTTTGTTTTCCATATATACAGATCGGAATACGAGCTATGATAAAATATATTTTTATCAAAGGTTTATCTTGTAAGGTCACTCTGCATAACTCAGGAATTTCCTATTAAAAATGAAACTGCAAAAATATCATATTCAAAAGTTTATACGCAACACAATATTAAAACTTTTATGGTGTAATTGGATAGGAAGACCTGGCATAAAGTCTTCTCGGCGGTAGATATAAATCTGGAATTTTTAAATGTGCTCAGTATTTTGCTGATATAGTGTTTGCTTTAAGTAACATTTGGTATTAATAAATCTTCAAGAATATTAAAAATGCTTGAAACCAAATCCAAATATGATAATAAAACAAATAACAAATTTTTTTAAGAAAAAGGATTTTATTTTCATGAAAGTCGTGCACTAGATGGTATAAAATAACTTTCTATATAAAAATATGAAAAAAAAGTATACGAAAAATAGTGATACACAATAGATTCATATTTCAGATTACTAGTTTTATAATTAAATTGAGTTACAAGGTCGTGGGCCCTTGCTTTGTATGAGTCTATTGCTTTGCAACAAACACTTAAGTCAGGCAACCTCTTTTATTATTTCGACAATGAACAGGGATTAGTTGGTGGAGTGGGGTTCTTTGTACATAAAAAACTCTCAGAAAATGTCAACACCATACACGCCATATCTACAAGAGTGATATACTTGATCCTCCGAAATTCGAGATACAGCTTAAAAATAGTGTAGGTCTACGCACCAACTTCGGATTATACGGCGGAAGTGGATATATTTTATGACGAGGTTACCGAGGCATTAAGGCAAAACCCTATACACCACACAATACTATGCGGCGATTTCAATGCTAAAATTGGAATAAAATCTGATCGATTTGATTACGTTCTTGGGAAATTTGGCAGACCGGGTAGGAACGAAAGAGGTAAAAATCTACTAAACTACTTTTTGGAAAACAACCTATACCAAATGAACAGCATCTTTTACAAAAAACCACAGAGGAGACGGATATGAAAGAGCCCGATGGCAAAACCCGAAATGAGATTGATTAAATAATAAGCGACAAGATACACATAATCGAGGACGTGACAGTGCTAAACAGCTTTACAACTGGAAGCGATCATAGACTGGTCAGAGCCATATTAGAGTTAAACATCAGAAAGGAACGAAGTAAAATCGTACAGAAAAGGAAAACAAAGAAGTGGACGCAACCTAGAAACGAACAAAAATTTTAGAAATACATAAATAACGCACTAAAAGAAGTAACAACAAATGACCTAGATCTCCTATATGATTCGATAACCCACACAATCGCAGAGGCCCAAATGATATGTTGCACACAAACTGAAAGAGAAGAAAAAATTCGACCCAAGACGAAACTTAAAAAAGGAAATAGAAGATCACTTTTAAGAGACGGTAATACAAGCCAACAAGAAATAAACCATGTGAATAAAGAAATATCCAAAGCTATTAGGAAATATATCAGAAAATACAAACGGGAAAAAATAACGCAAACTATAGAGGGGAAAAAAGCACTTCGACGAAGGCTAACACCAGGCAAAAAAGACATGATAAAATTAAAGGACAAAAATGGGCAAATAAAATCTAACAGAGAAGAAATATTAAACATCGTTGAAGAATTCTATGAGATATTGTACAAAAACCAATTAATACTTGAACCCGACGAACACGAAACATTAAGAATCACAAATCTGGGTTCCGAAGATATGGCCAAAATCTCAATTGAAGAAATTAACTATGCCGTGAAGAGAATGAAAAACAACAGAGCACCGGGAGACGACGGAATAGTAATAGAGTCCATAAAATGTGGGCGTTCTGTTCTTATAGAAAAAACTAAAAGATCATTCAATTTATGCCTTGAAAACCAAATTATTCCAGCCTAATGGAATAACTCTATTATGATCCTCATTCACAAAAAGGGCGACGAAACAAGCCTTGAGAACTATAGACTTGTCAACCTCCTGAGCCACCTATATAAATTTTACACTCGTATAATCACCAACAGACTAGAGAAGAAACTGGATCTTTACCAGCCTAGAGAACGAGCTGGGTTTCACCCGGGCTACGGGACAAATGACCATTTGCAATGTATCAAAATACTTATTGAAAAAACTCTAGAATACAACCGATCACTAAATCTTGTCTTTGTCGTCTTTCATAAGGTTTTCGATACCGTGGAATTAGTGTCAATTTTGAGAGCATTAAAATAATGCAGGATAGACCAAAGATATTGCAACATCATCTACAATATTTATAAAAACGCAACATCAACAATTGACTTACACACCATGACGAAGAAAATAAAAATAAGAAGAGGAATTCGATAGGGAGATACAATATCCCCGAAACTGTTTACGACAGTGCTAGAACATGCGTTTAAAGCTTTGGATTGGGAGGAGAAAGGCATTATTATAGATGGGGAAAGATGTACATAGTAGATCAGACGATCTACAAGAAGTCAGAGAAATGCTTGAAGAATTACAACAGGCAATACAAAGAGCAAATCTGAAGATAAATTATAGCAAAACAAAAATTATGACAAATTTAGTACCAAGTGAACCTATAAAATTAGAAAATGAAATCATCGAAATTACCGAGAAATATAACTACCTTGGTCACGAAGTTCGGATTGGCAGGGACAACCAGACATATGAGCTATCCAGACGAATAGCTTTGGGATGAGCTGCTTATGGAAAACTCAGGGATATATTCAAGACATGTATACCCATAAACCTGAAAGGGAAAGCCTTTAACCAACGTGTTCTCCCAGTTTTAACATACGGAGCGGAGACACTAACATCTGTTAAGAAACTGCAAATAACACAACGCAGAATGGGTACGAAACGAGGAAGTTAGGAGGAAAACGGGGGTAGATGATGTCATTGTGCGCATTGCAAAGTTAAAGTGGAGATGGGCCGGACATGTTGCTAGAATAAGGGACGACAGATGGACGAAAAGAGTTTTGGAATGGCGACCGAGAGAGGACAAACGCAGTCAGGGACGACCATCGACTAGATGGTCAGACGACCTCAAAAGAATAGCAACAAACTGGATCGCACTGGCTCAGAATAAAGAAGGACGGAAATCTCTTGAGGAGGCCTATGATCAGCAGTGGACAGAAATAAGCTGATGATGATGATGATGATGATTGCTTTTCTGCTACCAATTGTTAAATGTATTTTCATTTGAGAGCCACATGACAGTGAGGCTTAAAATGATGTACATTAATCCTTTTTTAATTATTCGTCATTAAATTAGAGAGCTCACGATTTTATAAACAAAATAAATTATCAAACTTGTAACCTAAAATATGAATCTATTGTTCCGGACTACCGGTATTTATACACAACTGATTTGCTTTAAAAGCTTTTATTAAAAACTCCAGTTCTGATCAAACAATTAAAGTTGCATAAGACGAACTCTCAAACTAAATTGTCCACGAAAGCCGATCTGGACCCTTTTGGATTTCTATACTGCAGGGTGTAATAAAAATAAGAAAAAAGGAGTAATCTGGTGATTTCTAGATCTTCTGCTATAGGCGTTCCATGTTCCCCATAATGATTTAGAATTTACTAAAAAGTTACAGACTTTTTTTCATTGACGTCTCATGAGGAAATTAATAAAAGATAAAATTAATTAAATAAATTATGAACTCGTAGACAATAATTATAAAACCATACAAACTAGAAACACAAACTAACTTTGTGAAATATATACTGCTATAAAGTCCATTACATTGCCCCCTTCCAAGTGCTGATCGTCCCGATCAACCTTCTTGATCTTGATAATAGGCCAATATGTCAAGATCCACAACTTCGCATGAGGGCTTTTTTAAATTCGGTACGATTGTACGGCCCTTCCCATGACTTCTGAAGCTTTGGTGAACGCACATTGGTTCTTTTAGGATTGTGCAACGAAACTTTTTCACCAACCATAAATCCACCAGTATTGGCTTTGAGGTCATAGCGGGTTGTCGTTCTGTCGCTTTCTATTGGTAGTCGTCTCTGTACCTCTCCGAGTATGACGTTCTTCTTTAGCAGTCTCTTTCGCGGTCGTGGTCCCTCTCGCCGTATCCTCTCGAGGATGATCTGTAGAACGTTCTCCTTCCGTAGCTCATTTCGCGATCAGGGTCCCTCTAGTTGCGTTCTTCACGGTCGCTGCGAGTAATCCATCTATCTCTTCCGTAATGGTCCTTTTTTCTATCGCCTCCACCAGCAGTAATTTCCGAGCGATCTCTGTAAAAGTGACCGTTGTATCAGCACTGGTAAGAACGCATTTATCTTTGCATCCAAAACAGGAAAGACTATTACTTAACCAGAGTTCTTTAAGTTCACCATAAGAAGCAAAGACTTTCTCCAAGTGGCTTCTCTTCGAACTTGATCACCTATATTAGCAATATGAAGTCGATAGCCATCAGAATCTCTGCCAGAAAGAGTACTGCAAGTACAGTGGCTTTGTGCATGCCCGTTTTGGTCACACTTCCAACAACGAATTTTATTTCTACTACGAAAGTTTGTGTTTTTGTTGTCATGTGCTTTTCGTTTGTTCAAAACTTCTTGCAACATCCTGATAAACCTCATGAAATTTTCACCGTTGGTCTTGCGACAATCTCGGGAAACGCTGACTTCTCTTAAACTGAAGGGTATAAGCAAGGGCCTTGGAAATTTTCTTCAGTCAGGTAATTTTTAGAGTTTGACTTGTTTCTGGGTCGCGTAAACCTCCGATAAAACTAGTTACTGCTAACTTGCTTTATTTCTTTCGGATATGTTGGGTAAGTTAACTTTATTAGCCTCATTATACCTGTCTCAAAAATTAATTAAATAAATTTTAAACTCGTAGATAATAAACCTAAAACCGTACAAACTAGAAACATAAACTAACACTATGAAGTGTATTTTGCTATAAAGTCCGTTACACTATTATATGTCACAATTTTTCGTATATTTCTTTATCATATTTTTATATAGGTTATTTTACACAGTTTAGTGCACCATTTTCATGAAAATAAAATCTTCCTCTTAAAAAAAAATTTAATTGCCATTCGACAGTTCATAGCCAGCTAAACTAAATCGTACGTTTAATAACACAAGTAGTGGTTTTTATTTGTAAAAAAAGGTAACCTTGAAATGGCCAATTTCAGATTCAAGTCGTTTCTACATAAAGAAACGGATGTCTCTTGTTATTAAACCCTTTGATTTCCAAGCATTATGCATTTTTTGTCAGACAAATGGAAGAAACCTTCAATCGACCTTTGGAGAAAAATAGCATATATATATCGTTAGACGGGGAATTTTCCCTACTTCCCATTTCTGTCATGCGGTAATCTATTTTTAAAAAAATTACTTTAAATGACCTTGAAATACGCATTCAAGTGTAGTTTCAAGGTCACAATACTGCGTTGTTATTGGGTTCAGGCGCGGATCCAAGGGGGGGGGGGCGGTGGGGGCGATCCCCCCCTCCCCAAAGAGCTTGGAGTTCAGGAAAATAAACTTGATTTTGCCTCTTATACTATAGTTTATTCAAGAACTAGGGAGAGTTTTTCATTTTTTCCCTTTTTTTTTCTGCGCAAACTACCTGTGTTCTTTAGTCCGGTGTCTTTGGAAAAACCTGTTAGACACATATATTTTTCATAGGAATGGGTTAGAAATTTTGTAATTAAAAATACTGGTCTATATTAATGGACCATTTGGGTTGGATAGCAATAGATATTTGGATGTGTGAAGTATTAAAAAGGATTTTAATCCTTGTCATGGGCGACGGAAGAAGGTTTATTTTATAACTAAGTATTTATGGCATAGAATATTATTTCGGTATAAACTTAAAATAAAAAGTTTTTATAATATTATTTTATTTCTTATGATTTTTTAATAATTCACATATATTAGAAAATATAGATAATTTTGACATATTTAACACAAATCACAACTGTAGTTTTATTATTTTTAATTTTGGCATAGAAACCGTTTTAGGCACATTCAGACTAAAACGTAGCCTTTTTCTCTCAAAAAATTCTAAGTTATAGTTTAAATACTTACAAAATACCCATTATCAAAAATACAAGAAGTTAAACATATAAATAAAAAAAATAAATTCGTCAATATAATATTAAAATTCTTTTGGGGCTATTGGTCATTTTATTATTAATTAAAAACATTTTTGGGATATTTGACATTCCAGTTTATTAATTTCTTAAACCATCTGCAGAATTACAATTAAACACTAAAAAGGGATTCAAATGTCAGAAAATTTAAATAATAGTGCTAACGCTGGTAAACATTACGTATCTTATTCGTCATCAAAGTCAGTGAAGCTATCTTCGCTCAAATTAATTATAATTGATTCCTCTCTCACCGATTATGAAATCGAGTTTCCACATTTTCTTTTATTCTTTTATTATATAGATTTTTCGCAATTATCTGCAGTAAATTTATTCAAAAAAATCTTTCAAAAGTTAAGTTAAATTATTAATTTTGTAAGTTGTGTTATTTCCAGCAACTCTACCTTTTATTTGAGAGAGATATTTCCTTCACCAACGGACATTTTCCGGACGATCTATAAGAACAGATTTCCTATCTGGTTTTTCCCAACAAAAATTAAGTTCTCTGAGCAATTTCTAGAGCTCAGTTTTTTTAATTTCAGGCAAATCCCGATCTTCATTGATTTTAGTTAGAATTTTGTCGACGGTTGAGATCTGCTTCTCATAATAAAATGTATGTACAACTTCTTTTATTACAGTTTACATCTCTTCTTCCAACGAAGTTTTTTGTTTGACTGTCATCGAATATAGATTAGAATTATTAACAATTCCAGTCGTTTTTTTCTCCGTCAGTGTTCGGTACATGATAGATTTTCGAACTCCTGTTATATTGGAACACATCTCAACAGAGCTTTTAAACATTATTATCTGGATATAAATATCTTAAGGCATCATAAACATTCATCGTAATAAGTTTTTCATTGAGGAAAAAATGCCCTCCATCTTTTTAGTATCTCACTAATATCAAATAATATATAAAAACAAGCATAAACAAAATAAATCACTAA
The DNA here is from genome assembly GCA_034092305.1 of Diaprepes abbreviatus. Lineage (NCBI taxonomy): Eukaryota > Metazoa > Arthropoda > Insecta > Coleoptera > Curculionidae > Diaprepes > Diaprepes abbreviatus. Next base: position 1,368,320 of record JASJET010000116.1, read on the forward strand.
GGACACACTGTAAGGTGTACTTTGCTCACTGACAGAAATTAAATTGAATTATCAGAAATTTTATTGTTGCAGTAAATTTATAAAAGCTTATAATATTTAAATATAATTAGATTTACGGCAGTTCTCAGTTACCGGGGGCACTGAAGTAGGTACGTTGGAGGTTTCGGTAACAGTTTTATTACTCTCTCTAGTTCTTGAATAGATTATAGGAATATGTATGCTTGCGATAGCTCCTCCCCTTCCCAAGGGCTTTGAGTTCAGGAACATAGAACCGATTCTGCCTTTTATATTAGGAATGTGCATGCTGTTGGCAATCCCCCTCCCCTCGTTGACAAGTTGTTATTTTTTGCGATAGCACCCCCCCCCCCCAGGAGCTTTGAACACAGGAAAATAGACCCGATTCTGCCTCTTATACGAGGAATGTGTATGTTGATCGCATCTCTTGTGATCGCCTCCCCCCTCTCCAAGAGCTTCAAATTCAAAAAAATAGCCCCGTTCCTGCCTTTTACACTAGAAATGGGAATGTTTCTGGTGTCCCCCCCCCCCCGGGGAGAACTTGCTTTCGCTTGCCATACTGTACTTTTGTGATATTACCGCCCCCCCCCCCCCCCCAAGGAGGGAGGCTGGATCCGTCCCTGATTGGGTTTATATATGTGTATTAAATTTTAGCTTGATCGAATAATTGGAAGTGAGCAAGTGGAAGTTAAAATTCGATTACTAGAGCTGATTGTCAGTCAAAAGCTCATAGGCCGTAGCCAGCTGTCAAACTAAATAAAATAAAGAAATTAAAAAATTTCAGTTTTCTCGGCTCCTACTGAAGTTACGATAGAAGTCATGGTACCAGCGAAGAGGGATCTTTGAACACTGCAACTTTGTTTCTCATGACTGTAACGTTTTTATTGAAATTACTTATTTACAACGTGTCTTTGAACGTTTGATGCATATATGTATCGTTTTTATTATCTGTCAAGTTTTATGGTACTTTAATATTCTTTTATTATTATGGACAGAGCAAGTTTGGAAATATCTGCATTACGTGGTGGGTGAGAATAAATATTCAATAATTTCCTGCAATTTTTATTTTAATTCAACTTCCGATTATATTTTTTACTCTTGAACAAACATCTATATTACTTGTATACTAAAATTCAATATTCATTTCATGTAATCCTCAAAGCGAATTAGACCAGGTAAACAGACAGTGTCGCAAGATAGAGTGTTTCGGAAGAATAAAATATTCATAAGCGTTAGAATTCTTATAATTTAAATGTTTCTACTGAAATAATGCCCAATAAAAATTACTGCACAACAATGACAATACAAAACGTTAGTCGCAATAGTATAAACAATTAAGTATAGCCACTATTAACTTCTTAAAGTGATAAAATGATCATGGAGAATGTTTAAACTAGTAAAAACAAGATACAAATGAATGATTTAAATATTACAAAATTGCTCAAAAAGAGTTGGCTCCACTCCCAAATGGATAATCGTTTAACCATTTTCAAAGCTCACTGTATGGCGTCTGTGAGCGAACACACGTCCACAGACCCCGTAGAGTGAGCTTTGAAAATGAATGGTGAATGTGATTTCATCAAAATTTCAGCTGTTTTACAGTTCTGAGAAGGACTCAGCACACACACGGGATATCCAAAAACCTTCGATCACACACACACACACACACACACACACACACACACATATATGTGCGCTCACGGGACCGACAGCACCGGAGTCGCAGGCGTCAGTTCGTTCGTAGACGCCATACAGTGAGCTTTGAAAATGGTGAATGAGATTTCACCGAAACGTCAGCTGCCTTACAGTCCTGAGAGGAACTCAGCACATACACGGGATGCCCGAAAACCTTCGATTACATATATACATATATATATATATATATATATATATATATATATAAATGGAAAAATGATTTTATTCTCCTTACGACTGTTAAAAAAGGGGACAGACAGTATATTTTCTGCGAATTCCACTCTGGTTTCGACCACCTAATGATCTCATCAGTGGAGCTATAACAAACCGAAAGCAAAATGCACAGAAAACAACTGTCTACTTAAAATCCTCATATCGTAAAATATCGGCAGGATATTACCCGCAGAACTTGATGCCGGACTGTTATCTTAAACAGTACAAACGAACATCTGAGTATACCCCGCATCAGTACAAAAATATTATATAGGTAAGTAGCGGCTCTACCATGCTTACCGGGTCAGCAATAGTATGGGTAGGATATAAGAAAAGGAGCGACACTGCTTGTGCTTGATGACAAAATTCCATATATTCACAAACATAACACTAAATCAGGAAGGAGCGACTCAGCAGATGGTTCCTAGTAGTCGAATGTTCTAAAAAACTCAAAAAATACAACTTTGTGACACTGTGTTGTTAAATTATTTTTTGAATTGTACTGCTAAAGTTTTAAAGATCATTCTCTAGCAAAAATTATTTTTCCGATGTATTGTAAATAAGTCCCTGTAAGTACAACTATAGCTTACGCTAAGCTTGAGTTTCGGTAAGAATAATGAAGCTTCAAAAAAAATTAGTAACTTCGTTACATTACTACTCCTCGAAGTTAAATACAAAACAGGTGTAAATTTCCAAATATATTTTTATATAAAAATTTTCAATTTAAATAAGTATATAAAATTTTTTTAAAACAAATTGGACCGACTTCTAAAAGTGCGCTAAAAAGTAAAAAATAACTTTAAATTTTTATATGAGATAGAAATTTTTGAATTCGGCGCCAAACTAATACCTGACAAAATGTGATTGTAATTGCTTTCTTACCATAATTTGTATATATGAGTAGTTATTTATTTCATTTAGAAATAATTTGGCGCGGACTTCAAAAATTTTAATTTCATATAAAAATTTATAGTTATTTTTTACTTTTTAGCGCACTTTTAGAAGTCGGTTCAATTTTTTTTATAAAAATTTTGTTTTTAGTTTTGAATTCATGATGATATCCATAAATTATTTGAACTAAGTACCAATCGAGATTAGTGTACCTCGCAATGATTCCAAGGTGGCAAAAAAGTACCTTTTTTTATCCAAAGTTTTAAATCACCCAAAAATGAACCACTAAATATTCTTTGATTCTTAGAGTTCTCCAAATACTAGTGAACTTGTGTCAAATAAATATTTAGTCTGTCATAGTAAATCCACTATCTTAAAATTTAAATTAATTTTACACTGGTATATAGGCCCCAAAACCTTCCAATATCGGTATTTAAAGAACTTGAGACGTAGATTTCTTAGCCCGATATATATGTTATACTGCATATTGAGTTTGGATACGCCCCAAGAACTCCGCAATATCAATTTTAGACAAAATCGGAAAATGTGAAATTTTCAGTCCCTCATATTGTATCTTATCAACCTAATAGTTGTAAAAAATTAACTTCATATTCGTAATACACGACCCCGAAAATCCCCTAATACCAAATCTGAAAAAATGCGAATAAGGTAAAATTTTCAACCCACCTTATGGAATTAAAAAAAAAAATTTTAACGTCTTAATCTAATTTAAATCTAATCCCTTTAAAGCCCTCTAGCACCAATTTTGGATTAAATTCGGAAACCTAAAATTTCTAGACAGTCGTATTGCATCTGACATATTAGATTTTCTTAAAATAATTTTATATTCGCTATTTACATCCTCAAAAACGATTTAGTCCCACCTGTGAGCAAAATGGAAAAATGTTAAATTTTTAGTCCGCTATATTGAATTCGCCATATTGAATTCGGAAAAAAATACTTTTAAATTCATAATTTACATCCTGAAGAATCCCTTATATCAGTTTTGGAGAATATCGAAAAATGTAAAATCTTTAGGACGCCATATTGAATTCACCAGATTGTTTTTCAAAAAATATTTTGTATTCGTAATTAACACTAACAAAAATCCCCCCATACTGATTTTAGACAAAATCGAGAAATGTAGAATCTTTAATCAGCCCTATTTAATTTTTTAAAAAATAATTTCAGATTCGTAATGTGCGATCCCAAAAATTTCTCTATTTCAATTTTGAAAAAATCGGACAAAAATAATTTTTTTCGTCCGCCATATTAAATTTTCTGGAAATATTTTGGATTCGTTATGTGTGACCTCGAAAACTCACTCACACTAATTTTGAAGAACATCGGACAAAATTAAAATTTTTGTCCGCCACATTGGATCCGCCATATTGAACTTTTAAAAATAATTTCAGATTCGTTGTGTACGACCCCGAAAATTCCCCCATGTCAATTTTGGAGAAAATCGGACAAAATTAATTTTTTTGGCCGCCATATTGTCAGCGCCATCTTGGATATTACTGCACAAATTTCATCAAAAAAAAATATGAGACCACCGCAGTAAATTCTTGAAAATAACGTAAAAAATTTCGTTCACATCAGTGCCGCCGTTCCGGAGTAATCGGTGTTCATACATAAGAAAAAACATACGTAGTTGACGAATTGAGAACCTCCTTCTTTTAGAAGTCGGTTAATAATTTAATAGTAAATTCAGATATTCTTACCAAAAAATTTTGACTTTAACCAGATGTTTTGTTTTAATTTAAATAGCAAACAATCTTTTCCACTTTTATTTCACTTAGAAAATTAATTTGTTATATCCGGTATCCTTGATTTTATCTCATTGTGTTTTTTATTTACTAAACTTCATTTTTTCACTTAGAAAATTAATATGTTACATCCGGCATCCTTGAGTTTATCTGATTGTTTTTTTTTTAAATTTACAAAACTTCATTTTTAGGCAAAAATTTATGCTATATCCTGTCTTCCACGAATCCTCTAATTGAGAGATTTTTTAAAATTTAAATATAATCTTAAATCTTATCTAATATATTTAAGTACGCATAGTGTTTACTATATAACTATTATAAATCACACTATTCTTTACTTTCTGACTTTAAAATAGTTTTCTTTGAAGAAAAGTTTCCTCATATCTGCTAAAAATGGTTTCAAAATTTCTACTGAGTTGTCTAGTTCTTGGCTTGGTTTTATGCCTTTCTTCTGCCGAGCCAGATGGTAAGTACCTTCTAATCTGCCTGATAAGTTTACCAATTAATTTCTAATTTAAATAAAATGTTGGTGAAACTGAAACAATACAGCGTTATTTTAAAACATCAACAATTTTTCTAAATTTTATCTAAAATTGATTTTTTATACATCCATGTGTCAATTAAGATTTTGATTAAAACAATTACAGTAATTTATTTCAAAGGGTTGCTCTACCTCTAAATAGGCACTGGTCGAAAGAAAACTGAGTAAATGCTGATGACAAGTTTCAAACTAGGGGTATAAATAGACAGTTTCCGGTAAGTACCTCTTAATTTCAAGGGAGCATACAGGGGAGGTTAAAATAACCCTACTTTGTTATAGAAAAAAATTCTATAAAGCCCCTTAAGGTAAATACAGAGCCCTAAAAGGGTACCCAGCGATTTACCTTATCCGTGCTAAGTTTTGAATCGACTTTAATGAAATTTTAATATTTGATAGAGGCCATAAAGGCTCATTAAAGGTTACTACAGTAGATGTTTTAGATCATCAGAGAAGTCAGGAACAACCACATTCGTCGGGTCCAGTTTTTGACAGGTGTCATTTAACAGAGCTGAAAACTGATTTTTTAAATACTTTGGTCATTTATCTTCAAAAAAGGTACTCTTAATTTTTTTCGATAAAACTGGTGGTTTTCGAGATAAATCGGCTTTTATACGGAACATTCAAAAGTTACTAATGCTAAACACTAACAGATAAAAATCAGGTTTTTATGAATAAAAATTAATATCTACATAATGAATTACTGTTGACGGAATTTGTCAAAACCTCTGACATATTGGTCAGTTTTGATGTAGAATCCCTGTACACAAATATTCCTATAGATGATTCAGTTTCCATAGTATCTGACATATTACGAAACAACAACATGGACTCCACCCTACTAGAATTAATTAAAGCATATCTGATTTACACTTATTTTACTTGTCAAGGAACTTTCTACAAGAAGACTTCGGGAGCGGCTATGGGATCTCCGCTATAACCTGTGGTAGCTGAAATTTTCATGAAAGCTTACAAAGAAAACGCCTCGTCTTCTGCTTCTCTAAAACCCAAATTTTGGTGCAGATATGTAGATGATACATTCGTAGTTTGGCCGCATGGCGCAACTCCATAATTTCCTGGATCATCTAAATCAACAACACCCTAGCATAACATTCACTATGGAAACTGAATCAAATGGGCACCATTTGATTCAATTTCCCTTTCTTGATGTACTAGTACAAAGGAAAGAGAATGGCAAATTACGACATTCTATGTACAGAAAACCAACACATACAAATGATCCTTCTCAAAAACAATTCGTCATAAACTCTTTGGTACATAAAGCATTTTCGATATGTGACGAACAATCACTGAAATCAGAAACAGAAAAACTGACTAATACTTCGAGAGACAACGGATATTGCGCTGAAAATATTAGACGTATTAATAAATATAAAAACCCAACTCCTCAACAAAATGTCATAAATAAACCTCATATGGACAGTGTTGTCTTACTTTACATACACGGAACCACCTACAAGATTGCCAGATTGCTCCGCAAATCAAACATAAGGACAATTTTCAACACATGTACGAAAATTGGACAATGTTTGAAGTCTCCAAAGGACGCGATTCCATTTCAAATAGAAGGTGTTTACAAGATACCTTGCTCTTGTGGTGAAGTGTATGTAGGTGAAAGAGGGCAGTCTATATCCATTAGGCTTAAGGAACATGAAAGATGTATAAAAAAGAAACAAATTGTACAATTTGCAGTAGCTGAACACCAGCATTGCTCAGGTCACACTTTTATTGTAAAATAAACTCAGTGCCTGGTTTCTTTAAAGGTAAAATTAGAGAATCAATCGGAATTTGTAAATATCCAAATAATATTAATAGAGATGCGGGTTACAGTCTACATCACACGTGGAAATAGATTGTAACGCTGGCTCACGGTTCGCTGAGCACCAGTAGGGTGTAAATACCGGACTGTGGCTCCTCGATAGCCATTCCGTGTTCTAATATCGTGGAGTAAAGTTCCCTGAAGATGTCTCGTGCAATTGTAGGCGAAATGTCGGATAACAATTCCAATTTGACACGGTCTAAATCCAAGAACCATTATTTTCAACTTGATCAAAGCCGTGAAAGCTTTCGTTCTTTAATATTTAAATTCAGTTTAGCTTTTTTTAAAATTCACCTTAAAAACTGATGTTAATTTTAAAGTATATTTGACGAAATCTTAAGTTTCAGAATTTTTTGGTTTAAAAAATGTCGACTTCGATGCCAGGCTGAAAAATATCACCAGTCAAACGACATAAATCAAAATTTCAGTAAGGATTAAAGAAATCTATTTGCTGTATTTAATTAGTTATAGAATATATACAAACATATCCTACCGACATACCTGGAATTTATATTTTATACAGCATTGGTTTCTTGCGAATGTTGCTCTCGGTTCGATACGGTTCCACTGATGAGATCATAAAGTGGTCGATTCGTATATGGAGAGAGGACCAGAGATGTATTTGTGGGAGACAAGCTATTTGTATACATTTTTACCTTTTCTCTGCTTGAAACGATAATACATATAAACAATTATTTAAATACGGCAGATAGATTTCTTTATCTCTTACTGAAATTTAGATTTTTAAAAATTTCGCACTACTCCAGTAATTGTATAGATGTCATTTGACTAGCGATATTTTTCAGTCTGGCATCGATATCGGCAGGTTTTTAATATCTTACCGACATACTTCGAAATTTATATTTTATATAGCAGTTGTTTCCTTCCACCAATTTTTGTCGATTAATTTATGATATTCAAGATGGTGAACTTAAAATAATATACTAAAAATTTACAGGTAGCATTTTAATGTGCTTTTACCTTTTTCTTATAATTTTAGGCTCTTGCCCTGATGTCGATCCGCCAGAAGGTCCCGGTGTATATTTAGCTGACAAAGACAACTGTGCTGGATATTACGCATGTTCTGGCGGTTATGCTTTCCACATGTACTGTGCTCAAGGTACCTATTGGGATCCCATCACCGATTATTGTGAAATTGGGGCTGAGACAGCTCATTGTGGATCCAGACCTACCACACCCCATTGGTAGATGTTAATAAAGATAATGTTTAATAGGTATTATGCATTTTATATTATTGTTTTATGCCAATTTAATATATCTTTAGTAACAATCAACTTGTTTTTTTTTAAGAAATCATTTATTATTCATATAAAATGTTTCCCAAATAGATGATGGATTTCTATGGATTTTGGTATCTTCTTTGTTCGGTATTTTCGTTATAGAGTTGTATATTTTTCGATTAATAGTTTTCTGTATTTATAAACTTAACTATAACCAGAAGGCCTACAACGCCTACGATATGAAAAACCTATTTATTTTGTTAGTGGACCCTCTTCGAGAATTTTGAAAATTATACCAAATAAATTTTAAATATTTTCGGAAAATATGTAAATAAAAATAGCTTTCTTTTTAATTTCAAATGCTTATAGAATCGCGAGTTTTCGAGCTTTTTGGATAGGCCAAAGAAGGAATTAAGTAAAATATTTTTATTTTTTCTTATATTAGCATTGCAATTCTACAAAATACAAATTCATCATTTTTGGGCTTTTTTCAAGGTCAAAAGGTCATGTTTTCGCCCATTCGTTTCCTAGGCGTGAACAAAGTAATCCCTGAAATCTTTCAACCACAGTCTATTATTTCAGATAATTTTCTAAAGGGTTTTCAATAAGGGAGGGTTGATGTTGGCATCCTGTGGAGGTCATGTTGTTTAGGTGGCTGTTGTCTATTATTCTGTTACAGATGCCAAATCACCAGGACAAGTTACACTATTGAGCAGCACGTCTAAGTCGATTTTCCAACGTTTGGTCGCCAAATTCGAGACGACAGATTCGGTATATTATCAGCTAACATTCGTTCGTCAAAAGACTGCTAAATCAGCTGAGAACTTTGCCGCGGTTCGTGAAAGTGTGTAGGAGAATCCGAGGCAGTCAATTCGCAGACTACAACTATGCTAACTGATTTCTTTTGGCTTAAATTGAACGATATGGAGGTAAACGATATGTGGTTCCAGCAGGATGGCGTTACGTATCACACAGCAGACGCAACGATAAATACTCTGCACGAACGATTTGAGAGTATGGTTATCTCTCGCCGAGGTGACGTGAATTGACCACCAAGATCGTGCGATTTGACTCCGCTACACTTTTTTTTGTAGGGTTTCCTGAAGTTGTAGGTCTATGCAACGAGCTATGTCCTTAAAGTCAATATAACCAATGCCATCGCTTAAATTCAGCCGGATCTATGCAGCAGAATCATTGGAAATTGGACCATTCGGATCCGTGTCACCGTGAGAAGCCACGTCAGATATTTGAACGATGTTATATTCCAAACATAATGGCATATAGGGGTCTTTCAAATAAAATAGAATTTCGTTAATACCTCATACGTAGGTTGTTTTATTCCATTTCAACATCGACCGGCCCTTATTGAAAAACCCTTTACTAGAGGGATATTTTGTGATTTCTCAATAATTCACGGTGACAATACTCTATACGGTGGCTGTAACTCAGGCGTCGATCGGCGGTTATGTCTACAACAGGTGTCATTTTTGCATGCGACAGTACGCTAAACGGCTGCGGCAGCATCGGCGCACTATGGACACTATTGCCCTCTGTATCACCAGAGCATGCCCTCAGGGGAGGAATAGCCGCTCCACTTATGTGGAGCTTAATTACAGATCGACTCCTCTGTGATCCGACTGACCTCGACATATCTTGTCAGAGTCATGCTGATGACGTGATTGTGATCACAAGAGTCAAATTCGAAAACACCCTCTGTGACGTCGTTCAAAGAGAGCTTGAATACACCAGGTAATAGTGCAAGATGATGGGACTAAACATCAACCCCTCCAAAACTACCCCAGTAGCTTTCACAAGGAAAATACACCTCAATCGGAAAACCATTAAAATGGATGGGAATGTTAATGAGTGGAAATTAGAGGTTAAATATCTAAGACTGACCCTAGATAACAAACTCCTCTGGACCAAAGCACGAAAAAGAAGTAATCAACAAGGCTACAAAAGCCTTGATGGTCTGTAAAAACTTTGCGGGAAAAAGATGGGTTACGAGCCTAAAAATCCAGCAGTGGAAGTGAGACTAATCATCACATATGAGGCAGTGATCTGGAGCAAAAAAACTAGTCTGACTAATACGAGAGATAACATCTCAAAAGTTCAAAGACTGGCTTGTGCATGTATAACCCGGGCAATTGAAACTTGCCCAATGGCCGCCATGGAAGTAATCCTAAATCTCACACCTCTACATATACCTCTAGAGAATATGGCAAAGAGGGCAATTTATAGGATGATGACAGATGAGGCCATAAAATGAAGGTCCAATCTCTTATCCAGAAATCAACAAATCTGGGACATGCCCCAAGACGAAATAAAAAAGAAATTCAACTTTGTGAAAAACTTTAGCACAAAGTTGAGTAGCGAAACCAAATGGGACAGAAACACCGTTGAAAAACTCAGCAAGAAATCCATTTTATTGTATACAGATAGCTCCAAAACAACGGAGGGAACTGGAATAGGAGTATATGTACCTGGTATCACACACTATGAAAGCTTGGCTAAGTGACCGAGCATTTTTCAGACAGAGATGCATGCCATTAAGATATGTATTTAGTTAAGCAAGAAAAAGAACTATCAGTGCGCTGAACTCTCAAATTATCAGCTCCAAAATGGTCTGGCAATGCTTAGAAGAACTAAATGGTTTGAGTAAGAATAATAAAATCACCCTCACCGAGGCATACAGGGATAGAGGGGAATGAAATAATAGACAGGCTCGCGAGGAAAGAGCCTGACACACCATTTCTGCTGCCAGAGCCATTCTTTGGAATCAGTAGCAGCGTAATGGTGGAAGAATTAAAGATAAAAAAAGAAAGCAGGAGATTCAATTATTGAACGGAGCTGCAAAGACTGAGATAAGCGAAGATGGTTCTTAGAAATTACGACCAGAAGAGATACCAAGAATGCATAAGCTTAAGTAAAAAGCAACTATGAGTTCTGACATGGGGCTTAGCGGGACTTTGCAAACTGAAGGGACATCTCCAGAAACTCAGACTGGTAGAAAGAGAAGAGTGCAAATTCTGTGAGAAAGAGGAAGAAACTTCTATTTATATCCTTTCAGAGTGCAGTGTTCTAGAAAACCCTGGGATGAGGTTCTTGGGAACACACCAAATCGAAGTTGGGGAGCTATTTACCTTGAAGCCGTCCAAAAATCCTAAAGTTCCGGAGAGAAATAGGACTGGTGGACTTGCTCTAGCCGATAAGGCAACTCTTACGACTTGGCAGCAGTAAGGGGGCACAATAGATCTACCAGGTCGCAGTGTACAGACCTTAACTCTAAGCACATACATAACCCCACATATCAACAAGCAAAACTATTTAACGGACTACAATATTTTAAACACTTTTTTCTCGTAAAAATTACATTTTTTCTATGTATAGTAAATAAGTTAAGTCTCGACTAGGACAATTATATCTGAAGCGAAGCTGTAGGAATCTTTGGTCTCGGTAAGCATACTCATGCCCTAAAAAATAGCAATTTCTTTACATTACTGCTCCTTGAAGTTGAAATATAAAAGAGGTGTTCATTTTTAAAAAATTTTTATCTATTTTTCTAAACCATAGTTTAAATAATTTAATTGCAAATTCAGATTTTCTCACAAAAATATTTCTACCAGTAATAAAATTTTGACTTTTTCAAGATGCCTTATCCCAATTTAAATAGCAAACACTTTTTTTCCATTTTTATTTCATTATTTTTTAGAAAATTGTTTTTTTTTTTTATATTTGGTATCCGTTATTTTATCTGATTATGTCTTTTTTTGTATTCATAAAACTTAATTTTTTAGCAAAAATTTATGCTATTTCCTCTATTCCATGAATCCTCTAATCAAGAGAATGTTTTTTTAATTATAATATTATCTTAAATCTTATCTAAAAAATTAAAGTACGCATAATGTTTATTATATAAGGATAACAAATTACGCCATTATTCGCATTTTGAAATTAGTCAATTTATTTGACTTAAAAATAATTTTCTTTGAAGAACAAGTTGCTTTATATTTTCCAAAAATGGTTCCAAAATTCCTTCTAAGTTGTTTAGTTATTGGCTTTGTTTTATGTTTTGCTTTTGCCGTACCAGATGGTGAGTACTTTCTAATCTGTCTTCTATATATAAAACTTAATCTTTAACTTAAATAAAGAGCTGGTGAAACTGAAAAAACACAATGTTATTTTAAGATGTCGACTATTTTTTTCATAGCATCATTTAATATCATACAGAAAAAATACCAAAGAAAAGAAAAAATCATTATCCAATCGTAATGTGTGTTCGACACGTACTTGGCTATTTTTTATCTTTAGTTTGCTTAAATAAATACTTATTTGATGGTGCATATCAAGGCCATGTTGATATTAATAGTCGTATTTTCCGTGTGTAAATTCGATTAACTTTACCTGCTTATATATCAAAACTCAGTTAAACTTTCTTTACAATTTACCTTAAAAAGTTTTGTTAACTATTGAACTAATGGAAAAACGTAAAATCTGTAAAAACCAGGGAGACGTCAATAACTACCGAAACTATCAGAGAAAAGTTCGAAACGAAGTAAGGGTGGCTAAGGAAAAATGGTTAACAGAACAGTGCATGGAAGCTGAAAATCTACACAACCTGGGTGACAGCTTCCATCTCCACAAAAAGGTAAAAGAAATAGCTGGACTCTATAGGAAAAAACCGATAAGCTATATTAAAAACGATCTTGATGAAATCATATTAGAACCCGAGAGAATATTAGAAACTTGGAAAACCTATGCAACCAGTCTCTTTAGCGACGACAGGCCCCAGGATCCACCAAATATAGATAACAACTCACTGTCTGGACCGAGTATATTGGAAAGTGAGATTGTTCACGCTATGAAACTATCGAAAAACAATAAAGCCCCTGGGCCAGATAATATGTACTCCGAGACTTTCAATTTGATAAGTGAAGATAACTTAAAAATACTGGTAAGGCTTTTCAACCAGATCTACGATACTGGAATATTTCCTGAGGACTGGCTCCGCTCTACATTTATCACACTGCCAAAATCAGCTAATGCACGAGCATGTAAGGACCACCGTCTTATTAGCCTAATGAGCCACTTTTTAAAGCTCTTTCTGAGAATCTTGCACACTAGACTATACAGAAGATGCGAAGAGGCTAGTGGACTTAGTCAATTTGGTTTTAAAAATGGATTTGGAACCAGGGAGGCCGTTTTCAGCCTTTGTATGTTGGTGCAAAACTGCCTCGATCAACAGAAAAACGTTTTCATATGCTTCATAGACTATGAAAAAGCTTTTGATAATGTGAAACATGAGCTTTTAATAACATGCCTTCAAGATCTGGGCCTGGATGATAAAGACATTAGACTTATTGCCAATCTATACTGGAATCAGACAGGGGAAATGCGAATTAACAATTTAACAACAGAAGAGTTCGAGATAAGGAAGGGTGTTAGACAGGGTTGTATTTTGTCACCAATGTTGTTTAATATGTATGTGGAAAGAGCATTCGTTGAGGCGGTCTCGAATAGCTCTATAGGAATTAAAGTTAACGGCATTCCCATCAATAACATACGCTATGCAGATGATACTGCAATCATAGCAGATAATGCAAATGATATGCAAACGCTATTGGATGCTGTTAACGAGGCAAGCAAGCGAATCGGGCTAAAAATTAATATCAGCAAGACAAAATTTATGGTTGTGGCTAAAGATAACATACCTAACATCAACCTGAACATCGAGGGACGGACCATTGATCAAGTAACCAAATTTAAGTACTTAGGTTGCCTCGTAAACGATAAGTGGGACCCGGAGCTCGAAATTAGGAGTAAAATAGAACAAGCCAGAACCACCTTTCTGAAACTTAAAAGGTTCTTGACCAACAAAGACCTGAGATTTGAACTAAGATATAGGATGGTCAAATGTTATGTTTGGTCCGTTCTTCTGTACGGTGTGGAAACATGGACTCTCAAATCAACAACCATAAATAAAATTGAAGCGTTCGAAATGTGGACGCTAAGGCGAATGCTTAGAATTCCCTGGACCGCCCACATAAGAAATGAGGAGGTGCTTCAAATCGCCAACCTAGAAGATCGCGAACTGTTTGAAAACATTAAAACGAGAAAAGTCTCCTACCTTGGCCACATTTTGCGTGGAGAACGCTATTATTTCCAGCGTCTTGTGCTGGAAGGGAAGATCGAAGGAGGAAAGAGAGGATTGGGTAGAAAAAAACTGTCCTGGCTCCGGAACATCCGCCAGTGGACGGGAATGCACGATTTCCAGACACTCCAGAGTGCTGCTATTGATAGAATTATATGATGGGAAGAAGTCGGAGGACGCCTACGCAGGAATCTGCACGGCACTTTGAGAAGAAGAACTATTTTTGTTAGATTTATTGTTGATCTATAACCGTAAAAATAATTCGCCAGAATACATCCACTGATGTGAACGTTATCATCTTCTCTTGTTTGTTTAGGCTTGATTCCCACTATATAGGGCGATTCTCCGGGAACTTTATCGATCGATTGTAGGAAAACCTTCATTAGGAAGAATCTGAAAATTTGCCAGTGAACTAACGTGCATGGGAGGGGGGGGGGGGGGTGCCGGCTAAAATATTTTCAAGATGGCGGCACTTCTATTTATACCGGAAGTAGATGTCAACTTGCTTATTTTAAATGGAACACCCTATATATTATTGCATTGCAGCCTCGTTATTTGAACTTGCCTAAATGCTTCCGGTAACAAAACTATATCTCCGAAATATCTCTATCTCAGTCTGTTGAGTGCTGGGCACCCTCTGAGAACATGGTCAACAGTTTCATCCTCCTCCAAACACCATCTGCATGTCGGGTCGCCCTCGACACCGATTCTATGAAGATGGCCCCGGAGGTGACAATGTCCTGTCAACAATCTCACCACAATTCGCAGCTCTTTCCTTCCCAAGGAGAGAAGCTCCTTAGTACGCCATGCGCTAGGCCCCGTTATATATTTCTTAGCACACCTCATTTCAGGAGCTCCCCTGCATGATTCAATAAATTTGCTTTCCAGCAACGATTTCAATTCCCTTTTGCCAATAGCAATTGGCAATTGGTTGGGGTACATACGGTTCGATCGCCGAACCCAACTTTGCCAGACGGTCTGCTTCCTCATTCTCGCGTATGCCCGAGTGACCCGGAACCCATACGAGCCTGACTGTGCAGTCTTTCCATATCATACCATTTAGTACATCCTTGCACTCAGACACCAGTCGCGAAGTCACGACACTTGACTTCAGTGCCAATATCGCAGCCTTACTGTCTGAGCATATGTTTATTACTCACAGAGATGGGCACACTGCAGAATAGCATAAATTTCCGCTGTGAAAATTGTCGCACATTGTCCGAGAGCGTAGTACTCTCTGACTCCTGTAGTCCTGCCGAATACTCCGGCTCCAGCTCTTTCATCTTGTCGAGATCCATCAGTATACCACCAGGATCCATTTTTCGAAAGATTTTGTTCTCCCTCCCAATCCTCTGTACTTGGCATAAGTATCTCCAGGGAGAGGTTGGGTTTTAAAAACGGCGTCATGTAGTCTGTCCGCATGGGGAGTGATGGACACCTCCCCACCGCTCTTTCCCAGACATCTGAGTCACCGCCTGTTTCAATTCCAAGATGTCCCAGACAACTGAGACGATAAACCTCAGGGCCTCGTTCTCTATGTATAAGTGAAGAGGAGGCATGTTCACCAGGACTTCCAGAGCCCTGGTGAGAGCAGTCCTCATCGCACTCAATATTCCCACACAAGCCATTTTCTGAACTTTGTCAAGTTGAAGAATGTGTATGCGCTTTGTTGTACTACGCCACCATACAATAGCGACGTACGTTATGAGGCGGATCACCATAGTGTATATCCAAAATAGCACTTTAGGTGTCAGTCCCCATGGCTCATTTACAAGCCCAGAAAGCCCATATGGCTTTCTTGGTTCGAGCCTCAATATGATCATTATAATTTTATTATATTAAGCATTAAAATTAAGGGTAACTTTGTATAAAGTTGTCTATTCGAAAAATTTATAGTTTTCAGAATATTGGCAATTTAACATTTTTCTATTGTAAAAATGCTATACGGCTTTTAAGTTTTGTTAGTTGGCCAGGATGGCGAGGCGTGGCTCAAAATAAAACAATCAAATCCTACAGAATTGTCACTATTTCTTTCCATTTGACATTCATTAATAATTATCATGCCGGGGCGATTAAATTACACGCATGAAGATTACTTAAACTTATTTATTATTTATGGAGAATGGAATAGAGTTATTTCAAGAACATGTGGTACATTCGCTATCCCATATCCGAAGAAACAGAAACCAACACCACCAACTATTAAAAATATTATAGAATTTTGGATCCATGAAAGCAAAAAGAAATAGAAATAAACCAGTTTGTTATATATGTAATTCTCCTTTTAGGCAGAGAATATGAAAAATATAAGTAAAGGGTGTTTTTTATAGAGGTATAGAACTTTTAAATGGAATAAAACAAAAATGAATTTTTTAAATTGACATGAAATTTACTTTATTCGAAAGATAACCTTCTGGCATTATAATTTAAATATGACTTCTGGCATATGACCGCCACGGCTGGCTCGGACGGTCCAATTTTCGATGACTTTTTCCAACATTTGTGGCCGTATATCGGCAATAACGCGGCGAATGTTGTCCTCCAAATGATCAATCGTTTCGGGCTTATCGGCGTAGACTAGCGACTTCACATATCCCCACAGAAGATAGTCTAGCGGCGTTAAGTCGCACGATCTTGGAGGCCAATTTACGGGCCCGAAACGTGAAACTATGCGGTTACCAAACGTTTCGTTCAATAAATTAATTGTGGCACGAGCTGAGTGACATGTTGCGCCGTCTTGTTGAAACCACAGCTCCTGCACATCATGGTTGTTCAATTGATGAACGAAAAAGTCAGTAATCATGGCTCTATAGCGGTCACCATTGACTGTGACGTTCTGACCAGTATCGTGTTTAAAGAAGTACGGACCAATGATTCCACCAGGCCATAAAGCACACCAAACAGTCAATTTTTCTGGATGTAACGGTGTCTCAACATACACTTGAGGATTATCATCACTCCAAATACGGTAGTTTTGTTTACTAACGTATCCATTCAAACAAAAGTGAGCTTCATCGCTAAACAAAATTCGCTTATGAAAATCGGGATCAACGGCAATCTTGTTTTGGGCCCATTCACCGAATCTACGCCTTGCTAGGTGATCGTGTGGCTTCAATTCTTGCACGAGTTGGATTTTGTAAGCACGCAAATCCAGATCTTTCCGAAAAATCTTCCATAAAGTAAATGGACACATATCCAATTCCTGTGCACAATGGCGGATAGACTGATTCGGGTCTTCCTCTACGGTACGCTCTACAGCAGCAATGACTTCTTCTGTACGCACTGTACGACGTCTCTGTGGATGCGTATTATCATTTAGAGTAAACGTGGTGCGAAAACGTTCCATAGTTAATCGAATTAATTGCTCTGATGGATGATTATGTTGACCGTAAAATGGACGTAGTTCGTGATACGTATTTCGAACTTGACAGCTGACAAAATGGCCTCCAGTTAAAAAAATTGTTGCCAACTTAAAGTTTTATACCTCTATAAAAAACACTCTGCAAATATCGCTCTGGTCCTCTCTCCATATGCGTCAGTGGAGCCGTATCGGTCCAGACAAACTAAAAATTTACACGAAGTATTTTAATATGATTTTACCTTTATTTATAATTTTAGGTTCTTGTCCTGAAGTAGATCCGCCATCAGGTCCCGCTGTATATTTAGCTGACAAAGACAACTGTGCTGGATATTACGAATGTTCTGGCGGTTATGCCTGGCACATGTACTGTGCCAGAGGTACCTATTGGGATCCCACCACAGAATATTGCGAAGTTGGGGCGCAGACAGCTAACTGTGGTACGAGACCTACTACACCTAAATAAAATGTTTATCTGGTATTAAGCATTATTGTTTATGTTACTTTAATATATTCGTAGTAAGTACGAACCAATGTGTTTATTTTAAGAAACTATTTCATATACAATACTTTCCAAATTGGTGATGGATGTATGACGCTTTCGGCATCTTCTTCATATATATATATATATATATATATATATATATATATATATATATATATATATCTAAACTTTAAGGGTTTTTAAATAATTCACACCATTTTGTGTTTTTTGAATAGATGTTTCAATGTATCTGGCTGCCTGTGGCCTTTTGAAATGACAGGTAATTTACAACTATGAGAATAAGAATCAGGAATATCTTTATAATTGTTCAAAAACTCGGAACGTGATTTATAATCGTCGAAGAGGCTATAATAGTATTAATGGTATTAACATATTGACAATAGCACAAAACAGAAGCAAAATATTTATAGTAGATGTTCGAAATGTCGACCATCCATTTCCAAACACTTACATATTCCATTTTCGAAACCACTGTTAACTCTGGACAACATTTGCGGGATAACAGTTTGATAAGCATCTATTATGCGTAGTTTCATATCTTGTGGTATTGTTGGGGGCGCATTGTAGACCATTACTTTTATGTATCACCATAAAAAGAAATCTGGTGGAGTTAAGTTCGGAGAACTCGGGGGCCAATTTTAAAATCCGTCTCTCCCAATCCAGCTATTTCGAAAGTTGACGTTTAAAAATTACGGTATCTCGCGATGATAATGAGGAGGAGCTCCCTCCAGTTAAAGCCACATAGTTATTCTTATATTTAAAAGGAGATCCTCTAATAATACTAGAAGTTGGTGTAAAAGAAAATCGCGAGACACCAAACCATTTAAAGGTCCTTCAAAAAAGTAGGGTCTAATTAAGTATGGACCCAGTATTCCTCCCCACACATTAATCGACCACCTACTCTGGTATCTTATAACTCTGTACAGGGTGAGTCAACGATTGGATGAAGTAGGTTTGTGCCTTTTCGGTGAAATTAACAAAGAAACTATATTTATTGTTTGATACAGTTTATTTTTACGCAGATTTTAAAAATATTTAGGACTCAACAGGGTGAGCCAAAAAACTAGGACAGCATAAAGTTGTATTGTTTTAAATAGAACACCATATATACGAATCGTATTTTCGATTTAGCTTATAATTTTAAATCTTTTTTATTAAGGGTTTACTATAACAAAACTTTATAGTTTCTGAGATAA
This sequence comes from Diaprepes abbreviatus, assembly GCA_034092305.1. NCBI lineage: Eukaryota > Metazoa > Arthropoda > Insecta > Coleoptera > Curculionidae > Diaprepes > Diaprepes abbreviatus. The sequence continues at coordinate 1,387,732 of JASJET010000116.1, forward strand.
TTAAGTTTAAAGAAAAAAAGTCACATTTTCAAGCATCAATTCAATCCTAAATAACGTTTTCAATTTTGTGACAAATATATTCAAATTTGGAATTTAGCAAGACCAAGGACAAGTTAACATAATTTTTACCTAATATTTGCAATAAAAGCTACAGGGTGTTGAACACATCGGCTCAAAGTTGAACAAGTTTAAATGAATAAATATCTTTTTTTTTAAATGGTACACCCTGTATATTTTCATGTTATTTAATAGAGTAATAAAAACCCCAAAAGTTTTGTTCAATATATCCTATACCTATTTATAATAGTTTTTCTTATTTTCCATACTTTTTTATAGAAATAGTCTTCATTATCATAGTAGCCATGTAAAATAATAAAAAGAAACTACAGAAACAAACAGAATGTGGTTAAATATGATGAAATACATTATTCGTTATATTACAACGGCAACAGTTTAATTAAACATAATGTGAAAAAATTAACACAACAATAACGACAAGGCAAATATATATTTACTTTTATACTAAATTGAAACAAAAAAATTACCTATTAAATACTGAGATTAATTATTTCTTTTTAATAAGTGTTCGAATAAACGACCCTCTTGTGCAATGCATAAATTTAGTCTTTTTTGCAGATTTTCTCGGACCCTGGACAAAATTAGTGGCGTTATTTTTCTACAGGTATCCCTAATCCTGTTTCGCATATCTTCCACTGTTGTTGGTGGATTAACATACACCTTATTTTTAATATAACCCCATAGGAAGAAATCTAATGGGGTGATGTCGCAAGACCTTGGTGGCCACTCAGTGAAACCCCCACGTCCAATCCATTTTTGCGGATATCGTTGGTCCAAAAACGCACGAACTTCACGATGGTAATGCGGAGGCGCACCATCGTGCTGGAACCACATGCTGTCGAGCTCATCCCTATCGAGACCTTGAAGCAGTTGGGGTAGTTCTTCTTGTGGAAAGTTCAGGTAACTATGGCCATTTAGTGGTTCATTAAAAAAGTGGGGTCCAATAATTCGATTATGATGAATACCACACCAAACATTTAATGACCAGTGGTTTTGATGTTGCACCTCTTTAATCCAAAATGGGTTTTCTGTGGCATAATAATGCATGTTGCGTCTATTTACGGCTCCGTTACTTCTAAAAGTAGCTTCATCACTAAACATTACCTTGCATAATAAATTTGGATTTAATTGAATCTCCGCATTTATTGTACGACAAAAGTTTACACGACTTTCAAAATCCGGTCCATGCAATTCTTGGTGTAATTCCATGTGATATGGATGATACCTATATTTCTTAGTAGTACGATTAGCGGTGGATTGTAATGTTTCACATAATGCTGCTAACTGACGGCTACCAATATAAGGATTTTCCTGAACATTTAACAATACTTGTAGTTCTTTTTCTTCATTAGTTACTGGTTTGTTGACCACTTTACGTTTTGGATAATCAACAGTACCAGAAGAATCAAATCTTTGCATTAAGTTTTGAAAAGTATGGGTATTAGGCTGGCGTCGATCAGGATACTTCATTTTGTAAATTCTTTGAGCAAGAAGGCAATTTTTTTGAGCCTCTCCTATTTTATAAATCATATCTATTAACTCATTCTTTGAAAAATTCATTTTACAATATAAGATGAATGCAAAAAAAAACCAAACTACACTACATAAAAACCAAAAGAAACGATTGCGGTTATAAATTTGACACACAGAAAAATGTTCTTTTACATTGTTTTTGCCATGGCTACTATGATAATGAAGACTATTTCTGTAAAAAACTATGGAAAATAAGAGAAACTGAAATATCTCAAAAACTATTATAAATAGATATAATATATATTGAACAAAACTTTTAGGGTTTTTATTACTCTATGAAATAACATGAAAATATACAGGGTATACCATTTAAAAAAAAAGATATTTATTCATTTAAACTTGTTCAAATTTGAGCCGATGTGTTCAACACCCTGTAGCTTTTATTGCAAATATTAGGTAAAAATTATGTTAACTTGTCCTTGGCCTTGCTAAATTCCAAATTTGAATATATTTGTCACAAAATTGAAAACGTTATTTAGGATTGAACTGATGCTTGAAAATGTGACTTTTTTTCTTTAAACTTAATTATCTCAGAAACTATAAAGTTTTGTTATAGTAAACCCTTAATAAAAAAGATTCAAAATTATAAGCTAAATCGAAAATACGATTCGTATATAGGGTGTTCCATTTAAAAAAAATACAACTTTATGCTGTCCTAGTTTTTCGGCTCACCCTGTAGAGTCCTAAATATTTTTAAAATCTGCGTAAAAATAAACTGTATCAAACAATAAATATAGTTTCTTTGTTAATTTCACCGAAAAGGCACAAACCTACTTCATCCAATCGTTGACTCACCCTGTACATACGCCACTATTAGACGAAAATATTTTAAATTTTGTAGATGGCACTCCTTCAATGAGCATTCGAAAATTATCAGCACAGTTTAATACGTTAAAAAAAATAGTACATGAAGTTCCTCAAGGACAGCTGTTATAGCTATATTATTTGAAAAAAGTGAACTGATTCGTGCAGATTTTCTTCGTAAAATAGAGTTTGCAAACTGACCATTGGATCACCAACAAAATAATATAAACTTCATTACCACTATTCTCTTTATGGATGAAGCAGAGTTTACCAAAAATGGTATCATAAATTTACACAACTCACATGTTATGGGCTGATGAAAATCCTCATGTTTCGCATTATCAACATTAGTTCCAATCAATTAATGTCTGGGCAGGAATTATTGGCAATTTTTTGATTGGACCATTCGTATTTCCGGCACGACACAATGGAGAACTTTATTTGGAGTTCCTCCATAATGCTTTTCAAGATTCTCATTCTAATTCTCATTTCAGTATTGCTGCGCAGTATAATCAATATATGAAACCATATTAAAACGTCACAATGCAAATTAAAATAAAGCATTTGTTTTCCAGGCCACTTCATTTTTTATATATAGGTTTATTAATAATTAAAACTTAAATATTTAAAATATCAGCTAGCCCGAACACTAACTTAATATACATTTTTGAAGTTAGGAGGAAAAGAATTTTCATTCTGGAAGAGAATATATAAGGTATTTCATTTAAAAAAATCAAACTTTCTTTTGTTGCCCAACTTTACTATGCGTCAGTGTTTTATAAACAACTAAACAAATCTTAATGTAATTTGGAAAAAATCCAACAACTTCCATATTTAATATTTTTTTTCATCTCTTATAATAGAGCCTCTAGAATAAAACTAAATATAACACACCTATACCTAGTTTTTTCTAGACGCATCATTTTTTAGTTATAGACTAAACTTATGTTATTTGAAATTGAGCAGTCTGTATATTATTTAAGAGCTTGTTTTTAATAAATTCGCAGTAAGCTACGAATATTGAATACATATCTTTTTAATAATAATATCTTTGTTACACGTCTTGAAAATTATTTAGAATAAGTTTTCAAGGTCTTTGTAATATAATATACACACTTTATTTAAAAAGTTCCGGAACCATTTTTTTCTTGTGAATAAAAACAAGAGTTTAGAAAAAATATTTTATTTAGTTTTCAACATAATCCCCTCCTCGTTCTATACAAAAATTTTGCTGCGCTCTTATATCCGCTGCAACGACCTAGAAAATTCTTGTTTTTGAACAGCTTTCAGAGCCCTGGTCACATTCGTTTGATTGTCTTCAAAATGTTTTCCTTTCATCGTCATTTTCAATTTAGGGAATAAAAAAAAGGTCGGCTTGAGCCAGATTTGGCGAATAGGACATGTGATGAATCATGGAGACCGACTTTTGGGCCAAAAATTTTGTGATGAAACAATCTCACGTAACGAATCCGCTTTAAATGTTGATCCAGGACATTTTTGTAGAATTGTGCGTTCACTGCTTGGCCTATGGGGGCACGAATTCGCAATGGATAATCGGATAATGAATAATCCCATGAGAATCGAGAAACGAAATGAGCATTGTTTTGATTTTCGACTTTGGTAAGCCGCTTTTCGCCTCTGCCTCGTCACTCAGCGTTGGCGTTTGGTCGATGGATCATATTAGGTTTGTTCCAACCCGCGTCAGAAACAGTTTCTGATCGTCAGGATTCTGCGTATTAACTTAAATATATTATGTAATAAGTTAATGCGCCGAATCCTGACGGTTAGAAACTATTTCTGATGCGGGTTGGAGCAAGCCTATTGAAAACACCATGAGTCGTCGCCGGTTACAATTTTATTTAAAAGTTTTTCATGCGTGTCTGCTCATTTAACCTGAACCTGAACTAACCAAACGCGTGAAGCTTCCACATGGCGCTCTTTCAGCTTTTCCGTTAACAAGTGCGGAACGAACTTTGCACACACTTTCTTTTTCCCGAGAACATTTCAACCGTAGTTCGGCGATTACGAGACAGTCCGACGCGCGCACATTTGGTATTCTGATCGGCAGTCGAGGCTAAAGGGCGCCCCTCTCGTGGATCGTCTTCTGGCGATTGTCGACCGTTTTTGAACCGCACATACCGCTCGAAAAGCTTGCTGAGGTTTAAACAATTCCCACCATATGCGATTTCCAATAATTCGAATGTTTCTGAACCACTTTTTCCCAATTTGAAACAATTTGATGACGGCATGTTGCTCAATAGCTAAAATTATGACGCAGTGGCAAAAACACGTCTCAAACGAACACAGCTGGCCAATAAATGAAGTTACAACGCTCGCATCTCCACTAAGGCATGATATTACGTCAGGTAACAGGTAGCGCTAGTTTTAAATTTTATACAAAATTAGTCCCGGAACTTTTTGAATCAACTGTGTAGTTTAAGAGTTGAAGGGAATTTTTATTGCATACATTCCCAAAATAGCAACTGTATCTAATCTTATTATGTAAAAAAAAACAGATAAATTAACCAAACGGTACACTAGATAAAACAATACAACAGTACTGTTGAAAATGGTAGTTATTTTTCCTGAAACAGAGTCGGAACACTTCTGCAATTTTGCAAAAACTGAAAAGCCAAATTTGTTTCAATGCGAAGTTCTTCTATTGAACCGTGTCGAGTCCTATAAATCCTGTTTTTTAAAAAGTCCCTTAAGAAAAAAATCCGGAACAAATAAATCAAGCGATCTGGGAGAAAAACTAACCAATCCATCTTTGAGGAAAATTACTTTCCAAAAATAAGGTCTTACTACCTGAGAGTTGTGACCTAATGCACGGTCTTTCTAGAAATATATATCAATATATTTCTCCAAGGCAACATTTTCTAACAATTCAGGTATTACGAGGTCTGGCTATTAAATAACGAGACTGCTTATGAAAAACAGTTTTATTTTAAAAAATATTCTATAATCCAATCTTCCCCTTCAATGTACTCCCCTCTTCTCGCCACACCCCATTCCATTAGTTTCTTCCATTAGTCAAAGCAATGCTGGAAGTCTTCTTCTGTAAGAAAATTTAGGAGCTCCGCCGATTTTCGCTTCACCTCTTCCATCGGCTCGAACCTAGTTTCTTTTAAGCCAGACTTGATCTTCGGAAACAGGAAAAAATCACAGGGTGCTAAATCAGGCGAGTACGGCTCGTGTTCAAGCACTGGAGTACCTCTAGCGGCTAAATAATGCTTCACAGACAGCGCGTTATGGAAAGGTGCGTTGTCCTGGTGCAAGATCCATGATTTGTTTTTCCATAACTCCGGCATTTTTTTACGAACTCGCTCTCGTAGTGTTGCCAAGACTTTCAAATAGTAAGTTTGGTTTACAGTTTGACCCTCTGGAATTTATTCTGTCGTAACGATACCGTTGATGCCAAATAAAATGATTAGCATGGCTTTAAATTTTGATTTCGACTGTAATGGAACAAATGTTAATTATTTTTCATTGTTCAATGTCAACTATATTTTGTTAAAATAAAAAATTAAATAATCACTCTGTGAATAAATATTCCCTGGGGATTGGGTAGTTATATTTCTTTATCACTATCCACGAAAGTCCAAAGGAAAAATAAATCAGCTATCGAACGTAACTTTTATGATCTTTGTCGTTTAAATGTTTTCTTAAAAAAATACATAGTCAGTTAATTTATGAAGACGTAATAGGACCCTCCCTTAGAATTGCCTATAATCTGTCTAAGTAATCCCGCCCTGGTTATGTAAATAAAACCGAAAGATAAGGGAGGTTTATAACATATGGTGTATGAAATACCGTTAAAATATATTAAAATATTGAACTATTTTCCCATTATTAGGAAACAAAAGAATGATCAAATACACTTACTATAATAGAAATATATCGTTTGACCATTTGTAAAAAGAATTATGATTAATAATTGTTTTTTCTATTCACAAGAAATAATGAGTTAAGATGTTTATTGCCAAAACAGCCAAGAAAAGTGAATAGTTTTTTTACAGTCTTTAACATATATTCTTTTCATTATAGGATGACGTAGGTTAGTTTGTTTTACTATTCTTTTATATAAAAAGTAGGATTAAGATGCTCAGATGCCAATTCGGGAATCAAACATCCGGTATTGTACAGCTAATGCCCTCAGTAAGAAAACTCCCAAATCTTCGAGCATTAAGGGAATGAAATTGTCGATCACAGGACGTACGACCGAAAAAGCAACTAAAAAGAGGAAGAGGGGGTGTAAGATTTGAGAACGCTCTTTTAACAAAATACTAAAGTGAGTCACAATTTGAATGTCGGTTAGAACGGTACCGAGACTACCAGTGCCGTAGAATAATTACGTCACGGGTATAATCGTCGGGAGAGAAGGTTGTCTTTTTTTAATTTGGGAAATTAAGGGATTATCGGGTGTTATTTTAGTGGGGCATTTCGCGATTTTTATACGGTTCGATTAAGTAATATAAATAGCTGTTTTTCGCGCTTTATTTCTTTTTTTTTGTTTAATATTTTATTAAGCTATTTATACGTGTTTTTTTCAAAATTGGGTTTTACGTTGTTGGTTAATATAACGGTCGAGAAGAGCAATTATGTTAGTTTTTCATAATTGTTATTAGTTTTAAGTTTCTCATTGTAAATAGTTCATTTTTATTCTATTTATTTTTGTTAATAGACTAGGTTGTTTTGAGAAACCTGTTTTATTCAATTTAATTAAAACCTTCACGCGAATTAACTCGTGGGTGTGCTGCTGCGAGACCTACAAAACAAGATATGTCTACTGACCAACTAATTAGCAGCCTTTCCTGAGTCCTGAAGATCTGAGTCATGGTTGTGGTAAGCTTTAATAACCTTAGTGTTTGGTACTAAAGCTGCAAGAGAGAAGTTGAACGACCAGACTTCCAAAGTGTCTTTATTACTGTGATATTTATTTGTAGGTTATTAAAATATTTACTAATTAATATGGGACAAAAATGATTATAGATAAAGTGATTATCCCTACCTCAATATGTCATTGGCCAGAGTCTATAATTAAATTCTGTCACACGACATCTTTGCTTGTTTCATTCTTGACGATGCAGGAGTTTTCCATGACATGGATTGTCACTTAGTTTTAACATTGCATTGGAATATTCAGGTTTCATCGCATATGATGATGATTTCCATCAATTCAGGCTCTTCACCTAACCTCTCAAGAAAATCCGAGTAGATATGTCGACGGACGAGCTATTGGTCAGGGGTCAAACTTTTCAGGACCAGCTTCGCACAGACTTTCTTCATTTTCAATTCGTCATGTAAAATTTTCCTGACAGTTTCTTTATCGGTTTTTACAGTCTCAGCAATCATCCGAATGCTCATACGACGATCTTCGCGCACAATTTCATTGATTTTGGTCACTGTTTGCAGAGTTGAAACAGAGACAGGTCGACCTGGACGTTGATTTATATCATTCGAAAACACGCGCACGAGATAGAGAATTCTCACCATAAGCCTCTTTCAACAACTTATAGCACTCAGTCGTAGTTTTTTTTTTTTAAATTTAACAAGAAATTTCACATTCATCCGTTGCTCGTGTTTTTCTTCACACATTGTTATTGACTCAAGAAAAAACACATTCGTTTCTAACCCCTATAGAAAAAATATTATTACAGCGACAAAAACATTTTCGTACTGGAATAGTAGACACTTCCAGCTATCCAACGTTGCATTCGTTTCCCCTCCTTCCTGTCTAGGATGCCTTCTGCGCGCGCAGTCTCGTTATTTAATAGCCAGATCTCGTATATCTTCTAAAATTTCTATACAGTTGTTTGCCGTGAGGCTCTTGTGATAAATTCTGTACTTATTCTGGGCTCTTGTTGCTCCCATTTATAAATGATATGAAAATTTTCTGCTGATCAATGTCTGATATTAAAAATACCAGCATTAGTAAAGTAATATTCATCGAACCAGAATGCTAATCTCCCAAAACAGAATCAGGCTCTAACTTATTCCGTATAAAAATTTCAGAATATAACACGGCGCTCTACATCATCGGGACATAAATTTTGCACAATATGAAATTTATAGAGTTGATATTTATACATTTTTTTAATATTGCTTGTGTACGACTTTCAATGACTCCAGTGTCTATTTTTATGCCTCTATATGAGGTTGAAGGCGCTGCATTTACGCAAGTCAGAACAATAACTTCATCTCCCTCTCTCTCCGCGTAAAGGTTTCATGTTCTAGTAAGTTATTTTTTAATCTAGCAACTATATCTGGATATCTATGATGTAAAAGAAACTTTTCAGTATTTTATCGCTGCTCTGAAAGATTTTTTGATAGCAATAAATATTTATTATACATATCTTGTTTCTATTTGTTGACCGTGTAGTTATTAATTAGTTTTTACTTTTTTGGGTTTCGGTCATATTATTACTTTATAAAAAAATTAACACATGTTTTTTTTCTGACGTTTCGGTTTATTTTATTGATTAAACCATCTTCAGAGAATTACTGTAAATATGAAAAGGAATATGTAAATTTATGCTATATAAACTGAAAATTTTACTTTCTTACCTAATGTTAACAGGTGGTTCACTTGAAAAACTTACATTTAACTATTTTATTACTTTAATACAATATAATTAAACACTTCTTATTTAATATGAATATAAATATAGAAAACTATTATTTTTTGATGCATTTTTTTTCACATCTGGTTTGTTGTGCTTTTGACAGAGTACTACCAAAGGGTTTGAAAGTTTCTGGACCATCTGCAATTTTATTGCCCTATTAGATTCGTATATACATTACTCAGGTCATTTGTGTCCGTTCTGAAATTCATTGTACCGGGTGTTTCAGAACTGACACAAATGACCTGAGTAATGTATATACGAATCTAATAGGGCAATAAAATTGCAGATGGTCCAGAAACTTTCAAACCCTTTGGTAGTACTCTGTCAAAAGCACAACAAACCAGATGTGAAAAAAAATGCATCAAAAAATAATAGTTTTCTATATTTATATTCATATTAAATAAGAAGTGTTTAATTATATTGTATTAAAGTAATAAAATAGTTAAATGTAAGTTTTTCAAGTGAACCACCTGTTAACATTAGGTAAGAAAGTAAAATTTTCAGTTTATATAGCATAAATTTACATATTCCTTTTCATATTTACAGTAATTCTCTGAAGATGGTTTAATCAATAAAATAAACCGAAACGTCAGAAAAAACATGTGTTAATTTTTTTATAAAGTATTAATATGACCGAAACCCAAAAAAGTAAAAACTAATTATACATATCTGTTACAATATAATTTAGAAACCCCATAGGAGATCTTATTCGATTGGATAAAACACACCGGCATGTTATTCCTCTCATAATTTTCATAATTTTGTCCAGCCATCGATAACTATAACTTTAAAAAAAATACTCAACTGATGAAAAAGTCTCTTTGCCATACTATTTTAAACCTAAATAAATGTTCACCTGTCATATTCTGGTAGAAATTATAAAGGTTTTGTTTTCCTCAGTGGGCGCCACCTATTGGCATTTTTTGCGTTGGTTTTATATATTTAAAATATCTCAGAAACTTTGAAACTAAAGTTTTAAATGATATTCAAGATTTTGTACAAAAAATATTATTATTAGTAAGATATATATGCAATAGTCATGGCCTACTACGAAGTTAAATCTGAATTGTCAAAAAAAATCAATATTTTAGTTTACTAGTAAAATTAAATGTCAATCAATTTTACATTCTCACTAGACCCTCGGAGGTTCTAGTGAGCCTACCTCTTCTCTACTTACACATAGATAACGGGGCTCTGAAGGCTGCTTATTGTCTCAGTTATCTAGGGCATATTGAAAGTGGAACGGGTGGTTAATTACATGCCTGGAAAAGCCTGGTGGATATATGTCCATTACTTCCCATGTAAATAGATTACATAGCGCCTCTAGAGATACTTTTGCCAGTAGAGAGTATTAGGAGGGCGAGCAAAATCTTCCGAGAAATAGATCTTGGTTGTTTACAGATGGATTTCGATAAGATGAAATAACTGAAGCCAGGCTATTGGGCAAGAGCACAGAAGTCAGAGAGCTCTCTCTCGGACAGGGTGCGACGATGTTTACACCGAAATTTATGCTATTTTGCAGTGTGACCATCTCTATAAGAGGGCAAAAATGGAAATGGGATAATAAACGTATGTTTAGACGATAGGGCTGCTACAATGTAAGTGAAATCTAGTGTTGTAACCTCGCGACTGGTATCAGATTACAAGGATGCACTGAAAACTTGGACAGGGAACGGCTGCGCAATCAGACACGGGAATAAGAAAGCGTACCGTCTGACAAAGATGGGGTTCATGATTAAAACATATAGGTCCCAACCAATTTTTCCTGTACCAATTGCCTTTTGTAGAAGAGAATTAAAATTGTTACTGGAAAGCAAATTTATTGAATTGCAAGAAGCACCTGGAATGACGTGTGTTAAGAAACGTTTAACTGGACCTAGCGAATGGCTTACTAGGTAGGTTCGTTCTTCAGGAAGGAAAGAGTAGCGAATTATGGTGGGATTATTGTTGTCAGGACATTGTCACCTAAAGAACCATCTTCATAAGATTGGTGTCGTAGACGATTTTGCATACGGACGTTGTCTGGAGGAGGATGAAAGAGTTGACCATGCCCTCAAAGAGTGCCTAACACTCAACGGACTGAAGTAGAGACCTTTCGAAGATACAGTTTTATCACCGGAAGCCATTAGATAAGTTCAATCGACGGGGCTGCTTGGTGATATATAAATGGCCCAATAAGGCCTAGGCATCGATGATCAACTATCACCTTCTTTCTTTACTGATCGTGATAAAATTCAAATCGATCTGTTAAATAATATATACGGTGTTTTATTTAAAAAAGAATAAGTTTGGTCTCTACACTAAACAGTTTTTACTTTTTTATTAACTTAAAGGAAGGAACAGGCTTCATTGTACACAAGCGCCACGAAACAAACATAGTATCACTAAATAAATTCTCCACAAGAGTGATTGGTCTTACTCTCAAATTAAATACCAGGTATAACTTGGGAATAATACAGGTTTATGCACCAACAACAGACCATGATGAAGAAGAAGTGGATCTATTCTACGATGATATTGAAGCTGCTCTTAAAGACCAACAAGCACATTTTACTTTTATATGTGGTGATTTTAACACCAAAATAGGAATGAAATCTAACCCTGCAGAAACGCCACTGGGAAACTTTGGCTCGGACGGCAGAAATGAATTAGGTAAAATACTGTTAAGATTCCTGCTGCAACATGAACTTATACCAAATGAACAGTTTTTTCCAAAAGAAACCAAAGAGAAGATGGACATGGCCAAGTCCCGATGGAAGAACAAGGAACGAAATAGATTTCATTATCACAGACAAGAACTATATAGTTAAAGACATTACGGTATTAAACAGGTTTGCTACCAATAGCGATCACAGAATGTTACGAGGTTAAATAGAAATATGTTTAAAAAACGGAGAGATATAGGATGATCAAGAAGAAGAACAAAGGGAGACCATGGACGAAACCATCAGATGTAGATGGTTCTCAGCAGTGTATTGCCGACCTAATTAGTAGCCCTGAAGCAGAAACTGACGATAACGACCTAAATAATAAATTAACAACTGCCTTACTAGAAAGTCAGAACAAATTTTGCCCTAAAACCCAAAAGGAAGAGAAGCTCAGTCAAAATGCCAGACTACTAATGCAGAAAAGAAGAGGAATGAGCAGAGAAACGGACACTAAAGCTGACAAATTACAAAAAATAAATAAAGAAATATCCAAAGCTGTTAGACAAGACACACGAAAATACAATCAAAGAGAGATTGAACATACTATTGAGAACAATAAAAGTATGAAAGTATTGAGAAGAAAACTAAGAACGGGAACAAGACAAATAATCAAAGTGAAAGATAAGAATGATCAGTTTTCAACAGACAGAGAGGAAATCCTTAAAGTAGTCGAAGATTTTTACAAATTACTATACAGAAGCCAAAACAAAGAGAATAGCAAAGATCAAGTACCAGAAATAATGACAAGGAAAAAGGGCATTGTCAACCAAGGATCAGAACAAATGCCGTAAATCACAATAGACAAAATTAAACTAGCCCTAAGAAAAACTAAGAATAACAAATGTCTACTCATAGATGGTATAGTTAATGATGCAATTAAAATCGGAGGTGTTAGTCTACTTAAGAAAATAAAAGATCTTTTTTTTAATATGTGCCTTTTGGACAGTACAATACCCGACAAGTGGCACAATGCTGAGGTAATTTTGATTTACAAAAAAGGAGATCCCCATGATTTGGAAAACCACAGAACAATAAGCCTTCTTAGTCACCCGTATAAACTCCTAACAAGAATAGTAACGAATCGACTTGAAAAAAAACTTGATTTCTACCAACAAATAGAGCAAGCGGGGTTTCGTACTGGGTTTAAAGCAAACGGTAATAGAAAAAACTATCGAATACAATCGACCACGCGTTATAGCTTTTATGGATTTCCATTGCAACTATGTCGGTGAAACTACACATAAACACGAATCTTATCCCAATTGGCAGAGAAGTTCGACAGGGTGATACCTTATCGCCTAAACTGTTTACTGCAGTACTAAAATAAGCCTGTAAAAAACTTAATTGGGAAGAAAGAGGCCTGAATGTAGACGGCCAAAGATTAACAAATTTGAGGTTCTCGGACGACATTGTTTTGTTTTCCGATAATCTCAAAGAGATATGTACAATGTTACATGAACTTCAGCTAGTGTGCGCCAATGTGAGTCCTAAAATAAATATATCAAAAACAAAATTTATGACTAATCTGGTACCTAGTGGAAATATCAATACTGGAGACAACGAAGTGGAGCTTGTAGAAAAATACATATACCTTGGACACGAAATAAAGATCACAAGAGATAATCAAACATGCGAGCTACGGAGAAGAGTAAATCTCGCATGGGCAACCTATGGAAAACTTAAAGACATCTTTAAAAGCGATATACCAATTTCTTTAAAACCTAAAATATTTGACCCATGTGTGTTAGCGGTTATGACCTACTGTGCGGAAACTTTGACATTGACAACATCAACTTCTAAAACGCTGCAAATGGCTCAAAGGAAGATGGAAAGGTCAATGCTAGGTATATGGCTGCGTGATCGAGTTAGAAATGAAGACCTGAGCCGAAAGACAGGAGTTACCGACGTAATTTTCCGAATTGCCACATTCAAATGGAACTGCGCCCGAATCAGTGATGCAAGGTGGACGAAGAGATTACTTGAGTGGAGGCCGAGATTAGACAAAAGAAGTAGAGGAAGACCCCCTACTCGTTGGACTGACGATCTCAAGAGAATTGCAAGAAATTAGATGCAAATCGCTCAAGATAGAGCACAATGGACAAGAATGAGGGAGGCCTATGTCCAGCAGTGAACGCAAAGAGCTGGATGAAGAAGAAGAAGATTAACTTAAATATTATTAAGATGCCATTGGGCTCATCAATGGAAAATCTAATTTCACTTTGTATTTTAAAAACCGGGAGGGCTAAAAGAATTTGTTTACTTCATCTTTTGTTGAACAAGAAAGTTGCGCAGGTTCTTTAATAATAATGAAGATACCCTTCAAAAGTGTTAAAAATTCAACACCCTTTACATCTCTCTTTTTGGAATAGCAGTGTCTATAATTCACATTGACGTAATAAAATTTTTTTTATATAATTTCTTACGTTATCAAGTGACGCATATTTTTTTATTAAGATAATTTTATTTCAAACAAAAGTTAATGCAATTTCTTATATTCCGCCAATTCCAGAAAAGAGCACTTAAAATGTTTTTTATATGCAAAAATATAATCCTAAGCCTTATCAAAAAAATTAAAGTAGGCATAATTGGTACTATATAAAGACAACCAATCTTATCATTTTGCATATTCCAAAAATTATTCAGTTGAATTGGCTTTAAAATAATTTTATTTGAAAAAAGTTGTTTTATTTCTTGTAAAAATGGTTTCAAAATTCCTTCTCGGTTTTCTAATTCTTGGTTTTGTCGTATGTCTTTCTTGTGCTGAACCAGACGGTAAGTATCTTTTTTTGCCTTATTTAATTTTTAATTTAAATAAAATGTAGATTAAACTAAAAAATTGACATTTTACTATTTTTTTTTAACAAGAAGCATCCAAAATTTATTTTTATACCAGCGTGTGTAAATTATTACTCCGAATATAACAATAAGATAATATACAAAACACTATGAAATGGGTGTCCGACGACAAACGTTTTTATTGACTAAAATGTGGTTATCGGACTTGCATTGTCTTTATTTTTATTTATTTTTACGACGTTTCGATTAGATTGTATCTCTAATCGTTATGAAGTATAAACTGAATGTTTTGTCTTAAGACTAGGAGCTTATATAGGGACTGTGTCCATTCAAGCGCAAAGTTTTGCTTCACTGTACATACCTCAATGATTTGATGTTACAAAGTAGTGTTTGCCAAAGATTAGGTATTTCAACACTCGGTTTACTAAAAATTCCATTATTGTTTTTAATGTAAGCTGCTTCTATAAATTTTCTTTTTTTCATGTTTGGTTCCATATATATTGCCGCAGCCTCAGACCGTTTTATATGGTGTTGTTTATCCCAGGCATGTTCTGCAATACCCGATTTCGACGTTTCCCCTTTTTGTGTATGAGTTTTATGTTCCTTAATTCTAACTTCTAGTGGTCGTTTGGTTTCTCCAATATAGATTTCACCTCACTCACATGGAACTTTGTAAACACATTCTTTTTTATCGGTAGTTTTCGGTTTTGTTTTTGTTAAATGAGCTCTAAGTGTATTTCCTGATTTAAAGGCTATTTTTATATTATAACTACTGGCAATTCGTTTTATTTTCTCTCAAAATCCCTTAATGTACGGAATTGTGAAGAAGGAATGTGTTTCTTGCTGTCGAGTGGTCGTTGTTCTAAATTTATTTATGACACCGTCAATTAGTTTTAAAGGATAACCATTCTGTTGTAAATCCGATTTAATATTTGCCACCTCTTTTTCCAGTGAATCGGCATTATTTCATATAGATATAGCGCGATTATAGAGGTTGCGAATAATTCCCCGTTTTGTTAAAACAGAATGATTAGAACTATTATTAAGATATTGTCCAGTATATGTTGGCTTTCTGTATACTGAAATTTTAATAGTTTGATTTGAACGGTACACCATGACATCTATACCACGACAACCATATTTTAGTCAATCTTAAACATTGTTTACAACCTTCAAACGTTTTTATGTTTGACTTTGGAAATAAAAAGTCATATTTTCTAAAATGATTCAAAAATTTTTTCTGAATTATCTAGTTTTTGTCTTTATCTTATGTCTTTCTGCTTATCTAGATGGTAAGTACCTTATTATTTACAAATCAATTCGTGACTTAATTGAAATATAGATAAAATGAAAAAAGTATATTATTGTTTGCACACTTGTTGATGACGATTGTCTTTTTTGATCTAAAACAATTTCGCAAACTCTGGATTAAATTTTGATCCGACTTTCACCACTAGTAAGAAAAAAGACGAAAATTACGAGATCAATTTATTTTATTTTTCCATATAATCTTCTTTTAAAGATATATACTTGACTTGCCGTGGTTTCAGCGGTCAGATTCTTCCTATTTAATAACTTTAGCAAAAGCCTACAAAATAGGCGTTTCTCGACGCGATGACTGCGAAACCAGAACCACGCTTTTTCTCAGCTAGGAATTTAATGAAATTTGCCAAGCTATTGAAGTCTAAAGAAGCCAATTTGCGTGAATAGTATGTTTGCGACGTAACTTCAAGGGTCAATTCATGAATTTTCGCCATTATCATGACAGCTTTGTGACTGGAAGTTTTTTCCTTTATCCGAATTTTTTGTTTCAACTGATCCAGCAAGATGAAATAATATTTCACTTTAATTGTCACGCTCTTTTCTAGATAATTGTTCACAAAATTGTTTTAGCGTTCCAAAAAACAGTGGCTTTAACTTTCTTTCCAGACGAGATTCTCTTTGCCTTTTTTGGTATTGATTTTTGCTTGACTGTCATCTGTTCTCATTGTTGTTATTGTTTTCTTAAGACCTTCCGAATGAATGATATTTATGTTTTCCATTTTAAAGTATTTCAAGAAGTCGAATTTTTTTTTTCAATTTCTTATTCAGATCTGATGTGGCAGAGTTTGGTTTTTCAGAACCCTCAACATTTTTAATGCTCGTGTGATTATGTTTAAAGTCCTCAACCTTAATATACCATCTAACTTCACCGTAGGAGACAAAATTTTTATTAAAAAAATATATTATCAATGTTCGCACTTGAATTTTTCCATACTTAAAAAAAAAACTTGAAATCTTTATCGATTGTGAAATAAAATCCTCCAAATACTAATGTAATAGTGAAGAAAGAAAATGTTTCAAGGCTGTTATAGTCAAAATAACGCAGCGGGCACCTTCTCTAGAAATTTCAGAAGTAATGGTGGTTTAAAATTAAGTGGAAGATAAAATAGAGACGTGGGAGTTTATTTGGCTTACGCTTGAGATACATCGAAGTATTGTATGAAGATTTGCCAGGAAGTGTCATTTAAAAACTGATAAGAAATAGTGACTAAACTTCGAAATCATTAGATAAAAATTTTTTGTATATTTATTCATACATCACATATGTTGAAAACAACCTTTTCTAGTAACTTAAGATAAAATGTTCATATGAACCTGAGTTGTCTTGCTGTTGAAGTTTCTACGTAACTTCAAAAGTAAATAATATTTTTTTGGAGTTGTGAACCGAGAAGTAGTTGAAGTTAGACTTCAACATCTACTAGAATGAACTAGAGGCTTGCCGAATCAAAAGCATCATATATTTTTTATGTATTTTTATTCAAGTGTCAAAGTAATAGTGAAGTAGGTGCTGGTGATTTACATATATAACTAAAGATGCATATGCGATAGATATCAAGGTTACAAGCTCGAATGCTGCCGAGTTTACGAAAAAATTATTTTCTTATTTGAGAAATTATTTCCAACTCTGTCAATTAACCTTTTTGAAATGTTCTTTGTCTTCTGCGCTTTATATATCATCTAACTTGTTGGGGATTGACCTCTGTCCGTCTTTTTTGGAACTATACTGAAATAAACAATTTTTCGAAATTATATTCATTGCGACAGGCAACCTGATCAAAGAACTAAAGAATACGCTGAATGCATATTTGAATTTCAAGATAATCTAATTTCGAAGAATTTGTGCGATGGGTTGTTCAACTCTATACGTTCTTGAGCTTATAAAGTCTTAGCGTCATATAGAAATACGGCGAAACGTAAAGTTATTGCCGGCCTCACTTTGAACCACTGCAAAATATCCCAGGGTTCCAATCAGATGCAAGATGTTCAATCTGTCTAAAATAATTATTTCCGTTTATTGAATTATCTTGAGGCATAGTCTAATATTTTTTCTTTCCATCGGTCAATAACAGCGGTTATTTCTTCTTCAGCTGCTTCTGTCAGCGTGGTATCATTGGCAAATCTTAGATTCGAAATTATTTTTCCAATTACTGTAATACACCGATTCCAACCCTCCACGGACATTGCAATGTACTTTGTGTTGTCTCATACAGGTTGTAAGAATCACAGTGTCTACCAGTTTAAATATTCAAAAGTTTTCTGGTAGCTGATTAACCAGTCAATTATGAAAATTTGAAATGCGCTTATCTATTCTACCAGTTGTCTGGGATTTAAAATTTGCTTCTGTATGCCCTTTTACTTCATAAATCGCACATTACTTTTCATTATATTTGATCTTACAGGAACTGTGGTGTCTTTACAGCCTTTATGTTGTCACTAACTACAGGTGGTATTATTTCTGGTTTCAATTCATATTCAATTAATCATATTACAGACTGAAACGTTTTTGTTGTTGATAGGTTCTCTTTGATATAGTTGAGTGTGGTAGTTTTTCCATATATGCAGGATGTTATCAATAATATTTTTGATATGTCCATCCTTTTTTTCTTCTTCTGTTGGTGCCTATATTCCTCAGCCATGATGTTCGTCGGCGACCCTGAGTTCTTTTACCCTCTATCTTACCTTGCAAAATCAACTGAATTAGTTGGTATTTCTCATTGCGCATTACATGCCCTAAGTATGATATCTTTCTGATTTTCACATTGCGCATAATTTCTGGGTCTTTTTTCATAAGTTGCATCACGGTGTTATTTGTGACATGATGGATGTATGAAATTCTGAGCATGCGGCGGTAACACAACATTTCGAAGGCTTTCAGTCGTTTAGATGTTGTTTCTGTCAAAGTCCAGGCTTCCACTCCATATAGAAGAGTTGAAAATACATAACATCTTAAGACTCGTGTTCTTATATCAATGTTCAGGTGCATATTGCACAAGATCTTTCTGAGGCGGTTGAAGACAGCTCTCGCCTTCTCTATGCGGCATCTAATCTCCTGTGAGTGGTCCCATTCTCTGTTCAGACTGCATACTAGATACGTAACTTTGTCAACAGTTTCCAAAGTTTCATCATTTGCTCTAAATTGGTGGTGTATTTCGTCATTTTTGCTTACTATAAGGATTTTTGTCTTTTTACAGTTTAATTTCATGCCGTATCTTTCACAAGCTTCCACTACGCGGTCTATTAGTGTTTGCAGATCCTCTGCATTATCGGCCAACAGAACTGTGTCGTCTGCATATCTTAAGTTGTTAATGCTTTCACCATTAATTTTTATGCCCTCTCTCATTCCACTGATCGCTTCCCTGAACAGCATTTCCGAGTACGTATTGAATAACGTCGGCGATAAAATACAGCCCTGACAAATTCCCCGTTTTATTGTAAATTCTTTTGATGTTTCGTTGCCTACACGTACAGTCGCCCTTTGCTGTGAGTAAATGTTTCTAATAAGGCGTAAATTCTTGTCATCGATACCAGATTCATTTAATATTTGAAGCAGTTTGTGATGTTGCACTTTGTCGAATGCTTTCTCGAAATCGATAAAACATGCATAGACATTGCAGTTTACGTCCCGAGCTCTTTGTATCAAAATTTGAATAGAAAATAGAGCTTCTCGTGTTCCAAGTCCATTTCTAAAGCCAAACTGAACATTGCTAACGTTTTCTTCAAGTTTTCTATATATTCGAGAGTGAATGATACTGAGAAGGACTTTCAGCGCATGACTCATTAAGCTTATAATTCTGTAATCAGAGCATCTGGTAGCATTTGTTTTCTTAGGAAGAGGAATGAAGGTGGAAACTAGCCAATCTCCAAGCAATTCGCCAGTTTCGTAAATTTTATTAAGTAGACTTGTTAGGAGTTTAAGTTGGTCATCTTCAAATAGTTTTATTATTTCTGATTGTATATTATCCGGCACAGGTGACTTACTGTTTTTTAGTCGTTTTATTGCATATGTTACTTCGCTGAGTGTTATTCCTGGTCCGGAAAATCCAAGGACATCTGTTTCTGTCTGCTGTTCTTCATCGAATAATTCTCCCAAATATTCCTCCCATCTTTCAAGTATTTTTTCATTCTCGTACAGCAGATTGTTGTGTTTGTCCAGTACTGAATTATTGCTGCGTGAGTTGTTTCCTCTGGTTAGGGCCCTGATTTTTTTATGCAAGTTAAAAATGTCATGTTTTTGTTCTAAGGATTCGATTTCCTTACATTCGTTTTGTAGCCACAACTCTTTTGCTTCCTTGATCCTATTGTTAATAACTTTGTTTATGTCTTTGTACCTTCTTTCATTTTTATGTCTGTATTTTCTTCGCTCTTCCATGAGTTCTAATATTTCTTCTGTCATCCACGGATGTTTCTTTATATTTTTTCCTGCTTTTAGTTTATTATCCACTATTGAATTACAGACATTTTTTATCTTCTTCCACATATCATCCACATTTATGTTCTCCTTGTTAATATCCGTGGCTATGCTCGTTATTTTGTTGTTTAATTCCTCTTTGACTTCGTCTCTTGTGGTGTTATCCTTCAACCTCTGAATGTCCGGTCGTTTTTGGAATTTTCCTTTCCAGATCTTTTTCATGTGTAGCTTAATCCGGCTCAGCAAAAGATTATGGTCTGAAGGGACATCCGCTCCCGGATATGCTTTTGCGGACATCCTTTTCTAGAATGGAACATTTTTTTGTTTCATTTATTTGGCCACTAATTTAACTTTTTAAACTAGATCTCTCTATTTGTTCATGATTTGTTCTTTCTTGGTATATATTCGAGATTTAATTTTTTTTAGCCTTGCGGCATTGGCATTCTACATATTTAGACAGAGTACTGTATTATTTGTTGAACCCTAGAGCTATTTTTTGTTCGCTGCGATATTATCAGTCAAGTATTCTGTGAAACATGGGTTGAAATAATTATTATGACATCTTATCAAAAAAGTTTTTTGAAGAGATTTTTAAAAATATTTATTTGTAATAGAAATATGTCGTTTATCAATTATTTTCATAATTACTCCCTTCGGAGTCCAAATGCATTTTCGACAACTTGTTGAATTTCTGATAAAAAAAAAACAAGTGTCCAACGTCATACATACTTTGTTTTTTATTATCGTTATCGTAATAATTATTTTAAATTATGATTTCAATGTAAATATTGATTTAATGGATTGCAATGGTCGTTACATTGACAAACAATATTCATTATTTTTAAATTATCTATTATTTTTATTAAACGTAAAAGTTGAACTAGTCGCGGACCAATTGATATATTGTCTCTAATCGCAGACAGAAATTGTTTTTCTTATTTTTTTAATAATGTTACAAACGGCTAATATGTAATTTATTTTTATCATTACAATACTAAATTATTCAAAATCTAATACCAGGGTAGCATTTAATATTTTGAAAATTGGCAACAGTGGTGTTAATAGTTGTCATCTCATACAGGATGTCTCACGGTGATCGTCCATTAGAATATCTCGAGAAATAATGCGATTTGGATCTTGCAAAATTGTATATTGGAGTTTTCAGTGACTCTCTCTTCAGATAAAGTAACAGCGATCTTGTGCGATTTCCGGTTATTCCGGAAGATGTTCAAGACTTACCCATTTTAAATGGGTCACCGTATATAATATATATTCTTTTGTATTCCTTTCTTCATTTCCGTTCTCCATAACTTTTACTCAAACTTTTTTTCCCTTACTCTAACCGTTTTTGAGGGAAAAAATATTTTTTCAAATTGTCACTTTTAACAGAAAGTCGCGTAAAATTAAATAGCGTTTCAAAAATGAAACGGTGAAACTCGGAATTCCTATTGTGGCTTTAGATATTATTGGGCTCGATAATGAATTGACGGAAAATGACATTTTAGATACAGGGAAGTGGAAAAGTAACTAATTTTGAGCTCTACCAAATATTCAAAAAAAATCTTGTTTTTTTTTCAAATAGGACGCTTCGTTGCTGATTCATTCAGTAGATAAGTAAGAAAATTTATTATCTATCCCTGTATGGTGTTCTTAAATCTAGACAGAACAGTTTTGAACTTATTTACGATTTTCGCAAAATCCCCTAAATATTGAGGCATTTTAGTAATTTTGGGCAAGAAGGCCATAACAATATGGAGATGCATGTCATTGTCAGTTGTAACTAATTATTTATCGACGGTTTCCTACCGTGTTTATTGGCGAAAAATATTGGAAAAATGGAAAATAATATATACAAATGCTGACATATTAAAATCATTTTTTATTCATCGTGAGTGCAGAATTGTAAGTCGATAAATTATGAATTGCAACTGACAATGACAAGTCTCCCCATAGAAATATAGTTTTAGTTTATTTGTCATTTCTCTGAAATAGTTGCACCTATAAAAAAACTAACTACGTCACTGAACTCTACATGAAAACCACCAGTAGTTCTATTTTGTAACTTTGCGACAAGTTGCAAGATAACCGAGATTCAAGGGGTGCTCCAAAATGCTTAATTTTCAAAATCGCTCTGTATCTCCCAAATGAAGAGGTTTATGAAAATTCTATTAGTGACATTGTGCGTTTCTTAAAAATGTAACACAAGTGTCACGAAAATTTTATCATTTTGTTTTTAGTAATAACGCGGATAATCCGTTAGACCATCAAAAATTGGACATCCAGTACATCGAAATTATATTCAGATCTTGATTTCTCATCCTAAAAAATATCAAAGTACCAAATTTATTATAAATCAAGCTATTATTAAGATAACTTTTTCCAAAGATTTTTAAAAATTATAGCTTTGGCACCCTGTATTTTGGACTTTTGGACTAAGGTAAAATGGGCTAGTTCCTCATATTATAGCCTCAAGAATTCGGGTTAGCATTTAATACACACCTTTTAAAGACAACCTGTAAATTTAACGAAAATTATTACGGTCAAGTTACAAGATAAAAATGCAATGAAATATATGTATATATATATATATATATATATATAAAGTTGCTTATATTTCTAGCTTTTTTCTTTGAATGTAGATTTTGGAGAATGCGCCGGGTAAGGTTGAGGGAACACAAAAAGGTTTCCAGATGATATGTGGCCACGGATTTCTGAAAATAAAATGGATGACAGATTGTAATGGAGCTGTCAAACGAAAAATGTCCGGAGTATGTTCAGCGCCATATTGGTTAAAGTGACGTTTTGGCACGTCAAATTAACCGTCAAAAGTCAAAAAATAGTGTCTATGTTGTTATTATTGTGAAGTAATCTTTGTTTTCCCTGGATTATATTTATTTTATATAACTTAACAATCAAGTAATATGCACCAAGCCATCAGTCAAATATTTAGGTGTAAATATAGACCACAACCAACAAAATTATATTAAATTGGCACTTTAGAACTATTAAACAAAAATGTATACAAAGGGCCAAATACCTTAGGAGTCTAATATACAAAGAAAAAGGCATATCAAGAAAAACAACTCATATATACAAAGCAATATACTGACTTTATTAGGAATAGATGCCCCCTACATACAGTAATTGCAGAAAGCCAGCACTGATAAACTTTGAAACGGTAGAAACCGCAGCTCTATGTGGTATGACTAAAATCCATCGTCTTAGCTATCAACCAATCAATTATTATATGAATTCACTAAACATCCAGCCTCTTATTGCAAGACTTCCTGTCCTGATAACTAAGTTTGAAAAAAAACCTGAAACTTGACTGGTGATAGAGGAACTGTGTACGACCAGGGATCGAAACCATAGGTCAGCCAGAAGACCTCCATTAATGTTATTGGCAGATCTCACATTCAACCTTTAATATACTTTTTTATTATTTTGTAAAGATTTGTAGGGGCTTGAAGATGAAATATACTGTAAATAACGTTTTTATTCTGAAGGACCTCGTTCGTTGGCCTATATGGTTCAAATTTATATGTCCTAATAAATTATAATCATAATAATATTAATTTAATTGTAGTGTAGTATAGTGTATAACACAGTTTAAAGAAGAAAATTTAATGTTACTTATTTAAATAAAAGTTTCAAATATCTTACAAATTGTTATTTCTCAAGTTTTTTATAAGTTGTGTTGATGAAAACAATTATGTTACACTTAACTGTTTAAAGGTAAGATACTCGGCTGTTATAGACATATGGACACGAGTGTTTATGCTAAATCCATAATTAGAACTAGCCGTAGTAAAACAGTTTTTAAACAGCACGTCATCTTATTGAGATACGAACAGAATTTAGTGTAATAATTTTGTATGTCTATAACACAAATTTACTTGAAATTTGCGAGACATTCAACTTTCCAAGGATATTTTAATTAAAAATTAGAAAATACTGACAATAACGGGGTACAACCTAATTAACATTTCAACTGTCAAAAAATAAAATGTTTTGAAGAAATGGTTCGTCAACATATTGCTTTTTAATGACTAATTATTTTTAATAACCAAAAATATAACAAGCATTTTTAATCTATTTTTACGATCGACCAATAGTATGGCAGACATCCACACAGGACAATCAATTGACACGAATTGGTTAGGTTAGGTGAGGTTATAACGTAATACTGTCATTTTATCTTTTTTTACCATTCGTTTCGTTCAACTACTTATGTCGATGAAATTTTCGGAAATGTATGCAAATTGGTTCTAACCTTGTCAGTGAGCGGTAAACGATTACATTTAGTCGGTATAATTTTTCAGTGGCGACAGCGTATTCACTCTTGTTATAACTTCCCTTTACCCAAAATGGCGCATAGCATGGTCCGGACATTTTCTGTTTATTTGACGATCAGTACAGTTACTTTATGGCTGTATTCTTTTCAGTAAATTATCACTGATCAAAGTGAACAAAGTGAAACTGATAACTTCATGTTCTTTTGAATATGCATTTTCTTGTCATTGTGTCGAAGTGATCATGATTACTTCAAGTGATAGAAGTGAAACTGATAATGATTCAAAAGAATAGCCTTTATATGTGCGTGCATGTGGCTCTCTGATATGCAAGCGGGGGTTTTAACGAGTTTGTTCCTGTAGTTCCATAAGGTTTAATTGCGCGTTTAATTAAACGTTACTTTATTTCGATGGTATCTATGAAAATAATGACAGCTAAGCAGTATCCGGTGAAAAAAATTACGTCACAAAATGTGCGACGTAAACTATGATTTTATAAAATTTTCGGTGAAAAAAATTACCTTTTTGGTAATTTCGAAGAAAATTATTGCATTATTAAAAATGCGGCGGAAAAAATTATGCATCCAAAAATACGACGAAAACTATTATAATATTGAAAATGAGGCGGAAAAAATGACACTTTTAAAACTGCATCGAAAACTATTATAATTCTTAAAATACTGTGAAGATAAATAATAAAGATATTATTTTTTCACCGTATTTATTAATGATGGTTTTATAAAGTTTTTTTTTACCGCAAATCTTCATGTGCTATTTTTTTCGCCGCATATTTCAGCATCATCGTCTTCGTGGAGACTATCAATTTGTTAGCCTAGTTTTTCCATCATTTTGTATTTGATCTGTCACTAGAGTCTTTATATCGGTTTATATTTAAACAAAATTTTTTTTTTATTAAATTATGTCTTAATTTGTCTTAGACATAAATCTCACAGCATTGGTTACACAGGTCTACAGAAAATGAGGTTATGATTATTGTTGGGTAGCTGCAGCTCATTTTCAAAGTAACTTGCTGGGTATAATTCGAACCCGAAATCAGAATTGGCCCATCATATTAGGATTTTAAGATATTCGAAGTTATGTACTCGAAAAATTTTCTTGTTATTTTTGAGGTTATGTGCAGGATGCAAATAACTTTTTTGGTCTTTTTCTAGGTGCGTCATTTAATATTACTATTATCTTTGAAAATATGATTTTTTCTTGCAGAGTTACGGCCGTTTTCAGTACAGTTTAGTAGGCCTTTATTGATCCATACAGTTTTTTTTTGCAAATTTCGATCCGCTTTTTTGAATCCATCAGCTTAGAAATAAAAATTTTAATTTTTCAGCGACTCCGAAAACTTTTTATATACCAATTTTGATGCGTCATTTTAAGTCCGCTATCTTGGAAATGAAAATTTCAATTTTTTGACTTCATATTCTTACCTAGCGCCTCGAAAAACCCCCTAAGTATAAATTTTCGGGAAAAATGAATACAGTAGAAAAATATGAATGTTCATGTTTGGAATATATTTCATAACTTAAAATGGCCTTAACTTTGCAAGAAAAAATCGTAAAATTTGGAGTAGAAACGACAAAGAACTTTGAAACTTCTTTTTTCATCTCAACAATATCAGCCCTACTATTAAACTCACCATGGAGAAAGAGTAGAAAATAAATTACCATTCTTAGATGTCTTGGTTGAAATAAATGGCAAACAAATTCGAACTTCGGTTTACAGAAAAGCCACGCACACAGGACAATACATTAAGGTATTCATCTAATCACTCCAACAACACCAAACAAGGAATTAGAAATCTCATAGATAGAGCCTTAACTCTCTGCAACTCCAACAAGAATTTGATGAAAGAGATAGATTATATTAAAAATAATCTGACAGCCAACGGATACCCAGTATATCTAGTGGATAAATTTATTGAACAACGCAGAAATAGGACAATATCGACAACGAATGAAGAACGAAAACCAGTATTGAACATCCCCTATGTTAAAGGCATTTCAGAAAAAGTTAGAAGGATAGGAAAACGATATAAAATCAACGTTGTTTTTAATTCAAATAGCTCTCTGAGAAGTCGGCTCACTAGGGTCAAACCGACAACTCAAAGAGACATGAAGAACTATGTATATCAGATACCATGTGAATGTGGCAATTCCTACATTGGCAAAACAATGAGACCTCTTGAAGTAAGGATTAAAGAACACCAAAAATGCACATCTCGAGGAGAAACAGAAAAATTTGGTGCTGCCAATCATGCCTGGACTCATGGACACCACATAAAATGGTCTGAAGCTAAAATACTACACCGAGAACAACATTGGAGAAAACGGAAATTCAAAGAAGCCACGGTTATACATCAGAACCCGAGTTGTTTTAATAAACCATCTTTAGATATAAGAGAAGTGTGGAAACCACTTCCTAGTAATTGTAAACTAAAACTAAATGCAGCATAAAAAAATGGGATTTTGCCATAGCAGGCATGACTGCACCCATCTCAGTCATACTCAACTGCATTTACTTTTAGTATAAATAGTCATGTAGCTAAGGGATTTATTTAATTTCACTTGAAAACGGCTAGAGATAACTACTAGCCGAAACGTCGTGATATTCAACAAAACTAAAGACAATGAAAGTCCAACAGATATCTGCTACTTCGCAAGAAACATCATTGTCTATGACCTTCAAACAAACACTAAAAAATCGTAAGTTACCGCTCAATAGCTTATTTTGAAGCGTAAGAGTCATATCAAATGATGCATTTAGAAAAAAAAAAAACAAAAAATGTTGTTCATCCTGTAGCTTCAAAAAACCATTTATCGAGTACATAACCTAGAATATTTCAAAATTCTGTTGTTATTCCCAGTAGCAAATTACTTGGCAAATGATCCCGAGCAGCCCAACAACCGAACCTGGTAGACCTCTGTTATTAATAAGTAGAATGATTACCTGAACTCTTTAATTTTTATGAATTATTTTATTATATTTGGGATGGTGGATTCTTTTCCGGGCAATATTTTTGATTGTATCTAACTTATTTTTTTTCATCATTTTAGGTACTTGCCCAGAAGTAGATCCAACAGAAGGTCCTGGAGTATATCTAAGTGACACAGACAACTGTGCTGGATATTACGCTTGCTCCGGCGGTTATGCCTTCCACATGTACTGTGGTCAAGGTACCTATTGGGATCCCACCACAGATTATTGCGAAGTTGGGGCAGATGCAGCTCACTGTGGAACCAGACCAACCACACCTCACTGGTAGATTTGAACAAACGTAATGTTTAATATAAAAAGAAGAATTATGACAGATTTTCATGCATTGTAAATTATTTTTTTATGCCAATTTAATATGAATTAAAGTGATTTAAAAAAAATTGTTTATTTCTTACGCCAAAACTTCACAATAAGTAAGCGGTGGGTTATTCAGGGCACTACTGCCTCGTGTAATGCTAAAACCTTCCACGCTATGGTTAGGAACTAGCTTTTAACTTTACTCCTATTCGAATTTGAATAAATGAAATTTGATTTGAATATAGATACGTAAGTGAGTATGCAAGTCAAACAAAATTTGTTAATTAATAATAATAAAAATTTTTAATTGAATAATCGAATGTCTAGATGTGGTGATCTAGTACGAAGCTAGATATGCTATAAGTAAAATCTAACATGTTAGAAACTGCAATACCTACTGGCGCCAAGACATAGAGCAAACCTTCTATGTTCCATGATAACAGCGCTAAATCTCTGTCTCCAGGCTTATTCCACTAAAAAAATACACAATTAACAATAAACAAGTAAAAGCTAAGAAAGCTTAAAGACTATTCTTAAATACTGGAACAAGTTTAACTATTTTTCACCACAAAATTCCAAAGAATGAACCAAATGAATTGAGATGAAAAATTTATAGGTAATTCAGTTGTTTCAAAAAGGAAAGTAAAGTCAGGGCAAATGGCCTTGGCCTTATATCAAAGATTCATGCGTGTGCACAAGCACAAGCGTGTTCAAAATTTTGAAGAGATAACAGCACAAAAATGAACGAGCTCCTGAACAGTAACAGTCGACTGAAATAAATTTGTTAAATAACAGTAATATTTTGGGCTCAAAATTAAATATATAACTCATTATTTATTTTTAAATTTAAGAAGCACATTTTTCACCGGCCATTACTGACACAGACCAAGTAATGAATAAATTTATTGCATAATTTCTCTCTGTCAAATTTCATCGATTTTCTGAAGGTTTGGGAACCCCGCAAACTAGATTTAACCCATTTGATGGTATTAATGAATCGGAATAAGTACCGATGAAGAATTAGAATTAGTTTAAAAATAGATTTCGGCTTCGAGAGCTGTACCTTCTACCTACCCTGCATTATGGACGAGCAGAGTAATATTTTTGATGGCTTTTCCATCTTTAAATCTCATGGAGAGGGATTTCAACGTGGTTGTCAATCCTCTTGGTAAAAAACCGATCGAAATTCCTTGGCCGAGTAGATTTAAGAAAAAAACGACTAATTTGCTGTCAGATATGGAATATTTGCTATTAAAGCCTCAGACTCATCTTTCTATTTATAAATATTTTATAACTATTGCCAAATTTTATGGCGATGCTCCGAAAGAAAAAATAGAACTGCAGCAATTTTTGAGTTTTGTGCATTGTTCTCCACTTGCCGTAAAATTTGACGGATGGAATGAGAGGATAGATTTTTTTTTGTTTATTTAATTAATGTATGAATTTAACAAGATATGATTCTGGGTCGTTTTAATTAATATTGATATGAGTTCTAACTCTACAGCAGATCCTATCACATAATAAAATTATGCACATTGTGCGGCACCGTGTCGGACACACTATGAAAAATGTCAAGATTGTGTATTGTTATGTTGACATATTTCATACTATTCCCGACAAGCTACATTGTATGCTCGATCATCAAACTAAGACTGCCAAAACCCCTGTAAAAACACGTTTAAGTTGATAAAATTGTAAAAATTCAATAGACAGACAGGGGAAAATAGAAAAAATTGGCTCATAGTCTACGGTACAAAAAAGTTTGAGAATTTCTGATTTAAAGTTACTAGACAAAGCATAAACAGTTGCTTTTAATATAGCTAGGTAGATATTTATTCTATTATTTAACAATGGCGAGAAATCTTTAAAACTAATTGTAAAATTTGCGAGTCCTTGATTGCTTGTTAAGTTCCAAGTATTGCAAGCAAAATAATCATCCTACTGATGCCATATATTGTTAAACTGTTTACTTGTTTTGTAGCTCCAATTTCTAAATGGAATTATATTCTTAGGTATTCAAGAAACTTCTGACTTAAGAATGTGTGTTCGTAAAGCAATGAATCGCAGTCGTTTTCTAAAAAAAAATAAAAAGTGTTAATAGTTGTTATAAATTAAAGACAACTTTCTTATCATTTATGCTGTATTATATTCCGATGATAATGAATATCGTTTAAAATAGAATATCTTTGCTTGTTGTTTACATTCACTACCCACAGAAGACGAAATGTTTTAGAGACGCTTTAGAAACGTGTCGTGAAGGGATCTAAATGTTTCAAAAAGGTTGTTTTGAAACGTTTCAGAAATAACGATATGACACAGAAATAAATATTTCTGAAAGGATTCCAAAATAATTTCAACAATATTGCATGAAAACTTAATGAAATATAATAATAAACGTTTTCTGAAATATTTATGAAAGATTTAAGAAATATTTGAAACAACTTTAATGCAAGCTAATTAATACTTCTGGAAAAGTTGACGCAAGTTTTTAGAAATGCTTCCAGAAACGTTTCACGAAATGTTTCCAAAGCTTTTAAAAAATCTTAGGTTTCGTCAATTTAAAAAGAAAAGTTTCGCGAAATATTTTTGAAACATTCTATATATTTTAAGTTTATATTTAGAAGAAACCTTATAAGGACTGGCGTGCTTTGTTCTAGTTAGGAAAAAAAAGTACCACTTCAGATTGCAAGAAACTGTCAGAAAAAGGTGGAAATTTTTACCCAGCCATCTGTAGACCGGTTTCGAACTTAGTGGTTTTTGTCTTGTACGAAACAGCCAGGTACACCACACCATAAAAAAAGTGAATATTTTAAACAACTTATATGAAACTAAATAAAAAGCTCAATATTAACTGCACTATCTCTCGGAATTTCACGCAATCTGAATAAAAAAATCTCTTGCGAGATCTATTTAAATAGCAAATGAAGAATAGAAATATTTCTGAGAAGATTTATAATAAGTTTCATGAAACATTTCTCGAAATGTTTAAGGAATGATTTGGAAATTTTTTTGCTACAATCATAAAAGCAGTTGAGAGACATTGCGAAAATATTTCGAAAAATTTCTTCAAGGCTTTTGGAAGATGGTTCGTATAGCGTTTTGGGAAACGATTCATGAAATGTTTCCTAAGTATTTCCAAAACATATCTTAATTCGTTTTTAAATTTATTATGAAACCTTTTAGTAAATCTTTAGTAAAGGCTTCGAAGACATTTCTCGAAATATTTCTGAAAAGGTTTATGGAACTTTTCTCGAAATGTGTATGGAATCATTGGAAATGTTTTTTTGCTGCCTATTTGTCGCACTGACAAAGGCTGCTGAGAAACACTGTGAAAATATTTCTAAAAGGTTTCTTGACAGCTTTCTGAAGTTGGTTTATATGGCGTTTCAGGAAACGATTCATGGAATGTTTCTTAAATATTTCGGAAACATATCTTGATTCGTTTTTAAATTCATCATGAAAGTTTTAAGTAAATATTTCTTAAAGGTTACAAAAACGTTTCTCTAAACATTTTATGTTTTATTTTTGAACAATTTCATGAAATCTTCAATGAAATATTGTCTCAATGTTTCCGTGATATTTTACGAAACATTATATTTTACCGTTTTCGGTTTATTTCATGAAATGTTATCGAAAGTTTTGGTAAAGATTTCACTAAAACCTTTCATGAAAATGTTTTATACACATTATTGAAATGTTTACGAAATATTTCTGAAAATGTTCATGGGAACGTTTCAGTGAAATCTTTCTAGAAACATTTTGTCTTATGTGGGTATTTCCAATATTTTTTCATGACTTTTATCCTTACGTGACAATGCGAAAATAGTATAAATTCTTTTTCTACATCAAATGATTGTCCTTAAACACACGCTAGCATGGATTTCACAAACCATAGCCTAGAGAAGGACCACAGACAATGCATTGCTTGATAATTGTTACCATTATTAGCGCCGACGTGGATGGACTGGCAACTAAATATTAGAGGCAGGCTATTTAAATATTGGGTAATGAATAAATTAAAAATGCATTTTTAATTTATAGGTATAAAAATTAAAAATGCATTTTTAATTTATAGGTATAAAAATCGTAATATATACATTAAATAACTTCTTTTATATAGAAATATGAAATAGGGTTATTAGAAACGTAACATACATATAACAGATTGTTATATTAGCAAATTAAAAATGTACAGTGTTTTACAGAGGGAGAGAAAAAGAAACAAAATAAACAGTGGTTGCATATGTAATTGTCAATTAAAAATTTTATGAATTATATATTTGTTACTTTAGCTTTACAACATTTTCAAGTACACAAATATTCTTATGTCCGTTTTGCATTAATTTTGATTTCAAATTAGTTTGAATTAAAGAAGTCCTAGATACCGCAATATTTATTTATATTTACATTTTCTTTTTTAGACTGTATAACAAGTTATGTCCTATAAGGTAATATATGTAGAGGGCTTTACTACATATTTAATATATTAAAATATGAGAGTTAAAAATGTATAGACAATCTGGAATTTTAATAAAATTATTAATAATGTTGAATATGAAACAAATCTGTATTCTCTTCTGTTGACAAGCAATGTTGAATTTAAGTATGACATAGTCTGATCTTTATTTTGACTATGTTTTACAATACAACATAAAACTATGAATGTCAGTTTTATGTTATAGTAGATATAATTACAAAATTAACCCTTTTAGTTAGATGAAGTAATTCAGTTTCTAATAGACAACAATATTACTGTATGCTCCACTTTGTCAGTTTTAACATAAATAATATTTTAAGCTTTACTTTCATGCTTTTTGCCACTAACATGGTAAATTTTCAGGATGAAAACTTTAATAATTTTTTAAACCGATAATTAGAAATATATTTAAAGGCACATCTAGATAATTTTGTCTTTCTAGTTAAAAAGTTTTTAGAGATTGACACTCTGACTGTGCAGTTGTCAATGTTTTAGTGAAAGTCCTAGCTCATACCCTAAAACTCATTTCTGCTGGTAGGAAACTTCTCAAGACCATCTCATTATTTTTCGGTACATATGTTTGGCTTTTAGTATAAGTTCGGCTTGCCTGGTGAGACCTACTTGTGCCAAAACTGATCTGTAGACTAATGAACCTAAAATAAAAAATTTTTAATATATTAAACAAATCTTGTACAACAAAAGTATATGTGTATTTTCTTGTAAATAGTTTTTACTAATCAAAATATTAAGTATAGAATATCTTGTTAAACTGTTACAGTAACTTAGGGTATGAACAGAATAAACGAATAAAAAATCCACACAAAAAATAGAACATTACATTCGTTTACGTATTACATTTTTACTTACAAAATATTTCAGTTTTTTTCATACCTGATGGCTCTTATTCATCTCTGATGACTCTTATTTCTGTAAGTTGAAGATTCCTTAAGGTTCTCCAGGTTGACTATCCCTTAGGGTTCGTGTATGGGTTCTAAGGCGTTTAGAACACTCAGTTGTCTCTATGACGCACCGGATGTTAACGGCTGGAATAAATCTTCATCTATGGTTTTCCCAAAATGAAATACTTCATGAGATTTGAAAAAAATTTCCAAACTTTCATAAACCATTAGTTTTATTGCCTACAAATAAGTTTAAAATTACAAGTTAAGTTACTTACCCAGCAAATATAATATTGGAATAGCAATTCGTTTTAAACACCTTTTTGTTC
This sequence comes from Diaprepes abbreviatus, assembly GCA_034092305.1. NCBI lineage: Eukaryota > Metazoa > Arthropoda > Insecta > Coleoptera > Curculionidae > Diaprepes > Diaprepes abbreviatus. The sequence continues at coordinate 1,421,311 of JASJET010000116.1, forward strand.
TTTCTACAAGTCTAGAGTAAAATATTTGTCACATATTCTATTATAAACTGTAGAGGTTCTAATGATAATAGTTTTTTGTACCCTCCACTATTTAAACATTTTTGGATCTGATTTGGGAAAACGATGTTTTTTTGGAAGAATCGTCATTAGTACGTCCAGACACTCAACACTTTTTTTTCCAGGCATAATTGAAACAAATAAGGACAAGAGAAGCATACAAACTTAACTTTGCAAATCTCAAAACACAATTAAAATCAAATATGGCTACCGAGGTTATGCTTTTTGTGTTAGATAAAAGAATAGATTAGATTATGTTCAGGAATATGGATACGGTTGCTGTCAAATAACGTCAATGTCTCGATAGCAGCCCGTATTGTGGATGGATTCGTCCATAATATATTTAGGCGCATGCTCAATTAAAAATTTTTTCTATAGGTTATTTTTTATGATTAGCATTTTGAGATGCATTTGAGTATTTAGTATATTTTATTCTGCATATTGAGTTTGAAAAAATTAATTCAAGCTATGTTCTTCAAGAACTCTCCAGTATCAGTCGGGATAAAATCGGAAAACCGGAAAGTATTTAGTCTCTTATAATCTTCTTCTTCTTCTTCTTCTTCTACCTTCTATAATAGGTCCCTGACCTGTTCCTTCTTCGATTTTCCTCATTCTGGACTTAAATTATCGCTCCACCTTTTCCGTGGTCGGCCTCTACTGCGTGTAACACTAGGCGATTTATCTCGTGCGATCCTTACCAGTCTATCCTCTTTGTTCCATTGTGTCTTACGTTGTAGGACCCACTCATTAATGCAGTCTGTGTTGCATGATTGCCTGATGTTATCGCTTCTTTCTCTGTCTAGTAGCGTTTTTCCTGTTATGTTATTCGTCGAAGTATTCTCATTTCTGTAGTCTCCAATAGTTGTTTCGTTTTTGTCGTCTCTGGCCGTTTTTCTGAGGTGTATGTCATAATAGGTCTAATTGTGGTTTTGTAGATCCGAACCTTTGTTTCTTGTTGTAAGTGTTTGTTTCGCCAGATCACGTCGTTGAGGCAACCCGCCACTTTGTTGGCTTTGGCCACCTGCCCTCTTACTTCATCTTCGATGTTGCCATAACTAGTTATGTCGATTCATAGATATTTGAAACTCATTTCTTGTTGTATTATTCGACCGTCTAGTTCTAGTTTGCATCGGAGGGGTTCTTTTGAGGTTGTCATGTTAGTTTTTTCGGCTGAGATAATCATATTATATTTTCTTCCCGTAAGATTAAAGGTATTTAACAATCTCTGGAGGTCGTCTTCATTTTCGGGACATATCACAGCGTCATCAGCGTAACAGAGAATTTTTATTTCTGTATCACCCATTTTATATCCTCTACCAAGCCGAGACTAAGCGAGTCTCCCTGTCTAATACCGCTGTTGACTGGTATGGGTGTAGATAATTTACCGTTAGTGCGAATCTGAAGTTTATTGTTTGCGTATATGTTTTCGATGATAATCTGCCATATTAAATTTTAAAAATTAACTTCAGATTCGTAACTCACGATTTCAAAAACCCCCTAATACCAGTTTTCAAAAAATGTGAATACCGTAAAATTTTTAATTATATTGGATCCGTCACATTGAATTTCAAAAATATAATTTCAAACTCTTATTCTAATCTACAGCCTCGAAATCCTCCAAGAAATCGTTTTGGACTTAATCCGGAAATATACAATTTTAGATCGCCATATTGCATCTGCTACATTGATTTTTTTTTAAAGCATCCCCAATCAACAAATTTTGATCATATTGGATCTATCATATTGAATTTTCTAAAAATAATTTTAAATTCGTTATTTACACCTTAAAAAACGTCCCTATACCGATTTTAGGCAGCATCGAAAAATCTAAATTTTTAGTCAGCCATACTGATTTTTTTAAAAATAATTTTAAATTCGTAATTTATACCCTCAAAAACCTACCTATACCAATTTTTGAGGAAATTGACTAAAAATAGTTTTTTTGTCCGGTATATTGTCTGCGCGAGATCACTGCAGCAACTTTCTGAAGATAATGCAAGAAATTTCATTCAAATAGGACCTGCCGTTCCGGAGTAATTGATGTATCTACAACAAGAAAGCATACAGAGCATTCGAATGTAGAAACTCCTTTTAGAAGTCGATTTAAAATACAGGGTGTCCAGTAAGTTCATCCCAATTTTTCGAGAGCATTCAGGGGAGGTCAAAGTAAACGTACTTTGTCATAAAAAAATTTCTAAAGTGCTCCTTAACGGAGATACAGCAGAAGTTTTAAATCATCAGAGAAGTTAGGAACAGACTTACAGCCACACTCGTTGAGCCTAATTTTTGACAGGTGTCATTTTACAGAGCTGAAAACAATTTTTTTTAATACTTTGGTCATTTCCCTTCAAAAAAGGTTCTCTCAATTTCGATAAAACTGGCGATTTTCGAGATAAATCGGGTTTTATGTGAAAAACTCGAAAGTTACCAATGCTAAACACAAACAGGTAATAAAATTTTTATAAAAAAATTGAACCAACTTCTAAAAGTGCGCTAAAAAGTGACAAATAACTAGAAATTTTTATATGAAATTGAAATTTTTGAAGTCGGTGCCAAACCAATACCTGACAAAAAGTGATTCTTAACATAATTTGTATATATTAATAGTTATTTATTTCATTTAGAAATAATTTGGCGCCGATTTCAAAAATTTCAATTTCATATAAAAATTTCTAGTTATTTTTCATTTTTTAGCGCACTTTTAGATGTCGGTTCAATTTTTTCATAAAAATTTGATTTTTCGATTTTTAGTTTTGAATTCATTATGATATTTATAAATTATTTGAATTAAGTGCTAATCGAGATTAGTGTACCTCGCAATGATTCCAAGGTGTCAAAAAAGTACCCATTTTATCCATAACTGTAAATCACCTTAAAATGAACCACTAAAAATTCTTTGATTCTTAGAGTTCTCCAAATACCAGTGAAATTGTGTCAAACAATTAGTCTGTCATAGTAAATTCATTATCTTAGATTGGTAATATAGACACCAAAACCTTCCAATATCGATATTTAAAGTACTTAAGACGTAAATTTCTTAGCCCGATATATTTTATATTGCATGTTGAGTTTGTATATGCCCCAAGAACCCCACAATATCAATTTTAGATAAAATCAGAAAATGTAAAATTTTCAGTCCTTCATATTGTATCTTATCAACTTAATGGTTGTAAAAAGTTAATTTTATATTCGTAATACAATACCCCAAAAACCCCCTAAAACGATCCAGTCCCACCTTTGAACAAAATCGGAAAATGGAAAATCTTTAGTCCGCGATATTGGATTCATCATATTGAATCCTGAAAAAATACTTTTAAATTCATAATTTACACCCTCAAGAACCCCTATATCAGTTTTGAAGAAAATCGAAAAATGTAAAATTTTCAGGACGCCATATTGAATCCGCCAGATTGAATTCTTCAAAAAATATTCTAAATTCGCAATTAGCACTAACAAAAATCCTCCAATACCGATTTTAGACAAAATGAAGAGGTGTGGAATTTTTAATCCGATATTTTGGATCCGCCATATTTTATTTTTTTAAAAATATTTTCAGATTCCTAATGTGCGATCCCAAAAACTCTCCCATATCAATTTTGAAAAAAATCGAACAAAATAAATTTTTTATTCGCCATATTGGATACGCCATATTGAATTTTTTAAAAATAATTTCAGATTCGTTGTGTGCGACCCCAAAAACTCCCCCGTACTAATTTTGGAGAAAATCGGACAAAATTGATTTTGTGTCCGCCATATTGATTCCGCCATATTGAATTTTTTAAAAATATTTTGGATTCGTTATATAAAAAAACCATACATACTCGACGAATTGAGAACCTCCTTCTTTTAGAAGTCGGTTAATAAAATGAATCTGTAGACAAGAACCTAATCCAAGCTTCAGAGACAAGACACATCTAGTCTACAACAGTTCTCCAATAACAGCTTTAGGACTTGGATCCATATTCAGTCAGTTTTAGAAATAATTAAATTAAATGAAACCTATTTTTAACGGAGTATTAACAGATTTGAATTCAATTAATAATTAGTATAACTTACTAAAAATATATTTCACTTTCTTGTTTTCTAAGAACTTCAAAACAACATGATTTTTGGCTCGTAAACTTAATTTATTACTATTTCCTAGTAAGAGGCTTATTTGGATAAAATTAACCATGAAAAAAATGATTGATCAAAGCTGTCGTTATTGATAAGTCGATTAAATAATAAGAGTTAACTGATATAATCCAATAAAAAATGAGACGAGATTAATTCAAAAAGATATCTCGATGAATCTTCACCTTTCAATTAATAATTTAGCTAACATATATGATCTAATCAGTAAATGTGAAGATTATCTAATGGATTTATATATAAAACCTAAAAATAAAACTTAGGTAATTATTAAATGACAACACACGATGCCAGAAATGGTAATTTTCTAAAACACATAACATTTGGAGCGTAGAATGCAAAAACAAGATGATATTTGTTTTTTCTTTTAACTGTCGATATTTAACATCGAAAAACTATGCAGGATTAACATCCTGCCGACATTTCCCGGAATTTATATTGTATATAGACAGTTGTTTCTTGTGAGTTTTGTCCTTGGTCTATTACATCTCCACTGATGAGATTATTAAGTGATTGAAACACACAAGGAGAGAAAACCAGAGCTGAGTTTGCAAGAAATGAACTTTCCATGTATCTTTTTTCCTTTAAATGACTTGAAGAAGAAGTAAAACCGTAGATTATTACACTATTTCTCGATCATAAAATATTTCTTTATATCATATTGAAATTTTAAATTTTAAAGAGATCTTTCTTCTTTAGATGTATTTGGTCAGTCTGGCAATGGTTTCTGTGTCACTTTTTCATTGTAATGTTTATGAATTTTTTGCTAAAACCACTCAATTTGAAAATATTTAAAATTTGAGTCAATAACGATACGAATAAGGAAATGTTTAATTATGACGTATTGTGGTTTAATTTAACAAGTACCGAAATGTGTACCAGATACCAACAATAGATTGAATCCATTATTTACAACCCACAACCATATCTAACGAAGAACACAATTTCAATATAATTTCTACAGAGCAGAACACTCCAATCAGATTAGGTTTAAATATGTAATCCAGTTCAAAACTTTTATTTCTTCATTCCTCTGAATCTTCTCAAAGATCTTCTTCTAGTTCTACCAGCTTATTTTTATATTCTCTCTCTCTCCACCTTGATCTACTTTCTTAAGAATTTGTGTTCGTAACATCTTAGTTGTTTTACCTTAACGTTTCTGATTCTATCATTCGCTTTCCTCTCCATTTTGGACTTTCTTGTAGTCCGTGTTTAATATTCCACTTCAGTAGCCCTGCGTTATCAGTTAGTCTTTTCTTTTATCTGCTACACTTCACTATTCTATACTATACTTTTTGTTCTGGCGTTATATATTTGTTTATTTATTTTTGATATTTGTCAGTCTCATAATATGACATTTATAGTTAAAGTATTTCTTCTTTGTATGTTCTTTTCTCTGATTGCCCTATCTATCAATAGCTTTCACGGTTTTAATACATTGTTTATTTTTTAGGTTATTAGGTTGGGTTGCACGCCTTTTTGTATTATTTAATCAATTTTTGTAACATATATTTTAGGTTATCATCGTCCTGAACTACTCTTATCTGATCGTCCGCAAATCATAGTATTTATAACGTGGTGTTTTTTAAGAGCAAGTTCATTGTGCTATGTATTTTTAAAACTGCTTCAAGACTTTTACTAAATATACTTTAAATAGACAACATCTCTTTTTGAGTTCTTTAATTGTATTTAATCTTTCTGACAATGTCTTTCTGATTTTTACTTAAGCCTTTATTAGGATGACATTGATTTTGGTACTGTCAAGAGAATGTCATAGCTTTTTTTGTGGGATACTATCATATGCCTCTTTAAGGTTGATATACAGTATGCGCAATTCTTGATTAAAAGTTGTGTTTTTTTTTATTACTTAGAAAATATAGAGGAGAAAGTCTACTGTTAATCTTCGAGCTCTAAAATCTGCTTGGTCCATAAATTCTATTTAATGTGTATGTTACTGCAATATCCCTATAGTTATTGAAATTATCCCTTTTACCTTAATAATAGTTATAAAGGAGATTTCCCATTTTTTTTTGGGAAATACTGCTCCGTTTCGACACTTCTAAAATAGATTGATTTTATTCCATTGTTTATCTATCCTGTCGATATATTCCCAGGATCAGGTATTTTTTCATTTTTTACTTACATCTGCACTAGGAATTATATTGTTATTCTGTACTTCTCATACGAATTTTATTATAGTTTCAGTTAAAAGTTTAAAGAAGTCTCCTTTCTGTCTTAATGATCTTACTATTCTCCAGCTTTTTGATTTGATGCCCAACAAGAAATATTTCTACATTTTATTTCCCAATATCGGTTTTTATTTTGTTTAACATTATCCTTGTTTGATTATATATTCAGGTATATTCAGTATTTATCTATTTTACCTTTTATACCTACCTTTATTTTTTAATCTCAGTAATTGATTTGAATTTTGATATTCTAATGCTTAAGTTTACAAACAAGCTCAATTGCTTAAAATAGTATAACGTCATTCTTAGCGCTTTACCACCTTCCAAAATTTTATTAACACTACTTCAGAACAATATGGTAAGTTGCCATAGCAATAATAGCTGCAACAATAAAACTTTAAAAATGTTACGTCTGTACATTCTAGACACTAATGCGTAGTAGCTGACGTCACTAATAAAGTCCCTGGAAAGGGTTATTTCGATAAGGTTTGTCGCAATAAGAACTTTAAAATTGCAATTGCCGACAGCAAGGAGAGTGTAATATGTGTTTTTCTTGGTATAAAATGGGCTTTTGACAACACTCGACATGAGGCAGTCAAAAGAGTGATTAATGACGTAGGTGACACGACGTTCAAATGGACGGCGCAACTTATCTCCATTAGAATAGCAGAGAAAGAGATAGGACGAGACACTATTACTCTCTGTACTACCAGAGAATGCTTTCAGGGGGAGTAGCTTCTTCACTTCAGTAGAGTCTAATTGTAGTTCGACTCTTCTGTGATCGGACTGACCTCGACATGTCGCCGATGACGTGGTCATAATCGCGAGGGACAAATTTGATAATACCCTCTCCGCCGTAGTCTAGAAAGGACTTAAACACACTAAAGAATGTTGCTAGATGATGGGACCCTACCCCAACCATCTTAGTAGACTTTACATGGAAAAGAAACCTTACCCTGGAAACTATCAAAATGTATGGGATCGTTATTAAGTGGAAACTAGAGGTTAAATATCTGGTTTGATCCTAGATAAAAAAAAGTACGAAAAAGAAGTAATCAACAAGGCCTCAAAAATCTTGATGGTCTGGAGAAATTTCACAATAATGAGACCGATCATCACATATGGGGTAGTGATCTGGCCCAGTCATGCCAATACGAGACTCAACTTGTCGAAAGTTCAAAGACTAGCCTGTGCATGTATAACTGAAGCAGTGAAAACCTGCCCAACGGCAGACATCGTATGATGAGAGATGAGGTCATAAAACGAAGGCTCAACCTCATACCAGAAATGAACAAATCTGAGACATACCCCAAGATGAAATGAAAAAGTTCTACTTTCAAAGATTTCTGAGGAAAATAGGACTGGAGGACCTGCTTTGGTCGGCAAGGTATCCTTAACGACTTAGCAGCAGAAGGGAATACAATATATTTATTATATTGTAGTGTACAAATCCCCAATTCCAAACATATACATACATAACAATCCATGCCATGCAATTGAACATAAAATATCTATATTAAATATTATTAAACAAATATAAATAAATAGTTATCAGAAAAAAAGATATAAGAGCAGTAAAAAAATGAAACAATCTATACGTTAATACAAGTCTTCTAAAAAACTCAACAAAAAAAAGTAAAATCACAGCAAAAATATTAGCGTAAAAATAACTGTTCCTTAACGTATTAGACGTAAAAAATAATGCAATTTGAAAGGTGCTAATTTCTTGTAGAACTCTGCTAAAGAAGTAAAAAAAAATTATTAATATGTCTAAAATTGATCTGAATTACCTATTGCAACTTTTAATTTAGCTGCATTCAAAATTAACTTGAGGTAAAACTAAATCTTCAGCAATAAGTTAAAGTTATTGGCTTAATAATGTGCTGGATTCTCCGCGTCCAGCGCTTACACTACTTTTTTCTGGCTACCCTCAGGGGTCACTACACGCTTCCCGTGTAACTTTTTTATAATCGAAAAACTCGTAATATAACAATATTTTAGTCACATGATGACTACTAATATCAAAAAAAGTTATTTTGTAGAATGCAACTACAGGTATATCTGAATTGCAGGGCAAAAAACACCACAGTAGAGCACGCAACAATATACAATCTTGCTAGTACACACAATAGAAGGAGAGTCTATCTGGAACTAGCATAGTCCCGCTTTTGTCAAAGCAAAACTTCATTTTTTAAGAGCGCATCTCTGCACGTGTTGTCACTGCTATGGCAGAAATAAAACTCTGTTTATCTATTGAATTAGTTCAGATATTGAAAATTGGCTAAGATTAAAGTTCTTATCAGTAAGTTCAATTAATTCTAGGCATAAAGTTCCTACTTCTTATCTGCTTTATTTCTTAAAACAGTGTTCTGTGTTTTGCAAGAACCTGATTTTTGTTAAAATAATATTTTTTGCGGGTTACGTCATTACGTAAATTTTATCGAAAGAGGAGTTCGATAATAACTTAATTGACAGTACAATGATTATTGATCGTAATTTTGAAACTGTCTTATCCTTTGTCACAAAATGTTAAATACTTGCTAAACAAAAATAATATATTTTTTACAATTTTTTTCATATATATGTTGTCAAAAATAAATAAGATGGATTGATTAAATTTTACAATATAATGAAATGATTGATAGTAATTTTGGAGTGTGCTAAATTTAATTCAACTGATTTTTCGTTAATTAACTCAAGAATATGTGTTATCAATGAGAATTACCCGAAATTTCCGAAATATTTTGGCGTCATATTTTATTGATGATGATAAAATCTTGGAAATTTTACATTAGATTACTTGTTTTTTAATTATTAATTGTTGTCTTTAAAGTATTCTAAGGTCCAAGTTAAGAACCAGTAAAATTGCGTATCATAATAGCGAGTTTTCGATCGGGACTTTACCATGTCCATCTTCTATGTGGTCCCGATGGAAAAACAAGGAACGAAATAGATTTCATTATCACCGACAAGAACCACATAGTTAAAGACATTACGGTATTAAACAGGTTTGCTACCAATAGCGATCATAGAATGGTACGAGGTAAAATAGATATATGTTTAAAAAAGGAGAGGTATAGAACGATTAAGAAGAAGAACAAAGGGAGACCATGGATGAAACCATCAGATGTAGATAATTTTCAGCAGTGTATTGCCGACCTAATTAGTAGCCCTGAAGCAGAAACTGACGCTAACGACCTAAATAATAAATTAACAACTGCCTTACTAGAAATGCAGAAAAAAAGAGGAAGGAGAAGCGAAACGGACACTCAAGATGACGAACTACAAAAAATAAATAACGAAATATCCAAAGCTGCTAGACAAGACACTCGAAAATACAATCAGAAACAGATCGAACATACCATTGAGAACTATAAACGTATGAAAGTATTAAGAAGAAAACCAAGAACGGGAACAAGACAAATAATCAAAGTGAAAGATAAGAATGGTCAGTTTTCAACAGACAGAGAGGAAATCCTTAAGGTAGTCGAAAATTTTTACAAATTACTATACAGAAGCTAAAACAAAGAGAATAGCAAAGATCAAATACCAGAAATATTGACAAGGAAAAAGGGCATTGTCAACCAAGGATCAGAACAAATGCCGGAAATCACAATAGACGAAATAAAACTAGCCCTAAGAAAAACTAAGAATAGCAAATGTCCAGGCGAAGATGGTATAGTTACTCATGCAATCAAAATCGGAGGTATTTGTCTACCTAAGAAAATAAAAGACCTTTTTAATATGTGCCTTTTGGACAGTACAATACCCGACAAGTGGCACAATGCTGAGATAATATTGATTTACAAAAAAGGATATCCTCATGATTTGGAAAACTACAGACCAATAAGCTTTCTTAGTCACCTATGTAAACTCCTAACAAGAATAGAAACGAATCGACTTGAGAAAAAACTTGACTTCTACAATCAAATAGAGCAAACGGGGTTTCGTATTGGGTTTGGAACAAACGATCACGTACGGAGCGTCTAAACGGTAAAAGAAAAAACTATGGAATACAATCGACCACTCGTTCTGGCTTTTGTGGATTTTCTTTGATACTGTAGAGCTTGACAAAATTATGGAAGCATTACAAGCATGCTGCATTGACTATCGATACACAAAGTTAATTTACAATATATTCAGGAATGCAACTATTTCGGAAAAACTACACAGAAACACGGATCATATCCCAATTGGCAGAGGAGCCCGACAGGGTGATACCTTATTGCCTAAACTGTTTACTGCAGTACTAGAATACGCCTGTAAAAAAAACTGGAAAAAAGAGGCCTGAATGTAGACGGCCAAAAATTAACAAATTTGTGGTTCGCGGATGACATAGTTTTGTTTTCCGATAATCTCAAGGAGATATGTACAATATTACATGAACTTCACCTAGTGTGCACCAATGTGGGTCTTAAAATAAATATATCAAAAACAAAATTTATGACCAATCTGGTACCTAGTGGAAATATCAACAATATTAGAGACAACGCTTGTGGAAAAATGCATATACCTTGGACACGAAATAAAGATCACAAGATATACCAATTTCTTTAAAACGTAAAACATTTGACCAATGTGTGTTACGGTTACGGTGCCGAAACTTTAACATTGACAACTGCAACTTCTAAAACGCTGCAAATAGCACAGAAAAAGATGGAAAGGTCAATGCTAGGTATACCGCTGCGTGACCGAGTTAGAAATGAAGACCTGAGACGAAAGACAGGAGTTACCGATGTAACTTTCCGAATTGCTACACTCAAATGGAACTGGGCCGGACATGTCGCCCGAATCAGTGATGGAAGGTGGACGAAGAGATTTCTCGAATGGAGGCCGAGATTAGACAAAAGGAGTAGAGGAAGACCGCCTACTCGTTGGACTGACGATCTCAAGAGAATTACAACAAATTGGATGCAAATCGCTCAAGATAGAGCACAATGGACAAGAATGAGCGAGGCCTATGTCCAGCAGTGGAAGGGCTGGATGAAGAAGATGAAGAATAGCGAGTTTAGTAAAATAGTCTAGTTACTTCTCAAATATTTTGTCATACATCAAAGTTTGGGTTAACTACAGAGAGTTTAGCTTAAGATAACTAAATAAGAAAACTAAAATCTCTATTTAATTCATGTCTTTTATGGAAGAATACTACGAGATTGGAACATCGCGATAATAATAGTGATATAAAAAACAGGAAACTCGAGCGATCTCGAAAAATATAGAGCAATAATCAAATTATCACAAGTTTATGTACTTTTATGAAAGTAATAACGAAACAACAATAGAATTGTATAATGCTACTCGAAAAGGCAACAGAGTGCAGTATCCAAGTGGAGATCGTATTTACAGACTTCAGAAAAGCTTTCGACACGGTAGAATTTTAGGTAATTATAAGATTTTGAAACGGTAAGGATGGGCCATTGATACATTGATATTTTTCAGGAACTAAACGAATAATTTAAATGAAGATAAGGTTGGTAGGACATTGCCACCTGAGGGGCCATCTGCATAACATTCGTGTCGTAGATGACCTGACATGCAGATGGTGTCTGGAAGAGTATAAAACTGTGCCCTCATCGGACCGAGAATGAGATATTTCGGAGATACAATTTTGTCACCAAAAAGCTGTAGGAAAGTTCAATCAACAAAGCTGTTTGGATTCGCAAAGGCGATCGGCTTTGAATTACCTAGAAAAATGGTGGGATGTATCACCATCTTTTGTTCATTCATGCATTCATATCGAGCCATTATGCGAATGGCGTAACAAGTTTAAAAACGATAAAGTTTATATAACTGATTACCCCTTGGTCATTGGTCAAGGAAACCGTATTGTGACACCTAAACCGTTGCTATTAAAATCTCGGTGAGAGCAAATCTTCTAGTTATCTTCGATGAAACCATTAAAATTTTGAATATTGACCAAAGGTTGTGTATATTATATTGTGCTTGACAATTTTGCAAGCAAGGCAACAATCTTAAAGATAAAATTTAAGTCTTTACCACATCCTTCTTATCGTGCTGAATTCACCTCAAGCTATTTCTATGTTTTTGGTTATTTTAAATAGGCATTAGCGAACAAATGTTGGAATAATGATGAAGTTATTATGACTACACTTGCGATCAAAAGGATTTTTTTCGCACGTAAAAAATGACAAGCTTATTTATGATATTGCTTCAATAAACTTTGTTTTGTTTTACTTTACTGTGACCATATTATACTAGCAGTTATTTGTCGCGGCTTAGCGTTATAAATTGAATAATTGTAACTACATATTTCACGAACACGATTTATTAAAAGATATCTTAAAAATAAAAAAATTAACATTGTATAGAAAATGTTAAAGGATGGAACACTTAATTTTAGACAAATTATATTTTTTCACCTGGAAATAAATATAATACATGAATATGAATGAAAAGTGAATAAAATGATAAAACAAAAAATATTTTTTTGACATGTATCTTTTTTATGCCGCTTGGCGCATTATATCTTGTTGGACTCCCAGAAAATTTTCATTGAACCTCGTTTAATAAGTTGTTACGCGGGTAGGTTACGTTAAAACCTCTCAGTCGGGTGAGAAAAAATTCAATAAAAGAGTATTAACAAAATAAATAATAAAATTACGGGAGTTTAGTTAAAAGTTAGTAGCGAGCCAGTGAGCAAATATGCCAAGCCAACCTTCATGCCGGAGAGCAGGGGTGAGTTATTCAGGGCGCCACTGCATCCGTAGCTAGGTTGAATGCAGAAACTTTCCGCGATGTCGTTAGGAACTAGCTTTCAACTTTATTCCTATAGATATTTAAATAAATGAAATTTAAACTTGAATTTTAATTTGAACATAGATATGCAGGTGAGTATGTGGGACAAATAAATCATCATCATCATCATCAGCCCATTTTTGTCCACTGCTGAACATAGGCCTCCTCAAAAGATTTCCATCTTTCTCTATTCTGAGCCACTGCAATCCAATTTGTTGTTATTCTTTTGAGGTCGTCCGTCCATCTGGTCGGTGGTCGTCCCTGACTGCGTTTGTCCGCTCTCGGTCGCCATTTCAAAACTTTTTTCGTTCATCTGTTGTCCCCTATTCTAGCCACATGTCCGGCCTATCTCCATTTTAACCTTGCAATGCGCACAATAACATCATCTACCCTCGTTTTCTTCCTAACTTCCTCGTTTCGGACCCGATCTCTCAGGGACACCTCCAGCATGGATCTCTCCATTCTGCGTTATGTTATTTGCAGTTTCTTAGCAGTTGTTTTCGTCAATATTAGTGTCTCCGCTCCATATGTTAAGACTGGGCGAACACATTGGTTAAAGGCTTTCCGTTTCAGGTTTATGGGTATATCTGTCTTGAATATATCCCTGAGTTTTCCATAAGCAGCCCATACCAAAGCTATTCATCTGGATAGCTCACCCGTCTGGTTGTCCCTGCCAATCCGAACTTCGTGACCAAGGTAGTTATATTTCTCGGTAATTTCGATGATTTCATTTTCTATTTTTATAAGCTCATTTACTAATAAATTTGTCATCGTTTTTGTTTTGTTATAATTTATCTTCAGACCTGCTCTTTGTGTTGCCTGTTGTAGTTCTTCTAGAATTTCTCTGACTTCTTGTAGATCGTTTGATATTAGGACTATGTCGTCGGCGAATCTAAGGTGACTCAATCTTTCCCCATCTTTCGCCATCTATAATAATGCCTTTCTCCTCCCAATTCAAAGCTTTAAACGCATGTTCTAGCACTGTCGTAAACAGTTTTGGGGATATTGTATCTCCCTGTCGAATTCCTCTTCTTATTTTTATTTTTTTCGTAATGGTGTGTAAGTTAATTGTTGTTGTTGCGTTTTTATAAATACTGACCATGATGTTGGAATATCTTTGGTCTACCCTGCATTCTTTTAATGGTCTTAAAATTGACACCAATTCCACGGTATCGAAAGTCTTATGACAGTCGACAAAGACAAGATTTAGTGGTCGGTCGTATTCTACAGTTTCTTCAATAAGTGTTTTGATACATTGCAAATCGTCATTTGTTCCGTAACCCGAGCGGAACCCAGCTTGTTCTCTAGGCTGGTAAAGATCCAGTTTATTCTCTAGTCTACTGGTGATTATACCAGTGTAAAGTTTATATAGGTGGCTCAGGAGGCTGACGGGTCTATAGTTCTCAAGGCTTGTTACGTCGCCCTTTTTGTGAATGAGGATCTTAATAGAGTTATAATTAGGTTTCCAAGACATAAATTGAATAATATTTTAATTTTCTCAATAAGAACAGAACTCCACATTTTATGGACTCCATTACTATTCCGTCTTCTCCTGGTGTTGTTTTTCATTCTCTTCAAGGCGTAGTTAATTTCTCCAATTGAGATTTCGGGTATATCTTCAAAGCCCTGTTTTGCGATTCTTAGTGTTTCGTGTTCGTAGGGTCAAATAAAACTTTCCAGAAAATAATAATAGAAAAATCTTTAATTGAGTGCCTAGCGATGTTGCTCTGACATAAAACTGGATATGCTATAAATTGAATTATCCTATTCCAATAATCACACAATTTTCAACTAAACTAATTTAGAGTTATGAAACAATACTTTATAATTAAGTTGCGAAATGACTTAAAGCAGAAAGAAAATGATCTGAAGTAGACCAAGGTAAAAGAATTTCAATAAATATAATAAAGGTATGTTATACTATAAAAAAGGTATGTTATACTATTAATAAAGGTATGTTATACTATAAAAAAGGAGCAAATAAAATTTAATACTTTACAAACTCTAGTACTTACTGGGCTCAAAACATAACGCATACTATGTATATTCCATAACCATTAGATTGAACACCGAAAAATTGCGCAATGTTTTACAAAAAATAAAGGAAAAAACTTTTTTTTACAAGATTAATTAGGTTGTAATTATTAAAAAATCATATACAAAAAATAATACTAAGTTTGTCTGTTATTCTTATTGTGAGACTGCTAGAGGCGGGTCTCATTCAAATTTGGCTGCAACTGTGTAGTGGTATCTAGGTACTAGTTACATTGAAGGAACTTCTAAGAATAATAAAAAAAAAAATTAAAAAAAGCAAATTTGTTAATCAACCGTCGTTAAATAGGCAAGAAATAATTATCAATTATTAAGGTATTTTCCTCTTAAAATTTACAATCTTAAACTTTTTACATATTCAAAAAAAAAATAAATAAGATATCGAAGGTGATCTTAAAGTTGAAGTATTACAAGAAATTAAAATTTTAGACGATAACTAGTTAGTAATAATCAAACAAATAATTAATTAAAAGTAATATGCTGATAAAAGATATTGAACTTAAAGACAGCTAAAAGGAAAAATATAAAACGTACCATAGAAGTTCAGCCTGATTCCGGATAATCACCAATATTTAATTTAGTATAGAATAAAGTAAAGGATTTACTTTACTAAATAATCGATTACTCAACTTAATTAGCCATTTCATAGTTAGGATTTCAGACCACTGGTTAGTACTAATTATTAAACAAGTCAGCTCAATCTGGCCAAAATAAATGTAATTAATTAATATATCAAAATATAATCACCATACCTATCAAAATACTAAGTAGAAAGTACATTTTGACATTAAATTTTAAACTAAATAAAATTAAATTAACTTCTGTAATGAGATTAAAAAAATACTATATATATATATATATATATATATATATATATATATATATATATATATATATATATATATATATATATATATATACACACGCTGTCTGGCGGGAGGTCGGCGAAGCCGCGTTCAGTGCTGCATGTTTTTGTCCGATCTATCCTTTGCACAAACAGGTGTATGTCGGTAACCTGATGAGTCTAGTGAGAGACGAAACATATACCTCTGCCGTATAACTGTAGCGGGGAGGGTGAGCTTTAACTTTCTTCTCGATATGGTGGCACAAGCCATCATCTCGATGGTGGTGGAATGGAATAAATTATGTTTTGTAGCAATTTATTCGAACTCTGCAACCTCCAACACGGAAAGGATATGACGCAGTGAAGTTTGCATTCATAGTGCTCATTTGACTTCATTCACATACGGAATTGCATATAGTTGTACCTTTGCTGAATGTGATTTCAGCACTATAACAGCATAATGTGGATATAACCATTGCTATTGCATCTCATATGGAGGAATCCGTGAAAGCCGCATAAACATATATACGCCATATGGCAGAGGTCGGCGAAGCCGCGTTCAGTGCTACTTGTTTCCTTCCGACCTGTTTTTTGCACAGGTGCGTGTGGGTACCCTGAGGAGTCTAGTGAGAGACGAAACATGTACTTCTGCCGTATCACTGTGGCGGGGAAGGTAAGCTTTAACTTTCTTCTTGATATGGTGGTAGGCCATCATCTCGATGGTGGTGGAATAGGATAAATTGTGTTTTGTAGCAATTTATTCAAACTGTGCAACCTCCAACACGGAAAGTATATGATGGAGCGAAATTTTGCATTCACTGTTCGCATTTTACTTCATATATATATATATATATATATATATATATATATATATATATATATATATATATATATAGCTCGCTACTACCTAAACCACACTAAAAAATTTTTTATTTTTAAATCAAGATAATCCGTTCTTCTGAGAAAATCTTTGTTATTGAGTAACCCAGAGAAATTTGACACAAATTAAAAAGAAAACACTTCAAACTATTTAACTCTAATCTTCCCGTCAAAGATAATTTATGTTTCTTACCGCCGTTAACTCAACTATAAAAATAAAACACTTAACTGAAGAAGACGTGCGCTTATCAGTATTATCTTCTAAATAGTTTTGATTGTACTGGCCACATATTTTATAATTTAGGTATAAAAGAAAAATTCGAATAACCAAGTTAACTTTGTATTAACATTCTGTCTGTGGACTAATTATATTCAAGATGATTGGAAAATTTTTGTTATGTTTTATAGTTATTAGTTCCATTGCATGGCTTGGTTCTGCTTTTCCAGATGGTAAGTTTATTTAAAATTTTATTTTCTCTTTACATATATAAATCATCGAAAATTTACCAATTTTCATATCTTTTTCAATTAATAAATTTTGTTGAATCAAGTTAGTGATAGATTGTAACTAAAAATTATAGTTCATTTTACAAAATGTAAATGAATAATATTAACTTTTTATGAGGAGAAAATTGTGAAAAAAAATTATGATCAAATGTTCTGAAAATTAAAGATATTTTCTTGAAATTAAAATATTATTAGGATAACAAATACCAGTCTTATGTTAGCATAAGAGCATAGTTCCTCGTTCTATAATTTTCCACGAAAAACGTTAAGGGGTCATTTAAATATAGGCGAAGAAATTAAAGGTTTGAGAAGGAAACCTGTCTTGACAGATTGGAAAGAAAAATATGCTGCCTCAAGAATTAAAAGATCGTGAAAAATTGGATTACCTCTTACGACAAAATTTTGAAAAAAAAACAAGCGTTTTTACTTTGTGAAAGGTATGACGTAAAGCAAACGGAAGCCATAAATTATGAATTTAGTTAGTGCTCAAAAGGTGAAAAATCCAGTTGTTTTATGTTTTTAGAGCGCACGAAAATTACATGATTAGTTGGACATCCTTCAATATCCGAAGAGTTTGTATAATATAGATGAGAAAGGATGTCGTACACAAACAACACACAGTCCTGGCAGAAAAAGGCACTTAGAGAATGCACCTTATCGCTCCTGGATATGCTGAAAATATGGTCATTGCAAATAAATGAAGAAAATAATGGTTTAATCGAATGGTATGCGGCAATATAGCAGTTGTAAGAAATGGTACCACCAGGTCTCTCAAAATATGATAGGATAGAAAATATGGAAGAATTTGTTTGTCCAGATTGCTAACTTAATGCTATACTTAAAGCGTCAATTTAATTTTACTATGGATAATTCAGTTAATTTTACCTCATTTTTACAAAGACTCATGTTATGGGCAAATACACTATCTTTTTCTTTAAATATCTCTCATAAATTCTTCAAATAAAAACATACCATTTATCAGTTAGTTCAGTTTAGCATTTTTGGTTTTACTATAAATCTCGCTAGTTCCACTTTCTTCTTAATTTCTTTCACGAGCTAGGTTATTTTGACTTCCTAAATTTTGGCTACATTTTTACTCTACGAAGTACTGCTTTAAGTTATATATTTTCACTGTTTGATCCCTATTTATGTTGTTTTACTTGATATTCAGTAGACTGTGGGTGGTTGTATTAATTTCTATTGTTGTTCAAATTACTGCTCCCTTTTTTCCGTTAAATTTCGGTTTCCCTGCCTACTATTTGAGTGAAATTCTTCCTTTTAGCATTTTTTATGGTAGTTTTCTTAAAATTATTTTGATCAACTCCGTAGATTTTGATTAGTTTGTATTGGTTTTTCTTTGGGATAGATTTTTTCTGTCACTATCAAATTTGACAGTAACTCTTCATGAGGGTGCTGTTCTTGGAATTGTCTCATTTTGAGCTGTTTCGTCTTATTACTTGAATGCATTGTGTGGTAATTGTCATATCTTAATTAATTTTCTTAAATTTTAGTTTCATTTTCACCTCTGTCAATGCTTTTCTATGTTAATGTCGTTATAAAGTTCCACAATACACCACCCATCGAGTATTCTTTTAAATTATTATCATTTTGTGTTTTTTTTTTAATTTCTGTTTCGTAACTTACCTTAGCGTTGTTAATTCAAGTATACGGAGTTCCCAAACTTTTAGGAAATCGATAATTTGTAGCAGCGAAACTTGGGCAAATAACTTATCCTAGGTCGGTGCAATTACCGATGGAAAGTGTGTTTCTTTAGTTAAAAAATAGCAAATGAATCACTTATTTAATTTTGAGTCGAAAATGTTTTGATTAATTAATTGGCTTATTTTAGAAGTTCATTTCAGTCTACTGTTGTTACTAGGAACTCGCATAGAGTTATTTTTGAGCTCTAAATTTTTTAAAAATCTAAATGTGTTTGAAAGAAGAAACGTGGTATGTACGTAAATAAAGCCGAGGCCTTGATTTTCATATTCCTTTCTGAAGTAACTAAAAAATTTATATGGTTCATCCTTTGGAATTTTAGGGTGTAAAATACTTAAAATATTTTCGGTAGTTAAGTTTAGTTTTTTAGTTACCTTTTCTTTTACCGGTTTTGCCATTAATTGCATTACTTTTTCTGATATAGGCCTGGAAACGTGGATTTCAGCAGTTCTGCACGTTTCAATCAAGGAATTCTCTGGTTTTCTTGCTCGCGTTTTTATATTTGACTTTTCTTTTGCGTTTACCTTTTGGTAAAAATATTCAGTCATCAGTTAATGAGCACCGATTTGACTAGTACCTACACACCACTACATAGATGAGCTGTGCTGTAGCCAGATTTGTTCGAGACCACTCAGCTAGTAGCCTCCCACCGAAATAACAGGCACACTTAGTATTATTTTATTTTTGCAATTTGAATGAAAACAAATTAATTTTGTAAATTAAAGTTGAATCCTCTCTTTTTATTTGCAAGGCGCTGCGTTATAGAACATGGGATCAGCGCAAATCCAAGTGGGGGGGGGGCGGTGTGGTCGATCGCCCCCCCCCCCAGAGCTTTGAGTTCAGGAATATAGACCACATTTTGTCTCTTATACTATAATTTATTCAAGAATTAGAGAGAGTAATAAATCATTTTTTACACTTTTTTTCTTCGCAAACTATCTGTGTTCTTTAGTCCGGTGTCTTTGGCAAAATCTGTTAGCTACATATATTTTTCATAGGAATGGGTTAGAAATTTTATAATCAAAAATACCGGTCTATAATAATAGACCATTTTGGTTGGATAACAATAGATATTTGGAAGTGTGAAGTGTTAAAAAGGATTCTAATCCTTGTCATAGGCGTCGGAAGGTTTATTTTATCACTAATTTATGGCATAGAATATTATTCGGTAATAAACTTAAAATAAAAAGTTTTTATAATATTATTTTATTTCTTATGATTTCTTAATAATTCACATACATTACAAAATATAGATAATTTTGACATATTTAACACAAATCACAACTGTATTTTTATTATTTTTAATTTTGGCATCTAAATCGTTTTAGGCACATTCAGACTACAACATATTCTGACTTTCTCAAAAAATTTATAATTTAAATACTTACAAAATACCCATTGTCAAAAATACAAGAAATTAAACGTATATAAAAAATAAATTCGTGGTACACACTAATATAAAAATATATAAAAAATAAAAAATATATAAACAACATTAGATAACAAAATACAACAAAAACAAAAATTTATTATTGGTTCCTATATCTCACCGATCATGAGATCGAGTTTCCATATTTTGTTTTATTCTTTTATTATAGGGGTTTTCCAATTTTCCGCAGTGACTTTATTCAAAAAAATCTTTCAAGAGTTCAGTTAAATTACTAATTTTGTAAATTGTATTATTTCTAGCAACTCTACCTTTTACTTGAGAGAGATATTTCCTTCTCCAACGGACAGTTTCCGAACGATCGATAGGAACAGATTTCCTGTTTGGATTTTCACAGCAAAAATTAAGTTTTCTAAGCAATTTTTAGAGCTCAGTTCTTTTAATTTCAGGTAAATCCCTATCTTTATTGATTTAAGTCAGAATTTTGTCGACGATTGGGATTTGCTTCTCATAATAAAATGTATGTACAACTCCTTTTATTGCAGTTTTCATCTCTCCTTTCAACGAGGTTTTTCGTCTGCCTGTGATCGAGTGTGTCTTGGGAGTACTAACAACTCCAGTCGTTTTTTTCTCCTTCAGTATTTGGTACATCGTAGATTTTCCAACTCCTGTGATGTTGGAACACATCTTAACAGAGCTTTTAACATTATTATCTAGATATTGCTATCTTAAGGCATCATCAACATTCATCGTAATAAGTTTTTCGTTGAGGAAAAAATGCCCTGGTTTAACGATTTTGGAATAAATATAGAGGTGGAAGCTATATCTTTTGGGTATCTTACTAATCTCAAATAATATATAAAAACAAGCGCAAACAAGATAAATCACTAAGGACTCACTGTTAGGTGTAGTTTGCTCACTAATGGAAATTAAATTGAACTATAAGAAATTTTATTGTTGTAGTAAATTTATAAAAGCTTATAATATTTAAATATAATTAGATTTACGGCAGTCCTCAGTTACCTGCTGCACTGGAGCAGGTACGTTGGAGATTTCGGTAATAGTCTTATTTTACTTTCTCTAGTTATTTAGTAGCGTATAGGAATGTGTATGCTTGCGATCGCCCCCCCCCCCCACCCTAGAGCTTTCAGTTCCGGAAAATAGAACCGATTCTACTTTTATATTAGGAATGTGTTTTTCTTGCGATAGCATCCCCCCTCAAGAGCTTTGAGTTCAGGAAAATAGACCCGATTCTCCTTTTTATAATAGGAAGGTATATGCGGCTGGCATCAACTCCCCCTGTCGGCAATTTGTTTTTTCTTATGATCGTTCCCCCCATTTCCAAGAGCTTCAAATTCAAAAAATACCCGACCCTGCCTTTTACACTAGAAATGAAAATGTTGCTGGTGTCTCTCCCCCCCTCCATCGACAGTTTGCTATACTGTACTTTTGTGATATTACTCCCCCCCCCCCAGAGAGGCTGGATCCGCCCTTGCATAGGATACCCCATGATCATGAAATAAACATGGTTTGGCGCCAGTAAGTGCTATAGTTGTAACGCATTGAATTTTATTTATATCATATCCTACTTTATACTTGAACAACACAGTTAGTCATTCAATTAAAGTTATTTTTTTTATTTATTAGCGAGTTTTATTTTATCTACATGCTTATTTGTGTATCTATATTTATTTATTGCGTATCTATACAAGTGTAGTTGAAAGCTAGTTCCTAACGTCAATGGTATTTTATTCATGATGTTCGGCATTTCATTTCGTAAAATCTTTAAGTAACTGTTTAAATGTCTAGGAAGGAAATATGGCCCAACGAAAGTTCTTCCGATTACCGCTGCCAATAAATTTACACTGAATTTGTGTTGGAAAGATATTTCTTTTTTCATATGCGGATTCTCATCAGCCCAATAATGCAGATTGTGGAAGTTGGTGATTCCCTCCCGAGAAAATTTCGATTCATCGGACCATAAAATTCTTTTTAAGAAAAGTCCATCTTCCATATCAACATTTAACAGATGACGGCAGAACATAATTCTCCAGACTGGATCACCTTATTCAAGGCCTTGAACTGGGGTGTAATGGAATGGATGTTTTCCTTCAACTTTCAAAACGTGCCACAACTGGTTGTTTATCTATTGGTGTTTTTATTTTGTTTATGTTTATTTTAGAAATATGAATTACCGGCCTGGTGAACAGAAACATAAAAATTCATCTTTTAAGCGTTTAGAACATTTAATGCAGTTCATTAGATATTTTGTAGTTTAATTAAATAAAGAAAAAGTGAATAGAATTATTAATTTCGCTAATATGAATATCTTCCCTGAATTTAATGTATGTAATATTTTATTGATACGGGTTTCGATAAACCACTGTAAAGGTAATTCAGTAAAGTTATTTTTAAAATAAATTGAATGCATTTATTTCTCTCACTGTTAGAAAAGAACCTCTCTCAAATCTAAGAATGAAACTTGAATTTTCGTAGATGAATAAGATTTTTGAGTACACAGTTTTTTGTGTGTTATTTTAATTTTAGTCCTCTTGTTGTTATTATAGTGTATGAACCAAAGAATCAGAAAAAAAATATTTCAAACCGAAAAATTATACCAGTATCTTCTTCTTCTTCGTTCTTATATATAGGCAATTTGCTTGTTATTCTTCGTCTCTTTGCCTGGTTTCAGTCTATTGCGAGGTTATTACATCATCGTTTACGGGGTCTTTCGGTACTCCTACGTCCTATTGGTGATTTGTCCCTCGTGATCTTTACATTCTGTCGTCGGTCATGCGGTTGATGTGTTCGTTCCATTCCCTTTTTCTTTGTAATACCCAGTCATTGATGTTATCGACTTTATACACTCTTCTTATATCCTCGCTCCTATTCCGATCCATAAGTGTTCTGCCCGCTATCCTGCGCACCACTCTCATCTCTGTTGTTTCCAGTATTTGTTTTGTTTTCGAGGTTTCTGGTCTGGTTTCTGCAGTGTATGTTAGTATGGGGCTTATTGCTGTTTTATAAATTCTGGATTTAACTTCGATTCTTATATGTTTATTGCTCCATATGGTACTGTTAAGACATGCGGCTGTTCTTGCTGCTTTCATGGCTTGTCCCCTCACCTCCGTTTCAACATCCCCGTATCCGGATATTACTATTCCGAGATACTTGAACTTCATTTCCTGCTGTATAATTTTGTTGTCTATTTCTAGTTTGCATCTGAGTGGTGTTCTAGATGTAGTCATGGCTTTAGTTTTTGACGCTGATATATTCATGTTAAACTTTTTCGCTGTTATGTTAAATTGGTGCAGTAGTCTTTGCAAATCGTCTTCGCTTTCAGCTATTAACACTGCATCGTCGGCGTAGCACAATATACCAGTATCATAAAAATTAAATATTCAATCACCAATTGCTAGAAAACCCAAAAATTATAAAATGTGCTGTAACTCGACAACTGTGCATTTTCGTACTAAGGCATATATGGCATAAATTATTCAAAGTGACATTCTCTATCACCTCTTTCAAACTTTCTATCGATGTACCAAACACCCTGTATACTCCAGCAGGGGCGGATCCAGCCTCTCTCTTTTGGGGGGGGGGCGGTGATATCACAAAAGTACAATATGGCAACCGAAAGCAAGTTGTCGACGGGGGGGGGGGGGACACCAGCAACTTTCCCATTTCTAGTGTAAAAGGCAGGTTAGTGTCTATTTTTCTGAATTTAAAGCTCTTGGAGAGGATGGGGGGCGATCACAAGAAGAAACGAGTTGCCGACAGGGGAAGAATGCGAAAAGCATACACACTCCTAGTATAAGAGGTAGAATCGGGTCTATTTTCCTGAACTCTAAGCTCTTGGGGGGGGAGGTCTATCGCAAGAAAAACAAGTTTTCAACGGGATGGGAGGGCTAGCATACACATTCCTAATATAAAAGTCAGAATAGGTTCTATTTTCCTGAACTCAAAGCTGTTGGGAAGGGGAGGGACGATCGCAAGCATACACATTCCTATACTCTATTCACGAACTAGAGAGAGTTATAAAACTGTTACTGAAACCTCCAACGTACCTGCTTTTGTGCCGCAGGTAACTGAGGACTACCGTAAATCTAATAATATTTAATTATATTTAAATATTATAAGCTTTTATAAATTTACAGCAACAATATAATTTCTGAAAATTCAACTTAATTTCTGTCACTGAGCAAAGTACACCTTACAGTTTGTCCTTAGTGATTTATCTTGTTTGTGCTTGTTTTTATATATTATTTGAGATTAGTGAGATACCCAAAAGATATGGCATCTACATCTATATTTATTTCAAAATCTTTAAACCAAGGCATTTTTTCCTCAACGAAAAACTTTGAATGTTTATGATGCCTTAAGATATCAATATCTAGATAATAATATTAAAAGCTCTGTTGAGATGTATTCCAATATGACAGGAGTTGGAAAATCTAATATGTTTCGTATACTAAAGGAGAAAAAAACGACTGGAATTGTTAGTACTCCTAAGCCACATTCGATCACAGTCAGACGAAAAACCTAGTTGGAAGAAGAAATGTAAACTGCAATAAAAGGAGTTGTACATACATTTTATTATGCGAAGCAAATCTCAACCGTCGACAAAATTCTAACTAAAATCAATGAAGATCGGATTTACCCCAAATTAAAAGAACTGAGCTCTGGAAATTGCTCAGAGAACTTAATTTTTTCTGAGAAAAACCATATAGGAAATCTGTTCATATAGATCGTCCAGAAAATGTCCATTGGAGAAGGAAATATCTCTCTCAACTAAAAGGTAGAGTTGCTAGAAATAACACAACTTACAAAATTAGTTTTTCAACTGAACTTTTAAAAGATTTATTTGAATAAAGTTGGTGCAGAATATTGGAAAGAATCCATATAATAAAATAATAAAAGAAAATGTGGAAACCCGATCTCATGATTTTTGAGATAGAGAAACCAATTGTAATTAATTTGAGGGAAGATGACTTCACTGACTTAGATTTCGAATTAGATACATAAGTTTACCAGCGTAAACACAATTTATTACTTAAATTTTTTGTAATATATAAAAATTAATTACATTTCAATCCCTTTTTAGTATTTAATTGTAATTCTGCGGATGATTTAAGAAATAAATAAACTGAAACGTCCAATGTCCTAAAAATATTTTTAATTAATAATAAAATGACCGATAACTCCAAAAAAATTTTAATATTATATGGACGAATTTATTTTGTAGATCTTTAATTTCTTGTATTTTTGATAATGGGTATTTTGTAAGTATTTAAATTACAACTTAGAATTTTTTGAGAGAAAAAAAGCTACGTTTTAGTCTGAATGTACCTAAAAAGATTTCTATGCCAAAATTAAAAATAATAAAAATACAGTTGTGTTTTGTGTTAAAAATGTCAAAATTATCTATATTTTCTAATGTACGTGAATAATTAAGAAATCATAAGAAATAAAATAATATTATAAAAACTTTTTATTTTGGGTGTGTTACCGAAATAATATTCTATGCTCCTATCCTTTTTAACACTTCACACATCCAAATATCTATTGTTATCCAAACCAAATATTCAATTATTATAGACCGGTATTTTTGATTATAAAATTTCTAACCCATTCCTATGAAAAATATATGTGTCTAACAGATTTTGCCAAAGACACCGGGTTAAAGAACACAGGTAGTTTGCGAAGAAAAAAAATGGTAAAAAATGATTTATTACTCTCTCTACTTTTTGAATATACTATAGTATAAGAGGCAAAATCGGGTCTATTTTTCTGAACTCAAGGCTCTTAGGGTTCACATGATGATATAACAAATTATCGTTCAATTTCACTCAAAAATCATTGAAATGACAGTACAAAATCGTCTGGTAAGCCATTTGAAAAAAAAATAATTTTACGACATCCTGTCAACATGAATTTAGGCATATCTATTAACGTCACTTGCTTTATATGACGTCTTCATATATTTATGAATAGCTTATTGATGGAAAAGTGTGTGTTGTTATCTTATGTGACTTATCAAAAGCTTCCGATATTGTTGATTATGATATTTTGTTACAAAACTTGGAGAAGTAAGGAGTCAGAGCTGGAGTGCTTAATTGGTTCTATTTATACATATTTTATGATGAATGATCCGTCTGGTGTTCTTCACCAAAGATCAGCATATATACATATATATATATATATATATATATATATATATATATATATATATATATGTATATATATAT
This sequence comes from Diaprepes abbreviatus, assembly GCA_034092305.1. Classification (NCBI taxonomy): domain Eukaryota; kingdom Metazoa; phylum Arthropoda; class Insecta; order Coleoptera; family Curculionidae; genus Diaprepes; species Diaprepes abbreviatus. The sequence continues at coordinate 1,448,080 of JASJET010000116.1, forward strand.
ATATATATATATATATATATATATATATATATATATATATATATATATATTTTGCCGACCTCCCACCGGATGGCGTATATACGTTTATGCGTCTTACACAGATTCCTCTGTGTGCGATGAGATGCAATAGCAGTGGTTATACAACGGCATAATGTGGATATAACCACTGCTATTGCATTTTACACGGAGGAATTCGTATATATATATATATATATATATATATATATATATATATATATATATATATATTTAATAATGAACTAAAAATCTTATATAAAAGAAATAAAGGTATCAAACTTGATCTATTGGAAAGTCTAGAAATTACCAAATTGAAAATCTCTGGTACATTTTTGAATGATCGATTAGAAACAAACAAATCACCTTTATTAAACCTGATTTGTTAACAGGAATAAAAAAGAACTCTTGGGGATCTTCTAAGTTGAGATATATCCGGGAAAATTGTTATCTGTGGTTAATATAGGTCACAAAATTTAAATATAGAAACAAATTGTTTAGTTGTATAAGTAAGTCTGACGTAGCTACATGGCCTAGCGAAACGCGTCACTATCTTTGTAGATTACATTATAATATTGTAGAAATTTCGACAAATAAAGTTATTTTGTCTAGCACTGCTAGTTTACATTTAGCCCATAACTTTCACAATTCCTTAAGATAATGGGAAGATACGGCTCTAGGGTAGTAATGATCTATTGAATACATTTTAAGAATTTGTTAAATATATAAAAATAATTTTTAATTACACGTAAATTCTTAAAACTGTTTTATTTTTTCCTATTTTAGAAAATTCCGAAATAACTGATAAGAAATATAAAGATAATCATCAAGAATTTTTACTAGGTACACTTTCAGAATCATTTGCTACTCTCAAGTGACGCTTAAAAAAAGGTATTACATGCGACATCTAATGTAAACAGAAAATAAATACCAATATATAATTATCACTTCATAAGATTCTGCCATTTCTTATTCCGGATCACCATTCATTTAGTTTTTCATGATTCTTCTGTCCTTCATTTCTTCATCTACAAGTATACTACTTTTCCAGTTCCTCCTAGGTTTTCGGTGTTTTGGTATTCTTGTATTTGGCATCCCATTTTGTCTTTCATGCCTTATGAATTCCTAATTTCGATAAAACTTCTCATTCATGAATTTTTCTATTCTAGACTTGCCAGCTGTACTTCATCAAATCCCTATTTTAGTTCTTTTCAATATTCTTGAGGTTCTATATTTTTACTAGCCATACTTATGAACTATAAGTTATTATTCCTTTGCGTTGTTTCCTTTGTTGAAATTACGATTCCACAAAACTTTGTTTAGGAAAGATATGCCTTTTCTTCTCTGTCCAGTGTGGTCTTTGGTTTCTTAGTATAGGCTTCAATTATATCAGACTTTCATTCCCACATATTTCAAGAAAGAAAAAACGATATCAATATAACTTCGTGAATGGATTATTGGAGTATATAAATATGGAGACCTCGCAAAAAATCTCGAAACTCAGCAAAAACTTGACAAATGGATCTCTTATTTATAAGATCACCTAAGATAGTCGTCCTGAAAACTCTCAAGTTAAATCATAATTTTACTTATTTATTTCTTTTATTTTAGGTGAATGCCCGGAAGTTGATCCTCCAGATGGTACCGGCGTCTATCTCGCTGACACAGAAAATTGTGGCGCTTATTACGTTTGTAATTCAGGTTACGCTATTCAAATGTTTTGTTCTCAAGGAACTTACTGGGAAAGCACTGACAATTACTGTGTAAAAGGAGCTACTGCAGCACATTGTGGCTCTAGACCTACAACACCCTCTCCAAATATATAAACGACATAGACTGAATGTAATGTAAATGGAAATAAATTTGATATTTTAAAATAAATACCTGATATTATTAATCTTTTGGGTTAACAAACTAATTAAAGTATTCGGTTATTAATTCTAGCAATCAGCAATAACGGACGCGTCCGAACGTCGACTTTCCTCGATCTAAATGATCGAACGATATTCCAGATTCTATTTATAGTAATGATACATAAACATAACTAATTATATTTTGTAATCCTAGATGCCATCTCCTATTTAAACCACCTAAATATAAAAATAAACTTGTTTAAAGAGTTAATACGTTAAACCTATTATAGCTCTAGTGGCCCTTCATTTTTATAACTGTTTATAGCCACTAAAGATCGGATATGTGTATCAACAATATTAAATATTTATATTACATTAATTTTTGGCAGTTTGAATATTCATAATACATAAGATGTGTAAATTAAGCAATAAGGCTGGACTTCGAGAGGCTTCAGGTGAACATGTGATGTACCTTCAGTACCAATTTAAACTCATTAGAGTCATTTGGTTGTTAGTAACGATTATTTTTGTGAAACAGTTTTTTCTAGTGCATTTTAAGATCTCAAGATCTACACAAAGCAGCATAATCTCCTATAAAATGTCTATATAAATGTTAATTGTCATAATGATTTAAAGACAAAATATAGAAGATACTCTTTAATATTAACTGTCATGAGCTCGCAATTCAGCGCTAAATTATTTACTTTTCACCTCAACAAAAGTCAAAAAATTTATTTAAAAATTCACACGAGATTTTCTTAGATTTTCACCTCAGTGTGGCAATGATGTTATACTAATTTTGAAAAAATCGAATGCTTAGATCTTATTACGCCGAGATCACTATTAAAAAATGGGTTATTTATCAAGATATAACGTAATAAAGAGCTCGCTATCATCCAGCGCGTGGCGTCACCTATTTCATTAGATCGCGTTTTAGCCTTTTATTTTTTTAGCTAGTAAGTGGCAAATGACTTCTCTCATACAGTATATAGTAAAAGAACATAATCTTAGCTTATACAGGGTATTTCATTTTAAAAAAACTCACCCAAAACTTCTCCCCAATTTGTTGAGATAGGGAAAAGTGTTCAATTCAAGAATTTCTGGAATTGAAGGGGATATCCATTGGGGACCTTGACTTTGTCATTCAAACTAATCTCCAAAGCTATTTTAAATCTTTGGAAAAAATGAAAATAATCCTGTACAAGCCAAGATAGCGCTCCTTTACTATGTACTGCATGATGGAAGCCGTTCACCACCTACTGACCAGAAAAAAAAATAAATTACTTATCGCGTGATCAACACGTCATATTAGTCACCTTGACTTTGTCATTAAAACCAATCTCCCAAGCTATTTTAAATTTTTGGGAAAAATGAAAATAATCCAGTACAAGCCAAGATAGCGCTCCTTTACTATTGTACTGCATGATGGATGCCGTTCACCACCTATTGGCCAGAAAAAAAAATAAATTACTTATCGCGTGATCAGCACGTCATATCCCGAGAAAATAAAAAATCCTTTGTTATTAGCGGTTTTGATGAAAAAAATCTGATTTTTATATTCAAAATACTTTAAAAAATATTAAAATTGACCATCTTCGAAAAAAATGCAAAAGGTTTTTTAAATTTTCACTGTTAAAATTCGAAAATTTCGGAAATTGGAAAGCTAAGGTCGAAACCTATGAAAATCATATATGCTACAAATTTATTTATTAGTTTTTCAGCTTCTTATGTAAAATGTAGTTTATTTTGCGCACAAATGTAAACTCACGACAGTTAATAATAATAATAATGTCTTTTTATTAGCATCAAAAATATATAAACTGAACAAATACAATAATGGACGGCGAGATCTAGCATAGCTACTCATCTAACCGTCTGTTTTCTTAAATTAAATCTAAGATAAACTAAAAGTAAATCTAATCTAAAGTATAAAATTATTTGAGAAAAAATAAAACTGTAAATTCTAAAACATTCATGTTCACACTTTTGGGCTTTTGCGTGCAAGTGATCCAGAAAATCACCGCACCCGATCACGCGTACCAATAATAAATAATTTAACAGCTCTTTTGAAGCTAGCGACATTCTTAAGGGCTACGACATCTCTAGGAAGTGAGTTATAAATTTTCACTGCATTATATCTGAAAGATCTCTGAAAAAGGGCAGTTCTATGTTTCGGGACAATGAACCTGGAACTACAACGTGTTTGTCTCCCATGAACAGCACTGCCACGAATCAATTTATTAGACAGATAAGAAGGTGCTTCTGTCAACACAATTCTATGAACAAGGGTTGCTAAATATATAAAGAATCTTTCCGCTAAATTAAACCATCGGGATGCCCGAAATAAAGGTGTCACATGATCGAACTTTCTCATACTGTAGCAAAACCTAAGGCAGGCATTCTGAAGTCCCTGGAGACTATTCCTCTCACGTAATGTAAGTACTGGCCAATATACAACGTCACAGTATGACACCAAAGACAATATCAAAGAATCACAGAGTCTCAACTTTATATCAGTTGTTAAGATATCTTTATGCATATAAAGAATTTTTAGCTTATAATAACACCTTTGTAATAAATTCGAGATATGTGCCTCAAAGCAAAGTTGTGCGTCAAACACTACCCCCAGGTTCTTGGCAGAGTCCGACGGCGTCAACATTGTATCACCAATTTTGATTTTAAAAATATTACTCTCTACAATTTGTTGTCTGTGCGAACCAAAAAGAAGAAGTTTCGACTTTTTACCATTCAGACACAGTCCATGGCCCCTGGATATCTCCAAAATGATCTGTAAATCATCATTAATTTGCTGTGCAGCCTGTGTCATACCGACTAAATTAAACGAGCAGTAAACTTGCAAGTCATCAGCGTATTGGTGGGAATGACAAGTTTTTATAAATTTACAGAAATCAGCTGTATACAGCGAAAATAACAGCGGCCCAAGAATGCTGCCCTGTGGTACACCCCTATTGAAAGTCACAAATTCAGACCTCTCATTGCCAATGCACACTCTTTGCATTCTATCTCCAAGATAACTCCTAAACCACTCCACTGCACTCCTCCCCAAGCCAAAGTATCCTAGTTTTGCAAAAAACATCGTATGATCCAAAGTGTCGAAGGCCCTACTAAAATCCAGTAATATAAGAGATGTCGTTAAACTGCTATCACTTGCACCAAACACATCATCGCCTACTTTAAGAAGTGCAGTAGTTGTACTATGTAAAGGGCGAAATCCCGACTGTGTAGATGGTAAAATGCATCTCGAATTCACAAATTTGCTTATCTGATCACAGACAATCCTCTCGAGCACCTTAGACAATGTCGGTAAAATACTAATAGGACGAAACTCAGAAATGGTAGTGGGTAGTTACCTTAAAACGCTTCATATATATATATATATATATATATATATATATATATATATATATATATATATAATTGTGGATTTGTATAGATGAGACTAAGGAACTATTAAATAAGCTCTCCCCCTAGAATTGGAACTAAAGAAAATATGAATATCGCTGAAAATATATGTTTTGAGACAACAACCATGGTTCTGATCACGATCTGTAGATATCTAGGCCACGATATTTGCATAGGAAGAGACGATTAAACCGTTGATATTCTTCGTAAGATAAGATTGACCTGGGTGGCAAGCTGACATACGTCTTCAAATTAGAGGTCCCAATGTGTCTTAAAAAGCAATACCTTTAATCAATGTGTGGTTACCAGTGATAACTTATGGAGCGGAAACTTTGATCATGATAAGGAAAACAATTCAGAAGATCGAGTGGCTCAAGGGACAACGGTACGCGTGATGCTGGGCCTCTCTATGCAGGATATGATCAAGACCAGAAGTGGTTAATGCAGTGGAAAAGACTGCGACTTTTAAGTGAAATTATGCAGGACGTGATGTTATAATGAAAAATAATACATGGACAATGCGAATACTGAAATGGAAACCGAAAGAAGAGGGGTACTCAAATAGAAGCCGTCTACCTACAAGATGTACTGACTATCTGAAACGTTGCTAAACGGATTGGATACAGGCGACGTATGTTGAAAACAAATGGAGAATCATGAAGGAGATCTACGTTCATCAGTGGACACGGGAAGATTGAATATGGATTTATGGTGTATATATGATAACATATAATAACTTAGGGATATCTTACATAACTTCTACTTCCTGTATTATTGAAAAGAACAATTTTTTTCTCATCTTATCACAGAATATTGTGCTATTTGGTCAATATTCATTTAGGATATTCCTGGCGTTTTGCAAGCGACGTCTAACTGTTCTGCGGAAAATATCCATTCCTGCAGCTTCATGAATTTATTTACCTAATGCAAAAAAATTTTGTTATTTTTCCTTAACAAGCGCGGGTATTTGAATACAACGTTTTTGAGTTTATCTATTCTTGGACAGTTCAGATTTGATCGCGAGTTAAAAAATACTTAAAATTTATATTTTAAAGTTTCTGCCGTACCTCCAAATGATGAATGATTTTTTTAAACAATAAAAAATAAATAAAACACTTGAACCATTAATATAGGTTTTTCATAATTGCTTAATCCATGATACATATTAACAATGTGATAATATACTCATCTTTGGTATATAAATATATAAGCACTGTCATCATTAAATTATCTTTGTGGTTCATCTTCGGGTTCGTATTTGAATAGCCTTGCAGTAGTTCTAAAATGGCCCAAAAATTTTTATTATGTATTCTAGTTCTCAGCTCTATTGCCTGGTTCTCTTCTGCTGAACCAGATGGTAAGTTCAAATATATATTTTTATTTAAAACAAAAAAATTTGTTCGTTTAAAATTTAAGTACTCACTTATATCAATGATTCATACTTTGATAGTTATATGAGGATAAGTATATTTCGGGAATAATAAAAAGAAACAAATATTTATCAATGAAAACAATTTTATTTGCTTCAAAGTGCTTCTTGTCCGAGCAATATTTATCTTGGACAATTCATGAGGTCAATATCAGTTTACTTTCAGACTCATGCTATATATAGCATACTCATAGATTCAATATTTGTCACCTGCATGATCCTATAAATGTTTTTGAAGCACTGTGATCATATTTTTTTAGCATTTCCACCTTTTTTAACGACTTTCAAATTATGCGGTTTCCAATGTGAATGAAGCTTGGTCCCGACTAAATGTTCATGCAATATATAACATACGCTGATGTAACTAATTTAATTTTTTGGTAGATATGAAAGTTACTATATACAACACAAGCAGCATTGGTATCTTAAAATGTTCTGAGTATATATGCTGCCTAAAATGTCAAACTTTACAATGGATATCTCAGATGGTGCTTAGCAACGTCGGAAATAGAAAAATATATAATATAGAGTCTAAGTATTTTGAAAGATAGTAGTGAACATAACCCGATTCGCTCGATCCCCCCACTCCTCGACCTTGACCTTGACCTTGCTTCACCCCTCTTTGGCCCCGCCCACATGTCCTTGTCATTGACCTTGAAAGTGCACGTGTGCTTTGGCCTTGGCCTTGTGTTCAAGGTTGTGTGTGTGACCTTGACCTTGACCTTGGTCGAGGCGACCTTGACTTTGTTGAAGGTCGCCTTGGGTGTGTGACCTTGAAGATATGTTACGTGGTTGGGGGTGACCTTGAATGGTTTTATATAAGGTATGGGGCAGTTTCATTCATCAGTTGGCTCTGACTTGTATAGGTAGTACATGTGTTAATATTTGACAAATCATGGCATATGTTTGTGAAAATTGCGGTTCTAAGTTTACTAATATTTATAATATGAGACGTCATCAAAGAGAATCGTGTGCGGCGAGATTTAATGAAGTGCCTGGAGGAAAACGGCTCCGAATTGAAGAGTATACATCGACGATTCCGCTAATTAATTGCGCTACATGTAATGTAGATGTTCCAATAAATCATATGTCGGTGCATAAACGAACACAACAACATAAAAATAATTCATGTTTGCCGGTATGTCATGGTGTGCAACTCGTTGAATGTGCTTTCAAAAGGAGAATTGCAACCTATCGGGTTAGCAGTGATATGGAGCATTCCGATTACGTAATGTTCTTTGCAGACATTAAATCCAAGGTGGTGGAACTTGTTAATAATTTATTGCGTGTGCATCATGCTTTAAAAGTTAACATGACAGCTGTTGGCGAGTACATGCTTCCATCACAAGAAATATTCAGTGAAAAATCCTTCAACACTGCTAATCAAATAATTAGTGTAGAAAGTGATTTGGATGCCGTTTACCATTCTTTCACCGAATTAATAAAAACGCAGGCGACAGAGTTCCAGGAGAAAGATTCAGGTATGGAAAAATCAAAACCCGATATATTAAACTGATTTTTATATATTATTTTTCTTGTTATAGGATGGACTCTTGTGCGAATTTTATACTTGGAAGTTGGTATCAACAAGTATATGCCTATGGGTGGCTCATCATACATCAAGTTGCCGTGTTCTATTGAAAAGAAAGGAGCTGTCGTCAATGTGATTAACCAGGACGAATTTTGCTTTGCGTGGGCTGTAACATCAGCATTGTTTCCTCCAACAGCAGAGCCTTCACAGAAGACATCCTACCCCCATTTTTCTAGAGTGCTAAATGTAACAGGTATGGATTTTCCAGTAAAATTACGTGACATTAAAAAATTTGAGAAAATGAACAACATATCAATTAACGTATACGGTCTGGAATCTAAATATGAAAATAATGAAGTAATACATGAAGTTATTAGTCCACTGAGGTATGCGTCAAAAAAGTTGGATAGGCATGTAAATTTATTGTTAATTACAAAAGACTGTAGTAGTAAAGATGGCGGTGAACATTTTTGTGATACGACTTGTTCAAAGAGTCATTATTGTTGGATTCGGGATTTATCACGTTTAGTTTCAAGTCAAATTAGTTGTCAACAACATAAAATATATTTCTGTGATGGTTGCCTCATTTATTTTAGTACACCGTCAGCTTTAACTTTACATCAAAGCTACGATTGTAACCACATTTTCACGCAAACACCCTCAGTGGATTTAAAAATCGATAAATTTGGAAAGAGTGTGCCGGAAAATATTTTAAAATTCGAGGGTATAGAAAAGCAAATGCGCGTTCCATTCGTGGTTTATGCAGATTTCGAATCTGTTTTAAAACCCATTGAAACGGTACAACCAAACCCACAAAATTCTTACACTGTAAAAAGTTTTAAACATGAACCATATTCTTTTGCTTATTTAATTAAATGCTCTTTTGACGACTCACTTTCGAAATTTGAGCTATTTCGGGGGAATAATGCAGCTCAAGTCTTTGTGGATCGTATCGAGTGTGATTTAAGGGCTCTATACAACACATATTTAAAAGACATTAAGCCTATGAAACCGTTAACGCCTGAAGAAAAAAGGGAGTTTAATGATGCTAAAATATGTGGTATATGTGAAGGCCCTTTTGAAGAGGGTGAGATTAAAGTACGAGACCACTGTCACATAACTGGTGCAAAAAGATTTGGTGCTGCACATTCCGTTTGTAATTTAAATTATAAATTACCCTCTTTTATCCCTATCATATTTCATAACTTAAGCGGCTACGACAGCCATTTATTTATAAAAGAGTTATGTAAATATGGGGATAAAATTGGTGTTTTGGCTCAAAGTAAGGAAAAGTACATATCATTTACCAAAAGCATTTATGTGCACGATTATTTTGATAGTAAATGTGGAAAAGTCAAGAGGAAATATTTAAAGTTGCGATTTATTGATAGTTTTAAATTTCTGTCAACGTCTTTGGAAAATTTAGGCAGCGGTTTAAACGACGACGATTTTATTGAAACGCGGAAACATTTTTCAAATATCAACCAATTTAATTTGATGCGTCAAAAGGGTGTTTTTCCCTATAGCTTTATTGACTCTATAGAAAAAATGGAAAATACATGTCTTCCAAGTAAAGATGAATTTTATGATAATTTACGGGAAGAACATATTAGCGATGAAAGCTATAGAAGAGCAAAAGAAGTATGGCGCTTGTTTGGGTGTAAAACTTTGGGGGACTATTCGGACGTGTATTTAAAATCAGATGTGTTGCTATTGTGTGATGTTTTTGAGCAATTTCGGAATAATTGTTTAAAATTCGATAAACTTGATCCAGCACATTACTATACCCTTCCAAGTTTATCATTTGATTGTATGCTACGTATGACTAAGGTAGAGTTAGAGCTCTTAACTGATATAGACATGATACATTTTTTTAAGAAAGGTATACGCGGCGGCATAAGCCAGTGTACAGAAAGGAAGCACATCGCTAATAATATTTTTTTACCAGACTATGACCCAACAAAACCTTCTTCATTTATAACATACCTTGATGCTACAAATCTATATGGTCATAGTATGTCACAAGCATTACCATATGGTGGTTTTCGATGGTTAAGCGAGCGCGAAATTCTGGATTTAAATATTATGGCTGTTGGTGATGATAGTTTACATGGCTACGTTTTGGAAGTGGATGTGCATTATCCGACTGAGTTGCATGATGCACATTCTGATCTTCCATTTCTAGTAGAAAATATCATACCGCCAACAGAAAACGCTAAATTACCGAAATTAATTCCTAATTTACAAGATAAAAAAAAATACATTGTACACTATAGAACTTTAAAACAAGCCATCGCCAACGGCTTAGTGGTAATGCAAACCCATCGAGTATTACAGTTTGAGCAATCAAAATGGCTAAAATCGTATATTGATTTTAATACCAATTTACGTAACAAGGCCACCACAAAATTTGCGAAGGACACTTTTAAATTAAAAAATAACGCGATATTTGGTAAAACTATGGAAAATGTGGAAAATCGAAAGGATATAAAATTAGTAACACATTGGGAGAACAGTGTAGGCAGAAATGGAGCTAGAGCACTAATATCCCGCCCCAATTTCAATAGTAGCTCGATATTTACCGAGAACTTTGTTGCTATACATATGAATAAAGTTAAAATATTGTACAATAAACCAATTTATATCGGTTTTTCCATATTAGATATATCAAAGACTGTAATATACGATTTTTATTATAATTTTATTAAATCCAAGTTTGGCGATGATGCTTCGTTACTTTACACCGATACTGACTCGCTTATATTAAAAGTGTATACGGAAAACTTTTATCAAACTATATCAGAAAACCCCGAAAAATTCGATACATCAAATTACCCCGAAATTAATAATTTCAACATAATTAAAAGTAATTCTGTAGTTGGTAGAATGAAAGATGAGTTTCCTGGTGATCCGATAATAAGTTTTTATGGTACCGGCGCGAAGGCTTATTATGTAAAGTCCATTAATAATGAATTAAAAAAAGCCAAAGGTATCAAAAAATGTGTTATCGAGAAAGACCTTCATCAGGAAGACTACCAAAGAATTGTTGAACGGGGTGGTTTGATATTAAGAAAGATGAAGACATTTAGAAGTGAATTACATAACATTTATACCAACATAATAAATAAAGTAGCATTGTCACATAGCGATGATAAACGTTATGTAATTCCCAGTTCAACCAAAACTCTACCTTGGGGGCATGCAGACATAGATTTTTACAAAACAGACCCGGAAGAAAACTTAGCAAATTTAGTCACCGTGTTGGAATCATTTCTAAGTCAGGACAGCACGTAATCTGGAAAATCCATATTTCATTATTTGTATTGTTTTTATTATTTCTATTAAACATACAACATTAATATGTAACGATAGTATTGTAATTTTTTTTTTTTTTTTTTTAAATAAAAAACATGTATTCATTACTTGATTGCTTTTTTATTGAACCTTTATTTTAAAATTATAAATATAATGAAGTGTCGACAAATAACAAACTGTAAAAGTTATTGTTGAAAAATTTGTCTAATAGTAAATTAAACGCACAGGTCTACGAGTAAGTGTTTAATGTGAAACAGGTTTGCTGACAAGATCCTCCATAGTCTTTTCAATTTTCAACATTCTAGAGTTAAGTTCATCACGCAGTTCGTCTTGCCTAAGTTCATATATTGCAATAACAGTATCATCAATGTATCCTCTAAGTTCTTGACCGGTTTCAATTAATTTCTTGCGTACGTAACCTTCAAGTTGGTTTCTGAATATATCTTTAATAACAATTGTTGAGTCATGTAAAGCTTTCTGCGTATCTTGCACACACTGAGCAAGGTTATTATCAACATAATTTCGTGTGGTCGCATCGTCTCCTTCAAGAGGTTCTGCTAAATAGCACAATCTTTTGCTTCCCATGTCGTAATCTCCATTAGGTGTAAGTTTAAAACCTATTCCTGAAGGACCTCGCATAAAGTTAAAATCCTTAAATTTTCTTTTGCGACCGAACTTATCAATAGTGTTTACTTCTGACATTGTTATGTGAGACTGATTTGAAACCATTAGATTTCACCCTAATATATGGTTCTATTTCATTAATAAACGGACTCTGCAGAAAAATATGGATTGCAAAACGTATTTTAGGTGATGTTTAATAAATACACATACAGATTCATTTTACTATTGTTTTATTGAAAAAAAAATTAAAATATAACAAAAGATTGAGTTTACTTTTTATTATTAAAAAAAATAAAAAAAATAACAAACAAAAAAATTAAAAATTAAGAAATAAAATACATGTTAATTTCTTCTGTACAGGTAAGCTTCTTCTATGACCCAATTTCTTCTCTGGATGGCACGTTCATTAATGTCCTTGAACTGGTAGTAAACTAGTCCACAAAAGCCGCATTGTACAAATTTAACCCTGAAAAGGTCAATGTAGTTGAAGTCGTACGTAAGATCATTTCGCCAGCAGATACCTAGTCTTTTACAATGATGACAAGTTAAATAAAAAGCTTTTGGTATATGACTGTATGTTTTGGCTGCTTCACTAGGTTGTTCATCAGTTGGCAACATGATGTTTGAATATGTTGTACTTTTCAATCGCGGTACTCTAATTATGTATTACTTTTTAAAATAACCTTGACAGGACCAAAAAAAATCCTTGAAAATTACAACCTCGAAAACGACCCTGACATTGACGGGTACTTTGACCTTGGCCTTGGCCTCGCATCTAACAAGTTTAGTACTATATTTATATGCTTCTTTAAAATAACCTTGACAGGGACAAAAAAAAAATCCATGAAAATTACAACCTGGTATTGCCGGTTACGTCGGCCTTGGCCTTGGCCTTGCATCTGACAAGTTTAAATATTATACTTAATGCATCGAACAAAAGGAATAAAGGTGGTGTAGTGGGGGAAATGGGCATAAAAGCAGACTTGCTGGCTCGAGCTCTTCACAGTTCGTCAGAACAGCAAACAGTACAGTGCTAAGAAAAAGTTAATTGTGTGAGTTTGAATATCGAAAATGTCTAGTGTACGGTCTCTTTTAGATGCTCTTGACGTGAGCTGCGGTTCACAGCAAGGCATGCTGGATAACATGAGTGGTTTAGAAGTGTTAAGTCCGGGGGTGTTCGAGAACTGGAATGGCGTGGAGCATGAAGATGCCGAATACCGAGCCCTCAACGATGGTCGCGACGAGGAGTTAGTTCAGTCGGCAGCGCAATTCCTGGAATGCTGGACGGAGGAGAAGGAGCCAAAGATAAATGTGATTAGTGATGTGGTTGTGCGAAAAGCATCGCGGCCTAGGGAATCTTCTCCGAAAGCTTCAAAACTGAAAAAGCTCTTGACTATGCGGAAGTCGGAAATCGCCGATAAAAAAACATTTTATTCGGCGATTAAAGGTGTGGGACAAGGGAAGAAGAAAAAGTTTAACTTTAAGCGTCCCTCCACCCCTGTTCCATTACCCGACTTCCTAAAAACAGCACCGCAAGAGCCATTGTCAGTAGAAGTGGAAGTCATAGAAGGCCCCGATGGACCAACACCACCAACGCCACCAACACCGGCCAGCGTAGAGAATGAAATAGTGTCGGAGGTGAAGTCTTCCCCAGCGCCAGCGCCTCTGTCGCCGATATTGGGGTGCCGGAAACCCATGAAGAAGCGGTTTAAGCGTTGTTTTGAAGGCGATGAATTTTCCGCTGCTTCGTCGTCGTCGTCGTCGTCGTCATCGTCTTCACCAAATAAAACCGCGTCTTCTTCCGAGCCATCACAACCGGAGTGGGTCGAAGACTTCACCAACTCTCAGAAGACCAAATTGACAGACATTTACGCCATGAAAAAACGCTTAGTGAATGAAGTGAACGAGTGTGCCAGTGACATTATAGAACTTGAAAGACAATTAGAGATAAAAAAGGTGAAATCTGCGCGGTTAAAAAGACAATTAGAGGACTTTAATAAATTATGTAGTAGGTGTTAGGTAGTTGTAGAGATTAGCTTTTAATTTATAGTATTAAGTTTGTAAATATATATATATATATATATATATATATATATATATATATATATATATATATATATATATATATATATATATATATATATAATGTAGTTAATAAAAAAGTGTTTGATCAAATTTTTTATATTTTATAATGAGAATAAAAATGACTTGAAAATTTATTTTTGTGTGTTATTTCATATAGGCCCTGTCCCACATAATATTAGGTAATAAAAAAAAAGAGTGAATAATCCACTAAAACTACGCAATAGCAATAGTTGTAAATATTTTCTGATAATATTTACAAGTATGCTAAAACATGGTTCGGTTTATGAAGTTAAGGTTCTGTCGCCAGAACTTCTAATACTTTGTATCTCAATATTGTATGTTTTTATGAAAAAACATAAAATATTGGTTACAAAGTATTATAACCAACTAAAACTACGATCAAATTATTTTGTGGTCCTGAAAAGGACCGTTTGGTTGTAAAACATGCGACTCTTTTATTGAGTTGTGGAGTCGCACGGCCCGTCATCATCAGCGGGGGTGGCGGTGCTGTCCTCTGTGTATTCGATGATGAACCGCCAAAGTTCATCCCATCTAGGATCGTTCGGCTCCCACTCCAAACAATTCTCTGTGGTAGAATCTACCACAGGGCATTGGATGGGTTGTTGTTGTTGTTGTTGTTGAGTCGCTGACATGTTCAACTAAAATGATTGTAATAAGTATTGGTGGTCGTATATATAGAGACAAATTAATGGTGGGGGGTGAAAACAAATGTCGTATTACGTATTGAGACCAAAAGTTGTTTGTGGTCTCAAATACGAACGAACGATTTAGCTGGGTTCCACCAGCACTTAAAGTTTTAATACTTTGTATCTAATATTGTATATTCTATACATACAATATTAGTAACAAAGTACTAATATGTACTAAAACTACGATCAAAGTATTTTGTGGTCCTGAAAAGGACCGTTGTTGTGTGCCCTTAAAAAGGGCCAGGGAGAGTGTGGGCTTATGGTGCCCCATCCTCGCTGGTCGACCACCAGCTTGACGAATCGCAGGGGCCTTGTGGGTCGTCGGGTGTTGGTGATGCTGGAATTTCCAGCACCGCATCTTCCGTCGAGTCCGGCTCTGGCTGCGGCGACGGAGTTTCGAGTCTTTGTAAGACCCAATCACCCGCGTCGTCTAATTCCACTAGACCCGGATCATGGTCATATACTAGCGGAATCGGCTCATCCAAGTCGTCCCAACGTAGGACGTCAATTTCAAAATCCACCTCGTCGTCGTCGTCGAAGACTTGCAGGTCTCCAACGTTGTCGGCTACGGTGTCATCACTAAAGATGGATGAGCCTCGGCTGGCGGGTCTTTCTTCCTCCATGTTCATCGTATGAGGGTTGATGAATATATGACTGTGTAACTGACCCAGTCTCATACATATAGAACTACCCCCACCCCACCAACGGATTCTAAATGTTATGTATTGGTGAGAGCTTATAGAATTATTGATTTTTTCAAAAACTTTAAATAAGGAATTAGATTTGTTTAGACAATAATACTTATTCTTAATATTTTGTGAAGAATACATTACAAAAAAAAAAAATAATAGAAACCTTGTTTGAACTGTTAACATTTTCATAGGTTCTCAAGCATATAACTTGGCACTTAAGCTACGAGACAAATCGTCGTTAAACGAATATCTCGCCCCATAAGTGACGATTACTAAACTACGATCAAAATATAATGTGGTCCTGAAAAGGACCGTTTTTGTGGCCCTAAAAGGGCCTGGGGGGAGGGTGGGGTGCCTACCGTGGAGTAATACCCAACGATATTAACACCGACCTAGGTGCAGCCCTTGGTCTTCTCATTGGCGGCACCGTCGTCGTCGCTGGTGGTGTCGGCGTTGCAGGCGGTGCCGAAGGTGCCGCTCCTGGTGCGGTACCCCCGCACTCCTCACACGCATATTTTGCCGGGCACGAATGGCCTGACAATGCCAATGATCCTTTTTGGTATATCTTCCATCTTGCCGATCGAATGTGTAATGATGAAATAATTCTAATACCGGCCTCTATATACATTCAAAAAGTTGGAGGGGGTAAGGTGGAGTGCATATATGCATTATATAAGTTTGAGAATAATATGATTTTATAACTCACCGTATCTCTGTTATGGACACAAACTACCCCCCTCCACTTACTTAAAAAAAAAAAAAAAAAAACCCTCCCCTACAACTTCCACATACTCCCGTTCGGCGGCCCTAGCCTCCTAACTCAAGAATTTCAATTTTTTCATCTAAATTTTTGGTCATTTTTAAGATTTTCCAAATTTTTTTTTCACCATTGTATTCTACTCAAAATTCTAGGTAATTAAAGTGCTTTTATTTTTTCTCTATCTTGAACGGTTCCCGAGCTACAGCGCTTTAAAGAATTCAAATTACTAACTTTCTATAACCCTTTTTTTCAAATTTCATTTTTTCGAATTTTCAAAAATACTACAATATGTAGAAAAAAATTCTCTCTTTAATTTCCCAATACCGTTTTTCTCTAAATCTTCAACTTTAGCGCGTATTCAGCATTTTCAAAAAAAAAAAAATTATAATTTTTTTTACACCATCGCATTCTCCTCAAAATTTTGGGCTATCAAAGTGCTTTTATTTTTTTTCTATCTTGAACGGTTCCCGAGCTACAGCGCTTTAAAAAATCCAAATACTAACTTATTGTAACCCTTTTCTTAAAATTTCATCTTTCCGAATTTTGAAAAGTACTACCATATGTAGAAAAAAATTCTCTTTCTAATTTCCTAATATCATTTTGCTCCAAAACTTCAACTTTGGCGCGCATTCACCATTTTTCAATTTTTTTTTGAAAAATTTTTTTTTTACGTTTTTACTATCAAGAAAAATGCTTGCTTATAGTACTCGATTTCCTCTATAATTTTTTCTTATAACTTTTTTCCCTATTCCTAACCGTTACTTTCCTACAAATTTTCTAAATCGTTGTTTTCATATTTTGCCTTAAAAATTTTTTCTTGTGTTATTTAAGCTCTTTTTTCCACTTAATAAACCACCATTTTCTAAATTCCCGTACTCTTTTCTTAAAGAGCGGGCTTTTCCGCCAGCTTTTTTTTTTGGTTGGGTTTCAAATAAATATAAAACTACTACTTCACTCATTACAAATTTATTGATTCAAGAACATTATTTTGTGTTACATATAATAGATACATTAAAATATAGATTTATTGGTCACCGAACCGTTTAATACATTATAACTAAAAAATGAGTCGTGAATAACTAATGCGTACACTTTAGTGTCTTTGGGGAATTTATTCTTTCTCGTTTGGAACTCCAATTTTACATCCACTGTCGATGAGTTAATCGCCTCTGGTTGATGACTGCAATTGATAATAAAAACGGGGTTTTTCATATATTCCGCGAACGTTATCATCGGATCGTTTATTTCGCGCCCGTAGTAGCTGCTTTGGAAGTTTTCGTAATTGTAATAGGCTGCTGCGTACAGTTTCTTGGCGAAATCTAAATTCCATCTTTCGTATGGATAAACGGTTGAATTCAGATACAGTCTAATGTCGCATACGTCGGCGTGGGTAAACTGGGTTGCGTTTTTTTCTTTCTTGTCGCAATTATTGCTGTCTTGAAACCCGACGATTATATAGCGCGGTCTTTCCAGACTTGTACTCGTTCTCAAGGCCCACACGTCGGAAGATGTTTGCCTTAAAGCTGGTAATTCGTACAGATCCCATTTACGATATGCCATTTGAATACTGGCATTGTTTCCTCCTTTATTAATGCGAGACAGTATTTTCAATTTTTGCTTATCGTCTGGAATGATGTGACGAATTTTCCATTCGATTTTGTCGATACTAATTTCTGCCTCTACTTCGCCGACGTAACAATTGGTAAAAGTGCGAGCTATAATCATAATAAGCTCTTGTTTTACGTTGAAAACACCTTTTGCGTAATCTTCGGCGAATCCCATAAGATATTTTAAGGGTAATTTCCCGGAGAATACGTTACTTGCCGTGTCTACGATATCTTGGTTTGCTTCGTCGAGACCCCATCCGCACGTCATGAGAGATCTTTGTTGCAAACTTCCGAATGAAACCATGGTTTTTAATGTCGTCGTAACTCCAGGTTTACGAACCACGGCGACCTGTTCACCTCCCATCTCGTAGCGAATTTCATCGAACAAAAATGCGAGGGCATTATTTGATAAAAAACATCTTTTCGTTGCGTCTATGGGTTTAAATTTTCCTTCGATATATATGTAACTTTCGGCGATATCCAGTATAATATCTTGAAAATTAATGGGGATACGGACTTCATCCGAATTGTTGAATGATGGAGATCCGTATGGTTTATACGTATGCTCTTCTAGACTAATAATGGAATTGTCCAAGATGGGCTCGGAGAAAACCTCTATTTTATCGCTGGTGGTGGAAATCATTTTCGCACTTTAAGACCGATTGATTTTAAAAATTTATAGTCTTCGGCAGATAACTGTTGAGATGTTTGTGATCTAACGTCTGGACGACGACTAACCTTGACGTTAACTCTTCTTTTACTTTTATTATGTTTCGGCGGTTCCCCCATCTTAGTCGACAGCACACACAATTGACGATTGAAGCAAAAACCCATTTCTATGAAAGTTTCTTCAGTTCCAATTTCACGATTATTTTCTCGCCTTGAAAATTGATTAGATCACCGCTATCGTCCAAGATGCGAAGAGTAATGTTGTCGATAAACTGACGTCCTGCCGGCATTAACGGCATATAAATATTATTTTGTGGTTCTTTACTGATTTTGTAACCGGGCTCCACGTCGATATCGAATTCGAACAAGGTATGACCTTCCACCGAATTCATATATGCTCCGGAAATTATATTACAATCTACGCGTATGATGCGTACTTTCATTATTTCCACCATCTCGGTTGATTCGTGCTTTTTGTCTCTTTTTAACACTGTATGATTAAATCCTAACATTTTACCGATACTCGCCTCTCCCCGGAAATCTATAGTATATTGGGATTTCAGTTCACATTTCAGCGTATTATTATTAGCAACCAAGTAAAAGATTCCATCGTTCTTTTCTTCAGTTGAAATCCTCAAAGCCTCCAACATAGCTTTACCTATCTCATCTATTTCATAGGCCCCAGGTGGAATCTGCAATTGTATCGGCTCGGTGGTGTAACCCTCCTTCATGTAGGCAAACTTATTGTTGCTTTCGTCCACATTAAAAATTGAATTGTATGTGTAAAATCCCAGCAATGCCAGACCATATTTGTTTTCTCTATTTAATTCGACTGGTGGATAAAAATCGGCGCTTAAGACGCTCGAGTGTCCTGTTAGTGTGAACGTATAAGACATGACTAACCATTAAAACATCACACATCTCGGTTTTATTCTTAGCGGCAACATTTAAAAAGATTCATCGTCACACCTTTTCTCACTGCATTAGATAGTGATGTTTTTATGCTATTTTCTGCTTTTATGCGCACATCGCTGATTTTGCAATAACAACAAAATATTTTTCTAGCCGTAAGATCCTCATCAGTCATAACCTCGTTTAAATTGCTGCTGCTGCTGCTGAAATAATGTTTGCAACCGCACTGATATTTTAATATATCGATATCGCTTTTAAGGTGCTCCGGCAACTTTTCCCAAACGAATGGAATTTCATTTGGGGCTAATGCAATCATTACTTCCTTGGGCATGTTTTCTAACTGTTTCACGGTCATTTTCCTTAATCCACCAGCTAGATGAAATGCTTTCAGTGATTGCAACATTTTAGTATAGTTATTGCGATCCATTTGCGGTGTTAATGGTGACGATGATGATGATGACATCTTTTACGCTGATGATTCGACAAGAAACTTTAAGCACAAATGTCCACACCAGACTGTTCCAAAATCCTGCTGACGATCGTATGTATAGTAAATAATTTTTGATGGTTCCGATCCCGTTTGTAGATATCGTACCAATTCGATCGGTGGGGGTAAATCGCCGAAGCTGTCATAATATGTTACTTTAGAATTATTTTTTCTATAAGCTACCCAATGAGTCCCTGCACCACGCGTACTATCCAAATTCACTATTGCTGCTTCGTAACGTCGAGGACCTTGTCTAGGTAATAAATCCCTCATATAAACGCCTCGAAAGTGTCCTATTCTTTTCTTTTTGGCATATTTTTCTATATCGATGTTAGATAGTGGTCTTCGAGGTAGGGATTCAATTAGTTTTTTGATCTACGATTTAAAAATAATCCCATACCTTTACGATATGGCTTTAGAAACAAACCATTTCCTTTCGATTTTAAATACAGGCCGGCACCGGTTTTATCTTCGCTGCTTTTTTTTACTGCTTTTATGGCGCGCACAATTCCCGCTGCCCCGCCGGCTAATGAACCCAAAGCTGATAACCCGGCAAAAATTGGTATTAATGGTAATATTCCACCAGTTTTAGGAATCGGTATTATTCTCGGTGTACGAACCTTCCTTTTGCCACCTGCCGCTTTTACCGATCTACGTGCTGCCGACAGAGCTATTTTAGATGCATTCATGACATTTTTTTCCAACACATTTTTACTTCCGGCTTTTAATAATTCCCTTCGAACTGCTTGTCGAATAGCTGTTCCGAAACTGGCTTTCCGAACATGTCGATTTTTATTAACACCTTTCCTTTTTGTATGACGCGTGCCTTTACTAGATGTTTTTTTTGTTGATAATGATGATGGTACACCCATACCAAAACGTTGTTTTCCTTTCATAATGTTTGTAACTAACCAAGCTGCTGTTTTTTCACCTAAACTGGAATCTTTCGATTTTACTCTATTCCAAGCACTTTGTTCGAGCTCGTAATCCGCTCGATGTCTCGCACTTATGTTGTCTTTATTATGTAAATAGGCTAAATCGTGTTTTTTGCATGCGGCATCCAAAGGATTAATGCCTGGATCACCTCTTGTTACACGTTTTATTACTTTTGTTCCGGGTCCGCAATATTGATAACCAGGAATGTGTACCTCGAATGGTAATTTATTTATTAACGAATTCACAATACCGTATCCAGTTTTGTTGGAAACGTGAGACCGTCCACTTCGTTTGACGCTCGGCATCTGAATGACAGTTTTTGTGAAAAATTGCCTATAAAATATCAAATTTTCCTAAAATGCGCGTTATCGATCTTAAACAAAAACTTCCTATTGACAATCTCGATGAAAAAGTCGGACTTGGATTTGAAAAGAAGATAATGAAGAGACACGGTCCTCTACTTCCTTCCTCTATTCGCGGCCTGTTAATTGGTCCATCCAATTGTGGAAAAACTAATGTCATGATTTCGCTGCTTACACACCCCCTTGGGCTACGTTTCGAAAATGTCTATATTTACTCGAAATCTCTGTATCAACCGAAATATGAGTATTTAAGGAAAATTTTAGCGCCCATCAAAGTTTTAGGCTACTATGCCTTTAGTTATTCCAGTAATATTGTGGAACCGTCCGATGCAAAACCAAACTCTATATTTATCTTTGATGATGTTATATGTGAAAAACAAGATGTTATAAGATCGTACTTTAGCATGGGACGTCATAAAAATATCGACTCCTTTTACCTAGCGCAAACATATTCGCGAGTGCCTAAACAGCTTGTGCGAGACAACGCCAATTTTATTATTATGTTTAAACAAGATGAGTTGAATATGAAACACATATTTTCCGACCACGTTTCACCGGATCTAACTTTTACTCAATTTCAAGAAATGTGCTCAAAATGTTGGGATAATAAGTATGGATTTTTAGTAATTGATAAAGACAGTGATGTGAAATCGGGAAGATACCGCAAAGGATTTGATAGCTATATATTACTGTAATAATAAGAGAAAACGCTCATTTGATTGTTGAAACGTCCTTTGTTAACATCATGAATAACGCGATCGACTTAAAACGTAAACTAGTGGAAGCTACCAATGCCGTCAGAAAAAAATTTAAACAAATTAAAGCGGCTAAAGAGTTTAATGTTGTGGAATTGGAAAAGTTTTAGGAACCCATTTCTAAGCCGTTGACAACTATATCTGATGTGGTTAAGCAACGTCAGCAGCAGCAGCAGCAGCAACAACAACAGCAACAACATTATCCAGCTACAAAGCCACATAGTCTCAGTACATCAGTGCAGTCGACTCAAATATCAGGTTTTCCCCAACCTACACATTCCTTTCAAACCTCCACACCTATTCAGCAGCAGCAGCAGCAGCAGCATCGCATTTCAAAAGAAGATATTAGCCAATCGGTGTTTGATACACCCTCGACATCAACTAATACATCTCTCGCATCCGCTGACACCACAACTTCCGATACTTTAAACGCACACCTGAAAGGATTACGTTCGAAACCATCTCTATACGATACTGTATATGGTGTACGTTTTGGTTCAAAAACAGATCATAACAAAAATTTTATTGGTAATTTAGAGGTGCGTTTTCGAAATGGAAATATAGTCTTATACAAAAAAGGGAAAAATATTGCAGAATATGGTGGATCACCGGCACTTTATGATTTGTTATTTCTTAAAACACCCCCAAGTGTAGGCAAGGAACAAAAACAATTAAGTGATAATGTACTTTCAACGTACAAGGAAATTTTGGAATCAACGAATGCTGTCTACAACAATTTTAAAAAAAGTGATGGTTTACGGGAGACCAGATGGAACAAATATTTACGAATTATTAAACCTCTGATAATGGGCACAAAATTAGGTGGTACTATTACAAGAAAAAATCTCTCGGAAAAACTACAGTTACCCACAAAAAAGAAATTATCTTCGAAAAAATTTCAATATGTCTACTGGAACAAAGCTAAAGAGTTGGTGGATCGTTTACGTTTGTTGTGGAGTTCCAAAATGGCCGGTCACACTGGACACGAAAATGAAATTATGTCAATCATAGAGGAATTACGAGAAGAAGATATAATATATTAAGCTCAATATTTAATGATATTATTCAGTTCTTCCTTCGATCTGAAACCTTTAGTATTACTAATAATATGGAGCCCAGTCTAGAAAAAATCAAGATTGTTAATGAA
Organism: Diaprepes abbreviatus; assembly: GCA_034092305.1. NCBI lineage: Eukaryota > Metazoa > Arthropoda > Insecta > Coleoptera > Curculionidae > Diaprepes > Diaprepes abbreviatus. The sequence continues at coordinate 1,471,392 of JASJET010000116.1, forward strand.
CTACATAGAACGGCTAGAAAAAATTTTGTAAGACGGCGCACGATAATAAAAGGATACAGAGATTTGTGGCAAATTGATTTGGCTGAAATGCAACAGTATGCTGATGAAAACGATGGTTATCGTTATATTTTGGTCTGTATAAATTGTTACTCGAAATTTGTCTATACCAAAGCCATAAAAAACAAGACTGGTATAGAAGTTACTAATGCGATGAAAAGCATCATTGAAGAGGCATCATATACACCAACAAATCTGCAAAGTGATCAAGGAAAGGAGTTCTATAATACAAACTTTCAAGCCCTGATGAAAAAATATAATATAAATCATTATTCCACTTACAGCACAAAGAAAGCTGCAATTGTCGAGCGAGTCATAAGGACTTTAAAAAATAATTTATATAAACAATTCTCGACAAGAGGATCTTACAAATGGATACATATATTATCGGCAGTAACAAAAACCTATAACCATTCGAAACATCGCACCATTGGAATGAAGCCTGCAGACGTGCAAGAAAAAACACATATTAAAGCATATGATTATTTAAAAATTGTACCTAAAAAATTTAAGTTTTCCATGGGTGACATTGTGCGTATTAGCAAGTACAAAAGCTTATTCGAGAAAGGATATACGCCCTCTTGGTCAACCGAATTGTTTAAAGTTGTAAAAGTTAGCGTTACAAATCCACCTACTTACTTGTTGGAATCGTTAGAAGGTCAGCCTATAAGAGGGTGTTTTTACGAATCAGAACTTCAAAAAACAAGTAGTCCTGACGTTTATCTAGTAGAAAAGGTCCTTAGACAACGCAAGAAAAATCACATCGAACAATTATTTGTCAAATGGCTAGGATTTCCCAACCACTTCAACTCTTGGATAGATAAAGCTAATATTGTTTAAATAACATATTGTATGACTATATTTTTTATTTAAAATGTAAAATAAATAAACAATATATTGTAAAATAAAGTTTTTTATTTCAATCTTCATTATTAAAAACAATGACAATAAAACATCATACACATAAATAACATTTCAATATTCTTGGAGGGAAGGTCCAATTCACCGACGACTACGACGTTATCTTCAAGGCTATGCCACTCGGAGTGCGTTCTCCTATTCTTTAACCTGCTTTTTTTAGATTTTTTTTGAAGTCGAGTCGTACGACAGTGCGCTTAATAAGTCATTTAAAGGCTGATGATAGAGTATTTTCTGCATAACTTCAATTTTTGTTTTAAGCTCACTATTATTTTTGTATATCATGGGGAGGACATCCTTGTTAAATATGTCACATATTACAACTGCAAAATTGTAAAACTTTCTATTAACAAAGTGTTTTGTCACAGCATCGTCATCATCTTTAGGTTCGCCTAAGTTGGTTATGATTTTTCCACCCATATCATACTGCCCATCCGCTGTAAGTTTAAAACCAATCCCTTGTGGCCCAGATAATATATGATATTTTTCATTATATTTCTGACGACCAAATTTATCAATTGTGTTGTTTCCTCGACTCATTTTCAATCTTTACTAAACTATTTTATTTTTATTTGCCCTACTTATATTAAATATTTCAGCTGAGAAAAAGAAACACTGACTATGATCTACTGGGTTGGTATGTTTATAAAAGAAATAAAATAAAACTGTGATTGTAACAGATATTTATTTACAGTTATTTAATTGCACAAATACAAAAATTATAAAAAATTAATTTTCCATGTCTTCGTTTTCGTTGCTCAAAATTCTATCCCATCCGACACTATTTCGATCGTCAACGTCTTGGGCTGTTGCTGTTGCAGAAACCAATTCATATTTTGCAGCAAGCTCACCTGGTAAATGTGGAATATTGATGAGGTATTCTTTTAATTCTTCTTCAACCATTTCAGCACAAAATGTATCCATGTCTATGGAACCATATAAAAATTTGTCGCACAAGTGTGCCCCAGCCATAAAATTGATTGTATCCCTGATCTCGTTCTTATATTGATCTTTGGTTACATCAATATGCGACCAATCATTTACGCTATCTAACATATCGTGAGCCCTGTTTCTTAATTCTCTCCCCAACCAAAATATGTATCTATCTACACATTCGTTGGCGGTCGTCGTCGTCGTCGCATCAGCAGACATCTTTAACAGAAATAATGAACACGCGTAAGTATTCTGACATGTGCAACTATATTTTAAATTTAATTACATCCTTTTTTCAAACAATTTACATACAATTTACTCCAATGAGCCAAAACGTAATAATGTTCGAGTATTGTTTCCAAAAACTCTAGTGCCCTGCCCCAAATAAGTTAGAGTGTATTTATCTTTAGTTTTACTCATAATATCTACAATATCGTCAGATAGTGTTTCGGCCACACGTTTTGGTAAAAAAGTCTCAAATGTGCTATTATCACCGTCATCGTGTAAAGCCACTAAAAGAGTTTTACCAAATCGTGTAGTCATTGAAACCATCTTTACAATTTTATACACTTTGCCTACAATCATTTCGGTAACCTTTTTTCTCTCTAAAACCTCGAAATCTTTGCTAAACATTTCATTAATTTCATCTAGAGTTTCTTTTGCAATACTCATTATTGAAAAAAATGGTATATAAATCCAAAAATTACCGTGAATATAAAAGCACTTTCAGAACACTACACGAACACAATATTTGATGTTTATGCCACTGATATCTGCGACTGTTTGAAGTCACTTCTTCTCCCACGAACCTTTATAGCGGGGTTTCAAGGTCGAATTGTAACAATGGTGGGGGTAGCTTAACGATAGAAATAGTGGGAGGAGTATTCAAGGTCAAATGACGTCACACATTTAAATTGGTATAAGGATAACTTCAAGGACAAAATATAATGAAACAAATAACTACATTTTATGTACTTTATTCATTGATTTTTTTCTGCCATTCTTCTATGCGTTTAACATTATCACCTAAACCTAATTTCCTTAATTTGTTCAATAATAATTGTTTGTTTTTATCTCTTAGAAAATTCTTACAAACTATACTAGCTAAAAGACACACTTCGGCATGGTCCATATACTTAAAAAATACACTAAAGTCCTGAGCCTCCGAATCTTGCATTTCATATGCGTAAAATTCCGAACCGGCTGCAGAAATTAGAAATTCCTCGTACATTTCTCGCACTAAACTTTCCATATTAACTACTACTACGTTAAACTTAAGTCCTACACTCTAATTTCATCTAACACAACCGGATCTGCAATGAACCTAATCAGTTTTTCCAAACAGTCACTAAACCCCAACTTTTTTATCTCACGAACAAAGTCTTGTAAATTTATTGTTTTGCTGCAATATTTACGACATGCATTCGCAGCCTTTTCATATTCATAAGCCAAATCACAATAGCGCGACGACCATTCTGCTCGACTTTTCATTGCATCATTGAAATAATTATTAGCCGTTTCAGTGAACTCATCGCCCAATTTTTTTACTGTCTCTTGCAAAGCACTATTCATATTATTCACTCATTTTTACATTCACGACACTTTTTTATTGCTGGTGGTGGCCCATCTATATGATGACGATATATTTGTTCATAGTGAATGTAACAGGGTAAGCTTAACTGTAGTTCCTTGTTACACCGATATGACGCTGGCAGCTTATCCCAAATTTGCCGTAAACTCAGCGTATCAACGCAAGTTTTTAAATATTCGAGAGGAAAAAATGCTAGATCCTTCTCTTCAAAATCACACAAACTTTTTAAATTACTCTGATATAAACAAATTACTCTGCCGACTTGCTCTATAATTTTTTCTTTAGATAGTTCCGTATCTGACATTTCACACTGAATGAATGCAAGTAGACTCACACAATTTATAGAACAATTTGCAAGGTCAAAATCATTTCAAGATCATCCCACACTATTACAATGCACAAATAACTACTTCAAAGTCACACACCCAAGATGACCTTCAACAAACTCAAGGTCAAGGTCACACACACAACCTTGAACACAAGGCCAAGGCCAAAGCACACGTGCATTTTCAAGGTCAATGACAAGGACATGTGGGCGGGGCCGAAGAGAGGTGAAGCAAGGTCAAGGTCAAGGTCGAGGAGTGGGGGGATCGAGCGAATCGGGTTATGTTCACTACTAAAGATTTTCATTTCTCCTTGAGAATGTTATGCCTATCGACACATTACAGAATGGGGATTTTAAATAGACAGTTGCTTTCTGTAAATTTCGCTCTTGACTCGTTATAGCTCAACTGACCATTAGTGGTCGAAACTAGTTGATATAAATTCTTTATTTAGTCATAGATTAAACTAATATAATTATATACAAATCTTAAAAACTAAATTCATATTTTAAAATTGCTAATAACAATCAAATATCGTCAAGCTGTGCAGAACAATGACATCTCAAAATAAATTAACACAAATCCAAAAACAAAAGAAACAAAGTAAAGATCCCCAAGGAAAGGCCCTATTAAAAAAATACTGCTTCAGATATTTCTATTATAATTAATAGGTTCTTGCAAATATCTAAGAAAACTACCCGATTTGATTTTTAAAATAAAAATCAACGTAGTAAAAGAAGTTCTCCACTGCATTTCCTTCAACATGTAGTCAATTCATGTTTTTCTTGTACCTGAGAGTACAACTCTCATGGCTCGATTTTGCAAGCAATAAACAAAGTGCCGCAACACCAGAGTGTAAAACAGGATCTGTAAATATAGTTAATTTTATAAGATATTAATTTCAATTGGTTATTCGCATGTTCAGGTTAAATTTAAGTTGTCTATTTACCATTACTCCTAAATATTTAAAGTTTTCCACTATCCAATTTGTTTTATTGCCTACTTTAATAATAGTAGGCGCTCCATGAGAAAAAATTCTGTAATCATTCTTACTGCTGATTATCATGAATTTGGTTTTTTCCACATATATTTTTAACTGGTTACAAGAACACCGCCAATATAGATTTTATAATGTAGAATTAAGTATGTCAACCAATCGAGTATCATCAGAACATGCAAAATATAAAAGAACTTCATCTGAAAAAAGGTGTATACCACAGTCACCAGATGTATTCACTATAGAGTCAATATATAAAAGAAATAGCGATAGATCTAACACACGACCTTGTGGAATACCCATGCTGCTTTCAATCTCGTCTGATACAACATCATTCAATTTCAGTCTTTGTTTTCTATTAAATAAGTAATTATATATAAATTCCAACACTTCATCCCTTAAACCGATAATTTCTAATTTTTTAAACAGTCATTCTCTATCCAAAGTCTCACACAGTTTTAGAGCTATGCTTATCCCGAATACCAGATTGCATAATATTTATAATTTTTTTGGCTTCTATGAATTCTAACAGTTGTTTCATCACTACTTTATCCATGATTTTTTTAACACAATTAAGCATGTTATCAGGTCACAAATCAACAGCCCTGTGAGAATTATTTACTTTAGGAACCGGCACGATAGTCGATATTTTCAATTTATCGGGAACTTTATATGCTGAAAATGATGCATCTATTAAATTAAGTAGTGAAAAATTTGTTCCAGATTAATCTATGTCCCTGACTATTACTCCAATATTGGTCACATTGCAGCAGTTCCATGAACTTGCCATATAATTTGGATATGAAATTATTTTGTCATTCCAATTGCCAATAACTGTTGCTTTTACCCTCAGTGGGAAGCAAGATTTTAAAAATATTCCACAATGCGCGGGAATTACTTTATATTCGGTTATTCTGGTTTGTAGACCTCCAAATCGTCAGATGTTTCAAAATTGACATATCGCTTGTAACTTATACCTCTAGCATTACTAGCATACTTAACTCTATCATTCCACCATTCCTTATATTTTGGATATATATATATATATATATATATATATATATATATATATATATATATATATATATTTATGCGGCTTTCACGGATTCCTCCGTGTGAGATGCAATAGCAGTGGAAATATCCACATTATGCCGTTGTAGTGCTGAAATCACATTCAGCAAAGGTACAACTATATGCAACTCTGTGAATAGATAAAGTAAAATGCGAACAGTAATTGCAAACTTCGTTCCATCATATCCTTTCCGTGTTAGTTACTATTCGCATTTTACTTTATCTATTCACGGAGTTGCATATAGTTGTGCGTTTGCAGAATGTGATTTCAGCACTACAACGGCATAATGTGGATATTTCCACTGCTATTGCATCTCACACGGAGGAATCCGTGAAAGCCGCATAAACATATATACGTCATCCGGCGGGAGGTCGGCAAAGCCGCGTTCAGTATTTGCATGCCTTCTTCCGATCTGTCCTTTACACAGCCAGGTGCATGTTGGTACCCTGATGAGTCTAGTAGAGACGAAACATGTACCTCTACCGTATCACTGTAGCGGGGAGGGTAAGTTTTGACTTTCTTCTCGATGTGGTGGGACACGAGGGCCATCATCTCGATGGTGGTGTAATAGGAAGAATTGTGTTCTATAGCAATTCATTCAAACTGTGCAACCTCTAACACGGAAAGGATATGATGGAACGAAGTTTGCAATTACTGTTCGCATTTTACTTTATATATATATATGTATATATATATATATATATATATATATATATATATATATATATATATATATATATATATATATATATATACGAGTACAGTAATACAACAAAAACATATTATAGTAAACAAATGTAACATTTTGTTTGCGTGACGAAGCTATGTGATGGAATGTAATGATATACATTGTATACTTCAACTGGGTATCAAATGTAAAGGGTTTTCCAATAAGAGGTGTTATTTTGATATTCAAAGAAAAATGCCATTTTTTAAGATAAATGATCGGATATTTATTACATTATAAAGAGGAAGGTATGCCGTTAATGATGGAAAATAACATCAGCCAAATGACCACCACGACCATGCCTACAGGACCATATCCTTTTCATGAAATTTTCCATAACCAAATCGCAAAGTGGCTGCCCTATGTCCTCGATAGCCTCACGAATTCCATCTTTGAGGTCTTGAATCGACGCTGGGCTGTTGGCGTAGACCTTGTCTTTCACGTGGCCCCAAAGGAAGAAATCGCAAGGTGTCACATCACAAGATCTCGGTGGCCAATTGTGATCACCTCTTCGAGAGATAACACGGCCCGGAAACTTTTCCCGTAAAAGATCAATGGTTTCGTTGCTTGTGTGGCACGTAGCGCCGTCTTGTTGAAAGTAAACGTGGTCCAGATAAATACCATCCAATTCCGGCCATAAAAAATCATTAATCATCTCTCGATAGCGCAATCCATTCACCGTAACTGTTGCTCCAGCCTCATTTTCGAAAAAGTAAGGTCCAATGACCCCGCCGGACCATAAACCGCACCAAACAGTCACACGTTCAGGATAGAGAGGCTTTTCAACAATAACTCTTGGGTTTTCCGAGCCCCAGATGCGACAATTTTGTTTGTTGACGAAGCCACCTAGGTGGAAATGGGCCTCATCACTGAAGATGATTTTTCGATGGAATTCCGGATCATTTTCATGCATTTCAAGAACCCAATCAGCAAAGGCACGACGTTGTTGATGATCGGCCGGCTTGAGTTCTTGCGTTAACTGAACTTTATAAGCCTTAAGACCCAATTCTTTATGCAAAATACGGTGTAATGACGTTTGTGGAATCCCTAATTCCAAAGAACGACGAGGAATGGACAAACCTGGGTTTTCTTCAACACTTTCGGCTACAGCAGCAATATTCTCGGCTGTTCTTGAGCGACGTGCACGGGTTTTCTTCTTCACATAACTAACTTGTCCCAACAGCTCGAATTTTTTCACCAATTTCTTTATTGCGCTCCGACAAGGTGCTTCATGACGACCCAAAAATGTTCGAGTTTTACGAACCGTCTCTGCCAAATTTTCACCATTTTTATAGTGAATTTTAATAATTTCAATGCGTTGTTGAAGCGTGTATCGTTCCATCTTTATTTATGGCGTAGTTTCTACTTGTCAAACGTCAAAAACTTATAGCTTCAAAAGTGACATCTACCGAAATAGCGGGCTTTTCAAAATGACACCTCTTATTGGAAAACCCTTTATAAATGTGTCGAAATTTCCGGAAGTTTATGAAAAGAAGCAGACCATGATGCGAAGTGTGAAAGTTATCTATCTTACATGTGGATACATTAATAATTTAATAACCTGAATTTGGTTTTTCTCATTTTGATATGACAACAAAAAGAACTGACCACAGAATAGAACAACTTTTAAAATACTATCCAGGTTGATTTGGAGAGCAACATTTCTTGTAATGTATTTCCTCCAATATTGTTTGTTTGTTATAAAATAAATGCTCCTCTGATTCTCATAGTGTAAGTTCCACAAATTTTACAATTCACTTCAGAATCAGTCGTATTTCCCCTGGTATATTTAATAAGCAGGTCATTTTCAGAGGGTATTTTTCTTCAAATACTAAACCAGATGGCACTAACACCAATACATAAAAAGAATTATCCTCACAACCCTGCCAATTATAAGCAAATGTCTATACAGAGTGGAGCTTCTCTGGTGTTTGAAAAAATAATAAAATAATAAATGAAAATTTTATACATTTTCTTAACCACAATTCAATTATAATTCCTTGCCAACATGGTTTCAGGAAGAACGAATCCATTGAAACAACATGCTGTGATTTAATTAACTTTGTATATACAGAACCCGATAACGGCAAATATGTGATATGTTTAATGTTTGACTTAATAAGGGCGTTTGATACTGTGAGTAGAGTTCTTATTGAAAAAAACTCTTCGCTTCGGTATAAGAGGAAATATCCTAAATCTTTTAATTCGTTTGTTTGATAGAAATATGTTTGTCCAATATTAAAAAGTTAATTAGATCATAGAAAAGTCGGCTTAGTTTGTCATAAGTGCCGATTTTTGGGTCTCATTTGTTTATGGTTTATGTTAATAATATATCTAGATTCATGAGAAAAAGAAAATTGGTTATGTTTGCTGATGATACCATGATAGTTGTATCTACAGATGCCCTAGTGGAGTTGTTGTGTGCAGCAGAGAGTGCATGTGAAGAGTTGGAGATCTGGTGTCAGCATAATCAGTTGATATTGAATCCGACAAAGACTGTATATGGAAACTTAACTATAATGAATCACTGCATTTTATTTCCCTCAGTCCTAAACCAATTGATTTATTTGGGCCTAGTTTGAAAGAAAACAGCATTTTACTTTGCCAAGCAAAATTATTCAAAGCTTATCACTTTTGGCCAAGGATATAAATATGGTACACGAAATGGTAACATTCTAAACATAGAACGGTATTTTTTGAGAGATTTCCAAATTGTAATTTCATTGTTTTATTTAACAAATTGTCTCTACAATTGAAAAATATATCAAATTATAACAAATTAAAAACAGAAATAAAAAGTTTCTTGTTCGGGGTTCATTTTATCCTTTTAATGAATACTATACTTAAGCCTTAACGGTATATTAACTTTTTTGCTACGAATTGCGTGATTTTCTCGTTGCGTTCTTTGTTGACCAGTGCACAGGAGTATGTTCTTATTGTTCTTCCTTGTCTATTGTTCTAGGGTTACTGTATACTGTTTCTTTAATTTTAAAATATTAGATTATGTTTATAACAAGTAGTATCTTGTGATACCAGCCAAATATAACTGTTACTTTTTTTCTAGATTTAAGGTATTTATACAGGGTGAGTTGGTAGGAACGCAACAAACTACAGGAGTCTATTGTACATCGTGAAGATAATTAAAAAAACTCTAATGTTATCAAATTCACATTTATTCTCAAATTATAGAGTAATTATTAAAAAAAAAACACGGTGCCTTACATTAACTTATTTTAATCAAAAAGTTCTTGGTAATAAATGTTGAAAAATACCGCCATTAGCCTCTAAAAATTTTTTGTTTTGTATGCCAAGGGCCCCCGTAGTGCGCCTAATTCATTCATGTCTTTCTTTAATAACGGCTGCAGCATTTTTACAGCGTCGAATTAGTGTATTCTTGTGCTGACTTCTACTTTGTATACCTTATTTTGGGGTCAGCCTCACAAACAAAAATCTAGTGGTATAGGGTCTGGAGATCTTAGAGGCCAATCACTGTTGCGTGGAGATTCAATTACAAAATTGCATATGACTAATATAATCTTCTGGTTGTAACTCTCTACATGCTACGGATATAGGCTTGGCTCGTAGAGTGTGTTGATTACTCTTTTCTGTGTCTTGGTAACTCTTTTCTGTGAGTTGCAATTTTGCCTGAATTGGTCATGACATTATCTTTTACTAAATCTATAATATTTTCTACTTCTTCTAATCTTTGTCCAGTGGCTCGTTCAGATTTAATGTCAGCACTGAAAAACCTTCCAATCTCGCATAGTTTGTTGAAAGCTCTGATAAATAAGTTTTTTCCCCTATTTTTCAGATGAGATTCTTTAACGGTAGCATTCTCATTAGAAAAACCATAAACAAACATCATATTTGCATATTTTAAATTTGAATAAGTGTATGACATTTTGTAATACTAATCATACAAATTCGAAAATAAACGCTAAATTATTGCCATAATACAATGACACTGACATATATCAGACTAACAAAACGGATTGATTCAGATAGCTGGTACCTACAGCGTCTGTGATAAGAAGCGCTGAACTATTTAAATTTTCTTAATTAGGCTATAATTTTAAAAATGAAAATCGGATAACAAGATATGAGTTTTGTAGAAATATACAATACATTCCTAAAGCTTGGTTTGTTCCTCCCGAATCACCGTGTATATACTTTCTTTCATAGTAGCTTATTGTAAATTATTGGCGACACCAATACTGCAGTATGAGTTTTACGTTTCATTTCAATTTTTAAATTTTTTCATGTCATTCAGTTATTGGTGATTAATTTTCTGTTTAATATTTTTATTTTTATATTTAAAATATAAAGAAGGATTTTAATATTTTTTTTTTGCTTCCTATGTTCCCCCAAAATGGGATTTCCGAAGTAACAATACTTTCAACTTATGCAAAACAAACATACTTCAATGTTGTTTATTTAAGATATTTCTGAGTCCAGGCAAATAAAATTTAGGTATTAATCTTTTCAATTTTGTAACAATCATATCAAAATGAAAATGGCATTTCAAACAAAAAATCTATTTTAATTTCCAAGTACGTACTGTTAGTTATCCTAGAGGTATTGTTTTCGCAAGTAATACAACCTTGTAGCTGTTTACGGATATGGAGGGTTAAAGTATCAGATAACGAACAATATTAATTGCAAAGGTTAAAAATTTTATCTTATCAGCATTTCAAGTTCATATATTCTAATTAATCCACTTAAATACAGAAATTTCTGTCCACTGTTGGACATGGACCCCCAGAAAAGCCTCCACATATTTCTATCTTGAGTATCGTTCATCAAATTGCTTGTTATTTTCTTAATATTGTCATTTTATCAAGTTGGTGGCTCTTCACGTTATTAATTTCCTGGTCCATTTGGCTTGTGAGATCCATTTTATGATATCAGTTGTTCTTGCTCTCTGAAATATGTTTGTATTGGGGGTGGTGTCTCTTCCACTAACTCCCAATATCACCTTTTCCACTCATTTCTCCACCACTTTCAATTTATTTGCTGATCATAACGGTTTTGTTCTTTTGTTTCTTAGGTTCATTTTTACCGTTTCTTTCACTGTTCTATGGTTATTGCCTACTTCAGATTTATTTCGTATTAAGACATCCGTTACATTTCGTTTGCATCCGGTCTATTTCATTCTTGGTCTCCGATTAGGACTCACCTGGTCCATATTTTATTTGGCTCCTTTTTAAAGAATGTATTCATGATGTGCAAGTTATGGTGATGTGAGCGAAGAATTCCACCAAAAAATACGAATGTTGATTGTCAGCAAATATATCAATTTTACCAGGAATTATAAACTAAATTTACTGTTAATATCGATTTGAAATAAAGCAGGACCTGGCAGAGTTTCTTTTGGTAGGCAATAAGAGCAATTTAACCTATATAATTTCTGTAGAAAAAATGATTTTTGGTTACAAAAATAAATAGTAATTTTTATTGTTAAATCTTAAAATCAGCTGTTTGCTAGAAAAGGACGAAGTTAGTGCTTGAGTGTTACAAGCAGTTTTCGTAGAACTCTAACTTTTAAACACATCGAGCCCATAGCATGGTATAGTAAGATGTAATCATATTTATGTCTTTTGCTTAATGGAAAGAGAAGATACAGAAGTGGACAATACTGCTCTAAATAGTTCGTATAAATAGACATACGGTGTGCGTCTGTCTGTCCATTGTTTTTCGAATTTAACTCGCACACTATCATGTTCGCAGGTGGCCACCTATCTCACATATCCTGACTTTTTCTAACAAATCTCTTTCTGTAAGATGCTAATTTCTTTAACGTCGCTACTTCTAGATTTATTGTAAATTCACACGTTGAAATTGCAGGAAAACATCAGGTGTTAAGTCAGGCGAACGTAGTAAACAGATTGCTTTGATATTACACCCCTGGATTATTTTGTAAGGCTATGTTGTAAGGCTATGTTGTTAATTGTTATAACCAAAGGAGTTTCGTCTTTAGTTTCAACGAAATAGGGTCAGAAGGTATTTTGAGATGTCAATTATGTGCAACCTTGTTCTGGAGATTATGTTCTTCCCTACAAAGTTATTGAATACAAAGAGCGTACTTGAGTCATTGTTGGCCATCTTCAGGATATCAGGCTGTAAATATTGAATTTTGTATGGAAATGCAACAAGATGCGTCAAAATATGCTTGAGTATTATTTAGCTCAACTTCGATTTATTGAAATGATGTTAAGTTAATGTTTCTGCAAGTTCTTCTACGATTGCTTGTAAGTGACGCGTATTCTGTGTTGTAAAACGTGGTCTACCGGTACGTGGTAAGTCACAGAAATACGTAATTAGGTTGCGTTTACTCATTTCAGCTGCAGTTTTTCTAAAATCAAGATGTTGTAATATGCTCAGTGAGTCGTAATAACTGACGATTTCACAAATTTGATTCTGTGCTCAATACTGACCCACTCCATAATTAAATTCTAGGTGTTAAACCTGAAAATAAAAGAAATATATTAGTCAAAAGTCATTGAATTTAAAATTACCTAGCATTTCATAGGTCACTCTGTATAAATTATTTTTGAAGAGCAAAAATTTTTTATTTAGAGATTAAATATATCACGAATAGTAGAAATAATAATTTTTTATTTCTATTTCATTGAATAGATTTTGTTTATTACCTTTTGAATTTTTCCTTGTCAATAAGAATACTATCCAGTATTTTTAAAAAAATCAAAATTTCAGTAAGAAATAAAGAAATCTATATGCCGTATTCAAATAGTTGTTATATATTTATTTTCCTTTCAGGCAGAGAAAAGGAAAGAATATATACAGATAGCTTATTTCCTGCAAATACCACACTGGTCCTCTCTCCATACGCGTTTTGACCATCTCAATCTCGTCAGTAGAGCTGTATCGGACCGAGAGCAACATTCAACTCAATTTCAATTTCTTTATTGGCTTCTGAGTCAGTACAAAAGACTTCGAACTCCTACTTAATCTACAGATCATATATGTGGCTTAACTAATTATGAATTTCAAACTCCTACTTAATGTACAGATCATATATGTGGCTTAACTAATTATGAATCTAATTATAATATAATGGAGTTCCCTCTGGCGAGTGTCCTTCTTCTGGTGAACGTTTGTTACTATTTGTCTGTGAGCGTTACCTGGGTCCTGATTCTATTTAGTTCCTGCGACCTCCTTAAGCCCTGAGTCTTTCTCCACATGTCTTTTAAGGCGGCTTGGAACTGGGTCATCATGTGTTGCGTGATTCTATGTACTTTAACGTCGATCTCTGCATTTGTGGAGGGTGTCCCGGTGTAGTGCACCCCGTGTCCTGGGTTTGATTAGTGTGTTGTTGTCTGCTGGGGCATTTCCTGTAGGATGCAGGATGTGCTCCTCCACAGTTGGCGCATTTGGGGGGTTCCTCCTTTGATTTCTGGCATTCTAACCAGTGATGGTCATTGCTGCAACTAACGCAACGTAGAGTGGCTCTGCAGTTTTGCGCTGCATGCCCGAAAAGCTGACAGTTGTAGCACTGGGACATCTTGGACCTCCTTCGTTGTATTTCCGGTTTGATTCGATTTCCCATTATTTCTTAAGTGTGGAGCATATGGCTTTCATTCCTTGGCATGACAGCAAGCACCATGGGCATGGATTTCTTGTCTTTGTAATGCCATCGGATAATTTTTAGGAGATGAAAGCCTTTTGTGTGTAGGTCGCTGATGATCTCGGTCTCAGTGATTGACTCTATGACTCCTCTCAGGATAATATGTAATGGTTTTTGGTCCTCGGGATTGTAGGTGTGGAAGGGTTTTCTGGAGTCTTCCAGAAGTTTCCGTAGCTGTTTGTGTGCTTCGACATCTTTTGTGTATATTTTGACGCTTTCTGGTATGCTCTTGGCATAATCCAGTTCGATGTGGTTGTTTCTACAGTTTTGAAGTATTTTACTGTAGGTTGCTTTTTCCCTGAGGACGATTGGTGGTATTTTGGCGGCTTTGGCGGTGTTTCCAAGGCCTCCCCGGTATCTTGAGTGTTTTGGGCTTCATTCGTATTGGATTTCTTTTTGCGTCTCTGTCCTTTTTTTTCTTCTTGTTTTTGTGGTTTTGGGATTCATCGTCGCTCTGTATGGCGTCGGAATCCTCATTGTCAATGTTGGTATTTGTTCCATTGTTTCTATTCTGGCTAATAAGTCCTCGGATGTGGCCTGTAGTTGCGCGTTCTCTTCTTGAATCTTCTTTATACTTCTAGTGCTCTCTTCTAGTTGTTTTGTCATGTAGTGTATCTTTTCGTCTTTTTGTTGTGCTGTGATCCTCAGTAGGTCTTCTAGTTCTTTGATTTTTTCTTGAAGAGAACGGGTGTCCAGTTGCTGTCCGACGGGCTCAGCCTCGTAGTTCTTTCTTTTTGATATGATATCTATTGTGGCAAAAATTTCTTGATAGCTCATCTGTTCGATTTCCATCTTGTATTTACTCAAGTCCATAGTGGTGTTAACGCTACGGTTGCTCGATGTCATCTGAGAGCAACATTCGTAGGAAATAACTGATATATGAAATATAAATTTTAAGGTATGTCGGTAGGATATTGTAACCTGCCACCTACCGACCGCGATGTCGAGAGTAAAAACAGTCGCCAGTCGAACGATATCCATGAATCATCGGAGTAGTGAGAAACTTTTTAAAAAATCAAAATTTCAGTAAAAATTTCTCACTACACCGGTGATTCATAGATGTCGTTCGACTGGCGATACTTTTCAGTCTGACATCGAGGTCGGTAGGTGGCAGGTTTGCAATATCCTACCGACATACCTTGGGATTTATATTTCATATATCATTATTTCCTGCGAATGTTGTTCTCGGTCCGATAAAGCTCCACTGAAGAGACCATGAGATGGTCGAAAATCGTATGGAGAGAGGACCAGAGTGGTATTTGCATATATTCTTTCTTTTTCTCTGCGTGAAAGGAGAATACATATATAACTACTATACAGGGTGTTTTGAAATAACTGCCACAAGATTTCAAGAGGTTATTTTTGAGCTAATTTTAAATATTAAAGTTCAAATAATGCTTAGTTCAGTTTAGTTCAGGTTCAGGTTAACATGTAGGATGTTCACAAATTTATTATTTCTTTCGGCTTTTTAAATTTATCTTCTTTGTTTCTAATGGTAATTAAGTTGAATTTCGTGTGTGTAACAATTTTTGTAGTGGCTATAAAAACAATTTATTATAATATGAATTTATATATGATACGTTATCCCCTTAATTATTTACAAATGTTCTCGAACATGCCTTTAAAACATTAAACTGGAAAAACAAAGGTATCAGTATAGATAGGAAAAAACTTAATAATTTATACTTTGCTGACGACATTATGCTTATCACTGATAACTTAAGTGAAGCTACAGTAATATTCGAAACACTAAAATAAGCAGTTAAAATGTTGGCCTCCATTTAAATAAATCGAAAACAGAAATTATGACTAATCTAGTACTTAAGGGAACTCTACGTCTAGATAATGATATCATATAAAAGATCGACATCTACACGTATTTAAGTTACCACATTAGGCTCAGAAGAGGTAACCAAACGAGAATTAGTCTCGGATGGGCAGCGTGCGGTAGATTGCAGCAAAATTCCAACAAATGTGAAGAGAAAATTTTATGACCAGTATGTCTGCCTGTACAGAAACACTTACACTAACCAAAAATACGGTGCATAAATGGAAAGTAGCAGAAAGAAAAATGAAGCGGGCTATGTTGTGCATTAAAATTCAAGATCGAATTAGAAATACGGAGATTCAACGACGAACCAAAGTACAAGATATAATTGAACCCATAACAATATTAAAATGGAAATGGGCGGGACATATTGCGAGATTCAAAGATGACTGGTGGTCCCTAAGAACAATTAATTAGAAACCCCGAGCTGATAAAAGAAGCAGAGAAAATCCGCCAACACGCTAGAGTGATGATATAAAGAGGACTGAAACACACTGGAATAGAAGAACTCAAGAAAGAACTATATAGAAGAGTTTAATGTTCAGCAGTGGACTACAGAAATAAATATTTATAATAAAAAATAATTTTGATCCACAATGATCAGTACATTTTTGCAGGCATTTGAGCCAATCCAAAAATCATTCTTTTCACTATAGAGTTGGTATCTCCAAAACATGGTTTTTTGAACTTATGAACCCCCTTTTCACGTACAAAAACAAAAGAAACCATTGGGTCTAATTCAGTGCTGTACATTAGATAACTCATCGACGCCACTTAATGATTACTCAAACAATCACTTATTTGAGAAATGCTGTCGAAAGCTTTGTTAAAGTAACTTTGGCTAAGAAATCATTCTTAAATTCTTATAGAGTAGTATACATCAGATCAAAGCAAATTCAGTACTTTTTCGCAGTTGAAAACCATACTAAGTAGAGTTAAAAATATCATAGGTCTTCATACAGCTGAATATTTGTTTTGATGGGATTATCTCCAAATTTTTTGAGATTTTTAAAAGTTACCAAGAACTGTTTCTACCAATTAGCCGTATTATCAGGGAAGGTAAAATCCTTCCATGATGGGATACTACTGTTGGTATTTAATAAGACCAAAAGGCACATAATGAGCACATAAAAAAATATGTCACACAGTTTCTCCTGATCGAATTAAAATATGAAGTTATTTTCTTTTAAATAAACATAATTTCATTACACATATATTTTTTTAATTTTACTTTTTTTTTCAGTATTCTATACTTGAAAATATATGAGGCAACATTTTGATGATAGACTCAAATTCAGCATAGCTAACACGATATATGTAAATTACCCAATAACATTATTGGCGGAATTTATTTTTTATTTCGTTCTTCTTTTTCCTGTGACGTCTCATGGTGCTCTGCTATTTTAAATAGCTGTTCAGCACTGTGTATGCCTATCTATTCACGGATGTTCCTCGGCCAGGAGATCTGCTTCCTTCTAAGATCTCTACGACCTTTGATCTTACCTTTCATTATCAACTATTACTGAAGAATTCTGTACCGATCTCCTCTGAGAACATGGCCAAGATATGTTAGACATCTGCTCGATCTAACACTGCTATATTCGTTTGCATCGTTATTGAACCACATTTCAAATACCTCCAAACGATTGGTCGTGACAGCTTTCAGTGTCCAAACGTCCGCTGTCTCATTTCTAGAAAATTTGAGCGCACTGATTCGATCCTCCATTTAATTTCTTTATCTGGGTCAAGCTGTTCAGTAATACAACATCAAAGGTACTAAAACTGTGAGACTCTTTCATCTATTTATCGGTTTACTAGCAGCGAAGTGTCTGGATATGGTAGACGACCGAAAACCATAAATTTAGTTTTAGCAACATTCATGTTGTTTCTAATTTCTTTCTCAACTCTATTGATAGAATCTACAAGTTGTTGTAGACTCTGAAGGCTATCGCTTATGATGGTTGTGTCATCGGCATAACGAATCGTGTTTATTAGTTCGCCGATGATTTTAACTCCAAATATTTTAAAAAGTGTATCTGAATATAAATTGAACAGCAGTAGAGAACAGCAGTTACCTAATGTAATTCCTTTTTTTATATTCATATTCCTCCTAATATTTTTATATTTTTCGCCTTTGTATCCCCTTCTCGAACGAGGAAAAAACTTGTTATTGATATTTCATATAATGTTATCTTTTCTATAATTTTTTTTATGTAATTATATATTTTAAGATTTTCTTAAAATTTTAAATAACCACATATGTATAAATACATAATATATCCAACTACATCATTAATATAGATGATATTTAAATATTTGTCACAATTTTTTTAAGTGTTTACTTAACAGTTATTTTCCTCAATGAGAATATTATTTTTATCTTAATAAAATTATTCCTACTTGAAATTTTTACGTTTCAAGTATTACTTATTGATTTTTTAAATAAAATCTTCAAAAAAATAATAATAAAAAAGTTTTATTAAAGAGGACGTTGATTAATGCTTCTGAATATTATTTAAACGTAATTTGATATTAACCTAATAGTATTAACGAAATATATTTATATATGTTACAAAGTTATTTGTCCACGAAGGACTTCGCAAATGATCACCTGTTTTTTTCCGCAAAACTGACCACGTCGCAACCGTGTCTGTTCCTTCCTTTCTTCTTCTAACTAGGTTCATTAAATACTTGACAAAGGCTCAGATAAGCTCCCATATAGGCGGCGAAAGACATAAAAAAGATGTTCTACAGTTCAAGAAGAAGATGGAGGGATCTCCAATATTAAAAAAAATCAAAAGATTGGTTCTTATCAATCAGCCGAGGTGCCACTGGTTTATTAATCTACTAATCTAAACAAGAAGCTTATTTGATCTTCAGATCACTCACCTAGCCTAGCCTTTCGAATTTAAGGATATAAAGCCAATGACTCAATGTCGTACCTACCCACTAGAGTATTGGTTGGAGGATGGCCGATACTGACCCTGAAAGGTATGCAACCAAATGTGAACAAATAATGCAGGACGAAAAATATTCTTCATATTTTAATCCGTTACATCTTATCATTCTACTGGAATTACCCAGAATCAAATCATAGTGACATCATCAGTATTTTACCTCAGACGATATGGCAACAAAGCAACATTTAAAACTCGTGTATATCGCGCTCCAGAAAAACTGATGAATGGACAATTTGAGTCAGTCAAGTTTGACATTCCAAAATATTAGAAATAGAATGAGAAATAGTTCACTTGTTCTTTAAAAAATCATAAATATTGGCTCAAGAACTACAATAGCCTAATAATATATTAAAAACAGGCGCTAGAAGAGTATGGAAAAGGTACCGTGTTGAGATTAAAAATCTCCTTTGATAGTTTTTGGTTTAAATGTTTAGATTTTACATTTCACCCTTGTTAAAGGTTATAGGGGGGTCAAACGTTAAGGACAAGGTTTTATTGAATCATAGAAATATGCAATACATGAACCCCATAACACGATCACATTTCCCTGATACCTAGAAAAAGGTGGAGTGGTAAAATTGCCTTAGAGTTATACTTGTAATGTATAGTATGCTTTAAAACTATATATCTTTTATAACACATCATTAGTTATCTGCAACTGAAGGCTGAATGATACGATAAGTGTTTAATGTTTAAATTATAAATCTGTTAGCAGCGATAATTTAGGATACATGTTTAAAACAAAATTTACAAGTAACATGTTAAAAAAAAAAATAGAACGGTAAATTCTGAATGAGACACATCCATTTGTTTGCCGGAAGTCTTCGGTGAATTGAGAAAAAAAATGGAGACGACGAGTTATTCTCCATCATGACCTGAATTGACTCCCAATGATTTAGTTTTGTTTCCATACAAAAAGAAAAAACTGCCTGTTCAATTATTTTCTAGGGTGAAGAGGTAGTTGAGGCGTTCAGAAAATCATATTTTGGGAACCCATTTTTACAGTGGCTTTTCAAATTACTTTAAGCGCATGCAAAAGTGTATTTAGCATCGTAGAGACTATTTAGAAATACAATAAAATCATTTATAATATCCGTAAATTACTTGCTTACATTTAGTACAGTAATAAATTTGTTGAGACAACTTGTAATTTCAAGTGACCACCAAGAGCGTGCGATAAAATTCCATAAAAAGTTTTTTTCTGGAGTTGAAATAAATTTTTTGTTTATGTAAATAAACCGAAAATATTAAATGGCTCAAAAGCAAATATTATTGCTGTCAGTGGTGCAATTTAGGTGAAAAAATTTGTCTTCCAGAATGGACTTCTTAAAGAAACCAAATTATTGTCATTTACAAGAAGTAATTAAAAGAAAATGTCATATTGAAAATCATGGTTGTTGGGTTTAGACCGTGTCAAATTCGAATTATTATCCGATGATTCGCCTATGATAGCACGGGGCATCTTCAGGGATTTTTTCTCCACGAGATTAGAACACTGAATGACTATCGAAAAGCAACAGCCCGGTATTTATTCCCGACTGGTGCTCAGAGAACCGTGATCCGGCGTTACAATCGATTTCCAAGTGTGATTTAGACTGAAACCTGCATCTCTATTAATATTATTTGGATATTTGCACAATTTCGATTTTTTGCTAATTTTACGTTTAAACAAACCGGACACTGACGCTAGCACCTTAGTTTCTTATCCATTAAAAATGTGACCTGGGCAATGCTGTTGTAAATTGTACAATTTGTTTCTTTTTTATAAATTTTTGATGTTCCTTAAACCTAGTGGATATAGATCGTCTTGTTTCACTTACATACCACAGGAGCAAGGTATCTTGTAAACGCCTTCTCTTTGGAATGGAATTGCGTCCTTTGGAGATTTTAAACAGTGTCCAACTTTCTTTCATGTATTGAAAATTGTCCGAATGTTTGATTTTCGGAGCAATTTGGCAATCTTGTCGGTGGTTCCGTGTATGTAAGATAAAACAACACTGTCCATAGGAGGTACATTTATCACATTTTGTTGAGGATTTGGGTTTTATATTTATTATTAGAACTTCTTATATTATCAGCGCAATATCCGTTGATTTTCAGAGCACTAGTCAGTTTTTCTGTTGTTACGGTTAAAATTTGATCTTAAGTAATAAATATTTTCGTTTACATTTTTCTACATTAAATTACAGGTTCAGATTACTAAAGTAAGAAATAGATTTTTGTTTTGTACGTAAATTTACAGTAAACGATGTTTTCTACTATAAAACTAATGATTACCTTTTGTTTTTCATTCATTAATATTGGTTTCATCTATATTCAGATCATTCCTTTTGTTTACATTTTGAAATTTTGATTGACATCGAAACTTAACATATTTCTGTAATTTGTAAATTTCATTAGATACCTCGAGACAATGTATCACAGATTGGGAAAAGCGTTTTCTTAATGATTGGATAAATATAACCAGTGTTTTTTTGTTTTCTTGCTGATTTTCCTTTTTCAGAAAATGTTTATTTATTTTCACATATCAGCTGTTAAATAGTCAGATCCCCTGAATTGCGTGAAAGTTTTTAGGGTTACCTATAAGATGGCACATCAGTTGAATATTATCGAAATGCCAAATTTGAAATAAGATTGTATTGACTTTTTTTCATTATGTTGTTTTTAGTTTATTAGTTGAATATTTCCCTTTTACTTTACTAGTTAGAATTTTTGGTAATTATAATATTGTAAATTAGACCCTCGAACTATTTCGAACTAATTTGAACTTAACTGGATTTCATTTTTAAATATTTCGAACCCATTAAGTAGTTATTGGGTATTCATTTTGTAGGACGAGGCAGGTGAGATTATTAAGATATTGGTTGTCTCTGTCTGATTTCAGTACTGGCCAGTTTAAAATTGAGGGAGAATTTTTGCATATATTTTCCGGAAGTAGTTCAAATTGTATGATAAATTTCAAGGGTTCGAGATTATGGCTACGAGATTGAGGTTATTTTTTTTGGATAGATTTTTGATGGACGTTTTTATAAAGTTTCTTTGGTAACTTCCGTTGGAAAAAATGTGCTAGTGATTTGAGAGAAATCGTTCTCTTTTGGCTATCTGACGCAAGAGCGTGAAGAAGTGGTTTTAGTTTTACTACTTTCCCAAGTTAAGGGACTTGGTCATAAATGGCCGATTAAAGTAAGAAAACCAAGTCGGGGTTCAAACAATTTTTGGTGATTTTGGTCGTTTCACTCTACAGCCAGTTTGGCGATTATTTTTCTTCAGCCAGCCAGAAACAACGGCTTAACAGTTATCAGATGCCACCATTTTCTTGAGTTCGAGGTATGTACAGGGTGAGTCAACGATTGGATGAAGTAAATTTGTGCCTTTTCGGTGAAATTCACAAAGAAACTATATTTGTTGTTTGATACAGTTTATTTTTAGGCAGGTTTTAAAAATATTTAGGACTCTACAGGGTGAGCCAAAAAACTAGGACAGCATAAAGTTGTATTTTTTTTTAAATAGAACACCCTATATACGAATCGTATTTTCGATTTAGCTTATAATTTTAAATCTTTTTTATTAAGGGTTTACTATAACCAAACTTTATAGTTTCTGAGATAATTAAGTTTAAAGAAAAAAAGTCACATTTTCAAGCATCAATTCAATCCTAAATAACGTTTTCAATTTTGTGACAAATATATTCAAATTGGGAATTTAGCAAGGCCAAGGACAAGTTAACATAATTTTTACCTAATATTTGCAATAAAAGCTACAGGGTGTTGAAAACATCGGCTCAAATTTGAACAAGTTTAAATGAATAAATGTCTTTTTTTTTTAAATGGTACACCCTGTATATTTTCATGTTATTTAATAGAATAATAAAAACCCTAAAAGTTTTGTTCAATATATCCTATACCTATTTATAATAGTTTTTGAGATATTTCAGTTTTTCTTATTTTCTATACTTTTTTACAGAAATAGTCTTCATTATCATAGTAGCCATGGCAAAAACAATGTAAAAAAAACATTTTTCTGTATGTCAAATTTATAACCGCAATCGCTTCTTTTGGTTTTTATGTAGTGTAGTTTGGTTTTTTTGCATTCATCTTATATTGTAAAATGAATTTTCCAAAGAATGAGTTAATAGATATGATTTATACAATAGGAGAGGCTTAAAAAAATTGCCTTCTTGCTCAAAGAATTTACAAAATGAAGTATCCTGATCGACGCCAGCCTAATACCCATACTTTTCAAAACTTAATGCAAAGATTTGATTCTTCTGGTACTGTTGATTATCCAAAACGTAAAGTGGTCAACAAACCAGTAACTAATGAAGAAAAAGAACTACAAGTATTGTTAAATGTTCAGGAAAATCCTTATATTGGTAGCCGTCAGTTAGCAGCATTATGTGAAACATCACAATCCACCGCTAATTGTACTACCAAGAAATATAGGTATCATCCATATCACATGGAATTACACCAAGAATTGCATGGACAGGATTTTGAAAGTCGTGTAAACTTTTGTCGTACAATAAATGCGGAGATTCAATTAAATCCAAATTTATTATGCAAGGTAATGTTTAGTGATGAAGCTACTTTTAGAAGTAACGGTGCCGTAAATAGACGCAACATGCATTATTATGCCACAGAAAACCCATTTTGGATTAGAGAGGTGCAACATCAAAACCACTGGTCATTAAATGTTTGGTGTGGTATTCATCATAATCGAATTATTGGACCCCACTTTTTTAATGAACCACTAAATGGCCATAGTTACCTGAACTTTCTACAAGAAGAACTACCCCAACTGCTTCAAGGTCTCGATAGGGATGAGCTCGACAGTATGTGGTTCCAGCACGATGATGCGCCTCCGCATTACCATCGTGAAGTTCGTGCGTTTCTGGACCAACGATATCCGCCAAAATGGATTGGACGTGGGGGTTTCATTGAGTGGCCACCAAGGTCTTGCGACATCACCCCATTAGATTTCTTCCTGTGGGGTTATATTAAAAATAAGGTGTATGTTAATCCACCAACAACAGTGGAAGATATGCGAAACAGGATTAGGGATACCTGTAGAACAATAACGCCACTAATTTTGTCCAGGGTCCGAGAAAATCTGCAAAAAAAACCTAAATTTGTGCATTGCACAAGAGGGTCGTTTATTCGAACACTTATTAAAAAGAAATAATTAATCTCAGTATTTAATAGGTAATTTTTTTGTTTCAATTTAGTATAAAAGTAAATATGTATTTGCCTTGTCGTTATTGTTGTGTTAATTTTTTCACATTATGTTTAATTAAACTATTGCCGTTGTAATATAACGAATAATGTATTTCATCATATTTAACCACATTCTGTTTGTTTCTGTAGTTTCTTTTTATTATTTTACATGGCTACTATGATAATGAAGACTATTTCTGTAAAAAAGTATGGAAAATAAGAAAAACTGAAATATCTCAAAAACTATTATAAATAGGTATAGAATATATTGAACAAAACTTTTAGGGTTTTTATTACTCTATTAAATAACATGAAAATATACAGGGTGTACCATTTAAAAAAAAGAGATATTTATTCATTTAAACTTGTTCAAATTTGAGCCGATGTGTTCAACACCCTGTAGCTTTTATTGCAAATATTAGATAAAAATTATGTTAACTTGTCCTTGGCCTTGTTAAATTCCAAATTTGAATATATTTGTCACAAAATTGAAAACGTTATTTAGGATTGAATTGATGCTTGAAAATGTGACTTTTTTTCTTTAAACTTAATTATCTCAGAAACTATAAAGTTTTGTTATAGTAAACCCTTAATAAAAAAGATTTAAAATTATAAGCTAAATCGAAAATACGATTCGTATATAGGGTGTTCTATTTAAAAAAATACAACTTTATGCTGTCCTAGTTTTTTGGGTCACCCTGTAGAGTCCTAAATATTTTTAAAACCTGCGTAAAAATAAACTGTATCAAACAATAAATATAGTTTCTTTGTAAATTTCACCGAAAAGGCACAAACTTACTTCATCCAATCGTTGACTCACCCTGTACACATTTCTTTTGAAACAATCAGTTTTTGTGTTTAAGCAAAATTTAGCTAGGCTTTGCGTAGGCCTTTTGTACGACTGATTGAGTAGGAATTTTTATTTCTTTATTTTAGGGTCTTTGGAATAATTACGTCTTTGGGAAAACTATAGTATGTTTTTGGAATAGTTACAATATACAGTGTCTCTGGATTTCTTCAGTCTTTCTTTTTTTGGATGGAATTTTATAATGTACATTTTGGGTTATCGTGCTGCACTTCTGGGATTGTGAGCCTCTGAAGGGGACAATCTCCATATTGAGTCAGGTCCACGTCCTTTCTGGTGAAGCCGTCTATGTCACAGGCCTTGTTTAACCACCTGCTTGAAAGTGATTGAGCTAAGCGCCTAAGTTTTTGGCCAAAATATGTACACGAGAGTTTCTGATTGTTAAGCCTAATGGGTATTAAACCCGTATTTTTAATCGCTTAGTTATCTAAGCACAGTTTTCTGTTCGATTACCTAGAGGGCTAACAGGTAAGGGATTCTTGTGTACATGTTTTTGAACCTTTCTAATTAATAGATTTTAAATATTTGGACTTTAATATTATTTTTCTAATGATATTTATCTTTTGGTAATTTACCATATCACATAATATTTGCGCGAACCAGTAAACTATGTAAGGTGAAACGCAGTCGACTTCGTTGCGTTACAACCTCAAATGTAAATGTTTTATTTTGCGATACTCTACTGTAATTGAGGTTTTTTTATTATGATTCCATTTTTAGAGTCCCAGAGTGGCCAATTAATAACTGTTTAAAGTAATGAATATTATAATGATTCATTTATTGAAAATTTTAATTGCTTAATAATTCAATAATTTGGAAACTAGTTATTTTGTACAAATTTGTAACATACTTTTCAGTAAAATTTTATTAAGATTTTAACCACTTGAGCGACAGTTATAAGTTGATTTCTATGATCTAATTTTTGTAATTATCTATCACTTTTTTTGTAATTTTCTATTGCTTATATTTTTGTTAGCTGTCATTTAAACACTCATTATCTCTCTCCTTATCAATTTTCTAATTCTTTCTCTTTGTAGATATTTTTGTAGTTTTTTTAATATTGCTTATTTTTTTTTATTACTGCAAAGTTGATAGTCTCCTGCATTATTGGGCTTATGGAACTTCGTAGTCTAGTTTAAAATAGAGTGTGTTCTTTTCTTCTATAACTAGGCTATGTTGACGTAAACCTTCCAAGTGTAGTTGTTTTGTGTACTTTTTGGATCGGTTTGCCGTTCACTGTGCAGGACACTCAAGTTTAACTTATTCTTTTGTTTTAACTTTCACATTTTTTCTATGTCATAGAAAGACAATAACTTTCGACTAAGTCTACAGAGTTTATTTATTGCAATTTACCATTTGTAAACGCAATTCAGATAGCCCCATTAGAGGAGCTTGCAATAATTCACACTGGTGATAACTTTTTCCAGGGGTTGTACTTATTTTCTGGGAAGGGGTATACCGTGAGGAATAAATGTATTGGCCTCTATTTAATTGGTTTTATTTCCTATAATTTTAAAATTAGGATACTTTTAAGCATTTAGACTCGGCGATTTATTTACCCGGATATGACATATTAAATATTTATTCTTTTCCAAGTTTCCTTTACTCCAATTGCTCGTAGTATAATCATTAGGGCTCATTCTAAAGTAAAATTTGGTGGCGCCTTTTTCCCGATTTAGACATTTATAAAACTTACACAGGCAATATATTAAAAATAGTGGAAAAATATAAAAACAACGAATCTACCCTGAGATGAGCTAGCGTATAGGTAGACTTCAGTCAGCATTAGGACAATCATTAGGTAAGTCTGAACTGAGGTACCTTACAGGGTGTTGCCAGAATTTTGGTAAGGCGTTCATAGTTGGCAATAATATATTATATTTCATGGTAAAATTTTGAGATTTCATATGCGACAAAAATTCTTGATTTCACTGTTTCTGATTTTAGTGATTTTTCGTCACATATTGAAAGTGCTCTATGTACCCAAGAGTTTATGATGGATTATTTTTAAGAAGGATAATGGTGTGACGTTGCATTGAGATATCGATGTGAGTGTTGGTTTTCTGTACACAGAATGTCCGAATTTTTAATTTGCTTTTCTTTTTACTGGTACATCAAGAAATGGAAGGGCATCATTTGATTCAGTTTCCATAGTGAATTTTATGCTAGGGTGTTGTTGATTTAAATGATCCAGGAAATTATGGAGGTTATCTGCGCCATGTGGACAAACTACGAACGTATCATCTACATATCTACACCAAAATTTAGGTTTTAGAGGAGCAGAAGACAAGGCGCTTTCTTCAAAAGCTTCCATGAGGATGTTAGCTACCACAGGTGATAGCGGAAATCCCATGGCCGCTCCCGAAGTCTGCTCGTAGATGGTTCCTTGAAAAGTAAAATAGGTGGAAATCAGACAAGCTTTAATTAATTCCAGTAGGATGGAGTCCATGTTGTTGTTTCGTAATATGTCCGATATTATGGAAACTGAATCACCTATAGGAATATTTGTATAGAGAGATTCTACATCAGAACTGACCAATATGTCTCTGGGCTCTAATTAGATGGTTTTTAATCTTTGGACAAAGTGTCCAGAGTTTTTAGCAAAGGATTCGATTTTTCCTGTAAAGGGATATAAAAGTTTGGCCAGATATTAAATTTATATTCATTCATTATGGAAACTGAATCAAATGATGCCCTTCCCTTTCTGGATGTACTAGACAAAGGAAAGATAATGGAAAATTAGGAAATTCTGTGTACATAACACCAACACATACAAATCGATATTTCAATGCAACGTCTGGTATATAGAGCACTTCAAATATGTGACGATCAATCAGTGAAATCAGAAACAGAAAAACTGACTAGTGCTCTGAAAGGCAACGGATATTGCTCTGAAGATATAAGACGTTCTATTAATAAATATAAGAATCCAACTCCTCAACAAAATGTCATAAATGTACCTCCTATGGACAGTGTTGTCTTACCTTACATAAACGGAACCACCGACAAGATCGCCAGATTGCTCCGAAAATCAACGTTTGGACAATTTTTAAGATATGTAAGAAAGTTGGACAATGTTTGAAATCTCCAAAGGACGCAATTTTATCTCAAATAGAAGATGTTTACAAGATACCTGGCTTTTGTTCTAAAGTGTATGTAGGTGAAACAGGACGGTCTATATCCACTAGGCTTAAGGAACATGAAAGATATACAAAAGAGAAACAAATTGTACAATCTGCAGTAGCTGAACACCAGCATTGCTCAGGTCATACTTTTAATGTAAAAGAAACTAAGGTGCTACCATCAGTGTCTGGTTTCTTTAAACGTAAAATTAGATAATCAATCGAAAATTGCAAATATCCAAATAATATTAATATGCAGGTTACATTCTACTTCACACATGGAAATCGATTGTAACGCTAGATGCTGTTGCTTCTCGTTAGTCATTCAGTGTTCTAATCTCGTGGAGTAAAAAAATCCCCAAAGATGTCTCGCGCAATCGTAGGCGAAACGTCGGATAATAATTCCAATTTGACATGATCCAAACCCAAGAACTATGATTTTCAACTTGATCAAAGCCGTGAAAGCTTCCGTTCTTTATTAGATAATGTCATAATTCAATAATTAAAATTTAGAAATATCTAATCGATATTTTAGGTATAAGGTTGTGGCTTTATTTAAAATTCAAGTTAGCCAAATAATTTATATACCTAGCATACGAGATGGAATCTCTCTTATCATCGATCGTTGAATTTTAATTATTTTATTCCTAGATTAGAAACAACCGTTTTAACGCGTTGCTTGATAATAATTGAATCAAGAAATCGAATAACGACACATTAAAATTAAATTAATACGTTCAAGAGCTCTCACTAGAAAAAATTCTTTAATATATACGTGATTTAAACTACTTAGAAATACACGCAATAATGGTTATGTGCGTAGTTTGCTCAATCATATCCTTTCTAGAATATTAGATCCTCTAGGACAGTTATTATTTCCTGCATTAATAGTAAGTATTGAAGCTTTAAATACAGGTAATTGAAGTGAAAATTTGTAAGTTGAGAATGCAGGATACACCCAAATTTATTCATCAAAAAAAAAACCTTTTCTAATTAAGAGAAACGAAAATAATTTCGACAAATTCACTTTTTATGTATTAGCTAATTTCCAATTCATGAGCCAAAACCTTGAGCGGCAACGCTGCGCTGTTAATTTTTTAAAAAATATTAAATTAAAATGGAATTTTTCTTTGGAGATTATTTTTAAAGGGAATATAAAAGGACTTTCACTTTTTGTGTCTCAAATTTTGTTTGGAAAATAGTTTTTTTATTAACAACTAAATAAAAAAAATATATTTTCTTCCTGAAACCTTTTCACGTACCATTATGAAGTTAAAAACATTATAAAAAATTTGGAAATCTCTTTAGTTTGTTAAAATCCGTCAAGCAATAATAAATTTTTACCACTCCGGGTTATATTTAGGTGTTTGTACAGGGTGAGTCAACGATTGGATGAAGTAGGTTTGTGCCTTTTCGGTGAAATTAACAAAGAAACTATATTTATTGTTTGATACAGTTTATTTTTACGCAGATTTTAAAAATATTTAGGACTCTACAGGGTGAGCCAAAAAACTAGGACAGCATAAAGTTTTATTTTTTAAATAGAACACCCTATATACTAATCGTATTTTCGATTTAGCTTATAATTTTAAATCTTTTTTATTAAGGGTTTACTATAACAAAACTTTATAGTTTCTGAGATAATTAAGTTTAAAGAAAAAAAGTCACATTTTCAAGCATCAATTCAATCCTAAATAACGTTTTCAATTTTGTGACAAATATATTCAAATTTGGAATTTAGCAAGGCCAAGGATAAATTAACACAATTTTTATCTAATATTTGCAATAAAAGCTACAGGGTGATGAACACATCGGCTCAAATTTGAACAAGTTTAAATGAATAAATATTTTTTTTTAAATGGTACACCCTGTATATTTTCATGTTATTTAATAGAGTAATAAAAACCCTAAAAGTTTTGTTCGGTATATCCTATACCTATTTATAATAGTTTCTGAGGTATTTCAGTTTTTCTTATTTTCCATACTTTTATACAGAAATAGTTTTCATTATCATAGTAGTCATGTAAAATAATAAAAAGAAACTACAGAAACAAACAGAATGTGGTTAAATATGATGAAATACATTATTCGTTATATTACAACGGCAATAGTTTAATTAAACATAATGTGAAAAAATTAACACAACAATAACGACAAGGCAAACACATATTTACTTTTATACTAAATTGAAACAAAAAAATTACCTATTAAATACTGAGATTAATTATTTCTTTTTAATAAGTGTTCGAATAAACGACCCTCTTGTGCAATGCACAAATTTAGTCTTTTTTGCAGATTTTCTCGGACCCTAGACAAAATTAGTGCCGCACCGCACATGGCTTTGGCTGCTAAAATAAGCGGTAGGCTTGCTTGCCAGTACCGAAAAATGCGACTCCTATCCTTTGGGCAGCGCGTTTCGTGTACTCGATTTTACATATTTCTGTTTTAAGTCACCGTCGCGCCACCATATGACGGTTCTTTTACAAACTTTGTTAATCTGTGTGGTTCTTGTATTATCAAGTGGACCATCGAGATGTCACCTTTGTCGTCTTATTTGCTGTGTTTTGATTATAAATTCAGCTTTATACGATGCAAAGGCGAGATGATGGTTTATACCGACTGCGGTGGCCTGACGAGTCCCATATTAGGACGAAACAGCGCTGTCGCCATCTGTCGGATCCGGAGTTTTTCCATATTTTGGAGTGCTCTGCACTTTTTAACACGAGAATCATGTAGATTGACAAATTTTCACGTCCGCTTCGCCAATATTTTATTCTATTTTATTTTAAATTACACGGACAAAAACTTATCTACATATTTATATATATATATATATATATATATATATATGTTAAAAATAAACAATTTCACAGTCTATGTATTTGGAAAAGTTATTTTATTCTCCTTACAACAGTTGAGAAAGGGGAGAGACAGTATAGTCTCTTCGAATTCCACTCTGCTTCTCTATCCATACTAGTTTTAACCACCTAATGGTCTCATTAGTGGAGCTGTAATGAATCGAGAGCAATGTGCACAAAAAACAACTTGATGCCGGACTGTTAGCATCAACAGTACAAACAAACATCTAAATATAACCCGGAGCGGTAGAAAATTTATTAAAAATAAACATGTTATTTTTTGGTAGTTGGAACCATTCAACACACCACGACGGGGTGTCTGAATAGCCTGACCCAAGAAGAGATGCAACATCGTTTCTGGCGGAGAGTATTCTGAAAGTGGTGTCCTTTCTGTAACAGAAAAAAACGATTTACTTCTTTCTCGACTTAGTGCACGAACTTTTTGAACAATCCTCGTATACAACGTTATTTATATGTTTTCAAAAGACAGCAGCTATTGGGTTTAAACATGAACAGTCAAAAAAAGACGCAGCATCCGATTTATTTCATTGTTGTCTTCACAAGAATGCTCATCTAAAATACCGTACAGAAGTAAAGTAATTTTCTATAACTAACGTTTCATAAATAAATAGATGATTTGGGAAATACTCTGCGAAGATTTTCTGAGTGAGAGAGGGAGAAGTTATTTCAAAATATATATGTCAGAAGTGTCAATTAAGATAAGAAAACCGAAAAAAAATGTCGATGCTGAAAAACCAGAAAAGAAAACTGGAAAAGGAAAAGTTCAAACCAAAAAGAGTATTTTCCTTTGTCAAGAAATAAATTACTGTTTGCATTATTAAGTAAGAGAGTAAATTGCCGAATTATTGGCTAAAGTAATAATAAGTGAATATGGATGAGAGTAAATGTATAGAAAAGCACAACCTACGTGAATACTTATTTAGACATTTAAAAATATAATTTTAGAGAGCATTTTGTCAATGTACCGTAATATACAACGCAAAAAAAGCACTATTAGTAGTTGAGAAATTTAAAAACGAAAAGAATATAATATGGCCCAGAAAAAACCACGTCGAGCGAAAATAGTGCAGCGGCTTCAATTTCTGATTTAAAAAATTTCTATTTTGGGAAAACTTCCTCTTGCTATTTAGATTAAAACTGTTGTGTCGTATTTCAAAAAATCAAAAGTTTGTCGCTGAGTTTTTTCATTTGAAATTCGTAAAGAACGGGCTCCGTTATGTCTTTATAACTACTTTAATTTTGCCGTAACTAAAAATGCTACAGAAATTTTGCTTACATCATTGATATCGCTAAAGATTAGCGAATAAAATGTTTTTTAGAAGACCAAAATCGAAAGTGTCCAAGTTATCGCGAGATGGAAATACAAAAATGCATTGATTTTCATTGAATTAAAAAAGCAATTTTTGACATTTTCTCAAAAAACTAAAAGTCTTAAAGACAAGTTCCCAGACCAAAGTTGTCCAAAGTAAAGTGTTCTATAAAGAGTATATTTTTTTCCCTACATTTTCCGATTTTTTTTTGTTAGTGAATCAGCGGGCTCTTATCCCTTCTCTGTGCTACCAAACTTAGCTTGCCATAATAATCCGAGGTCTCACATTTGGATTGAATCAAGTGAGTTTTTGAGTATTCTGGGATTGATTGGTCATCCGCCGTACAATCCTCATTGTTCGTCCTTATGATTATTACGTTCCTGTACATTAAGAACAAAGTGCGATTTCTTTGACAGAAGAGGCTATGGATGCGTTCGAAATCCATGTTTCTGGGATATCATCTTCGCAGTGCTTTTCGAATTGGTTCAAACACATACAAAAGTGATCATTAAAGAGAAAATTTTGAAAAATAATCAAACTATTTTCAATGATAAATATTTTTTTTATTTGATTATTCCAAAATATAAAGGACTTTCTAGTATGGGAATTTTTTCAAAATATATTTAAATTTTTTCATCTTGATTACCGTTAACTCCAAGATAAGTTAGAATATTTTTTAGAGAGTGATCAGCTATTGCTCTCTGTATCAACACTTGTGAGACGTTTTATATGGTACACTTTTAATAAAAAACATTTTAGGTACATGTCCAGAAGTTGATCCACCAGAACAACCAGCTATCTGTCTTCCTGATAAAGATAACTGTGGAGCCTACTACGTATGTAATGCTGGTTACGCTATTCCAATGGCTTGTTCTCAAGGAACTTATTGGGACATCGCGGACAATTACTGTGTAAGAGGAGCCACTGCAGCTCAGTGTGGCTCAAGACCTACTACTCCCAGTCCATCTGTATAAATTAAGTATAATGTAATGTGTTTAAAAATAAATGTATTCCTCAAAGTACACCTGTTTTATTTGGTATTATTTTTCTGAAACCAAAGCTACGTCCACAAATACAAAAGTTTGAAAACCAATTTAGAAATATAATATCTTCTCTTTACAACGTCGGTAAAAAACTGGAGAACAGCTAATTTTTTTTTGTAAACTGCTACATACCGGGAATTTTTAAAAGGCATGTATAAAATACTAGCATAATTCCTAAAGTTAAGATATGAGGATCTGGCAAAATTTGCCTTAGTCCAAAGTTGATGCTCTCAGAAAAAAAGGGTGTCAAAAATTTTTTTTTTTATATATTTATCTTAATAATAGCTTAATTTGTACTAAATTTAGTACTTTAGATTTTTTAAGATCCGAAATTATGATCTGATTAGAGTTTCGATGCCTATGGCAGATAGCGCCACCAGCAACACTTCGCTTACATTTAAAGCTTCATAACTTTTCTGTACCTTACTATATTAAATTTTTAAATAATAATTCGTATTCCTTGATATAGTTTATCCAAAAAAATTATATCTAGTAGTGTCGCTTCGAAGAAAGATTTCTGAGATAATCAAGTTTAAAGTTTTTATTGCGTAATGAGAATGTTGCAAAACTACCGATTTCTTGGAGACGCTTTTCAACAGCGGCTAGCGGCAAAAGTTTGGTAGAAGAGCGTGAAAGTACCGATCTGCCAATCCCTCAGAAGTTGCTGCCCCCACTTCTCGGCTTGTGTCACGAGCTCGACCATTTTAGGTTATTTTTACTAGCATTTTTTACGTGTTCTACAAGCTTTTTTATGCAAAATGAAAATATAGATTTGTAGAATGATACTTTTACTTGCAAGATATTTTTATAAAATTAAAATCAGAGCATATATGATGCATCTAGACGCGATGTAAGATGAAGAACTATAAATTCCAAATGGCAATTATACAAAAATTATTGAATCGACAGCGCCTGATTTTGGCATGCCTAAATTACATATACGAGGGTAAGGTGAAAAGTTCTCGGCCTGACCAAGAGGTGGGATTCCAGTCGGCGAAAGTTAACGTTTCCTGCCTGCGTGCACATGTTATTAGTTCGTATGATCAGCTTTAACTTGTTCGTTTAAGTAGTTTGTGTAAACGAGTCTTTGCAATACACGTCTTGCGTGTGTTTCGTTAAGATGGATAAACTTGAATATCATGCGGTCATAAAATTTTTCGTTTTGGATGGATTAACCCTTAAAGAAATCCATCCAAAGTTGACAAAAGTTTAAGGGAACTCTGCTCCTTCAATGTCAACTGTAAAAGTGGGCAGCTGAATTTGGACGGCCAAAAACTGCAACCACAGCGGACACTATCGAAAAGGTGCATAATATCGTGTTGAACGATAGGCGAGGAAAGGTGTATGAGATAGCTGAGGCCGTTGGCATATCGGAAGAAAGGGATATTCGCAGCAATGTTTGGACCGATTCTAGAGGGATCCGACCGATTTTGTGCGACGATTTGTCACCATGGATGAGACATGGCTTCACTGCTACACTCCAGAAACCAAGCAGAAGTCAAAGCAGTGGGTGGAAGCCGCTGGTTCAGCGCCAAAGAAAGCGAAGTCGATCGCATCTGTCGGACAGGTTAAGGCCAGTGTGTTTTGGGATGTCAAATGGGTCCTGTTAATTGATTAAATTGAAAAAGGCAGAACAATTACAGGCAAATATTACTCTAACCTTGTTGACCAGCTGGATATCAAAATTCGCGAGGAGAGGCCTGGCTTGAAGAAGAAAAAAAATTATCTTTCACCAGGACAACGCACCTGCTCACAAAAGTAGTGTTGGCAATGGGAAAACTGCGGGATTTAAGGTACGATTTGCTCGGCCATCCCCCCTATTTTCCTGATTTTGCACTCTCAGACGTCCATCTCTTCTTACACCTGAATAAATTTGTTTCTGGAAAGCGCTCCGCGTCCAATGAAGAAGTTGAGAGGGCCGTAATAAGCCTTCAAGGCTCTCACTTCATAGAAGGAATACTGATGTTGGAAAAATGCTGGACAAAGTGTGTTGAAGTTAAGGGAGGTTATGTAGAAAAATAATTTTTTTTTTATCATTATCAGGCCGAGAAATTTTCACCTTGCCATCGTAAATTACATATAAATTACTATTACTTAGCGAAACGCCAGCGTTACAACTTGATACTATATGAATTAAAAAAAAATTCGCCTAATTTTCCGATATTTCCTTTTTTTTTCATTACTTATGATCGGATTGAGTCGATCCACTGCTCATTTTTTTGGTGGCTTTATTCATTATAATTCATTTGTTTACACCATCGAGATTGCTTCATTAGTCTTGATTTTATAAGCAAAAAACGAAAAAAAAGCCTAGCTTTTTGGTATTAATTGTTTATAAACAAATAACTGGATCATAGTAGAGTGGAAAATATAACAAAATATGACTACTGATTGTACAGTCGGTTTTCAGAATTGTATTTTTGTCACCGAATCACTAATTTTTTTCCCTATCAATTGGCCTTCTTATGCATTTCATTAATATGCAGTAACTAATTTTCTAGATACTTCGATGGTCAGTTGATTATGTAACCTTTTGTGGTTATCGAAAAGAAAGTAATTAAGAGGAATGATTTGATTTCATGCTTGTTGCTCTCCGGAACTAAACCACCAATTTTAAATTTGGTTCACTCTTGAAAATATATTATTATTTATACGCTTTATGTAAGGAGGTGATGCAAAAGCGAACGAAAATGGTGTTGGAGGAAACAACCTTATGTATGTGCGCCCGACTATCTTTCTTAGAGAATATAGGGGTTGTAAGTTAAAATTATCCATGGATGAAAGTGACATAGTCAAGTAAGTAATAAATGACATACAAAATTCTTTTTTTTTTATTATATTCCCGGGTTCATCCTAAAGTCGGATGCACTGCGGCCAGAGTAGGCCTATTGTGCTCACCCTAGACATTACAGCCACTCTGTCAACCTAGCCCCCTGGCTCAATCTGTACAGTCCTGCCAAGGAGTGAGTGAGCACTTCTCCCGGTTCCAGACTTACTGACCCGAATGTTTGTTGTCTAAATCTCTCCAGTGACTCACAGTTACAGATGATATGCTTCACCGTTTCCTCGGCTTGTCCACATAGTCTGCAGCCGAGGTTATATAGATTCATTCTATTCAGATGTACTTTGACGGCCATGTGTCCCGTCATTATACCCGTAATAGTCCTTAATTGGTTCCTATTCATTTGGAGTAATTTCCTTGCCAGTTTCGGGTCAGGATTCCCAATAAATAGCTTGCTGTGGTTTAAACCCTGTCTGGTCATCCAGTGGTTTGTATGTTCTCTTTTGATCCATTTTTTGACTGCTTCCCGGGCAATATCTAAATATATACGAGTAAGTAATAATAATCGACGTATTTGATAATTGTGAAATAATATTGTCATATATGAGCCAGGTGAGGAAACGCAACAGAGGGAGACTAGCAGTGCTACGAGCAAAAGCAACAGACAGAGGCAAAGAGCGTTGTTCACTGGCACTAATAATTGCTGATATAAAATGGAAGAGGCGGTTTTCTAAGAAAATCGGCCCTAATTACTATAAATTTATGGAGTATAATATATTTGTCTTTTTCCTTTAATATACAAGATGAAAGGATTCTTAAGAGACAGTAGGTTTTTTTGCTTTAACTCATTTCTAATATAAAAATTGTGCAGTTAGGTTTATTCAGTGAAATTGCAGATACAAACTGTATTTTTTACTTAATTTTTATAAAGCCCACAAAATGATTTTATTTAATTTTATTTCCTCTGACTTGTGAGTCTAAAATTTTGTGAATCATGAAAATGGGTGGCAGAAAACTCAATTTTTGGGTAGATGTGTAGATGACTTAACGATAATTATAATGCAAAAATATTGTCTGTTTCTTGACATAATGGCGAATGTATTTAATAATCTCCTGAAATAATCTAATAAAGTTCTTAAATATGAATACATTTCACAGTTCACTGTAGTTTTTTTTTCTTTCTGCATCTATTGTTAATAAAGAGATGATTTAGAATAACATGTCTTTAAAACGATACTACTATACAGGGTGTGCAGAAATTCCATATGTATACTTTGAAGGGAGATTCTACATACGAAAAGAGTACATAAATTTCATATGAACATAGGTCCACAAATGCGTCATAAGGGAACTATGGCCTCGAAAGATTCGTATAAATATGGCGAGCCGTGCCAGTGACGAGCTTCTTTTGAATTTCGCGGACTTCGATTCATGATAAACACACCACACGAATTTCTCACGAAACACTTGTGTCTTCGGCCGGCGTCAGTGGAGATAAAATAATATATAGATATAGATATAATAAGCTAATTTTATCATATTTCTCATGTCATGGGTCTCGCGTGTAATAAAATCGTCTAACTAGATAAAAAAAATTATTTGCGTTTGCACTAAAACCCGGCAGAAAATGAATCACTGCGAGTTCGGTCGCGATGCTCGCAAACAATAGTAATATGATCAAATTGATTTGACTCCGGCCGCCGAAGGCATTTGACATCAATCGAAGTCGGTAAAAGGGGTGCGGTTCGCCATATTTACACGCACCTGAACACTGGCTTTTATTTAATATCTTTGGAACTGCTTGAAGCCCCGATGTGTATTCTAGTATTCCAAATACATCAATAAATGCTATTTTAAGAGTGAGCGGCAAATTTAGTAAGAGGCGTTCCGAGAGGAAGGGGGTCCGGTTTACTTATAACTATCTTTTTATATAACTTTTTTAAAATTATACCTAAAAATTAAGATTCCACGCAACTATTTACATAAAAAAAATATAATTGTAAAAAATCACACCATTAAAAGTTTAGAAAAAATCCGCTTTAATTAAATCAAATGCACAAACTCTATTTGTGTTTAAACTAAACAATCGGCTTATGACGACTATAAATTTGAAGGGAAAAAACATCAAAAATATATATATATATATAATATATATATATATATATATATATATATATATATATATATATATATATATATATATATATATATATATGTATATATTCCAGATGATATATCATCTGGAAAAAATTTATTGTTAGTAGACTTCTAGTCAGAAGACGTACAAACCTTCAAAATGATAATAGTAATTATGTAGTATCTTATGTCTCATTTTCCTTTATGGGGAAAATTTTTAATTTAATAATTAAGATGTGAAAAACGGTTTTTTCGAATTCTAGAAAAGCTATTGTTTTTCAATAAAAAAGTTTCAAATGAAGGTTATGCTCGTTGAAAATACCTACAAAATGAGCTAAAGCTCATCTAAATCGGATAATTTTTTTATTAGTTATTGCAAAAAAACCTGTTAAAATAACTGTTTCTTCAATTGTTAAAAAACAATAGAAAAATATATTGCATTAACTTTATACTACACCAAAAGGAGTCTCTTGTTGCATACAATAGGTATGCAAAATTTCAATTAAAATATTTAATAGTTTTTTGCACAGTGAATTTGTTTATAACATTTTATGTTTTTTTTTAATTGTTTATTCTCAGCGATCTAGAGATCGTACAGTGATCTGCGGATCCACAAATGAAAGCTCGGGCTTATACTAACAATAACAAAAAAGAATCTAATTAATTGTTGATTTTAAAATGTTGAAAGAGATAAACAAATTTGAGGTTGGTTTTTTTCGTTATAAACAAATAGAATAATCGATATTTATTGATATCGAAATACCGATGAGTGGACGTGATAGCTGAGATTTTGGGGCATATTTTGAAAAAAAAAACAAATTCTATTCGACCACTAGAAGCTGAGATTTTTTTTTTCAAAAATTCGCTGCTGATTTATTTTTTATTAAGGGATTATTTAAGTAGGAACTCATAAGGAGATAGTTAAACTATTGTATGCAGCAGTTTTCAACTCAATTATTTCAAAATTGTTAAAGTTGCACCTACTCCAAGAGTTAGAAAGTGAGCAGTGGAGGGGGCATTTTTCCAGCCTGCGATGCGCGAAAAAAAACCAACTCGAACTTTTCAAGTTCGTTTCGCCGGAAAAATTTAGTTTAACTTGACGAATATTGGTCATAGAATCTTTTTTTTTATTTGTAGTTTCCCGACGAGATCTGAACAATGGATGATATGTTTTTGTAATCAAATTATTGTTAAACATAGCAATGAACAACTTTTTGCACGTGCTTTTCAAATTGCAAAAAATATGTTATAGTAGTCAACAGTATAATACTAATTAGGAATATTAAAAATCGGATTGATTTTTAATGTACCTTTAATATTTATCGAGTTATAGCATGAAACAAATTGTGACTGTCATTTGCCGCCAAATTATTGGTTGTACAAGAAAAACACATGCTAACTTCTTTGTTTATTTTATTTTTGACATACCAAATTTTTTGCTAACATACATATTTTTACTTAAATCTATAGAAAATATTTATTCTGTTTTCCGTTGCTTAGACATCGAGATACACTCATTTTCGAAACTCTTATCGGTTTCATTATTATCATTACAATTATCATCATTATTATCACTCTCATCGTCATCATCATTATTACTTTCAGCATCATCATCACTCTAATCATTGACATAATTATCGTCATCATCAACATCATTATTATTATTAAATTATAATAAATTTTTAACTTATTACTTTCATCGTCTTTGAAAGTAATATTACAATAATTTTCGATTGGATAATTGCTTACAATATAATCGTCAAATGTAGTTTATTCTGCATCTCGAAAAATAATAATGCTGTCACACATGTTGCTATTTGTTTCATTTGTACATTAAAAATCAATCTAATTTTTAATATTTCTAATTAATAATATGTTGTTTACCGCTGTAATAATTTTTTCGCAATTTGAAAATCATGTAAGTACGGTAAAATTATAATTTTGCATAAAATATATAAAAGTGTAACAATTTGTTTATGGCTATGTTTAACAATAATTTGATTTTTTTCTGCGTCGCAGGCTGAAAATACGCCCCCTCCCCACTGTTCACTTTCTGACTCGCGGAGTAGGTGCAATTTTAAACTATTGCTATATCAACAAATTTGAAACGATTGAGTTGAAAACTGCTGCATATAATAGTTTAACCATCTCCCTATGAGTTCCTACTTAAATAATCCTTTAATGTTAATAAACAACTCAACAGTGATTTTTTGAAAAAAAAACCTACCTCAGCTTCTAGTGGACGTACACAATTCTTTTTTCATCAAAATGTGCATCAAAATTTCAGCTATTGCGTCCCCTTATCGGCATTTCTATATTAACAATTGTAGAAGAGTTATTCTGTTTATTTATAACGAAAAAACGAACCCCAATTTTGTTTATCTGTTTCAACAATTTAAGATCAACAATTCATTTCGTTCTTTTTTGGTATTGTTAGTATAACTCAGGAACTTTCATTTGCGTACCCGCAGACTGCAGTACGACCTCTAGATCGCTGAGAATAAACAATAATAAAAAAAAATAAAAAGTTGTAAACCAATTAACTGTGAGAAAAAGTATTGAATATTTTTACATGAAATTTTGCATATATATTGTATGCAACGAGAGGCTTCTTTAGTTATAGTATAAAGTTAATGCAATATATTTTTCTATTTTTTAGTAGGTTTTTTGCAGTAACGAACAAATCATTCGATTCGGATGAACGTTAGCTCATTTTGTAAGTATTTTCAATACACATAACTTTTGTTTGAGACTTTCCTAGAACCCGAAAAAACTTTTTTTCACATCTTAATTGTTAAATAAAAAATTTTCCCCAAAAAAGGAAATGAGACATAAGATACCACATAATTACTATTATCATTCTGAAGGTTTCTCCGCGCATACTTCATGCTGTTCAGGGTTTGCCCTCTGATAAACCGTTCAAATAATCTTTTGGTATAAAACAAGTTAATCATCTACAAAACCATCTATAACCAACATTGACCTACTCATGCCTAGATTCTAAACAGGAACGCTAGGCTTTCCAGAACAGCAACCTGCGAATCATCACACACTCTCGATGGTTCGTCAGGAATATTTAACTACCTAGAGGTCTCCATATACCGGCGAGTTCCTTTACATGGCCAGCGTAACCCAACCCAGTGGACCTAAGAACTTTTAGAGTTAGCCCCCAGCCATACAAAGCTACTTACTAGCGAAGAATCTAATCTTAAGGACGGAAAATTATGGGTCTACGACCGAGATTGCAATATGAGCACTAAGAAATGGGAACACTAATTAATATTATTTATTTAAGAGATAAAATACCCCAAGACATCGATAATAAATATAGTCAAAAAAGTAGTTCATTAGGACATGAAAAAACTTTATTTGGAGAGAAATATCCTGTTAGAATAAAATAAAGATATGAGATAAAAATTTTCAGCTCAAAGCGAATTACTATATATGTATTAACTCCTCCTGGGATAGATGGAGGGTGGAACGAGTAGCTCACCAGTTGCCATTGCCGGTCCCAAGCCCGGGTAAAGAAGGAGGGTTTATAGTCGAGGCTAGCTATAGGAAAAACCAATATATGCTCAAAGAACTGCTAAGAGAGCCTCGGAAAACGGACGAATCTTACGGAAAAATGACTCGGCGAGAAAAAGGAATTAACGATTATGGAAATTACAAAAAATGCATATAGGCTCCTGGAATAGTGGCAAAGAAAAGAACCAGAGGGCGCACGCTGGGGTAATACTACTAATACATGAAAAATTTGAGAATCACATAGAAGAAGTTCAATATATAAACAGCAATATTATGTACATCCGTACTCCAAGAAGTAATAGACAGATTTCATAATAGGTGACTTCAACTCTAGGATAGGGAATACTCCCGTTCCGGGTATAATGCACAAATTTAACGAAGAGACCAGTAATAACAACGGAGAAATGCTAATAAATATATGCGCACATAACGAGCTTCTTATAAATAACACCTTTTGTAATCACTAACAACAGCACAAGTATACTTTAGACAACACAATAGGATTCAATTCGACAAGCGATTACTTCATAACTAATAGGGAAATCCTTCCAAACCAAATTCTAGATGTAAGAACCCTTACATCTGCGAACGTCGGAACAGAACATGGCTTAGTACTGTGCAAATATCGATTCAAAGCCAACTTCCAAAAGAAAAAGCCTCCGATATACATCGAAAAGTTTAACATAGAATCGTTCAAGGAAACATCAACAAAAATGCTATACCGAAATAGGCTGAAAGAGAAACTAGCCCTAGATCCATTAATAGAGGAAGATAGTCCTAGTGATGCTTGGAACAAAATCAAGATAAGTATAATTGATAGTGCAAAAGAAGCACTCGGTACTAGAACAACAAACATAAATTGGAGAAGAAACGACAAACCTTGGTTCGCTTTAGAAGTAAAGGCTTTGGCACAACAAAAGAAGGAAGCATACTTAAAATATAAAAATATAAGAACGCAAGAAGAATACTCAGCATACAAAGCCGTGAGAAATAGAATTAATAACGCGATTAAAGACCTAAAGGAAACATACTGGGAAAGGTTTTCCACCGAAATGGAAAGGAATTTATACGGAGGGCAAAGGAAAGTTTGGAACGTAATAAGAAATAGGAAAAAAGAAGTCAAAGAAGAAGTGGTAATCACCTCTATAACAGCAGGAAACTGGAAAGAATACATGCAGAGCCTTTACAATAACCAGGAGTATAATAATGAGGACATCCACATAGATTTAGATAATATAAAACCGATGATGAAAGACGAGAACATAAAAATAGAAGACGTACACGAAATGCTGACCAAACTGAAAAATAGAAAAGCTCCGGGAACCGACGATATTTGCAATGAAATGCTTAAATATGGGGGCCTTGAACTAGAAAAAGCACTAACAATACTATTCGACAAAATTCTATCAACCTGCAGTATTCCAGAACAGTGGAGGAACAGCCTGACTATACCCACCTTCAAAAAGGGAAATAAGCATGACCCCAACAATTATAGAACAATAACACTACTAAACAGTACAAGCAAATTATTAACAAAAATCATGGCTTCAAAACTAACGAGTAAAATTGCAATAAGTGAAGAACAACACGGGTTTAGACAGAACAGATCGACAGTTGATGCGATTTTCATTATCTGACAGACTATTGAAAAATTGATAAAATACAATAAACCTCTTTTCATCTGCCTAGTGGATCTTAAAAAAGCGTTTGATAGAGTTCGACTTAAAGACGTCTTGCAAATACTTCAGGAAAATGGCGTTAACCACAACTATATTACGGTAATTGAAGAGCTAAATTATAACAATAAGACACGCATAAAGACACAACAAGGAGTAACAGAGAAAATACCTATCATGACGAAAATACGACAAGGCGACAGTATCTTTAATTTAATTATGGACAATATAATTCAAAATGTAAAAGAAATCAATGGAGGATACAAAATGGTACGAAAACCTTTAAAAATCTCATGTTTTGCCGACGACGCCTTACTGTTAGCAGAAAATGAAGACGATCTGCAA
Source organism: Diaprepes abbreviatus (assembly GCA_034092305.1). NCBI lineage: Eukaryota > Metazoa > Arthropoda > Insecta > Coleoptera > Curculionidae > Diaprepes > Diaprepes abbreviatus. The sequence continues at coordinate 1,515,339 of JASJET010000116.1, forward strand.
CGACTACTATACCGATTCCAGACCACATCAAAAAATTTAAATATGGAAATATCTACAGAAAAGACCGACACGATGGTAATTTCAAAAGATCCTGTCAGATGCAAATTGGTGGTTAAGAACCATCCTATCAGACAAAGCATGTCTTGCAGATACTTGGGAGTTGATGTATCAAGCAATAAAAATCTATACCAGGAAGTTAGAGCACAGGCTTACAAGGCCTCAAGGATATCAGGATGCCCGAGGGACGTAATCTGGAAAAATAAGTATATGTCCACAGAGAGCAAACTACGCATCTACAAAACTGTGATAAGACTTATGCATCGGAAACTCGAGCCGAAACATCTAAAACAAAAAGTATGCTACGAACAGTTGAAATGAAAACGTTAAGAACAATCAAAGGAGTAACCCTATGATATCAAATAAGAAGTTCCGAAATAAGGGAAGAGCTCAAGGTGCTTGATGTGGTACGGTTCATAAGGTCAAGGCGCAGATATTGGAGGGACCATGTGGACAGAATGGGCGACGATGGATGGGCAAAATGTGCTAAGAATGAGATACCAAATACTAGAAGACCCAATGGTCGACCTCTAAAATGATGGCACGAATGTTGGACATCAATATCACAGGAGGCTTAATATAGCAGAAAAACAAGACGTCGTCTTAAATAAAAGAGGAAGAAGAAGAAGTATATTATATTAGTATATCTTTAATATACATTACTTATGAAGTTGTATATCTAATCAACTTATATTGTATGCATAGATCCTAGAAATGATGAGTTAACGCATAGTTAAAAATTATTTAACCGTTATGTGGAGTATTTCTGATACTTAAGATATGTATATTTCGTAATCAGTTAATGTTTCATTATTAAGTTGAATTAGTGTTGTAGATTTTAATAGATTATTTAGTTTTTTAATTTAGTTTTAATTTTTGTTTTAATTTTGGTTACATCAGACTTTGAATTGGCATTCCTATTTACTGTTTGATATATTCTTTTTTTGTGATTCAATTTTATTTTGTTTTAAATTTAGTATCAATTTTCTACAAGAAAAAATTAAGCATTAAGAATCATATGCAATTACTTCCACCAGAGGTGATAAAAATTGCCTTTTTTCCTCATCCTACTGTATTGACGACACGACAAATAGAGGCGTGGTGAACAGTGCTTAAATAGCTCAAAATGTAGATAGTTAGAAGATTTGAAGCTCATCTCCTTGATGTTATGAAGAGAAAGACATGGCAAAATATGCGAGTTTTAATGACTGGAGAAATGTAAAGGCGAATATTGCCAAAAACGCTATTCAGCCACGCACAAATGTATCTTTTTCGCAAGTGAGATCTTATAGTAATGAGGAAGTAAAGAAGTTGCATCAAAAAGGCTTAAAATTTTTTTGAAAACTTTTTCTACAAACATTGTACGGGGTGGATTGTTTTCAATGTTTTTATAGGTTATCTGGAAAAATACATCTGTTCGCGCCATCTCTAGGTTAGACCGGAAACTTTTCACCTCACCCTCGTATGTTTTTACTCCTTTTCTGTACTAAATGACAAAGGTGAAAGTAGTGATAAAATATTCAGGAATTTATTTAAAATAACAAAATTAGATTTTTTCTTTTTTAAATTACTAAGAATTTCTCAATTTAAAACTTGTAATTAAAAAAAAAAGGAAAATGGTGATGTACCGAGCATTATAATTGCTAAATTTGTTATCACTTGATAATTTTTTCTTACAAGTAATGCATATGAAGTATTACATTGCAAATTATTTTAAAATATCTAAAATTAGAGAAAATATCTTATCATAGATTAGCAATTTTTTGGCACGGAATTGTGGGTTAGATTTTAAAAATGAAGATAAAATTAAACATACCTTTATTCACTTATAATATCTTCACTTGAGAATAAAATTGTCTGGTAGAAACTGTCAATTAAAAACACAGCATACAATGGCTGAATTTGAGAGAGTCATTTTCTTCTTAAGACCGTTACAGCAAAGGTGAACAGTAATTCTCAGTGAGTCCCGCCTTGGTACTTTCTCCACCCATTTCGACTAACAATAAATCTTAGTTTTATCAACACAACGGTATCGAAGCAGCGAAATCTGTCTGCTATCTACATATATATTATATATTTACATATACAGGGTGTCCGGTAAGTACTTCCTAATTTCTCAGGAGAATACAGGGGAGGTAAAAATAACATTAATTTGTCATCGAAAAAAAATCCTAAAGCGTTCCTTAACGGACATACAGACCCCTAAAGGAGAACCAAGCGATTTAGCTTATCGGTTCTAAGTTTTGAACCGACTTTTATAATTTAATTAACTTTTTCTAGAGGCCATAAAGTATACTGATATGCATTTAATTTATGGTGAAGCGCTGTCAAATTCTTCGAAGGTAAGAAGACTTTATGCTAAAAGATTTCCAGCTCGAACATTGTCAAGTCTAAAAACCTTTCAAAGGGTTGATTGAAGCCTAAGAGAAAAAGATAGAAGATGATTAGAAAATAATTATTGGAGTTAACGAATTAATTTTTTACACGTTTTATTCAGGATCATTTTGGCCGTGACGTGGCGGTGAGGGCCCTCCCAGGAGACCACGAGACCCTCACGTAGAGGAACAAATTTTACAAAATATTGCTGACAACCATTCAAACAGTATATGAAAGCTCGTGACATAAAACAATATTACAAAATGGATTGGACATGAAACTCGAACAGAACAGTTACTTCACCCGTATCACATTGAAAAAATACACGGTATGTCTCCGGATGATTATCTCGTAAGACTTCAATATTCCAACTGGTTTATACAGCAACATAACATAAATTTAAATTTTTCTAACCTTATTTTGTTTACTGGTAAGGCCGGTTTTACAAGAGATGGCATAATAAACTGACACCATTTACATTTTTGGGCTCATGAAAACCCGTACACTATAATTCAAAACAAACACTAACAAAGGTTTATTGAACATGTGTTGGCTGACATCATGGGAAATAACCTAATATGTTCATTTGTTTTGGAAGAGAGACTCAATGGTGAGATTTATTTACAATTTTTGCAGCAAAATTTAAATAATTTATTGGAAGATTTACCTCTTGATAGAAGAATGCAAATGTGGTACATGCATGATGGTGCTTCACCTCATTTATACCTGAGGTATATATATATATATATATATATATATATATATATATATATATATATATATATATATATATATATATATATATATATATATATATATATATATATATATATATATATATACAGGGTGATTCAAAAATCGATCACGAAACTTAAGGGGGTGATTCTACTTGACAAAATAAGGGTAGAGCTTCATATAATTTTTTTTCAAAATGTCATTCGTTTTCGAGTTACAAGCCGTCCAAGTTCAAGTTTTTATTTTTTGTTTTTTGAATTACTCGCTTACAGGAAAACCGATTTGACTAATATTTGAAAGATAAGCTAAGTCTTCTGCGCTTCATCATTTTAGTAACAATTCACATTGATTGTTTGCCGCTAGAGGGCACTTTACCTACATTGAAAATTGTTTTTTTGTCATAATTTTTTAGTGTTGACAGCTACAGTAGTTTTTGGCATAATTTCTGAAAGACTGATGCCAGGCCTTTAAAAGAGGTGCTCTTTATTTACATCGCTAAACCCAACGGTTTAGACGTAAATCACCCTTAAAAATTAAGTGGTAAATTTACTTTTCTCATTTCATTACCACCAGCTACCAGGTAAATAGCTATCAAAGTATACTAGAGCTGTCAGTTTAACATCAAATAAATTCGCTTTTTAAACTATTTAATTTATAATCTTAAAATAACTAATAATGGCTAATCACCAATATTCAAATATCGAATATTGTGATATCCATTTTTGTTATGGGAAAGCAAATGGTAATGCAGAGTTGGCAAGAAGATATTATATGGAGAGTTATCCGGAAAGAAATATCCCTCATGCTCAAACATTTTCCATTGTGCACAGGAGGCTTGCGGAATGTGGTTCCTTTAAAAGTTATAATGGAAATAGGGGAAGACCTAGAACTGCTAGAAACGTGCAACAAGAAGAAAGAGTGCTTGAAATTATTGAAGATAATCCAGGTATTAGTACTAGAAAAATTGGGAATGAAGTGCGGCTCTGTCAGGCTAGTTCATGGAGGATACTAAGAGAAGAACAACTCTACCCGTTTCATTCAAAAAAGGTGCAGGCTCTTTATGACGATGATCGGCCGAGACGGTTGGAAATGTGCAATCAGATCCTAGCTAAGTATGAACACGATAATCGATTAATTGGCGTCATATTATTCACTGACGAAGCTGGTTTCACTCGTGATGGCATAACAAATCTACACAACATCCACACATATGCTTACGAGAACCCAAACAATGTGGTAGAAACGAAATATCAGCGTAGATTTTCACTAAATGTGTGGGCAGGGATAATAGGAGATTACCTTATTGGTCCTCATTTCTTTGATGGCCCATTAACTGGTGACGTATACTTAGATTTTATCCAAAATCGTCTCCCATTGTATCTGGAAGATGTGCCATTGGAAGTAAGGGCCAACATGTGGATCCTCCAACACGGAGCTCCGCCCCACTTTAGTATACGTGTCCGACAGTATTTGAATGCAACGTATCCTGAGCGATGGATAGGACGAAGTGGACCATTGGCATGGGCAGCGAGGTCACCAGATCTTAATCCTATGGATTTTTTCTTTTGGGGTCATTTGAAACAATTGGTGTACGATATTCCAATAATCAACGTCGAGGATCTTCGCTTCAGGATAATCGAAAAGTGCCAAATTATTAAAGAAACACCAGAAATTTTTCATCGAGTTAGGCGACATTTTTTGAAGAGTGTTAGGAAATGTATTGAAGAAAATGGGGGACATTTTGAGAATCTTTTTTAGTTTGTTTAGTACTGTTTCATTAATTTTTATCAATATTTACTGATTAGCCATTATTAGTTATTTTAAGATTATAAATTAAATAGTTTAAAAAGCGAATTTATTTGATGTTAAACTGACAGCTCTAGTATACTTTGATAGCTATTTACCTGGTAGCTGGTGGTAATGAAATGAGAAAAGTAAATTTACCACTTAATTTTTAAGGGTGATTTACGTCTAAACCGTTGGGTTTAGCGATGTAAATAAAGAGCACCTTTTTTAAAGGCCTGGCATCAGTCTTTCAGAAATTATGCCAAAAACTACTGTAGCTGTCAACACTAAAAAATTATGACAAAAAAACAATTTTCAATGTAGGTAAAGTGCCCTCTAGCGGCAAACAATCAATGTGAATTGTTACTAAAATGATGAAGCGCAGAAGACTTAGCCTATCTTTCAAATATTAGTCAAATCGGTTTTCCTGTAAGCGAGTAATTCAACAAACAAAAAATAAAAACTTGAACTTGGACGGCTTGTAACTCGAAAACGAATGACATTTTGAAAAAAAATTATATAAAGCTCTACCCTTATTTTGTCAAGTAGAATCACCCCCTTAAGTTTCGTGATCGATTTTTGAATCACCCTGTATATATATATATATATATATATATATATATATATATATATATATATATATATATATATATATATATATATATATATGTATATATGTATAATCCTTGAATCCTTGAATCCTTGAAATTTGCTAACCAGATGATCCGAATTTTTCAGGTATGAGTCTGCAATTTCGGTCGATGGTAAAACCTGCGCAACCGCCAAAGTATAAAAAGGTCGTCAGAGGACCAGCACGCTCATTCTAAGTCGAGCAGCCGTCGAAAAAGTGTCACTTGAAAATGCCAGCTGAGATGTTGGCGAAACGTCGTGAAGATATTTCTACTGACGAACCGATTGACAACCGGAAAAACATCAGTACATATATATATATATATATATATATATATATATATATATATATATATATATATATATATCATATCCTTTCTGTGTTGGAGGTTGCACAATTTGGATAAATTGCTACAGAACACAATTTATCCCATTCCACCACCTTCGAGATGATGGCCTACCTGTACCACCATATCGAGAAAAAAGTCAAAACTTACCCTCCTTGCGACAGTGATACGGCAGAGGTACATGTTTCGTCTCCACTAGACTCATCAGGGTACCGACATGTACCTGTTTGTGCAAAGAACAGGGGGGACTACTTTATATATACCTTTATATATAAAGTTACCCTTATTTTTATTGCTAAATAAGATAATATTATAAAAATAGGGGGTTTATTATAAAAAAGATTTTTAACGATTTTTTCAAGTTAATATTTAATGTGAGTTTTTGATCACCCTGTATTTATTTAATATCAAAATATCAACACAAAAACAATAAGGTAGATCCCTTTCTAGAAGAAAACCAACCCCAGTTAAATAATAAAGGTTTTCATATAGGAGAAACTGATGATTATGTTTAGGCCTGCAAACGTCATCTTGAACGTAAAATTTAAAATATGTCAAAAAGAGTTAGAATTAGATATAGGACATTATACATGAAATATATCTATAATTTTGTGTATAATCTAAAAATGAAATAGTTTATATCATGTTCTATTTAAAATAAATAAGAAGGCATCAACTTCCGGTATAACTAGAAGTGTCACAATCTTGAAAATATTTTATCCGAATTGCCCTCATCGACTTTAGTTATCTGCCAAATTCTAAAAATTTTCTAAAGCCTATTTTTCGAAAAATCGCGGCATTTTGGAGTGTGACACACTTTATAAGACAATTTCATTCATCAACATATGGAACTTAGAATAGATTTATTATTATTGTTAAGTATGGCGATCGAAATTGCCTACAGCCTAGAAATTTAACAACCGAAACTCTAGTGAAAATTGCTTGTATTGAGTATGTATCAAAATGAATTCAAACAGCTACTGTTACATATAAAGATAATTAAGTTCAACTAAATAATCGAAAATACTGTGTTTACAAGACCATTCGTGAAGAGCTACAAACAGGAAATATCGAGTTAATTATTTGTAACTTTTTTGAATTGGACTTCTCGCGGATATTCCACTTTGATCCGCAAATTTAAAATTTTTAAAATTGTTAAGTTTGATGATTAAATGTTTTTGTTAATAAATAAAACACTTGAATTTTCATATAGAGGTGTCGTGGAATTTAGAATATATATATTTAAAAATGTGATAATATAATAATTTTTGGTATATAAGTAAACTTTATCGCCATTTACAATATCCTCGTAGCTCAGTTCTGTATTAGTGTTTGGATTCCATCGCAGGAATATTAAAATGGCACAAAAATTTTTGTTATGTATTCTGGTCCTTAGTTCTGTTGCATGGCTTTCTTATGCTGAACCAGACGGTAAGTCTACATATATATTTTTGTCTGCTCTATTTTTAGTTAACTATTGGACCTCGGTTCAGGAACTTATTCAAATCTCTGATTAAAACTTGGAAGTTATGGAGTCTTTTGAACCTCTTTTTAATTTTGTTATATGTATGAAAATTTCCTTTTTATGTTACTAAAATTATGTGTAACAGTGTGCGACAATTTTCACAGTGGAAATTTATGCTATTGTGCAGTGTGTCCAGCTCTGTGAGAGGAACATAGACAGGAATAGAGTAATAAATATATACTCAGAGAGTAAGGCTGCGATATTGGCGCTGAAGTTCAGTGTCGTGACTTCGCGACTCGTGTTTGAGTGCAAGGATGTACTAAATGGTATGACAAGGAATGTTGCACAGTCAGACTCGTATGGGTCCCGGGTCACTCGGGTATACGCGGGAATGGGGAAGTAGACCGTCTGGCAAAATTGGGTTCGGCGACTGAACCGTATGGGCACCAACCAATATTACCTGTCCCAAGTGCAAAAGGGAATTAAAATTGTTGTTGGAAAGTAAATTTATTGAATCATGGAGCGTAGCTCCTGGAAAGATGTGTGCTAAGAAACGTATAACTGGGCCAAGTGCACGGCGCACTAAGGAGCTTCTCTCCTAGGAAAGGAAAGAGCTGCGAATTGTAGTGGGATTGTTGACAGGACATTGTCACCTCAGGGGGCCATCTTCATAGAATCGGTGTCAACGGCGACCCCTCATGCAGATGGTGTTTGGAGGAGAATGAAACTGTTGACCATATTCTCAGAGAGTTCCCAGCACTGAACGGACTGAGACAGAGATATTTCGGAGATACAGTTGTGTTACCGGAAGTAGTTAAGCAAGTTCAACTAACGAGGCTGCTTGGATTCGCAAAGGCGATCGGCCTCGAATAACTTGCAGAAATGATGGGATATAAAGGGCCCAATAAATGCCTAGGTATCGATGATCTAGTACCACCACCCCTTTTTCATTCATTCATTCATTTATTCATTCATTCATTCATAATATTTTAAAAAGAGTAAGTTACAGACTAATTGCAGTAAATCAGTTTAAGAATTGTAGATTTACTTATGTAAACTTTTTTAAAGTCTGCAACGTAGTAGTTAAAAAGGTAATTTTTAAATTGATTTTCGTTATATTGGCATTTTTAACCAACTTCATCTCTATATCATTTTTATATTATTTATATAGCTATTTATCTGTCGAGGTATTTTTTATAAATTTTAAAGTTACGCCAACTTCAAAAAGGATATAAACATGTAAATCTACAAATATGCAAATTAATTGCAATATGAAAGATTCTCTAACGTATTTTAACATTTTTTGGTTTTATTTTTTGAACTCGGCTTAGTTTTTCAAAAACATAACAGAATAAACTGAAAAAAAATTAACCAGAATAAACTCACGTCTCCTATACATATTTATGACCACTAAATCCAGGTTGTTGAACATTTGCCTATAGCAGGTCAGGATTTTCCTTCAATCGCAAAAAAGGGTTGAAAATCGATTTTCTCACATGCAAAAATCTGATATCGCTAAAATCAACAAAATTCCGATTCTCCAAACCTACAAACTCCAAACCCATAAACTTTTTACCCATAAACCCTAAACCCACAAACTTCAAATCCACAAGCCCTGGACCTTCAGACCCCAAACACACAAATCCCAAACTGACAAACCACAAACCATGAATCTACAAATCTCAAACTCACAAACTCCAAATCAAAAAATCACAAACCTATATACTTATAAATTCAATGAGTTGGGGATTTTTGGAATTGGGGTTTTTGAGTTTGTAAATTTAAGGTTTGTAGATTTAGGATTTGTCGGTTTATGATTTGGGTTTGCGGGTTTATGATTTGTGAGTTTGAAATTCTCGGTTATCTTGTTTGCTGGTTTATAAGTTTGAGCATTCCATTAAGAATTTTGTTGATTTTAGTGATATCAGATTTTTGAATGCGAGAAAATCGATTTTTAACTCTTTTTTGAGATTATCGGAAAATCCTGATGTGCTGAAGGCAAATATTTAACGACTTCTTATTCAACGGCCAAAAGTACAACTAAAAGGTTTTAAAACGATTAGTCCTTCTAAAAATGTTCCACAAACATTCAAAATATTTTTAAAATGAAGTGAAAGTGAGAAGATATTTCGCTGAGATTACCAATCATAATTTTATTCGTTATTTCAACTTTCAATCCCTTTCCGAGAAAAATCAGTTTGTTTGCATTACAAGAACTGTTTTGTTTATGCATAAGATTATACATTCTCATAATTAAACATGGTGTGAAGAAAACACCTATGCCATAATACAGACTAGGCATTAATAAATATATATGATTAACATTCGGACGGTAATCATTGGAAATTATTTGATTGGACCACTCATTTTAGAAGAAAGATTATCTTGTATACTTTATATACAATTTTTTCACTAAAATTCAAATAACCTTTTAAAAGATGTACCTTTGCAAGTTAGAGCTCAGATGTGATTTATACACGATGTTGCTATACAATATTTTAACAATTTTGTGAGTCGCCATTTCACATATACTTTTGGTAATCTTTGGTGGATAGAGGCGGATTTGTTTTATGAACACTGAGATCTTCTGACCTAAATTCATTAGACTTTTTTGGAGGAACCTGAAAAAATTTGTTTGATCAACACCAGTAAATACCAGGGGTTGCTTGAAACGATAATTCAATGCTGCAATCTTATTTGCAATGATGATCGAATGTTATCTCGAGTACAGTGGGAAAAAATCCGCAAATGTATTTAATGTTTTACACAGTTTTCTGATAATTTAGTGATTAGAAAGGTTTTAGCAAAAATTGTTGTTCCGCATAAGTTACGACCCTTTTCAAATGTTCTTTAACCCGTCAATTTTCAGTCATACAGATTCTTTTTATCTATAGAGAATTGCATTATGCTTGTCAGTACATTAAATATATGTTACAGGTAAATTAGGTCCAAAGGTTTTTATAGAAAACTAATATTAACTAAGTTATTTCGGAGGAGTAGATTATTATAAGATTTGTAGTAATTCAATTAGTTGGTAGCTAGAAGCTTAATTTATATGGTATAATGTATAATTTTACTGCTATTACTAGTGTATTCATAATTCAGGTTTTCTCGAAAAGGGCAAATTTTTTCGAAAAAACTGTGAGTAACATTTATCTCCGTGGTGTCAAAAGTTGTGTATGACCTGGATTCGTGAGTTATATATATATATATATATATATATATATATATATATATATATATATATATATATATGTTTATGCGGCCTTCAAGGATTCCTCCGTGTGAGGTGCAATAGCAGTGGATATATCCACATTATGCAATTGTAGTGCTGAAATTGACTTTCTTCTCGGAATGGTGGTACAGGTAGGCTATCATCTCGATGGTGGTGGAATAGGATAAATTGTATTCCTTAGCAATTTGTTCAATGTTCAATGGTTGGAACGAAGTTTGCATCTACTGTTCGCATCTTACTTCGTATATATATATATATATATATATATATATATATATATATATATATACAGTGCCTTCATTTCAAAACGAACCATCCTTAATAACTTTGTTAAATAGAAAAATTTAAAAAAAAGAAAAAACATATCAATTTAGATATACAGGGGGAAGTTTAATTTTGCATTTGTTAAAAGTCTGTCAATCACCTCCTCACCTCCAGCTAACCTCACTTTGATATGTCAAATGGGAACCCCCACCTTGTGACACATCATTGTAAGCAGCATAAAATTGTCTATCCAACCGTCTAAAAAAAATTAAATCGGTTGACGTACAAGCGAATAGTGTGCAAAAATGTCTTGTAATAATGCATAATATATCGGCCTCGAACTTTGGTATGTCAAATGATTACCCTATAGTGTGATACATCATTTTAAAGGGCATACTATCTCCTATTTAGCCAATAAAAAAAAAATCTGTTGATGTACAAGCGAATAGTAAGAAAAGATGTGTGGTAATAATAGACACCTTATCACATTAAACTTTATTATGTCAAATGGCTACTTCATAGAGTAAAATATTATTTTAAATTTAAAATAAATATTTTTTTAAAATAATAAACAGTTAAAATATTTGCGAGAAAAAAACTAAGCCTGTTTTAAAATTCATCGCAAAATTCATTGCAGTCTAATCAATCTAGTGTATTTATTTCAATGATATTTTTTGCGGTACCTGATAGGTACAAGAAATCACTGCAATAAATAAAATTTTTAAGATCTTTAAACACCAGTTGTTTATTATTGTTAAAATTGTCATTGTGACGCCTAGTTGAAACGTGAATATAAATTGTGTATACGCTAGCCGAAAGAATAGAAATAATTTTTCTCTATGGAGCTGAAGATCGGTGCGCTCGTAGAACCGCCAGAGCATTTAACGAGAGGCATCAAGACAAAAACGTGGGCCATAAATATGTACTCGAATTGGTACGAAAGTTTGAAGAAACGGGATCCGTTTGTAATAAAAAATCTATTGAAAAAAGGGTTGTAGATGAAGCATGCCAAATCGAGGTACTAGGACAGTTTGCAATAGATCCAACTTTATCCATCTCAAAGGTCGCAGATTTAACCAACATTTCTGCTGGCTCTGTGCATAAAGTTTTAAAACAAAATAAGTTTTTTCCCTACAAAATTCAAATTCTTCAAGAACTCGGAGAAGACGATTTTGATAGGAGAATTCAATTTTGCGAATTAATGTGCCAACGAATTGACAAGGACCCCCATTTACCTAAGAATATCTGCTTTAGTGATGAATCAACTTTTTTTCTAAATGGACTGGTTAACAGACACAACTGCAGATACTGGGATAATGAAAATCCGCACCTTTTCCGAGAAGGGCATACTCAATATTCCGAAAAAATTAACGTGTGGGCAGGAATTTATGGCAATGAAATCATCGGGCCATTTTTTTTGGAAGATAATTTAACTGGGCAAATTTATTTAAACCTTTTAGAAAACACAATATACCCTGCCATTGTGCAATCTTTAGAAAATCAAGTGGATGAAAATGCTGTTATGGTACTAAATGAAAATAATTTGCATTTCCAGCAAGATGGAGCTCCCCCGCACTACGCTTTGGCAATTCGAGAGTGGCTTGATGAACATTTTCCAGGGACGTGGATTGGCAGACGTGGTTCAATTGAATGGCCAGCACGGTCTCTAGACCTAACCCCTCTAGACTTTTTTCTTTGGGGGTATTTAAAAAGCAAGGTTTATAAAACCCCACCTGAAAATATTGACGATTTAAAAGATCGAATTGTTCGGGAATGTAGAGGAATTAGCAGAGAAACCCTTGCCAATGTTCGTGGAGAATTTCAAAATAGGTTTTTTTATTGTATCGCTAATAACGGCGCACATTTTGAACATTTAATAAAATAATTTTCTTCAACTGAATAAAACTGAATAAACTGCTTATATTTAACACACATTTTTGCATCCTAATTGCCTATAACGTCTATTAACTTAATTTTTTTTGACATCGTTGGATAGCAGATCGTACGTCCTTTAAAATGATGTATCACACTATAGGGTAATCATTTGACATACCAAAGTTCGAGGCCGATATATTATGCATTATTACAAGACATTTTTGCACACTATTCGCTTGTACGTCAACCGATTTAATTTTTTTTAGACGGTTGGATAGACAATTTTATGCTGCTTACAATGATGTGTCACAAGGTGGGGGTTCCCATTTGACATATCAAAGTGAGGTTAGCTGGAGGTGAGGAGGTGATTGACAGACTTTTAACAAATGCAAAATTAAACTTCCCCCTGTATATCTAAATTGACGTATTTTTTCTTTTTTTTAAATTTTTCTATTTAACAAAGTTATTAAGGATGGCTCGTTTTGAAATGAAGGCACTGTATATATAGACTTCAAATTATTTCTGGGTTCCTGAGAGTTAAGCCCCTTTTGATGTAATTATACAGGATGTCCGGAAAAATATGGAAAATTCCACAGCTGTTCTTAAAGAACTTTATGTACTATTGTTTTCGACGTATCAAACTGCGCTGATAGTTTTCTAGTGCTCGCTGAAGGAGTATAATTTACAGCATTTAAAATATTTTCCTCTAATTGCGACGTACGTACTGTTCTTCCCTGAACAACATCAGTACTTCTTTTCCCAAAATTTCCTAAAATTATGAGGGAATATAATAATAGTACCTTATTAAATGGAATCGCCTACCATTCTCCTTTAGACGTGGGTCAACTCCTGGAAATGTTTTCTGATCTGGAAGAGTACTATTAGGATATCTGTCGTGATATAACCTCCTGGCTTCCAACGCATTGCAAGATGCAAGACCTACATCAGATGCATATGTGCATACTCAGTAAACGTGTATTCCATATTTCGAGTTATTTCACAATTAATTTCACCACGAAATCCGAAAACCAATAAGTTAATATCCAAGTAAAGAACTAATGTGTCAGTGATGTCAAATTTTACAAGTTCTAAAATGCAGGATATTTGTTTCCTTCGTACCTCGTAACGTTTGCAACAACAATACTTTGTTTTTGGTACCGATTAAATAAAACGTAAACCTAGGTCGAACTGCAATTCACAGAATTAGACGTTTTTAACTAAAGAGGTAAACTCTAATTTTGGATAGAATTTTTTTATCGTAAAATTGAAGGTTGAACATTTGATAGGAACAAAGTTGTATCTTTTAACGAAATACGTCAAAATACATGATGTAAATAAAATGTCGTTTTTTAGAAAACAGTTAGGATGAGCGATATAAATGAAATGTACTAAAGGTATGTAAAAAACGTTGTCCAACGTTCATATCATACAGGGCATAAAAAAATGGGGTCATGCGAGTCAGTCCCTTCAGCTGTGAGTATATTTTATACTGCATATTGAGTTTGTATACGCTTCAAGAACCCCACAATATCAATTTTAGACAAAATCGGAAAATGTAAAATTTTCAGTCTCTCATATTGTATCTTATCAACGTAATAGTTGTAAAAAGTTAACTTCATATTCGTAATACACGATCTCGATACTAAATCTGAAAAATGCAAATAAGGTAAAATTTTCAACCCACCACAATGGATCCGCCATTTTGAATTTCAATCATCTTAATCTACTCTAAATTTAAACCTTTCAAAGCCCTCTAGTACCAATTTTGAATGAAATCCGAAAATTTAAAATTTCTAGATCGTTATATTGCATCTGGCATATTAGATTTTCTGAAAATAATTTTTACGTCCTCAATAACGATTCAGTCCCACCTTTGAACAAAATCAAAAAAGGTAAAATTTTTAGTCTGCTATATTTTATTTGTCATATTGAATCCTGAAAAGTACTTTTAAATTCATAATTTACACCCTCAAGAATCCCCTATATCGGTTTTGGAGAAAATCGAAAAATGTAAAATTTTTAGGACGCTATATTGAATCCACCAGATTGAGTTTTTCAAAAAATATTTTAGATTCGTAATTAACACTAACAAAAATCCCCCAATACTGATTTTAGATAAAAACGAGAGATGTAGAATCTTTAGTTCACCATCTTGGATCCGCCATATTTAATTTTTTGTAAATAATTTCAGATTCGTAATTTGCGACCCCAAAAACTCCCCCGTATCAATTTTGAAAAAAATTAATTTTTATCCGCCAAATTAGATACGCCATATTGAATTTTTTAAAAATAATTATTGATTCGTTATGTGCGACCCTGGTAACTCCCCCATACCAATTTTGGAGAAAATCGGACAAAATTGATTTTTTCGTCCACCATATTGGATCCGCCATATTGAATTTTTTAAAAATAATTTTAGATTCGTTATGTGCAATTCTGAAAACTCCCCCGGACCAATTTTGGAGAAAATCGAACAAAATTGATATTATGTCCGCCATATTAGATCCGCCATATTGCATTTTTTAAAAATATTTCAGATTCATTAGTGACTATGTCACTACATGGTTTTAGATGGAATCGGTCTCAAGTACAAAACACTACAATAAAATAACAATTTTAGCGCTATTATTTTTACGTCATTTGTTAAATCGGCGAGTTGACTTCATACTTTGAGTATATCATTAATGCCTCAATATAGATAATGTGTTTATTTTTAATTCTAATTCTCTGTCAGTGAAGTAAACTGAATTAAAGGGGAACGTGGTGCGTTTTAAATATTAATTAAAATTTGTTTTAGGTACATGCCCAGAAGTCGACCCCCCAGAAGAACCAGCTGTCTTGCTCGCTGATACAGAAAACTGTGGAGCTTACTATATTTGTAATGCTGGCACCCCCATTCAAATGTTTTGTCCTGCAACAACTTATTTTGATGTCAATACCGGATACTGCGTAAAAGGAGCCACTGCTGCTAACTGTGGCAGTAGACCTACTACTGTGGTATCCTTATAAATTAATAAGTTAAATAAAATGTAATATATTTAAAAATAAATTTCTTTCGCGAAGTAGAGGTATGATTTTATTATTCACTAACTTACAAAACAGCAGTTTTTACAAATAATATTTTCAAGTGATCACGTTTTCACTATATTGGCACAATAAATGCAAAAGGTTTAATATGAATTTATACATTCAAACCTTTCTTTAACCAGAAAGTATGATGATGATTAATTTTCTATGTAACTACTATAACTATCTTAATCAGTCTAAAGGATATCCATCTGTAGCACATAAGTCAAATAAAGTTTATTACCCAATATTTGGTAAATGAAACTAAAATACTAATAAAAAATAATATATTTTAAAAACAGTTTGCAAGACATTTATCATTGAAATAGAAAATATTATTGAAAGACGAAAATTTAAATATGACTCGTGGGACAGAAAACTGACTGCTGGTGAAGATTCGGTAGGAAATTTTCTTAAACATCACCCAGCACTTTTCATATGAACTCCTTAAACGATGAGTTTATCTCAAGCCACATCGTCCAACCAAACAACGTTCGTTTGTTCTTCGACAACTTGAATACCATTTATCTACGTTTAAATCTAAGTACGGGCGATATTTGAAACGTAGATGAAACAGAACTGACAACAGTACATGTTCCTAATAGAGTGATAGCACGCCGAGGAATCCAAAACTAAGGAAAAATGACTTCTGCTGAACGAGGTACACTGGTAACAGCCGAGGTTGCAATCTCAGCTCTTGGCAACATTAGCGAATCGCCCAAGAAAGACTATTATAATTTATGACATAACTGAGTTGATGAAAACATCACTGCTATTAGCAGCTATGATTGATAATATGGAATCTGGATTTCAAGTTGCTGAGATATTACCACTCAAAATATATTTCCTGACTCGGAGTTTAGGGATCTTATGTGACTGACAGAGTAACATTGAATTTACCCACTATTGCACTACCACCAACATCGGTTACTGATGGTGCTGGTTTATTAACTTCTCAAGCAGGACCTACGAATGACCTACGGAATGAGATTGATCTATATAATTCAAGTCTGCCGAATGATACTCTTGCCTCTCATATCAATGTTGACTTCACGTGCTTCTTGCGAGTTGTCTTCTATTTTAAACTCATTTTCAGGAACTAATGCAGATCAATTATTAAAAACTCTTGAAAGAAATTCAGTAACTCAAGTAAGAAGTATGAATATGCTCAGGACTTTAGGTCATTTCTAAAAGTTGAACCACATTTGGAAATAGAAATATCCGGAACTAAAAAGACACTGCCTCAATTTGATAATCTCGATAACTTCCTTGAAAATATTTTTTTTTTACGAAACGGCAAAATACGTGTACACTTTTTAGATTCTAGACAAATATATTTCACGGAGAAAGCATTTTATTTTTTTGACTATTTTCACTGCATAATTTTGAATGGAATCTATCTTGAACATCTTTGCACCAGAACTGAAAAATTGGGGACGGGCAAACTTCTCTCCATCATATCCTTTCTGTGTTAGAGGTTGCACAGTTAGAACAAATTGTTATAAAACGCAATTTATCCTATTCCACCACCATCGAGATGATGGCCTACCTGTACCACCATACCGAGAAGAAAGTCAAAACTTACCCTTCCCGCCACAGTGATACGGCAGAGGTACATGTTTCGTCTCTACTAGACTCATCAGGGTACCGACATGCACCTGACTGTGCAAAGGACAGATCGGAAGGAAGCATGCAAATACTGAACGCGGCTTCTCCGACCTCCCGCCTTCATTCATACGCGGAGCTGCATATAGTTGTACGTTTGCTGAATGTGATTTCAGCACTACAGCGGCATAATGTGGATATATCCACTGCTGTTGCATCTCACACGGAGGAATCCGTGAAATCCACATAAACATATATGCGCCATCCGGCGGGAGGTCGGAGAAGCCGCGTTCAGTATTTGCATGCTTCCTTCCGATCTGTCCTTTGCACAGTCAGGTGCATGTCGGTACCCTGATGAGTCTAGTAGAGACGAAACATGTACCTCTGCCGTATCACGGTGGCGGGGAGGGTAAGTTTTGACTTTCTTCTCGGTATGGTGGTACAGGTAGGCCATCATCTCGATGGTGGTGGAATAGGATAAATTGCGTTTTATAACAATTTGTTCTAACTGTGCAACCTCTAACACAGAAAGGATATGATGGAGAGAAGTTTGCATTTACTGTTCGCATTTTACTTCATTCATACGCGGAGCTGCATATAGTTGTACGTTTGCTGAATGTGATTTCAGCACTACAGCGGCATAATGTGGATATATCCACTGCTATTGCATCTCACACGGAGGAATCCGTGAAATCCGCATAAACATATATATATATATATATATATATATATATATATATATATATATTTATATATATATATATATATATATATATATATATATATATATATATATATATATATATATATATATATATGCTAAGACTAAGTTTTATTTGAGATATAAAGAGAAGAAATCAGACACAGAAGGGTTAAATAATGTATTTTAATGGTTAATATGCCAGTAAATTTGGTTTAGAATAGGACAAAATTAGATTTAAGGATAGTTTAAGATGTAGTCTTAAGAAAAAAACAATAAAACCAAAAATTATTGAATTAGAAAAATAATTTAGAATTGGTATATTCTTCAAAAATATAACATATTTCTCTCTATAAAAACTAAAGTTCACTAAAAAACAATGTGAAAAGTATTGAACTAGTTAGAGGAAGTGTTAATACAAATATATAATTAACACTTTATTATTAGTTTTTTTAACCATCCATACTCTTTTTATTCATTTAAATATATATATATATATATATATATATATATATATATATGTTAATGCGGATTTCACGGATTCCTCCGTGTGAGATGCAATAGCAGTGGATATATCCACATTATGCCGTTGTAGTGCTGAAATCACATTCAGCAAACATACAACTATATGCAGCTCCGCGTTGTATGTTTGCTGAATGTGATTTCAGCACTACAACGGCATAATGTGGATATATCCACTGCTATTGCATCTCACACGGAGGAATCCGTGAAATCCGCATTAACATATATACGCCATCCGGCGGGAGGCCGGAGAAGCCGCGTTTCAGTATGTGCATGCTTCCTTCCGATCTGTCCTTTGCACAGTCAGGTGCATGTCGGTACCCTGATGAGTCTAGTAGAGACGAAACATGTACCTCTGCCGTATCACTGTGGCGGGGAGGGTAAGTTTTGACTTTCTTCTCGGTATGGTGGTACAGGTAGGCCATCATCTCGATGGTGGTGGAATAGGATAAATTGCGTTTTATAACAATTTATTCTAACTGTGCAACCTCTAACACAGAAAGGATATGATGGAGAGAAGTTTGCATTTACTGTTCGCATTTTACTTCATATAATTATATATATATATATATATATATATATATATATATATATATATATATATATATATATATATATATATATATATTAAATGAATAAAAAGAGTATGGATGGTTAAAAAAACTAATAATAAAGTGTTAAACAATCACTCATTAGACATAAAAATGCGTTTAGTGAAAAAATTAGTGCAAAATTAAGACAAGAACACCGTGAATAGTAATAAACAAACATAAATGTATGAAATATAAGAAGAATGTTTTAGTTTTAAGAATTATTAAAGAAATTATGTAGAAATTAAAACCATAATTTATGTAAAACTGTAGAATGTACGGTAGATTTAATTAGTTTATAAGGTAGATTTAAGTTTATTTTAAGCAATTTTGATACTAATATGTTAAGAAAATTTTGTTAAATAATAGGGTAATAATATCAAAAAGCAACAATAAACATTTCAGAATTTTTTCGAACAAAATTTGAGTAAAATTCTCATAAATTTCAATGTGCAAAGTCTTCATTTTTATCAATTTTTATATACAAATAATGTGCTAAAGTGGCTTAAATATATATTAAAATGTCGAGAAAACTCTACAGTTTATTTATTGCAAGCTCAATAATGCTCAATGGTCAGATTTAGTTCAATATATTAACAAAAACATAAAAATTCCAGTCAAAATTGATAAAATTAAAAAGGCATAAAAAAATCCAATTTTTCAAAATATTAAGATTTATCAAGTTACCAAATGTCAAAAATCTGACCAATCATATTGCAGAAATTTCTTATGTTTTGGCCTAATATAAAAAGCCATGGGGTAGGAATTTCTACAGAGGTGAATTTATCAATTTACTGAAAGCACTGCGTTTCCTGAGCTTCCGAAAATTTACATAACCTCAAATTTTCAATTGTTTAAAAAAAGAAAACGGAAGTTTTCCTACGTCACAAGAAAACAAAAGTAAAATATTTTGTTTTTTTTACAAGAGGTTATGTGTTTTGCTGTTGTCAATTAAACAGAATTTCATAATTTAATTAAAGTAATTAGTAAAAGTTTCCAAGTTTTGTCCTGTAAAGTAATTGTTCAACTCTCAGACAACAACAAATACGATAATATTGTGACAAGAAGAATATAAGAAAAATTAATTTGAATTGAACTAAGAAGAAAATAGTGGAACGAGAATTTGAAAAATATTTGTCAATTCCTTACTTGATAGGAAACGATAAAAAATATTTTTGGAGATTTGGAAGTTTTTCAAAGAAGAAAATATATAAAAAAAAACTGGAATTGTGTTTATAATATATTGGGACGAAGTAAAAGAAAACATAACAAGGTATTTATGTTACATAAGGCAGTGGAAAGCTTTTAGTTTTTCGTAGACATTGAAAACTAGCATCCAATAATAACCTAACTTTTTTTAAAATAAAAATAATTAAATTGTTAAATTATATTTTGATATACTAACCTGATAGAACAATAATAATATTTATCATTACCAATATTAGGTGTGAAACTATTTTAATTACTTGAATCACAACACAGCACACGATAATTTGTTTTAAAAAATATTATTTTAAGAAATAAACGACGCGTTCCATCTAAAGCTGCACTATAGCCATCTAGTAGATGACTGCGAAACTAAAATATTCCCAGTTTTGTAATACAGGTTGTTAAAAGACAATGCATGGTAGATAAAAGTAAATAATAAGTAATATTGATTAAAAATGGGGTTGGTTGAAAGATAAAAGTGTTGACCATTTATTTTCATCTAATATTTATTAATAATATTGTGCCGTTTGTTTATATTGCAAAGCAAGAGATATTACCTGGCCAGCTAGTTAGTAGCCTTGCCTTAGTCTTGAAGTTCTGAGTTATCGTTTTGGTAAGCTTAAATAACCTGTAGTTGTTTGGAACTAAGCTGCAAGAGAGAAAAGGAACGTCCAGACTTCCAGAGTGCCAATGTCTTTGTGACATTTCCCTATAGGTTATTAGAATAGCTATTAATAGAGGACAATAGTTTGATTGTAAACAGAATGGCCTTACGCTACCAAAATACATCATTTGCAAAATGTTATCACAGGGTCTTTTACATCCTATCGTGACTGCAGGTCATTCGAGGCCGATCGTCTTTGCAAATCCAAGTGCCTCGCTGACTGAACTTGTCTACTGAACTTCGATGACAAAATTTCATCTCCTAAATACCTCTACTTCAATCCGTTTAGTATTGGGCACTCTTTGAGGACATGGTCAACAGTTTCGTCCTCCTTTAGATACCATCTGTACATTGGATCATGTACGACACCAACTTTATCAACTTCCCCATTGCAACTCGGAGCTCTTTCTTTCTTAAATGGTGAAGCTCCCTAGTAAGCCTTGTATAAAGACTATCCAGACTATCAATATGACCTTATATTTTTTCCGACAATTACATTACTTATCAAGTAATAAGTTATTTTACATGTTCTTTCTTTTGTCCGACATGAGGTAATCAATATAGGGGCTGCATGCAACCCTTAACTGTAGGGCGTCGGACAGCAGACATCCCCCCATAAATTTGTCGGATAAAAGTATTTCTCGATTTTAAACATTTGTATTAACTTATTCTTCAAAACCCTATCTGTGAGGTAATTAATTTTATGACGTCATAACTTCGCTATGAAGGAGTTGTCGGACTTACCAAAAAGATCATATATATATTTATCCGACAAATTATTTTTCGCTTTTTGTATAAAAAAACTACCCGTTAAAGTAACAAACTACATTGAGGTCATTACTTTTTTTCTCACATGAAATTCATAAGTTTGCATTTAAAAAAAACGCCCCGCTACCGAGGTTTTTCGCACATAAAACATTTATCCGACTCGACATAAATAACACATTTATAAAACCTCTACAGTGAGGTAATAAAAAAATTTTTATATAAAGGCCCGAGACTTAGAATAGCTACAAAGTATGATATATCCAGTTTATTTTTGGTAACTTTTTTGAATTGGACTTCCCGCGGATTTTCCACTTAGTCGCAAATTTAAATTTTTTAAGTGTGGTAATTAAACGTTTTTGTTAATAAATAAAACACTTCAATTTTCATACAGAGTTATCATGTAATTCACAATACACATTTAAAAATATGATAATTTTTGGTATATAAGTAAGCTTTATCGCCAATTGCACTAACCTTGTAGCTCAGTTCTGTGTTAGTGTTTGAAGTCCATAGCAGAAATATTAAAATGGCACAAAAATTTTTGTTATGTATTCTGATCCTTGGTTCTATTGCATGGCTTTCTTATGCTGAGCCAGATGGTAAGTCTACATATATTTTTGTCTGGTCTATTTTTAGTTAACCAAGGTCCAGGTACTTATTCAAATCTCTGCTTAAAACTTGAAAGTTATCGAGTATTTTGGACTTTTTGATTTTGTTAAATGTATGAAAATTTAATTTATATGTTACTAAAATAATATTTTAAAAAGAGTAATTTACAGATTTATTGCAGTAAATTAGTTTAAGAATTGCAGATTTACTTATGTAAACTATTTTAAAGTCTGTGACGTAATAGTGAAAGAGGTAATTTTTAAATAGATTTTAGTTAGATTGATATTTTTAACCAACTTCATCTCTATATCATTTTCATATGATTTATATAGCTATTTATAGGTATTTTCTATAAATTTTAAACTTGACGCCTACTTCAAAAAGTATATATATTTGTAAATCTACAACTACAAAAATTAATTGCAATACAAAAGATTCTCTAACGTATCTTAACATTTTTTGGTTTTATTTTTTGTACTCGGCTTAGTTTTTCAAAAACATAACAAAACTAAAAAAAAACAGAACAAACATATTTTTGGCCACTGAATCAAGATTGTTGATTGTTGAGCACGTCAGGATTTTCCGTCAATGGCAAAAAAAGGGTTCAAAATCGATTTTATCACATGCAAAAATCTGATATCGCTAAAATCAACAAAATTTTCATTCTCCAAACCTACAAACTCCAAACCCATAAACCTTTTGCCCACAAACCCAAAACCCACAAGCCCTGAACCTACAGACCCCAAAAAAAATTGTATCTTTTATCGAGATACGTCAAAATACATTATGTAAATAAAATGACGTTTTTTAGAAAGGATTAGCAATATGAATGAAGAGTACTTAATTTTTAATTAATTAATAAAAAAACCCAAAGTAACTTGAAGGGTCTTACATGGTATATATCATATTAAAAAAAATTGAAATATACATGGTGGTTACAAAATTATATGTAAAAAATTTGATTCCGTTACAGCCCTTTGGGTCCCCTATCTACGAAAAGGAGGCCTATACGAAAAAAGTTTATATAAACTTGTAGTTTTCCTTTCACGTATTTTTTTCATATCCGGGGGATTTCCCACATTTTCCCAGACAACTTGTTTACACATATTTTTGTGTTTTTTCTATCTTTTCTTTCTTTTATTTTATATATACTTTGTAACGTTTCGGTTTATCAGAATATTCTAAAATTATTTTGATTATACTTCTTTTTATTAAGTTTAACAATTTTTTATATTTACAACATATCTTGAAATATATTTTTCAAAATAACAAACATTTTTTTTAATATTATTTATTTTGCGACCTGTCACAATAAAAAATTGTATGTTAGAAATGTGCAGCATACATTCATCTTTTTTGTTTTCTGTATGTGGTTACATAGATGTCAGATTTCAGTTGCAGATGACTTAAAGTTCGGGGTGCATTCAGGAGCATAGTGTAAACAAAAAGTAATATAAGTATAGTTGTGCAGGAAAATATTTTTATATATCTTAACTGATTTGATTTTATGATTTTTTATAATTATTTTTAATTTATGGTGGAGTTTATATTGTTTAGTTAGAATTATAATGTTGTTTGATGATGCCATGATATATATTTTATTTTTTTGTGTCCGTTTTAGCTTTATGGATATTTTTATTTAATTTTTTTTATTCCTTTATTTTTGTATGCTTTTCATATTTAAAATTTTTATAATCAAACGTATATTTTGTTTCAATATTCTGTTTAGGATTCAATTTGATTTTAATTACGTTAATTATGGCCATTTCATACTACATGTTTTGAATTTTTTGGATTCAAACACATTATACGCAGTCTTGAAAAGATACATTCTCTGCATAAATAATTCGATCAAGCCCCTGCTGTGTACTTGTTAGATGGATTTTTAA
Organism: Diaprepes abbreviatus; assembly: GCA_034092305.1. NCBI lineage: Eukaryota > Metazoa > Arthropoda > Insecta > Coleoptera > Curculionidae > Diaprepes > Diaprepes abbreviatus. Next base: position 1,539,730 of record JASJET010000116.1, read on the forward strand.
GGCGATATTCTCTTTTGACAAATTCAACATCACTTTACATAAAATACTTTATTAATTTCGAATATTCTATCTCACTACTATAAAACGCTTATTTAATACCAAGCAACATTATACGACACAGCCTACTGTGTAGTTCTTAGAAAAAGTTTTTCTATATGCAATTTTTAGCCCATATGTAACAAAAAAAAAATGGATGACGTATGTGGCTTTCACGGGTTCCTCCTCTAACACAGGATATGATGGAGAGAAGTTTGCATTTACTGTTCGTATTTTATTTTATTCATATACGGAGCTGCATATAGTTGTACGCTTGCTGAATGTAATTTTAGCACTACAACGGCATATTGTGGATATATCCACTGCTATTGCATCTCACACGGGGGAATCCGTGAAAGCCGCATAAACATATATACGCTATCTGGCGGGAGGTCGGCGAAGCCGCGTTCAGTATTTGCACGCTTCCTTCCGATCTGTCCTTTGCACATCCAGGTTCATGTCGGTACCCTGATGAGTCCAATAAAGACGAAACATGTACCTCTGCCGTATCACTGTGGAGGGAAGGGAAAGTTTTGATTTTCTTCTCGGTATGGTGGCACAGGTAGGCCATCATCTCGATGGTGGTGGACTAGGATAAGTTGCCTTCTATAGCAATTTATTCAAACTGTGCAACCTCTAACACAGAAAGGATATGATGGAATGACATTTGCAATTACTGTTCGCATTTTACTTCATATATATATATATATATATATATATATATATATATATATATATATATATATATATATATATATATATTATTTATTTTCTTGATTCTTGAACCGTAGATTATATCATTTTTCTTTATTTTGTCTTTTCTTGGGTTTAGGTTCTATATTTAATAAATACATAAAACGATTGATGTTTCGTCCTTTATCCAAGGCATTTTCAAAATTCCTTTCTCCTTGACATTTAGAAACAGAACAGCAAAATGTCAAGGAGAAAGGAATTTTGAAAATGCCTTGAATAAAGGGCGAAACGTCAATCGTTTTATGTATTTATTAAATATAGAACCTAAACCCAAGAAAAGACAAAATAAAGAAAAATGATATACAGGGTGATTCAAAAATCGATCACGAAACTTAAGGGGGTGATTCTACTTGACAAAATAAGGGTAGAGCTTCATATAATTTTTTTTCAAAATGTCATTCGTTTTCGAGTTACAAGCCGTCCAAGTTCAAGTTTTTATTTTTTGTTTTTTGAATTACTCGCTTACAGGAAAACCGATTTGACTAATATTTGAAAGATAGGCTAAGTCTTCTGCGCTTCATCATTTTAGTAACAATTCACATTGATTGTTTGCCGCTAGAGGGCACTTTACCTACATTGAAAATTGTTTTTTTGTCATAATTTTTTAGTGTTGACAGCTACAGTAGTTTTTGGCATAATTTCTGAAAGACTGATGCCAGGCCTTTAAAAAAGGTGCTCTTTATTTACATCGCTAAACCCAACGGTTTAGACGTAAATCACCCTTAAAAATTAAGTGGTAAATTTACTTTTCTCATTTCATTACCACCAGCTACCAGGTAAATAGCTATCAAAGTATACTAGAGCTGTCAGTTTAACATCAAATAAATTCGCTTTTTAAACTATTTAATTTATAATCTTAAAATAACTAATAATGGCTAATCACCAATATTCAAATATCGAACATTGTGATATCCATTTTTGTTATGGAAAAGCAAATGGTAATGCAGAGTTGGCAAGAAGATATTATATGGAGAGTTATCCGGAAAGAAATATCCCTCATGCTCAAACATTTTCCAGTGTGCACAGGAGGCTTGCGGAATGTGGTTCCTTTAAAAGTTATAATGGAAATAGGGGAAGACCTAGAACTGCTAGAAACGTGCAACAAGAAGAAAGAGTGCTTGAAATTATTGAAGATAATCCAGGTATTAGTACTAGAAAAATTGGGAATGAAGTGCGGCTCTGTCAGGCTAGTTCATGGAGGATACTAAGAGAAGAACAACTCTACCCGTTTCATTCAAAAAAGGTGCAGGCTCTTTATGACGATGATCGGCCGAGACGGTTGGAAATGTGCAATCAGATCCTAGCTAAGTATGAACACGATAATCGATTAATTGGCGTCATATTATTCACTGACGAAGCTGGTTTCACTCGTGATGGCATAACAAATCTACACAACATCCACACATATGCTTACGAGAACCCAAACAATGTGGTAGAAACGAAACATCAGCGTAGATTTTCACTAAATGTGAGGGGAGGGATAATAGGAGATTACCTTATTGGTCCTCATTTCTTTGATGGCCCATTAACTGGTGACGTATACTTAGATTTTATCCAAAATCGTCTCCCATTGTATCTGGAAGATGTGCCATTGGAAGTAAGGGCCAACATGTGGATCCTCCAAGACGGAACTCCGCCCCACTTTAGTATACGTGTCCGACAGTATTTGAATGCAACGTATCCTGAGCGATGGATAGGACGAAGTGGACCATTGGCATGGGCAGCGAGGTTACCAGACCTTAATCCTATGGATTTTTTCTTTTGGGGTCATTTGAAACAATTGGTGTACGATATTCCAGTAATCAACGTCGAGGATCTTCGCTTCAGGATAATCGAAAAGTGCCAAATTATTAAAGAAACACCAGAAATTTTTCATCGAGTTAGGCGACATTTTTTGAAGAGTGTTAGGAAATGTATGGAAGAAAATGGGGGACATTTTGAGAATCTTTTTTAGTTTGTTTAGTACTGTTTCATTAATTTTTATCAATTAAATGTATATCGCAATAATCCATAATATGAATATTTACTGATTAGCCATTATTAGTTATTTTAAGATTATAAATTAAATAGTTTAAAAAGCGAATTTATTTGATGTTAAACTGACAGCTCTAGTATACTTTGATAGCTATTTACCTGGTAGCTGGTGGTAATGAAATGAGAAAAGTAAATTTACCACTTAATTTTTAAGGGTGATTTACGTCTAAACCGTTGGGTTTAGCGATGTAAATAAAGAGCACCTTTTTTAAAGGCCTGGCATCAGTCTTTCAGAAATTATGCCAAAAACTACTGTAGCTGTCAACACTAAAAAATTATGACAAAAAAACAATTTTCAATGTAGGTAAAATGCCCTCTAGCGGCAAACAATCAATGTGAATTGTTACTAAAATGATGAAGCGCAGAAGACTTAGCCTATCTTTCAAATATTAGTCAAATCGGTTTTCCTGTAAGCGAGTAATTCAAAAAACAAAAAATAAAAACTTGAACTTGGACGGCTTGTAACTCGAAAACGAATGACATTTTGAAAAAAAATTATATGAAGCTCTACCCTTATTTTGTCAAGTAGAATCACCCCCTTAAGTTTCGTGATCGATTTTTGAATCACCCTGTATATATATATATATATATATATATATATATATATATATATATATTATATATATATATATATATATATATATATATATATACATTTATTTTATTTATATACGGAGCTGCATATAGTTATACGTTTGCTGAATGTGATTTCAGCACTACAACGGCATATTGTGGATATATCCACCGTTATATATATTTATATATAATTTTCTTTTTATTTTGTCTTTTCTTGGGTTTAGGTTTTTTATTTAACAAAAAATCGAAATCAATTTGATGTTTCGCCCTTTATTTAAGGTATCTTAAAAAATTTTTGCTTTTTTTTTATTTATTGATCCTCCTAAAAATATTTTTTATATAATTAAAAACATTCATACACAAACATATTTACAATTTTAGAAAACAAACAAACACTTTAAAATACTAGTAAAATTTCTAAAAAAGTATTAAATTTACCGGTACATACATTGACATTTTGCTTATTTATTAATAATGAAATGAAATTTTTGTATCGTCTATTTAGGTACTTAGGATACATAGAATATGAGTGTGTTTTATTTTTTATATTTTAAGAATGGACCAAAAAAAAAACGAAAGAAAGCATATATTTAATTTTATGTTTAAGAGGATATTCAATTTTTGACTTACTAACGGGATCGAATACTTAATATTTTTCTTTAAATTAGGCTGGTGTATATATTTTACGGACAAACCATTTTATTTTTTTACTATTTCACTGCATGATTTTGGATGGAATCGGTCTCGAGTAACAAGCACTACAATAAAATAATAATTTCAGCGCTGTAATTTTTACGTCATTTGTTAGATCGACGAGTTCTCTCATTATTTTGAGCATAGCACTAATGCCTTAATATAAATAATGTTTTCTTAATCTCAGTTCTCTGTCAGTGAAGTAAACTGAACTAAAAAAGGACTTGGTACGTTTTTAATACTAATTAAAATGTATTTTAGGTACATGTCCAGAAATCGACCCTCCAGAACAACCAGCTGTCTTGCTCGCTGATACAGAAAACTGTGGAGCTTATTATATCTGTAATGCTGGCACTCCCATTCAAATGTTTTGTTCTGTAACAACTTATTTTGATGTCGCTACCGGATACTGCGTAAAAGGAGCTACTGCTGCTAACTGTGGCGATAGACCTACTACTGCTGCATCCTTATAAATTAACAAGTTAAATAAAATGTAATATATTTAAAAATAAATTTCTTTCTCAAAGTAGGGTTATGGTTTTATTACTCTCTAACCTACAAAACAGTAGCTTATACAAATAATATTTTCAAGTGAACACCCTTTCACTATATTTGCACCATAAATGCAAAAGGTTTAACATCAATTTATTCATTCAATCCTTTCTTTAACCAAAAAGTATGATGACTAATTTTCTTTGTAACTACTACTATAGCTGTCTTAATCAATCTAAAGGATATCCATTCGCTGCACATAAATCAAATGAAGTATATTATCCAATATCTGGTAAATGAAATTAAAATACTAGTAAAAATAATATATTTTAAAAATAGTTTGCAAGACATTTATCATTGAAATAAAAAATATTATTGAAACACGAAAATTTGCATATGAGTTTGTCAAAAAAAATAATAATAAATATATCCCTGACGCGTGGAACTAGACTGTAATACTGTTTGATTAAGTTGTATAAATAGCTGTTTTTTCGTGTTTTATTCTTTTTTTTTTGTTTAATATTTAGAAAGCTATTTATACGTTTAATTTTCTAAATTGGGTTTTACATTTTGTTAATAGAATAGTCATTAAGAGTAGTTACGTTAGTAAATTTAATATTGTTATTCATTACTTATTTTAAGTATCTCATTATAAATAATTTCGTTTCTTATTTATTTTTGTTAATAGATTTAAGTGTTTTGAGAAACTTGTTTTGTTTAATTTAATTAAATACCTTTACGCGACTAACCTCGCGGCCGCGCCGTTTTGAAAGCCTCAAAGCAAGAGATATTACCTGGCCAGCAAGTTAGTAGCCTTGCCTGAGTCTTGAAGATCTGAGTTATATACAGTTTTGGTAAGCTTAGATAACCTGTAGTTGTTTAAAACTAAAGCTGCAAGAGAGAAAAAGAAAGTCCAGACTTCCAGTGTGCCAAAGTCTTTGTGACATTTCCTTATAGGTATTAGAATATCTATTAATAGGGGACAACACTTTGATTGTAAACAGAACGATCTTACGCTACCAAAATAAATCATTTGCAAAATGCTGTCACAGGGTCTTTTACATCCTACCATGTTTGCAGGTCATTCGAGGTCGATCGCCTTTGAGAATCCAGGTAGTCTTGTTGATTGAACTTGCCTACTGGCTTTTGGTGACAAAATTTTATCTCCGAAATATCTCTGCTTCAATCCGTTGAGTACTGGGCACTCTTTGAGTACATGGTCAACAGATTTGTCCTCCTTTAGGCATCATCTGCACATCAGATCATGTACGACACCAACTTTATGAACTTCCCCATTACAATTCGGAGCTCTTTCCTTCCTAAGTGATGAAGCTCCCTAGTAGGCCGTGCATTAGGTTCAGTTATATATTTCTAGGCCCACCTCATTCCACAACCTCTATTCCATTATTCAATAAATTTACTTTCCAACAACTATTTTAATTTCCTAAATTTGCCAGAAGGCCCGTTTCCTCATATCCTTTTATACCTAATTGACTCAAGACTCTCCCGAGTCTAATTTATATAGCTGTTCCTTGTTAGAGTATTCAGAACATCCTTACACTCAGATACCAGTCGCGAAGTTAGGACAGTAGACAGTGCCAGTTTCGTAGCCCTACTGTCTGAGCATATGATTTGAATCCAGGAATTCATGTAATCAATATATGGGGGAATTTCTTTCCTCACATTATAGAACTTAGAAGAGATTTCTTTTGGTATTATTAGGAGCTCAGGTAATAGAATTGCATTCAGACAGCTATTGCTGTACATAAATGAATTTAAGTTCAACAAAACAATTCTTAAACACTTTTTTGGTTTACAGTACCATTCATGAATAGGTCTCGGGTACTCATATAAAATTTTTTTGATTACCTCACCGTTGAGGTTTTGTACCTGTCTTATTTATGTCGAGTACGACAAATGTTTTATGTGCAAAAAACTTCGGTAGCTGGTCGTTTTTTTAAAGTAATGCAAACTTATGGATTTTATACGAGAAAAAAAGTAATGGTCGCAATGTAATTTGTTACTTTAGCGGGTAGTTTTTTTATACAAAAAGTGAAAAATAATTTGTGGGATAAATATATTTGGTATTTTTGGTGCGTCCGACAACTCCAACATAGCAAAGTTATGACGTCATAAAATTAATTATCTCACAGATGAAGGTTTGAAGAATAGGTTAATAAAAATGTTTGAAATCAAGAAGTACTTTTGTCCGACAAATTTATGGGGGGGGATGCCTGCTGTCGGACGCCCTAAAGTTAAGGGTTGCACGCAACCACTATATTGTACTTTTTGTAATGATGTTGACAACACATTAATTTCCCTGGCCGACAAAAATATGGGAGATTGTTGTAAAAAAGCTTACTCCCAAATAAATCCCCTCTATCTCCACAAGTTCATATTTCATAGTGTGTGTATGTGTGTGTACATTCGTAGAATAGAGATGTGGCCTTATACTACGCTGTATGGTGTTCGTATATGTGTGTAAAATCATACAAAAGAGAAGCTTCTGCCACGATCTCCTTGAATACATGTGATTGTTTGTTCGAGCTCCGAAAATACGTAGTTAGACATGTAACATTAGCTCTTGAGGCCGGTTATTAGTGCTACGATAATTTTTTGATATAGATTGTTTCTTGTATAGATTTTTGCAAGAGAGCAACCCTAATTTAGAAAAAATTAAATGCATCACTCGGTTAATTACTAAAATATTTATGTTACTATGTAGATTTTAATAATGATGAAGATGATTGGGAGCCCAGTATCTATTCAGAGAATGAAGACAAAGATAATTGGAGAATGGACCTAATTGATTCTGGAGAATCAGAATAATATCATTTATATTTATTTATATAATTTCGATTAGTTTGATACATTTGTACTATGAATATATTTTTATTTCATTTCACACACTTGCATTATGACTAAAACTATATAGCACATACGTATGTTGTAATTTGCTATCGATTCTTTTTAAGCACACTGGCGCATATTAACCCTCACCAAGATTTCGTTTTTTTTTGTCGGACTATCAATTTGACCTTATATTTTTTTCCGACAGTTACATTACTTATCAAGTAATAAGTTATTTTACATGTTCTTTCTTTTGTGTGACATCAATAAAGGGGCTACATGCAATCCTTAACTTTAGGGTGTTGGACAGCAGGTATTCCCCCCTAAATTTGTCGGACAAAAGTACTTTTCGATTTTAAACATTTGTATTAACCTATTCTTCAAAACCCCATCTGTGAGGTAATTAATTTTATGACGTCATAACTTTGCTACGTTGGAGTTGTCGGACTCACCAAAAAGACCATACATATTTATCCGACAAATTATTTTTCGTTTTTTGTATTAAAAAAAACCTACTAGTTAAAGTAACAAACTACATTGAGGTCATTACTTTTTTTCTCGCATGAAATCCATAAGTTTGCATTTAAAAAAAAAACGCCCCGCCACCGAGGTTTTTCGCACATAAAACATTTATCCGACTCGACATAAATAACACATTTATAAAACCTCAACAGTGAGGTAACCAAAAAAATTTTTATATGAAGGCCCGAGACCTAGAAGAGCTACAAAGTAGGATATATCCAGTTAATTATTCGTAACTTTTTTGAATTGGACTTCCCGCGGATATTCCACTTTTATTCGCAAATTTAAAATTTTTAAAATTGTTAAGTTTGGTGATTAAATTTTTTTATTAATAAATAAAACACTTGAATTTTCATATAGAGTTATCATGTAATTCACAATACATATTTAAAAAGATGATAATGTAATAATTTTTGGTATATAAGTAAGCTTTATCGCCATTTGTACTATCTTTGTAGCTCAGTTCTGTGTTAGTGTTTGAAGTCCATAGTAGGAATATTAAAATGGCACAAAAATTTTTGTTATGTATTCTGGTCCTTAGTTCTATTGCATGGCTTTCTTATGCTGAGCCAGATGGTAAGTCTACATATATATTTTTGTCTAGTCTATTTTTAGTTAACTATTGGACCTCGGTCCAGGTACTTATTCAAATCTCTGATTCAAACTTGAAAGTTATCGAGTATTTTTGACCTCATTTTTAATTTTGTTAAATGTATAAAAATATCATTTTTATGTTATTAAAATAATATTTCAAAATGAGTAAGTTACAGACTTATTGCAGTAAAACAGTTTAAGAATGGTAGATTTACTTATGTAAACTTTTTTAAAGTCTGAGACGTAGAAGTTAAAGAGGTAATTTTTAAATTGATTTTAGCTAGATTGGTATGTTTAATCAACTTCATCTCTATATCATTTTTATATGATTTATATAGCTATTTATCTGTCGAGGTATTTTCTATAAATTGTAAACTTGACGCCAATTTCAAACAGTATATAGGTATGTAAATCTACAACTATGAAAATTAATTGCAATACAAAAGATTCTTTTACGTATCTTAATATTTTTTGGTTTTATTTTTTGAACTTTTTCAAAAACATAACAGAACAAACTGAAAAAAATATTACCCAGAATAAACTCAGGTCTCCTATATATATTTTTGAAAGGGTTCAAAATCGATTTTCTCACATGCAAAAATCTGATATTGCTAAATTCAACAAAATTCTCATTCTCCAAACCTACAAACTCCAAACCTATAAACCTTTTACCCACAAACCCCAAACCCACAAGCTCTGGACCTACAGACCCCAAGCACACAAATCCCAAACTGACAGACCACAAACCATGAATCTACAAATCTCAAACTCACAAACTTCAAATCAAGAAACCACAAACCTAAATACTTGATTTTTGGGATTGAGGTTTGTAAGTTTAAGGTTTGTATGCTTAGGATTTGTCGGTTTGTGGTTTGTGTTTGCGGGTTTATATTTTGTGAGTTTGAGATTCTCGGTTATCTCGTTTTTGCTGATGTTCTGGAGGCAAATACTCAACGAACTCTTATTCAACGACCACAAGGACAGATAAAAGATAAGAGTTTGCTCTGATCAATTTTTTTCAGTTTTGGTTCTATGTAATTTATTCGATTTATTTCAGTTTCTATTAAGTTTTAAAATGGCTAGTCCTTCTAAAAATATTCCACAAATATTCAAAATATTTTTTGAAATAAATGAAAGTGAGAAGATATTTTGCTGAGATTGCCAATTACAATTTTATTCGTTGTTTCATCTTTCAATCCCTTTTCGGGAATAATAAGTTTGTTTGCGTTACAAAAACTGTTCTATTTATACATGAGGTTATAAATTCTCATAATTTAAATGTCTGGTGTGAAGAAAATCACCATGCCGTAATACAGACTAGGTACCAATAAATATCTATGAGTAACATTCTGACGGGAATCATTGGAAATTATTTGATGGGCCATCCGTTTTGAAAAAAAATATTGTTTTGTATACTTTATATACAATTTTTGCACTAAAATTCAAATAACTTTTTAAAACATGTATCTTTGCAAGTTAGAACTCAGATGTGATTTATACATGTTGCTTCTATACAATATTTTGACAATTTTGTTAGTCGTCATTTAACTTTGGGTAATCGTTGGTTGGTAGAGGCGGATCTGTTTTATGACCACCGAGATCTTTTGAACTAAATCCATAAGACTTACTTTTTGAGGGAACCTCAAAAGACCTGTTTGTTCAACACCAGTAAACATCAGGGGTTGTTTGAAAGAATAATTCAATGCTGCAATCTTATTTGCAATGATGCTGAAATGTTATTTCGAGTACAGATCCGCAATTGTATTTATCGTTTTACTTAATTTTTGGTCAATTTAGTAATTTAAGACATTTATCAAAAATTTTTGTTCTTCGTAAGTTACTCTTTAATCCGATAAATTTCGATTTGAAAATTTTTGGTCATATAGATACTTTTCGGTTGTAAATAATAATCTTATGCTTGTTAGTATATGTTACAGGTAAATCACTAGGTCCAAAAGTTTCTAATGAAAACTAGTTTTCGTTAAGTTATAGTAATTTAATTAGCTTAATTGATTACCGCTATTACTGTGTCTATTCATAATCCAGATTTTCTAGAAAGGGATTAATTTTTTCGAAATAACTGTAGAGTAACCTTTATTTAATCATCTACAGTAGTTAAAAATAAAGTTTTAGCTCTAAAAATTGACATCTGTCAAAATTCTAGGCGTAGAAGTCTAGTGGCTAGTCCGTTCTTGATTTTCATGGTGTCAAAAGCCCTTTTTTGATGAAATTATATACATATATTTTTGTGTTCTTTTTACCTTTTTTTATTTTACTTTACATACATTTTGTGTAACATTTGGATTAATAAGAATATTCCACAATTAATTTGATTATACTTTTTTAAATTAAGTTTATCTACAACATATTTTGCCAAGTTATTTTGAAAATAACATATTATTTATTTTACGACATGCCACAATAAAAAATTGTGTATCGTTAGATAGATATCAGATTTCAGTATTTTCGGGGGGATTCAGAAGCATAGTGCAAATTGAAAATAGTTTAAGTATATTTTTATATAACTGACAATTAGTTACTTTGATTTTATAATTTTTTTATAGATACTTTTAATTTATGGTGGAATTTATGTTGTTTAATTAGTAGGTTGTTTGAGGATACCATGATATATCTTGCAAAGTTGTTTTGTGCCCGTTGTAACTTTAATGATATTTTCATTTTTTTAAATTTCTAGAACCTCTCGTTCCTTGTATGCCTTTCATGTTTCAAAATTCTCGTATTTTTATAATCGAAAGCATATTTTGTTTCAATTTTGTGTTTAGGGTTTAATTTAACTTTAATTACGTTAATTATGGCCACTCCAAAGTTTTGAAACTTCGCTCGTGGATGCCATACAGTGAGCTTTGAAACTGGTGAATGAGATTTCACCGAAACGTCAGCTGCCTTGCAGTCCTGAGAGGGACTCAGCACATACACGGGATGCTTGAAAACCTTCGATTACATATATATACAGGGTGTCCAAGATAAGGATCCTAAGCATGGGGATCTCGGAAACAGTTGGAGATACGAGGTCGGTTAAATTAGAGAAAAGTTGCGCAATTTAGTGCTAAATTAAACGCAGTTAAAAAAATTTAAAAATTTCAAACACTTCCGGAGATTTCCGGAAAAAAACGAAATTTGGCAAAATCGTTTTTAATTTTTGCAGGCTTTATTTAAAGAGATATCCGAAAATAAAAGGTAGATTCTCATTGCCACTTTTTATTTTTTATAATTTGGTCTAAACAAAATTTAAATCCGACGTTTCGTTTCTGAGATACCATCATGAACTTTCATTTTTTATATGGAACAAAAAAAAGTATCCCATGTATTTGATAGCATTTTTTTATTACAAATTCAACGGTGTATCACACTTGCATATCAAGTGTGTAGTTCATTGGCTTTTATAAAACTGATATACCTTTCTCTCTCGCTCTCACGGAGCTCTTATGGAAAGTACTTGAACTACGTATTCGATATGCAAGGGTGATACACCGTTGAATTTGTAATAAAAAAAGCTATCAAATACATGGAATACTTTTTTTTGTTCCATATAAAAAATGAAAGTTCATGATGGTATCTCAGAAATGAAACGTCGGATTTAAATTTTGTTCAGCCCAAATTATAAAAAATAGAAAGTGGCAATGAGAATCTACCTTTTATTTTCTGATATCTCTTTAAATAAAGCCTGCAAAAATTAAAAACCATTTTGCCAAATTTCGTTTTTTTCCGGAAATCTCCGGAACTGTTTGAAATTTTTAATTTTTTTTAACTGCGTTTAATTTAGCACTAAATTGCGCAACTTTTCTCTAATTTAACCGACCTCGTATCTCCAACTGTTTCCGAGATCCCCATGCTTAGGATCCTTATCTTGGACACCCTGTATATATATATATATATATATATATATATATATATATATATATATGTATATATATATATATATATATATATATATATATATATATATATATATATATATATTTACGTACTCCAATAAAATGCTAAGAAAAGATACATAGTAAGGAAATTAATTTTTTTTGTGCGAGAATATGATGGCATGCATTTTTGAGAGTATTGATCCAGTAGATAAGCCTGCGTTTTCATTATAGCCAAAGTAATGTTTGCCTTGGATTCCGTTGAAATATTTCCGCCTAGCTCTTCTCACCTCTGATGATCGTCCATTAAAAAATAATGAAATCTTACTGGTTGTTTACGAGATATATTGTTTCATCTTATCTCCGTTTTGTTTGATGCGAAGCCAGAAACGTATTATTATTGTAATCTTATTTATATAATTATTATTTTTAAGTGAAAACACTCGTAAAAGGCAATGATTCATTTAATAGGATATTTTTATCCAAAAGCCAAATCTAATCTGTAAGTTTTATTTAAAAAATAGTATTAAGCGATTTATGGTAAAAAATAATTAAGACAAATTAGTTCTTATCCTGCCATTTTACAAATTTTTCACGTTGCGTAGTTTTTTTTTTAATATAGAAAAAGATCGAAACCTCAGCAGTGATAAAACATTCTTTTATTTTATATACGGTGTTCTAAGATGAAATATCATGATCGATTTCTTAGGAAATGGAATTTGCAAAATTTTGAAATTTGGCAGTTTACTAAAGTCGATGGTGGCTATTCAGCAAAAATATATTGAAGTTGTGCCTTTTTGCTTATTTTCAATGGAACACCCTATATATTATTTCATTTTTAGATTTTACTCAAATTTGTAGACATATTTAATATATAATGTCCTATAACTCTTTTTGATTTATTTTAAATTATATGTTAAAAATGGCGTTTGCAGACCTAAACCTATCAATTTGTCTTATATGAAAGTCTTTGTAATTTAATTACGCTTAATCTTTCGCTCATTTCATAAGGGGCCAATTGAGTGGCCGTCGGGGTCTCCAGATTTAAACTCTCTTGACTTCTTTTTGTGGGATTATCTTAAATGAAAGTTTTTTAAATTAAGCCAGTTGACATAGCGAACAAGAGTGGTTCGAATTTAAAAAGGGCATTTAGTAGTAGCTTTCACTTTGACCTTGAAGACAATACAAACGATAATTTAGAGGTTAAAATATTTTTTAACCTGAATTCCTAATTTTTATACCGGAAATATTTACAAGAAATTCTTCGTTTAATCTTGTAAATGGTAGAAGTCAAAATAAATCTGAAAGGCATTTGAAGTTCAAACTCTCTTTCACTGGTAGAGACATGAAAAAAGTATCCGAATGATGTTGGACTTTGGGAACGACATTGATTCTGACTTTGAGGTGAATTTTCATGATCATTGCGAGGTTAACATGTGATTTTTTGAATGATATCTCTCACCTTCCTCAGCGGAAGGGTTATCTTCTTATATAGCTGGAAAATTGGTGTTATATTCACCTTCCTCAGAATAAAAGGAAATGTGGTTCTAGGCTTAAGCGAGCCCTTGGAATCTGCCACCACTCTCAGTTTCTTAACACCCTCTTCATGTTCAGTTTATTATTTTCGTATTGGTTCGTTCCAGGGTATTTAATTTGCTAATTACTCTCACAAAAGGGCGTTCTCCTATCCACTATCTGGAGAAGCGCTCGATGCACCATCAAAATCCTGATATGAGTTTAAGTGTGTAGGAGTATATATATATATATATATATATATATATATATATATATATATATATATATATATATGTTATATCGTAGGTTTTCACCGATAGTAGAATGAATAGTTTGGTTATTCCGGGTTTTAATCCGTTCGTTCAAAAAATCGTTTTCACGACGTTTCGCCAAAATCTCATTTGGCATTTTCAAGTGCGGTTCGTCTCGTTACTCGCTGAGAACTGATGGTGGCATCTGATGAATTTCGAGTTTTGTTTAGCTGGCTCGCTTCCTGATTGGATGAGCGGCTTCGCAGGTTTTCTTTCTTGATTCCTTATTAATGTTTTCCATGTAGTTGGAACATTTATAGCATTGTCTCGTTTATTCAGCTGTCCCGCTTTTTCGATTTCTAGGGCCTCTCTTATGACGCGTACCTTGTAGTTCTGTTCTGGTGCTATTTCTTTTGTTTTTTCGAAGTCGATGGTATGTCCGGTTGTTTGGTGATGTTGAAATAGGGCTGAGGTTGTCTGTTTGTTTTTGAGGCTATTTTTATGTTGTTGGAATCTTGATGATATGCGCCTGTTTGTTTGTCCTATATAAGTTTGATGGCAATCTGCACATGGAATGCTGTAAACGCCATGATTTTCAAGGTTGTTCTTGTCTTTGGGATTTCCCAGGATGTTGGCTATTGTTTTTTGTGGTTTAAATATGGGCTGTATGGTGTGTTTTCTTAAGATTCTTCCGATTCTGTCTGTTATTCCTTTTATGTATGGTATTATGGCTTTGTTCCTTGTTTGATCTTGGTTTTTGGTCTCTCTTGTCTTTTTATGGCTTTCTTTATATCTGCTTTTGAGAAACCATTCTGTTCTAGAGCTGTTGAAATGTGTCTTATTTCGTCTTGTTTTGTGTCAAGTGCTGTTAGGCGGAGAGATCTTGATACTAGTGTGTTAACTACTGCCTGTTTTTGAGAGAAATGATGATGTGACGCGGCATTGAGATATCGGTCAGTATGCGTGGGTTTCCGATATACGCTAAAGCCCAGGGTGTTGTTGAGTTTCCTAATTAATAGCAGGTCCAGAAAAGGAAGTTTCTTTTCTTGTTCGATTTCTAGCGTGAATTGGATTCTGTGGTGGATATTGTCCAGGTATGTGAGGAAATCGTCCAGGTGTTCTTTTCCATATCCACCACAGAATCCAATTCACGCTAGAAATCGAACAAGAAAAGGACCTGCTATTAGTAGTTTTAAAATCTGAATAACTTCGTTGAAAATGATTTTCGCGTAAAACGGCAAAATTCATGTACACTTTTTTGGATTCTATAATGATAGATTTTACAGACAAGGCATTTTTTTTGGAAAAAATCTCACTGTATGATTTAAAATGGTATCGGTTTCCCTCTGCATTTTAGTACCCATGAAAACAATTGTAATGGAAGAAGCATGTAACAAAGAATCCTAGAAGAATTTCCTCTAAAAAATGTATTTTTGAAAAAATCGCGTGTGTTTTTGTTTTTGAAAAAAGACCACCATTTTGTTAATTTTTCAGTTTTTCTGAAAGTTTATGACTCATGTGATCTTATCCAAAGAGAAAACTGAATTACGTCGATTAGTCATAAAAATATACAATTTTGAATAGGAAATTACTTTCATTCTTCTTCACTGCAAAAGCTTCAAGCTCAACTTTAAAATCTCGGTAACTTCCTTGTACATGATTTTTTTTTGCAAATCGAAAAAATACGTGTACACATTTTTGGGTTCTAGAATAATATATTTCACGGAGAAAACATTTAATTTTTTCGACTGTTTTTACTGCATGATTTTGGATGAAATCGGTTACGAGTACAAACCACTACAATAAAACAATAATTTCGCTGTTGTTATCTTTACTTCATTTTTTAAATCGACGAGTTCTCTTATAACTTTGAGTACATCACTAGTGCTGTAATATAAATAATGTATTTATTTTTAATTTCATTTCTTTGTCAGTGAAGTAAACTGAATTACAAGAGAACTTAATACGTTTTTAATGTTAATTAAATTTTATTTTAGGTACATGCCCAGAAATCGACCCCCCAGAACAACCAGCTGTCTTGCTCGCTGATACAGAAAACTGTGGAGCTTACTATATTTGTAATGCTGGCACCCCCATTCAAATGTTTTGTCCTATAACAACTTATTTTGATGTCGCTACCGGATACTGCGTAAAAGGAGCTACTGCTGCTAACTGTGGCAATAGACCTACTACTGCTGTATATACATAAATTAATAAGTTAAATAAAATGTAATATATTTAAAAATAAATTTCTTTCTCAAAGTAGAGGTATGATTTTATTACTACCTAACTTACAAAACAGCAGCTTTTACAAAGAATATATTCAAGTGAACATTCTTTCACTATATTGGCACAATAAATGCAAAAGGTTTAATATCACTTAATTTATTCATTCAATCCTTTCTTTAATTAGAAAGTATGATGAGAACTAATTTTCTTTGTAACTACTATAGCTATTTTAATCAGTCTTAAGGATATTCATTCGCTGCACATGAGTCAAATGAAGTACCCAATATTTGGAAAATGAAATTAAAATAATAAAAAATAATATATTTTAAAAACAGTTTGCAAGATATTTAACATTAAAATAGAAAATATTATACAAACATGAAAATTTACATATTTGTCGAAAAAAAAATCTATCCCTGACTCGTGGGACAGAAAAGTGATTGCTGGTGAAGATTGGTTAGAAAATTTTCTTAAATGTCACCCAGCACTTTTAATATGAACTCCTTAAACGACGATTTTATCTCAAGCTACATCGTTCAACCAAACAACGTGCGTTTGTTCTTCGACAACTTAAAAACCGTTTCTTCTTCTTCTTTCTCAGCCTATTGACGTCCACTCCTGGACATAAGCCTCTCCGATGGTCCTCCACTGGGATCTGTCTCTCGCTTTCTAGAGCCAGTCTTTTCCAACAAACTGTCTTATACCATCTACCCATCCGCGTTGTGGCCTGTCACGATTTCGGTTCGTTTCTCGCGGTCGCCATTGCAGTAATTTACTCGTCGACCTACCGGGCTGTTGTCTAGCTATGTGCCCCGCTCATTGCCATTTTAGTCGTGATATGCGTTCAATGACGTCAACTACTTTGGTTCTTGATCTTATTACTTGATTTTGTATTTTATCCCGTAACGAGATTCCTAACATTTATCTCTCATGCTGTAAGTAACAACAGGCAAGACGCACGTGTTATACACTTTCCGTTTAAGGTTCATTGGTGTGGTTCTATCTCTTAATACATACTGCAACTTTCCAAAGGCAACCCATGTCAGCCCTATTCTCTTTGTTATTTCCGCCGCTTGATTTTCTTTGCTCAGTTTCATGACGTGGCCTAAATAGATGTACTCTTGGACCGTTTATCTACGTTTAAATCTAAGTACTGGCGGTAATTGGAAAGTACATGAAACAGAACTGACAACAGTACATGTTCCCAATAGAGTTGTAGCTCGCCGAGGAATCAAAAACCTGGGAAAAATGACTTCTGCTGAACGAGGTACATTGGTAACAGTCGCAGTTGCAATCTCAGCTCTTGGCAACATTAGGGAGTCACCCAAGAAAGACTATTACAATTTATGACATAACTGAGTTGATGGAAACATCACTGCCATTGGTAACTACGATTGATAATATACAATCTGGATTTCAAGTTGCTGAGATATCACCACTCAACGAAAATATATTTCCTGACTCGGAGTTTAGCGAATCTTATGTGACTGATAGACCAACATTGAATTTACCTACTATTGTACTACCATCAGCATCGGTTACTGATGGTGCTGCTTTATTAACTTCTCAAGCAGGACCTACGAATGACCTATGGAATGCATTTGATCCATATATTTCAGGTCTGCAGAATGATTCTCTTGCCTTTTTAATAACTGACGAAAATGTCATATAAATTTTGACTTCAGGCACTTCTTGCGAGTTGCCTTCTATTTGAAATGCATTTTCAAGAACTAGTGCAGATCAAGGATTAAAAACTCTTGAAAAAAATCCAGTGACTCAAGTAAGAAGTATGAATATGCCCAGTACTTCATTTTCTTTGCCTGAAGAGATTAGGCAATTTCTAAAAGCTGGACGACGTTAGGGAAACAAAAAAAAAATATCCGAAAACCAAAAAACACTGCCTCAACTTGATAATCTCGCTAACTTTCTTGGAAATTATTTTTTTTGCAAAACAGCAAAATAAGTGTACACTTTTTGAATTCTAGAATAATATATTTCAGGGAGAAAGCATTTTATTTTTTTTTGACTGTTTACACTGCATGATTTTGAATGGTATCTATCTTGAAAATCTTTGCACCAAAACTGAAAAATTGGAGACGGGAATTATAAATAATTTAGAAAAGAAAATTAATAACCGACAGCACAAAACAACAAACCATTTCGAAGAATACAAAATGGTGAGAAACAGAATCAACAGTCAAATAGCTCAACTGAAGAAAGAATACTGGAAAAAGTATTCAAAAGACATGGAACACGACCTATATGGCGGACAAAAGAAAATATGGAACATGCTGAGGAACAGAAAAAACCAATCAATGAATACGTTCAACTAAGTCCAATCGACAGCCAACAATGGGTCAGTCATTTTAAGGACTTACTCCAGGCACCAGCTACAGAAAACAACGTAGATGGAAACCAACAAGAAAGCGCAGAACTAACAGATGTTAACATCAGTGAAGCAGAGATGCACCTGACAATTAAGAAATTAAAAAACAGAAAATCACCTGGTACCGATCAAATTACGAATGAGATGCTAAAGTACGGAGGCACCAGCCTTGTCACAGAGCTCGCTGTTCTATTTCAAAAAATATTCCGCACAACGTCAGTACCCAACTAATGGCGGAAAAGCATCACAATTTCGATCCACAAAAGAGGATCAAAAAAACAACCCGAAAACTACAGGGGAATCAGCCTACTGAACAGTTCAGCCAAATTATTAACCAAAATACTGTCACAACGGGTCGTAGACAAGTTAGGGGCGTGCGAAGAACAGCAGGGCTTCCGGAATAACCGCACTATTATCGACGGTATATTTATTATCAGACAGCAGGTTGAAAAATCTATCGAATACGATAAACCGCTGTTCATTTGTTTTGTGGACTTTACACAAGCGTTCGACCGAGTCAAACTGGAACTCATAATAGAACTACTGTGAAAAAAATAAGTAGACGAAGCAATCATACGCACAATATACGAACTGAATTCCAAAAACACCATGGAATTAAAACAAATAACACTCTAACAGAGGAAATTCCACTATCCATAGGAATAAGACAGGGTGATAGCCTAAGTCCAACACTTTTCAATGTAATCATGGACGAAATCATTGATGAGGTAAAAAGCACAAATATTGGGTACCCAATGGGACACAACACCGTTCAGATTATATGCTTTGCAGACGATGTTGCCTTGACAGCAGATAGCGAGGATAACTTACAAAGAATGCTTTTCCATCTCAATCGAACGGCCAAACAGTATAATATGAAAACATCAGTGACGAAAACCTAAGCAATGGTAATAGCAAAAGAACCGGTAAGATGCAAACTAATGGTTGATGACAAACTTATCGAACAGGTTGGGAAGTTTAAATACCTGGGAGTACATATAACAAGTAACAGGGCAGTAACGGAAGAAGTACGCACACAAGCCAACAAAGCGGCCATGATATCAGGCCAACTAAGGGACATAATCTGGAACAATAAACATATGACGGTTGAGAGCAAAGCAAGAATTTACAAGGTCTGTGTAAGACCGATACTGACCTGCGGCGCAGAAACAAGAAATGAAACAACAAAGACAAAACAAATTATGAGAACCACAGAAATGAAAACGCTAAGAATGATCACGGGAACAAGTTTAAGAGATAGAATAAGAAACGCAAAAATACGCGAGGACAGCGGAGTGGGGGATGTTGTGAAGTGGGTTCGAAACCGTCGTGGGCAGTGGAGAGATCACGTGGAACGAATGGACGATGACAGACTAGCAAAAACCGTGATGAGAGAGAAACCAAATACCAAACGGCCGCCTGGACGGCCCCCCAAAAGATGGAGAGACAGCTAGATTTCGACCTCAAACGAGGATCGATGAGGCATTGTATAGATAACAGAACTTGGTTCTACCTAGAAGAAGAAGAAGAAGAAATTAATAACCAAATTCAAACCTTTGAATCTGAAATGTTATGGTTTTCCTCTGAACAGGAAGCTCCATTAATACGAGACCCATTTCATGTAGCTTTGGATGTGTAGTCAACGATTCCGATGAAGCGCAAGATCTACTTCTGGATCTGCGAAACCAATTTTCAGCGCGCGATAAATTTCAAGAAAAATCGTTACCTCAATTTTGATGTGCTACACGTCATTCGTTACCTAAAGCTCCGATGTTTTTTTTTCGAATATAATACCCTTGTGAAAGTGAATTTTCAACCCTTTTGCAGGTCAAGACAAAGGTCAGGAATAAGTTGAATAATCAAGACGACATGAGATTGACCTTGATAAAATTTAAAATAATCCTGATTTTAAGATGTAGAACTGAAAAACATGAAAATGGCAACGGAAGTATTACTTGTAACTTACTTATTCAAATTAGTTGCCTAAGAGTTATATACTAACTTGTATATTGAATTGGATAACATGGGATTAGCCTTGACAAAATTTAAATTAATCCTGATTTTAAGATGTAGAACTGAAAAACATGAAAATGGCAACGGAAGTATTATTTGTAACTTACTGATTCAAATCAATTGCTTAAGAGTTATATACAAACTTGAATATTGAATTGCGATATCGATTATGTCAACAATAAGTTCTTACATGATTATAACACATTTCCTTGGTTTAATAGGTCCGCAAGGGTTTAGTTTTTCATTCTAATCCATAAGAAGATAATAATACCTATTTCTGTAATAAATAATTCGAAATCTACCTAGGTTATGTACACGTGAAGAAGCTTTAGACAAGGCACTTTGATCAAAATTTGTAATGGCTCAGCCATAAGATATTGCAGTAATATAAAATACACACAATGATACCATTTGTTTCTACCTTTTATAATCTATTGAAGTGCTTATGTACATCGATGTGCATTGTGGTACTACGCACCATTTATAAAGCGTATTATAACGACAAACAAATAAAACTTTCATGAAATCAAACAAGCAACCTTTTAGGGCTGCTTTGATTCCTGTGATATGACTTCATTTCAGAAAAGCAAGACACTATAAGTTTAGTACATATACACTTTGTAAGTTGTTAACGAAGTACATCTCGTATGATTGTCTGGATAATCGAATAGTTTTAAAATCACTCATAGAATATAATGACAATAGTCTTTTTTATAATGTTTCAAAAGCTTAGATTGTAATGTGAGTAATGTCTTAATTGGTACCGATCAAAATGAAAATAATTTATTAAATAAATCAGAGGTAATAAGTGAAATAATAAATGAAATAGTTTCAAACGTTGTAAATACTTCAAGCGGTAAGGAAAACTACTTGGCTTCGCAAATTCCTTCAGACAGTGGGGTAATCTCAAATTTTTTGTATCCGCGACTATCCCAGCTAGATCTGCTGGAGTAAAATCCACTGGTGCAAATTTGGGCATTGCTCGTAAAGCCTCTGCTTATAATGTCAAGGTCAGCCATGTGAATGTTCGGAGTATTCTCAACAAACTTGACGAAATTATTGTGTTTATTGATACTGAGGATATTGATGTGTTGTATGTGACTGAGCACTAGTTGGCGAACGATGACGTAATTCAGGTGAATATTCCTCATTTCTCATTGATATCCCGCTTCTCTCGGACTGACCATCAGCATGGTGGGTGTGCAATTTTTGCTAAGAATGCCACCCTGGGAAATCTAAAACCCATAAAATGGCTAAATGACTTATCTGTGGAATGCTGCGTGGAGATGTGTGGTTTGTTGATTTCTGACCAACTGTCTGTCCTTTGTGTATACAGACCACCAGAGGGTGATGTCGAGTTGTTCTCTGATGTTTTCTCTAAGGCCATGGAGTTACTGTTAGGATATTCACAGTATGTGATTGTCTCTGGTGATTTAAATATAGACTATTCTGATGATACAAGCAAAAAAGCAATTCTATGTGATATTCTTAATTCTTTTAATCTGGAAATAACTACATACTTGCCTACTAGAATTGCATTAAATCGATTTGGTAATCTGTGTGGGAGTGTCATTGATTATGTTTGCACCAACCTGCCAAGGTCTAATTATAGCTGCAAGTTAATAATTCCTCACTTGGCAGACCACTTTGCTCATATAATTAGCGTTTCTTATGATCTTAATATAACCACCAATCATCGCACAGCGCAAGATAAGGTGGGCAGAAATTTAAGCCCGGCTAACTTATCACACTTTTCAGATCTTTTAGAGCGGGTTGATTGGTCTTTTCTATTGGAACTTCCAAGCGCGGATGTTGCCTGGTCGGAGTTTTCATCTACTGTGGGCCATTACTTGGATTTGAGTTGTCCGTTGGGAGTGAGACGAAGTTACAAAAAATCGATGACAAAAACTAATGCGTGGTATGGTCCTTTTTTGGCAAGACAGAGAACGGAACTGAATAATCTTTATTTCTTAAAAAGATATATAGCCAGTACCGAACATAGGATGCTTTATCGCAACAAAAAAAAAAGATTATAGGCGGAGTATACAAAACGCAAAAAAAACTTATTATAGAGACAAAATAAATAATGCAACCAACAAAACAAAAGAAATATGGAATTGTATTAACCAAAATCTTAATAGACAGAAAAGGGTAACAAACCATAACATCGTTTTGCGCTTCAGCAATGGTGAAAGCGATGACCCTCAAGAGGTTTCTAACTACTTCGCTGAATATTTCAGCTCTGTTACCAAGTTGAAGTTGTTTGAGGCCTGTGGTCGAAACATGTCTTTACCAGCAACAACTATAGAATCAATTCCTCAAACAATAGTAGTTTTTGCGGTGGTTCAGGGAAGGATAGTATCGATTATTAACTCGTTAAAGAACAAACGCTCCTCAGGTTCCGATAGTATAAATCTTCAAATTTTAAAATTAATTTCAGAATCTGTCGCACTTCCCTTGACATATTTAATAAACAGATCACTCTCAGAGGGCATTTTCCCTCAAAAACTAAAGCAGGCGGCAGTTACGCCAATATATAAAAAGGATGATCCTCACAACCCGGCCAATTATAGGCAAATATCTGTACTGAGTGTATTTTCTAAAGTTATTGAAAAAATAATATACGAAAATTTAATAAATTTTTTTAACCAGAATTCAATTATTACTCCTTGCCAACATGGTTTCAGACAGAACAAATCCATCGAGACAGCATGCTGTGATTTACTTAATTTTGTATATGCAGAGCTCGACAGGGGCAAGTATGTGATGTGTCTAATGTTTGACTTAACAAGTGCGTTTGATACTGTGAGTAGAGAGTTCTTATTGAGAAAGCTCTTTGCTTCGGGTATAAGAGGAAATATCCTAAAACTCATCAACTCGTATATGTCTGATAGGAGTATATTTGTTCGATACCAAAAAAGTAAATCAGATTGCAAAAAAGTCGCCTTGGGTGTGCCGCAGGGGTCAGTTTTGGGGCCGCTCTTGTCTATGATTTATGTTAACGACCTACCTAGATTCATCAGTAGGGGAAAGTTGGTTATGTTTGCTGATGATACCACAATAGCTATATCTGCGGATGCCCCAGAGGAGCTGTTGCGTACAGCGGGAGGGGTATGTGAGGAGCTGGAGATTTGGTGTCAGCGTAATCAGTTAATACTTAACCCAACAAAGACTGTATATATAAATTTCAATATTAAAAAACCATTGCTGGTAGAGGATAAAGAAACATATAATATTGAAACCTCAGGTTATACTAAATTTTTAGGCACGTGGCTTCATGAGTCGCTGCATTTCTTTTCCCATATCAAACATGTTTGTAAAAAATTGAATTCTGCCTTCTTTGCTATTTTGCAGATGAGGTCATCTCTAGACCGGGCTGGATTGCTGACTGTGTATTATTCTTTGGCATACAGTCATCTGTCAAGCAATGTCATGTCTTGGGGAAGAGGATGTGAGGTGAATAGAGTGTTTCTGGCTCAGAAAAGAATACTGAGGTTGATATTTGGTCTTAAGCCGACGGATTCGTGTAGACCCATTTTTAAGGAAAACTGCATTTTGACTTTTTACTCAATTTATATTCTAAAATGCGTTTTATATGTAAAACAACATTACTTAGAGTTTAAAACTCTTGGCCAGGGTCACAGATATGATACACGAAATAGTGACATTCTTAGCATACCTAAATATAGAACGGCATTCTTTGAGAAATTCCCAGTTTATAATTTCATTATTCTGTTTAACAAATTGCCTGTAAAATTAAAAAACATACCAAACATTAATAAATTCAAAACAGAAATAAAAAAATTTCTTGTTCAGGGGTCATTTTATTCTTTAAACGAATACTTAGGCCTGCAGGATGTACTGACTCTTTTACTGTGTACTGAGTGATTATGTCGTTGCGTCCTTCGCTGACCAGTGCTACAGATTGTGTTCTTATCGTTTTATTTTTTCTTTCCCGTTAGTGTTTTAGGATTTTAATCTGTGGTTTTTATTATTAAATATTAGATTAAGTTATTTTACATTTTTTATATTATAACAAGTATCTAATGATACTAACTAATATAACTGTTTCTTGTTTTTTCTAGCATTAAGGTATGCTATGTATATATTTTTTATTTAATTGTATATTGTAGACGAAACCAATGCTGAAGTATCAGTTTTATGGCTAATAAATTATTTCATTTCATATCATACGTGTCACGTGACTAGCGCCATTACTTAAACTATTTAATCAATTTTTACGGAAAATACAACAGATGTCGAGGAAATATTTAAGTCGTTTACATCAAATGTAACAAAAAATAATACGAAATAATTTTCCAACTGTAGTCAAATACTCTATTCAGTCACTATAGTAAGTTCGTTTGGAAAATGGAATAATAAAGTTTTTCAAATTTTTAATGCACTTTATTTATTTATTTCGTTCTCTGTATAGTTTTAAGAGGTACATGTTCTGAAAACTGAGTGTAATAATATTGCTCATTATTAGTTAAAGCAAGACCTTGTTGATTATTGACGTTTTTCCCTGATTCAGTATCTTTCAATATTGGATCGGCTATATCCTCTGAAGCTTCTCCAACTCGCTCGTTAGCTTCAGCTTTGCGTTGAGCAGCCCTTAATCTCGCTTGCATGATCAAAACCTGAGGATTCATCATATCATTTTGTTCCTGGATGCAATTTTGTAGAATGTGTAGAAAGAATAGAAATGCCAGTAAAGTTAGAGCTGTTAGAGCAATACTTCTTTTTCCTCCGCCCTTTTTGTAATTGGAACCACTGAAAAGTAAATATATCTTGGTAATTTGTAAGTAAAATTAAGAACAAGGTGTTTGTATATTCAGAACACAACAAATACAATTTTTTTGTTGATATTTTTAAAATTTCTTTTTTTTTATTTACCTATAATGAGCATATTCGCCTCCATCAGGAGATGGATGATAATAATGGATTCTATCCGTAAATGTCGCTGCATTTGGGACACTTCCCATAAGATCAGGTTGATGATTTTTTAGCAGTGGACTGCCATTTCCCACTAAAGAATTTACATCCATTGCTATGGTAGATAATGTAGACATCTAAGACGAAAAATTTAATTATCTAAAATATATCAGGATTAGAAATTAGGATGGTTATTCTAAAAATTGTATATATTATAAATCTTTCTTAATTTAGATTCTTAATTCAGCAACTAAGTTCTAAAATCCCTCGGGTCGTATAATTCAGAAGCGATTTTGTCATCAACTGATCTAAAAATTGAAGTATAAACACCTGAGCTATAATTTGAATGAAGATTAGTTCGATAAAAAGTTTATGAATAATTACCTAAATTTTAAAGTAGCTCTCTTTTTTGTTTTAAATTTAAGTGATAGGTGAGTGGAACATCGTCAATAGGCGTTTAGAAATAGCCGTATGTGATCATGAAGTTCTAGTCCGTAGAATAACTGGTTTTACATTTTTGAGGTAGCTGAACATGAATATGAAGTTAGTTTTTCCTTGAAAATGGGGAAACATTATGTAAAAAAAAGATAAGGGAGAAGAAGGCACCTCGGCATATTTTTCGTATTATGACTCATAAGAAGTTCATTATAAAGAGAAACTGAAACAAAATACTTTTCATAGCTTTCTTAATATTTGAGTCACTTTAAAAATTCATACCTTTTTATTTATTAGGCGTAAAGAGCTGAAATTTCCCAGAAGACTTCCTTAATTATATTTTAATAATCAATATTTGTTTACTCGAAATTCAAAACTTCGCTTCTCAACTTCTGCTTATGAAATTTGACCGGTTTTCATTTTTCCTTTATTTTATCTATTCTTGGGTTTAGGTTCTATATTTAACAAAAAATGAAAAACAATTGACGTTTCGCCCTTTATTTAAGGTATTTTCAAAATTTTCTCTTCCTTGACATTTTGTTACTCTATTACTAATTGTAATAATATAAAATTTTAGCATTTTTTGTTAAATATAGAACCCAAACCCAAGAAAAGACAAAATAAAGGAAAAATGGTATAATCTATGGTTCAAGAATCAAGAAAATAACGTAACCTGAGTAAATATGTAAATGGTCGTTCTGTGATGTCGCACGATGACAGTGACTGATTTACTTTTACACACATTTTGTATAAGTTGTCTTTTGAGAAGATGCGTCCAAAACATATAATGATATGAGCGGTTGATTGTAGATAATAGAAATTCGACGCGCTCCACGATTTCATTTTAGTCTGATCAATGCTCTAGATTGAAGAAGAGAGTGCTGTGTGATATCCGGTATCTATCTAATTATTTTTTAGCTTTTATTACATTATCTACATCATTATTATATTTCTTTAGAATAAAACACTTCGCGTTCGCTCGTAACGCCATACAGTGAGCTTTGAAAATGGTGAATGAGATTTCACCGAAACGTCAGCTGTCTTACAGTCCTGAGAGGGACTTAGCACATACACGGGATGCCCGAAAACCTTCGATATATATATATATATATATATATATATATATATATATATATATATATATATATATATATATAATTTTGGAAAGAGTTTATCGGGTTGCGGTCTGTAGGATAAGAATAATTAACTCATTTTTCTTTTAATACTCAATATTTCGACATTTATTTTATGCCTTCTTCAGGAGTAAAAACTAAAAATCAAACACACAACAGGTAGTTCACAAACAGTTAAACAAAACTAATATGTAATTAAAGTACTTACAAATTAGAGTTTCCTTCTAAGAAATCAACCCTAAAACACACTCAACATCGTACGAAGTGTAAAACATCAATAAAACATTTAGGTTTGTATATTTATACAGTGATACATCATTATTATTAACGAGACGAAAAAGGGTTCTTTCTGATAACAAAAAATTTTTTCTTTTAAGGTAGTATATACAGTTTAGATTAAATTTAAAATATTACAGTAGATGTTGCTAAGTTGGTTAGTATCAGATTTATAATTTATGGTGTTGTTTGTTTGTTTAATATGATACATTTCCAGGAATAGACGACTTTTATAATTGTTTTGATGTTCTAAAATTTTTATGTTGTTATAATCAAAGTGATGACCTGTATTCAAATAGTGTCCAACTACAGCACACGTGTTTTTTCCCAATCGGCAATCGCTTTTGTGTTGGGTAACCCGCTGTTTGAGCCACTGTCCAGTTTGACCCACGTAACAACCCTGGCAACCCAAACATGACATCTTATAAATTACATTATTGTTCATTAACAGCGGTGTTCTGTCTTTAACTTTAGAGAATAAGTTACCGGTTGTAATTAGCTATTCTAATCTCAGGAAAACTTTTAAATAATGACGTAATGGATTGTGTAAGTTTGTCAAAGTATGGTAACTTTTTATATTTATATTGTATTGGCGAATCTTCAATTGGGCCCTGGTATATATTGGAGTTCTATATGAGTTTGTTGAGGATGTGTCTGGGATAACCATTATTTAAGAAGATGTTAAAAAGCTTTCTCAAATTATCCTTTATAAAAGTTTCATCGCTAATATGAACAATCCTGTTTTTCATGGCGATAACGGTGTTAAATTTTTGAGTTTTTGGATGATTTGAGAAATAATTCAAAAATCTACCGGATGCAGTCGGTTTCATATACCAATCAAGAATTAACTTATTGCCCGACGTTCGAATTACTTTTGTGTCTAAAAATGGGACACTGTTTTCTTTTTCCAATTCTATGGTAAATTGAAGTCTGTCATGAAATGAGTTAAATGTATTTAAAAGAGTATGAATCTTGTCGGATAATTTGAGAAAGCTTTTTAACATCTTCTTAAATAATGGTTATCCCAGACACATCCTCAACAAACTCATATACAACTCCAATATATACCACGGCCCAATTGAAGATTCGCCAATACAATATAAATATAAAAAGTTACCATACTTTGACAAACTTACACAATCCATTACGTCACTGTTTAAAAGTTTTCCTGAGATTAGAATAGCTAATTACAACATAATAAAAACTGGTAACTTATTCTCTAAAGTTAAAGACAGAACACCGCTGTTAATGAACAATAATGTAATTTATAAGATGTCATGTTTGGGTTGCCAGGGTTGTTACGTGGGTCAAACTGGACAGTGGCTCAAACAGCGGGTTACCCAACACAAAAGCGATTGCCGATTGGGAAAAAACACGTGTGCTGTAGTTGGACACTATTTGAATACAGGTCATCACTTTGATTATAACAACATAAGAATTTTAGAACATCAAAACAATTATAAAAGTCGTCTATTCCTGGAAATGTATCATATTAAAAAAACAAAAAACACCATAAATTATAAATCTGATACTAACCAACTTAGCAACATCTACTGTAATATTTTAAATTTAATCTAAACTGTATATACTACCTTAAAAGAAAAAAATTTTTGTTATCAGAAAGAACCCTTTTTCGTCTCGTTAATAATAATGATGTATCACTGTATAAATATACAAACCTAAATGTTTTATTGATGTTTTACACTTCGTACGATGTTGAGTGTGTTTTAGGGTTGATTTCTTAGAAGGAAACTCTAATTTGTAAGTACTTTAATTACATATTAGTTTTGTTTAACTGTTTGTGAACTACCTGTTGTGTGTTTGATTTTTAGTTTTTACTCCTGAAGAAGGCATAAAATAAATGTCGAAATATTGAGTATTAAAAGAAAAATGAATTAATTATTCTTATCGTACAGACCGCAACCCGATAAACTCCTTCCAAAATTATTAAGGTACGGTCGATAACAAAAAAGAAAAACAATATATATATATATATATATATATATATATATATATAAATTTTGTTTTTATTTTGTCTTTTCTGGGGTTTAATTTTTTTAACTAAAAAAAAATCAAAAAGAATTTGACGTTTCGCCCTTTATTTAACGCTTTAACAGCGTTAAACAAACATACATACAGGATGAAAAAAATACCTTCGATTATAACAGTACTGTAATCGAAAACAAAGATATGAATTATCAAAAATTGCAGATAAAGGAAATTAAAAAAGATAAAAAGATTGTTAACGACAGAACAGATATAGGAAATTTGAGCCACATTTACACCAGCCTAATTTAAAGAAAAATATTAAATATTCGATCCTGTTAATAAACGTCAAAATTGAATATCCTCTTAAACATAAAATTAAATGTATGCGTTCTTTCGGTTTTTTTGGTCCATTCTTAAAATATAAAAAATAAAACATACTTGCATTCATACATACATACATACATATATATATATATATATATATATATATATATATATATATATATATATTAATATTCCGAACTAGGATTATTGGGAAGCAGTCTATTCAAATTTGTAGGCCTTGATAAAGAAAATACCCTTTTTGGATGCTGTCAAGCTTTCGAGAATTTATTTTTCTCTTCCTCAGGACATCTCTGTAAGATTAATTATAAAATTAGAATATTAAACCTAACCGATAATTATTAAGAAACTCATCAATGTGGTTTGAATATAAAACAAGTAGATATGTGAAAAACAGGGGAAATATCCACCATTAAAACTTTTTAGTTATATTTAAAGGCATAATATGATAGGATTGTTAGTATTTAATTAAATTTTTGTTAGTATTTGTTTGATATTTTTTACATGATATTAGAGCAAATATTGCAAACAATTTATTTTCTGGAGATGGACTGTCCAAGAGGCTCAAGTACTTTTCTTTGTCCGATTTTAAATACAGTTATATATAAATGGCACTGAGATCCTCAGTGTTACTTTTTTTATTCACAGCGTTGCCATCTTGATTAATATTTACCATTTGAAGGAAGAATCTTTTATGATATGCAGGAACTCTTTCCAGAATCCCAGTGCCATCCCACTTAATGATTTAGTCATGATGAAAATTATGTTCAGCCACAGCACAAGAGGGAAAACCTCTATTAATATCACTGTGATGGGAAGTGAGTCCGCCTTTAAGGCTTCTGGAAGTCTGGCCTATGTAAACTAATTGACAGTTGGAATAAGGAATTTTACACGCGATACAGGATGTCTAATTCAGCTGTAAAAGTGTTTTAAGTTTAGAGTAAATTTTAGAGAGAATTAATTCTTGTCTTCTAGCTATTTTAATGTCTGCATATTTAAAAATATTCATCAATTTGTCTGTGAGACTTTCTATGTGAAGTAATATATGAACTTTACTGTTATATTTGAAATAGTGTTGGCTAAACTTAAAGATTGAGTATTCACAAAAAAAAGTTGAGAAGGAATTTGAAAATTGTTTTCAGGAATATTATATTTGGTATTACAAAGAAATTTTTTAATAATATTACCTGGGTAAGAATTCTCCAAAATGCAGATGTGTAAGTTTGACATCTCTATTTTTCATAAGTGATTAACAGGTTGTACAACGAAGAAATCAAGAAATTGACGGATTTTGTATTTCAGTGTATATTTGAAATTATTACAATCAGCCAAGCGCTTTCGGTCTCTCTATCGGGCCATCCTCAGGGCTCAGACCCTAGAAACAAGAGAATATGGTTAGCAAATAAATTTACTCAGTACTCACCAACCACACTCACTTGTCAAAGGGCACACCTCAACCCTGCCAGTTTGAGAAAAGTCGCGAGCGTAGCCTCCACACAGAACAAGATGTAGACAATTAAAAAACCTCTAGAAACATTTAAAATCAAAACTAAAACTAGAACATTCAATACACTGTGCACATTGACATTAAAACAATAAAACTTTTTTAATAACAACCCAAAAGAGTGAGGTTATGCCACACACAGTCATAGCATAATACAGCAATAAAACTTTCCAAAAATTAAAACTACATACAAGTATGTGAAAGCCCGAGTGGAGATTTTCTGTATGAGTTTTTCATTTTTGAATTTCCTGTCAATTGTATTTAAAATCAATAATTCATTGACAATGACAAAAAGAGCAAAAAAGGGGAAAAAAGGGCAGAAAGAAAGGGTATTAAAAATTTATTAATCTATAGCGTTACTGTTATCGGCCATTCTGTGATCTATTTCGAACACTTGGGTTCAGTGGCGTGAAATAATTTCCATTTTTGTAAAAAAGCAACAAATTACACGAACATAGGCGTAGTTTGTTGTTAATTTGTTGCTTTTTTACAAAAATGGAAATTATTTCACGCCACTGAATCCAAGTGTTCGAAATAGATCACAGAATGGCCGATAACAGTAACGCTACAGATTAATAAACTTTTAATACCCTTTCTTTCTGCCCTTTTTTCCCCTTTTTTGCTCTTTTTGCTCATTGTCAATGAATTATTGATTTTAAATACAATTGACAGGAAATTCAAAAATGAAAAACTCATACAGAAAATCTCTACTCGGGCTTTCACATACTTGTATGTAGTTTTAATTTTTGGAAAGTTTTATTGCTGTATTATGCTATGACTGTGTGTGGCATAACCTCACCCTTTTGGGTTGTTATTAAAAAAGTTTTATTGTTTTAATGTCAATGTGCACAGTGTATTGAATGTTCTAGTTTTAGTTTTGTTTTTAAATGTTTCTAGAGGTTTTTTAATTGTATACATCTTGTTCTGTGTGGAGGCTACGCTCGCGACTTTTCTCAAACTGGCAGGGTTGAGGTGTGCCCTTTGACAAGTGAGTGTGGTTAGTGAGTACTGAGTAAACTTATTTGCTGACCATATTCTCTTGTTTTTAGGGTCTGAGCCCTGAGGATGGTCCGATAGTGAGACCGAAAGCGCTTGGCCGATTGTAATAATTTCAAATATACACTGAAATACAAAATCCGTCAATTTCTTGTTTTCTCTATTTTTCGTGCCTAAGGTGAAATGGATTTTAAATCTCACAGGATGGTACGACTGATAATTGATGAATATATTAGAATAGTATAGTTTTCTATACCATTTAGTTTTTAAAGTGTTTTCATTCGTACTTATAACTAACATATCCAGAAATAGAATACTGTTGTTAATATCTTCCTCTACTGTGAATTGAATATGAGGATTAAAGGATTTAAAGAGTTCTAGAGCTATCTCAATTCTACCAGCAGGTGCAGCAGGCAATAATTCATGAACATATCGTTTGACAAATGGAATTTAAAAACGCGTGTATTGGAGAAAATCCTTAACCAGGTTATCTAGCACATAATTAACTAAAATGGGAGAAATTATTGACCCCATTGGTGTTCCAAAAATCTATATATAATAATTATTATTAAAGTTCTTTCCATCGTTTGCTCTCATGACATGTAAAAAATTTCAAACAAGTAATTTTGCTTTTTGCTAAACCCCAAACTTGGCTACGCCACTGTTTTAAGGATTGTTACTTCATTCAATACTTAGGTCACCCACTGTTCTCGGTTGACACCTGACATCTGACAATACAAAAAGTTCGTGATTCTTGAAAATTTAATCAAAATTAACAATCCTATCATATTATGCCTTTAAATATAATAAAAAGTTTTAATGGTAGGTTTTCCCCCTGTTTTTCACATATATACTGGTCTCATATTCATACTACATTGATAAGTTTCTTAATAATTATAGGTTAGGTTTAATATTCTAACTTTGTAATTAATAAAATAAAGATGTCCTGAAGAAGAAAAAAAATAAATTCTCGAAAGCTTGACGGCATCAAAATGGGTTGTTTTCTTATCAAGACATACAAATTTAAATAGACTGCATTCCCAATAATCCTAGTTCGAAATATTGTTCCTCCATTTTTAGTAAAAAATAACTTCATATTCCTATTTAGTGACATCGCACTCACTAGTGGTTGTAAAAACTAGAACGCCGATGGTCACTACCTAGCATGCGTGGATCCAACGGGGGGGGGGGGGGTCGATCCCCCCCCTAAGAGCTTTGAGCTCAGGAAAATAGACCCGATTCTGCCCCTAGTTTATTCAAGAACTAGAGAGAGTAATAAATTGTTTTTTACCCTTTTTTTCTTCGCAAACTACCTGTGTTCTTTAGTCCGGTGTCTTTGGCAAAATCTGTTAGACACCTATATTTTTCATATGAGTGGGTTAGAAATTTTATAATCAAAAATACCGGTCTAAAATAATGGCCTATTTGGGTTGGATAACAATAGATATTTAGAAGTGTAAAGTGTTAAAAAGGATTCTAATCCTTGTCATAGGAGTCAGAAGGAGGTTTATTTTATCACTAATTTATGGCATAGAATATTATTCGGTAATAAACTTAAAATAAAAAGTTTTTATAATATTATTTTATTTCTTATGATTTCTTAATAATTCACATACATTAGAAAATATAGATAATTTTGACATATTTAACACAAATCACAACTGTATTTTTATTATTTTTAATTTTGGCATCTAAATCGTTTTAGGCACATTCAGACTACAACATAGTCTGATTTTCTTAAAAAAAAAGTTATAATTTAAATACTTATAAAATACCCATTGTCAAAAATACAAGAAGTTAAACATATATAAGAAAATAAATTCGTCCATATAATATTAAAATTTTTTTGGAGCTATCGGTC
This sequence comes from Diaprepes abbreviatus, assembly GCA_034092305.1. Lineage (NCBI taxonomy): Eukaryota > Metazoa > Arthropoda > Insecta > Coleoptera > Curculionidae > Diaprepes > Diaprepes abbreviatus. The sequence goes on from JASJET010000116.1 coordinate 1,574,020, forward strand.
ATTTTATTATTAATTAAAAATATTTTTAGGACATTTGACGTTTCAGTTTATTTAGTTCTTAAACCAGCTGCAGAATTACAATTAAACACTAAAAAGGGATTGAAATGTAATTAATTTTTATGGGTTACAGTTAAAATTAGACCTACTTATTTTTATTTCTATTGCACTGACATCTTAATTTAATTTACTTTATTATATGGAAATCCGAGAGCCCCAAAAAAATAAAATAAACGTGTTAATGCTATACGCTTAAGAAAAAGACACAAATATAATAATAAAATAATAAAAAAATTAGGGCTAATTGAAATTAAATATATATAAGATTAAGGAGTGGGTCAGACTATAATAAAAATATATAAAAAAATATACATTACACAATAAAATACAACAAAAACAAAAAGTTAAATAATAAATTGTGTTTACACTGGTAAACATTACGTATCTAATTCGTAATCAAAGTCAGTGTAGCTATCTTCGTTCAAATTAATTATAATTCGTTCCTCTATCTCACCGACCATGAGATCGAGTTTCCACATTTTGCTTTATTGTTTTATTATATAGATTTTTCCCAATTTTCCGCCGTAACTTTATTCAAAAAAATCTTTCAAAAATTCAATTATATTACTAATTTTGTAAGTTGTGTTATTTTTAGCAACTTTACCTTTTATTTGAGAGAGATATTTCCTTCTCTAACGGGCAGTTTCAGGACGATTATAAGAACAAATTTCCTATCTGGTTTTTCCCAGCAAAAATTAAGTTCCCTTATCAATTTCCAGAGCTCAGTTCTTTTAATTTCAAGTATATTCCGATCTTCATTCATTTTAATTGGAATTTTGTCGATTGTTGGGATCTGCTTCTTATATTAAAATGTATGTACAACCCCTTTTATTGCAGTTTTCATCCCTTTTTCCAACGAGGTTTTTCGTCTGCCTGTGAATGTAGCTTGGGAGTACTAACAATTCCAGTCGTTTTTTTCTCCTTCAGTATTTGGTACATAGTAGATTTTCCAACTCCTGTCATGTTGGAACACATCTCAACAGAGCTTTTAACATTATTATCTAGATATTGATATCTTAAGGCATCATAAACATTCATTATAATAAGTTTTTCGTTGAGGAAAAAATGCTCTGGTTTAACGATTTTGGAATAAATAAATAAGTGGAAGCCACATCTTTTAAGTATCTCTTTAATCTCAAATAATATATAAAAACAAACTCAAACAAGATAAATCACTAAAGACACACTGTAAGGTGTACTTTGCTCACTGACAGAAATTAAATTGAACTATCAGAAATTTTATTGTTGCAGTAAATTTATAAAAGCTTATAATATTTAAATATAATGAAATATATTTAGATTTATGGCAGGCCTCAGTTACCTGCAGCACTGGAGCAGGTACGTTGGAGGTTTCGGTAACAGTTTTATTACTCTCTCTAGTTCTTGAATAAAGTATAGGAATGTGTATGCTTGCGATCGCCCCCCCCCCTCCTCATAAGAGCTTTGAGTTCAGGAAAATAGAACCGATTCTGCCTTTTATATTATTATGTGTATGCTGCTTGTTTTTCTTGCGATAGCCACCCCAAAAAGCTTTGAGTTCAGGAAAATAGACCCGATTCTGCCTCTTATAAAGGGTGTTTTTTATAGAGGTATAGAACTTTTAAATGTAATTAAACAAAGATGAATTTTTTAAATTGACATGAAATTTACTTTATTTGAAAGATAACCTTCTGATATTATAATTTAAATATGACTTCTGGCATATGACCGCCACGGCTGGCTCGGACGTAGTCTAATCTGGAGGTCCAATTTTCGATGACTTTTTCCAACATTTGTGGCCGTATATCGGCAATAAGGCGGCGAATGTTGTCCTCCAAGTGATCAATCATTTCGGGCTTATCGGCGTAGACTAGCGACTTCACATATCCCCACAGAAAATAGTCTAGCGGCGTTAAGTCGCACGATCTTGGAGGCCAATTCACGGGCCCGAAACGTGAAACTATGCGGTTACCAAACGTTTCCTTCAATAAATCAATTGTGGCTCGAGCTGTGTGACATGTTGCGCCGTCTTGTTGAAACCACAGCTCCTGCGCATCATGGTTGTTCAATTGATGAACGAAAAAGTCAGTAATAATGGCTCTATAGCAGTCACCATTGACTGTAACATTCTGACCAGCATCGTTTTTAAAGAAGTACGGACCAATGATTCCACCAGCCCATAAAGCACACCAAAGTTGTTCTGGATGTAACGGTGTCTCAACATACACTTGAGGATTATCATCACTCCAAATACGGCAGTTTTGTTTATTGACGTATTCATTCAAACAAAAGTGAGCTTCATCGCTAAACAAAATTCGCTTATAAAAATCGGGATCAACGGCAATCTTGTTTTGGGTCCATTCGCCGAATTTACGCCTTGCTAGGTGATCGTGTGGCTTCAATTCTTGCACGAGTTGGATTTTGTAAGCACGCAAACCAAGATCTTTCCGCAAAATCTCCCATAAAGTGAATGGACACATATCCAATTCCTGTGCACGATGGCGGATAGACTGATTCGGGTCTTCCTCTACGCTACGCTCTACAGCAGCAATGACTTCTTCTGTACGCACTGTACGACGTCTCTGTGGATGCATATTATCATTTAGAGTAAACGTGGTGCGAAAACTTTCCATAGTTAATCGAATTAATTGCTCTGATGGACGATTATGTTGACCGTAAAATGGACGTAGTGCGCGATACGTATTTCGAACAGAACCATGATTTTCAAAATAAATTTGCACAATTTGGAAGCGTTGTTCAGGCGTCAGTCTATTCATGTTGAAATTCCAAACCAAACTAAACATAAATCACTTGACAGCTGACAAAATGGCCGCCAGTTAGAAAAGTGTTGCCAACTTAAAGTTTTATACCTCTATTAAAAACACCCTTTACTAGGAATGTGTATGCTGCGGGCATCCCCCGCTCTCTAAGAACATTAAATTCAGAAAAATAGTTACAACTCTCCATTTTACACTAGAAATAGAAATGTTTCCGGTGCCCCCCTCCCCCGTCGACCACTTACCATACTGTATGTTTGTGATATCACCGCCCCTCCCCCAAAGAGAGAGGCTGAATCCGCCCCTGCTACCCAATCACTTTAGGGGTGAGTTCCGCTTGCTTAAAACAATTAAGTTTAAAACACCTAAACTATCATCTGAATGAAGATTAATTTGCCAAAAACTTTATAAATAATTATTCAAATTTCGCAGTTGGTGTGTCTTATTCTTCAAAAGTAATAGAAATAAAATTCACTCACCTTTCTTAATCACAGTATAAAAAATATTAACAATAAACAGTTGGCAAATGTACTACTCTTCGGTTATTTAGTAAATTACAAACGGATCTTGTAAAATAACGAGATAAAAATTCCGGTTTGTTGGCAGCACGAAGCTTAACTGTTTCTATAGACTGCTGGATTTTGGCGGAATAAAGTAAGCAAAAAATACTTATTAGAAATGTTTAAGACTCATCGTTTTAATTGTAGTAGTTTTTTCTATCTTAATTATAAATTACCATAATTAAAACAAGTATATTCTATATTTTGTATACTTAAAGGGTCAGTTGTGATGCAATCTTTTTATAACAATGATATTTTGAAATACATAACCTATACTAAAATTATATAATTTCTGTAGTAATCTGACATCGGTATATGATATTTTTGTCCTTCTGATGACTCAACGGTGCACACTAAAATATTCTTAATTGAAAAACTGAGTCTTTGAATTATAAAATTTTTATAAAAAAATGAACCGACTTCTAAAAGTCCGCTAAAAAGCGAAAAATAACTATAAATTTTTATATGAAATTGAAATTTTTGAAGGTGGCGCCAAATTAATACCTGTCAAAATGTGATTCGCATAAACAGATTAAAAATAGTTTATTTGTAATTGTTTTCTTACCATAATTTGTATATATTAGTAGTTATTTAATTCATTTACAAATAACTTGGCGCCGACTTCAAAATTTCAATTTCATATAAAAATTTATAGTAATTTTTCGCTTTTTAGCGCACTTTTAGAAGTCGGTTCAATTTTTTTTTATACAAATTTTATTTTTCCATTTTTAGTTTTCAATTCATTATGATATTTATAAATTATTTGAACTAAGTGCTAATCGAGATTAGTGTTCCCCGCAATGACTCCAACGTGACAAAAAATTACCCATTTTATCCAGAATTGTAAATCTGCCTAAATAAACAACAAAAAATTCTTTAATTCTTAGAGTTCTCCAAATACCAATGAAATTGCGTTAAAAAAATATTTAGTTTGTCATAGTAAATCCACTATCTTAAATTTCAAATTAATTTTAGATTGGTAATATAGGCCCCAAAACGTTCCAATATTGATATTTAAAGAATTTGAGACGTAAATTTCTTAGCCCAATATATTTTGTATTGCATATTAAGTTTGTATTCGCCCCAAGAACCCCGCAATATCAATTTTAGATAAAACCGGAAAATGTAAAATTTTTAGTCCCTTATATTGTATCTTATCAACCCAATAGTTGTTAAAAATTAACCTTCATATTCGTAATACACCACCCCCAACTCCTTAATACCAAATCTGAAAAAATGCGAATAAGGTAAAATTTTCAACCCACCATATTGGATCCGCATAATTGAATTTCAAAAAAATAATTTTAACGTATTCATCTAATCTAAATCTACATCCTCCAATCCCGCTAGTATCAATTTTAAATGAAATTCAGAAATTTAAAATTTCTAAACGGTCGTATTGTATCTGACATATTAGATTTTCTTAAAATAATTTAATATTAGCTATTTACATCCTCAAAAACGATTCATATTGCATTTTTTAAAAATAATTTTAGATTCGTCATGTACGACCTCGAAAACTCCCCCGTACCAATTTTGGAGAAAATCGGACAAAATTGATTTTTTGTCTGCCATATTGAATTTTTTAAAAATAATCTGAGATTCGTTATGTGAGACCCCGAAAACTCTCCCGTACCAATTTTGGAGAAAGTTTGACAAAATTGATGTTTTGTCCGCCATATTGAATTTTCTAAAAATATTTTGGATTCGTTATGTACGACCTCAAAAACTCCCCCATTCCAATTTTGGAGAAAATCGGACAAAATTAAAATTTTTTGTCCGCCATATTGGATCCGCCATTTTGAATTTTTTTAAAATAATTTCAGATTCGTTGGGTATAACCCCGAAAATTTCGCCATACCAATTTTGGAGAAAATCGGACAAAAGTAATTTTTTAGGCCGCCATATTGTAAGCGCCTTCTTGGATTTTACTGCACCAATTTCATCTAAAAAAATATGGGACCACCGCAGCAACTTCCTGAACATAACGCAAAAAAAATTCATTCAAATCGGTGCCGCCGTTCCGGAGAAATCGGTGTACATACATAAAAAAAAACATAGATAGTCGACGAATTGAGAACCTCCTTCTTTTAGAAGTCGGTTAAAAATAGCATTAAGCGTAATTTCTGGATAGAGAAATTTTATATCTAGGAAGTCAATTGTACAACACTAATTTTAAATAACTTTTTCACATAAATCGGAACTTATTTTACTAAAAACAAACTTGTTTATAAGTTATTTAATGTTTGCCCTTTATTGGCATAAACCTCAGAGAAAAAGGCTTAATATCACATGATCTTGTTCCTTAGTTTATAGCTGCATTTACTGAGATAATATGTTCACTAAAATAAAAACAGATGGTGGGCTAACTGATGCAATACCAATAGCAATCTGCCTTCAACAATGAGCCATTTGAACCCCAGTATTTTCCTTTATGTAATAATGGACGAAATAATTGAAATATTAAATATGTTTATGCTGGATACAAAATAACAGAATCATCAAAATATTATGTTATGCTGATGATGCCATACTATTGGCGGAAACTAAGAATGACTGGGACGACCTTTACTCAACTTAACCACAATATCACTAAGCTGAAATGATCATCAGAAGAGAAGTAAAGAGACGCAAACTTGCAACTAATAACAAAATAATTAACCAGGCGAAGACAAGCAAGTAAATAAAGTACAATATCGCGATTTTTGAAATATATCATTTGGACATATAAGCATATGACCACCAAAAGCAAAATTCATATATATATATATATATATATATATATATATATATATATATATATACTTACTTACTTACTTACTTACTCCATGGCTTACAACCCTGGGTGGGTCTTTGCCGACTTCACAATACTCCTCCATTGCTGCCTGTCTGCCATGGCATCTAGTGGATTATCAATATTCATTGCCTTTAGATCTTTGGCAATATTGTCTTTCCATCGGAGGCGAGGGCGTTCCAGTGGTCTTTTCCCTACCGGTGCTTCCTTCCACACGAGTTTGACTGTGCGACTATCTGGTAGTTTTCTTACGTGTCCCGCCCACTGCAGTCGCTTAGATTTTATTTCTCGTACAATATCAGTGTCTCCATATAGATCCTCCAGTTCTTTATTGGTACGGATTCTGTATCGTCCTGTTGTTGCATCCACTGTTGGGCCATATATTTTTCTAAGAATTCTTTTTTCGAAGACTCGAAGCCGTTCTTCATTTGTTACCGTTATTGTCCAAGCTTCGCACCCATACATCACTACAGGTCTTATTATTGTTTTGTATATGTATATCTTGGTACGTCATGTTGTTAACTAGTCTTGTACTGCGTATAGGCACATATTACCTGCTTCGATTCTACCGTTAATTTCTGTCGTTCCGTCAATGTTTTCAGTAAGCATCGTTCCCAGATATTTCAACTCTTTGACGCGTTCAAAGTTATAGTCCCCCATTGTGATGTTTTGGTCTAGTTTGCCTGTGCGTTGGTTGTTTCTAGTGGAATACAGATATTTAGTTTTCTCTTCGTTAATTTTAAGCCCAACGCTACTCGCACTTTTTTTCGAAGTTATTGAAGGTCGTCTTGATATCCAGCGTGCGGTTTCCTACAATGTCTATATCATCTGCAAAATCCAAAAGTAAGTTGAGACCGTTATGATAAAATATCGCTGTTTTATTGTAATGAAACATAATAATGATGCAGATAATGTAATAAAAGCAAAAAAATAATTAGGTAGATACCGGATATCAATCATCACAGCACTCTCCTCCTCAATCTAGGGCATTGATCAGACTAAAATGAAATCATGGAGCTCGTCGAATTTCTATTATCTAAAATCAACCGCACATATCATCGTGCGACATCACAGAACGACCATTTACATATTTACTCAGATTACGCTAGGCTCCACGATTTTATTTTAATCTGATCAATGCCCTAGATTGATGAGGAGAGTGCTGTGATGACTGGTATCTGATACCTACCTAATTATTTTTTACCTTTTAGTACATTATCTGCATCATTATTATTTTTCTTTACAATAAAACCGTTTAACTTAAAAATTTTTTTTTATTTATTTTATTTTCAAGTTTTTAGTTTTTTATTTAGCTAATTAATATTCTGTTTAGTTTATTTAGTGCCTCATTATTACAAGGTTTCTTTCCTGTCAGTTTGTGGCAATCTAACTCCTCAATACATATCCTTCCAAAGACTTTATTTAACCTGGTTTTGCGTTATTCAGGTGTTTCTGATGCTAACCGCTCCCTTTGCCCCTCCCGTTTCTGTGTTAATCTAGCTTCATATTCTGTGTTTCTGACACTAACAACTGTCTATATTGCTGACATTACTATGTTAACCTGGACTCACATTATTCAGGTGTTTCTGACGCTAACTGCTCCATTCGTTTCTCTCGTTTTTTTCTTAGCCTGAATTCATATTGTTAAGGCATTTCTGATGTTAATCGCTCTCTTCATTTCTGCAGTCGATTATGAGTTTCACTTTCACTCCCTTTAGCACGTTTTGCTCTATAATTTTATTTCGCTTTTTGAAGCCTTCTTTTTCGTTGTGTTGCAATTTCCGTTTGTTCTTGTTTTGTTCCCACGAATAATGGATATTATAACAGTCGACCTCCCGAGAGTTCCAATAGGGGGACATGACTTTTATATAACAAGATGCGCCCAAGTCTTGAGGGGGAAACACTAACAACACATCATTTTTATCCACCCTAATGCCACACAGTCCTCGGCGCGCTTTAACCTTTTACCTTCACTTGGGTGGTGTAACGCTAACAACGTATTATTTTTAGCCACCCTAACGCCATACACTCCTCGACACGATACGAAATCTTGACTTGGGTAGGGGATTCATGCTTGAATCACGTTTCTAAGTTGACAAAGTTCTTTGTTTTAATTAAATACCTAGATTTCAGTTTTAATGTATTGACTGTTGACATTTTGGATTAGGGATTTTTTGCTAAAGTGTACTGTGTTCTACTTGTCAAGTACTTTCATTTGATGTCCACATTGAGGGGATTGAAAAAAAAATGTAATTCGCCATTTTGTGGTGGCAGCTATCTTGGACTTGAAATTTTTTCACGGTGTATTGTATTCTCCAGCCCTTTCATTTGTGCCCATATTAAGGGGATTGAAAAAACTATTTAGTTTGCCATTTTGTGGTGGCAGCCATCCTGAATTAGAAATTTTTCCATGGTGCACTGCATTCTACTAGTTAAGCCCTTTAATTTGATATCCTTATTAAGGGGGGTTGTAAAAAAATATGCAATTCGTCATTTTGTGGTGGCGGTCATCTTGGAGTTATAATGATACTCTCTCTCTCTCTCTCTCTTTGTAAACCTCTGTCCATCCACTCCTGGATGTAGGTCTCTCTCAATTGTTTCCATCTTTCTCTATTCTTCGCCAATCTCATCCACTGGTTGCCCGCAACTGTCCTTATGTCGTCTACCCATCTTTTTTGAGGTCTTCCCGTGCTTCTTGTTGTCTCCCTCGGTCTCCATTCCAGGATTCTTCGTGTCCATCTGTTATCCTTATATCGGGCTATGTGACCAGCCCATCGCCACTTCATCTTTGCAACCTCCTTCACGATGTCTTTGACTTTCATTCTGCGTCTTATCTCGGTGTTTCTAATCCTGTTTCTTAATGATATTCCAAGCATGTTTCTTTCCATCGCCCTTTGGACTGTTTCTAATTTTTTAGCGGACTTTTTGGTGAGGGACATGGTCTCTAATCCATACGTACTCACCGCTAATATGCATGTGTCGTATAATTTTCTTTTTAGATTTATGGAATGAATTGAATTATTTTTCAGGATGTATGCAAGTTTACCGAAAGCGGCCCATGTCAACTGTGTTCTTCTTTTTATTTCAGCATCCTGGTTTAATTTCCCTAGTCTGATGTCATGACCCAAGTATACAGAGTGTTCGACGTTTTCTATCCTCTGGTTGTGTATTGATATGTTTGTCTGTTCGTGGCTCATTATTTTTGTTTTGTTGTAGTTCATTTTAAGGCCTACAGATGCTGTAGCATTTCATTCAATTCTTGGAGATTACCTGCTATTAAGATTATGTCATCAGCAAATCTGAGATGGTTCAAGTATATTCCGTCGATGTTTATACCTTTGATGTCCCATTTAAATTCCTTATAAATGTCCTCTAGGACTATGGTGAACAGTTTTGTCTCACTCCCCTTTGTAGTTTTATGGGGTTCGTTTTCGTCTTGTTGTCTATTTTTATTTGAATGGTTGCATTTTCGTATATGTTCTTTATGATGTTTATGTATCTTGAATCGATTCTTGCGTTTTATAAGGATTGTAATACTGCCCATATTTCGACGGAGTCTGAATATATATAATTGTATTGTCATCACATCTAAAGGTATGTAGCAAATTTCAAATCAATCGACAAGGGGATAAAATTTCAATTAATAGATTTGACCCACACAAGACACAAACGAGGCAAGCTAAATAATACGGTTTAAAAATCAAACCTGTGGTAAGATCGATACGTACCTATACAGCATATATTGCAAAACAAAAGAAATCTTAAGATCAACTGGAATTAAAATCCTCTCAACAAAACAAGGACTATAAGACCAGATGAATAAACTGTAAGATTCAGGATATGGTAAAATGCATGATAAATTATTCTGTTTTGTTGAAAATACATATTGTCCAGAATAAAATCATCAAATTTATACCAGAAATAATCAGTACTTGTATTTTGGTAGCATTTCCCATTAACTGAATCAGCAGAACCATTGTATGACTAAAAACTGCACCACTTAGTTTTATCCAATGTAATAGTGTTTCAATGGTTACACGTATATTATAATCATTTTAATTACCAGAGTTTTATGCGTTTACGAGATCATACAGCCATTTAATTTTAAGTTCTTCAACCAATTTGATTTATGCATACATAATAAACGTTTATCAACGTTACAAACAAACATCTAAATAATGAATATAATTATTGCCGCACCTGTGGTTGTCAGGAAGTCAGACAAGTCTCCGATGTAAGTTTTAGTGCTGCATTTCTCTAGAATGTGTCTGACATTTGCAGTATAAGTCAGCGTATCTACCATCGTCAATATACGGATTCCATAAAAGAGGGGGGTAAGGTCTGATTTTTGAGGAAGGCCTTTATTCAGTGTTTTCGAACAGATCGTTGAAGTCCCCATGGTTACCGCGATGGTCCTGTGGGTAAGCATATTGTCGATGAGGTTTGATATTTACAACTGAAGCCATGTCTTCACACTGCGTCGTATGCCGCAGATAGGTTTACAAAGGTGGCAGTAGTTTAATAAAGCCTTGTATTCATTGACACTGTGACGGATCTCTCAACGTCATATAATGGTGAGACATTGGTGGCAAGTCGGGCCCAAGACCGAAATGACGCTCTGACTGATAGGGTTATTACTTCAGAATCAAGGAGTGATAATAAAACTGATTCTTTTTTAGAAACACTTTCACCCGTAATACTGGTGGAAGATTAACGTTAATTAGTGTTAATACACAATGTCTCACAAACAAATTAACCGACATTGAAATTCTTACTCATGAATGCAAGCCGGATATCTTGTGTATTACAGAACATTGGGCAAATTTATTTAATATGGAATTTATGAAAATAAATAACTACTCTCAGATGGCCTACTCGTGTAGAGCACCACAAAAACATAGGGGAACAGTTGTGTATGTTCAGGATAGATTATATGAACACAAAAAAATTAGTACTATTACTGCTGAGTTCTACTTAGATATGTACTTTGAATATAGTGGTATTAAGCTTCCCATAAATGAGGAGGAGAATGTTTATATTATAAATATTTATCGTCCCCCACAAGGATCTATAGAGCATTTTATTTTAAATTTAACTAGCTTACTAAATAGAGTATACACTCCTTTGAATGGTAAAATAATTTTGTGTGGAGACTTGAATATTGATAGTCTGTCTGAGAACGATAATAGTTACAGAATGTTGAGTGATGTGATACAATCATTTGGCCTGAAGAATATGGTGGATTTTCCCACAAGAACTTTCACAAACAAAAATGGAGTGACAACCAAGTCATCTATTGACTATTTGATTACTAATTTACTGCCGAGTTCTTGTGACTGCGCGTCAATGAATTTTCATGTGGCAGATCACGTGGGTATTTACTTCGAGTTCATGTACAAAAAACCATTTAAGATTTATGACAAAAATCTACCCAGAGTATTTCGTCGGATTAATGAGTACCGTATGGAACTCTTTGGATCTAAATTCGAAAACATTGTATGGAAGATTAGCAATGATCTTAATGTAAATGATAATTTTAACAATTTTATGAATAAGTTCTTGAAATCATTTAATGAACGTTGTCCGATTACACAATTTATCGACAGAAAGAAAAATACATCTCCATGGTACAATGAGGCATTACGGAGAGAACGTAAAGAGATTGATATGGTTTATAAAAAGTACCATTGTGATAATAATCTTAGTTCCAAAAAATGCTATAAGGAAAAACTGAAGGAGTACAGAAAACATGTCTCAAACGCCAAACGTGATTATATTGAACAAAATATTCGCGACTCGAAAAACACAACAAGAGAAGTATGGAAACAGGTGAACAAAAAACTAAAAGGAAATACTACCTCGCATATAAATTTTATTGAGACTGATAAGGGTACTCTCACAAACAGCCAAGACTTGGCGGATTATTTTGGCAAATATTTCACTACAATAGTAAACGAAAAATTGAATAATCTCTTTATAAATAATATCTCTACAGAATGTAATGTGGTTAAGTTTTCCATGACTAATTCTATGTTTTACGAGCCGACAACACCAGAAGAAATCATTAAAATTATTAATAATCTAAACAACACATACTCCTATGGATCGGATGATGTGCCAGTAAGAGTTGTCAAAAAGATTGCAAAATTCATAAATGAACCTCTATGTGCTTTAATAAACCAGCCGATTGTGGATGGCATTTTTCCGGATAGTCTAAAGCTGAGCAAAACACTGGCTATTTTTAAGAATAGTGATAGACACTTAGCTGATAATTATAGGCCAATAAGTATCTTGAGCGTATTTTCTAAAGTGTTCGAGTGTGTAATGCATGATAGGCTAAGGAGTTATCTTTTCAAGTATAAACTGATTACTAAGAGTTAACATGGATTTCAGTCCGATAGATCAACGGAAACGGCGGCGACGGAGTTTGTGGGCTATCTGGAAAAGGAGATAGATGGTAGGCGTCATGTCGCTGCTGTTTTCTTTGATCTTGATAGCATCAATATCAATTTTATTAGATATAAGCTTTCCAACTTAGGTATAAGGATAAGTGTACTTGATTGGATTGTTAGCTTTTTGTCTGATCGAAAACTGTTTGTTCTTTTAAATGACTGTAAGTCCAGTGAGTACGATGTTGATATGGGTGTCGCTCAGGGTTCTGTGCTGGGGCCACTAATTTTTACTCTATTTATAAATGATTTGCCTTCTTATATAACTCGGGGTCTGGTGGAGAACTATGCGGATGATACCTCAATAGCTCTATCAGAAGCAACTCCTGAAGAACTTGAAGCAGTCATTAAACAGGTAGTTAGTGACATGTCTAGGTGGTGTGAAAAAAACAGACTCATATTAAATGTAAATAAAACTAAATGTGTATATTTTAACAGGAATAACTTGGCGACTCCAGGAATTTCGTGTGCCTCCTATAGCAAGGTTTTGGGTCCGACAGTAGATAGCGGTACTACGTGGGAATTGCACATCGGGGAGGTTGCTAATAAACTCAATAGAGCATATTTTGCTCTTTTAACTTTACGACGTGACTTATCACGTACTACATTGCTGCAGGTATACTATGCTTTGGTATATTCGGCGATGTCTTAGCATGTAATTCTCTGGGGAGCTGCATCAAATACAGATAGAGTATTTTTAATACAGAAGAGAATTATTAGACTTATATTTAATTTAAAAAGGAGAGAATCATGTAGAGATATTTTTAAAACTCATAAAATACTAACTTTTGTATGTGCATATGTTTTTGAGTGTTGTTTTTATGTTAAAAGCAACATTAAACGTTTTGAAACGAGTTCGACTTACCACCAGTATAACACCCGGAATGCAAATGTTTCACTTTACATCTCGCACAATACGACTCACTTTGAAAGATCTGTCAATTATCACCCTATTCGTATATACAACAAACTTCCTCAAATTATCAAATCAGCCAATAACTACAATAGCTTTAAGAATAAATTAAGAAAATATTTAATTGGGAAGGGCTTCTACTACTCACGGAATATTTTGAGGATTCTTAAAGTGATACGATGGTTGACTTAAATTATGTGTTCCGTTTTTGTTCTTTGTTTTATTATGGGAAACTAGCTTTTAATTTTTAAGACATATAGCTAATGTTGCATACATATTGTATAATTTTGATATATATCTGACCATATGAAGTCCTTCACATCAACCTTAATTGATGTTAGAGGTGATTAATGTTTGACTTTGTTTGCTTAGTTACAATAACTTTACGAATAAATTTTTTAAAGTTCTCAAAATTGAAGGTGTATTGCTGACGATGTATGTCATAATTTTTATTATTTAATCTTGTAACTAGTTTTTAATTCTTTGACCTCCTCTTGCTAGTGTTATTTTACTGTATATTTTTTTGATATGTGATGTACCTAAGTGTAAATATATTTGGATATGTGGTGTGCCTGAATGTCAATGTAAATTGATTTAAAGGTGAATAAAGTATAAAGTATATAAAGTATATATAAAAGTATAGAAATCAGCTTTCACGTGCGTCGGATTTGCTAAATGAAATAGCTTGGGGCTAATTCGTTTATGGGGTATTATCTCGACTAGTTTATAAAGTGAGCTTAGCAGGGCTTACCTTTGGGTTCATGGCTTGATATGGTTGGCTGAGAATAATCTGGAGTATGTCAGTTAAATTGCATAATCCTTCAATTGCATATCTTTATGTGGTATCATCAGAAAATCCAAGTTCTTGAAAACGACGTGCCATTGATTGATTAAGATTCATACTTTAATTAATAGCCTCGATATTTTCAGAGTATGTTTATATTTTTGACGTTTTAGATCTTTGTCATTATAAACACAATCAGTTAACTCGAATATATTGATTAAATTACGAATAACACACTCTGAAGTTTGATTATGTTAAACATCAACTTGATATGCAATTAATGTCAACAAACAAAACAACTAAACCATCATTTTTGTCGGTAAATATTGTTACGTATTAATTTCATATCGAAAATAATATTTTTAAGCCATCAGAAATTTTTAAAAGTTTGTCTGTATAGATAGACCGAAAATCATATTATATTCATTTAAATCATGATAATAGGAACGAATGGTATATATAATGGACTAATGGTATTATTTATCAACCCTCTTCGAGGTGTGAATAAAAATATCAGGTGATTAACGAACCACAAAATGGACCCCATTTCTGGCAATAAGCACTTAATGAAATAAGAAAAAAGACAAGTATGATATTACTATTTCTAGATATGTGTGAGGAACTTCGACACAGTGTGGCATTATAGCCTTCTTTATTAGTTACTCACTTTGCATTTCTTTTCAATTAAATTAACTAACTTTATTACCTCCTACCTACAGTATGTGTTGAAGGGTCGTTATTAACGCTAGAAACAGTTCACGCAGGAGTACTTCAAGGTAAGGTGATGTCACCATTTCCATATAACACACTTCCGATTTTCCACGTATCACGCTATGCAAACAGTAATGTTTGCTTCTGACAGCAGCATAGCGCCATGCTCAAGTTGATAAAAAAAGAAATAAATTATCATATTTAGAAAATTTTATCTTTTACAAGATCAAAATAAACCTTGAGAAGAGTGAGTCAATGGTCCTCACAAGGAGGTTTAGTAACCATCGCATTATCGTACGAATCAAAATAAATAACAAAAACGTGTCGATAAAGAACAATGTGAAATATCTTGGGATGATCATTGATTAGCGGCTCTCATTCATGCAAAACACTACATCCTTATTACATAAGCCATTTATAACGATGCCAGTGCTATACACACTCTTCAATAATAGATCACACATGTCACAAGTAAATAAAAAACACCATATAAACAAGTAATTAAGCCTATAATAACGTATGCAACACCTGTGTGGTGCTCGATGAACACCGCACAGTTCAGATTTCAACTTTTATAAAATAAATTCATCCGGTGCATAATGGGAGAACGAAGGTATGCACATATAGCCGATCTGCATCGAATACGTGAGGAACATAAGCACCAAATTCTCTACTCAGAAATATAACACATATCTCTTCGACCCAAACATAAATATTACTAACACACTCCTATAAAGTTAATTACCACTGTGTCATGAACTATCATGATCCAGCATATGTCACATAAATTTCTATAGCTTCACAAACATACTCTATACACCTATAAACATAAGAATTATATATAAGAAAGCTTAAACCAAATTATAACATAAGAAGTCGGCGTCATCACCGAGAAATAATGTCCTCGCCGAGAAATAACCAGTTCAAACAGCTCCAAAAATATATTCAATAACACGTCACAATAAATGCGACGGATCATAATTAATAGGCTTGTAGCACCCTTGGAGAGCGAGGCACTTTACATCCCCTCCCGAGGTGTGGTCCAACCTAAACACTTAATATTGACCACATACTGTAATATTTTCCCCTCAATCCCAGTGAAAAAGTCAAGGGGTTTTTGAATATTTTTCCCCTGAAAAACCAAACTCAATCTGTAACTAATTTAATTACTAAAACAGGTATACTTCGAGGCCACCAACCCACAACCAATCTCAATTAGTTGAAGGTTCATAGAAGTCCCGCTAACTAATCAAATCAACCTTGTCAAATGTACTCCAAGCTCCACATCAGGTAGCAGCATAAGATGCATTTTCACCTGCCTGGCAGGTGCTGTCGTCTATCGGGTATAATAGAAAATACAATATTATGTATTGTAAAAGTATAAAATGACAACTGACCTTACTGCTACAAATAAAGACTTTTTAAAATTGAAAATTGGAGATATATAAATTTGATGGTAGAATTGGTTACAAAATATATTGTTTTTCCGCGGGTATGAAACACCCAATATAGTGAAGAGTTCGATGGTCACTTTAGTATGTAGTTTTTCGATTTTAGGCAAGTATAATTTTGAAAAGGCAAAATTTAGAATATTTCGAAATGAATGAAATGATTATTAATATCTCAAGTTAAAAAATATTATAACGTTTGATAAAAATTTTCTTTAAGGGAATTTCTTTGTATTTTTGAGTGGTTTATTTTATATGTATTCTACAGCTTTTCGAACTATATGCTTTCTGTTTTACTGTTAATTGTTGGCAAAAAATCCTACAAAAAGTTAAAAATATAAACGTTTTTATTATAAAATATATTTCGGTTTCTCTTTTAATATTTTCTTGATTGGTTTGCAGAGAAGAATTGGATTAGTGCATTATTATCTTATGTTAATTAACAAGAAACGATTTTTTTATACACATTTCCTTTTCATCCTGTTTGTGTTCTCTTCTCCTGTCCTCTATTTTTCGATGCTTTTTTTCGTATATCCTATTTTTGGGTCATAGAATATGAATATGTTGTCAATTTTCGCCGATCTCGTGTGAATTTTCGAAAAAAAAAATTCACTTTCACTCGTATAACTTGTATTTCCCTATCACTACCTTTAAATTTTGGGCATTTATAGTAAAATACATAAACACTATACAATATTTAATCATTTTTTTAACAAAATTTACATAAATAACCGCGAAAAAATACTAATCACTACATAGTATAAAACAAAGTCGCTTTCTCTGTCCCTATGTCCCTTTGTATGCTTAAATCTTTAAAACTACGCACCGGATTTTGATGCGGTTTTTTTCAATAGATAGAGTGATTCAAGAGAAAGGTTTATATGTATAATAACATCCATTAAATAGTGGAGAAATACTGTTATTTTTGAGGTTTCTAATGTGATGTCGTTAATTATCATATTTTTTCCGCTTACATTGCAAACGCAGGCTGAACCCTACGAGATTTATCAAAATAATGTACTAATTATTTGTACACATTGAAAAGGTCTACAGAAAACTCCGCGATGGTATATGTCTATCTCTCATGGATATCCCACAATAACATTTTTTTGTCATTTACTTTTTACGACAAATAATGGCAAATTTTGAAGCGATTTTAACCAATACAGCATTAATCCTTATCCAATTAAATAGCTTAAATATATTGTTGATTTAATATAGATCTATATGGTCCTTTACAGCACAAGATTTAAATGAATATTTTCGAAGATATTACAGATTTAAAATTGCGGGAAGTAGCCCTTGCGGCGGTACTGGCCGACCGGGGCGGCGGCAGCGTGCCTATAAATAGCGCATCAGAGGCCGATGTAATAATTGTTGTAAAAATAAAATAAATAGTCACAGTTTTTCTGTAGTGTATTTAGTATCAGCATTGCACCCGTGCGAAGCCGGGGCGGGTCGCTAGTTTTCCATAAAACGTAAGGCATGCAGGGTTGGTTGCATACGATTTACATACAAACACGTGATGCGATGTTGTCACGTTGACGAGGATTTTAAATAACGTTAGGATGGAAAACTTGATAGTTGAAATGCAATTAATTTTGGTTATTCCAGTATTGTTGCGTAAAATTAGGGTAAACGTGCAGGATCGGGATGCCAAACCTAAACAGATCTTTCCGTAAGCTACGTTGATTTAGAAATGAAAATCATAACTAAACTAACCTGGAAGTAACCTTAAGAATTTTCCGAATTTTTCGGTGATTTTTACATACTTCCTATTTTCGGGTCATGAAACACAAATATGTTATATTTTTTTCGTCCATCTTGCGTGGCTTTTTCATAAAATCTAGATAAGTTTAGTACAGGTTAGTTCAGGTTAGTTTAGTTATGATTTTCGTTTTTAGAACAACGTAGCTCGCCAAACGATCTGTTTATGTTTGACATCCCGATTCTGCACGTTTACCCACATTTTATGCAAGAGAACTGGAATGACCACATTTAATTGTATTGGAACTATCAAGTTTTCCATCCTAATGGAAATAAAATCCAGGACACCGTGGCAACATCGCATCACCTGTTTGGATATAAATCGTACGCAACCAACCATGCGATCGCTTCCCCCTCAAGAGTTTTGAGTTCAGGAAAATAGACCCGATTTCTTATCTTATACTAAGAATATGTATGTGGCTGGCATCTTTTCTCCGTTGACATGTTTTTTCTTGCGATCGCCCCCCTTAAGAGCTTTGAGTTCAGGAAAATAGACCCGATTTTTCCTGTTATATTAGGAATATGTATGCTGCTGGCATCTCCCTCCCCGTCGATAACTTGTTTTTTCTTACGATCACCCTCCCTCCCCTCCCCCAAGAGCTTTCAGTTAAGGAAAATAGACCTAATTTTTTCGCTTATACTAGGAATATGTATGCTTTGCCGTCCCCCTCCTGTCGAAAACTTGTTTTTTCTTGCGATCACCCCCCCCCCAAGATCCTCGATTTCAGAAAAATAGACCAGACCCTGTCTTTTACACTAGAAATGGGAATGTTGTTGGTGCCTCCCCCCCCCCCCCCCGTTGACAACCTGCTTTCGCTTCCCATACTGCACTTTTGTGATATTATCGTCCCCGTCCCCCCAAAGAAAGAGGCTGGCTCCGCCCTTGGTGCAGTGTTTATGTATTTTACTATAAATGCCCAAAATTAAAAGGTAGTGATCGGAAAATACAAGTTATCTAAGTGAGAATTAATTTTTTTCCGGAAAAACTACTCGAGATTGGCGAAAATTTACAACATATTCGTGTTTTACGACTCAAAAATAGGAGATATGTAAAAAATTATCCAAAAATTTGGAAAATTGTGTGTTTTCACCTTCTCCATGAATTACTTAAACTTTTTTCGTATAGGCCTCCTCTTCCGAGATATGGGCTACTAAAGAGCTGCAATTGAATCAAGTTTCTTCAATATAATTATTTAACAGCCCGGTATATTTCAATTTTTTTAATATGATGTTTACCAAGAAACTGTTATGAATTACTCACAGCTTCAGGGGCGAACTAACTGTAACACTCATGACCCCTGTGTGTATGCCCACTAACTAAAAATTAAGTTCTCTTCGTTTATGTCGCTCATCCTAACCGTTTTCGAAAAAACGTCATTTTATTTACACTATTAGTCCCTTAACTTCCGTCGGGTTGAATATGAAAAAAGAGGAATTTTCCTCTGTCACCAAAGTTTAAAATTGTACCCATTAGGTTAGGTCAAAGTAGCCTGTATGGCTATCTTTTGTTTCAATAAAAGACGATTATTATTATTATTTTCCTTTTGTCTTATTAATAATATCGCCTACATTTAGATGAGCGTGAAGATCTGAGCATGATGTGAAGATCAAGAGCAAACAAGAGATAAAATGGTTTATCAGAACTGCTTGGATAGGCACAGCTAATCTCTTGCAGTTGGTCAGAAACCAGTATCGATTTGAGGTTCAGGTTGAAATGAAAGGATTTCGTTTAGGAATAACTAAAATGAAAACTATAATATAAAATGAGAAAAAAACTCACAACTCAAAGAAAAGTAAATATTTATTAAATAACAATAAATAATCTATTTCTAACCAACAAAACATATAACTAATTGTTCTACAAAATGGTAAACTTAAAAACAATGACATTCTAAAAAAATGGTAAAAATAACCCTACAAATTTTGCAAAATTTAACTGTGTATAACACTACTGTACACTTAAATTTAACATTCAATACGCTCAGCCTTCTTCATTCGATAGCATTCATAACATATTCTTGGAAGCATACACTAAATAAATAAATTAGATTCAAAAAATAAATATTAAATACTTTAAGAATAAAAACCACATTTCCGGTCAATCCGGGTAAAAAGAGCATTTTAAATATGTTTAGTTATTTTTTGGGAATAAGTTTGATCATTCGTAAAATCACACAATAAAAATGTAATATTTTGTTGTTACGAAATATAGCTTGAAGAGCACAATATGTATTTTCATTATTCATAGAAGCTCCTGTTAACTAATTAACAAATTTATCAGTAGCTTAAGGCTCTGCTAGTCATCCAAGTCTTTTCTATATCCACAATTTATAATTGGTAATTTAGTTTTAAAACTTTAGTTTTTGTTGGCAACAATTGCTACATCAATTAAATTGAAAGTTATTTTCTGAATTTATTTCACAAGTAGTGCAGGAGGAAAAATATCACCAATTATCATTCTGTTCATTAATCGTTGGAAATAAAATTAAAAATGTGATTATATTTAACCATTAAATCAAATGTTGTTCCACAAATATGACCCAATAATTTATTTTATTAAATACTGTCTATAAACACTAATTAAATTTAATAAAAAGTAGTCAAATCAAGTGAAAATCAGTCGATAATAAATTAGTGTAATTAGAAAATTTCATAATGAAAGCAACTAGCAAACCTTGAAAAACGACTACTGAAAAATTTGTCACGAGAAGTTCTAATAATTTTGTAAGAAAAAGTTCTACTCAGCAATTCATAATACAATATAAAGATTATTACCCAATTTCACATATACCGTGACAATGGCGTAGTGTATGTTGTATACTAACACTAACAAATTATCATCGGCAATGTGAGTTGACTTATATAAACTTTTATTTAATAAAAAGGATCGACTGTTGAAAAATAATCAAAAACACGAAAATAAACTGTATTTTAACTTCCAGATGACTCTTTTCTTTAGACTTCATTACATTCTAAATATGCTCGCTGGCAGTCGTCTCCTGATCTACCTCGTCGTCCAGCTTCATACAATAAATCGAAGGTAGTTGAGGCTGTTGATTTGTCTAATACAAAACCTGCTGCGTAGCTAAAAAAAAAGAAAAATATTTTATCTTTTAGTTGTTAAAATATTATTTTAATTATGAATTGTTTTAAGTAATAACAATTTTTGTTCTGCAAGTGAAACATTACTTGAATACTGCTTTCATCGAATTCTACTTAGTCCGTCTGCAGGTCATAGCTTTATAAGTTCTGCAATAAAATTTTGCAGGGATATATCTTCCAGTAACCCAAAAACAGATCTGAGGTGAAATTAGAAAAAAAATTTTGGGTGTATCCTCTTGTAAAAAAGCTGGTATAGATTTTTTTTTCGTTCAAACAATTGAGTGGGGTCTCCTAGGATTGATTTATGACCGGAAGTTCCACCATCTTAAAAATATTTTAGCCAAATTGTCCCATTCGACTTTAGTAAACTGCCAAATTTTGAAAATTTTACAAAGTCTATTTTCCGCGGCACTTCGTCGTGGGTTACACTCTATAATGGTTAACATAGCTTACCTGTGATGGTTTTCGTTGCATATATTTAGTAAGAGGAATTATATATATATATATATATATATATATATATATATATATATATATATATATATATATACCGGGTGTCAACGAATCTATTAGACAAGTCATAATTTCTAGAGTATCACGTGTATCAAAATGAGAATTTGTACAGGTAAATGGTATGTGAAGGGGAGAGTTTTCGCATATTTTCCACTTTCCAGCCACTTCCGGTTTCACCGGAAATGGCCCCGGTTTTGAATTTTTAAATGGAACACCCTGATAATTTTAACATTTTTGGATTTCTGAGATAATTCTAGATCAAAATGTGACATTTTAAAAACTTTTTACGTCTACTTCATTTTTTTAGAGCCACTTTTAAAATTGCATCTAGGTGGCCATGATCGGACGCAAACTAATCTAAGGGCCTTAGGTGATGTCAAAAAAAACACAATCGCAAAGTTTTAGTTATTAGTATGAAAGACAGGAATAAGACAAGTTGACAAAATTACGTTTTCATTTTTAACCATTAATTTTCAAATGGCGACCCCTTTTTGACAACTACTTTTCGAAAAAGGCATTCTTTGACGAATCTAGCGGTACTAATTTATTTGCGATTGGATTAGACATAAGAACAGAAATTAAATATTATTAAGCAAAATACTGGATAATTTATTTACTTATAACAAGTGCGCCATGGACAGCCATGATGCATAATAATTTACAACTGTTTTTATCAAGTCTTCTTTGGAAAACAAAGCACTCACTTAAGTATATAATGACAGTGACATACGCTCTAAGAGCAGACGTAAAAGTTTCTTAATTTTCGTTAAGGTTAGTTTAAATTTTCGTTAAAATAATGTATACTCAAAGTGAAAAAGTGGATATTTTATTAATATTTGGAGAGTGTCATAGAAATTCAAGGAATGCTGCCGAGTTGCAAAATTGGAGAGAGGACATTTGAAAAGTCACTTTGAGACTCATATTTTGGGAATAAATTGACTAAATAAAAAATAAAATATGAAATATTTATTTGTATTTTTAAAGACCAATCGTAGGACACCCTATTTAATTGCTTGAATGAAAAAAATCTATACCAGCTTTTTTACAAGAAGATATACCCTTAAATTTTTCTCAAATTTCACCTCAGATCTATTTTTAGGTTACTGGAAGGCATATTCCTGCATTTTTTTTTTGCAGAACTTATAAAGCTATCCATATATTCTGTAATGGAGAGTTTGGAAACATGGGGGTTTACTAACGATTTGAAAATTAGCAATAAACAAGACTTCTGTTCTCCGAAATTGAGATCCCCATGTATTTGTGACTCAAGTCCATTATTCTGGATACATTTCATGTTATATATGTACTGTTTTATAAAAAAAGAGTTTTCTTTACATTAGATACCTGAAAAATATGTAATGGAAAAAAAACATTCATTATGTTATTAAATATTGTTTGTTGTAAAATATATTTCATTGGCGTTGTTAGCCATATTTTTGTCTTTTCGGGGACGTTTCTTTTGAATAGATTTACATGATATCAGTCCACACAAATGTAAATTTTGTTCATTATTTGATTCAAGCATAAAAAAGTGTTTGTCTCTCTTCATTAGTGATTTTTTCGAAACGTCTTAATCTTTTGCATAGTCACTGCCTGATTCATGAGTGCTTAACTTCATTTTCTTATTTACATCCCTAAGCCGATCATATTGACTTCCTCGTTTTTTTAAATTTAAACTCTACTGTTGTTGATCACCATTTTAATTTTCTTCCATGATAAACTGACTATTATTAAACTTAAACTTATTAATTTTAAACACTACTTTTAACTTACAAAAATGCGATTATAAGCAAATGAAACTGACTTGTTTATTCAAGCAAAACAACCAACACACTAAAAATAGAACTACCCATAATACGCGTTAAGAACATCAGTGGATATTCCTTGTTTTTCCCTTGTGTCTCACATTTTAGACGCGGATTTTAGCAGACTGTGTAGTGTTCTTCCCGTGAAAGTATATTTATCATAACATATAGAAGTTTTATTCCCTTTTTTCCCTTGTGGTCTTCAATTTAAAATATCTCGCTTGAGTAGGCAAGGCAGTCACACCTCATAAATTTGGGTCTTCGATTTCAAGAGTGATTAAATATTTCAAGAAGTTTAAGGTATATGAAATAGAAAAGTAACACCCTTATTTGGACAGAGCTATCAAAATATGTAATAATATATAGGGCATTCCATTTAAATTTTAAGAACTTTGGTGTGAAACTTTTTTTTGAGCCACTGTGTATATCTCAATATAATTTTAAAACGTAGTCCCAATAAACCTACATATCCCATATTAAAATATACGGAAATCTGGCGTACCCCATATGCCATAAAAGTTTAAAATGATACTATATGTACAGGGTGAGTCAACGATTGGATGAAGTAGGTTTGTGCCTTTTCGGTGAAATTAACAAAGAAACTATATTTATTGTTTGATACAGTTTATTTTTACGTAGATTTTAAAAATATTTAGGACTCTACAGGGTGAGTCAAAAAACTAGGACAGCATAAAGTTGTATTTTTTTAAATAGATCACCCTATATACGAATCGTATTTTCGATTTAGCTTATAATTTTAAATCTTTTTTATTAAGGGTTTACTATAACAAAACTTTATAGTTTCTGAGATAATTAAGTTTAAAGAAAAAAAGTCACATTTTCAAGCATCAATTCAATCCTAAATAACGTTTTCAATTTTGTGACAAATATATTCAAATTTGGAATTTAGCAAGGCCAAGGACAAGTTAACATAATTTTTACCTAATATTTGCAATAAAAGCTACAGGGTGTTGAACACATCGGCTCAAATTTGAACAAGTTTAAATGAATAAATATCTTTTTTTTTTAAATGGTACACCCTGTATATTTTTATGTTATTTAATAGAGTAATAAAAACCCTAAAAGTTTTGTTCAATATATCCTATACCTATTTATAATAGTTTTTGAGATATTTCAGTTTTTCTTATTTTCCATACTTTTTTACAGAAATAGTCTTCATTATCATAGTAGCCATGTAAAATAATAAAAAGAAACTACAGAAACAAACAGAATGTGGTTAAATATGATGAAATACATTATTCGTTATATTAAAACGGCAATAGTTTAATTAAACATAATGTGAAAAAAATAACACAACAATAACGACAAGGCAAATACATATTTACTTTTATACTAAATTGAAACAAAAAAATTACCTATTAAATACCGAGATTAATTATTTCTTTTTAATAAGTGTTCTAATAAACGACCCTCTGGTGCAATGCACAAATTTAGTCTTTTTTTGCAGATTTTCTCGGACCCTGGACAAAATTAGTGGCGTTATTGTTCTACAGATATCCCTAATCCTGTTTCGCATATCTTCCACTGTTGTTGGTGGATTAACATACACCTTATTTTTAATATAACCCCATAGGAAGAAATCTAATGGGGTGATGTCGCAAGACCTTGGTGGCCACTCAATGAAACCCCCACGTCCAATCCATTTTTGCGGATATCGTTGGTCCAAAAACGCACGAACTTCACGATGGTAATGCGGAGGCGCACCATCGTGCTGGAACCACATACTGTCGAGCTCATCCCTATCGAGATCTTGAAGCAGTTGGGGTAGTTCTTCTTGTAGAAAGTTCAGGTAACTATGGCCATTTAGTGGTTCATTAAAAAAGTGGGGTCCAATAATTCGATTATGATGAATACCACACCAAACATTTAATGACCAGTGGTTTTGATGTTGCACCTCTTTAATCCAAAATGGGTTTTCTGTGGCATAATAATGCATGTTGCGTCTATTTACGGCACCGTTACTTCTAAAAGTAGCTTCATCACTAAACATTACCTTGCATAATAAATTTGGATTTAATTGAATGTCCGCATTTATTGTACGACAAAAGTTTACACGACTTTCAAAATCCTGTCCATGCAATTCTTGGTGTAATTCCATGTGATATGGATGATACCTATATTTCTTGGTAGTACGATTAGCGGTGGATTGTGATGTTTCACATAATGCTGCTAACTGACGGCTACCAATATAAGGATTTTCCTGAACATTTAACAATACTTGTAGTTCTTTTCCTTCATTAGTTACTGGTTTGTTGACCACTTTACGTTTCGGATAATCAACAGTACCAGAAGAATCAAATCTTTGTATTAAGTTTTGAAAAGTATGGGTATTAGGCTGGCGTCGATCAGGATACTTCATTTTGTAAATTCTTTGAGCAAGAAGGCAATTTTTTTGAGCCTCTTCTATTGTATAAATCATATCTATTAACTCATTCTTTGGAAAATTCAATTTACAATATAAGATGAATGCAAAAAAAATCAAACTACACTACATAAAAACCAAAAGAAGCGATTGCGGTTATAAATTTGACACATAGAAAAATGTTCTTTTACATTGTTTTTGCCATGGCTACTATGATAATAAAGACTATTTCTGTAAAAAAGTATGGAAAATAAGAAAAACAAATATCACAAAAACTATTATAAATAGGTATAGGATATATTGAACAAAACTTTTAGGGTTTTTATTACTCTACTAAATAACATGAAAATATACAGGGTGTACCATTTAAAAAAAAAGATATTTATTCATTTAAACTTGTTCAAATTTGAGCCGATGTGTTCAACACCCTGTAGCTTTTATTGCAAATATTAGGTAAAAATTATGTTAACTTGTCCTTGGTCTTGCTAAATTCCAAATTTGAATATATTTGTCACAAAATTGAAAACGTTATTTAGGATTGAATTGATGCTTGAAAATGTGACTTTTTTTCTTTAAACTTAATTATCTCAGAAACTATAAAGTTTTGTTATAGTAAACCCTTAATAAAAAAGATTTAAAATTATAAGCTAAATCGAAAATACGATTCGTATATAGGGTGTTCTATTTAAAAAAATACAACTTTATGCTGTCCTAGTTTTTTGGCTCACCTTGTAGAGTCCTAAATATTTTTAAAATCTGCGTAAAAATAAACTGTATCAAACAATAAATATAGTTTCTTTGTTAATTTCACCGAAAAGGCACAAACCTACTTCATCCAATCGTTGACTCACCCTGTGCCCTGTAGCCCCTTCGATGTTTAACCTTTTCAAAAACCTATAAGTATCGTTTATCTTGCAAACTTGGACACAAATAACTACAGAGAAGAGAACCAAGTATTGGCGTGCATGTGGCGCAACTCTATTTAATTAAATGATGTCACATTTTTGATATTTTCCTTGTTTCGAACTTTTCATCTCATTTTCAAATGGAATAACTTTCGCTAATAATATTTCTTACCTTCCAAGATGACAGAAAAGTGAACTCTGTCCAATATCTGTTGAACACTCATTGTTTGCCTGACACATGTACTTAGCCATACATTTACTCTCGTCGGTACCCAAAGATCTCACATAACCCTTCATCATGGCAATACCAGCTACTGCAGCGTCACTAATTGAATCTTTGCGGCCAATGTTTCTTGCTGCTAATGATCGGTGAGAAAATGAGGTTTTGAGGGCATCTAGCAGGTTTACGACGATATTAATGAACTAAAAGAAATTGAAATTCACATTTGCTAATATTAATGTTATTAACATTCTTGTTAATTGGTATTTTAAGTAATGTTATGGTATTTAAGCTGTCTATTTTCAGAATTTGCTTTGTCACCATCTTAGTAGTTTCGAGTAACGGTAACTTATAGTAATACACTTAAAATTATTATTTTATGGTGCAAAACAAGCTTTGAGTTGTTTTTATTTTTTTTTGTATAAAATAAAATTCGAAAGTTAGGGAATTTCCAAACTTATTTTGTATTTTTGGCTCATTTTTCTGAAATATTTTTTCTTTGATACAAATTTTATTGAACAAAAACAGAGTGGCATATTGCTTTTGTTTCTTTCAGTTATAAATAATGGATCAAAACTTTACTCAAAATTCAAAAACTTTTTTCTAAGAAAATAATGAAGTTTTTTTTTGACGCAGTACTATTCTATATTTCAAAGTTAAAATTAGTTCATTTATTTGTAATATCATCAACAACAGCAACCTACTTTAATATTTTAAATCACAATGTATTTATTATATAATTGGATCGGCAAGAAAGTATTTTTGGTTGTAACACATAGAGAGCGCTATAGTTGTTTTGAAGAACTTTTCTTTAGGTTACTTTAGAAGCGATTTGTGTGTAATTTTGTTTGTAGTAAATAATTTAGCGTTAATTTTAACATGGACTGCAGAAACGAACATTTTCTGCATCTTTTACTTTTTTATTTCCGTAAAGGAAAGAGATATGTGAAGTTTATAGTGTTGATTGCATAACAGAGCGCATGTGTCAAAATTGGTTTCGTTCTGGAGGTTTTTCACTTAAAGACGAACAACGCTTTGGTAAACTTATTGACATTGATGATAGCCAAATCATAACCATAATTGAAGAAAATGGCTATATAACTATTCAGGAGGTTAAATGTATCCTACACAATAACTGAAAATCATTTAAAATGTGTTGGACACGATAAGAAGCTCAATATTTGGATTTCGTATGAGTTGAAAGAGATTCATTTAACTTAATGAACATGGCTCTTTTTTGACAATAATTATCACTGGTGAAGAAAAATGGGTCATCGACAGTAATATTATTTGGAAACGATCATGATCTTAGCGTGATGAACTAGTATAAACCACATGCAAACCTGAATTGTAACCAAAGAAGGTCATGCTATCCATTACAAAGGTACAACACATTTTGAGCTACTTTTAAAAGGTCAGACGATCAATTTAGATTTCTATTGATAAGAACTAATGAAACCGGATGAAGCAATTAAAGAAAAACGGCCAGAATTACCCAATCACAAACGAATTGTGTTCCATTACGATAATGCAATGCCTCACTTATCTTTAGTAACTGTTGGGGAATTATTGGAGCTTGGCTGGGATGCGATGTCGCATCCTTCATACAGCCCTGACCTGGCATCATCTGATTATCATTTTTATCGCAATTAGTTTAGTTTTTGCTGATAAGGACCAAAACTTCTAAGAGTGTAGAATCACGAAGCTTCAAGAAAGATGACAGAAGATCATTAAACAAAATGAAAAATATGTCATTGAATAAAGTTTATTCTTTGTATAAAAAAAGAGTTTTATTTTACATCACAAAAAAGAAATTATATTCTTACCGACCTGATAACATGTCAGAATTTATATATATGTGAATAGGACAAATAAAAAGAGCTCTGATAATTGACAACTAATTTTTAAGGAAAAATGTACAAAAGATGTCCTTGCTTAATAAACAACATTCTCCAAAAACCCAAAATCATTAGAATAGGGATTTGTGTATGAGGTACTAATTAAGAAAGTGAGATTTTAAGTGGTTCTATTGATGTGAAAAATAATTCAACAGTTTTTCTACAATAATTTTCTAAAGTGGACGTTATTTGTGACAAGATTTTAGAAATCGAAATGAAAGTAATTTGTAAAATGTTGACGTTAAAAAGTTTCCTTGGGTACGAAAGTTTAAATTTCTTTTATTAAATTTTTTAAAACTAGAAAGGGAAAATCTAAAATTACTAGTTCCGATATAAAAAAAATACATGCAGCAATTAACCTATATATAATGAAGAATTAAAATCTGAAATAAATTCATTATTACAAAACGCTGGGTTTTTTCAAAAATCGTTGACTTTGTTTTTTTTTACGAATTTTTTCCATTATATTAAATTTTATAGGGTGACTCGAAAAAAGCTGTGCTATAATCAACTTGGTTTTTTTTAAATATTGACTCCCAACATTTTCTACATTTTTAGACTTCCTGAAATATTCTAATTTTTTTTTCTATTACATGTCCTCTACCTAAATTTAAGTCTTTACGAGTTATCGATAGTTAAAACTTGATATGAAAAATAATAATTACTTACCAGGATAACGAATTCAATGACCTGTTTCTTAATCATATTTTGTCAAATTGTCACTTAGAATTAATTTAAACTGAAAATGAAACTGTTAGGGCACAGATGATAGAAAGTCTTATGATGATATGATATGGCGATAAGGAAAGAACCCAGGAAGAAGTGTTTCTATTATTTCAAGAAAAATATCCTAAACTTTCGCCAGTTGGAAAAAAGTGGCCGCCAAGATCTTCAGACTTAAACCCTTTTGACTTCTTTTTGTGGAGTTACCTTGAAGGTAAAATTTTCTAAAATAAGCAAATCGACATAATATGTAATATTCATGGCATAGGTCAATTAATCAATCTGAGGCATTTTCAACCTTTAATAAAATGACAAGTTAATTATTGTTACATTTAGGTATATGACATGTAATAGAAAAATGTACAGAATTTTGCAAAGAATCTAAAACCTGACAAAAAAGCTTCTTTCGAGTTACTGTGTATAATTTAATATATTGGAAAAAAATCATATCAAAAAATACAGACGATGTGTCCCAATGATTTTTTGAAAACTCAGCGTTTTTTAAGCAACAAATTTATTCCAAACGTTACGTCCTCATTGTATGTGTTAGTTAAATAATACATAAAAATTAATTTTCATCAGCTTTAAAAAACCCCTTGGAACTCCACAGTGAGAACTGCGAAAAAGAGAACCGCGCAAGGATAATTAAAATACCTCTTACATCGGTGTCAAGAGAGAGTTTTTTTATGAAAATAAGTGACTCATGTTAGACCTTGCTTTAAAGGTGTTTTATTTTTTTATCTCCCTTTTAAAATCTTTCAAACCAGTCCTTATTATTGAACATTTAAAACGTATTTAATTTTTCTTTTCTATTTAAAAATCTTGTTCCAAATAAAGTATTTTCTAGCACTAAAAATGCTAAATTGCCAAAAATTATAAAATAATTTTAAAGCAAGTAAATGGTACCTTTTCGAATTAAAGGATAGATAAAGGTAGTCTTATGGAATAGCCAGCTGAGTCGCCTGACCTTACACCACTTGATTTTTTGTCATGGTGAGTATGTTAAGTCCAATATGTACGACACGCAACCACAGTCTAAGAAATAAGCTGAAAATATGCTGAAATTATCCAGGTGAAATTTGACAATTATAAGGCCGAATTCGAAAACAGACCGTGTTGTTATTAAAAGGTTCATGGTGAACATTTTGGACAACTACTAAAATAATCTTGAATGTTTTGAGATTATTTTTTCGTTTATATACTTCACAAAACACAGTTTTAAAGTGTTAAATATAATATTATTTTCACCGTCTCTTTAGAATAATTCACAAATAAAGTTATTTAAAAAAAAATACTGATATTTGAAATAATGCAATTTAGGACGTTTCAGTAAAAGAATACTTTTTATATATTTGTTTCGAAACCGGTTTACCACGATATTAATGGACGAAAAGAAATTGAAAATTTGCACTAACTTAAAATAATAATGTTTTTACATTCTCGTTTATTAGTGCTTTAAGTAATTTAAGATTTTAAAGATGTTATGGTGTTTAACTTGCTTTGTCATCATCTTATGAATTTTTAGTAAGTAACGGTAACTTAAGTAGTACTCTTGAAATCTCATCATTTTATGGTGCAAAACAAATTTTAAGATATTTTTTATGGTTCGAAAGTTTATTGTTCTCCAAACTCACCTTGTTTTGTGAATTAATTTTTACATTTTTTTAGTATTACTTAAAGTAAAATAAAAAAATCCAAGGAGTGAGTAAAATAGATATGGGGACCTTCAAAACCGGTCAACTAGCTCTCAGGTAAACATACGAAATAAGGCAATTTTTCGAATACTCAGGAGTAGTGCGAAATTTAAAAATTTAAATTTAAGTAGATAATCAAAGAAAGGGTCAAAATTTTAAAAACAGAAAACTGCACAATATACAGAGAAATTATGGAAATAATAGCGAAACAAAAAAATAAAGTTGCAGGCAGATACTAAGCAACTTAGTAAATATTATAAAATAACTAAAAAATGTAATTTTAAAATCAAAAACGCATTGCATTTTCAGACTAGACCCGTTAAACCCTCAATAGACAAAACAATTTTGATTACCCTAAAAAAAAATCCTATCTGATTTTTTCAGTATTACTCTAACTTCAAGATGACCTACATGGTCATCTTAATACTCTTATTTTAGGAAAACTACTTTCTCAATGTAACCAAATATTAAGTTTAATTAATGTGTACACGGTGTGTAGTGTTGTTCGTGAATTTTTGTGCAAGGGAAATATACAATATAATCTATATATTATAACTTACACAAAAAAATGCTCTATTATTTTTAGCATCTTATAAATTCTAAAGAAGGTAAAATAAATTACCGAAACGTCAATTACATTTTGATTTATTTTTTTACGGGCTATAAATTCTAATAAAAAAACCAACAAATAAAAATTTGTCGTTGAAGGTCCATGAAAACAAAAAATATACTTCATACACACACGCATATATATATATATATATATATATATATATATATATATATATATATATATATATATATATATACAGGTGTGGAAAATCCAAAACAGAACCTGGATAAAGAAAAATACTATATTATTCATCAAATCAGAATGAGACAGTCGTAAGCATCGACATACGTGCTTAAATTTAATAAATTACCAGTTTGGCCTTGGGGTGAGGAGTAACACAATGCACGCGGTGTGAGCGGCCGGCAGCATACGCCACGCCCTAGCACAACAAGAGGATTCCAAGTTATTTGCTTTCATTCAGGCCGTCGAAGCGTAAGTACCGAGTATTGGTATTCCACGGAACAAAAAGAGTAGATTATTAAGTGGCACTATTCTGGTAAATAATCGGCAAATCTGCATTTATGTGAGAAAATCATCCTGTTCCTTGAAAATTTAGAATTTCGGATATTATTAAAAAATTTGTGACAACCAGTTGTCTAAAAATTTGTAAAAAATGCACTGATAATAATGAGGAGCAATCGGTTCCTCAAATTACTGAAGAACGAGCAAATCGGGAGACTGGCGTTTGTAGTTTAGCAGAAATTAATTTTCCTTGCAATAGTACCGTAATTGCCGAAGAACTTGATATGAACGCTCGAACAGTTCCGAATATTTTAAAGCAGAATAAATATCGCTGTTACAAATTACAAATAACTCAAGAAATTTTTCTGAAAGACCAGGGAACACGTATGGTGTATTATGAGGACATGATAGAAAGGGCTAATAGGGACATAACCCCTGAAGTTTTGGCAAATACGCGAACCGTATTTTACAATAGACGGGTTTATTGTCTCGCTCAAAGTGGAGGCCTGTTTGAATACCTTTTGTAGACTTTTAGGTGTTTTTGTTGATTTAAATTGAATTTAATTATTTGTTTATTTATGTACAATTACTGAACGTACTATTTTTATTTTTTACCAGAATAAAAGTTTATTTTTGAGAATGATTTTTAATTTTAAAGTGGTCTATTAGTTTATTTGCTTAGTTGATGGATCCGTACACTGTTTTTGACATCGTAAGGATTCGGACAACAATTTGGAGAATGAGAAAAGAGCTGTTAACAAAGAAGGCAATGATTAAAAAGTTATTTTTATTATTTTTATTACAGTCGTATTATTTATTCATTTATGTGAATCAATAAATATTATATTACTTACAAATTACAAAGTACTTTCGCCTTTTTAACGATTATCGATATCCATGTATTTATTATCATAGTACTATATTTAAAATGTACCTTGAAGTCAAGCGCAATAGTTTATTCATGGAAATACAATTATTCTTTTTATTTTATCTATGATTTTAAAGATTCAGCCTGCTCTGTTGGATTTGGATGTTTATTTTTAATATCAAATCCATGCTTTCGACCCACTGTGTTGTAATGACCCGAAACCAGCGAAAAGTCCTTGCCCGACACCATTTTTGCTGAAACCCAAGAAGCAAGCTACGGTACAACAGTATGCTTTATTTCGCTTCTTCAACAGAGCTAAACGGGTGGTCCATTTCTTTCTGTTACATTTCTATTATTTAGAAGTTCTGTTTTTATTTTCCACACCTGTATATATATATATATATATATATATATATATAGATATATATATATATATATATATATATATATATATATATGAAGTAAAATACGAACAGTAAATGCAAATTTCTCCCCATTTTATCCTTTCTGTGTTAGAGGTTTCACAGTTAGAATAAATTGGTATAAAACGCAAATTTCTCCTATTCCACCACCATCGAGATGATGGCCTACCTGTACCACCATACCGGGAAGAAAGTCAAAACTTACCCTCCCCGCCACAGTGATACGGCAGAGATACATGTTTCGTCTCTACTAGACTCATCAGGGTACCGACATGTACCTGGCTGTGCAAAGGACAGATCGGAAGGAAGCGTGCAAATACTGAACGCGGCTTCGTCGACCTCCCGCCGGATGGCGTATATATGTTTATGCGGCTTTCACGGATTCACCCGTGTGAGATGCAATAGCACAATGTGGATATATCCACTGCTATTGCATCGCACACGGTTGTATCTGTGAAAGCCGCATAAACATATATATATATATATATATATATATATATATATATATATATATATATATATATATATATATATATATATATATATATATATATATATATATATATATATATATATATATATATATATATATATATATATATATATATATATATATATATATACATACATAATGTTTAATATTAACAATGTAACACCCAACACCTCTAGTTAATGGCGATACTTTAAGCTACATTGAATTATGCTTTTCAAATTGTAATTATGTATCAATAACAAGTTTGACCAGCAATATTTACATACCTCACCAGCCTGTTTTGCCATCATATTGACCTGTTGAGGATCCCTTCCTCCCACCATGGTAGACATCACTGCAGCCAGAACACCCTGTGTAATTTATAAGCAACTAACTACTGTTCCACAACTGTATTTATATATTTACAAGAAAAATTGTATATACTGTTCAACTAAGCAGAGTAAAAGTTTTTATTGGAATATATGGTCTAGAGTGGAAAAAGTGTTTATTTGTAAATTTCGATATAAATTTCGTTACCAAATATATACAACTACATTTTTTAGGTTTATTTTTTTCTAAGTTTTTATAGAAGGTGTACAAGAAGTTATGGTTAACCTGTCAAATGCGGATGTGCCACATCATTGTCTACCATGGCCACATGCTCTGCCTCGTTGTTAATGGCACGTCTTCTAAAAGCTCGTTTAAATGGTTTTCAAAAAAATACAAACACATCTGACAATTTAGTGTAGCTAGCAGCTCTTAGGGCTCCCTCTGTTATTCAAATAGCAATACCAATAATAAAAAAGCATAAAAGTAATAAGCTTATACCATTTTAGAATCTCTATTAAGCAAGTAGGTTTTTAAGATAGTGGGCACAACAAGGGTGGTATTTTTTTTTTCATCGTGACTAGGTAAAGTGGAAGGTATAACAAATTTTGAACCAAAAATTTGTTTAATATATTTATTTCTAAAGTTCTAAAAGTAATTATTGCTGTATAGATAGCGCAATCGTGTAAGATAAAGATAAATAAAACAGATCAAGATCAAATTTTTCTTTTGTAGAAACGGCATGGAAAAAGCTGAGTACTGGTAGTGATTTTCAAAATATACTTAAAATTTCAAAAAATTCGAAAACAGTAGCATTTTTATTCAGGTCAACACAATTAGATATTTGAAAGAACATGATATGGCTCATCAACGGTTTACAGGTTATCGATTATTTCTTGGATAATGTAATGTATAATGTAGATATTGCAAATATTTTAGAAAAATTATATTTAAATAAAAGGTGTATCGGATAGTCAAGCTGGTAAGTCTAACATGCAAAATATTTATTATTTCTGGGAAAATTTTCACAGTAAAATAATTTATTAATACAGAAAATACTAGAATTAATCCTAGTTCAAGTTTCTGCACAAAATGCAGGCTTAAATATTCAAATGTAATTGTTTTAGGCTTATATATACTTATATTTCAGATATTTAGTTTTGATGATATTCAAACATGGTAAGTAGAAATTTCGATTTAACTCTTTACATAAATGATGAATTTAAAAGAAATTGTTTACAAAGGTTTGCGTATTTTATAAAAAATTATCAGAAATATTAAACCTAGTTAAAACAATATTTTAATTAGGGATAGGTTTTTAAAAATTAAGTAAAGTTAAGATCATTATTATATATATTATTTAGTTTAACTAAAATTTAGGAGAATGACGTTTATTCTTGAAAATTTTAATATATACTTCCTAAGGTAAAGTCGTAATATATGATTTTGGCTTTAGTTTTCCCCAATTTATCTTCGTTTTCCCAGAAAATCCAGAAAAACAATACACATCACTTCGGTGACACTTTTATTTTAAAAAAGATACCAAATTTTCATATTTACTATTGATAGTCCTAGTTAAAATATAGTGTATGTAATATATTTCAACTACTTTTGTTCAAATTTTAGCAAACATTAAGAAAAGCTTGTGTTTTGGATGAAAAAACAAAAATAGGTTTCTTACACTTCATTTCTATTTCCACTACTTTAAAAGCTGGATATTAGTTACGACGTTGCCAGATGTCAAATAATAAACTTTATTTCAAAATAAATTTATAAATTTTATCTATCTATTTAGTGACGTGGACTTTCTTGCTAGTATGGTAAATGAGAGGCTGGAAGAACATGCAAGTAATAGTTCAATTGCTGAACAGGACGAGACTTGTCCTAATACAACAAAAGGTGTATTTAATGTAGCAACAACCAGTCAAGCGATGATTCTACCTGCGTGCCTTTGCCAGAAGAGCAGACACAAAATGCTGCAGTGACAAAACAAGTGGCGAGTTTTCACAGTCCATGCACATTTTTGGGAGTAAAACAGATACATACGTCTGACAACGATGCATGCACTCCTATTAAAAATTCTAATGACTTGCAGTCTGAAAATCAGACAACTTTTGAAATCTCAAAAGAGCCCATGTCACAAGGAAACAAAGAAAGTGATTCCATTTGGACTGAAAATCCTCAAAGATTGAACACTGAAGTGTAAATCGATAAACCATCTTGCTCAGTTATGGATATAGTTCTCTACCCAAAAGTACATATTGTCCGAAAAACACCAAACCGCAGTAAAAGATCTGAAATAATTACAGATTCTCCCTTTAAAAGAAAACTAGAGGAAGAAACAGAAGCTAATATGAAAAGAATACCCAGAAGAACAAGCAAGACATCACAGAAACTTCCATCGAAACCAAATAAACCACCGAAGAATAAAAACAAGCTGTGGAGATGCCCTAGTGCCTATTGTTGAAGACTGGATTCAGTGTAGCTTGTGCATTGAATGGTGGCACATCCTACATCGGCATTGGTATATACAACTATGATTTATGCGTGTGAATTAGCTTGCTTACCCTTAAGATGTCATGCGCACTCATTGGGTCTATCATGCCTACTCTTGTGGAATTGTATTATCAAGAGTGCGCAACTACCCACCATCTCAATTAGATTGTTAATTAAGAAGAGAATAACAAGAAATAACATATAGGGTGTTGCATTTAAAATAAGAATGAAGGCATTAATTTCTGGTATAACCGGAAATGCCACCATCTTGAAAATATTTTAGTCATATTACCCCTATCGACCCCAAAATCTATTTTTCGACACACTGTATGTGTATGTGTATTTCACAGAAATCTTATATATGCTATAACAACAGCGTAATTTGAGCCATGCGGTATTTCTAATAGATGTAACCCTGTGTTTTGTTTTTAAAGCTTTTTGAAAGTTTTCACTATTTTTCCGATTAAAAACTGCAAATTTACTAAATTTATGGATGTAACAAAATGTTTATGATTTAATGGAAAAAATTAAACTAAAACAAAAAGTGTTTTCTGTGTTTTCTGAAAAACTAAGGGGAAAAAATTGGAAAACCTCGAAACAGGAAGTAAAGTTTCCCAAAAAAACTAAATATTTTAGAATTCATTTAATAATTACGTTTTCAAGATTTATCATTGAAATTTTAAAACCTTACAAGTAAATTATCATTCATTTTTGGAAGAAAATCTGGGGCATTAAAGAATGCGTTTTTGTCCCATTCCCTCTTAATACTCTGCCTCGATACCAATAATTTGCTCAGAAAATTGTAATCAAATAATAATTGTTCGCATTTGGGGTTAAAAAAAAATTACTGTTAAGCTAATTTTCAATTTCCTGTACCTATACAGTTCAGTATTTGTTTTTATTTTCAGCTTATGTGTTCAAGTGTTTAAATTACCCATTCCTCTAACAATTTACAAAACAATGCTACTACTTTGTTCTAATCATAAAAATCATCACTAACCTGCAAAGGCGATCCACCATTGTCCACTTTGTCGATACCCTCACTTGGAGCAGCAGCACCTCCGCCCAAAATGGCAGTAAGAATTTTAAGTCCCACCGATATGAGATTCGCCCACGGTGAAGGTGCTACGGGACCATCGTCGAGACTTTCGGATTTGTTGTTACCAGTAGTAGCACCACCGCCAGGATTAAAAATCATTTGCATTAACATGCCTGCAATAGGTTAAAAGGTGAATTTAGATCGGAAGATAATTTAAAATTATTGAATTATGCGAAGGCGTTATGATGGGAAATATGATATATTTTTGTTATGTCATGCAGGATGTTCTAAAACTAGTTAAATATATTTTAAAGGATGGTGTACTAAGTTTCTATCAAGCGTGGTCTCATAAAACGTATATCTATCCGTTTCTCAACTTTTCTTAATAGTTTGGAGGCCCGGTAGGTTTCGGTAACCGATGAATATACATGGCTACATCTAAGCTTCTTATATATAACCCATAATTACGAATACCGTACGTGGATTCCCAAAAATTGTACAGGTAATTTGTTATAAACAAAAACTTTGTTAATAATTAAAAAAGTTTTATTTTCCATAATAAACATATTTTCGTATTTCTTGGCTAATTCTAAGCAAAAAGTGTCTCCTGTGATTTTTTCGTTTGACACATATTCTTTGAGTTAAAAATCTTTAAAAAGGTTTTGGTGCCAGTTCAAGTTAAGAACTACAAGCTAGGATTAATCTCAGCACGAAAATTTAATATTTTAAACAGACAAATATATATATATATATATATATATATATATATATATATATATTATATATATATATATATATATATATATGTATATATATATATATATATATATATATATATATATATATATATATATATATATTGAATTGGGAGGGAGAACAATATTTTTGTTTCTTATTAAGGCCATACTTTAAACAGACATAAATATTATATATATATATATATATATATATATATATATATATATATATATATATATATATATATATATATATATATTAAATTGGGAGGGAGAACAAAATCTTCCGAAAAATGGATGCTGGTGGTATACTGATGGATCTCGACAAGATAAAAGAGCTGGAGCCGGAGTATTCGGCAGGAGCACAGGAGTCAGAAAGTACTATGCTCCCGGACAATGTGCGACAATTTTCACAGCGGAAATTTATGCTATTCTGCAGTGTGTCCATCTCTGTATGAAGAATATAGACAGGAATAGAGTAATAAATATATGCTCAGACAGTAAGGCTGCGATATTGGCGCTGAAGTCCAGTATCGTGACTTCGCGACTGGGGTCTGAGTGCAAGGATGTACTAAATGGTATGACAAGGAAAGGCTGCACGGTCAGACTCGTATGGGTCCCGGTTTACTCGGGCATACGCGGAAATGAGGAAGCAGACCATCTGGCAAAGTTGGGTTCGGTGACTGAACCGTATGGACCCCAACCAATATTACTTGTCCCAATTGCTATTGGCAAAAAAGAATTAAAATCGTTGCTGGAAAGCAAATTTATTGAATCATGGAGGGGAGCTCCTGGAATGAGGTGTGCTAAGGAATATATAACTGGACCTAGCGTACGGCGTACTAAGGAGCTTCTCTCCTTGGCAAGGAAAGAGCTGTGGTGGGATTGTTGACAGGACATTGTCACCTCAGGGGCCATCTTCATAGAAACGGTGTCGAGGGCGACCCGACATGCAGATGGTGTTTGGAGGAGGACAAAACTATTGATCATCTTCTCAGACAGTGCCCAGCACTCAACCGACTGAGACAGAGATACTTCGGAGATACAGTTTTGTTACCAGAAGCAGTTAGGCAAGTTCAACTAACGAGGCTACTTGGATTCGCAAAGACGATCGGCCTTGAATAACCTGCAGATATCGTGGGATATAAAGGGCCCAATGAAGGCCTAGGTATCGATGATCTAGTATCACCACCTCTTTTTCAATCATTCATGTAATCGAAGATTTTCGGGTATCCCGTGTATGTACCGAGTCCCTCTCAGGACTGTAAGGCAGTTGACGTTTCGGTGAAATCTCATTCACCATTTTCAAAGCTCACTGTACGGCGTCTGCGGGCGTTCAAGGTTGCTTGAAGGTCAACTTTGAAATTTTAAATGGGACCCTTCAATTTAGACCCCGGGAATGGAGAGGGTGGGAAATTTTACCATCCTATATGATCATGACCTCAAGGTGACGGTCAGATATCAGACTTATTTCAAGGTCAAAATAAAGAGGTCGCAATATTTCGTAAACTGTTTCGTACAAAAGTTGTTGGGTGGCACGAGAACTAAGCGGCAATGACCTTGAAAATAATATCGACTTTGACCTTCAAGGTCATTTGGTGCTTAATTTAAAAATTTGAAAAGGAAACCCCCAATTTAACTTCTGGAAATGAAAGGACCCATTAATTTCACAGTAATTTCATCATCAGATATGATCTTGATTCCAAGGTCAACATCTAATTCATGATCATTTTAAGGTCAAACGAAGATCCTCAACGTTATTATTTTATAAAATGTTTCAATCAGTTGTAAGATAGCAAAGTTGCTATAACATACGCGGAAGATCGAGATTAAATCATCCGGCTTCTCATCATCGAGGTGCTTGTTTTTGGTGACTCCCCTCGCCTCTCACCATCGGGGTGCTTATTTTCTGTGAGTCCCCTCGTCCCTTATCATTTTGTATGATTATGTTAAAGGTTTTATAAGAATTTATTTCAATAAGTGCTCAAAATGGTGATCTTCAACTTCAATACACTTATTGACCAGCATTCAAAGGATTGCACACAACTGCGGAGCATTTCAGGTATTAATTTGGCACAAGCATCTCCGATTCGCCACTTCATGTTTTCACAAATTGTTGACACGTCTTTATAAACTTCGCTCTTCAAATAACGCCACGAACAAAAATCTAGTGACGTAAGATTTGGTGATCTTGCGGGCCACTTTACTGGACCTCCTCTACCAATCCAGTGTCCGTTGAATTCGCAATCCAACACTTGACTAGCTAATTGGGAATAATGCGCTAGACATCTATCGTGTTGAAACCATATTTGTTGCCTTACATCTAAGCGCACGTCTTCAAGCAAAAGTGGAAGTTGATTTTCTAAAATATCACGATATTTTGCGCCGTTCAAATTACCTTTTCAAATTTTGAAATTGAGCTTCAAATGAACTCGAGGTCAAGGTCACGGTTATTTTTAAGTGGTAGTGACCACTTCGCCCTGTGCCACCTAGCAATTTTTGCACGAAACATTTTATGAAGTACTGCGATTTTTTTTTGATCTTAGAATAACCGTTATATTTGACCTTCACCTTCAGATCAAGGCTATATCCGATGGTAAAATTTTCTGCACCTTTCTTTCGGGGGTCAAAATTGAGGGGATTCCATTTAAAATTCTGAAATTGTCCTTCAAATGACCTTGAAGAACACAATCAAGGTCATTTTCAAGATCACTGCTAGTTAGCCCTCTACCGCGCTAGAAATTTTGTTTAAAATATTTTTCGAGAAAAATGTGATGTTTGAGAGCATGTGGATTGATATCTGTTCTGTTATATATATATATATATATATATATATATATATATATATATATATATATATATATATATATATAATATGTTTTCAAAATATCTTTTAGGTTAAATTTGAAAACTTGTCTAAATTTTAACAGTCAGGTTAGTTCAGGTTCACTAAGAAAGACTTACACCCGATCTAGTTCTGATGGAAGTTATTTTTTCCAGTTGGCTAGTTTTGTTTTATTTATGATATTGTAATAATTTAGGTTATATATGTCAAAAAATAAACGCTTAAAAACGTATTGAAAAGGGTTATTTTGGCACGTGCATCATACTAGACAAGTCTCTTTCTACTTGTCGACCCTTTATTCAAATATATATATTTTTAATATAAATAGCGTTTCCAATTATTCATCCAAAACGAAAATTTTATATTAAAAAAAATGTGTCTTTTATTTAAAAAGTTGTTCTGCAGATTTTTAATGAAAATTATTCAAAAATGAAAATTGCATTGAGCCTAAACCTTAATAATATTCAACATTAACGAATAACTTAATTTGCAAATAAGTGATTTTATAAGGATAACTATTTTTTTATAAGCAAACTACCTGTCCAAAAATAAAATGTCCTTTAGCTGTTACAAATAAAAAAATTTTAATGTTTACGAGATTGTTCAAAAAAATAGTTTTCCCAGTTTTGCGGCATTTCTTTGAAAAGTGACGTATAAATAATATATATATATATATATATATATATATATATATATATATATATATATATATATATATATATATATATATATATATGTCGAATTCTACAAGAAATTATATCCTTTTATAGTGGTCTTTCTTGTTTGTCTAATCAAAAGACGCCATGATAGACCCCAGCGGCGTGAAGTATGTCTCTCTGTTAAACATGTTTAACTCATTTTTTCAATATCTCAAAACCTAGTGAAGAATAACACTTCGTGACTGGCTGCATGGCTGATCAGCCAATGCCAATACAAAAAAAATATGAAATTTTATAAAAAAAAAACATGTCTCGTATTATATAAGTTAATTCATTTTTAGTTAAATAGGCGAAATTTTATTTAAAACATATTAAAGGTCATTAATAATTTTAAAATGCACTACGAATGTAAAAATACCAATTAAAAAGTAAAATTTGGAAAACTTTGCCTTTCAATAATTGAAATACTTATCCCAAATTTAGTAAAAATTGAAAATTTGTTTACAGATTATCGCAGTTATGCACACGATATTTTAATCTTATTATTATCGGATAAACAGTATAGCGAAATATTTCTGTAGGACATTCTACTACTTGGTCAGAAAATACAATTATCTACCATGTGTTCTTTTTGTCCGATAAATGTTAATCAGTAAAATATTCTGGGGAAATTGACAATTTCCAAGCATCGGACTGAAAAAATGGGGCATAAAATTTGTCGGACAACATTACCACTTGATTGTACATATATTAATTAAACAACTGAGAGAAAATTAGCTGGTCGATTCAATGATCGGCGCACCATTTTTGTCGTACACATTTTCTTTCATGTTCTTCATCAAAATATTCTACAATTTAACCTCAAAAGAAAGCGTTGTTCGGACCAATTTAATACCCCACCAAATTGATGCGTTTTCGAATGCGCAGTAGTAAATGTAGCGTATGTTATACGAGAATTTTCGCAAATAAAAAGTTGTCGAATTCGTTAAAATGAAGCCAGTTACAAAGTTCTAGAAGAGTGTTAATCGTATTAAAATAGTAGTTTTGCTACATAAAAAGCAAAATAACATTTTTTTAAATATTCTAAATTTCTCATAACCAATGAACGTCCTTTATCGATAAAATTAATTTTATTTTTTTTTTAAATGTAAATAATCTACTAAATTGGGAAACTTTCACTTGAAGTATTAAAACCTGGAATTTACAAATAATTAGATAATAATATACTTAGTTACAGTTACATTGTTAAACGATAAAAAATTGCCATGAACTTAATTATTCAAATCAATCATACTTATTTCTAGCAGATCGGCTTACTTACGTGCTAAATAGATGAATATATAAGATTAAATTTATCTTCCACTTTAAATCCAAATCCAATGAATGCGGTGCATAATTATAAGCAATGATAATACTTTATAAATGTTCAGATTTATATAAACGGAACAGAATGTCAGTGGTGTGATTAGAATGAGAAAGAAAGAGATATTAGGAAAGCTATACCCATATGGTTATTCAAAATTCGTTAGCCATTTCGTTACTTATTCTGGATAAAATTTCAGATTATTTTGCAGTTTAATATCATTTACCAGTATTATAAAAAACTTTATCTTATTTAATGCAACCCTGCGTATTCCTTTATATTTAATTTATGCCGTTTTTTTTTAGTTTCTCTATTTCTCTCTAGGTGGTTTATTTATCAAACTATATACATATGTATATATGTTATGAATTCCCGGCTTGATATGATGAAGACCGAAAAGCGAATTGGAACTTGGAACACCAGAAGTCTCTTTGCGGCTGGAAAGCTTGATAATGCGATTCAGGAAATGAAAAGAATGGATATTGACATTCTTGGTATAGCTGAGACAAGATGGCCTAATAGTGGAACATTTAAGAAGGATGGAACAACATTTTATTACTCCGGAAACAATGACCCAGATCACAGAAATGGAGTGGGCTTTATTATGTCCAAGAAGATAGATAGGTCTGTGAAGAATGTTGTAGCATACTCAGACAGAGTTATACTTATGCAAATAAGTGTCAGACCGATTAACATCGATGTAATACAGGTGTATGCACCTACAGCAGACAAGTCAGAAACCGAAACTGAACAATTTTATGAGCAAGTCCGAGAAGTTTCGAACTCATTAAAGCCTCAAAATAGCAATATAGTGATGGGTCATTTCAACGCAA
This sequence comes from Diaprepes abbreviatus, assembly GCA_034092305.1. Lineage (NCBI taxonomy): Eukaryota > Metazoa > Arthropoda > Insecta > Coleoptera > Curculionidae > Diaprepes > Diaprepes abbreviatus. The sequence goes on from JASJET010000116.1 coordinate 1,618,638, forward strand.
AGGTCAGTAGCAGGAAAATTTGGCTAGTAAGAATAAGTTCTATAAATCACGCCCTAGAAGACTTTACACCTGGAAGTCTCCTCAAGGTGGACAGATAAGGGAAGCTAAGGAGAAATGGACTCAGGAACAATGTGACGAAGCTGAAAGACTTCATCAGGTGCACGACTTCTTTAATTTCCATAGAAAAATCAAGGAAATAACTGGAACAAATAGAACAACAGCATTGCCGTTAATAAGAAATGGACAAGAAAGACCGATATTGGATACCGACGAATTGAAGGAAACTTGGAAGAATTATGCGGAGACTTTTTTCAGTGATCAACGAACAGATGCCCCGATGAATGACACTGAAAACATGAGTCGTCCAAAAATTCTTGAACCTGAAGTCAGGTACGCAATGAACTGTATGAACGATGGTAAAAGGGCAGATCATGACGATATATATATATATATATATATATATATATATATATATATATATATATATATATATGCAGAAGTTTTAAAGCAAGTCGATATTAAACAACTTACATATCTCTTTAACGTGATATATGACTCTGGGCAAATCCCAGTGGATTGGTTAAAGTCTACGTTCATTGCTACTCCAAAGAAAACAAACCCCAAGCACGTTCCTTCGAGTAATCCATTCAAGAATATACAGAAAGTGTGAAGATATGAGTGGCGACACACAGTTTGGCTTTATCAAGGGACTTGCCACGAGCTTAGCTGTCTTCTCAATTAGATTATTTGTGCAAATGTGCTATGACCAAATGCAAGATGTTTTCATCTGTTTTACTGAGTATCAGAAAGCTTTTGACGACGTAAAGCACGAGCCGCTGTTGGAAAGATTACAGGAGGTCGGTATCGATGATAAAGATATTAGAATAATAAGAGAACTTTATTGGCAACAGTTAGCTGAGATCCGTATTGATGGCAATCTGTCAACAGGGACCTTTAATATACTGAAGGGAGTCCGGCAGGGATGTGTACTATCGCCTGTTCTGTTTAATATTTATGTTGAGAAAATATTTCAGTTAGCATTAGAAAATAAAACGCGAGGTATCAAAGTCAATGGCATCCCAATAAACAATATTCGCTATACAGATGATACTGCAGTCTTAGCTAACAACTTTGAAGATGTCCAGTCAATATTAAAAAAACTTAACGATCGCGGTTAACAGTTTGGGCTGCATACTGCCAAAACAAAAATGATGGTGATTAGTAGGTATTAGTACATCACTCCTCTTAACATCAACGGGAAAAATATTAAACGTGTCGTACGGTTAACGTATATTCCGCTACTCTGAATGAAAAGTCGGAATGTGACGAAGAAGTAAAGGGAAGAACTGGCCGTGCAAAAGCAACTTTCTTTAATCTTAAGAATCTTCTCCTTCACAGAAATATGCCACTACACACCCGAATACGTGTGGTTCAATGTTATGTATGGCCTATTCTACTATATGATGCTGAAACTTGGCCACTTAAGGCTGGGACGCTGAATTGGATCGAAGCTTTTGAATTGTGGACACTTCGCCGACTACTACGTATTGCATGGACTGCTTACATAACGAAAGATGATTTCTTGATGAATTCTACGAGGAGACAACTAATGGACACTGTAAAGCAACAAAAAGTGTCATATCTAGGGCATATACTAAGAGGACCTCGCTACTCCATACTAAGGCTAATATTACAGGGAAAAATTGAAGGCAGACGGGGACCAGGTCGAAAACAACACTCTTGGCTCCGCAATATAAGAAACTGGTGTGGTATATCAGACGCCGCATCGCAATTTAGACAGGCTGAGGAGGGCATTCTAGTTATAATATGGCCATGAAATGCACAAATGATCGCCGACGTGCGGCATAGCACATGGCACCCGAATAAGAAGAAGATATGTTATGTCGAATACTGTTTTCGGGTATTCCACGTGTTTGCTTAGTCCCTCTCATGACCGTAGGGCAGCTGGCGTTTCGGTAAAATCTCATTCACCATTTTCAAAGCTCACTGTACAACATTTGTGGGCGAACTGATGCTTGCAACTCGGGTACAGTCGGTTTTGTGTATACGTGAAGCGTGTTTGTTGGATGGTTGTGTCTGTGGATGTGCGAGTATTACTCCGTGTTATCGGCCTTGTTGCCAGTATTTGGGGTCGTGTTGCCGAGTTATGATCAGTTTATTTACTACCTACTACTGGTTGATGTCTCGTTAGTAGGTTTTTCCAGGTATTAGGCAACCGCTGACTGTCGTCTCTGCTATTTAATTTGTTGGGCCTCTTTACAATTTCGATGGATTCCTTTATAACTCTTGTGGACAGGTTTTCACATCTCAATAGCATTTTTGTTCTTGAGAAGTTGATCTTATATCCTGTGTTTAACAACTACTTCGTGAACCCGATCACGTAAAACTTTCATGAAGGACCAAAAATATGGCTTCTTGAAGTGGTTGACTCCTCTTAATCAGAAAAATCTCATTCACAACAGCTGAGTTTTCTAGTTATTCTTATTTCAGCAGAAGCTTTTAGACAACGATTATCTTGAAGAAAATATATGTGAACATATAAAACTCCTAAATATCATAATGAAATGTACAAAAAATCATGTTAGGCACGGCACTGTGAAGTTTTACTGTAACACCCCACTGTACGTAAAAATATACTCTTGTTCTCTGAATGGCTCAAGACCCGCACCTCATTGGATGAAAAGCGACATATTTTCGAAGATTGAAAAATAATTGCGATTTAAATAAAGTGTTCTAAGGCCTCCTCTTTATATAATAAAGTGTAAGAAAGATCTTCTTCTTACGAAAACTCCAGGCAATTTCTTAATTAAAGGGCGCTCAGAATTACTTTCTACAAAGTCTAGTCGAACCTCCAGGTATCTATGCAGGATGGTGCCTTGGCAATTAAACAGCTTAACATTCTTCGGGACTTTCATAAATACATGAGTTTCCCATACTCAGCACTTAAACTGTTTTTATAATTAATTTAAAGAATCGTTTATTATGTTTAAATATCCTTATTCTTAATTAAAACCAAAGATAAAAAGTGATCCAGACAAAAATCTAAAATTTCAGATTTTTTTTCTGTTAAAACGCGATAATGAAATTAGTTTAATCCAGGTTTTGAATGCATCTTTATTTCTGAAAGATGATTGCTGCTTTACTGCTGACCGAATTACGAAAATAGGAACCAGTTAAACAGGATTATGATATATTGAAATTAAATAGTATCTAATATTAAAAAAAAATATTACTTTAAGAAAATAGCTCATACCCCAGACCCGTAATTGAAAAGTATTTTAATAATTTTGAACTTTAAAATCATATTCCAAAATTTAAGAACATAGCTCAAGAACATTAAACCCCGGTGAGATCCAAAGGTGAAGCGCCCGGAAATTCTGGTCGGGTAGGACCGTTTTTGAGGCACCTCACCAATAACCCCGACGTTTGCGTTAATAATAATAATACTGTGCACAATATAAATCGTATATCTCTTAACGATGAGATCGAAATTTTAAGACTGATAATAATTCGGAGTTAAAGTTAGGGAAATAGAGTATTAGACTTCGACCAAGTTCTCCCGAACTTTCTAATTAAAAAAAAATCACCCATAACCCTGGTGGGAGAATCTGATACGTTATTCTACGAGAAAATCTAACGAAATAAGTGATTTAATATATATGCGTACTTGTATCGACTATACCAGATAATTCTCACGACACTTTTCTCATTTTAGATTTTTGATTGCTGAAAGAAGACGGTGATCGGAGGTCTTTAATGCAATATATTAGTAGGTCGTACTTTTTAATTGGCCTTTGCTCCGACCCATTTTTGAAAGCCATTGGTGGTGTTGGTCTAGGCTCAGGCACCGTTGCATTACAATGATCTCCTTTGAAGAGAGTTTTCCAGGTAGGAGCAAAATTAAGTACGTCCTCTCTCTTATTTTGATTACCGTACTTTTCAGGTTCAATTGACTCGGAAAATCGAATCAATCTTATAATATTAGCGATTTGCTGAGAGTTATCAAAATCGATTTTGTTTGTTCTGTCTCGAGCTGTTGTTAGAAAAGGGCTGATGTTGTCTGTTTATTTTTTATGCGGAGTTTGTGTTCTTTTATATCTGTCGTCAACTAAGAAATATGCGTTTTTCATGCAATATCTGTTAAGGTCTATAATGAGAGTTAGATTCTCTTTGAGTGTATATCGAAACTTGCAGTGATGTCATCAATGTCAAGTCTTGCGGAGAGTAGAACTCTTAAGTAATGTTCCGAATTTTTCACGTAAGATGCGGTCTTTTCCACTCGTGGTTGCATTAGGACAGCAAGGTATTTTTCTAGTTCTTCAATGGGAGAGTTGTAGGCGATGACGATGGATCTTAGAATGGCATTTTTCTTATAGATTTCTGGGAGTCTATAAAGGCTTGGGCACCTGCTAGAATTTTTGGGTGGTATCAATTTTCGTTTCATATTCAGTTCTATTGATGATTCCATAATTTTAGTTTTAGTTGTTTTTTTCAAGATATCTGGTGGCTTCCTTTTGCACAGTCTTGTAAGCAGGGATTAATTTCATTTTGTGGAATAGTTTTCGGTATTCATGATGATGATTACATTGCTCTTTGCTATTAATATTATGATGCTAGTTGGATTTGACAACTTTTTGTAAAGTAGTAGATATACAGGGTGATTCAAAAATCGATCACGAAACTTAAGGGGGTGATTCTACTTGACAAAATAAGGGTAGAGCTTCATATAATTTTTTTTCAAAATGTCATTCGTTTTCGAGTTACAAGCCGTCCAAGTTCAAGTTTTTATTTTTTGTTTTTTGAATTACTCGCTTACAGGAAAACCGATTTGACTAATATTTGAAAGATAGGCTAAGTCTTCTGCGCTTCATCATTTTAGTAACAATTCACATTGATTGTTTGCCGCTAGAGGGCACTTTACCTACATTGAAAATTGTTTTTTTTGTCATAATTTTTTAGTGTTGACAGCTACAGTAGTTTTTGGCATAATTTCTGAAAGACTGATGCCAGGCCTTTAAAAAAGGTGCTCTTTATTTACATCGCTAAACCCAACGGTTTAGACGTAAATCACCCTTAAAAATTAAGTGGTAAATTTACTTTTCTCATTTCATTACCACCAGCTACCAGGTAAATAGCTATCAAAGTATACTAGAGCTGTCAGTTTAACATCAAATAAATTCGCTTTTTAAACTATTTAATTTATAATCTTAAAATAACTAATAATGGCTAATCACCAATATTCAAATATCGAATATTGTGATATCCATTTTTGTTATGGAAAAGCAAATGGTAATGCAGAGTTGGCAAGAAGATATTATATGGAGAGTTATCCGGAAAGAAATATCCCTCATGCTCAAACATTTTCCAATGTGCACAGGAGGCTTGCGGAATGTGGTTCCTTTAAAAGTTATAATGGAAATAGGGGAAGACCTAGAACTGCTAGAAACGTGCAACAAGAAGAAAGAGTGCTTGAAATTATTGAAGATAATCCAGGTATTAGTACTAGAAAAATTGGGAATGAAGTGCGGCTCTGTCAGGCTAGTTCATGGAGGATACTAAGAGAAGAACAACTCTACCCGTTTCATTCAAAAAAGGTGCAGGCTCTTTATGACGATGATCGGCCGAGACGGTTGGAAATGTGCAATCAGATCCTAGCTAAGTATAAACACGATAATCGATTAATTGGAGTCATATTATTCACTGACGAAGCTGGTTTCACTCGTGATGGCATAACAAATCTACACAACATCCACACATATGCTTACGAGAACCCAAACAATGTGGTAGAAACGAAACATCAGCGTAGATTTTCACTAAATGTGTGGGCAGGGATAATAGGAGATTACCTTATTGGTCCTTATTTCTTTGATGGCCCATTAACTGGTGACGTATACTTAGATTTTATCCAAAATCGTCTCCCATTGTATCTGGAAGATGTGCCATTGGAAGTAAGGGCCAACATGTGGATCCTCCAAGACGGAGCTCCGCCCCACTTTAGTATACGTGTCCGACAGTATTTGAATGCAACGTATCCTGAGCGATGGATAGGACGAAGTGGACCATTGGCATGGGCAGCGAGGTCACCAGACCTTAATCCTATGGATTTTTTCTTTTGGGGTCATTTGAAACAATTTGTGTACGATATTCCAGTAATCAACGTCGAGGATCTTCGCTTCAGGATAATCGAAAAGTGCCAAATTATTAAAGAAACACCAGGAATTTTTCATCGAGTTAGGCGACATTTTTTGAAGAGTGTTAGGAAATGTATGGAAGAAAATGGGGGACATTTTGAGAATCTTTTTTAGTTTGTTTAGTACTGTTTCATTAATTTTTATCAATTAAATGTATATCGCAATAATCCATAATATGAATATTTACTGATTAGCCATTATTAGTTATTTTAAGATTATAAATTAAATAGTTTAAAAAGCGAATTTATTTGATGTTAAACTGACAGCTCTAGTATACTTTGATAGCTATTTACCTGGTAGCGGTGGTAATGAAATGAGAAAAGTAAATTTACCACTTAATTTTTAAGGGTGATTTACGTCTAAACCGTTGGGTTTAGCGATGTAAATAAAAAGCTCCTTTTTTAAAGGCCTGGCATCAGTCTTTCAGAAATTATGCCAAAAACTACTGTAGCTGTCAACACTAAAAAATTATGACAAAAAAACAATTTTCAATGTAGGTAAAGTGCCCTCTAGCGGCAAACAATCAATGTGAATTGTTACTAAAATGATGAAGCGCAGAAGACTTAGCCTATCTTTCAAATATTAGTCAAATCGGTTTTCCTGTAAGCGAGTAATTCAAAAAACAAAAAATAAAAACTTGAACTTGGACGGCTTGTAACTCGAAAACGAATGACATTTTGAAAAAAAATTATATGAAGCTCTACCCTTATTTTGTCAAGTAGAATCACCCCCTTAAGTTTCGTGATGAATTTTTGAATCACCCTGTATAAGCTGGATTCTTTTTCAAGTTTCACTTGAAATATAGCTATGATCTTCAACCAAAGTAACCACTTTTGTGCCCGTTTAATTACTGGATTTACTAAAACTCTTAAGGATGTCTAGGGATTAAGATTTTTTAAAGTGCCGATTTTAGTATAAATATTAGGACTTACATTTTATTACCACAGTTACTTACGATGATTTAAAAAAATTACAGGGCTGCATTAAAAAATTCAAAGCTATATTATAATTTACAACGAAATATGAAATGATATTCAAATGTGCTTTATTCTAATCAGAGGACTATTCACAATCAGCTATAATACTAGCTAACAATTTGTACACCACTTGGTATAGTAAGAACAATAATTAATATAAATAGAAAGATCTAGATGAAGATAGATTTAAAACACTCTACAGTAGTTTAGTGTCATGTGATTACCATACGATATATTAAAGGCATAGCGGAATGTTAAAAAAAATATATTTAAACTTTTCTTTGCTTGGTATTTCTTGGATAAATAATTACCAGAAAAGATACAACTTATATGTAAACAATTTATAGCCTAAATGGATGGAAACCTTTTTGATAGCTGATTAATAAAAATACTATTAATTAAACTGAAAATAATAATAATAATAGAATATACCAAGATCAATCAGCCATAAAAGACATTGAATAATTTCTCTATTTATTAAAATTTTTGTTAACTTTCTTTATTAATAAATAGTTTTATATGTTTATGTTGCTAATGACCATGCCAGGGGTAATAAATAATAAGTGTGAATTTGATAAATTACCCCATTAAATTAAATTTTGAATGTTGCCCCCAGGAGGTAACTTAATAATATTTTCCAGCCGTAAAACCATCTTGTAAAGACATTGTTAAGTGAATTTACTCGAGAGATTCATTATTTCTCTCTACTCTCAATCTATTTGACAAATCTAAGGTTAAAAGCCGATTTTCATTCATAGGTATTCACCGCAGGTGTGTGACCCTTGATGCATTAGCTGATTTTAGATTTTTCAAGGTCACGAATGATATTCTAATTAGTCACAATATAGAAATGCTTTAAAAATTTCCCTCAAAGCCCTATCACAAAAAATTACCTCTAATTCATAGATACTGCCATCGTTTCATCTATCTTTAAAAAATTTTCACAGATAATCAACACTTTATTAGAAATCCAAAAAATACCAAGCTGAAAACTGAAAAAAATTGATATCACTGTAAAGACCAGAAAAGGTACAAATAATTAAAATGATTGGGGCGAAAAAATAGAGATAATATTATCAAAAACTAAAAAACAAAAAAAAATTTTCATAATTTTACCACGAGAAGAATCACACCACAGACATTTCCCGTTTAAAAAATCAACTTACCTTTGATTGACGGTATAAGATTAGACGTACCTAACAGATTCGACCAAGAGAACCCTCCGCCCCCGCTACTGGATTGCGATATTTCGTTGGTCTGAATATCGTCTAAATCGTCTAGGGCTACTTTCTTTATTGAGTTGGATTTTTCTACAAATTTACGTTCGACCCTCTGTTGGGTCACTGGTTGTTGTACACCACTGACTTGTCTGTAACCGGGAGGTGGTGGACTGTTGGGATACGCCAGTGTACTGATTATTGAGCTACTGACTAGAAGACCAAAAATGGCCCAACCAGTTGTTTGTCTGTACATTTCTGAAAAGAAAAATAAGGTATATGAAATATTTTAAATTAAAAATTGGATATTTTACTTCCAAAATTTTGTTAAATATACAAAGCTTGTCATAGCTTCAATAATTGGAGACAGAAGACAAAATCTTTAAAAATTTAGTTAGAAAAGTACCTGATTCAAGAGACATAGACTGACGAAACAGTTTTTGCGAAAAATTGAAGGGGTTATTCCCTGGATTATTCTGAGTATATTTTGTATTTTGATGGTTCTGAAAACGCGCTTTGTTTCGAAGATACAGGACGAAACAAATTTTTGCCAAAACTAATTTTGGTACTTTTCAAATTATGAATGTAGTTGAAATAAAAGTATGGCGTACTACACTGAACTTACAAAGTAATAAAAAATTTATAAAAATGCGTTGTTATCTTTTAACAACATTCCAATTACTGCGAATGACTGCAGACATTAAATTTGAATACGTGATTGATCATTTTGTATTTGTCGAATTTATTGGGAATGATTGACGTTTCGCTATTTGACGTGTATTTTCTATCTTTATTTTTGAAACTGTGGCTAGTGAAGTTGTCTATCGTAAGTTGCTCTACAAGCTCCGAGATGGCTGACATTAATTTCATTTATGGATTTGCTGATGACAGTTCATTAGAAGCTAGATGACTATACATTGAACGATTTTCTAATCGTAATATTTCTGATAGATAAACCTTTCAAAATATTCATCAACGTCTTCGTGAAACAGGAACATTAAAGCAAAGTGGAGAACCAGGAAAGCCAATAACACTAAGAATGATAGAAGTAGAAAAGAATGTGCTGGACACGACAAAAGAAGGTCTAGGCACTTCTACTCTAAAAATTGCAAATACTTTGTATGTACAGGTAAGTAATGGGAATGTTTGGAACAGGGACTATTTATTGTATCCATACCACATTCAATACGTTCAGGCACTTTTGTAAATATTGCTCAAATCCCTCAACTACTGACACTGATTTTTTTGACCGATGAAACCAGTTTCTCAAATAATGCAATAACTTCCACATTAAATATGTGTGGGCTGAAGAAAATCTACATGAGGGATTTGAAGATCGGTTTCAACATCAGTTCTCGTTGAACCTTTGGGTTGGAATTCTGAGTGACTCGTTAATTGAATCGGTATTTCTACCAGGAAGACTTACCGACGAGGTATACCGCAACATTTTGGAACAAACGCTACTTTACCTTTCGGAGGACGTACCATTGGCTACAAGAAATGCAATGTGGTTTATGAACAATAGTGCACCAGCGGATTTTAGTGTGGTTGTTTGAGAGTTTCTAATAGTAACATATGGAGATCGCTGGATTGGTCGAAGTGGCTCTCACTTATGACCTGCTCGATTCTCGGACTTAAATTCCCTGGATTATTTCGTATAGGCCATTTAAAGTCATTAGTTTATACTACTCCAGTGGAAGATGTGGAAGACTTAAGAGCTCAATAAGAAACAACTCTGGTGTTTTTGAAAAGTTAGACAGCCACTTAGAAGAAGACCGGATTCATTCTTTTAGGTTTAGAAACTTTACATGTAATTTTTGGTAACAAATTTTTTTTTATTGTCGAAAATTTGTTTCGTCCTATATCTTCGAAACAAAGGGCCTTTTCACAAATCATCTAGGGACAAAATATCCTTAGAATAGTCTAAGGAATTTTGTTATAATATTTATATATATATATATATATATATATATATATATATATATATATATATATATACTAAATATTTAGAAACAGAGCAGCAAAATGTCAAGGTGTGTACCGGAGGAAAGAATTTTGAAAATGCCTTGAATAAAGAGCGAAACGTCAATCGTTTTGTGTATTTATTAAATATAGAACCTAAACCAAGAAAAGACAAAATAAAGAAAAATGATATAATCTATGGTTCAAGTATCAAGAAAAAATATATATATATATATATATATATATATATATATATATATATATATATATATATATATATATATATAATGAAATAAGAAATTCTCGGTTATTCGGATAAAGATCGTTGATAAATATTATTTTCATGCTAAAAAGTGCGGAGATCTCCAACGAACATGGAAAAATTTCGACAGCCCTGTTTTGTCCTAGTATGGGACTCGTCAGGCCATTGCATTCGGTACAAACCATCATCTCGTATCTGTGTCTATAAACAGATTTCACGGTTGAAAAATGATGGTTGATTTGTGTTACTTAGTGAGCGTTCGAGATGTCGCCATTGTGTCTTATTTACTATTTTGCCCCTGTTGTATTTCAAGTACCTATACGTCTGGCGTACTGGATCTACCATTTCGAATTTTGCAATTTTGATATCAAAATAGTAATTAGCGACGCCGAAAATATCAGAGTATCATATTTCAAGCCATTTGAACGAATATTTCCTATTTTATTTTGAAATGGCCGATATCTCCGCCATATTGAATCTGCTGACTAGAATTTTTGGAATTTTCATGTCTGATTCATATTTTATGACCTGTAATACGCTTGTATAATGAATGAATTTTGCAATTTTTAGTCTCATGCGCTCATTTATGTGGAATAATTTCTGTGATAAAACAATAGTCCTACACGATTCCATTGAATTTAGCCCCCATATTGTGTCAATCATGAGTCCAGAAGCTAAAGCAATGTTCAGTATAATCCAAGATCGGATTTATATCAAAACTTGTATAAGGGAGTTCTTGTTATCGCACATAACGATTCGGAAATTATTTCTTAAAAATTCAGTATGGCAGATCCAATATGGCGTATTAAAAATTTACATTTTCTATAGGAGTTTTGGAAACGCGAATTACGAGCTTAAATTCATTTTTTAAAAATTTGATAGAGCGGCTTAAAAGAAATACGTTTCTCAATTTTATCTATAATTGGTACTGGGTGATAATAAATTACGAATCTAAAATTACTTCTGAAAAGTGTTACATCTTTCCGTTTTGTTTTAAACTGGCATTAGGTCTGTATGTGTGTGTGTATGTGAGGGGAGGGGTGAAGATGTAAATGAATCATATGTTCTTGATGTAAAGGTATCACATTTCCCATAAATAATAAAAAAGTTTAAATAAATTTTGTTTTTATAATTTAAGCGCCTTGGCATGATTATTAATACTTTTAAAATGGTAAGTGACAGCTTCATACATTTCATGAGCATCTAATCATTTTTCAATACCGTCGTAGTCAGCAATGAGTAAAACGTCATAGTCAACTAAGATTATAACTGAACTTAAAATCCGTAGCAAAATCACTACATAAAAATATTAAATAGACAATATTTCGAAAACTAAAAATTTTCACAAACCTACCCTTATTTTTAATGCTAAATAAGATGAAATTAGGAAATTTGGGACTTTCCATTTGAAAAAATTGATTTTTGACGATTGCTACAATTTGATTTTTAACTTTATTTTTTGAACGCCCTGTATTATTGACTATCAAAATATTATAAAAATCTAATAAAGTAGGCTCTTTCCAATAAGAAATCCAACCCAAATTAAATAAAAAATGCGTCCTTATAGGAAAAATGGATAATTATTTTAGGGCTTGCAAATGTCATTTTTAACATAAAAACTTAAATATATCAAAAACGCTTAGTCTTAGGTATAGAACATGATACATGAAATATGCCTTAAATCTTGTACAAAATCCAAAAATACAATAATATATAGATATTCTATTTAACATAAGCAGTTGACACCTACTTCCGGTATAACTGAAGGTGCCACCATCTTGAAAATATTTTAGTCGAATTGCCCCTATTTACTTTAATGTACTTTCAAGTTTTGAAAATTTTCCTACATATGGTTTTCTATATATAGATCGACTTGTTTCGCGGCGGGATACCATGAATAATGGATTCCAAAAAAGTTCGTAGTAAGTTCTTCGCAATATTGGGGAAAGTGACGTTTTGGCACGTTAAATTAGCCGTCAAAACTGAAAAAAATAATGTCATTGTTGTTGTTATTGTTGTGAAATTATTCATTGTCAATAAAAGCTTTGTTATTCCCTGTAATAAATTTATTTCATATTATTTAACAACCAAATAATACAGACCCAGCCATCAGTCAAATATTTACCACAAAAAAAAAACCACAAAATTGTCTTAAATTGGCATTCTAGAACTATTATACAAAAATGTATACAAAGAACCAATATTTTAGTAATTTAAGTAATAAAGAAAAAGGGATATCAAGGAAAACAGCAGCTCATAGATACAAAGTAATATGCCGACGTCATTTGGAATGCATGCCCCCTATATATAGTAATTGCAGAATAAATCTTGAAAAGGTGGAAACTGCAGCTCTACGTAATATCACCAAAATCCATCATCCTATCAATCCAGTATACAGGGTGATTCAAAAATCGATCACGAAACTTAAGGGGGTGATTCTACTTGACAAAATAAGGGTAGAGCTTCATATAATTTTTTTTCAAAATGTCATTCGTTTTCGAGTTACAAGCCGTCCAAGTTCAAGTTTTTATTTTTTGTTTTTTGAATTACTCGCTTACAGGAAAACCGATTTGACTAATATTTGAAAGATAGGCTAAGTCTTCTGCGCTTCATCATTTTAGTAACAATTCACATTGATTGTTTGCCGCTAGAGGGCACTTTACCTACATTGAAAATTGTTTTTTTGTCATAATTTTTTAGTGTTGACAGCTACAGTAGTTTTTGGCATAATTTCTGAAAGACTGATGCTAGGCCTTTAAAAAAGGTGCTCTATATTTACATCGCTAAACACAACGGTTTTGACGTAAATCACCCTTAAAAATTAAGTGGTAAATTTACTTTTCTCATTTCATTACCACCAGCTACCAGGTAAATAGCTATCAAAGTATACTAGAGCTGTCAGTTTAACATCAAATAAATTCGCTTTTTAAACTATTTAATTTATAATCTTAAAATAACTAATAATGGCTAATCAGTAAATATTCATATTATGGATTTTTGCGATATACATTTAATTGATAAAAATTAATGAAACAGTACTAAACAAACTAAAAAAGATTCTCAAAATGTCCCCCATTTTCTTCCATACATTTCCTAACACTCTTCAAAAAATGTCGCCTAACTCGATGAAAAATTCCTGGTGTTTCTTTAATAATTTGGCACTTTTCGATTATCCTGAAGCGAAGATCCTCGACGTTGATTACTGGAATATCGTACATCAATTGTTTCAAATGACCCCAAAAGAAAAAATCCATAGGATTAAGGTCTGGTGACCTCGCTGCCCATGCCAATGGTCCACTTCGTCCTATCCATCGCTCAGGATACGTTGCATTCAAATACTGTCGGACACGTATACTAAAGTGGGGCGGAGCTCCGTCTTGGAGGATCCACATGTTGGCCCTTACTTCCAATGGCACATCTTCCAGATACAATGGGAGACGATTTTGGATAAAATCTAGGTATACGTCACCAGTTAATGGGCCATCAAAGAAATGAGGACCAATAAGGTAATCTCCTATTATCCCTGCCCACACATTTAGTGAAAATCTACGCTGATGTTTCGTTTCTACCACATTGTTTGGGTTCTCGTAAGCATATGTGTGGATGTTGTGTAGATTTGTTATGCCATCACGAGTGAAACCAGCTTCGTCAGTGAATAATATGACGCCAATTAATCGATTATCGTGTTCATACTTAGCTAGGATCTGATTGCACATTTCCAACCGTCTCGGCCGATCATCGTCATAAAGAGCCTGCACCTTTTTTGAATGAAACGGGTAGAGTTGTTCTTCTCTTAGTATCCTCCATGAACTAGCCTGACAGAGCCGCACTTCATTCCCAATTTTTCTAGTACTAATACCTGGATTATCTTCAATAATTTCAAGCACTCTTTCTTCTTGTTGCACGTTTCTAGTAGTTCTAGGTCTTCCCCTATTTCCATTATAACTTTTAAAGGAACCACATTCCGCAAGCCTCCTGTGCACACTGGAAAATGTTTGAGCATGAGGGATATTTCTTTCCGGATAACTCTCCATATAATATCTTCTTGCCAACTCTGCATTACCATTTGCTTTTCCATAACAAAAATGGATATCACAATATTCGATATTTGAATATTGGTGATTAGCCATTATTAGTTATTTTAAGATTATAAATTAAATAGTTTAAAAAGCGAATTTATTTGATGTTAAACTGACAGCTCTAGTATACTTTGATAGCTATTTACCTGGTAGCTGGTGGTAATGAAATGAGAAAAGTAAATTTACCACTTAATTTTTAAGGGTGATTTACGTCTAAACCATTGGGTTTAGCGATGTAAATAAAGAGCACCTTTTTTAAAGGCCTGGCATCAGTCTTTCAGAAATTATGCCAAAAACTACTGTAGCTGTCAACACTAAAAAATTATGACAAAAAAACAATTTTCAATGTAGGTAAAGTGCCCTCTAGCGACAAACAATCAATGAGAATTGTTACTAAAATGATGAAGCGCAGAAGACTTAGCCTATCTTTCAAATATTAGTCAAATCGGTTTTCCTGTAAGCGAGTAATTCAAAAAACAAAAAATAAAAACTTGAACTTGGACGGATTGTAACTCGAAAACGAATGACATTTTGAAAAAAAATTATATGAAGCTCTACCCTTATTTTGTCAAGTAGAATCACCCCCTTAAGTTTCGTGATCGATTTTTGAATCACCCTGTATAAACCATCTAATCAAATATTTTATGAATTCACTAAACATCCAGCTATTTACTGCAAGAATTTCTGTCCTGACAACTAAGTTTGAAAGCAAACCTGAACTTTGACCAGTGATAGAGGAACTATGTAAGACCAGGAACCGAAACCAAAGGCCAGCCATAAGAGATCCATTAACGATACTGGCAGATCCCACATTCAACCTTTAATATACTTTTTTTATTTTATAAAGATTTGTAGAGGCTTGAAGATCAAATATGGCAGATAGCATAATCTGCACATTTTCAGTTTATTATATGCGCAGGGCCTGCTCTGAATATAACATAAAATAAAACAAAATAAAATCAAAAGAAAACTGGTCATTTGAATATCTAACTTCCATGGCAACTAGATTGGTTCTACACCTAAAACCTTTTTAGGGCATTTGGCTGTAAGTTTTTATTAATTTAAATTTCGTACCCCAAATTTATTCATTTTTTTTAATGGGTCACCAATCCTATCGAGGAACAATTTATATTAAGATTATTTTGACTCTGGTGATTGACGAAATTCATATCAACATTCGAATTAATATTCCATTAAACAAAAAAGTAAATTGAGATGTTTTGACCTAGATGAAATAAAAAGAACAACAACATTTCATCAATTTTGTTTAACTTCTTTACCGTTAACTTAATGCTCATTCCACCATAAAGTTGCAGATGATACTTTTCTCTTTTTAAAAATAGTTATATTAGAAAGTAACCTATTTTTTTTACGAACTATGATAGGAAGTGTCAAAATATGTATAAACAATGGTGTTTTATTTTTGTGTAACTGGCCTTAGCGTTGATATTGTTGTTGTTAAATTTAATATAAAATATGTCCTCAATAACTACAATTATTTTATTATGTCTTTTTATTAAAACAATGGTGCTGCTTACGCACGATAAGTGTCATATAATGGCTTTTTCGGAAATACACTGTACGCCAAAATTATTGCATTTCTTCCGGTAATATATATTTTTATCTCTGGTCTTCTGATATTGTTTATAGGATGGGCGTGCCTGCGGATTTCGTGGCCAATCAAGATATCGTATGTATTTTAACACATTAATATTGAGGGTATTTTTCCCTTTTTTTTCAGAAAACTTGTAATAAACAATTTAAATATTTATAAAGCAATAAAATTATTATTAAGCATGCCATCTACCTGAAACTTATGCCTTTCTGTTTGAAATTTAATGATGAAGATGGTGAAATCCCATATGTGTAAAAACCTTTTAACTGGGCTTCAAATCGTATAATCTACTTCATACTTATAAAGAGTGTTTTTTATAGAGGTATAGAACTTTTAAATTGAATAAAACAAAGATGAATTTTTTAAATTGACATGAAATTTACTTTATTCGAAAGATAACCTTCTGGCATTATAATTTAAATATGACTTCTGGCATATGATCGCCACGGCTGGCTCGGACGTAGTCTAATCTGAAGGTCCAATTTTCGATGACTTTTTCCAACATTTGTGGGCGTATATCGGCAATAACGTGGCGAATGTTGTCCTCCAAGTAATCAATCGTTTCGGGCTTATCGGCGTAGACTAGCGACTTCACATATCCCCACAGAAAATAGTCTAGCGACGTTAAGTCGCACGATCTTGGAGGCCAATTCACGGGTCCGAAACGTGAAACTAGGCGGTTACCAAACGTTTCCTTCAATAAATCAATTGTGGCACGAGCTGTGTGACATGTTGTGCCGTCTTGTTGAAACCACAGCTCCTGCACATTATGGTTGTTCAATTGATGAACGAAAAAGTCAGTAATCATGGCTCTATAGCGGTTACCATTGACTGTAACGTTCTGACCAGCATCGTTTTTAAAGAAGTACGGACCAATGATTCCACCAGCCCATAAAGAACACCAAACAGTCAGTTTTTCTGGATGTAACGGTGTCTCAACATACACTTGAGCATTATCATCACTCGAAATATGGCAGTTTTGTTTATTGACGTATCCATTTAAACAAAAGTGAGCTTCATCGCTAAACAAAATTCGCTTATGAAAATTGGGATCAACGGCAATCTTGTTTTGGGCCCATTCACCGAATCTACGCCTTGCTAGGTGATCGTGTGGCTTCAATTCTTGCACGAGTTGGATTTTGTAAGCACGAAAACCAAGATCTTTCCGCAAAATCTTCCATAAAGTGAATGGACACATCCAATTCCTATGCACGATGGCAGATAAACTGATTCGGGTCTTCCTTCACGCTACGCTCTACAGCAGCAATGACTTCTCTGTACGCACTGTACGACGTCTCTGTGGATGCGTATTATCTTTTAGAGTAAACGTGGTGCGAAAACGTTCCATTGTTAATCGAATTATTTGCTCTGATGGACGATTATGTTGACCGTAAAATGGACGTAGTGCGCGATACGTATTTCGAACAGAACCATGATTTTCAAAATAAATTTGCACAACTTAAAGTTTTATACCTTTATAAAAAAACACCTTTTATAAATGAATGCGTGTTTTTATAAGAAATACAATATTTTTTTTTATTTGAAAAGGTAATTGGAAGCTAATATTGTAGATTGTAAATTGTGAGTTAAGGTTTTAATTGCATCTCTACATTACTACGATCTTTAAAATCTTTTGTATGTTACCTTAATCTAAATTCGGGATATTTAGACTTTCATGAAGTCCATAATTTTTTTGAGTGATAAGGGTTTTATTTTTTTCGTGCGTCAAGGTGACGTTTTCCATGAATTTAAGTCTGTTGCAAGATAGTACCGTTCGCATAGGAGGTCTTTCGCTGTTTGGGTTGCATGGTTGCAAAAAAGCAAATGTCGTTCTTAGCTTTGTCTTTGTTCTTGAGATGATATTTCAGAAGGCAGTGTTCTGTGAAGAGATAGGAAAATAAGGAAATTACAGCACTAAATATGAAATAATCATTGAACTTATACATTTTGTTCTTATTTCGATTCAATATTTCTTGCATTTCTTGATTTTTGTAGAAGAAGTATAAGATTTTGGAATTAGATTATAGAGAGACAGTCAAAAATCTAGGGTTTATATTAACATATTTAAGAAAATGCATTTTTTTGGAATTTTGGAAATCACGAAAAAACCTAGTAGGTAATGAGTTACTTTAAATGAGAAAAAACTTACGACTTTGGGAAAATTATTCTTAATTCGAAAATTTTTACCTAAATAAAACAAGAAATCTTAGAAATCTTTTCGTATTTCCCTGAAAAATAGGTTTCGGGAAGTAAATTAACACAAATGGCCCATTTTTGATACTCTCTATAAGCTAATCTCAGAATTTTGTTTTTATCAAACATCCCTTTTTAGGAGATCGAAAAGCATTCTTGAGTTCTGAGACCAGGCGTACTTTTCCACCTTAATTTTATCTGATTTAGTTCTCAATTCAGGAGCTTTTTTTATATGGCCTTTTGGTAATCTACAGAACAGTTTTTGGTCGAAAAAAAGTGTTTTTGTCCCTTTTCCTGCAAAGCTGTACACTTTCTCATTTTCTTTAATTCTCCTGTACCGTGACACATCAGAGTAACCCTATCGTTTCTTGCCAATAACTGCGTTTCTATTCACATACTCGTCGCCCCTGATTTGAAATGCATTTATTTCTCTTTAGAGATGGTGGGTGGAGGAATTTGCTAATGATTTAACAAACTTGAAACCTAGAATTGATACTCCTACTCAACCCTCTCTTTCAACTTGGATCCTTGAGTAAATGGCACAGCTGAATTCTCTAGTTGAGGTAATCCCTCTCCGATCGCTTGGTAGTAGTCAGTTACTATTTCATAATTCATGTCAAAGTGATCCTTTGTAGACATGAAATCTGTCGGTTTCATTATGGATCTGTTGGAATTTTATCCTGAATCTTCATATACCCAACAAAATTTCCAGGTTTGAGGTTTTCTGTTTGGAACAGCTTAAGGTCATTTGTGGGCGGCGCTCCCATCATAGCTATGTACAATAGAGGAATGTTGATCTGTGGCTCTAATATCATGCTTTTCTCTTTTTTGCAGCTTTATTTGAGCTGCGTCTTTGGCCACCATACTAAGAAGGCATATCTGACCACGGGTTTGATAATCGTTTCATGTAACCATAAGATCATTTTCGCTCTCAGACCTGGGGTTTTTCAAAGATTTAATGGCATATCCAGCTTGCTGCTATTGCCTTTTAGATAAAGCAAATCTACTATAACAATTCAGTTTCTACATTCTAACCTTGCAATATCATATATATATATATATATATATATATATATATATATATATATATATATGTATATATATATATATATATATATATATATATATATATATATATATATATATCTATATCTACATTAAAAGAAATTTTCAAACGAAATTATCCACCCCAATTTTCTTCTAATATTATAAAGATAGTAACACAAAAAAATAAATTTCCAAAAAAAAATATATCAAATTTCAGCGAACCTTCCCAATATAGAGAAACTTCAATCAGTAAGAAGTAAAATAAAAAATGATGTCTGCCTGTGTGCTATATATAGTCGGCTATGAACAATTTTGAAATTTTATTAAAACGAAGAAATAATTATAGAATTTCTTTATTTTTATTTATCTGATAATATAAATTCGCGCCAATGTATCATTGTAATTTTATAAATACTGCCTTGCCAGTTCTCTTCTGATGTGGAAAATATTAATTTTGCAGAGAAAGTTGCAAATAAAACGCACTACTGGTGGACACTTGAATCCAGCTTTTCTGACAGATGACTGTATGTTAGAGTTATCTTAATCCAACCACTTCAAATATGATATTATTTAACCTATGTTTAAAAACAAAAATTTGTCTTCTTTGTGGAAATCTTCAAAAGTGCATCCTCTGCTTAAAAAGTGAGATATTCTGAATCCTCTTGGGGTATTCTAGCAAAAGCTAGGAAGAACGAAAAAAAAGAGAAGAAGAATAGGAGATGTACTTATTGGACAAGCCTACAGGCGAGCGCCCATCTGTCAGGCAAAACCAAGACAGAGATGCGACCCAGAAATGAAATAAATATCTGATCGTGTCGTGTCGCACTAGTATGTGGGACCTAATATAAAAGGAACTGAACACTGAACAGATTTGTTCTAAATCTTTGTCACGTATGTGTCTTGTCGTTGCTTGATAGATTGTCACTCTCCCTATAAGGACAGAGACATGCGAAGATACTTCTGGGGAAATTTAATCAGAAGAAATGTAAGCAATGTATTGGCCTAAGTAAAAACCAACTTAGAATTTTAACAAAAAACGATCAATCAAAGTTTTGCCGGAAATAATGATCTTATTAAAATAATCGATACGAAAAACTTGCCATTTTCTTGACCGGAAATAATAATAACAAAATTATTGAGATTTAAATACGGGTTAACTTCCATCTTATATGAAAAATATGCCTCTCAAATTTTCGCTATAGTTGAATTCAATTTGAGATATCACGACTAGAATATGCTGGTACAATCTACTGATCTTTTGCACGGATACATCTGAAAAAAACTGAATTTATTGAATATAGGTGCTTAAGACAAAATCTAGGTTTCCTTAGGAATATTCCTTCTAAATGTAATGGAAATTGAAACCGTTGAAAGTCTCACAAAAATTTTTTAAACGCTAAATTCCTAGCGAAACTAATAGCAGTCTCATTTACAATATATAGAGTCTGAAAAACCAAAAAACTACATCTATTAATTTTAAGTTATACTTAGATCACAAAATTTGAAAAAATCATTAAGAATTTCTCCTCACTATCACTTGAAAGTAAAAATCTATTTATCGAAAAACTAAATAAATAAATTGATTAGATATGAATACAATTTCAGCGATGGTTTTGCTTTCAGACTTCTCAATTTAACATCAGTTAGATGTAAACTATCATAGAGACAATCGAATATGACTTTAAATATAATTTAATATTTTCTGACAATAAGAATTTACATACATCCTTAACAGAACATTTTATATTTTGATTGAAAAGCATTATTTGAATTAGTCTCCTGGTAACTCCAAGTGAATGATTATATTACTGGAAGCTTCTAAATGCAATAACGAAAATATATTTTTAAACTTATGAGTTCCTCTCTAATAATTTTTAACCACAAGGGGAATTTTTAGAAGAAAATGTGTCCCATCGGAACTTTTGTTTCCAGGTACGCCATATTTTACATTATTTGTTCGTGGTGAAACATTTGAAAAAATTAGTTTAGATTTTTGAAATCGCTGACAAGAAGCTTGACTAGGATGTTTTTCATATGTTAACAAAAAAGGTGCAATTGAAAATAACAATCACAGAAGTAAAGAGATGGGAAGATTAGAATGCTTTCATAATAGATGCCAATGCTGTTAGCATGAGTGAAAATGATTTCTTCTCTCTGGCAGTACCCATTTAAAAAAATGCAACAAATCACCTCTAAAACCTATTATCAAATAAATTTAACATAGAGGGTGTTAAATAATTTCGATATTAAATACGATTTCTGCAGCATCAGTACGTGACTCTGTATCTCTACTTGTACACAGGTATAGAAGTGGTCCGTGTATCAGATCAAACCAATGAATTCTGAAGCGAAAAAACTGAATCTGACAACGGAACTACCCCATCGCCTCTAGTTTTTCTTTAAAAGGAAAACTTCAACAGATGTAGGGTTGTAGAATGGAGGAATCTTCATGCCAGATTCAGCTTCTGAGTATCAAAATTTATAGGTCTACATAGATCTGATCGGATCAATAAATAATTCCTTATTTTTTATGTTCCAGTATTATTACTCGATTTTTTGTGTTTATCTTTAGTGAAAAAGCACAAATCAAATATGTTTTCATAATTATTTTCAACGAGTGTTTTCGAAAGATAATTCTATTAATGTAACTCCTCGTTCTTTCCCAATGTTGAAGCTTTTTTTTGCATTTAATTTTTCAGTTAAAATATTTTTGATTAAATAATAAAAAATAAATATGTTTATGTATTTTCAAAGGTTGTTAAAAATCTCGAGTAGATCTTGAAATTTGAAACGCAAGTAAATCAATCACAGTAAATGATAGAATACTTTGTTTTGTTGACTTCGTAATGAGCTTATTGACAACATTTATGTCTGTAATGAAATATTGTGTAAAAATATCAAAATTAAATAAATCATACAAATGTGTTATACCGACTATAATTTCGTTATTTATAAAAAGAATAGTGACCAGCATTTTCTTCACACACTTCTTTGCGTCCTGGTAGAAGATCTACGGATGACATCATCATTTTATTGTTCTCGTTCTGAGCTCTCCGTATGTAGAGCCTAGTTTCCCGGGCTGGCTTAGTAAGATTTTTGGTGGTATGTAAGGCCATTTTCGTAGATTTGAGGCATCGGCGAGGGGATCCATGCTGCTGTCTAGTGTTAGGTGGTGATATCCTGGCTTAGCAATGTACCTTATATTTTGGGGTTGATCTTAAGTAACCTGGTTGACAGGTCAGGATTTGTACCATATCGGGTTAGCATGTCCTGATGCAGAGTACCATAGGGCCATAGCTTTAGTTTCGAGTATTTGCGGCTACGCTCGCCAAGTAATGTCCGATAATTTTCGTATTATGTTGTTTCTGGCAGTAACCGTTTGTTTTGTAAGATAGTAGTGTTTTTTGTGGGTAGGAGCCTGGTCTAGAGTTATAAGCAGGTATTTTGATGTGAAATAGTGATTTAAGAGGATTTCTCCCGTGCAATCTGAAGGTGTTTGATGACTGCTTGTGTTTTAGATGAATAGCGCATTTGACCTCAGGTGGTTCTTCTTGTAATAGGCATTAAGCTTTGTAAGGGTTTGTGATGGCCCTTGTTTGACGGTTTCAAAATTGATGGTCTGCTCTGTAATGGCACAGTCACGGCGCATATGAAACACTGTATCCACTGGTAAGGGTTCATCATTTGTATATCAAGAGCGTTGGAATAGCCAAAATGTTTCCTTGAGGCAATCCATTCCTGTGTGTTCTTCAACGACTTCTGTTTCTCTCGAATTGTAAGAAGAATTAGCAGTTTTGAAGGAGACTGTTGATTATGAACTCAAAACTGAAGTCTATGAGGAGGAGCAGCCTATGGTTACCCATATTCTTGGCTGCGGAGAGGTCTATTAAGCTTTTACCTGAGATTTTACCATTTTGGTAGCCATCCCCAATGTGTTGTATTGAATATTACGGTGAGGTTTGACAGCCACTGTCAGCATGTCAAGTAAGATTCGTTCAAGGACCTTGTTCGGCAAGGGAAACCACGGGTTTCCATACCAAGACTTGTTTTTGTACAAAGTGGATCATTTTGGATATTTTTAAAGGGAAATCGTAAAAGATTTTAAGAACCTGATAAAGTAGTATCGAGCTCTTTTTTGCGAAAATTATAATGGAAAAACAAATTGCAGCTATCGCGATAGGTTTCGGATTTACAAATTTTTAAAATGTCCTTTATTTTATTTATCAAATCAGCTACGATGAAACTAACAAGCGATTCTAAGGTCTTTTATTGTAAAATCCAGTGGCGTAGTCACATTTTTAATTTTAGATTTAATGACGAAGATATAATACTTAGTTTTAATTTATTAAATGTAACACCCTGTTTTTTTTCAATATAATTTTCATGCATTTTGCATTTTATTTAAGAATATATTATATTGTCTATATAAATTTACCACAAATAGGCTAGAAACAGTGTTTATTAAAAATGTAAATTTTTTAGAATAGGAAACGTTTATTAACGAAGGCTATATTGATATAATATAAAATCATTTAGTTCATCTTTTTAATCACAGTTTCTTAATCTATAATAGATAATATAATAAATATTCATTGATCTTGATTAAAAAGATTATCTAAACACTTAAATCATTTTTATAGGCCACTGCTAAGAACACTTTTTAAGTTCGATGGTTATAACATATTGTATTCGACTAAAGCCTGTTAGTTTGAGGTTTATTATCTTGTCAACTTGCAATTTGTCTATTTAAAAGCTAAAAATGGAAAAATTTCAAAATTTCGAAAGGTATAATATGGTAGAATGTTATATTGAGTGTAATACCCAAGCAGAGAGTCTCTGATTTATATTTTGAACGATATCCGGAGCGCGAACAACCCAAATCGACAATTTTTAAGATACTAAACTTAAACTTAATCGATTTTAAATCCTTTAAAAAGCCACGGCCAAAAACATATGGAAAAGAAGGTAAAGAGAATGAATTTAACAGATTCTTCAACGTCGAGCAGAACTGTTGAAATGGATGTTGGGGTTTCTCATAAAACTTCATTAAAAATTTTAAAGGAAAACTCAGTTTCTTCACCATGGCGATCCTCAATGAAGACTTAACATCTGTAATTGGTACATGTAATTGGTAAATGGTTTTGATACATGTATAATAAAATAATGATTTTTTTTTAATAATATTATAACGACCGAAGAGTTAAGACTAACTAGTGATGGTATATTTAATCACCATAATAATCTTCTGTAAGCAGATCAGAAACCTCACCAAAAAATAAAAGGGAAACACAAGGACGATTTGGGTTTCATGTGTGGGTTACTTTGTTGGGTAATAGAAGAATGGCATACGAAATATTTTTTATTTATTTATTTATTTTATTATTTTATTTATTTTATTATTATATGTAAAGGGAACTTAAATGTTCGAGCCTACCTAGAGATTTTAGTAAGGTACATCGTCCCATTTATAGATAATTTGCCTTTAATAAAAAGTAACAGATTATACCTTCAACACAATGGAGTCCCAGCTCATAACGCGGGAATTGTTGTCAAGTGCCTTAATGAATTACTAATATTCATATTCATAACGGTGTGAGCAGAGGAAAGCAAAGATGTTGCCCAATGTGTCTGGATAAGAATGGACAACAGTTTGAACATTTAATGTAGTTAATTTAGTTTTTTATTGAGATTCTTGCATTTTTGAGTTTTGTTTATGTGTGTTTTTCATTTGTATATTTTACCAACTTATTGGTTTTTAAAGTGTGATAACATATATATGTATAACTTGGCTCCTCCGCCGCTCTTATGAGCTAGTCTATGAGCCGCCAGCTCTTATGAGCTAGTGTGGGAGCTTAATAAAAAAATAAAAATATATTTTTAGCCTATTTGTCAATGTATATTTACAATATAGTATATTTTTAAATAAAATGCAAAATGTAAAAAATACAGGGTTTTCGGTTAAAAAAATTAAAACTTGATATTATATTTCAACAAATAAAACTAAAATTAATAATCTGACCACGCCACAGGGTTTAACAGAAAAGAGTATTTTAAAAATGCCTTATTAGTTTTGATAAATAAAATCTGGACATTTTAGGAAATGGAAATTCGAAAATTACCTTGTAAACCCGAAATTGATCGCGATAGCCGTAATTCCTTTTCGCCGTTATATTTTGTGTTCGGGGCTACTTTGTCAGATTTTTAAAATCTTTTCCAGTTTCCCAGATAGTTTGTAAAAACATCCAAAACAATCCACCTTGTACGCGATAATATTGAGAGATCCATTACAAGAATCTTTAAAGGAAATAAATACACCCTTAAAAAGTAACGGTGCTTGACAACAAATAATGGCCTTAAATAAGCCGTTCCAGAACATTTGTCCAGCCCGATATACTGATGTATTATATATTAAAACCTTTCTCAGGTAACAACCTCGCTAAAGATATAAATCTGATTTAAATTGCGACCGAGAACTTGCTTTTATCCAGTGGCGGCGTGTGGGATGTTCAAGGGTGTGTTCTGCATTGAAAATACGCGAAATACGCAAAGCAAAAAAAGAATTATTAGACCTACCTGTATTCCTTCTAAGCTCTGGTACAAGGTACAAACATGCAACATGCAATCCTTTTGTCGCAGGTGGTAACCTGGTAGCACATTGAATATAAGGGGCAATAAATGTCAAAAAACGAAAAACAACAACAAAAATTTAAACGTTTAAAAAAATCTAAAGTTCACTTTTTATATATCAAATCAATACGTCTTTGTTTAGCTCTTGCAAACTTCTCAATTACTTTCTCATTAAAATTGGGGTCTTTTCTAATAAAGGCATTTTCTATTGACAGCATAGAAAGTGCGGATAATCTACTTTCACCCATGGTATTGCGTAGGAAAGTTTTAACTCTTTTTAAAGTAGAAAAACATCTTTCTGCCTCTGCCGTTGTCATAGGAATAGTTATAATTATTTGTAATAACTTGACAGTTTCTTTGAAAGACTCATCCAAATTGTTAGATGTAAGTAAATTTAAAAATGCTACTGCCCCTTTAAGATTCCTAAAATCTGGCCTTATGTAAATTATGGACAGTTCAGTCTTTAGGCGTTCTAGTTCAAATAAAGGGTACATAGTTAGCACAGAGTTTAATATCCCATCTGGAAATTTTTTTGAAAACTTCTCGAACAATTCAGATGTAAATAACGTCGCGACTGCTAAATGATCTACATAATCAAATCTAGTTTTGGCAGTATGAATTATTGTGTCGCAAACTTCTAATGCTGCCGCACGAAGGTTCTCTTTTGAAAGACAAATTCGTTTAACAGTGGGCTCCAAATCCTGTCTGAGAAGATTTCCTCTGTCTATTACCCCGTCAATATTATCTCTCAACTCTTGGATACACTTTTCAAAAGTATCGACGCAGTTTTTAATTTCTACCGAATCGGCTTTCCTTGTTTGTAGTTGGTTATATAAAATGTCAACATGCGGCATAACATGATGAAAAATATTTAGCCAAAACAGAAATGATTCATCATTAAGCGAACGTTCTATAGCAACTGCCTGACTTACGACTATTCTATTAGCAAACCTCCGTTGAATTTCTTGCATACATTCTATTAAAGAATTTCTGTGCTCATAAATAACGTTTATTGCTCTGCTTTTAAAATTCCACCGAGTCTGAACGGCGCGTGGTAATCTTCTCCCTACTACTTCGTTTAACACATCCATTCTTTGAGGAGAATTCGAAAAGAAATTTACAACGTCATCTACATTTGAAAAGAATACCCGCACTTTTGTATCTTGAGACACTGCCTGGGCCATTATTAAGTTGAGTTGATGAGCGTAACAGTGAACAAAATGTGCCTGGGGATATTTTTCCTTGATTACTGTGTGTACTCCTCTATGTCTGCCACTCATAACAGCAGCGCCATCGTAGGTTTGTGCAATCAGCTTGTTGAAATCTTTCGTTAAGAATGGATCTATAACGGATTTAATACAGGCTGCTAAAGATTGAGCGTCATGTTGCTCAGGATTTATAAAACCCCAAAATCTTTCAACTGGGCTTCCTTGATGTACATATCGTAAAACGACCACCATTTGAAATTTTGAGGCAACATCACTAGTTTCATCTGCCAGAACTGCTAAATAATTTGATTCATTTATTTCATCAGAGATTTTTTCTCTACATACCTCCAGCATGCATTGTAATAGTTCATTCTGCATGTCCTTTGATGTACCTTTAAATAACGTAGCAGATTCTAAATGTTTTTGGAAAACGTTGTCAAGATCTGCACTAAAATTCACCAATCCACGAAAGATTCCGGGATTATCAGACTCGTCACTTTCATCGTGGCCACGGAGGGCTAACTCAAACGTTCCACAAAATTTTATACAATCAATAATACGCGATAGCACATAACGATTTTTATCAACTTGTTCGTTGTGCCGTTTTACATTAATCCAGTAGGCATTATCCAATTGCTTTTGGATGTTTATGTTTCCTAATAATGCCAGGCTTACCGTATTGGAAATATGCTTCTGTGTTCCTTCGTGCCGTTTAATGTTTTGGCTTAAATGTCCCAAATCTCTAAAACCCGTAACTGTCCACGATTTGTCACCTCCAAACAAAATACAAGGGAAACAAAAAAGCGCGTGTTTTTTGTCACAACCGCACAACCACTTTGTATTGTTATAAACCGTGTCATTAAACTGGCGTTTGTATGTTTTGCTTCGACTTGAACCGCTAATTTCAATGTTTAATTGTGGTGTCGATCGACCAAGTTCTTTAATTTTAATTTTGTCCTCGTATGCCAAAGAGCTAAAACTATGACTCTGCAAAAACTCGATCGAATTCATTATAATTAAACTAAATAAAACAACAGGACAAAACAAATAGCCGGCCGCGCGCATATAAAATTACAAAACCACTGCTGGGTGCTGCCGTCCTGCAGCCGCAAATTTTCCATAAATCGCCGTATTAAGCCACGTGCAGCGTTAAACCAATCACTCGCTTTGTTTTCAGAAATCATTAGCTGTGAACCCAAATCCGCGGCGGGCTCGTAAGCGGCGGCCCTACGCTCGAGTGTTCAGGCCGGAAAACTTGCGGTGTTTTGTTTGCCATTTTGCCAATGCTATTAGAGAAATAATTTAATATTTTTATTGTTTAGTTTAGGGATACACTACATTAAAAAATATATAATTTGTCGAAATTATGTGTGTTCTGCAGCTCCGCAGCACTTATGAACGCGCCGCCACTGCTTTTATCAATAAAACGATATAATTTGTAAATTTCACAACATTTTTTCTACGCCACTGTCGATATGTATGAAAGAAGAAATTTATTTTCTTCTTAACTATTTCTTCTTTCATCGTCCAATAGAATTTTATGCGGAGCTGTTAAATTAAAATGCAAATACACCACAAACCGACTAATTAAGTCTCGTTAGATTCGTTTGGTCAACATATTAATTCCTCAACAGTTTTCGGTTATTATAGCGGAACGATGACCAACCGAAGAACGCTAAGAATGTTAATTTTTTTTCTCTCTCCCGCTATCGCATTTTGCTATCTTGCCTTTCTTTCGCACAGGTTGTTGTACTTTGCATCGGTCTTCCATTGATTATAAGTGATGACTATGGCCTACTAAGATGAACATAATGACCCACTTTAGAAATTTATTTTTACCGTAGACTTTGATGAAAGGTTGATTTTGAGTCGCTGCGTGTTAGCCGGAAATAGGGCGTATATTTTTGATATGGTGATAAGAGAGATGAATAATGTGGATAAATACAACTAATCTAATTTATATTTTTTGCATAAAATTGTGAATGTTAAGCCGTTTCACGCCAAGTATCATCTAAAAAGGATATCTTATTGAAAATGCAAGATGTAATTAATTGTAGCGTTCCACTAATTACACTAGTTTACAAAATTGAACTTTTTGCCTGTTGCCGTGAATTTTAAGGTTAATAATATTCACTTAGGACCTTTTTTTGTTAAATCTAACCTCAAAAATTTTTGTGCAGCAAAAATTTTTATGCGTATTTTACTGTGTTAAGATTAGTATCTGAAGTTTTTGCGCCATGAGTAGTTCAAGGAGACGTTGTTTAAACAATCGAAATCATTTTTGCTATATATGCGGAGAATATATGTTTAACAACTGTAGAAAAGTTATATCAGGGTTGGTGAAAAATACCTATTTTGAGTATTTTGGGATGCCCTTAGATAAAAATAAAAAGCCTTGGGGTCCTAATTGTGTTTGTAAATCGTGTGTGGAATATTTAAGATTATGGAAAAGTGGCAAAAGAAGTGCCTTTAAATTTGGAACACCGACTATTTGACGAGAACCACAAAATCATCTCGAAGACTGTTACTTTTGTAGCGTGAACGTAAACGGTGTAAACACTAAAAATCGAGCTAAATGGCAGTACCCAAGTACTAGTTGTGTTCAGCGTCCAGTGCACCATTCACCAGACTTTTTAGTGCCTAAAAATATATCTGAACCCTTAGAACAAGACAATGAAGGACCAAGCTCATCATAAAAAGATGCTGATTTTGAAGGTATATCAAATGAGCCAAAATACTTTTCCCAAAATGAGTTAGATGATCTTGTAAGAGATTTAAATCTTTCTAAACAAGTTTCAGAATTGCTGGCATCAAGACTGAAAGAAAAAAATTTAATTTCGTCAAATACTAAAATAACTTTTTATCGTGAAAGAGATAAAGAATTACGGCGTTATTTTTCCGAAGAAAACGATATTACCTTTTGTTCAGACATTAAAAACTTGTTGATAAAAATGGGCTTGAAACAATATGAATCAAATGACTGGCGTTTATTCATTGACACCTCAAAACGTAGCCTAAAATGTATTCTATTACATAATGGAAATAAATACGCTGGGGTATCTATTGTCCACAGTATAAAATTAAAGGAAGAATATTGTAACATCTCGCTAGTCTTAAATAAAATACAGTACAATGATCATATGTGTCAAATTTGTGTTGATTTAAAAATGGTGAACTTTTTTCTCGGTCAACAAAGTGGTTACACTAAGTTTCCCTGTTTTATATGTCTTTGGGACAGTAAAGCTAAACAAGAGCATTGGGTAAGAAGAAACTGGCCCTTGAGAAAAAATATGAAGCCTGGAAAGTAAAATATAGCCCAGAATTTACTAGTAGCTCGTGACAAAATTATCCTTCCACCATTATATATAAAACTGGGCATCATGAAACAGTTTGTTAAATCATTAGATGAAGACGGGGACTGCTTTTCTTACATTCGCCAAAAATTTCCTGAGCTCACTAAGGAAAAGAATAAAGCCGGTATTTTTCATGACCCCCAAATTCCCAGAATTTTCTCGGAAATAAAAAATCAGAAAATTATATTGAACTTGTAGAAGACCTTCTGTTACCATTAAAAAATTTGGGGTGCAATATGAGCATAAAACTCCACTTCCTCCATAGTCACCTAGACAGGTTTCCGGAACATTTAGGAGATATGAGCGAAGAGCAGGGAGAACGTGTGCATCAGGACTTACGCGTCATGGAAGAGCGCTATCAGGGTTTCTGGAATACGAATATGATGTCTGACTATTGTTGGTCTCTGACACGTCATTTTCCTAGTTCTACACATCACACAAGAGCTTTAAAACGAAGTTTTTTAGAACTCAATGATTAACTTGGTTTTTAATAAATTTTTTTTTAGTAAATATACATGTTTTTTTTTTCTGTTTTATACCTATATAGCTGAAGCTCAGAAACTAGAGCTGATAAAAAAATTCTACTCATATATTTGAAATTAGCATATCATATGTAGTCAACAACAGCTAAAATTTCTTCGGCAACAGATGTACTGTAAACTAGTGTTATATATTCAAACAAAAATATAGCAATACAAATATTCTAATCTTGAGGATTGAAATAAATTTTTTTTCAAAAAATTAGTGATGTTTTTGAAGAACTAAATTAATCAGCTTAAAAATAAGTTTCCCTTAAGAATTGCAACCAGACAAACAGGTTCATCGCAAATCAAGATTTTTAGTATTCTCTTTCATAATAAGTCTGAAAATTCTTATCGAAAATAAGTATTTTTTGCTGGATAATAATTTAAATAAAGATTTCATTCAGCATATTAAAAGTCATTGTATAGTTTTAAGGTATAGGGTTCAAGTATACAGTGTGACCAGTCAAGGAATTTATCGGTATACGATTTTTTTTTCATTAATAGCTTTATTATATCTCAAAATATCAAAAAAAGTTACTAGAAAAGGTTTTTCTAAATGCAATGTTTAGCTATATAAGATAATTTAGATTTTATGCCCATTTTTTGTAAATTACACCCCTATTGAAAAATAAGACTCAATGTAATCTACATAAAACTTCTTAGTTTTGACAATGCTTCATCCCAACAACATTTTGTTTACAGTAGCGCTATATTAAATGTGTGTTTTTCTAAAAAATCCAACTAGGTCTATTAAAATGTTGTTACATGTGATAAAAAAATTATTTGTTTTTGACCCTGTATAAGGTAACTTCATAAAATAATTATTTTGGGAAACGTAGTGTCTAAAAGTAATACACATTATAATTAACAAGTACACAGCGTCAGTCTGCATTAGGTGGAAAATAAATTTTAAATGCGTTTAATTTTTATATTATAATTTTTTTATTAGAACATTTGAGTCTCTTCAATTAAACTATTTTCTTAATATTAATATGTATTACTGTTAGATACAAACTACGTTTTCAAAATAATACGGCACTACTTCAAAAAAAAATGTCTGGAATGAATCATTGTCAAAACTAAGGAGTTTTATGTAGGTTGCGTTGAGTCTTATTTTGCAATAGTGATGCAATTTAAAAAAAATGGGCAAAAACTTTAAATTATCTTATACAGTTGAAATTTTGCATATGGGGTAAAAATTGGATTTAGAAAAACTTTTTCCAATAACTTTTTTCGATATTTTGTGATAAAACCCCACTTTTGAAGTTTTTTTTTTTGGAAAAAAGTTAAAATTTGATCGATAATGCTAATCACGTGACTACTATTTTTTTTGTTTAATTTTCATCTTGATCGAAGCAGACATTTTTGCCAAAGTCAGACTTCACTGATCACACTGTTTATTGTAAACACCCCAAATCTGTCTATATGTGGCAAATAAAATAGTAAAATCTTAATTCATGATATTTTGGAAACAACTTATTTTGTTGTGTGTTTTTTTTTTAATTTGGATTATTACATCAGCTTTTTTTCTTATTATCCTTATTATTTCTGATATTAAATATTCGAATGTTTTCTTTAAGTGATTTTTAGGGAATTTTGAAAGGTTCATATTTCTCCAGTTTTGAACGAGTAGCGCAGGAAGTTCCTGGTACCACTTTTAAGCAAAATTATGCGCTATAATATGATAATTTCACACACAAAACATAAAGTCGACGTGAAATACGAATATTAAACGATACGACAGTGTGTAGAATAAACTAGTACAATTAATAAGGTTAGGTTTAATCTAAGGTTCGATATATCGATAAACTTCATTCAGTCGCCGGAAAACTACAGAAAACATATCGTTATCGGTAGCACATACTCCGTCCGCCTAATAGCGATCACAGCGACAGGATCGCCATTTATTAAAATAAGTATTTTTTTGTCTTGAGTTATTATTGCCGTTAATTTAAATAGGTGGCTAAAAAATTACCAAACCACTGCCGAGTCACGTAACATCTCCGCTCTCCATTCCTGTCACCCGGCCGGCTGCTGACCCCTCGTCAGACCGAAGGCCATAGACCTGAGGTTTATATCAGACACTTTATCCAAAACAGATCGGAAAAATATTTAGCCTTTTCAAACAGCAACGAATTAATGAGAAATTTTAGATAAAGTTGAAAAGTCCGCCTCAGAGGTTTATTCTTTGTTGAAATAAGTGTACGGTAATGAATATTTGTCACACACTCAAATATCTGAATGATTTAAGCAGTTCAAAGAGAGACGAGAAGATTACTCACGTCCAGAGCGGCCCTCGACGTCACCAAAGAACAAAAACGGTAAAAAAACTGAAGATTTAATCCGAACAGGCCGTTGATTGAGTGTTCGTGTGGTTGCTACGATTATAAGAATTGACTATGAAACAGTTTGGCAGGCTTTAGATGGATATCTTCACATGTTTGTTCAAAAATGGTGCCCTAGAACCTTTTGATATTCGTGGGACTGTGTGCGTGAATTGAGTACCTGAAAATTAAACTGTAGATAAGGAATATTAACTTGAAATCCTATCTACGCTCCGTGGATGAGTAAGAAAAGCAAACTGAGTCATGGAAAAACAAGTCGTGGATTCTTCATTAGAACGATGCCCCGGCCCATACTAGATTGTTTGTCAAGTCGTTCGAGGCTAAGCATGGGATCCCTCTATCGAAACATCCCCCCACTCACCAGATCTTACTCAGTCTGACTTTTTCTTGTTCCCCAAAGTGAAATATATACTAAAAGGAATGAGATATGAGACAACTGAAGCCGTGAAAGAAAAAGCGCATATCGTCATATTTCTTGAATAATTCGATTCTCTAAGTATTCTATATCAAATGGCTCAGTTTGAAAAACTTTAGCTTAAAGGTAACCCCACAAAAAAAATCAAGCGGGTTTAGGTCTAGGGACCTCAACGGCCATTCAGTAGGTCGCCGTTCGTTCTATCTACCTGTCTGCAATGACATTATTAAGAAAAACGCAAACTTCTGCTTATAGAGTGGGATTTTTCAAAAAATACTCTTGATTACTATAGAAATATTCATAAAAGTTTAGAATAAATTTATCAATCACTTAGGTTACTGGGATGCGTTTTCAACATTTAAGAAAATGATAAATTAACTATTGTTGCTACCTTATTTCGAGTTTTAAAAACAATTACATTTAGGTGAAGGATATGTAATAGAAAAAATGCTCAGAATTTTGTCTAAAAGTGTACAAAGAAACGGGAGTCACTATATAAAAAATCAGAGTTAATTACAGCATAGCTTCTCTCAAGTCATCCTATAGACTTAAGATATTGAAAAAATTCGTTTCAAAATAACCAAGTTGACGTGACCGAACGATTTTTCAAAAAACTTTACATCTTCATTGTAGAGGAAAAGCCGAACTAAACAATTGGTGAATAAAGACAAAGAATCAGTATCTCGTGAGCGTTTATACTGACGATGAACCATCGACCGATCCTTTAAAAAACTTGGGAATCATAAAAAATATGTCTCATATATCACAAGAAAACAGTTTGTACAAAAATCTATTACATTAAATGATTCTGAAATATCAAGTATAATCGCTTGTTTAGTCTCGTTATTTGTAAAATATATGACATTCAATTGGCCGAAAAGTTGAGCAGTTTTTAAAATTAATCATAATGGGAATATTTCTATTGTGGAATTGACAGCAGGGGAAA
This sequence comes from Diaprepes abbreviatus, assembly GCA_034092305.1. Lineage (NCBI taxonomy): Eukaryota > Metazoa > Arthropoda > Insecta > Coleoptera > Curculionidae > Diaprepes > Diaprepes abbreviatus. Next base: position 1,653,620 of record JASJET010000116.1, read on the forward strand.
ATCGCCATAATAAAACATATTTTAATGCCATAATAATGGTTAAAATGAACAAAAGCAAATGTTACCGGCAATTTAACATAAAATGGGAGTTTGGAAGACTAGAGGTAGATGTATTCTAACCTGAACAAACAACTCAATCAAAATCAATAACAACATTATTTTTTTTGGTGCACAACATATAATGAAACTGAATTAAATACAGTTAATATCTAGTTAAATGAAAAATTACCTCAATAAACGAATTTAAGCAATTTAAAACCCAGTAATAATTTACTGCTAGTTAAGAAATAATATTTAATTAATATGCAACTGTCCCATTTTGAATTTTGGCAAACAAGCGAAAATTATAATACAATAGACAAACGAAATGTGATGATGAATATCAATGCTTTAAAAAACATGTCTTCAGCGTGTGTATTATTGTAAACATAGCCATCATACAAGAATTGTTTAACTTCATTTTCCCATTTTTTTTTGGCAAAGTTAGAATAACTGTTAAAAAAATAACCATTTGAATAATGCTCTTTCTCACGTTGGTTTCAGGTTACAAAAAGTAGTATAACATATTCCTTCATTTCTTCTTATCTTGAAGTCATCATTTTTATAAAAAAAAGTTACATTTTTTTAGCTAATTAACAATAAAAATTAGCTTCAGAATATTTGGTAAAAATGAAATAGTTTGAAAGAATTAAATTGATTTGTCAGAGTGGCTTTAAAATTAAACCTTTTGTATTTTATTTCCTCTTTCATCCAGTGATGATCTACAATATTAATGAATGATAGCTTTAATTTAAGAATCCGATTGCTGGTGGATGCATTGAAACTCTATTTTTTAAGTTTAGATTAGTTTTATGAAAATCCATTGTTTTTATATGCCTTATCAAGACTAATAATTTTATTAGTTTGTCAAGAAAAATCACCTAGGTACTCCAGTAATTAAGAATCTAAGGAGAAGCAGTAAAACCTACTTTTAAGCGTAAGGATATAAAGATAAGTGGAATTCCTTTTTGATGGCCCATTTTTAAAGAGATTTATCAACGGTAGTTAAAAACTCCGGCGATCTGGAACCCCTTGGAAGCAGTGGCAATTCGCGACTGTTTAGATAGATAGTGCCAATATGTGGGACAAAATATAGGAATATAAACAACAATTCCTTTACCTATAGGCACAGTAAAGTGAATTTGACTGTGTTTTGCTTTATCATCCCAAGCATAATTCATGTGAATCTTAAATATAGCAAGAGTCTTCATTTTATCTCATTTATAAACAAAATGATCTTATGGACTTCCCGACATCACTTCAAAACAACACATATATAAATAAAACAATTTATGTGTTTCTTCATATTGGCACATCCAAATATTTGTTTGGTAGTTATGCTAGAAACACCGAATTTTTTGCTAATTTCTTTACATACTCCATATTTTAAGTTCGTAAGTTTTCCCAAAAAAATATTTTTCATTTTCTGTATTTTTCGACCAATATTTTTAAAGTTTGCTACTTCTACTAAAGCATATTTGAACCTCTAAATTATAACACATTTTTCTCAAAATATTAAAAGATATTTTGAGAAAATATAGTAAAAATCCTACCCTAGATCAGAAGGAAAAAAGTGCACTTTATTGCTAGATGCTTTATGTTCATAAAATTGATTATGTTCTAACCTTTTATTCAATTTTTACTTTATTACTTAAATAAAGGACAGAATGAGTTTTAAAACAGGATCAAGAGAAGTAAAATATCGGCAGTCAAAAGGGTGAGTTCAGGGTTGCTATTAACCACCCTTTGCAGGTTTGTATTTTATTGAATCGCCATTATACTCAAACAGGAACGGCTTATGCTTGAGCTCATCGTGCTTAGTTCGTCGAATTGATAGTTCTAAGAAAGTAGGTGGTAAAGGAGTAACAGTAGAAATAGATGAGTCTAAAACGGGTAAACGAAAATACATCAGAGATAGAGTAATCGAATGTTAATGGATTTTTAGGGACATTGAACGTTCAAAACAGCACTTGCTTAACATCTTTAAGGAATTGGTACTACCAGGTACATTACTTCCGATTGCTGGAACGTTTACAAAGGGTGTTTTCATAGAGGTATAGAATTTTAAGTTGGCAACACTTTTTTAACTGGCGGCCATTTTGTCAGCTGTCAAGTAATTTATGTTTAGTACGGTTTGGTATTTCAACATGAATAGACTGACGTCTCAACAACACTTCCAAATTGTGCAAATTTATTTTGAAAATCATGGTTCTGTTCGAAATACGTATCGCGCACTACGTCCATTTTACGGTCAACATAATCGTTCATCAGAGCAATTAATTCGATTAACTATGGAACGTTTTCGCACCACGTTTTCTCTAAATGATAATACGCATCCACAGAGACGTCGTACAGTGCGTACAGAAGAAGTCATTGCTGCTGTGCGCGTAGCGTAGAGGAAGACCCGAATCAGTCTATCCGCCATCGTGCACAGGAATTGGATATGTGTCCATTCACTTTATGGAAGATTTTGCGGAAAGATCTTGGTTTGCGTGCTTACAAAATCCAACTCGTGTAAGAATAGAAGCCACACGATCACCTAGCAAGGCGTAGATTCGGTGAATGGGCCCAAAACAAGATTGTCGTTGATCCCGATTTTCATAAGCGAATTTTGTTTAGCGATGAAGCTCACTTTTGTTTGAATGGATGCATCAATAAACAAAACTGCCGTATTTGGCGTGGTGATAATCCTCAAGTGTATGTTGAGACACCGTTACATCCAGAAAAACTGACTGTTTGGTGTGCTTTAAGGGCTGGTGGAATCATTGGTCCGTACTTCTTAAAAAACAATGCTGGTCAGAATGTTACAGTCAATGGTGACCGCTATAGAGCCATGATTACTGACTTTTTCGTTCATCAATTGAACAACCATGATGTGCAGGAGCTGTGGTTCCAACAAGACGGCGCAATATGTCACACAGCTCGTGCCACACAATTGATTTATTGAAGGAAACGTTTGGTAACCGCATAGTTTCACGTTTCGGATCCGTGAATTGGCCTCCAAGATCGTGCGACTTAACGCCGCTAGACTATTTTCTGTGGGGATATGTGAAGTCGCTAGTCTACGCCGATAAGCCCGAAACGATTGATCACTTGGAGGACAACATTCGCCGCGTTATTGCCGATATACGGCCACAAATGTTGGAAAAGTCATCGAAAATTGGACCTCCAGATTAGACTACGTCCGAGCCAGCCGTGGCGGTCATATGCCAGAAGTCATATTTAAATTATAATGCCAGAAGGTTATCTTTCGAATAAAGTAAATTTCATGTCAATTTAAAAAATTCATCTTTGTTTTATTCCATTTAAATATATATATATATATATATATATATATATATATATATATATATATATATATATATATATATATATATATATAACACCCTTTATATGCTTAGTAGATAAAGGTTTTCAGCATCAAAAGTGAACTAATCCAATAATTTTGTGGACTTAGATACTCAAAATCATGCATAAGACACCGAAAGAGCTAAGAAAGATTTATGGAGAAATTTTCCGAAATTTGTTCGAGGAAAATCTAATTTTCCCGGCTATTTAGCGAAACGTTTATTTAAGGAAAATATCTGACTACAAAGACAGGTACTATGTATTTTTTACATCCATGGTAGAAGTCTATTCTCCCTTAAAGAATATTGAGTTTGAGGCAGGTGATTAATCTACTTCTAGGGTATATAGTATGAAGAAGAGCTTGTAGAAAGTAGAAAAAATTAAAACATAGAAAAAAAATTAAACACATGAAATTAAAAAAAAAACGAATCTAAGCTAACCGTAACAATTTCCTAGAATAGTCACTAGAACCTTCCCCTTTTCCTGTCCCGGCAGAGGTTGTTCCGCCCCCAGCGATCTCTTCTGGAGAGCAATATTTTTTAATTACTGTAAAAAAAGAATTGTAGTCTTGATATCCACTATAATGATATAGAAATATTTTTAAATAGTATTTATTATAAAAAATCGCCTTATGAAATGGTGGCAGAGCAACAATATATTATTAGGAAGTGTTGACTAAATTAGACAAATTATAGTTTTCTCAATCTTGAACAATAATTAAGAAATATTATATTGGTTTTTCTCTGATAATATCGTTCATTATCGGTTTTATTTGTCACATTTCATGCTACAATATTGGAGTGAATACGATTAATGACAATTTAACAAGTACGTTTTCAATCCAAGTGAAATTTAAAATCACGTCAACGTTAAAACGTCGCATTTTGTAACAGATCATAAGAGACATTTTTTTTTGAAAATGGAGGGCAAATGAGCAATCAACAAGCTAACGATTTTGCTTGATTTTTATTGAAAATTGAAAAAGTTAATATTATAAAAAATGTTGTCTCGAATTTGTGGATTTTACTAGAAGAGGTAAAACTGAAAAGTGGAGATCGGAAATTAAGATTAATATCTGTGAAAGTGTAAAAGTTTTTCTCTGAAAAATTTTTTTTTCAAACCACCAAAAACGACCAAAAAAGAGTTAGTATGAAAAAAATCGTCGAAAATTTCAGTGCTTCCAGAATAATCAGCATATATTTCTATTAAATTTTCACTTTAGTGTTACATTTTTAAATCAGACAATGTTCATCCTGAGTTTCTTACACGAAGTTTTTCCCTTAAAGAAGGCGCACTAAAAGAGTTCTTTAACAAACATTGCTGGTAGTCATAACGGCAAAAACACACCCAGACGTTAAGAAATAAATATTATGTAAACACCTCGGTAAATAGACAATAAATAACTAAAACTAAATTTAAAATAAAATATTTCTTTTGGACCTCCAAGTGCCAAGAAAACAAACACGAACGTCAAAACGAAAAACTAATGCCACTCCTCACTCTATAACAGGTGTGTTCTTTATTCGTATAGCAACTGGCACAAAATTCGTTCTACCTTTAAATAGAGAATATCAAAACATAGTTCCATCTTTCTCGCCTAGATAAAATCCCCTTTAAATCTTCCTTCTTTTCCTCCATATCAATAAATGGCACAACCCTATGTTGCCGATTCTGTTGTCCTATTGCCAGACGTTCAAATTTTTATTGTGAGGGAGGAAAAAGTATTGCAAAAGGTTTAAAGTGTAAATAATTTTAAAAAATTATTCTAGAAAGCCGCCATTATTTGGAAGTATAGGACAGCATTCGATGGTTATTCCTTAATTTATTTTTACAAAGTAATAATTTAAAAAAGTGAATAAACCGTATTGATAATTCTTTTTACCCATTTATAAGTTATTAGATGCTGTTATACCTATCCCGTTTTCGCACTTCGGCACAAGCACTCGTACTAGTATAGATGCGGAAATCTAAAGAACAATAAGCTTTCTGTTTTGACTTGAAACGTAGAGAAAACGTGAAATATTGATTATCAAAGTCCAAAAATTTTCAGGTTCTCAAAAATGATCATTAAACTTTCTCTTGTACAATAAATATGATGACGAAAGAAAATAGGTAATTTCAAATGTTCATAAAAAAAGGGTTTTTTCTTAATTCTTAAATCCATAACATAGAAGCCGTTTACAGTTTGATTTTATTGTTATTATTATTCTTAACAACTTTTTTAGAAATTGAAGATAACGCTTCAAATTATTAGACAGCTTTCCAATATAGTCAGTGACGTAGCGGCAAGGAATTCCTCATCTCAATCAGTGATTCTTAACATGTAGGAGGCGACCATCTGAGGGGCCGTGAAAATGTTAAAAAGATTAATGAAATAAATTTAATTGGAATTTTAAAATGAGAGCGTAATTAAAACTGGTACGGAAACTCGGATTGCAAATACTGAAAAGTCGAGGAAAGCTGATTTAAATAGAAAGGTTTGTCGTGAAACTCTACTAAGATATTTTTTTATAGTTAATGGGAAAAGAAATGATTTTTCTTTGTATTGCTTTCTTCACTTAAACGATAAATGTATTTGGGAAAACTAAGAGAATAAGTTTTTTTTGCGACATTTTTTGCATTGTTTCCTTTCCTTGGCCACAAAATATTTATGATGCACCCCTGTGAAAACTTTTCTTTTCTCATAGTTCGAAAAAAATGTATATTTTTTTTTGTAGTCGTTTCTTTCCTTAAACGAAATTGATTTCCTATAAAACATATTTTTTCTCATGTAGTTAAATAAAAAAGAATGACTTTTCTTGAAATTATTTTCTTAAATATTTTTAAATATATACATTATTTTCCATCCCTCTTCCTAATATTTAAAAATTTCACGTCTCAACATCAGAAATTAAATTCGGAACATCATATTTAATACGATATTACAACAACTTTATTGGAACGCAAGATTTCTTCAAAAAATCCCGTTATAGGACTACTTACCTACATACTTCTATAAATACGATTTAGTTTTTTATAACTGCAAAATTTCCAATGGATTTTCACTTGCTTTTGCCAAAAATATTTTTTCAACACTATAAAACCATCATTATATTTTCGAATTTTCCGTTACACCATAAGGCACTACTTACCTAAAATTTTTTTTCACTAAAATCACAGACGATTAACGAGACACGGAACTATCGTGTACACGAAGATAACCAGCGCAAATGGTTCTTCAGGTACCTTGAACTTCACTTTATATATGGCGACCCACTTACCTTTGATGGTTAACAGAATCGGACGTAGCAGTCTCTACAACTGGATGGCACAATCTAGTCCGGTAACATTAGCGGCGCGAAATTGACGAAGGTGCAAATGAAAAATATTCAATTTTTAGATGGAAATAAATACAAAAACGAGAATTTAACGACTAATTTGTATATATTAACATCTTTACTTACTAACCTAAAATCATTGAAATATTTTTAACGGTGTTTATGAAGTACTAAATATCAATGTAAATAAAAACAAACATTTAGTCGCATTCTATTTTCATATACAATTTAAATAAAAGTGAATGTCCAGAAGTCGTTAATTATTTTGTTAAAATCAACTTTTTTGTTTTTTAAGCGCCCTATAGCGGGTAAAAATTACAAAACTATATGATGAAAAATAATTTCCTCATTATATCACAAATATTTTTTGACATGTAAAAAAATTGAATTTTACTTGATATTTTTATCGCATCTCTGTAAATAGACCAGGGCATATCTGTAAAATATTGGGGTTTCGTGGATGTGAAATGGAACAGGGAGATTTTTGCATCAAAGCCTTCAGAATAACCTGAATAACGATAAATTTGATATCCATCAATTCAAAAAGTTGGGCAACATTGTTTTTATTAATAAAAATATAAAAATAACGAAAGAAAACCGTTTTTTTCAAATTTTCTGTCGTGTAGCTTTGAAGGTATTCATTTTAGAGGAAAGTTGGAAAGTCAAAAAACATTCGTAATTAAATTTTCCATAAAATAGGGTTAGTCGGAAATCTCAAAATGTAATTCCCTTATTGCAAAATAGCAATAATTAAAAAAAAGGTAAAAAAAGCAGTTTTTTAATCAATTTTTTTCGACCATGTAAATTTCTCTTAGGACCTTCATATTAGAGCAAAGAAAACTTTATGCCATGATAAAATAACATGCTAAAATTTGTTAGGATCGAATAGATAGTTTCTGCACATTAATTTTGCAATTTGAGTTCATTTACAAAAAGCGACCATATTTCAAGTTTGTCTGAGTCCAAAATATCACGTAAACATATTTAAATTTATTTTCAATCGGATGATTTGGACGCCCTCAGGAATTGTTTAAAGACATTGTTTAAAGACATTTTTGCTTATAAACAAATAGATTATCTCGGCGGATTTTCATTGGATTTTTTCTGCGATACATGGTTTGAAAGTACTTGGAAAGACGCTTCTTTTCGCGAAAAAAATATTTCAAATCCGTCAATTGGATTCCGAGATACAAACTGTCAAAATTGATAGCCTGTTACGGTGAATCTATAAACAATACAGACCTGGTTCTTGAACCAAAAACTTTGTCTTGCCGAGTTCTTTTTTGATACAAATATTTTAATGTTTATGTTATCGGAAACTTTAATAAAAAATTAAAAGAATATCGCCCACGCGCGTGAAAAATGATAAACAAAGGGGTGGGGAGCTCTCATTTTAAAATGAATTCGAAGATTCAAAATACATATCTGAAACAAATTTTCATTTTCTCCGCTTCTAATGGAGCGATTTTGATCATTTTTTTTAAACCGATGTACCGCGAATAATGGAGCTCACATATCATAATGCCATGTGCTCATCATGCATTCATTTCGTTATAAACAAATGACGTTATTTATGCATCATATTTACAGCATACTACACCCTACAGTGTTGGACTTTCCAAGCGAATCTTTGTTTATTAATATAATTGAGCATACTAAAATGATATATGTTTACTTTAATTATCAAAATTGTTTAAACAAGAATGTCATAGAAATTCAAGGAATGCTGCCAAGTTATATGCTCATAGATATCCAAATCGGCAACATCCAGCCCATCAGTATTTTCCGTATGTCGAGACTCGTTTTAGGAAAATAGGAAATCAAGAGGCGGAACAGAGGTTTATCATAAATGAAGAGACTGAGATTAACGTACTTGCTATGGTTGAGGTTGATAAAACAGTTTCGTTAAGAAAAATTAGTCAAGAACTGCAGATAAGTTATGAATCAGCAAGAAAAATACTGAAAAAGCATGGATATCGAGCATTTAAATATCAATTACATCAACATTTGTATACTGAGGATGGCGATAGACGGGTAGTGTTTTGTGATTGGCTGCTTCAAAATCATAGAGTTAACCCAAATTTTATCGATTTTATTCTATTTTCCGACGAATCCCGATTTACAAATAATGGTATGTTCAATAAGCAAAATACTCGGTACTGGGCCCAACAAAATCAACATGAAATGAGAGGGCAATTTTCAAGAAAGATTTGGCGTCAATGTCTGGGCTGGTATCGTTGGAAACAGAATAATTGGGCCAATATTGTTTCAAGGTCAGTTAACAGGGGTTAGATACTTAGGTTTTCTTCAAAATGAAATCGAAAATCATCTCAATGATATACCTTTAGCAGTTTTACGGCGAATTTACTTTCAACAAGATGGAGCACCGCCTCACAATACTAGAGAAGTTCTTATTTATTTAATAGAGCATTTTAATAATCGAATTATTGCAACCAATGGTCCGGTACGGTGGCCAGCTCGCTCACCGGATCTTACTGTGCTCGATTTCTTTGTCTGGAGATATGTTAAAGAAAGGGTTTACGATGGAGCAGCCCCAGCTACTCTTGAAATATTAGAAGAAAGAATTTTACGGGCATTTAGAAGTATAACGCCCCAAATGCTACAAAACGTGTTGAGAGAAACAATTGAACGAGTTAAAATGTATCGTGAAAAAGAAGGAATGCACTTTGAACATTTACTACACTAAACTTTTTAACAAATTCAGCTACTGTACTTTAAAATATTTAAAGTGCGTAGTCTAAGTTATTAGTTTATTTTGTTAGTTTTTTGTTAATTTTGTTAAATTTTTAATCCAATTCCTGTCTTTCATACTAGTCTGATCATGGCCACCTAGATGCAATTTTAAAAGTGGCTCTAAAAAAATGAAGTAGACGTAAAAAGTTTTTAAAATGTCACATTCTGATCTAGAATTGTCTCAGAAATCCAAAAATGTTAAAATATACAGGGTGTTCCATTTAAAAATTCAAAACTGGGGCCATTTCCTGTGAAATCGTAAGAGGCCGGAAAGTGGAAAATATGCGAAAACTCTCCTCTTCACATACCATTTGCCTGTACCAATTCTTATTTTGATACACATAATACTCTAGAAATTATGACTTGTCAAATAGATTCCTTGACACCCGGTATGTATATATATATATATATATATATATATATATATATATATATATATATATATATATATATATATATATATATATATAGGGAAATTTATCGATCCATTGTGGGAAAACTATAATTAGGAAGAATCTGAAAATTTGACAGTATACTATGGTGCATGGGAAACAGCCAGCTAAAATATTTTCAAGATGGTGGCTCTTCCTATTATACCAGAAGTAAATGTTAACTTGCTTATTTTAAATATAACACCCTATATAATATTGTATTTTCGATTTCTACGTAAAATTCTAGACATATTTCATGTATAATGTTCTATACTTAAGTCTCACGATTTTAGACATATTTAAATATTTGTCAAAAATGACGATTGCGGACAAAAACTTAACTATAAATTTTTCCTATAAGAAAGTCTTTATTACTTAATTTGAGTTAGTTTCCTTGTAGAAAAAAATCGATTTTAGTTTTCTTTTTATGATACTTTGAAAATTATTAGTTCTGAGTGGTCAAAAAAGAAAAACAAGAATTATATTTAAAAAATCGTCAAAAGTCAATTTTTCAAATAGAAAGCACCTATTTTTATTATTTTATCATATTAAGCATTAAAAATAAGTGTATAGCGAATTTGTAGTTTTGAAAATATTGGCAATTCAACAATTTTCTGTTGGTAAAAAATGCTATACGGCTTGTAAGTTTTATTATTAGTTGGCCATGACAGCAAGGCGTGGCGAAAATAAAACAATCAAACCCTACAGAATTTTCACTATTTCTTGCCATTTGACATTCACTAATAATAATCGTGTTGGGGCGTTTAAATTACTCGCACGAAGATTACTTAGACTTATTTATAATTTATGGAGGATGTGATAGAGTTATTTCAAGAAGATGTGATACATTCCAGAAACAGAAACCAACACTACGAACTGTTAAAAAGATTATAAAAAACTTCAAGAACTTTAGATCTATAAAAGCTAAAAGAAATAGAAATAAACCAGTTGTTAATAAAATAAAGTTACAAAAATCATTTGAGTAAATGTTCAAATTGATGCCCTTGAACTTCCAAACTTTTTCACAACTAAGCAGGCACTCTTCTTATTGCCTAAGGATTAAGTTCTTCAAATGCTATTCCGACACGCTGCATGCAATCTTCCATAGTGGTTAATGCAGTGTTGTATACTTTATTTTTGATTGTCCCCCCAAATAAAAAAATCAAGTAATGTTAGGTCGGGGGAGCGAGGTGGCCAAAGATATGGCCCATTCTTGGCTATCCATTGATCATAAAATAAGTTTTGCAGATGATTATTAACTGAATGGCTATTATGTGGAGGCGACCCATCATGTTGATAAAACAGATTTCTATGATCAGCCAGCGGCAAGTTATTTAAATAGTTCACTTCCAAATTTACCAAGATGTCGAAGTACCGCTCACCTATAAGTTAAAAAACGTATATTATCTCTAGAAGTCTTCAAAAATGGTTAACTTACCATTCAGAACATCTTGGTAAAATTCTAAGGCGACGACGCCGTCATTTCTTAAAGCACAATACACATTAAAGTGCGAAGACTCTTGAAAATTTAATTCTCTAAATAGATGTGCGTTTGAGTCCCTTCAATAGTGGAAATTGCGTCGCTTAAACAATAAATTTTTTTGTGAATTTAGCTTCGTCCGACCAAATAATATTATCCAAAAAACTAGCAGTTTCTTCTGACGGAAGTAAAATAAATTGACATAACTATACTCTTTGTTTAAAATCAGTGCCTTTTAAATGTTGCACTATAGAATATACGTAGGGATGAAAATTGTGTTTCAATAGAATTCTTACAACTGATGTTAGATAATCCAAACCATAATGCTAATTGCCTTGTAGATATTGTCGGATATGCGGCGAAATAACATAAAATTGTAGTTTCAATATTTTCATTATTTACGACTAGTCTATTTCTATTTCTTTTTGCTTTTATGGATCCAAAGTTCTTGAAGTTTTCTATAATCCTTTTAATAAATGGTGGTGTTGGTTTTCGTTTCTGCGGATAACAGATTGTGAATATCTCGCATGTTCTTGAAATAACTCTATCACATTCTCCATAAATAATAAAAGTTTAAATAATCTTCATGCGTGTAATTTAATCGCCCCGGCATGATTATTATTAATGAATGTCAAAGCACCAGCACAAACATCAGGAAAAGCACCAGCACAAACACCAGCAAAAGCACAAGCAACAGCACAAGCAACAGCACAAGCAACAGCACAAGCAACAACACAAGCAACAGCACAAGCAACAGCACAAGCAACAGCACAAGTACTAGCACAAGCACCAACATAAGTACCAACACAAGCACCAGCATAAGTAGTACAAGCACCAGCACAAATTCCAGCACCAGTAAAAGCATTAGCACAAGCACCAGCGCAAGCAACAGCACAAGCACAAGCACAAGCATCAGCATAAGCATCAGCACATGCATCAGTACAAGCATGAGGACAAGCATCAGAACAAGCATCAGCAGAAACATTAGCACAAGAAGCAGCATCAGCATCGACGTCAACACAAGCATCACCACCAGCATAATCATCGGAATCAGCGCAAGAATTAGCACAAGCATCAGCACAAGCACCAGCACAAGCATCAACATAAACAACAGCACAAGAATCACCACAAGCATCAGCACAAGCATCAGCACAAGCATCAGCACAAGCCCAGCAAAAGCACTAGCACAAGCACCAGCACATACATTAGCACAAGAAGCAGCATCAGCATCGGCATCAGCACAAGCATCACCACCAGCATAATCATCGGAATCAGCGCAAGAATTAGCACAAGCACCAGCACAAGCATCAACTTAAACAACAGCACAAGAATCACCACAAGCCCCAGCACAAACACCTGCACAAGCACCTGCACAAGCACCAGCTCTAGCATCAGCACCAGCACCAGCACCAGCACCAGCACCAGCACCAGCATCAGCACCAGCACCAGCACCAGCACCAGCACCAGCACCAGCACCAGCATCAGCATCAGCACCAGCACCAGCATAAGCACAAGCACAAGCACAAGCACAAGCACAAGCACAAGCACAAGCACAAAAACAAGCACAAGCACAATCACAAGCACAAGCACAAGCACATACACAAGCACAAGCACAAGTAACAAGTACAAGCATAAACACAGACAAAAGCACAAGCACAAGCATAAACACAGGCAAAAGCTCAAGCACAAAAACAAGCAACATGCACAAGCACAAGCACGAGAACAAGCAACATGCCCAAGCACAAGTACAAGCATAAGCACAACCATAAGCACAAGAACAAGCTACATGCACAAGCACAAGCACAAGCGCAAGCACAAGCGCAAGCACAAGCGCAAGTACAAGCACAAGCACAAGCACAAGCATAAGCACAAGCACAAGCACAAACACAAGCACAAGCACAAGTACAAGCACAAGCACAAGCACAAGCACAAGCACAAGCACAAGCACAAGCACAAGCACAAGCACAAGCACAAGCACAAGCACAAGCACAAGCACAAGCACAAGCACAAGCACAAGCAACAAGCACAAGCCCCAGCACAAGCACAAGCACAAGCAACAAGCTCAAGCCAAAGCACAATCACAAGAACAAGCAACAAGCACAAGAACAAGCAACATGCACAAGCTTAAGCACAAGCGGAAGCACATTTGAGAATACAAGAACCCCACAGATTAACAAAGTTTGTAAATGATGGTTTGTACCGAATGCAGGGGCCTGACGAGTCCCATATTAGGACGAAACAGCGCTGTCGCCATCTGTCGGATTCGGAGTTTTTCCATATTTTGGAGTGCTCCGCACTTTTTAACACGAGAATCATGTAGATTGACAAATTTTCACGTCCGCTTCGCTAATATTTTATTCTATTTTATTTTAAATTACACGGACAAAAACTTATCTACTTATTTATTTACTTATTTGGCTTTGAAACACGCTAAACGATGCTCTCATGGTGGGATCGTTTGGTACGACACGTGGATTTGGCTGCTAAAATGAGCGGTAGGCATGCTTGCCAGTGCCGAAAAATGCGACCCCTATCCTTTGGGCAGCGCGTTTCGTGTACTCGATTTTACATTTTTCTGCGTTAATTCACCGTCACGTCACCATATGGCGGTTCTTTTACAAACTTTGTTAATCTGTGTGGTTCTTGTATTATCAAGTGGACCATCGAGATGTCGCCTTTGTCCTCTTGTTCGCTGTTTTTTGATTTTAAATTTTATAGGATGCAAAGGCGAGATGATGGTTTGTACCGAATGCGGTGGCCTGACGAGTCCCATATTAGGACGAAACAGCGCTATCGCCATCTGTCGGACCCGGAGTTTTTCCATATTTTAGAGTGCTCCGCACTTTTTAACACGAGAATCATGTAGATTGACAAATTTTCACGTCCGCTTCGCCAATATTTTATTTTAAATTACACGGACAAAAACTTATCTACTTATTTATATATATACATATATATATATATATATATATATATATATATATATATATATATATATATATATATATATATATATATATATATATATCTTACCTTAGGCTTTCCTGAAATGATATCGGAAACTTATACAGAACCTTTTCCATAATATTTGTTACCTACATGTAATTACTGGAAGCTCCAATGAAAGTTTGCACAGCGCTGTTTCGTCCTAGCATGAGATTCACCACACCATTAAGTTCGGTACAAACCATCATTTTGCAAATGTGTACTATAACAGATTCTAAAATTAAAATCAGTAAACAAGATACAGTAACGACGTCTCGATGTATTACTCAATAACAATTTCAAGAAAGATATACTCTATAAGAGTCTTACAACATAATTCTGCCAATTCTCAATGGAAGCTTCTATTCCAGACTGGAGCAAAGTATCCGTCAAGTTTGTAAGAAGGTTATAGAATGATTACAGGAAGTTTTCTTGAAAGAACCGACTTGGAATGACAGAAAATTTCTTTGAAACCTTACTGCAAAGTTACACTAAACTTGAAAGTTTGCTTATTCGAGAAATTGCTAGATTTTGCTTTAGTGTTTGTATGTTATCTTCCAGAAACTTGCAAGAGGATTTCACAAAACTTTCTGAAAATATAACGTTTACGGTAAGGAAAATATATAACAGACTTTTACGTTGTTTTTATGACTTCTTAATAGAAAATTACATTCGAGTTTGTAGCAAATTACACATCAAGATTCTAAGAAGATTACTGCACGATTACAGAAAGTCTTCTTAGAAGTATTAGTTTAGAGTAAAAGGAACTATTTTTGAAATCTAGCTGGAGAGTTATACTAAGCTTCTCAGTTTGCTTGCTTGTTAGATTACATATTCTTTTCAAAGAAGATTGCATGTTATCTTTCAGAAAATTGCAAGAAGGTCTTACAAAACTTTCCAAAAATATGAAAATATATATTAGCTTTCATAAAGGTTGCATTAGGCTTTCAAGGAAAATATATAAAGGGGCTTACATGACGATTTCATAAATTCTTAATAGAATCTTCTATTCAAGTTTACAGCAAATTGCCCGTAAAGATTCTAAGAAGGTTGCTGGATGATTACAGAAAGCTTTCTTTTGAAAATATCAATATCAAGAAATAACTCTTCTTGAAATCTTACTGAAAAGTTACACTAAGGTACCCACTTTGCTTACTTGGTAAATTACAATATCTAAACGTTATTTTCCAGAAACTTGCAGGAAGGTTTAAATGTAACTTTTTTTTATGTTTCTCGGAATCTGCCATGAAAGATTATGTCGGACCCGTTACAAAAGTTATTCATAAGCTCCCTAGAAACTCGTTGGAAGGTTATTTAGAAAACTCACATCAAACTTGTATCGGAAAGCTTTCATACGACGTGTGGCAACTTTCATGCTTTGTGGGTGATAGACCTCGGAAAGAATTGACAAATAATTGATTTTATGGATGATCGGATATTTAAAGTTTGAATCCAAAATTCCTTTTCCCTTCCAAGATCTTTGCCACTTTTAAGGAAGAAATCCCGATGGTTTTGAATTGTTTGCCTAACTTTTGGTGGCACAGAAAAATTAATATTTTGTCTTAGAAATTGGACTAGAGAAATGAACTTGAAATCCGATTAGCTAAAATTTGAAAAAAAAACAACAACATTTAAATAGGAGTAAAATTGAAAATTATAGAGTAAAATTTCTGAAGCAAAATCTTTGTGATCCACTTTTCGATATTTTTTAATCGCATTTTTACAATAAGATGTTAAAATTTAATAAATAAATAGAAAATAATTCAAAACTTTTAATTTATGTTTTCATTTAAAGAAACTTCCTAAAATTAATCTATTTCTAAACTAGATATTTCTCCATATTTGCTTAATTTCTAAAATTTAAATAAAATATATAGTTTTTAATGAAAACAAAACTGTGGCACGACAATGTTTATTAGTATTTGCATGCCTTTTAGTACTTCCGAAATACAGTTAAAAGTTGTTTTTAGGTTAGTAAAAATAAGTATTCATTAATTTCTAAATATTCGGGTAATATGTTTTTCTAAAAAATTATAAAAAAAACTATTCGAACCTGATTTAAGTTAGCAATGAGTTCGTAAGAAGATTAAGAGATTAATTATTAGATATATTTTTAATTCTCCGAAGTACACAGTTAAACCGTTTATTTGCGACTTGGAAAATATTGTATAAACATATATATATATATATATATATATATATATATATATATATATATATATATATATATATATATACAGGTGTGGAAAATCCAAAATAAAACCTCTAAATAATGGGGAATGTAACAGAAAGAGGCGGACAACCCGTTTAGCCATGTTGAAGAAGTGAAATAAAGCATACTGTTGTATCGGGGGGGGGGGGGGGGGGGGAGTCGTCAAAACACAGTGGGTTGAAAGCATGGATTTAATATTAAAAGTAAAAATTGGATCTAATATAGCAGACTGAATCTTTAAAATCATGAAAAAAAATTCGAAAAACGTCTAATGTGGTTCAATAGCTGTTAAATATGCACTTTAAAAACAAAATAAAAAAATAATTGTATTTCCATTAATAAAATATTGCGCTTGAGTCCAAGGTACATTTTAAAAATAATACTATAATAATAAATACGTGGATATTGATAATCGTTGAAATGCCAAAAGTACTTCTTCATCTATGCTTAGGACTTTTTAACAAATACCAATGCAAATAATTTGTAAGTAATATAATATTTATTGATTTACACAAATGAATAAATAATACGACCGTAATAAAAATAATAAAATGAAATTTTTAATCATTGCCTTCTTTGTTAACAGCTCTTTTCACATTCTCAAATACGTACGAATTGTTTTCCGAATCCTTACGATGTCAAAAAACAGTGTAAGGATCCATCGACGCCAAAAGTTTTGGAACACATCCTCCATATTTTTCTCGAGAAGATTTTCGGGCAAAGTCTAGGCGATAGTTTCTTATTAACTTGTCCGTTGATTTTTGTGCATCTTTCGATAGTTTACCTATCGGTAATATTGCAAATGCTATGATGTCTGGTCAATCGAGTAAGTAATTTGTGGATTCCTGTTGGCATGTTGTAGCAAGAATATCCTTTGAAGAATAAACTTGCTGTTTGAAATTTGTATTCCCAAATCTTCTCTATTGCAGTTTAATGCCCTCTTCCAATAGCTTGCAAAATGATGGGAAACCGGAGGATCAGTTTTCGCTTTACTCTTGTTATAATGGCTGACTCATCACTCTTCTCGAAGAAACGTCGAACTCACTGTCTCAACATACCACATAGAACATTCAGACAAAATGTCCGGATATTTATTGAAAAGTCAGGAATATTGTATCTCATTATTTGATCTGGTAACTATATCTAAGCGCATGTTTGTGGATTAGCGTCTCGATATCAGAGATTGTCGTTGAATAGAAATTGTATTATGTAACGGCCTTTATTTCATCAGCTTTAATTTGTATAACAAACAACTGTATTATTGCAATTGTTATAAAATTATTAAACAAAAATGAACAAGAATGTATTTTTAAAGGGCCAAGCAGTAATAATCTTCAGTAACAAGCATTTTTACTAAACTAAAACAATTTAACATATTTCATAAATATCCATTATCTCAAAACTTGCAAAATAAAAAAATATAAATAAAACAACAAACTTCTGAAAAAAAACATAGGTTATGTTCATCCAAAAATTAAAAATAAACAGTTTCCACCATATTTAAAGCAGTCCGCTGAAAAGTTAAACATTATTTTACGTATTAACCATGGAAAAGGCGGATTTAGGTGGGAAATCTTCGGTCTTTATTTTTTTAAATTTAACCAATCACAATGCTTGAAATTTGATATATGTTTTATTACGCTACGTATACGCTCTAATTTTTCTTGTCGTCTGGATTCACTCTTAGACCTCAGCGGATATGAACCGGAGGACACAAGTTTAATAGTTGCAACATCGCAAAAATCAATTGAAATTGGGATCTCGCTTCGAGGTCGTTAACGACCTCGGTTTTTTTTCTTGGGTTTGAAAGTCTGATCAGAAATTTTAACGCGATATTGACTTTTTTATGGGTTGTACAAAAATTAAAAAAGAAAACATCCTCTTACATCAATTTAACTCCCGCTAAATTATTTTCATCTTAAAATATATAAAATCAAATAATTTGATGTGTTAAATTTACGTGATTAGACAATTATTTTAAAGAGTTTATTAGTAAACTCACCTAATTAGAAGCATAAAAGTGAAAATATGGCGACTTGGCAATCACGGTCGATGATCGGCAAATTAGAAAATTAAATGCTGAAGAGAGTTTTGTATAAAAAGTAAATTTAATGTATTAAAAATTGCTTTAAAACGTATATCATGAGTATTATATTTGGTTTATGATATGATATGATGGATGCTTTTGATATACAGGGTAAACGGAATATAAAAGACTTGTTTATGGCTGGGACTTTTGGCGTCAAATTTTGATTTGAGTGAAATATTTTGATTCTGTTTTCAAAATGTTAGGTCAGGTTTAATTGTGGTGCTCCTTCTCTGAAATACAGGGTGTCAAAAATTAATTTGAAAAGAAATGTTTTCGTTTAGAACTCGGCGATATTAAAATAAAATAAGGAAAGCGTATTATATTTATTAAAGCACATATTTCGTGAAAATTTAGTTAAAGATGAATAAACATTTTTAAAAAAAATATGAAATTTTTAGTTTGAGTGATGATTTTTTATCATGTATAAAGAGTGTTTTGATAATGCGTCAAGATTCTTGGATAAGTAATTCTACAAGGTAGTTAAGCCCATATCTCTCTTTCTCTCTCTCTCTCTCTCTCTCTCTCTCTCTCTCTCTCTCTCTCTCTAGCATTACAACCCGGGGTGGGTCTTTGCTGACTTCACAATCTGCCTCCACTTGCTGAGATCCGTCATCAGTTCCTCCGCGCGTTCGACGTTTAGGGTTTGTAAGTTTGCTGTAACGTTATCTCGCCACCTCATCCTTGGTCTTCCTAGCGGCCGCTTTCCTTCTGGGTTCTCTTCCCATACCAACTTGACGATACGTTGATCCTGTCTCATAACATGGCCGGCCCATCTTAATATTTCTGCTTTTATTATCTTCACTATATCTGGCTGGTTGTATGGTTCCTCCAATTCCTTGTTTGTTCTCGTTCTATATTGCTGTGTGGTGTTGTCCCTGACCGGTCCGTATATCCCTCTAAGCATTCTTCTTTCTGCGATTTTCAGTCTATTCTCATTTTGTTTTGTCAACGTCCATGTTTCACATGCATATGTCATTACTGGTCTTATAACTACTTGATATATTCTTATTTTCGTGCGGCGGGATATATTTTTCGATTTCATTATCTTTTGCAGCCCATACCAGCAGGGGTTGCCT
Organism: Diaprepes abbreviatus; assembly: GCA_034092305.1. NCBI lineage: Eukaryota > Metazoa > Arthropoda > Insecta > Coleoptera > Curculionidae > Diaprepes > Diaprepes abbreviatus. The sequence continues at coordinate 1,673,351 of JASJET010000116.1, forward strand.
CCTTGTATTCTGTTGTTAATCTCCTGTGTAATGTTGTTGTCAGAGGTGATCGTAGCTCCCAAATATTTAAACTGATGGTCCCTTTCAAAATTGTAGGGGTCCATAGTCACGTTCTGTCCTATTCTGTCTTGCCGTTCCGTTCTTGTTGTAGCGATATATTTTGTTTTTTCTTCGTTGATTCGTAGGCCAACTTTCTTTGCGGCATTTTCCAGTTTGAAGAACTCTTCCTTGACACTGGTAGTTGTATTACCTACAATATCGATATCATCAGTGAACGCCAATATGATGCGCGGACCTTGATTTCTAAAGAGGAGTGTTTTTGTGTTGGTTTTTCGCACGATGCTCTCCAAGGCAACGTTAAAGAGGAGTGGAGATAGCGCATCGCCTTGTTTAAGACCACTGTTGATTGTAAAGAAGGTTGACAATCTTCCTTTAAGTCTTACTGGACTTGTAGATCCCTCTACACATGTTTTGGTGAGGTTAATTAGCTTCTTCGGTATGTCCAGTTCTGCCATGGCATTCCACAAATGCCCATATGTGCCGCAGAAAATATAATGTTTTAAACTCGCTTAAGTTAACCTTCCATTATTGAGAGCTTAACTTTGTAATCTAAACTTATAAGCTCGCCCAATCTTTACAATTCAATTTACTCAATCTCCAATAAACTTGCTAATTTAAAATCCATTTAATGCAAGGGGTCAGTAAATATTTATTATAAATGGACACGTGTGCAACGCAGGGCATAATTTCCTTGTCTGTAATCGTAGATGAGCGTTTACTCGAGATATATATGTTTGAAGTTTTCTTCATTTAAAAAGCAGGGTAAAATTTTTCCAATTTAAAAAAAACAATGTAAATGAAACAAAAGCGATTACTCACAATTCAATTGTTGTAGAACTATGAATTTTTGAGCTTTTTGGACGCTTAAAAAGGAAATTACGCGTCTTTTGAAGACTTCGGCTTTTCAACAGACAGATACATTTGTGAAAAACTTTGAAAAATTGAGTTCATTTCAAATTTAAATCTTCGGCAAATCTCGAGATTTAGAGCTTTTTTGACATTCAAAAAAAAATTCTGCGTATTTTTTAAACCCTAAATTAATTTTTTTAAACGCTGAAAAAAGTTTAAGTGTCGATATTTGACAATCATTTAAAGTTGAAATAAATACAATTACCATTTAGATTTTTTATACTTTATTTGTTTATAGGATTGTGAGTACTAGAGAGCTTTTCGGACATTTAAAAAATAGAAAGAAGCATCTTCAAGAGACGCGCCTTTTTTTTCTAAAAATCTTTAATACTCGCGATTCTTAAGGCGATTGAAGTTAGAGTAGTTGTTCGCCCTGTGGGGTAGGGGGATACCAGCAGAATACACATTCTTAGTATAAGAGGCAATATTGGGTCCATTTTCCTGAACTCAAAGCTCTTGGGGGGGGGGCAGTAGCAAGAAAAACATGTTGTCAACGGGGGGAGTGCCAGCAACATAAACATTCCTAATATAAAGGCAGAATCGGTCCTATTTTTCTGAACTCAATGTTTTGGGAGGGGAGGGGCGATCGCAAGCATACACATTCCTATACTCTATTCAAGAACTAGAGAGAGTAATAAAACTGTTTCCGAAACTTCCAACGTACCTGCTCTAGTGCTGCAGGTAACTAAGGATTGCCAAAAATCTAATTATATTTAAATATAATAAGCTTTTATAAATTTACTGCAACAATATTATATCTGATAATTCAATTTAATTTCTGTTAGTGAGCAAAGTACACCTTACAGGGTGTCTTTAGTGATTTATCTTGTTTGTGCTTGTTTTTATATATTATTGGAGATTAGTGAGATACCCATCTCTATATTTATTCCAAAATTGTTAAACCAGGGCATTTTTTCCTCAATGAAAAACTTATTACGATGAATGTTTATAATGCCTTAAGATATCAATATCTAGATAATAATGTTAAAAGCTCTGTTGAGATGTGTTTCAACATGACAGGAGTTGGAAAATCTACTATGTACCAAATACTGAAGGAGAAAAAAACGACTGGAATTGTTAGTACTCCCAAGCCACATTCGATCACACGCAGACGAAAAAGCTCATCAGAAGAAGAGATGTATACTGCAATAAAAGGATTTGTACATACGTTTTATTATGAGAAGCAGATCCCAACCATCGACATAATTTTAACTAAAATTAATGAAGATCGAGATTTATCTGAAATTAAGAGAACTGAGCTCTGGAAATTGCTCAGAGAACTTAATTTTTGCTGAGAAAAACCAGATAGGAAATCTGTTCTTATAGATCGTCCGGAAAATGTCCGTTGGAGAAGGAAATATCCCTCTAAAGTAAAAGGTTGGGTGGCTAGAAATAACACAACTTACAAAATTAGTAATTTAACTGAATTTTGAAAGATTTTATTGAATAAAGTTATTGCAAAAAATTGAGAAAAATCTATATAATAAAAGAATAAAAGAAAATGTGGAAACTCGATCTCATGATCGGTGAGATTGAGGAACCAATTATAATTAATTTGAGCGCAGATAGCGTCACTGTCTTTAATTACGAATTATATACGTAATGTTTACCAGTGTAAACACAATTTATTATACCCCCTTAGATCCGCGCCTGCTTGTATTTATGTTTTCTCTAGTATTTCAATTTATTTCAGTCCTTAATTGTATATAGATTCGGCACAAATGCCTGTGAAATTTAACAAATTGTATCTTTAACGAATTGACAAAATTTATCTTTTTTTTTTCAAAAGAAGCGTCTTTCCCAGAACTTTGAAACCATATTTTCAGAAAAATTTTTGATGAAAATTCGCGGAACTATTCTATTTGTTTATAACTCCTGCGTGGGCCCTAATTATCTGATTTTTAAAAAAGCATTTGAGAACTTGAGATCTGTTGGATATGTGAAAAAAAATTCAAGTATGTGTCTTTCCAATTTAAAACTCAATTAAATTTGAAAAATTTTCCATTTTTTGAAAATATTAGATTACAATTATTATGCAAAATTTAACACGTTGTTATAATATGAAGTTTCTTCGCCAAAATATTAAAATCCTCAGAGAACTGTGAGGGGTCGAAAAAAATCGTTTAAAAAACTACTTGTCTTGATTTTTTTTTAATTATTACTATTTTATAACAAGGGTAATACATTTTGAGATTTTTAACCAACCCTCTCTTGCAGGAAAAGTGCGAAACTTTTTTCTTCCTTCAACTTTTCTTTAAACTGATTTCATTCAAAGTTATAAAGAAGAAAAAAGAGAAAAACATCGTTTTTTTAATTCTTTTTTTATTTATTGTTAAATAAACAAATGCAGCGGTAGTTTTCAAGAGGGAAAATATCTCAATTATTGGCATTATTTTGGAGGGTCTAAAACAAAAATCAGCTCGCATCATCTCAACCACCAACCAAAAACAGATCAGTCCGGTCTAGTAACCAAAACTAACTTAGCATGGAACTTGATTCCTTTTTACATTAACGTATTTGGAAAATAAATTTATTTAGAATATATTTGAGATATTATATTCGAAGTGACCGCATTTTATGCTTTAAAAAAATTGTTTGTGTTTACTATAAAGGGATTTATATGTGTTGTAACAACACGATGACACACGTCATACGAAAGCGATATTCGTAAAAAATATTGTTGTTCTGACTCAAGTCCGGTATCAAATATTAAGAAAGAAAGTTATAAGTCATCCTCTCTTCATCCGCCAGTCGAAATTTCACTTAAAGTCAATGGTAGTTGTCTAGATTACATTGAATGTGAACAATACACTAACGCCAACATAAATGATTTGGTTATTACATAAGCTGGTTTTCAATACTTAACTGAACAACTTTCCGATAGGATCTTTTTGGTGCTTTTCTAATAATCTATCGTAAAAATACGACCCGATAAATTAATATAAGTATAAAATATTTTTCAAATGTTAATATACACATCGACATCGCAAAAAAATATTTTATGCCTAAATGGAAATTGTTAAATAATTTTTTTGCACAGAGGTCAGCCCATAAAATGACAAGTAAAAAGGGCTGCTGATGCCTAGTTCTGTGTCAAATCTTGATCTGCACAACGCAGCTAAAAGTGGGAAAAAATGGACAAAAATCTGCATCAAACACAAATTTTAAAAGATCTGGATAATTCTTTTAAAAATTACTCAGGACAACGGTACACCTTATTTTAACGGTATATCTGCGACAATACCGTAATCCATGAACTTTAAACCCATGATCCCCATACCCACGAAATTCAAATCTATAAATCCCCAACCCTTAAATCTCAATCCCGTTAGGTCCATATCCTTACACTTCAATTCCATAATCTTATACCCATAAAGACCAAACCCATAGATCTGACAAATTCCAGTTCTGTTAACCCTGAATCCGTGAACCCAAAACCCAATACCCATAAGGGTTTATAGACTTGGAGTTTATGGGTTTATGAGTATGGGGTTTTGGATTCACGTGTTCACGGTTGATGGGATGGTGTTTGTCGGATGGAGATTTATGAGTTTATGGGTTTGGGCTTATAGGTATGGGGTCCATAAATTTAGGGTTAATGTATTAGGATATTGTCGTAATCATACTGTTAGAATCAGGCGCGGATCCAGGGGGGGAGCGGTGGGGGCGATCGCCCTCCCAAGAGCTTTGAGTCTTAGAAAATGGACCAGATTTTTCCTCTTCCACTACAGTTTATTTAAGAACTAGAGAGAATAATAAATCATTTTTTACCCTTCTTCTCTTCGCAAACTACCTGTGTTCTTTAGTCCGGTGTCTCAATCAAAAATACCGGTCTATAATAATAGACTAAAACGTAGTCTTATTCTATCAAAAAATTCGAAGTTATAATTTAAATACTTACAAAATATTCATTGTTAAAAATACAAAAAGTCAAAAATATATAAAAAAATAAATTCGTCCATATAATATTAAAATATTTTTGGGGCTATCGGTCATTTAATTATTTATTAGAAACATTTTTAGGGTATTTGACGTTTCAGTTTATTTATTTCTTAAACCATCTGCAGAATTACAATTAAACACTAAAAAGGGATTCAAATGTAATTACTTTTTATAAGTTGTAATTAAAATTAGACCTACTTATTTTTATTTCTATTGTACTGATATCTTAATTTAATTTACTTTATTATATGGAAATACGATAGCCCAAGAACATAAGATAAACATGTTAATTCTACATGCTTAAGAAAAAGACACAAATACAATAATAACATAATAATAAACTTACGGCTAATTAGAATTAAATATATATAAAATGAAAGAGTGGGACACACTAAAATAAAAAACATATAAACAACATTAAACAATAAAATACAACAAAAACAAAAATTTTAATAATAAATTGTGTTTACACTAGTAAACATTACGTATCTAATTCCTAATCAAAGTCAGTGAAACTATCTTCGCTCAAATTAATTATGATTGGTTCCTCTATCTCACCGATCATGAGATCGAGTTCTCACATTTTGTTTTATTCTTTTATTATATGGATTTTTCCCAATTTTCCGCACTAACTTTATTCAAAAAAATCTTTCAAAAGTTTAGTTAAATTACTAATTTTCTTAATTGGGTTATTTCTAGCAACTCTACCTTTTAATTGAGAGAGATATTATTTACTTCTCCAACGGGCAGTTTTCGGACGATCTATAGGAACAGATTTTCTATCTGGTTTTTCGCAGCAAAAATTAAGTTCTCTGAGCAATTTCTAGAGATCAGTTCTTTTAATTTCAGGTAAATCGCGATCTTCATTGATTTTAGTTAGAATTTTGTAGTGTTGGGATCTGCTTCTCATAATAAAATGTATATACAACCCCTTTAATTGCAATTTTCATCTCTTTTTCCAACGAGGTTTTTCGTCTGCCTGTGATCGAATGTGGCTTGGGAGTACTAACAATTCCAGTCGTTTTTTCTCCTTCAGTATTCGGTACATAGTAGATTTTCCGACTCCTGTTATGTTGGAACACATCTCAATAGAGCTTTTAACATTATTATTTAGATATTGATATCTTTAGGCATCATAAACATTCATCGTAATAAGTTTTTCGTTGAGGAAAAAATGCCCTGGTTTAACGATTTTGGAATAAATATAGAGATGACAGCCATATCTTTTGGGTATATCACTAATCTCAAATAATATATAAAAACAAGCGCAAACAAGATAAATCACTAAGAAGAAACTGTAAGGTGTACTTTGCTCACTGACAGAAATTAAATTAAACTATCAGAAATTTTATGTCGCAGAAAATTTATAAAATATATTTAAATATAATGAAATATAATTAGATATACGGCAGTTCTCAGTTTTCTGCGGCACTAGAGCAGGTACGTTGGAAGTTTCGGTAATAGTTTTATTGCTCTCTCTAGTTCTTGAATAGAGTATAGGAATGTGTATGCTTGCGATCGCCCCCCTCCCTCCCAAGAGCTTTGAGTTCAGGAAAATAGAACCCATTCTGCCTTTTATATTAGGAATGAGTATGCTGCTTGCACTCCCCCCTCCCCTTTGACAACTTGTTTTTCTTGCCATACTGTACTTTTGTGATATCACCCCCCCCCCAAAGTGAGAGGTTGGATCTGCCCCTGGTTAAAATACGTTGTCCTGAGTAATTAAAAATATTTATATCCAGACCATTTAAAATTTATGTCTGATGCAGACTTTTGTCCATTTTCCCCCACTTTGCGGAGGTGCGTATTGCGCGGCACCACGTCAGAGATATCAAGAACGTCAACAGTGTTGACATTTTTCATACTATTCTTGACTCGTCGTGTTGTGCGTTGGATCATCAGAGTAAGATTTCAGCTGACAAAAACACCTTTAAGATAATAAAATTGTAAAAATTCAATATTAAGAAGACGGAAGATTTACGGAAAACAGAAAAAATTGGCTCAAGGTCTACGGGATAAAAAAGTTTTGGAAACTGTGTCTTAGAAAGTAGATACCATTAGATAATAAATTGCAGTTGGAATTATAGTACAGCGATAAATTCGTGCATCTAAAAATGAAAAATTTAATGGAAACCTATTTTCAAAAAGTAATTTTTTGATCGGTTTATTATACCGTAATTCCTTTATATCCAATTTATGCAGCAATATTTTATTCAAAACAATGTCGAATATGCAATTTCTAAAGACCGATAATAGGTATATGTGATACATGTGTATTCCACATCATAATATATTTACAATTTGACCTAATATTATCTGTTATATATAAAAAGGGAAAATTTATTAGCTCTTAGATTTTTAAAGAAGTTATTCCTTGCACTGCTAATAATTTTATATTATATCTTTAAAGCTTAGTAGCAACAGCTTTTTTTGAGATATGGTGAGTTGCACTTTTTTTTCATACTTGAGCGCTAAATTTTAGACGACTTTATATATTTTAACTATTCTCATAGCTTTATGTCCGCAAAAAAATATATCCATGACGTACTGAAAAAAAAAAACTTTTTCACTGGATTTTATGCTTTAACCCCAATTTTAAGCATTTTCTTCTCAACGTCATTTCTGCGTGGGTTGCAACATTCCCGTTGTTGACTGAAATGTGGTTGTCGGACTTGCATTGTCTTTATTTTCATTTATTTTTACGGCGTTTCGATTAGGTTGTATCTCTAATCGTTATCAAGTGTAAACTGAATCAGTTATATATATATATATATATATATATATATATATATATATATATATATATATATATATATATTCATTCATTCATTCATTCATTTATATCAGCCCGTTTTCATCCACTCCTGAGTGTAGGCCTCTTCCATATTTTTCCATTTCTGTCGGTCCGTAGCGATCCCTATCCAGTTTTTTCCGGCAATTTTTTGGATGTCGTCACGCCATCTCTTTTGGGGCCTGCCAACACTTCTCTTGTTCTCTCTTGGCTGCCATGCTGTTATCTTGTATGTCCATCTGTCTATGTCATGTCTTGCGATATGTCCAGCCCATCTCTATTTTAGCTGCGCTACTCGTTTGCTCACATCTGTTATTTTCGTTCTTCTTCTGATTTCTTCATTTGGAACTCTCGTAAACTAATCCATTGCTCGTTGTGTAACCCGAAGCTTATTAATGGCTTTACATGTTAGGGAGGTTGTTTCAATACCATAAGTAAGAACTGGCAGGATGCACGACTCGTAGACTTTTCTTTTCAGACTTATGGGGGTGTTACTGGATTTAAGAATGAATCCGAGTTTGCCAAAAGCTGTCCAGCTGAGACTTATTCTTCTAGGAATTTCAGCCGATTGGTTTTCCTTCCCTATTTGTATTTTATGACCTAGGTATATGTATTCTCTTACGTTTTCTATTATTTTATCTTCAACTTTAATTTGTATTTGTTCTAGACTCATTATTTTTGTTTTTGACAAGTTCATTTTGAGTCCTATCCTAGCTGATGCCTGATGAAGTTCTTGTATCATCCATTGGAGTTATTCTGGTGAATCACTGATTATAACAATATCATCAGCAAATCTTAAGTGGTTTAGTCGTGTTCCGTCTATGTTAATTCCCTTGTCATGCCAGTCCAAGCCCCTAAATACATCTTCAAGTGCCAACGTGAACAATTTTGGAGAGATTGTGTCTCCCTGACGTACGCCTCTTTTTATCTCGAGGTTTTTATATCCTCGTCTATTGTAACTTGCATGTAAGCGTTTTCATATATATGCTGAATCAGAGCAGAGTATCTTGATTCAATCCGAGCATTGTCCAGTGCTTTGAAAACTGCCCATGATTCGATAGAATCGAACGCCTTCTGGTAATCAACGAAAGCCAAATGCAGAAGTATATTATATTCCGTGGTTTTTTCGATAAGCGTGTGTACTGTCTGTAGATGGTCTATTGTACTTAAGTTCCTGCGAAATCCGGCTTGTTCTGAAGGTTGGTATGCGTCCAACTTTTACGTCAGTCTGTTAGTTATTATTTTTGTAAGAAGTTTATACAAGTGGGATAGTAAGCTAATTGGCCGATAATTTTCTATGTTATTTCTATCGCCTTTTTTGTATAATATGATGACTTCTGCGTTTTCTCATGCCTCGGGTATTTTTCCATACATTAAGCACTTGGTCAACAAAATTCTCACGCTTTCTCTTAGTTGTTCTCCCCCTATTTTTAACATTTCGACGGTTATACGATCCTCGCCAGGGCTTTTATTATTTTTCATTTGACTAAGTGCTTTCATTAACTCTGCGGTATTTATTTCGGGCATCTCTTCTGAACCGACATTTCTTACTTCCTTTCTTTCGTAGCAAGGACCTTGAGTTTTTGGACTGTATAACTCTGTATAAAAGCCCTGGACAGCCATCGTGATTTCCTCCCGGGTACTAACTAATTGGCCTTGTTTAGTTTTAACTCCGGAAATTTTTGTCCGGCCCCTACCCAATTGAGATCTGAGAAGATTCATTGATTTGTTAGCTTCTATCGTGTCTTTAATCACTTTTGTAATATGCTTTCTTATGTCCCTCCTATTGTTTTTGTTAATTTCTTTATTTATGTCCCTATATTCTTCACAGTTTCGGTCCATATTTCTTCGTTTTTCTATGAGGTTCTTGGTATACGGGCTGATTTTACTACTTTTTTCTTTATTTTTAAAGCATATCTCCTTTGCTGCTGCTCGTATGCTATTATTAATGTGTTGTATTAATTCATTGATGTCCATTTCTTCCTGGTCTTCTTTACTTTTGAGTTTATTTTTTGTTACGTGTTCGAATTTTTCCTTGTTTTGTTTTAGTATTTCGTTTGTTGGAATGGATTTTCTTCTTATCAATTTATTTCTTTCCCATCTGGTGTTAATGGTAATCGCAACTCTGATCAAGCGGTGATCGCTATTGGTGTCGAATTGGTTAAGGACAGTGATATCTTCGCAAATGTTTTTTTGGTTAGTTATAATATAGTCGATTTCGCCTTTTGTGATATCATTCGGGCTTTTCAGGTCCATCTCCTATTTAAAGGTTTTTTGAAGAAAGAATTCATACAATACAAGTTTTCATTTCTACAGTAATTAATCAGCATATCTCCTCTGGAGTTTCTCTGACCCAGACCATATATATATATATATATATATATATATATATATATATATATATATATATATATATATATGTTATGTCGGATATTCCCACGGGTGTGATGTGCAATCGAAGGTTTTCGGGCATTTCGAGTATGTGCTGAGTCCCTCTCAGGATTGTAAGGCAGCTGACGTTTCGGCGAAATCTCATTCACCATTTTCAAAGCTCACCGTACGACGTCTACGAACGAACAATCGCTCGTGACTTGGGTGCTGTCGGTCTCGTGTGTACGTCTGGCGCGTTCGTTTTCCGAATGATTCTGGACAATCAGGTTGCGAGACCTGCTGCGCGTCATGCAGTGTTTAGGGTTGCGTTGCCGAGTTGTAATCTGTTTTGTTAGTAATTACTATTGGTTGATGTGTTGTAGGCCGATCTTTCCAAGTATTACGCACACGCTGGCTGTTTAAGTTGTTGGGCCTCTTTGCAATTTCGATGGCTTCCCTTGTGGACAGGTTTTCACATCTCGATAGAATTTTTGTTCCCGAGAAATTTAACTTATGTCCTATGTTTAACCAGTGTTAGGCTAGTGCGGAAGAAGTTGTCTTTTGCTTGACAGCGTTTATATGTTCGTCTCTTCTGGCGCTTATTTTACGGTTGGTTTGGCCTACGTAACATGAGCATTCTCCGCAGGGAATTTCGTACACTCCCTGGTTTTCTAGAGGGATTCTTTATTTAGATGTTGGCAAGAGATCTTTTACTTTGTGGTCTGTAGTGAAAATGGTTTCAATGTTGCGTCTCCTAAGAATTTTTGCGATTTTGTCCATGAAGCCTCTCACATAAGGAACAAAAACTTTTTTCTTTTCAGTAGGATATCTAGAAACGGTAGTTTAATTTCCTGTTTTGTCTACATGGTGAATTTTATTTTTGGGTGTATAAAGTCACCATGGAGACAGAACAGGAAAGAAAACTACCATTTCTAGATATCTTACTGAAAAGAAAAGAGGGTGGCGTGCTTTCGCACACTGTCTACATAAAGCCCATTCACACCAACAGATACCTTAACGCCGATTCACATCACCATCCGCCCAATTATTTGCAGTAGTGAAATCACACGCGTTTCGATGGCAGTCCCTTACAGATCAAGAAAATTACCACAAAGAGATGAACATACTGCAAAACGCCCTAACAAAAAATGATTATAAAAAAGGATATATTGACAAGGCTCTAAAAAACAAACGCTTAGCCCCGTAAAATCGCGAAAACCAAGAGATTAGCTCGAAAGTTTTTGTTTTTTATATCAGAGGCACGACAGAGAAAATTGCAGAAATTCTCAAGATACATAACATGGAAAACATTTTCACCACAGACCGTAAAGTAAAAGGCCTCTTGCCAACACCTAAAGAAATAATCCCTCTAGAAAACCAAGGAGTGTACGAAATTCCATGCGGAGAATGCAGATCATCTTATGTAGGCAAAACCAACCGTAAAATAAGCGTCAGAAAATACGAACATATAGACGCTGTCAAGCAAAAGCTAACTTCTTCTGCACTGGCTCAACACTGGTTAAACACAGGACATAAGATAAATTTCTCGGGAACAAAAATGCTGTCGAGAGGTCAAAACTTGTCCACAAGAGTTATAAGGGAAGTCATCGAAATTACAAAGAGGCCCAACAATTAAATAGCACAGATGATAACCAGTGTCTGCCTAATACTTGGAAAAATCTGTTTACAAACCATCAACCCGTAGTACTTAGTAACAGTTAGCTCGTAGATGCCGTACAGGGTGAGTCAACGATTGGATGAAGTAGGTTTGTGCCTTTTCGTTGAAATTAACAAAGAAACAATATTTATTGTTTGATACAGTTTATTTTTACGCAGATTTTAAAAATATTTAGGACTCTACAGGGTGAGCCAAAAAACTAGGACAGCATAAAGTTGTATTTTTTTTAAATAGAACATCCTTTATACGAATCGTATTTTCGATTTAGCTTATAATTTTAAATCTTTTTTATTAAGAGTTTACTATAACAAAACGTTATAGTTTCTGAGATAATTAAGTTTAAAGAAAAAAAGTCACATTTTCAAGCATCAATTCAATCCTAAATAACGTTTTCAATTTTGTGACAAATATATTCAAATTTGGAATTTAGCAAGGCCAAGGACAAGTTAATATAATTTTTACCTAATATTTGCAATAAAAGCTACAGGGTGTTGAACACATCGGCTCAAATTTGAACAAGTTTAAATAAATAAATATCTTTTTTTAAATGGCACACCCTGTATATTTTCATGTTATTTAATAGAGTAATAAAAACCCTAAAAGTTTTGTTCAATATATCCTATACCTATTTATAATAGTTTTTGAGATATTCCAGTTTTTCTTATTTTCCATACTTTTTTACAGAAATAGTCTTCATTATCATAGTAGCCATGGCAAAAACAATGTAAAAGAACATTTTTCTGTGTGTCAAATTTATAACCGCAATCGCTTCTTTTGGTTTTTATGTAGTGTAGTTTGTTTTTTTTTTGCATTTATCTTATATTGTAAAATGAATTTTCCAAAGACTGAGTTAATAGATATGATTTATACAATAGGAGAGGCTCAAAAAAATTGTCTTCTTGCTCAAAGAATTTACAAAATGAAGTATCCTGATCGACGCCAGCCTAATACCCATACTTTTCAAAACTTAATGCAAAGATTTGATTCTTCTGGTACTGTTGATTATCCAAAACGTAAAGTGGCCAACAAACCAGTAACTAATGAAGAAAAAGAACTACAAGTATTGTTAAATGTTCAGGAAAATCCTTATATTGGTAGCCGTCAGTTAGCAGCATTATGTGAAACATCACCATCCACCGCTAATCGTACTACCAAGAAATATAGGTATCATCCATATCACATGGAATTACACCAAGGATTTTGAAAGTCGTGTAAACTTTTGTCGTTCAATAAATGCGGAGATTCAATTAAATCCAAATTTATTATGCAAGGTAATGTTTAGTGATGAAGCTACTTTTAGAAGTAATGGTGCCGTAAATAGACGCAACATGCATTATTATGCCACAGAAAACCCATTTTGGATTAGAGAGGTGCAACATCAAAACCACTGGTCATTAAATGTTTGGTGTGGTATTCATCATAATCGAATTATTGGACCCCACTTTTTTAATGAACCACTAAATGGCCATAGTTACCTGAACTTTCTACAAAAAGAACTACCCCAACTGCTTCAAGGTCTCGATAGGGATGAGCTCGACAGTATGTGGTTCCAGCACGATGGTGCGCCTCCGCATTACCATCGTGAAGTTCGTGCGTTTTTGGACCAACGATATCCGCAAAAATGGATTGGACGTGGGGGTTTCATTGAGTGGCCACCAAGGTCTTGCGACATCACCCCATTAGATTTCTTCCTATGGGGTTCTATTAAAAATAAGGTGTATGTTAATCCACCAACAACAGTGGAAGATATGCGAAACAGGATTAGAGATACCTGTAGAACAATAACGCCACTAATTTTGTCCAGGGTCCGAGAAAATCTGCAAAAAAGACTAAATTTGTGCATTGCACAAGAGGGTCGTTTATTCGAACACTTATTAAAAAGAAATAATTAATCTCAGTATTTAATAGGTAATTTTTTTGTTTCAATTTAGTATAAAAGTAAATATGTTGTATTTGCCTTGTCGTTATTGTTGTGTTAATTTTTTCACATTATGTTTAATTAAACTATTGCCGTTGTAATATAACGAATAATGTATTTCATCATATTTAACCACATTCTGTTTGTTTCTGTAGTTTCTTTTTATTATTTTACATGGCTACTATGATAATGAAGACTATTTCTGTAAAAAAGAATGGAAAATAAGAAAAACTGAAATATCTCAAAAACTATTATAAATAGGTATAGAATATATTAAACAAAACTTTTAGGGTTTTTATTACTCTATTAAATAACATGAAAATATACAGGGTGTACCATTTAAAAAAAAAAGATATTTATTCGTTTAAAGTTGTTCAAATTTGAACCGATGTGTTCAACACCCTGTAGCTTTTATTGCAAATATTAGGTAAAAATTATGTTAACTTGTCCTTGGCCTTGCTAAATTCCAAATTTGAATATATTTGTCACAAAATTGAAAACGTTATTTAGGATTGAATTGATGCTTGAAAATGTGACTTTTTTTCTTTAAACTTAATTATCTCAGAAACTATAACGTTTTGTTATAGTAAACTCTTAATAAAAAAGATTTAAAATTATAAGCTAAATCGAAAATACGATTCGTATATAGGGTGTTCTATTTAAAAAAAAAATAAAACTTTGTGCTGTCCTAGGTTTTTGGCTCACCCTGTAGAGTCCTAAATATTTTTAAAATCTGCGTTAAAATAAACTGTATCGAACAATAAATATAGTTTCTTTGTTAATTTCACCGAAAAGGCACAAACCTACTTCATCCAATCGTTGACTCACCCTGTACAGTGAGCTTTTTTCACCGAAAAGTCAGTTACCTTACAGTCTTGAGAGCAGATACACAAGATGTTGGAAAATCTTCGATTACACATATATATATATATATATATATATATATATATATATATATATATATATATATATGTATATATATATATATATATATATATATATATTTATATATATATATATATATATATATATATATATATATATATATATATATATATATATATATGTATATATAAATATAAGTTTTTGTCCGTGTAATTCAAAATAAAATAGAATAAAATCTTGCCTAAGCGGACGTGAAATTTGTCGATCCACATCATTTTCGTGTCAAAAAGTGTGAAGCACTCCAAAGTATGGAAAAACTCCGCTAAACAGTGCTCTCATGAGGGGATCGTTTGGTGCGACACGTGGCTTTGGCTGCTAAAATTAGCAGTAAGTCTGGTTGTCAGTACCGAATAATGCGACCCATATCCTTTGGGTAGCACGTTTCGTTTACTCGATTGTATATATTTCTGTTTTAATTCACCGTCCCGCTACCACATGGTGGTTTTTATATACTTTGTTAATTTGTGTTATCAAGTGAACCATCGAGATGTCGCCTTTGTCGTCTTGTTTGTTGTTTTTGATTTTAAACTCAGCTTTACACGATGCAAAGGCGAGTCCCATATTAGGACGAAACAGCGCTATCGCCATCTTCCAGACCCGAAGTTTTTCCATACTTTGGACTGCTCCGTACTTTTTAACACGAGAATGATGTGGATTAACAAAGTTCACGTCCGCTTAGCCAAGATTTTATTCTATTTTATTATATATATATATATATATATATATATATATATATGTATATATATATATATATATATATATATATATATGTATATATGTATATATATATATATATATATATATATATATATATATATATATATATATATGACTCATGAAACGTTGTTAATAATATTTTAGATATTTCCTGGATATGAAGAAAAGACATATATATGACTAACTTTGAAAATATGGGACAACTGTACGTACCTACATTCTTCATGAAACCAGCAGGAATGTGGCCAATAGATCAAATCAAGGATAGGTCACGAAAACGATTATATCAGATCTATAAATATTATGTTGTTACTTATTTTCTCTTTTTTAACTTATTGCAATTAATCGAATGTATTAACCTGATTATAAACCATAAGTCATTTGAACGAATAGTCATTGGAATAGGTCTAGTGTTTAACCTGACTATTATAGGATTGAAAGCAATAATACTCCAAAATAAGAAAATGCCTCAAATTAGTTTGGCATTTGTTGAGTTCGAGCGGACTATTTGGAAATCAGACGACAACGAAATCCAGAAATTCTATAAATTTATACAAAAATGTAGTCGCTATCTAACTATTTCCGCTGCAATTATGTCTGCTTTCACAGTTTCGTTTTTTTACCTTAGTTATATTCTTGGAAGTACGGGAATATTGGCTATTGGAATACAAAACTGGAATTTCGAGGAAAGAGCATTCCTGCATGAAATTTATTTTCCGTTTGATAAAAACAAATATTTTTTTGTTCTTGTGATATTTAACGTATGCGCGCTTTTATTCCTTTCGCTCAATATTGCCACTCAATCTCTTACGTATGTTCACGTATTATTTGCTATATTGCGTTTGAAATGTTTGCAAATTCGTTTGAAAAATTTGCAGAAATTACCCGAAGAAGTTGATGATAGCTGGTTCGCCGTCCTTAGAATGTTGATTCAGGAACATCAAGATTTAATCAGGTAAATTAATAAAGAACGGGAGCTTTCACGGCTTGAGTCAAGTCGAAAATCATGGTTCTTGGGTTTAGACCGTGTCAAATTTAAATTACTATCCGACGTTTCACCTATGATTGCACGAGGCATCTTTACTCGACGAGATTAGAACACTGAATGATTATCGAGGGGCAACAGCCCGGTATTTATACTCGACTGGTGTTCAGCGAAACTTGATACAGCGTTATAGTCGATTTCCACATATGATATAGACTGTATCCTGCATCTCCATTAACATTATTTGGTTATTTACAAATTTCGAATAATTCTCTAATTTTACACTTAAAAAAACAGACCAGTGGCGGATCCAACCTCTCTCTTTAGGGGGGGCGGTGATATTACAAAAGTACAGTATGGCAAGCGAAAACAAGTTGTTGACGGGGGGGGGGGGGGGAGACACCAGCAACATTCCCATTTCTAGTGTAAAGGGCAGGTCGAGTCTATTTTTCTGAATTTGAAGCTTTTGAAGAGGGGGGGAGCGATCACAAGAATAAATAATTTGCTGACGGGAGGGGGGGGGGCAGCAGCATACATATTCCTAGTATAAGAGGCAGAATCGGGTCTATTTTCCTGAATTCGAAGCTCTCGGGGGAGGGGCTATCACAAGAAAAACAAGTTGTCAATAGGGGGGGGGGGGGTGCTAGCAGCTAACACATTCCTAATATAAAAGACAGAATCGGTTCTATTTTGCTGAACTCAAAGCTCTTGGAAGGAGGGGGGGGTGAGCTCAAACATACTCGTTCCTATACTCTATTCAGGAACTAGAGAGAGTAATAAAACTGTTACCGAAACCTCCAACGTGCTTGCTCTAATGCCACAGGTAATTGAGGACTGCCGTAAATCTAATTATATTAAGTTTATATTTAAATATTATAAGCATTTATAAATTTACTGCAACAATAAAATTTCTGATAGTTCAATTTAATTTCTGTCAGTGAGCAAAGTACACCTTACAGTGTGTCCTTAGTGATTTATCTTGTTTGCGCCTGTTTTTATATATTATTTGAGATTAGTGAGATACCCAAAAGATATGGCTTCCACCTCTATATTTATTCCAAAATCGTTGAACCAGTAAATTTTTGCCTCAACGAAAAACTTATTATGTTTATGATGCCATAAGGTATCAATATCTAGATAATAATGTTAAAAGCTCTGTTGAGATCTACTAAGTACCGAATTCTGAATGAGAAAAAAATGACTGGAATTGTTAGTACTCCCAAGCCACATTCGATCACAGGCAGACGAAAAACCTCGTTGGTAGAAGATATATAAACTGCAATAAAAGGAGTTGTACATACATTTTATTGTCAGAAGCAGATCTCAACCGATAAAATTCTAACTAAAATCAATGAACATCGGGATTTACCTGAAATTAAAAGAACTGAGCTCTGGAAATTGCTCAGAGAACTTAATTTTTGCTGGGAAAAGCCAGGTAGGAAATCTGTTCTTATAGATCGTCCGGAAAATGTCCGTTGGAGAAGGAAATATCTCTCTCAGGTAAAAGGTAGAGTTGCTGGAAATAACACAACTTACAAAATTAATAATTTAACTGAACTTTAGAAAGATTTTTTTGAATAAAGTTACTGCGGAAAATTCGGAAAAATCCATATAATAAAAGAATAAAACAAAATGTGGAAATTCGATCTCATGACCGATGAGATAAAAGAACCAATTATGATTAATTTGAGCAAAGGAAGCTTCATTAACTTTGATTAGGAATTAGATACGTAATGTTTACCAGTGTAAACACAATTTATTATTTAAATTTTTGTTTCTGTTGTATTTTATTTTTTAAAGTTGTATATATATTTTTTTATTTTTTTATATATTTTTATTTTAATGTGTCCCACTCTTTAATTTTATATATATTTAATTCCAATTAGCCGTAAGTTTTTTATTATTTTATTATTGTATTTGTGTCTTTTTCTTAAGCGTGTAGAATGAACATGTTTATTTTATTTTTTTGGGCTATCGGATTTCCATATAATAAAGTAAATTAAATTAAGATATCAGTACAATAAAAATAAAAATAAATAGGTCTAACTTTAACTGTAACATATAAAAACTAATTACATTTGAATCCCTTTTTAGTGTTTAATTGTAATTCTGCAGATGATTTAAGAAATAAATAAACTGAAACGTCAAATGTCCTAAAAATGTTTTTAATTAATAATGAAATGACCGATGGCCCCAAAAATATTTTAATATTATACGGACGAATTTATTGTTTTATATATGTTTAGCTTTTTGTATTTTTGACAATGGGTATTTTGTAAGTATTTAAATTATAACTTAGAATTTTTTGAGAGAATAAGGTTATGTTTTAGTCTAAATGCGTCTAAAACGGTTTCTACGCCAAAATTAAAAATATTAAAAATACAGTTGTGATTTGTGTCAAAATTATCTACATTTTGTAATTTATCTGAATTATAAATACTTAGTGATTAAATAAACCTCCTTCCGACGCCTATGACAAGAATTAAAATCCTTTTTAACACTTCACACTTCCAAATATTTATTATTATCCAACCCAAATGGTCCATTATTATAGACCGCTATTTTTGATTATAAAATTTCTTACAAATTTTGCCAAAGACACCGGACTAAAGAACATAGGTAGTTTGGAAGAAAAAAAGGGTAAGAAATGATTTTTTACTCTCTCTAGTTCTTGAGTAAACTATAGTATAAGATGCAAAATAGGGTCTATTTTCCTGAACTTAAAGCTCTTGGGGGAGGGGAGGTGATCACCCCCATCGCCCCACTTTTGAATCCACTCCTGAACACGGATGCTAGCACCTTAGTTTCTTTTACATTAAAATTGTGACCGGAGTAATGCTGGTGTTCAGCTACTGCAGATTGTACAATTTGTTTTTTTGTTCATCTTTCATATTCCATAAGCCTAGTGGATATAAACCGTCCTGTTTCACCTACATATACTTTACCACAAGAGCAAGGTATCTTGTAAGCGCCTTCTGTTTGAAAGGGAATTGGCTCCTTTGGAGACTTCAAATATTGTCCAACTTTATTACATGCATTGAAAATTGTTCGAATGTTCGATTTTCGGAGCAAACTGGCAATCTTGTCGATGGTTCCGTGTATGTAAGGTAAGACAACACTGTTCATAGGAGGTTCATTTATGACATTTTGTTGAGGAGTTGGGTTTTTATATTTGTTAATAGAACGTCTTATATCTTCAGCGCAATATCCGTTGCCTCTCACAGCATTAGTCAGTTTTTCTATTTCTGATTTCAGTAATTGTTCGTTATATATTGAAAGTGCTCTATATACCAAAGAGTTTATGAAAGATTGGTTTTTAGTAGGATGATGCTGTGACGTTGCATTGAAATATTGATTTGTATGTGTTGGTTTTTTGTACATAGAATGTCATAATTTGCCATTCTCTTTGCTTTGTACTAGTACATCGAGAAAGGAAAGGGCACCATTTGATTCAGTTTCCATAGTGAATTTTATGCTAGGATGTTGTTGATTTAGATGATCCAGGAAATTATGGAGGTTATCTGCGCCATGTGGCCAAACTACGATCATATTATTTTCATATCTGCATCAAAATTTAGGTTTTAGAGGAGCAGAAGACAAGGCGTTTTCTTCAAAATCTTCCATGGGTGATAACGGAGATCCCATGGCTTCTCCCGAAGTCTGCTCATAGAAAGTTCCTTGAAAAGTAAAATAAGTGGAAATCAGACATGCTTTAATTAATTCTAGCAGGGTGGAATCCATATTGTTGTTTCGTAATATGTCCGATATTATGGAAACTAAATCATTTATAGGAATATTTGTGTACAGGGATTCTACATTAAAACTGACCAATATATCTCCGGGCTCTAATTGATTGTAATGGTGGATCACGGTTCGCTGAGCACCAGTCGGGTATAAATACCGGGCTGTAACTCCTCGATAGTTATTCAGTATTCTAATCTCGTGGAGTGAAGATCCCTGAAGATGCCTCGCGTAATTGTAGACGAAACGCCAGATAATAATTTCAATTTTACATGGTTTGAACCCAAGAACCCTAATTTTCTACTTTAATAGCGTATTAATAGAGCCCAAAAAGGATTACGTTCATATTTATAATAGGAATCGCTACAAAAATCGCAAAAAATTACATTTTTTTTCAACTGTCTGAAATGAAATGCCCCCTTAATCCAAATTTGATTATTTAAATCCACCTGTGGGATGTTATTATCTCGACGGTCCCAAATTTAAAGGAAGATGAAATTTGAGAAGTCCCAGAATGAAGATTTAAATATTCTAGCACTCACCAGAAATTTTTAGGTCCGTACGAAATAATGCTGAGGGGCCATAAACTCTGTTTAAGATTGTTTAGTTTCAGTTTTTCATATATATGTAGCATTTTAATTTTTTGTTACATTTATGTTATAATCTATAATATTAATATTTATTAACTCCACCATTTTGTCATCATGAATTAAAGAAAATATGCGGTCCCACAGGTTATCATTTAAATCAACTAAAAAGGTATGAT
Organism: Diaprepes abbreviatus; assembly: GCA_034092305.1. Taxonomy (NCBI): domain Eukaryota; kingdom Metazoa; phylum Arthropoda; class Insecta; order Coleoptera; family Curculionidae; genus Diaprepes; species Diaprepes abbreviatus. Next base: position 1,694,173 of record JASJET010000116.1, read on the forward strand.
AACTAAAATTTTAGAAATCTCCGTATATTTTATAAAACAGTTGGAGTTTTGCTTTAAATATTCTAATTTTACAGTGAACCATTTGGTAATTGGAAATCTTATTCTTCTTCAAAACACTAAATCCAACAAAGATTTGGGCACAGGTGCTGACAATTAAGTCCCTAGTGATCCTTGAAGGGTTATAGGCCCTTCTTTTACATAGTAATGTATACCATATTTACGCAAAAAAAAGTAAAATATGACATAACTGTTGTTACTATTTTAGTTAACATGCGTGTCGGTACAATGGTCCCGCTTGAAGAGAGTTTTCCAAGTAGAAGGAAGATTAAGTGCATCATCTCTCCTATTCAGAGAGCCGTTCTTTTCAATTTCGATGGATTCACGAATCAATCTTGCCTTGTAGTGTTCTATATTAGTGATTTGCTGGCCGGTGTCAAAATCAATTTTGTGTCCTGTCTCGTGCTGATGTCGAAAAGCGCCGATGTTGTCTGTTTTTTACACTGAGTTTATGTTCCTCTGTTGGTCTGGCCTATATATGTTTTATTGCAGGTGCAACATACGATTTCATATACGCTTTGATTTTCAAGATTGATTTTGTCTTTTGGATTTCTTAAAGAAAAGCTTATTGTTTTATGTCGTTTGTAGGCCGATTCCGTGTATTGTGTCTTTTATATAACGAAGTTTGGTGATTTGTCTATTCTTAGCAGGTGGCCTTGTTTCTTGCTTTGGTTTTTGTTGCAATTTTATTGCCTTATTTATGGTTGGTGTCTTGTAACTGCTTTGCTGGAGGGCCCTTTTTATGTGTGACAGTTCCTTTTCTTTTGGTTTTGGTCATCAGTTAGGCGAAGGGATCTTGATATTAGGGTATTGGCTACGCCCTGTATTTGTGAGGGGTGATAGTGAGAATCAGCATTCAGGTACCTGTCTGTGTGTGTTGGTTTTCGATATACTGAGTGTCGCAGATCTCCATCCATTGTTTTGGTTACGAGGACGTCTAAAAACGGAAGCTGATTATTTTCCTCAAATTCCAGAGTAAACTGTATCTTTGTGTGGATGTAATTAAGAAACTCATGGAAACAGTTGAGCTGTTGTTTGCCATGAGGCCATATTACAAATACATCATCAACGTAGCGATACCAGAGTTTGGGTTTGTGGTGAAATTTTTCAAGAGCTTTCATTTCGAAATAGGTCATGAATAGATTAGCCACAGCTTGAGATAGTGAAGAGCCCATGGCATTACCATCTATCTGCCTGTACATCTGACCATCAAACAGAAAATATGCGTTTTTAAAACAGTGTCTGGTGAGATCCATAATGGTGGGAAATCCTCTCTTTGAGCGATCTGACCCAGTGCTTCATCCATCGGTATGCTCGGATACAGGGATTTTACGTCGAAGCTTGCAATGATGTCGTCCTTGTCAATTCTTACGGAGTGTGGAATGGTCAAGAAGTGCTCCGAGTTTTTAACGTAAGAAGCGGCATTCTCAACACGTGGTTGTATGAAACCAGCAAGGTATATTTCTAGTTTTTGAGAGGCAGAGTTTTAAGCGCTAACGATGGGTCTTAGAGGGACATTTTGCTTGTGGATCTTTGGAAGTCCGTATTATCTTGGGCAACTGCTGCTGAATTTTTCCCATGGTATCAGTTTCTGTTTGACATCCAGTTCTATGGGTGAGTCCATGATTTTGGTTTTAGTTGTTTCCTCAAGATATGTAATGGGATCCCTGGACACAGGTTTGTAAGCAGAATCTCTCAAGATATCTTTCATTTTTGCAGTACAGTCTTCGGTATCCATGACGGCAGTTGCATTTTGTTTATCTGTTGATAATATTATGATATTATCATTTTTGTTCAGGTCTTTTAAGGCTCTAAATTCTGTTCTACTCAGATTCTGTTTCGGAGGATATATATATATATATATATATATATATATATATATATATATATATATATATATATATATATATATATTTCTTCTTTTTTATGTTCTTTAATCAGAGAATTATATTTGTTTGGGTATAGGTCATTAAATAAAATTCTTCAAATTATACTTATGTCATATAATTTAAGTAAGAGTGGTAAAAGGCAAGTGAAGTTCCAGCTAAGATTTTTAACCTTTATCAAATTAAAAAACAAAGATTGAAAGATAGAATCAAAAACATACCTTTGAATATGGCTGCTAATCTAATTAGGTGTTTAAATTACAATGGTTAAAAATACAAATATTTGAGCTGTCACGGCTTCTGTGCATAGCAACATACTACATAAAAACTAAAATAACCAATTACACACACGGCAATTTTTTTTATTATTAAGATTACATACACAGTTGTGCCCCTCAGTTGACAATGTCCTGTCAACAATTCCACTACAATTCGCAGCTCTTTTCTTCCTAAGGAGAGACACTCCTTGGTACGCCATGCGCTAGATCCAGTTATATGTTCCTTAGCACACCTCATTCCAAGAACTCCCCTCCACGATTCAATAAATTTGCTTTCCAGCAACAATTTTAATTCCTTTTTGCCAACACTAATTGGAACTTATACAAAATATTTAGATTTTATTATTATCTATAACTTTTGTATAGAACATTTTCCACTAGGAGGTCACGTTTCGCCGAAAATCGCAAAAAACACTTTCAACCTCTAAACAGCACCCCCATTGCACCATTTTGCATGATCTGTAGTTTAATTTTTGTTTTCTCTCTTTGTTATAAACTTAACTATATTTTCCATCTGGTCCCGGCCCGTTAATAATTTTTTTTATAAACAGAGAATTATACCAGCCTATTTGCGCAGTGTGATTTATCGACTCGAATAAGGAACATTTTTGTTGTTAGGTATTTTTATTCTATTAGGTTAAGTGACCTCTGGTGACACCGTAGAGAAACATTTTTACACCAGAATGATAACTGTCATTAAGCGTAGTCCTTATGCCGAATATCAACTTGGAAAGTTAAAAACTAACCGTAAAATGTTAAGAATTTAAAAAAAAATGAACTTTGGGTCTTATTCAATTTTTTGTTGTAGGACTTACTACCTTTATTTTACTATTCTACATACTAAATCAAAGGTATTAAGTCAGAATCACATCCTCAAGTATTCTAATGCATTATCTAAACACCCTGTATATTAAATGTACCTGTATACTATACTAAAATTCATTGTAGTGTATTTTTTAGTTCTGTAACGACTTTGAATGACTGTATAAAGTATAATATATTTATGGAATTCCTTCTAAATTCGTTTAGACTTGCTTTCAACGTATTTCAAATCATAACGGTAAGTTATATTTAGTTTCCGCAGAGAGTCTGCATATGAGCCAAGGAAGTTGGAGGTGGTAAAAGAAGGGGAATACCCTAAGTATGCAAAGCTGTAGTCCCTTTAAATGAGCTATACTGTACTTGCGCAGTAGGTCAGGGGACAGGACCGGACTTGAGCAACCTTTTATAAAGTTATTATATTGGAAAAATTACAATGTAGAGTTAATTATTAAATGATTAATAAAATAAATACTGATATAAAACTGATTTAAATATAATTCTCTGGGTAAAAATTTGTATTATTGGAAATCGAGGAAAACGACGTCTTTTTGAAAAATTTCGATACTTCCCCTATTTCGAGGTCGTAGTACACGATTCTGACCTTCGTTTTCCACAACTTTTCTTCAGTTTTGCGGAAAACGGTAAAAACCACTTTTCACTTTAGGTTCAATTTTTTATACTAAATCGTTAAAATTTTGTTACAACCACAAATTCCACACTGATAAAAGCCTCTATATTATATAAAAATTCATAAATTTGTACATCGGAAATATCACGAAAATTATCAAAAAACACATTAAATACTAAATGGCTTTCGCCATTAAATATTGGTGTGACTCGTTCCTAAAACCGGAAAAATTGGCGCTGTTGCCAAATTGCCAATACGATTTTTGTGAAATTCACATATATTTTTTTCTTTCACAGGTTGTTCCGCCTTCACGTGATTTTTACTCAAAAATTTTTGGGTGGTTAAGATTAATTTTACGATTTTTTATACATTACAAAAATTAAACCATGTTGTTAACTGTAATGGATAAATTTTGTAGTTTATGTTACGAAAGTATAATTCTAGATCAAGTTAGGTTAGTTCAGATTAGTCTCAGCTTTACAAATTCACCAAAATCAAGCTAACCTGAACTAAAATTTTGGGTGGTTAAGATTAATATTTCCCTGAGATTAAATAAAACATTACAAAAAGTGAACTATATTGTTAACTGAGATGGTCAAATTTTATAGTTTATACCACGAAAATATTTTACATCTAGCAACGTGTCAAATGGCTGTTCCGAAACCTGTTTTTGGGTTTTCGTTGAAAATACAATTTTTTAAAAATTTATTCACTAGAATTTGTACGAAAATAGCTGAAATATATTACATAAATGAGATTTTAACTAGTATCATTGAAAATAAATATGTAAATTCGTTTTTTTTTAGAATTAAAATTGCTTGGTGAAGTGACACTTGTTGAGTTTTCCGAGAACGAGAGGAAAAATCCAAGCCAAAATCTCGTTCTACGTCTTCGAAATAATAATGTAAATAATTACCAAAATATAAAAAAGTACCTATCGAAAATGATTAACGACACAAAACAACACCGTACATTGATGCATTGTTATAAATAAAAATATTAATTCCGAAATTTAGCTCATGTCACTGCACGCCACAACAAAATAAAAATCAAGAGAATTTTAAGCGTCGGGACTATGAATCCTCTTCTGTTTTCTGCTTCTCATATTGTCAACCTCATACAATACTCCATGGAAAATAGACTTTCGTCATTAACAAAAATGTAACATTGGTTTTTTTTGCTGAAATGTGTTTATTTTGCCATCTTATAAAACATATCTTGATGGTAACTCTGAAAAACCTGTGCACAAAAAATGGCTGACCAAAAATGATCACGATTTTCGGTTTTTTGAATTTATCTCGAAAAGTAAATGTTGTATCGGAAAATGTTTCAAACAAAAGTAGTAGAGAATTAAAAAACCTATCGATTCGTATGAAAAAAGTGTGGCGCGAGTAGTTATCGAGATATATTTTTTTTTTTCGAAAAATTTACGGTTTCTGTTTTTCTTTTTTTAAAAAAAGACATTTTTTATAAATTGCCGAATTTAAAATTTAATATAAATATAGGTATTATCATTCAAAAAAGTATATCAAACCCGGAATCTGTGTTTTGTATTTTTCGAGAAATTCGATGTCAAAGTAGAAAATTCAATCTCAATTTTCCGCTTTCCTAATCAAGATACAATGCTAAATTTTAATGGAAATTATTTGTATTGTTTTATATTTTGAAGATCAATTAAAAAACAACTTTTTAATCGTGGGGCGAGAATTTTTGCAAAAACCAATTTTTTCACCAAAAAATTGCGATAACTTTTCACCGGATGGAGATAAAAATTTTTTAATGCGTGCATTGAATTTAGATGTATCTCAAAAATAAATTTTTTTTTTTGGATGAAAAAAACGTTCTTTTTTTCATTATAGAGAAAATCATAAAAATATTCAATTACAAATTACATATTCTACTGTTTTTTCCTTTATATTATTATTATCTAACAGTTTATTAACAAAATTTTTACAAAAAATTATAGAGAAAATCATACAAATATTTAATTATATATTATACTGTTTTTTCCTTTATATTATTATTACCTAATAGTTTATTAACAAAATTTTTACGAAAATTTCTATAAGCAAATCATATAAAAATATAATTATAATATATAATACGTCATATAAATATTTAATAATACATTAAAATTACATACGAAAATCATACAAATACAATATATCAATTATACATTAATCTTTATTTTTTTTCTGTTACTTCTATACAATCCGCGTCCATTTCATCATCGCAATTATTACTCTTGCTTATATCGCACATTCCATTTTCATCATTATTCTCAATTTCATTGTACATATCATTCTCACCATTATTAACATTTTAATAGTCAAAATCATTCTCACACATATTATTAATTTCCTCTGAATTGTCATTATTATTTTCTAAATCGCAGGAAAAAACAGTAGAATATGTAATATATAATTGAATATTTGTATGATTTTCTCTATAATTTTTTGTAAAAATTTTGTTAATAAACAAATCAATAATTAATATGACTCAACAAATTGTTACTATCATATAGATTAATAAAATAACATCAGTATTATAAATATTACTTATAATGCATAAGTTTCCTTGAAGCGCCAATGAATAATGCACCTGAAATAAGGCAACTTGCCGACAGCGGCCTGCAGCAGCTATTTTCGATTTGATTCGGCCCAATTGTCGAAGGTTCACAGATCGTATGGAAATGTATTTCTTGGATCCAAAATATTCACAGGTAAAGTACAAGTACTAAAAAGCATCTTCTGCAAACTTATGCCCTTAATATTTATTTGCCACGCCATTATGAATTTTTGAAAAAAAACCGTTTTTTTCATCCAAAATTATTATTTTTTTTAGATCGGAAATGATAAATCTAAATCCAATGCACGCATTAAAAAACTTTATCTCCATCCGGTGAAAAGTTATCGCAATTTTTTTTTGTGCTAAAATTGGTTCTTGCAAAATTTCTCGACCCACGATTGGAAAAAAATTTTTTTTTAATAGTTCTTCAAAATATAAAACAATACAAACAATTTCCATTAAAATTGAGCATTGTATCTTAATTAGGAAAGCGGTTGAATTTTCAACTTTGACATCGAATTTTTCGGAAAATAAAAAACTCACAGATTCTAGTTTTGACATACTTTTTTAGAATGATAATACCAATTTTTATGTTAAATTTTATATCGGTAATTTGTTAAAAATGTCTTTTTAAAAAAAAAACAAAAACAGTAAACTTTGTTGTAAAAAAAGTATATCTCGATAACTAGTGGCACCACCTATAACTTATATTATATGGGTCGATAGATTTTTTAATTCTCTACAACTTTTGTTTGAAACATTTTTCGATACAACTCTTACTTTTCGAGATAAATCAAAAAACCCAAAATCGTGACCATTTTTGTACCGCCATTTTTTTTTGCACACGTCTTTCAGAGTTACTATCGAGACATGTTTTATAGGATGCCGAAATAAACACATCCCAGCAAAAAAACCAATGTTACATTTTTGTTAACAAACAGCTCTTTTTTGATCTAATTTCCATAGAGTACAATAAATTTACTATGAGTTTTTTTTCTGCGTTTACTTCACATAGCCACTTGATGTCAATTTATGACATTTATTTTCTGCATGTTGGGTTAATTTTTTTGGCATTTAGCCTATTTTTGTAGTCTTCCTTATCCCCTCTAACTTCCTTGGTATGAACTCAATGCGTGGCTGTCAAATGCACAAGTTCCACTACTTTGTAACTACTAAGCTTTATAGCATAAAAATATTTATTATCTACGTCATAAATTCAGTTATTTCAGAATTTATACCAAATATCTTTTATAGTTACCCCCTTAGAAAATTTGCATTTAATAATTTTTTTTAGGCTAAAACATTATCAGAGTTGCTCTTTCCTTGTTTATATCTAGTAATGGTAATAACGGAAGTGCTTTATATAGGATGGTTATCTAATGAAGTCAAAGTGCAGGTAATCATTTAGAAACAAATCAAATAAACGATGAAAAAGTATTAATATTTTAAATTAATGTTAACTTATTTTGGGGATCTCATTTCGCGAACTACCACCAAACGATTCTATAGCATGCCATTTTTATTATTTTCTTAGGTTTTCAAATATTTGCTTATAACCTACAAGGAAACAAAGTTTTTCAAAAATATTGTAAACAACCAGCAACCTTCATTATTTTTTTTTCATAATAAAAGTGTACGTGGTTTTAAGGAGATAACTTTAGTAAATTTAACGAACAATTCTACATACTGTTTTGAACAAAAAGTTCATTAAAATATCTATACAAAATGCAAACATTTGGTACGATGAACTCTCAAAATTCAGTATTATTTATCCAAAAAATGTAACAGAAACAGATAATCAATTTACCAACACAAAAGTCGATAAAGGATACTAATAAAGAAACCCCGACAAAGTCGAGACTCCAGTGAAGACTGGCCAGTAGATGGCGAGATGCATACAATCTCTTGCAAAATTTCAAATTTGTACAAATTAAGAGTACCCGTAAAAAACGATTGTTACAAAATAGTTTAATGAAATATAAATAATTAATATAAATATGTAATTTCTTTGTCTATTTTAACTATTATGTAAGTATATAGGTACAATCTTTGTTAGGTACATTTATATTTACGGGACACCTTAAGTTTAATGATAATCTGTCGAAATAGGATCCATTTTGCGGGCATCCATTTGCATCTCTTGCACCCGAATCCCTGGGGATCCATTTGGATCACTTTGTGAATCAATGGTATATATTATCATTTTTTTTAGAGTTTTGCTGTTGCTAATGCAGCTTACGAATGCTTATGGTACGAGCAAAATAAAAAGGCCAAGTCTTTATTACAATTAGTGATAATGAGAGCGCAAATACCTTTGACACTGACAATTGGGCCTTTTCAACCCATGACCACAGATACTATTGTTGCAGTAAGTATCTCCAAAGGATTGCGATTGCCTTTGTTTCAATCGCCTAAGTGAAAAATAGTTAAGTTAGATAAGGCGTTATTTAAAGTAGCGATAAGTGAGCTAACTGACAGACGAGTAATAAATTAACATCTGAAGAAAAGTGTGAGCATGGAGCGTCTTGTCAGATATATTCTAATGTTCTAATGACATATATTTTATTAAAATAATAGCATTGAACGACAGCTTAAAATTGTCCTAAATAAATACACACAACTCTGTATCTTCAGGCCTCATTATTTGACGATCTTCTCATTATTTTTATCGTTCTCGTAGTCAGTACAATAAGTTTATGGACCACGTACTGAAATCTGTTGTCAAGTGTAAATAAACCAATATACAGAGTGTTTCATTAAGGGTGGCCGGATACCATATCTCCGGAAGTGATTGTCCAGGAACTTTGGAAAAAAATCCTGTCAGAGAAAGTGGCCAAGAAAAAATGCTGAAAATAATTTTTAAGTCCCTATCTCTATCTCTAGGGGGGCATAATTGCTATGGTCATGTAAAAAAAAAAAAAGATTTTTTTTTGGAAAATATATCTATATAGGCTACCAAAAAGTATTACACTGATAATTTTACTACAATTCTACATCTTTTTGGTTTAATACTTTTTGCTCTAAGATGTGAAATTAGGGCGAGAGAGGAGGGAGAAAGTCTACTAATAAAAGTTACCATAAGTCTTGTTTGGCTGAACAGAATGTGATAAACTTGGTTTCGTTTAAGAAAGGAAGGTTTGACAATTAAAACGAAATAATAGCTACATTCAGGCGCGGATCCAAGGGGGGGGGCGGTGGGGGCGATCGCCCCCCCCCCCCCCCAAGAGCTTTGAGTTTAGGAAAATGGACCCGATTTTTCCTCTTTTGCTATAATTTATTCAAGAACTAGAGAGAGAGTAATAAATCATTTTTTAACCTTTTTCTCTTCGCAAACTACCTGTGTTCTTTAGTCCGGTGTTTTTAGCAAAATTTGTTAGACAGACATATTTTTCATAGGAATGGGTTAGAAATTTTATAATCAAAAATACCGGTCTATAATAATGGACTAACACGTAGCCTTATTCTCTCAAAAAATTCTAAGTTATAATTTAAATACTTACAAAATATCCATTCTCAAATATACAAAAAGTTAAACATATATAAAAAAATAAATTCGTGCATATAATAATAAAATATTTTTGGGGCTATCGGTCATTTTATTATTGATTAAAAACATTTTTAGGGTATTTGACGTTTCAGTTTATTTATTTCTTAAACCATCTGCAGAATTACAATTAAACACTAAAAAGGGATTCAAATATAATTACTTTTTTTATGTTGTAATTAAAATTAAACCTACTTATTTTTATTTCTATTGTACTGATATCTTAATTTAATTTACTTTTATATTTGGAAATACGATAGCCCCAAAAAATAAAATAAGTATGTTAATTCTACACGCTTAAGAAAAAGACACAAACACAATAACAAAATAATAAAAAACTTACGGCTAATTAGAATTAAATATATATAAAATTAAAGAGTGGGACATACTAAAATAAAAATATATAAAAAAATTAAAAAAAACATATAAACAACATTAAACAATAAAATACAACAAAAACAAAAATTTAAATAATAAATTGTGTTTACACGAGTAAATATTACGTATCTAATTCCTAATCAAAGTCAGTGAAACTATCTTCGCTAAAATTAATTATAATTGGTTCCTCTATCTCACCGATTATGAGATCGAGTTCTCACATTTTGTTTTATTCTTCTATTATATGGATTTTTCCCAATTTTCCGCAGTAATTTTATTCAAAAAATCTTTCAACTTTAAATTACTAATTTTGTTAATTGTGTTATTTCTAGCAACTCTACCTTTTACTTGAGAGAGATATTTACGTCTCCAACGGACAGTTTCCGGACGATCTATAGGAACACCAGATTTTCTATCTGGTTTTTCCCAGCAAAAATTAAGTTCTCTGAGCAATTTCCAGAGATCAGTTCTTTTAATTTCAAGTAAATCGCGATCTTCATTGATTTTAATTAGAATTTTGTAGATGGTTGGGATCTACTTCTCATTATAAAATGTATATTCAACCCCTTTAATTGCAGTTTTCATCTCGTCTGCCAACGAGGTTTGTCGTTTGCCTGTGATCGAATGTGGCTTGGGAGTACTAACAATTCCAGTCGTTTTTTCTCCTTCAGTATTCGGTACATAGTAGATTTTCCAACTCCTGTCATGTTGGAACATATCTCAACAGAGCTTTTAACATTATTATCTAGATATTGATATCTTAAGGCATCATAAACATTCATCGTAATAAGTTTTTGGTTGAGGAAAAAATGCCCTGGTTTAACGATTCTGGAATAAATATAGAGGTGAAAGCCATATCTTTTGGGTATCTCACTAATCTCAAATAATATATAAAAACAAGCGCAAACAAGATAAATCACTAAGAACAAAGTGTAAGTTGTACTTTGCTCACTGACAGAAATTAAATTAAACTATTAGAAATTTTATGTTGCAGCAAATTTATAAAATATATTTAAATATAATAAAATATAATTAGATATACGGCAGTTCTCAGTTACCTGCGGCACTGGAGCAGGTAAGTTGGAGATTTCGGTAACAGTTTTATTACTCTCTCTAGTTCTTGAATAGAGTATAGGAATGTGTATGCTTGCGATCGCCCCCCCCCTCCCAAAAGCTTTGAGTTCAGGAAAATAGAACCCATTCTTCCTTTTATATTAGGAATGAGTATGCTGCTTGCACCCCCCCCCCCCCGTTGACAACTTGTTTTTCTTGCCATACTGTACTTTTGTGATATCACCGCCCCCCGCCCCCAACGAGAGAGGTTGGATCCGCCCCTGGCTACATTAGAATGATTTTCGCGGCACTCTCTAGAAGGCGTTATTTGTAAGCCTTCATTTTTTCTTCAATTTTCTTTCTCTTTTTAACCTTTCATAACTGTGCGTTTTTTCACTTTTTATTCCATCATGCACCGAATGTAATATTCAAATCCACCTAGCATTTGTTGATTATAGCAAGGCTTTTGACTCTGTTGAGCAATGGACAATGCAAGGATTGACTTCAGATACAGAAGTCTTCCGACATATATTTCAATAATGTCACATTGCAAGTAAAGATAACAGAGGACCTATAATCACAGAAGATAAATATTGGTGGAGGGATGCGACAAGGAAATAAGATTTCCCCTAAACTCTTTACTTTAACACTGGAAGATGTCTTTAAACAACTAAACTGCGAACATAAGGGCATTAGCATCGATGGTAGATATCTCAGCCATTTATGTTTCGCGGATGATGTGGTATTAATAAGTAAAGATTTAGACAAGTTACAGGAAATGCTCTCTGAGTTGAAAAATGCTTCAGAGAAAGTTGTATTAAGCATGATCCTAGCAAAAATAATGTCTCCAGAAGATACGCCACTTTATGTAGGAAACAACGAAATACAAAGTCAAGGAATATGTGTATTTAGGCCATTTAATTAGACTTGGGGAAAAATCAAGAAGCGGAAATACATAGAAGAATTAGAATGTCATGAGCAGCCGTTGCAAGATTGGGATACCCTATTAAAAACCCCGATATTCCCATTAATTTGAAAAGAAGAGTATTTGACTCCTGCGTTCTCCCAGTAATGACCTATGAAATGGAGATAACCACATTAACAGTTAAAGCAGCCAACAAACTATGTACTATACATCGAGCAATAGAAAGAATCATGCTAAGAATATGACTACGTGATCGAATAAGAAACGAAGAAGTAAGAAGACACACAAAAGTCGAGGATGTGATAAAACGCGTTGTTACTTTGAAATGGACCTGGATGGGACACGTCGCTAGGCAAGACTGTACAAGGTAGGCAAAACATATATTGCAAGGGAGACCTAGGTTGTCAAAAAGAAGTGTCGGAAGATCCCCAAAAAGATGGATAGACGACATAAAAAGGAAAGCAGGTAGAAACTGGCACCGAATTGCAGAAAATAGGTTGGAATGGAAGAGACTAGAGGAGGCCTATGTCCAGGAGTGGACCAAATGGTGCTGTTAGAGAGAGAGAGAGAGAGAGATTCCATCATTATCGCCCTTAATTTATTTAGCCTTCGTATTATTACAAAATTATCTTATAAGCTATGAAACAAAATCGACAGGTTTCCAGTAAAACAAACGAATTGATATGTCACTTGAATGAAACTTTGATAAGACCAGGCGCGGATCCAAGGGGGGGGGGCGGTGGGGGCGATCGCCCCCCCCCCCCCCCCAAGAGCTTTGAGTTCAGGAAAATAGACCCGATTTTGCCACTTATGCTATAGTTTATTCAAGAACTAGAGAGAGTTTTAAATCATTTTTTACCCTTTTTTTTTCTTCGCAAAATACCTTTGTTCTTTAGTCCGATTTCTTTGGCAAAATCTGTTAGACACATATATTATTCATAGAAAGGGGTTAGAAATTTTAGAATCAAAAATACTGGTCTATAATAATGGACTATTTGGTTGGATAACAATAGATATCTGGATGTGTGAAGTGTTAAAAAGGATTTTAATCCTTGTCATAGGCGTCGGAAGGAGGTGTATTTTATCACTAAGTATTTATGGCAGAGAATATTATTTCGGTAATAAACCTGAAATAAAAAGTTTTTATAATTTTATTTAATTTATTATGATTTCTTAATAATTCACATACATTAGAAAATATAGAAAATTTTGACATATTTCACATAAATCACAACTGTATTTTTATTAATTTTAATTGTGGCATAGAAATCGTTTTAAGCACATTCCGACTAAAATGTAGCCTTTTTCTCTCAAAAAAGTTATAATTTAAATACTTACAAAATATCCATTGTCAAAAATACAAGAAGTTAAACATATATAAAAAAAATAAATTCGTCCATAAAATATTAAATTTTTTTTTGGGGCTATCGGTTTTTTTATTATAAATTAAAAATATTTTTAGGATATTTGACGGTTCAGTTTATTTATTTCTGAAACCATCTGCAGAACTAAAATTAAACACTAAAAAGGGATAGAAATGTAATTTATTTTTATAAGTTACAGAAAATTTAAATAATAAATTGTGTTTACGCTGGTAAACATTACGTATCTAATTCGTAATCAAAGTCAGTGAACCTATCTTCGCTCAAATTAATTATAATTAGATCTTCTATCTCACCGATCATGAGATTGAGTTTTCCCATTTTCTTTTATGCTTTTATTATATGGATTGTTCCCAATTTTCTGCACTAACTTTATTCAAAAAATCTTTCAAAAATTCAGTTAAATTACTAATTTTGTAAGTTGTAATATTTCTAGCAACTCTACCTTTTACTTGAGAGAGATATTTCGTTCTCCAATGGACATATTCCAGACGATCTATAAGAACAGATTTCAAATATGCTTTTTTTCAGCAAAAATTAAGTTCTCTTAGCAATTTCCAGAGCTCAGTTCTTTTAATTTCAGGTAAATTCCGATCTTCATTGATTTTACTTAGAATTTTGTCGACGGTTGGGATCTGCTTCTCATAATAAAATGTGTGTACAACTTCTTTTATTGCAGTTTACATCTCTTCTTCCAACAAGGTTTTTCGTCTGCCCCTGATCGAATGTAGCTTGGGAGTACTAACAATTCCAGTCGTTTTTTTCCTTCAGTATTGGGCCCATAGAAGATTTTCCAACTCCTGTTGTTGGAACACAACTTAACAGAGTTTTTAACATTATTATCTAGATATTGATATCTTAAGGCATCATAAACATTCGTCGTAATAAGTTTTTCGTTGAGAAAAAAATGCCCTGGTTTTAACGATTTTGGAAGCCATATCTTTTGGGTATCTCACTAGTCTCAAATAATATGTAAAACAAGCACAGACAAGATAAATTACAAAGGACACACTGTAAGATGTACTTTGCTCACTGACAGAAATTAAATTGAACTACCAGAAATTTTATTCTAGCAGTAACTTTATAAAAGTTTATAATGTTTAAATATAATTAAATATAATTAGATTTACGGCAGTCCTCAGATACCTGTGGCACTGGAGCAGATACGTTGGAGGTGTCGATAACATTTTTATTACTCTCTCTAGTTCTTGAATAGAGTATAGGAATGTGTATGCTTGCGATCGCCCTACCCCTTCCCAAAAGCTTTGAGTTCAGGAAAATACAACCGATTTTGCATTTTATATTAGGAATGTATATGCTGCTGGCAGTCCCGTTGACAACTTGTTTTTCTTGCGATAGCCTCCCCCCCCCCCAAGAGCTTTGAGTTCAGGAAAATAGACCCAATTTTGTCTAGGAATGGGTATGCTGCATCCTCCCTCCCTGTCGGCAACTTGTTTTTTCTTGTGATCGCCCACCCCTTCTCCAACAGCTTCAAATTCCTGAAAAATAGATCTTACCCTGCCTTTTACACTAGAAATTGGAATGTTGCTGATGTCTACCCCCCCCCCCCCCCGTCGACAACTTGCTTTCGCTTGCCATACTGCACTTTGGTGATATCACCGCCCCCCCAAGAAGAGAGGCTGGATCCGCCCCTGAATAAGACAAGTATCTCGTCAAAATTTTTTCTTGCTTTTTTTGTGAATTTTGATTTTACTGTTATTCAACTTGCATGTTAATGCCTTATACTAATGTCGAGGCTTACGATATACATGCTGTATATTTTAAGTGTTTTAAAAATGCTAATATTGCGGAGAGTGAATATGCTGTCAGGTATCTTGAAGGAAGACCCTATATTAGAAGAGGTTTTCGGCGGTTGACAATACGTCTCAGAGAAACTAGTAGTGTACGTCCCATTCCAGTGCCCTTCAGGAGACGTTCATCAAGAAATGAAGACAACATTATAAACGTTCTCGCATACGTACAGGGTGAGTCAACGATTGGATGAAGTAGGTTTGTGCCTTTTCGGTGAAATTAACAAAGAAACTTTATTTATTATTTGATACAGTTTATTTTTACGCAGATTTTAAAAAATATTTAGGACTCTACAGGGTGAGCCAAAAAACTAGGACAGCAGAAAGTAGTATTTTTTTAAATAGAACACTCTATATACAAATCGTATTTTCGATTTAGCTTATAATTTTAAATCTTTTTTATTAAAGGTTTACTATAACAAAACTTTATAGTTTCTGAGATAATTAAGTTTAAAGAAAAAAAGTCACATTTCCAAGCATCAATTCAATCCTAAATAACGTTTTCAATTTTGTGACAAATATATTCAAATTTGTAATTTAGCAAGGCCAAGGACAAGTTAACATAATTTTTACCTAATATTTGCAATAAAAGCTACAGGGTGTTGAACACATCGGCTCAAATTTGAACAAGTTTAAATGAATAAATATCTTTTTTTTAAATGGTACACCCTGTATATTTTCATGTTATTTAATAGAGTAATAAAAACCCTAAAAGTTCTGTTCAATATATCCCATACCTATTTATAATAGTTTTTGAGATATTTCAGTTTCTCTTATTTTCCATACTTTTTTACAGAAATAGTCTTCATTATCATAGTAGCCATGTAAAATAATAAAAAGAAACTACAGAAACAAACAGAATGTGGTTAAATATGATGAAATACATTATTCGTTATATTACAACGGCAATAGTTTAATTAAACATAATGTGAAAAAATTAACACAACAATAACGACAAGGCAAATACATATTTACTTTTATATTAAATTAAAACAAAAAAATTACCTATTAAATACTGAGATTAATTATTTCTTTTTAATAAGTGTTCAAATAAACGACCCTCTTGTGCAATGCACAAATTTAGTCTTTTTTGCAGATTTTCTCGAACCCTGGACAAAATTAGTGGCGTTATTGTTCTACAGGTATCCCTAATCCTATTTCGCATATCTTCCACTGTTGTTGGTGGATTAACATACACCTTATTTGTAATATAACCCCATAGGAAGAAATCTAATAGGGTGATGTCGCAAGACCTTGGTGGCCACTCAATGAAACCCCCACGTCCAATCCATTTTTGCGGATATCGTTGGTCCAAAAACGCACGAACTTCACGATGGTAATGCGGAGGCGCACCATCGTGCTGGAACCACATACTGTCGAGCTCATCTCTATCGAGACCTTGAAGCAGTTGGGGTAGTTCTTCTTGTAGAAAGTTCAGGTAACTATGACCATTTAGTGGTTCATTAAAAAAGTGGAGTCCAATAATTCGATTATGATGAATACCACACCAAACATTTAATGACCAGTGGTTTTGATGTTGCACCTCTCTAATCTAAAATGGATTTTCTGTGGCATAATAATGCATGTTGCGTCTATTTATGGCACCGTTACTTCTAAAAGTAGCTTCATCACTAAACATTACCTTGCATAATAAATTTAGATTTAATTGAATCTCCGCATTTATTGTACGACAAAAGTTTACACGACTTTCAAAATCCTGTCCATGCAATTCTTAGTGTAATTCCATGTGATATGGATGATACCTATATTTCTTGATAGTACGATTAGCGGTGGATTGTGATGTTTCACATAATGCTGCTAACTGACGGCTACCAATATAAGGATTTTCCTGAACATTTAACAATACTTGTAGTTCTTTTTCTTCATTAGTTACTGGTTTGTTGACCACTTTACGTTTTGGATAATCAACAGTACCAGAAGAATCAAATCTTTGCATTAAGTTTTGAAAAGTATGGGTATTAGGCTGGCGTCGATCAGGATACTTCATTTTGTAAATTCTTTGAGCAAGAAGGCAATTTTTTTGAGCCTCTCCTATTGTATAAATCATATCTATTAACTCATTCTTTGGAAAATTCATTTTACAATATAAGATGAATGCAAAAAAAACCAAACTACACTACATAAAAACCAAAAGAAGCGATTGCGGTTATAAATTTGACACACAGTTCTTTTACATTGTTTTTGCCATGGCTACTATGATAATGAAGACTATTTCTGTAAAAAAGTATGAAAAATAAGAAAAACTGAAATATCTCAAAAACTATTATAAATAGGTATAGGATATATTGAACAAAACTTTTAGGGTTTTTATTACTCTATTAAATAACATGAAAATATACAGGGTGTACCATTTAAAAAAAAGATATTTATTCATTTAAACTTGTTTAAATTTGAGCCGATGTGTTCAACACCCTGTAGCTTTTATTGCAAATATTAGGTAAAAATTATGTTAACTTCTCCTTGGCCTTGCTAAATTCCAAATTTGAATATATTTGTCACAAAATTGAAAACGTTATTTAGGATTGAATTGATGCTTGAAAATGTGACTTTTTTTCTTTAAACTTAATTATCTCAGAAACTATAAAGTTATGTTATAGTAAACCCTTAATAAAAAAGATTTAAAATTATAAGCTAAATCGAAAATACGATTCGTATATAGGGTGTTTTATTTAAAAAAATACAACTTTATGCTGTCCTAGTTTTTTGGCTCACCTTGTGGAGTCCTAAATATTTTTAAAATCTGCTTAAAAATAAACTGTATCAAACAATAAATATAGTTTCTTTGTTAATTTCACCGAAAAGGCACAAACCTACTTCATACAATCGTTGACTCACCCTGTACTGTTGGTCAGAAACAAATATCCACTGGATGCAGCAAGTGGATCATCAAATCAGGTGGAGTGTCAACGTGTGGTGCGGAAAATTAGAACACAGAATTATCCGGCCGTTTATCTTTAATTACGATCTAAATGGCGAATCGTACTTAGACTTTTTATGGAACAGCTTGCCAGTCTTTTCTGAAAGTTCGTAATTTTTTAGACGCTCCTTACCCACATCGTTGGATTGGAAGGGGCAGTTTGTTTCCGTGGCCATCCAAGTCCCTTGATTTAACCCTGCTAAATTTTTACTTGTGGGGAAGACTAAAAGTGATTGTTTATTAAACACGACCAACAACCCGAGAGAATATGATTGAGGGAATTCAAAGTACCATAAATATGATTTCACAAGATGAATTGAAACTGCTGTTTCCAGCACTAGAAAAAATGTAATATTACATTTTGCAGAACGGTGGTCATTTTGAACATTTGTAAAATCTATTTGTTGTTTGTTAAACAAGTTTGCTATGGTTTCGTTAATAATGTTAAGGTGTTTTTTGTTTTTATTGTTGTTTGCGCTTGTTGGCCTTTAAACATGCTTGAAATCTTGCATCTCACATGGCGTGAACCAGTCATATGCCTGGATAAAGTGTGAGAGAAAGTATACAGAAACCAAACAACAAATCGAGACCGTAAAATGTGACCATAAATTTAAAAAATTAATTAAAAAATTAATAAAAAGTGAAAAAACGCATACTTGTGGAGATTTTGAAAAGATTTTTATTATTTTATGGCACTTTTACCTACTGTCCTTTGAAAACAATTATTTTTTCCAGTCAACGTGATATCAGTTATTATTTTGGCTATAATTTCGAAACAAACAAAGATATCGAATTAATTTTTTTACATTTTCTCTCTCTCTCTCTAGCGAGGGCGGTTAAAATCATTTTAATATAGCTGATATTTCATTTTAATTATCAAAGCAATTTCTTAAACCAGACCAAGTTTATCAAACTCGGTTTAGTCAAACCTAACTTATGGTAATTTTTATCAGTAGACTTTCTCTCTCCTCTCTTACGCTTACTTTATATCTTACAGCAAAAAGTGTTAAACCAAAGAGATGTAGAAATGAAGTAAAATTATCATTGTAATATTTTTTTGCTAGCTTTATAATCCCTATGTTCCAGAAAAACCTCTTCTTCTTCAGCAATTACGCTCCTTAGTGACACTGTTAAGAACTTAAAAATTATTTCCAGCAATTTCTCTTGGCTACTTGTTTCAACGGAATTTTTTTCGCAAAGTTCCTGGTTTATCACTTCCTGAGTTTTTGTACCCTGTTACCGTTAATATAACACCCTGAATAATGGAAACTAGTTAGCTAATTAAAGGGGATTTGTTATGAATCATTATCTAAATTTTAAAAAGGTTCTTATCACAGCAAACCGAATTTTTTTTTCTGTTTCAGACATTTAAAGCTGCTTACTCTTACCTTACAGTAATGGTACAATAATAAGGCGAATTAATTATAGTTGTTAAAAATAACCACACTGCTTATAATAAAATGTGCACCAAGCAAAATATAAATGTGTTTGTTTTATTTAAAAAAAAAACCTTTAGAAAATTTCAGTCGGAAAAAATTTCGGATATTTTAGGGTACAAGAAGGTTGTAGGTTGTAAGGGAGATAAACACAAGATTAGGCTATGATAACGACAGTTGGTAATTTTCAAAAATTAATTGCGAACGTTTGAAAATGTTAAAAAAGTATTTGTTTATTTTAGATGCTCAGATATTGATTATAGATAAAGTTTAACTTTTTCGTATGGCATTCGATTGTAACATGAAGTCGCTGATTTCAGGTTTCGATCGCAGTCAAGAAACGTGAAAAAATTCATTTAGTCAAAAGTTATTAGCATTCAAAAATCGCAAAAATCACATTTTTTAATTGTTTAACATCAATTATCCCGGAAATTAAGTGTCGTACGTAAAAGTTAGTAAGAGCCTTTTTTGCCTAAAATCACTCAAAAAATACGACCTAATAATTGGTCTTGCAAAATTGCTTTTTTAAAAATTTGAACAATTATTTGTTTATAACAATCTTATCACTACCCGGACGAAGTTCCACTCTAAAAATTATTGTTCAGGGACTTAAAACAGAAAAACACTCAACAAAAGAATACTTCAGACTATCAACTGATAGTCGGAGTAGAATGTTTGGGTTAGAATGCCGGAAGTCGACTTAGTTTAGCCTTTTTGGCGCACAAAATACTGCTAAAAATGAATGGAACATTGATTTATAATAGTCATTCATATTTCAAATGGGAATGATTTCTCCAGATTAGGATTCTACAAAAATAAATTAAAACAGAATGTCATAAGAAGGATCTTGCGTCTTCGTTGCCTTTATGGTAATGCATAAATATGTCACTCTTCTGACACAGGTAAAGAAAGGAAATATCAAACGTTTTAATTTCTCGTTTATCGTTAATTTCCTTGCAAATAGGGGTGTTCAGTATGAAAAATTAGTAGAGTTCTTCCTTTTCAAGGAACTTATTTATAAAATTCCGCCACAATACTGTCCAAAGGTAAGTTTAACTTGTAATCGTACAATTAAAACATATGTTTTTACATTATTAAATATTACGATATTTGATATTGTTTTTATATTATTTTCAGTTTTTTTTATGAAAATATGGCTTCCAAGAGCTTTTTTTGGAAACGAAAATAAGATCATTAAAAAGGTCCAAAATGCATTGGAGGTCAATCACATAAAAAATGCAGTTTAATGGCTATTGAAAAGAAATCCTTGCTAATATGAAGGATAAATCATATAGCGTAGAGATAAATTATAAATCTTTGTTCCGCATTATTAATTTTGAATTATAAATTTCTGCAGATCTTGATATTGCACCTTGTGTTTGTACAAGGGGAATAAATTGTCAGCATATTGCTAATTTAGCACCATTTCGACATCACAATATATCTGTTACAAAAGACAGGAAATATGCCAGTAAAAACGACTGAACAAATGTATCCTTCAAGCCCTATACTGCTACTGAGGTGAAAATGAGCAAGGAAGAACTAAACAAAATAAAAATGTAATTTAGCTCAATATTGTAGGATTTATGTGGTGGCTGCAAGTAGATACTACAGCAGGGTTAGATGTAAATTTATCCATTATTCCGTCTGATGGTTTTGTAAACTCATGTGACAAAATTAAATATTTTGAATAGAAATATGCCATGAATGATGTTATCATAAAGATAATTGCAAAACTTACCATTCGACAAATTTGTAATGAAAATTGGTACCTAACAAAAAAGTTTCACTTAACAGCAAGCAATTTTGGGATCATTTTATGAACTTGTCAGAGAGATCGATATATTGACGACCTTTTTAAAAATCTTATATAAATAAGTATTTATTTAGAAATTAGTATACTTAAAATTTATTTTATTATTATGTATTATATTCATGCTTGTTCATATCTTATTTGATAGAGTTGCTATTAGTGATATAATTTAATTATATTTTTGGTTTTTACAGTCTTGATGGTATTAAATCCATTCAGTGGGTAAGAACCCATGAAAAATGTGCCATAAATTTTCTTAAAAAGGAATTAAATTCATTTAGAAACGATCTCTGTAGTATATTGGCCTTTTGCTGCTCTAGATGTTTGAACAGTCGAATTTGTAAGTCATTAGTTTGTCCAGAGATGGCAGCAAAAAGCAAGAGTTGTTAAGATGGCGAAAATAAGTTTTTGTATTATTTTATGTTAGGAAATAAAATCCCAGTTTTTCTCAAGTTGTTTGAGTGATGTGCGATTTTGACTCTAAATAATAAAGGTTTTAAGGATTATAGTTGCTTTTGTTTGTCTCCCTCCAAATACCAGTACTTTGATGTGCGATTTTGACTCTAAATATTAAAGGTTTTAAGGATTATAGTTGCTTTTGTTTGTTTCCCTCCAAATACCAGTAGTTTTAAACGGATAATATGAATTGATCATATTGCTTATGTCCGTTAGCAGAAAGTGTCGAGTGGCAGAGCTTGTCCCGCCTCCACGAGGTCAATTTAGGTTAGTTTAGGTTAGTTCAGGTTAGTTCAGATTAGTGTAGGTTAGTTCAGGTTAGTTCAGGATAGTTTAGGTTAGTTCAGGATAGTTCAGGTTAGTTTAGGTTAGTTCAGGTTAATTTCAGTTTTTTAAAGTAACCAAGACTAATGTTAACCTGTACTTACCAGAACTAACCAAAAATTTTGGAAGGTTAAGATTCATTGCACCCCTTTTTATACGTTACAAACATTAAACTATGTTGTTAACTGTAATGGGTAAATTTTAAAGTTTATACCAGGAAACTTTAAATCTAAGTTTATTTAGATTAGTTCAGGTTAGTTCCTGTTTTCCAAATTAACCAAAATCAAGCTAAACCTGAACCAACCTATCTTAACCAAAACCAACCAATAATTTTGAAGGGTTAAGATTATTTTTACTTAGAAACTGTTCTGAATAGTAAAAAAAATTAAACCATGTTGTTGACTGAGAAAAACATCTTATAGTTTATATTATGAAGAAATTTTAAATCTGGCAACGTTGCACATTTTTACGTGATTCGGCGGCCAGTTTAGATAGTCTGACCGTCGATGACGTTTTCGCGACGTGTTTTTGATTTTTCGCTGAAAATATAAGTTTTTCTAAATTGGTTTGCTAAAATTTCTGCAAAAATAATTGGAATATATTACGTACAATATTTTTTAACTAGTTCCATTGAAAAAGAAGACGTAAATTCGGTTTTTAATTGAAAAGAAAGTGCTTTGTGAAGTGACGCTTTTCTTTTTTTGAGTTTTCCGGGAAAGTGAGAAAAAATAGTGAAAAATCAAGGCCAGAATTGTGTTCTAGGACCTCGAAATAGGGGGTGAGTATCGAAATTTTTTCAAAAAAACATAATTTTCATGTTTTTCACGCTTTGCAAATTTTTACCTTCTTTTTAGCTAATCGAGTGGAAAATGAACGTAAAGTATCTGTACTTTTAACTTCAATCAGTGAAGAAGTTTACATAATCTTAAAAAATATTTGTCATCCCGAAAGCCCAGTTCTAAAAGTTATACAGAATTGATTGACTTGTCAGGACAGTTTAAACCCAAAATATCTGTATAGAGGAAGCGAATTTATTTTGATTTATTGAGACTAAAAGAGGAAATTATAAATGAATGCTTTGTCAAAGTAAAGAAAGCAGCATCCGAATGTGAATTTGGTACTTTGTTAGAAGCAAGAGTTTTAGACAAATTTGTAGTTGGTTTGAAGCCAGGTACTATTTTAGATAGTTTGTGTGAAGAGAGAACGTCTAAGCAGTTGAAAGATATGGTTGAAATTGCACTTTCCAAAGATGCTACGTTAAAGGAGACGAGATAGTTAGCGTCCGATGTTAACAATGTACAAGGTAAATTTAAAAATTTCTGGAAAAATGATAGTGCTAAAATTAAACAAAGGAAAGAACAGAAAGAACAAGTGAGAAACAGAAAAATTTTATGCATATTGTAAACACTTGTAAGATTGGAGTAGAGAAAAATAACAGTTTAGCTCCTAGTTCAAAGTTCAGAGAGCAAGTAGCGCAAAATAATGATTTTGAATGTTTAAATTTAGATATTTTAATTAGACCCAGATTAAGTTTGAGGTTGATACAAGGGCAGGTTTATCTTGTTGGCCCTATGACATGTATAAAAGATTTTTCTCAAAAGTTAAGTCAAACCATGTAATATAATGATTAAAGTTTATCATGGATCAATAGTTAAACCCAAAGGTCAAATAAAAGTTGATTTAACTATAAATGTACAAAGAAATGTTCATTTTCAGTTGTTGAAAGTGCAACAAAAGCTTTGTTAGGTCGTGACACCTGGAAAAAGTTTATATTAACTTGAAATGAAAATATGAAGTTTTATTAAACTCGATGATATAATGATATAACTCCCATTTTTAGAAAACCGGCGCCAATTCATTTTACTCTTAGAGAAAAAGTGCAAAAAGAATTAGAAAGGTTAGAAAGGGAAGGGGTGATTCTAAAAGTTTCGAATGCTAGTTTTGGAACTCCTTTGGTACCAGTTGTGAAAGCTAATAGTGTAGATGTTCGAGTATGTGCTAACGATAAGGTAACAATTAATAAATATTTAAAATATATTAACCATCAACTTCCTAGAATTGAAGATATTTTTACAGCTTTACAAGGTGGACAATGTTTTATAAAATTAGACTTTTTAAATGCTTATGGTCAGTTAGTTCTAGATGATGAGACTTTTGATCTGCTAGCATGGAGTACACCAAATGGTATTTATAAGGATAAGCGTTTACCTTGTGGAACAAAGCCAGCATGTAGTATTTTCAGAGTATCACTGAGAAAGTTTTGCAAGGTTGCAAAGGCACTGTAAATTATCTAGATGACATTGTTGTGACAGGAAAAAGTGAGGTTGAGCATTTAGAAAATTTGATAGAGGAATTTTCTAAGTTTTTAAGTTTCAATGGAGTAAAGCATCAAACAGCTCCTCCATACCATCCTACAACTAATAGGTTACCTGAGAATGCCGTGAAAAAATTTTAAAAATAGTTTATTAAAAGCATTTAATTTTAATGAATCGTTATTTATCTCATTACCGTAATTCTGTGCATATCACTACTGATGTCATACCAAGCAGTTTCGTTTTTAAGCATAAAACTAGATGTAGGTTAGATCTCCTTACTGAAAGAAATGTAAATTTAGATAATTAGTGCTAAAATAGTATTAAAATTATGAGGGAAAAAGAAATGAAATTTTTAAGGAGGGAGATATAGTGTTATGTAGAGATTACAGGAATCCTAATAAGAAGTCCTGGGTTGAAGATAAAATTGATGAAGTTTTAGGCGATAGAGTTTATTTGTGTAAAGTTCTAAAAGAGGATTTAATTTGGAATAGGCATGTTAACCAAATATTGAACAGTGAGCTAAAATATGAATCTGACAATGTAAACTCAACTTTGGTTGACATACCTAACCATAGAGTTAGTGAAGATAATTGTAATATACCGAATAAAGTATATATTCCTTCTTTTGGGACTAATTCCACTAATCGTGAAAATCAAAGGAAGGCACCTGTACGTTTAAATTGATAGGTGGGGTAGATTGTAGTATATTGACCTTTAGCTGCTCTAGATGTTTGAACAGTTTAATTTGTAAGTCATTAGTTTGTCCAGAGATGGCAGCAAAAAGCAAGAGTTGTTAAGATGGCGAAAATAAGTTTTGGTATTATTTTATATTAGAAAATAAAATCCTAGTTTTTTTCAAGTTGTTTAAGTTTTTTTCGGCCCCAGTTACCACAATCCCATAGCAAAAAAATTTAACAATAAGAAATATATAATCTCATACAATGATAATGGCGAAATAGTTGTAAATACAAATCATATTATCACCAGATACAGGAAAACCTTCATATTTTAAAAAATTAATATATTTATTACATATAACAATAAAAGAAGTAACAGTACAAATAGAATATGATTCTACATTAAATGAAAGTTTATTAATATTAGAGAATTTTTATATTCATCAGTACTTTCTCAAACTTTTAGGAAATGAAGTAGTTATTTACCGAAAAAATTTTATTTACTATTTCAGAATTATTTGTAAATATATTATTTTATGTATGGTTTTGACATCCCGATTCATATTTTATGCTTTATTATTTAATTTAGACACTTTAGTATGCAGTTATATATTGATCTGTAATTTGCTAGATTTAATTAGTTTTAAGTATAAATTGTTTTAAAAAAGTTTGTTATTGGTACCCTTTTATTTTTGAATCAAAATTTGTTTTTTTTTGTTATAAAAAAATAAATTAGTTTTTACCTTAAAATCCGTTGGCAAGTTCCAAAGATAAAGCATATAATACCAGTTTGAAAATATGTGTTTCATTTTTTTAAAGTGCGAATTTGTAGGTTCCCCCCTCTCCTCTCTCCGATCTGTCTTCATTCGAGTAACATATTTGAAGCTTTACTTACCGTTTTGTTAATGCTTAATGATTTTTAAAATTTTTATAAAAATACTGTTACAAACTTTATAGCGTTGTACATTTCCTAGTATTAATTTGTGTTCGTAGTTTGTAGGGTTTTAGGTATATTTTCTAATGTAACGAACTTTGTAGCGTTTTATATTTCATAGTATTAGTTTGTATTCGTAGTTTGTAGGGTTTTAGGTATATTTTCTAATGTAACGAACTTTGTAGCATTTTATATTTTACAGTATTAGTTTGAGCTTACAGTTCATAGGGTTTTAGGTATATTTTCTATGAGTTTATAATTTATTTAAGTAATTTTACCTTTGTCAATTTCCTCAGGAGACGACTATGAAAGAAGGTCTGGAACTTTTTAGAGAATTCGATTTCCTTATTTTTAATATGGAACGCCTATGATAGAAGGTCTAGAAATCGCCGGATTTTTCCTTTTTCTTACTTTGATTACCCCATGTTGTATGAAAAACCTTCTAGAAAATTAGTGAATCTTCCGGTATCAACCAAAAAGGTATATAAAGGGTCCAGATCGACTGTCTTAGTCAGTATATTTCGAGAGTTTGTCGACGCAAGTTGAATTAGTTTGATAAGTGTCAAAAGAAAGGTTGACAATAAAAAAATATTAAAATTATACAGTGTGTGTAGTTTGTTTGAAGACCGGCCGTCCGGAACAATACTTTAGCTATTTTAACTTTCAAATGGCGCTAGTTACTTCGTAGTTGTGAATTTAAAAAAAAATTGGTCAATTTTGGCCCATATTGACCTAGGACCTTTTTCTTTTTTAAAAGATTATACGAATGCAGGAAAATATTTTTTTTTAAACACTAGCCTCAAAGTTATTCAATTTGTTTATAAGGTAAAAATTATAGTGTTTTTCTAATTAGATTTTGACATAATGAAAATTATTTTTTCCTACTCTAATAATAATAATTTCTTAAGATAATAATACTTGCTCCTTCACAAAATACCCGTAGAATCATTGTATCCTTATTATTGTAAGTATAATGTTATAATAAAAAACGCATCTGGGATAAACAAATTTAATTTTGCAAAAACTGTTTAATGAATCTCTGAATTTTTTACTATTTATTAAGTACTACATGACTCAACTTTTCACGCAATAACAAAGTCATAAATTGATTTTTGCAATAGTTATTATTAATTAACAATTATGCCAATTTTGACCTTGTTTTGCAGTTTTCTAAATAAAAATATCGACATCTGCAAAAGCCATTTTAAGGATTTTTTAATTCTCTACAAAGTGGTTCCCCATTTTGTTCAAAAATACTTCAATTTTGAATAGCAGGCAAAAATGTGAAAAAAATATGCATTTTTTGACCTTTAATTGTTAATAACTCAAAAATGACACCTAATCCACTGATATATACCCAAACAGCACAAATACGTCTTAAAGACGTCCATAAAACGTTTGATCTCAACATTCAAGACGTCTTATGGATGTCCATTAAAGTCGAATGACGTCCATAAGACTTTGTATAGACGTCTTATGTTACAAAAGGTAACGTCTTTAAGATATTTGCTTACAACGTCTTATGGACGTCCTTTCCCAACATATTCCACCATTAAAATTATGTACATTAAAAAGGGTCCCTTTATTATTTTTGTTTGTCTTGTTTATAAAGTCAAACCATGATTATTCAAAAGTCCAAGAAATAACTTTAATTAAGAAAAAATCAAGAGCAAAATATACACTACCATT
Source organism: Diaprepes abbreviatus (assembly GCA_034092305.1). NCBI lineage: Eukaryota > Metazoa > Arthropoda > Insecta > Coleoptera > Curculionidae > Diaprepes > Diaprepes abbreviatus. The sequence continues at coordinate 1,722,087 of JASJET010000116.1, forward strand.
TTAAATAACTACAAGTTCCGCATGAATAATTCGCTTTAAAAAATATGTTCAACATAATCTCTTTATACAAAAAAATACATAACTTAAGCATAATGTAAACTTTTTCTAATTTGAAATTTAAGAAGTGTGGTAGAAAAGCAAATATTTTCAGAACTACCACTGTTCGAACTGTAAGTAAACCTATCAAATTTAAGCCTTAGTTTATCCCTTCGATATTAATAACTCTAAAAGGTAGACTATCAGAATTATAAAAGTTTATTGAAATAAAAAGTACACAAATCTTTAAATAGTTTTATAAACAAGCATTTTTATTTAGTCGAATAACAAATCTGGTCTGATGCCCTTTTCAGCTATGTTTGGATTGAAATTTCCTCATTCTTCTAACTTTTTGCCAGTCCTGTTGTCTCTGTAGATCCTAATAACAAACTGATTTTAATTTTATAGAATAAAGTTTATCATTTGCGGGAGTAAATTTTTTGATATTTTTGCGAATTTTTATAATTGTCCTCTACTATAGAATCGTGACTTATGCTATTTCAAGGTTAATATGTATAATGAAAGACAGAACTTACTTATAATAAGTCTCACCAAGTTGGAATCGTAGAACTTTCTCTTTCCTTTTCGTACTAATCAACTGTACATGGTAATTTTACAAGTTCGCTTTTTTGAAATTTCTAAAACCTTAAACAAAATTACTTCCTGTAATTAACAAAACTCTATTTTCTATGTTCTTTAAATATAAACCAATCATCAGGAACAAATTAAATTTTACAGGTTTCATTAGTGGAGCACTCCATAAACAAACATTTCGCCTTCCACTTCATTAGTAATATTTCTTGTAATATTTAGGACCGGGTCTGGATGACCTGTGCAAGTCTTTTTTGCACAGAAAATATTTTTGAAAATTTCATTTCATATTTCTAATAACATAGAGTTACTCCAAAAAATACAAGCTATAAAGCATTCGGGAATTTCCTGTAACACAACCTATAAATAACGTTACTGTTTTTCCTAAGTACATATGATTCTCGATCTTACCTTAAGTATTACATAAACACGAATAAAAAAGATTTTCAGAGGCACATAGATAAATCAACTATTTTAATAAAATTCTTTCAAAAGCTAAATTTTCACAGTCGGCGCCCAAACATCATTAAAAATGAATAACGACATGACGAAACACAAATACAAAACTGAAAAATGACAGTTGATAGACACAAATGGCGGCTTTTTTAAAGTTATAGTTTCGCTGGCATCATATTGTTATTGTTATTGGTACATTAAACAGTCTGTGACAAAAAGCACTAAAGTATTGATAAAAAAGATCATGCAAAAGTTCTATTAACCAAGGTCCTAGTGAGGCTGCTAAAAATTTGTCGTTTAATCAAAAATTTTAACCTCAACTTGTATTCAGCTGAGCTCTGTGCGGCGTTGCAAACTTATTTATTACCTAACTGCGACAAAATCGATAAGGAAGGAAATGCTTTTTAGTTTTTATCAACTAAATTATACACAACTGTATTTATTTTCATATAAAATGTAGACTTTTAAAAGATATCTTAAAGATGTTGTATATAGACGTCTTATGGTCGTCTTTAAAACAACGTCTATAAGACGCCTTATTTATGTCTTAAGATGTTCAGACATAATCTGGATATAAAAATGGCTTCTATAAGACGTCTAGTGCTGTGTGGGTAGTATAGGTTTTTTTCCTGCAGGGATATAATTCCTAAAAATCGTGTTCGACTGCCTGATGATCGAATGTTTCCAGAGTAAACCATCAAAAGATCTTGCTTAATACTTTCTCTTGTAATAATTGATTGTTGGTTTACTAGAGTTTAGGTTTCTTTAACTACCTTTTTTTTGGTAATACCCTAAGGAAAATATAAGATTTTAATATTTGGGTCACTTTAATAATCAGTATTTCCGTTACTTACCATTTTTGCAGTAAATATTTTATTGGAATCAATGTCGAATATGCAGTTTCTAGAGACATATAATAAATACATATGAACTATGCCACATTATAATATATTTAAAATTTTAATAAATAATATCTGTGTTTTATATAAAATGTGAATATTTATTAGGTAATAATTTTTAAGGAAGGTATTCTTTATAAAATCATTAATCTTATATAGAATTTTTTAGTATTAATTGCGAAGTATTACTCTGTTATCCAGATAAGGCCAGTTGTAATTTCTAAGTACGTAATCACTTAAACTGGATAGTAATTATATGTATTCTAAAGGTAACCACCTAAGAAATTATCAATATATATATATATATATATATATATATATATATATATATATATATATATATATATATATATATATATAAACGTTTTATTTTTATAAAAAAAAACTCTGTAAATACTATTTAAACCACTATTTTTTGTTTTTGGCTTTATGACAAGTTTTAAAAGTTATTTTCTTTTAACTTTAGTCCCAAATTCCACATTTGAAGAGCGAAAGTAACAAAAGAGCTAAGTACCAAATTTGTTAACCAGAGAAATAAAAAAAAATCACATACCGAAACAACACACTTTATATCCAAATACTTATCTAACATCTTTGCCTTATGCTAAATATACTACGACAAAAACAACAGAAAAAAAAAATGAAAATTTGAATATAATAAAAATTAAAGAAAAAAATTGGGAATCGGGCTAAACGCCAGTACATGATTTGGATAAATTAGAGTAGAATGCTTGATGTTTATAGTCTTGTAGATAAGGAAACATTAATATTAAGCGTTTTCTCTTATTATCATCGACCTTATTTATGTCTGGTAGCTGGTTAATTGAGATATTTTTTAGATCTTCCACGGTATTTCCTCTTTTAAGTTTCGGAGTTGCATTCTATTGTGCTACTTCAGAGAAAGATTCGGCAGTAAACAAAAAACCAGGTCTAGGAGTCAACTTTCAATCATACAACTTTGCTAATATTCACTTGCTTAAGATTTAAGATCTTGTCAGCTGCCGCTTGTATGTCAAACAATTTTTCCTGCGACATATTTTCTATTTCAAATCGGCGTGTGAGGATACTTGATAATATTACATCGTTTAAGTCCTCATATACCATTGAAGCGCCCTTACGCTCTATTTTCTCAATCAGGGTGAAATCTCTGTCGCACTGAAGGAAACTATGAACACTGACAAGATAGCTGTGTTCTATGGTATCAAAGAGTCCACAACTTACCAAAAACACGTAAATAAACACAATCATTCTGTTTTTATTTTGGGTGGTACAGTTGTCGCTCCAAATAACAACATTCCTTTTTTCTGTAATACCTATATTTAGGACGAGTAATAAACAAGACGCAATCTCGTTACCAACACAGCCTAACACTCGTTAAGGCCAGTAACACATGTGTGAAATCTTGTTATCCCCAAAGCTGACTTTTAGGTTATAGCATGAAAGTTGGCTGAAGTAGAACATTTCAGAGTGGGTCAGAGTAAGTACGAACTGACTTGTTCTAAATCCACTGTTTGCATTTTCTGAGCATGGTAAATAATTTTGCTCTTCTATGGCACACTTTCAACTCGACCTTTACTACCCGACTTCTTTTAACCTGCAATTTTATTTTGCAATTAGTATATACATACATATATATATATATATATATATATATATATATATATATATATATATATATATATATATATATACAGGGTGTTCTATTTTGCCCAATTTTATATATATATATATATATATATATATATATATATATATATATATATATATATATATATATACATTAAGTCGGATATGTCGATCCTGCCTATAAAGCAATAAACAGAGACCATACCATTTATCTAGAAAAAAACACTAAGACATTGATCGGAGCATCACCACTTAACGAAGAAATGAAGAAGATCACAACATGGGAAAAATCATCCATATGTCCTAAACTATATGACCCAAAATACACACACCCGGAGCCCCCTTGAGACCAATAGTAAGCTCTGTTGGCTTTCCAACTCAGCCACCATTTTCCAACCCTTCGTCGAAAAAACGGCCTCCTACGTTGAAAACTCGCAACATTTTTGGCGAAAAACCAAAAACATACGTTTACAAGAAAAAGAATTTCTAGTTAGTTTCGACGTAACATCACTTTTTACGCAAATACTAGTCAAAGAAGCCCTTTCTGTAATAGAAAAAAAAATGCAATCTGCCAGAATATATCATCGAAATAGCTAGACACTGTCTTTATAACACCTATTTTACTTATGAAGGCTGACGATATAAACAAGTCGAGGGACCCCCTATGGTATTGCCGCTATCTCCGGCATTCGCTAACTTATTTATGGAAGACTTCAGATCTAAAGCTTTAGAGACCTCGTCACACAAACCACGACTGTGACTGGGTTACGTAGATGACACATTCGTTATCTAGCAACATGGACCCAAAAATCAAATTCTCCATGGAGTCAGAATAATAAAGAAACTACCTTTTCTAGATAATACATTTTTACTAATTTAAGTAATTCCTTTTAAGGAAATAGATTATTTGGATATAGATTTAGCATGATAACTTTACTTTTATGATAGGCAGCCTTGCTAGTGACGTTTGTTTAAACTACTTAATTATTGTGTTTATATACATTTTTTTCTATTTTACGTATTTTGTTAAAGTATACGTCATTCGAATTTAATGATTAGCGGTAATTAAAATTGTCAGGGCACATTTTATCTCGAGAATAATTCAAAAACATGTGACTTACCATTTAAATTTTCTTGATAAAAGTTAGTGTTATGACGCCATTATTTCTTATTGCACAATAAACAAGAAACTACCAGGTTTTCATTTTGGATAATCCCATAAAAAATATTCGCATAGTTACAGGAGATGTGGTGCCCTGGAAAGTGTTGCTGCAAGACAGTCATTGGCATACGCCCTATATGTGCCGTGTTTCTCTCGTGCCGGATCATACTTCCCCCATATCCATCTCATTGAGTATTGGCAGGAAAGACTCCTGAATCATGTGGACATAACGGTCAGAGGTCACCGAAAGCTCCCTTTCTTTTTCTTTAAAAAACCATGGCCCAGTTATTCCAACTCACGATAGTGCACACCAAACAGTTAAATGTTGTGAATATACGGGACGCTAATGAAGTTGTATGGGGTTATCAGGATTCCAATACTGCATGTTTTGCTTATTTACAGATCGTGAAAGATGAAAGTGAGCCTTATCACTGAAAAAAACGCATTTGTCGTGAGGCATGCCAAAAAGCGCCCTTATACATTTTCTTGAGCAACAAAATCGCGTGAATTAAGTTCCTGTACCACAGCCAATTTGTTGAGATGAAATTTTAAATATTCATTAAAAATTCACCTCACAGAACGAGCAGGCAACCCAACACCAGCTGCAGGTTTGCGGGCAGAAAGATGGGGGGATCGCAAAAAAGAAAGGCTACCATATCAATGTTTTGGGGTGTCCTCGCTGTTCGTGGAAGATCAGGTTTTTTTCTTTACATCACCAGTTTACCTGAAGTTGTTTATTCATGAAACAACCGACTGTCAGCCAGGAACACGACCATGGGGCGTAATATTGAAATAGATATGGAATGCACGTTGCGTAGAAATGATTAAGAGACCGTTAAAAATGTATGCCTTGAGAGCGAATGCGCGCTCCAGCTTTGTCCACTTCATGATGCTAATTAAACCAAGCGGATAAAGAACGAAAGCTTTCACGGCTTTGGTCAGGTTGAAAATCACGGTTCTTGGGTTTAGACTGTGTCAAATTGAAATTATTATCCGATGTTTGGCCTACGATTGCAAGAGGCATCTTCAGGGATCCTTTCTTCACGAGATTAAAACACTGAATGACTATCGCCATCGCTCCAAGGCGCATACCAGTGGAAAAAATAATTTCTAGTGTCGAAGCTTCTATTAAAAAATTATCTCCAGAGCATGCAGACACGATTCGATACGAAACAGTGAAGATCATAAAACACTCACGCCACCTATATCAAATATTACATCAGCAGAAAGGAAGGCTATCAAAAAACTGGACGAGAACAACGCCATCTTAGTTCTCCCAGCTGACAAAGGAAATGTGACTGTTATTATGGATAAGGACAAATATACTGAAAAAATAAACCAGCTTTTTGACGACAATACATACAAAGTCATTCGGACGCATCCAACAAATAAAATCGAAAGGAACCTCACATCTCTAATTAATGCTTCCAGCCTCACTTCAGAAGAAAATAAAGCCGTTAAACCAAGCAGCTCCAAGATTCCATGCCTCTACGGACTGCCTAAAATAAATAAAGAAAATGTACCTCTATGTTCAATCGTTAGCGCAATAGACTCACCAACCTACAAAATAGGTAAATATCTGGTCAAACTTTTACATCCCTTTACAGGAAAAACCGAATCCTTTGTTAAAAACTCTGGACACTTTGTCCAAAGATTAAAAACTATCCAATTAGAGCTCGGAGATATATTGGTCAGTTTTGATGTAGAACCCCTTTACACAAATGTTCCTATAGATGATTCAGTTTCCCTAATATCTGACATATTACGAAACAACAACATGGACTCCATCCTACTAGGGTTAATTAAAGCATGTCTGATTTCCACTTATTTTACTTTTCAAGGAACTTCCTACGACCAGACTTCGGGAGCGACCATGGGATCTCCGCTATCACCTGTGGTAGTTAACATCTTCATGGAAGTTTTCGAAGAAAACGGCTTGCCTTCTGCACCTCTAAAACCTAAATTTTGTTGCAGATATTTAGCTGACACGTTCGTAGTTTGGCCACATAGCGCAGATAAACTTCATAATTTTCTGGATCATCTAAATCAACAACATCCTAGCATAAAATTCACTATGGAAATTGAATCAAATGGGCCCTTCCCTTTCTTGATGTACTAGTACAAAGGAAAGAGAATGGCAAATTAGGACATTCTGTGTACAGAAAACCAACACATACAAATCGATATCTCAATACAACATCACACCATCATCCTTCTCAAAAACAATCCGTCATAAACTATTTGGTACATAAAGCATTTTTGATATGAGACGAACAGTCACTGAAATCAGAAACAGAAAAACTGACTAAAGTTCTGAAAGGCAACGGATATTGCTCTGAAGATATAGGAAGTTCTATTAATAAATATAAAAACTCAACTCCTCAACAAAATGTCATAAATGAATCTCCTATGGACAGTGTTGTTAATGAATCTCCTATGGACAGTATTGTTTTACCTTACATACACGGAACCACCGACAAGATTGCCAGATTGCTCCGAAAATCAAACATACGGACAATTTTCAACACATGTAAGAAAATTGGACAATGTTTGAAGTCTCCAGAGGACGCAATTCCATTTCAAACAGAAGGCGTTTACAAGATATCGTGCTCTTGTGGTAAAGTGTATGTAGATGAAACAGGACGGTCTATATTCACTAGGCTTAAGGAACATGAAAAAGAAACAAATTGTACAATCTGCAGTAGCTGAACACCAGCATTGTTCAGGTCACACTTTTAATGTAAAATAAACTAAGCATCAGTGCCTGGTTTCTGTAAACGTAAATTAAGAGAATCAATCGAAATATGTAAATATTCAAATAATTATTATAGAGATACGGGTTACAGTCTACATAACAGGTAAAAATCGATTGTAACGGTTTGCTAAGCACCAGTCGGGTGTAAATACCGAGCTGTTGCTCCTCGATAGTAATTCAGTGTTCTAATCTCGTGGAATTAAGATCCCTGAAAATGACTCGTACAATCGTAGGCGAAACTTCGGATAATAATCCCAATTTGACATGGTCTAAACCCAAGAACCATGATTTTCAAGTTGACCAAAGCCGTGAATGCTTCCGTTCTTTAATAAAAAGCTTACTTTTTTTTAGTTATTCCATAATTATGACACTTTTTCAGAAGACACAAGAAAAAAGTTATCCGGAAAATCTGATGTCCAACGAAAAAATGGGATTAATACACATACCCAAAATATTCTTGAAAATAGCGGGGATGTGGCCAGTAGATCAAATTAGAGATGAATCGCGACAAATATTGTACATAATTTATAAATATGCTATTGACATATATTTTCTAATGTTTATCTTATTGCAAATGATCGAATGTATTCACCTAGTGCTAAGGCATAAACCCTTTGAACGCTTAATCACAGCTATTGGCATATTAGTTACCATAATTGTAGTGGGGTTGAAGAAAAAAATTTTAGAATATAATAATGTTCCTCAAAGAAGCCTCTCCATTCCTTTGTTCAAAAATTCCATTCCTTTGTTCAAAAATTTTAAAATAACAGCATTTTTTATTCTGTTACAGACTTTGCAAGCGGCTTATTCTTATGTTACATTAATGAGAGATCAATAAGCTCAATACTTACTTCAGACTTTGCAAGTTGCTTATTCTTATGTTGCAATGATGATAGATCAGTAGGCCATTTAATTATTAAAAATTACCACATTGCTGACAATATAATCTTCACCAAGCAAAATACATGTGTTTCTTTTATTAACAATAACTTCGCAACGCTAAAATTATCTGTAGAGTAGTTTCTAAGCAGTGAAGAATGAGACCAGAAGAAAATGGACCAAGCAAAAATAGACTGCGCCTGATTATGGATGAATCAATGACAGGTAAAGGTGCGAGAGCAAAAATATAGTCTTGGTAACTACACATGTATTATCCAAGTGGAAATCTTCGCAACAAAATCAGGTGTATGACGGCTTCAAAATATAAGACAATACAAACAATTTCTATTAAAATTGAGCATTGTATCTTAATTAGGAAAGCGGAAAATTGAGGTTGAATTTTCAAGTTTGACATCGAATTTCTCGGAAAATAAAAAACAACAACAGATTCCGGGTTTGACATACTTTTTTTAGAATGATAAAACCTATTTTTATGTTAAATTTTAAATTGGTAGTTTGTTAATAAATGTCTTTTTTAAAAAAAAAAACCAGAACCATAAATTTTGTCAAAAAAAAAGTATATCTTGATAACTAATGGCGCCACCTTTAACTTGTATATGAATCGATAGGTTTTTTAATTCTCTACAACTTTTGTTTGGAACATTTTTCGATACAACTTTTACTTTTCATGATAAAAACAAAAAACCGGAAATCGTGACCATTTTTGGTCCGCTATTTTTTTTTGCACAGGTCTTTCAGAGTTACCATCGCGATATGTTTTATAGGATACCGAAATGAACACATTCCAGCAAAATAACCAATGTTAAATTTTTGTTACTGAAGGAAGTCTATTTTCCATGGAGTTATAATCTGTGACTGATTCTTTCTAATTTACATAATTTTTCCTAGTGTTATCTAGCGGGTTGCGAGGCAAGCAATGTCATGACATTTGGTTTTGGTGGGAACACCATTTGTCTCATCAGTAAGATTAATCTGTGATTAAGATAGCTGAGGAAAATATGTGAAAATTGTTTTGTCAATATACATATAGCTATAGTACAAAGCTAATATATTAGAAATGGACAAGTACCTATTAAAGGCGGATGGAAGTATGGATGTATTTGATGTTTATTCGGAATTTTCTTTTTTAACCTTTCTTTATTTTTAATTATATTAATAAAAAATCTTTATTTTTTGATCGCTTTAATATTCAGTAATAACCTTATTTTCGATTTCCGTAATAAATATTTTATTAGAGTTAATATTCAACATGTAATTTCTAGAAGCACTTAATAGATACATATGAAATAATGCCACATCATAATGCCTATATATATTTAAAATTTATTAGCTCTTAGACCTTTCAGATTTTAGGTTCATTGCAAAAAAAAAGTAATTTTATTTTGTATTTTTCAGGATTAGTTGCAATAGTATAATTATACTTTCCAGATACGGTGTGTTGTACTTTATACCTACCTAATAAAGAAATTTAAAGGGAATTTTACGTATTCTAAAGGTAACCAGTAATTTATATATTTTTACACGACCTTTTTAAAGATAGACAGTAGTGAACATAACCCGATTCTCTCAATCCCCCCACTCCTCGACCTTGACCTTGACCTTGCTTCACCCCTCTTTGGCCCCGCCCACATGTCCTTGTCATTGACCTTGAAAGTGCACGTGTGCTTTGGCCTTGGCCTTGTGTTCAAGGTTGTGTGTGTGACCTTGACCTTGACCTTGGTCGAGACGACCTTGACTTTGTTGAAGGTCATCTTGGGTGTGTGACCTTGAAGATATGTTACGTGGTTGGGGGTGACCTTGAATGGTTTTATATAGAGTATGGGGCAGTTTCATTCATCAGTTGGCTCTGACTTGTATAGGTAGTACATGTGTTAATATTTGACAAATCATGGCATATGTTTGTGAAAATTGCGGTTCTAAGTTTACTAAGAGTTATAATATGAGACGTCATAAAAGAGAATCGTGTGCGGCGAGATTTAATGAAGTGCCTGGAGGAAAACGGCTCCGAATTGAAGAGTATACATCGACGATTCCGGTAATTAATTGCGCTACATGTAATGTAGATGTTCCAATAAATCATATGTCAGCGCATAAACGAACACAACAACATAAAAATAATTCATGTTTGCCGGTATGTCATGGTGTGCAACTCGTTCAATGTGCCTTCAAAAGAAGAATTGCAACCTATCGGGTTAGCAGTGATATGGAGCATTCCGATTACGTAATGTTCTTTGCAGACATTAAATCCAAGGTGGTGGAACTTGTTAATAATTTATTGCGTGTGCATCATGCTTTAAAAGTTAACATGACAGCTGTTGGCGAGTACATGCTTCCGTCACAAGAAATATTCAGTGAAAAATCCTTCAACACTGCTAATCAAATAATTAGTGTAGAAAGTGATTTGGATGCCGTTTACCATTCTTTCACCGAATCAATAAAAACGCAGGCGACAGAGTTCCAGGAGAAAGATTCAGGTATGGAAAAATCAAAACCCGATATATTAAACTGATTTTTATATATTATTTTTCTTGTTATAGGATGGGCTCTTGTGCGAATTTTATACTTGGAAGTTGGTATCAACAAGTATATGCCTATGGGTGGCTCATCATACATCAAGTTGCCGTGTTCTATTGAAAAGAAAGGAGCTGTCGTCAATGTGATTAACCAGGACGAATTTTGCTTTGCGTGGGCTGTAACATCAGCATTGTTTCCTCCAACAGCAGAGCCTTCACAGAAGACATCCTACCCCCATTTTTCTAGAGTGCTAAATGTAACAGGTATGGATTTTCCAGTAAAATTACGTGACATTAAAAAATTTGAGGAAATGAACAACATATCAATTAACGTATACGGTCTGGAATCTAAATATGAAAATAATGAAATAATACATGAAGTTATTGGTCCACTGAGGTATGCGTCAAAAAAGTTGGATAGGCATGTAAATTTATTGTTAATTACAAAAGACTGTAGTAGTAAAGATGGCGGTGAACATTTTTGCGATACGACTTGTTCAAAGAGTCATTATTGTTGGATTCGGGATTTATCACGTTTAGTTTCAAGTCAAATTAGTTGTCAACAACATAAAATATATTTCTGTGATGGTTGCCTCATTTATTTTAGTACACCGTCAGCTTTAACTTTACATCAAAGCTACGATTGTAACCACATTTTCACGCAAACACCCTCAGTGGATTTAAAAATCGATAAATTTGGAAAGAGTGTGCCGGAAAATATTTTAAAATTCGAGGGTATAGAAAAGCAAATGCGCGTTCCATTCGTGGTTTATGCAGATTTCGAATCTGTTTTAAAACCCATTGAAACGGTACAACCAAACCCACAAAATTCTTACACTGTAAAAAGTTTTAAACATGAACCATATTCTTTTGCTTATTTAATTAAATGCTCTTTTGACGACTCACTTTCGAAATTTGAGCTATTTCGGGGGAATAATGCAGCTCAAGTCTTTGTGGATCGTATCGAGTGTGATTTAAGGGCTCTATACAACACATATTTAAAAGACATTAAGCCTATGAAACCGTTAACGCCTGAAGAAAAAAGGGAGTTTAATGATGCTAAAATATGTGGTATATGTGAAGGCCCTTTTGAAGAGGGTGAGATTAAAGTACGAGACCACTGTCACATAACTGGTGCAAAAAGATTTGGTGCTGCACATTCCGTTTGTAATTTAAATTATAAATTACCCTCTTTTATCCCTATCATATTTCATAACTTAAGCGGCTACGACAGCCATTTATTTATAAAAGAGTTATGTAAATATGGGGATAAAATTGGTGTTTTGGCTCAAAGTAAGGAAAAGTACATATCATTTACCAAAAGCATTTATGTGCACGATTATTTTGATAGTAAATGTGGAAAAGTCAAGAGGAAATATTTAAAGTTGCGATTTATTGATAGTTTTAAATTTCTGTCAACGTCTTTGGAAAATTTAGGCAGCGGTTTAAACGACGACGATTTTATTGAAACGCGGAAACATTTTTCAAATATCAACCAATTTAATTTGATGCGTCAAAAGGGTGTTTTTCCCTATAGCTTTATTGACTCTATAGAAAAAATGGAAAATACATGTCTTCCAAGTAAAGATGAATTTTATGATAATTTACGGGAAGAACATATTAGCGATGAAAGCTATAGAAGAGCAAAAGAAGTATGGCGCTTGTTTGGGTGTAAAACTTTGGGGGACTATTCGGACGTGTATTTAAAATCAGATGTGTTGCTATTGTGTGATGTTTTTGAGCAATTTCGGAATAATTGCTTAAAATTCGATAAACTTGATCCAGCACATTACTATACCCTTCCAAGTTTATCATTTGATTGTATGCTACGTATGACTAAGGTAGAGTTAGAGCTCTTAACTGATATAGACATGATACATTTTTTTAAGAAAGGTATACGCGGCGGCATAAGCCAGTGTACAGAAAGGAAGCACATCGCTAATAATATTTTTTTACCAGACTATGACCCAACAAAACCTTCTTCATTTATAACATACCTTGATGCTACAAATCTATATGGTCATAGTATGTCACAAGCATTACCATATGGTGGTTTTCGATGGTTAAGCGAGCGCGAAATTCTGGATTTAAATATTATGGCTGTTGGTGATGATAGTTTACATGGCTACGTTTTGGAAGTGGATGTGCATTATCCGACTGAGTTGCATGATGCACATTCTGATCTTCCATTTCTAGTAGAAAATATCATACCGCCAACAGAAAACGCTAAATTACCGAAATTAATTCCCAATTTACAAGATAAAAAAAAATACATTGTACACTATAGAACTTTAAAACAAGCCATCGCCAACGGCTTAGTGGTAATGCAAACCCATCGAGTATTACAGTTTGAGCAATCAAAATGGCTAAAATCGTATATTGATTTTAATACCAATTTACGTAACAAGGCCACCACAAAATTTGCGAAGGACACTTTTAAATTAAAAAATAACGCGATATTTGGTAAAACTATGGAAAATGTGGAAAATCGAAAGGATATAAAATTAGTAACACATTGGGAGAACAGTGTAGGCAGAAATGGAGCTAGAGCACTAATATCCCGCCCCAATTTCAATAGTAGCTCGATATTTACCGAGAACTTTGTTGCTATACATATGAATAAAGTTAAAATATTGTACAATAAACCAATTTATATCGGTTTTTCCATATTAGATATATCAAAGACTGTAATATACGATTTTTATTATAATTTTATTAAATCCAAGTTTGGCGATGATGCTTCGTTACTTTACACCGATACTGACTCGCTTATATTAAAAGTGTATACGGAAAACTTTTATCAAACTATATCAGAAAACCCCGAAAAATTCGATACATCAAATTACCCCGAAATTAATAATTTCAACATAATTAAAAGTAATTCTGTAGTTGGTAGAATGAAAGATGAGTTTCCTGGTGATCCGATAATAAGTTTTTATGGTACCGGCGCGAAGGCTTATTATGTAAAGTCCATTAATAATGAATTAAAAAAAGCCAAAGGTATCAAAAAATGTGTTATCGAGAAAGACCTTCATCAGGAAGACTACCAAAGAATTGTTGAACGGGGTGGTTTGATATTAAGAAAGATGAAGACATTTAGAAGTGAATTACATAACATTTATACCAACATAATAAATAAAGTAGCATTGTCACATAGCGATGATAAACGTTATGTAATTCCCAGTTCAACCAAAACTCTACCTTGGGGGCATGCAGACATAGATTTTTACAAAACAGACCCGGAAGAAAACTTAGCAAATTTAGTCACCGTGTTGGAATCATTTCTAAGTCAGGAGAGCACGTAATCTGGAAAATCCATATTTCATTATTTGTATTGTTTTTATTATTTCTATTAAACATACAACATTAATATGTAACGATAGTATTGTAATTTTTTTTTTTTTTTTTTTTTTTTTTTTAAATAAAAAACATGTATTCATTGATTGATTGCTTTTTTATTGAACCTTTATTTTAAAATTATAAATATAATGAAGTGTCGACAAATAACAAACTGTAAAAGTTATTGTTGAAAAATTTGTCTAATAGTAAATTAAACGCACAGGTCTACGAGTAAATGTTTAATGTGAAACAGGTTTGCTGACAAGATCCTCCATAGTCTTTTCAATTTTCAACATTCTAGAGTTAAGTTCATCACGCAGTTCGTCTTGCCTAAGTTCATATATTGCAATAACAGTATCATCAATGTATCCTCTAAGTTCTTGACCGGTTTCAATTAATTTCTTGCGTACGTAACCTTCAAGTTGGTTTCTGAATATATCTTTAATAACAATTGTTGAGTCATGTAAAGCTTTCTGCGTATCTTGCACACACTGAGCAAGGTTATTATCAACATAATTTCGTGTGGTCGCATCGTCTCCTTCAAGAGGTTCTGCTAAATAGCACAATCTTTTGCTTCCCATGTCGTAATCTCCATTAGGTGTAAGTTTAAAACCTATTCCTGAAGGACCTCGCATAAAGTTAAAATCCTTAAATTTTCTTTTGCGACCGAACTTATCAATAGTGTTTACTTCTGACATTGTTATGTGAGACTGATTTGAAACCATTAGATTTCACCCTAATATATGGTTCTATTTCATTAATAAACGGACTCTGCAGAAAAATATGGATTGCAAAACGTATTTTAGGTGATGTTTAATAAATACACATACAGATTCATTTTACTATTGTTTTATTGAAAAAAAATTAAAATATAACAAAAGATTGAGTTTACTTTTTATTATTAAAAAAAAAAATAAAAAAAATAACAAACAAAAAAATTAAAAATTAAGAAATAAAATACATGTTAATTTCTTCTGTACAGGTAAGCTTCTTCTATGACCCAATTTCTTCTCTGGATGGCACGTTCATTAATGTCCTTGTTTTTAAAATAACCTTGACAGGACCAAAAAAAAAATCCTTGAAAATTACAACCTCGAAAACGACCCTGACATTGACGGGTACTTTGACCTTGGCCTTGGCCTCGCATCTAACAAGTTTAGTACTATATTTATATGCTTCTTTAAAATAACCTTGACAGGGACAAAAAAAAAATCCATGAAAATTACAGCCCTGAAAACGACCCTGGTATTGCCGGTTACGTCGGCCTTGGCCTTGGCCTTGCATCTGACAAGTTTAAATATTATACTTAATGCATCGAACAAAAGGAATAAAGGCGGTGTAGTGGGGGAAATGGGCATAAAAGCAGACTTGCTGGCTCGAGCTCTTCACAGTTCGTCAGAACAGCAAACAGTACAGTGCTAAGAAAAAGTTAATTGTGTGAGTTGGAATATCGAAAATGTCTAGTGTACGGTCTCTTTTAGATGCTCTTGACGTGAGCTGCGGTTCACAGCAAGGCATGCTCGATAACATGAGTGGTTTAGAGGTGCTAAGTCCGGGGGTGTTCGAGAACTGGAATGGCGTGGAGCATGAAGATGCCGAAGACCGAGCCCTCAACGATGGTCGCGACGAGGAGTTGGTTCAGTCGGCAGCGCAATTCCTGGAATGCTGGACGGAGGAGAAAGAGCCAAAAATTAATGTGATTAGTGATGTGGTTGTGCGAAAAGCATCGCGGCCTAGGGAATCTTCTCCGAAAGCGTCGAAACTGCAAAAGCTCTTGACTATGCGGAAGTCGGAAATCGCCGATAAAAAAACATTTTATTCGGCGATTAAAGGTGTGGGACAAGGGAAGAAGAAAAAGTTTAACTTTAAGCGTCCCTCCACCCCTGTTCCATTACCCGACTTCCTAAAAACAGCACCGCAAGAGCCACTGTCAGTAGAAGTGGAAGTCATAGAAGGCCCCGATGGACCAACACCACCAACGCCACCAACACCGGCCAGCGTCGAGAATGTAATAGTGTCGGAGGTGAAGTCTTCCCCAGCGCCAGCACCACTGTCGCCGATATTGGGGTGCCGGAAACCCATGAAGAAGCGGTTTAAGCGGTGTTTTGAAGGCGATGAAGTTTCCGCTGCTTCGTCGTCGTCGTCGTCGTCATCGTCTTCACCAAATAAAACCGCGTCTTCTTCCGAGCCATCACAACCGGAGTGGGTCGAAGACTTCACCAACTCTCAGAAGACCAAATTGACTGACATTTATGCCATGAAAAAACGGTTAGTGAATGAAGTGAACGAGTGTGCCAGTGACATTATAGAACTTGAAAAACAATTAGAGATAAAAAAGGTGAAATCTGCGCGGTTAAAAAGACAATTAGAGGACTTTAATAAATTATGTAGTAGGTGTTAGGTAGTTGTAGATATTAGCTTTTAATTTATAGTATTAAGTTTGTAATATATATATATATATATATATATATATATATATATATATATATATATATATATATATATATATATATATATATATATATATATATATATATTGTAGTTAATAAAAAAGTGTTTGATCAAATTTTTTATATTTTATAATGAGAATAAAAATGACTTGAAAATTTATTTTTGTGTGTTATTTCATATAGGCCCTGTCCCACATAATATTAGGTAATAAAAAAAAAAAAAAAAAAAAAAAAAAAGTGAATAATCCACTAAAACTACGCAATAGCAATAGTTGTAAATATTTTCTGATAATATTTACAAGTATGCTAAAACATGGTTCGGTTTATGAAGTTAAGGTTCTGTCGCCAGAACTTCTAATACTTTGTATCTCAATATTGTATGTTTTTATGAAAAAAACATAAAATATTGGTTACAAAGTATTATAACCAACTAAAACTACGATCAAATTATTTTGTGGTCCTGAAAAGGACCGTTTGGTTTTAAAACATGCGACTCTTTTATTGAGTTGTGGAGTCGCACGGCCCGTCATCATCATCAGCGGGGGTGGCGGTGCTGTCCTCTGTGTATTCGATGATGAACCGCCAAAGTTCATCCCATCTAGGATCGTTCGGCTCCCACTCCAAACAATTCTCTGTGGTAGAATCTACCACAGGGCATTGGATGGGTTGTTGTTGTTGTTGTTGTTGTTGTTGTTGTTGAGTCCCTGACATGTTGAACTAAAATGATTGTAATAAGTATTGATGGTCGTATATATAGAGACAAATTAATGGTGGGGGGTGAAAACAAATGTCATATTACGTATTGAGACCAAAAGTTGTTTGTGGTCTCAAATACGAACGAACGATTTAGCTGGGTTCCACCAGCACTTAAAGTTTTAATACTTTGTATCTAATATTGTATATTCTATACATACAATATTAGTAACAAAGTACTAATATGTACTAAAACTACGATCAAAGTATTTTGTGGTCCTGAAAAGGACCGTTGTTGTGTGCCCTTAAAAAGGGCCAGGGAGAGTGTGGGGCTTATGGTGCCCCATCCTCGCTGGTCGACCACCAGCTTGACGAATCGCAGGGGCCTTGTGGGTCGTCGGGTGTTGGTGATGCTGGAATTTCCAGCACCGCATCTTCCGTCGAGTCCGGCTCTGGCTGCGGCGACGGAGTTTCGAGTCTTTGTAAGACCCAATCACCCGCGTCGTCTAATTCCACTAGACCCGGATCATGGTCATATACTAGCGGAATCGGCTCATCCAAGTCGTCCCAACGTAGGACGTCAATTTCAAAATCCACCTCGTCGTCGTCGTCGAAGACTTGCAGGTCTCCAACGTTGTCGGCTACGGTGTCATCACTAAAGATGGATGAGCCTCGGCTGGCGGGTCTTTCTTCCTCCATGTTTATCGTATGAGGGTTGATGAATATATGACTGTGTAACTGACCCAGTCTCATATATATAGAACTACCCCCACCCCACCAACGGATTCTAAATGTTATGTATTGGTGAGAGCTTATAGAATTATTGATTTTTTTCAAAAACTTTAAATAAGGAATTAGATTTGTTTAGACAATAAGACTTATTCTTAATATTTTGTGAAGAATACATTACAAAAAAAAAATAATAGAAACCTTGTTTGAACTGTTAACATTTTCATAGGTTCTCAAGCATATAACTTGGCACTTAAGCTACGAGACAAATCGTCGTTAAACGAATATCTCGCCCCATAAGTGACGATTACTAAACTACGATCAAAATATAATGTGGTCCTGAAAAGGACCGTTTTTGTGGCCCTAAAAGGGCCTGGGGGGAGGGTGGGGTGCCTACCGTGGAGTAATACCCAACGATATTAACACCGACCTAGGTGCAGCCCTTGGTCTTCTCATTGGCGGCACCGTCGTCGTCGCTGGTGGTGTCGGCGTTGCAGGCGGTGCCGAAGGTGCCGCTCCTGGTGCGGTACCCCCGCACTCCTCACACTTGCATATCTTGCCGGGCACGAATGGCCTGACAATGCCAATGATCCTTTTTGGTATATCTTCCATCTTGCCGATCGAATGTGTAATGATGAAATAATTCTAATACCGGCCTCTATATACATTCAAAAAGTTGGAGGGGGTAAGGTGGAGTGCATATATGCATTATATAAGTTTGAGAATAATATGATTTTATAACTCACCGTATCTCTGGTATGGACACAAACTACCCCCCTCCACTTTTCTAGCATATAGTACTAGACTTTCTCTACATTTTTTTCAAATAAATTTTTTTGATATTTCTAACCATTACTTTGCTACATATTTACAAAAAATGCAAATTATGCGGTGGTGGACTTAGAAAAAAAAAAAAAAAAAAAAAAAAAAAAAACCTCCCCCTACAACTTCCACATACTCCCGTTCGGCGGCCCTAGCCTCATAACTCGAGAATTTCAATTTTTTCGTCTAAATTTTTTGTCATTTTTAAGATTTTCCAAATTTTTTTTTCACCATTGTATTCTACTCAAAATTCTAGGTAATTAAAGTGCTTTTATTTTTTCTCTATCTTGAACGGTTCCCGAGCTACAACGCTTTAAAGAATTCAAATTACTAACTTTCTATAACCCTTTTTTTCAAATTTCATTTTTTCGAATTTTCAAAAATACTACAATATGTAGAAAAAAGTTCTCTCTTTAATTTCCCAATACCGTTTTTCTCTAAATCTTCAACTTTAGCGCGTATTCAGCATTTTCAAAAAAAAAAAAAATTATAATTTTTTTTACACCATCGCATTCTCCTCAAAATTTTGGGCTATCAAAGTGCTTTTATTTTTTTTCTATCTTGAACGGTTCCCGAGCTACAGCGCTTTAAAAAATCCAAATTACTAACTTACTATAACCCTTTTCTTAAAATTTCATCTTTCCGAATTTTGAAAAGTACTACCATATGTAGAAAAAAATTCTCTTTCTAATTTCCTAATATCATTTTGCTCCAAAACTTCAACTTTGGCGCGCATTCACCATTTTTCAATTTTTTTTTGAAAAAAATTTTTTTTACGTTTTTACTATCGAGAAAAATGCTTGCTTATAGTACTCGATTTCCTCTATAATTTTTTCTTATAACTTTTTTCCCTATTCCTAACCGTCACTTTCCTACAAATTTTCTAAATCGTTGTTTTCATATTTTGCCTTAAAAATTTTTTCTTGTGTTATTTAAGCTCTTTTTTCCACTTAATAAACCACCATTTTCTAAATTCCCGTACTCTTTTCTTAAAGAGCGGGCTTTTCCGCCAGCTTTTTTTTTTTGGTTGGGTTTCAAATAAATATAAAACTACTACTTCACTCATTACAAATTTATTGATTCAAGAACATTATTTTGTGTTACATATAATAGATACATTAAAATATAGATTTATTGGTCACCGAACCGTTTAATACATTATAACTAAAAAATGAGTCGTGAATAACTAATGCGTACACTTTAGTGTCTTTGGGGAATTTATTCTTTCTCGTTTGGAACTCCAATTTTACATCCACTGTCGATGAGTTAATCGCCTCTGGTTGATGACTGCAATTGATAATAAAAACGGGGTTTTTCATATATTCCGCGAACGTTATCATCGGATCGTTTATCTCGCGCCCGTAGTAGCTGCTTTGGAAGTTTTCGTAATTGTAATAGGCTGCTGCGTACAGTTTCTTGGCGAAATCTAAATTCCATCTTTCGTATGGATAAACGGTTGAATTCAGATACAGTCTAATGTCGCATACGTCGGCGTGGGTAAACTGGGTTGCGTTTTTTTCTTTCTTGTCGCAATTATTGCTGTCTTGAAACCCGACGATTATATAGCGCGGTCTTTCCAGACTTGTACTCGTTCTCAAGGCCCACACGTCGGAAGATGTTTGCCTTAAAGCTGGTAATTCGTACAGATCCCATTTACGATATGCCATTTGAATACTGGCATTGTTTCCTCCTTTATTAATGCGAGACAGTATTTTCAATTTTTGCTTGTCGTCTGGAATGATGTGACGAATTTTCCATTCGATTTTGTCGATACTAATTTCTGCCTCTACTTCGCCGACGTAACAATTGGTAAAAGTGCGAGCTATAATCATAATAAGCTCTTGTTTTACGTTGAAAACACCTTTTGCGTAATCTTCGGCGAATCCCATAAGATATTTTAAGGGTAATTTCCCGGAGAATACGTTACTTGCCGTGTCTACGATATCTTGGTTTGCTTCGTCGAGACCCCATCCGCACGTCATGAGAGATCTTTGTTGCAAACTTCCGAATGAAACCATGGTTTTTAATGTCGTCGTAACTCCAGGTTTACGAACCACGGCGACCTGTTCACCTCCCATCTCGTAGCGAATTTCATCGAACAAAAATGCGAGGGCATTATTTGATAAAAAACATCTTTTCGTTGCGTCTATGGGTTTAAATTTTCCTTCGATATATATGTAACTTTCGGCGATATCCAGTATAATATCTTGAAAATTAATGGGGATACGGACTTCATCCGAATTGTTGAATGATGGAGATCCGTATGGTTTATACGTATGCTCTTCTAGACTAATAATGGAATTGTCCAAGATGGGCTCGGAGAAAACCTCTATTTTATCGCTGGTGGTGGAAATCATTTTCGCACTTTAAGACCGATTGATTTTAAAAATTTATAGTCTTCGGCAGATAACTGTTGAGATGTTTGTGATCTAACGTCTGGACGACGACTAACCTTGACGTTAACTCTTCTTTTACTTTTATTATGTTTCGGCGGTTCCCCCATCTTAGTCGACAGCACACACAATTGACGATTGAAGCAAAAACCCATTTCTATGAAAGTTTCTTCAGTTCCAATTTCACGATTATTTTCTCGCCTTGAAAATTGATTAGATCACCGCTATCGTCCAAGATGCGAAGAGTAATGTTGTCGATAAACTGACGTCCTGCCGGCATTAACGGCATATAAATATTATTTTGTGGTTCTTTACTGATTTTGTAACCGGGCTCCACGTCGATATCGAATTCGAACAAGGTATGACCTTCCACCGAATTCATATATGCTCCGGAAATTATATTACAATCTACGCGTATGATGCGTACTTTCATTATTTCCACCATCTCGGTTGATTCGTGCTTTTTGTCTCTTTTTAACACTGTATGATTAAATCCTAACATTTTACCGATACTCGCCTCTCCCCGGAAATCTATAGTATATTGGGATTTCAGTTCACATTTCAACGTATTATTATTAGCAACCAAGTAAAAGATTCCATCGTTCTTTTCTTCAGTTGAAATCCTCAAAGCCTCCAACATAGCTTTACCTATCTCATCTATTTCATAGGCCCCAGGTGGAATCTGCAATTGTATCGGCTCGGTGGTGTAACCCTCCTTCATGTAGGCAAACTTATTGTTGCTTTCGTCCACATTAAAAATTGAATTGTATGTGTAAAATCCCAGCAATGCCAGACCATATTTGTTTTCTCTATTTAATTCGACTGGTGGATAAAAATCGGCGCTTAAGACGCTCGAGTGTCCTGTTAGTGTGAACGTATAAGACATGACTAACCATTAAAACATCACACATCTCGGTTTTATTCTTAGCGGCAACATTTAAAAAGATTCATCGTCACACCTTTTCTCACTGCATTAGATAGTGATGTTTTTATGCTATTTTCTGCTTTTATGCGCACATCGCTGATTTTGCAATAACAACAAAATATTTTTCTAGCCGTAAGATCCTCATCAGTCATAACCTCGTTTAAATTGCTGCTGCTGCTGCTGAAATAATGTTTGCAACCGCACTGATATTTTAATATATCGATATCGCTTTTAAGATGCTCCGGCAACTTTTCCCAAACGAATGGAATTTCATTTGGGGCTAATGCAATCATTACTTCCTTGGGCATGTTTTCTAACTGTTTCACGGTCATTTTCCTTAATCCACCGGCTAGATGAAATGCTTTCAGTGATTGCAACATTTTAGTATAGTTATTGCGATCCATTTGCGGTGTTAATGGTGACGATGATGATGATGACATCTTTTACGCTGATGATTCGACAAGAAACTTTAAGCACAAATGTCCACACCAGACTGTTCCAAAATCCTGCTGACGATCGTATGTATAGTAAATAATTTTTGATGGTTCCGATCCCGTTTGTAGATATCGTACCAATTCGATCGGTGGGGGTAAATCGCCGAAGCTGTCATAATATGTTACTTTAGAATTATTTTTTCTATAAGCTACCCAATGAGTCCCTGCACCACGCGTACTATCCAAATTCACTATTGCTGCTTCGTAACGTCGAGGACCTTGTCTAGGTAATAAATCCCTCATATAAACGCCTCGAAAGTGTCCTATTCTTTTCTTTTTGGCATATTTTTCTATATCGATGTTAGATAGTGGTCTTCGAGGTAGGGATTCAATTAGTTTTTTGATCTACGATTTAAAAATAATCCCATACCTTTACGATATGGCTTTAGAAACAAACCATTTCCTTTCGATTTTAAATACAGGCCGGCACCGGTTTTATCTTCGCTGCTTTTTTTTACTGCTTTTATGGCGCGCACAATTCCCGCTGCCCCGCCGGCTAATGAACCCAAAGCCGATAACCCGGCAAAAATTGGTATTAATGGTAATATTCCACCAGTTTTAGGAATCGGTATTATTCTCGGTGTACGAACCTTCCTTTTGCCACCTGCCGCTTTTACCGATCTACGTGCTGCCGACAGAGCTATTTTAGATGCATTCATGACATTTTTTTCCAACACATTTTTACTTCCGGCTTTTAATAATTCCCTTCGAACTGCTTGTCGAATAGCTGTTCCGAAACTGGCTTTCCGAACATGTCGATTTTTATTAACACCTTTCCTTTTTGTATGACGCGTGCCTTTACTAGATGTTTTTTTTGTTGATAATGATGATGGTACACCCATACCAAAACGTTGTTTTCCTTTCATAATGTTTGTAACTAACCAAGCTGCTGTTTTTTCACCTAAACTGGAATCTTTCGATTTTACTCTATTCCAAGCACTTTGTTCGAGCTCGTAATCCGCTCGATGTCTCGCACTTATGTTGTCTTTATTATGTAAATAGGCTAAATCGTGTTTTTTGCATGCGGCATCCAAAGGATTAATGCCTGGATCACCTCTTGTCACACGTTTTATTACTTTTGTTCCGGGTCCGCAATATTGATAACCAGGAATGTGTACCTCGAATGGTAATTTATTTATTAACGAATTCACAATACCGTATCCAGTTTTGTTGGAAACGTGAGACCGTCCACTTCGTTTGACGCTCGGCATCTGAATGACAGTTTTTGTGAAAAATTGCCTATAAAATATCAAATTTTCCTAAGATGCACGTTATCGATCTTAAACAAAAACTTCCTATTGACAATCTCGATGAAAAAGTCGGACTTGGATTTGAAAAGAAGATAATGAAGAGACACGGTCCTTTACTTCCTTCCTCTATTCGCGGCCTGTTAATTGGTCCATCCAATTGTGGAAAAACTAATGTCATGATTTCGCTGCTTACACACCCCCTTGGGCTACGTTTCGAAAATGTCTATATTTACTCGAAATCTCTGTATCAACCGAAATATGAGTATTTAAGGAAAATTTTAGCGCCCATCAAAGGTTTAGGCTACTATGCCTTTAGTGATTCCAGTAATATTGTGGAACCGTCCGATGCAAAACCAAACTCTATATTTATCTTTGATGATGTTATATGTGAAAAACAAGATGTTATAAGATCGTACTTTAGCATGGGACGTCATAAAAATATCGACTCCTTTTACCTAGCGCAAACATATTCGCGAGTGCCTAAACAGCTTGTGCGAGACAACGCCAATTTTATTATTATGTTTAAACAAGATGAGTTGAATATGAAACACATATTTTCCGACCACGTTTCACCGGATCTAACTTTTACTCAATTTCAAGAAATGTGCTCAAAATGTTGGGATAATAAGTATGGATTTTTAGTAATTGATAAAGACAGTGATGTGAAATCGGGAAGATACCGTAAAGGATTTGATAGCTATATATTACTGTAATAATAAGAGAAAACGCTCATTTGATTGTTGAAACGTCCTTTGTTAACATCATGAATAACGCGATCGACTTAAAACGTAAACTAGTGGAAGCTACCAATGCCGTCAGAAAAAAATTTAAACAAATTAAAGCGGCTAAAGAGTTTAATGTTGTGGAATTGGAAAAGTTTTACGAACCCATTTCTAAGCCGTTGACAACTATATCTGATGTGGTTAAGCAACGTCAGCAGCAGCAGCAACAACAACATCAACAACAACAACAACAACAACAGCAACAACATTATCCAGCTACAAAGCCACATAGTCTCAGTACATCAGTGCAGTCGACTCAAATATCAGGTTTTCCCCAACCTACACATTCCTTTCAAACCTCCACACCTATTCAGCAGCAGCAGCAGCAGCAGCAGCATCGCATTTCAAAAGAAGATATTAGCCAATCGGTGTTTGATACACCCTCGACATCAACTAATACATCTCTCGCATCCGCTGACACCACAACTTCCGATACTTTAAACGCACACCTGAAAGGATTACGTTTGAAACCATCTCTATACGATACTGTATATGGTGTACGTTTTGGTTCAAAAACAGATCATAACAAAAATTTTATTGGTAATTTAGAGGTGCGTTTTCGAAATGGAAATATTGTCTTATACAAAAAAGGGAAAAATATTGCAGAATATGGTGGATCACCGGCACTTTATGATTTGTTATTTCTTAAAACACCCCCAAGTGTAGGCAAGGAACAACAACAATTAAGTGATAATGTACTTTCAACGTACAAGGAAATTTTGGAATCAACGAATGCTGTCTACAACAATTTTAAAAAAAGTGATGGTTTACGGGAGACCAGATGGAACAAATATTTACGAATTATTAAACCTCTGATAATGGGCACAAAATTAGGTGGTACTATTACAAGAAAAAATCTCTCGGAAAAACTACAGTTACCCACAAAAAAGAAATTATCTTCGAAAAAATTTCAATATGTCTACTGGAACAAAGCTAAAGAGTTGGTGGATCGTTTACGCTTGTTGTGGAGTTCCAAAATGGCCGGTCACACTGGACACGAAAATGAAATTATGTCAATCATAGAGGAATTACGAGAAGAAGATATAATATATTAAGCTCAATATTTAATGATATTATTCAGTTCTTCCTTCGATCTGAAACCTTTAGTATTATTAATAATATGGAGCCCAGTCTAGAAAAAATCAAGATTGTTAATGAACTACATAGAACGGCTAGAAAAAATTTTGTAAGACGGCGCACGATAATAAAAGGATACAGAGATTTGTGGCAAATTGATTTGGCTGAAATGCAACAGTATGCTGATGAAAACGATGGTTATCGTTATATTTTGGTCTGTATAAATTGTTACTCGAAATTTGTCTATACCAAAGCCATAAAAAACAAGACTGGTATAGAAGTTACTAATGCGATGAAAAGCATCATTGAAGAGGCATCATATACACCAACAAATCTGCAAAGTGATCAAGGAAAGGAGTTCTATAATACAAACTTTCAAGCCCTGATGAAAAAATATAATATAAATCATTATTCCACTTACAGCACAAAGAAAGCTGCAATTGTTGAGCGAGTCATAAGGACTTTAAAAAATAATTTATATAAACAATTCTCGACAAGAGGATCTTACAAATGGATACATATATTATCGGCAGTAACAAAAACCTATAACCATTCGAAACATCGCACCATTGGAATGAAGCCTGCAGACGTGCAAGAAAAAACACATATTAAAGCATATGATTATTTAAAAATTGTACCTAAAAAATTTAAGTTTTCCATGGGTGACATTGTGCGTATTAGCAAGTACAAAAGCTTATTCGAGAAAGGATATACGCCCTCTTGGTCAACCGAATTGTTTAAAGTTGTAAAAGTTAACGTTACAAATCCACCTACTTACTTGTTGGAATCGTTAGAAGGTCAGCCTATAAGAGGGTGTTTTTACGAATCAGAACTACGAAAAACAAGCAGTCCTGACCTTTATCTAGTAGAAAAGGTCCTTAGACAACGCAAGAAAAATCACATCGAACAATTATTTGTCAAATGGCTAGGATTTCCCAACCACTTCAACTCTTGGATAGATAAAGCTAATATTGTTTAAATAACATATTGTATGACTATATTTTTTATTTAAAATGTAAAATAAATAAACAATATATTGTAAAATAAAGTTTTTTATTTCAATCTTCATTATTAAAAACAATGACAATAAAACATCATACACATAAATAACATTTCAATATTCTTGGAGGGAAGGTCCAATTCACCGACGACTACGACGTTATCTTCAAGGCTATGCCACTCGGAGTGCGTTCTCCTATTCTTTAACCTGCTTTTTTTAGATTTTTTTTGAAGTCGAGTCGTACGACAGTGCGCTTAATGAGTCATTTAAAGGCTGATGATAGAGTATTTTCTGCATAACTTCAATTTTTGTTTTAAGCTCACTATTATTTTTGTATATCATGGGGAGGACATCCTTGTTAAATATGTCACATATTACAGCTGCAAAATTGTAAAACTTTCTATTAACAAAGTGTTTTGTCACAGCATCGTCATCATCTTTAGGTTCGCCTAAGTTGGTTATGATTTTTCCACCCATATCATACTGCCCATCCGCTGTAAGTTTAAAACCAATCCCTTGTGGCCCAGATAATATATGATATTTTTCATTATATTTCTGACGACCAAATTTATCAATTGTGTTGTTTCCTCGACTCATTTTCAATCTTTACTAAACTATTTTATTTTTATTTGCCCTACTTATATTAAATATTTCAGCTGAGAAAAAGAAACACTGACTATGATCTACTGGGTTGGTATGTTTATAAAAGAAATAAAATAAAACTGTGATTGTAATAGATATTTATTTACAGTTATTTAATTGCACAAATACAAAAATTATAAAAAATTAATTTTCCATGTCTTCGTTTTCGTTGCTCAAAATTCTATCCCATCCGACACTATTTCGATCGTCAACGTCTTGGGCTGTTGCTGTTGCAGAAACCAATTCATATTTTGCAGCAAGCTCACCTGGTAAATGTGGAATATTGACGAGGTATTCTTTTAATTCTTCTTCAACCATTTCAGCACAAAATGTATCCATGTCTATGGAACCATATAAAAATTTGTCGCACAAGTGTGCCCCAGCCATAAAATTGATTGTATCCCTGATCTCGTTCTTATATTGATCTTTGGTTACATCAATATGCGACCAATCATTTACGCTATCTAACATATCGTGAGCCCTATTTCTTAATTCTCTCCCCAACCAAAATATGTATCTATCTACACATTCGTTGGCGGTCGTCGTCGTCGTCGTCGCATCAGCAGACATCTTTAACAGAAATAATGAACACGCGTAAGTATTCTGACATGTGCAACTATATTTTAAATTTAATTACATCCTTTTTTTCAAACAATTTACATACAATTTACTCCAATGAGCCAAAACGTAATAATGTTCGAGTATTGTTTCCAAAAACTCTAGTGCCCTGTCCCAAATAAGTTAGAGTGTATTTATCTTTAGTTTTACTCATAATATCTACAATATCGTCAGGTAGTGTTTCGGCCACACGTTTTGGTAAAAAAGTCTCAAATGTGCTATTATCACCGTCATCGTGTAAAGCCACTAAAAGAGTTTTACCAAATCGTGTAGTCATTGAAACCATCTTTACAATTTTATACACTTTGCCTACAATCATTTCGGTAACCTTTTTTTTCTCTAAAACCTCGAAATCTTTGCTAAACATTTCATTAATTTCATCTAGAGTTTCTTTTGCAATACTCATTATTGAAAAAATGGTATATAAATCCAAAAATTACCGTGAATATAAAAGCACTTTCAGAACACTACACGAACACAATATTTGATGTTTATGCCACTGATATCTGCGACTGTTTGAAGTCACTTCTTCTCCCACGAACCTTTATAGCGAGGTTTCAAGGTCGAATTGTAACAATGGTGGGGGTAGCTTAACGATCGAAATAGTGGGAGGAGTATGCAAGGTCAAATGACGTCACACATTTAAATTGGTATAAGGATAACTTCAAGGACAAAATATAATGAAACAAATAACTACATTTTATGTACTTTATTCATTGATTTTTTTCTGCCATTCTTCTATGCGTTTAACATTATCACCTAAACCTAATTTCCTTAATTTGTTCAATAATAAGTGTTTGTTTTTATTTCTAAGAAAATTCTTACAAACTATACTAGCTAAAAGACACACTTCGGCATGGTCCATATACTTAAAAAATACACTAAAGTCCTGAGCCTCCGAATCTTGCATTTCATATGCGTAAAATTCCGAACCGGCTGCAGAAATTAGAAATTCCTCGTACATTTCTCGCACTAAACTTTCCATATTAACTACTACTACGTTAAACTTAAGTCCTACACTCTAATTTCATCTAACACAACCGGATCTGCAATGAACCTAATCAGTTTTTCCAAACAGTCACTAAACCCCAACTTTTTTATCTCACGAACAAAGTCTTGTAAATTTATTGTTTTGCTGCAATATTTACGACATGCATTCGCAGCCTTTTCATATTCATAAGCCAAATCACAATAGCGCGACGCCCATTCTGCTCGACTTTTCATTGCATCATTGAAATAATTATTAGCCGTTTCAGTGAACTCATCGCCCAATTTTTTTACTGTCTCTTGCAAAGCACTATTCATATTATTCACTCATTTTTACATTCACGACACTTTTTTATTGCTGGTGGTGGCCCATCTATATGATGACGATATATTTGTTCATAGTGAATGTAACAGGGTAAGCTTAACTGTAGTTCCTTGTTACACCGATATGACGCTGGCAGCTTATCCCAAATTTGCCGTAAACTCAGCGTATCAACGCAAGTTTTTAAATATTCGAGAGGAAAAAATGCTAGATCCTTCTCTTCAAAATCACACAAACTTTTTAAATTACTCTGATATAAACAAATTACTCTGCCGACTTGCTCTATAATTTTTTCTTTAGATAGTTCCGTATCTGACATTTCACACTGAATGAATGCAAGTAGACTCACACAATTTATAGAACAATTTGCAAGGTCAAAATCATTTCAAGATCATCCCACACTATTACAATGCACAAATAACTACTTCAAGGTCACACACCCAAGATGACCTTCAACAAAGTCAAGGTCGTCTCGACCAAGGTCAAGGTCAAGGTCACACACACAACCTTGAACACAAGGCCAAGGCCAAAGCACACGTGCACTTTCAAGGTCAATGACAAGGACATGTGGGCGGGGCCAAAGAGGGGTGAAGCAAGGTCAAGGTCAAGGTCGAGGAGTGGGGGGATTGAGAGAATCGGGTTATGTTCACTACTATAGACAAACCCAAAAACGTTGGTCAGGCAGGTCTCATCCTATCTTTATTCTACCTCTCGTAGTTTTTTCAAAAAAATTAATATTTTTAAACTTGAAGGTATAAGGTTGACATTAGGATATGTTTTAGTTTAAATACAGTTACAGAAAAAAATTACCAGACTACTCAGCCAGTCGCGAGTACCTGCTAGACAAGTCACAGGGGAGAAACATAAGTGTGAAAATAACCTTGTCGTGTGAGGTTGAAATTTTAATACAAGAATAAATGTAATATCTCAAGAGATTTTCCCCAAGCCAAAGCATTTTGGCAGTGCTAGACCATGAAAAAAAAGCATTGCAGGAGTGCGAAGGAGATAGCGCTATATAGATCCTGCAGTGCGAGTGAGACAGTTTATCGAAAGTGGCATTAATTATGAATAATTTGGCAATAAAAATGTATTAAAATAAAAAACTTCTTTAGAAAAACGACCTGGAAAAGGAAAATATTTAAGTTATTATTTATTTCTTGCTTTTTATCCTGTTTTTCGTTGTCATCTTCGTCGAGTTTGTCGCCGTCTTCATCATGATTTGAAAAATAAAATATATTTTATTTCTATTTTTTTAGCAAAATATATATAAAATATAATTTAATTTAAAGACACTTAATAAAATAACTGTTCTTTCTAATTAAATATAAAAATAATGAGAATTACCTAAAATTCTCTCTTCAGTATCTGCGGGCTGATTTTATACTGTAAGTTGATAACGAAGGCCTCGTATCACCATCAAATCAATTGAAAGTGTAGGTAATTCTCCTTTCACTCAGAGAAAAGGAAAAATATATACAAACAGTTTTTTTTCTCCGTCTGAAAGGAGAATTACATGTATAACGGCAATACGGCAGATAAATTTCTTAATTTCTTATTGAAATTTTGATTTTTTTTTAATTTCTCACTACTCCAGTGATTCATAGATGTCGTACGACTGGCAATTTTTTCAGTCTCGACATCTAACTGGGTAGGTGGCAGGTTGAAATTTCCTACCAACATGCCTTGACATTTATATTTCATATATCACCTATTTCCTGCGAATGTTGCTCTCGGTCCGATACAGCTCCACTGACGAGATCATAAGGTGGTCGAAACGGTATGGAGAGAGGACCAGAGCGGTATTTGCTGGAAATAAACTGTTTTTATATATTTTTCCTTTTCTCTGTCTGAAGGGAGGATTACATATATATAACATGTACGTATATTTTGGTTGCCGGGATTTCCTATTTATGTATTAATATATATTTCTTGAATTTAAAGATAATCACTGGGATACTTATTAGATTTATTATTTTTGTTTTGAGTGGAAAATGATTAACGAATTGGCTTAACTGTTGTTGTCCAGTGTCATTCTTTCTGAGCTGTCATTTCTTTCACACGTGGCAATTGGACGCGCCCAACGAAAGTCGATTAGTGCGCAAGCTGAGCCATGATTATAACTAGAGGCCATTTTGCCATGATTTTTCACTTTTTCCTGGTTTGATTCTGCCAAAGTTGTTGCAAACTTCCATCTCAATTTTTAGTTGCCAAATTTTTGGGATTCTGAGATGAAAAGTCGAAAATTATCCTGGTAATTGTTGTATTTTGTAGTACCGTGTCTTTTGCCAGGTTGGCAGTTATGTTTTTTTTTTTACCAATGTAGGCTGGAGATAGGGATTTTGGGCAGTTTGCACGCGTCAACGAAGGAATCAATCTAGACCTCAAAACATCGGCGTAAAATGCAAAAATTATATGGTTACCGAGAGAGTAATCATAGAATAGGATTGTGCCCAATCTCTCAAGAGTTCTATTAAGAACCAGAATAGCCACCCTGGAGTCATGCCGGGTCGATCCTATGGGGCGGAAAGCTACATTTGATTCATTAAAGAACTTTATTAGAACAAGTCTATACGAGTTTTATTTTAAAACATAAGCTCCTTGCATTGGGTAGTTCGTTTAGTTTTTTTTTTAATATTCAACTAACCTGAACTATCAATTGCATTGCCGTGCCTCTTCATCCGCTACCAGAATCCCCTAAGTTTCTCGACTAGCAAGAAAGAGGTAACCATAACAGAATTTTTATCACGTGAGTTCGAATAAAACTTGACTATTTATGTCTTTAATAATTCACGGTGAAAACCAAAATTTCATGTGTGCTTTTGGTTATCTTTAGAATACCGACAACTCAAGTTTAATTTAAACTGAATAAAAAATAAAAAGTTTAAAAATCACGGATCTTGGGTTTAGACAGTGTAAAATTGGAATTATTATCCGACGTTTCGCCTACAATTGCACGAGACATCTTCAGGGATTTTTACTCTACGAGATTAGAACATTGAATGACTATCGAGGAGAAACAGCTCGGTATTTATACCCATTTGGTGCTCAGCGAACCGTTACAATCGATTCCCACGTGTGATGTGAACTGTAACCTACATCTCTATTAATATTATTTGGATATTTACATATTTCGATTGATTTTCTAATTTTACGTTTAAAGAAACCAGGTACTGATGCTAGCACATTAGTTTCTTTTACATTAAAAGTGTGACCTGAGCAATGCTGGTGTTCAGCTACTGCAGATAGTACAATTTGTTTCTTTTTATACATCTTTCATGTTCCCTAAGCCTAGTGAATATAGACCGTCCTCTTTCACCTACATACACTTTACCACAAGCGCATGGTATCATATAAACGCCTTCTGTTTGAAATGGAATTGCCTCCATTGGAGACTTCAAACATTGTCCAACTTTCTTACATGTCTTGAAAATTGTCCGTATCTTTGATTTTCGGAGCAATCTGGCAATCTTGTCGGTGGTTTCGTGTATGTAAGGTAAGACAACACTGTTCATAGGAGATTCATTTATGACATTTTGTTGAAGAGTTGGGTTTTTATGTTTATTAATAGAACGTCTTATATCTTCATCGCAATATCCGTTGCCTCCCAGAGCATTAGTCAGTTTTTCTGTTTCTGATTTCTGTGACTGTTTATCACATATTGAAGATATTGAAAATATCCCTGAAAATGTTTCGTGCAATCGTAGGCGAAACGTAGGATATAATTCAAATTTAACACGATCTAAACCCAAGAACCATGATTTTCAAGTTGACCAAAGCCGTGAATGCTTTTCCGTTCTTTAATAAAAAGCTTACTTTTTTTTAGGTATTCCATAATTATGATACTTTTTCAGAAGACACAAGAAAAAGGTTATACGGAAAATCTGATGTCCTACGAAAAAATGGGATTAATACACATACCCAAAATATTCTTGAAAATAGCGGGGATGTGGCCAATAGTTGACCTATGAATCACGACAAATATTGTACACAATTTATAGATATGTTATTGACATATATTTTTTAATGTTTATCTTATTGCAAATGATCGAATGTATTCACCTAGTGCTAAGGCATAAACCATTTGAACGCTTAAGCACAGCTATTGGCATATTAGTTACCATAATTGTAGTGGGGTTAAAGAAAAAAATTTTAGAATATAATAATGTTCCCCAAAGAAGCGTAGCATTTATTGAGTTCGAGAGAGATGTTTGGAAATCAGGCGACAACGAAATCAAGAATTTTTACAAATTTATTCTGCAATGCGGCCGATGTTTGAATCTTTCTCTTATAATTGTATCTGTCTCTGCATCTTTTTTCTTTTACTGTACTGCAATCATTGGAAGAACGGGAATATTAAGTGTTGGAATTGAGCAGTGGAATTTTGACGAGAAGGCTTTTTTACATGAAATATATTATCCGTTTGATAAAAGAAAATATTGTTATGTGATTTTTGTATTTAATCTATTTTCCACATTATCAAGCATTGTTTTCTATACTGCCTCTCAAACTATTCTATACGCTCACTTAATGTTTGCGATACTTCGTTTGAAATGTCTGCAAATTCGTTTGAAAAAATTGCATGAATTAGCCGAAGAAGTTGATGGTAACTCAGTTATGGTTGCTAAAGTGTTGGTTCAGGAGCACCAAGATTTAATCAGGTTAATTTTCTTTATTTAAAGATATAGTTGTTCTAGTAAAAGAATACCCGTGCGTCCTTAATAATAGATATTCGTGCAAACTTAATCAAAATTAATTAATCAATATAACGTTTCACCTCTATTGCAGCGACAAACGGAACTCGATATTTGCAGATTGGCTATTATTTTTTTTGGTGGGCTCATATCAGACGCAGATCCAAGGGGTGGGGTGGGGGGCAATCGCCCCCTCCCCCCAAGAGCTTTGAGTTCAGGAAAATAGACCTGATTTTGCCTCTTATACTACAGTTTATTCAAGAATTAGAGAGAGTAATAAATCATGGTGTCTTTGGCAAAATCTGTTAGACACATATATTTTTTATAGGAATGGGTTAGAAATTTTATAAGCAAAAATATCGGTCTATTATAACGGACTATTTGGGTTAAGTAACAATAGATATTTGGAAGTGTGAAGTATTAAAAAGAATTTTAATCCTTGTCATAGGCGTCAGAAGGACGTTTATTTTATCACTAAATATTTATGGCATAAAATATTATTTCGGTAATAAACTTAAAATAAAAACTTTTTATAATAATATTTTATTTCTTATGATTCCTTAATAATTCACACACATTATAAAATGTAGATAATTTTGATATATTTAACACAAATCACAACTGTATTTTTCTTATTTTTAATTTTGTTATAGAAACCGTTTTAGGCACATTCAGACTAAAACGTAGCCTTATTGTCTCAAAAAATTCTAAGTTATAATTTAAATACTTACAAAATACCCCTTGTCAAAAATACAAAAAGGTAAGCATATATAAAAAAAAATTCGTCCACATAATATTAAAATATTTTTGGGATCATCGGTCATTTTATGATTAATTAAAAACATTTTTGGACATTTGACGTTTCATTTTATTTATTTCTTAAACCATCTGCAGAATTACAATTAAACACTAAAAAGGGATTCAAATGTAATTAGTTTTTATATGTTACAGTTAAAATTAGACCTACTTATTTTTATTTCTATTGTACTGATATCTTAATTTAATTTACTTTATCATATGAAAATACGATAGCCCCAAAAAAATAAGATAAACATGTTAATTCTACACGCTTAAGAAAAAGACACAAATACAATAATAAAATAATAAAAAACTTACGGCTAATTAGAATTAAATATAAATAAAATTAAAGAGTGGGACACACTAAAATAAAAATATATAAAAAAATAAAAAACATATAAACAACATTAAACAATAAAATACAACAAAAACAAAAATTTAAATAATAAATTGTGTTTACACTAGTAAACATTACGTATCTAATTCCTAATCAAAGTCAGTGAAACTATCTTCGCCCAAATTAATTATAATTGGTTCCTCTTTCTCACCGATCATGAGATCGAATTCTCACATGTTGTTTCATTCTTTTATTATATGGATTTTTTCCAATTTTCCGCAGTAACTTTATTCAAAAAAATCTTTCAAAAGTTTAGTTAAATTACTAATTTTGTTAATTGTTTTATTTCTAGTAACTCTACCTTTTACTTGAGAGAGATATTTACTTCTCCAACGGGCAGTTTTCGAACGATCTATAGGAACCGATTTTCTATCTGGTTTTTCCCAGCAAAAATTAAGTTCTCTGAGCAATTTCCAGAGATCAGTTCTTTTAATTTCAGGTAAATCGCGATCTCCATTGATTTTAGTTAGAATTTTGTAGAGTGTTGGGATCTGCTTCTCATAATAAAATGTATATACAACCCCTTTAATTGCAATTTTCATCTCTTCTTCCAACGTGGTTTTTCGTCTGCCTATGATCGAATGTGGCTTGAGAGTACTAACAATTCCTGTCGTTTTTTTCTCCTTCAATCTTCGGTACATAGTAGATTTTCCAATTCCTCTCATGTTGGAACACATCTCAACATTATTATCTAGATATTGATATTTTAAGGCATCATAAACATTCATCGTAATAAGTTTTTCGTTGAAGAAAAAATGCCCTGGTTTAACGATTTTGGAATAAATATAGAGGTGAAAGCCATATCTTTTGGGTATCTCATCAATCTCAAATAATATATAAAAACAAGCGCAAATAAGATCAATCACTGAGGACACACTGTAAGGTGTACTTTGCTCACTCACAGAAATTAAATTGAGCTATCAGAAATTTTATTGTTTGCAGTAAATTTATAAAAGCTTATAACATTTAAATATAATTAAACATAATTACATTTACGACAGTCCTCAGTTACCTGCACCGGAGCAGGTAACTTGGAGGTTTTGGTAATAGTTTTATTACTTTCTCTAGTTCTTGAATAGAGTATAGGAATGTGTATGCTTGCGATCGCACCCCTCTCCCAAAAGCTTTGAGTTCAGGAAAATAGACCCGATTCTGCCTTTTATATTAGGAATGTGTATGCTGCTGGTACTCCCGTCCCCGTTGACAATTTTTTTTTTCTTGCGACAGCCCCCCCCCAACCTCTCTAAGAGCTTCAAATTCGGAAAAATAGACCCAACCCTGCCTTTTACACTAAAAATGGGAATGTTGTTGGTCTCTTCCCCCCCCCCCTTCCGCCGTCGACAACTTGTTTTCGCCTGCCATACTGTACTTTTGTGATATCACCCCCTCCCAAAGAGAGAGGATGGATCCGCTTCTGGTTCATATAGAGAAAACGACAATATAGTTTTAATAAAGTATCTGTAGGTTCATTGGGACAACATTTTAAAATTATTGGATACAGAGTCACTCAAAAAAATTGGCGTGGGCCAAATAAGGGTTTTATATGTCATATAAATAAGGCAAGCAGTTCTTGAGGTATTTAATTATTCTTGAAATTATAGATCAAAATTTAAGAGGCGTGTCTGCCCTGCCTATCAAAGCAAGATATTTTAAATGTTACTAATTTTTACAGTTAGTTGTAAAATAGAAATTATACAGGGTTGATAAAAACTTACATTTGATTTTTATTATCATTAAAGCCAAATAATTTTCTTATTTGAAATGGAACTTCCTTGTATTTGAATGAATAAATGAATAAATGAAAAAGGGATGGTGATACTAAATCATCGATGTCTAGGCCTCTATTGGGCCTTTTACATCCTACCATATCTGCAGGTCATTCGAGGCCGATCGCCTTTGCGAATCCAAGCAGCCTCGTTAGTTGAACTTGCTTAACTGTTTCCGGTAACAAAAATGGAACTCCAAAATATCTCTGTCCCAGTCCGTTGAGTGCTGGGCACTCTTTGAGGACATGGTGAAGAGTTTCATTCTCTTCCAAACACCATCTGCACACCGATTCTATGAAGATGGCCCTTGAGGTGACAATGTCCTGTCAATAATCTCACCACAATTCGCAGCTCTTTCCTTCCTAAAGAGAGAAGCTTCTTAGTACGCCGTGCGCTAGGCCCAGTTATATATATATATATATATATATATATATATATATATATATAATAAATTATTGTGTTGTCTTAATAGCACCGACAACAGGGGTCTCGTCTCGTCGACAAGACGAATCCCGAAGCTAAGGGCTGAGTCTCAACAGATCGCAGCGTGGAAACTGCTCTATCGAGTACAACACCCTGCCAAATACGTAAGTCGTCTACAGACAATGCCGAGACCCAACGTCGAAACGATTGTTTGACCCATGATCGACCGCCAAGAGATCAGGTCGGACGTGGCAAGGATCGATCTCGCCGCCGACCGGTGATCCCACGGGGCAATTAGGGCTCGTACGACGACAGGCGCGAACGCCGACCGCCTAGTAAAGTCACATTGTTTCGAGCCTTTCGACTCTCGGAACTCCAAGATATATCGTTGCCACACTTGACTAGAAAGGATACGGCCTTAGAGGCGTTCATGCATAAACCAACGGATGGTAGCTTCGCACCATAGCCCGCTCGAGCTAGTGCGTGAACCAAATGTCCGAACCTGCGATCCTTTCGTACTGAGCAGGATTACTATCGCAACGACAAGTCATCAGTAGGGTTAAACTAACCTGTCTCACGACGGTCTAATATTATATATTTTACGAAAAAAAACTATACAATTTAAAACATCTAGCTTCAATAGGCAAGGCAGGCATGTGTTTTAATTTTTAGTCTACAATTTGAGGAACGATTAAATACCTCAAGAACGGCTTGTCTTAGGTACACAACAGTCAGTCACCCTTATTTGACCCGCGCTATCAAAATGTACAATTTATAAACAGGGCATTCTATTTAAATTTTGAAATCGTTGTTGTAAACCTTTTTTTTTTGAGCCACTTTGTATATTCCAAAACAATTTTAAAACGTAATCAAAATATACCTGCACATTCTTAAATAAATATATTTTTAAAATATTTTATTGTTTTTTGTGTATAAACCGACGAAACATAGTGCGTCATACACCTCATTGTTCCAGCCAGTTAAGGCAAGACCTCTAGATGGGTGCATATTCCGTTTTTTTATCTTTGGAGGTACTTTTCACTGATGACATAATTACATATCTGAAATTTTACGAAATATGGTGCCAATGAATTTAAAAATATTGATTTTCATATAATTAGTACAATGCCACTTTCAAATGACTTTGAAAGTGAAGGTGGAGATCACCATCTTGTTGACCCTATTTTGACTTCATTCTCTGTTATTTCCATTAAAAAATTTAGGGGTACTATTTATAAAACAACCTGATCTGGAAATTAAAGGGCAAGACCAAGATCACGTTGGATCACACACTCGATAATCACAAATCATCATATTGAACATACTTGAACTTCAAACGACTTAAGTCAAATGAAAATCCATAATTCATTTATATGATTGGAAGCGTAATTGTTTCCTTCTACTTCTTCAATAAAAAGGGTATTTCCAATTAAAAACAGCACCTGCTCTTAAAATAAACATCGAGGTTACTCTCTAGGTCAAATTCAATATTATCGTTGATAATTTCCCTTGAAATTTAACAACTTTTATTAGAGTCATTTAACAGAAAAACATTTCGGTAAAATGTTAAAATGGAACACGTGAAAATTTTTTTACCGAAGTTTTTCGATTTTTATTCTCTATGACTCACTACCTTCCCATAGATCTTCTTCTCGCCTTCTCAGTCATATTTCTTTTTTTGTTTCGTCTTTCCAGCTTTTTCTTGCTTATTTTTCCTTGGGAGTTGCATGTTAGAACTCGTGATCCCTACGATAACTGATAATCTATTTTCTCCAATTTGGACTTTCCTGCCTCCCCTCTACAATATTCTATTTGAGTAGCACTGAGACTTTTTTCATCTGCTATACTTTATTACTGTACGTTACAATACTTTTCATTATGGTATTATATATTCTTTTTTCACTTGGTTTTGGCATGCCATTTATTGTTGTTATAGTTTTCCTCCTTGTATGTTCCTTTCTCTGACTGCCCTATTAAATATACAGTCATTTGTCCCAACATGGTCCCAACTTTCCTAGCATTTGTCCGTTTATTGTTATTAACTTTTGTTGTTTGCCTTCAATACACATATATTCGGGTTTTCGTATGTTTTATGTGAATCAAATGCGAGTGGATGGCTATCTCAAATATTGACCGTGCTCCACACATTCTTTATCAAAATGTATCGCATCTACAGTTAAAAAATATCTGAATTAACAGTAATTATGGTGTAATTTTTAGATTTGTCACAACTTTAAATGATTCTATAAAGTATGCGCTGCTTATGGATTTTTTCCTAAATTCGTTTAAACTTGCTTTTAATCTATACAAAGTTGTAATGGTAAGTTATTTTTAGTTATATTTAGCTCACTTAGAACTATTTTATCCTTATTAATTCAGTTTTATGAGAATTTGTTTCAGATACCATTTTTCATTTATCACATTCATCATCATCTCTCTTCATCTAGATTTGAAATTTCACTTCCTCCAGTTTTCTCCATTTTTTTCTTTTAATGTTGTTCGCTTCTATGCCAAGCTTTCATATTTATAATATTGTTGTAAATCTGAGGTTGATCCTGCAGCTTATGGGTCCTTCTTCCGCCCAGGACTCAATGTTCTCTAAGGCTTGTTCATAATCGACGAATGAAAGATAGAGTGGAAAATTGCATCCGTTTGTCTTCTAATTTTTATAGTTAGAAGGTAGTTTGTTGTACTACAACCTTGCCTAAAGCCAGCTTGCTATATTGGTTAGTGGTCTTTAATTTTTTTAATAGCCAATTAGTAATGATTTTAGTCAGAAGCTTATATTGTTATGACAAAAATGAGATAGGTCTGTAGATTCTCAGATTAAGTGAGCCTTCTTTTTTTAAATATAAATACCCTCAACGAGTTCCTCCATTTTTCTGGTATTTATTGTATAGTATTTAATTGTCTTTCCTCCATCTTTTCCGAGTTCGGATACGTTATCTTTTCGTTTTAAATATATGTTCATGGTTTCACATGGTTTGGTTTTAGAAGTCTTCGGAATATATTTCGACAGCTTCAATCACCTTTTTTATATCTTGCACTACTGCTGTTGAATGGTCTTTTAAGACCGTAATTTTTTAATGCCTCTTCCTTGCCTCAAACACTTCAAATTCTTGTTCTCTTGAATAATCTTTACCCTTTGTTCTTTTTGTTGTTTTCTGAGTTCTTCTTTAATTTTCCCATAATTTTTTTTGTCTGAAAATATAAATTTTTTTTAGGTTAACTCACTATCCGATATGGTATTTCCTTTAATTTATGCATTAATGATAATAATGGATGTGTTTTCAATAGGATGGATATGTAATGAAGTTAAAATACAGGTAAATACATAAAAACAAAATGAGTTATCACTGAAGAATTATTTGTATTAATAACTAATGTTAAAATATTTCAGAGATTTTATTTTATTGAGAAATAAATTACCACTTTCCGAAATTATTATTTCATTGTTGCTATTTTGTCTACTCTCTTTCGTTTTAAAATATCTGCGTAAAACCTTTTGGTCAAGGCTTTTTCTAGAATAGTTTCAAAAACATTTTATCTAATAGCGTAAGTGGTTAATCTTTCAAAGTTAAAATTTTTTGCTAACAATAAAAAAAGGCAATGTCGAATATCATAAATATGAATACACAATTTAAAAAAAAAATACGAAAACTTAGTGTTAACGATACAATTATAGAAGGGGATAATAACATTAGTAAGTATATTAATAAATATTTCGTTGATCTCCTTGGGAAAATATGACAATTTTCTGACAAAGCAAATTTGTCAGTAAATAAAATTAGTTCACCATGTTTTTGGATCATGTTTTTGAAGTAGATGTACTTAATACGGTTTTATGCCTTCTACTACTATTGGCAATATTACTTTCTTTTTCCTTTTTCTCTAGTCTCAAGATGGGAAGTAATTTTTACTTAAATTTAATACATTTTTAATAATTATAACGTTAGATCAGACTGTTTTTCTAGAGGTATTTAAGAGTTCTAAGGTTGCATTCCAATGCACAAAAATTGTAGTAGAGCAGATGATGGTCATTATAGACCAATTTTTATATTATCCACAATAACGAAAGCTTTAGAAAGGATAATGTTTATTCTCAGCTGCATGACTCCTTTAACCTCTATAGAAAGGTAAAATAAATAACTATAGCAAATGGAAGAACTCCATTGCCTTCAATAAGACATAGATCAGGAAGACCGATTTTAAATACCGACGATCTAAACGAAACTCTCAACAAGTACGAGGAAACATTGTCCAGGGATCAACATACAAATACCCCACGAATAATATTGAAAATTTGAGTGATTCAAAAATTCTTGAGTTTAAGGTAAAATACGTAATAAACCATCTAACAAATGTTAGAAGTCCAGATAGCGATAATTTATATGAGGAAGTTTTAAAACAAATCAATATTAAACAACTTACATAACTCATTAACGTGATATATGATTCTGAGTAAATTAAAATGTTTTGTTTAATGTCGCCAATCCAAGGAAAACAAACTCCAAAACTGTGAAGACTACAGGGTCATAAGCACATGACTCATTAACCATGTGCTTAAAATGTTTCTTCCAGTAATTTACTCAAGAATATACAAAAAGTGAGAAGATACAATATAAGTAGCAATACACAGTTTAGCCTTATCTAGGAACTTGGCACTAGAGAAGCTCTCTTCGCAATAAAATTACTAGTACAAAAATACTATAACCAAAGGCAAGATGTTTCTATCTCTTATATTGACTACCAACAAGCTTTAGACAATATAAAACATGAGCTGTCATGGGAAATATTACAGTAGACATCAAGATACTAGGATCATAAAATAACTATATTGACAACAGTTGGCTGAAATCCATATTGTTGGCGATCTATCAAAAGTGGCCTTCAGTATACTAAAAAAACTAGGCAGGTTTGTGTAATGTCACCTGTTTCGTTTAATATTTACCTCGAGAAAATATTTTGTTTAAATTTTAGGACACCCTTTATAAATGACTTATAACTATAGTTTATAACGCAAAGATATTTTAAATTAAATCAAATTTACTAAATTTGATAAGTCAAACCGAAGTTAAGAGCATATTTCAAAATAAAAGTTTTACCTTCCCCTACTACTTTACGTGACAACTGATAAAGATACCATTAAAACCTGTTTTGCTGAGAAAATTGTCAAGAATATAATGAAAACGTTTTCGACCTATCTTAATTTAGTTTTTTTTAGAGAAAATTCTATATTTTGTGGTCATTAGTATGTCCTCTAAACCATGGATGACCGACGAAATATTGAACTTTATGGCTGAACATCGGATTGTTAAAAACCAGCATGATAAA
Organism: Diaprepes abbreviatus; assembly: GCA_034092305.1. Lineage (NCBI taxonomy): Eukaryota > Metazoa > Arthropoda > Insecta > Coleoptera > Curculionidae > Diaprepes > Diaprepes abbreviatus. The sequence goes on from JASJET010000116.1 coordinate 1,764,957, forward strand.
TATAAGGAACTGAATCGCACTGTCAAAAGAAAGATAAGGGAAGCTAAGAAGAAATGGACTCAGGAACAATGTGATGAGGCTGAAAGACTTCATCAGCTGCACGACTCCTTTAATTTCCATAGAAAAATCAAGGAAATAACTGGAACAAATAGAACAAAGACATTGCCATCAATAAGAAATAGACAGGGAAGACCGATATTGGATACCGACGAATTAAAGGAAACTTGAAAGAACTATGCGGAGACTTTGTTCAGTGATCAACGAACAGATGTCCCGATGAATTACACTGAAAACATGAGTGGTCTAAAAATTCTTGAATCTGAAGTCAGGTACGCAATGAACTGTATGAAGAATGGTAAAAGTGCAGGTCACGACGATATATATGCAGAAGTTTTAAAGCAAGTCGATATTAAACAACTTACATATCTCTTTAACGTGATATGTGACTCTGAGAAAATCCCAGTGGATTGGTTAAAGTCTACGTTCATTGCTACTCCAAAGAAAACAAACCCCAAGAACTGCGAAGACTATAGACTCATAAGCTTGATGAGCCACGTTCTTAAATCGGTCCTTCGAGTAGTCCATTCAAGAATATATGAGGATATGCGTGGCGACACACAGTTTGGCTTTATCAAGAGACTTGGCACTAGAGAAGCTCTCTTCTCAATGAAATTACTTGTGCAAAAGTGCTATGACCAAAGGTAAGATGTTTTCATCTGCTTTATTGACTGATCAGAAAGCTTTTGACAACGTAAGGTACGAGCCGCTGTTGAAAAGATTACAGGAGATCGGTATCGATGATAAAGATATTAGAATAAAAACTTTATTGGCAACAGTTAGCTGAGATCCGTATTGATGGCAATCTGTCAACAGAGACCTTTAATATACTGAAGGGAGTCCGGCAGGGATGTGTACTGTCGCCAGTTCTATTTAATATTTACGTTGAGAAAATATTTCAGTTAGCATTAGAAAATAAAACGCGAAGTATCAAAGTCAATGGCATCCCAATAAACAATTATCCCTATGCAGATGATACTGCAGTCTTAGCTTACAAATTTGAAGATCACCAATCAATATTAAAAAAACTCAACGAGATCGGTGAACAGATCGGGTTGCATACTGCCAAAACAAAAATGATGGTAATTAGTAGGCATTAGTACATCACTCCTCTTAACATCAACGGGAAAAATATTGAACGTGTCGCACGGTTCACGTATCTTGCGCTACTCTGAATGAAAAGTGAGAATGTGACGAAGAAAGAAAGGGAAGAATTGGCCGTGCAAAAGCAACGTTTTTAAACTTAAGAATCTTCTCCTTCACAGAAATATGCCACTACATACCCGAATTCGTGTGGTTCAATGTTATGTATGGCCTATTCTATTATATGGTGCTAAAACTTGGTCACTTAAACTCCGCCAACTACTGCGCATCCCCTGGACTGCTCACAGAACGAATGATGAAATTCTATGAGGAGCTGGCGTAGAAAGACAACTAATGGACACTGTAAAACAACGAAAACTGTCATATCTAGGGCATTTACTAAGAGGACCTCGCTACTCCATACCAAGGCTAATACTACAGGGAAAAATTGAAGGCAAACGGGGGCCAGACGCCGCAACCATATTTAGACAGGCTAAGGAGGGCACTCTAGTTATAATGTGACTATGAGATGGACAAATGAAAGAAGAAGAAGAAGAAGAAGTATGTCCCCTACCGAATGTCTTAGAAGCTTGAAAATATTTTTCAGAAATTTTTTAGGGCTACTTTTACTCAAAAAAAAATTTTACAAAACCGTACAATTGTTAGTGTGAAATACAGCCGATTACCATTTTTAATGGGACTCTAGGACATACTTGCAGTTTAATGATAATACACGTATAGCGCTTTAATTCTTTTTATCCCAGTCTTAATTCAATCAATAGTGAAAATTTTGTTTATCTGTCAGATGATTTCCGCCGTGGGGCAAATGTCAGACTACTTTTTTCATTATTGTTTATATAAACCAGGCTACGTAGCTGTAAAGTAGGGGGTAAGAAAAAAAAATAATTCGCTACAGTAAACTGAATATTGTAGGCAATATCATAACTAATGAAGGAAAAATGATCCAAACCACCGAGGACCCATTGGGGTGAAATGAGGGTAATTTTTAGGTGCGATTTTCGGCTAAACTACGCATCTTATTGAAAAAAGTTAAATAAGATAGTTGTAGGCGATAAGAAGATCTATAACTGTTGTAGAAGCCATTTTTCCCCTAACCTCAAAATTTTCCGAGAAAAATGCAAAAAACCATTTTTTCGGTTTTTTATTTTTTTCCTCCACAAAAATGATACAATTCAGCTCAAACTTGGAAAGACTTTTGATTCCTCAAATAAGTCATATATATTTTGTGTAAAAATATTCAACCGTTGCGGTTTTATTTAACTTTAATAAAAAAAAAAGTGAAATTTTCAATCGCATTTCCTCTCATTGTCCAACACAGTTCAGACTAAGCTCGCCTTTTACATTTTTTCTTCTACTTTCAATAAATGGAAATATATATATATATATATATATATATATATATATATATATATATATATAATATAGTATAAGGGAATAAATTGTCGAAAAATTAAAAAAACCGAAAAAATGGCTTTTTTTCGATTTGCCTTTACGATTATTGTCAATAATTTGTTATTAATAATTAAAATTATTAAAATTTTATATCATCAATACTTACTACAAACAGTGAGTAAAAAAATTTGCTGTTTCACATGTACTCAACAGCCACGATCAAATCAACCTTCAAATTGGACAAATTACTACCAACATCAGGAGCAGCAAAACTACATTGTTTTAAAGCATATTATCAACTTTAAACATACCTTGGAAATGAAATTATCGGATTGGGACTGGAAAAAATCAGTGGAAGGAATCATGCAGTAAAATATCACTGAAGATCAGTTGATATCCGATAGTCTCCTTAAAATTTGTTATAGTTACGAAAAAGGTTATTCTTCTTCAAGATGTAACTGTAGGAAACATGGTCTAAAATGTGCCAATTCATGTTCAAGTTGTTACAATTTAGAAAATTGTCCAAATGAACAAGCTCAAAATATTTCAATTGACGATAGTGACTCAGAAGAAATGGAGGCCAGTAATGTTGAAGCAGTTGATGATATTTCCGAGTTTCTTGAACAACCTGTTAGTTGTGTGGAATTAGATGAAGAATCACCATTTTCTGCAAAAAGAGCGAGACTTGATAATGAAGATATTTAAAAAAACTTTTTTTATAATGTGTGACAATTGTATGCTTATTAAATGTTATATTAATTAAATTAGTATTATATTAAAATTATTAATTTTCCTATTATTTTTAAAATGAAAAATGACTTTATCACTGATAATAATTATTAGTTATTAAATTAATTAGTTTTCTTAGTGAATGTTTTATAAGAAAAAGACTGGCAATAATAAACAAGTTTATTGTGACATGCAATTATGGTCTTGTCATTCTGCATCCCTCTGTTCAATCCTAAATCTCCTCCAGTACTTCTTTCGCATCTCCAACTATTTTTACATAAACAATTTGAATTTCAAACTAAATATTATTCAATATTAAACAATTTAAATTGAGTAAATTATTATATGGTGAAATTAAATTTTTTATTTTTGCTAAAATTTTTTTAAATTTTGTTTAATAATAGACATTAACAAATTAAAAATTCTCTTGAATAAATAAACAATTTAAAAGCTATTAACGATTAAAATTAAAAGTAAATATATTAAAATTAGCAAATATACAAAAATGGGGTCATTTATATGCTGTACCTATATTGTTACGGAAGAAGGCATAGGGGTTAACAACAAACATTTTTGTTTATTTAATAATTTAAATGTAGTTGAGCGATGTAATTTATAATTATTTTGCTCATTGTGTGTAGTAAATAATGATATTATACAATAATAATAATAATAAACAATAACAAATTATTAACAAAAATCGTAAAACGTATGTCGAGTAAAGCCCTTTTTTCGGTTTTTTCGATTTTTCGGCAATTTTTTCCATTGTACTATATATATATTTTTTTTCATGTATTGAAAATAAAAGTAAAAACAAAAAAAGAGCTCAGTCCAAACCCTGCCGGACCATTATTTTTAAGAGGAAGTGTGATTAAAAATTACCCCCTTTTTTAAAAAAGTTAAATAAAACCACAACGACCAAATATTTTTACACAAAAAAAATAGTTTATTTAGAACATTAAATTGTACACCTTCTCCAAGTTTGAAGTTAATCGAATCATTTTTGTGGAGAAAAAAACAAAAAATCGAAAAAACGATTTTTCCGTTTTTCTTGGAAAATTTTGAGGTTACAACTTTTGTATTTAACATTTCTCGATAAGATGCGTAGTTTAGCCGAAAATAGCAAAAAACTGTTTTTAACTCTTAAATATCACTCCCATTTCAGCCCAGTAGGTCGACGGTGGTTCGGATTATTTTTCCTTAATTAATCATGGTATTACCTATAATACTTCGCTATCGTTTGCTGTAACGAATTGTTTTTCCAAATTTTATTTTCACTGCTGTAATAATAAACTTCAACTATATTAATTTTCAACTTTAATGAAATCCATTTTTTTTTGGTGAATTTTCTATCACTGATTTTCTGCCGTGGGACTTTCCACAACATGTGTGTCAGACTTATAATGTTAATATATATTAAAAATAGCCGACTATTCCATACTTTCACGGTCTGAAAAAGAAAACGGTAACTTTTTATACTAATTCTACAGCTGTAAAAATATTTTTATATTTAATTTATTACATTATATATTATTCTTCTATACATACAGATATTTTTAATATAGATGCCTTTGAAGGTAGACTTTACTGAAAAATGCTCCATTGTTATATTTTTAGGATTAACTCAAAGCCATAAAATATTTTAACCTTTTTTAGAGTCTGGCTGTCGCCGATGCAGCTTACGAAAGTTTGTGGTACAACCAAACTCGAAATGTTAAAAATTTGTTAAAATTGATAATGATGAGGGCGCAAATACCTTTGACAATGACACTTGGGCCTTTTCAACCCATGACCACTGAAACTATTGTCTCCGTAAGTATTCCCATAGGATTATTACACGGATATATCATCTTTTTTGGTTTCAAATACCTAGGTAAAAAATAATTAGCCATCGGGGAAGTTAATTAAAATATCTGGGAACCACCTGACTGACAAATCGCTGACAATTTACCACGAAGATAAGTGTATAAGATATTTTGCATGTAATTATCATTGTCACGAGAAATGGTTTTCCGAGATATATTGTTAAGACAAGGTGAATCTAAATTAACTTAAATACCAATTAAATGGTATCAAAAAGAAATTAGTCATATAGTAAGTGACTATTTGTTTAAAATCTCCCGTTCCTTTATTCAAAAATTCTAAAATAACAGCATTTTTTATTCTGTTACAGACTTTGCAAGCGGCTTATTCTTATGTTACATTAATGAGAGATCAATAAGCTCAATACTTACTTCGGACTCTGCAAGATGCTTACTCTTACGTTACAATGATGATAGATATGTAGGCCATTTAATTATTAAAAATTACCACATTGCTGACAATATAATCTTCACCAAGCAAAATACATGTGTTTCTTTTATTAAAAATAACTTCACAAAACTGTTCACGCTAAAATTATCTGTAGAGTAGTTTCTAAGCAGTGAAGAATGAGGCCAGAATAAAATGGACCAAGCAAAAATGGACTTCCGCCTGATTATGGATGCATCAATAACAGGTAAATGTGTGGGAGCAAAAACATACGGACACTCTCCAAACACAGAAATCTCAGTAAGTCTTGATAACCACACATGTATTCTCCAAGCGGAAATTTTCGCAACAAAATCATGTGTATGACGGCTGGAAGAATGAACTCACGCATACAAATCTATAAATATAGGTTTAGATAGTAAAACGAAACTCAAAGCACTCGAATCTACCTTCTTCTTTACTTCGTTAAGAGGTTAAATATGCTGGAAAAAGACACCAAAATAATGTACGTAACCAAATTGACTTTACTTTGATCAACAAAAGATATCGGAATAGTTCTACAGATTTTTTTTTCTTTTTTTGTGGATGTGGAAATGCTTTTTACGCACTCTGTGTGGGACTCGCGCCTCCGTTCTAGAAGACACCCTACTCACTAAAACCACACCCTGGGGACCTTAGTAGTATAAGACTTCTTGAGAGACCTTGCGGTATTACTTCAGGAAGTCTTGGTCTGTTTGTTGGTAGTCGATATACACGCTTCGTTTTCCTGTTTCATCTATCTTTGTCATTTTCGTCGGTCCTTTTTTCTGTTAAAATGAGTTTAGCCACCCTGCATACCTCTTTCCACTTGTCTTCGGACTCTAGCATCTTATGTAGAAGATTATTGGGATTTAATTTACCCGTTTTCCGCTCCAAGCTACGTTTTAGTTCATCCCATCTTATGCACTCGAAGAATGTGTAATCTGCGGTATCCACTCCATCGCAATAAAAACACTCGTGGTTTTCAATAATTTTAAAGCGTTTAAGATATGCTTGGAAGTATCCGAGTCCAGTGAGTATTTGAGTTAAAAAGAAATCAATTTCACCATGTTTCTTTTCTGTCCATATTTTAATTGTCAGTATAAGTCTCTTCATCCTCTCAGCCGTTCCATCTTCATTGTTGCATTCTTCCTGCCAGGATGTCATCATTGTTTCATATGCCGCATTTCTCACTATCGTTCCTCCCTTCTCTATTTGGGCTCTCTTTTTTGCTTGGATGTTAATTGACGGTATCTTTGCGATTACAAGTATTGCCTTCGTTGCTGTCGTTTTATATGCTGCTGTTATTTTAATGGTCATTCTTCTTTGTACTTTTAGTAGCACGTTTCTATGCATCTTTTCATTCATTGCCCTCTCCCATACAGACGCTCCGTACAACATAATGGATTCCACAACCGAACAAAGGATTCTCCTGCTTGCCTCTCGTGGTCCACCCATCTTAGGTTTAAGTCTACTGATGCCATTCATTGCCTTATTTGCCTTCTCTGCTGTTTTACGTATATGCGTACCCATGGTCATATTTCTATCCAGGTATATTCCGAGGTACTTGATATGTTCCTGGCTCTGCACTATAATACCTTCCAGCTATATCGTTATCGTCTTTGTTTTCCTCCCAGCGACCAGAATGACTGCTTCAGTTTTTTGTGGGTCCAATTTAAGTTGTTTGGTATTTATCCAACTAGTGACCTCTTGTAGGGCCTTGTTCCCTACTTCCTCCATTCTTTCTGCATCCCTCATTTCCACAAGGATTCCAAGGTCGTCTGCGTCATCGTTACTCCATCTAGGACAGGTAGGTTTAGTATTCCATCGCAGTAGACGTTCCACAGAGGGAGCCCAATGACGGATCTCTTCGGGACTCCACAAGACACCTCCATTTTCTCCCTTTCTCTTATTATGACCGATCGGTCACAATTATATTAAACAAATAGGGAGCAATTTTTCTTCTTTTAAGATTTTCAAGTATTCCATACCAAGGCGCTGTATTGAAGGCGTTTTCCACATCTACGGTTATTAAGGTGCATAACTTTCTTCGTCCTCGTGGGATCTCTCTGGTCTCCTCTACTACTTCGCACACCCTTCTGAGTGCACTCGTTGTTAATCTCCCTTCTCGAAAACCGTACTGTTCATCGGACAGGCCGCCTGTTCTCTCTATTTCTTCTTTCAATCTGCCGAGTATTAAGTGTTCCAGTAGTTTTCCGGCAACGTCTATTAGGCAGATGGATCGATGTTTCTTTACTTGTTGTCCTGGCTTTCTCTCTTTTTCTATCAAGACCAGCCGTGCTGTCTTCCATTCTTTCGGATATTCGCCTGACCTCAGGATTTGATTCACAAGTTCAAGACATTCCTGCGGATATTTCTCTGCCACCACTTTGATTACCTCTGCCGGTATGTTGTTCGGGCCTGGTGCCTTATTGTTTTTTAGCTTCATTGCTGCATTTTTTAATTCTTCGATGGAGAATGGTGGTATATCTGCTTCTCCAACTGGTATTTCCTCCCATCTTCTATTGGGTGTTTCGGAAACAAGGTTTTAGGTTTTTTTAACTGTTCGTCGTCTGGTAGATTTAAAGAGGGTGCTCTCACTTTATTCATGACTATTCTGTAGCCGTTTCCCCATACGTCTCTGTCTACTTCTTCAATAGTTTTGTTCCATGCCTTTTTCTTTGCCTGTATTATGGATTTTTTCAATGCTCTTCTCTTAACTTGGTAATTTTGGGGCAGGCTATTTTCTTATTTTCCTCTCTGCCTTTATTCGCTCTTACCATGGCTCTTCTGGCGTGTATACACTGCTTCCTGGCTTCAGCTACCTCTTCAGATCACCAGTATACCTAGTATATTATTAATTACTTTTTAAAAAATCTGATGTGTTAGGAAGATTTTACCATCATTTTTGCATTTAGAGACCAAAAATTAACCAAAGACTGCGTTTTACATTACAGTCGCAAATTGACTGTAAAGTATTGTTATTAAAACTTGAGATGATAAAATTTCTTTACTACATTATTAAATTTTCATCTGCCAAATTGTGATGGAAATTACAAAGCTTTTGTTTTCCTCAGTAGGTGCAGCCTGCTTGTATTTTTTGCGTTGTTTTTTTTTTATATCCAGTTGTCTAAATTTACAGCAGTAAAAAAACTGTCTTTCTTAAACCATAATATATTCAGAGAATTTTAGAATTCAAAACGTTGTACTAAAAGTATTATTACTAATAAGATATTGTTGTGAATACACACTTATTTTAGCACAAAATATTAAATTTCAGATTTAATATTGCCCCAAAACTCCCTAAACAAAATAATCTAAATAATACGGCACACAGTGCTAAAATTACAATTCTTCGATTGCGGGGAAACCCAGAGAATAAACGGCACGGTGGCGGTTTGATTCGGTACTTCCCGGAATTCAAAGTGCGACGTCACCACTGCTATAAAAGCGAGAAGGCAGCGACGTAATTAAGGACATTACAGGTTGCTCTCTTAGAGTCAACTTGTCCTTTTTTCTATCGAGCTAAGCTCTCGGGGACTACGTTGTTCTTTAAGTAGGTTGTCTTTGACGACATAATATTCTACAGAAAATAAAGATCGTGCACGGTCGATAAAAAGACGAGTTCAGCGGCACGTACGAGTTACTGAACCGACGCGTCTTGACTTTTAAACATTATTAACAGAACGTGACAAGGTAGAGAAAACCTGATATTGACTTTGCGACTAATAGTCAACTTCGTGTTGACTATAAAGTTATGAATACCGATCTTGACAAATCCCGAACGTGACAGTGGAGAGAAAATAATCCCGCACTTGACTTGAGGAAAAAGGTACTGAAGTTAAAAAAAATCAATTAAAAGTTAACTAAGAGTCAAGGACGAGTGTTACTTGATAACCCCTTCCTAATTGGCTCATTCCTTAGAAGTGTTCCCTTGATAAAATAGAATTTAATTAATCTAAGTTAACTCTGAGCTTCACTCATTCCCCTTCCATCCCAGTGAGCGATAAGAAAGGTGAGGCGGCTAGAGTTTCCATTCTAGTCGGGAGGTTTGGCGGGACTTCACCAACAACCCCTGCTTTGTGTTAAAACTTCGGTTTTTCACAAATAGTTGATAATGTAAAAATGAATTAATCCCGACGGAAACGAACTTCCACATTTTCGGAGGGATAAAATTAATCAAATAAACCCAATAAACAACTCCATATTCTCGGAGATGAGTAGAAAAATACCGAATAATGGCGAGATGCAGTGACGTCTCGTTAGAATCGAAAATTAATTAAAATTGCGAAAGGTAGTTGAAACCAGGCGCGGATCCAAGGGGGGGGGGCGATCCCCCCCACCCCCAAGAGCTTTGAGTTTAGGAAAATGAACCCGATTTTTTCTCTTATACTATAGTTTATTCAAGAACTAGAGAGAGTAATAAATAATTTTTTACCCTTTTTCTCTTCGCAAACTACCTGTGTTCTTTAGTCCGGTGTTTTTAGCAAAATTTGTTAGACACATATATTTTTCATAAGAATGGGTTAGAAATTTTATAATCAAAAATACCGGTCTATAATAACAGGCTAAAACGTAGGATTATTCTCTCAAAAAATTCTAAGTTATAATTTAAACACTTACAAAATTTCCATTATCAAAAATACAAAAAGTTAAACATATATAAAAAAATAAATTCGTCCATATAATAATAAAATATTTTTGGGGCTATCGGTCATTTTATTATTAATTAAAAACATTTTTAGGGTATTTGACGTTTCATTTTATTTATTTATAAAACCATCTGCAAAATTACAATTAAACACTAAAAAGAGATTCAAATGTAATTACTTTTTTTTATGTTGTAATTAAAATTAGACCTACTTATTTTTATTTCTATTGTATTGATATCTTAATTTAATTTACTTTTATATATGGAAATACGATAGCCCCAAAAAAATAAGATAAACATGTTAATTCTACACGCTTAAGAAAAAGACACAAACACAATAATAAAATAATAAAAAACTTACGGATAATTAGAATTAAATATATATAAAATTAAAAAGTGGGACACACTAAATTAAAAATATATAAAAAAATAAAAAAACATGTAAACAACATTAAACAATAAAATACTACAACAAAAACAAAAATTTAAATAATAAATTGTGTCTACACTAGTAAACATTACGCATCTAATTCCTAATCAAAGTCAGTGAAACTATCTTCGCTAAAATTAATTATAATTGGTTCCTCTATCTCGCCGATTATGAGATCGAGTTCTCACATTTTGTTTTATTCTTTTATTATATGGATTTTTCTCAATTTTCCGCAGTAACTTTATTCAAAAAAATCTTTCAAAATTTTAGTTAAATTACTAATTTTATTAATTGGGTTATTTCTAGCAACTCTACCTTTTACTTGAGAGAGATATTTACGTCTCCAATGGACAGTTTCCGGACTATTTAAAAGAATAGATTTTCTATCTAGTTTTTCCCAGCAAAAATTAAGTTCTCTGAGCAACTTCCAGAGATCAGTTCTTTTAATTTCAGGTAAATCGCGATCTTTAATGATTTTAGTTAGAATTTTGTAGATGATTGGGATCTGCTTCTCATAATAAAATGTATATACAACCCCTTTAATTGCAGTGTTTATCACTTCTTCCAACGAGGTTTTTCGTTTGCCTGTGATCGAATGTGGCTTGGGAGTACTAACAATTCCAGTCGTTTTTTCTCCTTCAGTATTCGGTACATAGTAGATTTTCCAACTCCTGTCATGTTGGAACATATCTCAACAAAGCTTTTAACATTATTATCTAGATATTGATATCTTAAGGCATCATAAACATTCATCGTAATAAGTTTTTTGTTGAAGAAAAAATGCCCTGGTTTAACGATTTTGCAATAAATATAGAGGTGAAAGCCATATCTTTTAAGTATCTCACTAATCTCAAATAATATATAAAAACAAGCGCAGACAAGATAAATCAATAAGAAAAAACTGTAAGTTGTACTTTGCTCAATGACAGAAATTAAATTAAACTATCAGAAATTCTATGTTGCAGTAAATTTATAAAATATATTTAAATATAATGAAATATAATTAGATTTACGGCAGTTCTCAGTTATCTGCGGCACTGGAGCAGGTACGTTAGAGGTTTCGGTAGCAGTTTTATTACTCTCTCTAGTTCTTGAATAAAGTATAGGAGTCTGTATGTTTGCGATCGCTCGCCCCCTCCTCCCAAAAGCTTTGAGTTCAGGAAAATAGAACCCATTCTGCCTTTTATATTAGGAATGAGTATGCTGCCTGCACTCCCCCCCCCCTCCCTTGTTTTTCTTGTCATACTGTACTTTTGTGATATCACCGCCCCCCCCAAAGAGAGAGGCTGGATCCGCCCCTGGTTGAAAGAGACCCTTGGGAAAAAATTATCTGAAATTCGGTAAATTCAAAATTAAATTAAAAAAAAACCATCACTCATCATCCGTTAATACGACAATATGTATTCAATATTCGTAGTCTACTGCGAATTTAAATCTAAATATTCAAAATAATCTAAATTTTAGATTTGTTAATGAAATGAAAAATCTACTAATATTTTCAAAGGCTTGCACAAATTGAAATTAAGTTGTCAAATAATATATAGTTTTTCTATTTAAAAAAGCATAAGTTCGGTGTAACACTTAAAACCTTGCCTTGTCTATTGTCTGTAATAAAAGTAAGTAAGCCAGTGGATTTGAGGAAAAAAACTCTACAATAATCCGTTTGTAAATGAAAAATTTTTAATTTCGCTCTGTATCTTAAAAACAAGTAGTCTAAAAAAATTATTGCATCTTTTGTTTAATAGCGGTACCCTGCAAAAGTGTCGACAATTGGACACTCTGTACCAATCGATGTGGTCGCTTCACCTCTCAAAAATATCAAAAACCTCATTCTGAAAAATACTTATAATAATATAAAAAATTCTCAGCTTTCAAACTAAAATATCGGGAAACAAAATACCGTTGTCGAGATATTACGCGTTTTGTGTTTTTTTTTTTAAGTCAAGAGGGCAATTTTTCAAAAATTTCACTACATCAGTGGAAAGCTGAAAAAAAAATTAATCGAAAAGGTCTATAGGAAAAGTTTTTTACATTAATTTTAATGTAGAAAATTTTGGTAGTTCAAAACACTCATACTTCATATGCTCCTTTTTGATCTGATTCGCCGAAGAATGCAATATTAGACAAATAAATCAATTAACTTAAATGTTTAAAAAATCCAAATTTTGTACAATATTTTACGCGAATACTTCTCTTCAGAAGGAATAGGTTTATGAAAGTACAGGGTGAGTCAACGATTGGATGAAGTAAGTTTGTGCCTTTTCGGTGAAATTTACAAAGAAAGTATATTTATTGTTTGATACAGTTTATTTTTACGCAGATTTTAAAAATATTTAGGACTCTACAGGGTGAGCCAAAAAACTAGGACAGCATAAAGTTGTATTTTTTTAAATAGAACACCCTATATATGAATCGTATTTTCGATTTAGCTTATAATTTTTAATCTTTTTTATTAAGAGTTTACTATAACAAAACTTTATAGTTTCTGAGATAATTAAATTTAAAGAAAAAAACTCACATTTTCAAGCATCAATTCAATCCTAAATAACGTTTTCAATTTTGTGACAAATATATTCAAATTTGGAATTTAGCAAGGCCAAGGACAAGTTAACATAATTTTTACCTAATATTTGCAATAAAAGCTACAGGGTGTTGAACACATCGGCTCAAATTTGAACAAGTTTAATTGAATAAATATCTTTTTTTTTTAATGGTACACCCTGTATATTTTCATGTTATTTAATAGAGTAATAAAAACCCTAAAAGTTTTGTTCAATATATCCTATACCTATTTATAATAGTTTTTGAGATATTTCAGTTTTTCTTATTTTCCATACTTTTTTACAGAAATAGTCTTCATTATCATAGTAGCTATGGCAAAAACAATGTAAAAGAACATTTTTCTGTGTGTCAAATTTATAACCGCAATCGCTTCTTTTGGTTTTTATGTAGTGTAGTTTGGTTTTTTTTTTTGCATTCATCTTATATTGTAAAATGAATTTTCCAAAGAATGAGTTAATAGATATGATTTATACAATAGAAGAGGCTCAAAAAAATTGCCTTCTTGCTCAAAGAATTTACAAAATGAAGTATCCTGATTGACGCCAGCCTAATACCCATACTTTTCAAAACTTAATGCAAAGATTTGATTCTTCTGGTACTGTTGATTATCCAAAACGAAAAGTGGTCAACAAACCAGTAACTAATGAAGAAAAAGAACTACAAGTGTTGTTAAATGTTCAGGAAAATCCTTATATTGGTAGCCGTCAGTTAGCAGCATTATGTAAAACATCACAATCCACCGCTAATCGTACTACCAAGAAATATAGGTATCATCCATATCACATGGAATTACACCAAGAATTGCATGGACAGGATTTTGAAAGTCGTGTAAACTTTTGTCGTACAATAAATGCGGAGATTCAATTAAATCCAAATTTATTATGCAAGGTAATGTTTAGTGATGAAGCTACTTTTAGAAGTAACGGTGCCGTAAATAGACGCAACATGCATTATTATGCCACAGAAAACCCATTTTGGATTAGAGAGGTGCAACATCAAAACCACTGGTCATTAAATGTTTGATGTGGTATTCATCATAATCGAATTATTGGACCCCACTTTTTTAATGAACCACTAAATGGCCATAGTTACCTGAACTTTCTACAAGAAGAACTACCCCAACTGCTTCAAGGTCTCGATAGGGATGAGCTCGACAGTATGTGGTTCCAGCACGATGGTGCGCCTCCGCATTACCTTCGTGAAGTTCCTGCGTTTTTGGACCAACGATATCAGCAAAAATGGATTGGACGTGGGGGTTTCATTGAGTCGCGACCAAGGTCTTGCGACATCACCTCATTAGATTTCTTCCTATGGGGTTATATTAAAAATAAGGTGTATGTTAATCCACCAACAACAGTGGAAGATATGCGAAACAGGATTAGGGATACCTGTAGAACAATAACGCCACTAATTTTGTCCAGGGTCCGAGAAAATCTGCAAAAAAGACTAAATTTGTGCATTGCACAAGAGGGTCGTTTATTCGAACACTTATTAAAAAGAAATAATTAATCTCAGTATTTAATAGGTAATTTTTTTGTTTCAATTTAGTATAAAAGTAAATATGTATTTGCCTTGTTGTTATTGTTGTGTTAATTTTTTCACATTATGTTTAATTAAACTATTGCCGTTGTAATATAACGAATAATGTATTTCATCATATTTAACCACATTCTGTTTGTTTCTGTAGTTTCTTTTTATTATTTTACATGGCTACTATGATAATGAAGACTATTTCTGTAAAAAAGTATGGAAAATAAGAAAAACTGAAATATCTCAAAAACTATTATAAATAGGTATAGGATATATTGAACAAAACTTTTAGGGTTTTTATTACTCTATTAAATAACATGAAAATATACAGGGTGTACCATTTAAAAAAAAAGATATTTATTCATTTAAACTTGTTCAAATTTGAGCCGATGTGTTCAACACCCTGTAACTTTTATTGCAAACATTAGGTAAAAATTATGTTAACTTATCCTTGGCCTTGCTAAATTCCAAATTTGAATATATTTGTCACAAAATTGAAAACGTTATTTAGGATTGAATTGATGCTTGAAAATGTGACTTTTTTTCTTTAAACTTAATTATCTCAGAAACTATAAAGTTTTGTTATAGTAAACTCTTAATAAAAAAGATTTAAAATTATAAGCTAAATCGAAATTACGATTCGTATATAGGGTGTTCTATTTAAAAAAAATACAACTTTATGCTGTCCTAGTTTTTTGGCTCACCCTGTAGAGTCCTAAATATTTTAAAAATCTGCGTAAAAATAAACTGTATCAAACAATAAATATAGTTTCTTTGTAAATTTCACCGAAAAGGCACAAACTTACTTCATCCAATCGTTGACTCACCTTGTACATATTGAAATCCAATCCTTATTGACTTTGAGTTTTTTTCGGATTTTAACTTTCCTCTTTTTAATTATAATTTAAGGAACAGTATTCTTAATTACTTTTACATTCCGTAGTTTCGTTACATCCTATTTCTGCAATAAATGTTTTATTGGAGTTAATATCTAATATCCAATTTCTAGAAAGATATAAGTAATAAATGCATATAAAATAGGGGAAGGTTGTCTATATTGAACCAGTTTTGATTTTTTTTGTTCCAACTTTAACAAAAATAATTAAAAAGGTCCTATTTTTACCCATTTTCTGGTTAACAGTTTTTTGTATGAAAACAAAAGTTCATGCAATTGGTTCAACATTGGAAACTTTGAGCCACCCAATTGAACTCCCTATATTTGCCAAGTAGAGTGAAAGCAAAACATTAGATGTATCGTTTTCTAAGCAACAAAATATAACTCTAAAAACTTTAGCAATACAAGAAACAGTTTTACAAGTCGCATTTTAATAAACAAGGACTACTAAACTATTTGGAAAAAAATTTTTAAGAACGTTTTTAATTATGAGCAACAAGTATGACAGTACTCTTGAAAAAAAATAAAATAAAATGCACATACTGCACTGAAATTATTGTTATTTTCTGTGTTTACGCAAAATTCATAGACCTATTTTCGATATATAACACACTGCATAATATCTTCTATAGCACTTTCAATGCAAAGTTTGCAATACCATTCTGTTTCACGATTTTTTTTTCGATTTTACTCTTAACATTTTTCTGTTTAGCATCTGAATTATGTCTCTCTAAATTCAAGTTCTCTCTTATAGGGAGTGGATGCAATTATATGCATTTTTTGAATACCTCGAGTTTGCCTAATCCTGCTATCATCAATCACAGGACTACTTAAAATTTTTTCAATAGAAATTTCATCTTTAGTGCCATATAGTACTGAAGGCGCCTTCGATGTAGCAGCTGTCGGTTTTACAGAAGACTATGATGTAGAGGGTATTTACTCTACAGAGGTAATTTGTTTTTTTAGTATAACCTTTCTTGTAATAAATTAAAGTAATATCTGCATCACTGGTGTCTGAAATGTCAGCATCTCTAAAAATGTAGCAGCCAATCGGCCATATTACAGTTTTCCTAAAATAGTTAATAGTATTTAAAATCGCGGCTGCTCCTTCATAAGTCTCCCTCAGGAGTTGTGTAACTTTGTATTATGATACTATTAATCCTGGAATAGATCTTAAATATTTCTTGTTAACTAGTATAGCTCCAGTGGCTTACAAACATCCATATCTAGGGATTAAAGAAGGTGGGTGGTGTGTCCAGGCAACTGCAGTATAATTAATCCATTACTTCGAGCTAGCTCTATTGCTTCAAGATTTTTGGAATGGATACTATGGCTGTCCAACACAAACAAAACTTTGTTGTTAATTGTTGGTTTTACAGGATCAGGATCGTATATTGGGTCAGTCCAATTTTATCAAATATGGAGGGGTTTAATTTGGGAAACTCAAAAATAATCCATTAAAAATATTTACGTATTTAAAATTAAGTTTTAGCAGCTACAATAAGAGCACATCTTACCTGTTTAACGACAAACACTCGTTTTCAATTGGTTCTTAATGGTTTAATCCTCAGTTAGTTAACAATATTTTGAGAAAATTGACAGAACTTCTCCACGGTAAATTAATTGGTCGAATTACCCTCGAAATGAGGTGATTCTGACATTTAGTGTTTCTAGAGATCAGCCGACAGGAGGATGTTCAGAATGATGGTGGTAATTTATAGTTTCTTAGGTTCAATTTTTTTTGGGCAAAAATTTTATTAAACAATTAACGTGTGAAAAAATAGTTTTTTTTTGAGTTGTAGAAGAAGCTATTGCTTTTTAGAAAATAGCTCAAAAAAAAAGTTGTGGATCTTAAATATACTTATGAAATAAAAAAGAACATCAAAATCAGCTTATTGGTTAATTAGTTATTGCAAGAAAAATATGCTAAAATGGTTGTTTATTCAATTGTTAATAAACAATAGAATACATATTGCGTATACTTTATACTGCAGCAAAAAACACCTTTTGTGGCATAAACTAAGCGTACAAAATTTCAAGTAAAAATATTTAATAGTTTTTAATGAATTTATTTATAACTTTTGAGGTTGTATTAAATTGTTTATTCTCAGCGATCGGAAAGATCTACGGCGATCTGCGGGTACCCAAATCAAATTTGAAAGCTTATATTAGTAATATCAAAAAAGAACAAAATAAAGCGTTAATTTTAAATTGTTGAAATAGATTAACAAAGTAAGCATTCATCTTTTCCTTATCAATTGATATTTTTGCGCGAATTTTTTGAAAATAAAAAAGTCTTTCCGACCAATAGAAGCCCAGATGGATTTTTTTAACCCTGCGGCGTTGTTTATTAATATTGACGAATTATTTTAGCAGTGATTCACAGGGCATTGTTTAAACTGTCGTATGCTGAAGTTTTCGACTCGATTATTTGAAAATTGTTGATGTGACAATAGTTTACAGTTGCAACTCTTCCGAGACCTAGTGTGGATGCAGTGGTGGGATATGCAAGAGGCGCGTGATCGAAAACGAGACTCTGATGCTTTAGATTCCTTTCGCCGGAAAAATTTGCATTGTTTTGGAGAATATTGGTTGTAAAATCTACATTTTTTTTTGATTTGTGACATTTCGATGAAACATAAACAATGGAACATATATTTTCCTGAAAAAATTCTTTTTAAGCTTTGCAATAAGCAAATTATTAGCTTTTCATATATTTTATGCATAATAAATAATTAATCGATTAATGATACTTTTAACATACTTAGTGCATTTGCAAATGCGAAAATTCGTTGACATTAATATGACAATATGGCTCAATCTATTTATACAATGGATGGTTTAACGTAAGAGTTATTGAAACATATAAGTTGCAAATGTAAAAAAGGTTCTAAAATAAAGGTTTACATTTGTCGGAAAAAAGGGCTTACGTTGTTTATCGTTTTGTTCTACTTGTAATGGCGAAGCTTGTTCGAATGCTGAATAAATTGATATCAATTTATCTGTAAATTCGATCTCTGACGATGACTTTGTAAGTGATAATCCAGTCATGACCACCAAGAATTCACAATTCCACGTGATTGAAGATTATTGCGATATTAATTCAAACGACGATAAAAGTGATATCGAAGAAAATAATAATTATTATTATAATAATCATGCTTTTAAGACACCAAGGAGGAAGAGGATTGGTCGATATTGGTAAGTAGTTAGATCAACAAATAATAAACTTCGTTCTTATTTCCACAGGTTAGCGGACTCTTTCATACTACATTGAACAATATGCGAGGCTGATGATTCAACACCGCTACGGCTGAGGGAACGGGATATTGCTTCTCACCGCCGAACAGACCTAGAGAAGTTACAAGCCTAGCTACAGAAGCCACTTCATAGACGGCATCCAAGTGAGGTCATCCAGGACAATGTCGACAACTCAGTGTCGAACTACTGGTTGATTTCAGAACAGATGTTTCCAGAAACTGAGGGCTTCTTGTTAGCTATCCAAGACCAGGTTGTTCCGACGAAGAACTATCGGAAGTTCATCACCAGAGATCCCTTAATAGAAAATTGTCAATGTATATATGGCTGTCGAACATCAGAGACAATCCAGCACATAACTAGAGGATGCTAAGCGTTTGCCGCAACCGAGTATAAGGAAAGACACGACTCAGTCGCTAAGATACTCCACCAAGAGTTACCAGATAGGTTAAACCTATTGCAGGTAGGAAAAATGCCTTATTACAAATACAATCCGGAGCCTATTCTTGCGAATAGCCAGTTTAAGTTATATTGCGAACTACACTAATCGACATTGCCGTACCAAACAACAACAACTTAAGGTCAAAATACAACGAGAAAATCGCTAAATACAGAGATCTGGAAGTGCAAATCCGAAGACATTGGGCAATGAACAGCGTCCAAACGATTCCTATAATACTGTCAACAACTGGAGTGATACCAAAGAACCTCCTGCAGAACATTAATGGGCTGGGCCATAGTGAGCATAATAATGGACAATGTCGACAACTCAGCGTCGAACTACTGGTTGATTTCAGGACAGATGTTTCCGGAAATGGAGGGCTTCTTGTTAGCCATTCAAGATCAGGTTATTCCGACGAAGAACTATCGGAAGTTCATGATTAGAGATCCCTCAATTGAAAATGACCAATGCAGATATGGCTGTCGAATAGCAGAGACAATCCAGCACATAACTGGAGGATGCCAAGCGTTTGCCACAACCGAGTATAAGGAAAGACATGACTCAGCCGCTAAGATACTCCACCGAGAGTTAGCAGAAAAGTTAAACCTATTACAGGTAGGAAAAGTGCCTTATTAAAAATACAATCTGGAGCCTATTCTTGAGAACAGCCAGTTTAAGTTATATTGGGATCGAACGGTTCTGACGGATCAGACAATTGCTCATAATAGACCAGACATTATAATAACAGATAAAATTTCTAGGCGAACTACACTAATCGACATCGCTGTACCTAACAACAACAACCTAAGACCAAAATACAACGAGAAAATCGCCAAATACAGAGATCTGGAGGTCCAAATCTGAAGACAATGGGCAATGAACAGCGTTCAAACGATTCCCATAATACTGTCAACAACTGAAGTGATACCAAAGAGCCTTCTGTAGAACATCAAAGGACTAGGTCTTAGTGAGCATCTGTATAAACCGATGCAGAAAGCAGCTCTCCTAGCAACCGCGCGAACCGTCCGAAAGTTCATGGGAAATACAGCAGACCACGTCACCTAGGACCCGATAACACGGAAAGGGTTCCCACAGAGCTTCATACTTTTGGTATCTTTGTGTACCTGGTATGAGTCAATATTCCCTGAAGTGCAAAGCCGTTTGGCTTGTAAATCATGATAATGATGATGATGATGATAATGAGGATGATGATAATGATGATTATGATATTGATGATGATGATAATGATGATGATGAATTACTCGAAAAACAATATAATATACAAAAAATATTAATGTGTTTTTCTTGTGAAATCAATTATTTGACTGTCACAATTTGTTTCATGCTATATCTCGATAAATATTAATGGTATCTTAAAAATTATTCTTATTTTCAATATTTCTAATCAATGCTATATTACTAACTAATGTCAATGAAATTTCGAAATTTCAAATGTTAAAAAAAATATCGTTAATCGATAATTTACTTATTATGCATAAAATATATGAAAATGCAATGATTTGTTTATTGCTAAGCTTAAAAATATTTTTTCCAGGAAAATATATATTGCATTGTTCATATTTCTATAAGATACCACAAATCAAAAAAATTAAGGTTCTTCGACCAATAATCGCCAAGATAATCTAGTCACGCGCTGCCGGCATACCCCCACCCCCTTCGACCTCACCCACACTCGGAAAAGCTGAAGTTTTAAACTATTTTCAAATAATTGAGTAGAAAACTTCCGCATACGATACTTTAAGCAATGCTATGTGAATCCCTCTTAAAATAATTCGTTAATATAAATAAAAAAATCAGTTATCAACGTTTTGATATCGTTGTTGGTCGAAACAGTATTCTTTTTGTTTATGACGAAAAAATTAACGTTCACTTTGTTAATCTATTTCAACAATTTAAAATCAATACTTATTTCGTACTTTTCGATACTACTAATATAAGCCTCGAAATTTGATTTGCTCACCCGCAGATCACCGTAGTACCTCCCGATTGGAAAATGCTACGGCGATCTGCTGCTGAGAGTTAACGATTAAACCCAAAATGTTATAAACAAATTCACTGTGCAAAAAACTTCTTCTTCTTCAAGTGCCTTCTCCATTGCGGAGGTTGGCAATCATAATAGCTATTTTAATTTTTGAGGCACTTGCTCTAAATAGTTGTTTTGAACTGCATCCAAACCATTCCCTTAGGTTTTTTAGCCATGAAATTCGTCGTCGTCCTACGCCTCTTCTGCCACTTATTTTGCCTTGGATTATGAGCCGTAAGATGCTGTACTTTTCTCTCCGCATAATGTGTCCGAAATATTGCAATTTTCTCTGTTTTACTGTTATCTCAACTTCCTTTTCTTTCCCCATTCTTCTCAACACTTTGGCGTTCGTAACTCGATCCACCCACGAAATCCTCTGAATTCTTCTGTAAGTCCACATTTCAAAAGAGTTAAGTCTTCTCATTGTCTCTCGACTCAGTGTCCATGCTTCCATTCCATAATATAGAACACTGTATACGTAACATTTAGTCAGTCGTATTTTCAGGGCTAACGTTAGATCTTTGCTGCAGATAACCTTTTTCATTCTAATAAAGTTGGCACGTGCTTTCTCTGGCAAAAAACTACTAAACATTTTTACTAGAAATTTTGCTTGTTTATTTTATGCCAGAAGAGGCTTCTTCAGCTGCAGTATGAAGTATTTGCAATATACTTTTCTGTTACAACTTTAGCATCTTTTTTTGCAATAACAAATAAACAGATAATCCAATTTTAATGTTTTTATTATGTAGCTATTTTTAAGGCGCACAACTTTTGTTTGGACCTTTTTTTCTAAAAGTCGATAGCTTTTTCTACAACTCAAAAGAAAAACTGTTTTTCAAACCTTTATTGTTTAAATGAAAATATTTGGCCCCAAAAAGAATTGAAGCCTAAAAAACCATGAATTACCACCATAATTCTGAACATCCTTCTGCCTGCTGATAAATAGCAACACTAAATTTTTAATTCGACTGGCATAAAATTTTCGGAAACTGACGGACAAGATTTTTAAACACAGAAATATCTGATTTGAGAGATGGTTCAATACAGGAAACTTTCCCCTATGTCACGTCATAATATATTTAAAATTTTACCTCATAATATCCGTATTTTGTATAAATAGGGATTATTTATTAGCTTACAGGTTTTACAGGAATCTATTCTTTGTAAAACTAGTAATTTTATATTGAATTTTTCAGTGTTAGTTGTAACAGTATGATTCTGTTTTCCAGATACGGTGAATCAAAATTTTTGCGAAAGTAAATAAGAAACTTAATGGGAAATTATATGTATTCTAAAGGTAACCAGGAAAAATAATTGCATAATCAATTTATATAATACTATTATTTTTACAATTAATCCTCTGTATGAATATTTTAATCAAAATTTCGGCGACGTTGTCCGATTTTTGTACTCCGTTTTCTATCTTGCTACTGCCTATCTTGAATGTTATGGGCACTTATAGATTTCCTTATTCCTTTCATTTAATTTCTCTTGGATCTTCCTCTTCTTCTACGGTACTCTGGATACTAATTCATGGTTTTTTGGGCAGCCGTGAATCATCCATTCCTTGTATATGACTTTGCCAGATTAATTGTTTTCCTTCTATATATTTAATGATCGTATCTTCTATTCCCATTTGTTATAATGCTGATAGGAGAATTCTAAGCAATGCGAATAACTGTGTACCAATACTTGATATATATATATATATATATATATATATATATATATATATATATATATATATATATATATATAATATATATATATATATAATATCCAGCCCAATTTGGAAAGCCATTTTGGAGCTGGATATTAGTGACACACAGTTTGGCTTCCGGAACGGGGTGGGTACAAGAGAAGCATTATTTGCTTTTAATGGGCTTACTCAAAGATGCTTAGATATCAATCAGGACCTCTATGTCTGCTTCATAGATTACAACAAAGCTTTTGATAGGGTCAAACATGACAAACTGATATAGATTTTCAGAAACAAAAATTTGAATGAAAGGGATTTAAGGTTGATATCAAATCTGTATTACAATCAGCGAGCGGCAGTAAGATTTGGACAGGAAATATCCGGAGATGTGGAAATACAAAGGAGAGTCAGGCAAGGGTGTATATTGTCACCTTTACTATTTAACGCTTATTCTGAAGAGGTCATATTGGAAAGTCTTGAATCTGAGACAGCAGGGATAAAAGTAAACGGAGTTTTAATCTACAATATTAAGTATGCAGATGACACCGTAATAATAGCTGATAGTTTGAAAGACCTAGAAAAGATAATGAATAAATATTGAAAGTTAGTGGAGAATATGGACTCTCTCAACACAAAAAAGACCAAGTTCATGATAATTAGTAAAAACAACACCATTAATAATGAAACCCTAATGGTAGGAGGCCAGCACATAGAAAGAGTTAAGAAGTACACTTACTTGGGAACCCTAATAA
The DNA here is from genome assembly GCA_034092305.1 of Diaprepes abbreviatus. Lineage (NCBI taxonomy): Eukaryota > Metazoa > Arthropoda > Insecta > Coleoptera > Curculionidae > Diaprepes > Diaprepes abbreviatus. Next base: position 1,788,770 of record JASJET010000116.1, read on the forward strand.
CAGAAAATAATGACTATACCGTCGAAATAAAAACCAGAATCGAAAAAGCACGTGCCAACTTTATTAGAATGAAAAAGGTTATCTGCAGCAAAGATCTAACGTTAGCCCTGAAAATACGACTGACTAAATGTTACGTATATAGTGTTCTATATTATGGAATGGAAGCATGGACACTGAATCGAGAGACAATGAGAAGACTTAACTCCTTTGAAATGTGGACCTATAGAAGAATTCAGAGGATTTCGTGGGTGGATCGAGTTACGAACGCCGAAGTGTTGAGAAGAATGGGGAAAGAAAAGGAAGTCGAGATGACGGTAAAACAGAGAAAATTGCAATAAATCGGACACATTATGCGGGGAGAAAAATACAGCATCTTACGGCCCATAATCCAAGGCAAAATAAGTGGCAGAAGAGGCGTAGGACGACGACGAATTTCATGACTAAAAAACCTAAGGGAATGATTTGAATGCAGTTGAAAACAACTATTTAGAGCAACTGCCTTAAAAATTAAAATAGCTATTATGATTGCCAACCTCCGCAATGGAGAAAGCACTTGAAGAAGAAGAATAATACTTGATATGTTGATTCACTAACCCCCTCAATGTTTTCAATAAGAAGCTGGACAGGCTGATGTCGTGGTACTCTAAATTATTTTTACGAATTTGAACTCTTTACCAGTTGTCTCATTCATGCTCCATTCTAAGCATTAATTTCCTCCAAAGAGTTTATTCAAAGTATCAATGTTCTTCAAAGGATTATTTAGTTAACATTAAGTTGATACTGCTCATTAACAGCAGTTTCCTAACTTTGATTAGTAATGAATATATGAGAAAACAAATTTGAGTTTATACTCTTCATCCAATCCTCCTCCTCATTTAATTGTCTACAAATGGATTTGTCCTGATAGGATCGTAGTGTATATATGTTTCCTTCAATTCCAGTGGCCGGCTAACAGCCCTGTCAAGGCCTATTTGATCTTGAGTAAGTTTTAAAACTTTCCAGGTCAACGTCTTTGGAGCTAAAAGTGCTATAAATTTATTAACTGTATTACGATTTCAATAGAACTTATCGGAAAGCTCTAAAGTTCATAAATTTCGACGAACCAATCATTTAATTACACAATTCTCTCTCCGTCTCGTAAAGTTTTTGTGCTACAGAATAACTACTATATCTTTCTTTAATAATTTCACATGCTTGTAGTTAAAACTAAAAGTTTATGTCTGATACTCGCTGAAAAACTTATTTTTTTTAGGTACTTAGTAAATATGGCACGTTTTCAGAAGTCGCAAGACAAAAATAGTTTTGGAAATATGGGATTAATGCATATACCCAGAATATTCATGAAATTAGGAGGAATGTGGCCAGAAGATCAAATCAAAGATAGGCTTCGAAGAAAACTTTACAAAATTTACCAATCTGTCATTCACATATACTCTATAATTTTTACTTTACTGCAAATTATCGAACTTATTCGCCTTGTGCTACAGCACAAACCATTTGAACGATTAAGCACAGCTTTTGGCTTATTACTTAACGTGATTGTTGTGGGATTCAAAGTAGCAATACTTCAGAGCAATAAAATTCCACAAAGAAGCTTAGCATTTATCGAGTTTGAGCGAAATGTTTGGAAATCAGGTGACAACGATATCCAAAATGCATCTACATTAATTCTAAAATATTGTAAATATCTATATTCTTCGGTTATATTTTTGTCTAATTTTGTAGCTTTTTTCTTTTACCTTAATCAAATTTTTGGAATATTAACGGTTGGAATACAATACTGGGATTTTGACAATAAGGCTTTCTTAAATGAAGTATATTTTCCGTTCGATAAAAGAAAATATTTTTATCTCACTTTAATATGCCATGTATTTTTTACATCGTCCATCATTGTTTTATATATAGCCTCTCAAACTATTTTGTACGCTAATTTAATATTTGCTATATTTCGTTTAAAATGTCTGCAAATTCATTTGAAAAAATTTCATGAATTAGCTGAAGATGTTGATGGTAACTGTGTAATGGTTATTAAAAGGTTGATTCAGGAACACCAAGACATAATCAGGTAAATCCGAATATATTTAGAAGTTATTATATATTCACGTAATATTACTTTTTTTAATAACTTTTAGAAAAATAAATTTTCATGATTTGAACTATTTAAATATTGTCTACCAAGAACAACAGTTTATTTTATACATTTTAAGTGAAAAATTTTGAATTTTTAATATTTTTGGGTTAATAAATGTGGTAGGAGGTCCTTGTTGTGCAAGTTGATCCGCTTTGTTATTGCCTAGGATGCCCTTGTGCCTTGGTACCCGTGCAAGCGTAACCTTGTTGTATTTTGCAGTTGCGATAAGATTTTGAAAGTACTCCTAGACTTACTTTGATGTTATTTGATGACATGCAAGTGCTTTCATCGCTGCCTGACTGTAGGAAATAATAAAATCTATCCAACCTCAGTAACCTCTCTACAGATTCTCTCAAAGACAGGTATCATTAGCAAGTATTTCTGCCTATAATACCGTGATATGCTGCCCTAGTGCCTCACTTATGTTGAGTCTGCGTTTGGTTCCGTTTATTTTGGTTGCTGTATCCTGGTCAGTTTGAACCCGTCTGTAAAGCAAAGGAAGTTTCACAAGTAACCTAGTGATCGATCAAATCCTGCTTTAATAAAAGTTCTTAGCATTGTATCACTGCTGATCTCCATTCGTAATCACGTCTTTGATGCTGGTGTTTCCGAGGAGAGCTCCAGTTCACCAGACCTTGTTTTATTTCAGCCTGTATGCCCCTACCCTCTTCTCAGCCAGTAGGTTTAATAATGCTTCCTTGGCTGCTGTAGAGGTGCTTCTAATTGCTCCCATTATAGAGTTTAGAGAGCTTTATAGTGGTCCGTCTCTAAGAAATTTTTGTCCATCATACAACCGAGACATAGATTATCATGGGTCTTACCACTGCAGTAAATAACCAGTGTACAATGAGTAGCTTTAATCCTCACGTTTTGTACCATGCCGTTTTGCTACCATAATGGTAATTTTACCTACTTTATGGTAGATTTTCCAAGGTGTTCTAAGATAGTCCTTAGGGCACCACTGCTCCACTAGTGTCTAAGCTTCTTACATGCCTTCTGAAAATTTTTTGCCATGCTTCCCCATAGTGAGTAGGCGCGTCAGCATATCTTTGGGTATAATATCCTTGATCGTTTGGTTAACCAGAAGTTTTTCGACCACTAGATCGCGCAGGAAGGGGGATAGAACTCCCCTCTGGGCAGCGCACTAACGAGCATTTGGCCTCATATACTGGACAAAATTAATAACGCCGTTGTTTTTGACTCTAGACGTGTCAAAATCAGTGTCCGGGGATTTTTGAGGGCGCTAAGTTGATTTCTGGAATTATTTTACTAATCGGGTGAAGGGGGGCTGACTTAAGGTGGGGAGGGGGAGGGGAGTAATATTTAAAAAACGTAATGGTTATCGTTTTATATGTTTTTAGGTATTCCGATTTCATTTCTGGCATTACTTTACCAATAGGGTGAAGGGGAGCTGACTTAGGGTGGAGAGGGGGAGGGGAGTAATATTAATAAAACGTAATGGGTATCGTTTTATATGTTTTTAAGTGCTCCGATTTCATTTCTGGCATTATTTTACCAATCGGGTGAAGGGGCGCTGACAGGGTGGAGAGAGGGAAGGGAGTAATATTAAAAAAACGTAATGGGTATCGTTTTATATGTTGACTTAGGGTAATTGTAAGTTTTCTCATAAAAAATCTATCTCAAGATAAGAACAAAGTCTCTTTACTATGTGATCAAGAAGGTCCTAAAGCACATTATCAGCACTCATCTCCGTAACTCGGACTGACTCTGGTTTTGGATGGCAGAGTTTCTATGCCTCTCTAATTAGAGTATACCAAAAAAATATACCCTTATTGGAATTGTGCAACAACTCCCACTGCCTTCTTGTAAAGTCACCTTCAACAAAGATTTGCAAAGCTTGTTCAGGTAAATAATTTTTTACTTTCGGTTTCTGAGCAGTATTTATTACCTTCCTGTAAAATTTGGCTCTTGTTAGTGTTGAAGTTGCATTTATTATAAGTTTAGAGGCCGCAGCATTTTCAGACATTCGTTGACGTACGCTGGCTGCATAGATAAGCTCCTCAACAGGTATCTGTTCGCGGGGTTCTTTTGTATTTCGTCGTTTACTACGATCATGTAATTCTTGGAAATGCTTCCTTGTGCGTCCCGTAGAATTCATGGCCCAGTTATGTACTGGTCTTGATATATTAAGCCATTTCTCGTTTTCTCTTTCAAAAATCTTTCTTCAATATAGTTAGATGATATCCATCTTTTCTTCAAATCACTATTAAAATGTGTTAAATCGTGACTTAAGGCATGGTACTCGTTTTGGAGACATTTCATCATTTCGCAAAGCTTATGTTCCATAAATGATACCTTATCGTCAAGTGTGTTGGATGTGTTTTATTTAAAAAGCATGTATATCGTTTTATGATATACCTCAATAACATTTGATGTAAAATTTGTACCTATAGGAAAAAAATATATATATAAGTAAAAAATAACCAAAATTATTGCAAAAAAAAACCGTGGAACTCAAAGCGGTTTTTTGAAGAGGTGGAAACATTTGGAAAATGTTTTGACTGTTATGATATGGCTAATGTCTATAGTTTATTATAAAAAAAGAATTATAGCCCGACCTAGCTCGGAACATTTTCAAAAACACTAATTAGTTAAAAAGAAAAACAAAAAAATAGAAAATTTTCTTGCATATTGTTTTAGGTCCATAAGAATACTAAACAGTCATTATATTTTTAAATAATATATGTTAAAATTAAATACATACCTTGTTCTTCAGATTCCATCACAAAAAAAATTTTTTTTTAATATTCACTTTACAAAATACCAAACACCAAATACAAGTCTAAAAAAATCTATCAAGAACGAATGTGTGCGTATTGAACGAAGTTTAGATTGCAGTTAACTGTGCGGAGTGTAGCTGCGTGGAGAGGCCACTTTATCATATTTTTATGATAGTGTGGTTACTCAGGTATACAAAAAAAATAATTTCAATGATTACTTGTCTAGTTTGCATTTCTCGTTTTTGTCCGATTTTTGAGGCCAAATGCTCGTTAGTGCAGCGTCTAGCTACCAACAGTTTTACAGTTTCCTCCAATATATTTGATAGCGCTCGTCTACCTTAATGCATGTTTAGTATCTACCTACCGGATATCGATATAAAGATCCTTCTTCAAGCTATGCTTCTTGCTCTTAGAATTTTGCGGAGCACTAATTAAATTTTCACTTGTCGAATTATAATTGTGAAATTATATAGCTTTATTTCAAAGCAATAGGCAGGCTGACCTGCTTAAGAAGTATCTGAATGATCTTGTCGGTTCCCGGTGCCCTGAAGTGCTCAAACGATTTTATGGCCCATAATATGCTGTTGTGGGTTATTACTTTGTTTGCTATTTCCCATTCTCTTTTTGATGTCTTTCTGGTTGGAATTGGTTAAATGGTTTCAACATTTGGTGTAGCGTCAGGAATAATGTCAGAATTTCGCAGATGCGTCCGAAGGAGTACCTCTAAGTTATCATTGCCAGTCTATGTAGAAGTCCCCTCCGATTTTCGCAGTGTTTTCTTAAACAGAATGTTGTGGAGACGTGGGGCTTCAGAGGTTCTTTCGACCTTTTGACACAGCTTCTCCCAAGAGTTCCTTTGGACTTCTTTCTTTTTTGTTTTAATCAGTGAACATTTAAGAGTTTTAACATGCTTCTTTACCTAACTCTGGGAGATCATTATTCCTCCAACTAACTAAACTACTGGCGGTCTTCCTCACAGTTGAACAGTTGTTTTGTTAAGAAGTAATAATCGCTTTCAATATTCATGTTGTTTTTTACAGTTGCTTTCACATTTAACATGTTTAAACTTCGGTAGTCCTAGTATTTCTTCCAATTTATGCATTTTGAGTCCCAATAGACCTAGGCCGGTCTTTCCACATCGACTACTTCTATGCAGATGTATATATGATCCGAGAGGAAAGGCTTTGATAAGACATCCACCGAACTATCTATGAACTAATAAGCGACTTTTATATGGATTCTATTAGAATTATATTCAAAATTTTCATATATCTTACTAAATTTCCAGATTTAAGGATTCCTGTTTAGAATAGCTTAAGGACATTTGTTGCTGCCTCCTCGTCACAACCTATTGTAATGGAGTAACTTTTAGCATTACCTGAATTGCTTCTGTGGGGCTGATGGCACAGCTTCCATGACTTCTACACAGGCTAACATCTGTATTTTTGCAGCTTTCCACTGTCATCTTTTAGATAGATAAGAGGAATAGTTGTTTTCCCTAACTAAATAAAATTTTTTAATTTGTCCGGTTGGAAAACGGTAGTTTGTTAATAAATGTCTTTAAAAAAAAAACCAAAACCTTAAATTTTGTGGAAGAAAAAATATAACTCGATAACTAGTGGCGCCACCTATAACTTATATTATATGAATCGATAGGCTTTTTAATTCTCTACAACTTTTGTTTGAAACATTTTTCGATACAGCTTTTACTTTCCGAGATAAACTCAAAAATCGTGACTACTTTTGGTACGCCATTTTTTTTACACACGTCTTTCAGAGTTACTATCGAGATATGTTTTATAAGATGCCGAAATGAACACATTTCAGCAAAAAAAACCAATGTTATATATTTGTTAACAAAACAGCTTTTCTTTGATCTAATTTCCATGGAGTATTTAATAAGTTTAGTGTGTGTTATTTGACTTTCTTAAACACTGATAACTGAGAAAAAGGATCAGCTAAGATTTTAATTCTTGTGGATAATTTATCTATTTGGGATCCGTAATCGATCCCCGCAGGTTTTTTGCATCACCATTTTCACAAATGTTATGTGGACTTCAGGCCGCTTGTGTATAATACATTTACAACTTAATTTTCAATTGTTTCACAACTAACATGGGTATGACGACTTTTTGAAATATTTAATATTTTGAGGTAAATATTTTAAAAACTTTTTAATTATTAGTAATATTTAAATTTATTCGGAGGATCTCCTGAAAATTTTAACACGCGAAATTTGTTCGTAAAAAAGTCATACAAAAAGTATGAAATTTGTGATGCGTTTTACGAAGGAGGGAAGCAGGTCGTGCTTTACGGATTTACTTCGTTTACGGCAGCCGAACATTGGTCAGTGGATATTTCTCGTGCAAACAGTCATCGGACAAATGCTCAGCGCAGGGGTATCGGTTTGACGGTATCTACTTATATCGGGATATCCCTGCTCTCTGAACTGATCAACGGTTTGACTGCCTGAAGGTCAAAACGTCCACTCGGAGGTCGGTTCTCGGGCGCCACCCTCGGGATTCATGTGGTCGAGGGCCCACTTATGCACCGGGCAGCTTGTTGCAGTGGAGAAACGGCAAGCCAGGGGTCAATTGTGCGTATTAGTGCTGGCTGTCGGCTGACAAATGTTATATGTAATGTTAAAAATGGGACTAGGTAATGAAACAAAAGGTTATAAAACATCCTGTATCCTGTATTCCATTATTTTATAAAAATACATGGACTAAAACTAACTTACAATCTAAGATGTACAATAAACTAACAATTACTCGGTCTGAAGGGCAAGATTATATTTTGAGAGCTGTTCACGGTAGCTCGTACTGTACGCTTTCGCTGAAGACGGTAACCCGGCGGTATCATTCACGACGCTATTCACGTACCTCGTACTATACGGTTGCTACGCTATTCAGGATGGCTCGTACGCAAATTATCGCGCCTCGTGTCTAAAATACGCGTTCACGGTTCACCGCGCTTTGTATTAAAATTCGACCGACGGCGGTATACGCGGTATGTAATAATAACCCGGCATCGATTAGCGGCGTCTCTACACGGCGACGACACGCGACGGCGGCGATAAGCGTCGGGGCGACAGTTGTTAAGCGCCTTTATCAACGGACGTCGGAGGGCACCTGGCACACATTCCTGGTCAATACCGAAACAAAACTAAACTTACGGCATTCAGTGCGTGTATGTATAGGTGACGGTAGGAAGGAACGAAAGGAACTGACGCTGCCCGTTCTTATAAGGGTCCTCGACAGCGTCAGCAGGATGGAACGACATTGCCCGTTCTTATAAGGGTCCTCGACAATGTCGATCAATAGCGGTAGGAAATTAGGAAAGGAATCGACACTGCCCGTTCTTATAAGGGTCCTCGGCAGTGACGGTAGGATGACACAACATTGCCCATTCTTACAAGGGTCCTTGGCAATGCAGGCCATTAGCGGGGTAGGACGTAAGGAGGGAAGTGTATGGTGAAACACCATATACACACAAGCCCAGCCTCACCGACATTGCTAGACCAGGAAGGCGCGGTCCGGCAGGCGACCCAGTCCAGTCCGTTTAGACTGTTGACCCGGATGGAGAACGTGCAGTTCGCAGCGAAATAATGGTCTGCTGGAGCTTAAGTAGACGGCCCGAGCTCCCACTACGCTGACATGTGACGGCGTGCAGTGATCGCGCATACAATACTGCTGTATGCGGCGCGCGATTACTACGGTCGGACGCTCTGGAAATCTCGGAAAATTATATTTCCCGGCATAGCGCGGTAAATCTAATTATACACCGGTAATCTTGAAACTTTAAGCATTCTTTTCCCGCAAGAATCAGATTTTTCGGATGTAAAATAAATAAATTAAATCCCGGCGAACATACTCATACTCAAAAATATAGTAACTTCGTTACAAATTATTTAGGACCAAATTGAGAAATCTGCTCTAGGAAATAGATCAGAAATACAATTATATATATTTTAAGCAAACACTTATTCAAATAAAACAAAAATCGAAGTCTCTAGAATGGTCTGAAAAGATTAGATCGAGAATGTCTCACTGAGTGACGTGTGCTTTATATTGCTTTACATGACGATTATGGTCTTTTAATCGAATATACTGCATTAACAGTTTAAAAATATATTAACTAATATTGATTATGACTTAATTTTTAGATTTGTAACAAATTTGAATGGTTCTGCAAAGTATATACTGCTTTTCGACTTTCTCTTAAATTCCTTTAAAGTTGCTGTTAATCTCTACAATCTTACAGTAGTAAGTTATATTTAGTTCTCACAAAGGTTTTCCACTTTTCTTAGTCTCAATTATTCCAGAATTCGTTCCAAATATTATTTTTTGTTTACCCCATTACAAATTTTGTATTTACAAATTTTATTATTTTTTTTTAGGTTAAATCAGTGTCCAATATGGCATTTCCTTTAATTTATGTATTAATGCTAATAACAGATGTATTTACCATAGGATGGATATGTAATGAAATTAAAATACAGGTAATCACATGAAAGCAATATGAGTTATTGCCAAAAAAGTGTTTCATCTCACAAAATGATTTTATTTCTGCTTCTTTTTTTAGAGTTTGGCTGTCGCTACCGCAGCGTACGAAAGTTTGTGGTATGAGCAAAATCAAAAGGCAAAGAATTTATTGAAGTTAATGATAATGAGGGCGCAAAAGCCTTTGACGATGACAATTGGGCCTTTTCAACCCATGACTACTGAAACTATTGTTACGGTAAGTATTTCCAAAAGGATATTACACCAATGTATCGTATTTTTTGATTTAGTTTAAAGTATTTAAATAGAAAATATTTAGCCATTGGGGACATTATTTAAAATGAAGGGAAGCAAGTTGGCTGACAGGCGACTGAAAATTTCCTATTCAAAGAAATATGTATAAGATATTGTACATGTAATTATCATTGTGGGTGAATCAGTTCCTAGAGATATGTTGTGATGATGACGATGGCTCTAATTTAGTTAAAATAATAATCAAATACTATCTAAAATAAATTACTCGCTTAGTAGGTGACGATTTGTTTGAAATCCTTCTTTTCTTAATTTCAATATTTAAAAATAAAAACACTTTTTGTTGTTTCAGACTTTGAAAGCTGCTTACTCTTATGTTACTTTGATGCGAGATCATTAGGACCGCAACTTACTTTAGACTTGCAAGCTGCTTACACTTATGTTACATTGATAATAATCGGCCAATTAATTGTATTAAAAATACCCACATAGCTTTTAATATAATTCTCACCAAGCAAAACGTGTTTCTTTAAAAAAAAAAAAAGTTAGAAAACTGTATAATTATCTATACCAATATTATATACATATATATATATATATATATATATATATATATATATATATATATATATATATATATATATATGTATATATATATATATATATATATATATATATATATATGTATATATATATATATATATATATATATATATATATATATATATATATATATATGCGGCTTTAACGGATTCCTCCGTGTGAGATGCAATAGCAGTGGATATATCCACATTATGCCGTTGTAATGTTGAAATCACATTCAGCAAACGTACAACTATATGCAGCTCCGTGTAGGAATGAAGTAAAATGCGAACAGTAAATGCAAACTTCGTTTTAACCATATCCTTTCCATGTTAGAGGTTGCACAGATTGAACAAATTGCGAAGGAAACACAATTTATCCTACTCCACCACCATCGAGATGATGACCCACCTGTACCACCATACCGAGAAGATATTCAAAACTTACTCTCCCCGCCACAGTGATACAGCAGAGGTACATGTTTCGTCTCTACTAGACTCATCAGGGTACCGACATGCACCTGGCTGTGCAAAGGACAGATCGAAAAGAAGCATGCAGATACTGAACGCGGCTTCGCCGACCTCCCGCCATCATCTCGATGGTGATGGAATAGAATAAATTGTATTTCCTTGGCAATTTGTTCAATCTGTGCAACCTCTAACATGGAAAGAATATGGTTGAAACGAAGTTTGCATTTACTGTTCGCATTTTACTTCATTCATACACGGAGCTGCATATAGTTGTACGTTTACTGAATGTGATTTCTTCACTATAACGGCATAATGTGGATATATCCACTGCTATTGCATCTCACACGGGGGAATCCGTGAAAGCCTCATAAACATATATACGTCATCTGGCGGGAGGTCGGCGAAGCCGCGTTCAGTATTTGCACGCTTCCTTCCGATCTGTCCTTTGCACAACCAGGTGCATGTCGGTACCCTGATGAGTCTAGCAGAGACGAAACATGTACCTCTGCCGTATCACTGTGGCGGGGAGGGTAAGTTTTGACTGTCTTCTCGGTATAGTGGTACAGGTAGGCCATCATCTCGATGGTGGTGGAATATGATAAATTGTATTGCTTAGCAATTTGTTTAAACTGTGCAACCTCTAACACGGAAAGGATATGGTTGGAATGCAGTTGGCATTTACTGTTCGCATTTTACTTCATATATATATATATATATATATATATATATATAAATATCGATTGCAATCTAAACTAAATGACTGATGTAATGAAAACCGGGTGGAATTCAACATTTCTAAATGTAAAATCTCATTCGTTCTCAAGGTAGAAAGTGCCAATATCACATATTTACTTTATCTCAGACACTCCATTTCCTCGAGTACAGTTAATTAATAATTGAGGTGTAATTTTTTATTCAGAATTGAAATTTAAAGATCACATAAATTGTTTTATCAAAATCTTTTAAAATGGCTGGATTCATAATGAGACACTACTGGGAATTTTCCAACACTGAAGTCCTAAAATCCCTAAATTTTTCTCTTGTTCGAAGTCATTTGGAATATTGCTGCGTAGTCTGGTCACCATATAAAAGAACTTACTTATTATATAAACTAAGAATTTGCGAGTGTCAATTCTGAGCATGATCAGTCTAGAAAAGCGCAGAATTTTCTTGAGCATACTCTTTGGGTTTAAGATAATTGCAAATATTTTAGACTGCTCTGGTCTCTTGGCCCTTATCAAATATCGGGTTCCTTCACGAAGCACTCGTCTCACCGAGGGGTTTGGTTTTCGGTTAACAGAAGCCGAACTGATTTTGACAGACACAGTGATATGAATCGAATTAAGCATTATTTTAACATTTATGTCCCCTTTAACACCAAATTCAACGGTACAGTGATAACGTTTAAACAAAAACTAAATTTACTCATGAATGATGATGTCTGACATTCAAAGATACCGTGATGATTGCGACTCTAATATTTTTTGTGTCATCGGGTTGTATGTTTGTGAATGAGTATATATTTTTTTACTTGTTCTATTGTATTTTTGTTAAAGTGGTTTAAATTTTCAATTGATTATTGTATTTTAATTTTAATCTGTAACTAGCTCTGGACAACATATGTACTATTTCGATTTTTGGATCTGTAATGTACTGTGTTGTAAATAAATATATAAATAAAATATGAATAGAAAATAACACGACAACAGAATAAAGGTAGGTTCAATCCAATAAAAATTTGGTTTTGACATAAACGCCTTGTGTCGCATCTGGTTAAGATAATAAAATTTTTATAAAAAAAATTGAACCGACTTCTAACAATGCGCTAAAAAGTGAAAAATAACTATAGATTTTTAGATGACATTGAAATTTTTTAAGTCGGCGCCAAACTAATACCTGACAAAATGTGATTCGCACAAATAGATTAAAATACATTATTTGTAATTGTTTTCTTACCATAATTTGTATACTCGTATATTAGTAGTTATTAATTTCATTTAGAAATAGTTTGGTGCCGAAAATTTACAGTTATTTTTCACTTTTTATCGCACTTTTAGAAGTTGTTTCAATTTTTTTTATAAAAATTTTATTTTTCGATTTTTAGTTTTGAATTCATTATGATATCCATATATTATTGGAACTAAGTACCAACGAGATTAGTGTACCTCGCACTGACTCCAAGGTGGCAAAAAAGTACCCATTTTATCCAGAGTTGTAAATCACCCTAAAATGAATCACTAAAAATTCTTTGATTCATAGAGTTCTCCAAATACCAGTGAAATTGTGTCAAACAAATATTTAATCTGTCATAGTAAATCCGCTGTCTTAAATTTCAAATTAATTTTAGGTTGGTAATATAGACTCCAAAACCTTCCAATATGGATATTTAAAGAACTTGAGACGTAAATTTCTTAACCCAATATATTTTATACTGCATATTGAGTTTGTATACGCCCCAAGAGCCCCACAATATCAATTTTAGACAAAATCGGAAAATGTAAAATTTTCAGTCCCTCATATTGCATCTTGTCAATCTAATAGTTGTAAGAAATTAATTATTAGTAATACACGATCCCGAAAACCGACTAACATCAAATCTGAAAAAATGCGAATAAGGTAAAATTTTCAACCCACCATATTCGATCCGCCATATTAGATTTCAAAAAAGTAATTTTAACGTCTTAATTTAATGTAAATCTAAATCCTTCAAAGCCCTTAGTACCAATTTTGGATAAAATCCGGAAATTTATAATTTCGGGACCGTCATATTATATCTGACATATTAGATTTTTTTAAAGTAATTTTATATTCTTCTTTGAACAAAATCGAAAAAAGAAAAATTTTTAATCCGCTATATTGGACTAGCCGTATGGAATTCTCGACAAATACTTTTAAATTCATAACTTACATGTTCAAGAACCCCCTATATCATTTCTGGAGAAAATTAAAAAATGTAAAATTCTTAGGATCTCATATTAGATCGTTCGTAATTAACATTAACAAAATTCCCCCAATACTGCTTTTAGACAAAATCGAGAGATGTACAATCATTAATCCGCCATCTTAAATCCGCCTTATTTAGTTTTTTTTTAAAATAACTTCAGATTTGTAATGTGCAAACCCAAAAACTTCCTCATATCAATTTTGAGAGAAATCGGAAAAATTTATTTTTTATCCCTCATGTTGGATGCGCCATACTGATTTAAAAAAAAAATCGTTTTGGAGAAAATCGGACAAAATTGATTATTTGGTCAGCCATATTGGATCAGCCATATTGAACTTTAAAAAAATATTTTGGATTCGTTATGTGTGACTCTGCGAACTCTCCCACACCAATTTTGGAGAAAATCGGACAAAATTACATTTTTTTGTCTATTATATTGGATCAGCTATATTGAATATTTTAAAAATAATTTCAAATTCCTTGTGTACGATCCCGAAAATTCCAAAGTACCAATTTTGGGGAAAATCGGAAAAAATTGATTATTTTGTCTGCCATATTGAATTTTTAAAAAAATATTTTGTGTTCGTTTTGTGCGACTCCATAAACTTCCCCACCCCAATTTTGGAGAAAATCGGAAAATATTAAATTTTCTTGTCCGCCATATTGGATCTGCCATATTGAATTTTTTAAAAATATTTTTGGTCCATTATGCTGTCCCGAAAACTCCCCCACACCAATTTTGGAGAAAATCAGACATAATTAAATTTTTTTGTCTGCTATATTGGATCTGCCATATTGAATTTTTTAAAAATAATTTCAGATTCGTTGTGTACGTCCCCAAAAATTCCCACATGCCAATTTTGGAGAAAATCGGGCAAAATTATTTTTTTTGGCCGCCATATTGTCAGCGCTATCTTGGATTTTACTGCACCAATTTTGTCCAAAAAAATATGGGACCACCGCAGCAACTGCCTGAACATAACGTAAAAAATTTCATTCAAATCGGTGCCGCCGTTCCGGAGAAATCGGTGTACATACATAAAAAAAACATACATACGCGACGAATTAAGAACCTCCTTCTTTTAGAAGTCGGTTAATAATTTGTGGCAGTATTCTTTCTAATATAAACAATTTCTCCCAGTGTAATATGGCGGGTAGTGAGGCTAGCAAGGTCATGAAATTTGGTGTTAACAGGGACGCATTTCACCACATCTGTAATATGACACAATCCGTGCTGGAAATAATTGACAGGATATTTAAAGAAAGATTTGCTGTTATAGATATAGCTACACGCATTTTTGATCTGGATGAATGCCTATCAAAGGTGAATCGACAAACAAAGCTTTTTTAGAAAGCACAGATCTTGTTTTGGTTGTTTTAATTCCCCTTTTGTTGGTTACGCTTTAGTAGAAAAATATGAGATTTTTATTTTTTTATTACTCTAATATTCAACAATTTCGTTACTTCCCACTCCTGCAATAAATATTTTATTGGAGTTAATATCGAATATGCATTGTCATAGGCGTATAATAGATACATATGTAATAAAGTACAGCACAATATATTTATAATATGACTGAATAATACCGGTGTTATACATATATAAATGAAGAATATCTATTAGCTAAATGATTTTTGAGGAAGCTATTCTTCACAAATATAGTAATTTTTTATTGAATTGTTCAGTAATAGTTGTAACAGTATAATTAGATTTTTTTGGATACGGTGAGTTGTAATTTTTACATACCTTATCACGAGTGTAAGTGGGAAATTTTATGTGTAACTAATAAAGCAAAAAATATTTGAATGGTCAATTATTCTAATATTTTTATTATATATATACAGAAAAAAATTCTCTTTAGATACTATTTAAACCACAATCTTAAGTCCTTGATTATATAATGCCAGTTTTAAAACTCATTTACTTTTAACACCAGTGTCCAATCCCGTAAGAAATCTGATTCAATTTGTTATTTTCTCTACAGGGCGTCTGGCAAGTATATGTCAAACTTTTGATAGTATTGTACAAAAGGTGTCAGTATAACCTTTGAGATTCTAATAATTTTTTTCCGAAGGTGCCCCATAACGAAAATATGGCGTTCAGTTTTTTACCTTTTGGGCTGTAGCTTTTGAGTATATTTGTACTCACACCTCAGACTACAAAGGTATTTTCTTTGAGACCAATTATTCATCTACAAATTTCTAAACTAGAGCATGTTATAGGCCTATAACAGAAGATGGTCTTTTTAATTAATACTAAAACAGGCTTAAATACAATTTTAATTTTGTTATTGGCGAAAATTTGGATATTAATTTACAATTTAAAATGCATAAATATCTCTTTTTCAGAAAAATTAAAACCATTCGATAATAATTATCCCAATAAAAAAGTAAACTGGCTCAACCATAACTTAAAAGAGATGCGTAATAGACTTCAATTTATAATAACATTAAACAAAGAAGATGCTATTGCCATGTAAAAGAGTACCATAATTGAATATAGAAAAATTGCAGAAAAATCAATGTCCTTGTTTGATTAATTTAGTTAAAAAAGCATAGCTTTCCCTCTGGGAGTAAGATTGGAGTAGTTGAGAATCGCTATGCATTATGGCTCTTTGACAAATGTCAGTCGTGTTGCGATTGTTTAACATGGAGGTTACCCTTTTGTCTGTCTGTATCATTTGGGTAAACTAATTTTGTTGAGCTACAAGCTTGCTTACGCTTTTAGAATAATTATCAACAACCTCAACCAGAATGTGTTCTTCTAACTGAATTTCTTGCTCCTTTTGAAACCACATAAATAGTTCGCTCAAAAGCCCAAAGGGCAAATCACTGCGGGGTACCCCTTTTGGGCCACATATTTTCGTTATGGGGCACCTTAAAAAATATGTAAAACACTAGTAGTAGGGGAGCCCAAGCGGGGATTTTGGGATTTATGCAAGCTCGGCAGAATACTATAAAGGAAGAAAGTTTGTACTCTGTTATGAACTACCAACCTGTTATGAACCTTAAATATAGGGGGGGGGGGTACGTCTAGGGCAGCCGATCAGATTAGTAAAAAAAAATCGATCCTTAAAGCAACTCGAGCTCGTCAGATTAAGACAAGGTAAGTTAATTACATGCAGAAAAGTGTACATTTCAATATTCTGACGGTTTTAGCGTGACATAAGAAAATGAGCGAGTGACAAAGTTGTAAAAAAAAACGTCACCTGAACATATTCGAGAGCGGTTGACTTTTTTTTATTTTAATGGAAATCATGTAAGGATCACGGAAATAATATAATCTGACGATTTTTGCAAGCCGAGAAAGCTAATTCTATTAATCAAGTGTAGTACGTGCAGGTGCTGAGAATAATGTATTTCCTACTCCGCGCCTCTCTCTCCTTCTCTCTTTCTCTATTTCTCACTCTCTCGCACCGTTCCCATGCTACTTTCTGCCGCCATGATGTTATTCCAGCTGATCACAACAACACGTTTGTGCTCTTAGATGTATAAGGTTTGTTTATTGTATTTTCAAAAAGTTTAGTGAATTAAATACAGTGAGTTTTATATGTATTATTACAATGAGTGATAATAGTGACAAAAGAGTGAACTGTGTATTTTGTGGTCAAGAAATACATGAAAAATTAATAAAATTTACAATAGAAATATTAAAAAAATGTATGGTGATTTTGGAGTATCGCCGAACCAAGCCGGTTCGAAGAAAATCACGCAGCACCTACATTGAAATTAAAATTTCAGAGAAAACATCATAAAATGACGGCTATCACGCACAGTGTTATTATGACGCTTGTAACTTGCCCCCATGCCAATCAGAGCTACGGCAATAATTATTACGAACGCAATACATCACATGCTTATGGAGGAATGCCCACTTTCGAATCGTCACTGAGATGTCACCAACAGATTTCGGGTGGAAAAATGTTTATGGAAAGTTGGAGATGACTTGGTTCGTTGGAAATCAACTCCCAGAAGCATATGAAGATATTGTCATAACCCCTGACATTTTAGGGAATACTCCATATTCAGGTATGTTTTCTTTTTAAAATACTAATAAAATCATGAAATAAATTAAATATTGTTAAATATCATAACCATTTCTGATTACAGATACGCAAGATGTAGATGAAAATGACCAAAGTGATTCAAACTCCGAATCTGAAGACGATTTCACTGATGATGATGAAGATTAAAGGTCTTTTTGAAATTTTTTTTCATTCAACATTCTTCTTATAAATACATGATAAAATTGTACATGTATATATTTTTCTATGACATTCTATATTATTTGCTGTTTAAAAAATTCCTCCACACAATTGTCAGATTATAGGTCTACACGATAAGGACATCATGCTGAACCGACTATATATAAATCTAACGCGCTCGAGTATTTCAAGGTCAGGTTTTTTTTACATTTTCAAAAATCGGCTATAAGTTCTAGTTGCGTCAAAATCGTAGGTCTTTCTAATATGACATCTTTAAGGGTTCACTCAACATTCTCCCTGAAGATCTGACGCGCTCGAATAACTTTTTTTTAAATTTTTTCCACCCCTTCGTGTGGCCACCCCCATCTAGCAAGCCGTCAGATTAACATCCCAACGTTACCGGAAACAGGGTGCGCGTATACATTGTTAATGGCTGACGCGCTTGAGTATGTCTTTGGGACAGATTTTTTTTACATTTTTGAAAATTTATACTCGCTTCCCCCACAAGTATTGGGACATACATCATATAAACTTTTTTCCTATTTAGCATCTAATCTTCACAATCCAATAGGTCCCGACAACGCTCAAGTAACTACTCATTTAGCCTCTTGGACTCCCCTACTATAGTTTTATTTTAACGCCTTGTATGTATATATGAGACGATAGAAATGAATGTACTGCGATTTAATAACATCAGGCAACAAATATTAGTTTATTCTTGTATGAAAAGTGCATTTTTTTGTTAATTTTGGGACGCTAAATACAAAAATGACAACGAAATTTAAAATTTAGTTGCAGTTTTCGAAAGCAAGTTTTTTTATTTCATTTTTAACAAAATAATAAAAAATACATACTTTTACACTTGTAGATACACTAAATATCCTGTCTTTTTGCTTTTGTTTTGTGAATCGTTTCTGGAGCATCACTAACAAGAGTCCAACAGTAATCGGCAAGCATGGAAGCATGCCACTTTCCCTGGTACCTTTTCTCCATATCCATATTCATATATCCTGATGAAAGCATTCGCCGTGCTTATCACTTGCAGCTCCACAGTTGTCAGGAAAAAGGTTCAGATGTGAGTGTAGAAAATGGATCTTTAGAGACAAATTGCAATCCATTGTTCGACACGATGACAGCATATTTTCAGCAGGAGTAACGTAATTATCAGCTTTCTAATTTCCGAAGAAATTAGTGATTACGAGGCAAAAGTTATTTTTTTTAATGTTTAATAGAGCGCTGTCAAAATATTTGTTTTTCAGAATATTTTGAATCTGTGGCCCAACAAAAATACTTTCTCTAGTTTTTGCTTCACTTAGCATTGGGAATTTCTGACTCATGTACTAAAAAGCTGACCCATCTGTATTTAGTGCTTTAACAAAGTTGGTTATTAGACCCAATTTGATATACAATGGGAGCAACAAAATCTTTTTGGGATCTACCAATGGCATCTTGAAGAATTGTACATTCTTTTCACCTGGCTCTAATGATTATTGAACGGACCAGGCTTTTCTCTTGTAATGAAATTCTTTCACACAAAAAACAGCAAAATTTGATGTAGCCTAGGTGCAACCCAAGTAAAAGTGCAATCACCTTTAAGTCGCCACAGATCTGCCACTGGTGCTCAGGGTATTTTATACTCGTCAATAGGTACTTCATATCCTTGTCTGATTCTTTCACGTGAACTGCATACCCAACAGGAGGTAAAATAAGACTCAATGCAATAGTACTGCTTTTAAACTCAGTGTTAAATTATCTATAAACAATCTCCATTCCTCTAGCTTTTAGTTTATATGTAAAGCCGCCAATAAACCACTAATGTTATTGCTGCTAGGCCTTTATGGCATTTACGAAAAACACATACTCAAACATCGTCTTCTAATAAGTTCCACTGCTGCAATCTTGATCCTGGTAATGCTGCTTTACTTTTGGGCAGTTCTAAGTCTCACAAGATCGTTTGATTCTGATTTGGATATTTTATGCGGTTGGCGGTATAACGTGATGGGTGTGAAATTAGGTTCTCTTGATGTTGATGGCATATCTTCCTCTTGGGAAATCGTTGTATCGTTATTATCTGATTCGTAAATAAATATTTCTGGGGGTTTTGGAATAGGAAGTTCGTCACTATGAGGCACAGGTCTCATGGCAGATGGTATTTATAAATAGTTGATAACCGACTTTTTCTTCTTGGATATATTTGTGCCTGGCCCAGCACGAGGTATGATGCCGAAATAGCAATCATTATCATGATTTGAAGACTCTCTCTAGATCAATAGCACAGCAAACCGTATAGATACTTTTTTACTCTTTAACCAGTTTCTCAGACTTGAAGCGCATGTATTCCAGTAAATATGTGGCGCCCACTGTACGTCTTGATCCTCACTATTGCAACCGAAATAAAGCTGATATGACTGAAATCGCTTCTGAGACGCAAAAGTCACCTCACCATAAACATAATAAAAGTGATCTGGATTATTTACACACTTTCGAGACTTACAATCTTACAGTCTCAACTATTCGAATCGACTCACTAACTTCGATTGACTAACCTCTCCGCTTTGTACCTGCTTATATACTATCGGATCAGGGAACGCCTACTTGTGTTGATACCTTTCATTTGTACACTACTTCGTTCTGTCGATTTTTCTTGATTTCGCCTTTCAAAATTTTGATAACAAAATTGGGTAGGCTCTTGAATTGAATCGATCGAAGTCGAATCCAAGTGTGTCGCAAATGAGTAAGTGGGATGTCTCTCTGTATGCGTAAACCATTGGTTTCTTTGACCCAAAGGTCGTAAACCAGGGAATTGGCTTGAATGTGAAAAATTATTCAGGGGATTTACCGATGAAATCGTTGATGTAACTTCGTAAAATGATTCGTTTTCGAAATCGATTACGCGTCTGCTGAGTCTATCGGTATTTGTGACAGGGTTATCCAAATCTATAAGATTCCGCTGAATGTTGGTATTTTTACTGTGGTAATGTGGTTGTTGTTGAAAGGAAAGGCACCCAGGGAGTGCCGGAGAGGACCCACCGTAACCTCCCGACCCAGGGAAAATCCAGGCCTCCTCACATTTCTTGCTGTGTTTTTGTGGCATTTTGTGTGGTTGAGTCATTTATGCTCTTAAATTTGGAAGAATTTGAAGTTTGTTTTTGTTTGAGCCAATAGTCAAAAACGGGGCTTAATTTAAAACAAGACGCGTCGTGGAAGTGAGCCGAAGTGCTCTACGGGTCTTGTGCAATGAAATTGGGGTAGTCTATCTAATTATTGGAAAATTATGTGATTTGTTTGGTGTTTGTTTGTAACGAGAAAGTCAATCTAAATTTGATAAATTGTTTGTCTTTTTTGTTGGAAAAGAATTTCGCAAATTTAAATTTAATTTCACGTTAAGTATCCGAAATCCGGTTGCCTTCTCCGAAATTTCACGATATTTATTTGCACGGTAGCTTGTGGGGACTTTATGTTAATTTTTCACCCTCGAATTTTGTTGTGCCAAAATTTTTCTAAGTAATTACCAATTTGGAAAATATTCGTGCAGGACCAGCCTTAGAAAAATGCTTTTCTAGTATTTTTTGGTAGCTTTTATTATCAAGTTCAAGGCTTTAAACTAATCTTTAATGTCTATGGAGGGTGAGTTATTTGGAACACTCTTTATTTGATATTTTTCGCGAACTTTATGACGGTGATCCGTAATTGCAACACCAGTTCGCGTATGCAATTACGAATAACACCCGTCTTTCGAACTATAGTATATCGGGATCTGAGGTTTAGAAACCTATCATACCTTAAAACCTGTAAATTAACTCAAAGGAACCCCGATATACCGTATTTAATCCGATTTCAGCAAAAAACAAAAAATTGATTGATTATTAATATCTTCAGGCGTCCCAGCTTTTGGCAATTTCCCGGGAAAAAGCTACTAGTTCGTCCAGGGGCCTCGGAGGTACTTTGTTTTAACTCAAAATTAACAATATCCTACAGCCACGCAGCCGTCTGATAAGATCGTAGATGTTGTTTATTTTCTGGGCTGTTCAGCCTTCCTGAAGAAATATCTTCTTGAATTTGTCAAATATTTTCCCTCTAAAATACGAATTTCTTTTCAAAAAATGCGAATTTCTTTCGAAAAAATGCAATATTTGACAAATTCTGACGTTCTTTCTTCAAAACAGATGGCTTCTTGCTTCAAAACTGGTGTTTTCGTGAATTTCTTTATCTTCCAAGAGCATAAAATATTGGCTGTGACGTTTTGGCTAACGATTGCCCAAAACGTGGGGTTTATATAGTTTCCGAGAGCTTTCTCTACTCTCTTGTGTGTAACCAATCGTACCAAAGCGAACTTTTGATTGGACATTTTTTCTGCTAAGCTGGAACTATATAAGAAAATTGCATTGTGCGATAGCCGTCATTCTATCCGTCAGATCGAAACGAATCTTTTAGCATTCGATTGGATTTTTCATTATGCAACTTCTCATTCCATTGTAAATGTGTTTATTCGTAAGGGATATTTACAATAATACCCAAATACGGCTTCTACATTTTTAGAAATCTCTCACCCGGTGTTGCCGAGTAGTGCAAAATTTCCGTAACTTAAGGAAGAAGTAGATATTTCAATATCGGATCCCTCTATTTTTATAACAATATAAATATACCACGTACTTTCTTGCGGTTACATTATTTATATATAGGGATACATGGCATCACGTATGTCTAAGACTTGAACTAATATTAAAAAGATAAGTTTAGTTTCGGTTTTAGCACACCAAAAATGGTAAGATTTAGTTGTTTTTATTTTAGATATATTTTGTCTCTGTTATCTTCCTCTTCTGCTCCCAAGTATTTAGGGATACTTTACCGACTAGAGCAGGTCTTCCAGTCCTATTTCTTTTAGGAACTTAAGAATGCAGGATGACTTTATAGTGGGTAACTCTCCTTCTTCTATTTGATGTGCTCCCAAGAACTGCATTTTAGAATTTTCTAAAGCTCTATACCCTGAAACGATGTGGATAGAACTTTTGTCCTCTTCCTCGCAAAATCTGCGCCCTTCTCTCTCTACCAATCCGAATTTCTGGAGGGATCTCTTCAGGTGGCAATGCCCTGTCAGGATTCCCTTCAGAACTCTAAATTGGCTTTTGCTTAGGCCTATACATTCCATGAATCTATTCTTTTTGTAGTTCCCAGGAAGTATTTTGTCTTGTCTCGTTCCTTACGGAGCAGTCCAGTAACTGCATCTCCTGCTCTCTTCCTCTCTTTTTAGTTCTTCCAGCATTACACTGCTACTTATTCTACAGAAATTTCGAGTCCCAGAAATTATGTCTCTGCTCCTTTTTTTATTTCATTTCCCTCGACTCCGGTGTGTTTTGGTACCCACAGGAGAGTATTTTGAAGCCTTATGCACACTGTCGAAAGTTTTACATGAACCTACCAGGCACCTCGTTTAACTTGAGGGTTCATATATGTTTCATTTATATGTAAAAAATAATGAAATTTTTAGGGTTTTAATGGATATGAAGCTTTTTCATGATGCACCTAAAAGAAATAATGGAGAGAATATGGAACTAATAAAAATACCCAGAATGCTCATGAAACTATCAGGAATGTGGCCAGTCGATCAAAACAAAAGTGAATTACAAAAAAAATTGTATAGGATTTATAAATATTTCATTTACACGTATTTTACGTTTTATAACATGTTGCACACGATCGAACTTATTCGCCTGGTTCTACAGCATAAAGGATATGAACGAATAGTCAACGCTTTGGGCATATTACTTCACTTAATCGTTACAGAGTTAAAAGTAATAACACATCAATATAATAAAATTCCTCAAAAAAGTTTAGCATTTATTGAGTTCGAGCAGAATGTCTGGAAATCAGATGACAACCAAATCAAAAACTTATACAAATTTATACTAAAATATTGTCGATATCTCTATTTATTTGTTATAACGTTGATGTTCATCGTAGTTATTTTTTTTTTACTTTGTTTATTTTGGTGGAAAAGCGGGAATATTGGCAATTGGAATACAAAACTGGGATTTTGAAAATTCAACTTTCTTACATGAAATCTATTTTCCCTTTGATAAAAGGAAATATTTTTTTATTATAGTTGCATGTTCTGCATGTGCATCTATTATAACTAGTGTTTTCTACGTTACCTCTCAAACTGTTATTTATGCTCACTTAATATTTGCTATATTCCGTTTCAAATGTCTGCAAATTCGTTTGAAAAAACTAAAAGATTTAGCCGAAGATGCTGATGGTGACTGTGTAATGATTATTAAAAAGTTGATTCAGGAACACCAAGATTTAATCAGGTAAATTAAATCTTATTTAGCGACACTTCTAAGATATTATAAAGGGTGTTTTTTTTATAGAGGTATAGAAATGGAATAAAACAAAGATGAATTATTTAAATTGACATGAAATTTACTTTATTCAAAAGATAACCTTCTGGCATTATAATTTAAATATGACTTCTGGCATATGACCGCCACGGCTGGCTCGGACGTAGTCTAATCTGGAGGTCCAATTTTCGATGACATTTTCCAACATTTATGGCCGTATATCGGCAATAACGCGGCGAATGTTGTCCTCCAAGTGATCAATCATTTAGGGCTTATCGGCGTAGACTAGCGACTTCACATATCCCCACAGAAAATAGTCTAGCGGCGTTAAGTCGCACGATCTTGGAGGCCAATTCACGTGTCCGAAACGTGAAACTATGCGGTTACCAAACGTTTCCTTCAATAAATCAATTATGGCACGAGCTGTGTGACATGTTGCGCCGTCTTGTTGAAACCACAGCTCCTGCACATCATGGTTGTTCAATTGATGAACGAAAAAGTCAGTAATCATGGTTCTATAGCGGTCACCATTGACTGTAACGTTCTGACCAGCATCGTTTTTAAAGAAGTACGGACCATTGATTCCACCAGCCCATAAAGCACACCAAACAGACAGTTTTTCTGGATGTAACGGTGTCTCAACATACACTTGAGGATCATAATCACTCCAAATACGACAGTTTTGTTTATTGACGTATCCATTCAAACAAAAGTGAGCTTCATCGCTAAACAAAACTCGCTTATGAAAATCGGGATCAACGGCAATCTTGTTTTGGGCCCATTCACCGAATCTACGCCTTGCTAGGGGATCGTGTGGCTTCAATTCTTGCACGAGTTGGATTTTGTAAGCACGCAAACCAAGATCTTTCCGCAAAATCTTCAATAAAGTGAATGGGTCTTCCTCTACGCTACGCTCTACAGCAGCAATGACTTCTTCTGTAAGCACTGTACGACGTCTCTGTGGATGCGTATTATCATTTAGAGTAAACGTGGTGCGAAAACGTTCCATAGTTAATCGAATTAATTGCTCTGATGGACGATTATGTTGACCGTAAAATGGACGTAGTGCGCAATACGTATTTCGAACAGAACCTTGATTTTCAAAATAAATTTGCACAATTTGGAAGCGTTGTTCAGGCGTCAGTCTATTCATGTTGAAATGCCAAACCAAACTAAACATAAATCACTTGACAGCTGACAAAATGGCCTCCAGTTAAAAAAGTGTTGCCACCTTAAAATTCTATACCTCTATAAAAAACCCCCTTTATATAGAGTATTTAATTTTAATTTCCCCAGGCAATAACTACGTAAACGAATAGGAAAATAAGTGCAACGAATCATACAAAAGTTGCTTGGATTGGATGAAATTATTCGCTGGTGACCTTAATCATGACTTCAAGGTCACTCTTGGAAGTTTCCTTGAAGTCATCATTTTTTTTCTAATAGATTACCTATTTTTAACCCTCCCAGTTAAAGAAGAGACACATTTTAAGTATAAAGACTTAGAATATTACTTATGACTATGCCATTGTATTAAAGGTTATCTGTTTGTAATTTCATATATATATGAAGAAAAAAATAAAATCAATTTCTTAGACCTCACAATTTATCACCAAAATAATGTCATTAAAACTCAGTGGTATACAAAAGAAACATGGCCTTCTAGATATTTGCATTATAATTCTCAACATCCTCTATCCCAAAAAAAATCGGTAGTAATAGGAATTGCAGACCGAGCCATAAAATTATCCGATCTAGAATATCGAAACGAAGCAATTCAAAAAGCAAAGGAAGCCTTAGTACTAAACAGTTATCCCCCTAAAATTATAAACAATACCTTCAAAAAAAGAATACACAAATTCTACAATAACAACAACCAAAACCCTCAACACCAAAAAACAAAACAACAAAACCAATATGTTTCCATACCATATATACCACAACTCTCAGAAAAACTTCAAAATGTCCTCAAAAACCATAATATAATTGTTAGTCACAAAAGACACAATCTATTAAAAAAAAACTTTAGTAACTTAAAATGCAAAATACCTAAAGACAAAAAAACACAAGTAGTATATGAGATCATGTAAAAATTGTGACGGAGTTTACATCGGCCGAACCAGTCAACATCTTAAAAACAGAATTAATGGACACAAATACGACAAACATAATAAGACCGCATTGACAAACCACAGTACAGAAAAACAACACACTTTTGATTTTGAAAATGTAAAAATTCTCAAAACAGAAAACAATAAAAAAAAGCGTGAATTTTATGAAATGATCGCAATTCAAAAAAATAAGAAATCTATAAATACAAAAGCTGATACAAAACACCTAAGTAAAATATATTACAATATCCTAAAATAACCCCCCAAATAAATTAAATATACACAAAATGATCTCAAAAATAAATCACTCCAAAAATAAGAAAAAAATAATAGTCAGGCAAGGACCCTTAAGGCGAAAAAAAAATCCAAACCCTTGACAAATAGAAAAATCCAGGAAAAAAAAATAAGAAAAAAACATATATATATATATATATATATATATATATATATATATATATATATATATATATATATATATATATATATATATATATATATATATATGTATATATATATCATATGTGTATGTTAAAAAAACAACGTGTTTTGATGTTTCGCCTTTTCTTTGAGGCATTTTTAAAAAGTTTTTTTTGATATTATTTTCCTTAATTTAGTAACATCTTAATAAAAAGATTCGTCTATTTCTTCCTGCGACCAGACGGGTATATGTTCTTGATATTTTCTTCAACTGTCTCGTAACTTGGACTCCGTGTGTTATAGATACGTTTTTATAAAAGGTTATATTTCAAAACCAGTGTTTTTCACCCTCACTTTATTTATATTTTTCCTATTTTTGTTGAACCATTTATTATATGTATCAATATGGTTTTTTTTGTATTCTTCGAGTTAGATCAATTCAACATTTTTCTATTGTAAAAATGCTATACAGCTTTTAAGTTTTGTTATTAGTTAGCCATGAAGGCGAGGCGTGGAGAAAATAAAACAATCCAACCCTACAGAGTTGTCACTATTACTGCCATTTGTCATTCATTAATAATAATCATGCCGGGGCGATTAAATTACACGCACGAAGATTATTTTAAACTTATTTATTATTTATGGAGAATGTGATAGAGTTATTTCAAGAATATGCGATACATTCGCGATCCGATATCCGAAGAAACAGAAACAAACACTACCAACTGTTAAAAAAATTATAAAAAATTTCAAGAACTTTGGATCTATAAAAGCTAAATGAAATAAAAATAAACCAGTTGTTAATAAAATAAAGTTTAAAAAATTATTTGAGTAAATGTTCAAATTGACGTCCTTAAACTTCCAAACATTTTCCGCACCTAAGCAGGAACTTTTCATGGGTGGCTCTTCTTTTTGACTGAGCATTAAGTTCTCTTCCATAGTGGTTAATGGGGTATTGTATACTTTATTTTTGATTGTCCCCCAAATAAAACAAATCAAGTACTGTGAAGTCGGGAGAGCGAGGTGGCCAAAAAAGTCGCCCATTCTTGGCTATCCATTGATCATAAAACAAGTTTTGCAGATGATTGTTAATTAACTGACTATTATGTGGAGGCGCCCCATCATATTGATAAAATTGATTTCTATGATCAGCCAGCTGCAAGTTATCTAAATAGTTCTTCCAAATTCCTCAAGATGTCGAAGTAGCGCTCACCTATAAGTTAAAAAACGTATTTTGTAAGAAGTCAAGTCAAAAATGGCTGACTTACCTTTCAGATTATCTTGGTAGAATTCTAGGGCGACGACGCCGTTATTTCTTATAGCACAATACACGTTAAACTGCCAAGACTCTTGAAAATTTAATTCTTTAAATGGATGTACGTTTGAGTCGCTTCAATAGTAGGAAATGTGTTGATAAAACCATCCATTTTTTGTGAATTTGTCTTCGTCCGACCAAATAATATTATCCAAAAAACCAGCATATTCATTTGACCGAAGTAAAATAAATTGACAGAACTCTACTCTTCGTGGAAAATCAGTGCTTTTTAAATGTTGTACGATGAAATATACATAAGGATGAAAATTGTGTTTTCCTAAAATCCTTAAAACTGATGTTTGAGATAATCCAGACTTTAATGCTACTTGCCTTGTAGATATTGTCGGATATGCGGCGAAATATCCTAAAATTGTAGTTTCAATATTTCCATTATTAACAACTGGTTATTTCTATTTTTTTTTTTTGCTTTTATGGATCCAAAATTCTTGAAGTTTTCTATAATCCTTTTAACAGTTGGTGGTGTTGGTTCCTGTTTCTGCGGATATTGGATCATATTTTCTATAAATAATAAATAAGTTTAAATAATTTTCGTGCATGTAATTTCATCGCTCCGGCATGATTATTATCAATGAATGTCAAATGGCAAGAAATAGTGACAATCCTGTAGAGTATGATTGTTTTATTTTCGCCACGCCTCGCCGTCATGGCCAACTAATAACAAAACTTAAAAGCCGTATAGAATTTTTATAATAGAAAATTGTTGAATTGCCAATATTTTGAAAACTACAAATTTTTGGAATAGATAACCTTACACAAAGTTACCCTTATTTTTAATGCTTAATATGATAAAATTATAAAAATAAGTACTTTCTATTAAAAAAAAAATGACTTTTCACGATTTTTTAAATATAATTTTTATTATTCTTTCTTAATCACTCTGTAATAATAATTTTCAAAATATCATAAAAAGACTGCTAAAGTAGATCTTTGCCTACAAGGGAGCTAACCCAAATTAAATAATAAAGACTTTCTTATAGGAAAAATTTATAGTTAAGTTTTGGTCTGCAAACGTCATTTTTGACATAAAAATTTAAATATGTTCAAAACCTTGAGTATAGAACATTATAGATTAAATATGTCTAGAATTTTACGTAGAAATCAAAAATGCAATAATATATAGGGTGGTCTGTTTACAATAGGCAAGTTGACATCTACTTCCGGTATAACCGAAAGTGCCGCCATCTTGAAAATATTTTAGCCGGCTGTCCCCCATGCACGTTAGTACACTGTCAATTTTTCAGATTCCTCTTAATTATAGTTTTTCCACATTTGATCGATAAATTTCCAGGAGAATAACCCTGTATATCACATCTATATTTTAAAAATATTTAGGTTAAAATTCATTGGTGTATAATTTTCAGATTTGTAACGAATTTGAATGACTGTATAAAGTATGTAATGCTTATGGATTTTCTCTTAAATTCCTATAAAGTGGCTTTTAATCTGATAAAAATTATAACGGTAAGTTGTTTGAGTTATATTTGGTTCTCGTCGAAAGCACTTGAAGCATGAATCAATTAAAAACCTTTCTTGCTAACCTCGTGAATTTCGAATGGCTTTCAAGAAATATATTTCATAGAGTTTGCAAACAAGGATTTATCTCAATATTTAACTTCATTTGCACTAGGTAAGGAATTATTGCAAATATATCACAAAATTGAGATGTAGTTGGAGTAAAATTAGGATAATATCACAGCCACAAAAAAAGTTTTTTTTTCATGTGCCAGAGATTAGGCCAACGGATTTTTATATCATCAGAGCCACCTTGTTACTAGGCCATGCTTTATTTATCTTTGGGATGGTAAAGAGTCAAAAAACGATTACCAATAAAGGGAGTAGAAATAAAGAGAAGAAATGGCGCGTCTGGATCAAAGAACGTTATTCCTGAGCCACTAGTTGATAGAGCAAAAAACCCACCTACACCTTTACATATAAAACTTGCTTTAATGAAACAATTCATAAGGGCTTTGGACGAAGAAAGGGAATGCTTATGATATTTAGGGCACATATTCCCATAATTTTCTTTGACGTTCGACAGATCCGGACGAGACTTTAATTTCACAGGATCTATGGCTGATGTTCAAAAAGCGGCTCGGATTTGTTTCAAAAACGTAACCAAATCTTGTTTAATTAATCACAGAAATGTCAACTATAATGACATAGTTCAGGAAATGGTTACTAACTTCCAAAGAATGGCATGTCACATGAACTTCTGCGATTCTCATATCGATAAATTTCCTGGCAGTCTTGATGACTATGGCGAAGAACAAAGCGAAAGATTTCCTCAAGATATGAGAGTGATGGAAAAAAGATAGTAAAGTTAGGAGATAAATATGATGATCGATTACTGCTGATCACTAAAAGAAGACTTACTGAGTAAAGGAAGAACGAGCTAAAGATTGACATTTCAGAGAACTTTTGAAAGCAAAAATAAGCTACTTCTTGTCAGTTTTAATGAAAACTTGTTTTAAAACAGCATTTAAAAGTTTATTTTACTACAGGGAACTAAAGTAAAATAAAAATTATATCGCTGCAGGGTAGTATACATTTTTCTTTTAATTTTTGAAAAAAAAATTAAGCCTTACAATCAAGCTGTTTTTTGGGATAAAAATTTTCCATTCAGCCCTCGCCTTTCAAGGGTGATTTTGAGGATTGAAAAGTTTGAGCAGTTCTATGATGACACAATAGAAGGCAAGAAAAATACACATGCAGAAATGTTTTTCACAGTGCTTAAAATAACACAGGCGCAGATTTTCCGGATATTCTTCCCTTAAAAAAGATAGTTTTAATAAGAGGATTGGAAAAGAGGTAAAAAATTTTCTAGATACTGAGTAGACAACTCACAATATACAGTATTACCATTAAACTCCGCATCATAAGGGATTTTTTTTATTAAAAACTTTATTCCAAATTTGAGTTTGGCAATAATTTTTGCTTCGATCGAGATGAAATTTAACCAAAAAAAAAAAATAGTCACGTGATTAGCATTATCTGTTATATTTTAATTTTTTTTCCAAAAAAAATTCAAAAGTGGGATTATATCTCAAAATATCGAAAAAAGTTATTACGAACAGTTTTTCTAAATGCAATTTTTAGCCAATATGCAAAATTTCTGTTGCATAAGATAATTCAGATTTTTTGCCCATTTTTTGTAAATTGCACCAGTGTTGCCAAATAAGACTCAACGCAACCTACATAAAACTTCTTAGTTTTGACAATGCTTCATTCCAGACATATTTTGTTTAAAATCCAAATAGGGCTATTAAGATTTGGTCACATATGATGCAATCTTATTTGTTTTTCACCCTGTATAAGGTAACCAAAAATAACTATTTTTGAAAACGTAGTTTCCGTCTAAAATAATACACATTATAATTAAGATAAACAAGTACACAGTGTCATCAGTAAGGTCTGTATTAGGTGGAAAATCAATTTTAAATGCGTTTAATTTTTATATTATGATTTTTTCTTATTAGAAAATTTCAGTTTTTAATTAAACTATTTTCTTGATATTAATGTGTATTACTTTTAGACACAAACTGCGTTTTCAAAAATAGTTATTTTATGAGGTTACCTTATACAGGGTGAGAAACAAATAAACTTTGCATCGCATGTGATCAAATTTTAATAGTCCTATTTGGATTTTGTAGAAAACACACATTGAATATAGCGCTACTTTAAACAAAATATGTCTGGAATAAAGCATTGTTAAAACTAAGAAGTTTTATATAAGTTGCGTCGAGTATTATTTTACAACAGCGGTGTAATTTACAAAAAATGGGCTATATTATCTTATACAGCTCAAATTTTGCATATGGGCTAAAAAATACATTTAGAAAACCTGTTTCTAATAACTTTTTTCGATATTTTGTGGTATAACCCCACTTTCGAATTTTTTTTGGAAACAATTAAAATTTGACAGATAATGCTTATCAAGTGACTACTATTGGTTAATTTTCATTTCTATCGAAGCAGAAATTGCTGCCAAAGTCAAATTTCGAATAAAAATATTAATAAAAAAAATTCCATATGATGCGAACTTTATTGGTCATATTGTATATACAGTAAACACCTACGACAAAACTGCTTAAACGGATGCAAAGAGGAAATATAATATTTTGTTCAAACCCTCACCTAAAAGAAGTGGTTTTTGGGGTCTAAAAAGTTAAAGATTTCTATAATAGCACAATAGAAAGCACGAAACACATACATAAGAAAACGTTTTTCATAATCTCCAAAGTATCAAAAATAGGGATTATTCAAATAATCACCCCTCCAAGAGGGGTGGTGTTCAATAAGGGGCTGGAAAAGTATTAACAAATTTTTTAGATATTTAGAAGACGGCTCACAACATATGCATTGAAGTAAAATATTTTTGATACTTCGAAAAAAAGACAAATGAATTTACAAAGTATTCAACCTCCCAATAGTCCGGTCAAGTTAGCATCAAAAATAGGGGTAAGGTTACATTAATTCGCACCTTGCTAAAAATTGGCATGAATGTTGGGAACCCTATTATACACAATTTGTCAATTATCCACATCAATCCGAAGTGTGGAAAAAAATTTATTCAAGGTCAAATGTTGCAAAAATCGGTTTTTTGAGTTTTCCAGCTAAACGGTAAGTTTTATAATAAAAATAGGTGAGACAATTATTCATCATGCAATTATCTATAAAAATTGTTCATACACTTTTTTTCCTAAGAATCACCATTTCGGAGATACAGCGATGCAAAATGTTGAAAAAGTTGTATTTTTCATAATATGCACACGTTTCCGCGCCACCCGTGAGGTAGTGTACATGGCGCGTTTTTTTTACGTGGTTTCCCCGGTAGGCCTATTCCACGATCTATTGTGCTTCTGTTGAGTTAAAAAGCTATTGTATTAAATTGAAAATGGTACTATTGTAAATAACAAGAGCGGTGTAAGTAATGCGTAAATTGAGTAAAATATTCGTCTGATTGATATTCTTCTAATGGAACATAATCCATACTGTCTTGCTCTTCTCCTTCTTCTTCTTCTTCTTCTTCTTCTTCTTCTTCTTTTTCTTCTTCTTCTTCTTCCTGCTGAGTACAAATAAATTGTTCAAAGAGCAATGCATCAGATGTCTCCTCGCCTATATCGTAAGAATCCTCTTCTACTGGCGATTCAACATTGGAGCACGATTGGCCTCGACAACTGATACATGCTAATGAACAAAACAAATCAACTTTTTTACAGCCGCATTTAGCATTACACCCCGTTTTGCAATTGCAAAAAATTGAATTGAGGAGTTTTTCCGGTGCAGGAGGGAGTAAAGTCTGAATTGGTTCCAATATATTGTCAGTTAACTTCCAACCCCAGTCTTCTGGGTTTAGTTTATTACCAAGCCATACTTGAACTTGATAATATACTCGAAATAGATGTTGATGAGCAGAAGCAGAGGTTGGAGGAAGACAAGCTAATTGTACTTGTTTCTTTTTATACGTATTTTTTGCAAAAGATAAGTATCGAAACTTATCTAAGCACGTAATTTTTTTTGGAGCTCCGTAAATTGAAAGAAGAAAGCGAATTCCGTTGGAGAGAGACCCAATTGTAACTTTGATTTGAAAGACCTTGGTCGAACAGCAGTCATAATACTATGGCTAATATTTGTGCATACTAATTTCAAATGTTGTAAATTAAGTCGCTTTTTTTTCAAAATAACTTTCTCCAAAAAATAAGTCAGTGACTCTGGAATTTGACTGTTAATATCTTCAAACATACGACCTGGTGGGGGGTAATGAGAATTATCAAAAACTGCAGATTGAATATCTTCTCGAATGATTGCTGCCGCAGCCTTCACGATTCTAAATCGCTCTTCTTTTTCATTTGTTGTTTTTTTTTCGTAGCTAGCTCGATTTAAAATGTCATAGTGATTATCACAAAACATATTAATGTTGATGCTCCTGACTTTTCTGTTATAATAATTTTATCGCCATACTTCAACTTTAATCGTAACTTAATGGTTCTATTATCTAACGAATTGTTGCAAATATTTTGTAATTCGTCTAATGAAAATTGACAATCATCACTATTTTCGATGTGTGCAAATATTTCTTCCATTAAAAGATTCGTACTTTCAGATTGAGGACGACCGGCTTGACCCCCCGTAATCGGTCTCAAGAAGGCATTATGACAGTCTTTATGATACTTAGCTTCGGCAGCAACTAAATCATGTTCGAACTCAATTCGAGTAATAACAGCTTTTGCTACATGATCAGAACGAGTCTGGGCTATATTCAGGATTGTTTCTTTGAATGAAAGTGTTGTTACATGAAAAATTTTATGGCGATACTTCAGTGCTTTTCTGTTTTCTAGCTCTTCATTCAATTCATTGCCACAAAATAAGCAACACTTTTTAAAACAAAAAAATGGTTCACTTAAGCGTGCTCTAGTACGAGGTGGACTTATTTTTGATGTACTAGCTTGTTCTTCATCCTGTTTTCTTTTCAATGCAGCGATTGTACCCTTCCGAGTATAGTTTTTTCGACACTGCACATGAACTGTCACAGATGTCTGGTCTTTCAGGTATTCCGAAAATTCATCACCTCTTTCAATACTTGCATTAATTAATGTCTTTAGGCCACGATCAACAGTAACTGTTTCGCTTTCGGTCAAATGTTTATTACAAATAAAGCACAACTGCGACATTTCTATTACAAACACAAAACTGCACAAATTTTGTTTGAAAATATAAGCAATAACTACGTGTTCTTACTACGAAAGAATGCTTGAGACTAATACTATTCTATCTAGGGAGGCCCTTCAAAAAGGAGCAGGTATACGAGCGTCGCCACGTGGACAACTGAATAGCAGACAGATGTTGCTCAAGGCCGTACGGTTATATAAAATGAGGGACTGGGTTTTTTTTGGAGTTTATATTTTTAAAACTGTATAATATGTATGTATACGCTACGAAAATTAATATTTTTACTTATATTATCGTTCTGTAACGTATATTACGGTAATTGACATGCATATTATGAAGAATACAACTTTTTCAACATTTTGCATCGCTGTATCTCCGAAATGGTGATTCTTAGGAAAAAAAGTGTATGACCAATTTTTATAGATAATTGCATGATGAATAATTTTTGTCTCACCTATTTTTATTATAAAACTTACCGTTTAGCTGGAAAACTCAAAAAACCGATTTTTGCAACATTTGACCTTGAATAAATTTTTTTCCACACTTCGGATTGATGTGGATAATTGACAAATTGTGTATAATAGGGTTCCCAACATTCATGCCAATTTTTAGCAAGGTGCGAATTAATGTAACCTTCAATGTCTATTTTGACCGGACTAAAAGGGGGAATTATTAGTATTGAAAAAAAAGGGAAATATTCCTAGTACACTCAAGGAAAAAGGCTGACAATAATTAGGTTTTTTTGATTTTTAAGCTTTTTTTTTAAAGTTTCCATTTCCAAACATCAGAATTTAAATAATTTTCGCACACTTTTTTAGGATAGAAAAAAATTGTGACCTGATGGAGCAATTCTGAAGTAGAATTAGGTTTCGGTAACAAATGCATTGGTCTAGTCTCTGGCACATGAAAATTGTTTTTTTTTTGAATGGCTGTAAACTCAATGCCATAAAATTACAATTAATAATTTAACTATATATTTTTTTAGGTTGAATCGGTATCCGAGATGAGCTTTCCTTTAATTTATGCATTCTTGGTATTAACGGATGTATTTTTAACAGGAGTGATATGCAATGAGATTAAAATACAGGTATTTATATAAAAACAAAATAAATCACACTACTCTATATCAACATTCTCGCTTCAAAAATACTTTTTGTGTTATATTGGGTTTATTTGGTCCAAATAAAAGTATCGTGATCCAGTTTTGGTAGTAGAGATCAATGGAGTCATACACTGCGAAGTTACTTACTTTTTCCGATGTCAAGAGATTTCTGAAAGACATGGCAACATCGCATGGAGGATGTCTGCGATTAATCTATTCGCAACGAAATCTTATTCTTAAAATTCTTCAAATATATCCACGTCAATGATTTTGCTTCAAAGAAGAAATATTAGAACCAATAGAAAATTTGTGCTGATTTGAAAGTAGTGGTATTACTTACATAGTCAAGAGGCAATCAAAGCATTAGATTTTCACAATAAAACTTCTAACTTGGTACGGAACTGTGAAGGAGCGTTAAATGATCTAGGAGACATATTGGTTTTAGCTTAGGTACCAAGGAATGAACCTTACTAAAGTTATGAGAAGGGTGACAATCAGGGGGGCGCCGAAGTGTTGTAGAACTAAGAATGCCAGATGATGGCTAAGGTAACCGTAAGAAGTGGATTGAGAAGTCTTGACAGTGCTGATGCGACATAGTCAAATAGACAAACTAAACAGTTTGTAGCCAAGATTAGCTGTTTAGTGGGACACTGGCAAACATCTAAATTTAATGAAGCTGGATGACGAAACCACATGAAGATTCTGCGAAAAGGAACAACGGCAGAACACATCCTGCGTCAGTGTGCGGTCGTCGCTAGGGTTAAGTTGAAGTAACGGAAACAACCGCAATAAGGGAATATTGTCAGAATTTTGAAGGTTCATTATTAAAACCCTTCTCAGGGTAATTGTCCCATATGGGTCTGTTAGATCCTCCATCGTGTGTCTTCCTAGATGGCGGATGGAGAAAAACTTTCCAGATATGAGTGGTATCGGGGATTTAAAAAATCCAAGCGGATCAACCTCTAACACTGGAAGAAAGCAATTTCAGCAAAATGAAGCTTTAGCATCGGAGAAATTATTTCGAAGTCGTGGAGTACTGAAGAGCAGAAGGCGGAGCTGAAGCGGCGCAACAATCTCTGCACTGCGGTATAGAAAAGGAAACCTTACTTTATACATTTATTCCCATTTATCCTAATAGTCGACGAAAACAATCACATGACCCTTAGTCCAAGATGCCTCTTAAATGAGGAGCCAACTATAAGGAATTCTCAAAAAGCACAGGGCAGCAAAATCAATATGTACAACAAGATCGTACCCATTGCTACCTGAAAACTTACACCATCTTTATGGCAGGAAAACTGGCTTGTGTTGAGACAGAGATGAACAGACCTAATATTAACATATTGGGACTAAGTGAAGTCAGATGGTCCAGATATGGAAAACCAAAATCCGATAAAGAAGTCATTTATTATTTAGGTAAAACCGAGTTAAATCACAGATACGGAACAGCAATAATGGTCACAGACAAAATTGCTACATTGGTGACAAACTTTATACCTCTTAGCGATAAGATATTGTTAATAAAAATTCACAGAATGATGAATATAATAAAGCTTTACTTTCCTACAAATGACAATTCAGATTGGTTCTGGGGATGATGGAACTGTTGTGGGAACAAAATGGGAAAAATGAACAGAGGTATAGAGAATTAAACGATCTTCAGCACATGCAAAGAAGCGAAAGGGGAATGCATGTCTGGGAAATGAAGGGAAAACGAAGGCCTACAAGAAAAATATGACACATTTAACATACACAACAAAGCTAAAGAAGTATCCAGCAAGCCCCAAAAACCACACATAACAATTCTAAGAGACACAAATAAAGAAATTATTCTGGGTGGAGAAGCATCTTTTTGATTATAACAAACCACCTAGACTACCATCAGTACGAACAAATATCAATAACATAGGACCACCAATTATAGAGAACGAAGTCATTTATGGAATAAAAAACCAAAAAAATAGAAAAGCAATTGGGTCTGACAGATTTCAGGCTGAAGTTATGAAGCATACCGGGTGTCAACGAATCTATTAGACAAGTCGTAATTTCTAGAGTATTATGTGTATCAAAATGAGAATTGGTACAGGCAAATGATATGTGAAGGGGAGAGTTTTCGCATATTTTCCACTTTCCGACCACTTCCGGTTTCACCGGAAATGGCCCCGGTTTTGAATTTTTAAATGGAACACCCTGTATATTTTAACATTTTTGGATTTCTGAGACAATTCTAGATCAGAATGTGACATTTTAAAAACTCTTTACGTCTACTTCATTTTTTTAAAGCCACTTTTAAAATTGCATCTAGGTGACTATGATCGGACGCAAACTAATCTAAGGGCCTTAGGTGATGTCAAAAAAATACAATCGCAAAGTTTTAGTTACTAGTATGAAAGACAGGAATAAGACAAGTTGACAAAATTACGTTTTCATTTCTAACTACTAATTTTCAAATGGCGACCCCTTTTTGACAACTACTTTTCGAAAAAAGCATTCTTTGACGAATCTAACGGTACTAATTTATTTGCGATTGGATTAGACATAAGAACAGAAATTAAATATTATTAAGCAAAATACTGGATAATTTATTTACTTATGACAAGTGCGCCATGGACAGCCATGATGCATTATAATTTGCAACTGTTTTTATCAAGTCTTCTTTGGAAAACAAAGCACTCACTTAAGTAGATAATGACAGTGACATACGCTCTAAGAAAAGACGTAAATTTTTCTTAATTTTCGTTAAGTTTAGTTTAAATTGTGGTTAAAATAATGTATACTCAAAGTGAAAAAGTGGATATGTTATTTATATTTGGAGAGTGTCATAGAAATTCAAGGAATACTGCCGAGTTGTATGCTCATAGATATTCGAATCGGCAACATCCAGCCCATCAGTATTTTCCGTATGTCGAGACTCGTTTTAGGCAAATAGTAAATCAAGAAGCGGAACAGAGGTTTATCATAAATGAAGAGACTGAGATTAACGTACTTGCTATGGTTGAGGTTGATAAAACAGTTTTGTTAAGAAAAATTAGTCAAGAACAGCAGATAAGTTATGAATCAGCAAGAAAAATACTGAAAAAGCAGGTAGTGTTTTGTGATTGGCTGCTTCAAAATCATAGAGTTAACCCAAATTTTATCGATTTTATTCTATTTTCCGACGAATCCCGATTTACAAATAATGGTATGTTCATTAAGCAAAATACTCGATACTGGGCCCAACAAAATCAACATGAAATGAGAGAGGCAATTTTCAAGAAAGATTTGGCGTCAATGTCTGGGCTGGTATCGTTGGAAACTGAATAACTGGGCCAATATTGTTTCAAGATCAGTTAACAGAGGTTAGATACTTAGGTTTTCTTCAAAATGAAATCGAAAATCATCTCAATGATATACCTTTAGCAGTTTTACGGCGAATTTACATTCAACAAGATGGAGCACCGCCTCACAATACTAGAGAAGTTCTTAATTATTTAATAGAGCATTTTAATAATCGAATTATTGCAACCAATGGTCCGGTACGGTGGCCAGCCCACTCACCGGCTCTTACTGTGCTCAATTTCTTTTTCTGGGGATATGTTAAAGAAAGGGTTTACTATGGAGCAGCCCCAGCTACTCTTGAAATATTAGAAGAAAGAATTTTACGGGCATTTAGAAGTATAACGCCCCAAATGCTACAAAACGTGTTGAGAGAAACAATGGAACGAGCTGAAATGTGTCGTGAAAAAGAAGGAATGCACTTTGAACATTTACTACACTAAACTTTTTAACAAATTCAGCTACTGTACTTTCAAATATTTTAAGTGCGTCGTCTAAGTTATTAGTTTATTTTGTTAGTTTTTTGTTAATTTTGTTAAATTTTTAATTCAATTCCTGTCTTTCATATTTTCATACTAAAACTTTGCGATTGTATTTTTTTGACATCACCTAAGGCCGTTAGATTAGTTTGCGTCCGATCATGGCCACCTAGATGCAATTTTAAAAGTGGCTTTAAAAAAATGAAGTAGACGTAAAAAGTTTTTAAAATGTCACATTCTGATCTAGAATCGTCTCAGAAATCCAAAAATGTTAAAATATACAGAGTATTCTATTTAAAAATTCAAAACCTGGGCCATTTTCGGTGAAACCAGAAGTGACCGGAAAGTGGAAAATAAGCGAAAACTCTCCTCTTCACGTAACATTTACCTGTACCAATTCTCATTTTGATACACATAATACTCTAGAAATTATGACTTGTCTAATAGATTCGTTGACACCCGGTATAGCTGAACAAGATGGTATAGGATTGAAACTTCTAACAACTTTGTTTAATGAAATATTCCAGATGCTAATTCTGCTGACCTATATGTAATACTAGCGACCCGCCCCGGCTTCGCACGGGTGCAATGCTGATACTAAATACACTACAGAAAAACTGTGACTATTTATTTTATTTTTACAACAATTATTACATCGGTCTCCGACGCGCTATTTATAGGCACGCTGCCGCCGCCCCGGTCGGCCAGTACCGCCGCAAGCGCTACTTCCCGCAATTTTAAATCTGTAATATCTTCGAAAATATTCATTTAAATCTTGTGCTGTAAAGGACCATATAGATCTATATTAAATCAACAATGTATTTAAGCTATTTAATTGGATAAGGATTAATGCTGTATTGGTTAAAATCGCTTCAAAATTTGCCATTATTTGTCGTAAAAAGTAAATGACAAAAAAATGTTATTGTGGGATATCCATGAGAGATAGACATATACCATCGCGGAGTTTTCTGTAGACCTTTTCAATGTGTACAAATAATTAGTACATTATTTTGATAAATCTCGTAGGGTTCAGCCTGCGTTTGCAATGTAAGCGGAAAAAAATATGATAATTAACGACATCACATTAGAAACCTCAAAAATAACAGTATTTCTCCACTATTTAATGGATGTTATTATACATATAAACCTTCCTCTTGAATCACTCTATCTATTGAAAAAAACCGCATCAAAATCCGGTGCGTAGTTTTAAAGATTTAAGCATACAAAGGGACATAGGGACAGAGAAAGCGACTTTGTTTTATACTATGTAGTGATAAGCGCTTTTGAAGCTTGTCTTCTTAGGAATGTCCTATTGAGATATTTTTAAGATTAACAAAATTCTTTTGAACTATTCATTTAAGCAAAATTTTGCATTTGCAATTTTTCCTAAAATAAAAAGAAGGTTGAATTTGCGTATTATTAATTGATATGCAATAGATTAACTTCGTATATTTTTTAGAGTTTGGCTGTTGCAGATGCAGCGTACGAAAGTTTATGGTACGAACAAAATGAAAATGCTAAAGGTTTATTGAAATTAATAATTTTGAGGGCGCAAAGCCCTTTGACTGTTACAATTGGGCCTTTTCAGCCCATGACTACCGAGACTATTGTCGCGGTGAGTATTCCCAAAGAATATTATAACAATAAATCAAATGACGGAAATCTATTAGCCATATTCGATATTCCGAGGGTAGCAATTTATATATCAGAAATAATAAACAATAACAAATATTTATCATTAAAAATGATTTTATCCTTTTTCAAAATATTGTCTACTATGATCAATACACCTATGCCTGCGTTTTAGCCAATCCCACAAGTATTTTGCAGCTGTCAAGATAGTATCCCCAAATATGGTTCTTAAACGCACCAACCGTGTTTTTTGGAGTTGAAAATCATGTACATAAGCATAGATCTCGTCACCTATCACGATCTTATAATGGTTTTTGAAGCATCAAAATCGTATTTTTGCACCAATCGACACGAGCATTCGTTGTAAAAAATAATCACACTAAAATTTTCTCGAGTTAATTTCATTAATTTTTTGATCGTGCCAAAATTTTATCTTCTTCTTCTTCTTCTACCTTCTATAATAGGTCCCTGACCTGTTCCTTCTTCGATTTTCCTCATTCTGGACTTAAATTATCGCTCCACCTTTTCCGTGGTCGACCTCTACTGCGTGTACCACTAGGCGATTTATCTCGTGCGATCCTTACCAGTCTATCCTCTGTCATTCGGCTTATATGTTTGTTCCATTGTGTCCTACGCTGTGGGACCCACTCATTAATGCAGTCTGTGTTGCATGATTGCCTGATGTTATCGCTTCTTTCTCTGTCTAGTAGCGTTTTTCCTGTTATTCGTCGAAGTATTCT
This sequence comes from Diaprepes abbreviatus, assembly GCA_034092305.1. Classification (NCBI taxonomy): domain Eukaryota; kingdom Metazoa; phylum Arthropoda; class Insecta; order Coleoptera; family Curculionidae; genus Diaprepes; species Diaprepes abbreviatus. The sequence goes on from JASJET010000116.1 coordinate 1,830,739, forward strand.
CATTTCTGTAGTCTCCCATAGTTGTTTCGTTTTTGTCGTCTCTGGCTGTGTTTCTGAGGTGTATGTCATAATAGGTCTAATTGTGGTTTTGTAGATCCCAACCTTTGTTTCTTGTTGTAAGTGTTTGTTTCGCCAGATCACGTCGTTGAGACAACCCGCCACTTTATTTGCTTTGGCCACCTGCCCTCTTACTTCATCTTCGATGTTGCCATAACTAGTTATGTCGATTCCTAGATATTTGAAACTCATTTCTTGTTGTATTATTCGACCGTCTAGTTCTAGTTTGCATCGGAGGGGTTCTTTTGAGGTTGTCATACATTTAGTTTTTTTGGCTGAGATAATCATATTATATTTTCTTCCCGTAAGATTAAAGGTATTTAACAATCTCTGGAGGTCGTCTTCATTTTCGGCACATATCACAGCGTCATCAGCGTAATAGAGAATTTTTATTTCTGTATCACCCATTTTATATCCTCTACCAAGTCGCACTTCCTTTATTATTTCGTCCATTATCATGTTAAACAACAAAGGACTAAGCGAGTCTCCCTGTCTAATACCGCTGTTGACTGGTATGGGTGTTGATAATTTACCGTTAGTGCGAATCTGAACTTTATTGTTTGCGTATATGTTTTCGATGGTCTGAATTATATTGATAGGAATATTTCTCTTATATAACAGGTGGATTACGTCATCTAGCTTTATGCGATCGAATGCTTTTATTAGATCTATAAAGCATAAAAATGTTGGTTTATTGTATTCTATAGATTTTTCGACCATCTGTCGTAGAATAAATACTGCATCCACGCAAGACCTTCCTGATCTAAATCCCTGCTGTTCGTCTTCCAGTGTTGTAACCGAATTAATTTTATTTTTGATTACTTTCGTAACGAGTTTCAGAGTTGTGTCCAGTAGATTAATACCCCTGTAATTCCCTGGTTCTTGTTTGTCACCTTTCTTAAACATAAGCATCATTGTGCTGGTTCTCCACCTATCTGGTACTTTGCATTGTGTCAGGATTTTTCGAATGAAGCTTTGAGTTCCTGTGTTAGTCGCTGTCCTCCATATTTCAACAATTCGTTATGAAGTCCGTCTTGTCCGGGAGACTTTCTATTTTTTAAGGATTTTATAGCTTTCTCTACTTCTTGAATGGTGACTTCCACATTATTCCTTATTGCTGGTATGTTGTTTTTTCCAATGTTAGCATCTCCCTCAAATAATTTTGTTAGGTAGTCTATCCATTTCTCCTCTGATATTTTGTTTGTTTCGGAGAGTTCAGAACTTCTTTGCGCTGTTGTCTTATCAGTCGCCACATTTGTTTTTGTACACTACAAAAGTCTCCTTCCATTTTTTTTAGAGAACTGCTCCCAATGTTCACTTTTTAGTTGCCTGACTAGTAGATTAGCTTCGTTACGAATTAGTTTGTATCTATTGTATGCTTCCGACTTTTTTGACGTTCTATATGCTAAATATGCTTTTCTTTTTTCGTTACACTTATCTTTAACTTCTTTATGGAACCATGGAGTTTTATTAGGATTTTTGTTGTTGATTGTAATTGTATGTGTGCCCAATGACTCATTTGAAGCATCTTCTATCAAAATTTTATATTTACTATAAATAATCTGTTTTATCTGTTCTAGGTGAACAAGTTCGTTGCTTTGATAAGGTTTAGAAACATGTTCACTACATTGTTCTCTCGATATAAGCCTTCCGATAGATCGATCCATGAAGATATCTCCAAGAGACTGAAGATGATGTGTGAGGCCGTTTCATTTTCTTCGTCACATAGTCTACATACTGGTTCTTCAATAAATATGCATATTGTGCCAAGATGCTTCTTTAGGCTTCAGTAGCTAGTAATAAGTACTGTAGTCAGCTTGATTTTTTGTCTGCTTCAACGCATAATTTCGTTGCTTATTTCCCCGGATGGTTATTCTGTTTTGTCAGAGTGATAAAGTTTGAAAGACATTCCAAGATCTGTTTAATTTTGAGTACCTTGTCCATTATACCACCGCAGTATACAGCCAGCGAACAAGGTATGGTTTTAATCCCCACGTCTTACCAAGTGCCCTTTCGGCTATCATGGTGGACATTTTACATTTAGAGATAACTTTCTGCAGATATGAATTTCAAGAAGGCTTTGGATTCAAGATTATACCTAGATACTCAAATTCCCGCCTCATCTGCAGTTGTGTATTGAAGCAGTGGGTAATTCTAATTCAACCAGTTTTGTTCTTTAAATGAAGAGTAAGAATATGATTTTTTTCAGGGCTTAACCTAAGGTGCTCTTCAGTGTACCACTCCTCCTCTATAGTCAGAGCCCCTTGCACGAGTTCCGATATTATTTTGCCATGTACCACCACGATGAGTATGACACTATCGTCAGCATATCCCTGGGTATAATATCCTCGGTCATTTAGGTTTACCAGAAGTTCGTTGACCACCAGATCCCACAGAAGGGGGAATAGAACCCCTTCACTGTTTTTTTTTTAACAATCTTGATCGTCTGCCCCTAGGCATGTTTTGTATTCCTATATAAAGTGTCTTCAATGCCGTGTTATGGAAGTGAAGGAGGTGTGATCGAATGATCCTTCAATATCAAGGAAGACTGTCAGTACCATTTCCTTTCTATATACGGTAGACTCTATTCTCCTTACCAGGTGATATAGGGCTGACTCACATGATTTTCCCGATTGATAGGCATGTTGGTTGAGGTGTAGTGGCCCCTTTTTAAGGGAGGTTTTCTGTAGCTGCCTTTCAATCAGTTTTTCTGTCAACTGTAAAAGGAAACATGACAGATCAACTGGTCCCAATGCTTGAGAATAGGGCTTTGGTATAAAAATGATTCTAGACCTTTTTTAAGCCGAGGATAAGTAATATGTAGCTATGCTTGCTTTTAAAGTTCTGCAGATATCATAGTGATGAAATATTTGCCCTTATGAAAGCATTAGAATGACCTCGTTGAGTCCCAGTGCTTTGTGGTTTTCAAATGATTTTATAGCCCACTAATCTCGTAGTGCGTTATTACTTTGTTTGCCCTTTTCCAGTCTTTTTTTTGACCAGGGTTTGGAGATTGCTTTCATCATTTATTGTGGCATCAGGAATGACGTCGGAGTCTGACAGATGCGTCTGAAGGAATATTTTCAAAATATGCCGTTAGTCTCCGTACCGGGTGAGTCAACGATTGGATGAAGTAAGTTTGTGCCTTTTCGGTGAAATTTACAAAGAAACTATATTTATTGTTTGATACAGTTTATTTTTACGCAGATTTTAAAAAATATTTAGGACTCTACAGGGTGAGCCAAAAAACTAGGACAGCATAAAGTTGTATTTTTTTTAAATAGAATACCCTATATACGAATCGTATTTTCGATTTAGCTTATAATTTTAAATCTTTTTTATTAAGGGTTTACTATAACAAAACTTTATAGTTTCTGAGATAATTAAGTTTAAAGAAAAAAAGTCACATTTTCAAGCATCAATTCAATCCTAAATAACGTTTTCAATTTTGTGACAAATATATTCAAATTTGGAATTTAGCAAGACCAAGGACAAGTTAACATAATTTTTATCTAATATTTACAATAAAAGCTACAGGGTGTTGAACACATCGGCTCAAATTTGAACAAGTTTAAATGAGTAAATATTTTTTTTTAAATGGTACACCCTGTATATTTTCATGTTATTTAATAGAGTAATAAAAACTCTAAAAGTTTTGCTCAATATATCATATACCTATTTATAATTGTTTTTGAGATATTTCAGTTTTTCTTATTTTCCATACTTTTTACAGAAATAGTCTTCATTATCATAGTAGCCATGTAAAATAATAAAAAGAAACTACAGAAACAAACAGAATGTGGTTAAATATGATGAAATACATTATTCGTTATATTACAACGGCAATAGTTTAATTAAACATAATGTGAAAAAATTAACACAACAATAACGACAAGGCAAATACATATTTACTTTTATACTAAATTGAAACAAAAAAATTACCTATTAAATACTGAGATTAATTATTTCTTTTTAATAAGTGTTCGAATAAACGACCCTCTTGTGCAATGCACAAATTTAGTCTTTTTTGCAGATTTTCTCGGACCCTGAACAAAATTAGTGGCGTTATTGTACTACAGGTATCCCTAATCCTGTTTCGCATATCTTCCACTGTTGTTGGTGGATTAACATACACCTTATTTTTAATATAACCCCATAGGAAGAAATCTAATGGGGTGATGTCGCAAGACCTTGGTGGCCACTCAATGAAACCCCCACGTCCAATCCATTTTTGCGGATATCGTTGGTCCAAAAACGCACGAACTTCACGATGGTAATGCGGAGGCGCACCATCGTGCTGGAACCACATACTGTCGAGCTCATCCCTATCGAGAATTGAAGCAGTTGGGGTAGTTCTTCTTGTAGAAAGTTCAGGTAACTATGGCCATTTAGTGGTTCATTAAAAAAGTGGGGTCCAATAATTCGATTATGATGAATACCACACCAAACATTTAATGACCATTGGTTTTGATGTTGCACCTCTCTAATCCAAAATGGGTTTTCTGTGGCATAATAATGCATGTTGCGTCTATTTACGGCATCGTTACTTCTAAAAGTAGCTTCATCACTAAACATTACCTTGCATAATAAATTTGGTTTTAATTGAATCTCCGCATTTATTGTACGACAAAAGTTTACACGACTTTCAAAATCCTGTCCATGCAATTCTTGGTGTAATTCCATGTGATATGGATGATACCTATATTTCTTGGTAGTACGATTAGCGGTGGATTGTGATGTTTCACATAATGCTGCTAACTGACGGCTACCAATATAAGGATTTTCCTGAACATTTAACAATACTTGTAGTTCTTCTTCTTCATTAGTTACTGGTTTGTTGACCACTTTACGTTTTGAATAATCAACAGTATCAAAAGAATCAAATCTTTGCATTAAGTTTTGAAAAGTATGGGTATTAGGCTGGCGTCGATCAGGATACTTCATTTTGTAAATTCTTTGAGCAAGAAGGCAATTTTTTTAAGCCTCTCCTATTGTATAAATCATATCTATTAACTTATTCTTTGGAAAATTCATTTTACAATATAAGATGAATGCAAAAAAAAACCAAACTACACCACATAAAAACCAAAAGAAGCGATTATAAATGTTCTTTTACATTGTTTTTGCCATGGCTACTATGATAATGAAGACTATTTCTGTAAAAAAGTATGGAAAATAAGAAAAACTGAAATATCTCAAAAACTATTATAAATAGGTATAGGATATATTGAACAAAACTTTTAGGGTTTTTATTACTCTATTAAATAACATGAAAATATGCAGGGTGTACCATTTAAAAAAAAAGATATTTATTCATTTAAACTTGTTCAAATTTGAGCCGATGTGTTCAACACCCTGTAGCTTTTATTGTAAATATTAGATAAAAATTATGTTAACTTATCCTTGGCCTTGCTAAATTCCAAATTTGAATATATTTGTCACAAAATTGAAAACGTTATTTAGGATTGAATTGATGCTTGAAAATGTGACTTTTTTTCTTTAAACTTAATTATCTCAGAAACTATAACGTTTTGTTATAGTAAACCTTTAATAAAAAAGATTTAAAATTATAAGCTAAATCGAAAATATGATTCGTATATAGGGTGTTCTATTTAAAAAAATACAACTTTGTGCTGTCCTAGTTTTTTGGCTCACCCTGTAGAGTCCAAAATATTTTTAAAATCTGCGTAAAAATAAACTGTATCAAACAATAAATATAGTTTCTTTGTAAATTTCACCGAAAAGGCACAAACTTACTTCATCCAATCTTTGACTCACCCTGTACAGGTCCCATCCGATTTCCGCAATGTCCCTATCGGGTCGAGGAGATTTTTGGCCAAAATCTTGTGGAGATACCATTCAATCAAATTTAATATACAACGAACTGATATTTCACTCAATTGCTTAAATTCAAAGTAAATGTAAACTATTCACGATTTTTTGTACAAAATCATTAAATTTATTGTAGATTAGACATTAATTTGCATTAAATTTAAGGTTATTTTTAAGAGTGTATACCATATAATTCCAGTGTTGCTAGTTACCGAAATATGAAGGGCTACTTTCATATTAGTTGCTGACACTAAATTAGCTGACAAACGACTGAAAACTTTGCAGCTGCAAAAACATATTCTGTACGTAAATAACATTTCTGGAAAAGTTCTTTTTTTGGGATATATTTCATATTTCGACCACTTACTGGAAAAATAACAAAGTTTTGAAATTTTATAAAATCTTAGAATAATAATAATAAAAAACAGCTCTCTCTATCACTCAGGTAATACTAAAGATAGATAACGTTTCCAAATATCTTTGTTCAAATAACATCTCGAGAGTCATCTCTAGGAGAAGCTGAGAACTACTTTTCACTCTATCCTCATATTCACATTCTAAGTAAAATAAGCATATATATTTTTGTTTTAGACTTTGCAAGCTGCTTATTCCTATGTGACTTTAATGATGGATTAGTTAGTACAATGCGAATTAATTGTTAAAAAGACCAAATTGCTTATAGTATAATCTTCACAGAGCCAAATGCAAAAATGTTCATTTTATTAAAAAAAATCTAGTGCGAATTAATTGTTAAAAATAACGACACTGCTTTTAATATAATCTTCAAGGAGCAACATACAAATATGGTTGTTTTATTTTAATAAACTCTAGAATTCTTATAGTGCGGATTAATTATTAAAAATAACTTCACTGCTGATAATATAATCATCACAGAACAAAATGTAAATATGTTTGTTTTATTTATAAAAAATCGTTAGAAAACTCTTGTCAATAGGTATATTCTTTTGAGTAATTATCACTTTCAGTTCTGCCACTTGAATGAAGTAATCATGATCACTTCGACCCGATGACAAGTAAATGCATATTCAAAGGAACATGAAGTTATCAGTTTCACTTTTTCACTTTGATCAGTGATAATTTACTCAAAAAAATACAGCCAATGTCGGCAAGTAAGTATCTATGCTTATAGCAGTACTCCGGTTAAACCGGCCACATAAGTATAAATCTTTATTTCTTGTCGATTCATATCCACTGTTGTCCTACCAAATTTTGTGCTGTGATCTCTTAGGCTCACTTTCACAATGTGTTCTTACTGAAAAGTTATGAAAAAAGCATTGGTTATTTACAAGAAACTGTTTTATGTATTGTATTGTGTTAGCCTTGGTGTTACTTGATGGAAATCCATTATATAATAATTAAATAATACAACGTATTATAAGTTATTAAAGAATCAAAATTTCAGTAAGAAATAAAGAAATCTTTCTGCTGTATTTAAATAGTTTGTTATATATGTAATTCTCCTTTCGGGCAGAGAATATGAAAAATATATGTACAAACAGTTTATTTCCTGCAAATATCGTTCTGGTCCTCTCTCCATACGCGTTTCGATCAGCTCATGATCTCGTCAGTGGAGCTGTATCGAACCGAGAGCAACATTAGCAGGAAATAACTGATATATGAACCATAAATTTCTATCTATATCTATTAACTATCGCTTCAGAATTCTAGGAAATGATAGATATTTTTGACACAAAAAAGTGTGTTTAATCCGAAATTTGTGAGTTGAATAGTTTCCGAGAAAATCGAGCTCAAATTTGAAAATTCGATGTCTATTATTATGCTCCCTAATAAAGATACAGCAACCAGGTTAACAGCAATTTGTTTGAAATTACATATATTTTTAAGATATATTTTCAAAAAATTTTTTTTATAATTTTCCGTCGAGAAAATTGCGAAAAACAGTTTTTTGCACTCGAAAAATTGCAACTTTCAATTATTCTAATACGTCTATTAGATTTAGATATTTCATTTTCGATCTCTGGAAAAAAAAATTGTTTTACGATAAAATTTACCTTTTTTTTAAAAAAAATTCGCAACGTTGCGGTTTATAAATATTAATGGCTGAAATTTACAGAATACATTATTGAATACTTGTAGTTTATCGAAAAATTTTTCGGTTTCACGAAAAACATCCCTGTAAGATCTATGGACCTCTGAAAACTACCCACAGAATCTATCCGACGGTATTCAAATAGCGCAATTTTCTCGACGGAAAATCAAAAAAAAAATTTTTTTGAAAATATATCTTAAAAATATACGTCATTTCAAACAAATTGCTGTCAACCTGGTTGCTGTATCTTTATTAGGAAGGATAATAATCGACATCCAATTTTCAACTTTGAGCTCGATTTTCTCGGAAACTATTCAACTCACAAATTTCGGATTAAACACACTTTTTTGAGTCAAAAATATCTATCATTTCCTAGAACTCTGAAGCGATAGTTAATTAATAAATATCATTTAAATATAAATTTAAAAAAAATGGGATTTTCCGAGAAAAAAAATTATACTTCGATAACTGGTGGCGCCACCTATAACTTTAATTATATCAATCGATAGGTTTTTCAATTATCTATAGCTTTTGTTTGAAACATTTTTTCATACAACCCTTATTTTTCAAGATAAACTGAAAAAACTGAAAAAAAGTAACAACTTTTTGGATGCCATTTTGTAAGCCATGTATGAATTTCCATTGAAGTGTGTTTTTAATGATGCCAAAATATACCCTTTTCAGCAATAAAATCGCTAGTTACATTATTTTCCCAAAACGGCTCTTTTGTGTCTAATTTCCATGGACTAGTGTAGGAGCTGGAATACATGGACTCTCCCCAAAAAATGAAACTAATTGAAAATTCTTGCAACAACACTGTGTGCAGGAAAGCTGGAAAAATGCACTCACGCATGCCAAACTATATACATCTGCTTAGTCATGCGGCACTGACAGCACTGGAATCGAACATATATTAGGGCAATAGAAAACATCTTTGTAATAGATAAAAATTCATCATAGTTGATATGTTCTACTTTGAGAAAGGCCCAACCATAAAACACAGATCTTGTTTAATACGTTTTTCTTATCGTAATTAATTATTTCTTTATTAAGGTGAAAACTCTTTTAAGTTTCTTTTTTGTTCGTTACACCTTAAAGAAAGAATATAAAATATTTATTTTTAGATTATTTTAATACCCAGCAATTCCTTTGCTGCCCCCTTTCTGCAATAAATATTTTATTGAAATTAATTCCGAATATGCAATTTTCAGAGGCGTATAATAGATACATATGAAATATGTATATGCCCTATAATAATTTATTTATAATTTTACTGTTAAAACCTGTGTTTTATACAAATAAGGATTATTTATAAGCTAATAAAGTTTTAAGGAAGCTATTCTTTGTAAAACTAATAATTTTACATTGAAATTTTCAGTATTAGTTGCAGCAGTATAATTCTATTTTCCAGATACGGTAAGTTGTAATTTTCACGTACCCCATCACTAAACTTAAAGGAAAATTACATGTATTCTAAAGGTAACCACATAAAAAATGATTGGATGAACAATTTTTCCAATAGTTTTATTTTAGCAACAAAAATACTCTTCAAATAATAATTTTAAAAAATATTATGTCATTAGTTTTACAAGTCATACAACATATTTATATCGGATACTATCTCTTCGACCAAGTAATCCTATAAAGCAATATACAGGGTGATTCATTTTAAAAGTAGCAGCTGAATATTTTTCATGGAAGTCTTTTCATAAAAAATGACCAAAATAAAAGAATGGACTTCAAGGGGGACAATGAAAGTTATTTCAAAGGCAAGTGTTCTTTTTTTAAATCGGAACCCACTTTTTGTTGCAAAAATGGAAAGTATAAGAAATTGAGCGTTCAACCATGTAAATGACTTATAGGTTTTCACTGCATTTAGAGGTCATTTGAAAGTCAAATGTGTTAAATTCGAGTCCCTATTCCAGTAAACAAGATAGAACACCAAAATTATCCTTATGAAGGTTGATGATTATCGAGTATCTGACTCAACTGGAATTATCATATTGATTAGCACAATGTTACGTTCAAATGATTGTGAGCATCAAATTGTAATTTCCTTTGATACCAACCTCTGGTATTTTGAGTATAATAGTCGGTGGTTCTATTAATAAAACTGTGGTAAATTTACGCGTACATTTACTAGAAATATTAAAAAACCATTTTAATGTCGCTCTAACTCCCTAAATAAATCTACAAACTCATTACGACAATAAACTTGCAACTTCATCAGTGAAATTCACGTTGAAAAATGATTGGAAACATCATTTGATTTTCAGGTGTGTTTTCGGAAATGACATAAAAGAGCAATCCGTATCGCCGTAGAGCACGCCTCTCGTCCCCCTCCTCCTGTGGTACATTAATGATGGATACTGAGGGCAAAAAGTCTGATGAAATTGCATCAAGACTCGAAGATAAATTAGAACTGAATTGATTGAAGAGTATCTGATATTGTCTTGTCCTGCAAAACAAATGATTCTCTCCACCAGGATTAATTGCTATACTTACTACTTGGGGATATCTTGATACCTTGATTGAGCTGAACGTTACTACTTTATTACGCCATTTCTCGAAATATTAAGATATTTCGCCATGAAAGAACTTTAGGGATATTGAAATTTCTTTTCAGTTATAATTGGGATTATTTGTGGTACTTCAGGTACCAGCGTTTGAGATGAAGTACCACCAATTCTTCCCGACCAGGATAAGAACTCCGACCGCCTCACTTTTCTTCTCGCTTTATCTGAATTAGAGAATGTTTGAGCTGTTGCTCTTAAATTTGGAAAAGAAAATTTATTATTTGCCAAATTTAACACAAGAGATTTTCAGGAATGCGAAAAATGTATGTGTGAGAATGGGACTTACTAATTATTTGGTGAAAATAATTCGTCAGGGTTTCAAGTTTACTATTTATGGCAAATTTCTGTGTCCGCAAAGATACCTAATGTTTCCTTATTTCCGAGTTTTTTGTTACCCTTTCATTGTTTTTTGTACATATCCGTCTATTATCTATCTTATCTATATCCAAAAGATCTAATTACGAAAGCTGAGTTTTTCATTCCAAATTCAGTAGCTTAAACGCGTTTTCGAAAACGAAATAATTTGTTTTTAATACCTAATCTTAACGCTGGTGTTACAAGAAGTAAAATTTTGCGTTGATGTTGTTTTTCGCTTTTTAAAGTGTTAAAATTTTTGAGCATGACGTTAGTTAGGATGATGATATCTAAATAAGGTATATAAGTTTCACGTTATTAAGAATGTATTTTTTCGTTTAATAAAGTGAAATGAATCAAATAGGTATAAAATAAGTTTCCTCCATAAATTAACCGTTTTACAAAATCCTGCAGTTTGCAGAAATAGTGTTGCTTTATCGCTTGAGGTACTAAGTTATATTTTTTCGAAAAAAATGGCTATAGATAGACAAGAATTTTGTGGCGGTTGTTCTATGAGCCTCATGAAAGTTCATGAAATTGTAGCAGATCAGGATAACTTATTAAATTTTTTACATATACATGGCGTGCTTAATGCTAGGTCAGTGGTGTGTCCAAAATGTGACAAACCCTGCAAATTATATCCGTCGGACAAATTTCGATTCCACTGTATCAATAGAGTGAAACCTAGGGGATATAAGATGAAAGAGGGAGCAAAACGGGTACCGTGTTCTTTCAAAATTGGGGCAAAACGGGGAACTTTTTTTGAAAAAGCGCATTTACCCCTTAAAAAAATTTGCAGGATTGTTTTTATTGGATCGCCATGAAACCCAAACACGAATGGCTTATGGTTGAGCTTAATTTAGCTGCCGACATTGTAATAAATTAGGCTAATTTTCTCATGGAAGTATGCTTGGTTAGCCTAGTTGAAAGTTCGGAAAAAATAGGCGGTAAAAGGACAGCGACTTATAAAATGGACTTATCCAGTCATTCATGAATAGAATTATGGTCTGATGCCAACAACCTTGTGGATGAGGGAAGCGAGGGGGACATCGGAGGATAGTAGTTCACAAGCTATCGTCCTTCATTGATGAATTACATACTTATCATTTACCAGCGGCGTATCATTTTTTAAACTATCCAATATATAAATGTGGAAATGTTGAATATTTGATTATTGTAAATTAATTTGAAGAAAAATAAGTGTTGGAACTATATCTAGTCATATGATGGCATAATGTTTATTTTTTACAAGAATTTAATAAGATCTTGCTTTGGAATGAAACACTTTAATAAAAATAAGTATCCGTTTATAAAAAATGTAATTTTTCTGTCTTGCTTTATCAGATTAAGTTACATACCATAACATATCATCAAAATTGTATGCCTTACACCCCCAACTCACTTACATGGTCTAAATTTAAAACTGGTCTAAGTTGACAGTAGTGGGTTTAGACTGACAAAAGTGCCACAATAAGTCAAGGACGTCTTGAACCCAAACAGCCAAATCCACTAAGAAGTTTTAAGACTCAAAACCGATTTAGTTGTCATGGAAATTAAATCTTCTAGTTGGCCAGTTATGTTTATGATATTGTTATGATTTATATCGACTATGTCAATAAATAACCCCTCATTAGGGATATTAAGGATCAATATCTAAGGATTAAGCCTTGAAATCGGTACGAGGAATAGTTGTATTTCGAAAATCAACATAATTTTCCATTTTTGCCAGTTAGGTAATAAAAGAAAATGATTTTGTATCCTTAGATTTTTAGGATTTGTAGTTGTCAATTTAAGCCCGCTACTATCAATTTAGATTGATTTTAAAGTTAGACCATGTTAGTAAATTAGGGGGTAAAAATGCAAGCGTAAAAAATAGTTTTTATTTGTAATTTGGCAAAAATGGAAAATTTTATTTATTTTCGAGACACAAGTATTGTTCTTACAAGTTTCAAAGCTTTATATCTACATTTTCATATAATAGAAGTATTTATTCACTGACAAATGTAATATAAATTATAAAAATATAAATTAAATAAAATTGGCCAACTAGATGATCCAATTTCCATCTAGATTGATTTTAAGTCTTAAACCTTCTTGGTGACCTTAAATTGGTGAAAATGAAATATTACCGTATATAAAAGCAATGCACAATTTAAACTTTTCTTCCAATCGATATATTAATAAAAATAATTTGCAACATTTATTTTTTTTATCTGTTTATTAAGAGCTGTTTCTTATGGATATGTCGCCTTTTTCCCCTGAATATGTAATGGTTAGACATATCCTTAATGATCTTCAATATTTTTAATGCTGTTTTGATATCTTAAGAACTAGCGATTTAAAACAAAGTTAGATAAGTAGTTGATGAACGCGTTATCATTATTAATTTAAGCTACATGTCCTAGTAGGCTGGTTATCATAAAAATATTTGAAATGAAAAAAAAATCGTCATTGTAGTAAATAAGAGTGTTATACAATATGGTGACATATACTACACTGAAAATTATCGACAATAAAAAGTAAGAAAATTGTATTGTAGGGTATAATAAGATTCCAAAAAATATAGTAATATCCTTAAAATAAGGAAAAAACTCAACATCGGTTTTATTCAATTTATTTAAGTAAAGATGGAGTTCAACAAGCAACTTGTTTAGATTACTTGACCTTTATTTAAACGATCTTTACTTAAAAAGAAACTCTCAATTTTAACCAAAAAATAAAACAATTAAAAAATATAATGTTTTATTACCAAATCCAATATGAAAACTACAATTGTTGAGGCCTACATAAATTAATTATTTGTATGAAATATGAATTAATCTGACTAGAAAAAAAATATATTTATTTATTTAATTATTCCAACGGTTTCACTATTTACACATATATAATCAATCAAATATTGAATATTAAATATTATAGATGGCTTACTACTAACATCACAAAATTAGACTTTTAAACTTGTTTCTAAATACCTTAAACGACACGACAAAATGGTGAAGGTCGCGGAAATTATAAACAGCACAACCATGTAGGGTGTTATAGAACCCGGAGGACAGCTGTGGGCACCTACTGAGATTCCTAGGTTAAAATTAAAACCAGGGGACATGATTAAGTTATTTATCACCTTATTAAAAAAAAAGGTTCAAAATATCATCTGCCGTCATCCAGTTTGGTAAAACCATAACACACTTCATTATCTCATTAACAATAAGCTGCAGCCCTCTCTGTGCCAATCTATACCTTAAGTATTTGATTTTGCTTTAGGTTGAGTGTCAAAATCACTAGTTGACAACATAATTTCCTTTTCTGCAAAAAATGACATAATTAAAAAATTTTTTGGTTCTTAAAAAAGTTTTAAAAAATATCCAAATATAGACTATTTCACAAAATTTAATGGTTACTGTTATACATAAAAAGTTGGCAAATGGCAAACCTTTCTAAACTAATACAGGAAAATTTTAAGCAATAATCAATTGAAATTATTAAATGAAATAAATACCTTTTCATGGGTTTTGGTAAAAGTCATAGTCTTCCTCTATGATCAGATTTTGGGCCGACCAAATTATCAGTAATGACTTTTAAATTTTCCATTCGGATATTTTTTTAAAGTTTGATCCTCAGTTTCTGAAGCTGTTACTTTTATTGTGTTGACTGTAAATCAGCAAGCAACTTTCAGGTGATGTTTTAATTTCTAAAATATCTTTTTTACATGGTAATGGCTGGTTATCCTTCGAATTTTGCAATGGTGTGCTAAAATAAAGTTAAGTATTAAATACAATAAATAATTTAAAAAAAAAGGTGTTGACTTTCACACACCTTGAAACCTCTATTTTATAACCTTTATTAAATTTCATTTGTGCGTCTGTCTATAATGAAATTTTGTAATAAACATTTTACATATAATATAAATTAGTAATTTGAACAGAAACTACTAAAATGTCTGCTTATATCATTAAATATCATCCTTTTACTTAGAAAATCAAATGAAGTTATGTTGTAAAAAATTTTGCATTTATTTCACTATAACAAGTCGTAAGTATATCATAACTATCCCCTTGATATATTGATTAAACGTCATTAATTGGTTTTATAGGCACTAGACTAGCTTTACATCATAGATTCATTTTAAATTACATTAACTGTACGCTTACTGTATAAATTTTATAATTATGAAAATATAGTAATTCAGGAGGTACATTTACTACATGTGACAATATTCTAAAAGTAAACGTGTACCTGTCACCCAGAAGTAAAGATCTAGGTCTTTTGGGAACTGCATTATTTTTTAAAACGTGACTATCCATTGGATCAAGTAATAAAATTATCAAAATGGTCACAACAGACATCTAATCTTTTGGGTAACTTTTTATTTTGAACCCCCAACATTTTAATCCACATATTCCGGTTTACCTGAAAACCTTAAAAAAAATTCTCCGTTATTTGGATTCCCCGAATATGAGACGATAATGTTAACATACATAACCTATAAATAATAGTAGTTACCTGTAAAACGTCAAATCTTCGACACAAAACACAAGACTAGACATACTGTTTATAGTTCACTTACTTTACTGTAACAAACAAGAGAAAATCACGAAAACACTTTAAAAATTACAAAAAATGCTTCAAAACACGGAAAAATTTTATTGGAAAACTCTCGGTCAAGTTGGTAATCCTGTGGCCGGTACTCGGGAGTACTCGGCACACCTTCGGATATCACGACATTTCATTGGCTGTTCATTTACGATAGTTGTAAAAATGTAGTAACAGCTGTTTGCGGTATTGCCGAACTTAACACCTTATCGTATTGTTCGAGAATATTGCAATTTTTTTTAGTTGAACAATCGAACCATTTGAACAATATTGTTTTTATATTATGTCTATAAATATACAATATGGCCAAACAATTCATTTAAAGACAAAAATGTCTTAAATTAATAAGTTTCTTTCAAGGCGCCATTAATGGTGACTACCTGTCAAACACAATTTGGCAATCGGGTGAGATTGTGACACATTGTTGTCACCACCCCAAACATAAACAAAATTTGTCCATTATAAAAGTCTTTGGTAAAAGGACCATCGTAGAAATTGACGAATGTAAAATGCGGAAAAGAAAATACAACAGGGGTACAGTAATCGATGGTCAATGGGTTTTGGAGGCTTGGAACGCAATTCCAAAAAGATTTTTTTGGTTCCAGTTAAAGAACGTTCAAAAGAGCACTTGTTAAACGTTATAAAAGAATCGATATTACCGGGTACTACCATTATATTGCTGGAAAGCTTATAACTGCTTGGCAGATGAAGGTTTCCAGCATCAAATGGTCAACAACTCTAAAATTTTTGTCGATCCAGATACTGGAATACATACTGGAAATATTGAGAGAGTCTGGAAAGATCTACGTTAATCCGAAATTTGGTCGTTGTGAAGCTCATTTTCCCGGCTATTTAGCAGAACATTTACTTAGGAGGAAATTTCCTAGCCACAAAGATATGTACCATGTATTTTTTAAATACATGGTACAAATCTCCCTCGAACAATATTGAGATTGAGACAGGTGATTAATTTACTTCTGGAGCATACAGAATGTAGAATAGCTTGTAGAAAGTAGAAAATGTAGAATAGCTTGTGGAAAGTAAAAAAATGTAGGATAGCTTGTGGAAAGTAGAAAAATGTAGAATAGCTTGTAGAAAGTAGAACAAAAAAAGCCAAAAAAAATAACAAAAAAAAACTAACCAGAACTAACTGCGACAATGCCTAAGAATAACTTGTAGAATCTTACCCAACTCCCATTCTGGCAGAGAGTGTTCCGCCTGCCCGTGATCTCTGTTGGACAGCAACTTTTTTTAACTTCTTCTTCTTCTTCTTCTTTCTAATAGAGTTAACCATGCTAGTAGGCTATTGCCTGTTCATTGCCATCACATCTTCCCCGGAAGATGAGGTCCAGCATTCTCGCCAGCGTTTTAGTGCTCTTCCCTGTGATCTCTTTCCTACTGGGTTATTCATTTTTGCGCTTTTAACGAGTCTACCGTCCTCCATTTTCCCTATATGTTTATTCCAGAATCTTCGCCTTTGTCTAACCCATCTTCCTATGTCCTGTATCCCGCATTGTTCTCTGATATCTTCATTCCGTATTCTGTCATGTAGAGTTTTGCCTTTTATACTTCTTAATGTTTTCATTTCGACTGTTCTCATCATTTGTAGAGTTCTGCTTGTATCTGGTCTTGTTTCTGCCGCGTAAGTTATGATGGGTCTTAACGAGTGTGAAAAAAAAATTATTAGAAAGTGCTGTTAACTAAGTTGTTGACCAAACATAAACTATTCACCGTTAGAGGCTCTAAAGTTGTGTGCAATAAAGAGGCTTATATGAAATAGCTTATTTTGTAAAATCTAGTTAAATTTAGTTCAGGTCAGTTCTGGTTAGTTTAGTTATGATTTTCGTTTTTAGATGAACGTAGCTTACCGAACGACCTCTTTATTTTTGGCATCCTAATTCTGTAAGTTTATCCAAGTTTTCCATCCTAATAAAATTAAAAATCCACGTTAATGTGGCAAAATCACATCACCTGTTTTTTGAACTAAACCGTAGACGCATGCCCCGCCGAGAAACAGTATCAAATGACAACCCAACCGTTTTCTTACGTCTTAAGGAAAATTCGCGTTTTTCCGCTGTTATTTATGTAAATTTTGTTAAAAAATGATTAAATTTTACTAGAAATGCTCAAAATTTAAAGGTGATGATCGGAAAATTCAGGTTACATGATTGAAAATGATTTTTTTTTCGGAAAAACCACACGAGATCGACAAAAATTGACAACATATTCATGTTCTTCGACCCCAACATACGAGGTATGTAAAAAATCATCGAAAAATTCGGAAAATCCTGTGTTTCCACCTTCTCCAAGGATTACCTTATTTATAATTAAAGCGAATCATGATTAAGACTAGTGCGTAACAAAGTACTTTGAAACTTCTATAAAAGCATGAATTCGTTTGTTACTTCAGTAATGTTATATTAATATAATACTTCAAATTGAAAATTCAGCTCAATCCCTAGGCGCGTAACAACATAACCTCTTGAAAATTAAGACATTAAAATACTTCTTGAATTCATGAGCTTCACTCAACCCCTTTCTTTTTTGGTAAGACGAGAAGACAGGTTTGACGGGACCTCACCATAACCCCTTAGATAATGTTAAAAATACTAAATTTAATACCTGAAATGAAGACAACCCATTGTGGAATGAAGCAAAGCACGGTAACATGAGACAAATTAATAAAATAATGGAAAATTTCAAGACACAACCATTCTGGACAAAAATCCGAAAATTGTGGTCGACGTTGACGTTTCGCCAAATCGAGTATTGCTATCGTCGTTCGTAGTAAATGCGTACCAACATTTCCATTAATGTGACAAAATAATCTAGATGTAAAAACGACCTTAAAAAGTGAAGTAAAGGTCAAGCTCACCGTTGATCAGTCACTAGACAACTTCGAGCATACACTATTGGAGGCAGCACGCATTTCCCCGTACGCGTTGCACGTAAAATTAAAATGGGATTATGCTATGTATCTCGCTCCGAACATTCCCATAATTTCAAAGTGCGCGCAATCCAATCGCTGTTCGGAGCGAGAGAGCATGACCCCATATTCGACTTCTCTCTTTATTCTCTGTAACGTGCGCGATACATTGCATGGTGCCTCAAGTAGTGAATGCTCCAAACTCGACAACCAATGATTCCATCTGAATAATTTTGATATTCAAGCCTGCTTAGTTGAATAAAGATTCAGATTTAACATATTTGAAAAACTAGGAAAGTTGAGCTAATTTTTCAGATAAAATCTTTAATTTCTCTGAAACTACCAACACTAAACCTGCATAGATGCATTTTAAAATGTCCAGCAACTTTCGGTTCAATAATATACAGGGTACTCGGTAAAAAAATACCAAGTTTGATCTACTAAAACTTGTCCCTGAATAACGTAAAATATTTTTAAAATATACTTTTTTTGGTTGGTGCATTCATGTATTCTTTCATTCCTCAATGTTGACCCACCCTGTAAGTGTCAACAGTTCATGTAAATTATATTTAAATTTAAGAAATAATAAAATTTTTAGGTACGTTGTGGCTATGAAGCTTTTTCAAAAGTCACAAGAAAAAAATAATGGAGAAAATGTGGAACTAATATACATACCCAGAATACTCATGAAACTAGCAGGAATGTGGCCAGTAGATCAAATCAAAGATAAATTTCAAAAAAAATTATATAAGATTTATAAATATTTTATTCACACATATTTATTTACTTTCAATTTATTGTTAACATTGGAATGTATTCACCTAGTTCTACAACATAAACCATCTGAACGATTAATCTCAAGTTTCGGAATGTTACTTCATCTAGTTGTTATAGAGTTGAAAGCAATAATACTTCAAAATAATAAAATTCCTCAAAAAAGTTTAGCATTTATTGAGTTCGAGCGGAATGTTTGGAAATCAGGTGACAACGAAATCAAAAATTTATACAAATTTATACTAAAATATTATCGATATCTCAATTTTGTTGTTATAATTTTATTTGTCTCAGCAACTTTTTTCTTTTACTTTATTTATGTTGCCGGAATATTGACTACTGGAACAAAATATTGGGATTTTGACAGTAAAGCTTTCTTATATGAAGTGTATTATCCGTTTGATAAAAACAAATATTTTTATGTTGTTTTTGTATGCGATATAATTTTAACCTTTATATCTGGTATTATGTACGTTGCCTCTCAAACTATTCTTTACGCTCACTTAATTTTTGCTATATTTCGTTTGAAGTGTCTGCAAATTCGTTTGAAAAAATTGCAAGACTTAGCCGAAGATATTGATGATAATAACTGTGTAATGATTATTAAAAAGTTGATTCAGGAACATCAAGACTTAATAAGGTAAATTAATATACCTGGAAGTTAAAAAATAATTAAAAATAAAAAATTTACGAAATCTCCATTTTGCCCTACCTATTGGGTAAGGCGAGACACCTCCGTGGGCAAGATGGGGTATAGTATGTTTAGTCGTCATTACCTTCACAAACTGGGTATACATGGACTGCTTCATCGTCGTTATCT
Source organism: Diaprepes abbreviatus (assembly GCA_034092305.1). Taxonomy (NCBI): domain Eukaryota; kingdom Metazoa; phylum Arthropoda; class Insecta; order Coleoptera; family Curculionidae; genus Diaprepes; species Diaprepes abbreviatus. The sequence continues at coordinate 1,850,742 of JASJET010000116.1, forward strand.
TCTACGCCAACATAACTGCAATGCGCCAACTTGCCACATACCTAACCATTGATCTTTCAATAAACTTATGGTACAAACTTTGACATTATGAACATTTTGTGTCTTCAATCTGACTGATTCTTCATCTCCTTCTCTGGCTTTCCTTTTTGGTTTTTTTGTGCTTTTTTTCTGCTTCGTCCTTTTTTCTACTAGCTTTTTCTTGTTTCGTTGCCCCTCTTCTAATTCTGTTTTATACGAAGAAATATTAATAACCGCTATTTTGCCTCGTGGATGGACCTATCTCTTGCGTTTTTGTGCCAAGCGCGTGTAAGGTAATAAATGTTTTGGACTAACTAGCTGAAATTGTGAGAGTTGACATATTTAGGGAGGAATATCCACAGTGGAAATAATCGAGTCTGAGCTTGTCGAAAATACAGGCATTGATCCCAGAAGTAATCGCTGAGATGTTAACACTGACAATTCCCTTGAATTATTTTGAAGCTATTCTTCAGCATCCAGAGCAATATCAGTGGCGTCCGCAGCAACAAAATCAGATTCAAGAAAAATTTCAGCATTATAATGAGAGATTCTACAAGCCTTAAAAGCATTCAAAAAGTTCAGCTATTTCAAAATGATTCACAACTTGGCCCGATTTTGATCTCAACCATGCAGTAGCAGCTTGATCATAAATCGCACTTAATGGCCGCATGAGGCCAACGTCGCCTAGCTGCAGCTCGTGGGTGGTATGGGGCGGAAAACTAATAATAGTTACACCATGTTTACGTGCATCCAAAAAAAGCATTATGCCATTCTTTTTTGAGGCATTGGTAAACTCATTAAATTTCTTGAACCAATTTAGAAATACATCTGCCGTGGTCCAGCCGAAATCTCAACGTTCGACCCATGAATTTGGTGGAATTCCAATCAATTCACGCGTTTTGTTGGGAAAATGAACAAAATTGACCCGATTTTGCCTCTTATACTATAGTCTCTTCAAGAACTAGAGAGAGTAATAAATTATATTTTACTTTTTATTTTCTTTGTAAACAATCTGTGTTCTTTAGTCCGGTGACTTTGGCAAGATCCGTTAGACACACATAGGAATGAATTTTTATTATTTTTAGTTTTGGTATAGAAATCGTTTTAGGTACATTTAGACTAAAACGTAGCCTATCCTCTCAAAAAATTCTAAGTTGTAATTTAAATACTTACAAAATACTCATTGTCAAAAATACAAGAATTAAACTATATAAAAAATAAATTCGTCCATAGAACATTAAAATTTTTTTGGGGCTATCCGTCAGTTTATTATTAGTTAAAAACATTTGACGTTTCAGTTTATTTATTTCTTAAACGATCTGCAGAATTACAATTAAACACAAAAAAGGGATTCAAATGTAATTAATTTTTATATATTACAGTTAAATTTAGACCTACTTATCTATTTCTATTGCACTGACATCTTAATTTAATTTACTTTATTATATGGAATTCCGATAGCCCCAAAAAAATAAAATAAATGTGTTAATTCTACACGCTTAAGAAAAAGACTCAAATACAATAATAAAATAATGAAAAAATTACGGCGAATTGGAATTAAATATATATAAAATTAAAGAGTGGGACACACTAAAATAAAAATATTTAAAAAAATATATAAACAACATTAAACAATAAAATACAACAAAAACAAAAATTTAAATAATAAATTGTGTTTACACTGGTAAATCTTACGTATCTAATTCGTAATTAAAGTCAGTGAAGCTATCTTCGTTCAAATTAATTATAATTGGTTCCTCTATCTCACCGATCATGAGATCGAGTTTCCACTTTTTGCTTTATTCTTTTATTATATGGATTTTTCCCAATTTTCCGCAATAACTTTATTCAAAAAAATCTTTCAAAAATGTGATCGAATGTGGCTGGGGAGTACTAACAATTCTAGTCGTTTTTTTCTCCTTCAGTATTCGGTATATAGTAGATTTTCCAACTCCTGTCGTGTTGGAACACATCTCAACAGAGCTTTTAACATTATCGTCTAGATATTGATGTCTTAAGGCATCGTAAACATTCATCGTAATAAGTTTTTCGTTGAGGAAAAAATGCCCTAGTTTAACGATTTTGGAGTAAATATAGATGTGGAAGCCATATCTTTTGGGATCTCACTAATCTCAAATAATATATAAAAACAAGCACAAGCAAGATAAATTACTAAGGACACACTGTAAGGTGTACTTTGTTCACGGACAGAAATTAAATTGAACTATCAGAAATTTTATTGTTGCAGTAAATTTATAAAAGCTTATAATATTTAAATATAATTAAGTATAATTAGATTTACGGCAGTCCTCAGTTACCTGAGGCACTAGAGCAAGTACGTTGGAGGTTTCGGTAACAATTTTATTACTCAATCTAGTTCTTGAATAGAGTGTTGCAGTTTTAATTTGCCTGTCTAATTTCCTATCTAAAGTAGTAATGTTTAAGCTTACCTCCTCGATCATTTATGTGTTTTGTTTTCTTTTTGTTTTGGGTTATATTTACAAATGAGAGAAGCCTTAGGAACTCAACAAAATAACAACAAGGACTATCGAACAATTACTATGGATTATAATAGCATAATTGTGAATCAATTCTAATAAACAAGATATACTGCCAACGTTTTCTTTCATTTGTAAACATGTTCCCAAACCAAAAAAAAAAACATTCAACATAAATGTTGAAGGAGGTAAGCGTAAAAATTACTATATTTTAGATAGAAAATTAGACAGGAAAATTAAAACCGTAACAACACCTCCCCATCCTCGGAGAAAAATTTTTTCCATTTGTAAATATGACCCAAAACAAAAAAAAAACAAAACACATAAATGATCGAGGAGGTAAGCTTAAACATTACTACTTTAGATAGGAAAATAGACAGGCAAATTAAAACCGTAACAACTATGACTGAATATAGACAGGAAAATTAAAACCGTAACAAGAGTATAGGGATGTGTATGCTCGCGATCGCCCCTCCCCTTCCCAAGAGCTTTGAGTTCAGAATATAAACCCGATTCTGCCTCTTATTCTAGGAATGTGTTTACCTCCCTATCGACAACTTGTTTTTTCTTGTGATCGCCCCCCACCTTTCCAAGAGCTTCAAATTCAGAAAAATAGACCTGATCCTGCCTTTTACACTAGAAATGGGAATGTTGCTGGTATCTCTCCCACCCCCCCCCCCCCCAGTCGACAACTTGCTTTTGCTTGCCATACTGTACTTTTGTGATATCACCGCCCCCCCCCCCCCAAGAGAGAGGCTGGATCCGCCCCTGTGGCTGACTATATTGTATTTTTTTTCTATGGAGTTATTTTCTTGTTTTTATCTTTCTAGTCTGTATTTTAGTTGTTTTTTGAATTTAGTACTCTCTTTAAGTTTGGTCCTGTTTTAAGTTATTAGTTCTATAACTTTTTCAAATATTTCTATACTATCCAATACTGAGAGAATTTATTACATCTATAATATAAAATTATTTTAATTAAAATTCATTTATGTATATATTTTTTAGATTTGTGACAACTTTGAATGACTCTACAAAATATGTACTGTTTATGGATTTTCTCCTAAATTCCTATAAAGTTGCTCTAAATCTATTCAACATTATATTAGTAAGTTATTTTAAATCATATTTATTTCTCCCAGAAACCTGTTTCATTTCGCAGGTTTACACATGGAACCAATTTTAAATACTTTTTGAATACGAATATTCCCGAAATGTTTTTAAATATAATTTTTCACCGAATTTAGCTAAGTTTTCATACTAAAGCTTTTTGAAGGATTTATTTTATTGTTTGCACCGAACAAGAAATTATTACAAAACTAATATATAATTAGGAGCAAAATTATGGTACGATTCCTTGTCATAAAACTACCCATAAAAATTTTAATAATTTTTTCAGGTTGAATCAGTATCTGATATGAGTTTTCCTTTATTTTATGCATTAATGGTATTGACAGATATATTTTTAATAGGATGGATTTGCAATGAAATTAAGATACAGGTAATCATCATAGAGAAATAATAAATAAAATAAATTGCAATATTCTGCTTCAAACTACTCGCTTTAAAATTATTATACAATTTTGAGCTTAATCAATCCAAAACTGAATTAAAAATAAATGTATCATGGAATTTTTGGAGGATATTGAAACACCGCCTGTAATGAAATATTAACCCAAAAATCCCTGAAATAATAGGGATAAGACATCTTTACCCACAGGTTATTAACAAGAAATATTTATATTTATTGCCAGTCCACAGAAAAGTAGTCTTTATAGAGATTTTCCTAAGGCTACTATAAAAGACTGGGTCCACTTTGCACTTTAAGTAAGATCACGTTTTAAAGACATCAACTTTGGAACAAATCTAAATGATACTGAAAGAGTAGCATTGAATGCACTCCAGAAATCTAAAGTATTTTTTTCTAAGAAATAAGGAGTCATAAAATTTTCGAGAGACAAGTACCATTTGCAACAATAAACATTTTTCTTGAAAACAGTTCATCTTACAGACAAATAAGCGTCCATTTTCAAAAGGCGAACGAAAATCCTATACAAACTAAGAAATATAAGCACAAGTACAAAAAAGTTCATTGTTTCATTCTAACGGGCTCCTTGTAATGCAGCAAGAACCAAAATTTAATCAAGTTTCATCAAGCAGAAAAGAAAATATTTGAGGATGCATGTCTTGACCGGGGTGCGTTTTATCAAAACATTTTATATAAAGAGATTCTGATATTTTAATACGTACTATTCACTTCCAGAAGATTACCGCCCTTTTCCTGGACCTGTCTAGGAAAATGCAATATAATTGCTATTTTTAATATAAAAGAAACTTGAATTTTTACATTATAAGAAATTTAGTTATAAAATATATTAAATGTATAGATTATAATTTTTTAGAGCATGGTAGTTGCTGATGCTGCGTATGAAAGTTTGTGGTATGAAAAAAATCAAAATGCCAAAATTTTGTTAAAACTAATGATAATGAGATCGCAAAGACCTTTGACTATGACAGTTGGTCCTTTTCAACCTATGACTACTGAAACTATTGTCACAGTAAGTATCCTTAAAGAATATTATATCAATATAATGAGGACTTAAAGTCTGATATAACTTCATTATCTAAAAAACTCTGGGTTTTTGAAAAATTGTTCGAATACGTCGACTTTGTTTCTTTTTGTCACGAATTTTTTCCAATATTTTAAATCAACTCGAAAGAAGCTATGGTAAAATCAACTTTGATTTTTTAAATATTGGCCCCCCAATTTTTGTAGACTTTTCTACTCCCAATAAAATTCTATATATTTCTTCCAATTACATGTCCTATACTTAGATGTAACTGTTATCGATTTATTGATAGCTAAAGCTCGAAATGAGGTAGCAAGAACAGTTAATGTATCATTTTATTAAGTGTTGGAAATGCCTTCCATTAGTTAGTTGATAGTAACATAAGCGATTTATAAATTCATTCCGAACATTTCTAACTACTTGAATGCATTTTTTGAATAATCCCATTCTCTATGTCTTCTATGTTATTTAGCTTAGTTTGGAAAACTTTACCTTTAAGGTAACTGGTGTGTATTGTTGTTGATGCAAACTTAGTTATGCTATATACTGTCGTAGGAGTAAACTAAGTCAGTACTTCTGAAGTTAATAACGCTAGTCTGTTTGTATTTTTTGAACGCTAGTGTGTCAGGGATAAAAAAATCTGACGAAGGTTTATTTTAAAGTAGTAAATCCTTAATATTTATCTTTGTTTTATTGATCATCTGAAAGAGCATGTAGTTGAAGAGTATGCGTATGAAAATAACTATCATTTAGGTTTATTACATGAGGTACTTGGTGAGTCAGTATTAAAGTCCTTAAAGGCAAATTGTAGTAATATTTTAAAGATTAAAATCTTTTTAAATTGTAAACCTGTAGAGATGGAGGTTGGTTCAGGGGCTGTACATTCCGTTATTCATAAAAATAACTACAAGATACTGTAGATACAGAAATTTTAGATCAAATAGAAGTCATTGACAAATATTTAAGTAAACTGTATTTTCTGCCTTTAGTGGTATTACGATCTCAGTTAACATTTATGCCATTACTAGGTCGTGATTGAGTAAATGTATTATATACAAGTGTTTGAACATACGACCAAGATATTAGAAGAACATAGAGTAACCAATTGACACAAGAAACCATAATGGATAACGAAAGAAATACTACACCTTATGGAACAAAGAATTGCAAGAACAAAGCAGAAGAAAACAAAAAATACAAGTGGCTAAAGAGAAGTGGATGACGGATAGATGCTCGGAACGGCGGACGAATATTACATTCAACGATGCTTCAGAGAGTGATGCATTCTGTTCCCACTATTATTCAACATCTACTCGGACATAATTTTCAAACAGGCTTTGTAAAATAAAGATCTTGGAGTGAAGATCAACGGTGAACTGATTAATACCATTCGATATACCGACGACACGGCCATCTTGTGCAAAAATATCCAGGACCTTAAAGTTGTTGAATTCTGTGTCTAAAAAGGAATGTAACTAAGATAACATTTATGATATTCAGCCACCAACCGCACGCCGATGCTACCCTATAGATAAATCAACAAAATATTGAGCAAATATCTGGGATACTTCATCACAAAACAACTAGACACAAGTAAAGAGAATAACAGCTAGCATAACTTTTCTGAGAATGAAAGTTTTCTTCTGTAACGACAACTTAAACCTAGAGATGCGTCAAAGAATGATCAAATATTATATTTGTTCGGTGTCGTTATATGGAGTTGAGACCTGGATTCTGAACGCTGATCAACCGCCTAGAAGCGTTCGAGATGTGGTTGCATAGAAGAATACTCCGAATAGCCTGGATAACTATGCAGACCAATGAAGCAAGTGCCGTTCGTGAATTATTTGAAACTATTAAGATAAGAAAGATATCATACTTAAGGCATGTTCTTAGAGGGCACCGACACAAAATCGTTCAGCTTATAATGAAAGGTAAAATCGAGGGCCCCAGAGGAATTGGAAGGAAGCAGATGTCATTGCTAAAGAACATCCTCGATTGATTCGGAATACGCAGTGCCGTATAACATTTAGATTGGCTGAAAACCGCGAACAACTCGCCAATGTAATTGCCAACGTTAGGGGAACCTGGTATGGCATCGTAAGGAGAAGTTTTGATTAAACAAAATCAGATGAAGAGTCTATAAATCAAATAGAATGTAAAAAATGACAAATCTAGGTTATTTTTATTTGCCAAAAACACTTTTTCTTCTTTATTTTCTGATAAACAAGTGCGGTAAACATTCGGCGTTAATCGTTACTTCTTTTTTTTTAAATGATTCACCAACAAGATTATTTTAGCATCCCAATAAACCGTCACTCTGAACTTCTCAGCAGATGGCATGCTCTTCGCATTAATCAGTGTTAATTTTTTCATGCCTATGCATTCTTTTGATTGTGGTCTCGGACATTATAATAGTGGGTCGAGTAAAAATTAATTGGATCGGACTTGTAGAAATTCAAACACTGTTCTGATATAGTCACGGGTAGCAAGCAGCTTTTGGTCTAGATTTGGGAAATGCGACACCAACTTAGCGGGTAATTTTCTCATCTCCAAGATATAAGTCAAGATAAGATGCGTCATTTCTTTGAGCCAGGAATGTCCGCTACTTTCAATTTCATTCAGCTATGCTTTCGAATGACTTCCTCAATTGTGATGGATTTTAATTTTCCAGAACACGCAGCACCTTGAGTGCCTGTAAAACCATGTTTAAAGTCCGTAATCCACATTTTTACAATTGCAAATGAAGAAGTAGAGTCTTCGATGGTAGCGTCTAATTTTGCCTTAATATCTGTAGAGGATAAATTTCTGATAAAATTGACTTATATTTTAGTTTTTTCCATATAGCCCAGGGCGGATCTGTCAAAATCTATCATGATTTGGCTGTTGAGATGGGGCTTCTTCTCGAAAACGAACTGAACATATAGTTATAACTTTGAAAGTGTAGACTTTTGAGTAATGTTGTAGGGGAAGAAAAGTTTCACAATCGAATTTTCTATAAGATAGAATAGGTTAGAAATCGTAAAATTTATTATCCTTGTTGCAAAATGGTAATAATTAATAAAAAAAATGGAAATGATTTTTTTTACCACTTACATTTCTCGGAGAACCTTCATATTTAGCCAAGAAAAATTTCGTGGTGTGAGGAAACCACGTGCAAAATTTCGTTAAAATCGGTTCGATAGTTCTTGCACAAGAATTTTGCAATCCAAATTTTTTTCAAAAAACGGAAAATTTTTCAATTTTGACTGAATCTTAAATCGGAAAGCCACATATTTGACATTTTTTTCACATATACTAGATATCTCAAGCCTTCAAATGCTTTTTTAAAATTTAAAATCGGTTAATTAGGGGCCCTACAATAATTGTTCAATGTTATTGTTAAATTTTTAGCTTGTAAACAAATTGAATATCTCCACGAATTTTCATCGAATATTTTTCTGAAAGCATGGTTGGAAAGTACTCAGAAAGACGTTTCTTTAGAAAAAAAAGTTGAAATTTTGTCAATTCGTTTCCGAGATACAAGCTGTCAACGCTGTCACTTTGCGCTATTTCTAAATAAAATGTATTGTTTTCGAGTATTTTTAAAAGTATTATAATACTTATAACTTACGAAATATTAATTTTTTTTTATTTATTTAAATAATTAATGTTTAAACAATTTAAGAGATTCCAATTGCATGCATTCGTATAATCGATACTCGTCATAGTGTTCTTTGAATTCCTCTACATACAAGGCATCGCTTTAAAAAAATTATCGGAATTTTTCCACTAGAAGCCGAGATAATGACTTTTTTTCACTTGCATATTCTGAACGTACTGATTCAATTTCTGAGCGAGAGCTCCCCATCCCTCTTTTTTGGTATTTTTCACGCGCGCGGACCATTTTCTTTTTTTTTTTTATCCATGTTACGAATAACTTATACATGTAAGCATTTTTGTTAGAAAACTACTAGAAAAGATGAAGCTAGTGGTTCAACAATCCGCCCTAAATTGTTTATAGTTTCGCCGTAAACTCCTGTCAACTTTTGACAGCTTGTATGTCGGAAATGAATTGACAAAATTTCAATTTTTTTTTACCAAAGAAGCGTCTTTCCGTGTGCTTCCTAATCATATTTTTAGAAAAAATGTTCTATGGAAATTCGCGGAGAATATTCAATTTGTTAATAAGCTAAAAATTTAACAATAACTTTGTACAATTAATGTGTGGCCCCTAATTAGCTTTCCGATTTAAGTCTCAATCAAATTTGAAAAATTTTCCGTTTTTTGAAAAAAATTTGGATTGAAAAATGATTGTGCAAAAACTATCGAACTGATTTTAACCACATTTTGCACGTTGTTTCATCATACCTTGAAGTTTTTCTTGACCGAATATGAAGGTCCTCAAAAACTATTGTATTTTTCCCATTTTTTGTGAATTATTACCATTTTACATTATTTGTGATTTCTTACGTATCCTATAGGAAATTGGATTACGAAACTTTACGTTCCATACAACTTTTCTCTAAAGTTAATACTTTTAAAATTATAAGCAAAAAAGGGAGGGAAAAACGTGCTTTTTTACTTAGGTAATACTATAGACTAAAATAAACGTATATATTTCTGTTTCAGACTTTGAAAGCTGCTTACTCCTATGTTACTTTAATGATGGATTAATAATACAAACTAATTATTTAAAATAACCACATTGTTTATAATAAAATTTTCACACTGCAAACTGTAAATATTTTGATTTTATTTTAAAAAATTTATTCCATAATACAAGTTGTGATCAAAGACAACAAGTAAATAACTATGTATTCGGTAGTGGAAGAGGCAAGTTAGGAAAGAAACAGGGATGCGCACGCTGTGAATCATTTGCACGAATCATTTCAAGCATTAAGTCAAAAATATCCATTTATCGTTATGATTCTTATCCACATAGTCCTGGAAAAATTGCGTGCTTTGACCTCCAAGCGTTTAAGAGTTAAAGCCTCACAGAAACATCTTATTTTAACTCACTAACTACTGGTAAAATATAGTTTTTTTTGATAACACCACAAGTAGTACTTTAATGCTTTATGTCTGAAAACATTGATTTTAATGGTGCTACTTGTTATTGTCAATTAAAAAAATAAAACAAATAGCTAAAAATTTATAAATATTTTATTTAAATCAAATCAGTCAACATCCTCCCCTATGGTATCAACATCTATATGTAATTCTTCTTGTGTGGAATCAGCTGCACTTTCACCATTTTTTGGAACTTCTTTAGAATGTCTCCATTTCATTCGTCGATTTTGAAACCATACTTTGACTTGAGCATCAGTTAAACCTAAAAAATTAAAACAGAAACTATGGAAAAAAAGAGCTAGAGTTCATATGGTAAGATATAGCATATTAATAAAATAAATTATAAAACATAACCCTAAAGCCAAAATTAACATATGTTTTATTATCACACCTTGCTACAGTAATCTTGACAACATGGCGAATTAAATATTTTAAAAATAATGTGACAATGTTCTGGATTTCGAACTATCGTTGGGTACATTAAGTTTCAAAAAAAAATCGTAAAAAACATATGTTATTGTACTATTGAAAAATAGAACTCCTATCGAATTTGATTTCTTGAGGTGTCAAAGAAGCTGATATTGCCAATTTGAAGTCCCAAAATGGACTCGTTTTTACCCACTTTTCACATATTTTTAAATACTCGCCAAATATAGAATTTTGATTCTATATAAATTCTGAAAAATGATTTTCTTCACTTCCTCGTAAGTTTATTATATAATTTTAATTCGAATGACCGTTTTTTACAGCACCAGTCATGCCGTGATGTTTCTGCGATTTTTTATGATTTTTGAGCAAGTTTAAATCCACATACAATGTCGATTATTGATACTTTTTTGACTGACAAAATCTTATTTGTTTCGTCTTAAAACACCTTCAATTTCTCTTTTGATAAATTTATATTGATTAAAAATAACTCTGTTTCCGAAAAATTGAAAATTAGTTATTTTCAGGAAGCTAATACAAATAGATATTTTTTATTTTTTTATTTTAGAGGCCTAAACCCTTACTTAAATGCATAAGAAAGTAGCTCTTGTATTTGGATCTTTATACATTTTTTTTTTAAATAAAATTTGAGATCCCATTAAAGTTTAAAGCATAGCAAAGTTACGAATATTAGCAAAAACAACGTTGTACAAATAGAATTGTAAAAAAGCCCATTCATATTAAAAGTATGTAATAAATCAACTAGTTCGGAAGGTCTTCAAAAGATGAAAAAAATTCTTTTTTTCAGGATTTCAATTCACAAAAAATCCTTGATTGGTGAGTTTTTACGTTGTAAAAGTAATCTAACAAAAATGGGAAAAAGAAAAAATGAAAAACAGCAAAATTTTCAGGGTAAAAAACAAATATAACGATCCAAATACGAGAAATCCATTTATTAGTGTTTTAGTATTAATGTTTAGGCCTCTAAAAAGAAAGATAAAAATATATGTTCTTTTTCATTAGCCTCTAGAAAATGAGGCATTTTTAAAATTTTTGAGAACTGTAAAGGCTGATATCTCTTGTTCTTTTTAACCAATCTAATCTTTTCAAAATAGAAATCAAAGGTTTTTCTAAAATGAAAAAAAAAGATAGATCTTAGTAGTCATAAAAGAATCAAAATTCGAGATTTTAGGAGGGTTTAAGGCATATCTAAAAATCACGAAAATGAGCAAAAACGGGGTTTTAAAAATAGTAGTGTAAAAAAGATGATTCTAATTAAAAGTAAGTAATAAATTTCAAGACGAAAAATTGCTCTTTTCAGAATGCAAATCGAGACAAACCTCTAGATTTGGCGAATATTTAAAGTAGTAAAAGTAATCTAAGAAAATGTAAAAAAGTTTAAAAATCGATATAATCAAATCGAAAAAAATATAAGGATCGAAATACAAAAGCAATAATTTATTTCAGTATTTTTTAATTTTAATTTAAGTAACTAAAGGCTCCTAAAATAAAGAAATATATATATTTTTTTGCATTAGCGTCCTGAAAATAACTCATTCTTCAAATTTTCGAAAACAGACCTATCTTTAAAGGGATATATCTGACTATTTTTAAGCAATCCCAGTTTTTCAAAAAAAAAACAAGATTTTATCAAGCAAGAAAGAATCAAAACTCGAAATTTATATATATTTAAATTTGCCGAAAAATCATAAAAATTCACCAAAACAGCCCTGCTATAAAAAAGTTTAAAAAGACTCATAGGTTTGAAAGGTCTTTTTAAAACGAGCATTTCAAAAATATGCGAAAATGGATAAAAGGGAACCCATTTTGGGATATCTCAGCTTCTTGGACACCTTAAGAGGTCAAATTCAATACGACTCCTTTCTTCAATAGTACAATGACCTATATTTTTTTGAAACTTCACTTGCGCAGCGAAAGTCCAAAATCCAGAAGAATGTATTTTTATACATTTACAGGAGTAGCTATGGGGATTTGACAAGTAAGAACTCCTAATTTTATTAACAGTCATTATAGTTACTGTTGATTTTTTTAGAAATTTTTGTAAAGTGTGTCCTGAGTGAAAACTTCTAAAACAATACCAATCTTACATATCTCGAATTAAAGATGAAATATGGCTTACCTAGGGTTGCCGCTAATTGCCTTCTATCCGGTTTGGTAATATATTTTTGAAGTTGAAAACGCCTTTCAAGCCCTTTTCTCTGAAGATTACTAAACACTGCTCGAGACCATGATCTTTTTCTTTTACTATTACTTGCATTATTTGACATCCCTGAGGAAGGCGAGGGAGGATTGGTGGCTACTGTTAATCGAACGGCTAAAAATAAATACCAAAAATTAACAAAAAATTAATATAACACTTAAATTTGGGCAAATAAAACCGAGGTTATTATTATTAAACTGTAGACAGAAGAACTGAAATTTTATAAAAGTTATATCATACCAATCTTATTTTTTCAATGTTTATAGAAATTAGAGTTTTTAAGTAGCAGTATATACACCTTCTAGTGGTGGAAATGTTGTATCTTAACGTCATAATAAGTATAGTTTTTGAGATATAGCCGCTGTATATAAATTGGAGAAAAGTTATCTTTTCAGATTACCTCTCATAATGCGTTTAAAGTGTTGCTAAATTACATTCGAGGAACAGAGAAGATATGAAAAACACCACAAATTAATTTTCCGAGTAACACGACAACTATAGAGGTGAGGAAAAAAATTAAATAAGAAAAAAACATATTTTTTTTTCTTCTCTACAAAATGAAGGTATTGATTTTTCTTATTGAATTTAAGATAACGAATTTATTCTTTTAATAAGGACTAGGACTTTTTACTTAGCAATGCAATTTATACACGAATACGTTTTCTTACATTGATTATATACAGGATCTTCAGATAATGTATCAAGATACTTGGAAAGGTGATTCTACATGATAAAATAAACGTATCAAGTTATTTATTTGTTTATTTTATTTAATTATTTTTTTTGTTTATTTGATACATCTCAAAAAAACCGAGGTAATGAGATGAAAACATCTGACAAGCTAAACTTATAAGTTAAATTTAAAAGTTAAACTTACAAACTAAAGGAGCAGGTCCACGATATCATATTTAAACTTTGGTTAATTTTATCAAATGCTTTGTGTATATTGGGAGATTCTCCGGGAACTTTATCGATCGATTGTGAGAAAACTATAATCAGGAAAAATCTAAAAATTTGACAGTGTACTAACATGCATGGGGGATAACCGGCTAAAATATCTTCAAGATGGCGGCTCTTCTAGTTATACTGGAAATAGATGTCAACTTGCTTATTTTAAATGGAACGCCCTATATATTATTGCACTGTTGATTTCTATGTAAAATTATAGACATATTTTGTGTATAATGTTCTATACTTAGGTCTCACCGTTTTGGATATATTTAAATTTTTATGTCAAAAATAACGTTTGCGAACCAAAACGTAACTATAAATTTTTCCTATAAGGAAGTCTTTATTATTTACTTTGGGTTAGTTTTCTTGTAGACGAAGATCGACTTTAGTAGACATTTTATGTTATTTTGAAAATTATTAGTACAGAGTGATCAAAAAAGAAGAATAAAAATTTTGTCACATAGAAAGCACCATTTTTATAATTTTATCATATTAAGCATTAAAAAAATGGGCAACTTTGTATAAAGCTGTATATTTTAAAAATCTGTAGTTTTCAAAATATTGGCAATTTTTTCTATTGTAAAATTGCTATACGACTTTTAAGTTTGGTTATTAGTTTGTTAACCCTACAGATTTGTCACTATTTTTTGCCATTCGTTAATAATAATAATGCCAAGGCGATTAAATTACACGCACGAAGATTATTTAAACTCGTTTATTATTTATGGAGAATGTGATGGGATTATTTCAAGAACATGCGATACATTCGCGATCCGATATCCGAAGAAACAGAAACCAACATTACCAACTGTTAAAAAGATTATACAAAACTTCAAGAACTTTGGATCTATAAAAGGTAAAAGAAATAGAAATAAACCAGTTGTTAATAAAATGAAGTTACAAAAATTATTTGAGTAAATTTTCAAATTGATGCCATTGAATTTCCTGACATTTTTCGCACCTAAGCAGGAACTCTTAATGGGTGGCTTTTCTTATTGATTGAAAATTAAGTTCTTTAAATGCTATTCTGATGCGCTGCATGCAATTTTCCATAGTGGTTAATGCGGTGTTATATACTTTATTTTAGATTGTTCCCCAAAATAAAAAAAAATCAAGTACTATTAGGTCGGGGGAGTGAGGTGACCAAAGATGGCTTGTCTATACATTGATCGTAAAACAAGTTTGGCAGATGATTGTTAACTAAATAACTATTTTGTGGAGGCGCCCCCTCATGTTGACAAAATAGATTTTTATAATCAGCCAGCGGCAAGTTATCTAAATAGTTCACTTCCAAATTTCTCAAGATGTCGAAGTAGCGCTTACCTAGAAGTTAAAAAACGTATTTTGTATTTAGAAGTCTTCAAAAATGGCTAACTTCCCATTCAAATTATCTTGGTAGAATTCTAGGGCGACGACGCCGTCATTTCTTATAGCACATTACACATTAAACTGCCAAGACTCTTGAAAATTTAATTCTCTAAATGGATATACGTTTGAGTCGCTCAAATAGTGGAAATTGCGTCGATTTAATAATCCATTTTTTGTGGTTTTGGCTTCCTCCGACTACATACTCTTATCCAAAAAACCAGCATTTTCTTTTGACCGAAGTTAAACAAACTGACAGAACTCTATTCTTCGTGGAAAATCAGTGCCTTTTAAATGTTGTACTATGGAATATACATAGGGATGAAAATTGTATTTGTATAAAATCCTTAAAACTGATGTTTGAGATAATCCAGACTCTAATGCTACTTGCCTTGTAGATATTGTCTGATATGCGGTGAAATAACCTAAAATTGTAGTTTAAATATTTTCATTATTACCAACTGGTTTATTTCTATTTCTTTTTGCTTTTATGAATTCAAAGTTCTTGAAGTTTTCTATAATCCTTTTAATCAAAATAAAGTATATAACACCGCATTAACCACTACGGAAAATTGCATGCAGCGCGTCAGAATAGCATCTGAAGAACTTAATCCTCAGTCAGTAAGAAGAGCCACACATGAAGAGTTCCTGCTTAGGTGCGAAAAATGTCTGGAAGTTCAAGGGCGTCAATTTGAATACATACTCAAACAATTTTTGTAACCTTACTTTATTAAAAACTGGTTTATTTTTATTTCTTTTAGCTTTTATAGATCCAAAGTTCTTGATGTTTTTTATAATCTTTTTACCAGTAGGTAGTGCTGGTTTGTATTTCTTCGAATATCGGATCGCGAATGTATCGCATGTTTTTAAAATAACTCTGTCACCATAAATAAAAAATAAGTTTAAATAATCTTCGTGCCTTGTCGTCATGGCCAACTTAAAAGCCGTATAATATTTTTACAATAGAAAAATGTTGAATTGCCAATATTTTGAAAACAGAAATTTTTGGAACAGAAAACCTTATACAAAGTTACCCTTATTTTTAATCCTTAATATGATAAAATTTAAAAAAAAAAGGTGCTTTCTATTTGAAAAAATTGACTTTTGACGATTTTTAAATATAATTTTTATTCTTCTTTTTTGACCACTCTGTACAAATAATTTTCAAAATATCATAAAAAGACTACTAATGTTGATCTTCGTTTACAAGAAAACTAACACAAATTAATTCATAAAGACTTCCTTATAGCAATAATTTATATTAAGTTTTGGTCCACAAACCTGATTTTTGACATAAAAATTTAAATATGTACCAAACGGTGAGACTTAAGTATAGAACATTATACATGAAATATGTCTAGAATTTTACGTAGAAATCAAAAATATAATAGTATACAGGGTGTTTCATTTAAAATAAGCAAGTTGACATCTACTTTCGGTATAACCGGAAGTGCTGCCATCTTGAAAATATTTTAGCCGGCTGTACCCCATGCACGTTAGTACATTGTTAAATTTTCAGATTCTTCTAATTATAGTTTCCCCACAATCGATCAATAAAGTTCCCGGAGAATCTCCTTTATAGTGTTAGGTCATACATTAAAAATCTTTAAATTCAGTTACCACGTTTTCAAGAAATTAGGAAAAAAATCACTATTTTCCTAAAACTTTGACATCTTCTACCGCTTTAACGAAGCAGTATTGGATATAACTAAATTGACTTAAATTGACCTATTTTGACGTCGAGTCTGTCATCAAACATTGTACACGTATTTTCTGGACACCCTATATAGTATTTTAACATATCGATACCACAGTTTTTGAAATTATCAGTAATAGCGGGACAACGTATAATAGCCCTTAATACTGTGCATGATACTAACATATTTAAATCGTATAACCCGTGAAGTGTATATTTACTAAATTATATCTAATTATTTGTTTACATAGTTCTATTCTATCTATGGTTTAGGAACACATATAGGCGGAAGTGTCTATCCAGAATGTGTCAGTATTAGAAAACTTTAATTAGTTAGGGGCTCATAAAACTTAAAACAGACTATAATGGTTTGTAAATATACATGTTAAAAACCGTTGATGGGTACCAAATTTCGAGCTCAACATAAACAAATTCTTCTCTATTACCATTATCGTGTAAACACTTTCCGAGATACGTTTACAATTTAGTTTTAAGTATTTCCATTTGTGTATACAGGGCCTACTTATAAAAGACTATTTAGATGTGTTGAGGGCACATTTGGTATAATAAAAACATTATGTGGCTAATTTAATCACTTGAAATCCGAGAAGAAACTGATCGACGAGCGCGCATTGATTTCGTAATGATTTTATATGGTGCAATTTCTGCCATTGTTTTGTTAGGTTGTTTATTTTTTTTATGCGTAATATATATTCAATAATAATTATGTATGGCAATTATTCGAAATGGAGGAAAAAAACAATTTTTTACGAATCCCTTATTTTCAGGTCTTACAACATAAAATAAATAAATAAGATAAATAAAAAGCCTATATATATAATAAAGAAATTAAATAAAAATAAATTAAAAAAGGGGGCGGTATCGAATATAGTTGCTCTTGCACACAGTGGCTTAGCTACCGAGATCGCCGAGATGGCAAACTACTAGCAGGGGCGGATCCAGCCTCTATCTTTGGAGGGCGGTGATATCACAAAAGTACAGTTGTAGTAGTAGTAGTCGTAGTAAAGAGGTAGCCTTTGGGATATTGATGTTTTTACTCCTTTGATTGTAAAGGGGGTTCTTATTGGGTTTCTACCTGGTTCCGACTTCGCGCTCAGGTTTCATGGTTTGTATTCTGCTACTTGTGTGAATTTCTTCTTCCGGATTCTGTAGAAAGCTTATTTGGCAACACTTTCTTTGTAATGGTGCACGGTTATTTTTATAACTGGCGGTTCCGGCTACTCAATCCACCTTCGCCGCCAGTTACCAAGGTTAGACTTTGTTTTCTTGAATTTTCTTTATGTGGCTTACTTAGTAATTTTCGTTGCCACTTAGGATTTTGATTATTTCGAAATCGCTTTTCGCGTTTTCGAGTTGCTGCTTGAAGTTTCTTACTTTTTGGATAAGTTCTTTTATATTGAACTTTCTATTTAGATCTTCAATTTCTGACATTAATGTTTGGAAATCTTCCAATTCTTCATTATCGTTGACTTTCCCGCTTATATTGGAATTTCTTTCATTGAAGTTATTTTGTCCTGTGCGATTCTTTAGCATGTCGCTGTAGTTGACACCTGGTTTTATTTTGTTGGACGTAAAGGTCGTCCTTTGCTCAGTTTGAATTTTGGTCCTGTTTAGATATTGTAGCAATTTCGGACATTTGGAGTAATTTGCTGTGTGCTCATCTCCACAGTTTGGACACTTAAGGGAATCTACTCATTCACTCCTTTTTCCTTAAACAGAGCGCTGTGTCGTGGTTACCTGCGCATTTCAATCATCTTTTGTTGCGTTTGCAATTTCTGGAGCCGTGACCAAACTCCTGACAATTGTGACACTGAGTGTAGCTCAGTTTCTTGTGGCAGGTCTCCCACTTGATGATGTTATTTTCGATGACTTTGATTTTCTTTAATTCCCCTATATTTGTTTCCCTGTTGAGTACAAGGAGATAGAAGTAGCTGCTTCCTTTGCTGGACTGAAGCTGTATGCATTCCAGTATTTGAATGTTCCTTTCACGGAACCAGCTTAACGCTGCGTCGGTATTCATCTTGGGTGGTCCTTTGAAGACTATTTTTTTACTCGCTCTTGCTTCGTGTTATATGTGTAGTACTGAACGGTACCGTTTTCATCCAGGTAGTTTTTGATTTTTTGGAAGTCTTCCATGTTGTTAGCAAGGACTTTTATTCCTTCTGGAGATTATTTCATCATGCATTTATTTAGCTTTACGATTTCGTCCATTTTCCTTTTGCAGATGTTATACTCCAAATTCTCTGTTAGGACTATCGGTGGTGGTTTTTCAGTTCTTATTGGTAATTCCTCGTCCATACTTTTTTCTGAATTCCTTTCGACTTCAGCTTGATCAGCATCCATCTCTTCTGTCCACAACACTCCAAATGAATTGGATGTAGGAACTATATTTTCTTTAATTGTGTTTGGTTTTTTGTTGGCTGGTTGAGCCATTTGAGTGTCTTCAGGACTGTTCGTTTTCCTGGTTTGAGCTTTGCCAGTTTTTTTTTTTGATTACTGGCTTGAATGGTTCTTCCTATATGACTCCGAATGGATTGTTTGGATCTGGGATTTCGTCACCGAATTTCTTTTTTGTTTGCCGGGTCGTCTTCCTAGATTACACCAAATCTGTTTTCAGTATTTTATTTTACAATCGGTACTGGTTTGTGAATTTCTTTTGTATTAGTTTGAATTTCTTTTAGATTGACTTGGTTATCCTGAAGAAACTTCCTTGGTCTATTTTTGATTAACTCGCGGAGGTTTTGCATCCTCCTTTGAATGAGTTTCTTCTTTCTCTCGCTGTAGCAAAGGTTTGATTTTAACAACGCTTGACTCGCTTTGCCCATAGGGCGCCACTTGTTGCACTTTGACTAACTACCAGTCGATGTTACTCTCAAGACAGTCGGGTCTAGAATACGAAAGTACAGTATGACAAACGAAAGCAAGTTGTCGACGGAGGGGAGAACACCAGCAACACTCCCATTTCTAGTGTAAAAGTAAGGGTCGGGTCCATTTTTCTGAATTTAGAGCTCTTGAAGAGGGGGGGTGATCACAAGAAAAAACAAGTTGCCGACAGGGGGGAGGTTTCGGGCAGCATACACATTCCTAGTATAAGAGGCTGAATCGGATATATTTTCCTGAACTTAAAGCTTTTTTTTGGGGGGGGAGGGTTATCGCAAGAAAAACAAGTTGTCAACGAGGGGAAGTGCCAGCAGCATACACATTCCTAATATTGAAATCGGTTCTGTTTTCCTGAACGCAAAGCTCTTCGGAGGGGGGAGGGCGATCGCAAGTATACACATTCCTATACTCTATTCAAAAACTAGAGAGAGTAATAAAACTGTTACCGAAACTTCCAACGTACCTGCTTCAGTGCCGCATGTAACTGAGGACTGCCGTAAATATAATTATATTTAATTATATTTAAATATTATAAGCTTTTATAAATTTACTACAACCATAAAATTTATGATAGTTCAATTTAATTTCTGTCAGTGAGCAAGGTACACCTTACAGTGTGCATTTAGTGATTTATCTTGCTTATGCTTGTTTTTATATATTATTTGATATTAGTGAGATACCCAAAAGATATGGCTTCCACATCTATATTTATTCCAAAATCGTTAAACCAGGGCATTTTTCCTCAACGGAAAACTTATTACGATGAATGTTTATGATGCTTTAAGATATCGATATCTTTGAGATATCAATATCTAGTTAATAATGTTAAAAGCTCTGTTGAGATGCGTTCCAATATGATAGGAGTTGGATAATCTACTATGTACCGAATATTGAAGAAGAAAAAAACGACTGGAGTTGTTAGTACTCCCAAGTTACATTCGATCACTGGCAGATGAAAAACCTCGTTGGAAGAAGAGATGTAAACTGCAATAAAAGGAGTTGTACATACATTTTAATATGAGAAAGAAGATCGGGATTTACCTGAAATTAAAAGAACTGAGTTCTGGAAATTGCTCAGAGAACTTAATTTTTACTGGGAAAAACCAAATAGGAAATCTATTCTTATAGATCGTCCGGAAAATGTCCGTTGGAGAAGGAAATATCTCTCTCAAGTAAAAGGTAGAGTTGCTAGAAATAACACATTCGCAAATTTAACTGAACTTTTGAAAGATTTTTTGAATAAAGTTACTACAGAAAATTGGGAAAAATCGATATAATAAAAGAAAATGTGCAACCTCGATCTTATGATCGGTGAGATTGAGGAACCAATTATAATTAATTTGAGCGAAGATAGCTTCACTGACTTTGATTACGAATTAGATATGTAATGTTTATCAACGTAAACACAATTTATTATTTAAATTTTCTGTTACATATAAAAACTAATTACATTTGAATCCCTTTTTAGTGTTTAATTTTAATTCTGCAGATGGTTTAAGAAATAAATAAATTGAAAGGTCAAATATCCAAAAATTGTTTTTAATTAATAATAAAATGGACCGATAGCCCCAAGAAAATTTTAATATTATATAAACGAATTTTTTTTATATATGTTTAACTTCTTGTATTTTTGACAATGGGTATTTTGTAAGTATTTAAATAATAACTTAGAATTTTTTGAGAGAGAAAGGTTAGTCTGAATGTGCCTAAAACGGGTTCTATGCCAAAATTAAAAATAATAAAAATACAGTTGTGATTTGTGCGAAATATGTCAAAATTATCTATATTTTCTAATGTATATGAATTATTAAGAAATCATAAGAAATAAAATAATATTATAAAAACTTTTTATTTTAAGTTCATTACCGAAATAATATTCTATGCCATAAATACTTAGTGATAAAATAAACCTCCTTCCGACGCCTATGCGGATTAAAATCCTTTTTAACACTTCACATTTCCAAATATATATTGTTATCCAACCCAAATAGTCTATTATTATAGACCGGTATTTTTCATCATAAAATTTCTAACCCATCCCTATAAAAAATATATGTCTAACAGTTTTCTCCAAAGACATTAGACCAAAGAACACATGTAGTTTGCGAAGAAAAAAAGATTTATTACTCTCTCTAGTTCTTGAATAAACTATAATATAAGAGGCAAAATCGTGTCTATTTTCCTGACCTCAAAGCTCTTGGGGGGGGGGGGGGGAGGCGATCGACGAGATATGGACAATGTTTTTGTAAGCAAATTATTGTTAAAAATAGCAATAAACAAATTGTTGCACATGCTTTTCAAATTGCGAAAAGGATTGACACTGAAGACTGAAAAGACCTAACACATTTGTTTTTCAACAAAGCAAAACAATCACTTCCCGAGTTAGTTGAGTTTGAATCTGGGAACATCACACTAGAGCAGGGGCGGATCCAGCCGCTCTCTTTGGGGGGGAGGCGGTGATATCAGAAAAGTACAGTATGGCAAGCGAAAGCAAGTTGTTGACGGGGAGGGGGACACCTACAACATTCCCATTTCTACTGTAAAAGGCAAGGTTGGGTCTATTTTTGTGAATTTGAAGCTCCTAAAGAGGGGAGGGCGATTACAGGAGAAAACAAGTTGCCGGCAGAGGGGGAAGATGCAAGCAGCATACGCAGCTTCACTAACTTTGATTACGAATTAGATACTTATTGTTCATCAGCGCAACATATAAAAATTAATTACATTTGAATCCCTTTTTAGTGTTTAATTGTAATCATGCAGATGGTATAAGAAATAAATAAATTGAAACGTCAAATGTCCTAAAAATGTTTTTAATTAATAATAAAATGACCTATAGCTCCAAAAAAATTTTAATATTATATGGACGAATTTATTTTTTTATATATGTTTAACTTCTTGTATTTTTGACAATGGGTATTTTGTAGGTATTTAAATTATAACTCAGAACTAGAATTAAAAATAATAAAAATACAGTTGTGATTGTATATATATATATATATATATATGTCAAAATTATCTATATTTTCTAATGTATGTGAATTATTAAGAAATAATAAGAAATAAAATAATATTAGAAAAACTTTTATTTTATTAGCGAAATATTCTGTCATAAATACTTAACGATAAAATAAACCTCCTTCCGACGCCTATGACAAAGATTAAAATCCATTTTAACACTTCACATATACAAATATCTATTGTTATCCAACCCAAATAGTCCATTCGTATATACTGGTATCTTTGATTATAAAATTTTTAACCCATTCCTACCAAAAACAGATTTTGCCACAGACACCGGACTAAAGAACACAAGTAGTTTGCGAAGAAAAGAAGGGTAAAAAATGATTTATTACTCTCTCTAGTTCTTGAATAAACTATAGTATAAGAGGCATAATCGGGTTTATTTAACTAAACTAAAAGCTCTAGGAGGGGGGGGGGCGATCGCCCCCACCGCTCTCCCCCCCCTTGGATCCGCGCCTGCACTAGAGGAAGATAAAAAATTCTTTGGAATCCATGTTAATCGTAATCTAGATTGGACAAAACGTATATCAGAAGTAAGCAATAAGATAAAATAAAACTTCATAATCCTTACGAGTGATGTCAAAATATTTGACCAAGGTAAACTTGAAAATTGTATGTTTTGCAAATGTATTTTCAACTCTTCGCTATGGAGTGATGATCTGGGGTGGGAGCAGTGCATCAGAAAGGACTTTTAAAAGGCAGAAAAGAGCAGTGCGTATACTTTCTGGCATTAGTTACTTAGATTACTGCAGGAGAAAATTTAAAACCTAAGGTATCTTAACCTTTCCAGTCATTGTTATTTACGAATGCTTACTGTTTTTCGTTAAAAATAAGGAAAAGTTTAAGAAGCATGAAGTTAAACACTGCTTTGCCCACGAACTTGAGATATAAAACTGGATTGCTCGTGTTCCATATCTCCCTTATAAAAAAAAATGACCCCACCGTGCTCCGTGCCATTAGGTGCAAATAATTGCTTTGGCAACAATGAATTCCCCAAGTTTTTATGATATTGGTGAAAGTGTATTTTTGACATTGACTGAATACTGTTCATTTTGACAAAAATTTATTTTTGATTTTGCTGTTTTATGAATTTTATCACATTTTATGTAACGTTTTCCTGAAAATTTCAAACAGGAATGTGAACTTTAAGGTTTTTTTTTGTATTTTAAAAAATGTGATTCTTCATCGTAAGACGTGCAAATACCTCCTCTGGTAAATTGGAATTTATTTAATTGGTAAGTTATAAAGCATTCAATAATAATTATATAAAATTTTACCTTAGAATCAAATTGTAAATCTAAGGGTAACAAGTTTAACCTTATGGATATGATATATGATACTTATTAAATGCTATCAATATTTTAGTTTTCTAAGAAAAAAGAATCTTCAAATTCAAGAGCTGAAGCAAATTGGTCATGATCATAATTCTTTTATACATGAGATAAGTAACTCTGTTCAGAGCACTTTTCTGGAAATTGTTTTATACCAGAAGATGAGCAAAAAGTTTGTGTTGTGCTTCTTACAAATAAACTGCCTGAAAAAAAGTACGAAGCACTGTTTGATGTAAACATCTTGAAGCAACTAAACTTAGACTTAATAACATACACTGGCTCTACAAAAAAAGTCCTGAATTAGGTGTGCATTAACCAACAACAATATCGTTTTACCATAAAGTTAATGTTCCACTGACATATAAAGCTGAATATCGAAACTGGTATGGTGTTAAAATTTAAAATGATTATACGTTTAAAAACCAATATGCAATATTAAAATAGAAATAAATGATTGCATATAATATGAAATTTTTCAATATTATTAAGGATGTTTGGAAATTACATAAATTTTACTTTTATGTATTTGTTTTGTCTAAAAATAAAATAATAACCTTTTGTTTGAATATGTTATTAATTAATAAAACACAAATTCTTGATTTTAGCTCAGATAGGAAATTTGTGTCATGAAAATCCTTTGTCAAAGTAGTGAGAAGCTGCGATTGATTACAATTTCAAGGAAAGGTCAATTCCAGATCCTTAAACAGTTAAGTAAATTGAAAGTTTGACCTAGTGTAAAAATTAAAAGTTGCTAGTAAATCTTCATGTATATATTTAGATCAAAATGATTGTATTAATGTAAGAATTCTCTTGTATTTACAAGCTTCTTTATATTTAAAGTATCTTAATAAATATTGTTTTGTTTACAATTAAATATAAACTGCTTTAATACTATCCCCTTAAGAGTTTTTTTTTTATAAAAATGGTTTATAACATAATGGTACTTTACTTCATTTAAATTAAAGCTCCGTTTTTATGAAGGAAATGTCAACATTATTATGAATGTTGTTAACCCTATATAAATACCTATCAGTTCCCTAAAAGCATCGAGGAGAAAATAATTTTAACAAAGACCTAATCGAAGCTATTTTTAAATGATGAAACTATCTTCCTTTGCAATAGATTATGTGGACATTTCGATACCTTACATTAAACAATATACTATATTAATTCATGATATAAAATTTTTAAAAATAAATGCCTTAATACTTTTTTTCGTTAACTTCTTATACTCTACGTCCGAATAAGGATGTTTATAAAACAGATATTTCAAAAAAAAAAATTAGTCCCGATTTGTTTTTGGCGCATATTTCACATTTTAGCTATTTTGCTAAATAACAGTTTTATTGTAAAAAATAAAATATGTAAACAGTCATAGAAAAAGCATTTTCATTTATTTATAAGACCTGACATTTCATGCTTGTTATCTAAAAATAATAAAATTGTTACATATTTACGCTGTTCCAAAGAAGTTAAAAAAAATTGCTTTATTGGAGTTGCTTTAAACAGAAAAATTATAATTTTGAGGAAACTAAAAGTAGAAATTCAAGTTAAATATTGTTTTACAGAAATAATTATCCTGGGCTGCGATTCTATAATAGTAAAGGGAAAGAGAATGGCATAATAAGAATCTTCTATCTTTGTTCAGTCTGTATTAATACATAAGTATATCACTGTCCTAAAAGAGATAAGGAAAGAGAATGTCAAAAAATATGCTTACAGAATCGGAGCTCTGGTCTTTTTTATTGAATATACTCGATTAACCTGTCGAGTAAAACAAGGAAGAGCGATTTATTGTTTTAGATATAGTATAGAAAGAGATAGTTATTGTCTAAACCAGTTAGTTAGAATAATAGAATTGACATTCATACACAACACATTCACGCCAATGTAAGAAACTAGCAGGGAATTCAATGTTGCCATACAAATCATTGCACCGAATGGTGACCAATAAGGGGGGGGGGGGGACAAAAATTATTTTCATGAGCAGTCCAGTTTTATATCTCAAGTTCGTGGCTTTGCCACTAGATATATAGGATATAATGTCTCACGGCATCGACTTAGTGTGGCAGAAAAAAGGCAATTACATTTTTTATTGCTCTATCAATCGGGGTGAAGTTAGATGAGTATTTCAAACGTTTTAAGAAAACTGTTTTTGAATAGTTGGTTCATTTTGAATCATAGACGTAGAGTGTGTTCTTTGAATTTTCTTACATGAATTTTAAATGTCATATATGATAATAAAATGTTGTGTGAATGTTTCTTTAATTTAATTTAGTAGTTTTAAGTTGGCTATTTTATTATATTTCAACTTTGACCCCATTCATTCAAGTTTTGGGATTTTTATTGGTACCATAAAATTTTTAATGAAAAAAGAGATATTTGATTTGATTTAAAGGCATTATTCTGAAAGATTACAAATACAAATAGGGAAGGAAAACCAATCGGCTGAAATTCCTAGAAGAATAAGTCTCAGCTGGGCAGCTTTTGGCAAACTCGGATTCATTCTTAAATCCAGTAACACCACCATAAGTTTGAAAAGAAAGGTCTACGAGTCGTGCATCCTGCCAGTTCTCACTTATGGTATTGAAACAACCTTCCTAACATGTAAAGCTATTAATAAGCTTCGGGTTACACAACGAGCAATGGAAAGGGCTATGCTGGGAATTAGTTTACGAGATAGAATTCCAAATGAAGAAATCAGAAGAAGAACGAAAATAACAGATGCGAGCAAACGAGTAGCGCAGCTAAAATGGAGATGGGCTGGACATATCGCAAGACATGACATAGACAGATGGACATACAAGATAACAGCATGGCGACCAAGAAAGAACAAGAGAAGTGTTGGCAGGCCCCAAAAGAGATGGCGTGACGACATCCAGAAAATTGCCGGAAAAAACTGGATGGGGATCGCTACGGACCCACAGAAATGGAAAAATATGGAAGCGGCCTATATTTAGGAGTGGATGAAAACGGGCTGATATGAATGAAAATTCTGAAAGGTTAAGGGCAAAAATCTGCTCGGTCCATCTCAACAGTCCACCAAAAACAAATAAGTCCGGTCTAATATTTGCCTTTGGAGATTGAAAAGGTGGAAAAATTTAACAATTAAAATGTATATAACGATAAATTATAAGTTTATGATTTCAAGTTGTCTTTTACATTTATACTTTTTAGCTGCTGTAAATTTAAATATTTTAGAAACTATATTATTTGATTTAAATGTTTATGACATTTAAGTAGTTTAATGTAAATTTTATCTCTTTTATATCCTTGATTCATTGTAGCTATTAAGTCGTCTGTGAATTTTTTTTCACAAGTTATTTGAAATATAATAATAAATATATTTTTTTTATTTAAATCATGATTTTTAATGAAAAAATTAAAGTAATTTAAATCGTAATTTTAACCATAATTTAAACCAAACCCAACTCTGTTTTTTAACGTCATGTTTTGAAGTCGGTACGGTTTTTTTTTTAGAAAAATGATTTATTCAATGATCTATTTATCATTCCTAACAATAATCAATGCAATTAAGTGTAATTTCTCAAAATATGAAACCTTTTTCAAAATTTAATTGCGGTTTTATTATAACATAATGATAACGATGCCAATAAAACAAATTCTCTGTTCCTATTGACATATTTAAAACATAAATTACTATTTAAGAGTGTTTCTGTTTTATTGCTTTGACATGTGGCCCATAAAGATGTTCTTATTGGAATATGTTATCTAATTTTATAGTGTTTATTTGTTTTCCAAAGCACACTGTGTTATTGCTTTATTAGATACTTTTATAGTTTTTGTAATGGCTTTTCTTAGACGGGTCAAACTGTCTTACTTTTTATGGGTATTTTAATATGCAATAATAATGATAAGTCTTTAAAGCTAAAGCATATGTAATTGGTATATTTCTGGGAATGGATATTTTTAATTATTATATTTGATAATAAATTAATTAATATTAGCAATTAGCAGTTACCCGCTGCGGCTTCGCCAGCACTTAAGACCCCTGGAGATTTCAAGAAAAAAGACCAATGAAATTTTATTGAATCTTATTCTTACGTACCTCTTTGTGTATATAGGCCAGTCAAATAAGCGAAAAAAAGAGCCGTTTGGGGACACTCGATCATTCCAAATGGACCAAATTTTCAGGTAACAGAGGCCAACACAATCAAAATGTATACTTTTTCTGCGCAAGATTATGTGCGGTTTTCGAGTTATTAACAATTAAGTCAAAAATGCATTTTTTGCACATTTTTGCATACCAGTAAAAACTGAGGTATTTTCTGGACAAACTTACTTTACACGACCATCTTATAAAGAATTGAAAAAGCTTTAAAATGTTTTTTTGTAGACCTGGATATTTTAATTTGTTGCTGAGAAAAGTGCAAAAGAAGTTCAGAATTGACATAATATTTAATTAACAATTACTATTGCAAAAATCAATCTGCGACTTTGTTATTTCGTGAAAAGTTGGTCTCTCAAATAATTTCCGCAAAATTTAATTTGCTTATCCCAAACGACTTTTTTGGAATAATATTATACGAAGGGAAATGACGTTAGGGTAACCAGGGCTAATGGCGCTCACGTTTCTATACGCAAAGCTGAAGCGACAAGCTTAAACAGAATTTCTGCTTTCAACAAAGAAGAAAGAACACATTTCTATGATACACTTGGCGACTTAATGGAAAAACATAAGTTTATTCCCAACAATATTTACAACTGTGATGAAACAGGTATCACCACGGTGACAGACCCAGGAATAGTGCTCGCCGAAAAAGGACAAAGAAGAGTCGGATCTGATACAAGCGGCAAACGAGGAAGCAACATAACAGTTATGTGTGTGATGAGTGCAGCGGGAAACTTTATACCGCCCATGTTTATTTTTCCCAGGCAGAGAATGACGCCTTTATTAGAAAAAGATGGATCAGCTGGTGCATTTTACACCAACTCGAAAAATAGCTGGATAAACGAAGACTTACTTGTCACGGCTCAAACATTTCGCAGCATTTGCAAAGTCTACCCAAGAATCACCTGTGTTGTTAATTCTCGACAATCACAGCAGTCATATTTCCTGCCGAGGTTTTAATTTTTGCAAGGAAAACCACATCCCAATGCTTTCCATTCCATCACACAGTTCTCATAGAACACAGCCGCTGGATTTGTCTTTTTATAGGCCGCTGATAGAGATGAATGCAACAGGCACATGAACACATCTACTGTCTAAAATAACTCCATACGATGTTGCAAATATTTTCAACAAAGCATACGTACATGTTTCGAATATAAGTAAAGCAGAATCTGGATTTCGACCCACGGGAATTTACCCATTGAACCTAAATGTTTTCACTGATCAAGATTTTCTGGCAGCGTCGCTGATGGCACAAGAATCTGAACAAATAGCTGAACACCAAGACCCAAATGTCCAGAATTTTGAAGATGCGCAGTCTGATGGTATGGACATAATTTTCGGACATATATCTACTTTGGCAGGACCATTAAACAAGGATCAATGCTCTAAATCTGTTTTAGCAGTTACTTGTAACCAAGAATTTGTTGATGAGCAAAGAACCCGGTATCCTTTGCTACTATAGCAACGACACCTACTATTGCACCATCGTCTAAGCCAGGTCAAAGAAAGCGAAAACAACATGCTACCATTTTAACTTCGACTCCTATGAAAATAATTTTAGAGGATAAAGAAAGGAAAAAAATAGCGAAACTCAATAAGACTGGAAAAGATGATAAATCAAGACCAAAATAAGTTGTCAAAGAAAAGAAGAACAAACAAATGAAACAAAAATCTTACAAGAGAAAAATTTTACAAGAAATTTCTTCAGAGAGTGAAGATGAAGAGCACCTTTGCGATGATGACAGTGATGACGAAATGAATGTGGCTGATAAAGATTATAACAAATGTATTATTTGCGAAGAATTTGGAAAAAATAACGAGTTGTGGTATCGCAGCACCAATTGCGGACTGTGGGCTCATGCTATATGTTCAGGGTGGGATACGCCAGATGAATATATCTGTGATTTATGTGTTCAAAACTAAAATATTTCTATTTCTAATTTGTCGTACCTCTAGTAACTAATAGTTATTTTATATTGTTATAATAATTGAAGTTGATTTGCCATAGAAAACTTTACTATATTTGTTAAATTGAAAAAGGCTAATCTTACGTACAAATAGGGATAATTGATGCAAATTTGTGATTGTAGATTTTACTTTTATTTTTTAAGGTTGATCTCATTATATTTCTTTAATTAAAACATATTTTACTTGTTATATTCCAAAAAAACATGTTTGAGCGTCATTACCCCGTACCCCGAGCGGCATTACCCAAAGCCAGGGGCAATGCCGCTCAAACATGTTTTTTTTTTAAATGTTTTCCTACTACTAGTAGGTCAAAGATATATGCTTTTGTTGTTAAATTGTTGATTACTCGATAATTAAAGACTTTGCTACTTTTCTTAATTTTGATTTATATTAAATAAACTAAAAAATGCATCATGTTTTTCTTAAGTGAACGCCATTACCCCTGGTTACCTACAATGATTCTAAGCATATCTTATGAAAGATGAGAACTTCTTGTATGATAATCAATTATAAAAAGTAATAGAAAACAATTTCAAGCTCGTTAAAAACTTATTTCAAAATCACTATCATCTTTACCTCATAAACAAGTAGAATAATTTTGTTGTTTTTGATTTGAAAAAAAAAAATTATATTCGGGAAGCAGGCATTTTTCCACAAATTTTAAAACAACAAAAATTATCGTACATCAATCTGGGCCAAAGTTAACAATTTTTTATCTACTGCCATAGTGTTTATAACAATTAAGAAACCAAATTAGCGAAACTTGATAGTTAAAAAGTTTATTAGGGTGAATTATCGAAATGTGAATTTCAACCTCTCCGATCGGCATATCCTCTTGTTCCGGATTTTCTTGTAAAGCAAATAACATGTAGTTGTAAAAAGGGTTGCAATTTTGCAAATTTATATTAATGATTTTTGCTAAGTAGTAGATATCTGTTGGATTTATGTCTTTATTTTTGTTGAATATTACGACGTTTCGGCTAGTAGTTATCTCTACCCGTTTTCAAGTGAAACTAAATAAATCCCTTAGCTACATGACTATTTATACTAAAAGTAAATGCAATAGAGTGTGACTGAGATTGGTGCAGTCATGCCTGCTATGGCAAAATCCCATTTTTTTATGCTGCATTTAGTTTTAGTTTATAATTACTGAGAAGTGGTTTCCACACTTCTCTTATATCTAAAGATGGTTTACTAAAACAACTCGGGTTCTGATGTATAACCGCGGCTTCTTTGAATTTCCGTTTTCTCCAATGTTGTTCTCGGTGTAATATTTTAGCTTCAGATCTAATATGTGGTGTCCATGAGTCCAGGCATGGTTGGTGGCACCAGATTTTTCTGAAACGACGAAGAACTTCGAAACTTTCTTTTTCATCTCAATATATCAGCAAAACTATTAAACTCACCACGGAGAAAAAAGTAGAAAATAAATTACCATTCTTGGATGTCTTGGTTGAAAGAAATGGCAGACAAATTCGAACTTCGGTTTACAGAAAAGCCACGCACACAGGACAATACCGTAATTATTCATCTAATCATTCCAATAACACCAAACAAGGAATTATAAGAAATCTCGTAGATAGAACCTTATCTTTCTGCAACTCCAGCGAGAACTTGATGAAAGAGATAGATTGCATTAAAAATGATCTGACAGCTAACGGACACCCAGTATATCTAGTGGATAAATTTCTTGAACAACGCAGAAATAGAACAATATCGACAACGAATGAAGAAAGAAAACCAGTATTAAAGATCCCTTATGTTAAAGGCATTTCAGAAAAAGTTAGAAAGATAGGAGAAAGATATAAAATCAACGTTGTTTTCAATTCAAATAACTCTCTGAGAAGTCAGCTCACTAGGGTCAAACCAACAACTCAAAGAGACATGAAGAACTGTGTATATCAGATACAATGTGAATGTGGCAATTCCTACATTGGCGAAACAAAGAGACCTCTTGACGTAAGGATCAAAGAACACCAAAAATGCATATCTCGAGGAGAAACAGAAAAATCTGGTGCCGCCAACCATGCCTGGACTCATGGACACCACATAAAATGGTCTGAAGCTAAAATACTACACCGAGAACAACGTTGGAGAAAACGGGAATTCAAAGAAGCCGCGGTTATACATCAGAACCCAAGTTGTTTTAGTAAACGATCTTTAGATATAAGAGAAGTGTGAAAACCACTTCTTAGTAATTGTAAACTAAAACTAAATGCAGCATTAAAAAATGGGATTTTGCCGTAGCAGGCATGACTGCACCCATCTCAGTCACACTCTACTGCATTTACTTTTAGTATAAATAGTCATGTAGCTAAGGGATTTATTTAGTTTCACTTGAAAACGGCTAGAGATAACTACTAGCCAAAATGTCGTGATATTCAACAAAAATAAAGACAATGGAAGTCCAACAGATATCTACTACTTCGCAAGAAACATCATTGTCTATGACCTTCAAACAAACATTATATTAACGATATTACAAGACGACCCTCGATTTTTGGACAACATAGCTTGGACCGATGAAGGAAAATTTACATGGCCTTTTTAACAGACAGAATTCCCATTTCTGGTGGGATTCAAATCCTCATGCAGTAACATTGCAGAATTTTTGAAGAAACCTGGCAATTTAACGTATTTTTGCTGCAATAAATGATGAAATAGTAAAACTGCAATTTTTTGAAGAAAATTTAAATAGTAATTCATTAATGACACAAAGCACGTTATGTCCCCATTTTAAATTACATATTAACTTTCGTAGGAAAAATATATTTAATAATCTAGAAGAGTTAAACAATCAATATTTAAGCAATTTACCTCTGGCGAATACAGGCAAATTCTTTACCAACACGATGGCTCCCCACAACACAGAACCGTTTCAGTTACCAACTTCTTGCAAGCGACATTTTATGACAAGTCGATTGCCAACAATGGACATTTTCTGTGGTTTCCTCGTTCTCCTGATTTAACTGTCTTAGATTATTTTATATAGGGAACGAGAAAAAACATCGTTTCAATTAGAAAAGCCACCAATGACGAACTAACTCGGAGATTTGAAAAATGCTTGGAAGTTCAGGGAATTTTGTACATTTATTAAAATAAGTTGTTTCCCTGTGTAGGCAAGCCGTTAAACATTTGTGCAATACAAAAATGTTAAATTGCCAATATTTCAAAATCTGAAAATTTTTGGAAAAGACAACCTTATTTTTAATGCTAAATAAGATAACATTATAAATAGTACGGGTTTGCATTTAAAAAAAATTAACTTTTAACAATTTTTTCAAGTTAATATTTAATGTTGATTTTTAATCACCCTGTATTTTTTATTCTCAAAATATAAAGACAGTGCCCTAAAGTAGATCCCACTTTAGAAGGAAGTCAACCTCAATTAAATAATAAAGGCTTTTATAAGGGAGAAATTGACATGTTTAGGCCGGCAAACGCCATTTTTGAGATAAAATTTACAATATGCCAAGAACAGCTAGACTTAGGTACAGAACATAAGATATGTTTATAATTTTGTGTAGAATCTAAAAATAAAATAATATATAGGGTGTCATTTAAAATAAGCAAGAAAGCATAGACTTCCGGTATAACAGGAAGTGCCACCATATGAAAATATTTTAGCCTAATTGTTCCTATCGACTTTAGTAAACTGTCAAATTTAAAACATTTTGCAAAGTCTATTTTTCGAGAAATCGACCGCGGCAGTTTTTCGTGGGACACCCTATATAGTGAATAAAAAAAATTAATTTTTATTGTTGGAGATCAAAGAAACTTATGGCTTTTGGGTAATTCAGGCTACTCCCTTCAGTACTGATTTGGTACCTCATTGCACGAAATCTCGGAAGTTAATTCTTGAGAAGAGTGATTTTAACAGGATGCTATTAGAGGTCAATTAAAATTCTACACATTTATTAACAAACAAATTACTTTTAAAATGACCCTTGGATTGTTTCTTATGTAGGTTAGTAATATTATTTAATATAACAGTTTATTTAATGTGATTTCTTGATGATAGGCATTAAGATGATACTGTATAAAATAAATTAAAAATATTTTATTACCAATGTAAATACTACCACAGTGTGCCATCAATAAAGTTAATAATAGAAAAGTGCCTGCCTGAGGAATGTTTTTTATCCTATTTAATTAGGATATTTAAGCTTTCTACAACGTAAAAATTGAATAAAAATTTAGATTCTGAACTTTCTTTTAAAAATAGAAAAATATGTAATACAGCAAATGCTTGTTAAAATAAAATACAAAAATTAACTAAATCTAGATACACAGTTTTATATTTATAAATAATTTATAATTGAATAAAATAAAATATTTTTTATTATAATTTTTTTTTACTTCTTCTTCTTCCTCTTTTATTTAAGACGACGTCTTGTTTTTCTGCTATATTAAGCCTTCTGTGATGATGATGTCCAACATTCGTGCCATCGTTTTGGAGGTCGACCAGTGGGTCTTCTAGTGTTTGGTATCTCGTTCTTAGCCCATTTTGCCCATCGATTGTCGCCCATTCTGTCCACATGGTCCCTCCAATATCTGCGCCTTGATCTTACGAACCGTACCACATCAGGCACCTTGAGCTCTTCCCTTATTTTGGAACTTCTTATTTGATCTCTTAGGGTTACTCCTTTGATTGTTCTTAACGTTTTCATTTCAGCCGTTCGTAGCATACTTTTTGTTTTAGATGTTTCGGCTCGAGTTTCTGATGCATAAGTTAGTACTGGTCTTATCACAGTTCTATAGATGCGTACTTGGCTCTCTGTGGACATGCTTATTTTTCCAGATTATATCCCTCAGGCATAGATTTTTATTGCTTGATACATCAACTCCCAAGTATCTTCAAGACATGCTTTGTCTGATAGGATAGTTCTTCAGCACCAATTTGCATCTGACAGGATCTTTTGAAATTACCATCGTTTCGGCCTTTTCTGTAGATATTTACATATTTAAATTTTTTAATGTAGTCTGGAATCGATATAGTAGTCGTTGCAGATCGTCTTCATTTTCTGCTAACAGTAAGGCGTCGTCGTCAAAACATGATATTTTTAAAGATTTTCGTCCCATTTTGTATCCTCCATTGACTTCTTTTACATTTTGTGTTATCCATAATTAAATTAAAGAAAAATGGACTCATACTGTCGCCTTGTCGTATTCCCGTCATGATAGGTATTTCCTCTGTTACTCCTTGTTGTGTCTTTATGCGTGTCTTATTATTTTTATTTAGCTCTTCAATTACCGTAATATAGTTGTGGTTAACGCCATTTTCCTGAAGTATTTGCAAGACGTCTTTAAGTCGAACTCTATCAAACGCTTTTTTAAGATCCACTAGGCAGATGAAAAGATGTTTATTGTATTCTATCGATTTTTCAATAGTCTGTCGGATAATGAAAATCGCTTCAACTGTCGATCTGTTCTGTCTAAACCCGTGTTGTTCTTCACTTATTGCAATTTTACTCATTAGTTTTAAAGTTATGATTTTTGTTAATAATTTGCTTGTACTGTTTAGTAGTGTTATTGTTCTATAATTGTTGGGGTCATTCTTTTTTACATACTCTAAATAGAAACAAAAATGTTTTAAATATTTTATTTCTTCCACAAAAATGCACAGTATATCATAGATATTATAAACCCAATTTAAGGGACTTGAAAAAGATAAAGCAACAGGACCCTTTAGCCTTTCCTCACTATCTAGTAGAAGTACGGGTAGTATACAACCACCAGTAGTTTTTTGTTTATTTCTATACTAATTTGAAGGACTTTTCATTTTGTTTTACTCTTCGAGTTTCCAGATATTAAAACTTCATTAATTTATTGTAAATATAGTAAATATTATAAATATAATATCCGCTTACTAATTTATTCTTTTTAATGATAACTTTTCGACTTTTTTGCTTAGTATTGTCATTCGTTTTCATAGGTATAACAAAAGATTATATAAAAAATAGAAAAGGTTCAAATTTAACACTAAGTTTGGAACAAGTAACCAAACGATGCTAGAAAAGAAAAAGAAAATGTGTATTGTGTCGAAGACATGATAAATATCGCAGAGAGATGTAAATTTATTTCCCTTTCTCTTTAGGGTTTGAGCATTATTGGGTTAATCCAATGAGAACTGATCTAGCGTAGAGAATAGAAAAGTTGACAGTTATTAAGGATACAAGCGATCCTGTTCCTCATGTCTGTTACAAAATCTGGGCCACTGTGAAGTATTTTAGAAAAGTTAATTTTCTTGGAAAAAATTAAACAATACTAAACGAATAATACCATCACAATAACAATAACAAAAACAAATTATAGTCCAGTTTCAATTCTGCAAATGTTACGAAACATTTAAAAGCAAGATAAATGTTTAGTTAGTTAGTTATTATGTTATTAATCGATTTACGACTGTTAAACTTATAACGTTTTATATATTTATATCTCTGTTCCTCACCGATAATTTTATTATTATTGGCATTCGAAAAACATTTACCTAAATCAACAAACGAATTGAAATCTGGCCGTTTACGTGAAAAATGATTACTATTTAGGAAAAGATGTAAACTTTAAGTATATTTATTTAAGTTTACATTTATTGGAAAATCCAAGAGTTTATTTTCGAGGAGGTAATGATATAGATACGGAACTGAGAAACCTAAATTGAACCGACCTCATTAACGCTTAACTGACGAAAAGAAAACGTTTTTTTTTAAGAATAATACATTATTTAAAAATAAATTAAACCCACATTAAAATATTGTATTCAAGAAATAAAAACAGCTCATAACTGTACAGGGTGAGTCAACGATTGGATGAAGTAAGTTTGTGCCTTTTCGGTGAAATTTTCAAAGAAACTATATTTATTGTTTGATACAGTTTATTTTTACGCAGATTTTAAAAATATTTAGGATTCTACAGGGTGAGCCAAAAAACTAGGACAGCATAAAGTTGTATTTTTTTAAATAGAACACCCTATATACGAATCGTATTTTCGATTTAGCTTATAATTCTAAATCTTTTTTATTAAGGGTTTACTATAACAAAACTTTATAGTTTCTGAGATAATTAAGTTTAAAGAAAAAAAGTTACATTTTCAAGCATCAATTCAATCCTAAATAACGTTTTCAATTTTGTGACAAATATATTCAAATTTCGAATTTAGCAAGGCCAAGGACAAGTTAACATAATTTTTACCTAATATTTGCAATAAAAGCTACAGGGTGTTGAACACATCGGCTCAAATTTGAACAAGTTTAAATGAATAAATATCATTTTTTTAAATGGTACACCCTGTATATTTTCATGTTATTTAATAGAGTAATAAAAACCCTAAAAGTTTTGTTCAATATATCCTATACCTATTTATAATAGTTTTTGAGATATTTCAGTTTTTCTTAAGTTCCATACTTTTTTACAGAAATAGTCTTCATTATCATAGTAGCCATGGCAAAAACAATGTAAAAGAACATTTTTCTGTGTGTCAAATTTATAACCGCAATCGCTTCTTTTGGTTTTTATGTAGTGTAGTTTGGTTTTTTTTGCATTCATTTATATTGTAAAATGAATTTTCCAAAGAATGAGTTAATAGATATGATTTATACAATAGGAGAGGCTCAAAAAAATTGCCTTCTTGCTCAAAGAATTTACAAAATGAAGTATCCTGATCGACGCCAGCCTAATACCCATACTCTTCAAAACTTAATGCAAAGATTTGATTCTGTTGGTACTGTTGATTATCCAAAACGTAAAGTGGTCAACAAACCAGTAACTAATGAAGAAAAAGAACTTCAAGTATTGTTAAATGTTCAGGAAAATCCTTATATTGGTAGCCGTCAGTTAGCAGCATTATGTGAAACATCACAATCCACCGCTAATCGTACTACCAAGAAATATAGGTATCATCCATATCACATGGAATTACTAATGTTTAGTGATGAAGCTACTTTTAGAAGTAACGGTGCCGTAAATAGACGCAACATGCATTATTATGCCACCGAAAACCCATTTTGGATTAGAGAGGTGCAACATCAAAATCACCGGTCATTAAATGTTTGGTGTGGTATTCATCATAATCGAATTATTGGACCCCACTTTTTTAATGAACCACTAAATGGCAATAGTTACCTGAACTTTCTACAAGAAGAACTACCCCAACTGCTTCAAGGTCTCGATAGGGATGAGCTCGACAGTATGTGGTTCCAGCACGATGGTGCGCCTCCGCATTACCATCGTGAAGTTCGTGCGTTTTTGGACCAACGATATCCGCAAAAATGGATTGGACGTGGGGGTTTCATTGAGTGGCCACCAAGGTCTTGCGACATCACCCCATTAGATTTTTTCCTATGGGGTTATATTAAAAATAAGGGTATGTTAATCCACCAACAACAGTGGAAGATATGCGAAACAGGATTAGGGATACCTGTAGAACAATAACGCCACTAATTTTGTCCAGGGTCCGAGAAAATCTGCAAAAAAGACTAAATTTGTGCATTACACAAGAGGGTCGTTTATTCGAACACTTATTAAAAAGAAATAATTAATCTCAGTATTTAATAGGTAATTTTTTTGTTTCAATTTAGTATAAAAGTAAATATGTATTTGCCTTGTCGTTATTGTTGTGTTAATTTTTTCACATTATGTTTAATTAAACTATTGCCGTTGTAATATAACGAATAATGTATTTCATCATATTTAACCACATTCTGTTTGTTTCTGTAGTTTCTTTTTATTATTTTACATGGCTACTATGATAATGAAGACTATTTCTGTAAAAAAGTATGGAAAATAAGAAAAACTGAAATATCTCAAAAACTATTATAAATAGGTATAGGATATATTGAACAAAACTTTTAGGGTTTTTATTACTCTATTAAATAACATGAAAATATACAGGGTGTACCATTAAAAAAAAAAGATATTTATTCATTTAAACTTGTTGAAATTTGAGCCGATGTGTTCAACACCCTGTAGCTTTTATTGCAAATATTAGGTAAAAATTATGTTAACTTGTCCTTGGCCTTGCTAAATTCCAAATTTGAATATATTTGTCACAAAATTGAAAACGTTATTTAGGATTGAATTGATGCTTGAAAATGTGACTTTTTTTCTTTAAACTTAATTATCTCAGAAACTATAAAGTTTTGTTATAGTAAACCCTTAATAAAAAAGATTTAAAATTATAAGCTAAATCGAAAATATGATTCGTATATAGGGTGTTCTATTTAAAAAAATACAACTTTATGCTGTCCTAGTTTTTTGGCTCACCCTGTAGAGTCCTAAATATTTTTAAAATCTGCGTAAAAATAAACTGTATCAAACAATAAATATAGTTTCTTTGAAAATTTCACCGAAAAGGCACAAACTTACTTCATCCAATCGTTGACTCAACCGGTATAGTCAAAAAGAAAACATTCTTGGAGGCTCAAACACCATTAAATCTTCGTGCTGATATCATTTTAACCCAAGGAAGTTGGAGGGGATATGGAAAGCTACAAAATAGGCTAAATAGTAAAAAACTATCCTAACATGCAGAAAATAAATGTCATAAAATAACATCAAGGGGCTACTTGGAGTAAGCGCAAAATGAAATTTGTTGTATGAGGTTGGCAACATGAGATACAGAAAATCAGAACAAGATTTGCCAAAGTGGCGATCGGCGTCCCGGCGTATTCTTTGTGTTTAATGTGATCATTTGTCATTGTCCTCGATGCTTAAAATTCTCTTGATTTTTCTTTTGTGCCGTAAATTCGGAATTTATAATTGTGTATGTTACCAAAACATTTGTGCAGACTTTTTATTTATAACAATGCATCAATGTATGGTATTGTTTTGTAAATCCCGTTAATTCATTATTTTCGGAAAATGCATTTTTTATATTTTGGTAATTATTTATAATAGAACAACGACGTCTTTTGGAAAAAATTAAACTATTGTCCCCTATTTCAAGGTCGTAGAATACCCTTTTTGGTTTTGATTTTGTACTATTTTCCTTCAGCTTCCCGGAAAACTTAAAAAACCCCAAGCGTCAATTTACCAAACACTTTTAAATCTGAAGAAAACACCGAATTTACATATTAACTTTCAATGGTACTAGTTCAAATATAAATGTATGTAATATATTTCAACTCTTCTTGCACAAACTTTAGTGAATAAATTTAGAGAAACTTGCATTTTCAATGAAAAACCAAAAATAGTTTCCGGAAAAGCCATCTACCATCAGACTAGTGAAAACGACTAATATAAGATTGACACGTTGCCAGATGTAAAATACTTTTATGGTATAAACTATTAAATTGGTCTATCTCAGTCAACAACATAGTTTAATGTTTGTAATGTTTTATACAGTCGCAGGGAAAACTTAATATGAACCACCAAAAATTTTTGGTTGATTCAGGTTTAGCTCCATTTTGATTAGTTTGAGAAACTGAAACTAACCTGAACTAATCTATATTTAGTAATTAAAAATTTTATTGTCCAACAGAGACCACGTAAAGGTGGGAAAAGCTGTGAAAGAAAAGTATATATTAGAATTTCATAGAATCGTATTAGCGGTAATTTTCCGGGTTTTAGGAACTAGTCACTCCACTATTTAATGGCGGAAGCCATTTTGTTTTTATTTGTTTTTTGATAATTTTCTTGATTTTTATGATAAAATTATTTTTTATATAATAGAGAAGTAATAAAATTTTAACGATTTAGTACAAAAAAATTGAACCTAAAGTGAAAAGTATTTTTCACTGTTTTTCGCAAATTGAGGAAAAATTATGGAAAACGGAGGTCAGAATCGTGTTCTACGACCTCAAAATAGAAGAAAGTGCCGACATTTTTTCAAAAAAATGCCGTTTTCCCAGATTTCCCGTATTGCCAATTTTTACCCAGAGAATTATGTGTAAATCTACTTTATGTCAGTATTTATTTTATTAATCATTTAATAATGAACTCTAAATTGTAATATTCCAATATAATAACGTAACAAAAGGCTGCCCAAGTCTAGTCCTGTCCCCGGACCTACTGCGCAAGTACAGCATAGTCCTTTTAAGGAATGTACAGCTTTACATGTCCGACAGACTTTATTTTAGGATATTTTCCTTCCTTTTACCTCCTCCAACGTCCTTTCTTTAACCGAGCGCAAATGCCTTAAGAAGAAGTGAATAGGCGTACTAAAAAGGGCAAAGATAATTGACTGATAAAATTACACGTATTATTAAAAACAATACCGAGCCGAAAAACAGAGAACACCAATAAGGATTTTTGACTCTCTGAAATGCTATTATCAAAACGTAGGCAGTTGACGTACCTAACTTAGACATTTCGATCGTGAAAGCTTTCATTCTTGATTAAAGATCTCGAGTCTGCTGTGCTGCTTTGTGATTATTCAGTTATTATTCTTGTCGAACAACGGTTCAGTGACTCCTTCTTAGCTGGTGAAGTTGATTTAAAAGCCTACAATATTTATCAAATGGACAGCAGTAAGCGTAGGGTAGAGAAGTATTGATAACTGTTTCCAACAAAGTCAATTCAAACCAATTGACCATTTCATGTAATGAGCAAATGTTTGTTGTGTCTGAGCTCTTGAAGAAAAGTTTTATTTTGTGCGGTATGTACATACTACCTAGCTCCCCAGGTGACATTGGCGTCATGCATTGTACGGTACATGAAGTTTTAGAGTGTGATCGCAACTCTCATCTGGGGACTTTTGGTAACTATAATCTGCCCGATGCTACCTGATTAAAAGGAGATCATGAAATTTTAGTCAAATGCTCTGAAAATTCCCCTACCTGATATGTAGCTCAGAAGTTTGCGTTTTTGAACGTGCTTCAAATAAATAATATTCCTAATAGTCGAATTGTATATTAGAATAACTGCTTTAGCTCTGTACCTGATGTATAAAGTTAAACTCGCCTAGAACAACATATTGTAAGATAGCGAGCATCAGAATGCTTATTATTTTAAAATGTAGGCCAGGTATGAGTATCTATTAAAGAACGAAACTTATTTGATTTTAATGACGGAAACTATGAGTCAATAAATGGCTACCTTGCTTCTTGCAACTGGGAGGAATGTTTTTCATACCTTTTCATTTAACTAACTATGGCATACACTTTCCTATTGAAAGAACATTGAATTTTATCAATAACTATATCAACTTGCCTGACATCTTTGTGTCAAGTTTTTCCGGCTTTAGGACGTCCTTGAGATCATGTGATGTATTTTTACAGTTCTTGTGACAAAAATATTGTAATTATAATTATATATTTATCTTTATTAAACATGTAGCTTATTGGGTAAGAACCTAAGAAGAAATGTGTCAGTTATTTAAAAAAAAATATCTTAATCGTGTGTCAGTTGGAAGAAGGGGATCTATTGAATATCCGTCAAAGTCTCCAGACTTAAGCTAAGCCGATCGACATAGAGTACTTAAAGAATCGGATTATTCAAGAAATATGGTTAATTACTACAAAAGTAATTACAAATATTCAGAATTAATTTATAAATCGCATTGGTTAATCAATGAGTGACATTTTCAACAGTTAACTGTTGTTATTAGGGTAACCAGGGGTAATGGCGTTCATTGGGTAATGGCGCTTACCTCTATAACTCTGTCAAAATGGAACGTAGCAACACGCGACGTCGCGTGAAGCGCGGGGGGAGGGAGCCGCTAACAGACAGCGATGCAAACGGACAGTCAGCTCGAGTCATGCGTTTTTTTGTTTGCGGGCGCGCTGATCTAATTTTCGGTTAGGTGTTTTTTGTCGGTAAGTCCAAAACTTTATGCTTATTTAATTATTAATTTTACTTTTCTGATAATAAAGCTATTCTATTTTATGATAATGCAATCAATCTTCAATGATTGTGTGTGATTTTTTTAAATTTTCAAATTAATTACAAAACGACCGTTTGGGGTTATACCGCTCACCTAAGCGCCATTACCCCTTAGTGACTTATTTTTTTATTGTTGTAGATATGTTAAGAAATCGTGAAAGTACCACCGCTAAAGCGGCTTGGAACGAAGAAGACCTTCAATCTACTAAAGCTGCGATTGAAGGAGGTATGTCCAAAAGAAAAGCCGCAAAACAATATAACATACCATTCACTACTAAAAAATGAAAACATGAGCAACCCAAGACTAGGTTGCAAGCCCGTTTTCACCCAACAGCAGCTGCTGAACAAGTTAAGTTGCTGGATTCGCTATACTATGGACTCAATGTCGCAGATTTGCGTAAACTTGTTTATAAATATGCTGAGCTCAACAATATCAAAAACAATTTTGATGAAAACAGTAAAACAGTAGGATTGGATTGGGTACCCGTCTGTATGAGACGCAATCCTTCAGTTTCTATACGCAAAGCTAAAACGACAAGCTTAAACAGCTGCTTTCAACAAAGAAGAAAAAACACATTTCTATGATAAACTTGGCGACTTAATGGAAAAACATAAGTTTATTCCCAACAATATTTACAACTATGATAAAACAGGTGTCACCACGGTGACAGACCCAGGAAAAGAGCTCGCCGAAAAAGGACAAAGAAGAGTTGGATCTGTTACAAGCTGAGAACGAGGAAGCAACATAACAGTTATGTGTGCGATGAGTGCAGCGGGAAACTTTATACCGCCCATGCTTATTTTTCCCAGACAGAGAATGACGCCTTTATTAGAAAAAGATGGACCAGCTGGTGCATTATACACCAACTGGAAAAATGGCTGGATAAACGAAGACTTATTTGTCACTTGGCTCAAACATTTCGCAGCATTTGCAAAGCCTACCCAAGAATCACCTGTGTTGTTAATTCTGAACAATCACAGAAGTCATATTTCCCTCCGAGGTTTTAATTTTTGCAAGGAAAACCACATCACAATGCTTTCCATTCCACCACACAGTTCTCATAGAACACAGCCGCTGGATATGTCTTTTTATAGGCCGCTGAAAGCTGCTTATAGGGATGAATGCAACAGGCACATGAAGACATCTACTGTCAAAAATAACTCCATACGATGTTGCAAATATTTTCAACAAAGCATACGTATAAGTTGCGAATATAAGTAAAGCAGAATCTGGATTTCAAGCCACGGGAATTTTCCCAGTGAACCCAAATGTTTTCACTGATCAAGATTTTCTGGCAGCGTCGCTGATGGCACAAGAATCTGAACAAAT
The DNA here is from genome assembly GCA_034092305.1 of Diaprepes abbreviatus. Lineage (NCBI taxonomy): Eukaryota > Metazoa > Arthropoda > Insecta > Coleoptera > Curculionidae > Diaprepes > Diaprepes abbreviatus. The sequence goes on from JASJET010000116.1 coordinate 1,895,041, forward strand.
CGCTGAAAACCAAGACCCAAATGTCCAGAATTGTGAAGATGCGCAGTATGATGGTATGAACATAATTTCAGGACATATATCTACTTTGGCAGGACAATCAAAAAAGGATCAATGCTCTAAATCTGTTTTGGCAGTTGCTTGTAACCAAGAAGATGTTGATGAGCAAAGAACCCCGGTATCCTTTGCTGCTATAGCAACGACACCTACTATTGCACCATCTTCTAAGCCAGGTCAAAGAAAGCGAAAACAACATGCTACCATATTAACTTCGACTCCTATGAAAATAATTTTAGATGATAAAGAAAATAAAAAAAAAATAGCGAAATTCAATAAGACTGGAAAAGATGATAAATCAAGACCAAAAAAAGTTGTCAAAGAAAAGAAGAACAAACAAATGAAACAAAAATCTTACAAGAGAAAAATTTTACAAGTTCTTCAGAGAGTGAAGATGAAGAGCACCTTTGCGATGATGACAATGATGACGAAATGAATGTGAATGATAAAGATTATAACAAATGTATTATTTGCGAAGAATTTGGAAAAAATAACGAGTTGTGGTATCGCTGCACTAACTGCGGACTGTGGGCTCATGTTATATGTTTAGGGTGGGATACGCCAGATGAATATATCTGTGATTTATGTGTTCAAAACTAAAATATTTCTATTTCTAATTTGTCGTATCTCTAGTAACTAATAGTTATTTTATATTATGTTATAATAATTGAAGTTGATTTGCCATAGAAAACTTTACTATATTTGTTAAATTGAAAAAGACTAATCTTACGTACAAATAGGGATAATTGATGCAAATTTGTGATTGTAGACTTTACTTTTATTTTTTAAGGTTGATCTCATTATATTTCTTTAATTAAAATGTATCTTACTTGTTATATTCCAAAAAAACATGTGTGAGCGTCATTACCCCGTACCCCGAGCGGCATTACTCAAAGTCAGGGGCAATGCCGCTCAAACATGTTTTTTTTTAAATGTTTTCCTACTACTAGTAGGTCAAAGATATATGCTTTTGTTGTTAAATTGTTGATAATTAAAGGCTTTGCTACTTTTCTTAATTTTGATTTATATTAAATAAATTAAAAAATACACCATGTTTTTCTTAAGTGAACGCCATTACTCCTGGTTACCCTACTTCCTTTCTAGTTTCAAACTGTTAAGAAATTGAAAACAGTGAGACTTAGGTATAGAACATGTAATAGAAAAAATGATCAGAATTTTGCAGGCAGTCTAAAAGTGTACAAAAAATAGAATGACCGTATTTAACAAAACAAAGTTGATTATATCACAGCTTCTTTCGAGTCACGCTGTATGATTTAACATACTGGAAAAATTAGTACCAAAAAACCAAATCAACATGTTCCAAAAACAGAGTTTTTTTAAATCATGCATTTATTCCATACTTGACGTCCCCAAGCAGTACTGAACGAAGCATCATATCAACTACCGTTGAACTGTTTTTAAAATAGCGGAAAACCCACAAGTTTATTTTAATAAAGTTAATTATATGGCTACGGAACCGGAAAATTTAAACAAACATGAGCAAATAAACTCATAATTAAATTGGTTAATTTGATTTGGTTTAATGCAACGTGAGGGAGAGGCTTGTTCAAATTTTTAAAGAAGAACACCTGAAAATAGCTAAGTTTTTCAAATTACAACCCAAGTGGTTATGTACTAGGAAATTGCTAGCTGTTAATAATCAGCAAGTAGTTAGGAATCAAATTAATTTTTTATTTGTAAAGAAAACATATACAAATTGAATTAAAAGCTGCAAAACAAACCCTGGTTCTGATATAAATTCGGATCACAATCCTCTTGTAGTCAAAATTAACGTAAAATTTAAAAACATGTATAAACAACAAGTACAAAAAATAATTTAAGTCAAATATTTTTGAAGCTTGCAGACAATGTTGAAGACTAACTAAAATGTGGTTATCGGACTTGCATTGACTCTATTTTTTAGGTTGTATCTCTAATCGTTATCAAGTATAAACTGAATGTTTTGTCTTAAGACTATTAACTTATATAGAGATTGTGTCCCTTGAAACGCTTCACTGTACACACCTCAATGATTTGATGTTACAAAGTAGTGGTTGCCAAAGATTAGGTATCTCAACACATGGTTTACTGAAGATTACTTTATTGTTTTTAATGTAAATTGCTTCTATAAATTTTCTTGTTTTCATGTTTGATTCCATATACATTGCCACAGCCTCAGAGCATTTTATATGGTGTTGTTTATCCCAGGCGTGTTTTGCAATACCTGATCTCGATGTTTTCCCTTTTTGTGTAGAAGTTTTATGTTCCTTAATTCTAACTTCTAACTTCTAGTGGTCGTTTCGTTTCTCCAATATACATTTCATCACATTCACATGGAACTTTATAAACACATTCTTTCTTATCGGTAGTTTTCGGTTTCGTTTTTGTTAAATGAGCTCTAAGTGTATTTCCTGATTTAAAGGCTGTTTTTATATTATAACTATTGGCAATTCGTTTTATTTTCTCCGAAGTTCCCTTAATGTACGGAATTGTGAAGAAGGAATGTGTTTCTTGCTGTCCAGTGTTTGTTGTTCTGAAGTTATTTATAATATCGTCAATTAGTTTTAAAAGATAACCACTCTGTTTTCTCACTTTCTCGGAAAATTCAAAAGACAACAAACGTCACATTTCACAAAAATCGTATTGGCAACTTGGCAACAACGCTAATTTTTCGGGTTGTAGGAAATGTGCAAATTTATGAATTTTCATTTTATACAGAGGCTTTTATTACTGTGGAATTTGTGGTTGTAATAAAATTTTAACGATTTAATACAAAAATTGAACCTAAAGTGAAAAGAGTTTTTCACTGTTTTCCGCAAAACTGAAGAAAAATTATGGAAAACAAAGGTCGGAATCGTGTTATACGACCTCGATATAGGGGGAAGCACCGAATATTTTTCAAAAAAAAAAACTCACTGACCTAGATTGTCCATGATACAAATTTTGAGCCAAAGAATTACGTTCAAATCTATTTTATGTCAGTATTTATTTTATTAATCATTTAATAACAAACTCTAAATTGCAATTTTTCCAATATAATAAAAGGTAGCCACTTTAAGGGGAGTACAGCTTTACATGCCGAAATAAATTTATTTTACGGTATTCCCCTTCCTTTTACCTCCTCCCACTTTTTTGCGCAGAACAGCGTTACTGGTTTTGATAAGTATTTAAATGAGCGACAACAGTGATTTTTTTGGCATTCTTAAACATTTACAGCCGAATTCACTAACGTGATTTAATTTCCCATCCTAAATTGATAGCAAATACTGACAAGAGCAACAATAAGTTAAGCAAGTTTGAAACCCTAAAAATACAAGCATAAAAATCATTTTGTTTTATTACTGAACCGGCAAAAATGGAGATTTTTATTTATTTTCGATTTACAAATATTTCTCTTACATATTTCAAGGTTTCATCGCAAAGTTCTTATGCCAAATAGCCTTATATATAGGCGCGGATCCAGGGAGAGCGATTGCCCCCCCCCCCCAAGCTTAGATTTCAGGAAAATAGACCCGATTGTGCCTCTTCCACTAAGAATGTGTATGCTGTTTGCTTCCACCCTCCCGTCGACAACTTGTATTTTCTTGCGATCGTCCCCTCCAATCCCGATTCTGGCTCTTATACTGGGATTATGTAAGCTGCTGGCTTCCAGCTTCCTGTCGACAACTTGTTTTTTCTCGCGATCGCCCCCCCCCCCCTTCCAAGACCTTTGAGTTTAGGATAATAGACCCGATTCTGACTCTTTTACTAGAAATGTATATGCTACTGGCTTCCACCCTCTCCATCGACCACCTATTTATTCCTGCAATCATACCCCATAAGAGCTTCGAATTCTGAAAAATAGACCCGACCCTGATTTTTACACTAGAAATGGGAATATTGCTAGCGTCTCCCCCCCCCTCCCCCCCGTCAACTAATTGTTTTCGCTTGCCATACTTTTATGATATCACCGCCCCCCCCCCCCACACACAAGGAGAGAGGCTGGATCCGCCCCTGCCTATATAAGCATTTATTTGTTGACATATGTAATGTAAATTATGACAGTATCGTGAGCAAAACAAAACTGGTCAACTATAAGATTTAAATTTCATGACAACTAGATCAGGTTTAAAATTCAAATTCTTTTAGTGAATCTGGCTGTTAGTGTGTATCAGCTTCCAGTAAGAATTTGGTTGAAGCACTAATTTGCACTTGACGGTTAATCTTTTGTACTCCCCGTATAAATCTTTAGTTTATTAAAACTCAATAGTTACACTAAAACATTAGTATATTTCATCAAATATTTTAAAATAAAAAATAATGATCAAGTTGATACTCGGTATTTATCGACAAGTTTTATATCATCGCGTCGTGAACAGCATCAGCCCATCATTAAGTATTTTTAAACTTCTTTAAACAGAAGCAGTAAACATGATGTAAAGCAAAGGAATTTGTCTGTTTACAACCGTTGGGGCCCTCTGCTAAATATCAGTCGCAAACTAAAGGCATATACAAACATCTTCAACCTCTTCTCGCCGATTTTTATCGTTTGTTTATCAAATTTACTACAGAGAAAAATATCCCGTTGAAAACATTATTAGAGCCTTCGATTTAAACAGTTCTCAGCTTCTAAAACACAATTTTCGCATACACTGTCATTTATTATACTCCATCATTTCAACAAATCGGTCGAAAATGTAAACAATCGTGAGCGCGAGCTTGATTTTTCTCAAATAAACATTATTTGGTTTCAGAACTTGCTAATTAATTTTCAAATAAAAATCTAATATTTTGAAACAGTGAAGAGCGATGATAGGTAGTGGCCAGATTAACAACTTTTTCATTATAAACATCTTTACCGAGTTATTGATACATTTCCTTATGGTTATATTTAATTTAGAAATTAAATAATCAAGCTAAATTAAAACAAATTAAACATTTAGGAATTATTTTTTCTGATTCTTTGAAACCTAGTATTTTGTTTATAACAATTAAAACAATTATATCATTGCTTAAGATGATGATTTTATTGAAAAGACTTATATTTACTTTAATTGTATGTATCTCTACACAACCGGGTTATCATTATATATATATATATATATATATATATATATATATATATATATATATATATATACAGGGTGTCCAGGGAAAGATGGGAAATCTGCCGGATATAAAACAAACACGTGAAAGGAACACTACAAGTTCAAAAAAACTTTTTTCGTATTGGCCTCATCTTCGGTGATATGAGCTCCTAAAAAGCTGCAATAGAATCAAGTTTTTAACCGACTTCTAAAAGAAGGAGGTTCTCAATTCGTCGACTATGTATGTTTTTTTATATATGTACACCGATTAGTCTCGAACGGCGGCACCGATTTAAATGAAACTTTTTACATTATGTTCAGAAAGTTGCTTCGGTGGTCCCATATTTTTTTGGACGAAATTGATGTAGTAATATCCAAGATGGCGCTGACAATATGGCGGCCAAAAAAATTTAATTTTATTTGATTTTCTCCAAAATTGGTATGGGGGAATTTTTGGGGTTGTACACAACGAATCTGAAATTATTTTTAAAAAATTTAATGTGGCGGGTCCAATATGGCACACACAAAAATTTAATTTTCTCTGATTTCCTCCAAAATTGGTGTTGGGGAGTTTTCGGGGCCGCACATAATGGACTCAAAATATTTTTAAAAAATTCAATATGGCGAATCCACTATGGCGGACAAAAATGTCAATTTTCTCCAAAATTGATACGAGGGAGTTTTCGGAGTTGTACACAACTAATCTAAAATTATTTTTAAAAAATTTAATATGGCGGATCCAATATGGAGGGCGAAAAAATCAATTTTTTCCGATTTTCTTCAAAATTGGCATGGGGGAGCTTTCGGGGTTGTACATAACGATTCTGAAATTATTTTAAAAAAATTCAATATGGCGGATCCAAGATGGCGGATTAAAGATTCTACATCTCCCGATTTTGTCTAAAATCAGTATTGGAGTATTTTTGTTACTGTTAATTATGAATTTAAAATCATAGGGGGTTCTTGAGGGTGTAGATTATTAATTTAAAAGTATTTTTTCAGGATTCAATATGGCAAATCCAAGATAGCGGACTAAAAATTTAACACTTTTCGATTTTGTTCAAAGGTGGGACTGAATCGTTTTTGAGGATGTATATAGCGAATATAAGTTTAGAAATTTTAAATTTCCGGATTTCATCCAAAATTAGTACTAGGGGGCTTTGAAGGGTTTAGATTTAGATTAGATTAAGACTTAATTTTTTTTTTTTTTGAAAATTTTATCTTATTTGCATTTTTTCAGATTTGGTATTAGAGAGTTTTCGGGGTCATGTATTACGAATATGAAGTTAATTTCTTACTTAACTATTAGGTTGATAAAATACAATATGAGGGACATCAAATTTTACATATTCCGATTTTGTCTAAAATTGATAATGTGGGGTTCTTAAGGCGAATACAACTCAATATGCAGTATAAAATATATCGAGATTAGAAATTTACATCTCAGGTTGTTTAAATATTGAAAATTGATATTGTGGGGTTCTTGAGGCGTATACAAACTCAGTATGTAGCATAAAATAAATTAATCTCAGGTTTTTTAAACATCGATATTGGAAGGTTTTGGAGTTTATATTACCAATCTAAAATTAATTTGAAATTTAAGATAGTGGACTTGCTATGACAGACTAAATATTTGTTTGCCACAATTTTACGGTATATGCAAAACTCTAAGAACAAAAAAAATTTAGGGGTTCATTTTAGGGTGATTTAAAACTTTGGATAAAATGGGTACTTTTTTGCCACCGTGGAGTCATTACGAGGTACTCTAATCTCGATTAGTACTAAGTTCAAATAATTTATGGATATCATAATGAATTCTAAAATTAAAAATGGAAAAATAAAATTTTTATAAAAAAAAATGAACCGACTTGTAAAAGTGCGCTAAAAAGTGGAAAATAACTATTAAATTTTACATGAAATTGAACTTTTTGAAGTCGGTGCCAAATTATTTGTAAATGAAATAAATAACAACTAATATATACAAATTATGGTAAGAAAGCAATTATAAATAAAGTATTTTTAATCTTGTTTGTTACATATGTAACTCTCCTTTCAGGCAGAGAATATGAAAAATATATGTACAAACAGTTTATTTCCTGCAAATATCGCTCTGGTCCTCTCTCCATACGCGTTTCGATCACCTCATGATCTCGTCAGTGGAGCTGTATCGGATCGAGAGCAACATTAGCAGGAAATAACTGATATATGATCCATAAATTTCAAGGTATATCGGCAGGATATTACACCTGCCGTCTACCAACTTCGATGTCAGACTGAAAAATATCGCTAGTCGAAAGACATCTATGAATCAACGGAGTAACGTGAAATTTTTAAACAATCAAAATTTCAGTAAAAAATAAAGAAATCTTTCTGCCGTATTTTAATAGTTTAACCTTAACTAACCTGAACTATTTAAATACGGCAGAAAGATTTCTTTATTTTTCTTAATGAAATTTTGATTGTTTAAAAAGTATTTTTAATCTGTTTAAGCAAATCACATTTTGTCAGGTATTAGTTTGGCGCCGACTTCAAAAAGTTCAATTTTATATAAAAAGTTGTAGTTATTTTTCCCTTTTTAGCGCACTTTTAGAAGTCGGTTCAATTTTTTTATAAAAATTTTATTTACACATAATTATTGAACCACCAGGTATATTTAAATTTGTGTTAATATGATGTATACCAAGTAAGATCCAAAAAAGTGCTGTGAATTACTTACTGCTGCAGATACGGACTAGCTGTGACACTCATGACTCCATTTCTTTCAAATATATGATAAGAAATTTGGACAATGTATTTTACATACCTTCAACTATTGACTAAAAATTAAGTACTCTTCATTCATGTCGCTAATTCTAATCGTTTTCGAAAGACCGCCATTTTATTTACAACATGTATTTGGCGTATTTCGATAAAAGATACATCATACATACATCTTTGTTCCTATCAAACTTTCAACCTTCAACCTCAATATAAAAAATCGAGCCGAAATTAGAGTTTACTACTTTAGTTAAAAACGTTTAATTCTGTGAATTGCAGTTCGACCTACACTACTTCAACGAGCACTCGAAAATTATCAATCCAGTTTAATACGTCGAAAACAATAATACAGGAAGTTCTTCAAGAACAGCATTTGAAAAAAGTACATTAAATGTTTCCTCAAGATTTTCCCCGCAGTTTGCTAACTGGCTATTGGATCAACAACAAAATAATGTAAACTTTATTAGCACTATTCTCTTCACGAATGAAGCAGGGTTTACCAAAAATGGTATCATATATTTACACAACTCACATATATGGGGTGACGAAAATCCTCATGCAACTATTGTTTCGTATCATCAACATCAATTCCAATCAATTAATGTCTGGGCAGGAATCACTGACAATTTTTTGATTGAACCATTCGTATTGCTGGCACGACTGAATGGAGAAATTTATTTGGAGTTTCTCCAGAACGCTTTTCACGATTTAGTAGAGCACTTACTACTTGAAACCTGTCGAAACATGTACTATATACACGATGGGGCACCACCTCATTTCAGCGTTGCTGTGCAGAAGCACCTGAATAACGTGTATCAAAACCATCGGATAGGTAAAGGAGGACCTACTGCCAGGCCTCCTCGATCTCCCGACCTAACGCCGTTCGATTTTTTTCTGTAGGAATATCTCAAAACCTTGGTGTATTCCACTCCAATCAATAGTAGGGAGGAATGGAGAATCACGTTTCATTGTGATCAAATAAGGAATATGCTGAGTTAATGTGGCGGGTACAGCAGTCAGCAATTCGTCATGCCCGCGAGTGTATAAGACTTCACGGAGTCCATGTTGAACCCTCTTACGAATTTTTTAACTAAGCAGTTAGTTTAACTTCTCATTGTAACTATGGTGACAGGAGAAAATTCCTCTTTTTCATATTCAAAAGTGTAAATAAAATGACGTTTTTTCGAGAACGGTTCGGATTAGCGACATGAATGATTTAATTTTTACTCAGTAGTTAAATATATGTAAAAAACATGGTCCAAAGTTTTTGTCATAAAGGGCGTAAAAAAATGGGGTCAAGAGTGTCACAGCTAGTCCGTCCCTGCATCTCTGAGTAATTCAAAACACTTTCTTGGATAGCAATATGAGGTCTTCCCTGGTTTACATCATAAAAAAAAATTGAAATATACCTGGTGGTTCAATAATTAATCGTAAAAAACTTGATTCCCTTGCAGATCTTTGAGAGCCTGTATCTCCGAAGAGAAGGCCTATACGAAAAAAGTTTATATGAACTTGTAGTGTTCCCTATCACGTAATTTTTTCATATTGAGGAAATTTCCCACATTTTCTTGGATACCCTATATATATATATATATATATATATATATATATATATATATATATATATATATATATATATATATATATATATATATATATATATATATATATACAGAAAACAACGTAGACGAAAACCAACAAGAAATCACAGAACTAACAGATGTTAACATCAGTGAAGCAGAGATGCACCTGACAAATAAGAAATTAAAAAACAGAAAATCACCTGGTACCGACCAAATTACGAATGAGATGCTAAAGTACGGAGGTCCCAGCCTTGTCATAGAGCTCACTGTTCTATTTCAAAAAATACTCCGCATAACGTCAGTACCCAACGAATGGCGGAAAAGCATCACAATTCCGATCCACAAAAGAGGATCAAAGAAACACCCCGAAAACTACAGGGGAATCAGCCTACTAAACAGTTCAGCCAAATTGTTAACCAAAATACTGTCACAACGGATCGTAGACAAGGGGCGTGCGAAGAACAGCAGGGCTTCCGGAATAACCGCTCTACTATCGACGGTATATTTATTATCAGACAACTGGTTGAAAAATCTATCGAATACGACAAACCGCTGTTCATTTGTTTTGTGGACCTTACACAAGCGTTCGACCGAGTCAAACTGGAACACATAACAGAATTACTGCGAAGAAAACAAGTAGACTTAGCAATCATACGCAAAATATACGAACTGAATTCCAAAAACACCATGGTAATTAAAAAAAATAACACTCTAACAGAGGAAATCCCTCTATCCATAGGAATAAGACAGGGTAATAGCCTAAGTCCAACACTTTTCAATGTAATCATGGACGAAATCATTTATGAGGTAATAAGTACAAATTTTGAGTACCCAATGGGACACAACACCGTTCAGATTATATGCTTTGCAGACAATGTTGCCTTGACAGCAGATAGCGAGGACAACTTACAAAGAATGATTTTCCATCTCAATCGAACAGTCAAATAGTATAATATGAAGATATCTGTGGAGAAAACAAAAGCAATGATAATAGCAAAAGAACCGGTAAGATGCAAACTAATGGTTGATGACAAACATATCGAACAGGTTGGGAAGTTTAAATACCTAGGAGCACATATAACAAGTAACAGGGCAGTAACGGAAGAAGTACGCACACAGGCCAACCAAGCGGCCATGATATCAGGCCAACTAAGAGACATAATCTGGAACGGGTGAGAGCCAAGCAAGAATTTACAAGGTCTGTGTAAGACCAATACTGACCTATGACGCAGAAACAAGAAATGAAACCACAAAGACAAAACAAATTATGAGAACCACAGAAATGAAAACGCTGAGAATGATCACGGGAACAAGTTTAAGAGATAGAATAAGAAACGCAAAAATACGCGAGAACAGCGAAGTGGGGGATGTTGTGAAGTGGGTTCGAAACCATCGTAGGCAGTGGAGAGATCACGTGGAACGAATGGACGATAACAGACTAGCAAAAACCATGATGAGAGAGAAACCAAACACCAAACGGCCACCTGAACGGCCCCCCAAAAGATGGAGAGACAGCTGGATTTCGACCTAAAACGAGGATCGATGAGGTATTGTATAGATAACAGAACTTGGTTCTACCTAGAAAAAGATATATATATATATATATATATATATATATATATATATATATATATATATATATATATATATAGCTTATTTTAATTAAAACACCCTATATTATTACATTTTTGAATTCTGCATAAGATTCTAGGCACATTTTCTGTATTATGTCGTGTACCTAAATCTAAGCCTTTTTATGTCAAAAATGACGGTTGCAGATCATAAAATAATTAACAATTTTTCTTTTGTTTCCTGGTTAAAAAAGCCTACTGTATTAGGTTTTTATATTTTAATAACCAATAATACAGGGTGCTCAAAAAATTAAATTAAAAATGAATTGTCGTTATTTAATTTTTCCTTCGAAAAGAAAACTATTATCCCTATATTTTTTTGATTCAGGCCCTCCCATTAGATTTATTTGCCTGCCTCTTTTAAAATGAATAACCCTGTATATAAAAACGGTAAACTATAGTAACGTCACGCTAAAAGAATAAGAACAAGACAAACAACTTTTTCAAGGAAACATACAATTTAACTATACTTACTGGGTCTGGTAGCAAACGGTCTTATCGGTTGTCCAGTATAAATTCCATCATTTCTCGTAGAAATGTAACCATGACCATTAAGAAATCCAGACATACCCGGTAGAATGTCAGTTTGACATCCCCCATTTGGACTCAGCCTGTAAATTTTAAATATGTTTAGAGCTATATTGTAAAATTAACTAATTACTAACTAATTTGCTTTTTTTTTGTATTTAACTTGAGAAAAAACTTTCTGAAAAAATAAAAATAGGCGAAGAGATAGGAAAAACGTATTATCTTTAACAGGGTAATGTTTGTACCTTGTTACACTGCCGTTACATGAGACTGCATCTTCTGACAGCAATGGCCAGATGTGCCTAATAGGAGTTATTAGAGTTCTTCAAATAAAATTCTATCAAAAACTCAATAATTCATGGCTGTTGACACTTTTTTTTTGGACCAAATTTTTTCAAAAATGCAATTTTTCATGGATATTGCTAACATTCTTATAATTTTTCGTCATTGAGCACGTTTATATCGGAGACGATCGGTCCGATCAATTAATCTTGTGAAACAATACAGAATACAGAATAATAATATAATGGAAAGAGACGAAAAATCGATAAATTCATTTTCCAGAGGATCGAGTTGTTCTGATATAAACATTGTCATTAGATAAATATTCACGCTTTACTGCAAAAAAAATCTGGAAAAATAATTTAATGAAATTCAAATTATTTTTCACAGGATGATGAATCTGGATCTTAATGTTGAGATAAATAAACTTTATTAAAGTCCATTTTCTTGCAGCTGGTAAATAAAGTTTTGAAGAAAATTTGTGGAAGAGTTATATAAAGGGTATAAGAATAAAAGAAGCTCATCGACTTTTCTTGTATTTTATAAATTAACAAGACCACTGTATAGCAAATGTTATGGCCAATAATTTGGTCTAATCCAAAACAACATAAAAGGATCTCATCGCGAAATATTTTCATTAAAATGAAATCCACACACGAATAAAAGAGGCTGATTGCAACTTAAACTAGCTTAAAAGGGACACACTGAGTGCCAAAGTACCATAAGAGGTTTACATTACTCGCGAACAGAGAAAAAACGCATCCATTGCTGGCCATTAATTTTTAAGTCGCTTAGTCATTCTACTGCGTTCATTGAGAGGTTATTCACATGAAAAGAAAGCTATAATTTCCGAAATGGATGAAGATAGTTGTGACGTAAACGAGGAATTGCTTTCCGATAAAAAAAAAACAAGAAGAGAAAGTCACACGGTCGCATGACAGCACCATGTGGTTGTAGGATGTAGTGTTGCCAAACAATCTCAAAAGAGGCACGGGAAAAAATAATGTACCTTCAAGAATAATTAAATGTAAAAAAATACATGCTACGTTTCTAGAGAGAAATAATAGTATCTCCGTGTCTTACGAAACTTTCAGGACTATATTCTGCAAGGATTTCAATATTATATTTGTCTATCCGCGCACAGTTACCTGTAGTACCTGTGATGAATTCACAGTGGAAAGTAAATCTTTAGAAAATGAAAAAAGTACAAATGACCCCTTTCGCATAGCATCACTAGATTGTAACATTCTTAAACTGCATACTGAAAATAAGATGCACAAACTGAAAGCATCCACCTTTTATGAAAGGAAATGAATTGATCGGATTCACAGTAGGAATACAACAGATATAACTGAAGCTGTTTGCCTAGAAAGGACAAAATCTTCCAGTATCTAATATTCGAACCAATGATGCATATTACAAACGTCAGCTTTCTGAATATGTATTCAATATCCACGTATCGGCCAGGGTAAATGTGATTCCATTATCGGGCCATACGGCCTTGGAGTGCGCAATGATAGAGGAGATCGGCTTATAGAATTCTGTCAAGAGCATAATCTAGTAGTAACAAATACCTTTTTAAGCTACCAAAACGTCGTCTCTATACATGGAAGTCACCAGCTGATAAGGACAACAACATAGTTAGAAACCAGATTGATTACGTCTTGATAAAAAACAGATATCGAAACGCAGTACATTCAGTAAAGGCGTACCCAGGTGCGGATGTATTTTCGGACCACAATCCCCTTATCGCTAAATTCCAACTTAAATTAAAAAGGATACAAACAAATCATAACATCAAAAAACTAAATATACAAAATAAAATCAGAAGAAACGAAAGAAAAGCTGAGACAAGACATCAACACAAACTTAGAGAGAAGACAAGGTAAGTCTGGGTTAAACGATGACAACGTTGAACAACAGTGGCAGTTTTTCAAAACGTCAATTATGGAACCAAACAAGAAAGTACTTACAACATCAAGATGCAAGAAGGAAGATTGCATGACAGATGATATTTTGGAGTTGATGGATGAAAGAAGGAAACACAAGACCAACAAGACCCGATATCAACAGTTGCAAATTCAAATAAGAAGAAAAATAAGAGCAGTAAAAGAAGAGTACCTTTCTGGAAAATGCAAGGAAATAGAGGAGTTGCAAAACAAGTACGACAACTTCAACTTGCATAAAAAAGTCAAAGAACTAGCTGGAATAGAAAAGAGAAAAACCTCAAACGTATTGCTAGACAAAGAGGGAAACATTATGGAAACACAACAAAAATTAGGCAGTTGGAAAGAATACATAGAAAAACTATTTGATCAAAGACACGAAAATTCTTCTATAAACAGTCTGGGCGGTGACATAGGGCCTGAAATTACTAAAGCAGAGGTCATTTATGCATTAAGGTCGATAAAACTAATAAAGCTGTTGGTCCAGATGAAATGCCAGGTGAGTTGTTGAAGCTGATCAATGACAAAAATTTAGATTTATTGGTGAGATTATTTAATACAATTTACACGACAGGAACTATCCCCCGAGAAATGTTAACATCAACATTCATATGTTTACCAAAGAAAGCAAATTCAAAAGAATGCAGTGACTATCGAACAATCAGTCTCATGTCACATACTTTGAAAACTCTTTTAAAAATTGTACACGCTAGAATACATTCCAAGTTGGAGCTTGATATTAGTAACACACAGTTTGGCTTCCGGAACGGGGTGGGTACAAGAGAAGCATTATTTGCTTTTAATGTGCTTACTCAAAGATGCTTGGATATCAATCAGGACCTCTATGTCTGCTTCATAGATTACAACAAAGCTTTTGATAGGGTCAAGCATGACAAACTAATAGAGATTCTCAGAAGCAAAAATTTGGATGAAAGGGATTTAAGGTTGATATCAAATCTGTATTACAATCAGCGAGCGGTAGTAAGATTTGGACAGGAAGTATCTGGAGATGTGGAAATACAAAGGGGAGTCAGACAAGGTTGTATATTGTCACCTTTACTATTTAACGCTTGTTCTGAAGAGGTCATATTGGAAAGTCTTGAATCTGAAACAGCAGGGATAAAAGTAAACGGAGTTTTAATCAACAATATTAGGTATGCAGATGACACCGTAATAATAGCTGATAGTTTGAAAGACCTAGAAAAGATAATGAATAAAATATTGAAAGTCAGTGGAGAATATGGACTCTCTGTTAACAGGAAAAAGACCAAGTTCATGATAATTAGTAAAAACAACACCAATAATAATGAAACCCTAATGGTAGGAGGCCAGCACATAGAAAGAGTTAAGAAATACACTTACTTAGGAACCCCAATAACAGAAAATAATGACTATACCGTCGAAATAAAAACCAGAATCGAGAAAGCACGTGCCAACTTTATTAGAATGCAGCAAAGATCTAACGTTAGCCCTGAAAATACGACTGACTAAATGTTACGTATATAGTGTTCTATATTATGGAATGGAAGCATGGACACTGAATCGAGAGGCAATGAGAAGACTTAACTCTTTTGAGATGTGGACCTATAGAAGAATTCAAAGGATTTCGTGGGTGGATCGAGTTACGAATGCGGAAGTGTTGAGAAGCATGGGGAAAGAAAAGGAAGTCGAGATAACAGTAAAACAGAGAAAACTGCAATATTTCGGACACATTATGCGAGCAAAAAGGTACAGCATCTTACGGCTCATAATCCAGGACAAAATAAGTGGCAGAAGAGGCGTGGGACGACCACGAATTTCATGGCTAAAAAACCTAAGGGCAAGGTTTGGATGCAGTTCAAAACAACTATTTAGAGCAACTGCCTCAAAAATTAAAATAACTATTATGATTGCCAACCTCCGCAATGGAGAAGGCACTTGAAGAAGAAGAATCCACGTATTAGTTTCATAAAGGAACATTTCCTACTTGTACCCAGAAACCGAGGGAAAGTAGTGACAACGTTTGCTCTCTTTGCTCATTTCCTTTACAACTTTATTCACTTCGTCTACAACTTCATGAGGGATGGCACAAAATACCTAGAAACTTTTTGTGACTCCTGTAGCAGCCAAAACAAGAACTTTACGATGTTTAGGTTGTTACACTATTTGGTACACGTGGGAAGAAACTGGACTCTGTAAAGATGACATTCCCTATAAGAGGCCATTCATACCTAGAATGTGATAAAAATATGGGATTAGTAAGAACTACACAGGAATGAAGTTCCTGACAACTGGCTGCAAGTATTCAAAAATGCTCGCCAATAGGCAATGCCTTTCGACGTTGTTAAATTTGATTGCTCGTTTTTTCGAAGCTGGACGACTCATTTTGAAACGATCTATATCAAGAAATGGACATTTCCCGCACTTCCGATAAAGAAATTAAAAATAATGAAATCCGGCACGAAGATTTTGTTTCGTACAACTTACAATGTGGGAAAACACAAGCGCCGGAAGACACAAGCGTAGCCATGTGAACAAGCAAGAGAAATAATTCATTCTGCCAGAACTTGCGTATAAAGATGCCTTGCCGATTTGCGCCGAAAAATTTGAAGACCTGCAAGTTTTGAAGAAGTTGTGTTCGTCGGAAGCTGCGGAGTACTTTACCAATATTAAGCATACATAGTCTAAGTTTTTCGTAGTTTGTCTAAGGACTAAAGAAAAGAAATAACACTTACTTATTATTTTCTATGTTTTTGTTCATTTTCACCGGAAACTAAAACTTGTTTTAGCATCAATGATCCTTTTCATCATACAAGAAAAAATTATACAGGGAAAAAAATGTTTTTATTTCCCAGGGCAGTATCTTATATTAAAATATCACATTCTGTACAAGTGTTGTTATGACCACAGAATTTAAAACAAAATAGTATTAGATTTTTTAAGCCAATATACAAAAATTAGTACTTAATTTTATATTTTCTCAGAACTTGAAAAATGTCGATGAGCCTTTTATTCCTGTACCCTTAATAAGTTTTACATATATTCTCTTTTACATTAAGAAAATTTATTTTTAAATCGATGCTCTAGAAAAGCTAGAACGACATTTATTCCCGGGTTACGAACTTATTATGAAAAATTAAAGAACTAACCTGAACTAACAAAACTTATCATCACTTTAATCGAAAAAGAGTTTTATTTTCCTCCACTTCATTTTAAAACATAGAATAACAAGTGTAACACAGAAAAAGTTTCAAATTTTCTCAAAATTAAGACGCGAGTATTTTCAATACAACTTTATGGGAAAAATTATGGGAAAAATTATTTTTTCTAATTAACCATAGTTGTAATGATTCCTAATAGCCATTGTAGGAGTTGCAAATAATTTTCAGCGATTTTTCAGGGCCGCTTTGAATATAAATATTTGTTTTTCCAGAAACTGTGCATTTAAAAGTTTCTGAGATATTGCCGATATCCTTTCTTTTATTGACTATCAGGTACATTTTTTATGGCTTGAAAAAACTGGATGGTTAAGCAAATAACTTCTCCTAATACGCCAAAGACAATTTTAGTAGTAAAGCTGCAGGGTCAGATAAATCAAAGAGCTCGTAAAAAAATGATTGTCACTATTTACCTGCAACATCTAAACAATGAAGTTACACAGTCCGAACATGGAACCGCTAGCTGTGGTAAAGGTTTTGTGATAGTGGAAGTTGTTCTAAAATTTAATCGATCTTCTTCAAGTTTTTCGGAATTATCTCTTGATAATAATCTTTCTATCCCAAATTTCAATTTTGCGGGTTCCTTTTCTATGTTGACTAGATTGGAAGTTGTGCAAGTATCCATTGTTCCTTATTTTCTGGAAAATAACAATTCTATTTTATATTTACTCATTTATACAATATAATATAACAGAATATAGTTTTACTCAGATACATGCAAATAAAGGGTATCCCAAATTCACACAAGATTTAAATTTAACGCCGTTTGTGAGGTAAAGTGTTAGCAACCAAAAAAAATAGTTTGACAGCTGACAGTTTAGGGTTAGTAAGAATGGAGCACTACACGAGAGAATAACGCATTTTCATTATTAAATAATATTTTTAAAATAATGAAAGTTTGGTGGCCACAGTTCGCAAATTTCTTAGAAAGTATGGTCGGAATATTGGTTTAACTTCATCAACTGTGAAAAGAATAACTGAAAAATTCAAGGAGACTGGATCAATTAGTAAAGCTAAGTATACTGGACGTCCAATAACAAGCCGTTCAAATATTAATATCAAAGCAGTGCATGAGAGTGTTGGTGAAAGTCCAGGAATATTGAATTTAAGGTTTGTTTCAGTAGATATACGAAACAAAGTTTTTTTCTATAAAAGTGTTAACCCTAAGGACCCCCCTGCTCTTAAATAATCTCATGTTCCCAACAGGTTTAATACGGCAATGCTTGCATAAAATAAAATACCGTCTGAAGTCGGGTCACTGAAAATGTTTTGATAAAGGGTATGTTCTTTGTTTTGTTTATTCTATTGACATACTATATATGTCAATTAACAAACCTTTCTATAGCAAAATTAAGAATAAAAATCTAAAGATAAAATCTAGGAATAGGTAACATTGAAAATAAACAAAATTTTGCATTTTTGTCGATTTTGTAACAAAAGAAACAAATTTTTGCATATAAAGTTGATGCTGGTAGCCGTTACTATGTGGTAGTTAATCATCTTCGGAAAATGTTTAAAAGGAACTACCATGTTTTATACCACTAAATTTATTAAGAAAACAGTGACTGCAGTTTTAACTCACAGAGTCATTTTCAAACTGAATTACAAAGGTAGACTAAGTATTCAATACAGAAACATGAGAAAATTTAACAATAAATAAAAACTAGCTGAGAAATTACATTATTATAAAGGGGAGGTATTCAATTTTGGGAACTAATTATTATTTGGCGACAACAAATAACGCGGAAAACCCAAGTTCTGTCTGGTCATTAAGCAAATTTACATTTTTATTTTTACTATGTTTATATATTTCTAAAGATTCAAGAATATTTAACTTTTGGCCCTTTGTTGAATAATGTAATATGTCAGTGTTGCTTAAATCAGGAAAACTGTGGCTGTGTTCTAAGCAATGGTTGGCAAAGCTCGAGTCTGTTTTTTGTAGTCTATATGATCGGTGGTGTTCTGAAAAGCGAGTTTTAAAGCTTCTACCGCTTTGTCCAATATACAAGCTCTCACACTCTGAACATTTTACCTTATAAACTCCTGATTTATCAAAATTTATTAATTTTATCTTTAGCATTATAAAGGATAGTGGACAGATTGTGTTGAGATTTAAAGGCTACTTTTATGTTATGTTTGGAAAGAGTATTAGCCATGTTTTTTGATAGGGTACCACAGTATGACAAAGATATATAAGATGAACTATCTTTATCATTTTTTATTTTGGGATATATTGAATTAAAAGCTAGTTGTTTTTATTTTTTAGTTATTAATTTCTTTATGGTTTGTTGAGAGAAATTGTTTGATATTGCAATCCTTTCAATGATATTTAGTTCCTCTTGAAGATCTTCTTCAGAGGAAAGAGAGTTAGAGAGAATGCTCTATGTATCATTGAATTGTATGTAGCCATTTTGTGTTGTAACTGGTGAAAAGAGTCATTAGATATAGATTACCTGTAAACGTTGGTTTTCTAATTTTTTTTTTTAATTACACTGATTATTGAGGTGAGATATGGTGAGATCTAGAAAATTTATTTTATGGTTATTTTCAGTTTCCAGAGTAAAGTGAATTTTTGGATGGCAATTATTAATGTATTGTAAGAATTTTTGAAGCTGTCTAGTAGTGCCTTTAAAACATGCTAGAACATCATCCACATATCTGTACCAAAATTGAACATGGTGTTTGCTTAAAGGGGAATTAAGAATTTTGTTTTCTATGTTTGACATGGAAATGTCTGCTAGGAGAGGGCTAAGAGGAGAACCCTTTGGTAGGTCTGAATTTTGTAAATAAAATTTGTTATTAAACTGGAAATAGGTTTGTGATAGGCAACATTCAAAAAAGGACAATATTTCAGTAGTAACTATTAGATTTATATTTCGTTCCTGTAAGATTTCTTGGATAAGTATAAAACATTCATCTGTTGGAATATTAGAAAACATGCTTTTTATGTCAAAAGAGACTAGTATGGAGTTATCTGGGGTTTTTATGTTTTTTAGTTTTTGGACGAGATCTACTGAATTATTTAAACTGTGACTTGATTTATAGTTGCTTATTTGTTTGAAGAATGAATTTAGTTTCATACTGACTTCTCTCGTGGGGCTATTTATGTATGAAACAACGAAAATCACAAACCAGGATATCCCATTCGTCCAAATCCTCGTCACCATATCTCACCTCAATAATCAGTGTAATTAAAAAAAAAATTAGAAAACCAACGTTTACAGGTAATACTATATCTAATGACTATTTTTACCCAAAATGGCTGCATACAATTTAATGATACATAGTGCATTCTCTCTGCCTCTCTCTGAAGAAGATCTTCAAGAGGAACTAAATATCATTGAAAGGATTGCAATATCAAATAATTTCTCCCAACAAACCATAAAGAAATTAATAACTAAAAAACAAAAACAACTAGCTTTTAATTCAATATATCCCAAAATAAAAAATGATAAAGATAGTTCATCTTATATATCTTTGTCATACTGTGGTACCCTATCAGAAAACATAGCTAATACTCTTTCAAAACATAACATAAAAGTAGCCTTTAAATCTCAATACAATATGTCCACTATCCTTTACAATGCTAAAGATAAAATTAATAAATTTGATAAATCAGGAGTTTATAAGTTAAAATGTTCAGAATGTGATATTGGACAAAGTGGTAGAAGCTTTAAAACTCGCTTTTCAGAACACCACCGATCATATAGACTACAAAAAATAGACTCGAGCTTTGCCAACCATTGCTTAGAAACAACCACAGCAACACTGACATATTACATTATTCAACAAAGGGCCAAAAGCTAAATATTCTTGAATCTTTAGAAATATATAAACATAGTAAAAATAAAAATGTAAATTTGCTTAATGACCAAACAGAACTTGGGTTTTCCCCGTTATTTGTTGTCGCCAAATAATAATTAGTTCCCAAAATATAGTACCCCCCCCCCCCTTTGTAATAATGTAATTTCTCAGGTAGTTTTTATTTAATGTTAAATTTTCTCATGTTTCTGTATTGAATACTTAGTCTACTGTCGTAGAAAGACGTTTCTCACCGCCTTTCTCCGAGGACATTTCACTTCAAATATAAGATCCAAAAAATATATTAGTACGGCAAGCGAGTGTCTGGGAAGGTGTCAGTCGGAATCCCACTGATGAGTCCTACGACTGGCACCGGGACGAAACACTCCAAAATTTTTCAAGTGCATAGGAAGGCTGCTTCCTCAGGCACGGGCGCTAATTGAGGAGCCGGAAGCCAGGGGGCGTAAAGCCGGTAACGTAGCTTCCTATATCACAACACTACCTTTGTAATTCAGTTTGAAAATGACTCTGTGAGTTCAAACAGCAGTCACTGTTTTCTTAATAAATTTAGTGGTATAAAACATAGTAGTTCCTTTTAAACATTTGCCGAAGAAATTTTTGCATTTTTAAGACTTGCAAGATCAGTTTTAAAGTTAATAGTTCCGAAGCCCAGTGGATTTCCGTAACTGATGAAAAGACAAGACCTCACCAACGTTTTTATATATATTTTGACCCCCTGATTACGAATATCGGGCGTAGATTCCCAAAAAATTATCAGATAATTTGTTATTTGACCTATTCTAAAAAAGTAAAAAGTCTCTTTTGTGAGTTTTTTGTCCGACTCATAGCATAAACATGAATAACTTTTAATAAAATAAATATTTGCAAATTTTGCACCCAGCAATGTTAGTTGAAGTCAAGAACTACTACATAAAGTAAAAGTAATGTTTTTATTGCTTTTTAACGCTATAAACATATAGCGTTATATCAATTTTAACGTATGCGCTGCAGTGTATGCAGAGAAGTGGAATACTACTTACAGGCTCTCACCTAGTGCACATAATCCTTTATATATTTCGCCGATCGTTGTATTAATATTTTAAACATATTTTAATATTTATCAATTCTTATTTATCACTTATAAATATCTAATCATAAAATAAAAAATACATTAACATAAGGAACTTCAATTATAATAATAATGTTTGCAAGCTGGCGGGTTGATGTCTTTGCTGCATAATAATTACAATTCCAGTTTAAAATATGGCATAGTAGATAAAATACAATATCGTACTGTAGTAGGTACATATTTTATTAATAGTAAATCATTTAGACCAGGGGTTTCCAGTGTGTGCGCCGCGGCATCTTGGGGCACCATGAAGAGCAAACAGGGACGCAGCAAAGCGTTCCTGTTTTCTCTGTCACGGAATCTAAATTTACTTATTCGCCGGTACAGAATAAACAATTGAAATCGCCTGCATTGCATAAATCGTTCTTTGCGTAGATAACGTCTCCCATCATTCACTCAATGGTTAAAAAATCGCCCGAATATTTTAATAGGGAGGTGCAAAATATACAAAAACAAAAAAAACCAGCTTCAGTACCTAGCGACGCACGGCTAGCATTTTTCAAGCTGGCATACAGGGTGGCGAAGTACAAAAAACCTCACACCATTGCAGAAAAACTTATTTTACCTACTGCTCTCGACACGATTATTATTATGGAAGGAAAATCGGCGGGAAAACTAACTATAAAGTTGCCTTTATCTAACAACACTATTCGAAGAATACATCATATGTGTATAGCTGAGGCTCTCAATGACCAATTAATAGAGAAAATCAAAGGCAAGGAATTTGGTCTGTAACTTAATGAAATCACTGACAGTAATAAAGATGCACACCTTCTTTGTTACGTATGCATTCTGGATGATAATATTATTGTTCAAGCCATTCTTTTCTGCAAAAGCATCACTGAAAGTGCAAAGGTTCAAGACTTGTTTGAAATTATTGACACGTTTGTAACAAAAAATAATTTAGTTTGGGAAAACTGTATCAATGTATGTACTGATGGTGCTCAATCAATGCCTGGCCGCTATGGAAGATTGCAAGCGCCTATTTGCAGTAAATCACATCGTGCTAAGTGGACCCATTGCATCATCCATAGGGAAGTACATGCGTCGAAGTTAATGAGCTGTAAATTGAATCTGGTATTGAAATATGTATCATAGACGTAGTAAACTACGTAAAAACTAAGCCACTGAAAGCCAGACTATTTAAAAAAAGTTTGCATGGGCATGAGAGCTGAATACACAGCCCTGCTATATTACTGCAGTTCACGATGGCTTTCACGTGGAAATGACTTAGTTCGTGCAGTGGAGTTACATCAAGAATATCACGCTTCTGGAAGAGGAAAATTATGCAAACTCCAGTTACTTTGCCGAACCAGACTTTTCACTAAAACTGGCAAACTTGTGCGATATATTTCATAAACTGAATGCCTTAAATCTGTTTCTGCAAGGCAATGCTATACACATTTTGATACTATTGGAGAAGATTGAGGCATTGAAGAGAAAACTGCAGTTACGCATAGGAAAAGTTAATGAGGATGGCGGTCAAGATTGTTTCCCATATTTGTTAATAAAGATGTACTCGTTAGAATATATATATATATATATATATATATATATATATATATATATATAATAATATATATATATATATATATATATATATATATATATATATATATATATATATATATATATATATATATAATATATATATATATATATATATATATATATATATATATATATATATATTTATATATATATAGATAGATAAAAAAGAGGCCATTACTTCAATACTAAATATATCAGAGAAAGAGATCTGGAGTGAGAGCGAAGATGAACCTTTAATAAAAAAGAAATGCAAAAAAAATATACCAAAGTAAGGTGATAAGATGTGCTGTAGCTCCCCTTTTGTGGGTTATGTCCCCCTTTTTAATGAGGTGTCTCCCCTTAAAGTAACAGCCCAGAATTTAGAGACTTATTTTTCCATATTTTAAGTAAAAAATTGTTTATATGAATTGATGGTAAATACTGGAGTTAATGAACTATTTTTTACGAAAATTACGCAATTTTTAAAATGTTTGGAGACTTTGTCATATTTAACCTACTTAATATATGGGGTGTCCAATGGTTTTATGAGTTTACTCCGTTATTAGTAAAAATTGAAGATTTTCATAACACTGTGCTACATTTTTAAGAAACGAATGATGCCACTAACAAAATTTTCATAAACCCCTTCGGTTTTGGAGAAATAAAGCGATTTTGAAAATTATGCGTTTTGGGACACCTCCCGTATCTCGGTTATCCTGTAACTTATTGCAAAGTTAAAAAATAGAATTATTCGTATCTTGCATGTAGAGTTCAGTGACGTAGTCATTTTCCACATACGTTTAACTGTTTGAGAGAAATAAATCAAACTTGTCTTTTTTTTAAGTGGACCACCCTATATATTTATTATTGTACTGACTCTTAAATTTATGTTTTTTTAAAAAAAATAATCCTGTTAGTAAGTCGTGGCGAGTATTTAAAGAAACAAAACATCAAAATCATGTTCTCTGGGGATTCTCTCAGAATATTTAGATATTCGTTATATTTTTGTACTGAAATTTTCGATTAATCAATTTCTTCTTAATAATGGTAGGCTCGGTTGTCATATTTAGTGTAACGAAAATGCAGATGAAACGTTTGAAGTGTATTAAAACGGATTTGAGATTTTTTGTATTCTTGTCAGTTTGAAATTTATAAATGCCTATAATTCGCAGATATCTAGAGAGAAGACAGCCAGATAAAAGAATGTTTTTGAGGATAAAATTAAATTTAATTCAACACGGCTCGTTTTGTAAACCACGCGGACTAAAATCTACAACAAGGAAAACCGTGAGATTAGTGAAATTAATGTATTAGCTTCTATTGAAGCAAATTCAAGTAGTTCTTGCCAGGGGAGGATCCAGCCTCTCTCTTTGGGGGGGGGGGGGCGGTGATATCCCAAAAGAACAGTATCGCAAGCGAAAGCAAGTTGTCGATGGGGGGGGGGGGGGGAGACACCAGCAACATTTCCATTTCTAGTGTAAAAGGCAGGGTCGGGTTATTTTTCTGCATTTGAAGCTCTTGGAAAGGGGGGGGGGAGTGGCGATCACAAGAAAAACAAGTTGCCGACAGGTGGTGAAGATGCAAGCAGCATACACATTCCTAGTATAAGAGGCAAAATCGGGTCTATTTTCCTGAACTCAAAGCTCTGGGGAAGGGGAGGGGCGATCGCAAGCATACACATTTCTATACTCTATTCAAGAACTAGAGAGAGTAATAGAACTGTTACCGAAACCTCCAACGTACCTGCTCCAGTGCCGCAGATAACTGAGAACTGCCGTAAATCTAAGTATATTTAATTATATTTAAATATTATAAGCTTTAATAAATGTACTGTAACAATAAAATTTCTGATAGTTCAATTTAATTTCTATCGGTGAACAAAATACACCTTACAGTGTGTCCTTAGTGATTTATTTTGTTTGAGATTAGTGAGACACCCAAAAGATATGGCTTCCACCTCTATATTTATTCCAAAATCGTTAAACCAGGGCATTTTTTCCTCAACGAAAAACTTATTACGATGAATGTTCACGATCTCTTAAGATATTAATATCTAGATAATAATGTTAAAGGCTCTGTTGAAATGTGTTCCGGCATCTACTATGTACTGAATACTGAAGGAAAAAAAAACGATTGGAATTGTAAGTACTCACAAGCCATATTCGATCACAGACAGGCGAAAAACCTCGTTGGAAGAAGAGATGTAAACTGCAATGAAAAGAGTTGTAAATACATTTTATTCTGAGAAGCAAAAAACCAACCGTCGACAAAATTCTAACTAAACTCAATGAAGATCGGGATTTACCTGAATTTAAAAGAGCTAAGCTCTGGAAATTGCTCAGAGAACTTAATTTTTACTGGGAAAACCAGATAGGAAATCTGTTCTTATAGATCGTCCGGAAAATATCCGTTGGAGAAGGAAATATCTCTCTCAAGTAAAAGATTGAGTTGCTAGAAATAACACAACTTACAAAATTCGTAATTTAACTGAATTTTTGAGAAATTTTTTTGAATAAAGTTACTGCAAAAATTGGAAAAAATCCATATAATAAAAGAATAAAAGAAAATGTGGAAACTCGATGTCATGGTCGGTAAGATTGAGGAATCAATTATAATTAATTTGAGCGACTTTGGTTACGAAATAGATACGTAATGTTTACTAGTATGAACACAAATTATTATTTAAATATTTGTTTTTGTTGTATTTTATTGTTTAATGTTATTTATAAATATTTTTATTTTTTTATATATTTATATTTTAGTGTGTCCCACTCTTTAATTTTATATATATTTAATTCCAATTAGCGGTAATTTTTTTATTATTGTATTTGTGTCTTTTCCTTAAGCGTGTAGAATTAACACGTTTATTTTATTTTTTGGGGGCTATCGGATTTCCATATAATAAAGTAAATTAAATTAAGATGTCAGTGCAATAAAAATAAAAATAAGTAGGTCTAATTTTAACTGTAACATATAAAAATTAATCACATTTGAATCCCTTTTTAACCGACTTCTATAAGAAGGAGGTTCTCAATTCGTCGACTATGTATTTTTTTTTATGTATGTACACCGATTACTCCGGAACGGCTGCACCGATTTGAATGAAATTTTTTACGTTATGTAAAGGAAGTTGCTGCGGTGGTCCCATATTTTTTTAGATGATATTGGTGCAGTAAAATCCAAGATGGCGCTTACAATATGGCGGCCGAAAAAATTAATTTTGTCCGATTTTCTCCAAAATTGGTGTGGAGGAATTTTCGAAGTTGTACCCAAAGAATCTGAAATTATTTTTAAAAAATCCAAAATGGCGGATCCAATATGGCGGACAAAAAATTTAGTTTAGTCCAATTTTTTTCGAAATTGGTATGGAGGAGTTTTCGAGGTTGCACATAACAAATTTGATATTATTTTTAAAAAATTCAATATGGCGGATCCAATATGGCGGACGAAAAAATCAATTTTGTCCGATTTTTACCAAAATTGATAAGAAGGGGTTTACGGGGTCGCATATGACAAA
Organism: Diaprepes abbreviatus; assembly: GCA_034092305.1. Lineage (NCBI taxonomy): Eukaryota > Metazoa > Arthropoda > Insecta > Coleoptera > Curculionidae > Diaprepes > Diaprepes abbreviatus. The sequence goes on from JASJET010000116.1 coordinate 1,922,062, forward strand.
TCTAAAATAATTTTTTAAAAATTCAAGATGGCGGATCCAAAATGGCGGACTAAAAAATCAATTTTGTCCGATTTTCTCCAAAATTGGTATAAGGGAGTCTTAGGAGTCGCATATGACAAATCTAAAATAATTTTTAAAAAATTCAATATGGCGGATCCAATATGACCGACAAAAAAATTAATTTTGCCCGATTTTCTCCAAAATTGGTACAGGGGAGTTTTCGGGATCGCATATGACGAATCTAAAATAATTTTTAAAAAATTCAATTTGGCGGATTCAATATGGCCGACAAAAAAATCATTTTTGTCCGATTTTCTCCAAAATTGGCACGGGGAAGTTTTCGGAGTCACATATGACGAATCTAAAATAATTTTTAAAAAATTCAATATGGCGGATCCAATATGGCGGACGAAAAAATCAATTTTGTCCTATTTTCTCCAAAATTGATATGGGGAAGTTTTCGGGGCCTCACATAAAGAATATGAATTTATTTAAAAAAAAACTCAATATGGCGGATTCAATATGGCGGACAAAAAAATCAATTTTGTCCGATTTTCACCAAAATTGGTACGGGAGAGTTTTCGGGGTTACACATGACGAATCTAAAATTATTTAAAAAAAATTCAATCGTATCCAATATGGTGGATAAAAAATTAATTTGTTTTCTTTAAATATCGATACTGGAAGGTTTTGAGGCCTACATTACCAATCCAAAATTAATTTGAAATTTAAGATAGTGGATTTTCTATGACAGACTAAATATTCATTTGACCCAATTTGATTGGTATTTGGAGAACTCTAAGAACGAAAGAATTTTTAGTGGTTCTATTTAGGGTGATTTATAACTTTGGATAAAATGGGTACTTTTTTGCCAGTTTGGAGTCATTGCGAGGTACACTAATCTCGATTAGTACTTAGTTCAAATAATTTATGAATGTCATAATGAATTATAAAACTAAAAATAGAAAAATAAAATTTTTATAAAAAAATTGAACCGACTTCTAAAAGTGCGCTAAAAAGTAAAAAATAACCATACATTTTTATATGAAATTGAACTTTTTGAAGTCGGCGCCAAATTATTTGTAAATGAAATAAATATCTACTAATATATATAAATTATGGTAAAAATGCAATTACAAATAAAGTATTTTTAATCTGTTTATGCAAATCACATTTTGTCAAGTATTAGTTTGGCGCCGACTTCAAAAAGTTCAATTTCATATAAAAATGTATGGTTATTTTTTACTTTTTAGCGCACTTTTAGAAGTCGGTTCAATTTTTTTATAAAAATTTTATTAGTGTTCAATTGTAATTCTGTAGATGATTCAAGAAACAAATGAACTGATATGTCAAATGCCCTAAAAATGTTTTTAATTAATAATAAAATGACTAATAGCCCCAAAAAAATTTTAATATTATATGGACAAATTAATTTTTTTATATATGTTTAACTTCTTGTATTTTTAACAATGGGTATTTTGTAAGTATTTAAAATATAACTTAGAATTTTTTGAGATAATAAGGCTACGTTTTAGTCTGAATGTACCTAAAACGGTTTCTTTGCCAAAATTAAAAATAATAAAAATACAGTTGTGATTTGTGTTAAATATGTCAAAATTGTCTATATTTTCTAATAAATGTGAATTATTACGAAATAATAAGAAATAAAATAATATAATAAAAAAATTTTATTTTAAGTTTATTACCGAAATAATATTCTATGCCATAAATACTTCGTGATAAAATAAACCTCCTTTCGACGCCTATGACAAGGATTAAAATCCTTTTTAACACTACAGACTTCACACTTCCAAATATCTATTGTTGTTCAACCCAAATAGTCCATTATTATAGACCGGTATTTTTGATTATAAAATTTCTAACCCATTCCTATGAAAAATATATATATGTCTAACAGATTTTGCCAAAGGCATCGGACTAAACAAAAAGGGTAAAAAATGATTTATTACTGTCTCAAGTTCTTGAATAAAGTATAGTATAAGAGGCACAATCGGGTCTATTTTCCTGACATCAAACCTCTTGGGGGGGGGGGCGATCGCCCCCCCCCCCCTTGGATCCGCACCTGGTTCTTGCAGACTAGTAGAAGGTTTTGAAGGAATTAATTAATCCAGGGATCAAACAATCTTAAAAGAACACAAGTTTAAATCTTATAAATATCACCTGGTGACGCAGAGCGCCGAATAGAGTTTTGTAATCGGTATTTGCAAAGTATAAATAGAGAAATATATTTTAAAACAGCCATTATTTGATTTAATGAGGCTTATTTTATTTGCACCAGTATATTGAATGGACAGAATACTAGATTTTAGTGTCAGTAAGATTGACATTCAATATTTCCAAGGAAACCGAAGGCAGGTACTTGAAACAAAAATCGTATATGATACATATACAGCCTTAAAACAAAAAATTATTAAACATTCTGCAACATATTGTTCTGGATGTAAGAAAAAGTATTTTTTTAACCATAAATTTAAAACGTCTTACTAACAATAAATATAGAGTGTTATATATTTTTGAAAAGCTTGTATGTAATTGTGTGTAAATCACGTTATTCAAAAATATATTGGGTGTGTCACTTAAAACTGGATTGGGATAAATAGATATATAAGATGGCTACATAGATCTCCCGATTTTTCGATTTCGGACTTCTTCTTGTGGGGATACCTCAAAAATAAAATTTATATCGTCCAGTATCAAACCCTGGAGGATTTAAGAAATGTCATTCAAAGAGCCTCTTATCATTTCAAATGATTGAAGGAAATTAGAATTATGTGTGAAACATGTTTAAGATATCATGGAGAACAATTTGAAAAATATTTGTGAACTATTTTTTTAGTTTAACGTAATACTCAACTCTTTTTGTCATAAAGTAAATTACATTAAGAATCCGAAAATATACTTAGCCCTTTTGTATTCATCGACATACTATTGATACCAGTAACTGATTTATATTTGTTTAAATACCCGTCACGGCGTACTAACAGGATATGGTATTTTTTTTAAAACCGTAAATTTAAAAATCCTTACTAACAATAAATCGAGAGTTTTATATATTTTCGAAAAGCTTGTAACAAACTAAATTACATTATTCAAAAATATAGAGGGTGTATCACTTAAAAAAAGGCAAGTTTGATTTATTTCTTTGAAACAGTTGAACCTATGAAAGAACTGACTACGCCACTGAACCCTACAAAAAATTCCCTATTTTTTAATTTTGCGATAAGTTGAAAGGTGACCAAGATATATATATATATATATATATATATATATATATATATATATATATATGTATATATATATATATATATATATATATATATATATATATATATATATATATATATATATATATACAGAGTTATTCACCCTATACGGCACGAAATATTGCGGCCAAAATACGTGACTGTCAAAAAGTTTTACATGTGGGATATATAGTTACTTTTTAAAATAATTTAAATAATTTTCATATTATACAGTGCGTCCTAAAATCTCTGAAAGTATCAAAGTTGTGTTTTTAAAATGGAATCCCCGGTATATTATTTAATTTTTGGGTCCTCCGATCAAAATAAGTTCCTATTTTAATAAAATTTATAGTACCTAAACCTTAAGGGTTTTTAAATAACTTGAATTTTAACAAAATCTAACCTAATTTTCATGTTTCAAATACTTAAAAAAATAATCGTTTTCTGCACCATTTTGTGTTTTTTGAATAGATGTTTCTAATGTATCTAGTTGGTCAGGAACATCTTTACAAATGTTCAAAATCTCGGATCGCGATTTATAGTCTTCCAACAGGCTATAACAGCAATAATGGTAATAACATATTGACGATAGCACAAAACAGAAACAAAATATTTATAGTAGATTTTCGAAATGTCGACCATACGTTTCCGAACACTTACATATTCTTTTTTCAAAACCACTGCTAACTCTGAACAACATTTGCGGGGTTACAGTTTGAAAAACGGCTCTTATGCGTATTTTCATGTCTTATGGTGTTGTCGGGGGCGCATTGTAAACAATTCCTTTTATGTATTCCCATAAAAAGAAATCTGGTAGAGTTAAGTCCGAAGATCTCGGGGTCAATTTTGAAATCCGTCTCTCCCAAACTATCTGTTTCGAAAGTTGACATTTAAAAATTGCCGAACCTCGCGATGATAATGAGGCGGAGCTCTATCCACTTGAAGCCACATAGTTGTTCTAATATTTAAAAGGACATTTTCTAATAACAACAACGGGTTTAATAGTCTCATAAAAGCGGTTAGTTTAGGATAGTACGTTTCAGGAAACAATTGAGCATAGACTCAAGAAGCCAACATCCAATTTTGATCACATTCTCCAAGGATAAAAATCATATCAATACGCTCTTTCTTTGGATAAATATTCATTTTGACAAAGCAATAACACAATAATATTCAAATAATTCAGTTCCATAAATCAAGTTTCACTGTTAGAAAAATAATACTGATATTATAGCAACATGCTTTGCAGACTAAACTGACAGATTAAATGAATTGACTTTTCCAAATGCCATAGGCAACCAGACACATTAGAATATCTATTCAAAAAACACAAAATGATGCAAAAAACGATTATTTGGCATATTCTGTGAAAACGCGAAGGCATAGCTATAGAACGCCCTTAAACCATTCGATAGGTATTTAGAAGGTACATTTTCTGGTAAGTTAACGAAGAAAATTCTCGAAATTCTATTAATAGCATTGTTCGTTTCTGTAAAAAGTAGCACTGTGCCACGAAAACCATATCTTTCTATTTTTACTAATAACGGGGATGACCTGTAAAACCTTCGAAAACTGGACACCCTGTACAAACCTGACTCATACTTATTATTGTTTGAGGGAGGATTGATTTGTTCTTTTTCTCTCTGCCTAGGAATTTTGACTTACATCGCTCAAATTTCAGAACACTTTCAGTGATTTCTTCTGATGTACCACTTTGTGACATCACTGATATATTATTTTTGTTAATCTCTTTCCAAAAATCAGTCTGTCCATTGTGTAATATTCAATTTTAAGAGAAAAAAAAGTTAAGAACAGGATTACTATTAGAACTGAAATTTTATGGTTTTTCAAAAAGTGGCAACAATGCTTGAATTTGCCAGCCATGTTCAAAGTTCATTAAATTTTTCATTAGCTTGATTTTTAATGTTTTTTTTCTATACTTCAACATAATGTTATGTATATTTTCTTCTAAAATATGCTATATTTCAAATATACAAATGAATTTTAATGCAAGTGGCAAAATTTTAATGATTAGGTCAGAAAATGCGGTGTGAAAATAAAAATTTTTTAATAGGAAAACCATTTTTGATCGCCAAGAAGAAATTATCGTAAATTTAGTAAACAGCGAATCACAAAGTTACATTTTTTAAAAATATCTTGTAACTAATCATTCTGTCAGAAGACTTTTTCCAACTCTCGCGCCGGTAACTCTTAAACAAAATTCAGTATCGTTGGAAGTGTCAAGTTACTGAAAATTGACACCCAAATCACTGCTTAAAAATTAAACTAAATCGATGTTTTGAGAAAAAAGTGATAAGATCGTTGTCATCAAACTACAAAACCTGAAAACCTTCCTTAATACGGTCCATTTTCGTTTTTGTTAACAAATAAGTTTAATGTTATAACAAAATAATAACATAAAATGTACTTACCTATTTAATTTAACCAACAACTCCTGCAAAATACAATCAGTAACAGACAGTTTTAAAACTAACACAATATAAAAAGCCAAAGTAACAGAAAACCACATATAAACATCAACAAACAGCCGTAAAAAAAGTACGTACGACAACGTACCACACACGTACCATACACGACCGGTGGTGTCGACTTAATAGGCACTAATTGGGAACTAATAAGTTCGTAATAGGTGGTCCAGAGGCAGGAGATCTTGTGTGAGAATCCGAAGTTACGATAAACGACCACGAAAGTATGAACTTCTTTGTCCAACACATCGGTGTTTTTAAAGAAAGACATATCGACGCTATAACGTTAATCTGTGCGGAATTCGGATCCTGAGTTGACTTAATCGGATGCTGGGAGGAGTTTTAGCCACTGTTACGGATCATCTCATTGGTTCGGATGTAAATATTCTTAAGGCGGTGACCAAGAGTAATGTTGGCGTCGAGTGACGCGATGGAGGTTTATGTTAGCTTGTTTCAACATCATAAAAAATTATGTTCTACATAAATTGGTGTAAGGTTTTAATAAATCTTAATATTCCTTTATTTGTTTAATTTTATTAGTGTAACTGTATCTATTAATTTTTCAAACTTTCAACATTGTTTCAAGAAATAAAGAATGACCTATATATTGATTGGTGAACTAGTTTAAAGTTTCAAGTTGAACCCTTTACCTTTTATAATAGAGTTGATTTTTTTTGGACATTATTTATTATTTTTGTTATAAATTTTTCTTGATTAATTGAAGTATATACAACAGTTTCCAAGAAAGTGGATACTCGATACAGAGACGCGTTGTTTGCACTTAATGTGCTTTCACAGAGGTTTATTTATTTATTTATTTATTTATTTATTCACAGTACAGTACATTACAGATCTAAATCCAAATAGTACACTGTTGTCAAAGCTAGTTACAGATTAAAATTAAAATTAAAATAAAAATTAAAATACAATAATACATTGAAAATTTCAACTAGTTTAATAAAAATACAATAACAGTTAAAAAAAAATATATGTATATATACTCAATCACAAACATACAACTCAACAACACAGGAAACATCAGAGTCGCAATCATCACGGTATCTCTGAATGTCAGACATCGTCAGATATGAGTAAATTTAGTTTTCGTTTAAACATTATCACTGTACCGTTGAATTCGGTGTCAAAGGGGACATAAATGTTAAAATAACGCATGATTCGATTCATAACACTGTATCTGCCAACATCTGTTCGGCTCCTGTTAACCGAAAACCCCTCGGTGAGACGAGTGCTTCGTGAAGGAACCCGATAATTAATAAGCGCCAAGAGATCAGAACAGTCTATAATATTCGCAATTATCTTAAATCCAAAGAGTATACTCAAGAAAATTCGGCGTTTTTCTAGGCTGGTCATGCTCAGAATTGATAATCGCTGCTGGTATGGTAAAAGACTCTTATCAATTTTTAATCTATACAATAAGAAACTTGCAAATTTCGACTGAACCCGCTCCAAGCGCTTTATGTAAGTTCCCTGATATGGTGACCAGACTACGCAGCAATATTCCAAATGACTTCGGACAAGAGAATAATATAGGGACTTTAGGACTTCGGTGTTGGAAAATTCCCAGCAGCGTCTCATTATGAATCCAGCCATTTTAAAGGATTTTGATAAAACATAATTGATGTGATCTTTAAATCTCAGTTCTGAATCAAAAATCACACCTAAATCATTAATTAACTGTACTCGAGGGACTGGAGTGTCTGATATAAAGTAAGTATGAGATATTGGCACCTTCTTCCTTGAGAACGAAATGATTTTACATTTAGAAATGTTTAACTCCATCCGGTTTTCAGTACACCAGTCATTTATTTTACGAAGTTCAGATTGCAAAATTAAGCAATCGTTAATACTTATAACTCTTCGGAAAATTTTTAGGTCATCTGCATAGAGAAGAAACTGACAACATCCAAACACATCCGTGAGGTCGTTGATGAAAACAAGGAACAGAATCGGACCCAGGTGTGAACCTTGAGGCACTCCCGAAGTCACCCTAATTTCATCGGAGAGAGCACCGCTTATTCTAACTACTTGTGTACGGTTATGAAGGTAACTCGATAACCATGCCAATAAAGGACCACCCACACCGTATGATTTTAATTTACCGATGAGAATACTGTGGTCGACTCGGTCGAAGGCTTTTTTAAAATCGAGGTATACGCAGTCGACTTGACCACCCAAATCAATAGCGGATGATAGATATTGGGAATAGATACATAAATTTGTTTCACAGGAGCGATGAGGTAAAAATCCATGTTGACGATCAGAGAGAATATTTTTTAGATTAAAAATGAGTTTATCGACAACTATAGATTCAAGGACTTTTGCCATACAGTCTAGACCAGATATCGGACGGTAATTGCTCACGTCAGCTCTATCTCCACTCTTGTGAATCACGGTGACATAAGCGGACTTCCATATGTTAGGGAATAAACCTTGATTTAGGGAACGTTGATAGATATAACTAAGTGGAAAAGTCAAAGTTGGACTGCAGTTTTTTATGAAGATTGGTGGAATATCGTCTGGTCCAGCACCCTTGGTTTCATCAAGTTCAACAAGCTTCTCAAATACAATAGAGCTATTAATATCTATGTTCTGTAGATTTATATTATTCATTGAACGAATATGAATAGGCTTTGAGAGGGTCAAACTTATTGGAGTAAAGACTGACTGAAAGAAGTCGGCGAATAAATTCGCAATTAAATGTGGGTCAGTGAGTTGTGAGTTATTAAACTTCATATGTGAAGGATGCATAGCCGCGTTTCGTTGACTTTTGATATAAGACCAGAAAGCTTTGGTGTTCTTCAGGATATTATTTTGGGTTGAGTGGATGAAAGTGTCATAGTCCTTTTTGATTGAAGCTTTGGATTGGGATCTTAATGCTTTCCACGCAGTCTCGTCAGTTAGTTGACGTGTATGACGAAATTTCGAGTAAGCTTTATTTTTCTCCTTTATGAGCTGAATAGTGGCTTTTGTAAAATAACTAGGGTATTTAAGATTGAGTCTGTTAGTTTTTGGGACATACATATTAATTGCAACATAAAGAATTGTGTAAAACATTTCTATAGCGCCGTCAATGTCACCATAAATCAAAAAGCTCCAGTCAGTGAGCTCAAAATGGTTATTCAATTGGTTATAGTCAGCTTTATGAAAATTGTAGCTAATAAATTGCGACTCCGATGCTATGTCGTGTACAGGTGTATGGATATGAACACCGATATACACATTTGTTATGTTGACTTCGAGAAGGTTTTTGATAAAATTAGACATGAAAAACTAGTCGAGATTCTAAGAAGAAAAAACATAGACAGTTTCTGCTTGCTTAAATTATTATGGCATTTTTAATATATAAATTATATTTAACAATATTAACATTTGTACTAGTTTTTTAACATATATTTAAAATTCTTGAAGCCACGACCAGCAGAAAAATAAACTGAAATCAAAATTAAATCAAAATATTTATGTCTGTCAGACATCAAAAAAGTCCCTCCTCAACCATTTATAAACAATGTCCAATAAATTTATTGTTGTTTAAATATACTGATATAATCGAAGGTTATTTCTACTCACTGTAGTTAGCCCAAAGACGCCATACAGTGAGCTTTGAAAATGGTGAATGAGATTTCACCGAAACGTCAGCTGGGGAACGGAATACCCGAAAACCTTCGATTTTATATATATATATATATATATATATATATATATATATATATATATATATATATATATATATATATATAAGAGATACTACACCTAATGGATGAGAGACGACAATTTAAAAAAAAGATACGCAAAAGTATAAAGAAATAAACAAGCAAATTAAAAACAAGATTAGACTAGCGAAAAATAAATGGCTGCAAGAAGAATGTGAAGAAATAGAAGAGTATCAGAGAAAACATGATAGTTTTAATATGCACAAAAAGAAAAAAAAATAACTCATAGTAACAGAAAGAGAGAACCGACACTGCTTAAGAATGCAAAAGGAAAGCTAATCTTAGACACCCAAGAGAAACTTAAAAAATAGACAGAATACATCAAAGACCTGTTTCAAGACAATAGAGTAGAGCAGATGGAGATTGAAGTAGAAGATAACGAGGCATTAACGAACTGAAAGATGAAATAAAAACAGCTATAAGAAACAACAAAAATGAAAAAGCACTGGGTCCAGATCAAATCTCAGTAGAAATCTTAGAATGATGATACCCTGGATATATTGTTAGATCTGTTCAACACAGTATATAAAACGCGGAATATACCCAGAGAATGGTTACTCTCCACCTTTTGCGCTATTTCAAAAAACAAAAATGCAAAAGACTGCAACGAATATAGAACAATATCTTTGATAAGCCATGTACTCAAGGTATTTTTAAAAGTAATACACGGACGCATTTATAAAGAACTTGAAAAGGGGATAGATGATAGTCAGTTTGGATTCAGAAATGGTATAGACACCAGAGACGTGTTATTTACACTTAATGTGCTTTCACAGAGGTGTATGGATATGAACATCGATATCCACATTTGTTATGTTGACTTCGAGAAGGCTTTTGATAAAATTAGACATGAAAATCTAGTTGAGATTCTAAGAAGAAAAAACATAGACAACAAAGATTTAAGAATAATAACTAACCTATATTGGAATCAACGCGCACAAATAATAGTAGATAACGAAACAAGTCCGGAAATTGAAATAAGGAGAGGAGTGAGACAAGGATGCATTTTGTCACCCCTACTATTCAATGTGTACAGTGAATCGATTTTCGAAGAAGCACTGTTAACGAAAACTAAGGGGATAATGATAAACGGAGAGCTGCAAACAACATAAAATTTGCAGACGACACTGCTATCATAGCTAGCTCCGCTGAAGAACTCCAAGAACTAGTGAACGAAACAAATAACGTTTGCGAGCAACACGGATTAAAAATGAACACCAAAAAGATCAAATATATGGTAATAACTAAAAAACAAAACATGCAAACAAGCATAAAGTTGCGAGGTGTGAATTTAGAAAAAGTGCAAAAGTACAAATACTTGGGCACATGGATAACAACAAATAATGAACAAACAACAGAAATAAGAACGAGAATAGAAATGGCAAGAAGTGCGTTTGTAAAACTGAAAACCATACTGTGCAGCAGAGACATCACTCTAGAACTAAGAATGAGAATTTTAAGATGTTATGTATTTTCAGTGCTGCACTATGGGTTGAAAGGCTTGACATTAAAATAAGAACACATAAATAAATTGCAAGCGTTTGAAATGTGGTGTTTCAGAAGGATGTGGAGAATATCTTGGACGGAGAGAAAAACAAAAGTAGAAGTATTGCTAGTGATGGACAAAAACTATGAAATAATTAACAACATAAAAATAAAAAACTGCAATATCTTGGACATATAACGAGAGGCCAGCGATACGAGTTGCTTAGATTGATTATGCAGGGTAAAATAGAAGGAAGAAGAAATATCGGAAGAAGAAGAATTTCATGGTTGAGAAATTTGAGAGAGTGGTTCAATTGTAGCTCAGTAGAACTTTTTCGAGTAACGGCAAATAAAGTGAGAGTGGCAATGATGATATCCAACCTCCGATAGGAAATGGCACCGGAAGAAGAAGATGGATACTCGTTATGAGTTTATCACTTGGGGTTTATATATACGATCGCCCTACATCATGCGCGCTATAAAAGTTAGTGATGCCCCTTTATTATGAGCCCGAAAAGAAAACAGATTGCAGACGGCTCATAGATGCGCTCAGACGAATATTTAAAAAATGTGATAAAGCGTTTAGTAAAAATAAAAATAATAAAAATATACCGAATTGGAATTACTACAAAACTTTTCGAAGTTTTGTACTGGCATCCATGAGACGTGAGAAGGCGGCCTAATTAAGATTTATCAGTTCACAAAATGCTTCGTGAGGAAGCGATTAAGGTTTACATGTGTGCTTTCAAAATCAAAGCCAGGGATGTCGAATGTTGCGCATAGCCCTGACGTTATAAATTACTATTTTCTTTCAGCATTCCTAATAAGAGGGCTGATGCAGAGCTTGCTGAATATTTTAGAACTACCAGGTATAGCAAGACTCATTTCCATATTCGTATAGGTTCTCGCACGGGGTAGCTGTATGCATTTGCAGCCTTAAGTCAAACACTACTGATATAGATTCAATATCCTTGATTATGTTAAAACTGAGTATACCTCTTTTGTAAAACCATTTCACTTATCTAATAAATGTATGTCTGAAGTTAAGGTTATTAATTTTTTAACGGTATTGTGGAACCAACATCTTATCACCGCTTTCCGGCAAAACTGGACTTAAATAGAGGTCCAAGTTTATGGAGAGTACAAGGATGTCTGGGAAAGATACTGGTGGATCCCAGTGATGAGTCCACCACCGGTATCGGGACGAAACATCCGTACATTTTAGGTGGTCGCAAATAGTTCGTTAGTTATATGTCGTTAACATCAGGGGCATTACTACGACATAGCGCCCGAGCAGGGGCGACGAGACAGAAGGCCGTCGAGTTGTGGCTTTGTGCTAAAGCTGGTACCCTACTTTGGAAAGATCACCTAGGATGTCCGTTCCACTTCCTTTTCAGGCTTGTGCTTTCTAACGGCTTGAACTGTCCGACAGTTAAAGCCGGAAAGCAAATGCCGGGGGGGCATGTTGTGGGACCAACATCTTACCACCGCTTTCAGGCAAAATTGGACTTAAATAGAGGTCCAAGTTTGTGGAGAGTACAAGGATGTCTGAGAAACATACCGGTGGATCCCACTGATGAGTCCACCACCGGTATCGGGATGAAACATCCGTACATTTTAGGTGGTCGCAAATAGTTCGTTAGTTATATAACATCAGGAGCATTACTACGACAACGGCTGTAAGCGATTTGAATTTGATTGTGGAGTAAGTTGCTGTAGAGGACTATCTATGGTTTGATTTATACTTAAAAAACAATAGTACTTAGAGAGAAACTAAAGACGCTTCTGAGTTTTATGTCAGAAACTTTATTTGAATCAATATTTACCTTTGCGATAACTAAAAAAAATAACCAAAATACGAGGGGTGTCCCAAAATAACATATTTTCAAAAAATCCCTGTATCTAAAAAAACTAAAGGCCTTTTCTCAATTACGGGCACCCAACCCGAGTTTTACCAGTGACCATAGAAGAAGTATACCTCGTCTATGCTGTGACACATCAGCTGATTTTAGGGGTTTTTCACTAGGATTTTAATTTCTGGTAATTTTTTGTTTTGTACTTTTGATATTGTTGACAATATGAAGATATCGTAACGCATTGGTGAACTATTTGTTTTCTGAGTGTATTTTTAGTAAAGGTACGGTAAGTAATGTTAATGTCACTTTACAAGATAAATGGACGTAAAAGAACTACTACTTCTATCAATGATTTGTGGACCATCTTTTACCTAAGCAACGTTTGTAGTTGGTTCGCTCTTTGTTACTGTGGAACAGGAAATTTGTGAATTAGATGATGGTCATGAGAAATGTGTTTAGAAAATGGATAAAACCACATCTGAAGATTGGCTTCGGCGAATTGAACTGTAAAGATTCTGGCCAGATAAAAAGTAATTAAAAGAACTAAAATATTTAATAACACCGTTTTTTAGAAAAGCAATTTCAGCTTGAGAGATACCTTGGATAACTTGCAAGTCCTGCAATATTCATTTTCAGTTGGTCCTTTAACTATATCAGATAATACCTCAAGTGGCCATTGAAATTTAGGATTTGTGTATGGTGATTTCTCAGTATGGATTGTACTTGTTTTGCAAGCCCCCTTTTTATTTTGAAATCAATGTATTGTTAATTGAAATTGAAATAATGGCTGGCCTAAACTGCAAGTATTATACATTTTTGAAATCAGGTGAAAAAGGACATTCATTCTAGCAGATAATACCTAAGATGTCGCATTTAAAGAATTTAAATTGCTTCTCAACTTTATGATGTGTCAGTTTTTTCAAATAAATCCAAAAGATAATACTGAAAAAATAAAACACCTTTTGTATTTAAAGCTTTTTTTCTCTATTTATAATAAAACCGGTAAGTTATGGTGTTAAATATAAAAAACTATATATACCAGTGGCTTTACTACTTAATGTATATAATGTCGACTAAGAGATTTCTCTACCATATGTATATTGTGATATTGTTAAATTAATAAATAAATATATGTTTGAAACTGTTTATAGAAATCAAAAATGGAATTCATTACTACTCGTTTCAATTTTCTTGGCCCATTTTACTCTGAAAAAATATTTTAAATAATCAAACTAATTGTGCATACGAAATAAAAATATATTTATGTTTTATAAGGGTAAAAGCATTTTTTTAAAGGTATATTGACGTAACCAGAGACGAAAGTGTAACGTAATTAACGGTTTCACAGATTGATAATATTCATCTCTACGTTTTACAAAGATCAGAGTTTATGTAACCATAGAAATTTAGACTAAAAATTGTAATATTGTATATTAAAAATGCACGGTTAGAAATGACACAACAATCATAAGAAGGAACGTAACAATTAGTTAATTTAAGGAAATAGAAACTTTAAATGTTTTAACCACTCAGCATAGAAATAAAAACAAATATAACAGTACCTTGAAAATCTTTAGAGGTCATCTCTTTTATGATTTTCTTATAACATTTCAGTTGCATGGTTTATTACTGTGTGTGCTGAATATTACGCCTTGATTTTGTCTTAAAGGCAGCGAAACATGTCAGGCTTGCTATATCCATGTTCAGTTCTTCCAATAAAGCATCAAAAAGTATTTTTGAGTTTGGGTTTTGGCCTGACTATTTAACTTTTTAGGTTATATCAATACCTTTCTACAAAATTAAATATCCTTATTATATTCATTACAACAGTATGTAGTTTAAATATTTTTTAAGTCTCTTAATTTAACAATACTATATTAAAAAATGGTTTTGGCAATATTGGTACTCAGAAATTATTTAATTATTAGCTTACCAAATTATATAAACTTATACATTCATCATCCTTTAAAAACATTAAGTTTTCAAAACACCACAATACTTCTGTGCCTGTACCTGTTTTTATACAATCCGCTTCATTTTTATCATTTTCAACGTATGAACTTTGCTTATCACATCTATATTCACAGATTGCTTATAGCATATACGCAGATTCAATAGTTCTGTTTTTACAGCATTTCATTTTGTGATGAATATCTTGCAACTTCATTGGAATCGGATGGTTTTCATATAATCCTATAAGAGTCATGTTACTCCTAATGAACCACTTTTTTGGCTGTCATTGTATAAATTTTTAAAACCAAACGCTAACAATAGAAAAAATACAGGTAACGATATTAAAAAAAGCGAGGTTAATGACGAGATCAGGCCATATTCATAAGACTATTAATAGTACTTAATATAGATTAAGGATCCGATAGAAGAAAGTTGGCTCGCGCTTAGAAAGAGATAAAGCGTTTTCGATGAGTAGTATCTCTTTTTAATTTCGGTCAAGTAACGGGAGTATCCAGTGACACTTGAAGTACCGTTCTTAGCTTCGCCATTAGAAACAGCGGTACTACTACCCGAAAACTCTGTTTCTTTCTAAACGTAAGCCAACTTTCTTCCATAGAATCCGAGGTCTGGTATCTTTATATTATATCTATGGATCAGGCTGACCAGCTTTTTTTTAGGGATTTTTTTAAAAGACTCCACACCCCGACATTTTTGCCCCCAGTCATGATGCACAAGTGTGAATGAGAAGTCTCGGTTTTCTATCGTTTGTAAAAACCCAAGGTGGGCATCCGTAAGTGAGAAAAGGCCTTAAGAGTGCTATGAAAATTCTGTCTGCGGCATTTTTCGTTTCACCCAAAAGTAGTATCGCGTCGCGAAAACCGCATCCCGCTAACTTTAATAAAAACGGAGTTATCCGGCAAAAACCACCAAATCCGGACACCCTGTAGAGTGGAGCGAAACTTCACGTTTCAATTGACACCGTTCATATACATACAAGCTCATAGACTTAAGATAATGATTTGATGTTACAAAGTAGTGGTAGCCAAAGATTATGTATTTCAATACTGAGTTTACTGAAAATTCCATTATAATTTTTTCTTTTCGGGTGGGATTTTATAGACACTGATGCTGTAATATCAGATCTCGATGCTTCCCCTTTTTGGGTATGTTGTACATTCCCTAATTTTAACATCTAATGAACCTTCTCCAATATATATTTCACCGCACTCACATGGAACTGTGTAAACATATTCTTTCATATTAGAGCTCTAACGTTTTGTTTGTGTTAAATAAACTCGGAGTGTATTTTCCGATTAAAAAGCTGTTTTTATATTGTATCTGCTGGTAAGTCATCTTATTTTCTCTGCTTGGACCCAGAAGGCCATGGCCATGAGCTCTGCAGTTAAAGAGATGAACTTTTTAAACCATGCTCGACAACACAGAATCAGTTGCGTCTATCATGGCTAGATATCCCTTCTATAATTATGTGTAGAATTTTTATTGGAAAAATATTTTGGATATTTAACCATCAAAGACTAGATTAGAAAATAAAAGAAATGGAAAAATAAATGACAAATTTTTTAAATTATTGTTGACAAATTTTTTAAATTATTTTTGACAGATTTTTGAAATTATTTTTACAGCATTAAGCGAACAAGTATGTGGCATTTATTTTATTTACATTCTGATACGACCTACTATCATTGTCAGCTTTTTTGGATCTAGTTTTAGATTTCTGGATACTGATTCTTGAAATTTTCTAATATTATCTTCCCAAAAATACAATAAATTCGATTTTTCAAGCTTATAATAACCTTATTAGGAGAAAAATTAAGAAAATATACAAGCATAAAGATTTTATATATTTTTCAAAACAATTTTGATGCTTTTCATCTAAAAATAATAAATGTAAATTTTCATATCGCAACAATATAACCAATATTTAAATTATTTTATTGTAAGCATAGATAATGTCCATGAAGAAGATAGATGTCTAATTTAAGTATAATAAAAAATTAATATTGGTGGACCATTGAAAATTCACCAGTGGGAGGAACCTGTTTAAAACAGGCGTAGGTAAATTTAATTTACTTATAATGAAATAATTAAATAATTCTGTTTATACAAACAAGCTTGAAGTTGTTTTTATTACTATATAATATTCCCACTACGATGAAATTTGAATGGTGCAAAACTTATATATTACATAACCAGAATAAAATTTTTATAAAAAAAATGAACTTACTTCTAAAAAAGCACTAAAAAGCGAAAAATTACAATATAAATTTTCATATAAAATTGGAATGTTTGAAATCGGCGCGAAAATAATATCTGAAAAAACGTGATGTAGCCCTATACCTAATAACAGCTCAACTGCTTTCATGACTTCCTTAATTCTATTCACCCGAAAACAGCTCACTCTGGAACTTGACGAAAACCATCAGGTTCCGTTTCTAGATGCCCTTGTGATCAAGACAATAGATGGACACTTGCGACATACAGTATATTGAAAACCAACTCACACGTATTAATACTGAGTCTCACCATCACACCTCACAAATACAGAACATAGCCAATATCGTAACATCAATATCCCTTCGCCTAACCGACAACTAAGGAAAAGAAAAAGAACTATTACACATAGGAAGGGATTTAGACAAAATAGCTACAAACCATCAACCATAAATAAAGCAATAAAATTGCTGCACCTGCCGAAAATAGACAAAATACCATATATAAAAGGCACAACAAATAGAAGTGACAGCTTTCCCCTGAAGCATAACATATCTACAGCCTGTAAACCACGCAAAACAAAAGATTTATTTATAAAAAAGGGAGTTATTATCAAAGATATAGTGTTGCTATTTACAATCGTAAAGACTTAATTATTATTATATTTTTTACTTTAAACAACACTGTTATCATAAAACCAGAATATTGAAATTTAATTTCAAACAAACAAGAACAACATTATTTTATAAAACTAAAGTAACAAAAACAAAAAGAAACGCTGCAATTAAAAACAACCAAGAGTTTTTTAAAGATGGTTTTCAAAATAACGACCGTTTTCTTGAGTACTTGTTATTCTTCTAATTGTATTTAAACGAATCATATGTCTATTATGAAGAGTTTCAATTCAATTGCCTCACGAAGTTTCGCTATAGATTCATATCGTGTCTTATACACTTGATTTTGCATAAAACTCCACAAAAAAAATCCAAAATGGAAAAATCGGGAGATCGTGGGGGCCATTTCACTGGCTTATCGGTACCTATTCATCTTGAAGAAAGTTATTGTCCAGAAATTGCCTTAACAGCCCAGAATGGTGGCTCGGAGCACCGTCTTATTGAAGATAAATGGAATTGAAATGGGCCAATGGAACATTTTCCAGGAATTCTGGAATAATTTCCTCAAGGATTTCTAGGTAGCTACATGTTGTAAGACCTCCTTCATACATCCTGTAAGCTATGCGTCGACCCAAAATAAAACACGATACACCAACTCCGAAGCGCCCTTGTTGTGCCCTTACGAAAATTAAATGGTGATTTCTCTGCAGACCAATGCCTTGTGTCGTGACGATAAAAAATTCCCGCACTTGAAAAATAACATTAGTTAGATCAGATGACAAATCCGCCAAAAAATTCGTTAGTGCAGATTTGTTCTAAATACCATTTAGAAAACGGCTGTATTCTTTTGAGTAAATTATCACTGATCAAAGTGAAAAAAGTGAAACTGATAACTTCATGTTCTTTTGAATATGCATTTACTTGTCATTGGGTCGAAGTGATCATGATTACTTCAAGTGACAGAACTGAAAGTGATAATTACTCAAAAGAATATCCTTTTTTGAAATCCTCTCATCGTCAGATTTGTATTTGACGTTACTGAAGACCATGTTCTTGAAGAAATTGAAAAAATTATTAAAAATAATTTAACTGAATCCAGATTTTGAAGAAAAATATATAAAATAAAAATATATAAAATAATGTCATAATTAATTTTATTTTTCATTCCGTACCCTACATTAATAGTTTTTATCATTAAGCTTTCTAAAATTATTTGTTCGTTGAATAAAGGAAAACAGTCACGCAAAAATATAAAATTACATAATGTGCGGGTAAAAAGTTATAAAAATCGTAAAAAGTTGTAAACTTTCAAGGGCCCTATCCTCGAACTGGGGAACGTGAAGTGAACGGTGAAAACGTGGCGAGTGCGTATTCTTAAAATGTTCATCACTCATATCCTCATTCGCCCGGTGGAAGGCAAGCGAACGGTGGAACATGCGCAAATGAAATGTCAGCCGCTAAATGACTATGTTGACGAACCGTTTCTTTAAGACGTTTTATTTTTTAACCGACTTCTAAAAGAAGGAGGTTCTCAATTCGTCGACTATGTATTTTTTTTTATGTATGTACACCGATTACTCCGGAACGGCTGCACCGATTTGAATAAAATTTTTTACGTTATGTAAAGGAAGTCCGGTGGTCCCATATTTTTTTAGATGAAATTGGTGCAGTAAAATCCAAGATGGCGCTTACAATATGGCGGCCAAAAAAATTAATTTTGTCCAATTTTCTTCAAAATTGGTATGGAGGAATTTTCGGGGTTGTACCCAACGAATCTGAAATTATTTTTAAAAAATTCAAAATGGCGGATCCAATATGGCGGACAAAAAAATTTAATTTAGTCCGATTTTCTCCAAAATTGGTATGAGGAAGTTTTCGATGTTGCACATAACGAATCTGATATTATTTTTAAAAAAATCAATATGGCGGATCTAATATGGCGGACGAAAAAAACAATTTTGTCCTATTTTCTCCAAAATTGGTATGGGGAAGTTTTCGGGGCCTCACATAAAGAATTTGAAATTATTTTTAAAAAACTCAATATGGCGGATTCAATATGGCGGACAAAAAAAATCAATTTTGTCCGATTTTCACCAAAATTGGTACGGGAGGGTTTTCGGGGTCACACATGACGAATCTAAAATTATTTTTAAAAAATTCAATATGGCGTATCCAATATGGTGGATAAAAAATTAATTTATTTTCTTTAAATACCGATATTGGAAGTTTTTGGGGCCTATATTACCAATCTAAAATTAATTTGAAATTTAAGATAGCAGATTCTTTATGACAGACTAGATATTCGTTTGACCCAATTTGATTCGTATTTGGAAAACTCTAAGAACTAAAGAATTTTTAGTGGTTCATTTTTGGATGATTTACAACTTTGGATAAAATGGGTACTTTTTTGCCAGATTGTAGTCATTGCAAGGTACACTAATCTCGATTAGTACTTAGTTCAAATAATTTATGAATATCATAATGAATTGTAAAACTAAAAATAGAAAAATAAAATTTTTATAAAAAAATTGAACCGACTTCTAAAAGTGCGCTAAAAAGTGAAAAATAACCATAAATTTTTATATGAAATTGAACTTTTTGAAGTCGGCGCCAAATTATTTGTACACGAAATAAATAACTACTAATATATTCAAATTATGGTAAGAACGCAATTACAAATAAAGTATTTTTAATCTGTTTATGCAAATCACATTTTGTCAGGTATCAGTTTGGCGCCGACTTCAAAAAGTTCAATTTCATATAAAAATTTATGGTTATTTTTCACTTTTTAGCGCACTTTTAGAAGTCGGTTCAATTTTTTTATAAAAATTTTATTGAATAAACAGTTGAAACGTTAATCAAGCGGTATCCCGATATTTTTAATATTTTCAAATTTTTTAATAAAATAAATATCCTTAGAAAGTTGAATATATTTCGCAAATATTAAGTAAATTTGAGAATACAGACATATAAAATTATTACAGGAGATTCTGTTCATAACTCAAATGTATGACCATGCTATTTAAAAATGTTTTTCTAGGGCCAGTTCTGCTTATGGATCTAACATAAATACTTGTATCCATAACAGCCGAGTATCTTAGTTTTAAACAGTTAAATCTAACAAAAATTCTTTTCACGGCGCAACTTATAATAAATTTGGGAAATCACAATATGTAAGATTTCTGAAACTTTTATTTAAATAAGTAACACATTTTATATTTAAATTATGTTAACTTCAGCACTTAACTTAATTAGACTGTGTTAAACACTATACGACACTACAATTAAATAAATATTATGATTATAATTTATCGGGACATATAAATATGAACCCTACAGACCAAAAAATGAGGCCTTTCAGTACAAAAACTTTATTTATAGTACATTTGATCTTCAACCCTCTACAAATCTTTATAAAATAAAAAAAACTGTATTAAAAGTTGAATGTGAGATCCGCCAGTATCTAATGGACCTCTACTGTCTGGCCTTTGGTGTTGGTCCCTAGTCATAAACACTTTCTCTATCATTGTTCAAGTTTAATGTTTTCTTTCAAATTTAGTTATCAGGACACAGCATCTTGTAGTAAGAAGCTGGATATTTTGGGAAATCATACAATATATAACTGACTGGATAGTTTCCGTAGTGAATGGGGATGATGGCTTTTAGTCATACTACGTAGAGTTGTAATTTTCACCATTTCAAGGTTTATCAGTGCTGGCTTTCTACAATTACTGTCAGTATTATTACTTTGTATATATGATTGCTGTTTTTCTTGATATCCCTTTTTCTTTATATATTAGAATCTTAAACTACTTGGCTCTTTGTATGCATTTTTGTCTAACAGTTCTAGAGTGTCAATTTAAGATAAATTTAATCCAGGCAAAGTACAAATATTGTAATGGCAATCAATAACTTCACAAAAATAACAACAACAGCACTATTTTTTTTTTCTTTTGACGATTAATTTAACGTACCAAAACTACTTTTTGCCTAAAATGGCAATCAAACATACTACGGACATTTTCGGTCTCACAGCTCAATTCAATCTGTCATCCATTTTATTTTTTGAAATTCTCGGGTTTTAGCATGTTCATATCTCGCAACATTGTCTTTTCAAGAATACGGCTTTTCTGTCAAAAAGTTCACATCGCCTTTCCCATCGCCATTCACATCACCTTTCACATCACACTTTCAAGGATAGGGGCCCAGAGGCCATTTTTCGGCTACTATTCATCATACAGACTTCGACTAGGGACCATTTTAACGGAAGTAATGTTATCTTTCTTTTTAGGAGAGCAATGTTTACACCTAAATTCACTCATAAAGAAATTGTGTGACGAAATTTGAAAAAACAAAAAGAGCAAAAATTTGCCGTATCTCATTTAGTTTTTATCGAATTGACTTTTGCAGGAGCTCATTTTAACGGACTTGGCACCAACTTTCTTTTTTAAGAAGCAATGCCTATACCTAACTTCACTTGGGAAAAAGTTATGGGAGAAAAATTTTTAAAAAATGCATTTTTTTTTTGCTTTTTTAATATGATTTTTGGGATTTATTTTTTTTGAAAAATGACTTTTTGGACTTTATGGAATACCATTTCGATAGAAAATTTTGTTATCTATAACTTTTCTGTAGACATGTAGAAAAATGCATAGTTTTCGGGTAAAACTAAAAAAAAAAAACTAAAAGCGGACAAATCTATCTTAATCTCAAAAACACACTCTTTAATTTAGTAGCACTTTGTGATTTTGTCATATTTAATAATAATAATAATAATTGGCGAACTACACTAATCGACATTGCTGTATCTAACAACAACAACCTAAGGCCAAAAAACAGCGAGAAGATCGCCAAATACAGAGATCTGGAGGTCCAAATCCGAAGACAATGGGCAATGAACAGCGTCCAAACGATTCCCATAATACTGTCAACAACTGGAGTGACACCAAAGAACCTCCTGTAGAACATCAAGGGACTGGACCTTAGTGAGCATCTGTATAAACCTATGCAGAAAGTAGTTCTCCTTGCAACCGCGAGAACCGTCCGAAAGTTCGTAGGAAATACAACAGACAACGTCATCTATGATCCGATAACATGGAAAAGGTTCCCACAGAGCTTCATTCATTTAGTGTCTTTGTATGCCTGGTATGAGTGAATAATCCCTGGAGGGAGTGCGAAGCCATTTGGCTCGTAAATCATAATAATAATAAAGGTCTTTTATTTCTAAATTTCCAAATAAAATACAATAATCTCAATATGTTGGGCGAGGTTCAGAATAGCCGACCCGGAGGACGGTTGTCTGTTTTACACCTAACCCACAAATAGTCTATAAATAATATACAAAAATATTTTCTAGGCACATGTATATAACATGACGGAAATAAAATTTATTATTAGAAAAACATAAACTAAGTAGTTTAACAATTTCGTAAGAAAATAAATAGAAACTTAAGAAAGAAAGTAAAATTTGGGATTTATTAAGGCACAAGCGAAGTTGCAACAATCTTGAATAAAAATTGAACAACAATATTTTTCTCTTTTTTATCTCTACTCCATCAAAATCAGTAACAATCCAACATGTACTACGACTTTCTAAATGTATATTTACTACTTATTTTTTTATAGCCAAAAGGTATATTGTTCATTGTGTCTGCTATTTGATAAGAAAATAACCTTAGAAAAAGTTGAGTGCGACGGCGAGGGGGAGCAAGAGTTCCCTTAAATCTAATATTTAAATAATAGACATCTGTCCTGTATCTGATTTTATTATGCAAATATTGAGGACTTTTTGTTTTAATTGTAAGAAAGAACTGTGTTGCGCTATGTAGTTTTCTTCTATTTGCCATATTCAACCATTTGGACTGCTCAAGGGTGTGGCTAACATGATCCAACCTTCTAATACCATAAATAAGCCCTAGGCAACAGTTTTGAACTTTTTGTATTCGTTTTATATCTGTTAATTTAAGGCATCATCCATAATGAAAACACATTAACGTGTTAGTTCTTTTCTTAAGTACATAGTCAATAGCCTATTTGTGGTCTCGACAACTACTGCACCCATTTGTATAATTGTTTCACGTACCTCATTCTTATCACTTACAGATCAGTTACAAAAATTCTGGAATTTTTCATCAACACTCTTTTTTTTTTAGTTTTGAAGTATCAATTTTCATGTTCCTTTCCTTTATTATACGAGCCAATTTACAAATTTTGTAAGTCATTTTCTCTCAGGCGATAACTTGTCAAATGCTTCAGAGAAATTACGTTATGAAACCTTGTGAACCTCAGCTGCGGCTCCGTGGGTGGGTTGAGTAATGACAGCCTCACACTGACTGAGAAAAAAAAAGTTTTTTAATCATTTCCTCCCAATTGAAAATTTGTCAAATGGTAGTTAACACAATACTTTGAAGAAAAAAAAAGTTAGCTCGCTGTAAGGTGGTAGATTATACGTCAGCAAGTCACATGAACATGAAAACAAAATATTCGGTTATTTCCTCTCGGTTAAAAACGTGTCAGATGATAGTTTACATGCTACTTTGAATAAATAAAAACATTAGCTGCCTGTATCTCGGTGGAAAGATTGTCAGTTGATGCAGTGAAGGGTGTAGCCCGGCAGACAGAGTCGCCAGACCTAGGGAAATTTCCCTAAATCTAGAGAATTTTGCGGCCTATAGGGAAAAAGGGAATTATATGTTTATTTTGGGGAATTTTTGAATAAGTTACAATTTTTCTAATTATTATATAAAAAATAATAAATAATGTTTCTTTTTAAGCGTTGATATACAAAACAGCTTACACATCTTGAACGCAGTTGTATATGTATCAAAAATCTCGACAACTCTATGAATTTTGGTAAAAAAATGCGCAACATTGCCGGACACGTTGTGTGGGATTTTGCATACCAAAAGTTTGTTACAGTCAAACAATTGTTTTAATCTCTATATTGTCCCGGAAATGGTTAAGATATTTAAATCAGAAATTTTGTATCAAGAGAATAAAAATTCATCATACATTTAAAAAAACTGCTCTGTTTATTTTTTTAGAATAGGTTAACAAATAGGATATAGTAAATATACACTTTTACATTTTTTAAAGTTTAGATTTATTATTTGTAGATAAATAAACTTAAAAAATAAATCAAAAATCATTAGAATATATTCATATAATTCACTTACGCTTGTAAAAGCGACTAATGACATTGTGGTGACGTCTCATGTAGGGCGTTAATTCGTTAATTTCAAATAATGCGCCGAATACGTGAAATATGTTAGGTGTAAAGAGGGGAAAACAAATGTAAAATAGATAGGAATATTATAGTAAAATAGAGCGTGCCGTTAATTAGAATGTCATAAATTGGAGATTCCAGTGAACCTACCTAGGGAAATCTAGGGAATTTTTTGTCAAAAATCTAGAGAAATAAAATAAAAGCATCTGGCAACCCTGAAGCCAGACATGAGCTTCGTTGACATTTATATGCACCCACTGGTGGGTACAACTATTTCTCCTACATATTTCAACGCTTTACCTCTAGGTTCTTATCCTAAATATCCCCATAGAAGCGTTTATGTGTTGAAATATGTAATATAAATTATGACCATAGCATAAGCAAAACAAAACTGGCTGATAAGAAGATTTATTTTTCATGGCAACAAGGACGGGTTTATCTTAATCCTTCTTAGTAACTTTGGCTGCCGCGCCACTTCGTCGACTTGCATTTGCGTTGACGAAACCAAAGTGTACGGAGAGGGATTGGGACTAGACTATTTTATAACAGCCGGGGTGATTGGTTGTAAATGTATAAGTTATTGGTTTATTTATTAATTATACTTAATTATGCAAATTTATTAAAAATAGTGATTTGATTAAAATATAACAATAAAATTATTTATTTCTGTGTGTGCAAGGAGTGTGATGCCTAATAATTTTAGGTACGTTATTTCCTCCCGATTAAAAATTTGTCAGGTGATTTTTGACATAATACTCCAAGTAATAAAAAAATCAGTTGGCAGTATGCCGAGGGAAAACCCGTCAGCTAGTGTATTGAAATAGGCGATCGACGTTTACGCCTGGCTCCCGCGCTACATCCTTCTGTTCATTAGTTGAAAGTCTTTCCACGGAGATATAGACAGCTGACGTTTTTATTTATTCAAAGTAGCATATAAACTATCATCGGACAAATTTTTAACTGAAAGCGAGCTGACTTCTTTTTCTTCAAAGTATTGTGTAATCATTTGACAAATTTTTAATTGAGAGGAAATGATTAAAAAAAATTTTTTTTTTTTCTACGTCAATGAGAGGCTGCCACTGCCCAACCCACCTACAGAGTCGCAGCTGGCGTTCACAAGACTTCATGATGCAACTCTCTGAAGCATCTGACGAGTTATCGCCCAAGAGAAATTGAGTTACAAAATTTGTACTTGGCTTGTATATTAAAAGACAGGAAAATCAAAATTGATACTTCAAAACAAAAAATAATAATTTCTTTCTACGTGAATGAGAGGCTGCCGCTGCGCAACCCACCCACGGAGCCGCAGCTAACGTTCAAGAGGCTTTGATACAACTCCCTGAAACTTTTTACCAATTATCGCACGAGAGGAATTTGGTTAGGAAAACCTGTCGCTGATTTACAATCTATTTCACGTTTACACTGAAATTTCGCAAAATATTGGGCCTTAATTTTTTCGCGTACTTTTCCCTTATCACTCCAAAATGGTTATAGGCTATAAAAATTTTGGGATTTTACATTAATAGTATAAAAAAATTTTTAAAAAATTTTGAGGTATTATTATTGTCGGGCTAGTGTTGAAAATGCAAAAACAAGGAAAAATCGAAAAAAAATCATTTTTTCAAAGTCCCTTTACATGCTAAAAGCATTTTCAAAAGGAAATATTCAGATTCAGCGCCATAATCACACTTCAAAATTTACGTAGAAAATGTCTTACCATACTATTGGTAACATCACCTGATTTTGGGGCGTGTCGACCAGATCGCTCTAAAAACCTTACATCTTTGCGGCAATTTAGCAGCAAGCGACCAGAGCATCGAATGCAGCAAGGCCGAAGACGTACGAAGAAAACCTGAGCTGATTACGAAGGACCGCTAGATTAAAGTAACTCTTTAAATCACTGATAGAATTTTGGTCTCTTAAGGCTGTTTTTACGGTTGATTTCGATAATCTAATCGTTTTCATTTGCCAAAACTTCTATTTTTTGGAAAGGATTGATTTTCAAACAGGATTCTCAAGTCTTCATTTCAAAAAACCCCATTTCTTGACAGAAGAAATTCTCTTTTCTCTTCCAAAACATCGACGATCTTTCTGACGGCAGCATAGACCTCCTAGATCTTCTAGAAGAGCCAATAAACCTACAATAAAATTAGTTAGGCGCGTGCGTTAGGGAAGTTCGTCTATAACAACTCTATCCGTTCGTGAAATATCCGACGTTCTCCGAATAGACTATCATTACACACCGACAGCTGAAAGGCGGAATATTGTTAAAGAATCCAGGATCGGTTTAAATAGTGTCTCTTCATACCATGACTTGAGATTTCCCATGCTCAAACAACAAAATAAAAAACAAGTCATTATTCGCGGATAATAAAAAACAAAGACATTCTCATTTTTCGTGAAAAAACAAAAAATTAGAATAACGTAACCCAGAAACATTACGCTACGCTTTTCAGGAATATCTAATTTTTACACTTGTTTTACCGAAGCGATCTCTTACCCATACATTTTTTCAAACTAAGTCCAAATTAACCATACTTCTTTGCGCCAAAATAACAAAATACGTTTTGCGGTGATACAAAGGTATTAAAACAAAATAGATATTATTTGGCAATAAATGATTTTTCCAAAAGTTAGGTATTTCTTTGCGGATCAAAAAAATTGGCCACGACGAAAAAATATACTTAAGCTTGCCACTGCTAATTATTTTTTCAACAAATAATTAGTAAACCCCAACTATCTAAATTTTGTAACTTTTTTTAAAGACGTCTTGAGCACTTCAGCTCTCCTCCTAGATGCCTCAGCAAAATCCCTTTTATTAATCTTGGCTTAGAAAAATTTTTCCTTTTTCAAAATTTAAGAGCTATGGTTCATCATTCCCAAGTGCCACTATGTTACAGTTTTGTTATTTTACGAAAAAAACTATAAATATTTATACTAATAATACTTACAATAAAGCTAATACACACCATAAATTAATCCCTTATTTTCACCAAGTAAGCAAGTATACTAAATAAAAAAAAAGCTAAAAGTTTATTCCCTATCACATCAAAAACTAGTATTGTAAAAAAATTAAAGTGTGTCTTGAAATGCATCAAACACTCCACTTTTGCTACTTTCGTCAAGGGTGTAGGTAATCTTTTGTTTTTTATTCTTTTTTTTTTTTGGCGCTCTGGCGATTTCTAGAAGCGTTAGTAGAGAGAGTTTGGGCCAAGCCTTGGTCGTGAAAACTGGCAGAAACCCAGAAAGCAGATTTTTTTGCTAATTTCCTAAGAGTACAATACTGCATTTTTTCCTATTACACCTAGAATCATAGTTTAGTGTGTTAAAGCATCATTTGCCAAATATTGAGGATAAACAAAGTTATTATTTTATTCGTTTTTTTTTCATTAAGTACACCGTGGTGAAAGTGATCACACCTAAGGAGTCAACATATCAACTTTGTGATTTTAATACTTCGTGCACCTTCAAAGACAATCAGGTACATGCCACAAACAATTTTTATTATACTGGGACTTTGCATTAGTATCTAAGATTGGATTTGCATACCAGAGCCGGCATATAACACACCACTGCTCCATAGAGGCCATCGGTTATCCAGCTTGCCGAAAATGTATGGATTTCATAACAAAAACTGCCTTTCAGATATTAAAATTACGTACCGATTTTAAAGTATACTTTAATTTTTTCCCTGTGATTGGAAACTAATAAGACTTTCTGCGAGCAATTACAGGAACCTTTATATTTAATTTCATTTAAAATATCTTGTAAACCGAAGGTATATGTATACACTAAGTAAATTAAAACATCATTTTAGTATACACATACATATTAATAATCCAACACTTTTAATTAGGTTTAAATAAACATAATTTTAGTCTTAGATAGTTTACTATTTCAAAATAATTATTTGAACGAAAGCAAAAGTAAGGTTATTCAACGTCGCTTTTCGAGTCTAAAGGTGGACCTCTAGCTAACCGACTCGGCGTTTGGCGTAGATGACGTCATACTAGTAATAGTGTTATTATTCATTGTTTCTTGATTTTTTTTGTAATTCACGTAGCAAATAGTCACATATTTCTTTTAGATTAAGTTAAAATTCACATAGATTATAACTCAGTATCCTTTTTTTTTCTTATTGTTAAATATAGATTTTAATTGTTTTTGGAATCGGGGTGTTTTATTTTTGAATCTGGCTGTTTCCTGTTTTTGCTAATATCATCGCTTCTTATTACCGACGGGCCTAAAAACAGGTGGCGCTTTGAATTTATATAACCCCCCCTAATTTCAGGCATGCCAGCCTAGGCATTGCCCTAAAAGACGGAAAGATCAACACC
This sequence comes from Diaprepes abbreviatus, assembly GCA_034092305.1. Taxonomy (NCBI): domain Eukaryota; kingdom Metazoa; phylum Arthropoda; class Insecta; order Coleoptera; family Curculionidae; genus Diaprepes; species Diaprepes abbreviatus. Next base: position 1,951,244 of record JASJET010000116.1, read on the forward strand.
AAAAAAATAACCACCTGTATCTAAGTAATTTAATTTCAATTTTAGCATTTATTTTAATTTTATTTCTCTCTTTCTCTCGTGGCGTAGCAACAAGCAAACATCAATAAAGGTGAGGTGGCTTGACTTCTCGCTGGGTCGGGCGATTAAGGTGGGTCCTCTTCGGCACCTCCTGCGTGGTGCCCCTTTCAACAACTCGAACATTCAATGTTCACTTCGACTCAACAAAAACCCCTGCAAGGTTCATTCGATGAGGAATTTAGATAATTTCCTCGATTTGACGACGAAAGCAGCGTTCAATTCAACCTAGGGCCAGCTAATCCAGGATTATCGGTACCTAAACTTCACTAAAATTATGCTCAAGGGATACAACCTGGTGGAGAAGAACGACTGTGCTACGGGACTAATCAAAATAGAGACACGTGTACGGTAACAAGTGCTGATTTGTTGACAGAATGTCGCGCGATCTTTACGAACGTTGACATTACTGTACCCGTAGAACCGGTACGCAATCCATACGGTGATTGCCCCGTTTATGCGATACTAGCAATACGGCGCAATATTTCTGTTGGACACTACATTGCTTGAACACAACATACACTTTTCTATCATGTTTACTTTTGTCCGACAAGTGGTAATCAGTAAAACATTCTCGTGAAATTGACGATGTCTGAGCGTCGAACTAGAAAAATAGTGAATAAAATTTGTCGGACAATTTGAGCACTCGATTGTACAAACATTAATTAGCTCGTACACAATAAAAAAAGATGTAGACGGTATTTTGACATATTAAAGGCGGTGGACTTGAACATCGACACTTCATTTTTATCGGATATATTTTGTTCATATTTTTCATCAAATTATCCTACAATTTAACTGAATAACATAATAATTATAGCGCATTATAAAACCCAGGATACATGAGAATTTTCGCAAATAAAAAAGTTGTTGGACTCGTCAAAATGAAACCACTCACAAAGTTACAAAATGTTGTTTATTTACGCTATTACGTAATTTCATATTAATAAAATTTAATTAGTATTTGATATATGTTTTATTATATAATTTTACTTCCAGCAATGTTAAGAATTTGAACCGAGTCAAAAAAAAAATTCATTAATGCCAGCCTTATTTTATAGCTCCATCATCTCCAAATAAAAATACTGTAGTAGTAGAAAAAGAAAAATAATACCACTCTATGTAGCTTTCAATGGTCCGTTATAAAAAGATCAAATAAATGTCTGTATGTAGATATATTTACACAAGGAATAGTTTGTAACCCCTATTAAGCACAGCACGACCTTTATGACAGTTAACTGATCATAAAAGGCATTCTCTAAAACATAAACTTTAATAGAGGGTAATTTGTAAATGATTTAAAATTGCTTTATTGGATATTTTTATTGTGTCATAAATTATCGAAAAGTTGAAATATGTCAGTGTGGAAATGCAACAGAAAAATAGTATTCATGTATATATTATTGTCATTTTTTTTATTTAATTTTATTTTACGTGAATAAATTTTCAAGCATATTTGGTCAGCAGTGGCGAAGTATAAGCAGGGGCGGATCCAACCTCTCTCTTTGGAGGGGGGGGGCGGTGATATCATAAAAGTACAGTATGATAAGCGAAAGCAAGTTGTCGACGGGAGGATGGAAGCCAGCAGCATACACATTCCTAGTATAAGAGGCAGAATCGAGTCTATTTTCCTGAACTCAAAGCTCTTGGGGGGGAAGGGGGCTATTGCAAGAAAAATAAATTGTCAATGGGGGGAATGCCAGCAGCATACACATTCCTAATATAAAAGGCAGAATTGGTTCTATTTTCTGGAACTCAAAACTTTTGAGAAGGGGAGGGGGATCGCAAGCATACACATTTCTATACTCTATTCAAAAACTAGAGTGAGTAATAGAACTATTACCGAAACCTCTAACGTACCTGCTCCAGTGCCGCAGGTAACTGACGACTGCCGTAAATTTAATTATATTTAAGTATTATAAGCTTTTATAAATTTACTGCAACAATAAAATTTCTGATAGTTCAATTTAATTTCTGTCAGTGAGCATAGTACACCTTACAGTGTGTCCTTAGTGATTTATCTTGTTTGTGCTTGTTTTTATATATTATTTGAGATTAGTGAGATACCCAAAAGATATGTCTTCGACATCTATATTTATTCCAAAATCGTTAAACCAGGGCATTTTTCCTCAAACGAAAAACTTATTACGATGAATATTTATGATGCGTTAAGATATCAATATCTAGGTAATAATGTTAAAAGCTCTGTTGCGATGTGTTCCAACATGACAGGAGTTGGAAAATCTACTATCTACCGAATACTGAAGGAGAAAAAAACGACTAGAATTGTTAGCACCTTCAAGCCACATTCGATCACAGGCATACGAAAAACTTCGTTGGAAGAAGAGATGTAAACTGCAATAAAAGGAGTTGTACATACTTTTATTATGAGTAGCAAATCCCAACTGTCAACAAAATTCTAACTGAAATCAATGAAGATCGGGATTTACCTGAAATTAAAAGAACTGAGCTCTGGAAATTGCTCAGAGAACTTACTTTTTGCTGGAAAAAACAAGATAGGAAATTTGTTCTTATAGATCGTCCGGAAAATGTCCGTTGGAGAAGGAAATATCTCTCTCAAGTAAAAGGTAGAGTTGCTAGAAATAACACAACTTACAAAATTTTGAAAGATTTTCTTGAATAAAGTTGAAAAATCAGAATAGTAAAAGTATAAAAGAAAGTGTGAAAACTCGATCTCATGATCGGTGAGATCGAGGAACCAATTATAATTAATTTGAGCGTAGATAGCTTCACTGACTTTGATTATGAATTAGATACGTAATGTTTACCAGCGTAAACACAATTGATTATTTAAATTTTCTGTAACATATAAAAATTAATTACATTTGAAACCCCTTTTAGTGTTTAGTTGTAATTCTGCAGATGGTTTAAGAAGTAAACAAACTGAAACGTCAAATATCCTAAAAATGTTTTTAATTAATAATAAAATGACCGATAGCCTCAAAAAAATTTTAATATTATATGGACAAATTTATTTTTTTATATATGTTTAACTTCTTGTATTATTGACAATGGGTATTTTGTAAATATTTAAATTAAACCTTCGAATTAAAAATAATAAAAATTCAGTTGTGATTTGTGTTAAATATGTCAAAATTATTTATATTTTCTAATGTATGTGAATTATTAAGAAATTATAAGAAACAAAATAATATTACAAAAGCTTTTTATTTTAAGGTTATTACCGAAATAATTTTCTATGCTATAAATAATTAGTGATAATAATTTAATAATAATAATTTAATATAATATTGGATTCGCACAATTTCTTCCCGTGGATATTGGTAGAAGTTACTAACAGATCAAATATACCTTCGGAAAATATTTTTAAAAACGCATCAACGTCGACTGGGTCTGACTTGTTATTATCAAAACCAAAACATGAATTGGTTTTTCTCCTTGGTACCACGTACCTATTATGTAGGCAACTTCCCTATTTTCTTGAACATTCAAATTTTCTGCGCCTCACCTTATTCCATTTCAATCTCGCTAGCGCTCTCTTCAGAATTAGGAGATTAATCAGGATCCCCATGATATTCTCCATTGTCTCGTAATTAATGGGACTCCGAATCTGAATCTACAAATAAATGCATATCTTCTTTTTCGCTTTCATCAGATACCACGTCATGTAGCATTTGCAGAGATGACCGATCAAATTTCTTTCCCCTTAAATTAGTAGTAAGTCCCAATTCTTTCAAAAATAAATATATTTCCATTTCATAAGAGCATCTCAGCTCTCTTTCTGTACGTATCTTTGAAAAGTTCCTTATAATTTTGGCAAATAATAATAATTTTTCTTTTCAAAACTTAAGAGGAATGTTTCACATTCTTGGAAATCCCAGCAAAGCGATAAGATAGGTGAGGGTGCTGGGATTTCCTTCCTGGTCGGGCGTTTATGGTAAGTTCTTATCAGAATAAGAAGACGAATTGCGCTCTATAGTCGGACAATTCCGCCGTATTGTAGACGATTCTCGAAATAGTTTCGATGCAAGTTCGGATCGAATTTGACGGACCTTTATACGAAAAAATTCCTACAGTAACAGGAAACAGAAGAACAAAGAATCAAAGGAAGATCCCGTGGTTGAGAATCTTTACCAATTTAAAGAAATTTTTGTTCAGATTACTTGTTAGTGTTATTATTTCTATATGCCACTGAGGTATTGTTTAGAATTGTCATGCCTAATCAGTTCTGTAAACAATATTCAATTATTTTAGAGCTAAAATTCGTGCTGACTTTTAAGCATTACAGTAGCTGTATATATTCAAAGATTTTTAGTTCCGGAATCGAACCAACGACTTTCAGAGATATCGTACAAATTTGTAAATATTGTAATAAAAGAATATTTTTATATACTACCTCCCCCTAAAAAAATGTTTATCTAGCTTTTCTTTTTTCTTAAGAGATAAAAGAATAAAAGATTCACTAATATCGAGTTACGATTGTCAATATTGAATAACTGGCTCGAACTGAGCGCCTATCACTCTCATTGGAAAAGTATTGCCCATATAAATCTATTTCCTAATATATCTTACTTTATTGACATCAGTAACATTTTATGGTAAAATTTATCGCCTAAAAAGACAACAATAGAATATAGAAAATAACGAAAAAAATTTCCGCCTTGGGTTAAGCTGAGTGACAAGTTGGACATTCATGAGCATCTGTTATCTCTTATTGTCTTAAAATATATTTGTGTCTAGGGAAACTAATCACAAATAAAACGCGTTTATTGGAACTGTAGATTGGGTTATTAAAACAAATATATAAGCTTACTCACTTGCAAACAACACAAGGCAACAAATTAAAATTTCCATAATATTTTACTTTCTCCTATTTATAACTTTATTATACATATACTGATATATATATATATATATATATATATATATATATATATATATATATATATATATATATATATATACATATATATATATATATATATATATATATATATATATATATATAAAAGCTAATAATTAACTATAATTAGGTTTACGGCAGTCCTGAGTTACCTGCGGCACTGGAGCAGGTACGTTGGAGATTTCGGTAACAGTTTTATTACTCTCTCTAGTTCTTGAATAGAGTATAGCAATGTGTATGCTTGCGATCGTCCCTCCCTCCCAAGAGCTTTGAGTTCTGGAAAATAGAACCGATTCTGCCTTTATATTAGGAATGTGTATGCTGTGTATGTTTTTCTTGCAATAGTCTCCCCCAAGAGCATTTTGTTCAGAAAAATAGACCCGATTCTGCTCTTATACTTATGCTACTGGCATCCCCCTTGCGGGCAACTTGTTTTTACTTGTGATCGCCCCCCTCCCCTCTCCAAGAGCTTCAAATATAGAAAAATAGACCCGACCATACCTTTTACACTAAAAATAAGACTCTTGCTGGTGTCTCCCACCTTCTCCCCTCCCCCCGTCGACAACTTATTTTCGCTTGCTATATTTTACTTTTGTGATACCACCGCCCCCCCTCCCAAAGAGAGAGACTGGATCCGCCCCTGGTTAGTACACTGTCAAATTTTCAGATTCTTCCTAATTATATTTTTCCCACAATCGATCGATAAATTTTCCGCAGAATCACCCTGTATATATATATATATTTATATATATATATATATATATATATATATATATATATATATATATATATATATTTATATATATATATATATATATATATATATATATATATATTTATATATATATATATATATATATATATATATATATATATATATATATATGTATATATATATATATATATATAAATTTCTTACTGACCAAGGATATTGATAATTACATAAGTTCAAACATATTGTTCTGATAGACATAGTTAAATTTGTTCTGCGAAATCTATATTTTTATGAAGAACTTCAAAAGTATTTGTATGAATTAAAACCAATAATATTACCATACGAGAATAAAGATAATAAAGTTTTGCTCCTTTCTTATTTCCATCACCCACTACTCTCGTTAATGAAATATTTTTAACGTGTCTTCACATGATATTCGTTTATTGAAAAATTTATTGACTGTTACCTTCATAAAAATGCAAATGTACCACCGAGCTGACTGGATTTTGTGTCTGTCGATATCGTGCTGATTTGACACTAGTTAAAAAGGTATTAAATAAGTTAGCGCTGGGGCATCGGAGATATAAATATGGTCTTTTTAAACGTTCAGAGAATTTTGATATATTGTTATTAGCGTTTATAGGGACCACACACAGGTATAATTCTCTTCCAATGTAAATATTGAATAAAGGATTAAATCAAAGAGATGTATATATGTCTGAGTTTCGGATTTATCCTAATTTATTTGCGACTAATTTGACTTATGCAACTTTTAAATTTATTTATTATTACGCTGAACTTTTTTCTCATATAATTTTGTTTTAATTTACGACAGAAAATATTAAATTCTACAGTGGATTCGCGTAAAAATATTGGCTTGCCATATAACAAAACCAAATCTTTATAAACTCAAAACAACTATGTTTTTTCAAAGCAATTTTGAAATATTGTAACTAAAATTTTTAGTCGCTTAATAAGAGCTTGTTAAGACCATCATAAACTGATTTTTTTTGTGTATTTTCACATCCCATCTCTGAGATAAAGAATAGCATTGTTCTAAGAACTGTTTGAAGTGACGATCTGGAATTGTTACCATTTATTACTCAATAGCAGATTCAATATAGTGTCCTAAAAATTTTACATTTTTCGATTTTGTTCAAAGGTGGGACTGAATCGTTTTTGAGGATGTAAATAGCGAATATAAGTCTAGAAATTTTAAATTTCCGGATTTCATCCAATATTGATACCAGGGGGCTTTGAAGGATTTAGATTTAGATTAAATTAAGACTTAAAATAATTTATAGAAATTCAATATGAAAAATAGAATTTTTAGAGGTAGTGAAATCTTAATATTTTACCATAAAATATATAATATAATGTTACCAACTATGAATGCCTTACCAAATCCTGGCCACACCCTGTAAGGTACCTCAGTTCAGACTTACCTAAAGTTTGTCCTAATGCTGACTGGAGTCTACCTATACGCTAGCTCATCTCAGGGTAGATTCGTTATTTTTATATTTTTCCACTGTTTTTAATATATTGCCTGTGTAAGTTTTATAAATGTCTAAATCAGGAAAAAGGCGCCACCAAATTTTACTTTAAAATTTGCCCTAATGATTATACTACGAGTACTTGTAGTAGAGAAAACTTGGAAAAGAACAAATATTTAATATGTCATATCCGGGTTAATAAATTACTGAGTTTAACTGCTTAATAGTATTCTAATTTAAGATTACAGGAAATAAAACCAATTAAATAGAGGCAAATACATTTATTCCTCACGGTACCCCCCTTCCCAGAAAATAAGGACAACCCCTGGAAAAAGTTATCACCAGTGTGAATTCTTGCAAGCTCCTCTAATGGGGCTATCTAATAGTAATGCGATTAAAAATGGTTAATTGCAATAAAAGAAACTGTGTTAACGACTTAGTCGAAAGTTATTGACTTTCTATGACGTAGAAAAAGTGAAAATTATAACAAAAAAGAGAATAAGTTAAACTTGACAGTATCCTGCCCAGTGAACGGCTAACCGATCCAAAAGTAAACAACTACACTTGAAAGGTTTACGTTAACATAGCGTAGTTATAGAAGAAAATAACACACTCTATTTTAAACTAGACTATGAAATTCCATAAGCCCAACAATGCAGGAGCAATATCAAAAAAACTACAAAAATGTCTACAAAGAGAAAGAATTAGAAAATTGATAATGAGAGAAAATGCGTGTTTAAGTGATAGTCAACAGAAATATAAGCAATAGATAATTACACAAAAATTGATAGTTAATTACAAAAATTAGATCATAAAAATCAACTTATAACTGCCGTCCAAGTGGTCAAAATCTTAATAAAATTTTGGTAAAAAGTATGTTACAATTTTGTACAAAATAATTAGTTGCCAAAATATTGAATTGATAAGCAATTAAAATTTTCAATAAATGTATCAATATAGGTTTCCAAAATATTGAATTTTTAAGCGATTAAAATTTTCAATAAACGTATCATTATAATATTCATTACTTCAAACAATTATTAAATGGTTAAATGGCCATTCTGGGAACCATAATAAAAAAACCTCAATTACAGTAGGGTATAGCAAAATAAAACATTTAAATTTGAGGTTGTAGCGGCACGGAGTCGACTGCGTTTCACTTTACAAAGTTTACTGGTTCGCCGCAAATATTATGTGATATGGTAAATTTAGCAAAAGATAAATATCATAAGAAAAATATTAAAGTCCAAATATTTAAAATCCATTAATTAGAAAAAAGTAAAAAAAAATCATGTACAGAAAAATCCCTTACCTGTTAGCCCTCTAGGTAATCGAAAAAGGAAACTTTACTTAGATAACTAAGCGATTAAAAATACAGGTATAAAATTTCATCCAAAAAAAAAGACGGAAAAAATCCAAAAACACTGAAGTTATTCTAAGACATACTGTAGTTATTCTAAGACGTCTTGTAGTTATTCCAAATACCCTAAAATAAAGAAATAAAAAATTCCTACTCAATCAGTCGCACAAAAGGCCTACGCTAAGCCTATCTGAATTTTGCTTAAGCACAAAAACTGATTGTTTCAAAAGAAATATGTACATACCTTAAACTCAAGAAAATGGTGGCATCTGATAAATGTTAAGCCGTTGTTTTTGGCTGGCTGTAGGGTGAAACGACAAAAATTCACCAAAAATTGTTTGCACCCCGACTTGGTTTTGTTACTTTAATCGGTCATTTATGACCAAATCCCTTAATTTAGGAAAGTAGTAAAACTAGACCACTTCTTCTCGCTCTTGCGTCAGATAGCCAAAAGAAAACGATTTTTCTGAAATCACTCGCACATTCCTTCCAACGGAAGTTACCAAAAAAACTTAATAAAAAAGTCCATCAAAAATCTATCCAAAAAAATAACCTTAATTTCGTAGCAATAATCTCGAACCCTTGAAATTTATCATACAATTTGAACTACTTCCGGAAAATATATACAAAAATTTTTCTATCTCAATTTTAAGCCAGTACTCAAATCAGACAGAGACAACCAATATCTTAATAACCTAAACTGCCTCGTCCTACAAAATGAATATCCTATAAACAAAGTGCTTTACGGATTCAAAATATTCAAAAATGAAATCCAATTAGTTCGAAATAGTTCGAGGGTCTAATTTCATATATTTCAATTATCAAAAATTCTAATTAGTAAAGGGAAATATTCAACTAATAAACTAAAAACAACATAATGAAAATCGATACTATCTTATTTCGAATTTAACATTTCGATATATTTAACAGACGTGCCGTCATATAGGCAACCATAAAAACTATCCATGCAATTCAGTGGACCTGACTATCTCAAACAGCTGATATGTGACAATAAATAAATATTTCCTAAAGAAAGAAAATCAACAAAAAAACAAAAAAAAATACTGTTTATATTTATCCAATCATTAAGAAAACGCTTTTCCCAATCTGTGATACATTGTCTCGAGGTACCTAATGAAATTTACAAATTACAGAATTAGATCAAATTTCGATGTCAATCAAAATTTCAAAATGTAAACAAAAGGAATGATCTGAATATAGATGAAACCAATATTAATGAATGAAAAACAAAAGGTAATCATTAGTTTTATAGTAGAAAACATAGTTTACTGTAAATTTACGTTTCAAGTTATGCATGTCATTGACAACCTTTAAAGAAAAACCTACAAATCAAAAATCTATTTATTACTTTAGTAATCTATAATTTAATGTAGAAAAATGTAAACGAAAATATTTATTATTAAAGATCAATTTTTAACCGTGACAAATATTCATTTCATTTCATTTTAGCCTAGTTTTCATCCTTCCAAAACTGGATATAGGCCTCCCCTATTTGTTTCCAAATCTCTCTATTCTGTGCTCTTCTTTGCCACATCAAGCCGGCATATCTGACTATGTCATCCTTCCATCTCATCTGTGGCCTGCCTCTGGATTTTTTCCCTTCATATGGGCGCCATTTTCCAATTTCTGAATTCCAACGGTTGTCTTTTATTCGTTCGTTATGGCCTGCCCATTTCCATTTTAGTGATGCTGCTCTTTCTATAGCGTCAACTGCGTTGATTTTTCTTCTTTTCCACTCATTTCGTTTTTTTATCTCTGAGTGATATTCCTACCATGTGTCGTTCCAAAGCCCTTTGAGTTTTACGGATTCTGTCCAAATTTGATTTTGTAAAGGTCCACGTCTGCGCTCCGTATGTTAGAACCGGCAATATACAACAATCAAATACTTTGGTTCTTAGGTATAAGGAAACTCTCTGATTTTTCAAAACATAGGAGAATTTTCCGAACGCCGTCCATCCCAATCGAGTCCTTCGTGTTATTTCGGCTGTCTGGTTGTCCTTACTCGCTCTTATAGCCTGGCCTCACCTGTTCTATTTCGGTTGCATTTACTGTTATAAATTGTTGTTCGTCTGAGTTTAACATTACTTTTGTTTTTCTGCTATTCATCTTTAATCCTCGTTGGAGCGATGTTTCATAGAGGTCGTTTATCATTGACTGCAGCTCTTCCCAGTCGGATGCGATCAAGAGTGTATTATCTGCATATCTCAGATGATTTAGGAATCTACCATTAATGTTTATCCCATTATTTTCCCAATTTTATGATTTGAACAAGTCTTCCAGGGCCATTGTAAATAATTTGGGCGAGATTGTATCTCTCTGTTTTACTCCTCTTTTGATTGGGATGCGGTTCGTCTTTAGCTCGTCATGAAGTTGTACTGTCATCGTTGCATCTAGATAGACATTATGCAATAGATTTTTGTATCTCGAGTCTATTCTGCTATTTATCAAAGCTTCTTCAACAGCCCATAGTTCTACACTGTCGAAAGCCTTCTCGTAATCAACAAAGGCCATATACAGAGGCAGATTAAACTCGTTGGTTTTTTCTATTAATATTTTTAGTGTATGCATGTTCCATATCTCCTTCTGAATCCTGCCTGTTCAACCGGTTGATATGTGTCGAATTTGTTCGTCAATCTGCTAGTTATAATTTTCATGAAGGTTTTGTATAACTGGGAGAGAATGGATATAGGCCTATAATTGTCCAGAGTAGCCGGATCGCCTTTTTTATATATCAAAATTGTGTTAGCGTTGTTCCATCCACTGGGTATCCTACCTTCGACAAGACATCTGTTGAATAAGATCTTTAAATATTCCTTAACTTTTCTTCCTCCTTCCTTAAGAAGTTCTATTAAGACTTTGTCATCTCCCACTGCTTTATTTCTTTTCATATCTTGTATGGCTTTATCTATTTCATCCTCTGTAATATCTGGCAGGTCTTCAGAATTCACATTTGTTATTGTCTTTTTTAAATTCTTTATAGTATTAGCCGAGGGAGGGTTTCTTGGGCTATATAGATCTTCATAATATTGTTCAGTTATCATTATTATCTCCTTCCTATCTCTTACTTCATCGCCCCGGTTCTTTAGCAGAATTATCTTCTTTCCTAGGTATTTTCTTAAGTCGGCTTTTATTTATTTTATTTCTTATGGTCTTGTTTAATTCTGCGAACTCCACTGTGTTTCTTTTATTTTCACTCAAAAGTTGACGTCTTTTCCTTAACAGGTCTTGGGATTTTCTGCTAATTTTAGTCTGTTTTTGTTGTTGATTTGCGGCGACCTCACAGCTTGTTTCTAATAATTCAATGGTTATGACTAAATTCAATTCATCTAATTCAAGCGCTTCTAGATGTAATTCATTGGCTTCTTTCAGTTGATTTGTATACGGTTCGTTGTTAATTTTCAGGAGTTTGGTGTCTATTTTCTTATTTATGAGTCTGTAGTTTCTTCGATCTGATTTAGTTGGTATCTTTAATTTTACTCTGAGTAGTCTATGATCGCTACCAATAGATACGGCGTTTATAGCTGTGACGTCTTGGACTATTTTCTTTTCCTTTCCTTTGTTAGTACATAATCTATTTAATTCAATATACATCTCAGGTTCTTTAAATATCGATACTGGAAGGTTTTGGGGCCTATATTACCAATCTAAAATTAATTTGAAATTGAAGATAGTGGGATTTACTATGACAGACTAAATATTTGTTTGACACAATTTTAATGGTATTTGAGGAACTCTAAGAACCAAAAAATTGTTAGTGGTTCATTTTAGGATCATTTACAACTTTGAATAAAATGGGTACTTTTTTGCCATTGTCATTGCGAGGTACACGAATCTCGATTAGTACTTAGTTCAAATAATTTATGGATATCATAATGAATTCTAAAAATAAAAATAGAAAAATAAAACTTTTATAATAAAATTCAACCGACTTCTAAAAGTGCGCTAAAAAGTGAAAAATAGCTAGAAATTTTTATATGAAATTGAACTTTTTGAAGTCGGCGACAAATTATTTGTAAGTAAAATAAATAACTACTAATAAAGAGTGTTTTTTATAGAGGTATAAAATTTTAAGTTGGCAACACTTTTTTAACTGGCGGCCATTTTGTCAGCTGTCTAGTGATTTATGTTTAGTTTGGTTTGGCAATTCAACATGAATAGACTGACGCTTGAACAACGCTTCCAAATTGTGCAAATTTATTTTGAAAATCATGGTTCTGTTCGAAATACGTATCGCGCACTACGTCCATTTTACGGTCAACATAATCGTCCATCAGAGCAATTAATTCGATTAACTATGGAACGTTTTCGCACCACGTTTACTCTAAATGATAATACGCATCCACAGAGACGTCGTACAGTGCGTACAGAAGAAGTCATTGCTGCTGTAGAGCGTAGCGTAGAGGAAGACCCGAATCAGTCTATTCGCCATCGTGCACAGGAATTGGATATGTGTCCATTCACTTTATGGAAGATTTTGCGGAAAGATTTTGGTTTGCGTGCTAACAAAATCCAACTCGTGCAAGAATTGAAGCCACACGATCACCTAGCAAGGCGTAGATTCGGTGAATGGGCCCAAAACAAGATTGCCGTTGATCCCGATTTTCATAAGCGAATTTTGTTTAGCGATGAAGTTCACTTTTGTTTGAATGGATACGTCAATAAACAAAACTGCCGTATTTGGAGTGATGATAATCCTCAAGTGTATGTTGAGACACCATTACATCCAGAAAAACTGACTGGTGTGCTTTATGGGCTGTTGGAATCATTGGTCCGTACTTCTTTAAAAACGATGCTGGTCAGAACGGTACAATCAATGGTGACCGCTATAGAGCCATGATTACTGACTTTTTCGTTCATCAATTGAACAACCATGATGTGCAGGAGCTGTGGTTTCAACAAGACGTCGCAACATGTCACACAGCTCGTGCTACAATTGATTTATTGAAGGAAACGTTTGGTAACCGCATAGTTTCACGTTTCGGACCTGTGAATTGGCCTCCAAGATCGTGCGACTTAACGCAGCTAGACTATTTTCTGTGGGGATATGTGAAGTCGCTAGTCTATGCCGATAAGCCCGAATCGATTGATCACTTGGACAACATTCGCCGCCATGGAAAAAGTCATCGAAAATTGGACCTTCAGATTAGACTACGTCCGAGCCAGCCGTGGCGGTCACATGCCAGAAGTCATATTTAAATTATAATGCCAGAAGGTTATCTTTCGAATAAAGTAAATTTCATCTCAATTAAAAAAATTCATCTTTGTTTTATTCCATTTAAAAGTTCTATACCTCTTCAAAAAACGCCCTTTATGTAGAAATTATGGTATGAAAGCAATTAAAAATAAAGTATTTTTAATCTGACATTTTGTCAGGTATTAGTTTGGCGTCTACTTCAAAAAGTTCAATTTCATATAAAAATTTATAGTTATTTTTCACTTTTTAGCGCACTTTTAGAAGTCGGTTCAATTTTTTTATAAAAATTTTATTGTTATAGTTAGTATAAGTCCGGAACTTCCATTTGCATACCAGCAGACGGCTGTACGATCTGTAGATATCTGAGAACAAACAATCAAAAAACATAAAAAGTTATAAACAAATTCACTGTACAAAAAAGTATGAAATATTTTTACCTGAAATTTTGCACATTTGTTGCATGCACTCAGGGGCTCCTTTAGTTGCAGTATAATGTTAATGCAATATATTTTTCTACTGTTTATAGAAAATTGAAAAAACAGCCATTTTATTAGCTTTTTTTGCAATAACTAACCAACAAATTATCCGATTCAAATGGGCCTTAGCTCATTTGTAGATATTTTCAATGCGTACAACTTTTGTTTGAAACTTTTAGACTGAAAAACATGTTTATTAACATTCTAATCGTTAAATAAAAAAATTTTTCCAAAAAACGAAACGCGACATAAGTACTACATAATTACTATTATCATTCTGAAGGTTTCTGCGAAATCAGAAGTCTATTAATAATAAATTTCAAAATCACCTAATATGAGGCTAACTCCGCCGGTCTAATCCGTAAAGTAGATATTCACAGAATCATGGAATGCTTATTTTTTAAAATATGGCATTCCTGAAGAGGGAGAAAAATTTAAAAACATGGAAATTATTAAAAACCAATTACAGACAAATCTATTATCAGCAACCTAAAATATAAAGCCGACCTTTTCCTTAACTCTAGCAGATTCTTTTGGTGAATTTTTCGAACGATAAAGTATTTATCTTTTAGGTTTTCTTTCATTAATATGATGATACAAATAATTTTTAAAATGTTCAGTTTTAATTAAAATTTATATTGCGCAATATAATATATATGAACAAGTGTTGTGATTAGATTATACCTTACTAATGGATATTATGTGAAATTTATTTTTATTTATTTTTAAAACTTCAATAACTGAATTTGCTCTACATTTATCTAAAATAGAAAGTTTTATTTTTCGTTTAATTAGGAAAATATGTATTTTTTTTAATGGGAAAGTGTAAAAAATTATACCTAATATTCTTGCTTCCGCGAACCTTACCTCTTTGGAAGGGTATATTCACGGAACTACGAAATTCTCTTTTTTTAACCGACTTCTAAAGAAGGAGGTTCTCAATTCGTCGACTGTGTATCTTTTTTTATGTATGTACAGGGTGAGTCAACGATTGGATGAAGTAGGTTTGTGCCTTTTCGGTGAAATTAACAAAGAAACTATATTTATTGTTTGATACAGTTTATTTTTACGCAGATTTTAAAAATATTTAGGACTCTACAGGGTGAGCCAAAAAACTAGGACAGCATAAAGTTGCATTTTTTTAAATAGAACACCCTATATACGAATCGTGTTTTCGATTTAGCTTATAATTTTAAATCTTTTTTATTAAGGGTTTACTGTAACAAAACGTTATAGTTTCTGAGATAATTAAGTTTAAAGAAAAAAAGTCACATTTTCAAGCATCAATTCAATCCTAAATAACGTTTTCAATTTTGTGACAAATATATTCAAATTTGGAATTTAGCAAGGCCAAGGACAAGTAAACATAATTTTTACCTAATATTTGCAATAAAAGCTACAGGGTGTTTAACACATCGGCTCAAATTTGAACAAGTTTAAATGAATAAATATCTTTTTTTTTAAATGGTACACCCTGTATATTTTCATGTTATTTAATAGAGTAATATAAACCCTAAAAGTTTTGTTCAATATATCCTATGCCTATTTATAATAGTTTTTGAGATATTTCAGTTTTTCTTATTTTCCATACTTTTTTACAGAAATAGTCTTCATTATCATAGTAGCCATGGCAAAAACAATGTAAAAGAAACTACAGAAACAAACAGAATGTGGTTAAATATGATGAAATACATTATTCGTTATATTACAACGGCAATAGTTTAATTAAACATAATGTGAAAAAATTAACACAACAATAACGACAAGGCAAATACATATTTACTTTTATACAAATTGAAACAAAAAAATTACCTATTAAATACTGAGATTAATTATTTCTTTTTAATAAGTGTTCGAATAAACGACCCTCTTGTGCAATGCACAAATTTAGTCTTTTTTGCAGATTTTCTCGGACTCTGGACAAAATTAGTGGCGTTATTGTTCTACAGGTATCCCTAATCCTGTTTCGCATATCTTCCACTGTTGTTGGTGGATTAACATACACCTTATTTTTAATATAACCCCATAGGAAGAAATCTAATGGGGTGATGTCGCAAGACCTTGGTGTCCACTTAATGAAACCCCCACGTCCAATCCATTTTTGCGGATATCGTTGGTCCAAAAACGCACGAACTTCACGATGGTAATGCGGAGGCGCACCATCGTGCTGGAACCACATACTGTCGAGCTCATCCCTATCGAGACCTTGAAGCAGTTGGGGTAGTTCTTCTTGTAGAAAGTTCAGGTAACTATGGCCATTTAGTGGTTCATTAAAAAAGTGGGGTCCAATAATTCGATTATGATGAATACCACACCAAACATTTAATGACCAGTGGTTTTGATGTTGCACCTCTCTAATCCAAAATGGGTTTTCTGTGGCATAATAATGCATGTTGCGTCTATTTACGGCACCGTTACTTCTAAAAGTAGCTTCATCACTAAACATTACCTTGCATAATAAATTTGGATTTAATTGAATCTCCGCATTGATTGTACGACAAAAGTTTACACGACTTTCAAAATCCTGTCCATGCAATCCTTGGTGTAATTCCATGTGATATGGATGATACCTATATTTCTTGGTAGTACGATTAGCGGTGGATTGTGATGTTTCACATAATGCTGCTAACTGACGGCTACCAATATAAGGATTTTCCTGAACATTTAACAATACTTGTAGTTCTTTTTCTTCAGTAGTTAATGGTTTGTTGACCACTTTACGTTTTGGATAATCAACAGTACCAGAAGAATCAAATCTTTGCATTAAGTTTTGAAAAGTATGGGTATTAGGCTGGCGTCGATCAGGATACTTCATTTTTTAAATTCCTTGAGCAAGAAGGCAATTTTTTTGAGCCTCTCCTATTGTATAAATCATATCTATTAACTCATTCTTTGGAAAATTCATTTTACAATATAAGATGAATGCAAAAAAAACCAAACTACACTACATAAAAACCAAAAGAAGCGATTGCGGTTATAAATTTGACACACAGAAAAATGTTCTTTTACATTGTTTTTGCCATGAAGACTATTTCTGTAAAAAAGTATGGAAAATAAGAAAAACTGAAATATCTCAAAAACTATTATAAATAGGTATAGGATATATTGAATAAAACTTTTAGGGTTTTTATTACTCTATTAAATAACATGAAAATATACAGGGTGTACCATTTAAAAAAAAAAAGATATTTATTCATTTAAACTTGTTCAAATTTGAGCCGATGTGTTCAACACCCTGTAGCTTTTATTGCAAATATTAGGTAAAAATTATATTAACTTGTCCTTGGCCTTGCTAAATTCCAAATTTGAATGTATTTGTCACAAAATTGAAAACGTTATTTAGGATTGAATTGATGCTTGAAAATGTGACTTTTTTTCTTTAAACTTAATTATCTCAGAAACTATAAAGTTTTGTTATAGTAAACCCTTAATAAAAAAGATTTAAAATTATAAGCTAAATCGAAAATACGATTAGTATATAGGGTGTTCTATTTAAAAAAAAAAAACAACTTTATGCTGTCCTAGTTTTTTGGCTCACCCTTTAGAGTCCTAAATATTTTTAAAATCTGCGTAAAAATAAACTG
The DNA here is from genome assembly GCA_034092305.1 of Diaprepes abbreviatus. Classification (NCBI taxonomy): domain Eukaryota; kingdom Metazoa; phylum Arthropoda; class Insecta; order Coleoptera; family Curculionidae; genus Diaprepes; species Diaprepes abbreviatus. Next base: position 1,969,047 of record JASJET010000116.1, read on the forward strand.
TATCAAACAATAAATATAGTTTCTTTGTTAATTTCACCGAAAAGGCACAAACCTACTTCATCCAATCGTTGACTCACCCTGTACACCGATTGATTACTCCGGGACGGCGGCACCGATTTGAATGAAATATTTTACATTATGTTCAGAAAGTTGCTGCGGTGATCCCATATTTTTTTAGATGAAATTGGTGCAGTAAAATCCAAGATGGCGCTTACAACATGAAGATTAAAAAAATTAATTTTGTCCGATTTTTTCCAAAATTGGTATGGAAAAATTTTCGGGATTGTACCCAACGAATCTAAAATTATTTTTAAAAAATTCAAAATGGCGGATCCAATATGGCGGAGAAAAAAATTTAATTTTGTCCGATTTTCTCCAAAATTGGAATGGGGGTTTTCGAAGTCGTACATAACGAATTCTAAATATTTTTAGAAAATTCAATATGGCGGATCCAATATGGCAGACAAAAAAATCAATTTTGTCCAATTTTCTCCAAAATTGGTATGGGGGAGTTTTCGAGGTCTCACATAACGAATCTGAGATTATTTTTAAAAAATTCAATATTGCGGATCCAATATGGCGGACCAAAAAATTTAATTTTGGCCGATTTTCTACAAAATTGGTATGGGGGAGTTATCGAAGTCGCACATAATTAATTTAAAATATTTTTTAAAAATTCAATATGGCGGACAAAAAATTAATTTTATCCGATTTTCTCCAAAATTGGTACGGGGGAGTTTTCGGGGTCGTATATGACGAATATAAAAGTATTTTTAAAAAATGCAATATCCATATTGGTGGATAAAAATTAATTTTGTCCGATTTTTCTCAAAATTGATATGGGGAGTTTTTGGGATAGCACATTACGAATCTGATATTTAAAAAAAAAATAAATATGGTGGATCTAAGATGGCAGATTAAAGATTTTACATCTCTCGATTTTGTCAAAAGTCAGTATTGGGGGATTTTTGTTAGTGCTAATTACGAAGTTAAAATATTTTTTGGAAAACTCAATCTGGCGGATTCAGTATGGTGTCCTAAAAATTTTACATTTTTCGACTTTCTCCAAAACTGATATAGATGGTCCTTGAGGGAGTAAATTAGGAATTTAATAGTATTTTTGGCCAAAAATTTTACCTTTTTCGATTTTGTTCAAATGTGGAACTGAATCGTTTTTGAGGATGTATATAGCTAATATTAAATTATTTTAAGAAAATCTAATATGTCAGGTGCAATACGACGGTCTAGAAATTTTAGATTTCTGGATTTTATCCAAAATTGGTACTCGGGAGCTTTGAAGATTTAGATTAGAATAAGACGTTCAAACTGAGTTGAAAATTTTACCTTATCGCATGTTTTCAGATTTGGTATTAGGGGGTTTTCGTGGTCGGTGTATTATCAAGATGAAGTTAATTTTTTACAAGTATTAGATTTCATTTAAATTTGATACTAGCGGGTTTGGAGGGTGTAGATTTAGATTAGATGAAGATGTTAAAATTATTTTTTTTAAATTTATTATGGTGGATCCAATACGGTGGATTGAAAGTTTTATTTTATTCGTATTTTTTTAGATTTGGTCAGATTTGGTATTAAGGGGTTGGGGGTGGTGTATTACGAATATGAAGGTTAATTTTTTACAACTATTGGGTTGATAAGATACAATATAAGGGACTAAAAATTTTATATTTTCTGGTTTTATCTAAAATTGATATTGCGGGGTTCTTGGGGCGAAAACAAACTCAATATGCAATATAAAATATATCGGGCTAAGAAATTTACGTCTCAAATTCTTTAAATACCTATATTAGTTTTGGGGCCTATATTACCAATCTAAAATTAATTTGAAACTTAAGATAGTGGATTTACTATGATAGACTAAATATTTGTTTGACAAAATTTCATTAGTATTTGGAGAACTCTAAGAGTCAATCAGTTGATTTTAGGGGGATTTACAATTCTGGATAAAATGGGTACTTTTTTGCGAGGAACACTAATCTCAACTAACTCTTAGTTCAAATAATTTATGAATATCATAATGAATTCAAAACTAAAAATTGAAAAATACCATTTTTATAAAAAAAATTGAACCGTCTTCTAAAAGTGCCCTAAAAAGCGAAAAATAACTATAAATTTTTGTATGAAATTGAAATTTTTGAAGTCGGCGCCAAATTATTTCTAAATGAAATAAATAACTACTAATATATACAAATTATGGAAAGAAAGCAATTACAAATAAAGTATTTTTAATCTGTTTATGCGAATCACATTTTGACAGGTATTAGTTTGGCGCCGACTTCAAAAATTTCAATTTCATATAAAAATTTATAGTTATTTTTCGCTTTTTAGGGCACTTTTAGAAGTCGGTTCAATTTTTTTATAAAAATGTTATTAAGATATGGCATTCTTGAAGAGAAAAAAAAATTTTAAAAATTAAAATTATAAAAAAATCAAATGGAGATAAATCGATTCTCAACAAACTGAAACATAAAGCCGATCATTTGCTTAGCTCTATTAGATTTTTTTTGATGAATTTTTCGAACGATAAGTTATTTATCTTTTCGATTTTTTTGTTACGTATGATGATACAAATAATTTTTAAAATGTTCGATTTTGATAAAATTTAATATTGCACAATATGATATATACGAATAAGTGTTGTGATTAGATTATACCTTATTCAGGATCGTATGTTTATTTTTATTTATTTTTAATTCCCTCAATTTATTACTTGACTTATGGCCAGTCATTATCAGTTTTTAATAACAGAGATTAGACGAATATAAAAAAAATAATGGAAAGGGGAGATTTAGGCGAATTTAAAATGAAGAAATATTTTTGTCATTGTCGTTTCCTTTCGTAAGACACGAAGCTGTGAAAATGCAGTTTTAGTTCTTTCTTAAAAGCATTCGAAAAAATTGTTCATTTTAAAATAATGTTACTTTTAATTAAAAATAATAATCAATATAGATTTCTACCTAACAGATCCACAGAAACAGTAAATCACTATCTATTAAATTCGATTTATTCCAGTTTATATCAGGGTAGACATGTAGTAATTATATTTTTTGACCAATCTTCTCACCCCCAATTTTATTAGTAATTAGTTGTCATTATGATTAAATCATAGTTGTTCGTCAGAAAAATGAAAGGAAAGTATAATTTTGTCGTTATCTAAGCCGGTTGCACAGGAGTTCATCTGGTTTCCGTTCTTAGATCGCTATTCTTTACACTTTATGCAAATGATCTCCCTATAATTCTTGGTGCTGATTATGTTATGTAACTATGTATGCTGATAACACAACCGCAGTGATGGTAGAAAGTAAATCTAGTTATTAATAAAATGGAAACGATAAGAGAGTTTCTGTAAATATGTCTATTAGGAACCCGCTGCCTTTAGATTTTAAAAGCAGGATGTAAGTTAAAAAATACTCGTAACAAAGCTAGCCTTAAGACAGTTTATGGCACCATGGCTTATTGTCATTTATCAAACAGTAAAATCTCCTTGGTGATGCAAAATTGATGGTGTATTTACAGCCCAAAAATTAATATTACCCTTTAAAAAATTGGGAACCATATTTGCAGTTAAATTTTTTGTCACAAAAAATCATTTTGCAGGGGCTCTCCTTTATACAACTTGTGAATATGCGTTTTATCATAAGAAAAATATTAAGTAAAAATTTAATGTTGCCACTCCCTGAATAAGCCTAAAAACGTAATATATATGCTAAAACTCGAAAACATCCTGTGTTTACATAATTTAAAATGTACCTTACCGATTATCGCATGATATATAATTACTAAATTATTTTTTGGTTTATTTCACTCTTGTCTCTCCTACATTTATAAACGTTTTACGTACTAAATCGGTCACATGGATATCTCGTGTAAACGCAAGTGGTCTCGTGAACAATATTATGAACAATAAATAAAAAATAGTTAATTGTTGAATAATTTGTCATGTTGAACTTATCAAAATTTTTAATCCCGATTTATCGATGTAAACGTAATTTCGTGACAATAAAATGATTTAATATTTTAAACTACAACCATTCACATTTCCTGGAAAGTTATTTTTCTATTTAATAATATGAAAGCTGAATACAAAAAGTCTTAGTAGAAATACACAGATAAAATAAATTCATAATCAGAGCCCTGAAGACAAAGCAAACAGAGCCACTTTGACAAGATGGATTTAGTCAATGCTAAAAAGCTGAATCATCACTACATCTATCGGAAATGAAGTAGTGACAATCACCACAGTCAGAGGATGCTTCTAAGAGGGAGTATTATGACCTCTACTGTGGTCCCTGGTCATGGACAGTCTGTTGAAACAACTGAACGACTCAGGGTTCACAATGCAAGGTTATGCTAATGGCCTAATTGTCATTATCAGCGGCAAGAACGAAGGAACTATTACAAGCCTTATGCAAGCTGTCTTAAACCAAATTTGAACCTAATGCACAAAGGGGCTGCAGGCAATTGGTAAGACGCAATAGAGTAACCCTGATGTGAGTGTCAAGGCACAAGAGAATCAAGGGAAATGAGCAAACTTACAAACACGCAAAAAAGAGGGGCAAAAGCTCCTTTTCTTGACCTGGGTACCTATTCTCGTTCTTGAGAGAACGATCACTTGATGGAAAGTGGGCGTGGTTCTCACGAAAAAGTATGAAACAGTATTCTTGGTTGCTTTTCTCGTTCTCGAGAGAACGATCATCTTGATGGAAAGTGGCCGTAGTTCTCACGAAAAAGTAAGAAACCTTATTCTGAATACGTTTCCGTACTTTTTCGTGAGAACCACGCCCACTTTCCATCAAGATGATCGTTCTCCCAAGAACGAGAATAGGTACCCTGAAGTCTTTCTGTGGTCTACCAAAAAACCAAAACGAACTCCGAAGCTGAGAACAAAAACAGATAAAATTAAGGTAAAATAAGACACCTGATCTCAAACAAGCAAAAAAATGTATAAATCCCTCGATGTAAAGAACGCAAGACCTGCTACATGAGTGCATGGCCTAAAAGGCATCACCTTGAAGCCTGAAGAAGCGAAGTACCTAGACTTCATGTAAAATCTAAATGTCTCAGGCTTATATTAGATCAGGGTAATGTACAAAAGATCTTATAGGTCAAATTTCTGTAGAGAGGCTACGATAGCCTTAATGACCTACTCGCATCTACAATCTACACAAATAAAAATAAATTAGTATACCCAAAACTAATATAGTTAACAAAAAGATGTTTGGGAAGAAAAATATGCAAAATAGTTTGATACTTCTTGAACTTTATTTCAGTATTACAATAGTATTAGTTGCTACATCGGAAAGAGTAAGCATAATTATAGGTGATAACAGGGGGTGTGTTCTTTCTTCACTGCACTGCCTAATCCGAAAAAATTTTAGCAGAAGTCTTACAGGTATTAAGATTAATGGCAAAAGATTCGATAATAATAGATATCCAAGGGCCTATAATATTATTATTAATAACATGAAGGTCTACAATAATTACAAAATAAAATTAGAATATCGGTGGAAATAATAAACTTAAAATTTAAATCAGTAAAACTAAGTTGATATTAATTGACAATTGATGATATTAGTTCGGGAACTGGGTACCTACCCGTTGTTTTTTTTTAAGTACAAGGATAAAAATAGCTTATTCCCATGTATTTTTGTCCGCTTGCATTAGCTATTTACATCCTCAAAAACGATTCAGTCCCATTTTGGGACAAAATCGAAAAATGTAAAATTTTTAGTCCGTTATATTGGATTCGCTATATTAAATCCAGAAAAATACTTTTAAATTCATGATTACACAAAAACCCCCTAAGTCATTTTTGGAGAAAATCGAAAAATATAAAATTTTTGGGAGGCCATATTGAATCCTCCAGATTAAGTTTCAATTTTTTCAAAATATTTTAAATTAACACTAACAAAAATCCACCTATACTGATTTTAGACAAAATCGAAAGATGTAGAATCTATTATCTACCATTTTGGATCCGCCATATTTAATTTTTTTTTGAAGTAATTTCAGATTCGTAATGTGCGATCCCAAAAACTCCCCTACATCAATTGTGAAAAAAAATCGGACCAAATTAATTTTTTATCCCCCATAGTGATTTTTTTTTAAAATAATCTTAGATTTATTATATGCAATCCCGAAAATTCCTCCGTACCAATTCTGGAGAAAATTTGACAAAATTGATTTTTTTGTCCGCCACATTGGATCCACCATATTGGATTTTTTAAAAATATTTTGGATTAGTTATATGCGACCCCGAAAACTATCCCACATCAATTTTGAAGAAAATCGGACAAAAGTAATTTTTTTGGCCGCCATATTGTCAGCGCTATCTTGGATATTACTGCACCAATTTCATCCAAAAAAATATGGGACCACCGCAGCAACTTCCTGAACATAACATAAAAAATTCATTCAAATCGGTGCCGCTGTTCCGGAATAATCGGTGTACATACATAAAAAAATACATAATCGACGAATTGAGAACGCCCTTCTTATAGAAGTCGGTTAAAAATAAGTATAATTAAAATAAAAATATTCTATTTATTTGAATATATTCTGTTTGAATACTTTTTTATTATTTGTACAACCACGCAATGCATTTTGTGTAGCTTAAGCTCAAATGCGTCGAAATTACAATTTGTTTATAAGCGCGTGAAAAAATTGATTGCAAATCAAAAAATTTATATTTTCTAACTTGTTGAATCAAATGAGATAGTGACAATTTTTCGATATAAAAACTATACCATCGGATAGTAAGGGTCAAAACAAAGAGAAAACCCTATATATATATATATATATACATATATATATATATATATATATATATATATATATATATATATATATATATATATATATATATATATTGTACATAAAAAGTCAATACTTTTGGAGTTAATAATTGATAGTTAAACTTTCGTTGACCTAATCAATATTTTTTCAAAACCAAAAACAATTCGAAAGTTGAAACCTAGATCTGCAATCTACAATTAATAGAAATATCGAAAAGTTCAATTAAGACAGTTATTTCGGACGATAAACAAATAGCATTTTGTGTGTGCGCCGATATAGCTATATCTACGTCGTAAATTGTATACAGGTGTGGAAAGTGGTAGTTTGCTTCCTGATTTCTAGCAAAAATGGCGTCGGGCAAGGACTTTTCGCTGGTTTCGGGTCGTCAAAACACAGTGGGTCGAAAGCACGGATTTGATATTAAAAATTAAAATCGCAGACTGAAACTTTAAAATCATGAAAATAAATTCGAAAAACGTCTAATGTGGCTCAACGCTTTAAAAATAAAATAAAAAGAATAATTGTATTTCCATGAATAAAATATTGCGCTTGACTTCAAGGTACATTTTAAATATAATACTATAATAATAAATACATTGATATCGATAATCGTTAAAAAGGTGAAAGCACTTTTTCCTCTATGCTTAAGACTTCTTAATAAATACCAATGCAAATAATTTGTAAGTAATATAATATTTATTGACTCTTATAAATGAATAAATAATACGACTGTAATAAAAATAATAAAAAATCTTTTTAATCACTGCCTTCTATGTTAACAGCTCTTTTCTCATTCTCCAATACGTATGAATTGTTATCCGAATCCTTACTATGTCAAAAACAGTTTAAGGATCCATCGACGCCAAAAGTTTTTTAACACATCCTCCATATTTTTTTTTGAGAAGATTTTCGGGTAAAGTCTAGACGATAGTTTCTTATCAACAGGTCGTTGTTTTTTTTGCATCTTTCGATAGTTTACCTATCGGTAATATTGCAAATGATGTCTGGTCAATGAAGTAAGTCATTTGTGGATTCCTGTTGGAATGTTGTACCAAGAATATCCTTTGAAGAATAATCTTGCTGTTTAAAGTTTGTATTCCCAAAACTTCTCTATTGCAGTTTAATGTCCGCTTCCAATAGTTTGCAAAATGACGGGAAACCGAAGGATCAGTTTTCGCTTTACTCTTGTTATAAAGGCTGTAGCTTGAAATACTCTGTATTTACTGAGACACAGTATCAATGTTGTTGAACTGAGATGTTGTTTGGCAGAGGTAACAACGTTGGACCGATTTCGCTCCAGCCAGTAAACCTTGAAATTTAACCTCGGCTTTTGATTTAGTAAAAGTTAGATACTCGACATGTGGATAACATGCTTTTTTTGTATTTTACACACCAGAGCAACGTTACTATAGCCAAACTTCTATTTTAAATTTCTTAACTAGAAATTATTTTGGCCGTTTCTCAAATTCTAACCCACTTAGCCCGTTTAACTTCTTTCAGATAGTTCGGACAGAAGATGGTAGGGAACGCCTACCGCAATATTACCCCCGCTAACTTCCATGCGACACGAAAACGAGCAGTACCTTGAAACGAATGAGAGGGTGTATTTACTTTTCGTCTAAACTAATAACGGAATCGACGGAATTTGGAATATTTAATGACTATTTGATACATTGATTGTTTTAAATACATCAAATAGTCGAAATACAAAAAAATTAGTTTTTGTTGGGCGTTGAGCGTAAAGAAAATTGATATTTCTGTTACAAAATAAACATTTATTCTAATAAAAATACTAGTGAAACGCAACGGTAATTTCTAAGTAAATAAGCTAATAGACCACTTTAAAATTAAAAATCATTCTCAAAAATAAACTTTTATTCTGGTAAAAAATAAAAGTAACACGTTCAGTAATTGTCAATAAATAAACAAATAATTAAATTCAATTTAAATCAACAAAAACACCTAAAAGTCTACAAAAGGTGTTCAAACAGGCCTCCACTTTGAGCGAGACAATAACCCAGTCTATTGTAAAATATGGTTCGAGTATTTACCAAAACTGCAGAGGTTATGTCCCTATTAGCTTTAAAATATTCCGAACTGTTCGAGCGTTCATATCAAGTTCTTAGGCAATTACGGTACTATTGCAAGGAAAATTAATTTCTGCTAAACTATAAACGTCAGTCTCCCCGATATGCTCGTTCTTCAGTAATTTGAGGAACCGGTTGCTCCTCATTATTATCAGTGCATTTTTTACAAATTTTTAGGCAACTGGTTGTCCCAATTTTTTTAATAATTTCCGAAATTCTAAATTTTCAAGGAACAGGATGATTTTCGCACATAAATACAAATCTGCCAATTATTTACCAGAATAGTGTACCACTTAATAATGTGCTCTTTTTGTTCCGTGGAATAAACTACCATTGTGACAAAAAAATTTGGCACGATACACGGTACTTACTTTTCGACGGCCGAATGAAAGCAAATAACTTGGAATCCTCTTGTTATGCTGGGGCGTGGCGTATGCTGTCGTCCGCTCTCACCGCGCCAGCATTGGAAACTGGTATGTCGATGTTTACAATGCTTATTCTTCTGTCTCATTCTGATTTGATGAATAATATAGTATTTTCTTTATTTTACTTAAGAAACGTCCAGTTTCTGGTGTGGATTTTCCAGACCTGTATATAGATATAGCAGCGCGCACACGTAGGCACTCAAAAAGCAATTTTTTTATCGCTCAAAATAACTGACTTATGCAAACTTTTTGATATTTCTATTAATTATGTCGACTGTAGACCTCTAATTTCAACTTTCGAATGGTTTGTTGGGTTTGAATAAATATTGATTAGCTCAAAAGTTAATAACTCCGAAACTATTGATTTTTTGTATATAATATATATAGACTTTTTTTCTTGTTTCGATTCATATTATACGATGGTATAGGTTTTACATCGAAAAATTACCATTTTTTTATTTGTTTAAACAATTGCGATTTAAACATATAGTACCCCTTTTCGTGATTTCTGAACAACAAACTCGGTTTCAGCAGGCAAAAACACATGGGAATAAGTTGTTTCTATCCTTGTACTTTGAAAAAACAAACGTAAAGGTACCCAGCCCCTGAACTATATTGAAAAATCGCAAATGAAGAATTTGCAAATGCCATATAAATGCATATTGAAAGAAACTTCAAACTTTTGTTTCAGCGTAAGACATCTTTTTAAATAACAATAATATTTATTTATTATAAAAGCAAACAATTTCGTTTCAATATTGTTAGGATGACGTGGTTTTGGAGTATCAGATAATAGGATTTGTTGATAATTTGCTGAGATCGACGGAGATATGCAATGCAATGTGAAAAATGTAGCTTTCTATTGGTTATTTCTAATCGCGCGAGTCGCTTTTGTGGCGATATTTTATTTTTATTACTGATAGATTATCTTCATCAATATAAAAAAGGTACAGGCCTTCAATTATACAGGGTGTCGGGTAAGAATATATTGTCGCAGTTAGGCCGGCCCCTGGAGGCTCTAATTTGCGCGTTCGTTGAAAAATTTTGGGTGTTTCGTCCCGGTGCCAGTCGTAGGACTCGTCAGTGGGATTCCAACTGACACCTTCCCAGACACCCGTCGTCGTACTTATTTATGTTCGGATCTCTTATTTGAAGTTAAATCTGACCGGAGGATGGCGGTAAGATGTTGAATAATACGGCACCCCCCCCCCCTTTAGGCCAGACAACTTCGTCGTTTTTTGAGGTTTCATAAGTCCTGATCTCAAACGAACGCCGAACGTTGGATGCCCAGGAACTGCGGGGACTAACACCCCTAATTACGTATTATTCAACGTCGTCTTTCGTGGGCTCAGCATTAGTTTATGCCTTTCCATGCAGGAATCATATTATCTTAGACTTCATCAGGGCCGTCGGGTACCCTTCACCCCTATCATTTCAGTTACTTTTCGGATATCCTATCAGGGCCGTCAGGAAGTGCTTCACCCCTATCATTTAAGTTGCTCCCATGAATCCCATCAGGGCCCTCCGGGTAATGCGTCACCCCTGTCATTTACGTCTCTGCGTATTGAGGCCGATCAGCATCCCCTTTCCCCCATCACACAGTTGAAACCGAGAGTCTTATCAAGGCCGATCCACACTTTCATCCCCCCATCACACAGTGATACCGAAAGTACTATCAAGGCCGATCCGGTAGTACCGTCCCCCCATCACACGAATTCCCCCCATCACACAGTGATACCGAAAGTACTTATCAAGGCCGATCCGGTAGTACCGTCCCCCCATCACACGAATATCGAGACTCCATGACCCGCTGCAATCGTCCTCTACAGGGATGCCATGTCGCAGTTAGGCCGGCCCCTGGCGGCTCTAATTTGCGCGTTCATTGAAAAATTTTGGATGTTTCGTCCCGGTGCCAGTCGTAGGACTCGTCAGACACCCGTCGTCGTACTTATTTATGTTCGGATTTCTTATTTGAAGTTAAATCTCACCGGAGGATGGCAGCAAGATGTTGAATAATACGACAATATCTATTTCTCGGCAGCGTATAGAAGGCGTCTAAATAACCCTAGTGTTTCATATAGTTTTTTCCTATACCGAAGATCTGGAGTCCAAAAGGGGTAGGTGATTTATCTTTTGGGCTGTAGCTTTTCAGCAAACTTGAATATTTTATTGAAATTTTGGCATGTTGTATAATCGATCCAGTTCATAAACAATCTTTGATATTGCCAAGGCCCAAAATGTTGATAGGTGTCATTTTCCAGAGCTGAAACTCAGTGTTTCAGATAATTTAGATAATTATCTAAAGAAAAAGCACTATACATTTTTTTCGAAAAACCAACTATTTTCAAGAAAAATCAATTTGTTTGCGTTCCATATGAGCAAAAATCCGGAACAAAATGGCTGGTAATTATTTTAACAGCACAAGAACTTCCGCAGCTCAAATAGGCACAACGAAATAATTTGTCCATGAAACGTTTTAAAAATAATTGCTTCGTCTCTTCTAAGTTCATGACAGTAAACTTTTGACTACATAGAAACCTTCAGAATGATAATAGTAATTATATAGTATCTTAGGTCTCATTTTCTTTTTTGAGGAAAATTTTTTATTTGACAATTCAGATGTGAAAAAACAGTTTTTTCGAGCTCTAGGAAAAGCTATTGTTTTTCAGTAAAAAAGTTTCAAACGAAAGTTGTGCGCTTTAAAAATACCTACAAAATGAGCTAAATTGAATAACTTGTTTGTTAGTTATTGCAAAAAAAAAACCTGCTAAAATGGCAGTTTTTTCAATTGTTAATAAACAATAGAAAAATATATTGCAATAAATTTATGCTACACCGAAAGGATCCTCTTGTTGCATAAAACAAGTATGCAAAATTTCAAGTAAAAATATTCAATAGTTTTTTGCATAGTGAAATTGTTTATAACATTTTATATTTTTTTGACTGTTTATTCTCAGGGATCTAGAGATCAGACAGTTATCTGCGGATGCGCAAATGAAAGCTCGAGACTTATACTAACAACAACAAAACAGAAACAGATTAATTGTTGAAACAGATAAACAAATTTGGGGTTTGTTTTTTCGTTATAAACAAATAGAATAACTCGTCGACAATTGTTGATATCGAAATACCAATAAGTGGGCGTGATAGGTGAGATTTTGGAGCATATTTTGAAAAAAAAAAAAACAAATTCTGTACGACCACTAGAAGCTGAGACAGATTTTTTTTATTAAATCGCTGCTGCTTTGTTTTTTTTTTTATTAAGGGATTATTTAAGTAGGAACTCATAAAGAGATGGTTAAACTATTGTATGAAGCAGTTTTCAACTGAATTATTTCAAAATCGTTCATCTTGCACTTACTCCAAGAGTCAAAAAGTGAGCAGTGGAGGGGGGCATTCTTTCGGCCTGCGGCGCGCGGAAAAAAACGTGACTCGAACCCTTCACATTCGTTTCGCCGGAAAAATTTGGATTATCTCGAAAAATATTGGTCGTAGAATTTTTTTTAATTCGTGGTTTTTCAACGAGATATGAACAATGGATGATATGTTTTTGTAATCAAATTATTGTTAAACATATCAATAAACAAATTGTTGCACGTGCATTTCAAATTGCGAAAAAAATGTTACAGTGATCAACAGTATACTATTAATTAAGAATATTAAAAATCTGATTGATTTTTAATGTACCAATAATATTTATGGAGTTATAGCATGAAACAAATTGCAACTGTCATTTGCCGCCAAATTATTGGTTGTACAAGAAAAACACATATTAATTTTTTTGTTTATTTTATTGGACGAATATATTTCACATACAAAATTTTTTGCTAACAATGTTTGCTTAAATCGATACAAAATATTTATTCCGTTCTCTATCTCTTAGACATCGATGGATACTCATTTTCGAGGCCCTTATCGGTTTTATTATTATTATTATGACTTACAAGCCAAACGGCTTCGCACTCCCTCCAGGGATTATTCACTCATACCAGGTATGCAAAGACACCAAAAGTATGAAGCTCTGTGGGGACCCTTTCCATGTTATCGGGTCCTAGGTGGCGTGGTCTTCTGCACTTCCTACAAACTTTCGGACGGTTCGCGCGGTTGCAAGGAGAACCGCTTTCTGAATCGGTTTATACAGATGTTCACTAAGGCCCAGTCCCTTGATGTTCTGCAGGAGGTTCTTTGGTATCACTCCAGTTGTTGACAGTATTATAGGAATCGTGTGGACGCTGTTCATTGCCCACTGTGCGGATTTGCACCTCCAAATCTCTGTATTTGGCGATCTTCTCGTTGTACTTTGACCTTAGGTTGTTGTTGTTCGGCACAGCGATGTCGATTAGTATAGTTCGCCTGGAAATTTTATCTGTTAGTATAATGTCTGGCCTGTTATGAACAACTGTTTGATCTGTTAGGACCGTTCGATCCCAGTATAACTTGAACTCTTTGTTTTCAAGAATAGGCTCTGGATTATATTTGTAGCAAGGCACCTTTCCTAACTGCAATAGTTTTAACTTATCTGCTAACTCTTGGTGTAGTATCTTAGCGGCTGAATCGTGTCTTTCCTTATACTCGGTTGCGACAAACGCTTGGCATCCTCCAGTTACGTGCTGGATCGTCTCTGATGTTCGACAGCCATATCTATATTGGTCATTTTCTGTTTAGGGATCTTTGATAATGAATTTCCGATAGTTCTTCGTCGGAATAACCTGGTCTTGGATAGCTAACAAGAAGCCCTCCGTTTCCGAAAACATTATTATTATTACAATTATCATCATTATTATCACTCTCATCGTCATCATCATTATTACTCTCATCATCATCATTACTCTAATCATTGACATCATCATCAACATCAACATAATCATAATTATTTTCCTCCCTGTTACTTTCATCGTCTGTGAAAGTAATATTACAATAATTTTCGGTTTGTCTTTGGACCCTTAAGAAAAGCTATATATACTGCTTGCGATGGATGGATGCGTAGTCACCTGGGTAAAACAATGACCATCTACGATATACCACGTATTATCAAAACTGTTATGCCTCTGGCTTTCACATAGACGAACATTCAGATTGGATTTGGCACAACTAGTATTTATCCGTACAGTCGTAATCTATTCAGAGAAGTTGATTTTGCCCCATCTTTTGTAACAAACAGACCAAACTCTTACACCGAAGAGAACGAACCTGAATCACCATCTTCGATAACAGAGAGATCAAATCCTGAAAACAATCCTGCAGCATCATCTTCTGTAACGGACAGACCAAATCCTGACACTAAAGAGAATACTCCTGCACCACCACCTTTTGTAATGAATACGCCGAACCTTAACTCTGGAAAAAATCTTGCAGCTGACAATAAAATACCACCACTTTCATCAGAAGAATTTGACTTCTTATCAATGCACCAAGCTCTGACCATATATATATATATATATATATATATATATATATATATATATATATATATATATATATATATATATATATATATATATATATATATATATATATATATAAACATATATATAAACTATTTAAAAACGGAAAATAGATTTCTTTCTTTCTTACTGAAATTTTGATTTTTAAAAATTCCGCACTACTCCGGTGATTGTATAGATGTCGTTTGACTGGCGATATTTTTCAATCTGGTATCGAAGTAGACAGGTTTTTAATATCCTACCGACATATTTTGGAATTTATATTTTATGTAGCAGTTTTTTTCAGCAAATGTTGTCCACGGTTCGATACAGTTCCACTGACGAGACCATAAGGTGGTCGAAACGCGTATGGAGAGAGACCTAGAGCTGTATTTGCAGGAAACAAACTGTTTATACATATTCTTTCCTTTTCTCTACTTGAAAGGATAATATTTTTCCTTCAGCCCTTGAATATTAACATTCTAATAATAAACATTTACTTCTACTGTCCAAACAAGCAGGATATTCACAAAGAAAAAAGACAAAAAAAAGTCCAACATTATTGCAACAACATAGTAAGTTCTTTCAATAACTTGCGAATTGGAAATCTTCTGGCTCTTCTCCGGTTTGGCTCTATCCTCATACACATATTCTGAATAATTATCATTGTTAGTGGTTTTTGTGCAAATTTTGTGGAAAATATATTGAATCGTTCAGATATTGATTGTAGTTTGGTTATTTCTAATAGCATATTGTTTGAGGGATTATGTAAAGGGTTTTCAGGGTGTCTCATTTTCGTGACCTTGTAAATATGCATTGCCGTTGTCGTGGATATTCCATCACTTTTGTAAGTAAAGTTCCGGAAGTGTTGGATGAATTTTTGTTTTACCGCTTTTGTGTGCGCATTTAGGTTTAATTTGTGTTATTAAGTGATATAGTTGTATTTATATTTTGGTAATTAGTATTGCATATGATTAATTGGCATTTGTTTGGATTGGCCGCTAGTCTCCACAACTTAAACCATTCACTTGTTTTGTTTGTTATTTCTTGTAAGGAGGCTTGTGTTAATTATATTGTCTCTCCATGAGCAATCAGGATATATATATATATATATATATATATATATATATATATATATATATATATATATATATCCCTCAAACATTGATTCCTGTAAATCGTGTTGGTATATATCATGACAATATAGATTGTATAAAAGAGGTGATAATGTCGAACCTTGCGAAACTCCTTGTTCGGGTTTAAACTCTTTGGATAGTGAACTGTTTACTTTAACTTGCAGCGTTCTGTTAAATAAAAATTCCTTTACTATCAAAATAAGTTCTTTTGCCACACACTATCAAAGGCCTTATGGATATCCAACAATAGAGCAAAGCTTCTATATCCTCTTAGTTTGGCGGCTTACACGTTGGAAATAAATATCGAAAGTGGGTGTAATGTAGAAGTGTTTTCCCGAAATCCAAACTGGTAGTGAGGAATATGTCCTCCCACTGAGTCTTGCAGACGATTTTTTATGATTTTTTCTAAGTTTTTTCCCAAGACTGGTAGCAGTGTGATTGGTCTGTATCCTGTTGGTTTGCTCAGATCTGAATTGGGCTTCACTACAGTGACAATTAATCCGTGTTTCCACATTTTGGGAAAGCAATGATGATGATAACATAAGTTGTACATTTAATATTATATTAATGAATATTGTTTAATACGGGAAAATATTCTTCTTGTGTTATTCCATTTTCCACTCTTTCTGTTTTTGCTGTTCTGTTTGTCGCAAAATAATTTTGAAACCATATGTTGACCATGATATAGTTGTTTACATCTCAGTTAAGGTCATTGTCGTCAGTGAAGGTTTTCTTAAAGTATTTTGCAAATAATTCGGTCTTCTCAATGTCCTCTTCAAATATTTGGTCGTCTTCCGTCATGTTCGGAATGCTGTGTTTTGTTTTGTATTTGGTAAGTTTGTTTATTTGCTGCCAGTATGTCTTACCATGTTTCTCATTTATTTCATTACATGTTTTAATCCATCTGTGTTCTCTAAACTGTTGTGTCAGTTTTTGTGTATTTTTACTGTATGCGTTGATGTTTCTTTTAAAATCCGGGTTTGGATTGGACTGATATTCCCTGAGCATTTTTCTTTCATTTTTTATTAATTTAATTATAAATGGAGGAAGATGGTGAAGGAAGTATTTTGGTTGCATATGAAAGGGCTTCATTGAATTTTTCAATTGTTGTTATATCGATAATTTTGTTTTGTATTATATATGAATTCATATATTTAGACACTTTGGAGACATCACATTTTTTAAAGTTTGTCCATAAGTTATCAAATGTGTCTGGAGTCTGTAATTACATGTCGAACTCTATATGGAAACCCAAATGATAATACATATATAATTATTTAAATACGGTAGATAGATTTCTTCATTTCTTACTGAAATTTTGAATTTTAAAAATGCAAAAAATATATAGAGATTCAAATTTCCATTAGTAAATTTAACCCACAACTGCAAACAGCTGTCAGTAAAAATGTACAGCTACATCAATGTCATTAATTATAAAGTTTAATTTGATTATATCACGTATTCTGAGTTTGTGGATAAATTTCATATCATTAATTAAGTTAATATATTCAGTTTCAAATGTATGTCAATTATTGTGTTTTTTAATTGGTCGTTAAATAAAACCATCAGGTTATTATTTTGCATAATTTACTTACATTGTAATTTTTACAATGTAATCAAAATAAACTACATCGAGTCCGATTGGTAATCCTCGTGGGTCGGTGTAGTTTGAAAACCCCTACAGCAAATGAAATATGAGCCAAAAATCAAGGCCCTTGTCTTGATACTACTCTCAGTACTTTTGATTTTTGAAGCTTTTGCCCATTTCCAGTACAACAATATCTTCTTCTTCTTCTTCTACCGTCTATAATAGGTCCCTGACCTGTTCCTTCTTCGATTTTCCTCATTCTGGACTTAAATTATCGCTCCACCTTTTCCGCGGTCGACCTCTACTGCGTGTACCACTAGGCGATTTATCTCGTGCGATCCTTACCAGTCTATCCTCTGTCATTCGGCTTATGTGTTTGTTCCATTGTGTCTTACGTTGTAGGACCCACTCATTAATGCAGTCTTTGTTGTATGATTGCCTGTTGTTATCGCTTCTTTCTCTGTCTAGTAGCGTTTTTCCTGTTATTCGTCGAAGTATTCTCATTTCTGTAGTCTCCAATAGTTGTTTTGTTTTTGTCGTCTCTGGCCGTGTTTCTGAGGAGTATGTCATAATAGGTCTAATTGTGGTTTTGTGGATCCGAACCTTTGTTTCTTGTTGTAAGTGTTTGTTTCGCCAGATCACGTCGTTGAGGCAACCCGCCACTTTGTTTGTTTTGGCCACCTGCCCTCTTACTTTATCTTCGATGTTGCCATAACTAGTTATGTCGATTTCTAGATATTTGAAACTCATTTCTTGTTGTATTATTCGACCGTCTAGTTCTAGTTTGCATCGGAGGGATTCTTTTGAGGTTGTCATACATTTAGTTTCTTCGGCTGAGATAATCATATTATATTTTCTTCCCGTAAGATTAAAGGTATTTAAAAATCTCTGGAGGTCGTCTTCATTTTCGGCACATATCACAGCGTCATCAGCGTAACAGAGAATTTTTATTTCTGTATCACCCATTTTATATCCTCTCCCAAGTCGTACCTCCTTTATTATTTCGTCCATTATCATGTTAAACAACAAAGGACTAAGCGAGTCTCCCTGTCTAATACCGCTGTTGACTGGTATGGATGTAGATAATTTACCGTTAGTGCGAATCTGAACTTTATTGTTTGCGTATATGTTTTCGATGGTCTGAATTATATTGATAGGAATATTTCTCTTATATAACAGGTGGATTACGTCATCTAGCTTTATGCGATCGAATGCTTTTGTTAGATCTATAAAGCATAAAAATGTTGGTTTATTGTATTTTAGAGATTTTTCGACTATCTCGATTACTTAAAAGTGCACTAAAGTTGTTACAGTACATAGACCTGTTCAAATTGGCATGGGACATTAACGAGCTAATCTAATAAGAATCTAGTATAAAATGATTACGCTCTAATAAATTTATTTCAAGACATCTAGACCCAAATTTTAGAATTGTGTATTTAGAATTATAACTTGGTGCTGTTTTAGATCTCAATTTTTAAATTGTTTTTCGTAGTATGATTATATCTAGTATTTTAATTTGTAAAAGCTAATCTTATCAAAGTGGTGTTAAATGAGTAGCGAAATGATATTTAGTAGAAAAAAGATTAACTGTGTCGTGCGTTATGTTTTTGATTGCTCAAGATACTTGACAAAGATATTTCTTGAATTAGAGTTACGGAAATTTTAAAAAAGATATTCAAAATTATTCTGTATTATTTACGCATTAATTAACACTTGGTATAAATAAAAAAAAATGATATTGATACTAATCAGGTGTCAAAGAATAGCTACATATTTTACATATTTTGTTATTGTTTTATCGCGATACAACAGCCTGGGTGAACAAAAAAAAATTCTCAATATTTTCTAAAACAGACTGCACAAAATTAACAAATTAAAAAATTATTACGGTTTTCGGTATGAGTTAATTGATTTGAAATTTTTAAATCTTCACTCAACTGCGGGTGAATAATGGTTTTCATTGCATGTAGTTATTTTTTTATTTTAAAGAATTTTGAATGCACGATAGAAGTTTAATAAAAACTGTAGATTTCAAAGAAATCCTTTTTTATTAGTGTAGATATTTCGTGAAATAATAGTTCAGAATAATGATTACGATAATGATTTTATGAAACAACGTCTGTATCTATTATTCTGTAGGCCAAAGCTGTTGTCATTGGTTTAACCTATAGATTCTCAACGAGGGCAGTAACATGCCCTAGTAGGCAGTAAAGCCTTTCAAAGGGGGTGGCAGTGGGTAACTGTGGGGAGTCAAAGAGGTCAAGGTGGACAGCAGCGAATTGAAGAAGTTGATAGTGCATACTTTGAAATTTTTCTTCTTATTATTTTCGCACAAGTTATTAATAATTTTATTTAGTATTATAATTCGTTTTTATTCCATCCAAATATTTGCAAGTTTATAAGTAATGACAACTATTACGCAATTCACCCAATCTAGTTAGCATGTTAGTAAAATCATATAAGAGCTTATAATAACTTGTTTACGCAGCAAGTACTCCGGTATCGCAAACCAAGGGAGGCATGCAAGTCAATGCGAGCACGTTTGAAATCTATAAGAAGTAGAGATCTAGAAATTAGTCTCAATACTTATTGAGTGATTTGCCAATAATCCTTATATATGAGTGATTCATGATATAAGTTATTAATCCCTTTAAATAATATAAAGGTGAATAGTTGATAAATACATCTATTGACACCGTGGTTAAATTTTTCATTCATTATATCTGAATCTAAAAAGAAGCGTAGACAGTACAGTAATGAGTATTTGAAATATGATATTACCTATTCTCCAAGCAATTTTTCAAAAAAGATTCCCATTTGATGTAATATGATACAATCTCTTTAGCTAACGTTACCACTAAAATCATTGAAATTCAAAATGTCTGGTAAGATTTAAAAAAAAAACAATTTAATAGGACACTCTTAACATGGATTTAGGTCAAATGAGGAAAAATATGTGTTGTTTTTTGTGTGACTTATCTAAGGCTTTCGATATTATTGATCTTAGTACAAAACTTGGTGAGAGAGATAGAATGCTTGATTGCTTTTATTCATATCTACATATCAAGTAGAAGCCGATATGTCTTCGTGATGGAAGTGGAACGTGTGAATTTAAGATGATGAATATTACTTCTGGAGTTCCTCAAAGGTCAGTGCTCGGACCATTACAGCTTAGTATTGATGTTAATGATCTCCCAGATCATGTAGCTGCCAAAGTTATAATGTATACAGACGACATGACTTGTATATTTGCAAACATTGCTAGGTACGAAAGAAATAAATTTCCTGCATTTTAGAACTTGTTAACTTTCACATCGCTGACGCATTTATTCTTTACTTGGATATTAATTTACTGATTTTTGGATTTCGTGTTGAAATTAATTGTGAAATAATTCGAAATATGTAAAACACGTTTATTGAGTATACAGATATTCATCTGATGTATGATTTTACATCTTGCAAAGCTTTGGAAGCCAGGTGGTTATATCACGACATAAATCCTAATCGTACTCTTCCAAATCAAAAAACATTTCAACGAGTTCATCAACGTCTAAGGAAGAATGGTAAGCGATTCCATTTAATAAAGTACTATTACTAAATTTCTTTCTAATTTTAAGAAATTTTGGGAAAAGAAGTACTGATGCTGGTCAGGGAAGAACAGTACGTACGCTGCTATTAGGGGAAAATATTTTAAATGCTGTAGATTACATTCCTTCAAGGAGTACTCAAAAATTATCAGCGCAGTTTAATACGTCGAAAACAATAGTACAAGAAGTTCTTCAAGAACAGCTGTTGTATCCACATCATTTACAAAAGTGCATGAACCAATTCTTGAAGATTTTCCCCGTGGAATACAGTTTGCAAACTGGCTATTGGATCAATAACGAAATAATGTAAACTTGATTAATACTATTCTCTTCACGGATGAAGTAGGGTTTAGCAAAAATTCTATCATAAATTTACACTACTTACATGTATGATCTGATGAAAATTCTCATACAACTATTGTTTCGCATCATCAATATCAGTTCCAATTAATTAATGTCTGTGCAGGAATCACTGGCAATTTTTAATGAATCATTTGTATTGCCAGCACGACTGAATGGAGAACTTTATTTGGATTTCCTCCGGAACGCTTTTCACGATTTAGTAGAGCACTTACCAGTCGAAACCCACCGAAACATGTACTACATGCACGATGGGACGCCACCCCATTTCTGCGTTGCTGGGCGGGAGCACCTGAATAACGTCTATCCAAACCATTGGATAGGTAGAGGGGGACCTATTGCTTGGCCTCGATTTCCCGATCTAAAGCCGTTGGATTTTTATCTGTGGGGATACCTCAAAATCTTAGTGTGTTCCACTCCGCTCGGTAGTAGGAAGGAACTTCTACGGAGAATCACGTTTCATTGTAATCAAATAAGAAACAATGCTGAGTTAACGTGGCAGGTACAGCAGTCCTCAATTCGTCGTGCCTGCGAATGTATCGGACTTCTCGGAGCCCATATTGAATCCTCTCACGAAGTTTCTAACTAAACAGTTAGTTTAACTTTTTATTGAAACTATGGTGAAAATTCCTCTTTTTCATATTCAATCCGACAGAAGTTAGGGACTAATAGTAAAAATAAACTGACGTTTTTTCGAAAACGGTTAGGATTAGCGACATGAATGAAGAGTACTTAAATTTTAGTCAATAATTAAAGGTATGTAAAGAACGTTATCCAAAGTTCTTACCATACAGAGCGTAAAAAAAATGAGGTTATGAGTGTCACAGTTAGCCCGTCCCTGCAGCTGTGAGTAATTCACAACACTGTCTTGTAGTAATGTGAAGGATCTTACCTAGTATACATCATATTAAAAAAAAATTGAAATATACCTGGTGGTTCAATATTTATGTGCAAAAAACTTAATTAAATTGCAGCTCTTTGGGAGCCCATATCTCCGAAGAGGAGGCCTGCTTAGCATTATCAAAGATCCTAAAACTGTACATTATAGGCGCTTTTACTCAGAAATGGTAAATACGGTGAAATTCAAGGGAATAGGTATGAAGCTGGTAGTCTGAGTATTTTTCAGCTCAAAAGAGGTGTGTGACGACTTGGATTCGAGAACCTTATGTAGAGAGTATTTTAATAAAGATGGCATTATGACTTTACCATCGTGCTATATATACAAACTTTAATAACCATATACAAGAATAAAAGAAAACTTAATTCCACCTCAATGAGCATTGCATACTTTCTTCGCAACCTAATTCGTCCTATGTTTTCAAATACTGCAAAATATCTCAACAGTCCCTTCTTCCAAAATATATTATGTAAAAGGTATTCTCCGCCATTTGACAAAAGATCGCCCAACGAGTAAGTTATGGTTGAAATTGTCAGATGTAAAACGTCAAATTGTAAGATTGGACATCTGGCAATACCATAACGTTAAAATAGCATCATATAATTTTTTTCGTACGAAAATTTCGAGTTTTGCTCCGAATAAGTGTCATTTGCCGGAACTTTTGATTTATTTCTTTAACTTGAAGAAATCTGAAGCTGAAGCTGATCGATTGCTTAAAGAAGCATATGGTAATGCTGCTTTAAATGAATAGCGGAAGGTTGAAAGTGTACAAAGCAGGGGCGGATCTAGCCACTCTCTTTGGGGGGGGGGGTGATATCATAAAGTACAGTATGGCGGGGCGATCACAAGAAAAAAAAGTTGCCGACAAGGGGGAGGATGCGAGCAACGTACACATTCCTAATATAAGAGGCAGAATCGGGTCTATTTTCTTGAATTCAAAGCTCTTGGGGAGGGGTTATTGCAAGACAAACAAGTTGTCAACGGGGGGGAGGGAGGGAAGCAGCATACATATTCCTAATATAAAAGGCAGAATTGGTTCTATTTTCCTGAACTTAAAGCACTTGGGATGGGGAGGGGCGATCGCAAGCATTCACATTCCTCTACTCTATTCAAGAACTAGAGATAGTAATAAAACTTACCGAAACCTCCAACGTACCTGCTCCAGTGCCGCAGGTAACTGAGGACTGACGTAAATCTAATTATATTCAAATATTATAAGCTTTTATAAATTTACTACAACAATAAAATTTCTGATAGTTCAATTTAATTTCTGTCAGTGAGCGAAGTACACCTTACATTGTGTCCTTAGTGATTTATTTTGTTTGTGCTTGTTTTTATATATTATTTGAGATTAGTGAGATACCCAAAAGATATGGCTTTCACATCTATATTTATTCCAAAATTGTTAAACCAGGGCATTTTTTCCTCACGAAAAACTTATTACGATGAATGTTTATGATGCCTTAAGATATCAATATCTAGATAAGAATGTTAAAAACTTTGTTGAGATGTGTTCCAACATGACAGGAGTTGGAAAATTTACTATATACCGAATACTGAAGTAGAAAGAGAAAAAATTATTGGAATTGTTAGTACTCCCAAGCTATATTCGATCACAGGCAGACGAAAAATCTCGTTGGAAGAAGAGATGTAAACTGCAATAAAAAGAGTTGTACGTACATTTTATTATGAGAAGCAAATCCCAACCGTTGACAAAATTCTAACTAAAATCAATGAAGATCGGGATTTACCTGAAACTGAGCTCTGAAAATTGCTCAGAGAACTTAATTTTTGCTGGGAAAAATCAGACAGGAAATCTGTTCTTACAGATCGTCAGGAAAATGTTCGTTGGAGAAGGAAATATATCTCTCAAGTAAAAGGTAGAATTACTAGAAATAACAACTTACAAAATTAGTAATTTAACTGAAAGATTTTTTTGAATAAAGTTACTGCAGAAAATTGGAAAAAATCCATATAATAAAAGAATAAAAGAAAACATGGAAACTCGATTTCATGATCGGTGAGATAGAGGAACCAGTTATAATTAATTTAAGCGAAGATAGCTTCACTAACTTTGATTATGAATTAGATACGTAATGTTTACCAGCGTAAACACAATTAATTATTTAAATTTTCTATAACATATAAAAACTAATTACATTTGAATCCCTTTTTAGTGTTTAATTGTAATTTTGTAAATGGTTTAAGAAATAAATAAGCTGAAACGTCAAATACCCTAAAAATGTTTTTAATTAATAATAAAATGATCGATAGCCTCAAAAAACTTTAATTTTATATGGACGAAATTATTTATATGTAAAAAATGATTTATTATTCTCTCTAGCTCTTGAATAAACTGTAGTATAAGAGGCAATATCGGGTCTATTTTCCTGAACTCAAAGCTCTTGGAGAGGCGATCGCCCCCACCGCCCCCCCCCCTTTTGGATCCGCGCCTGGTACAAAGACGCGAAATTGGAAACATTATTGGAGGAAAATTCATGCCAAATGCAAGAAAAACTTGCACATTACATTTTTAAAATCTTCCGTTGGACAAACAAAAGGGGTCACAGTAAAATTTCGGGTTTATATAAAAGTAAATTAAGATCGAATTTATTAAAAAAAATCTTAAATTTAGATATGAACCAATATCAAATATTAAAAAGAGAAAACAAATAGAAAATCTAGGAAAGAACTGGAATAAATAATAATAAGAATATTGTTAGAAAGCTATCTAAACTCGGAAAGAAACCAATAGAAACTCTCTGCTATGTATAATATAAATTATTTTTAATATCTTATAAATTTTTTCAGATTTTTAAAATTTACTTTTAGATAATTTGAGGGAACGAACATTGAAAAAGACACTTTGGAGGCTCATATTTAAATGAAGCGCCTAAATAAAAAATATGATATCGAATATATATTTGCATTTTATACTGGATGAATGTTTTTCGTTTCTTTTTTACATAATATTTTTTTTTAAACTTTACCTCAGGCTTTTTCTTGAGTTAATAAAAAGCGAAACATTTATTCGTATTTTTCTTTGCTCATAGGGGAAATTACCCTAATTTTTTTTACAATTTCTTCTCAGGTTTGTTTTTGAATTAATAAAAAGCGGAACATATGTTTGAATTGTATACTCCACGATTTTTTTTTTTTTCATTTTTTCATTTCACATAGGGGAAATTATCATATTTTTTTACAATTTCGCTTCAGGCTTGTTTATAAGTTAATAAAAAGCGAAACATATATTTATATTGTATGCTCGATAAACTTTTTTCCATTCCTTCTTTCACAGAAGGGATATTTCACTAATTTTTTTTTTCAGTTTCGTCTCAGGCTTGTTTTTGAATTAATGAAAAGTGGAAAATATATTTGTATTGTATACTCGATAATTTTTTTCATTTCTTCTTTTTGTGTAGAGGAAATTATTTTAATTTTTAACCGACTTCTAAATGAAGGAGGTTCTCAATTCGTCGACTATGTATGTTTTTTTTTTATGTATGTACACCGATTATTCCGGAACGGCGGCACCGATTTGAATGAAATTTTCTACGTTGTATAAAGGAAGTTGCTGCGGTGGTTCTATATTTTTTTGGACGAAATTAGTACAGTAAAATCCAAGATGGCGCTGACAATATGGCGGCCAAAAAAATTATTTTTTTCCGATTTTCTCCAAAATTAGTATAAGGGAATTTTTGGGGTCGTACACAACGAATCTGAAATTATTTTAAAAAAATTCAATATGGCAGATCCAATATGGCGGACAAAAAAAATTATTTTTGTCTGATTTTCTCCAAAATTGATGTGGGGAAGTTTTTGGGGTCGCACTTAATGGATACAAAATATTTTTAAAAAAATTAATACGGCGGATCCAATATGGCGGACAAAAAAATCAATTTTGTCCGATTTTCTTGAAAATTGGTACGAGGAAGTTTTCAGGATCATACATAACTAATCTAAAATTATTTTAAAAAAATTTAGTATGGCAAATCCAATATGGCGAACGAAAAAATCAATTTTGTCCGATTTTCTTCAAAATTGGTACGAAGGAGTTTTCGGGGTCGTACATAACGAATCTGAAATTATTTAAAAAAAAAATAATATGGCGGATCCAAGATGGCGGATTAAAGATTCTACATCTCCCGATTTTGTCTAAAATCAGTATTGGGGTATTTTTGTTAGTGTTAATTATGAATTTAAAATATTTTTTGAAAAATTCAATCTGGCAGATTCAATATGGTGTCCTAAAAATTTTATATTTTTCGATTTTCTCTCAAACTGATATAGGGGGTCCTTGGAGGTGTAAATTATGAATTTAAAAATCTTTTTTCAGGATTCAATATGGCAAATTCAAGATAGCGAACTAAAAATTTTACATTTTTCGATTTTGTTCAAAAGTGGGAATAAATCGTTTTTGAGGAAGTAACTAGTGAATATAAGTCTAGAAATTTTAAATTTCCGGATTTCACCCAAAATTGGTACTAAGGGGCTTTGAAGGGTTTAGATTTAGATTAGATTAAGACTAAAAATAATTTTTTTTCAATATAACGGATGCAATATGGTGAGTTGAAAATTTAACATTATTCGCATTTTTTTCAGATTTGGTATTAGAGGGTTTTCGGGGTCGTGTATTACAAATATGAAGTTAATTTTTTACAACTATTAGGTTCTTGAGGCGTATACAAACTAAATATGCAGTATAAAATATATCGAGCTAAGAAATTTACATCTCAGGTTCTTTAAACATCGATATTGGAAGGTTTTATATATATATATATATATATATATATATATATATATATATATATATATATTACCAATCTAAAATTAATTTGAAATTTAAGATAGTGGATTTACTATGACAGACTAAATATTTGTTTGAGAAAATTTTACTGATATTTGGAAAACTCTCAGAATCAGAGAATTTTTAATGGTTCATTTTAGGATGATTTACAACCTTGGATAAAATGGATACTTTTTTGCCACCTTGGAGTCATTGCGACGTACACTAATCTCGATTAGTACTTAGTTTAAATAATTTATGGATACAATAATGAATTCTAAAACTAAAAATAGAAAAACAAAATTTTTATAAAAAAAATTAAACCGACTCCTAAAAGTGTGCTAAGAAGTGAAAAATAACCACAAATTTTTATATGAAATTGAACGGCACGAGAGACATTGAAGGGGATCCTCGTTTTTAAGAAGAAAGGAATACGTCATTCTGTAATGTCCAATAACGATTCTCTTCCATACAACATTATCCCTTCTGAATAGTTAGAGAAAGTGATAGGTTTCGGAGAAGTTTCTTTTAATATAAGATAGTTTATTGGGGTTTTCGAGGGATTTCCAGCGAACCTGCACAATGTTACGAATGATGTTATCGATGGGCCTATTAAATTCTTTAGGGTTAAGTAAAGGGAGGAAAGGGGTGCCTTCAAGAATTGTAGACTTAGCTTGAGTGTCGGCTAATTCATTCCCATCTATGCCGATGTGGCTCGGGGCCCACATGAAGGCTATGTATAAATTACGTTGAGATCCCATTTTAAGAAGGTCGAGAATTCGATTCATGAGGGGGTGGGATGTGTTAAGGGCTTGGATCGATCTGAGGCAGCTGAGGGAATCTGAAATGATTAGATGTTTGTGGGTGGAGGAGTATTTAATTACTTCTCTGATGCGTTGCTTGATGGCAAACAACTCAGCTGAAAAAAATAGATGAAAGGGGATTTAACCTTAATTTGTTGCTTGAAAAACCGGTTACGGTAGCTGAGCCTACACCGTGATCTGATTTGGAACCATCGGTAAAAGATAGTTCGAAGGTTTTTGAACTTTGAGTTAATTAAGCTAAGGAAGTGTTGTTTAATGATGGAAGGTATGGTATTATTCTTATCATATTGAAGAAGATCAAAGTTGATTTCAAAGGGGAGAAAGTCCCAAGGGGAGAAGATCTGAGGGAGGATGGGGGTGGTTATGTTACGGGAGGCTATGAACGCAGAGACTCTATCATTGGCACCCAGTGTGACATTTGAAAGAGCCGGGAAATCAGAAGGATTAGGGATTTTATCATGATCCAAAAGGAAAGGCCTAAATTTGACAGACATGGCGTATTTTATAAGAAGGGAGGAACGTCGGAGACACAAAGGGGGAGTGTTAGTAAGGCATTGAAAACTGACTATTGGGGAGGTACGAGATGCACCAGTCGATAAACGTAGGGCTTGGTTCTGGATAGGGTCGAGGGAAGAGATGTATGAGGGCCTAGCCGATTCATAAACAATGCAATCATAGTCCAGCTTGAGGAGAATGATGGAATTGTATATTTTGAGGAGCGTATGAAAATCTGAGCCCCAAGTGGTATGGGAGAGAAACTTTAACATGTTAAGGTCCTTAAAGCATCGGGCTTTAGGGGAAGCAATGTTAGGGCGCCAGTTGAGCTTATCATCAAATATGAGGCCAAGAAACTTAACTTGACTGTCCATAGGGAGATGTATATGGTTTAGTGAGATAGAGTTTAGTTTTAAACAGCTCCTCTTTTTACAAAAGTAAGTGACCGTTGATTCAGTCTGACTCAATGTAAAACCTGTCTTTAATGCCCATGATTGCAGTTTTAGAATGCATAGCTGGAGTTGCCTTTCACAGGTGATAGATGATTGTGAAGCAATATATATATATATATATATATATATATATATATATATATATATATATATAT
Organism: Diaprepes abbreviatus; assembly: GCA_034092305.1. NCBI lineage: Eukaryota > Metazoa > Arthropoda > Insecta > Coleoptera > Curculionidae > Diaprepes > Diaprepes abbreviatus. The sequence continues at coordinate 1,998,079 of JASJET010000116.1, forward strand.
ATATATATATATATATATATATATATATATATGTATATATATATAGATATATATATATATATATATATATATATATATATATATATATATATATATATATATATATATATATAAGTAAATCGTCAGCGTAAAGTCTAGCCGAAATGGAGGGAGGAATGGAATCATTGATGGAGTTTATGGATAGTAGGAAGAGAGTGCAACTAAACACTGAGCCCTGAGGAATGCCATTTCTGAGGGGGTGGGTGGGAGAGGTATGGTTACCCAGGAGAACAGCAAAGTAGAAAAAAGTTGTATTACTGAACGTTACTTGGCAATACATAGTCAGTTGTTCGTATCATAGCTAGTTAATGAAACATGTTTATTAATGATTGGAAAACTATAACATGTATAAAAATTGCTATTTCTTTTAACATCAAAATCTAGTTTTTTTAGGAAACTAGCATGATTCTAATATTTCTGTGTAATCGATAATGTTAGAGAAAATCCTGTCGAATTTTCAAGAATATTAATTATCACAATATCCCTGTCATTGTTATGCTTCAAATTTTAGCATTTGATGAGCTCCTATGTAGAAAATTGACAAAACAACAAGATCCAACCCAAAAAAAAGTAGCAATTTTAATTATAATCTAAAAGAGTTCCTGCAATAAAACAATATAAAACAGATCTCCCAATAAATGAACAATAAAGGGTAGATCATTGACTAATCAAAAGTTCCAAACACAATACTTGCGGTGCAGATAATCTATTTAATCCTTTAATAGTCAATATTACCATTTGCGGATTAAACCAAATGAACTGTATAAAATAATAAATTTAAAGTACAATTGGAATTTATAGATAGGCTGATAAGTCACAATCTTTTACTATAAAATGAAAAAACTCGATACCCATTCAAGTAGTCATCATGAACTTCCTAATTCCCGTCCTCTTGTGCATCTCGGCGTTTGGCTACTCTGGAGTGGCTAGTCCCTTAACATCAAGAGATAGCACATTAGTCCTGGTCCATACTGTAAGTATTTTTTTTTTAATTATTATCAGATATTTTAAAATTTCAAAGGGTAAGTAAATTAAACTTTTTTTTTTGTAGGTAATAATATTCGTTTTAAATTATTTTTTGTTCATCTTATTTAAAGGACAATTTATAATTTATTTGATCTAATTGACCTCTATATGAAAAGCTACTTAGATCTACACAGGGCCACTGCTATGAATTTTTCGGATACTTTGGAGATATTTAAGCAAACTTTTTTAGAGAATTAAGCAAATAATATGTCTGTGTGACTTGATATTGATTCCAAAAGTGTCATACAATTAACTAACATCCTAATAAGGTTTCAACTTAAATAGATAGCATCTGAGTCAACTAGAGTATTAAATACAAGTTCTACTCTAGCCGATTTTATTTGTTGTAAATCCAACATTATACTGCATTCTGGTGTAAAAGAATAAATATTTCAGGTCACTTTCTAGTTTATACTGCTCTAAATCTCAAATTTCTAGAGATTTTTAAAGAGAATTAGTATCACCACCTTTCAGGCTGATCTGGAAAATATACAGTTCTATAATATATACCAACTAAATTATATATATGAAGAAATGGATTTTAATATACATTTTTGATATTCATGCTCCAATAACTGAATACAGCATTAAAAGAAAACGATATTGTCCTTGGATAACAGATAACATAAAACTAAAAATAAAACTTCCAATTTGGGTTCTTAACAGTTATCGTCGCGTTGAAAATCAAAAACACTACAAATTTTATAAACAACTTAGAAATTATACTTATTGCGCTATAAGAACTGAAAAGTTTAACTAACGTATAAATTTCAAAATTCTAATATTAGTAAAAGATGGAATGAATTCAAAAAACTCAATATCTTGAGTAAAAAAACTAATAACAATCCAAAATTGAAACAACTTAATCAGTTTTTCCGCTAGTTTCTGACAACCGTAGTGTAAATCAAGACATCTCAGATTTTTATAGAAGTGAGAGGTTTTGTTTTCAATTATTGAAGAAAACTTATTTTCCCAAATTATACTACATCTAAATTCAAAAGCATATAAATTTATTACCTTAATTTTATTTTGTTGTCCATTTATTATTGTACCTTTTATCACTCAAATTATAAAGTGTTGTTTCAACGAGTCTTACTTCCAGATATCTTGGAAATCCACTCTTGTTCCACCATTACTCAAAATTAATAATCCTACTGACACCTTAAATCTATATCCATTTTACAAAGATTTTATTTGGAAAGGTAATGAAAACTCAATTTAATAATTATATGGTTTTTCATAAAGTCATTCCACAAAAATAGTTTTGTTTTAGAGCGGGATTCAGCTGCTCAAAGTGACGTATAATATCGTGGCAACGTTCGATAATTCTCAAACAACAACACTCACCCTGTTACATTATACTTTTCATTATTGTAAAATATTTGAGATTTGAAGACAACGCCTCATTTCTTGTATTGTCCTCCTTGTTGTATACAGCACAAAGAATAGTTATGATTAGACAGTAGTTACACAAGGAACTACTTTAGGTCCTTTTCCATATATGTTGTACACATTCAGCTTTATAAAGTCAATACATTTCCGTAAATATCATTTCGATGCAAACAATGTACAAATGTATTTCTATTTCAAAGCAAATATTGTTGATATCGTTAATAATCGAATTAATTAAGATCTAAATAATTTAAGTAATATTTACAATAATTATTTACTTAAAATTAATCCCAATCAACTGTTGGCCTTACAATTTTTTTTGGAATAATAATCTAGAATTTACTGAGCATGTTACTCAATGTTTCAGAAAGGCTTATGGTGCACTGAAAATGTATCTTCACAGATAAAACCTTGATTACAGTATATGATTCGTTGATACACTCTCATTTCAATTTTGACGGTCATATTTATGAACAATTTCTAGACTTCACTAATCGACGAAAAAATCACGAAAAACAAAAAAATTGTAGAAGCTTCATTTTTGGTATTAGACTTAATCAAGGAGTATCTTATAAACTGAACAATTTAAGTTAGATCATTATGTTTGACAGACGTAATCTTCACTCGATTTGCTTCTTTTACAAAAAAAATTAAATTTAATAAAAAAAACTTTTTAAAAATAATTTTGAAGTTCCAAATACAAGATTTTTCTTTTTCAATCAACTACTGCGAGAGATAAGTTAAAAGAAAATTAAAATAAAAGAAAATTTTTTTTTATTTCTTATCAAAATTAGTGTAACTTACCAATAAGTGCTGTACAGATGACATTATTCATTTCTTTTTCTTCCAATCCCATTTCCTCTTTCTTAACATCCTGCCTCCTCTAATTGTGATTTTATTTTCCTCTAATCTGGATGTTTTTCTTACATTTAATTTTTAAGTATCATATTCGATATTTTTTTAATCAGATTGGTTTATATTTAATTAGAAATTGTTTAATTTAATTCACGTTGGCTTCAACAACCCCTGCTATCTGGCAATAAACTGAAAATCTCGTTCATTTTGCATGGAAATTACATATATTGTAAGACTTAAGAAGTGCATGCAATTTTTATACTTCAAAGCAATAAAATTATTATTATCAACTGTTTGTATTTCAATTTAATAAAAAATAATACAAATCCAGGATGACGATAGTTATTCAGCCCGCACAATACATCCCTGAAATGTATATAAAAGTTACATTGTGATTTGTAACCTTCTCTTTCCGTTGCAGAAATATTACTAATACTTCCGAATATGGATTTCATTAGAAGTTTTTTCAGAATTTCAGATATCAGATATCTAATACTGACAGAATTTCTTTTTAAACTAAATCTGATTTCGGAATTTTATAACCATAAAAAAATTTTATTATTTCTTCAGGTTCGTCTGCTGACGCTAGGTATTAGAAATGCTGAATATATGCTTCTTGTAAACATAGAAATATTATTCCTAAATAACGTATTGTTGATGTGTATAGAACTTTCAAGTAAAATATAATAACGCCGCTATAAAAAAAAAACGTTACTCTACATAACCTCTTACGCTGGTGATGCTAGTTGGAGATCAAAATATTCCAAAAAAAATAACTATTATTTTTAAAAAATTATTATTATTTGATTAAGTGTAATGTCCTAATACTAAGTGTAAATAATATAACCAGAAATAAATTACTAAATGAATTTTTAGCTAATAAGTATATTTCGTCGCCAGAAAAAGTGGTTCGAAAATTTCCATTTTCATTCTGATTTGAATTATCATTAGTTTTCCCAAATTTATTTAATAAATTGTGCTTTGTAGTTTGGAATAAGTAATTAGCAATAATACATGTAATAAATGTAAGTTCCTTATGATTTTACTACTTACAGTTAGAGATGTTACTGAACAAATTATCTAGTAATTTAAATTTAATTAATTCATTTAATAAAATATGCATAGCTAGGAATTAATTTAAACTGCTTTAGCAATCTCTCAAGGGAACATTTACTCATCCCCTACAATTTTCATAAGCTTTCGTACAGTTCGAGTGATTCCAAATAACATTTCCTTTTGTATGGCCTTAGACTGGTGTTCGCTTTAATATTCAGCAAAAGACACTTCATTGCAACGCCAATGATTGATAGAATTCCCCATTTTCTGTGTACTTGTAACTCCAGGTTTCTGTGATTGGAGACATTTTTTGTGCTTGCTTCTTATAAATTACTGTGGTTAAAGATTGCAACTTCTATTAGTATTGTGCGTTTGGATGTTTTATCAAGTAAAATAAAGTCCGGTCTGTTATTTGCAAATTTATGATCCGAAAGCAGAGCTCGATCCAACTACAGCTTGAACTCGTCATTTTCCAGTATAGGTTCCAGGCTGTGTTCATAGTATGGCACTTTGTCTATCTGCAACAGTTTGAATTTCTCTGCCAAGTTTTGATATAGTAACGTTACAAGAAAAAATCCTAATTGACCGCCCAATAGCCTATTTTCATGGGTAAGGATAATATTAAATGATGCAACTAGAAAATAGGACCAAAAACACTTTGTGCATCCTGTACGTAACTTCAAAAGTAACCAAGAAACATTTTTCGAATACATAACCTCAAATATCTCAATTCTGACTTCAGATTCGGATTATACGCAGCAGATTACTTCAAAAATAACCACCCAGCAACAGAACCTTGAGACCTGTGTAATCATTATGATACCTAAAATTTTAAATCTAATTTTGGTTGAAAATGACGCGCTCAAATATCCTAATTTAACAAATATTAAATTAACGTAATTTTAACAAAAAAATTATTTCTTTATTTTAATCTACATAAAGAAATTCAGTTCAACGATTTACTAGAATGACTTTTATAGGGATAATTTTGCTTAAAGTTCCAATCGTAGTCTACCATCATAAAATATATTAAAAATATATTATTTACCAAAAATTTTCTATACTAATTTGTACTATTATGTAAAGATGAAGAGGGTTTTTGTTTGTAATAGATAACAGAAAAATGTATTCAACTAATCGGTACCAAATTTCAAGTCATGTTTTTTAACATGACTAAGCAGGTTTAGAGATATATTTTATCTCAAAAAAATATTAACTTCCATTAAAAATTATTTTTCAAAAGATAATGCTTCAAAGCAGAGTACGTTTGCTTTCCACTAGGTGGGAGATACGCTGTGGCATGCCACACTCATATCTACTTCTCACTTTCACCCATATTTGAAAGGCCCATAGAACTAGCATAGATGAAGTAAGTGATAGACAATTTTTTTTATGTGAAGCGCTTTTTCGCGAAAAAATTAGATCATAAGTTTGGAGAAATACAATGATATTTAACTATTATGTAAATGGAAAAAGTATGTTTGTGTTTGCGCAAGAATCTTAACTCCCTCTAACTCAATCTATATACTATGTACATATTTCGACCACTAAGTTACGTTCGAATCATGATATTTTTATCCTTTGTTATTTGTATTATTTTATTGAATAAAATTCATGGGTTTGTAAAACATATTGTTTAACTATGTTGAAATATAAAGGTTAAAGTTCTAAATAAAAACATTCATCTGCCGCGTTGGTCATGATCGAGAGTTTGTTTCGAACTTAATTTTTCGTGTACAATATTATTCTTACTTTACTATTGGGAAAAACTTAACGAGGATAATATCATTTTGAGGAAAAGTAAAATTTAGTTTGGAGAAATTTTGAATACTTCCATTTGTCAACCCTGTGACAAGCCGCTCCCGCAGTTGGGCTAGCTCCTGTGGACGGTAAATATCAGACAATCATTTTCGCAGCAGAAGTTCTTTAAAAATATTACTGTTGAAAAAAAGAGTAGAGCTTTACAACTAAAAGCATGATATACTTAAGAAATAAAATACTTTTACTAATTTTGGGGAATGGATCTCTAAAATAATTTTAAAAAATGATCATAGAAATAGCAATAAAAATACCAACAAACAAGATTTTTCCATTTTCATGCATTCTTGATTATTTGTAAATATAAGGCAATTTTTAAAATTATGACAAAATGCTTTGTCTGCATTTTCATTATCATGACAAAAACTGAGTTCCAATTCCCTCCTAAAGGCAAGCCGTTGCTAAATCGTACATAACACTTATTAGGCGTGTTCTCAATAACAACTGATTGGACACACTTGTTTTAAATTACATTTAAAAATGATCTATTGTTCATTATAAAAATATTAATTAATTTTTAAAAATTTCGATAAAAACTTTTATAATCATGCTCAGGTGTTTGAAAGAATATACTTCGGTATATTAGTTGCGTAATATCTGCGGAAAATGTAATAATTTCAATAAAATTAAATCCTATCAAAAACATACAAACATGTAAAAATCGAAGCCAAGTTTATTAACTGCTTAGTCATAAAAATTAGTGAAATCTTATGTAGAAGAGCCAAATTTATATATATATATATATATATATATATATATATATATATATCTTTATTATCAGGTCTGACAAAAATTTTTAAAAATCAAAATTTCAGTAAGAAATAAAGAAATCTAACTGCCGTATTTAAATGGTATTATCCTTACAAGCAGAGAAAAGGGAAGAAGGGAAGAATATACACAAACAGTTTGTTTCCTGCAAATACTACTTTGGTCCTCTCTCCATACGCGTTTTGACCACCTTATGGTCTTATGAGTTCGATACAGCTCTCCAAATATAAGCAATGAGTAATAAAAATGCAAATATAATTACAATTATATGGCCTAAGTCATAGGGAAATTTTGAAAAGCGTTTTCTTGTCTGTCGCTTTCTCTCTTTAATCTAAAACCTCTTTGATTTGTTTTTAGCTTTTAAGCAATATTTTCTTGAAACTGTATGTTTGAATCTAATATGTATTTTATTCTAAGGTAAATAACAATTTCTATAAAAAATGTTTATCTTTTTATTTTTAGCTCTTCCGTCATGGAAATCGTACTCCTGATTACTGGGGCTACTCAAGTAACCCCTACAAAGATGAAAGTAATTATCCAGAGGGTTGGGGACAACTAACTAATGTAAGTTAATATTAGATATTTTGACAAATCTCCAAATTTAACCATAAATATTCAAAAATTGAAACAGAGCAATTTTGTAGTCGGAAATAAAAATTCTTTATTCTTTTGCACTTTCCTAGTACGGGTATACACAGTATGTTCCATAAGTAATGGTACACAGAGCTACAGCAGTTTCTTTTTCTAAAAATATTAGGATTAAATAAAACCTACCAAAATTTAATAGTAACCTAGATTGAAAGTGTCTAAGTAAAGTTTTATATTTATTTATTTTTAATTTCACTTTAATGAAAGAAAGTATAATTTGTAAATGTCTCCTTCAATAACAGTGTTGAAGATATTTGCTTTAAAATTACCATTGCAAATAAATTTAAAACTATAATATGCTAACCTCATTGTAAAGCAAATATAAAATTAAATTGTATATCTAAACATTTTTACTTCACCAAATTACCACACTAGCGAAAAGTGACGTTAAAGAATGACTTTTAAATAGATAAAAGCAGGTACTTAAGAAAATAATTAAAACAAGAAATAACATATTTTAGATAACAAATATAATTTGTTCAATATTGTTACGATTTCTTTCTCTTTATTCGTCAACTCGTTTTGAATAACAACACCACTTTTTACTAATTACTTTAAATTCCTTAATACCTACTTGCTTACATTTTCACTATTAAATTATAACTAACTCCTAACACATATCCTATCCATCTAGATACATTTATGGAACATACCAGAATGAAAGTCTTCGAATCTCCTTAGAAAAATTACTAATAAAAGTTTCTAGATGGCATTTCTATAAAAAAAAAACAGGATCTTATTCAGGCAGTTCTCGTTACACTGTCCTTCTCCTAATTCTGAGCATCCCGATCAGCTTCAATACTTCTGTGCTATGACTATGAAGATTTTGGCATTGTGATTTCGTTAAATTCCATAAACGTCATTGATTCTCTTCAGAACAGTATATGGTCCTTACCATCCTGGCATTAACTTAGGTTATTTGGTTTTCTTCTTCTGTCGATTCCATAACCAAACTCAATCATCTGACTGGAAACCTGCTGAGTTTATGTTGATATCATATCTTGTCTTCATTCTGTCTGTGACCAGATCCATGCGTTCTCCAAGTAGCTCATGAACTTCTCGCGATTTTTCTTGTAAGGTATTCAATCTTCTTACTTTCATCAATTGAGAAACAAAACGTTATATCACAAGGCAATTTAAATTCCCTCCTAAATAAGAACTAGGCTAGTATAACTCCATAAATTGCCGATAGATAAGTCATTAAGAAGATTGGCAAATATTTATCCAAATCTTTATGATGTATATCCACAACCTTTGAGCTGTAAAGCTGTAGTCTTGGCTTTACAGATGCTAAGTAATTTCTAGAGCTTTTGAAAAGCTTGAAAATTACGTCCTTTGTCAGAATGTAGCTCTAAAGGAGTTCTAAATGGGTTGAACACATATTTGACTAAGACTTCAACCACTGTTGAGATCTTATGGGATGCCAAATATCTCAAGCCATTAACTGAAGTAGTCAGTAGCAACAAAGATGTATTTGTTTCCTTTAGCTGTTTCTGGAAATGATCCAGCTATATCAACAACCATCCATTCAAAATGTATTCCAACATTATCCTTGTTCATTTATTTTTCCCTTAGATCTTGTGCTTTGTCCAAGACTGGTTGCACATTTAGAACACTGTCGATACCATAATTTTTCATTTTGACTACAGGTAATTTAGAAAAATCTTTTTCGAATTTTGTCTAGAGTTTTGTTAATTCCTAAATGAGGATCCCACTTTCATTGTAAATTTCTTCTAAAACTACTTGAACTTTTTTTCTTGTTACTACGATCCGTTTTGATTTCCTTGCCATGGGCATTATTCCAGAATCTTTCGTCATTTTTTTAAGTTGATGAAATGGCGCCAGATCATTGTTTTCAAGATGATTTTTTATCATCTGAACTGTACTGTACTTTGAATCAACCTCAAAAGTCTGAATGGGAAACCCTTCTCCTTATTTTATTTTGCATTCTTCCATAATTGGTGTTTTTAACAAGGCATCTGCATTATAATAAAATCTTCCAGGTCAATATTTGATTTTAAAATTATTCGATTGTAATTTTCAAGTCATCTTACTATTTATTCTTTAGGCTGCTTTATATTTAGGAGCTATTTAAGAGCTGTGTTTCCTGTTCTTATTGAATATCCCTGTCCATAAAAATGTTTATAAAAATTTTGAACAGTTTTGGTCATGGTGAGACACAATAATTTCTTTCAGGTTTTGGATGCACTCCACTGATATATTCGATAACTTGTTTACGCTTGGTGCCAATCTTTTAATGTTTGAATTTTCTTTCATCCATGTCGATTTTCTCTGGTGATACTACATGTCCAAAAAAATCAATTTTCTGTTGGAATAATATGCACTTTTTAGGGTTAAGTCGAAGGTTAGCGTTTTTAATTCTTGAAAAAACTTCCTGTAGGTTCCATAATTGTTCATCAAATATTTTTCCGTAACCATGACATCAAGGTAGGCTAGATTTATTTTTCATGAAAGACCTAGCAATATTATTTCCATTAGTAACTCAAAGGTGGCAGGAGCGATGTAAAGTTTGAATCGCATAACATTAAAATGATGCAGAACAGTGCCAGTGGAAATAGCAGCCTTCTTGGCAACATTTGATCCAATAAGGAGAATCATTGTGATCCAGCCAACGTTGTCAAAGCATCGTCAATTTTAAGAACACAAAATTTAATAGTTTCATCCCTTTTGGGTACAAATACAACAGATGACTAAGGACTAGAAAATTCTTCTATAACTTCCTCAGTCAGCGTTTTGTTTACAAGTAACTTCACTTCCTGGCATTTGGCTGTGGAATGTCTTCTTGGTGCATAACGAATTGGTTGTGCACTGTCAGTATTTATTTCATACTGAATGATGTTTATTTTACCAATATAACCACCTTTGCTTCAAAAATACTATTATGCTTCGTTATAAAATTCATGCATCTTCAAATTATTGTGGCAAAATTTGTTTAAGGTCTGTCTGAAACTGTTCAATTGATCTGTTACATGAGTACTATGATGTAACCTTTTCGGGTTGTTTACATTTTATCGCCAATTTTACTAGCTCACATATTGCTACTTCGTTTTCTTTATGAATTTTGACATAATTAGGAAGATTATTTGTTACTCTTATTAGTATGATGTAATCTGAATTAACTAATGCCTTCACTACCAGGTATTTAGGGTTTATTGAGGTGTTGAACTAATTCGACGTGGCTTCCAGAACTTTTGTCCAGTCTTCCATATATTATATTTTCCGTGCTTCTCTTTATTCTGATTATTTGTTGGGCAATGACTCTGATTGATTCGGTATTACAATTGTTTGACAGCAGAATAAATTCTTTGGTGCCAAACTTTGGGATATTAAGCTTGTTGCCGTTGAAAAGTCCATGTTGACGAATCAGGTCTATACCTAGAATAAACTCATCTTCTGTGTCGACAACTAACATCAAATGGTTTAATTTAAAGCCTTCCAAGTTAAAGCTCCACTTGCATTTCTCCAATGACATCACCTGCTTGATCAGCTACAGTTCTCTCTCAAGGTTACTTTTTTGGAAAATGGTAACATATTGAATTTGTAAACAAGATTTTACTTTACATCAGTGACAAAAATTATACTAATTGCTGTAGCATTGACGTTTTCTTCAATTATAAGACTGTTGGTGGTCCTTCATAGGCTACTGACAGAAGTAATTCTGGGGACTATCTCGATATTATTAAATATCCGCCCATTAACGCTGACTAATTGTAGCTTTGCTGATTCCCTTCTGTGCGGTCTCTAGATGGTGAACGAGAAGTCAGTGAATTATTTATTAAAATTGTATTCATTTCAAGTAAAATTATTATCATCCATAATAAAGTTAACAATAATTTTTACCTGCCAATTTCCTTTTAAAATACTCAACAGGTTTTTTTCTTGTGATCCGAATGTCTTGTTTCAAGATGTATACGAAGAAGAGATTATTTTAAACTGTTGACCAGGATTTCATCACAGGTTACACAAAGCGGTATAGGTTCTGATTCCTCCCGATTAAAATAAAGACCCATTTGAAAATAGTCACTATCATATTTTCGTTTCTTTCCTTTTTTATCACTCTGTTCGCCTTCTTTTTTCAATGCTTTCAGCCTGGCGAGACGGTAGCTCACTACAACTGTCACCATGTGTTCATTCCAAATCAAGGACTGAAGTAGAAGAAACAATTGATTATTCGTCCAGATTTTAATCAGACGTGATCGATCCATCATACATTTATGGACACTTTCACGTTCGACGTGCGCACGTGCGATTTGTAAGACTTGGATATTTGTTATAACTTATTTGCACAGGAAGAAATCACTTAACTAGGTTACACTACTAATATTTATGAACACATTATGGATAAACTACTAACTCATCTATCTTTTTGAAGTCATTCGAGGTTCTTAATTCCAATTTTCCACATTGTAGAAAAACTTAATCATGAATTCCATTTCAAAATATAAATGTATGAATAATAACTATTAAACTAAATATTACGATTATACACAGCGTGCTACATGTTACATTGGTACATCGTCATATCCTAAGTAATATTTGTAAAATCATTTTTAAAATGATCAAAGCTATGTTTAACGTCTGCTTTATAAGAATTTCTAAAATTAGTTAAATGTTTTTTAGTATTTTATCCTATTTCTTGTGATATTTAATGTAGGAAGGAAAAAGGACCGAATACCGCATCGGAACTACGTTACGTCAACGTTATAACCGCTTCTTAGGTAATACATGGAACATCAATTACTTTGATGCAAGAACTACTAACGTCAACAGAACTAAAATGTCAGTTCAGCTCATGCTTGGAGGTATTTGGCCACCAACTGGACAGCAAAGATTTCAACCTGGACTGAACTGGCAACCCATACCTTACAACTATTTAACAAATGACAAGGTGAGTATTTTAATAGATTTATTACAAATACACTATAGAAGAAATAAGAATATATATTAACCGGTTTTAAAAAATATTACAAGGCTGTTCACTTTTCAAAAAACACCATAAATAATTTTAAAGTCTGTAGAAAAATTTACCACTGGTTATTTTTAAATTATAATACAGATAAGGAAAAATATAAATGGATCAATTGCTAAAATTTTTAGTCAAGAATCAAAATGGAGAATGTTGAACGGCTTTGGTCAAGTTGAAAATCATAATTCTTTGGTTTAGACCGTGTCAAATTGAAATTATTATCCGACGTTTCGCCTACTATTGCACAATGCATCTTCAGGGATCTTTAGTCTATGAGATGAGAACACTGAACAATCATCGAGGAATGTAACTCCTCGGTATTTATACCTAACTAGTGCTCAGCGAACTGTCATCCAACATTACAATCAACTTCTAAGTATCATGTAAACTATAACCTGTATCTCTAATATTATTTGGATATTTACAAATTTTGATTGATCCTCAATTTTAAATAGGCTGTTGCTCCTTGATGCTCATTTAGTGTTCTAATCTCGTGCAGAAAATATCCCTGAAGAATATCTGTAATAATTTCAGTTTGACACGGTCTAAACTCAATGACTTTCAAAGAACTGATTATTAAATCATAATTATTAATACTCTTAAAATAAGATGCAAATATCGGGTTCCAGTTTTTAGAACAACAGTCGCACATCGCCATGCTCAGTAGTTTGTAGTCTGTTCATTTTTTATTGAAAGTAAAATTGCGACCCCAGAACAACTGGATACAAAATGGGAAACACATTCTTCCATACCGTCTGCTATGCAGACGATGCTGTTCTTAGTGCAGACTCTGAAGATAATCTCCAAAAACTACTGCACTCTCTTAACACTAAAGCGAAAGAATTAAATATGCTCATCAACACCGGGAAGATCAAATGCATAGTAACATCCAAAGAACCAATACCGTGCAAGTTGGAAATCAACTCCAAAATTGTCGAACAGGTAAATCACTTCAAATATCTGGAAGCAGAAATAACGAGCCATCGAAACCTTTTTAACGAAGTAAGAAAGCAAACAATGAAAGCGGCTAGAATTTCTTGATGCCTAAAAGAAATTGTGTGGAAGAACCTTAATACCGAAAGCAAAACTAAGATATATAAAACGGCTCTAAGACCTGTCATAACAAGCGGCAGAAACAAGACCAGATACAGGCAGAATTCTACAAATGATGAGAACAGTCGAAATGAAAACATTAAGAAGTATACAAGGCAAAACTCTACACGACAGAATACGGAATGAAGATATCAGGCAACAATGCGGGATGCAGAACATGGGAAGATGGACTAGACAAAGGCGAAGCTTCTGAAACAAACATATAGGGAGAATGGAGGACGGTAGACTCGTTAAAAGCGCAAAAATGAATAATCCAGCTCACGGGGAAGACCACCAAAACGATGGCGAGAATACTGGACCTCATCTTCCGGGGAAGAAGGTGACGGCAATAAACAGACAATAGCCTACTAGCATGATTAACTGTGTTAGAAAGAAGAAGAAGAAGAAATTTGCGGCCAAACTGGATCCCTGCTCAGCCAAATATGATAAAAAGAATACAATTGAAAATTTTTTACTGTTTTTCCATCATTCAGGATAGAGGCCTGTTTTCATTTTTAAGACCATGATTCTCATAACCTTGCAATTGTAAATTTACTTTATTAAATATTGATAACATTTCTGGAATTCTAACTAACAAGGAAAAAAATATTCGATAGCACCACCTTATGGTGAAGGATTGAAAATAGAATTTACTAAATTCGAATAAGCGTAATTTAAGGTAATTGCCAAAAATGAATATTCATTACTGCCCAAAAAAGCATTGTTCATTGTAGCTCCACCAAGCATCCTTGCCAAACTGGACTATTAATGAATTAAAATGAACCTCACTTCTCCTCTTTTGTTTTAAGCACGTTGCGCCATTTTACTAACTAAATTTTTAAACTTTAGAGTGTTATATATAATTTTTTTTTGTAATTTAATAAAACAAGACTTACAAAACCAGTTTCAATTGTAATAGACATATCTTCACTTAGCCCAACGAAATTTTTAATGATACACAACCAACATTATTTTATTTTTTAGGAACTTCAAAGCACTAATATTTGTACAAACTACAATACATTATACAAGGAGGCACTAAATTCTGATGAAATCCAAGAAGCCTTGTCTGTATATGATGAATATTTTGAATATATTTCCAACAGTATTAATTCAACTATCAATACTCCGGACGCCGTCTTTAACCTCTACTTTTGTTTGCTTACTCAGGTAAAATTTTTAAGTATAAAAATCAAAAATATTAAACCAGTTACGAATAAAAACGTTTTTCGTTTATAACTAGTTGATATGTAAAGGGACTTTTTTTATAGAGGTATAGAAATTTTAAATGGAATAAAACAAAGATGAATTTTTTAAATTGACATGAAATTTACTTTACTCGAAAGATAACCTTCTGACATTATAATTTAAATATGACTTCTGGCATATGACCGCCACGGCTGGCTCGGACGTAGTCTAATCTGGAGGTCCAATTTTCGATGACTTTTTCCAACATTTGTGGCCGTATATCGGCAATAACGCGGCGAATGTTGTCCTCCAAGTGATCAATCGTTTCGGGCTTATCGGCGTAGACTAGCGACTTCACATATCCCCACAGTAAATAGTCTAGCGGCGTTAAGTCGCACGATCTTGGAGGCCAATTCACGGGTCCGAAACGTGAAACTATACGGTTACCAAACGTTTTCTTCAATAAATCAATTGTGGCACGAGCTGTGTGACATGTTGCGCCGTCTTGTTGAAACCACAGCTCCTGCACATCATGGTTGTTCAATTGATGAACGAAAAAGTCAGTAATCATGGCTCTATAGCGGTCACCATTGACTGTAACGTTCTGACCAGCATCGTTTTTAAAGAAGTACGGACCAATGATTCCACCAGCCCATAAAGCACACCAAAGAGTCAGTTTTTCTGGATGTAACGGTGTCTTAATATACACTTGAGGATTATCATCACTCCAAATCCGGCAGTTTTGTTTATTGACGTATCCATTCAAACAAAAGTGAGCTTCATCGGTAAACAAAATTCGCTTATGAAAATCGGGATCAACGGCAATCTTGTTTTGGGCCCATTCACCGAATCTACGCCTTGCTAGGTGATCGTGTGGCTTCAATTCTTGCACGAGTTGGATTTTGTAAGCACGCAAACCAAGATCATTCAGCAAAATCTTCCATAAAGTGAATGGACACATATCCAATTCCTGTGCACGATGGCGGATAGACTGATTCGGGTTTTCCTCTACGCTACGCTCTACAGCAGCAATGACTTCTTCTGTACGCACTATACGACGTCTCTGTGGATGCGTATTATCATGTAGAGTAAACGTGGTGCGAAAACGTTCCATAGTTAATTGAATTAATTGCTCTGATGGACGATTATGTTGACCGTAAAATGGACGTAGTGCGCGATACGTATTTCGAACAGAACCGTGATTTTCAAAATAAATTTGCACAATTTGGAAGCGTTGTTCAGGCGTCAGTCTATTCATGTTGAAATGCCAAACCAAACTAAACATAAATCACTTGACAGCTGACAAAATGGCCGCCAGTTAAAAAAGTGTTACTCTATAAAAAACACCCTTTATATATTTCGATTCTGAATTGTTTAATTCCATTTGTGATGGTACGTTTTGTTTCGTAACGAAAAGCATCTAAAAAGAACCAAAAATTCAATTTTTATGATTAATATGTTTTAAAGATTATTATAAAAATAGTATAAGTATTTATTTTTTGTTGCAGAAAGAATATGGATACCCTCTGGAAGATTGGACAAAACCAGTATTCCCAGAAGTAATGGAGAAAATTGCAAAAGATGTTTACTATATTGGAACAAACACAACAACTTTGAAACAACTTGCTGGAGGTAAACCATTTAACAAAAATTTTCCTACATAATTTAGAAATATAAGAAAATTCATATAATCCCGCGCGAAAATGGCTGATTCTAAATATACAGGGTGTCCGGTAAGCATCTCCTAATTTATTGGGAATATACAGGGAAGATCAAAATAACCCTACTTTGTCATAGAAAAAATTCCTAAAGTGCACCTTAACAGAGATACAGAGCCTTAAATGGGTACCCAACGATTTACCTTATCGACTCTAAGTTTTGAACCGTTACTCGTTAGATCTAATTTTTGGCAGGTTTCATTTTACAGAGCTAAAAACTATTTGTTTAAATACTTTGATCTTTTCTCTTTAAAAAAGGTACTCTTAATTTACTTGGATAAAACTAGCGGTTTTCGAGATAAATCGGTTTTTATGCGAATAACTGAAAAGTTACTAATGCTAAACACAAACGGGTAAAAATAAAATACGGAGAGTGTGCTGATGGAGAATCGTTATCTAACACTTCGAAAGCAAGAGGACGTTATGCTGAAAGATTTTCAGCTCAGACATTGTCAAGTTCCGAAATATATTTTAAGTTTTAACGACTGAAATATTTGTGAACAAGAGCTTTAAATATAAAAGTGGACTGATCTCGCCATGCTAGTCGACATTATGGGAGAATATTTGTATAGCAGCCTTGAATTTCCTTCTAGTTTCTGAAATTTGCGCGAATGTGTCGTGAATAAATGTCAATTCCTTCTTCTTCTTCTTCTTCTTCTTCTTCTTCTTCCTCTTCTTCTTTCTAACACAGGTAATCATGCTAGTAGGCTATTACCTGTTCATTGTCATCACGTCTGCCCCGAAAGATGAGGTCCAGCATTCTCGCCATCGTTTTGGTGGTCTCCCTGTGATCTTTTTCCTACTGGGTTATTCATTTTTACGCTTTTAACGAGTCTACCGTCCTCTATTCTCCCTATATGTTTATTCCAGAATCTTCGCCTTTGCCTAACCCATCTTCCTATGTCCTGTATCCTGCATTGTTGTCTGATATCTTCATTCCGTATTCTGTCGTTTAGAGTTTTGCCTTGTATACTTCTTAATGTTTTCATTTCGACTGTTCTCATCATTTGTAGAGTTCTGCCTGTATCTAGTCTTTGGAGATTATCTTCAGAGTCTGCAATAAGAACAGTATCGTCCGCATAGCAGACGGTATGGAAGAATGTGTTTCCCATTTTGTATCCAGCTGTTCTGGGGAGATTTTCTATTATTTTGTCCATTATTAGATTAAATATGAAGGGTCTGAGCGAATCGCCCTGTCTAATTCCTGTGTTTACATATATGTCTTCTATTGTTATATGTCCTACTCTGATTTTTGTTTTGCACTGGATGTTAGTGTCGTATATTAGGTTAATTAGCCTATGGTTTACACCGTTTGTTCTTTCTAAGACGGAAGTATACTGGTGGGCACAAAACTTAGAGCCGCTAAGGTAAATCGCTGGGTAACCCTTTAGGACTCTGTATCTGCGTTAAAGGGCACTTTAGGATTTTTTTTCTATGACAAAGTAGGGTTATTTTGACCGCCCCTGTGTGTTCCCGAGAAATTAAGAGATATTTATCGGACACCCTGTATAAAGTTTCTTATTGATTGAATGTAGAAATTGTGCCCAACAAAGAAAACAAATAATAAAATGCATTCAAGATGTAGGTATTTTGTTTTATGAAGTTCATTAAAGTGCACAACAAATATAGTTAAATATTCTTACAGTTTTATAAACAACGTCCTGCAAGAAAATGATAAGTCTTCCTTTAGTGCATGTTCCTGTAGTGGAGACAGTAATCATTGTCTTTAAGCCTCTTCAAAAAAGATTCTGATAAAATCCCAATAGAAAACCAAACCAACAGACGATATGTCTATAAAATACTACCTTCACCCAATTTATAAAATAGTAATAGCGACGAATATAGATTCCTTGTAGAAGCGCCATTCTTGGTTAGAAAGCGTAGCTAGTAGTGGAAACCAACATTTTCAAAGATTACTTCTGGTACCCACAAAGTAGATGGTCTCCTCTTCTAGATGATCTAATGTCAGAAATGAAGCAAGTGTATTAAATATCTTCATAGTCAAAGAATAGGAATATTGGGAAGTTATTTTTGCATTTTATTTGGTGTACGTTCGAATCTTGATACATATAGAATTTTTTTAAAAATATTTTTATTGAAATATGTTATTAAAATCAATAAGAATTGTTTTCGAAATATTTTATCATCACAATAATTTTAAATTATGTTCAAAGAAATTTTTCTTTGACTGAAAGAGTTCATTTAAAAATTATAATTATTCTCTTCTTGTATATAAAAATATTTTCTGTATAAAAAAAATGCTAGAGACGGGATTCGACCTTATGCCATATACAATGGCAAAATGTTTGCTAAAGCAGCTGACTACTCAACCACGAATAGACTGAAATAATGTAATAAGATTTCTTTTACTTGATTATCATGAAGAGAAACTTGTGGTGGAGAGGAACTGTGGAAGAGAGATACTTATGGTAGGGGCAACGTATAGCTGCTCGGGATCCAAAGATTCCTGTTAGGACGCTGCTTCTATCAGGATCTTCGTTGGTAATAGATTGCTAATAGAAAGATAGCACCACAGCTTGATGTGTAGCACTCAGATAGTTGATCTAACAAACTCGAGTTTCTGGCTTTCTAAATTCCTATACTGTAGTTAAATCACTCTCTAAGTAGAAATTCTTACCATGTACATCTGCACCCGAGAATTTTTTACTAGGTGCAAAAAAATGGCAAAATTTGCTTTCAGGCAATTAAATTGCTCTCAAAGCTCTTGAATCAAATATCTGAGAGCAAAGTGACTTGAAACTACAAAAAACAACAAACCTCGAGGTAAACTGAACGAAGTGAGAAAACGGACAGCCTTGCAAAACAGAATATTCCTGCAAATTTTGCAAAGAGACGCATAATCGAAGAGTATCGGACCGGGAAACACAATTATCATGCAGATGAGGTGAAGTACAATACTCTTAATCTAAAAAAAGATAAAATATTTATAACTCCATCGCTAAAGGATGAAAAAGAGCTTCTTGAGCACCTTGAAAGGGCCTTCTCAAATACCATTGGTATTCCGGGCCTCTGTTAAATTACGGTCACGTATAAATGATCCTGTAGGTCGAATTGCTTTCAGGAGTAGATTATTCAAATGACCCACTTATTGGAACCTATTTAAGGATGAGAACTGTCCACCTCTGTCTCCTAATATCGTTATGAATTGTTTTAATATTTATATAAATATAGTTATACCATTATATAGCGTGTGTAAAGGTCATAATACTTTCATTTTAAATCTTTAAAAAAATCCACATGTATTGCAAAGATTTGAAAAACTGCACAATTTTTTTTTCTGAATAAAAGTATAGACAGGGTGACTCATATTAAATATCTTGGATGTTATATCACCGAAAATCTAAACCCAGATAAAGAGATAAGGTGTAGAATAGAGACTGCTAGAGCAACTTTTCAAAAAATGAAACCACTTTTCTGCAATGATACCCTCAACCTAAAACTACCACGATTAATCGGTTGGAGGCTCTCGACATGTGGTTACACCGGCAAATGCTGAGAATACCTTGGACAGCTAGGCAGACCAACGAAATGGTACTCAAGAGGGCCGACACAACTCGTCTACTATTAAACACTGTGAAGTGTAGAAAAATCTCATATCTTTGACATATATTCAGATGGGAGCGATATAGAATTCTTCAGCTAATCATGATGGGTAAAATAGAGAGACGTAGAGGGGTAGGAAGGAGACAGGCTTCCTGGTTGAGGAATATTCGTGAATGGACAGGTATACGTAGCGCGGGGGAACTGTTCCAGCTGGCTCAGGACCGTGAAAGACTTGTCAATGTAATTGCCAACGTCAGGGGGACCTGATATGGCACTTGAAGAAGAAGAAGAAGAAGAATATTAATTATTTTTTGAATGTACTAACTAGCGCTTAATAATTAATCGTGTTGGATGTGTGAAGGATCTGGGTGTTACATTTGATCAGACTCTTTGCTTCGACACACATATTGATAATATTGTGAACAGGGGTTTGAAGTTGCTCGGATTTGTGAAGAGAATGCTTACAGATTTTAATAGTGTAAATGACATACTACTCTGTAATTCGATCAATCTTAGAATATGCGTCCCAAGTTTGGTCACCTCATTATTTTACATACAAAGAAAAGTGGAAAGAGTACAAAGAAAGTTTTTAAGTTTCATTGCCTTTAAACAGGGAATGCAGCAGGAGCGGTCTGTATATGATAATACTGCCGATGTTTTGAGGTTGCCACCATGGTGTGTGAGACGCATATATCTTGACCTCGTTCTACTTTATAAGATTGCTAACTCTTATATTGATTCTCCTGAACTACTCAATAATATTGGATTATCGGTTCCTCAAAGAGCTTTTAGAGCGCACAATTTGTTTGAGGTGATATATCACCGAACGAATTATGGCATTAACAGTCCTATTTCTCGAATGTGTAGGGAAATGAATTCAGTTCCTACCGAGATTAATATTTTTCAATTGCCAGTTAATGTGTTTAAATTAAAAATTTTACAATTCTTGAAAAACTAGTTAATATTGTCAACTGTCAATACTTGTCTTTTGAAGCACTTTAATGCATACTTAGATTTGTAAGTTTTTTAATTCTGATTCTATTTTAAATAGTGTTTGTATTTTTTATTTTTTGAAATGGATTGTATTTATTTGATCCGTTAATATACTATTATAATTATTATACAATTAATGGACTTAGAGGTTTTATTAATGAATATTAGCTCAAATCTACCTAATACATTGATTGGCATTTTATAAATTTCTAATGTTTTCAACAGGTTATCTCCTAAAGAAAATTATTAACGACTCCAAAGCCAAGATCGACGGACTTCTAACCCCTGAAACCAGGAAAATGTTTGTCTACTCTGCCCATGAGAGTAATGTAGCTAAATTTCTGCTAACACTCGGTGTATATGATGACAAAATACCTTCTTATGGATCCCATGTTTTAGTTGAGCTTCATTTGATCAGAGGAGTGTACGGTTTCAAGGTAAATATACAGTGAGGACGTAAATTATCCCTTTATGCTAACATTATAAATTCCAATAAGTATAATTCAGATCATTCTATTTTCGCTATAAAAAGTATATCTTGTGTATTATGGAGACAGAGCTATACACTGAAATTTATATTGTTCTAAAATGATTCACTGAAAACACTGTTAATAGAGCTTCAAATGATGAAGAGGAATTTTACGGTTTCAAGGTAAATAAGGAATTTTAAATATAATTGCGATTGAAACTGTTGACCATTCAAGATTTTATTAAATGTCATTTGTTACCATCTCAGCACAATATTGGATATATCATAAAATACACATGTATTTCCACTTCTCTGTTTGAAGAATTAAATTACCTTAATTTAAGATACATTTTTATGCTAACTTCTGGTTTACTTCCTGTTACAAGTTCTGAATTTCCGACTGAACGCTAATTAAATCAGATTTTTGCAATTTTAGAATGAGAATAGAATACTAAGATAAAAGGCATGTTATTATTTTCAACAACAAAATCACAACGATGATGATATGTAAAATTTTAATTCCGCCAGCTGGGTATTAACACAGGCCAACAAGGGTCAAGCAACAGAAACTGTAGTATACGTTCCCTAATAGCGAAGGATTTTGGAGCGCTTAATCCAAATCTGGCTTCCGATTTGGTCCACCACGTAAGGTTTTTGAGATATCCTAACCAAAAAATGCCATATTTAAGGTTATGTAAAATCACAAGATATTTTTCTTTCATAAAACTTATAGGATAAATGTCTAGATATCTTTTTTTTTCTCCAAGATATGCTCACTTCAAATTGGTGTCCCCAATCTACTCGAATGCAAGTCAAAAATAGAGTACAACTTACCTCTTTGAATGTACTGTTCTACATTCTACATCTGTTGTTTTAATAAAAATTACTATATAAGTATTTTAGGGGTCACAGATTACAAATCCATCGTCATATTTTGAACATTCAAAATGGCGGATCCAATATGGCGGACAAAAATTTAAAAAAGTTTTAAACTTTCATTAATGTATAGGTTTCCAAAGGTATTCTGAAGGTTGCTGATTACCAATCCAAGGTCAGATTTTAAAAAAAATCAGTCAATGATGACGTCAATTTTAACCTGGCAATGACCTTTATAAATAAATCAAGGTCATCATTTAATTTTTAATAAAAACCCTGTCTTTTTGACGTAAGCATTCGATAGAACAGAAAATTTTATAAGACTGAAACAATACATCCAATATAGCTGATAAATTTCTCAGCTGTTTATATTTTCAAAATCTGATCGTAGATTTGCAATTAGTAATCTCGAGACAGTGGTGTAACTAAGAGTATGTGCGCTCCCCCCCCCCCCGCGGATTTACCTACTATTTTGCATCCGTCTTGATTGTTCGTATTTACTCATTTTCATCAAGGGACTTGAGAACGCCCACCCGCACAGCAGGGCCTGCGGGACCGTTATTTATGCGACTATCTCGAGACCTATTTACACAAGTTGTCATCAAAATTAAAAACATTTTGAAAATTTCGATCCCTAGATAGTTACTTTCATCAAAATAGCAGAATTTAGAAAAATAGAGCCAAAGAGATATTTTGTACTATGTTTTCAATGTTTTAATTCAAATTAGCATATATCTCAAAAACCTGACTTCGAAAGCCAGATTAAAATTCAGCGCACCAAAATCCTTCGAAAAAGTACATATATATATATATATATATATATATATATATATATATATATATATATATATATATATATATATGTTTATGGGGCTTTCACGGATTCCTCCGTGTGAGATGCAATAGCAGTGGATATATATACATTATGCCGTTGTAGTGCTGAAATCACATTCAGCAAACGTACAACTATATGCAGCTCCGCGTATGAATGAAGTAAAATGCGAACAGTAAATGCAAACTTCTCTCCACCATATCCCTTCTGTGTTAGAGGTTGCACAGTTAGAACAAACTGTTATAAAACACAATTCATCTTATTCCACCACCATCGAGATGATGGCCTACCTGTACCACCATACCGAGAAGAAAGTCAAAACTTATCCTTCCCTGCACAGTGATACGGCAGAGGTACATGTTTCGTCTCTACTAGACTCATCAGGGTACCGACATGCACCTGGCTGTGCAAAGGACAGATCGGAAGGAAGCATGCAATTACCGAACGCGGCTTCGTCGACCTCCCGCCGGATGGCGTATATATGTTTATGCGGCTTTCACGGATTCCTCCGTGTGAGATGCAATAGCAGTGGATGTATCCACATTATGCCGTTGTAGTGCTGAAATCACATTCAGCAAACGTACAACTATATGCAGCTCCGCGTATGAATGAAGTAAAATGCGAACAGTAAATGCAAACTTCTCTCCATCATATCCCTTCTGTGTTAGAAGTTGCACAGTTAGAACAAATTGTTATAAAACACAATTCATCTTATTCCACCACCATCGAGATGATGGCCTACCTGTACCACCATACCGAGAAGAAAGTCAAAACTTATCCGGCAGAGATACATGTTTCGTCTCTACTAGACTCATCAGAAGGGATATAATGGAGAGAAGTTTGCATTTACTGTTCGCATTTTACTTCATATATATATATATATATATATATATATATATATATATATATATATATATATATATATATATATATATTACTTTTAAAAAGAATTACCGATTGTTATAGCAGGATCTACAACACAATATACATTAGATTTACATACCCTGTATTTTTTATTGAGGGACGATCCCTTTACGATTTTTTTTTATAAATGCAAATATTATTTTTCCTTTTTCTTTCAGATTTTCTATCAAGACTGGAGTACCAACCACCCCAGACCTTTGGTTATTCCTGGATGTCGGGAATTCTGTCCATATGACGAATTTGTGTCTCTTCTGGAAGAAGTAATTCCCGATGACGACCTTTGTGAAACTTCCTAAAAAATGTTATATAACATATAAATGGATTATCTAATGATTATAATTGAATAAAGCATGTTATATACTTAATATACGCGTTACTTTTACAAGAGCTACTGCTACTGATTAAAATGAAGTCCTTCTCACTCGGGGAAAACATATTAAATAGTAAAAAGATTGAAGTGGAAAAATCCTCACAAACCCTTGTTGTAGTTATATTTGTCAAATCAGTCAATTAGTCACAAATAAAGATATTTAGTAGCTTAGGAATTTTCATTTGGCAGAAGCAGTTTTAAAAGAGTTTCCGCTAAATAGTTGAAAATTTGTTTTAGTGTTAAATAATATTCGTTCAAAAAACTCACGTGATTTACAATAATGTTCTGGATTCATGCTTGGAAATTATAAATTCCTTAATCGAGTTGATTATCATGGTTCTTGGCTTTAGGCCGTGTTAAAATGGAAATGTTATCCGAGGTTTCGCCTACGAGTGCATGAGTCATCTTTAGGGATTTTTACTCTACGAGGTTAGAACACTGAATGACTATCGAAGAGCAATAGCTATCACAAAAATGGTCGTTTGTCGTCGAGATTGCGTACCGGTTCTACGGGTACATTTGTGCCGTAATCCGCCGAGAGCGCCATTAAATTTGAACATAGATCCGCGCTGGTAACTGTACATAAATCCTGATGTAATTTAGTCCCGTAATCCAGTCGTTCCGTTCCACCAGATTGTATCTCTTGATTTATGGTTTGGTGAAGCCTGAGTGCCAATATTTCTGGATTTTTTACTTTCATTAGGTTAAATTGAACGCTGCTGTCTTCATTGAAGTATGGAAATTGTCTAAATTCCGTTTCAAATGACGTTTGCCACACAGGGTTAAATTGTGAGGATGTGAACATTTGTTGTTCAGGATAATGAAAGGAAGGGCACCGCGCAGGCGGTGCCAGAGAGGATCCACCATAACCGCCCAACCCAGCGAGAAGCCAAGCCGCCTCACCTTTCTTGCTGTTTAATTGTGGCACGTGTGGCAGATGAGCCATGCTCTTAGATTATGAGGATGTGAACATTTGTTGTTCAGGATAATGAAAGGAAGGGCACCGCGCAGGCGGTGCCAGAGAGGATCCACCATAACCGCCCAACCCAGCGAGAAGCCAAGCCGCCTCACCTTTCTTGCTGTTTAATTGTGGCACGTGTGGCAGATGAGCCATGCTCTTAGATTTTGAGGATGTGAACATTTGTTGTTCAGGATAATGAAAGGAAGGGCACCGCGCAGACGATGCCGGAGAAGACCCACCATAACCGCCCAACCCAGCGAGAAGCCAAGCCGCCTCACCTTTCTTGCTGTTTGATTGTGGCACGTGTGGCAGATGAGCCATGCTCTTAAATTTTGAGGATGTGAACATTTGTTGTTCAGGATAATGAAAGGAAGAGCACCGCGCAGGCGGTGCCGGAGAGGATATACCATAACCGCCCAACCCAACGAGAAGCCAAGCCGCCTCACCTTTCTTGCTGTTTGAGTGTGGTATGTGTGGCAGATGAGCCATGCTCTTATATTTTGAAGAAAAGAAAATTCTTTTATGTGTCTGAGAGATGAGCTGAAGTGCTCAAGACGACTTTAAAAAAAATGAAATAACTTTAATTTATTAAAGAGTTCGGGGTTTTACTAATAATTATTTTGAAAAAATAATTAGTAGGGGCAGGGTTAAGTATACTATTGTGGCAAAAAATGTAAGGGTAAGAAGATCGCTTCGGTAAAATAAGTGCAAAAATTATATATTCCCGAAAAACAAGTTAATTGAAAGCCGCAAGTAAAATTGAAGAATTTTATCAAGCGTAATGTCTCTGGAGGATTGAAGTTTTTCTAATTTTTTATTTTTTAGCGAAAAATAAGAATGTCTTTCATCTTTTATTTTCCGTGAAAATAGACTTGTTTTTTTCTTGTTTCTTAAAGAGTTATTTTATTTTGTTTGAGTATGGGAAAACTTAAGTTATGGTATAAGGTTGCCAGATCCATTCCACCGCAACCTACTTCAGGTTTACGGAATATACGGGATCTTTGGCCGAACACAAGTGAATCTGGGGTCCCTTTTTGTTCCCGGAAACTTACCTAGGAGTCCGTAAGCAGGTACTCCTTACGTCCGCACTTTGTTTTAAAAAAGGGGAAAACCCAGAGTCACTATTTAAAACCGATCCTGGAGTCTTCGGAATTAACCTGCTTTTCGGCTATCGAGGTGCAATGAACCACAGGCAATTTCACGAACGGATAGGGGTGTTATAGTTGAATTATTTTCGTAGGTTTAGTGATTCTTCTAGAAGATCTGGAAGGTCTATAATGCCGTCAGAAAGATCGTCGGTGTACTGAAAGAGAAAGAGAAAATCTTCTTTCCAGAAATTGGGTTTTTTGAAGATGAAGACGTGGAAAAATCGTGATTGAAAAATAATCCTTTTCAAAGTAGTAGTTTTGGCCAATAAATACGGTGGGAATATCGAATTTAGCCGTGAAAACAGCCTTTTAGAGCCCAAAACTCCATTTACGATTCGAAATGTTCCTATAAACCAGCGGTCCTTCCAAGTCGGCTCAGAAATTCTTCGTACTGCTTCGCTCTTGCTGCAATCTGATCTTCGTACTTGATCTGCTGCCGCTTTTTTCCGCAAAATCATGAGGTATTTGTACTATTCAAGTCGACAAGCCCCTAAATCAGGTGATATTACCAATGATATGGTATGACTTTTTGACGAAAATTTTGAAGTTGAATTTTGTCGCCGGATATGAATAATTCCTCTGGAAAATGCTTTTGACGTGTGCAGGTATGTTGGAAAAACAATTTCCAATTGTTTTTTTCTCATTTTTTATTGTAAAAAACTTGCATTTCTAACATAGCCCAGTATTTATACCCGACTGGTGCTCAGCGAACCGTGATCTAGCGTTACAATCGATTTCCACGTATGATATAGGCTCTAACCTGAATATCTATTAATATTATTTGGATATTTACAAATTTCGATTGATGCTCTAATTTTATGTTTAAGAAAACCAGGCACTGATGGTGTTCAGCTACTGCAAATTGTACAATTCGTTTCTTTTTTATACATCTTTCATGTTTCTTAAGCCTAGTGGATTTAGATTGTCCTGTTTCACCTACATACACTTTACCACAAGAGCAAGGTATCTTGTAAACGCCTTCTGTTTGAAATGGTATTGCGTCCTTTGGTGACTTCAAACATTGTATAACTTTCTTACATTTGCTGAAAATTGTCTGAATATTTGATTTTCGGAGCAATCAGGCAATGTTGTCGGTGGTTCTGTATATATACAACCCTGTTCATAAGAAGTACATTTATGACATTTGTTGAGAATTTGGGTTTTTATATTTATTAAAAGAACGTTTTATATCTTCAGCGTAATATCCGTTGCCTCTTAGAGCATTAGTCAGTTTTTCTGTTTCTGATTTCGGTGATTGTTCATCACATATTGAAAGGGTTCTATGCACCAAAGAGTTTATGACGAACGTTTTTGAGGAGAATGATAGAGTGGCGTTGCATTGAGATATCGAACTATCGGTCATATTACCAAATAACGACATGGACTCCACCTTACCAGAATTAATGTTATGTCTGATTTTCACTTATTTTACTTTTCAAGGGGATTTCCGCTGCTACCTCTGGTAACTAACAGCTTCATAGAAGCTTTCGAAGAAAATCCCTTGTCTTCTGCTCCTCTAAAACCTAAATTTTGGTGCAAATATGTAAACGATACGTTCGTAGTTTAGCTGCATGGCGCAGATAACGTACATAATTTCATTTAAACCAATAACACCCTAGCATAAAATTCAGTGTGGAAACTGAATCAAGGGGTGCCCTTCCCTTTCTTACCTCAAAACCTTTTTATGAGGTACCACCAAAAAGCCACATAAAGAGGAGCTCTGGAACTGGGGACAAAATAAGATACAATTATGGTGGAAAAATGCGCCTGATCTCAGACAAGCAAAGAAATTTACAATGTCATTGCCTAAGAAAGCAGCTATGCTTCTCGATCTGCTAAGAAGAGATATTCGAGTAGTACAAACTTTTTCGTGGGATGCTGCTCTCTGAGCAACCATCTCAGAAAGATACACTGCGAAAAGGAGATGCATTAAAATTAATGTACATATGCTGAAAGCAAATATCGCAAACTTTTATTACATGCATTTAATGTAATGCATTAAATTTAATAATTAACATTAATGCAAATTAATTCATTCCATTAAATTTAATGTTTGATCATTATTTTTTAAGGTGACTATGTACATTAAATATACAGCTTGTGCTCGTTGAATTTAATTCACCAACATTAATATGAGATCAAAAAATTCTGAAACTACCAGGAAAAGGTGGACATTTTTTCCACAGATAGTGTACCGCCATCTAAACCGGTTTGAACTCATTGGTTGCCGACAGTAAGAAGCATACATGTACACCTCACCACAGGGTTGTCAGATGATTTTATTTTATTTCCCTAGATTTTTGACAAAAAGTTCCATAGGCAAGTTCAATAGAATCTCCAATTTACGACTTTCTAATTTACGTCATGCTCTATTTTACGCTAGAATTCCTATCTATTTTGCATTTCTTCTCTCTTCTTTACCCCTTCCATATTTCACGTATTCGGCGCGATATTTAAAATTAACGTATTGACGCCCTATATATAACGTCGCCGCAATGTGATTGGTCGCTTTTACGCTCGTAAGTGAATTATAGTTTTAATAATTTTTGATTTATTTTTTAAGTTTATTTATCTACAAATAATAAATCAAAACTTTAAAAAATGTAAAAGTGTGTACTTAATATATCCAATCGCTAACCTAATCTGGAAGAAATAAACATGGCACGTTTTTTTAAATGTATGATGGATTTTTGTTCTCTCGATACAATATTTCTGATTTAAATATCTTACCCGTTTCCAGGCTAATACAGAGACTAAAACAATTGCTTGACTTTAACAAACTTTTAGTATACAATATCCCACACAATGTGTCCGGCAAGGTTGCGTATTTTTTTACCAAAATTGTATAATACATAAAGCGGTCGGAATTTCCCCGGTAGTTTACCGACTAAAAACCATGGAACATGGGAAATCTCCAAAATTTTTTAATGCTTATACAACTGCATTCAAGATTTGTAAACTATTTTATCTGTGTAAAAAGGGATATTATTTATTAGGTTTTAAATAATAATTAGAAAAATTGTATCTTATTACAAAATTTCCTAAAATAGATATATAAATCCCTTTTTCCTTATATGTCGTATAATTCCCTAGATCTAGGGCAATTTCCCTAGGTCTGGCAACCCTGCCTCACCATAAGAAAATTGAGTTCTTTAAACAACTTATATCATACTAAACAAAAAGTTCAATACAGGTTGCGCCATCTCCCAAAATTTTATGCAATTTACATTATCGAATATTAAATAATAATGTAAATTCTTTGCCTGTCTGGCCGGCAGTGTGCTGCAGCCAGCAGTATACTTGTCGCTACTGTAATGCGTAGACAGTACAGCCAGCAACGCCAGTTATCCGCTGACCTTTAATCATATCCTTTCTTTACCTTTTAAACATCCCTCTGCCCTGACCCACCTACACTCAATTCCTACATAATTCCTTGGGAGCCACTTTCTTTCAGCTTTCCGACTGGACCCGGCAACGAATAGATCCAGGGTTTCCCTCAACCAATCGTAGGAGGCGATTAAATGGGGAGAACTTTTAAATAATGAAATGTCGACTACAAAACATAATGTACCCCAGGTGGGTAGGACCCATGATCCACAATCCCACACCGCAGAAGCGGTCTGCTCCACGAATTCTGGGGGGAGCAACATTTCGACATCGCAAACTTCAAGTGGCAGGGTGTTGAGGAGGCGAACTACTGTCGCACAAGAAGCTACAGCCCAACAACAACATGAGAGTCAAACAACAACGAGAGCTCCACCCTCCGAAGGTGCTGCGCAGGAACCTCAGCCAGCGCTGACTCAGGCGGGACTTCCGAGACAGCGCATGAAATAGACAACATCCATAAATGAAACAGTAATGCGCATTTTTTATAGGGTGACTGAACTAGGACGAGAAACCATCGGCTATAGACAACAGCTTCATGCCGAATTTTGTAGAGAATATCCACACCTACAAGTGTCACAACAGAGAATAGCAGACCAATACAGAGCTATTCTTCGAAACAAACTAATCTCAGAAGCGCGACTTAACATCATCAAAGCGGAAATAGAACGAGAGATAAGAAGCACCGATGATAACAATGAACAAACCGCAGAACCTGCGCCACAGCCAGACCCAGAGACTCCAGAACAACCAAACAACAGCATGAGAGTTGACATAGCTGTGGACAGGCAACAACAACTACATCAACACGAGGATCAAATAACTCCAAGAGCTCTACCCGCCGAAGATGCTGTGCGGGAACCCCAACCAACTCTTACTCAAGCGGGACGACCACGACAGCGCATGAAATGGACTGTGTCTATGAACGAGACAATAATGCGCATATTTTATAGGGTGACTCAACTAGGACGAGAGATGATCTGCTACAGACAACAACTACATGCCGAAATTTTGCAGAGAGTACCCACACATGCAAGTGTCCCAGCAGAGAATAGCTGACCAGTATAGAGTTATTCTCCGAAACACCCTAATTTCTGAAGCTCGGCTTAATAGCATCAAAGAGGAAATT
Organism: Diaprepes abbreviatus; assembly: GCA_034092305.1. NCBI lineage: Eukaryota > Metazoa > Arthropoda > Insecta > Coleoptera > Curculionidae > Diaprepes > Diaprepes abbreviatus. Next base: position 2,029,316 of record JASJET010000116.1, read on the forward strand.
GAACGTGAGATCAGAGGCACTGACAATAACAACAATCCGATTGCTGAACCTGAGCCACAATCGGAACCTGAGGTCCAAGAACAACAGGAACAGCTGAATGACGAAACTCAACAGGACAACACTGAACTCTTTTATCAAAAACTGTCAACGGAAATGAGTGCTGCGGTGTTGGAGTATGATGGAAGCAATCCGTTAAGAAGACCGGCACTGCCAAAAATTAATTCATCCAAAAAACTGGGTGCCATGTTAGACATCATGAACAATCGGATTTTACCAGCTTATGTTTCAGATGCCTACACTCTGGAGTCCTTACGTATGACCATCTACTATGCCGTGACTGCTATAGCTAGAGCTCTAGTAATTAAAATTACAACAGAGCGCCGACCAGCAAGAACAGAACTCAACACACCATCATGGGAAAGACGTCTAAATAAGAAAATTGAACATCTTCGAATAGATATAGGACAGCTGACGGAGTACATCAGGGGCACAAGGACTATTCGACTGCAAAGGCGAGTTGAAGAAATCATGAATCGTGTACGATATCATTCGCAACAAGATCCAGCGAATGTTACTGCTCAGCAATGCCTTGATTCGCTGAAACAGAAGCTCTCTGTTATTGCAGGACGGCTAAAGAGGTACAAGACCAGCAATAACCGAAAACGAGACAATGCGCTCTTCCAACGATCAGAAAAGACTTTCTACCGTAAGCTAAACTCTCCACCTAATATAGCAGATAATAGATATCCCAATAGAGAGCAGGTAGAAGAGTTTTGGGGAAACCAACTTTCCACACCAGCCGATTGTAACATCGCAGCTGGCTGGATCAATGAAGAACACCAAATCTGCCAAGATTACAGCCAGATGCAGTTTGAGCCATTTACCACCGAAGAAATTTCAAGAATAATCAAGGAATCCCATAACTGGAAAGCTCCAGGTATAGGCCGATCATCTGCCTACCCACACTGTATAAGGTGATCACCTCCTGCTTGACCCAACGCATCTATGCACATTGTGAGCAAAATAACATCATTGCAACTCAACAGAAAGGATACACGAGGGGAGCAATGGGATGCAAGGAACAATTGATTGTTGACTCTGTCATATGTAACCAAGCCTGTATCAACCGAAGAAACCTCTTTGCTACCTACGTGGATTATAAGAAGGCCTTCGACTCAGTGCCACATGAGTGGCTCAAAACTATATTGAGAATGTACAGGGTCGATAATAATTTTGTTTCCTTTTTAGAACGCATCATGTCAACCTGGAGAACTAGGATCCAATTGCAAGTGCCATCCAGCGACACCATCGCAACTAACACCATTCCGATACGAAGAGGAATATTTCAAGGCGATTCACTTAGCCCATTGTGGTTCTGCCTTGCAATGAACCCACTATCACGCCGTTTGAACTCCACGAGATACGGCTTTAGTGTTAGAAATAACAACGAAGAGGTAGTCAGAGTGAATCATCTTCTATACATGGATGATCTTAAACTGATGGCTGCTACCAGAAACCAGCTGGAACAAATGCTTAAAATTGTAGAGGAGTTCTCCGGGGATATCGGAATGCAATTTGGACTTGACAAGTGCCGTATTTTGAACATCGTTAAAGGGAAGATACAACCGGGGGCTTTTGAAATGCAGAACGGTGAAACTATAGCTGCAATGGAGGCAGACCAAACATACAAATATCTAGGTATGAAACAGGCTAAAAGAATTGACCATGGCACTATGAAAGCTGAATTGACAACCGAATTTGTCAGGAGGGTAAGGCGGGTACTACGAACTAATTTAAATGGTAGAAATTTGTTTAAGGCGCTCAACACGTATGCTTGCTCAGCGCTGAGATACTCCTTTGGAATTGTAAAATGGAGCAGGACGGACATCCAAAACCTGCAAAGAAAAATAAGGACACTCCTAACCCTAACAAAAGTACAAAAACATCACCCTCGGAGTGCTATTGAACGTACAATGCTTCCAAGACACCGAGGAGGAAGAGGATTGGTGGATATTGGTAAACAGCTCGACCAACAAATAATAAACTTACGTTCATATTTCCACAGGTTAGCGGACTCTTCCACACTACATCGAGCAATATGCGAGGCAGACGATTCAACGCCGCTACAGTTGAGGGAACAAGATATTACTTCTCACCACCAAACAGATCAAGAGAAGTTACAAACCTGGCTACGGAAGCCACTTCATGGACGGCATCCAAATGAGGTCAATCAGGACAATGTCGACAACTCAGCGTCGAACTAATGGTTGATTTCAGGACAGATGTTTCCGGAAACGGAGGGCTTCTTGTTGGCTATCCAAGACCAGGTTATTCCGACGAAGAACTATCGGAAGTTCATCATTAGAGATCCCTCAATAGAGAATGACCAGTGCAGATATGGCTGTCGAACATCGGAGACAGTCCAGCACATAACTGGAGGATGCCAAGCGTTTGCCGCAACCGAGTATAAGGAAAGACACGACTCAGCCGCTAAGATACTCCACCAGGAGCTAGCAGAAAAGTTAAACCTATTACAGGTAGGAAAAGTGCCTTATTACAAATATAATCCAGAGCCTATTCTTGAAAACAACCGATTCAAGTTATATTGGGACCGAACGGTTCTGACGGATCAAACAGTTGCTCATAATAGACCAGATATTATACTAATAGATAAAATTTCTAGGCGAACTACACTAATCGACATCGCTGTACCTAACAACAACAACCTAAGACCAAAATACAACGAGAAGATCGCCAAATACAGAGATCTGGAGGTGCAAATCCGAAGGCAATGGGCAATGAACAGCGTCTAAACGATTCCCATAATACTCTCAACAACTGGAGTAATACCAAAGAACCTCCTGCAGAACATCAAGGGACTGGGTCTTAGTGAGCACCTGTATAAACCGATGCAGAAAGCAACTCTCCTAGCAACCGCGCGAACCGTCCGAAAGTTCATAGGAAATACAGCAGACCACGTCACCTAGGACCCGATAACATGGTAAGGGTTCCCACAGAGCTTCATACTTCTGGTACCTTTGTGTACCTGGTATGAGTGAATATTCCCTGGAGGGAGTGCGAAGCCGTCTGGCTTGTAAATCATGGTGTAAATTCTTTTAGAATTAGGATATACGTGCATTAATTTTAATGTACAGAATTAGAAATATTTTTTGAGTTATTTTATTGAAATTTAAGATACTATTTAATCAAATTTAATGAACAACAAACTGATTATTGAGTGAATTACTTTAAATTCAAAGTAAATGTGAAATATTTGCAGAGATTAAATTTACATTAAATTTAAGGTTATTTTTAGCAGTGCAATCGAAACAGCAGAATACTTGGTATGATAATGCATCGCACGGTAGGGGACTTAAGTTTCTGGGAGGTATCACCTTGATGCCTGAAGAAATGAAACACCCAAAAAACAAAAAGCTTAGATTAAGATAACGCACGAAAAACTTTAACTCTCTAATTCACTAGCATGATTTAACTTTAAAACCGGTCTAGATTGACATTAGAGAATTTAAATTGACAAGGGTAACAATAAGTCAAGCAAGTTTTGAACCTTTAAAATAGCAATTAGATCTGGTCTAAATCTTAAATCTTCTTAATCTGGCTATATATGTTCAGATGCTGTAGAAGGATAAAATGGACTTTAATGACCGACTTACAATCTACAAACGATTTACACACTAAATATAAAGAGAGTCAGGCCTAGCACATTTCCTTGTGCTATACCATAGTTTAAGGTATTTTTTCATAGTTTAGAATAGACATTTTTTATTGATATAATCTGAAAACCGTTATATAAATTACATATGTAAATAGACAGTTTCTCCTTAATTTGTAATCCATCAACTCAAGAAGTCATAAGAACAAGTGTTTGTCGGACATACATTACGTTATGGTTCTATAGCATTGCTTTTTTTCTTTTTTATTTTTCCTTTATTATATCAAACCTTTTTTATGTTTTTTTTTTATCGAAGAGCATATTGAAATTATGTCTCTTTAATTTAATATATTTTGTAATGTATTTGCTTCTTGAACGTATCACGATGTTCTCAATTTTCAGTTAAATTAATTTATTAGTAGTAATGCGGAAGTATTTCGTATTGCATGCAATCTTAGGGCCCCATTCTGGGTTTGTTTTTGCCGAATTTAGAGTTATTTAGCATCGTAATATGTTCATGGCTACGTTAATTTTCAGTTTGACTCCAGCATTTTTTTTTGTGTGTTTAACTACACTATTTAGGTACTAGAGACTGGCTTATTAAATGAAATTAGGAATTCTTTTCGCCCATTTAGTTTTTTTTTTAATTAAAAGGTAATAAACGCGTATCCTGGCTTTTCACATAGTATTGTGGAAATTAATGTGATCATATTTTGAGTGTATTTATTCTATTGTGGGGTTTACTCTATTAGTTATCTCATTACATAATCCACTGGCAGACTCGCCATTTCTTAGGTAAACCTTGAATTACTTTTATATATTTATTTAAGGATATTTTTCTTAATTATTGATAGTCGTTGCGCAACAAGCATAAATCTATGATCACAGAATGAACAGGTTTGCTTTACGCTAGTAGGCGGCATTGGTATAAATGTGATAGGATTTTTTTTGAACCTTTCCTAACAATTCTACATTTAAAATTTTGATTCAATTTTTTATTATAACTACCTTCAACGAGTTATATTTGTCCCACATGCTGCTTGCATTTGAATCTTTTGTACAGGGTGAGTCAACGATTGGATGAAGTAAGTTTATGCCTTTTCGGTGAAATTTACAAAGAAACTATATTTATTGTTTGATACAGTTTATTTTTACGCAGATTTTAAAAATACTTAGGACTTTACAGGGTGAGCCAAAAAACTAGGACAGCATAAAGTTGTATTTTTTTAAATAGAACACCCTATATACGAATCGTATTTTCGATTTAGCTTATAATTTTAAATCTTTTTTATTAAGGGTTTACTATAACAAAACTTTATAGTTTCTGAGATAATTAAGTTTAAAGAAAAAAAGTCACATTTTCAAGCATCAATTCAATCCTAAATAACGTTTTCAATTTTGCGACAAATATATTCAAATTTGGAATTTAGCAAGGCCAAGGACAAGTTAACATAATTTTTACCTAATATTTGCAATAAAAGCTACAGGGTGTTGAACACATCGGCTCAAATTTGAACAAGTTTAAATGAATAAATATCTTTTTTTTTTAAAGGTACACCCTGAATATTTTCATGTTATTTAATAGAGTAATAAAAACCCTAAAAGTTTTGTTCAATATATCCTATACCTATTTATAATAGTTTTTGAGATATTTCAGTTTTTCTTATTTTCCATACTTTTTTACAGAAATAGTCTTCATTATCATAGTAGCCATGTAAAATAATAAAAAGAAACTACAGAAACAAACAGAATGTGGTTAAATATGATGAAATACATTATTCGTTATATTACAACGGCAATAGTTTAATTAAACATAATGTGAAAAAATTAACACAACAATAACGACAAGGCAAATACATATTTATTTTATACTAAATTGAAACAAAAAAATTACCTATTAAATACTGAGATTAATTATTTCTTTTTAATAAGTGTTCGAATAAACGACCCTCTTGTGCAATGCACAAATTTAGTATTTTTTGCAGATTTTCTCGGACCCTGGACAAAATTAGTGGCGTTATTGTTCTACAGGTATCCCTAATCCTGTTTCGCATATCTTCCACTGTTGTTGGTGGATTAACATACACCTTATTTTTAATATAACCCCATAGGAAGAAATCTAATGGGGTGATGTCGCAAGACCTTGGTGGCCACTCAATGAAACCCCCATGTCCAATCCATTTTTGCGGATATCGTTGGTCCAAAAACGCACGAACTTCACGATGGTAATGCGGAGGCGCACCATCGTGCTGGAACCACATACTGTCGAGCTCATCCCTATCGAGACCTTGAAGCAGTTGGGGTAGTTCTTCTCGTAGAAAGTTCAGGTAACTATGGCCATTTAGTGGTTCATTAAAAAAGTGGGGTCCAATAATTCGATTATGATGAATACCACACCAAACATTTAATGACCAGTGGTTTTGATATTCCACCTCTCTAATCCAAAATGGGTTTTCTGTGGCATAATAATGCATGTTGCGTCTATTTACGGCACCTTTACTTCTAAAAGTAGCTTCATCACTAAACATTACCTTGCATAATAAATCCTGTCCATGCAATTCTTGGTGTAATTCCATGTGATATGGATGATACCTATATTTCTTGGTAGTACGATTAGCGATGGATTGTGATGTTTCACATAATGCTGCTAACTGACGGCTACCAATATAAGGATTTTCCTGAACATTTAACAATACTTGTAGTTCTTTTTCTTCATTAGTTACTGGTTTGTTGACCACTTTACGTTTTGGATAATCAACAGTACCAGAAGAATCAAATCTTTGCATTAAGTTTTGAAAAGTATGGGTATTAGGCTGGCGTCGATCAGGATACTTCATTTTGTAAATTCTTTGAGCAAGAAGGCAATTTTTTTGAGCCTCTCCTATTGTATAAATCATATCTATTAACTCATTCTTTGGAAAACTCATTTTACAATATAAGATGAATGCAAAAAAAACCAAACTACACTACATAAAAACCAAAAGAAGCGATTGCGGTTATAAATTTGACACACAGAAAAATGTTCTTTTACATTGTTTTTGCCATGGCTACTATGATAATGAAGACTATTTCTGTAAAAAAGTATGGAAAATAAGAAAAACTGAAATATCTCAAAAACTATTATAAATAGGTATAGGATATATTGAACAAAACTTTTAGGGTTTTTATTACTCTATTAAATAACATGAAAATATACAGGGTGTACCATTTAAAAAAAAAAGATATTTATTCATTTAAACTTGTTCAAATTTGAGCCGATGTGTTCAACACCCTGTAGCTTTTATTGCAAATATTAGGTAAAAATTATGTTAACTTGTCCTTGGCCTTGCTAAATTCCAAATTTGAATAAATTTGTCACAAAATTGAAAACGTTATTTAGGATTGAATTGATGCTTGAAAATGTGACTTTTTTTCTTTAAAGTTAATTATCTCAGAAACTATAAAGTTTTGTTATAGTAAACCCTTAATAAAAAAGATTTAAAATTATAAGCTAAATCGAAAATACGATTCGTATATAGGGTGTTCTATTTAAAAAAATACAACTTTATGCTGTCCTAGTTTTTTGGCTCACCCTGTAGAGTCCTAAATATTTTTAAAATCTGCGTAAAAATGAACTGTATCAAACAATAAATATAGTTTCTTTGTAAATTTCACCGAAAAGGCACAAATCTACTTCATCCAATCGTTGACTCACCCTGTATATTCTTAATAGCTAATTTTATAGAATGAAGTTGAAAGCTAGTTCCAACGTACATCGTGGAAGGTTTTTGCATTCAACCTGGCTCTGATGCAGTGGCGCCCTGAATAATCTACCCCTACTCTCGGGCGTAGGAGGTTAGTTCGGCATTTCTGCTCGCTAGTGCTGCTACTAACCTTCAACTGTTCTCTAGTGTTTTTTTCTCTATTTTTTTTTAACTTAATTAACCGCTCTATTTAAAAACTAGTTTAGCATATATTTGTTGAGAACATATTTTTAAAATTTTCGAGAAATAGTCAGAACACTAGAAGTTATGCTTCTAGTGTTCGATTACATAATATATTTAAATGGTCGATCGGAGTACAATAACATTAAACATTGATGAGATAATGTTTATAACCTGTTTAGCAACCTGCTAATTTTTATAAACTAACACTCCATACACGTGAGAGCTAGCAAGATTGTCTTACTTGCAAAAATTTTATCTCTAGGGCCCCTAATATTAAATACTTGAAAATTGAAGTACATTGTTTTTAAAATGGAATTTTCATATTGATATAATTGTTTCGAAATTGAGAAGATTAATATTTAAATTTTAACTGGTTAGACATATTTTGAAAGAAAAAATATTCAAGTATGTTTACTGTGTATAGGTTGCTTGTAATAGCATTTATTTAATCCTACTTCGGGGGGAATATCAAAAGCAAATATTTATCACTTAAATGTAATTCAAAAGAAATATTTAAAATTCTGTAATACGCTAGTATAACCCACTACAGATTTATTTGCACTAAACTTTTAGACATTTAGGCTCTGTTACCAGTTACCATTGTTATCACATAAAAAGAATCAAAGTTTCGATCTGTTACAGCTCTTATTATTATTATTGATTTTCAAGCCAAACGGCTACGCACTCTCTGCAGGGAATAGTGACTCATACTAGATATACAAAAAAACCAAAATTATGAAACTCTGTGAGGACCCTTTCCATGTTATTAGATCCTAGAGGACGTGGTCTGCTGCATTTCCCACAAACTACGGATGCTCAGTTAAGCCCAGTCCCTTGATGTTCTGCAGGAGGTTCTTTAGTATTACTTCAGTAGTTGATAAAATTATGGGAATCATTTGGACGCTGTTCATTGCCCATTGTCTTCGAATTTGTAACGCCAAGTCTCTGTATTTGGTGATCATATCATTGTATTTTGTCTTTAGGTTGTTGCTGCAATAGTAATCAATGTAGTTCGCCTAGAAATTTCGTCTATTATTCTCAAGAATTGGCTTCAGGTTTTATTTCCAATAAGGCAATTTTCCTACCTGTAATAGATTTAACTTATCAGCTAACTCTTGGTGGAGTATCTTAGCGGCTGAGACGTGTTTTTTCTTATACTCCGTTGCGGCAAATGCTTGGTATCTTCCAGTTATGTGCTGGACTGTATCTGATGTTCGACAGCTATATTTACATTGGTCGTTTTCTATTAAGGGACCTCTAATGATGAACTTCCGATAGTTTTTCGTCGGAATAACCTGGTCTTGGATAGCTAATAAAAACCTATCCTAAAATCAACCAGTAGTTCGACAATAAGTTGTCGACATTGTCCTGATTAACCTCATTTGGATGCCGTCCATGAAGTGGCTTCTGTTTGGTGGTGAGAAACAATATCCTGGCCTCAGCTGTAGCGGGGTTGAATCGACTACCTCACATATTGCTCGATGTAATGCGGAAGAGTCCGCTAACCTATGGAATTATGAACCTAAATTTATTATTTGATGATCGAGTTGCTTACCAATGTCCACCAATCCTCTTCCTCCTTGATGTTTTGGCAGCATTATACGTTCAATAGAACTGCGAGGGTGATGTTTGTTTGTTATTATTATTATTATTATTATTAGCTTAAAATAAGTTATATTCTGAAACCTACGTAATATTACACGTTTCTTATAAAATCGCCAACATTTAGAAGAATAAAAATAAATAAAGAAAGAAAAAGAAAAGAATATATTTATGAAATTACATATATGGATAATTTCAATAATTTTACGATTATGAGAAAGGCAAAGTGATTTATGATCTATAAATCAATATTTAACAAGCAATTAACTGCATGTGTGGCTGCCGTATCACAACTGTTATAAACCTGAATATCATCAGCACTGTAGAAAAGCCCTAAAGCAAGTGATAAGAAATAACGGGGTAGTCCTAATGTCAGCGTCTACGCACAAGGGAATCAAATGAAATAAAAAAGCGGACGACCTCGCAAAACAATGTGGAAAACTGACGATTTCTGTAGATTTCCAAAACACCAGAGAAAAAAAGAGTTCCGAAACTAGGAAAATCATCGGAGTTACCAGATTTGCCGTTTCTACGACCGTGTATCTGAAATATTTGTGAATATATGACACTGTTCTGCAAAAGACTCAAATTTTTAGAAGGCGTCATATTGGCACCCCAAGAAATTGAGCACTTACTCAAAAAAAATAGAAGGCTCCGTGAAAAATCTAAATATCCTTATATTAGATAAGGGAATGTACAAGATCTTTTAGGTTGAAGTGCCGTAGAGGGGCAAGGAAACCTTTAACGGCCCACTCATAACCCGCAATCACCCGCCTATCTAAGTACATCACAGGCTATATAAATATTATTTAATAACAATAACTCTATGGTTATCACCACATAGAATTTTTTTGCAAGAAGGCAAAGTTCTTACACTACTGTCTTAGCTGAAAACAATGTAATAAACCTTGAAATTGACGGATTTTGTATTTCAGTGTATATTTGAAGTTATTACAATCGGCCAAGCGCTTTCGGTCTCTCTATCGGACCATCCTCAGGGCTCAGACCTTGTCAAAGGGCACACCCCAGCCCTGCCAGTTTGAGAAAAGTCGCGAGCGTAACCTCCACACAGAACAAGATGTATACAATTAAAAAAAAAACTCTAGAAACATTTAAAATCAAAACTAAAACTAGAACATTCAATATACTGTGCACATTGACATTAAGGTATTTTCATTCCCAAGAATATTATCCCTTATTTTTTATAAGGGAAATCATTTATTCGCGCACGTAATTTAATTCTAAAAGTTAAGAAATTTAATAAAGCTGAAAATATTTTTTTTTCATGAATACCATAATTAACTGAAATTGACATCTTGCCGGCATAATGTGAATATATCCACTGCTATAGCATCTCACATGGAGGAATCCGTGAAAGCCGCATAAACATATATACACCATCCGGCAGGAGGTCGGCGAAGCCACGTTCAGTATTTGCATGCTTCCTTCCGATCTGTCTTTTGCACATGTCGGTACCTTAATGAGTCTAGTAGAGACGAAACATGTACCTCTGTCTTATCACTGTAGCGGGGAGGATAAGTTTTGACTTTCTTCTCGATATGGTGGTACAGGTAGGCCATCATTTTGATGGTGGTGGAATAGGATAAATTGTGTTTTGTTGTGTTGTGCATTTACTGTTCGCATTTAACTTCATCTATACACGGAGTTGCATATAGTTGTACGTTTGCTGAATGTCATTTCAGCACTACAACGGCATAATATGGATATATCCACTGCTATTGCATCTCACACGGAGGAATCGGTGAAAGCCGCAAAAACATATATACGCCATCCGGCGGGAGGTCAGCGAAGCCGCGTTCAGTGTTGCATACTTCCTTCCGATCTGTTCTTTACACAAACAGTTGCATGTCGGTACCCTGATGAGTCTAGAAGAGACGAAACATGTACCTCTGCCGTATCGCTGTGCCGGGGAGGGTAAGTTTTGACTTTCTTCTCGGTATACAGGTACACATCATCTCGATGGTGGTGGAATAGGATAAATTATGTTCCTTAGCAATTTATTCAAACTGTGCAACCTCTAACACGGAAAGGATATGGTTGAAACGAAGTTTTGCATTTACTGTTTACATTTTACTTCATATATATTATATATATATATATATATATATATATATATATATATATATATATATATATATATATATAAGAAATTTGCATGGAATTCCGGAGGATGATGCTACTTGTACAGTCTGACATAGTTTAGCTTTCCTCCGACCCACACACACGCACTCATTTGGAGATTTTATAGTGCAGTTTTTTCCCTATTAAATCTTACATGGAGTAGTTTTCCCCTTCTGAGAGCCCATACCGTTGGACATTGACGGTACGTGCGATTTTAGATCTATTTGAAAGTACTATGCAATATTAACCAATCAAGACATCCATGAAAATTAGAATCTTGCTAGATTTAAAATTTTTTCTTGTTCTCCGTGTCTTTTAAGTTTAGGGATAGTTTATCTCAACTGTATAGGGATAGTTCTTAAGGAATATATCGAACTTAGTGCAGTTTCTTATCACTAACAAAACTTAGGCGTTTCGAGCTTTTTCAGCAATCATTGCTAATTTGTTTCAAAATTTTTTATATATGAGGGATGTATTGCAAATCCAGTATATGGACGTCGCTGTTTAACCTTAATTTAACATATAAAACATTTCGAAATTTTGATTTATTCAGGCAGAACAACTATTCTCGTAGCTTAATCTCATTTTCACCCCATTCTAATGGTGTTTTCACCTCTAGCTAGTGATTTTGGAAGTTTACGAATTTTTTTAACTTCAGTATCACCAACCAAAAATATATATAAATACATGGGTCTGGTTCGAGGGTATGAATTTTTTTTTGTGGGGCTGTGTATTATTTTAGCAATATAAAATTCAATACCATTACAATAGAAATCATTAACGATTTTTAGGATAACCTAGAAAGCCAGTCTCCAAGATATTTGAGGACCCAGGACATTATTAGTATTTTGAATACTATATTACCTAATATTTCTTATTAGTTTCTTAGTCACGTTGTCTGATAAAAGAATTTTTATAATAGATACTTAAAAAAGGTGTTCATCGATAAAACAACGGTGTTAGTGGAACATGGAGTAAATTTAAAAATATATATATTTATAGTTAATAATGAACGATATATATGTATGTATAAATACATGTATATAAATACAAAACCAACTGAACAAGTTTTATATTATTAGGACAGGCGTATTTTGTTCTAGTTGGAAATTAATAGCACTACTTAAGTTCGCAAGAAACACGTAATTAAGAATTAAACGAATAAGTTTTTTTCGAAATTTTCTGATGACTTGAGTGAATGTAAAACACGAGAAATTATTATTTCTGTTCTGTATGCTCTTCCTTCTCCTAATCTTAAAATTTGACGCAAAATACCAGCTAAATATCTAAAATTATTAAAACAATATGATATGAACTCACTATAATATGAAAATAAAAAACAGAAAAATATTTAATTGACAATTAAAATGGAAATTAGGTAAGAGCATATCAAAAATGTAAATTGGAATAACAATATATCAATTTTATGGACATAATTGATACCTAGTTGAATTGGCTCGCTCTCACTAATAAATTGAAAGAGTAAGATTATAAATATACTAGTACATTAAAATGTACTACTACCGACTAAGTCGAATAATTTTGCTCATTCAAAACACATCTTTTTTTGAGGAAGATGCAAAGTTTCGTAAAGAAACCTTATACAAAATTGTGTCATCTAATTTAAGTATTTAGGGTGGTAGTTTGTTACCATGAATGAATAAAAAGTTATGATGATCTTCGATCTTCGTTGGGCCATGACTACCAGTCATTCACTGCAACTTCGTTATCTGATCTTGCTTGACGGCGTCAGATGATATTATTGCATCTCCGAAATTTCTATTCCCCAGTCTGTTGAATGCTGGTCATTCTCTCAAGACAATGTCAACAGTTTAATTCTATTCTACATATCATCGGTACATGCATCTCTTCAAGCCTCGTAAGTGAAAATGTCCCTTTAGCAATCCTACCATGATTTGCAGTTCTTTCATTTACAGACACAGAAGCTTCCTATTAAGTCACATGTTGAGTTCAGGTATTTTTCTTGGCATACCTCATTTCCGGGTTCTCCCTTCAGCAATTTGTTTTCAAGAAATAGTTTTACTTCACTCTTACCAACGATATTTGGAACAGGAATAATTGGTTGAGGTCCGTATAATTCAACTGCACGTCCCATCTTTGCAAAACGATCTGCTTATTCGTTCCCGAGTGATCCGGAACCCACACGAATGTAATTGTACAGCCAATCTATCCTGTACATTCATGCTCTCAAATACCAGTCGTAAAGCCACAACATTAACTTCTACTACTAATATTGCAGCCCCGACTGAGTATATTGTTTGATTTTTGTTTACATCCATCTCACAGAGAGGGGAAAAACAGACAAGCAGTTGTGTTAAGTTTTCCCTCCTTTACACCCTAAATCGTGTGCTAAATTTCATGTTACCAAGTACGTACGTATTTCCTATACAATCTGACAGAAAAATTTTATATGTTTACATGATAGTGTAATTTCATCTTTTTAGTTCGTCATGCTCTTCCCTCCCCTAGTCGTAAACATTTGACGTAAAATATCTTGCTATCTTATAACGTGCCGCTGTGAGACAGTCTCGTGTTCATCAAAACAATAATTTTAGCGGATTATGATAAAACCAGAAAAAAAAGGGAAATAATCAATTTTTCAATTGATATTGAAATTTTAAAAAAAGCAAATATTTAGTAAAAGAAAACAGATAAGGCAGGCAAAACTTGAGAATATATATATATATATATATATATATATATATATATATATATATATATATATATATATATACTTTTTCGAGGGATTTTGGTGCTCTGAATGAAGTCAGGTTTTTGAGATATCCTAACCTAAAGGTATAAGACACACTGTTTTCTGAAATATTTCAGGAGGAATCCGTGAAAGCCGTATAAACATATATACGCCATCCGACGAGAGGTCGGCGAAGTCGCGTTTCAGTGTTGCATGCTTCCTGCGATCTGTCCTTTGCACAGCCAGGTGCATGTCGGTACCCTGATGAGTCTAGTGAGAGACGAAACATGTACCTCTGCCGTCTCACTGTGGCGGGGAGGGTAAGCTTTGACTTTCTTCTCGGTATGGTGGTACAGATAGGCCACCATCTCGATGGTGGTGGAATAGGATAATTTGTGTTTTATAACAATTTTTTCTAACTGCGCAACCTCTAACACAGAAAGGATATGATGGAGAGAAGTTTGCATTTACTGTTTCGCAGTTTACATCATTTCTTCACGGAGTTGCATATTGTATGTTTGCTGAATGTGATTTCAGCACTACAACAGCATAATGTGGATATAACCACTGCTAATGCATCTCACATGGAGGAATCCGTGAAAGCCGTATTAACATAAATATATATATATATATAAATGTATATATATATATATATATATATATATACATATATATATATATATATATATATATATATATATATATATATATATATATATATATAGATTTAGTCATCTCAACAGTTATTAGCTACACTATTAAAAATAACCTGAAATTTAATGTAAATTTAATGTAGATTCTATATTAAATTTAATGATTTTGTATTTTAAATCGTGAATAATTTACATTTACTTTGAATTTAAAGAAAATTCATTGAAATATCAGTTCGTTGTAAATTAAATTTGATTAAATGGTATCTTAAATTTCAATAAAGTAACTAAAAAGATATTTCAACTTTCTGACCATTAAAATTATTTCACATGTACCTTAATATTAAAGGAATTTATATTAATATTCATGGTACATTACATGAGATTCCGGAAGATGACGCATATTGTACTGAATTTTTTATTTAGTATGATATAAGTACTCAATTTTCTTATGATGAGGTATATATGTCTGCCGGTACTGACGGAAACCAATGAGTTCAAAACCGGTGTACAGATGACGAGACATTACCTATGGGAAAAATTCCCATCTTTTCCTGGTAACAGAATTTTTTCACCTTATCATATTAATGTTGGTACATTAAATATGTGATAATATCTTAAATTCAGTAAACACTGGGTGTATATTTAATGTACATAGTCACCTTAAAAAGTAATTACCAAACTTTAAATTTAATGTATGATTACATTAAATTTAATGGAATGCATTAATTTGGATTAATGTAAAAATCATTAAAGTTAATGCATCATATTAATTAAATTTAAGAAACGGCTTATGAAATTTGCTTCCAGCACGTTTACCTTAAATTTAATGCATTTTCTTTTTACAGAGTATACTGTCAAAAAAGACCTTAAACTTAAGGTACATTCATTAATTTAGTTTAATAGATTTGTATCTTAAATCGTGAATAAGTTACGTGTACTTTAAAATTAAAGCTTTGTACATTAAATTTAATTAAATGTTACTTTAAATTTCAATAAAGTTACTGAAATTATTGGTATAATGACATTAGAATTAATGTAAAAATTATGAAATTTAATGCATCAACATTATATGATATTTGCTTCAAGCACTTTACTTTAAAATTAATGTGAAATTTTTTACAGTGTACCTGAAGAGCTAAAAAAGATATAAGGAATAAATGTTTTAGCTATGTTGTTGAAAAAGCTTAGTATCTCTCTCAGAAACATTTTATTATCATTTAAAACTTTTCAATGCTTTGAGTTGATTCATTTTAACGGTTATATGCAATGGGTAGAAAAGTAAGTTCTAAAATTAAAATAGCATGATTAGAGCTACTATTAAATAGCATAACTCTTAAACTATTAGAGCGAAATTAAGTTTGATGTTCTAAAATCCATAAACAATGACCTCCGATAGTAATAATCTTGAAATAGTAACGAAAAAATTGATAATACTATTATTTGTGTCACCAAAATTTCTTTTCTAACGTCTGAACAAATAAAAATAAAACTTTCTGCAGGAATTGGTATTTATTCTGGAATCATAAGAAAGCCCCTTGATGAGATGAAATTGATCGGGAGTATACAGTTTAAGTGAAAAATAAAATGTTTTCTAGAAAATTTTGTTACATTACAAGAATTTAACTTTGATCTAAACCATCTTCTTCTTCAAGTGCCATATCAGGTCCCCTTGACGTTGGCAATTACATTGGCAAGTCTTTCACGGTCCTGCGCTAGCTGGAACAGTTCCCCCGCGCTACGTATACCTGTCCATTCACGAATATTCCTCAACCAGGAAGCCTGTCTCCTTCCTACCCCTCTACGTCCCTCTACTTTACCCATCATGATTAATTGAAGAATTCTATATCGCTCCCCTCTGAATATATGTCCAAAATATGAGATTTTTCTACATTTCACAGTGTTTAATAGTAGACGAGTTGTGTCGGCCCTATTGAGTATCATTTCGTTGATCTGCCTAGCTGTCCAAGGTATTCTCAGAATTCGCCGGTGTAACCACATTTCGAGAGCCTCCAACCGATTAATCGTGGCAGCCTTAATTGTCCAGATCTCTACCCCCTATAGTAACACTGGCCAGACGTATGATCTTATCATTCTCTGTCGTAGTTTTAGGTTGAGGTTATCATTGCAGAAAAGTGGTTTCATTTTTTGAAAAGTTACTCTAGCAGTCTCTATTCTACACATTATCTCTTTATCTGGGTTTAGATTTTCGGTGATATAACATCCAAGATATTTAAAATGAGCCACCCTGTCTATACTTTTTCCTTCTATTTGTATTGAAGCGTTAAGATGAGGTTGTCTACTAAAGACAATAAATTTTGCCTTTTTGGAATTTATGTTGAGCCCCATTTCTTGACCCTCAGTGTTAACACACTCTAATAGATGTTGCAAGTCATGTAGTTTGTCGCTTAGGATAACAGTGTCGTCAGCATATCTAAACCAAATAGAAAAATATTGGGATGGCCTAAAGAAAAATTGGGATAATCTTCAAGTCATAAAAACGAAATATTAGATTTGTTATTGTTATACACCTGTTTCAGCCTACATGTGGACAACACAGCCTTAACGACTGCAGTAAAAAATACTAAACTCATTAGTCAGAGACCGCAAAACACCTTAGCAGTCTCAAGAAATGGATTGATCATTGAACAATAAAAGCCAATCCAACAAAAATATATTTAACACTCCAGAACATGCCACTATAATGGACGCCATATTCAGAAAGTCGCGGAAGCTTACGAATAGTCTATATCACTACTCAGCACAACGAGCAAGCTGTTTTTCAGAAACAAGTTCACAATTCGCACAACAACAATGCGCTCAGCGTTGATGTATGCGTGTCTAGCTGATAACCCCGAGTCCAATTACGACAGAATATTGTCCCCCGTATAGCAGTAAAGGCTCCTAAGAATGTTTAACTGCATTGAGAATTTCGGATGCCCACCGGACAATATGTCGAGGTTTCTGACAAAATCGCTTTCTCAGAAAAATATTTACTTCCCAGGTACCCATTACCGTGAGGCAAGTAAAGAGAAAAGATACTTTGTAAAACTTTATAATGTAATAGATGAACCACAATCTAATTAATATTAAAACAACCCATTTAAAATAGTAAGAGGTTACCTAACTAAAATGCTAAATAGAGATTACTCATGATGAACTAATGTTTTTAAGTTTAAAAATATTTCTTTTATTATAGGTTTTTTTCCCAAAATTAGTGTCAGTGTTCACGTGAAACCGAATGGAAATGTGCGATTTTGTAATAATCCAGAAATACATCCATTCGTTCGTTGGTGCAGTTTCTGTGGAAACTTGTAGAGATTTCATCAAATTTCATTAGGTCCCTTCTTTACTTATTGTTGAAGATATTCTTTAAAATAAACCGAACTAACAAACACATGTTTCCATCTAGAAGAAATCTCATCACATAGTATATATAGTTCGACGCAAAAGTATGACAATTTTAGAAGACATTCATCAATATTGCTATAGTATACATGACTTATAGTTCCTATTGTTAAACATATTTATTTATTAGAAGTAGTAAACAATTGAACGTATTCACTTATTAATAAGTTTGCCGTATAATGAGTTCGTCTCTGGATCAATTAAACTCCGAAGATCCAGTGGACACATACAAAAAACATTACTGAGTTTCTTTAGCATTTAATCAAAATCTATCATTCTAAAGCTTAGACAGAATCTAAGCTATTCTGAAAGATGTGTTACAGTTCCTCTAATTTGAGGGTTATATTGTTATTTTAAAATATACTAGTGAAAATTATATTAATAAATTGTCGTTTTCTCATCACAATTAATTGTTGACACTCTGGTGGTGTCTGACAATCAAGGGTAAGAATTTTCTCTGGTAGAGATCTTTAACCACCTTGTCACTCTACTTTACTTCCGAAGTACGGGCAGGGATTTACTGAACGCACTTCAATCATTTAATATTATTAAGCTGCGGTTGCCCAATATAAGGTTTCTCAACTCTGGATTTACCAGAGATTCCATTTTTTTAAATATAAGCAATTTCAATAAGTTATGGTATCTGCATATTTGGTTCCAATTATACTGCTACAGTTTCCGAACATTTCATATCGTATTCTTTGGTCTAAGTGTGTTTTAGAACACTAGATCTTTAGTTATAACTTCTAATGGACGTTTTATTTGTGAATTATACATTTCACTACACGCACATGGAATTATTTAAACTCACTTTTACTTGTTGGTAGTGATGGAAAGTAACGATACTAATCGTTGCAAAATAACCGTTACAAACCAATCACTAATAGTAACGAGTTTTCTATTTAGAAAAGACTCGGACCTTGGCAATTCGTTACTATACCGAAACACCCTTAGTCCGGGACGAGAACCGAAGTAACTAAAGAAATATAACTAATGCTGACTAGAGGAGTAGACGAGGAAATTCGAGGACAGCTCCGCTAGGCACTGGATTATTTTAACTGTTTATTAAGCATTTGAGGTGTCGGCGATTTCGAAGTTTTGGTTGTTTTCTGAGCGGCAACCCACAGAACAGAAGCGTTCTTTATGCTTATATGCAGGACTCGGCAGATTAAAATAATTTCGCTGAAATAAGATAAGAAGTAGTACAGTTGAATTAGTTAATATAATAAAAAAGAAACATGGACAAATTGGTGCAGGTCAGAGAAATGAAATAGAAATATCTGAGGAAAAGACAATATGCGAAGAAAGTGAAGATATTATTTGGCAAGATTTTAATAATTCTATAATATCTTTTGAACCTGTAAGGAGTTCAACCGCTCTAGCAATTGCAGAAATATGCAAGTACACAGGAGAGGCTAATTTGTAAAGAAAAAAAGACCCTCTAGTTTTGTGGCAAGGCAGAGAAAAAGTATACCCTTGACTATTTGAACTGGCAAGGATATATTTATATATTTGCCACATCCGTACACTGCGAATGAGTTTTTTTAAAAGCTGGTGAAGTCATAACGGAACGAAGAAATCGTTTAGAGGCAAAACACTTCGAAAAAATATTGTTTTTACAGCAGAATAAACATTTATAAAACTTTTGTCTGTATTTCAAAATGCATATATTTTTTTTTTGTTTTTGCTAAATACGCATTTAAGAGTTTTTCTAAAAATGGTTTATTTTATTTTTATCTGTTTAAATAAGTCTGGTTATTCTTGAATGGTATATTCTTTAATTTATATATGTTTTTCCATATTTCCATATATTGCCTTTTAACACTTATAATTTAAACCAATACATACTTAATATTCAGTATTAAATTTCATATTTACCATCACTACATAGTATAAAACAAAGTCGCTTTCTCTGTCCCTATGTCCCTTTGTATGCTTAAATCTTTAAAACTACGCACCGGATTTTGATGCGGTTTTTTTCAATAGATAGAGTGATTCAAGAGGAAGGTTTATATGTATAATAACATCCATTAAATAGTGGAGAAATACTGTTATTTTTGAGGTTTCTAATGTGATGTCGTTAATTATCATATTTTTTTCCGCTTACATTGCAAACGCAGGCTGAACCCTACGAGATTTATCAAAATAATGTACTAATTATTTGTACACATTGAAAAGGTCTACAGAAAACTCCGCGATGGTATATGTCTATCTCTCATGGATATCCCACAATAACATTTTTTTGTCATTTACTTTTTACTACAAATAATGGCAAATTTTGAAGCGATTTTAACCAATACAGCATTAATCCTTATCCAATTAAATAGCTTAAATACATTGTTGATTTAATATAGATCTATATGGTCCTTTACAGCACAAGATTTAAATGAATATTTTCGAAGATATTACAGATTTAAAATTGCGGGAAGTAGCGCTTGGGGCGGTACTGGCCGACCGGGGCGGCGGCAGCGTGCCTATAAATAGCG
Organism: Diaprepes abbreviatus; assembly: GCA_034092305.1. Classification (NCBI taxonomy): domain Eukaryota; kingdom Metazoa; phylum Arthropoda; class Insecta; order Coleoptera; family Curculionidae; genus Diaprepes; species Diaprepes abbreviatus. The sequence goes on from JASJET010000116.1 coordinate 2,049,916, forward strand.
CGTCGGAGGCCGCGATTTTCCCTATAGCACTTTGAATTTTGCAGCGATCGGACGCGTTTATTATCGGAGCTCTCTAGCTAAATAACATACTTAATAAAAACGTGCTTTTCAGCATGACAACGTATCAGTAATTATAAGTAAGTTACGATAAATAATTGTATGACAGTTTTAAAATATAAATAACAAGAAAGCTGTGAACGTTGTATATAAAGACATTCTGTAATGTAATAATTGTTGTAAAAATAAAATAAATAGTCACAGTTTTTCTGTAGTGTATTTAGTATCAGCATTGCACCCGTGCGAAGCCGGGGCGGGTCGCTAGTACAATATAAATTATTCAATTAAAGACCTAAAGTATATATCGTATATCACCTGCAGCATTACTTATTCAAATAAAAGTAACTAAAGTAACGATTCCAAAGTAACGAGTCCTAGAGACGAAAGTAACGAGTAGTTACAAGTCCTTAAAAGTAACTAGACTTTCCATCACTACTTGTTGGTGCTTTCAGGTTTTATTTTGCTTAGTGTATTTCGTGACTGGAAGGTTATTTTCATGTTGAAGCTGCCTAAAATTCATTTATTTTCTCTTAAATCTCCTTAGCATACAAGAATATGAAGTAGAAATGTGTTTTTATTATTCAGTGGTCTTTATAATGTAACGAGTTATAACATCTTCAATTAAATTTCGACGTAATTATTCTGTTGTAAATTACACTTATTACTTGCTTGAATGTGTGTGAGTTATTTCTTAGAGCTATTGCGCGATTGTAAAGCTTACGTATAATTCCTCCCTTGGTGACAACAGAATGGTTAGATCCATGACTGACAAGGAAGGTACCTGAAGTATCCTACTCCTATTTTAATGAAACCTAAATATGTTGTAGAGGGTACAAAAATAGGAGACACGTTTTTTCCGCGAAGATTTATTTTAACGTAGTGAAAACCGCCCCTAAATTTCACCCCTAAAAACAGTATTTTTGAAATATATCAGGTTCTAAGTGAGATATTTTTACGAAACAAAATGAAAATTACTTGTTGTTCTAAATGATGTTCTTCTTCTTAAAGTGCCTATCCTCTTTGGATGTTGGCTATCACATTGGTCCATATTACTTTATTCACTGCTGCTCTGAACAGACCTGTTGATGTCATTCCAGTCCATGTTCGTAGGTTGCGCAGCCATGATATTCGTCTTCGTCCAGCTGATCTCTGGCCTTCCATCTTCCCCTGCAGGATAAGTTGGAGCAGGCGATATTTCTCATTCCGCATGATATGTCCAAAGTACTCCAATTTTCTGCGTTTGACATTTGCAAGGTATTCCAGTTCTCCACCGATACGTTGTAAAATGTTTTCGTTTGATACGTGGTGTATCCAAGGAACCCTAAGCAGGCGGCGGTAGCACCACATCTCAAATGCCTCTATACGTTTACATGAAGCATCGGTAAGGGTCCAGGCTTCTGCTCCATATAAGAGAGTTGAGAGTACATAGCATTTCAAAATCCTGATCCGCGTATGTATATTGAGGGATAGGTTGCAGAGTATGTTCCGCAGCTTATTAAAAGTACCTCTTGCTTTCTCGATTCGGCTTCTTATTTCTCGAGAGTGGTCCCAGTCCTTATTCAACGTGCAGCCTAGATATGTGATCGTCTCGGCCATTGTGAGAGTTATGTTGTTGACAGTAAACTGTATATTGCCGACGTCGTTTTTACTGACAATAATCATTTGCGTCTTCTTGCAGTTTATCTTCATACCATATCTGTTGCAAGCTGTCACTATTCGGTCGATAATTCTTTGAAGTCCCTCTTCAGTATGGGCTATAAGAACGTTGTTGAATGATGTTAAACAATTCTTTTTTCACCCCTAAGGATATCATCTCTTATTTTTTATAAGAGTAAATCATCTATTCGCGCCCGTAATTTAATTCTAAAAATTACGAAATTTAATATAATTGTTTGAAAACATTTTTCTCACAATTATCATAAGTAACTTGTGTTGACGGGTTTCGGGGTTTCTAAAGATAGCTAGTAAAAAAGGGTCAGCCACCCCCAAATTATTTTTTTCTTATATCTCAAGTTCTAATTGAGATCTCTTTACAAAACTAAATAAAAATTACTTGTTATTTGAAATGATGTTAAACTAAGGTATTTACATCCCCATATTTTTGGTAAGAGTAAACCATCTATTCGCGCACGTAATTTAATTCTAAAAATAACGAAATTTAGTAAAATTGTTTGATAATAATCTAGTGAAAGAGGGTGAGTCACCCCAAAATACTTTCTTTTAATATATCGAGTTCTAATTAAGATAATTCGACAAAACAAAATGAAAATTATTTGTTATTCGAAATGATATTAAAGTATGGTATTTTCACCCATAAGGATACCATTCCTTATTTTTTATTAGGGTAAATCATATATTTACGCAAGTAATTTAATTGCAAAAATTACGAAATTTAAAGGAATTGTTTGAAAATATTTATTTTTCGAATACCATAGGTCACTTAAGGTGTCTTGTTTTGGGATTTTTAAAAATAAACTAATAAAAGAGAGTGACACGTTTTTTTACACCTGAAGTTCTAATTGAGAACTAATTGTACTATTGTATTTTCCCCCTGAAGAATATCATTCGAAGGATATAATTTCTTCTTTTTCTTCTTCTTCTTCTAGGTAGAACCAAGTTCTGTTATCTATACAATGCCTCATCGATCCTCGTTTAAGGTCAAAATCCAGCTGTCTCTCCATCTTTTGGGGGGCCGTCCAGGCGGCCCTTTATGTGTTTGGTTTCTCTCTCATCACGGTTTTTGCCAGTCTGTCATCGTCCATTAGTTCCACGTGATCTCTCCACTGCACGATGGTTTCGAACCCACTTCACAACATCTCCCACTCCGCTGTCCTCGCGTATTTTTGCGTTTCTTATTCTATCTCTTAAACTTATTCCCGTGATCGTTCTCAGCGTTTTCATTTCTGTGGTCCTCATAATTTGTTTTGTCTTTGTGGTTTCATTTCTTGTTTCTGCGCCGTAGGTCAGTATCGGTCTTACACAGACCTTGTAAATTCTTGCTTTGCTCTCAACCGTCATATATTTATTGTTCCAGATTATGTCTCTTAGTTGGCCGCTTTGTTGGCCTGTGTGCGTACTTCTTCCGTTACTGCCCTGTTACTTGTTATATGTGCTCCTAGGTATTTAAACTTCCCAACCTGTTCGATATGTTTGTCATCAACCATTAGTTTGCATCTTACCGGTTCTTTTGCTATTACCATTGCTTTGGTTTTCTCCACAGATATCTTCATAATATACTGTTTGGCTGTTCGATTGAGATGGAAAAGCATTCTTTGTAAGTTGTCCTCGCTATCTGCTGTCAAGGCAACATCGTCTGCAAAGCATATAATTTGAACGGTATTGTGTCCCATTGGGTACCCAATATTTGAGCTTTTTACCTCATCAATGATTTCGTCCATGATTACATTGAAAAGTGTTGGACTTAGGCTTATTCCTATAGATAGAGGGATTTCCTCTGTTAGAGTGTTATTTGTTTTAATTACCATGGTGTTTTTGGAATTCAGTTCGTATATTGTGCGTATGATTGCTTCGTCTACTTGTTTTCTTCGCAGAAATTCTGTTATGTGATCCAGTTTGACTCGGTCGAACGCTTATGTAAAGTCCACAAAACAAATGAACAGCGGTTTATCGTATTGGATAGATTTTTCAACCAGCTGTCTGATAATAAATATACCGTCGATAGTAGAGCGGTTATTCCGGAAGCCCTGCTGTTCTTCGCACGCCCCTAACTTGTCTACGATCCGTTGTGACAGTATTTTGGTTAACAATTTGGCTGAACTATTCAGGATATAATTTCAAATATGTATAGTTATTCCTAAAATTGTCAAATTTCAGTTGATATGAACTTTACAAAGCTTACTGAAATTTTTTCTTTTAATTAATAAGAAAAAAGCTTATTTCACTGGCTACGCATTCGTGTCTGCAGGTTATTATAATTCATGAAAGATTGTGATTTCTAATTCTGTAACGTTCATTTAAAATAAAATTTAACAATTTTAAGAATAATTCATATATGTATGAAATGACGGTTTACTTTTATAAAAAATTAGGAATAATATCGTTAGGTGTGAAAATACAATAGTTTAACATCATTTCGAACGATAAGTAATTTTAATTTTGTTTTGTGGAGATATCTTAATTAGAACTGGAGATATTTAAAAAAACGTATTTAGGGGTGGCTCACCCTCTTTCACTAGTTTATTTTCGGAAATCCTGAAACATGTCAGCTTAAGTAACTTATTGTATTTGTAAAAAAATATTTTCAACAAATATTGTTTAATTTCGTCATGTCCAGAACTAAATTATGTAAATGAATTACAAGATTGACCCTCATAAAAAGTAAGGCATGATATCTATGGGGTTAAAACAACATGGAATAACCTCACTTTAACTAACAAGTAATTTCCACTTTGTTTTGTAAAGATATCTCAATTAGAATTTGAGATTTAAAAAAATGTATTTAGGAGTGACTCACCCTCTTTTACTATTTCATTTCTTGAAACCCCTAAACATGTCAACTTGAGTTAATTATGGTATTCGTGAAAAAAATATTTTCACGCAATTTTATTAACTTTCCTAATTTTTAAAATTAAATTACGTGAGATAATAGATGGTTTACCCTTATAAAAAATAACGGATGATATCTTGGGGGGTGAAAATACTATTATTCAACATCACTTCAAATAATAAGTAATTTCCATTTTGTTTTGTAAATATATCTCAATTAAAACTTGAAATTTAAAAAAAATGTATTTAGGGGTGGCTCACCCACTTTTCCTATTTTATTTTTAGAAACCCAGTAGCCTGTTAACTTAAGTTACTCGTAGTATTCGTGAAAAAAATATTTTCAAGTAATCTCATTAAAATCCTTAATTTTTAGAATTAAATTACATGCGTAAATATATGGTTTAACCTAAAAAAAAATTGGGACGATAATTTATGGATAAAAATACCATAGTTTAACATCATTTCGAGTAATAAGTAACCTTCATTTTGTGTTGTAAAAAATCTCACTTAGAACCTGATATATTTCAAAAATATTGTTTTTAAGGGTGTACTTTATGGACGGTTTTCATCCCGTTATAATGAATCTGTGTAGATTAAAAAAAAATACGTATCTTTTATTTTTTTACCCTCTACAACATATTGAAGTTTCATTAAAATCGGAGCCGGACACTCCAGGTACCTGCCTTGTGAAATATATTCAGTATATATAGGCTTGCTGTTTAAACTAAATTATTAATCATTTCATTAAAGTAATTCACCATGACATCCAGGAAGGATAAATGATTTTTCCTCTTGTTCTGTAGTTAATTTAATTGTTTATTAAATTTTATTAGATCAACAATAATTGTATCTTAACCAGAAGAAAAAGTATTGGTGATTTTATTGCACAACTTCCAAATCACTCCATATATGTATTGGCTACGACTCAAGAGAGTCCACCATAAATCTATCGTCTTGAGAGTAGAACTTTTTCACGAGAAACATTTCAATGGCTCCAGCATGTTTTTCAGTTGTAGCGTAGTTCGATATAATAATGTTAAATTATTTCTCTTCTAGTTTTAATTATGTTTAGTAATTTACCTAAGACACGCTAGTAGAAAGACTGTCTTCATTAAAAGTTATTCACACAGTATGTATAATTTTTGATATTTTAGTTTGTTTAGCCTTCTAATGGATGGATGATTTTTAAGATAAACGCACTCACTGAAGATCATCTGGTTACTGGTCTTAATGATATATCTATATTTGGATCTGAAAATTTTTACATTTATATTAAAATGCTAAGATCAGGTTAACTCCTTTTATAATTCCACGTTTCTCAATTCCTTCATCGAAGAGTCTTGTTTTACTTGTACATACAAAGTGAGGACAAAATACTTTTAAGTAGACCCAAGAGATTATATATATATATATATATATATATATATATATATATATATATAAATAAGTAGATAAGTTTTTGTCCGTGTAATTTAAAATAAAATAGAATAAAATATTGGCGAAGCGGACGTGAATGATGGTGGTTTTTACCGAATGCGGTGGCCTAACACAAGAATCATGTAGATTGACAAATTTTCACGTTCGCTTCGCCAATATTTTATTCTATTTTATATTATATATATATATATATATATATATATATATATATATATATATATATATATATATATATATATATAAAATAGAATAAAATATTGGCGAAGCGGACGTGAAAATTTGTCAATCTACATGATTCTCGTAATCATGTAGATTGACAAATTTTCACGTCCGCTTCGCCAATATTTTATTCTATTTTATTTTAAATTACACGGACAAAAACTTATCTACATATTTATATATATATATATATATATATATATATATATATATATATATATATATATATATATATATTGATAAAAATGCCAGGGTTAAGATAGAATTTAGATCTTAAAATCTTATTTAGAGAAAAATTCGAAAATTAAGAAGGTAAAAATCCCATTTTTTAAAATTTTCGTGACTATTCTCCTACAGATATTTTGAAATAAGTGTTTATTACGAACAACCAGTTTATAATTTTCTTTTAAGGAAAAATTTTATTGGAAGTAAACCATTTTTCAATATTTTCAAATTATTGGATAAAGTTTTTTAATTACTTTAGAATAGTGGTCTGTGAATCAATAAATATTATGGGATAAAAGTAGAGTTTTTTTCTTCGGCTTAAGAACTAAAATTCTGAGCTTCCTAATTATCATATAATATTATCCTCACAATATTAGTAATATTTTAGTATACTTTAAATAAAATTTTGAATGACAAATATTCATAATTAAAAAAATCGATAAAAGCAAAGTAACAAAAATTGCATCATGGTTCTTGGATTTGTACCGCGTCAAATTGGAATTATTATCTGACGTTCCACCTACGATTGCACGAGACATCCTCAGGGATCTTTACTTCATGAGATTAAAACATTGTTCTAAGATATAAGATAACGAATGTGCCATGTAAGTTACGCAGCCACAGTCATGGTTTGTGTAAGGGTTCTCTAAAGTTTTTGATTCGAAGTTTTTCATAACTAAGTTAGCGAGTGCAGGAGATAGCAGCGATCCCATCTGGCAACATGGAGAAGAAAATGTCAAAAATTTTCTAAATCACATAAACAGTATACACTCAAAAATCAAATTCACCATTGAGACAGAACAGGAAAGAAAACTATCTTGTCTAGATATCCTATTAAAAAGAAAAGGGGATGGCTTGCTTTCGCACACTGTCTACAGAAAACTCACTCACACCAACAGATCCCTCAATGCCGATTCACATCACCACCCCGCCCAATTATTTTCAGTAGTAAAATCTGAGTTTCAATCGCAGTCCCATACAGATTAAGAAAATGATCACAAAGAAATGAACATACTGCAGGACGCCTTAACAAAAAACGGTTATAAAAAAGAACATATAGACAATGCTCTAAAAAACAAAGGCTTGGCCCCGAAAAATCGCGGAGACCAAGACAATACCTCCAAAATTTATGTTCCTTATGTCAGAGGCACCACAGATAAAATTGCAAAAATTCTCAAGAGACACAACATTGAAACTATTTTCACCACAGACCGTAAAGTAAAAAGAGCTTTGAAAATGGTGAATGAGATTTCACCGAAACGTCAGCTGCCTTACAGTCCTGAGAGGGACTCAGCTCATACACGGGATACCTGAAAACCTTCAATTACATATATATATATATATATATATATATATATATATATATATATATATATATATATATATATATAGGGTTATTGGGGATGCAGTTTTTTTTTTAATTTATACGCCTTGGTAAGGAGAAAAACCCTTTTTTGATTCTGTCAAGAATTTATTTATCTCTTCTTCGGGACATCTCTACAATTATTAATTAAATAGTTAGAGTATTAACCTAAATTATATTTGTTAAGTAACTCACCAATGTGGTTTGAATATAAAACAAGTACACTTTTGAAAAACAGGGAAAAAAACAACATTAGCACTTTTTAACTATATTAAGAGGCATATTTTGAAAGAATTGTATAAATTTGTTGAAATTCTAGAAAATTCGAAAACAGCCAAACATCCTTCTTGACTGTTCGACCATGCATGATCTAAATTTGTTGCTATCATAATCCTGTCACCGCTCAAAAACATATAAACCTATACATTTGAAACGTACAACGAACAAAAATATAATAGAGAGTTTGGTAATTAATAACAGTTAAAATATTTTCATTGATACGTTGATAAGCACAGATAAGACAACCTTTTTACTATAAATTGCAAAACAACATGAAGCAAATTAAGCATTCATTATGAATAGCCTCATTTTAGTCTTCTTGTGCATCTCGGCGTTTGGCTACTCTGGAGTAGCTAGTCCCTTAACATCAAGAGATGACACTTTGGTTTTAGTCCATACGGTAAGTACACACATTTTTTTTTTAATTTAAAATAATCGAAATTTACGATATGTTTGAAAACATAGTATTTTAAGATTCCATTCGAAAAATATCCACATGATGGGATTTCGGTGCTCGTCTGTCTGTATGTAACAGAAATTTTTCTAAGGAACTAATCTACTGACTTAAAATTGAGTTCAGTTCTAAAAGTTGAAATCAAATATTTATTTTCTCTTTAGGAAGAAATTTAAAATGGGGATTGAAAAATTATTTTTTCTTCTGCTGAGCCAAGTGTGATGTCATGAAAGCGGATTTCTTTTCTATTATAAAACTGCTCTCCTTTTTCTCCAAAAGATTAGAACACTGAATGACTATCGAGGAGCAACAGCCCGGTATTTATACCCGCCTAGTGCTCAACGAATCGTAATCCACGATTACAATCGATTTCCCATGTGGTGTCGATTATAACCTGTATCTTTCCTAATATCATTTGGATATCTACAAAGCTCCATTAATTATCTAATATTACGTTTAAAGAAGCCAGACACTGGTGCTAGCACCTTAGTTTTTGTACATTAGAGGTGTGACCTAAGCGATGCTGGTGTTTGGCTACTGCAGATTGTGCAATTTGCTTCTCGTTAAAACATCTTTCTTGCTCCTTAAACCTAATGGATATAGACCGTTCTATTTTACCCACTTATGCTTTACTACATATAAAAATCTTCTATTTGTAATGTTATTGCGTTCCTTGGTGACTTCAAACATCGTCCAACTTTCTTTCTTACATGTGTTGAAAATTGTCCGAATGATTGATTTTCCGAGTAATCTTGCAGTCTTGCAGGATATTCCTTAACTGTAAGACAAGACAATACTGTCCATAGATGGTACGTTTATGACATTTTATTGTCTAATATCTTCAGCGAAATATTCGTTGCCTCTCAGAACATTAGTCAGTTTTTCTGTTTCTGATTTCAGTGATTGTTCGTCAGATATTGAAAGAGCTTTATGTATGAAAGAGTTAATGACGAGAAGGATGATGATGTGACGTTGCATTGAGATATCAATTTGTACGTGTTAGTTTTCTGTACACAGAATGTCCCAATTAGGTATTATCTTTCCTCTGGACTAGTAATTCGAGAAAGGGAAGGGCACCCCTTGATTCATTGTGCATATTGAATTTTATCCTAGGGTGTTGTTGGTTTAGATAATCTAGAAAATTATTAAGATTATCTGCGTCATGGGGCCAACTTACGAAGGTATAATCTACATATTTGCACGAAAATTTAGATTTTAGAGGAGCACGGTTGTCTAACCATCGCTCGTGTATAAATAACGGACTGTTGCTCCTCGATGGTCATTGGGTATTCTAATCTCGTAAAGTAAAGATCCCTGAAGATGCCTCTTGGAATCTTAAACTCAAGAACTATGATTTTCAACTTGACAAAAGCCGTGAAAATTTTCGTTCTTTAGTTTGTATTGGCTTTTAAAGTTTCAAAGAAAAGAACAAACCCCACACTCAACCTAATCGAAATATACATACAAAAATAATGACAGCACAACTCGAACAATAATATTTCAATCAAAACAGCAAGAATTTTTGCTAGTAGAATTTCTAAAACTGACGGATTTTAAACTCTATTTCGGAAACTGTTTTTCGAGTTGAAAACCACCTTACTGAAAAATTTTAGTTCTAATCATGCAAAGATTTTAGTTCACAGAAAATCATTAACAGTAGGTACTAGCAGAAAATATTTAATTCTTCTGGATTATGTCAAGCGTTGGATACTCTGGACAATAACCTTCTTTTCATAAAACTTACCGATGCACACCTTAGGCACTCAAACTATTCCTTTATCCATCTATACGAAAAAAAAGTCAAAATTCGGATAATTTATTTTTCGCATAATGACCATATCTCCCCGGCAGGTGACCCCAATGTGTGACGATGATTGAGGTTTTTGTGTTATTTGGATTTTATAAAGATGCTAACGTAAATTCTTGATCAAAATTCGCTGTTTAGTGAGGCCGAAATGCCGCGAGCGATGGTAAAACAATGTACGTGGTTTTTGGATTACACATCGACAATATTGTGCCTCGAGTAATCTCTACGAGTACGCTGCGATGAACTCAGTTTGTTCGAATATTCGTATCAAATTTGCACTGAAAAGGACGATTTTAGGCAGCGAAATATTCACGTAAAACAAGGAATGGGTTTTTTTGATCGCCTGTCATGTATCCTATCGTAACTAATTTTATTCCTAATTATAGTTGTAAATAGATATAATTTTTGTAATGTACCTTTACTTAATATATAAATTCTTTTTTAGCTCTTCCGTCATGGAAACCGTACTCCTGATTCTTTTGGTTATACAAACAATCCCTTTGGCAACGAAAGCTTTTATCCAGAAGGTTTAGGACAATTAACTAATGTAAGTATGACTGTGCTCTATTTTGTAATATATTGTAAAAAAAACATAAATATTGTAAACGTTTAGGAATACATTCATATATATATATATATATATATATATATATATATATATATATATATATATATATACATATATGTTTATGCGGCTTTCATGGATTCCCCCGTGTGAGATGCAATAGCAGTGGATATATCCACATTATGCCGTTGTAGTGCTGAAATCACATTCAGCAAACATACAGCTATATGCAGCTCCGTATTTGAATGAAGTAAAAAGCGAACAGTAAATGCAAACTTCTCTCCATCATATCATTTCTGTGTTAGAGGTTGCACAGTTAGAATAAATTGTAATGAAACGCAATTTATCCCATTCCACCACCATTGAGATGATGGCCCACCTGTACCACCATACCGAGAAGAAAGTCAAAACTTACCCTCCCCGCCACAGTGATACGATAGAGGTACATGTTTCGTCTCTACTAGACTCATCAGGATATATCCACTGCTATTGCATCTCACACGGGGGAATCCGTGAAAGCCGCATAAACACATATACGCCATCCGGCGGGAAGTCGGCGAAGCCGCGTTCAGTATTTGCATGCTTCCTTCCGATGTGTCCTTTGCACAGCCAGGTGCATGTCGGTACCCTGATAAGTCTAGTAGAGACGAAACATGTACCTCTGCCGTATCACTGTGGCTGGGAGGGTAAGTTTTGACTTTCTTCTCGTTATGGTGGTACAGGTGGGCCATCATCTCAATGGTGGTGGAATGGGATAAATTGCGTTTTATTACAATTTATTCTAACTGTGCAACCTCTAACACAGAAAGAATATGATGGAGAGAAGTTTGCATTTACTGTTCGCTTTTTACTTCATTCAAATACGGAGCTGCATATAGTTGTATGTTTGCTGAATGTGATTTCAGCACTACAACGGCATAATGTGGATATATCCACTGCTATTGCATCTCACACGGGGGAATCCGTGAAAGCCGCATAAACACATATACGCCATCCGGCGGGAAGTCGGCGAAGCCGCGTTCAGTATTTGCATGCTTCCTTCCGATTTGTCCTTTGCACAGCCAGGTGCATGTCGGTACCCTGATGAGTCTAGTAGAGACGAAACATGTACCACTGCCGTATCACTGTGGCGGGTAGGGTAAGTTTTGACTTTCTTCTCGGTATGGTGGTACAGGTGGGCCATCATCTCAATGGTGGTGGAATGGGATAAATTGCGTTTTATTACAATTTATTCTAACTGTGCAACCTCTAACACAGAAAGGATATGATGGAGAGAAGTTTGCATTTACTGTTCGCTTTTTACTTCATATATATATATATATATATATATATATATATATATATATGTGATAGCGTAGTGCTTTATGCATTGGAACATGTGATTCAGTATTAAGCCGGGAATATATCTGTTCCTTCATTCGGTTTCTTGAAAAATTCACGACCTATTCCGAAACCAAAGCTCTTGAAAAATCTCACTTCAAACTCTGATGTCATTACGTGGTTGATATATTTGTGGTATGGTCCCATGGCACACAACAGCTTAACATCTTCCATGATTCTCTCCACCTGAAAATACAATTCACTCTGTAACGTCAAGAAAGCAATCAACTTTCGTTTGTAGACATCAGCAGGAGATGGAATACAAAATTGACTTAACAACTGCCAGAAAATCGCTGACACAAAATACTACTAAGCAAGATTGATTCACGGATCAATCGAAATTGAAAATAAAAGCACTCTGGATACGAGAGAGGATGCATTTAATCTTATGGAAACATGGAAAACTCTCCTCAGGCGGGATCACTGTACCGGCACGGCCCCTGAATCTAGACTGACACCACAAGCGGCGCTAGAAAAGAGGATGAAGCTAAAGCCAATCAACGTGATCTACAGCCACGTAGAGAGCACGCTGCACATGAATTTCTTAAGATGATTTACAACCAGCAAGCACCGAACATGCCAAATGAGATTTTGATGAAACGTCTGCAAATTTTTACAAGAAACCAAACGAACGAACGAGTAAATACGCATCGAATAGAGAACCTCCTTGTCTTAAAGTTGATTTAAAATTTAGATCGATCCGAGATAAAATTCTCAACGTATCTGAAAAAAATTTGAAGTTACTTCCCAGTTAGAAAACTCCTACATTTGCTAACTAAGGTACAGCTTAGAAAAAAAAACAGTTTTCAGATGTAAACTTCACTAAATAAAGAGCTAGAACAAACAAATGTGTTAGAAACAGAAGTCCTATTTTAAGGTATTGTTTTCGTATTCAAAACTGTTTTTAAAAATATATTAAGTACATTATTTTGTTCAGCATTCCCTCCGTATATATTTTAAACTTCTTTTTTTTTGCTTTAAATAAATTGTTTTATTGTTCTTAGACTTTTTAGGCTTTGTGTAAAAATTCCTTGAAATGTTTTTCACTAATAATAAGAATGTAATTGATATTTATACAAAAATTAAACTACAACTTGTTCAATGAACAGCCGTAATCTTGGTTAAAGAATTAGTAGAGAATTTCAGAGTAATTTGAAGCCCGGAAATAAAGTAGAAAATAGTTATATTTATACTACTCTAACGCTATTCAGGGTCATATTTTTTATTATGATTAATCTGTCGAACACAATATTCGAAATACTTTTCGGCACTTTATTTAAAAGAAACACGGTACTACTTGAAATAAATTTAAATTAACAATAACATCGATTTAAAAATGCGTATTTATTTTTTATCTCTTTATAAGTATTTATCGTCTTAAAAATAGACAAAATATCAATAAAACACAAAATAATAATTTCTCTAAAGATAAATGTAATGTTATCTGTTATAGGCAGGAAAAGTAACGGAATATCGTATTGGAACAACATTACGTCAACGTTACAATCGCTTCTTGGGAAATATATGGAATATCAACTATATTGAAGCAAGAACTACTGACACAAATAGAACGAAAATGTCATTACAGCTCATGCTTGGAGGTATTTGGCCACCAACCGGTCAACAAAGATTTCAACCTGGATTGAACTGGCAACCGATACCTTATAATTATTTAACGAACGACAAGGTGAGCTTATACTAAATATATTAGCTATTTTTCTTCTTTCTTGAGTGTCAAGGCAATGCAAGGCATCGGAAGCAACTTTTGTTGGTTTCACAATATAAATAGATATTGTAAAATTGAGCTTCAAATAAAGGCAACCAACACAATTTGAGTGGTTGAGCTATGGTAAAAATATTTAAAGTGATAACATGAAATATTTGTTAAATTCATACACCGATCCTTTTCTATCCTTTTCCAACTGTATTATTTTAACTAGTAGAATATACTAACTGCTACGGCAATTCGAGAATTCATTAGCCGGAAATAGAGTAAAAGTATGCGTTTTTGCTTGCTTAAATTATTATGGCATTTTTAATATATAAATTATATTTAACAATATTAATCAATCAAAATAAATTTCTAAATTCTCTTTTTGTTGATACTAATTATCAACTTCGCATTTGTACTAGTTTTTTAATATATATTTAAAATTCTCGAAGCCACGACCAGTAGAAAAAGAAACGGAAATCAAAATTAAATCAAAATATTTATGTCTGTCAAACATCAAAAAAGCCCCTCCTCAACCATTTATAAAATGTCCAACAAATTTATTGTTGTTTGAATATACTTATACTATACTATAATTATATAATCGAAGGTTACTTCTACTCACTGTAGTTCGCCCACAAACGCCGTACAGTGAGCTTTGAAAATGGTGAATGAGATTTCACCGAAACGTCAGCTGCCTTACAGTCCTGTGAGGGGCCCAGCACATACACGGGATACCCGAATTATATATATATATACAGGGTGATTCAAAAATCGATCACGAAACTTAAGAGGGTGATTCTACTTGACAAAATAAGGGTAGAGCTTCATATAATTTTTTTTCAAAATGTCATTCGTTTTCGAGTTACAAGCCGTCCAAGTTCAAGTTTTTATTTTTTGTTTTTTGAATTACTCGCTTACAGGAAAACCGATTTGACTAATATTTGAAAGATAGGCTAAGTCTTCTGTGCTTCATCATTTTAGTAACAATTCACATTGATTGTTTGCCGCTAGAGGGCACTTTACCTACATTGAAAATGGTTTTTTTGTCATAATTTTTTAGTGTTGACAGCTACAGTAGTTTTTGGCATAATTTCTGAAAGACTGATGCCAGGCCTTTAAAAAAGGTGCTCTTTATTTACATCGCTAAACCCAACGGTTTAGACGTAAATCACCCTTAAAAATTAAGTGGTAAATTTACTTTTCTCATTTCATTACCACCAGCTACCAGGTAAATAGCTATCAAAGTATACTAGAGCTGTCAGTTTAACATCAAATAAATTCGCTTTTTAAACTATTTAATTTATAATCTTAAAATAACTAATAATGGCTAATCAGTAAATATTCATATTATGGATTATTGCGATATACATTTAATTGATAAAAATTAATGAAACAGTACTAAACAAACTAAAAAAGATTCTCAAAATGTCCCCCATTTTCTTCAATACATTTCCTAACACTCTTCAAAAAATGTCGCCTAACTCGATGAAAAATTTCTGGTGTTTCTTTAATAATTTGGCACTTTTCGATTATCCTGAAGCGAAGATCCTCGACCTTGATTACTGGAATATCGTACACCAATTGTTTCAAATGACCCCAAAAGAAAAAATCCATAGGATTAAGGTCTGGTGACCTCGCTGCCCATGCCAATGGTCCACTTCGTCCTATCCATCGCTCAGGATACGTTGCATTCAAATACTGTCGGACACGTATACTAAAGTGGGGCGGAGCTCCGTCTTGGAGGATCCACATGTTTGCCCTTATTTCCAATGGCACATCTTCCAAATACAATGGGAGACGATTTTGGATAAAATCTAAGTATACGTCACCAGTTAATGGGCCATCAAAGAAATGAGGACCAATAAGGTAATCTCCTATTATCCCTGCCCACACATTTAGTGAAAATCTACGCTGATGTTTCGTTTCTACCACATTGTTTGGGTTCTCGTAAGCATATGTGTGGATGTTGTGTAGATTTGTTATGCCATCACGAGTGAAACCAGCTTCGTCAGTGAATAATATGACGCCAATTAATCGATTATCGTGTTCATACTTAGCTAGGATCTGATTGCACATTTCCAACCGTCTCGGCCGATCATCGTCATAAAGAGCCTGCACCTTTTTTGAATGAAACGGGTAGAGTTGTTCTTCTCTTAGTATCCTCCATGAACTAGCCTGACAGAGCCGCACTTCATTCCCAATTTTTCTAGTACTAATACCTGGATTATCTTCAATAATTTCAAGCACTCTTTCTTCTTGTTGCACGTTTCTAGCAGTTCTAGGTCTTCCCCTATTTCCATTATAACTTTTAAAGGAGCCACATTCCGCAAGCCTCCTGTGCACACTGGAAAATGTTTGAGCATGAGGGATATTTCTTTCCGGATAACTCTCCATATAATATCTTCTTGCCAACTCTGCATTACCATTTGCTTTTCCATAACAAAAATGGATATCACAATATTCGATATTTGAATATTGGTGATTAGCCATTATTAGTTATTTTAAGATTATAAATTAAATAGTTTAAAAAACGAATTTATTTGATGTTAAACTGACAGCTCTAGTATACTTTGATAGCTATTTACCTGGTAGCTGGTGGTAATGAAATGAGAAAAGTAAATTTACCACTTAATTTTTAAGGGTGATTTACGTCTAAACCGTTGGGTTTAGCGATGTAAATAAAGAGCACCTTTTTTAAAGGCCTGGCATCAGTCTTTCAGAAATTATGCCAAAAACTACTGTAGCTGTCAACACTAAAAAATTATGACAAAAAAACAATTTTCAATGTAGGTAAAGTGCCCTCTAGCGGCAAACAATCAATGTGAACTGTTACTAAAATGATGAAGCGCAGAAGACTTAGCCTATCTTTCAAATATTAGTCAAATCGGTTTTCCTGTAAGCGAGTAATTCAAAAAACAAAAAATAAAAACTTGAACTTGGACGGCTTGTAACTCGAAAACGAATGACATTTTGAAAAAAAATTATATGAAGCTCTACCCTTATTTTGTCAAGTAGAATCACCCCCTTAAGTTTCGTGATCGATTTTTGAATCACCCTGTATATATATATATATATATATATATATATATATATATATATATATATATATATATATATATATATATATATATATATATATATTATATATATATATATATATATATATATATATATATATATATATATATATATATATATATATTATATATATATATATATATATATATATATATATATATATATATATATATATATAAAATAGAATCAAATATTGGCGAAGCGGACGTGAAAATTTGTCAATCTACATGATTCTCGTGTTAAAAAGTGCGGAGCATTCCAAAATATGGAAAAACTCCGGGTCCGACAGATGGCGACAGCGCTGTTTCGTCCTAATATGGGACTCGTCAGGCCACCGCATTCGGTACAAACCATCATCTCGCCTTTGCATCCTATAAAGCTGAGTTTAAAATCAAAAAACAGCAAACAAGACGACAAAGGCGACATCTCGATGGTCCACTTGATAACACAAGAACCACACAGATTAACAAAGTTTGTAAATAATCGCCATATGGTGGCGCGACGGTGAATTAAAACAGAAATATGTAAAATCGAGTACACCAAACGCGCTGCCCAAAGGATAGGGGTCGCATTTTTCGGTACTGGCAACCAAGCCTACCGCTAATTTCAGCAGCCAAAGCCACGTGTCGCACCAAACGATCCCACCATGAGAGCAACGTTTAGCGTGTTTTAAAGCCAAACAAGTAAATAAATAAATAGATAAGTTTTTGTCCGTGTAATTTAAAATAAAATAGAATCAAATATTGGCGAAGCGGACGTGAAAATATGTCAATCTACATGATTCTCGTGTTAAAAAGTGCGGAGCACTCCAAAATATGGAAAAACTCCGGGTCCGACACGTGGCTTTGGCTGCTGAAATTAGCGGTAGGCTTGGTTGCCAGTATCGAAAAATGCGACACCTATCCTTTGGGCAGCGCGTTTCGTGTACTCGATTTTACATATTTCTGTTTTAATTCACCGTCGCGCCACCATATGGCGGTTATGTACAAACTTTGTTAATCTGTGTGGTTCTTGTGTTATCAAGTGAACCATCGAGATGTCGCCTTTGTCGTCTTGTTTGCTGTTTTTTGATTTTAAACTCAGCTTTATAGGATGCAAAAGCGAGATGATGGTTTGTACCGAATGCGGTGGCCTGACAAGTCCCATACTAGGACGAAACAGCGCTGTCGCCATCTGTCGGACCAGGAGTTTTTCCATATTTTGGAGTGCTCCGCACTTTTTAACACGAGAATCATGTAAATTGACAAATTTTCACGTCCGCTTCGCCAATATTTGATTCTATTTTATTTTAAATTACACGGGCAAAAACTTATCTATATATATATATATATATATATATATATATATATATATATATATATATATATATATATATATATATATATATATTCTAAGTCATCGAATGGGGTCTGACCATCAGCTCATATATTTATTGCCTACAGAATGTGACCTAAATACTGTCTTAACAATATTGTATAGTATACGGTGAAAATCTATTTTTAGGAACTTCAGGGAACAAGTGTTTGTACAAACTACAACACGTTGAACAAGGCGGTGTTAAACTCTGATGAAATCCAAGAAGCTCTGTCTGTATACAATGAATATTTTGAGTACATATCCAATCAAACCGGTGAAGATTTTAGTACTCCATCATCCATCTTTGGTCTTTATTTCTCTTTAGTAACTCAGGTAAGATAACGAAAATATCAAGTGAAAATAATATAGACTATATCAAAAACATAAACGTCACAATTTCCACTATACAAACCGAATAAGATTTTTTTTGTTCAGTTGATCACCAAACTACAGAATGAAGTTAGCTACATAAGTTTCAAAACAACATTAATACCTTCATTTATATCACTTTATTCATTAATAATTGACAGAATAAAACACCGTTATGTGGACTATTGGTAGGGACTGGGTGGCTATTCTGGATCTTAATAGAAAGTGATCATTGTCTTGAAAGAATGGGGACAATCCTATCCTACGTTTATTTTTCCAGTAGGGTATTGCCGTTTTCTCGAACGATATGATGGCAGATAGGAAACAAAATCTACTAAGCTTTGTTGCCAAGCGTCTATAGTATGTGTAACCATATAAATTGTGCATTTTACCCTAAAAGGAAATATGAACATAACCTCACTTAGCAAGCAAAGATTCGAAGTTAAAACATATTAGTAAATATAATAATTAACATTTTTAATATCCTTAATGTGAGAAAAAAATGGGAGAAAGAATTAAAAGATGTAAAGGATATCATGCGAAATAAAATTTATATTTCCATTTTCTTAAATACAAATTTAATTTATTTTCGAATGGGTTGATAACAGAAAAAATTTTTTTATTTTTATAAAAATGTTTTTTTAGATTTTCTATAAATATAAGGAGATTAAGAAAACAAAATAAAATATCTAAAAATTTATTTTATAAATGAAAGTATCCTCATACTTGAAATATATATGCATAATATTCAGCAAATAGTAAAATTATTAATTTTCCCTAAAGTAGTTATTGATAATGGCTTGTTGGATCTATTTTGCTTCTAATATATTTGGGTTTATCTCTTGTTCTTGATGAATATTTCCCATATTAAAAAATTATTATTTTTGAGACATATTCTAAATTAATAACAAATTTTAAGTTTATTGTACAATTAATTTACCTGAATCTCCAATAAGGAAGTGTAAATTTTCTGAGTCTCTTTTACAGATCATTTCCATTAATTGGAAATGTTAGATTCAGTCCAAATATAGGAGCCATGGATACTACTAGGAAATGTATCATTGATATTCATGATATATAGTCTCAGTACAGATTCTGGGCTGTCCGTTACTGGTATTGTAATTATAAAATGAGTACAGTCAATACACCCTACAATCTGAAGGAAATTATGGTATAAAACCTAAAACATCATAAAAATTTAATTATATTTCAAAATTATATAACATATTTCCGATTTAACACCAGTTTTAATTATTTTTTAAACAAACAAGTTATATATCAATTTTAAGTTTGAAAAATATCCATTACTGCTAGCCGTTTCTAATTTAGGATTCAACAGAAAATTACCCAGTTCGAAGAGCTTATAATTCATTTAAATTTTGTAGCAATTTAATCCACTCCAAAATAACAGATTCTCTATTTAAAGCAACTGGATTTTTCTGTTGCAGTTCTGCGCCTGACACTTGGCTGACTAGTTTTAGAAAATATAGTCAACTCAGTAATTTTCTGGTAGCTACCAGTCACAAAAAATCTAAGAATCTACATATATTAATATTTTTATAAAATTAAATTAATATGGGTCCTTAGTGTGAAAAGAAAAATTAATATTATCTTAACGACGCACTAAGGAGCATTTGGTCTCAAAAACCGGACAAAATTAATATCGTCGTTGTTTTTGACTCTAGACATGTCAAAATTTTTGAGGGCACTACGTTGATTTCTTTGATTATTTTACTAACCGGGGAAGGGGGGCTGACTTATGATAGGGAGGGGGAGGGGAGTGATATGAAAAAAACGTAATGATTATCGTTTTATATGTTTTTAGGTGCTCCGATTTCATTTCTAGCATTACTTTACCAATCGGGTGAAGGGTCCCTAACTTAGGGTGGAGAGGGGGAGGGGAGTTATAATAAAAAAAACGTAATGGGTTTCGTTTTATATGTTTTTAGGTGTTGCGATTTTATTTCTGGCATTATTTTACCAATCGGGTGAACGGGCACTAACTTAGGGCGGGGAAGGGGAGGGGAGTAATGTTAAAAAAAGTAATGGGTATTTTTTTTAATGGGAACTTAGGGTAATTGTACGTTTTCCCATAAAAAATCTGTCTCAAGATAAAAACAAAGTCTCTTTACTGTGTGGTCAAGTAGGTCCTGAAGCACAACTTCAATACTCATCTCCGTAACTCGGATTGACTCTAGTTTTGGATAGCAGAGTTTCTTTGCTTCTCTAATTAGAGTATAATAAGGAAATATACCCTTACTGGAATCGTGTAACAACTCCCACTGCCTCCTTGTAAAGTCACTTTTAACAAAGATTTGCAAAGCTTGCTCAGGTGTGTAATTTTTTACTTTCGGTTTCTGAGCAGTATTTATTACCTTCCTGTAAAGTTTGGCTCTTGCTGGCGTTGAAGTTGCATCTATTATAAGTTTAGAGGCCACGGCATTTCCAGACATTCGTTGACGTACGCTGGCTGTATAGGTAAGCTCCTCAACAGGTACTTGTTCTCGGAGTTCTTTTGTATTTCGTCGTTTACTACGATCATGTAATTCTGGGAAATGTTTCCTTGGGCGTTCCGTAGAATTTGTGGCCCAGTTATGTACTGGTATTGATGTATTAAGCCATTTCTCGTTTTTTTCAAAAATCTTTCTTCAATATAGTTAGATGATATTCATCTTTTCTTCAAATCACTATTAAAATGTTTTAAATCGTGACTTAAGGTATGGTACTCGTTTTGAAGACATTTCATCATTTCGCAAAGCTTATGTTCCATAAATGATACCTTATCTTCAAGTGTTCTGGATGTGCTTTGTTTAAAAAGCATGTATAGCGTTTTCCGATATATCTCAATAACATTTGATGTCAAAATTTGTACCTATAGGAAAAAAAATATGTATGTCAGTAAAAAATAACCAAAATTATTGCAAAAAAAGACCGTGGAACTCAAAGCGGTTTTTTTAAGAGGTGGAAACATGTAGAAAATGTTTTGACTGTTATGATATGGCTAATGTCGATAGTTTATTATAAAAAAAGAATTGTAGCCCGACCTAGCTCGGAATATTTTCAAAAACACTAATTAGTTAAAAAGAAAAACAAAAAAATAGAAAATTTTCTTGCATATTGTTTTAGGCCCATAAGAATACTAAACAGTCATTATATTTTTAAATAATATATATTAAAATTAAATACATACCTTGTTCTTCAGATTCCATCACATTTTTTTTTAATATTCACTTTACAAAATACCAAACACCAAACACAAGTCTAAAAAAAATCTATCAAGAACGAATGCATGTGTATTGAACGAAGCTTAGATTGCAATTAACTGTGCGGAGCATAGCTGCTTGGAGGGGCCACTTTATCATATTTTTGTGATAGTACAGTTACTCAGGTATACAAAAAAATAATTTCGATGATTACTTGTATAGTTTGCATTTCTCCTTTTTGTCCGGTTTTTGAGGCCAAATGCTCGTTAGAGCGACGTTCAAATTTTTTTTACATTAACTAAAACAGGTCATATATTACAAATATGTATAATCCAACTAAGTAAAAAAATCATAACTTCTATTTCTGGTAAAGATGATGTTGTCTCCTTTCAAAAGCTGGGGATTCTAGGATTAGTACAAGATATCTTCACAGATCTTTACCGAGCCTGTAAAATAAATTAAATGAAATAGAATTCACCAAGTTTCACAAATATTTATATAATAAATACTTACCTAAACAAACTTATGAAATCTGAATCATTTAAATTTCCAAATCGACGCATCCGTGGTAGAAATCGACGATTAAAATTTACCATTTGTTTTTCCGCTAATCCGACATCCTCCGGTCCACCATGGTACAAAATTATGGTAATAATTCGGATTAGAGCAAATCTAGAAGTATCTGCCATTTTCGTTTTGTTTTTCATTTGTTTTTGATAATTTTCTTGATTTTTCCGATAAAAAAAGGTAAATTTATGAATTTTTGTATAATACGGATGCTTCTGTTGGTGTGCATTTTTTTTATCGGAAAAATCAGGAAAAGTATCAAAAACAAATCAAAACAAACAAAACCAAAATGGCACCCACCTTCAGATTTACTCTAATCCGAATTATTACCAAAATTACATCCTCGATAGTGATGTTATACATGTATATTTGTAAGAAAAAAAAATTATAAAAATTACAATATCTTCAAAACAATCATAAATTTACTTGAACATTTATAACGTAAAAATATCGCATAATAACAGGAATGACAGTATCGTTCTCTCAAAATCTCTACGTTCTCTTGGTTCGGACCAGTAGATTAAGTTTTTTTAAGATTAGGTAGATGTAACCATCGTGTAAAATTACCACAATACGGTTTCTCACTTTTTCGTGAAAACCACGCCATTTTCCATCAGGATGATCAAACTCTCGAGAATGAGAATAGCCACCATGAGAACAAGGTTATTTTAAAACTTGCACGTTGATTAGTTTGCAATAAAGATGTAATTTTTGATGCTAATAAAAAGACATTATTATTATTTTGATTTACAAGCCAAAGGGCTTCGCACTTCCTCCAGGGATTATTCACTCATACCAGGCATACAAAGACACCAAAAGTATGAAGCTCTGTGGGAACCCTTTCCATGTTATCGGGTCCTAGGTGACGTTGTCTGCTGCATTTCCCACGAACTTTCGGACGGTTCTCGCGGTTGCAAGGAGAACTGCTTTCTGCATAGGTTTATACAGATGCTCACTAAGGCCCAGTCCCTTGATATTCTGCAGGAGGTTCTTTGGTATCACTCCAGTTGTTGACAGTATTATGGGAATCGTTTGGACGCTGTTCATTGCCCATTGTCTTCGGATTTGGATCTCCAGATCTCTGTATTTGGCGATCTTCTCGTTGTACTTTGGCCTTAGGTTGTTGTTGTTAGGCACAGCAATGTCGATCAGTGTAGTTCGCCTAGAAATTTTATCTATTAGTATAATGTCCGGTCTATTATGAGCTTCTGTCTGATCCGTGAGGACCGTTCGGTCCCAATATAACTTGAACTGGTTGTTCTCAAGAATAGGCTCCGGATTGTACTTGTAATAAGGCACTTTTTCTACCTGTGAAAGGTTTAACTTTTCTGCTAACTTTTGGTGGAGTATCTTAGCGGCTGAGTCGTGTCTTTCCTTATACTCGGTTGCGGCAAACGCTTGGCATCCTCCAGTTGTGTGCTGAATTGTCTCCGATGTTCGACAGTCATATCTGCATTGGTAATTTTCTATTGAGGGATCTCTAATGATGAACTTCCGATAGTTCTTCATCGGAATAACCTGGTCTTGGATAGCCAACAAGAAGCCCTCCGTTTCCGGAAACATCTGTCCTGAAATCAACCAGTAGTTCGACGCTGAGTTGTCGACATTGTCCTGATTGACCTCATTTGGATGAGGTCAATCAGGACAATTATTATTATTAATAAAAGTTTATACGCGACGTTTGGGTAATAAATGTACTCGCAATAGAAAAAAAAACGTTTGTACTGAGAAAAACCATCTAATTAAACAATATTGCTTACAATATTTGTTTACTTATAATAATTAAAATTTAAGTTATTAATAAAAATTCTTTCCTCCATAAGTATAAAAATAACAAATAAATATATTTTTTATAATTTTTTCATTTTGTTTTTTTTTGCAGTTGGAATATGGATATCCACTCGAAGATTGGTTGAAGCCGATATTTCCAGACGTACTAGTAAAAATTGCTAAAGATGTTTACTACATTGGAACAAACACGACGGATTTAAAGAAACTTGCTGGAGGTACACAATTTCTTAAATATATTTTCCTTTCAGAAAAGTAGAATTATATATAGGTTGAGTTTTGTCATATCAGAGAAAAGCTGCCTTTCGTGGGATACTTTTGATTCGAGAGAAAAATGTTCTAAATATTTTTTTTTAATTTAATCAATACCTACTTAATTTTTGCATTTTTCGTTTCATTTTTTGGACAATAATTTTGTTCTTAATGAATGCATGTATCACTCAGTAGCTTTATTCGACGTTTTGACATCAAATAATCATCGTCTGGTCTTATTTCCTTTTACGGCCCTGCTTTTGCTTGTAAAATAAGGCTACTTAGTCGATGCCAACTATTAGTATGGTTAAAAACGCTACATAAATTTTGGTTTAAATAATAATTAATACAGATCATAAATTTAATAATAATTATTTCCTTTTCAACCAAAATCTAGATTTTCTTACGAAAAACGCTTCTTTTGATAATTACTGTCAAAATCTTATACACTTATCAGAATGTTAAATTTAAAAATACTAATTTAATTAAGAAATAAACTTCACTACTGATCCGAAAAATACTTAAATTTAGCATTAGTTTGTAATTAATTGACATCATTTATGACCACTTTTGCACTTGCGTGCAAGTAATTCGGCATTTACAGTTACTCCGAAACGGTTGCGCCATCTTTTGGCATAAAACGATAAATAAGCCACCACGTGAGAATCTGCCTTAGACTTCCTCAATTACAATGTCGACGATATGTCACGATATATTCTTTGTAGTTATTCCAAGGCAACTATGTATAATTTCTCAGTTGCCCAGGTAATAAGGGAAAGTTCTAAAATAATCGTACATTTCTAATTTCGTATAATCTTCTTCAACAAGTTCAAACATAGATGATCTCTAGGATGTGCTTATGAGAACGAATTTAAAGCGATAAATGCATTTTGATCACGTTTACTACTACTAATATGACATAAAGGCGACAAATACTTTTTTAAATCGACTAGAATATTCTAATACAATATTCTTTTTTACAGGTTTCTTATTAAGGAAAATTATTAATGATTCCAAAGCGAAAATCGATGGACTTCTAACCCCTCAATCCAGAAAAATGTTTATTTATTCAGCCCACGAGAAAAACGTGGCCAATTTTTTGCTAACACTCGGTGTATATGATGACGCAATACCATCTTATGGATCACATGTTTTATTAGAGCTTCATCGGATTAGAGGAGTTTACGGTTTTAAGGTAAATACACAATGTGAATATATATCATCTCCTTTATTCTCTACTAGCGACCCGCCCCGGCTTCGCACGGGTGCAATGCTGATACTAAATACACTACAGAAAAACTGTGACTATTTATTTTATTTTTACAACAATTATTACATCGGCCTCCGACGCGCTATTTATAGGCACGCTGCCGCCGCCCCGGTCGGCCAGTACCGCCGCAAGCGCTACTTCCCGCAATTTTAAATCTGTAATATCTTCGAAAATATTCATTTAAATCTTGTGCTGTAAAGGACCATATAGATCTATATTAAATCAACAATGTATTTAAGCTATTTAATTGGATAAGGATTAATGCTGTATTGGTTAAAATTTGCCATTATTTGTCGTAAAAAGTAAATGACAAAAAAATGTTATTGTGGGATATCCATGAGAGATAGACATATACCATCGCGGAGTTTTCTGTAGACCTTTTCAATGTGTACAAATAATTAGTACATTATTTTGATAAATCTCGTAGGGTTCAGCCTGCGTTTGCAATGTAAGCGGAAAAAAATATGATAATTAACGACATCACATTAGAAACCTCAAAAATAACAGTATTTCTCCACTATTTAATGGATGTTATTATACATATAAACCTTCCTCTTGAATCACTCTATCTATTGAAAAAAACCGCATCAAAATCCGGTGCGTAGTTTTAAAAATTTAAGCATACAAAGGGACATAGGGACAGAGAAAGCGACTTTGTTTTATACTATGTAGTGATATTCAATCAGAAGAAATAAAAATTTCAGCGATTGATCTTATACCATTCATAATAAAAAGTAACCGAAGTAAATTTAAAAAACAAAGGTACCGTACAAAATTTAAATTGTTAAAAAACGTGATGAAATTTTTACCAAAAAAGTTTAGTTTTTCGGGAAAAGCAACTTTGCTTCTTCAATTTTACTGGAAAAACAAAAAAACTTAATATTTTATTTATTTAAAGAAATTTCTCAGTCAAAACTTTTTTGGATCCCCATAGAGATTCTTTTAATAATTATCAACATTACATATTTATAACATATTTTAATATTTCTTATGCATTGTGCAGTATAAGAAGATAGTACTGCTTTGCCATCAGAACTACAGTTCTGCTCACATCTACAGATGCACATACGCGATATTTACAAACCTAC
Source organism: Diaprepes abbreviatus (assembly GCA_034092305.1). Classification (NCBI taxonomy): domain Eukaryota; kingdom Metazoa; phylum Arthropoda; class Insecta; order Coleoptera; family Curculionidae; genus Diaprepes; species Diaprepes abbreviatus. The sequence goes on from JASJET010000116.1 coordinate 2,076,893, forward strand.
GATAACTATTTCATATCAAAACATACTTTTTGGAAAATCAATATAAATATGTAAATATTTCAAAACCAACTAACCCCATATTTTTTAAAGTTAAAATCTTGGTATTTTACCTAATTAATAAAAACTTTTTTCTTGCAGGTATATTACCAAGACTGGAGTACGAATCATCCAAGGCTTTTAACAATTCCTGGATGCCGTGAGTTCTGCCCTTATGATGAATTCGTGTCTCTTCTTGAAGAAGTTATTCCAGATGATGACTTGTGCGAAACATCATCTTAAACAACATTTATTTTAACTCTTTTGGAGGCTTATATTGTTCTTCCTCAAATTTCCAATATAGTACAAGAACATTTTACATCACAAAATAAAAAATAAATGGACTTACTAAAAAACTTTATATTTTTTTTCCATCGAATTGGTATCGTGAGATTTCTTTATGATAAGCTTTACTTTTATAATAAAATTGCTTTAATTGTAAAAACTGTAAGGTGTGAGTCAATATAAGGACTGAAACGTTGCTTTTAAGGAATTTGCAAAAATTATATCCTTTTTCTTTTTCAATTGCAAAGAGATTAGGGTTTGGTAGCAACAGATGGTCCTCGCGTAATATTTTTCACAAGTATTTTCTACTGGCATTTTTATTACATTTGTTTTCCATTAAAATAGTACGAGGAATACTAAAAGAAATCTACCTATTAATGACAAAAACACCTGCATATTTAGTAACATAAGTTTTCTATTTATGTGTTAAATTTGATTCCAATTATCCGTCTATTATTTTGTGTTTATTAAAGTGTTTTATAACGAAAAATTAGTTTTATAATCTAAAAATATCGCAGAACATTGTTCTAAAAATATTCATTAATAGTTCGGTAATTAAGCCACTGATTACACCTAACCCCTTATTATATTTTTTTTTTTGTTACCAGAATGATTAATAAATATATTTTTTTATTATTTATATTTTCTTTTCTCAATTTCAAACAAATCCTGACAATTACAGTTTTTCCTGTTTCCCTGACAGAGGGTCAAAATTCCAGACATATCAGGAAAATTCCTGTCATCTGCTAACCTTAACACAGCATAATTCTCTCAACAATATTCTCCAAAGAATCACAGCTGAGTGCCAAAGAATAACTTAGCAATGTCAGCAAAAAGTTGGATAGAATCATTATCATAATATAGAAATAAAAAGGCAAAATTTTGCACCTTTGATAAGTTAACAAAAATCCATTTATTATTGAAAAATATTTCTATGTGTACTTGCACTACAAATAAAGAAGTTTCAAATCAGTAAACTAAGATTTTTGTATCCTATTAACCGTCCAATTGCTCGAATCCCCACTCTGTATTCAGAACTTCTAAGCATCGAGTTCACCCTTAAATAAGGAATTAAAGATCACTAAAAGTGTCTACAATGAATAGATGAGCGGTGTAAAACAAAAATTGAAGTTAAAATTTATAACAGTCAAACAGCTCTGAATCAAACAACTTATACAATTCAAAACGGAATTCTTTAAAAACTATCAAGCCAATTTCAAAAATCTGGATACCAGCAAAAAGAAGATTTGATGGCCTTTGAAATAAGGTACAAATTCACCATGTGTTCCCCTAGAAAAAAAATTGACATATCAAAGTGTTTTTGCTCCACATCCACAGAAAATCATCTAGCCGGGTCCGTATGGATGTATTCTGCTGTATAATTATATTTCTTTGAATTTACTTTCATACGTTGATAAAGAAATTATTGAAAAGCTCCGCCACCTGTCATCCCACGAAATAGTATTGTTATATCGTGTGTGTTTCCTTTGCTTCATATTCAAATTTCTAAAAATTTTTATAATTTTTTTTAGAATTAAGTATTTTGTTGTGTTTCCTTTGCTTCATTTACAAATTTCTAAAATTTTTTATAATTTTTATTAGAATTAAGTATTTTCGTTTTATAGTACAGCTTTGGCAAGTTTTAGGTATAGTTATATTTAAGTTATTTCTATAAATTTTATATTGGTTATGTAATTGTAAATACTTTTTTAAGATCCCTTTTCAATTGATCATAGTTACCATGATTTTCTTTTCTTGTTTGTAGTATTTATTTTTTTTAAGTATGAATTTAATATTTAATTAATTAATAATTAATTTAAGCTTATTAATAAAGAATTAATAACTTTGTTGTATGTTGTCGTATATAAACATTTCTCCATGCTTCATAATAAAAAAAAATCATTAAATTTTTTATATTTAATTAATTTATTAAAATTCTTAGTTTCATTTGTTAATTTTAATTTTGTTATACAGGGTGATTCAGAAATCGATCACGAAACTTAAGGGGGTGATTCTACTTGACAAAATAAGGGTAGAGCTTCATATAATTTTTTTTCAAAATGTCATTCGTTTTCGAGTTACAAGCCGTCCAAGTTCAAGTTTTTATTTTTTGTTTTTTGAATTACTCGCTTACAGGAAAACCGATTTGACTAATATTTGAAAGATAGGCTAAGTCTTCTGCGCTTCATCATTTTAGTAACAATTCACATTGATTGTTTGCCGCTAGAGGGCACTTTACCTACATTGAAAATGGTTTTTTTGTCATAATTTTTTAGTGTTGACAGCTACAGTAGTTTTTGGCATAATTTCTGAAAGACTGATGCCAGGCCTTTAAAAAAGGTGCTCTTTATTTACATCGCTAAACCCAACGGTTTAGACGTAAATCACCCTTAAAAATTAAGTGGTAAATTTACTTTTCTCATTTCATTACCACCAGCTACCAGGTAAATAGCTATCAAAGTATACTAGAGCTGTCAGTTTAACATCAAATAAATTCGCTTTTTAAACTATTTAATTTATAATCTTAAAATAACTAATAATGGCTAATCACCAATATTCAAATATCGAATATTGTGATATCCATTTTTGTTATGGAAAAGCAAATGGTAATGCAGAGTTGGCAAGAAGATATTATATGGAGAGTTATCCGGAAAGAAATATCCCTCATGCTCAAACATTTTCCAATGTGCACAGGAGGCTTGCGGAATGTGGTTCCTTTAAAAGTTATAATGGAAATAGGGGAAGACCTAGAACTGCTAGAAACGTGCAACAAGAAGAAAGAGTGCTTGAAATTATTGAAGATAATCCAGGTATTAGTACTAGAAAAATTGGGAATGAAGTGCGGCTCTGTCAGGCTAGTTCATGGAGGATACTAAGAGAAGAACAACTCTACCCGTTTCATTCAAAAAAGGTGCAGGCTCTTTATGACGATGATCGGCCGAGACGGTTGGAAATGTGCAATCAGATCCTAGTTAAGTATGAACACGATAATCGATTAATTGGCGTCATATTATTCACTGACGAAGCTGGTTTCACTCGTGATGGCATAACAAATCTACACAACATCCACACATATGCTTACGAGAACCCAAACAATGTGGTAGAAACGAAACATCAGCGTAGATTTTCACTAAATGTGTGGGCAGGGATAATAGGAGATTACCTTATTGGTCCTCATTTCTTTGATGGCCCATTAACTGGTGACGTATACTTATATTTTATCCAAAATCGTCTCCCATTGTATCTGGAAGATGTGCCATTGGAAGTAAGGGCCAACATGTGGATCCTCCAAGACGGAGCTCCGCCCCACTTTAGTATACGTGTCCGACAGTATTTGAATGCAACGTATCCTGAGCGATGGATAGGACGAAGTGGACCATTGGCATGGGCAGCGAGGTCACCAGACCTTAATCCTATGGATTTTTTCTTTTGGGGTCATTTGAAACAATTGGTGTACGATATTCCAGTAATCAACGTCGAGGATCTTCGCTTCAGGATAATCGAAAAGTGCCAAATTATTAAAGAAACACCAGAAATTTTTCATCGAGTTAGGCGACATTTTTTGAAGACTGTTAGGAAATGTATGGAAGAAAATGGGGGACATTTTGAGAATCTTTTTTAGTTTGTTTAGTACTGTTTCATTAATTTTTATCAATTAAATGTATATCGCAATAATCCATAATATGAATATTTACTGATTAGCCATTATTAGTTATTTTAAGATTATAAATTAAATAGTTTAAAAAGCGAATTTATTTGATGTTAAACTGACAGCTCTAGTATACTTTGATAGCTATTTACCTGGTAGCTGGTGGTAATGAAATGAGAAAAGTAAATTTACCACTTAATTTTTAAGGGTGATTTACGTCTAAACCGTTGGGTTTAGCGATGTAAATAAAGAGCACTTTTTTTAAAGGCCTGGCATCAGTCTTTCAGAAATTATGCCAAAAACTACTGTAGCTGTCAACACTAAAAAATTATGACAAAAAAACAATTTTCAATGTAGGTAAAGTGCCCTCTAGCGGCAAACAATCAATGTGAATTGTTACTAAAATGATGAAGCGCAGAAGACTTAGCCTATCTTTCAAATATTAGTCAAATCGGTTTTCCTGTAAGCGAGTAATTCAAAAAACAAAAAATAAAAACTTGAACTTGGACGGCTTGTAACTCGAAAACGAATGACATTTTGAAAAAAAATTATATGAAGCTCTACCCTTATTTTGTCAAGTAGAATCACCCCCTTAAGTTTCGTGATCGATTTTTGAATCACCCTGTATATATATATATATATATATATATATATATATATATATATATATATATATATATATATATATATATATATATATATATATATATATATATATATATATATATATATATATATATATCATATAGGGTGGTTCTCCGGGAAATTCATCGATCAATTGTGGGAAAACTATAATCAGAAAAAATCTGAAAATTTGGCAGTGTACTAACGCGCATGGGGAACAGTCAGCTAAAATATTTTCAAGATGGCGGCACTTCTGGTTATACCGGAAGTAGATATCAACTTGTTTATTTTAAATAAAACACCCTATATATTATTGCAGTTTTGACTTCTACGTAGAATTCTAGACATATTTCAGATATGATGTTCTATACTTGTCTCACCGTTTTGGACATATTTAAATTTTTATGTCAAAAGTTTCCTTTTCGACTTTAGTAGTCTTTTTACGATACTTTCAAAATTCTTAGTACAGAATGGTCAAAAAAGAAGAATAAAAACTATATTTGAGAAATCGTCAATAGTTAATTTTTTCAAATAGAAACCATCTATTTTTATAATTTTATCATATTAAATATTAAAAATAAGGGTAACTTTGTATAAGGTTGTCTATTCCAAAAATTTGTAGTTTTCAAAATATTGGCAGTTCAACATTTTTTTATTGTAAAAATGCTATACGGCTTTTAAGTTTCGTTATAAGTTGGCCATGATGACGAGGCATGGCGAAAATAAAACAATCGAACCCTAAAGAATTGTCACTATTTCTTGCCATTTGACATTCATTAATAATAATCATGCCGAGCCGATTAAATTACATGAACGAAGATTATTTAAACTTATTTATTATTTATGGAGAATGTGATAGAGTTGTTTCAGGAACATGCGGTACATTCGCGATCCGACATCCGCAGAAACAGAAACCAACACTATCAACTGTTCAAAGGATTATAGAAAACTTTAAGAACTTTGGATCCATAAAAGCAAAATGAAACAGAAATAAACCAGTTATTAATAATAAAAATACTGAAACTACAATTTTAGGATATTTTACCGCATATCCGACAATATTTACAAGGCAAGTAGCATTAGATTCTGTGTTATCTCAAACATCAGTTTTGAGGATTTTATGGAAATACAATTTTCATCTCTAGTACTATATCTAAAAGGCACTGATTTTCCACGAAGAGTAGAGTTCTGTCGATTTATTTTACTTCAGTCACAAGAAAATGTTCCTTTTTTGGATAATATTATTCGGTCGGACGAAGTCAAATTCACAAAAAATGGATTGTTTAATCGACGCAATTCCCACTATTGGAGCGACTCAAACGCACATCCATTTAGAGAATTAAATTTTCAAGAGTCTTGGCAGTTTAAGGTGTATTGTGTTATAAGAAATGACGGCATCGTCGCCCTAGAATTTTACCAAGATAATCTGAATGGTAAGTTAGCCATTTTTGAAGACTTCTAGATTCAAAAAACGTTTTTTAACTTATAGGTAAGCGATACTTCGACATCTTGAGAAATTCGAACAAGAACTATTTAGATAACTTGCCGCAGGGTGATCATAGACATCTATTTTATCAACATGATGGAGCGCCTCCACATAATAGTCATTTAGTTAACAATCATCTGCAAAACTTGTTTTATGATCAATGGATAGCCAAGAAGGGGCCACATCTTTGGCTACCTCGCTCCCCCGACCTAACAGTACTTGATTTTTTTAATTGTAGCAAAATCAAAAATAAAGTATATAGCACCACATTAACCACTATGGAAAATTGGATGCAGCGCGTCAGAATAACATTTAAAGAACTTAATTCTCAATCAATAAGAAGAGCTACCCATGTTCCTGCTTAGGTGCGAAATATGTTTGGAAATTCAAGAGCGTCAATTTGGACACTTTTAATCAAATAATTTTTGTAACTTTATTTTACTAACAACTGGTTTATTTCTATTTCTTTTAGCTTTTATAGATCCAAAGTTCTTGAAGTTTTTTATAGTCTTTTTAACAGTTGGTAGTGTTGACTTCTGTTTCTTCGAATATCGGATCGCGAAAGTATCGTATGTTCTTAAAATAACTCTCACATTCTCCATAAATAATAATTAACTTTTAAAAATCCTCGTGAGTGTAATTTAGTCGCCTGCATGATTATTATTAATGAATGTCAAATGGCAAGAAATAGTGACAATTCTGTAGGATTCGATTGTTTTATTCTCGCCACGCCTCGCTGTCATGGCAAACTAATAAAAAACCTATAAACCGTATAGCATTTTTACAATAGAAAAATGTCGAATTGCAGGTATTTTGAAAACTACAAATTTTTAAAATAGACCACCTTATATAAAGTTACCCTTATTTTTTATGTTTAATATGATAAAATTATAAAAATAGGTTCTTTCTATTTGAAAAAATAGGCTTTTGACAATTTTTTTGACCACTCTGTACTAATAATTTTCTTAATATCATAGAAAAACTACTAAAGTTGATCTTTGTCTACAAGAAAACTAACCCCAAATTAAATAGGAAAAATTTATAGTTAAGTTTTTGTCCGCAAACATCATTTTTGATATAAAAATTTAAATATGTCCAAAACGTAGAATTCAAAAGGGCAATAATATATAGGGTGTTCTAGTTCCGATTTTTCTTTAATATGAGACTTGAGTACACCGCTAGGACCCGAAAACAAAATTAGAGTACATATAATGAGTTCAGAAGGGTTATGCGCAATGGCATCCATTACTTGCTACAACATTACAAAAAAAGAGTTTAATTACTTTAAGATGGAGTCTAGTAGCACAGATTTAATTCCGTCTCACTTCTATTTATTGAGAAATATGGAAAAGCACCTTCATAGTGTAGCCGTTATTGTCCAATGCTGAACATAGGCCTCCTCTAAGTTCTTCCATTCTATCGGTTCTGGGCCGTCATTTACCAGTTCCCAGCAATTCTTTTTATATCATCGCTCCAGCGTGTTGATGGTCTGCCTCTATTACGTTTGTCTTCTCGTGGCCGCCATTCCGATATTCTTTTAATCTACTTATCGTTTGATGTTCTCATCATATGTCCTGCCCATCTCCATTTCTTCCTAGTTATGTGTTCAACTATGTCTTTTACTTTGGTTCTTTGTCTGATGGCATTATTGGGTATTCTGTCTTTTTTAGTGATTCTAAGCATGGCTCTCTCCATGGCTCTTTAGCGTACTCTTAGATTTTTTGCTGATTTTTTTGTTAATGTCAGAGTTTTTGCTCCATATGTTATTACCGGTAACACGCCATTGTTCATATACTTTTCTCTTCAGACATATGGGTATATCACTTTTAAATACCTCACGTAATTTGCCAAAAGCAGCCCAACCTAAACCTATTCTACGCAGTATCTCGTGCGTTTAATTGTTTTTTCCAATTTGTATTTCGTGTCCGAGGTATTTGTACATATGCGTCTCTTTTATCTCGGAGTTGCCTATTCTGATGTTTTGTGCAAGCACTAGATTTGTCATTATTTTAGTTTTACTTGCATTTATTCGGAGACCGACTTTTAATGAGGCCTGTACTATTTCCTCAAGCATCTGTTTTGCGTCGCCGATGTTATCTGAAGAACTATGATAGTGCTGCTATTATTGATGTTAGTTCTATCGTGTCGAACGCTTTTTGAAAATCTATAAATATCAAGGCTAAGAGTCTATTGTATTCCAAAGACTTTTCTATTAGGACTTTAATTGCTTGAAGATGGTCATTTGTTCCGTAACCTTTCCTAAAGCCGGCCTGTTCTCTTGATTGATAAAAGTCTAATTTACCTTCCAGACGTTTGGCAATGATTTTTTCGTAAATAGCTTACACAAGTGACAAAGAAGGCTTATCTGTCTATAGTTCTCAAGTTTGGTGATATCGCCTTTTTTATGGAGAAGTATCATTATGGCGTTGTTGCACTGCGACGGGATTATTCCATTTTCAAGACATACATTAAATAGATCCTTAATCCATTTTAGTAGCGTTTCTCCTCCAAGTTTTACAGCCTCTATCACTATGCCGTCCTCGCCCGGAGTTTTGTTATTTTTCATTTCCCTCAACGAGTTTCTGATCTCCTTTAGAGTTATTTCCGGAATATCCTTGGTTAATTATCTTGTTGCAAAGATGTGGTTGATTGTTGCGTGTTTGTTGATGATTACTTGTGTATAGTTCAATGTAGAAATTTTCTGTTATTCTTAGCAGTTTTTCTCTATTTGTTGTTCTTACTCCTTGGTTGTCTTTTAGTTTAAAAATCTCTCTTTTTCCATTTGATAGTTTTCTCTTCAGCACCTTCATATTTTTGATCTCTTATAGTTTGCGTTATCCTTTCTGTATTGAATTTTCTTACATTTTTCCAGATTTCTTTAGATATTCTTTTGTTCAACTGTCTCAGGTCTTCAAAGTTACTGTTGTTTTGTTTTAACATTTCTCTTCGTAAGGATATCATATTTTTCGTATTTTGGGTGAGCTTCTGTTGTTTTTCTTTATTTTGTTTGCTGCGTTGCTTTTCCGCTTCTTTAATGGCTGTAATTATATCGCTATTTATAGTTTCAATATCGGGTTGGTTGCTCAAAGTCATCTCTTCTAAAGCTACTCTAACGGAATCTGCGTATTGGGAGTCGTTGTTAAGGTGAATCCATTTAGTATTTTTGTTTCGTCGGACTATCTTTGATCTTTCTTTTTTCAAATCTATACTAACCGTTGCCCTAACCATTCTGTGGCCACTTTCTATTGTACAGGGTGAGTCAACGATTGGATGAAGTAGGTTTGTGCCTTTTCGGTGAAATTAACAAAGAAAGTATATTTATTGTTTGATACAATTTATTTTTACGCAGATTTTAAAAATATTTAGGACTCTACAGGGTGAGCCAAAAACTAGGACAGCAAAAAGTTGTATTCTTTTAAATAGAACACCCTATATACGAATCGTATTTTCGATTTAGCTTATAATTTTAAATCTTTTTTATTAAGGGTTTACTATAACAAAACTTTATAGTTTCTGAGATAATTAAGTTTAAAGAAAAAAAGTCACATTTTCAAGCATCAATTCAATCCTAAATAACGTTTTCAATTTTGTGACAAATATATTCAAATTTGGAATTTAGCAAGGCCAAGGACAAGTTAACATAATTTTTACCTAATATTTGTAATAAAAGCTACAGGGTGTTGAACACATCGGCTCAAATTTGAACAAATTTAAATGAATAAATATCTTTTTTTTTAAATGGTACACCCTGTATATTTTCATGTTATTTAATAGAGTAATAAAAACCCTAAAAGTTTTGTTCAATATATCCTATACCTATTTATAATAGTTTTTGAGATATTTCAGTTTTTCTTATTTTCCATACTTTTTTACAGAAATAGTCTTCATTATCATAGTAGCCATGTAAAATAATAAAAAGAAACTACAGAAACAAACAGAATGTGGTTAAATATGATGAAATACATTATTCGTTATAATACAATGGCAATAGTTTAATTAAACATAATGTGAAAAAATTAACACAACAATAACGACAAGGCAAATACATATTTACTTTTATACTAAATTGAAACAAAAAAGTTACCTATTAAATACTGAGATTAATTATTTCTTTTTAATAAGTGTTTGAATAAACGACCCTCTTGTGCAATGCACAAATTTAGTCTTTTTTGCAGATTTTCTCGGACCCTGGACAAAATTAGTGGCGTTATTGTTCTACAGGTATCCCTAATCCTGTTTCGCATATCTTCACGATGGTAATTCGGAGGCGCACCATCGTGCTGGAACCACATACTGTCGAGCTCATCCCTATCGAGACCTTGAAGCAGTTGGGGTAGTTCTTCTTGTAGAAAGTTCAGGTAACTATGGCCATTTAGTGGTTCATTAAAAAAGTGGGGTCCAATAATTCGAATATGATGAATACAACACCAAACATTTAATGACCAGTGGTTTTGATGTTGCACCTCTCTAATCCAAAATGGGTTTTCTGTGGCATAATAATGCATGTTGCGTCTATTTACGGCACCGTTACTTCTAAAAGTAGCTTCATCACTAAACATTACCTTGCATAATAAATTTGGATTTAATTGAATCTCCACATTTATTGTACGACAAAAGTTTACACGACTTTCAAAATCCTGTCCATGCAATTCTTGGTGTAATTCCATGTGATATGGATGATACCTATATTTCTTGGTAGTACGATTAGCGGTGGATTGTGATGTTTCACATAATGCTGCTAACTGACGGCTACCAATATAAGGTTTTTCCTGAACATTTAACAATACTTGTAGTTCTTTTTCTTCATTAGTTACTGGTTTGTTGACCACTTTATATTTTGGATAATCAACAGTACCAGAAGAATCAAATCTTTGCATTAAGTTTTGAAAAGTATGGGTATTAGGCTGGCGTCGATCAGGATACTTCATTTTGTAAATTCTTTGAGCAAGAAGGCAATTTTTTTGAGCCTCTCCTATTGTATAAATCATATCTATTAACTCATTCTTTGGAAAATTCATTTTACAATATAAGATGAATGCAAAAAAAAAACAAACTACACTATATAAAAACCAAAAGAAGCGATTGCGGTTATAAATTTGACACACAGAAAAATGTTCTTTTACATTGTTTTTGCCATGACTACTATGATAATGAAGACTATTTCTGTAAAAAAGTATGGAAAATAAGAAAAACTGAAATATCTCAAAAACTATTATAAATAGGTATAGGATATATTGAACAAAACTTTTAGGGTTTTTATTACTCTATTAAATAACATGAAAATATACAGGGTGTACCATTTAAAAAAATATATTTATTCATTTAAACTTGTTCAAATTTGAGCCGATGTGTTCAACACCCTGTAGCTTTTATTGCAAATATTAGGTAAAAATTATATTAACTTGTCCTTGGCCTTGTTAAATTCCAAATTTGAATATATTTGTCACAAAATTGAAAGCGTTATTTAAGATGAATTGATGTTTGAAAATGTGACTTTTTTTCTTTAAACTTAATTATCTCAGAAACTATAAAGTTTTGTTATAGTAAACCCTTAATAAAAAAGATTTAAAATTATAAGCTAAATTGAAAATACGATTCGTATATAGGGTGTTCTATTTAAAAAAATACAACTTTATGCTATCCTAGTTTTTTGGCTCACCCTGTAGAGTCCTAAATATTTTTAAAATCTGCGTAAAAATAAACTGTATCAAACAATAAATATAGTTTCTTTGTAAATTTCACCGAAAAGGCACAAACCTACTTCATACAATCGTTGACTCACCCTGTACAATTATTCAGCACTGTTACGTCGGTTACGACTTCTTTCTTGTTTGAAATGATAAAATCGATTTCGTTTTTTGTTTGTTCATCTGGGCTTATCCAAGTCCTTCTTCTGTGTTATTTTTTCTGGAAGAAACTATTTATTAGGTAAAATCGATGTTGTGAAAGAAAGTTAATTAAGGTACTGCCTCTATCGTTTCTAATTCCTATTCCAAGTGGATCCATTACCGTCTCAGCTTCATCCAGTTGTTTTGAGACTTTAGGAACTTTATGGAAAAGCACCTTAAAGGACGTTATTTTGCAGACAACATTTACTTGAAAAAGGATATTAATACTTATTTTTAATGCTAGCAGGAATAATATAAATTCGTTACCGTACAGATGACACAAATGCGTTAAAGTTAAGGTCAACAATATTAAAAAAAAAAAAGTGTGTTTGTTAAGAGAACTTTCGTTTTTTACGATCAAAAATGCTAAACTATAACATTGTTTATTTTGTAAATTTTTCGTCCAGTATTCTTGTCCTAAATGAATACCTCTACACTTTACTAACCGGACCAAGTCGGCATTCAGCCAAATGAGATTTCTGTTGATGATATATACATAATCATTTAATTTTCGTTGCCGGACAGATGGCGCGAATATGTTAAAGTTAAGGACAACAATGTTAAAAACAAAGTTTGTTTGTTAGGAGAACTTTTCTAGCACTTTTCGTATTTTATGATCAAAGAAGCTAAACTATAAAAATGTTTATTTTTGTAAATTTTTCGTCCAGTATTCTTGTCCTAAATGAATACCTCTACACTTTACTAACCGGACCAAGTCGGCATTCAGCCAAATGAGATTTCTGTTGATGATATATACATAATCATTTAATTTTCGTTGCCGGACAGATGGCGCGAATATGTTAAAGTTAAGGACAACAATGTTAAAAACAAAGTTTGTTTGTTAGGAGAACTTTTCTAGCACTTTTCGTATTTTATGATCAAAGAAGCTAAACTATAAAAATGTTTATTTTTGTAAATTTTTCGTCCAGTATTCTTGTCCTAAATGAATACCTCTACACTTTACTAACCGGACCAAGTCGGCATTCAGCCAAATGAGATTTCTGTTGATGATATATACATAATCATTTAATTTTCGTTGCCGGACAGATGGCGCGAATATGTTAAAGTTAAGGACAACAATGTTAAAAACAAAGTTTGTTTGTTAGGAGAACTTTTCTAGCACTTTTCGTATTTTATGATCAAAGAAGCTAAACTATAAAAATGTTTATTTTTGTAAATTTTTCGTCCAGTATTCTTGTCCTAAATGAATACCTCTACACTTTACTAACCGGACCAAGTCGGCATTCAGCCAAATGAGATTTCTGTTGATGATATATACATAATCATTTAATTTTCGTTGCCGGACAGATGGCGCGAATATGTTAAAGTTAAGGACAACAATGTTAAAAACAAAGTTTGTTTGTTAGGAGAACTTTTCTAGCACTTTTCGTATTTTATGATCAAAGAAGCTAAACTATAAAAATGTTTATTTTTGTAAATTTTTTGTCCAGTATTATTGTCCTAAATGAATACCTCTACACCTTACTAACCGGAACAAGTTGGCATTCACCCAAATGAGATTTCTGTTAATAATATCTACATAATCATTTAATTTCTTTAATCCACATGCACCGTTAAATTTTCATTTACAAATCTTATTCACCGTTGTAGCAACATAAATTATTAGTAAATATATCTTTTAAATATGCCTTTTGCATACCATAAATCAGTAGTAATTTTGAAACCGATGCAAGAAATTTCGGTGCTGGTCGCTCACACGCACAACCCATCGGTGCACGTAGTGAAAGGTAGCGGCTTCGACGGTGCTGGACTGATTAATATCCGCACATAACAGTCACATGCTAATGCGATCATGTTATTAGTATGTAATAAAGTATATAGTTATTCATTCGAGCAGTAATTCTCACTGCAGGGGACTCCGGATCGCCCGCTGCTAAACCTCACCTTTAATGGTAATATTTATGCTGTGTTCGGGGTCGCTCAGTCAGATACCCATATATTGTTGTCTTCTGCTCGCTTGGGGAACTTATGGAGACGCAGCCATTCGCCACGATGAAAACATTCATTTTTTTATTTTTCACATCTTCGACCGTTTAACATGTCGTGTACCTCCATGTGTTGTTAATTGATTTTACCAACCCTTAATAAAATAACGAATAAAAAATATTTTAAAAATCCTTTTTTGATGGTAATCTTGCTATTGATTTGTACGCTGTAGCTCGATATATTTAATTTTGATATACAGGGTGTTATGGAAATAACTGCAGGTATTCAAATCCATATGGAGAGGAATTGCAGACAAATTGTTTTCACGGTGAATTTTTGATAGAGTTAAGTTAATTTTCTGGAAAGAAATAGTTACACTTCCAAACGTAACTTTGAAATTTTTCATCTTACTGTTGTTATACCAATTTCTGAAAAGAAAATTTAGCCTTATAATTCGTTCTAGTTTTATTAGTCAAGAGGAATTAGCATTTGGAAAAAATTTATTGTTAGTAGACTTCTGACTACGTAAAAATCTTCAAAATGGTAATAGTAATTATGTAGGCTCATTTTCTCTTTTTTGGGGAAAATTTTTTATTTAACAATTAAAATGTTAAAAAACTGTTTTTTCGAATTCTAGGGAAAGCTATTATTTTTCAGTAAACAAGTTTCGCTTTGACAATATCTATAAAATAAAATCGGATAATTTGTTCTTTTGTTATTGCAAAAAAACTGCTAAATGGCTGTTTTTTCAATTGTTAATAAACAGTCGAAAAATATATTACATTAACTTTATACTTTTGTTTCTATTTGTTGACCGTGTAGTTATTAATTAGTTTTTACTTTTTTGGGTTTCGGTCATATTATTACTTTATAAAAAAAAATTAACACATGTTTTTTTCTGACGTTTCGGTTTATTTTATTGATTAAACCATCTTCAGAGAATTACTGTAAATATGAAAAGGAATATGTAAATTTATGCTATATAAACTGAAAATTTTACTTTCTTACCTAATGTTACCAGGTGGTTCACTTGAAAAATTTACATTTAACTATTTTATTACTTTAATACAATATAATTAAACACTTCTTATTTAATATAAATATAAATATAGAAAACTATTATTTTTTGATGCATTTTTTTTTTCACATCTGGTTTGTTGTGCTTTTGACAGAGTACTACCAAAGGGTTTGAAAGTTTCTGGACCATCTGCCATTTTATTGCCCTATTAGATTTGTATATACATTACTCAGGTCATTTGTGTCCGTTCTGAAATTCATTGTACCGGGTGTTCTTTTAATATGGATCATTTCTTTAATTGTTCTTTTTTTGTAATTAATTTCTTTGTCTAAAATCTCCACGTTGGTTAAATAAAAACAAACTGGTACACAAAACCGGTATGGTCAGGGAGATACCTAAATTACAATTCTGTAGCACCCATAAAATACAAAAAGAGTGTGGCCACAGCACTAACAGATAGAGCTATCAAATTTTCCCATCCACAATTTGGACTGCAAAATTTAAAAAAAGTTAAAGACACTTTAGCGAAAAACAATTACCCAAAGAAATTTGTTGAACCCATAATAAAAAGCCGAGTAGATAAAATCTATAACAACAATCAGCCAACAAAAAGCAATGTTCCATCAACCCAAAAATACATATCATTGCCGTATATACCAGAAATTAATAATCCCATTAAAAAAGTGCTAAAACCATATGATATCCAAATAGCTGAAAAACCTTCTAATAATTTCAAAAACCTTTACACAAAACTTAAACCTGATATCCCTAAAGACGAACAAACAAATGTCATTTACAAGATCAATTGCTTAGATTGCAACCAAACATATGTCGGTCAAACCAAACAGTATTTAAAAAATAGAATACAAAATCACAAATACAGCATTAGACATCACAATAACGATAATAAAATCGCCTTAGCCAAACATGCAATTGATAAGATGCACAACATCGATTTTAACAACGTGGAGATTTTAGACAAAGAAATTAATTACAAAAAAAGAACAATTTAAGAAATGATCCATATTAAAAGAACACCCGGTACAATGAATTTCAGAACGGACACAAATGACCTGAGTAATGTATATACCAATCTAATAGGGCAATAAAATTGCAGATGGTCCAGAAACTTTCAAACCCTTTGGTAGTACTCTGTCAAAAGCACAACAAACCAGATGTGAAAAAAAATGCATCAAAAAATAATAGTTCTCTATATTTATATTTATATTAAATAAGAAGTGTTTAATTATATTGTATTAAAGTAATAAAATAGTTAAATGTAAGTTTTTCAAGTGAACCACCTGTTAACATTAGGTAAGAAAGTAAAATTTTCAGTTTATATAGCATAAATTTACATATTCCTTTTCATATTTACAGTAATTCTCTGAAGATGGTTTAATCAATAAAATAAACCGAAACGTCAGAAAAAAACATGTTAATTTTTTTTTATAAAGTAATAATATGACCGAAACCCAAAAAAGTAAAAATTAATTAACTTTATACTAAACCGAAAGGAGCCTCTTGTTGCATACAACAAGTATGCAAAATTTCAAGTAAAAATATTCAGTGGTTTTTGACACAGTAAATTTGTTTATAATATTTTATGTTTTTTTTCAGATTGTTTATTCTCAGCGATCTAGAGATCATACAGTAACCTGCGGGTGAACAAATTAAAGCTCGAGACTTATACTAACAATAACAAAAAAGGACCAAAATAATTGTTGATTTTAAATTGTTGAAATAGATAAATAAAGTTGTGATTGGTTTTTTCGTTATAAACAAATAGAATAACTCTTCGACAATTGTTGATATCGAAATGCCGATAAGTGGACGTGCTAGGTTTGATTTAGGCACATATTTTGGAAAAAAAAACAAATTCTGTACGACCACTAAAAGCTGAGATAGATTTTTTTTCCAAAAAATCGCTGCTGCGTTGTTTATTATTAGGGGATTATTTAATTTGGATTATCTCGGCGAATATTCGTAGTAGAATCTTTATTTTTATTTTAATTCGTGGTTTCTCGACGAGATATGATCAATGGATGATATGTTTTTGTATTCAAATTATTCTTAACCATGGCAATAAACAAATTGTTGCGAGTGCTTTTCAAATTGCGAAAAAAATATTACAGTGGTCAACAGTATACTACTGATTAGGAATATTAAAAATCAGATTGATTTTTAATGTACCATTAATATTTATCGAGTTATAGCATGAAACAAATTGCGACACTCATTTTCCGCCAAATTATTAGTTGTACAAGAAAAACGCATGTAAACTTTTTTGTTCATTTTATTATGCAAACATTTTTCATATATAAAATTTTTTGTTTAAATTCATATTTCATATTTTTTGCTTAAATTTATTCAAACTATTTATTCCGTTCTCCATTTCTGAGACATCGATGGACACTCATTTTCGAAACTCTTATCGGTGTCATTATTATCATTATGATTTACAAGCCAAACGGCTTCGCACTCCCTCCAGGGAACATTCACTCATACCAGGCATACAAAGACACCAAAAGTATGAAGCTCTGTGGGAACCCTTTCCATGTTATCGGGTCCTAGGTGACGTTGTCTGCTGTATTTCCTACGAACTTTCGGACGGTTCGCGCGGTTGCTAGGAGAATTGCTTTCTGCATCGGCTTATACAGATGCTCACTAAGGCCCAGTCCCTTGATGTTTTGCAGGAGGTTCTTTGGTATCACTCCAGTTGTTGACAGTATTATGGGAATCGTTTGGACGCTGTTCATTGCCCATTGTCTTCGGATTTGGACCTCCAGATATCTGTATTTGGCGATCTTCTCGTTCTATTTTGGCCTTAGGTTGTTGCTGTTAGGTACAGCAATGTCGATTAGTGTAGTTAGCCTGGAAATTTTATCTATTAGTACGATGTCTGGTCTATTATGAGCTACTGCTTGATCCGTCAGAATCGTTCGGTTTCAATATAACTTGAACTGGTTGTTCTCAAGAATAGGCTCCGGATTGTACTTGTAATAATGCACTCTTAGTGGAGTATCTTAGCGGCTGAATCGTGTCTTTCCTTATACTCGGTTACTGCAAACGCTTAGCATCCTCCAGTTATGTGCTGAATTGTCTCCGATGTTCGACAGCCATATCTGCATTGGTCAATTTATCTATTGAGGGATCTCTAATGATGAACTTCCGATAGTTCTTCGTCGGAATAATTTGGTCTTGAATAGCTAACAAGAACCCCTCCGTTTCCGGAAACATCTGTCCTGAAACCAACCAGTAGTTCGACGCTGAGTTGTCGACATTGTCCTGATTGACCTCATTTGGATGCCGTCCATGAAGTGGCTTCCGTAGCCAGGTTTGTAACTTCTCTTGGTCTGTTTGGTAGTGAGAAGTAATATCTTGTTCCCTCAACTGTAGCGGCGTTGAATCGTCTGCCTCGCATATTGCTCGATGTAGTGTGGAAGAGTCCGCTAACCTGTGGAAATATGAACGTAAGTTTATTATTTGTTGGTCGAGCTGCTTACCAATATCCACCAATCCTCTTCCTCCTTGGTGTCTTGGAAGCATTGTACGTTCAATAGCACTCCGAGGATGACGTTGAGCTTTTGTTAGGAGTGTCCTTATTCTTCTTTGCAGGTTTTGGATGTCCGTCCTGCTCCACTTTACAATTCCAAAAGAGTAGGCACTATGAAGGCCGAATTGACAGCCGAATTTGTCAGGAGGGTAAGGCGGATATTACGAACTAATTTAAATAGTAGAAATTTGTTTAAGGCGCTCAACACATATGCTTGCTCTGCGCTGAGCTACTCATTATTATCATTACAATTATCATCATCATTATCACTCTCATCGTCATCATCTTATTACTCTCAGCATCATCATCACTCTCATCATTGACATAATTATCATCATCATCAACATCACTATTATTATCACAATTATAATTATTTTCTCCCCTATTACTTTCATCGTCTTTGAAAGTAATATTACAATAATTCTCGATTGGATAATCGCTTACAATGTAATTGTCAAATGTAGTTTATTTTGCATTTCGAAAAATAATAATTTATTTATTTATTTATTTACAGTAGAGTACATTACGGATCTAAATCCAAATAGTACACTGTTGTCAAAGCTAGTTACAGATTAAAATACAATAATACATTGAAAATTTAAACTAGTTTAATAAAAATACAATAACAGTTAAAAAAAAAGTCGGTTCAATTTTTTTTATAAATATTTTATTTTTCGATTTTTAGTTTTGAATTCATTACGATATCCATAAATTATTTGAGTTTTTACCCATTTTATCCAAAGTTGTAAATCACCCTAAAATGAACCACTAAAAATTCTTTCATTCTTAGAGTGAAATTATATCAAATAAATATTTAGTCTGCCATAGTAATCCCACTCTTTTAAAATTCAAATTAATTTTAGATTGGTAATATAGACCCCAAAACCTCCCAATATCGATATTTAAAGAACTTGAGACGTAAATTTCTTAGCCCGATATATTTTGTACTGCATATTGAGTTTGTATACGCCCCAAAAACCCCGAATTTTAGAGAAAATCGGAAAACGTAAAATTTTCAGTCTCTCATATTGTATCTTATTAACCTAATAATTGTAAAAAATTAACTTCATATTCGTAATACACGACCCCGAAAATATCCTAATACCAAATCAGAAAAAATGCGAATAAGGTAAAATTTTCAACTCACCATATTGGATCCGCCATATTGAATTTCAAAAAAATAATTTGAACGTCTTAATCGAATCTAAATCTAAACCCTTCAAAGCCCCCTAGTATCAATTATGGATAAAATTCAGAAATTTAAAATTTCCAGACCGTCATATTATATCTGACATATTAAATTTTCTTAAAATAATTTTATATTCACTATTTACATCCTCAAAAACGATTCAGTCCAACATTTGAACAAAATCGAAAAATATAAAATCTATCCGCTATATTGAATTCGCCATACTAAATCCTGAAAAAATACTTTTAAATTTAAAATTTACACCCTCAAAAACCCCCTACATCAGTATTGGAGAAAATGGAGAAATGTAAAATTTTTAAGACATCATATTAAATCCGCCAGATTGAGTTTTTGAAAAAACAGTTTAAATTTGTAATTAACACTAACAAAAATCCCCCAGTACTGATTTTAGACAAAATCGAGAGATATAGAATCTTTAATCTGCCATCTTAGATTCGCCATATTTAATTTTTTTTATATAATGTCAGATTCGTAATATGCGATCCCAAAACTCCCTCTTATCAAATTTTGAAAAAAATTGGACAAAATTAATTTTTTATCCGCCATATTAGATGCCATCTGAATTTTTTAAAAATATTTTCAGATTCGTTATGTGCGACCCCGAAAACTCCCCCGTACAAAATTATTTTTTTTGGTCGCCATATTAGATCCGCCATATTGAATTTTTTGAAAACATTTTGGATTCGTTATATACAGGGTGATTCAAAAATCGATCACGAAACTTAAGGGGGTGATTCTACTTGACAAAATAAGGGTAGAGCTTCATATAATTTTTTTCAAAATGTCATTCGTTTTCGAGTTACAAGCCGTCCAAGTTCAAGTTTTTATTTTTTGTTTTTTGAATTACTCGCTTACAGGAAAACCGATTTGACTAATATTTGAAAGATAGGCTAAGTCTTCTGCGCTTCATCATTTTAGTAACAATTCACATTGATTGTTTGCCGCTAGAGGGCACTTTACCTACATTGAAAATGGTTTTTTTGTCATAATTTTTTAGTGTTGACAGCTACAGTAGTTTTTGGCATAATTTCTGAAAGACTGATGCCAGGCCTTTAAAAAAGGTGCTCTTTATTTACATCGCTAAACCCAACGGTTTAGACGTAAATCACCCTTAAAAATTAAGTGGTAAATTTACTTTTCTCATTTCATTACCACCAGCTACCAGGTAAATAGCTATCAAAGTATACTAGAGCTGTCAGTTTAACATCAAATAAATTCGCTTTTTAAACTATTTAATTTATAATCTTAAAATAACTAATAATGGCTAATCACCAATATTCAAATATCGAATATTGTGATATCCATTTTTGTTATGGAAAAGCAAATGGTAATGCAGAGTTGGCAAGAAGATATTATATGGAGAGTTATCCGAAAAGAAATATCCCTCATGCTCAAACATTTTCCAGTGTGCACAGGAGGCTTGCGGAATGTGGTTCCTTTAAAAGTTATAATGGAAATAGGGGAAGACCTAGAACTGCTAGAAACGTGCAACAAGAAGAAAGAGTGCTTGAAATTATTGAAGATAATCCAGGTATTAGTACTAGAAAAATTGGGAATGAAGTGCGGCTCTGTCAGGCTAGTTCATGAAGGATACTAAGAGAAGAACAACTCTACCCGTTTCATTCAAAAAAGGTGCAGGCTCTTTATGACGATGATCGGCCGAGACGGTTGGAAATGTGCAATCAGATCCTAGCTAAGTATGAACACGATAATCGATTAATTGGCGTCATATTATTCACTGACGAAGCTGGTTTCACTCGTGATGGCATAACAAATCTACACAACATCCACACATATGCTTACGAGAACCCAAACAATGTGGTAGAAACGAAACATCAGCGTAGATTTTCACTAAATGTGTGGGCAGGGATAATAGGAGATTACGTTATTGGTCCTCATTTCTTTGATGGCCCATTAACTGGTGACGTATACTTAGATTTTATCCAAAATCGTCTCCCATTGTATCTGGAAGATGTGCCATTGGAAGTAAGGGCCAACATGTGGATCCTCCAAGACGGAGCTCCGCCCCACTTTAGTATACGTGTCCGACAGTATTTGAATGCAACGTATCCTGAGCGATGGATAGGACGAAGTGGACCATTGGCATGGGCAGCGAGGTCACCAGACCTTAATCCTATGGATTTTTTCTTTTGGGGTCATTTGAAACAATTGGTGTACGATATTCCAGTAATCAACGTCAAGGATCTTCGCTTCAGGATAATCGAAAAGTGCCAAATTATTAAAGAAACACCAGAAATTTTTCATCGAGTTAGGCGACATTTTTTGAAGAGTGTTAGGAAATGTATTGAAGAAAATGGGGGTCATTTTGAGAATCTTTTTTAGTTTGTTTAGTACTGTTTCATTAATTTTTATCAATTAAATGTATATCGCAATAATCCATAATATGAATATTTACTGATTAGCCATTATTAGTTATTTTAAGATTATAAATTAAATAGTTTAAAAAGCGAATTTATTTGATGTTAAACTGACAGCTCTAGTATACTTTGATAGCTATTTACCTGGTAGCTGGTGGTAATGAAATGAGAAAAGTAAATTTACCACTTAATTTTTAAAGGTGATTTACGTCTAAACCGTTGGGTTTAGCGATGTAAATAAAGAGCACCTTTTTTAAAGGCCTGGCATCAGTCTTTCAGAAATTATGCCAAAAACTACTGTAGCTGTCAACACTAAAAAATTATGACAAAAAAACAATTTTCAATGTAGGTAAAGTGCCCTCTAGCGGCAAACAATCAATGTGAATTGTTACTAAAATGATGAAGCGCAGAAGACTTAGCCTATCTTTCAAATATTAGTCAAATCGGTTTTCCTGTAAGCGAGTAATTCAAAAAACAAAAAATAAAAACTTGAACTTGGACGGCTTGTAACTCGAAAACGAATGACATTTTGAAAAAAAATTATATGAAGCTCTACCCTTATTTTGTCAAGTAGAATCACCCCCTTAAGTTTCGTGATCGATTTTTGAATCACCCTGTATAATACCCTCACACCAGTTTTGAAAAAAATCGGAAAAAATTTAATTTTCTTCTCCGTCATATTGAATCCACCATATTGAATTTTTTTTTAAATAATTTCAGTTTTGTTGTGTACGATCCCGAAAATTTCCCCATATCAGTTTTGGAGAAAATCGGACAAAATTAATTTTTTTAGCCGCCAAAATATGGGATCACCGCAGCAACTTCTTGAACATAACGCAAAAAATTTCATTCAAATCGGTGCCGCCGGAGTAATCGGTGTACTCGTACATACATAAAAAAATACATAGTCGACGAATTGAAAACCTCCTTCTTTTAGAAGTCGGTTAAAAAATAGGAAACTAAAGTGAAAACTACAACATTATACTTATGATAATAGCTCCAATACCTCATAAAAGTGTCGAAAATGGGACACCCCGTACACCACTTCCACCAAATAACCATTATTACTTCTAGTTATTTAATGATTATTTCTAATAAAAACAAGTACTTAAACGGAATAAATTGAAAACAAGGTCCGTGTTGGAAGACCAGGAGTCAGTGAAATAAAAAATAATCGCGATCACATAAAGTACAATAACAATTTCCATAAAGTGTAATCATAATATTAATAACCATCATAAAGCCCATAATAAAGTGTAAAGTGATATTTTCCAACAATTTACGACAAATATCTATTACGGCATTCGACTGGACAGTCGTTTACATTCACGGTGGTTCACAAAGTATGTCTCATATTTCTGATTCTTATACTGATGATAATTATTGAATAGTGGCAGTACAGGATAACTTACTATTATAATATATTGGGTAATTTACATTAATAATAATTATAATAAAAATGTTTATTAATATGTTTTGAAGATAATTCCACATACAATTTAATTTTGTTATAACAATTTCTGTTTCCTTAATACATTTATGACTGAAGTTATAGAATATTTTAAAATATTCATAATTTTTTATCCATAAATAAATTTTATTTATTTATTTATTTATTTATTTATTTACAATAACTGCCCTACAGGTCTTGAGACCCAACTACAAGGCAGTGATTACACAAATAATACATCTACGAACAATTTTAAATTAGCATCAAACGACAAAAATATAAATCAGTTTAAATACAAATAAAAATTTAACTAAAATAATTAATTCTAACATTAAATGTATAATACAATGTTATGCTATCTACTTTCATATACAAAGGTGAACATACAAATCAGTTAAGGATGAGAAAGAGGAAAAAGAAAGAAATGCCAAGGTCAATGTGCCAAAATCCGGCAGACAGTTCCTAGAGATGAGCTGAATATATCAAAGCTATTACTCTTGTTGTAAATGTCGCACATGGGATATAGAGGCGAAAATTTGAGCACGTTAGTTCTAGGAGTTCTAAGATAAAATACGTTAAAATTTCGGCAATTTATACGAGGGATACTTAAGTTTATCCTAGCTAAAATAGGACAGTCAATAAAATTGTTAAGTACCTTATAAAGAATTGTTAGCAAGAAAAATTCCCGCCGTACTTTTAAAGATGAAAAGTTGAATTTCTGAAGCAATAGTTCATGTGAAAAACCTTGCTTAGGATAAACCTCAAAACTCTTAAGATTGAGATATTTCAAGAACCTTCTTTGGACTCTCTCCAAAGTATTGACGTGGGTATTGTAGCCTGGGGACCACACAACTGATGCGTATTCTAGTTTAGACCGCACATATGAGAAATACAGTAATTTGATGACGTCAGTGTTATTAAAATCGCGAGTACAACGCAAGATAAACCCAAAAACCTTTGAGGTTTCAGAATCGATATTATTCATATAAAAAGGAAATCAAAGCTTGGGATCGTAAGTGACTCCGAGATCTTTAAAAATATCTGCCCATGAGAGTAGCACGGTATTCAATAAATATTCATATCGAAATGAAGAAAATTTCGAAGTGAAAGTCATACCATTACACTTCTCCACGTTGAGCTGCAGATAATTTTTAGAACACCAATTGCTAACCTGTTCCAGGTTCGATTGAAGCTCTACACAATCCTGTAAGCAATTTATCCTCTTATATAGCTTAATATCATCGGCATATAATAAAATATCCGTGTCAACATCAGAAACAATGTCATTAATAAAAATATTAAAAAATAAAGGTCTCAGTACTGATCCTTGCGGCACACCAGAACTTGAAATATATTTCTCTGAGCGAGAACCGCGAATTTCAACATACTGAACACGATTATAGAGATAGGATTTAAATAACGTTATTAGTGAATCTCAAAATCCAAATGATGACAATTTCTAAGTAAGATGGAGTGGTCCAAACGATCAAATGCCTTTGTGAAGTCCAAATAAACAACATCCATCTGACAACCATGATCAATAGCCTCAGCCATATCCTGAGTCATAATCATGAGATTAGCTGTCGTTGACCTACCCTTAAAGAAGCCATGTTGAGATGGAGCAATTAAATTTTTAGTTAATAAAAAAATAGAATCATGAAGTAAAAATTCAAATATTTTAGAAAAATTGCATATAATAGACACCGAATGAATAATTCACTCACTTAAACACACTGTACATCAAATTAAGAAAGTGAGAGGAGCATGCCATTTTACGAAACGCCATTTTATATATGGCAAATAAACTATTGGATCATAAGTAGTTTTTAGTGTTTTTATGAGTAAAAACATTATGATGGTGAATTGTTCACTATATACTAACAAAAGCCGCAACAAAAAAAAGACCTCGGAGTAACCTTTCACAGGTAAAAATGGTGATGACGTTTTAGGTAGCTTAACCTCATATTATATTTCATGGTACTTGGAATAATATGTCGATCAACGAATTATCCTGTAAATTAGCATATCATCAGAACTAGGACCCATTATCTGAATTCTGAACAACGTAATAATAGGCCAGCGGAATTAACATCTAGAAAAAATTTATTGTTAGTAGACTTCTGTTTACGTAGAAATCTTCAGAATAATAGTAGTAATTATGTAGTATTTTATGTCTCATTTTCTTTTTTGGGGAAAATTTTTTATTTAACAATTAAGATGTGTTAAAGACTTTTTTACGAATTCTAGGAAAAACTATTCTTTTTCAGTAAAAAAGTTTCAAACAAAAGTTGTGCATCAAAAATACCTACAAAATAAGCTAAAGCTTATCAAAATCGGATAATTTGTTTGTTAGTTATTGCAGAAAGACCTGCTGAAATAGCTTTCTTCAATTGTTAATAAACAATAGAAAAATATATTGCAATAACTTTATACTCCACCAAAAAGAGCCTCTTATTGTATACAACAAGTAAGCAAAATTTCAAGTAAAAATTTTCATTAGTTTTTTGCATAGTGAGTTTGTTTATATACGAGTGAGCAAATGAAAGCTCGAGACTAACAATAACAAGAAAGAACGAAATTAATCATCATTACTATTCTCATCATCATCATCATCAATCTAATCATTGACTTAATTACCATCATCTTCCATATCATCATTTTTATCATAATTATAATTATTTTCTTCCCTATTACTTTCATCGTTTCTGAAAGTAATATTACAATCATTCTCGATTGGATAATGGCTTACAATATAATCGTCAAATGTAGTTTATTCTGCATCTCGAAAAATAATAAAGCTATCAACAAATGTTGCTATTTGTTTCATGCTATATCTCGAGAAATATTAATGGTGCATTAAAAATCAGTCTATTCTTTAATATTCGTAATTAATAGTATACTGTAACGATTTTGTCACAGTTTAAAAAGCACGAAGCTTTGTCGATATGACCAGGGCTTTTGACAGAGTCCCTTAAAGGACGTCTTAGAAATAATGAGAACAAAAGGTCTAAACGATAGGCTAATTAACCTAATATACGGTATTATCATCCAGTGCAAAACAAAAATCAGAGTAGGACATATAACAACGGAAGACATATATTTAAACACAGGAATTAGACAGGGCGATTCGCTCAGCCCCTTCATATTTAATCTAATAATGGATAAAATAATAGAAAATCTCCCCAGAACAGCTGGATACAAAATGGAAAGCACATTCTTCCATACCATCTGCTATGCGGACGATGCTGTTCTTATTGAAGACTCTGAAGATAACCTCCAAAGACTACTGCACTCTTTTAACACTAAAACGGCTCTAAGACCCATCATAACCTACGTGGCAGAAACAAGACCAGATACAGGCATAACTCTACAAATGATGAGAACAGTTGAAATGAAAACAATAAGAAGTATACAAGGCAAAACTCTACACGAGAGAATACGGAATGAAGATATCAGAAAACAATGCGGGGTACAGGACATAGGAAGATGGGTTAGACAAAGGCGAAGATTCTGGAGCAAACATATAGGGAGAATTGAGGACGGTGGACTCGTTAAAAGCGCAAAAATGAATAATCCAGTTGGAAAAAGATCGCAGGGAAGACCACCAAAATGATGGCGAGAATGTTGGGCCTTATCTTCCGGGGAAGACGTGATGGCAATGAACATACAATAGCCTACTAGCATGGTTAACTGTCTTAGAAAGGAGAAGAAGAAGGAAAAGCGCGTAAGTACGGTAAAATTATAATTATACATAAAATGTATAAAAGTGCAACAATTTGTTTATTGCTATGTTTAACAATAATTTGATTACAAAAACATATCATCCATTGTTCGAATTTGAAGCCTCCGAGTCATATTTTTTTCGCACGCCACAGGCTCACTTTCTGCCTCTCGGAGTAGATACAACTTTAAACTATTGCAATATCAACAATGTTGAAATAATTGAGTTTAAACCTGCTGCATACAATAGTTTAACCATATCCTTATATGTTCCTACTTAAATAATCCCTTAATGTTAATAGACAACTCCGCCGCTTCTAGTAATCGTACAGGATTTGTTTTTCTTTTCAAAATATGCGCCAAAATCTCACCTATCACGTCCACTTATCGGCATTTCGACATCAACAATTGTCAAAGAGTTATTCTATTTGTTTATAACGAAAAAACCAATCCGAATTTTGTTTATGTGTTTCAACAATTTAAAATCAGCAATTAATTTTTTTTTTTTTGTTATTGTTAGAACACGTCTCGAACTTTCATTTGCGCACCCGCAGATCATTGTACTATCTCTAGATCACTGAAAATAAACAATCAAAAAACATAAAAAGTTATAAACAAATTCACAGCGCAAAAAATTATTGAATATTTTTATTTGAAATTTTGCACATTTATTGTATATAACAAGAGCATTTTTTAGTTACAGTATAAACTTAATTCAATATATTGTTTATAAACAAATGAAAAAATAGGCCTTTTTAGTAGGTTTTTTTTTAAATAACTAACGAACAAATTGTCCGATTTGAATAGGATTTTGTAGGTATTTTCAATGCGCACAACTTTTTTACTGAAAAATAATAGCTGTTCCTAGAACTCGAAAAAACTGTTTTTCACATCTTAATTGTTAAATAGAAAATTTTCCCCAAAAAAAGAAAATGAGATATAAGATACTACATAATTGCTATTATCATTCTGAAAGTTTCTACGTAATCAGAAGTCTTATATCTATAAACGTCAAAATCACCTCATATGAGGCTAACTCCGCCGGCCTATAATATTTTTAATTACTTTTGGAAAGGTGTGGATAAGTACCAGATCTTTATTTCTTGCTACACACGCCAATTGTATGATATCCTGTTCTAATTTCATTATTTAAACTTGTATAATATGCTAATCGATATGTCAATTCCAGAATAAATGAAAAGCATGAATTATTATTATTATTATTCATATTTTCAATGTGTAAATAAGATCTAAGAATATTTACCATTAAAAATAAGTTGAAATTCACGTTTTAATGATATTAATTATAAGCTTTGGATTTGGAGAGGCTTTTTTGATGTTTGGCAGACACATATTTTTATTTAATTTTGCTCCTTTGAGTCTCTCCAAATAATACTTTCCCAAAGCACTATGTCGCTCTCTCAAAAATAATCTGTATGAGATTGCAGCTGCCATACCATACGCTAAATCTTTGAGAGACATAATTTCGTCCATTTGGCTCCTATAATTTATTTTAGTGAACAGGATGTTTTCTCATTGGCAAATTTTAAGCGACGAGTTTAGTGATTATGAAAAAAACGTGAAATCTTAATAGATCGTAGCTTTAGACGTCCTTCTTTTAGTAATCGTCTGACTATTTTTGAAACCAAAATAATTTGCCTTATACTTGTATTTAGTAGCTTAGTTTTGAGATACGCGAATGTAAACGTACGATTTCTTGTACACTGGGGCCCTATCCTCGTACTGGGGAACGTGAAGTGAACGGTGAAAAGATGGCGAACGCGTATTCTTGAAATGTTCATCGCTCATATCCTCGTTCGCCCGGTGAAAGGCAAGCGAACGGTGTTACATGCGCAAATGAAATGTCAGCGGCTAAATGGCATACTGAACGCACGAATTTCAAAAAATTAAATAGTATTAAAGATTTTTATTTTATTTTTGGTTCTTCAAAATAACTTGTCATTAAAAAAAATAATATGCTGACGAATCGTTTCTTTAAGACGTTTTATTTTTTGAATAAACAGTTGAAACGTTAATTGGGTGGTACCCAGATATTTTTAATATTTTCAAACTTTTTAATAAAATATCCTTAGAAAGTTGAATATGTCTCACAAATATTAAGTAAATTTGAGATTACAGACATATAAAATTATTACAGGAGATTCTGTTCGTAACTCAATTCTATGAGTGTGCTATTTAAAAAAAATTTTCTAGGGCCAGTTCTGCTTATGGATTTAACATAAATACTTGTGTCTATAACAGCTGAGTATCTTAGTTTTAAGCAGTTAAATCTAACATAATTCTTTTCACGACACAACTTATAATAAATTTGAGAAATCGCAATTTGTAAGCTATCTGAAACTTTTATTTAAATAAGAAACAAATTTTATATTTAAATTATGTTAACTACAGCACTTAACTTAATTAGACTGTGTTAAACACTAGACGACACTACAATTAAATAAATATTATGATTATAATTTATCGAGAGATATAAATATGAACCTTAAAGACCTACGAATGAGGTCCTTCAGCATAAAAACCTTATTTATGGTACATTTTATCTTCAAGCCTCTACAAATCTTTATAAAATAAAAAATCATGCCTTTGGTTTCGGTCCCTGGTCATAAACAGTTTCACTATCTTCGTTGAAGTTTCAGGTTTTCTTTCAAATTTACTTGTCAGGACAGAACATCTTGCAGTAAGAGGGTAGACACTTTGTGGATTCATACAATAAATAACTGATTGGATAGTTTCCATAGTGCATAGGGATGATGGCTCTTAATCATACTACGTAGAGTGGTAATTTCCACCGTTTCAAGGTTTATCAGTGCTGACTTTCTGCAATTACTGTCAGTATATTACTTTGTATATATGATTGCTGCTTTTTTTGATATCCCCTTTTCTTTATATATTAGAATCTTCAAGTACTTGGCTCTTTGTATGCATTTTTGTTTAACAGTTCTAAGAGTGTCAATCACTACATAGTATAAAACAAAGTCGCTTTCTCTGTCCCTATGTCCCTTTGTATGCTTAAATCTTTAAAACTACGCACCGTATTTTGATGCGGTTTTTTTCAATAGATAGAGTGATTCAAGAGGAAGGTTTATATGTATAATAACATCCATTAAATAGTGGAGAAATACTGTTATTTTTGAGGTTTCTAATGTGATGTCGTTAATTATCATATTTTTTTCCGCTTACATTGCAAACGCAGGCTGAACCCTACGAGATTTATCAAAATAATGTACTAATTATTTGTACACATTGAAAAGGTCTACAGAAAACTCCGCGATGGTATATGTCTATCTCTCATGGATATCCCACAATAACATTTTTTTGTCATTTACTTTTTACGACAAATAATGGCAAATTTTGAAGCGATTTTAACCAATACAGCATTAATCCTTATCCAATTAAATAGCTTAAATACATTGTTGATTTAATATAGATCTATATGGTTCTTTACAGCACAAGATTTAAATGAATATTTTCGAAGATATTACAGATTTAAAATTGCGGGAAGTAGCGCTTGCGGCGGTACTGGCCGACCGGGGCGGCGGCAGCGTGCCTATAAATAGCGCGTCGGAGGCCGATGTAATAATTGTTGTAAAAATAAAATAAATAGTCACAGTTTTTCTGTAGTGTATTTAGTATCAGCATTGCACCCGTGCGAAGCCGGGGCGGGTCGCTAGTTTAAGATAAATTTAATCCAGGCAAAGTACAAATATTGTAATGACAATCAATAATTTCACAAAAATAACAACAGCGGTATTTTTTTTTTATTTTTGACGATTAATTTAAAGTACCAAAACTACTTTTTGCCTAAAAAGGCAACAAAATATATTACGAACATTTTCGGTCTGACAGCTCAATTCAATCTGTTATCAATTTTATTTTTTGAAATTCTCGGGTTTTAGCACGTTCATATTTGGCAACATTGGCTTTTTAAGAATACTGCTTTTAATGTCAAAAAGTTCACATCGCCATTCCCATCGCCGTTCACCTCACCTTTCACATCACACGTACGAGGATAGGGGGCCCTGAGTATCAGAGGCGTAAATAACGACCCCACAGACCCGCAGTGTGGGTGGGCAGCCAATCCAAGAGCGCCTTCAAGTCTCTTAACGAAAATGATAAATTAAGTGGAGACCGACGTTTGTTTCGAAAAAACCAAGAAACAATTTTTTACCAAAGTGTAAATACGAAGAATCAAGACAAATGCAAAATAATAGGAAGCATTAAAAAATCTGCGGGGGAGAGGGAGGCGCACATACACTTAGTTACGCCACTGCTCAGTATACTCAATATACAATATTTTGTTCATATTAAGGTACATAATATGTTTACACAAGTCAAAATATATAGATCAAGATAAATCCTTAATAAAATTGCAATGCAAAATAAAACATTTTCTTAAAACATCATTGAAAGATCATTATAACAGTATATAAGTATACTAACGTTAATAAAATATTCCATTAAAATAACTACAAAGTTGAAAGTGGAACAATCACACATGATGCGGACTTTATTCGTCACACTGTATATCACTACTCCGCTTGTTTTTTAAGTTATCAATTAAACCCCTAACTTCATTATAAGTTGGTTAATTAGATCCTCATCTTCCTGCTGTATCTCCTGTACCATCCTCTTAGCCATGCTAAAAAAACAAGTTAGGATCGCTTGGTGTTAATATATCTACTCGTATGTTACTTCTAAATTAATTATTTTATTTTTATTATTGTTTATCATTTGCCACATAGATTAGGTTTTTAAGTTCCTGTTCAAAATCTGGAAAGTTATATTGCTGACTTAGCTCACCCAAGAACTGAATGTAGTCCCTCATTACCCTAAAATCCTCGTTAAACCAATTTGTGACATGAGAATGACCGGACCTGATAATATATGACTTTTCTGAATTAGCTTGACTTGAAGAAATGAATTTAAAAAAAAAATAAATACATAAACACTCATCAGCATCACAGTCCTCACTCATAAAATTCCATGCAAACTTATTCACAACATTAAAGAATTTAAACAAACCTTTATATTATAGACGTGAACCCTTTCTAAGACTGGGTAAAGCCTTGATTAGGTTTAAATTTCATATACTCTGCTATTTGGCCTTTATCAGATAAATTCATATCAGTTACTTTTCCGGAATACACATCAATATCATAGCTTACAGACATTATCCAGGCAAGATTGTAGTCGTGTTGATTGAAACACTGTCTGCTCTACACCAAAACTCATCACAAAGTTCTAGGTTGTATTATTTTAAGTTAGAAAATTTAAAGAATTTAAATTAGAAAAATTAATTGTATATTTAAAATTATATTTATAATTCATCATAAAAGCAATAATGATGTTTTCTCTCACATTTATCACTGTGTTCCCGTAATTCCTCAAGAGTAGGGAGATATTTCGTAAATATTGATTTTCCACCAACGTTTCCTTCATTTGTAGTCGAATTTTTCTTATTTTCATCCAATAAGATCTTCTGCATTCCCCAAACAAATGGAGTAGTTTTACATACCAATAACTGAATGCAACCAGTCTCTTCATCTAATGACTTCTCTTGAATATAGTCTATAATACTACTGGGCAAATTCCTGTCACTGGCTTGAGAAATCATATTGATTACTTTAGTGTTTTCAAGTATCCATAAAAGCGGATTTTCCAAATGTATATTTTTCATTTCTCGGGCTTGTAGAAGTCTTGAAGGTGGCTTAATTGATAAGGACGTACCCAACTAAGGAGAGAAAAAAATATAGTAATTTGCAAACTTTTTGTGAAACAACGTAAACATTACAATTCACAGCATATAACCCCTAAAAATAAAATGAAAATAGATATCTCACTTATTACATTAACAAAATTACAGATTAAAATGTAATTTTGTTATTACAGTTGTTGCATTACAATAAAAAAGTACTATATACAAAAAAATGTTCAATAATTTCGAAATAAAAAAATGCACTAGGATTATTTTAACGGCTTCTAGAGAGTTTGACATATACTTAGTTATTTTAAGATTATAAATTAAATAGTTTAAAAAGCGAATTTATTTGATGTTAAACTGACAGCTCTAGTATACTTTGATAGCTATTTACCTGGTAGCTGGTGGTAATGAAATGAGAAAAGTAAATTTACCACTTAATTTTTAAGGGTGATTTACGTCTAAACCGTTGGGTTTAGCGATGTAAATAAAGAGCACCTTTTTTAAAGGCCTGGCATCAGTCTTTCAGAAATTATGCCAAAAACTACTGTAGCTGTCAACACTAAAAAATTATGACAAAAAAACAATTTTCAATGTAGGTAAAGTGCCCTCTAGCGGCAAACAATCAATGTGAATTGTTACTAAAATGATGAAGCGCAGAAGACTTAGCCTATCTTTCCAATATTAGTCAAATCGGTTTTCCTGTAAGCGAGTAATTCAAAAAACAAAAAATAAAAACTTGAACTTGGACGGCTTGTAACTCGAAAACGAATGACATTTTGAAAAAAAATTATATGAAGCTCTACCCTTATTTTGTCAAGTAGAATCACCCCCTTAAGTTTCGTGATCGATTTTTGAATCACCCTGTATATATATATATATATATATATATATATATATATATATATATATATATATATATATATATATATATATATATATATATATATATATATATATATATATATATATATATATATATATATATATATATATATATATATATATATATTAAATGTATATTCAGATTATATCAGCATTTTTTCTTTCAAGCGTTGTTGCTGAATTATTTTTTTTTTGTATTTTATTACATAAAACGTTGGGAGTCACTGTAGGAGAAAGTGGGCCACCTGAGGACACGGACCATGGTAAAACATAGAAATATTTTTAATTTAAATATAGCGGCGCCATCTCTGACTGAACTAGTAATCCAGTCTTGAGCCACTAATAGGTTATTTCATTTTTGTGAGCACTTTGATGAGTAGTAGTTGAGATATTGTTCTTGTTGCGTATTCGTATTGCCAACAGTTTTCCCGAATAATTTTTTTCTACCCATTCTTAAACGAAGAAAGAACTATAAAGGTAAGATTTTTTTATAAATGTAGAAGTTAACAAATTAGCTATCTTTTATGCATGAAAAATAAATAAAAATTTACAAGAAAACAAATTTAAGCAAACAGTTGATAAACACGACTAAATGAGACATGCAATTCAGGCAACGTCTCAATTACAATGTTGCCGAATGTGTAGTTGTGGCACTTGAACATTCAGTAAGTCAAACAAATATAAAAAAACAGGACTTTATTCATTTAACAGAAACATATTTGAATTTCATTTCCGGTATTCATATCGTTCACATCGTGGCCGGTGTGCGTCCCGTTAAGGCCGGGAAAATAGGTGTGAGGGGTGAATATGGGAAGGGAATTCCAATGAGCGATTGGAGGAATGAGCGATGATTCCTACAATTCCTGTTCGTGCTGCGTTATTCTTCCGGGCTGGGAAAGCATGCGCGGCCATTCTAGTTGCGGAAGGAGCGGGGCCGAAAGTATGGCTGACAGAAAAGTTTATGTGCATGAGACTTTGCCAGATAAAGAAAATGTCATAACCTCGATAGTTCAAAAAATTGGCACTAGAAAGTGACAACCGGATTTCATTTCGGTTTTAGAAAATATCGTGACATAAGTGATAAAGTGTAATAATAGTCAGGGATTTTCGAGGGTACATACCCGACTATCCGGGAGTCCTTACCCAAATTGACTGGCTGGCTGTCGAAAGATACGTGGCCATTGGTAATTGAGAAGAAGAAACATATTAACTAGTGATGATTTTCTGAGTAGTTTTGTGACTGGCAGAGAAATAACAAATACAATTATATTTGAAGATTGTAGACAATGTTGAAGATTGACTAAAATGTGGTTGTCAGACTTGCAATGCCTTCATTTTTGTTTATTTTTACGACCTTTCGATTAGGTTGTATCTCTAATCGTTATCAAGTATAAACTAATTATACTCCGACAACCACATTTTAGTAAATGCAACCATTCTATCCTCACCTATCGAGAAAAATACTTCAGTGTCATTTGAAGTTGTTGGAAATTATGCCCGTAATAAACTAGGTCTAGTAAGAAAGTGAGTTCTTCATAGGTGTTTGTGATTCCAGAAATATTAAATGGCTATCTTAAATCAAGAGATCAAAAACGTAAAGATAGCCAGCGTAAAAGAGCGACGATTTGCATTCCAACTGATACTCCCAAAAAAGACAAGACGGAATTTAAATATATGGGGGAAAAAGAAAAAGAAGACCACACAAGAAATTTACAAAAAAACTGTTTAAAGGAAAAAATAAAAACTGTCACCAAAGATACTTCATGCGATGACAATGATGTAGTAGGAGACTGGACTCCACATTCTGAATGAACC
Source organism: Diaprepes abbreviatus (assembly GCA_034092305.1). Lineage (NCBI taxonomy): Eukaryota > Metazoa > Arthropoda > Insecta > Coleoptera > Curculionidae > Diaprepes > Diaprepes abbreviatus. The sequence continues at coordinate 2,112,559 of JASJET010000116.1, forward strand.
CTGAGAATCTGAAGAACTTGATAAAGATCACGAACCCGATGACTTAGTTTTAGTGCAATTTAAAGCAAGAATTGACATGGTCTACGCGAAAAGAGTAGTGGAATTAAAATAATCATTTGACGAAATTGAAACAGATTTTTTAAGAGAATATAATAAATTTTAAGAACATTTTATATTTCCAGTTATTCTTCATACAGCAACAGTTCCACTTAGCAATGTTAAACTGATTTTAGCGATTCCTTTATTGGGAAATACAAAAAGATTGTTTTATAAGTTTCAAATTAATTTTAGCAATATAAAAATTCTTTCAACATACAAGGATGGTTCGATAAGCTCTCGGCCTGAAACAAAGAGGACGCAAATAACTATAATATTTTGTAAGCATTAACCTTGAGATGACGACCTGTAAAGTTTCAAATGTTTGCGTTCAGTCGTCTGTTTGTGGCGATCGAGTGAACACATAAGGTTCGATATTTTGTGAAAGATAGATAAAATTGAAGTTCGAGCGGTTATAGAGTACTTTGTTTTAAAGGGCTTAACTCCTACGGACATTAAAAAGAGTTAGATTCTACTTTAAAGGATTCTGCTCCTTCGTTTTCGACAGTAAATAAAGGAGATGCTGAATTTAATCATGGTTGTACATCAATTCAAGATGATGAGCGCTCGGGACGCCCAAAAACCGTTACAACTGACGAAATTCTCAAAAAAATTCACAATATCATACTTCATGACCGGCGACTGAAAGTACGAGAGCTTGCTCGTATAGCAAACATCCCGATAGATCCTGTCTACTACATTTTACATGATGTTCTTGGCATGAAAAAGATTTCTGCGCGATGGGTACCGCGTTTATTAAGAGTCGACCAAAAACGCCTTCAAATGAACACTTCGCAAGAGTGACTTATTCAGACGCAATCATGTTGAGTTTCTTCGACGTTTTATAAATGTAGATGAAACATGGATTCACCATTACACGCCAGAGACAAACCAACAATCTAAACAGTGGGTGGGGGCAGGTGAAAATGCGATTCACATAGCGTGGTACTTATAAACTATTTAGAACAAGGCAAGGCCATCACGTGGGACTACTACGCTCCACTACTGGACCAGTTGCAGCATGTGATTAAGGCTAAACGTCCACATCTTGCCAAAAAAAGTGCTCTTTCATCCAGGAGCGGATTCAAAGGGGGCGGTGGGGGCGATCCCCCCCCCCAAGAGCTTTGGGTTCAGGAAAATAGACCCGATTTTGCCTCTTATACTATAGTTTATTCAAGAAGTAGAGAGAGTAATAAATGATTTTTTACCCTTTTTTGTTTCTTCGCAAACTACCTGTGTTCTTTAATCCGGTGTTTTTGGCAAAATTTGTAATACACATATATTTTTCATAGGAATGTTGCTGGTGCCCCCCCCCCCTTTACCGTCGATAACTTACTTTCGCTTGCGGAAGTTCGTTTCTGCCGAGATTAATTTACGGTAAGAATTTTTGCATTATCAATTATTTGTGTCAAACCTAAGTTTTAACACAATCTTTATTTTGTGTAGAATATTATGTTGTCAAAGATAACCTACTTTAAGAACTACGAACGAGCTGTCTAAAAAATAGAAAAGTCAACGTGACTCCTGAGAGCTGTGCTGATCGGAAAAAGGACGAGCTATCTCAAGAAGAGCAACTCGTAATGTACTTAATTTCGCCGCTGACTTATCGCTTTTATAGCAGTGGTGACATCGCGCTCTGGATTCGGGGAAGTACCGAGTCAAAGTGCCGCCACCGCGCCCTTTAATGTTTGGATTTCCCCGTTTCGGTAATCGAAAAATTGTAGTTCAGGTTAGTTCAGGTTCAGCTAGAGTAGTTTATGCACTTAAAACGCCTTTGCCCTAAAATTGTATTGAAAAAACGGAAATAATAAAAAAATAATCTTTTTTCTCTCATTATGACCCATTCTCTCCTATATAAACTGACAAGATTCACATTATTTTAAGAGTATAACTTACCATTTGTGCTACGAAAATCAAACCATTGATCGCAATTGCTCCAATTTTCTTCGCATTAAATCCAAGAATTTTAAAGAATCCAGTAATAATACTACTACCGCCGGAACTGTTATTACTTTTCGGGGTTGTCAAGTTCCGAAAAGTTTCAGAAACTAATTTCGCAACCCCACTGGCCTGATCTAACTTTAGCCACGTTTCTGCAAACTTTAATCCTGATTTGACTTTATCAAAAACTGTAAAAGAACTTTGAGTATCAGAAGAAACTATTATCGTGCTTGTTATAAAGATAATTAAAAATATTTTAGGCATTATAACAGTTGTATGTTCTTGCACATCTAAAAAATCACATATAAGGAGATAGTAAATGCACGCAAAAGATAAAATTGTTCCGTAACAAATTTCAGTAAATAATAACAGTTTTCTTGGTCCGTAGAGTGTGAAGAATTAGTAAATTGCGGCATATGAGACACTTATTGACCATTTTAATGATTAATAACATAGCGGTAAATAAACATCTTGAGGGAGTATGTTGTTTACACCAACAAAAGCCAAATCGCAAGTTGAAGAAAATTTGACTTTACTATGTGTTTAATTTCCGCACTATGGAAGATTTATTGAGGCCCATATATAATAATAGTGATCGATAATGGTCTTAAATAACTGCAAATTGTAATTGCTTAAAAGCCCAGCCTCCGAATGGATAGAGTGACAAAATTCCCTAAATGAAAAAATTGTTAAGTAGTATCTCATGAAGAATCAACCATCTCGTCATATACTTCCAGTGTTCACTGCCCAAGGAAAAATCAAGCAGGTTACATATTTTATTATTCTCCAAGAAAGTTTTTTGGATTTCATAAATTAGGCTGCACTTACTATAAAATGACAAATAAAATGTGAAATAACTGATTGACTGACTGACTCCGTAGCATTACAACCCAGGGTGGGTCTTGGCTGCCTCGACTATCTGCCTCCACCTGGGACGGTCTTGTGCCAGCTCCCTCCATTCTTGCTGGTCAACTTCAAGGATAGCTAGATCCTTGTGGATGTTATCTCTCCATCTAAGCCTAGGTCTTCCCAGTGATCTTTTTCCTTGTGGTGCTTCCTCCCCTGCCCGTTTTATTAGTCGATCGTTTTGACTCCTTTGTATATAACATGCCCATCGTAGTCTTCTGGACTTTATTTCTTGAATGATGTCAGGGCTTTGATATATTTGCGCAAGCTCTATGTTGCTTCTCATTCTGTGACGGCCTGTTTCAATGTCTCGGTATGGGCCATATATTATGCGCAGGATTTTTCTCTCAAACCTTCTTTGCAGCTCCGTATCGTCGACTGTCAGGGTCCATGTTTCACTGGCGTAGATTTTTACTGGTCGTACTATTGTCGATAAATTTCGGTTTTTGTCTTTCTAGTGATAAATTTTTACTTCAGCAAGGTTTGTATCGCAAATATACATTTATTTGTTTGTGTGATCCGCTGTTTAACCTCTTCTTGCATATTTTTGTTTGCCGTTATCACTGGGCCCAGGTACTTGAAAACTCGCACATTCTCAAAATTATAGTCATCCATGGTGACGTTCTGCCTGATTCTGTCTCGGGCGGGATGCGGGAGACATGCATGTATTTATTCTTTCCTTCATTTATTCGGAGCCCTATTCTCTGAGCTTCTTTTTCTATCTTTATGAAGTTTTCCTTCACACTGACTGTGCTTTCTCCTATCGGGCCCATATCATCCGCGTAGGCCAAAATAAGTTTAGGGCCACTTGGCCCAAAAACCTCCGCGTCAACTGATACTGTTCTTACGGCTTTCTCCAGTGCAAGGTTAAACAGTACTGGCGACAAATCATCTCCGTGTTTTAATCCTCTGTTGATAGAAAATATTTGGCTACACTCTCCTTCAATTTTGACACAGCTTTTTGCCCCCTCCAGGCACCCTCTACACAGTCTAATCAGCTTGTGCGGGATTCCAAATTCTTCCATAGCTTTCCACAACCTTATCCTAATAACACTGTCATATGCTTGCTCGAAATCTATGAACAGGGTATGTAAGTTTTTTTCAGCATCTGTCGGATAGTGAAAAGCTGGTCAACTGTTGATCTTCCGCTTCGAAAGCCACATTGGTAGTCTCCGATAATCTCCTCGGTATACGGAGAGAGACGTTAAAAGAGAATGCTGGAGAATAATTTATAGGCGTGGCTTGGTAGAGCAAATGTGAAATACTTGTAAAAATTAGGCCAGAAAATAATTATTAATTAATTAAAAAGCCCGTTGAAATCCCTCACTTTTATATCAAGGAGTACTATTGGCACCCCTCATAAAGAAATAAATAAAAATTATTTTATAGTATTGAATATCTATTCAACGGTACTCCACTCGATCGGATAAACAAAAAAAAGCATAGATTTAGAAAATATTAGATTACAGATCCCCAATACCGACCGCTTCCACAGTGCGAGAAAGGAAAAAGGAGTGAAAGTCATATTCTCCTTTCTTTCTAATGGGTGGAGTATTGAATCAATTATAGAGAAAGAAGAATGAAAGTCCTATTATTCTCTCTTTCTAATAGGCGGAGCATAAAATTACGTCACCCCCAAGCGAATAAATTACTCAAACCTCGTTTCTACGACAGACTTTATACAACAGAAATTCATTCATGCGCATACAGACAGAACAGCGAAAGAACGACCTCCTAAGTAAAACCACTAAAGAATTTCTAAAAACAAAAAGACCTAAATGAAGTAAAGCACAAAAAGAAAATCCAGGAAAGAGCCAAAATATTAGATCGACTAACAAAAGAAATTCAAAAGAAAACCAACAGCTTTCTAAATTAAATAGGTATCCCCGAACCGAAGCCGAAAAGTCAAAAACACACCTAAAAGCACTCCGGAAGGAAAAGAAAATATGGCACGGAGGAAGCAGATCCAGAACACAAATAAGCAACAACATTTATTACTTTCAACAACAGAACAGATTCTCTCCTTATCACCATACATTTGGCGCGAGAGAGATAGTATGTACGGCTATTTATATTCTCTTTTTCTACCATAAAACTCGTGCAAAGTTCTGAAGGCAGTTTCCAATGGAATAGATTTCAACCAAAAGAAATGTCGCTCTTTAACTAAAATTGTGTGAGTTTCTGTGCAGCTTTTGCATTCACGTTACGAGGACATGATGAGTCAGGCGCGGATCCAGGGATGGACCCGATTTTTTCTCTTATACTACAGTTTATTTAAGAACTAGAGAGAGTAATAAATCATTTTTTACCCTTTTTCTCTTCGCAAACTACCTGTGTTCTTTAGTCCGGTGTCTTTAGCGAAATCTGTTGGACACATTTATTTTTCGTAGGAATGGGTTAGAAATTTTATAATCAAAAATACCGGTCTATAATAATGGACTAAAACTTAGCCTTATTCTCTCAAAAAATTCGAAGTTATAATTTAAATACTTACAAAATATCCATTTTCAATAATACAAAAAGTTAAGCATAAAAAAAAAATAAATTCGTCCATATAATATTAAAATATTTTTGGGGCTATCGCTCATTTTATTATTAATTAAAAACATTTTTAGGGTATTTGACATTTCAGTCTATTTATTTCTTAAACCATCTGCAGAATTACAATTAAACACTAAAAAGGGATTTAAATGTAATTACTTTTTTTATGTTGTAATTAAAATTAGACCTACTTATTTTTATTTCTATTGTACTGATATCTTAATATAATTTACTTTATTATATGGAAATATGATAGCCCCAAGAAAATAAGATAAACATGATAATTCTACACGCTTAAGAAAAAGACACAAATACAATAATAAAATAATAAAAAAACTTACGGCTAATTAGAATTAAATATATATAAATTTAAAGAGTGGGACACACTAAAATAAAAATATATAAAAAAATTTAAAAACATATAAACAACATTAAACAATAAAATACAACAAAAACAAAAATTTAAATAATAAATTGTATTTACACTAGTAAACATTACGTATTTAATTCCTAATCAAAGTCAGTGAAACTATCTTCGCTCAAATTAATTATAATTGGTTCCTCTATCTCACCGATCATGAGATCGAGTTCTCACATTTTGTTTTATTCATTTATTATATGGATTTTTCCCAATTTTCCGCAGTAACTTTATTCAAAAAAATCTTTCAAAAGTTTAGTTAAATTACTAATTGTGTTATTTCTAGCAACTCTACCTTTTACTTAAGAGAGATATTTACTTCTCCAACGGACAGTTTCCGAACGATCTATAGGAACAGATTTTCTATCTGGTTTTTCTCAACAAAAATTAAGTTCTCTGAGTAATTTCCAGAGATCAGTTCTTTTAATTTCAGGTAAATCGCGATCTTCATTGATTTTGGGATCTGCTTCTCATAATAAAATATATATACAACCCTTTTAATTGCAGTTTTCATCTCTTCTTCCAATGAGGTTTTTCGTCTGCCTGTGGTCGAATGTGGCGTGGGAGTACTAACAATTCCAATCGTTTTTTCTCCTTCAATATTCTGTACATAGTACATTTTCCAACTCCTGTCATGTTGTAACACATCTCAACAGAGCTTTTAACATTATTATCTAGATATTGATATCTTAAGGCATCATAAACATTCAACGTAATAAGTTTTTCGTTGAGGAAAAAAACAAGATAAATCACTAAGAACAAACTGTAAGGTGTACTTTCCTCACTGACCGAAATTAAATTAAACTATCAGAAATTTTATGTTGCAGTAAATTTATAAAATATATTTAAATGTAATGAAATATAATTAGATTTACGGCAGTTCTCAGTTACCTGCGGCACTGGAGCAGGTACGTAAGAGGTTTCGGTAACAGTTTTATTATTCTCTCTAATGCTTAAATAGAGTATAGGAATGTGTATGCTTGCGATCACCCCCCCCCCTCCTCCCAAGAGCTTTGAATTCAGGAAAATAGAACCCATTCTGCCTTTTATATTAGGAATGAGTATGTTGCTTCCACTCCCCCCCCTCCCGTTGACAACTTGTTTTTCTTGCCATACTGTACTTTAGTGATATCACCCCCCCCCCCCCAAAGAGAGAGGCTGAATCCGCCCCTGTGATGAGTCTAGGTCTTCCTCTAATCCCGGGGCTTTTCGTGGTTTAATTGATTTTAGTGCTGAGTAAGATGGTGTTCTGAAACAACATTTAGAAAAAGCATCGGTGTTAAAAACCATTCGAAATGAAATTGTAAACGCAATGTTTATTGTATGTCAAGAGAAATAAAAGAAGCTAATTATTTGTCTATAACAGCTGATGGAAAAAGTAAAGTAGCAAATATCTTTCAAATGGCAATTGTCTTTAGATACCTTGTACGGGACAAGCTGGTTAAGCGATTTTGGAATTTTTAGTGAACTTAGAACATGAGGCGAAAACTTTATCTTCTGTTATACTTAAAGAACGTGAAAAGCACGTCATAGGTAATAAAAACAAACTCATTTCGCAAGCATACGATGGTGCATCAGTCATGAGCTGCTCATCGAATGGGGTGCAAGCAATTATAAAAAAACCTATGTACATGCAGCTTACGTGCATTATTATGCCATCAATTAAATTTAGTAATGTTAAACGCTGCATTCGCCAATAAAAACGCCTGCGTATTTTTTTCCAATTTACAAGGGATTTGTTCTATTTTTTTTTTTAAATATTCCTCAGATAATCGCAATACTAGATTAAATTGTTAATAAACGCTTACCTCGTTCGACTCCAACATTCTAAAGTTGTTTGTACAGTATTCAAATACAAAGATGGCATTCTAGGGACAATAGAAAAAATCTTAGATGACAGTAGAAACGTTGGTACTACGAACCATTCATCAGGGTATTCTGAAAATCAAGAGTTTCCTTTCATGATTAAAGTTATTTTACAAAATAATGTCTCAAGATTATTGGTTATTTGAAGTTTCAAGCAAGACAAATTGACGCTGTTATCTCAAATAAAAATATATTTTCATTTAAATCAAAATTAACAGAAATTAGAAATAATTTACCTCAAACGACGTTGAGCCATCTCCATCTACTTCAAAACGACATAAGCTCGATGACTCCGCGGAGTTTTCTCGGGAAACAAAAGAAATTTGTGACATAATTATTTGTCAAGCAAATGAACGATTTAGCTTTACAGGTGACTTGGTGGCAGCCAGTTTTTTTTTGGAATAGTATGTCGAATGTAGTATATGATTCACCGAACAAAAATTTAAGGATATGGTTAAAATTTACCCCTTTTTTATCGAACAGAACTGACCGTCATATATGAGACTGAAGAATTTAGATCAACTTTGGGACTTCTTTTACTTTATGAATATCTTTCGCAAAACATCGAGCTGTGTGAGACATTTAGTGAAGTTCTAAAAGTTTTAAAAATTTTAATTACTATTTCGATGGCATGGGCTGAAGCAGAACGGCGTTTTTCTACCCTCAAACGGATAAAAATGTTTTCACGGAATACTATGAGCCAAGAAAGACTTTCTGCTTTGGCAATGCTTTCTAAAGAAAAAGGATCTTATCGAAAGCATACTGTTACAGTTTTGTTATTTTACGAACAAAACTATAAATGATTTTACCAAAATACCAACAATCAAGCCAATACTCACCATAAATTAATCCCTTATTTCCATCAAGTAGTCTCTTTAATATATATAAAATAAAAGTTAAAAATTTTTGTCACTGTCACATCAAAAACCGGTTTTGTAAAAAAAAAAATCAAGTGTGCCTAGAAATGCATCAAACACTACACTGTTGTCACTTTCATCAAGGGTGTAGTTAATCTTTTGTTTTTTTTTTTGCGCTCTTGAGAATCCTAAAAACATCAGTAGAGGGATTCTGGGCCAAGCCTTGGTTGTGAAAACTGGCATAAGCTCAGAAAGGAATATTATGGCTGATTTTTCTAATTATATAGAACTACATTTATCCCAGTGAACAGCTAAAACCATATTTAGTGTTTTAGGGTAACATTTGCCAGATTTTGGGGGATAAAGAAAGTTAAAACTGTATTCGTTTACCCTTAAGTAAAGTGTAGTGAAAGTTGTCACCTCTAACATATCATTTTTGTGACTTTTGATACTTGTCACACCCGTAAAGTCAAACAGGTACATGCTACACACAGATTTTATTAAAGCTAGATCTTCCTTTTCTATTAACAACTGGAATTCCATGCCGGAGCCTAGCATAAAACACTCTATTGTTCCCAAAGAAGTTACAGGTTATCCTGCTTGCTGAAAGTACTTAGACTCAGTGATATAACCATACTTTAGGTATTAGAACTATATATAATAAACTGTGTTTTTACCTAATTTATCGGATGCTTTCATTTTTCCCCTGTGATTGGAAACTAATAAGACTTTCTGTGTGCAATCACAGAATACTTTATATTTAATTTAATTTAAAACACCTTGTAAACCGAAGGTATACGTATACATTAGGTAATTTAAAACATTATTTCACCCATTAGAAGTCCAACACTTTTAATTTAGTTCCTTAATCGCCGTACTAGATAATTTATTAGTGCAAAATACAGTCATAAAAAGTAAGGTTATTCAGTTTAGCTAATACTGAAAATTAAGACCTGACTTAGACCTAACTGACTTTGCGTTTAGCGCAGATGACGTAATAATTTAATAGTATTGTTCACTGTTCCTTTTCTTGTTTTTTTTTGTAGTTATTATTTAGCAAATAGTCCCATATTTTTTTAGTTTAAGTTGCATTTCACATAGATTGTAAATTGGGGTGTTTTATTTTTGGATCTGGTTGTTTCCTGTTTTCGAAAACATCATCGCTTCTTCTTACCGACGGGTCTAAAACAGGTGGCGCTTTGAATTTATATAACCCCCCTAATCACCGGCATGCTAGCCTAGGCACTGCCTTAAAAGATGGAGCGATCAACACCTGTACAGAAGCATTCAATATTTAATTTTCACTCATTCATTTTCATTTTAATCCCCTTTGTCTCTTGTGGTGTAGCAATACCTGGTTTTCAATCAGCGTGTTATCGATAAGTTTGCTGATGCGAAAGATCGGCGTATGAATTTTCTTTACAAATAATTCACACAGAAATTTATACGTGCATTTTGTTTTGACTGATATATTTTTAAAATTTACGATCTTCTTTATGTTTAGGTATTTAAAATATACAGTTTTGTTTCATACTAACTCAAATTTAAAAAACTTATATTTTTTTCATCCACCGGTGCCTACGGCTGGTTTTATACATATCTATGTTTTTAATGTACCATTGGAATTGCAACTCCTACTTTTTTAATGCACCAGCCGCCACTGTTCTAAAGAATAAATAAAGATTTATTTTATGGGGGAAAAATTTTCCATTTTTTATTCATTCTCTGTATTTCAAAAAGTATAAAAATTGGATTGCGAAAGTACCCAAACTTTTTAAAAAGTAAATGAAAATTTTAGTGTTTCTGGATGTGTCTGAAATTTTAGTTTTTGATCATCGAAATACTTCCTTCTTTTTTAGTTAAAGTAAGGATTGCTGGGGTGTTTAATTTGTAACATTTCAGATAAAAACTTTTTTATTTTCGATATTTTTATTTTTCGTTTATAATATCATAAGCTATTTCAAATTGTATTGGTGCAGACAACATACGTTCTTCTAACCGAATTTCCATATGACGTATTCAAATAATTGCCATTCTGTTACAGTCTTTCCATTTACCATCAGAGTAAAAAATGCTTAGAACAATTGTTAGCGTGTCTACATTTTTTCTTTTTACCGTAAAAAGTCAAGATCTTACATCATTGATTAACACTGATTCCTTAAGCGAACTACCTTTAGACTCATTGTTAAATGTAAGGAAAAATATTTTACAGTTTGAAGGAAATGATAATGATACAATATACGAAAAAGATAACTCCACAACTTATGGTAAGAAATATTAAGTAATATCTACAAGTTAGAACGATGTTAATCAACTGAGATATCACTTCCATTTTTAATGACATAATCTATTTCCGGAATAATAATTTCTCATATAGAGAGTTTATTTTTAGGTTCAATTTTATGTCCATTTCGTCACTATCGAATCTTTCGGAGAGAAATTTGGGCAGGTAACTAATTCTTCCCTTAGTTTGCGTCGGTACTTTTACCGACTGGAAGTATATTTCTGTAATTTAACAGTAATTACTGGGAATTTATTTGTTTTTAAGCCAAAAATGTTAAGGATTATTGAATTGGCTTGTTTTACAAATTCATTTTAGACGACTGTTGTTACCCAGGAAGTCGCACAGGGTTGTTTTTGAGCTGTCATTTTCTTTACATTCTGAACGCGCTTGAAAGAAGGAGCATGGTGCAGACGCATGGAGCTTTGATATAGAAGGCCGAAACCAATTTCCTTGACTTTCATTTTTTTTCACTGAAACAATTGGAAAAGTTTTAATTTTTATATCTCAATTTGTATGGTCTATCCTTTAGAAATTGGACTGCAAAAAAATTTAAATTATACTGGTAATTGATTTAAGTTGTCTAATGACTTTTTTTGCCTGCTTACCTGTTTGAGTTATATTTAACAGAATAAACACAGAGATGGGGATTTTAGCAATTCTGAATATTTGAAGGAATTTTTTTAACCCCACATAGGAACTCAGGGGTTCTTTCTTCTGGTTTTCTTTCTTGAGTTTTTATTTTTGATTTATCTTTTGGTAAGAATCTTCATTTATCAGTTAATGAGCACCAATAATTAACTAATACCTACACACCATACACCATTGAGCAGTGCTGCAGCCTAATGTGTTCACAACTACTCAATTAACAGTCTCACCGTCGGAATAACATTCCCAGTATTATTTTTTTCTTTTCCATTGTTGACAATCTAAACAATTTTTTAAACTAAAGTTTATTCCATTTTTTTTAAGGTGTCACACAATTTTCAAGTGTTCTATTCCATAATTATGGAATACACAGGGTTTGTGTTATATTTTGGCATCAGTAGGTCTAGAGTTTGTTAAACATTAAGTTTTATTTGATTCGTATCAAGTTTCGCAACCCTAAATTAATTTGTAGTTTTTTTAATATGAAAATTTTGGGCACATTTGAAGTTGAAAATAGTATGGTTATTTGAAATGGATACTTTTATTTATAGCATTTCCAGCTTTATGCTAGAGCAACATCGTTAGACATTCAGTTAAAAAATTTTATTATTACAAGATTTACAAGCCAAAAGGCTTCGCACTCCCTCCAGCGATTGTTGACTCGTACCAGATATACAAAGATACCAAAATTATGAAGCTCTGTAGGAACCCTTTCCATGTTATCGGTTCCAAGGGGCGTCGTCTTCTGTACATCCTACAAACTTTCGGAAGGGTTCCGCGCGGTTGCAGGGAGACTGCTTTCGGTTTATACAGATGCTCACTAAGGCCCAGTCCCTTGATGTCCTGCAGGAGGTTCTTTGGTATCACTCCAGTTGTGGATAGTATTATGGGAATAGTATGGACGCTGGTCATTGCCCACTATCTGCGGATTTGCACCTCCAGATCTCTGTATTTGGCGATATTTTCTTTATATTTTGGTCTTAGGTTATTGTTATTAGGTATAGCAATGTCAGTCAGTGCAGTTCGCCGAAATTTTATCTGTTAATATAATGTTTGACCCATTATGAGCAACTGTTTGATCTGTAAGAACCGTTCGGTCCCAATATTACTTGAACTTGTTGTTTTTAGGAATAGGCTCCAAATTGTATTGGTAGTAAGGCACTTTTCCTACCTGCTATAGTTTTAACTTACCTGTCGTGTCTTTCCTTATACCCGGTTGCGGCAAACGCTTGGTATCCTTCAGTTATGTGCTAGATTATCTCTGATGTTCGACAGCCATAGCTACACTGGTCGTTTTCTATTCAGGGATCTCTGATGATGAACTTCCGATAGTTCTTCGTCGGAATAACCTGGTCTTGGATAGCTAACAAGAAGCCCTTCAGTTCCGGAAACATATGTCCTAAAATCAACCAGTAGTTCGACGATGATTTGTCGACATTGTTTTGGATGACCTCAATTGGATGTCATCCACGAAGAGGTTTCTGTAGCCAGGTCTCTTGATCTGTTTGGTGGTGAGAAGCAATATCCCGTTGTCTCAGCTGTAGTGGCTTTGAATCATCTGCCCCGCATATTGGTCAATGTAGTATGGAAGAGTCCGCTAACCTATAGAAATATGAACGTAAGTTTAATATTTATTGGATAAGCTGCTTACCAATATCCACCAATACTCTTCCTCCTTGGAGTCTTGGAAGCATTGTACATTCAACTCCGAGGGTGATGTTTTTGTGCTTTTGTTAGGAGTGTTCTTATTTTTCTTTACAAGTTCTCGATGTCCATCCTGCTCCATTTTACAATTCCAAAAGAGTCGCTAGACGCAAAGCATGCATACGCGTTGAGCACCTTAAACAAATTTCTACTATTTAGACTAGTTCATAACACTCGTCTTATCCTCCTGACTAATTCGGTTGTCAATTCTGCCTTCATAGTGCGATGGTCAATTCGTTTAGCCTGTTTCACATCTAGGTATTTGTATGTTTGTTCTGCTTCCATTCCAGCTATAGTTTCACCGTTCTGCATCTCAAATGCTCCCGGTTATATATTTCCTTTAATGATGTTCAAAATACGGCACTTGTCAAGTCCAAACTGCTTTCCGATATCCCCGGAGAACTCTCCCATACTTTTGAGCATTTGCTCTAGCTGGTTTTTGGTAGCAGCCATCGGTTTAAAATCATCCATATATAGAAGATGATTCAATCTTACTACCACTTCGTTGTTATTTCAAGGCAGAACCACAATGGGCTTAGTGAATCGCCTTGAAATATTCCATTTCGTATTGGAATTGTATTACTTTCGATGGTATCGCTGGATGGCACTTGCAATTGGATCCTAGTTCTCCAGATTGGCATGATGCATTCTAATAAGGAAACAAAATGATTATCGATCCTATACATTCTTAATTTAATTTTGAGCCACTCATGTGGCGCTGAGTCGAAGGTCTCCTTGTAATCCACGTAAGCTGCAAAGAGGTTTGTTCGGTAGGTACAGGCTTGGTTACATATGACATAGAGTCAACAATCAAATGTTCCTTGCATCCCATTGCTCCCCTGGTACATCCTCTCTGTTGAGTTGCGATAATGTTATTTTGTTCACAATGTGCATAGATACGTTACCTTATATAGTGTGGGAATATTATTGTTTATTAATGAGTTTTATTTGACTCACATACCCACTTTTATATGTATTTGTTTATACTCGTGTATCTATCTATCTTCTTAGCGACATAGTGGAAGGTTTATACATTCAACTTTGTCATGGAAAACTACAACTTGTACAATTTTTTTCTAATTTTATTATACAGTGGAATTCTTTATAATTTGTACACTTTTTTCCAGTGTATAAGCGGATTCTAAAACAATCAAGGTCAGGAAAATTAAACCCTAAAACTTCTATGCTAGAAGATGAAATCTGTTTTGTATTGTTGTGTAGAATTTTATCAGATCTTTAAATTGTAATGGTGAAAAAGTAAAGAGGGGGGAAAGCCATTGTAACGAATTTTGGATGCTTATATTTCTCGTGTGAGAGGACTATATGATAAATATTACATAACATTATATTCATTTAATTTTCTGATAAATACCACTGTTAATTTTATGAAAACTCTAATATTTATATTAAAAAAGTCTAAGGTTCTGTAAAAATCTTCAAAAAGATATAAGATAAGAGTTTGAGAATGTTTAATATAAAGATCTAAATCTGAAAAACTTCTAATTAATAAATATACAATATAGTCTATTGGTAAATTTTACCCCTAATCTTACTTTTATCTAATTAGTAACCCATCCTATATCTTAATTTTTTTGTCAATTTCACTTTATATGTCCTTAAAATAATTGAAAGAATATTCTTCCAGAACTTGAAGGTGACGAGACTGTAATATCCCACATAGCATGAAAGATTGCAATAGGCTTTCATCAAGTTTTCAACAAAGTTTTGAAACCTTAAAAAAGCTTTCGTGGAATCCTGCGTTTTTTATTACCGATGAAAACCAACTGTAAGCTTCCAACGGGACTTTCATTAGGCTTTTCTTAAAGGTTATCATAAGCTCATACCGAATCTTTACCATATTTGTCATCGACACTAGGTAATTACTGAAAGCTTCTATTAAAGCTTTTACAGCACTGGTTCGTTCGAGCATGGAACTCAGCACGCAATTGCGTTCGGTACAAATCATCATTTCGTAACTGTGCACTATAAAAATATTTTAAAATTAAAAAACAGTGAACAAGACACAGTGGCGACATTTCGATGGATCACTTAATAACACTTTCAAGAAAGATATACTATATACGGGACTTAAACGATAATTTCACGAATTCTTAATGGAAACTTCTATTCGAGTTTGCAGCGAAGTATCCGTGAAGATTTTAAGAAGGTTATAGAATAATTACTGAAACTTTTTTTAAACAAATCGATTCGGAATGACGGAAACTTTCTTTGAAATCTTACTGTAAAGTTACACTAAACTTCAAAGTTTGCTTATTTGATAGATTGCAACTTTTTTTTTAATGTTTGTATGTTAACTTCTAGAAACTTGCAAGATTTGATAAAACTTTCTGAAAATATGAAAATACATCCTAAATGTTAGCTTCCATAATAAAGTATTTAAATCAAACAAAACACTTTATTTTAGGAAATTTACCCGAAGCCTTACCATTACTTGGAACCCAAAAGATTAAAAACAAAGCAGGATACTTTGTTCAATACGGGGAAGACGACTCCAAGAAATATGACAAAAAGAAGAGTATTACTACGATTTTTCAATTATCCATTACCACTTTAGCCTTTTTAGCCTTCGGTGGTTATTTACTTTATTTGGTAATAGTTGCAATTCAAGGAAAAAATTACAATTATATGTATGATCCGAATGCTACCCAAATGATGTCAGCAATGATAAATGCGCAATTAAACAGGAGAAAAAAGAGAAGGAGAAAACCGATTCGTGTGGGTAACAATGTCGGAAACTTTGGATATCAACAGGGTTATAATAGGAAAACTCACAAAAAGTTAAGGGTTAAGAGGGAGATGTCAGATTACAAAATAAATTCAGAAACATTATATTATTCACTTATTAATTTGTGTGAGGGTTATACCAAGTTTTATGGATTAAATTATGTATACTCTAATTTTACAAGTTGTTATCAAAATAATATATGTAAGAATATGAAATAAAAATATGTTGAATCTGTCAGAATTTCATTCTCCTGGTTAACCCACAGTCTAATAACAACAACGATCTTTATGACTGCATATAGTATGCAGTCTCTTTAAAAGCCTTAAAAATTATAACAAAAATCGTAATGGTGGAATTGAAAAATCGCTGAATAGGTACAACGAAAAAGTTCTAAAAGCATAGAAGAGAGAACAGAATATAAAAGAACTTCAAGCGGAAGTAAAAAAGAAAATTGCGAAAAAATTAAATATCGGAAAGAAACTGCTCAAAAAATGACCCACCCCAGAAGCAAGCATTTCATCAATATAACCGTAAGAATGGGGATGCTATTTTACAGAACTACTAATGGAAAATATAAATGAATTCCAAGAAAGTCACTATAATATCACCCTAAATATCGTAATAATGGCACCAACAGGAACTAAATTTTTAAAAGCTTAGCAGAAGTAAGAAAACTCTGGATAATACGTTAAAAAGAAACTGCCAAGAATGAATATATATATATATATATATATATATATATATATATATATATATATATATATATATATATATGAAGTAAAATGCGAACAGTAAATGCAAACCTCTTAAATTGTTATAGAGCGCAATTTATCTTATTCCACCACCATCGAGATGATGGCTTACCTGTACCACCATACCGAGAAGAAAGTCAAAACTTACCCTCCCCGCCACAGTGATATGGCAGCAGGGGCGGATCCAGCCTCTCTCCTTGGGGGGGGCGGTGATATTACAAAAGTACAGTATGGCAAGCGAAAGCAAGTTGTCCCCGGGGGGGGGGGACACCAGCAACATTCCCATTTCTAGTGTAAAAGGCAGGGACGGGGCTATTTTTTTGAATTTGAAGCTCTTGGAGAGGGGGGGGGGGCGATCACAAGAAAAAACAAGTTTCCGATAGGGGGGTGGGAAGATGCGATCAACATAAACATTCCTCGTATAAGAGGCAGAATCGGGTCTATTTTCCTCAGTTCAAAGCTCCTGGGGGGGTGCTATCGCAAAAAAAAACAAGTTGTCAACGGGAGGGGGGGGGGTTGCCAGGCGCATACACATTCCTAATATAAAAGGCAGATTCGGTTCTATGTTCCTGAACTCAAAGCCCTTGGGAAGGGGAGGGGCGATCGCAAGCATACACATTCCTATACTATATTCAAGAACTAGAGAGAGTAATAAAACTGTTACCGAAACCTCCAACGTACCTGCTTCAGTGCCCCCGGTAACTGAAAACTGCCGTAAATCTAATTATATTTAAATATTATAAGCTTTTATAAATTTACTGCAACAATAAAATTTTTGATAATTCAATTTAATTTCTCTCAGTGAGCAAAGTATAGTGTGTCCTTAGTGATTTATTTTGTTTGTGCTTGTTTTTATATATTATTTGAGATTAGTGAGATACCCAAAAGATGGAGGGCATTTTTTCCTCAACGAAAATCTTATTACAATGAATGTTTGTTATGATGCCTTAAGATATTAATATCTAGATAATAATATTAAAAGCTCTGTTGAGATGTGTTCCAATATATCAGGAGTTCGAAAATCTATCATGTACCGAACACTGACGGAGAAAAAAACGACTGGAATTGCTAGTAAATCCAAGCTATATTCGATCACAGGCAGACGAAAAACCTCGTTGGAAGAAGAGCTGTAAACTGTAATGATAGGAGTTGTACATACATTTTATTATGAGAAGCAGATCTCAACCGTCGACAAAATTCTAACTAAAATCAATGAAGATCGGGATTTGCCTGAAATTAAAAGAACTGAGCTCTGGAAATTGCTCAGAGAACTTAATTTTTGTTGGGAAAATCTGTTCTTATAGATCGTCCGGAGAATGTTCGTTGGTGAAGGAAATATCTCTCTCAAATAAAAGATAGAGTTGGTGGAAATAACACAACTTACAAAATTAATAATTTAACTGGACTTTGAAAAAAGATTTTTTTGAATAAAGTTACTGCAGATAATTACGAAAAATCCATATAATAAAAGAATAAAAGAAGATGTGGAAACTCGATCTCATGATCCGTGAGAGAGGAATCAATTATAATTAATTTGAGCGAAGATAGCTTCACTGACTTTGATGACGAATGAAATACGTAAAGTTTACCAGTGTTAACACAATTTATTATTTAAATTTTCTGTAACATATAAAAATTAATGACATTTGAATCCCTTTTTAGTGTTTAATTGTAATTCTGCAGATGGTTTAAGAAATAAATAAAATGGAACGTCAAATATCCCAAAAATGTTTTTAATTAATAATAATATTACCGATAGCCCCAAAAAAATTTTAATATTATATTGACGAATTTATTTTTTTCATATATGTTTAACTTCTTGTATTTTTGATAACGGGTATTTTGTAAGTATTTAAATTATAACTTTTAAAAATAAATTTTTTGAGAGAAAAAGGCTACGTTTTAGTCTGAATGTGCCTAAAACGATTTCTATGCCAAAATTAAAAATAATAAAACTTTTTATTTCAAGTTTATTACTGAAATAATACTCTATGCCATAAATATTTAGTGATAGACCTCCTTTTGACGCCTTCCGATGCCTATAACATGGATTAAAATCCTTTTTAACACTTCACACATCCAAATATCTATTGCTATCCAACCCAAATAGTCCATTCCTATGAAAAATATATGTGTCTAACAGATTTTGCCAAAGACACCGGACTACAGAACACAGGTAGTTTGTGAAGAAAAAAAGTAAAAAATGAAAAACTCTCCCTAGTTCTTGCATAAACTATAGTATAAGAGGCAAAATCGGGTCTATTTTCCTGAACTCCAAGCTCTTGGGGGGGGCGATCGCCCCCACCGCCCCCCCCTTGGATCCGCGCCTGTATGGCAGAGGTACATGTTGCGTCTCTACTAGACTCATCAGGGTACCGACATGCACCTGGCTGTGCAAAGGACAGATCGGAAGGAAGCATGCAAATACTGAACGCGGCTTCGCCGTATCACTATGGCGGGGAGGGTAAGTTTTGACTTTCTTCTCGGTATGGTGATACAGGTAGGCTATCATCTCGATGGTGGTGGAATAGGATAAATTGCGTTCTATAACAATTTATTCTAACTGTACAACCTCTAACACAGAAAGGATATGATGGAGAGGAGTTTGCATTTACTATTCGCATTTTACTTCAGTCATATATGGAGCGGCATATAGTTGTTTGTACGTTTGCTGAATGTGATTTCAGTAGTACAACGGCATAATGTGGATATATCCACTACTATTGCATCTCACACGGAGGAATTCATGAAAGCCGCATAAAGACATATATATATATATATATATATATATATATATATATATATATATATATATATATATATATATATATATTGTCCGGTAAACACCTCCTAATTTCTCTGGAGGATACAGGAGAGGTCAAAATAACTCTACATTGACTTAGAAAAAAAATTCCTAAAGTGTCCCTTAACGGAGGTACAGAGCCCTACAAGGGTACCCAGCTATTTACCTTATCGACTTGAACCGACTTTTATAATTTAATGAAATTTTTATATTCTATAGAGGCAATTACCAGACTACAATAGATGTTACAGAGCATCAAAGAAGTCAGGAACGGACTTACAGTCACACTAGTTCGGCCAATTTTTGACAGTTGTCATTCTATAGAGCTGAAAACTGATTTTTTAAATACATGACTGGGGTTTAATTCAGTTTGTCAAGTTCTCTTTAAGAATTCTGCTCATCACCAGTGCAGAAATATGGAACGCCTTAAAAGTACCTTGAGTTGCAGTAAAGGTTGCTGATTCGACTGGGCCAGAAATAAAGAAGGAACATTTTTACAAAAACATATAATCACAGCCTATACCAGTTAAACCTACTTAATACACATTTAAATATTACAAAAATACATAATTACATATAACTAACTAATAGTTATAATTTCGAGTCTTCATATTCTTCTCCCGAGTAAAATCGAAATTCACCAATGGGACTGTATACAGCGCAATCTGAATCTACTTGAAGATCATGTTGTTGTTTTGAGTTCCGTTTCACACAAACGTAAATACTGAGTGAAAAAATAATGGAAAGCGATGTAACGATTATAAACCAACTTGGATGTGTTTTTAATTCCGTGAGGATGTCTTCAAATTTTTCCATATCTAAAAAAAATAAATAGGATTAAATAACATTTAAACTGTTCATGCTTTTCGCAAAATTTAAAATAATAATAAAGCTACAATTGTTTATAACTAATTCAATTATGTGTATTAATAAACAACCTAAGATATGCGGATGGTACCGTTCTTATAGCCGATACTGCAGAGGGACTTCAAAGAATTATCGACCGAATAGTGACAGCTTGCAACAGATATGGTATGAAGATAAACTGCAAGAAGACGCAAACGATTATTGTCAGTAAAAACGACGTCGGCAATATACAGTTTACTGCCAACAACGTAACTCTCACAATGGCCGAGACGATCACATATCTAGGCTGCACGTTGAATAAGGACTGGGACCACTCTCGAGAAATAAGAAGCCGAATCGAGAAAGCCAGAGGTACTTTTAATAAGCTGCGCAACATACACTGCAACCTATCCCTCAATATACATACGCGGATCAGGATTTTGAAATGCTATGTACTCTCAACTCTCTTATATGGAGCAGAAGCCTGGACCCTTACCGATGCTTCATGTAAACGTATAGATGCATTTGAGATGTGGTGCTACCGCCGCATGCATGGAGAACTGGAATACCTTACAAATGTCAAACGCAGAAAATTGGAGTACTTTGGACATATCATGCGGAATGAGAAATATCGCCTGCTCCAACTTATCCTGCAGGGGAAGATGGAATGCCAGAAATCAGCTGGACGAAAACGAATATCATGGATGCGCAACCTACGAACATGGACTGGAATGACATCAACAGGTCTGTTCAGAGCAGCAGTGAAGAAAGTAATATGGACCAATGTGATAGCCAACATCCAAAGAGGATAGGCACTTTAAGAAAAAGAAGTATTAATAATACATTATATCACCGTAAACAACAAAATAAATGCACCTTTGAAAACACCAGAGGGCAAAAATCAACCATAGATCACATCATTACAAATCGAAATATTCACTGCTCGAATATATTATATTTAAGAGTTCTAAGCTCGGCAAACACAGGAACCAACCACAGCCTGGTATTAGCTGAAGTACGGAGTTGTGTACAAAGAAAAGCAAAAGACAAGTTCATCACAGTTGAAAAACCTAATATATAGTCCATTAGCGATGATTCCACGAAATACTTATGTCAACAAAGACTATACAAGGTGATTTTGCGGCAAATTTATCGATCGATTGTGGAAAACTATAATTAGGAAGAAACTGAAACTTTTACAGTGTACTAACGTGCATTGGGGACAGCTGGCTAAAATATTTTCAAGATGGTGGCACTACTAGTGATACCGGAAGTAGATGTCAACTTGCTTATTTTAAATGGAATACCCTATATATTATTGCATTTTTGATTTCTACGCAAAATTCTAGAAATATTTTATGTATGGTGTTCTATACTTATTCTCACCGTTTTGGACATATTTAAATTTTTGTGTCAAAAATTACCTTTGCGGACCAAAACTTAACTATAAATTTTTCCTATAAGAAAGTCTTTATTATTGAATTCGGGTTAATTTTCTTGTAGATGAAGATCGATTTTAGTAGTCTTTTTATGATAGTACAGAGTGGCTAAAAAAGAAGATTAAAAATTATATTTAAAAAATCGTCACAATAAGCATCTATTTTTTAACCAACTTCTAAAAGAAGGAGGTTCTCAATTCGTCGACTATGTATTTTATTTTTTTTTTTATGTATGTACACCGATTACTCCGGAACGGCTGCACCGATTTGAATGAAATTTTTTACGTTATGTAAAGAAAGTTGCTGCGGTGGTCCCATATTTTTTTAAATGAAATTGGTGCAGTAAAATTCAAGATGGCGCTTACAATATGGCGGCCAAAAAAATTAATTTTATTCGATTTTCTCCAAAATTGGTATGGAGGAATTTTTGGGATTGTACCTAACGAATCTGAAATTATTTTTAAAAAATTCAAAATGGCGGATCCAATATGGCGGACAAAAAAATTTAATTTAGTCCGATTTTCTCCGAAATTGGTATGGGGGAGTTTTCGAGGTTGCACATAACGAATTTGATATTATTTTAAAAAAATCAATATGGCGGATCCAATACGGCGGACGAAAAAATCAATTTTGTCGGATTTTCTCCTAAATTGGTACGGGGGAGTTTTCGGAGTCGCATATGACGAATCTAAAATAATTTTTAAAAAATTCAATATGGCGGATCCAATATGGCGGACAAAAAAATTAAGTTTTCCGATTTTCTCCAAAATTGGTACGGGGGAGTTTTCGTGGTCGCATATGACGAATCTAAAATAATTTTTAAAAAATTTAATTTGGCGGATTCAATATGGCCGACAAAAAAATCGTTTTTGTCCGATTTTCTCCAAAATTGGTACGGGGGAGTTTTCAGAGTCCCATATGACGAATCTAAATAATTTTTTAAAAATTCAATATGGCGGATCCAATATGGAGGACAAAAAATTCAATTTTGTCCTATTTTCTCCAAAATTGGTATGGGGAAGTTTTTGGGGCCTCACATAAAGAATCTGAAATTATTTTTAAAAACTTAATATGGCGGATTCAATATGGCGGACAAAAAAAATCAATTTTGTCCGATTTTCACCAAAATTGGTACGGGAGAGTTTTCGGGGTCACACATGACGAATCTAAAATTATTTAAAAAAAATTCAATATGGCGTATCCAATATGGTGAATAAAAAATTAATTTATTTTCTTTAAATATCGATATTGTAAGGTTTTGGGGCCTATATTACCAATCTAAAATTAATTTTAAATTTAAGATAGTGGATTTTCTATGACAGACTAAATATTCGTTTGACCCAATTTGATTGGTATTTGGAAAACTCTAAGAACTAAAGAATTTTTAGTGGTACATTTTAGGGTGATTTACAACTTTGGACAAAATGGGTACACTTTTGCGAGTTTGGAGTCATTGCGAGGTACACTAATCTCGATTAGTACTTAGTTCAAATAATTTATGAATATCATAATGAATTCTAAAACTAAAAATAGAAAAATAAAATTTTTATAAAAAAATTGAACCGACTCCTAAAAGTGCGCTGAAAAGTGAAAAATAACCATAAATTTTTATATGAAATTGAAATTTTTGAAGTCGGCGCCAAATTATTTGTACACGAAATAAATAACTACTAATATATACAAATTATGGTAAGAAAACAATTACAAATAAAGTATTTTTAATCTGTTTATGCAAATCACATTTTGTCAGGTATTAGTTTGGCGCCGACTTCAAAAAGTTCAATTTCATATAAAAATTTATGGTTATTTTTCACTTTTTATCGCACTTTTAGAAGTCGGTTCAATTTTTTTATAAAAATTTTATATAATTTTATCATATTAAGCATTGAAAATAAAATTTTTATAAAAAAATTGAATCGACTTCTAAAAGTGCGATAAAAAGTGAAAAATAACTATAAATTTTTATATGAAATTGAACTTTTTTAAGTCGGCGCCAAACTAATACCTGACAAAATGTAATTTGCATAAACCGATTACAAATACTTTATTTGTAATTGTTTTCTTACCATAATTTGTATATGTTAGTAGTTATTTATTTCATTTACAAATAATTTGGCGCCGACTTCAAAAAGTTCAATTTCATATAAAAATTTATAGTTATTTTTCACTTTTTAGCGCACTTTTAGAAGTCGGTTCAATTTTTTTATAAAAATTTTATTTTTCTATTTTTGGTTTTAGAATTCATTATGATATCCATAAATTATTTGAATTAAGTACTAATCGAGATTAGCGTACCTCGCAATGACTTCAAGGTGGCAAAAAAGGTCCTATTTTATCCAAAGTTGTAAATCACCTTAAAATGAACCACCAAAAATTCTTTGATTCTTAGAGTTTTCCAAATACCAGTAAAATTGTGTCAAACAAATATTTAGTCTGTCATAGTAAATCCACTATCTCAAATTTCAAATTAATTTTAGATTGGTAAGATAGGCCTAAAACCTTCCAATATCGATGTTTAAAGAATCTGAGATGGAAATTTCTTAGCTCGATATATTTTATACTGCATATTGAGTTTGTATACGCCTCAAGAACCCCAAAATATCAATTTTCAATATTTAAAGAACTTGAGATGTAAATTTCTTAGCTCAATATATTTTATACTGCATATTGAGTTTCTATACGCCTCAAGAACACCACAATATCAATTTTAGACAAAATCGGAATATGTAAAATTCTCTGTCCCTCATATTGTATCTTATCAACCTAATAGTTGTAAAAAATTAACTTCATATTCGTAATACACGACCCCGAAAACCCTCTAATACCAAATCTGAAAAAATTCGAATAAGGTAAAACTTTTAACCCACCATATTGCATCCGCTATATTGAATTTCAGAAAAATTATTTTAAGTCTTAATCGAATCTAAATCTAAACCCTTCAAAGTCCCAGGTACCAGTTTTTACATCCTCAAAAATGATTCAGCTCCACCTTTGAACAAAATCGAAAAAATATAAAATTTTTAGTCCGCTATCTTGGATTTGCCATATTGAATTCTGAAAAAATACTTTTAAATTTACAATTTACATCCTCAAGAACCCCCCATATCAGTTTGGAAGAAAATCGAAAAATGTAAAATTTTTAGGACACCATATTGAATCTGTCAGATTGAGTTTTTCAAAAAATATTTTAAATTCATAATTAGCACTAACAAAAATACCCCAATACTGATTTTAGACAAAATCGGGAGATGTAGAATCTTTAATCCGCCATCTTGAATTTTGAATTTTTTTAAAATAATTTCAGATTCGTTATGTGCAACTCTGAAAACTCCCCGTATCAATTTTGAAGAAAATCGGCCGCCATATTGGATCCGTCATTTTGAATTTTTTTTAAATAATTTTAGATTAGTTATGTAAGACCCTGAAAACTCCCTCGTACCAATTTTGGAGAAAATCGGACAAAATTGATTTTTTGTCCGCTATATTGAATCTGCCATATTGAATTTTTTTAAAATATTTAGGTTCCATTATATGTGACCCCATAAACTCCCCCACACCAATTTTGGAGAAAATCAGATAGAATTAAATTTTTTTTATCCGTCATATTGGATCCGCTATATTGAATTTTTTAAAAATAATTTCAGATTCGTTGTGTACGACCACGAAAATTCCCCCATACCAATTTTGGAGAAAATCAAACAAAATAAATTTTTTGGTCGCCATATTGTCAACGCCATCTTGGATATTACTGCCCCAAATTCGTCCAAAAAAATATGGGACCACTGCAGCAACTTCCTGAACATAACACAAAAAATTTCATTCAAATCGGTGCCACCGTTCTGAGTAATCGGTGTACATACATAAAAAAAAAACATACATACTCGACGAATTGATAGTCTCCTTCTTTTAGAAGTCGGTTAATAAGGGTAACTTTGTATATGGTTGTCTGTTCCAAAAATTTGTAGTGTTCAAAATATGAGCAATTCAACAGTTTTCTATTGTAAAAATACTACACGGCTTTTAAGTTTTGTTATTAATTGGCCATGACGGCGAGGCGTAGCGAAAATAAAATAATCGAATCCTACAGAATTGCCACTATTTATTGCCATTTGACATTCATTAATAATAATCATGCCGGGGTGATTAAGTTACATGCACGAAGATTATTTAAACTTATTTGGAGAATGTGATAGAGTTATTTCAATAACATGCGATACATTCGCGATCCGATATCTGAAGAAACAGAAACCAACACTACCAACTGTAAAAAAGATTATAAAAAACTTCAAGAACTTTGGATTTATAACAGCTAAAAGAAATAGAAATAAACCAGTTGGTAATAAAATAAAGTCACAAAAATTATTTGAGTAAATGTTCAAATTGACATCCTTAAACTTCCAAACATTTTTCACACATAAACAAGAACTCTTCATGGGTGGCTCTTCTTATCGACTGAGGATTAAGTACTTCAAATGCTATTCTGACGCGCTGCATGCAATCTTCCATAGTGGTTAATGCGGTGTTGTGTTCTTTATCTTTGATTGTCCCCCAAATAAAAAAAATAAGTACCGTTAGGTCAGGAGCCAGATGGGGGCGAGATGGCCAAAGATGTGGCCTATTCTTGGTTATCCATTGATCATCAAACCAGTTTTGCAGATGATTGTTAACTAAATGACTGTTATATGCAGGCGCCCCATCATGTTGATAAAATAGATTTTTGTGATCAGCCAGCGGCAAGCTATCTAATTTGTTCACTTCCAAATTTTTCAAGATGTTGAAGTAGCGCTCAACTATAAGTCTTCAAAAATGGCTAATTTACCATTCAGATTATCTTGGTAGAATTCTAGGGCAACGATGTCATCATTTCTTATAGCACAATACACGTTAAACTGCCAAGACTCTTGAAAATTTAATTATCCAATTGGATGTACGTTTGAGTTGCTTCAATAGTGGGAATTGCGTCAATTAAACAATCCATTTTTTGTGAATTTGGTTTCGTCCGACCAACTAAATTTATCCAAAAAACCAGCATTTTCTGTGCCTTTTAAACATTGTACAATGAAATATACATTGGGATGAAAATTGTGTTTCCATAAAATCCTTAAAACTGATGTTTGAGGTAATCCTGACTCTAATGCTACTTGCCTTGTAGATATCGTCGGATATGCGGCGAAATATCCGAAAATTATAGTTTCAATATTTTCATTATTAATAACTGGTTTATTTCTATTTTTTTTTGCTTTCATGGATCTTGAAGTTTTATATAATCCTTTTAACAGTTGGTGGTGTTGGTTTCTCTTTCTGTCGATATCGGATCGCGAATGTTTCGCATGTTCTTAAAATAACTCTATCACATTCTTCGGAAATAATAAATAAGTTTAAATAATCTTCGTGCGTGTAATTTAATCGCCCCGGCATGATTATTATTAATGAATGTCAAATGGCAAGAAATACTGAGAATTCTATAGAATTCAATTGTTTTATTTTCACCGTCATGGCCAACTAATAACAAAACTTTAAAACCGTATAGTATTTTTACAATCGAAAAATGTTGAATTGCCAATATTTTGAAAACTACAAATTTTTGGAATAGACAACCTTATACAAAATTACCCTTATTTTTAATGCTTAATATGATAAAATTATAAAAATAGGTATTTGAAAAAATTGACTTTTGACGATTTTTGAAACATAATTTTTATTCTTCTTTTTTGACCAGTCTGTACTAATAATTTTCAAAATATCATAAAAAGACTACTAAAGTCGATCTTCGTATACAAGAAAACTAACCCAAATTAAATAATAAAGTCTTTCTTATAGGAAAAATTTATAGTTAAGTTTTGTTCCGCCAACATCATTTTTGACATAGAAATTTAAATGTGTCCAAAACGGTGAGACTTAAGTATAGAACATTATACATAAAATATGTCTAGACCTTTACGTAGAAATCGAAAATGAAATAATATATAGGAAATTCTATTTAAAAAAAGGAAGTTTACATCTACTTCCGGTATAACCGGAAGTGACGCTATCTTGAAAATATTTTAGCCGGCTATCTCCTGTGCACGTTAGTACACTGTAAAATTTTCAGATTCTTCATAATTATAGTTTTCCCACAATCGATCGATAAATTTCCCGGAAAATCATCCTGTATTGAGAATATAATCGATCATCAATAGTATTTGCAAATATTGCAACGAAACTTACTTGAATCAGATAATTAGAGCTTGACGAGCGCGGGATTTTCCAACAAGATAACGAATCAAAATTCACAGCACGGATTGCGCAAAAAAGGATTGTTTATATTGTGCATCAGCAACTGTATTCTATTCCCCAGTTGCCAATTTGAATCCCATGAAACAAATTTGGGATACATGAGAACAAGAAAACATAATATTACTAATAGAAAATGGATAAAGTATACGTTACATATGGAGTGTGCAGAAATACCTCCAGAAGTCACTAAAAAAAAGTTTGAATCTATTAACGACAAAACGACTGCAGGCAGTCTTAGAAGCAAAATATTAAATATTACGAAAATGTTACTGCTTTTTTAAAATTAGAGTGTTTGTAAGACAAATATTCTGATTTTTCGTGTTTTTTCTAATATAAAATATATTAATCTAAAAATGTAATTTTTTCCATATTTTTGCAATAATTACTTATTAATTTTTAAAAATTAGTATGTTGAAGTTAGACATGATTAATGATGGCTCACAATACCTATATTTTTGGTTTAAAAATTAATACAACAAATATCGAGAACTTTACATATACTTACAAACAGAGGCGGATTCAGCCTCCCTCCTTGGGGGGGGGGAGGGGCGGTGATATCACCAAAGTACAGTATGGCAAGTGAAAGCAAGTTGTCGACGGGGGAAGGTAACATTCCCATTTCTAATATAAAAGGCTATTTTTTTGAATTTGAAGTTGTTGGGAGGAAGGATATCACAAGAAAAAAACAAGTTGCCGACAGGGAGAGAGGATGCGAGCAGCGTACATATTCCTAGTGTAAGAGACAGAATCGGGTCTATTTTTCTGAATTCAAAGCTCCCCGGGGAGGGGGAGAGAGCTATCGCAAGAAAAACAAGTTGTCAACGGGACTGCCAGCAACATACATATTCCTAATATAAAATGCAGAATCGGTTCTATTTTCCTGAACTCAATACATATTCATATACTCTATTCAAGAACTAGAGAGAGTAATAAAACTGTTACCGAAACTTCTAACGTACCTGCTCCATTGCCGCAGGTAACTGAGGACTGCCGTAAATCTAATTATATTTAATTATATTCAAATATTATAAGCTTTTATAAATTTACTGCTACAATAAAATTTCTGATAGTTCAATTTAATTTCTGTCAGTGAGCAACATCTTACAGTGTGTCCTTAGTAATTTATCTTGTTTGTGCTTGTTTTTATATATTATTTGAGATTAGTGAGATACCCACCATTATATTTATTCCAAAATCGTTAAACCAGGGCATTTTTTCCTCAACGAAAAACGTATTACGATGAATGTTTATGATGCCTTACGATATCAATATCTGGATAATAATGTTAAAAACTCTGTTTAGATGTGTTCCAACATGACAGGAGTTGGAAAATTTACTATGTACTGAACAATGAAGGAGAAAAAACGACTGGAATTGTTACTACGCCCAAGCTATATTCAGTCATAGGCAGGCGAAAAACCTCGTTGGAAGAAGACATGTAAACTGCTATAAAAGAAATTGTACATACATTTTATCATGAGAAGCAGATCCTAACCGTCGACAAAATTCTAACTAAAATCAATGAAGATCGGGATTTACCTGCAATTAAAAGAACTGAGCTCTGGAAATTGCTCAGAAAACTTAATTTTTGCTGGAAAAAACCAAATAGGAAATCTGTTCTTATAAATCGTTTAGAAAATGTCCGTTGGAGAAGAAAATATCTCTCTCAAGTAAAAGGTAGAGTTGCTAGAAAAAACACAATTTAAAAAATTAGTAATTTAACTGAACTTTTGAAAGATTTTTTTGAATAAAATTAATGCAGAAAATTGGGAAGAATCCATAAAATAAAAGAATAAAAGAAAATGTGAAAACTCAATCTCATGATCGGTGAGAGAGAGGAACCGATTATAATTAATTTGAGCGAAGATAGTTTCACTGACTTTGATTACGAATTAGATACGTAATGTTCACCAACGTAAACACACGCCCTGATAGACCCCAGTAGCGTGAAGTGTGTGTCCCTGTTAAACACCTATGTTAAATCATTTTTTCAATATCTCAAAACCTAGTGAAAATTTTGTTTTTTACTATTAATATCAATACGTTTTTGAATAAAATAACACTTCATGACTGGCTGTATGGCTGATCATCCAATGCCAATAAATAAATTTAAAAAAAAAACCTAAACACAATTTAAATTTTCGGTAACATACAAAAATTAATTACATTTCAATCCCTTTTTAATGTTTAATTGTAATTCTACAGATGGTTTAAAAAATAAACAAACTGAAACGTCAAATATCCTAAAAATGTTTTTAATTAATAATAAAATGACCGATAGCCCCAAAAAATTTTTAATATTATATGGACGAATTTATTTTTTTATATATGTATAACTTCTTGTATTTTTAACAATGGGTATTTTGTAAGTATTTAAATTATAACTTAGAATCTTTTTAGAGAAAAAGGCATGTGCCTAAAACGGTTTCTATGCCAAAATTAAAAATAATAAAAATACAGTTGTGATTTGTGTGAAATATGTCAAAATTTTCTATATTTTCTAATGTATGTGAATTATTAAGAAATTTTAAAAAATTAAATAATATTATAAAAACTTTTTACTTTACGTTTATTACCGAAATAATATTCTATGCCATAAATACTTAGTGATAAAATAAACCTCCTTCCGACGCCTATGACAAGTATTAAAATCCTTTTTAACACTTCACACATCCAAATATCTATTGTTATCCAACCAAATAGTCCATTATTATAGACCGGTATTTTTGATTATAAAATTTCTAACCAATTCCTATGAAAAATATATGTGCCTAACAGATTTTGCCAAAAACATCGGACTAAAGAACACAGGTAATTTGCGAAGAAAGAAAAAGGGTAAAAAATGATTTATTACTCTCTCTAGTTCTTGAATAAACTGTAGTACAAGTGGCAGAATCGGGTCTATTTTCCTGGACTCAAAGTTCTTGAGGGGCGATCGCCCCTACCGCCCCCCCCCCCCTTGGATCCGCGCCTGCTTACACATCGCGTATTGCGATTTCACGCATAATCTCTTATTTAGAATCGTATTAGTACTCATACAAAGTCAGGACATCATTAATTAAAATCAAAAACTAAATGTCACGATTAATTATTCTAAAAGTTCAACGTACGTCGAATGTCAAAATATTAGTAGCTACACGATTAGATTTATTTATTGTTAGTTACCATGGAAACGCAAAACAAAGAATGATTATTATATGATTTGATTTGTAAGTGAATTTTCAATGAAGTATTAACAAACTCAAACTAGGAAGAACCTATATACAAATTAGTAACAAGTAAGCCCTCACAATTAACGGTATTCACATAGTTTCTACTTTATTTTTAACTTACCTGATTAAATGTTAAATAAACATTGATCGTGTAGAATCACAGTAAACTTTTCGAACCATACGACGTGTGTGCGCTGCTTATTTTAATTCGAAATACTTAAACCAATTCTAAACGATACATCGCTAAATGTGTTGTTACAAAGATCATCACTGGTATTGTACTGTTAGAAATTTCGTTAAAACTTTTATGAATAATATTTCGCCGCAATAATAGTTAAAAATAAATAGCCTTATCATTAAAAGTGTATCACAGAAGTACTGTGAACCAGAACCTCCGTCTTAGAAAAAATTAGATATCGCATATACTTCGTGGAATTGTTTTTATATTTTATAATTGAATCCATAAATAATTAAAACCAAGTTTGATATAAACCAATTAATAGATAATTATTAATTCATCCTACTCATCCATTGCTACAAATGCTCAGAATATTTTTGAAATTAAGTTCTAATCTAATTTTGGAGTAGTATAATTGTGTAATACAAGGTTTCTAAAAAGAAAGTTCACATTTAAAAAATCGATTTAAAAAAAAGTCAGGACTTTATTGAAAAAATGTTTATTAAATATTAAAATACATTGTTTGGTAATTTTTTTTTATAAATGATATCGTCCAAATGTAATCCGTTGCGCTCACGGCATTCATTTAATCGATCGCTAAAATTGTCCATGATGGCTCGGCAGGTATTCTCCGTGATGTCTGCCATTTCGTTGCGGATATTTTCTTTTAATTGTGCCAGGGAAGTCGGTTTGTTGGCGTAAACTTTTGATTTAACATAACCCCATAGGAAAAAGTCCATAGGTGATAAATCAGGACAGCGTGGAGGCCAACTTATGTCACCTTTCTTTGAGATCAATTTGCCAGGAAAAATTTCACGCACTCGTGGCAGAGACATGTTGGACGTGTGTGAAGTTGCTCCGTCTTGCTGGAACCATGTTCTTTGGTTATAGCCAGGAAAATTTTGCAGTTCAGGCACGAAGAAGTCGTCTAACATCTCCACATACCGCTCTGAAGTCACTGTTACTGTGCGTTCCCTTTCATCTTCAAAATAGTACGGGCCGATAATTCCTCGCGCCGACATCGCAGCCATCCGAAAAGAAGATGTTGGTAAACGTTGAAAAGCGTTCAGTCATCTGGTTTACGAAGTCAAGCCTCTGACCAGCATCCTGAGGCTTCAATTCTTACACCAACTGAATTTTATAGGGGTTCAGCTTTAAATCTTTGTGTAAAATGCGGAATAATGATGACCTATGCACATTTAAAGCAACAGCACGCTTACGAATCGAAACGTTTGGGTCGTCACGAACAGACTGAGTAACACTCTCTACGTTTTCGACCGTTCTCGAAGACCTTGGACGCCCGGATTTTGGTTTATCTAGTGTTGAACCGGTCTCTTCAAACTTCTGGACCCATGTTCCAATAAGCCGAGCGCTTGGCGCATCATTTAAGTGACGAATATGTCGAAAATTGCAGAATTTTCTACGCGCTACAGTCGCCGAATTACCGTTTTTGTAAAACCCACGTACTCACAAAGCACGGTCCGCTCCCGAGAAACGCTCCATAGCGACTAAATTCCCAAGAGCCAGGCTACCGATTGACATACCCCCTACGCCGCTCGGAATAATTGCGTTCACGCAATAAGCAAAACAAATGTGTACTTTTTTTTGAGACACCCTGTATTACCTCCAGCGCATGATAATAAGATTCATTTTGATTTGGCTAGAGACACTCTATACATTATATATTATATTCATACATTCTAGTTTAAAGCATTCTCTGAGGGTCAAATGGTTTAAAATTCTTAAAAGTGTACCCACTGTAAACCTTCACACAGGTATTTTTATACACTATGCATATATCATATTTCTTGAAGCTTTGCAGTCCTTAATAGAGATACTCCGGGAAAAAATTATATATAACTATATTTAATTATATATAATTATATATAAATATATATTTTTTGTATAATTTAATAAAATTATATCTAGGTTCTCATATAAAATTATATAAAATATTATATAAAAATTTGTAGTTATACATAATTATTTATATTTATTTAATCATGTATAATTTTGTATAAATTAGAAAATTTTAAAATACATATTTATATATTATTATATAGAAAATATGTATTCAAATATGTTGTTATATAAGGTATGTATTTTTATATATAATTATATAAAATTGTGTCTGGTTTCTCATGTTAAGTTATATCTAATCTTAAAGATTTATATATAATTAGATTTATTAATATATTTTCATATAAATTCCTTACATGCATTTTTCAAATTTATTTTGTCAAAATTTCATTTTTTTATTCAATAATAATGTTATGAAACGAGTGATAATAAGAATTATATCTAAAATTATATTTTTTATATGATAATATTTTTCTTTCATATTTAAATAATCTCCAAAATATATTAGGTATAAATACAAACTTGCGTTTCTTTTTATGTTATTTTTAACTATTTATATATTATAAAAGGGTTCCGTTTTGGTGCTTTGTCATTGGTCAGTCGTTCGGTACAATTAGTAACCCACTAACCTTTTAACCCGTACATTCAGAGCGTAAGCGTAGAATAATAAGGCATATGTCAAATTTCAAGCATTGTGATTTGTTAAATTTAATAAAAGACAAAGACCGAAGATTTTCCGCCTAAATCCGCCTTTTCCAAGGTCATTACTCAATATAATGTTAAACTTTTCAGCGGACTGCATTAAATATGGCGGAAACTGTTTATTTTCAATATTTGGTGTGAACATAACCTACGTTTTTTGCTTTATTTATATTTTTTTATTTTGCGAGTTTTATAATAATGGATATTTGTGAACTATGTTAAATTGTTTTAATTTATTAAAAATGCTTATTACTAAAGATCATCACTGCTTGGTCCTAAAAAAAACAATTATTGTTCATTTTTTTATTAATATTATAACAATTGCAATAATACAATTGTTCGTTATATAAATTAAAGGCTATTATATAATACAATTTCTATTCAACGGCAATCTCTGATATCGAGACGCTAATCCACAGACATGCCCTTAGCTGTGGTTACCAGATCACATAATGAGGTTTCCTGACAATATCCCTTTCTTTTCCGTAAATAGCCGGACATTTTATCTGAATGTTGTATGTGGTATTTTAAGGCAGTAAGATTTTCAAAATATTTGCAATCGAAGCACCAAATGCGAATATCGAGAGAGTTTTCTCAATTATGGGAGCGTAGTGGACTAAGTAGAGAAATAGGCTGTCTATATTGTTATAAGCTTTGCTTTTCGCTGCCACCAATGTCTTAACTTTGCTGGTTCTGCTTTTGAATTATCACTGGTTTCAATGAATTCAAATAAATCTAATATTACTTTTAATATTTTATTAAAATGTTCACTAAATCATGAGGTAAAAACAATTTTTCTTCTTACATACTAATTTAATGTCACTATGTTGGTTTTTTATTCTTAGTTCCCCTCGTCTCTATGTTCATCTCCTAGTTATATTCTATTTCTCTATCTAAATTATTATTTTACGGTTATAAGCGTACTAACAAATATAACATAACTATTTATATACATGATTACTGAAATGAAAAAGTGTGTATTTATGGGATGATGACAATATAAACAAAGCTAATGGTGTCTGTTAAAAGTAAAGTTTTAGAGTTGCAGAGATTAAGGCAAGCTTTTGTTTGAGCCTATTGGAATATAAATTAACTTCAGATATAACTTAAGAGAGTATTAAATATTAGACTATAATTATCTATTAATCCGTAAGAGTAACTTAAAAATATTTATATATAGTAATTTAATAATTAATAATTTGTAATAATAGTTGGTTTACAACAATATCTTCTGTTAAGGTCCTACTCTAGACACAATTTAATTTAAAGAACATACCATGTGAAGAATGCCATGAAATGGTTATAAAAGACCAGCAATTGTCAAAAGGAACATAAAGGAATAAAAAGTACAAAACTAAATTTATTAATATACTAAATTAAAAATTCACTCATTTTGTTAATGTCTAATTAATTAATCTCTTCTTACTAGAATGATTAATAAATATTTTTTTATTATTTATATTTCCTCCTTTAATTTCAAAAAATACTGACAATTTCTATAACAGGGGGCTAAAATTTCAGACATGTCTGGAAAATTCCTGTCGTCTGGTAACCCTACCCTTAGCAAACTTTATAAAAATCTATTATAAACAATTAAAAAGTAAAAAATAATATATGTAATGTATTCTTCTAAAATCTACAGACAATTGTAATTATTAAAACGATTGTTAGAATTACACTGTTATATTGAAATTCTCGTCTTCGAACTCATTGGCAATTCTTTACCAGGTAGAAATGGTAAACTTTGGAAATAAAACTTCTCCTAAAGAATCTCATATTACGGCACAAGTAACCTGAATAATTTCAGAAACACTGTTTACCGACTCGGAATTCGCACTGTTGCTTTCACATGCTGATTTCATCAACTAAATATCACAGTGTTATTTCCAACCTAGTAATAAGGATATAGTTGTACATATTTCCATGTCGTGTTTCCTAATTATTGGCTCAACAACAGCGAAGAGCTCTTCAAATTAACCAATAGTAACAGGAAAATATTTTTTAAAAATTAGGATCATTTTCTCACATTTCTTGTATTGAATTATTAGTATGTCTAAGCCTTTCTCC
Organism: Diaprepes abbreviatus; assembly: GCA_034092305.1. Classification (NCBI taxonomy): domain Eukaryota; kingdom Metazoa; phylum Arthropoda; class Insecta; order Coleoptera; family Curculionidae; genus Diaprepes; species Diaprepes abbreviatus. The sequence goes on from JASJET010000116.1 coordinate 2,148,698, forward strand.
AATGTTTTCCTCATATACAGATCGAACCCAGTAGCAACGACTTTCCTGTTTTTTTAATAAAGAATATATCAATATTCTCCTTATATTTTGTAACTCTTTTTTCTAGATTAAAATACTGACGCAATTAATGTTTTATTTTGCTTCGTTTTAATTTTTAGATAAAATATAAACAAAAATCCTGATAAAAGTTAGGTTAAGACAAAAAAGCCACACCTCTTATGACCGCGTAACGAAATGTCCCGTGTGAACGATACATTTTTAACACAAAGGCGCGTAATACGCCTACGCCCAAATTTTTCTTGTCGTGTGAACTCACCCTCAGTTCTACTTCTACTTTTTAAGTTAGAGGTTTTTCTCGTTCTCGGTGTATTCCAAGTTTTCGTAGTCCAAATTTCTTAGTGTTCGACTTAACTACTTATTCTCTAACACTTTGTACTTTGGCTCTTTATTAGATATGTAGGCCTGATTGCATAAATCAAGATGTCATCACTCTTAATCTTAGTCAATGAAACTATAAGAAATCACGAAAAAAAAATTGTTAACTATAGTGAAAGTAATTATAGTTTCTGGAGCCTGAACCTTTCTGTGAAAACTGTAGCAGTATTATAATGCTACAAAGAGAGAAAGATAGCAGAAGATCCTTAGGAACTACAACCAGAAGAGATAAAAAAAATTAACTCAGAATTCTGACCGAAATCCTAACAGAACATTACAACCTGAAAGTAAAGTATACCTTGAGAAACTCGAATTGGTAGAGAGAGAAAGAGTGTAGATTTTGCGAAGAAGGGAACAAAACCTCTAACCACATCCTTTTAGAATGCATTGCTTTAAAAAAACCCTAGGATGCGATACCTAATAGAAGTGGGGATCTCCCCATTCCAAAGCCTTAAAGTTCCTAAAAGAAATAAGAGCGGAGAACTTGGCAGCAAAAGGGGAACACAACAGGTCTCTTAGGTCATAGTGTAATCATTCCCCTTTCCACATACATACATTTATTTCTTGTTTTTCTCATCTTAATTACGAAATTAAGAGAAAATGCGTTTCTTGAAAAAATTACAATTTTTATTCATAATTTACTTGGGAAGTGCCTACGCGAATTACTGAATTTTTAATAACAACTTTTTAGCTTCCTCATTTATGAAGGTTATTGATTTTCAGGGATCGGAAATTCCTTCACATAAAAATATTTTTTTAAACTAGGAACTAAATCTTATGTCATAATATTCTATCTCAAAAAAAAATGTTATGCAATATACTGATTGATATTTATTCTGTTAATCCGTTCATCAGCTCAGTACACAGTAAATATAAATATAGACTTGGCAGATAATTTTTATCTTTTGTATGTTTGCAACTTGTGCATTAGATTTAAATTATTATTCAGAATAAAAGATTAAATAAGTCTGGCAAACATACATCGACGTATCCGGTAATGTTTCGAATGAATTTAAAACATATGTTTAATGTAACTACAAGAAAAAAATTTTGTTCATACAGAGTGCAACATGACAGAAAACTAATCGTAAATACTTTTATTGTTTATCCAGTAAGGCGCACTTAGAACAATTAATAATTTTTTGTGTATTATGCTTTAAACATAAAAAAAATGTTAATATATATATATATATATATATATATATATATATATATATATATATATATATGTATATATATATATATATATATATATATATATATATATATATATATATATATATATATATATATACAGGGTGGCTCAAACAAGTTTGCATAAAATGCTAGCGCAAATTTCTGAGGCTAATATAAAGATCTAGCCCAGTTTACCAAAGTCCGAAAGTACAGAGTGTCAAAGTTATAATTTCTTTGTAACTGTTTATCTAAATAATAGCTTGATTTGCACTAAATCTTATACTTTGAGTTTTTTTTAGGATAAGAAATCAAGATCTGATTACAGTTTTGCTGTACATTGCAGAGGGCGCCACCAGCAGCATTTAGGTCATATCTTACATCTAAAATTTCTTAACTTGTTTATGCCTCGATATATTATTTCTAATTAAAACTTATTATTCCTTGATATTTTTAATCCAAAAAAATTATATTTAAAAGCAAAGTATCTCAACTCGACGCCTTAGATTTCAATAATTTGTTGATATGTTGTAAGCCACGCTGAAATAAGAAACACGTGTTTTTTTATCTGCGGAAAAATACTTTAAGGAAGTGAAATCTGTGGGCGAATTTCCAATATATATCAGGTTCTAATTAGAATTTTGCAATGAAACAAATTGCGTATTACTTTTGATATGAATGTGTAACTCACTGATGCAGTTTTAACCATAAGGGTCACAACCCCTACTTTTTACATTGAAAAATCTGCTTTTTTGTGTCTATTTGGATAAAAAAAGATTATTTTCTTAAACCATCTTTAAACGAAAAATTACCCCCAAGATTTCTGAGTATGCTTCAGCTTTTGACTAATATTTTGCAAATAATCAAACAGCATGTTCTTTTAAAGCAAAACTAAACTATCTGATGCAATTTGAATCGTAAGGGTTGCAACCCCTCATTTTTACTTTAAATATTCGAACTCATCTGTGCTTATTTCTTAATTAATATAAAAATGAATTTGACCTCTTCAAGATAATTTTTTGTAACACAAATTTCATCCCCCAATAAAGGTTCCTTAATATGCTTCAGATTTCTATTGATATTTTGCCAATAACCAAATAGTATATTACTTTAAATGGGATAAACTAAAATGACCAAAGCAATTTTGACCGCAAGAGTTGTAGCCCTGATGGTTCAAATTGCATCAGATAGTTTAGTTTTGCGTTAAAAGTAACATGCAACTTGATTATTTGCAAAATATAAATCAGAAGCTGAAGCATAATGACAAACCTTTTTTTGGGGGTAATTTTTCGTTTAAGTGTGGTTTAAGAAAATAATCTAGAAGTGGTGAACCTTATTTTTGTACCTAATTAACGAATATATTTTTCTAATTTTCTTTGCCTCATTTTGACTTTTTTTAACCAAATTGACACAAAAAAATAGCTTTTTCAATGTAAAAAATAAAAGTTTCCACCCTCATGGTCAAAACTGCATCAGTTAGTTGCACATTCATATCAGAAGTAACACGCAATTAGTGTCATTCCAAAATTCCAATTAGAACCTGTGATATATTGGAAAATCCATTTTTGGGGATAAATTTTGGAAGCAGTTTTACCCCCTTAAAATGTTTCTTCCGCAAATAAAAAATACCTCGTGTCTTATTTCGTCGTAGCCTACAACCCATCAACAAATTATTGAAATCGGAGGAGTCGAGTTGGGATACTTTCCTTGTTAGTAGGTGCAGCTTCGTGCAACCGTTTTTGAGATGATCGAATTTAAATACTTCATTGCGTATCCATACTCGTCTAGGCCCCGCTTTACACTTTATCCAGGCTTAGAATTAATCCAAGAAATTTGAACATTGTTTAAGGGCAACAGGCCAATAGCAAAAAAAATACATAGAAACGAGCTAACAATGATTAGTTCCCAAACAGTATTAATTTTAAAATTTATTATTAAATTTTTGCTGAACATTACACTAACCACATCATAAACAAACTTTTTATACACTAACTCGTATATACAAGACGAGGAAACACAATATGGCCTTCTTGGTTCGAGCCTCAATATAATCATTCCAGCTCAGTCGTGAGTCCAGAATTACTCTCAGATATTTAACTGTTGCCCTTATATTGAAGAGTTCTTCCCTGTATCAGCATCATTTCGTTTACTCATCAAGGTGTACACCACAAGACTTCACAACAAAGGCGATAGAAGTTCCCCCTGTGGACAGTACCTACCCAGATAGCACAAGATTTCCATTGGATATCCAGAATAGGTACATATAATGTCCTGTATGTCCATGGACCGTTTATGGATGTCCATTAGATGTGATGACCTGTAATCTATATGGACGTCCATATCTGGATGTCCAGTGTAAGTCCATCAGACGTCCATTAATTAAATTTCGAGTTGTCGGTAAAATCGGATACTGTAATATCGGCCTGTAGAATTGTCATTTCTTAACCCGCCGGCCTGTCATTATCACAAAATATCCGAAATATCCCTTCAGATATTTTGTGCCCATTATTGTCTTGACGTCGAGCTATAAAAGACCTTTGGAGTTTTAGTTGAGCTAAAATCAAGTATACTTTTTATTTGAAGAAGATGCCACCGTTAAAGGTAAGTATAGTTATTTTTAATTTTAATTTTAATGTTAAAATATAGCTTTTGTAGCTATACTTTTTCATACAATCACTTATTTAAATGGAAATTACTACAAATAAGTGCAAATATTTTGATAGGCCAATGAATTTTGTATCTTGTTGGTTAAAATGGAGCATAGATAGAGTTGTAAATTTGTGTAATAATAAAATTGTAAATTTTAGAGAAATTTCTCTCTGACAAAGTCATTATTGAGTAATCAGTCTAATAAGATTGCTGGCATTTTTAAATGTTTTCAAAATTTATAATGGATTAAAAGCTATAGCAAATTTGAATAATTATATTAATTTTTTTTTTGACTATTTTGGATTAAACGCTAGTACAAGTTTACATTGATGTGTATTTTTGTGCAGTATAATTGTTAAAAAATATATAATAAAGGTTTGACAGGTTCGACTCTAGGTTTAGACTTATAATTTAATTTTTTTTTATTATTTTTTAGATGAATTTTCCAATGATTGGTCCAAATAAAATTCCTATGTGAAAGCCAATTTGTACCAAATTAGAGAAGATATTCAGGTAATCTTAAATAGGGAAAAAACAACAAGTATCTACAAAGAATTTTCTGCAGGAGTTCAACTATCCTTTTACCGAAGAAAATAATCAGCTATGTGTGTATGAGTCTACTGATAAAAAAAAACTTAATTTTTTGAAAAAACAGAAAGTTTTTACTTAAGAAGTGCCCATTTGGATGTTTTTAAAAATGGCGTAAGAACTTACTTACCTGTGGGGAATTTAAATAACGTTTTTTTTCCATACATGAGGAAACAATACTAAAATCAGTTTCATTTTACAGGATTATTTTATATATTTTTTTTTACTTTGATTCTTAAAGTCAAAAATATTCTTAGCTTAGCATATGTGGAATTAACGTTTAATTATGTTAATAATGTAATATAATTTTAAGTTTTACAATTAGCGAAAATCGAAGGAAAGTATACCTATGAACTTATTAAAAGATAATTTATTGTAACAATGACAGATAGCCTTTCCAAGAATTATACATATGATGGAACAGTAAAGTGCTTTTTAAAAGTTCACTATTTGTAGGTAAGTTACCACTTAAATATAAAAATTTGATGAAAAAAATATCTCTGTTTTATTTGTCATACTCGTAAATAATAAGAATATATTGTGTGTTAGATTTCACACGTTAAACTCTAGATCCCCTTGTTCTGATAATACCCTGACAAAAAGTGTGTTAAAATTTTTTTCTGGTCTGTTGGTTTAAGCACTCTAAGCAATTACGATGCATTTGGTTATATATATATATATATATATATATATATATATATATATATATATATAGAGAGAGAGAGAGAGAGAGAGAGAGAGAGAACTTTCTTTTATAAGTAAAATCTAAATTTCATTTTAAATTCCTACAAACATCTCTGACTTTAATAGGATCTTGAGTTTTCAAATTAATATTTCTGTTGTAATCGTTATCATTGTTTGTGGCTTTCTTATACTTTAATGTTTTTTGTTATGGAAAATTACTATGGAACATTAAGGCTTGAAACAGCCCCAACGAACAAGATTAAATACGACACTCGGAATTTGTTAACTATACAAAGCCATAAAAAACTAATGTTAAACCTTATTAATTTTCAGCTGCGGCAGAAGAATGGGGAGCCGATAAAAAACAGCCGAAGACGAGTTTAGACAATGGCTGAAGAGAATAAACGACAGAAATAAATCTAGAAAAAATAATCATTGTAACAATAAAGTCTTTATTTAAATAATTGGTATATTTTCTATTACCCAATTGAAATTGTCCATAATACTATGGAACCAGATACCTTATTCATAGTGATCCTTCTATAGCTTGAACAATTTAAATCAATTGAAGCTATATTTTGTAGCACTTGCAATTCGACTAATAAAATTTTATATTCTTAAATAGTGTTGTATTAAAAACTTGACAATTGTAATCAATAAGTGTAATATGTGGATCCAGTTCCTGTTACCTGGTTCGCTAATGTAATTTATAAATGTTTAGTTTTTGGGACTAATAGGGCTATCTATGGTTACTTGTTATCGACGTTTTGATGACATGAGTGGTTTGTGTCTTCAGAAGTGCAGATTAATTAGGTACCGTAAGCTCTCAGACCCTAAGCAAATTCTGAAAATATCTACCATTCATGTTAGCGGAACGTCAAGAAGAGGGAACAATAGATTATGACCTATTAATCCAAAAGGCACAATACCATCGGATAATATGTCCACAATCGGGTCAAGAATGTACATTATATGGACATCCAAAATTAGTCCTATTAATATCCAAAAATGATCCATACCTGGACAATATATGGAATCCAAAAAGACGTCCATGAGTGGGACAAACGTATAGTCCAGTGGATATCCATAGGATGTTGGTGGACAAATTCTGGACATCCCATGGATATCCGGTATGTCCAGCTTTGGATAAACGATGGATATCCAGTGGACTGAAGTGTGCTATTTGGGTACTTGACAGTACTTTAATAGTTACATTGTTAAGTTCAGCATATATTGTTTCTGAGTTAACATTGCTCTAATCCGTGCAACTACTGTCAATTCAGAACCTCATCATTGTGGAGCATTATATATCGACTTGTAAGATGTGTTGTCAAACTCCCCCTCGACATCGATAAAGATACCAACCATTGGACCGCTCGTTTTTGATTCTTGTATCGAGTCGATGTAGCGACGTGCTTGTGAATTTTCCTGCCTGCTGGGCAAATTGTAAAGGTTGTTAGGGACACTGCACCATTATTCCTTCCTTGATGTGTCGATCCACCAACCTTTCCAGTGTCTTTAATAACTGGTCAAGCTGATAGGATGGAAAGATACATTGTTAAGTTCAGCATATATTGTTTCTGAGTTAACATTGCTCTGATCCGTGCGATTACTGTCAATTCAGAACCTCGTCATCGTGGAGCATTATATGTCGACTTGTAAGATGTGTTGTCAAACTCTCCCTCAATATCGATAGAGGTACCGGCCATTGGATCGCTCGTTTTTGACTCTTATGTCTAGTTGATGTAGAGACGTGTTTGTGAATTTTTCTGTCAGATAGGCAAATTGTAAAGGATGTTAGGGACACTGCACCATTATCCCTTCCTTGATGTGTCGATCCACCAACCTTTCCAGTGTCTTTAATAACTGGTCAAGCTGATAGCGTGGAAAGGCTTAGGGTTTGTGTAGTCTGTCCTTCCCGCCTTGGGAATAAAGACTACCTTTGTTTCCCTCCTTGCCATCGGTATGTACCCCAAGCTCAAATATGAGCGGAATAATTTTACCAGGTGACTTATTATAATATCGGAGATATTTTGCAGTAAAGCTGGAAAAATACCATCCTTACCAGGTGACTTAAGTGGAACAAAAGTTTCCGTCGACTATTTCACCCTTTCATATGTCAATATCGTTTTAACTAACTGGTGTTTTCGCTCTTTAGATATATTTTTTATATTTATTCTCTTTTCACCTACCCCTCATATTATCAAATAGACGGAATATTTCAAAAATTAAGTTAATTCACTCCTGCTATCCTCTAATGTCTTTCCTCATACTTGGAGAAATAAACTATCAATATAGTAATAAATGTCTCATATTGATAAGAAAAGAAAACTCTGCTCAAATAAAAGAATATTTGGAAAAACAAACAATTATTTATTTCTGTACATAATACTGGCATAATTTTTATGTTTTAAAAGCTGATTCCAGTTCGTGACAAAGCTGATGTCTGCTGTGAGATTTGGCTGATTTAAGATCACACAAAGTCTGCATTTTGCATTTTGTATCACAGTGGGGAGCACTTGGTGAATCTCGATAATAATTCCTGGAAAACAACAAAAAAATATTAATTGATAAAAATAAAAGTCAGATTTATTAAAAAAATTTCTAGACGTTAGGCAGTTTTGTTTCTTTGATGATAATGATGAATGAAATATATAAATAAACAAACTTTAACAAGAAGAAATGAACGAATCTTCAAATTTGTAGGACGAATAGTTATTTCCGGGAAATAAACAAAATTTGCCAGTTAGTAAGTGTAAAGATATTTTATAAACACAAATAATCCTAGTTTTTTTAAGTACGTCAATTTTTTTTGATATAGGCTGTATTCTTCAGAGTAATTATCAATTAATCAAAGTGAAGAAACTGATAACTTCATGTTCTTTTGATTATGCATTTACTTGCCATTGGGTCGAAGTGATCATGATTACTTCAAGTGATAGCAATGAAAGTAATAATGACTCAAAAGAAAAGCCCTATAAAAAACTGATTTTTTTATACAGAAAAATAAAACTTCATATCCTTATTAAGATTGTATATATAATTATCATATCAACTTTTAGTGTAAAATGAAAAAACACCTCAAATATTTTTTTTCTGTTAGAGAAACTGACAACTAAAATTTAGGTTAGCTACTAGTTGAAAGCATAGATATAAAAATAAGTATATAGACTGCGGATCCTATAGAAGAGCTTTGATTTGCTCTTAGAAAGAGACAGAGCGTTTTCGATTAGTAGTACCTCTCTTTCTATGGGCGGAGCCTAGTATGATATCCTAAAAATCATTGGATACCCTCTCACCTGACGGCCATTACAAAGACTTATACTGCTTATCAAAAATACTCTGTCTCTTTCTACGGATGAGCGAACGTTCTTCTATAGAATCCGCAGTCTATACGCTTACTTTTAGGTCTAAAGTTAAAAAGCACGTATAAAAAACCTCCTTAAGAATACACCTACACAAAATAGACATTTTTAATGAATATTCAACATGTAAATTCTGTGACGGAGAGAAGGAAACAGCCTTACAATGCAAAGTTCTAACCTACTAAAATATGTTCTTTAAAAGGGTTTGATGGTTCTAAATTTAATTTAAGCAGTGATCGACAAGAAAAATTATAAAAAACCATTATTCAATGACTGGAAAATTATTAATCAGCAAATGGAAATTATCAATTACTCGATCAATTAATAATTTCGAAACTGAAATTATTAATTAATGAAGTAATTAAAGATTTTTTCCTCAAATAATCAATTCATTAAGTAATTGAACATTTCATTTCTAAAATTATCCACTAATAAAGTAATAGTTAATTTAATTCCTACAATTATCAATTAACGAAGTAATTCACAATTATATCTTTGAAACTAATAATTAACGAAGTAATTAATCATTTTAAGAATAAAGTTACCCATTCAGAGAGTAATTGAAAATTTCTTTTTTCAAATGACCTATTATAAGAATAACTAAAAATTGAAATTTCCAAAATATTAAATTATTAATTGGTATTTTTTTCTCAATTAAATTAAAAAATAATTTAATGACGTTTGTTCGCAAATAATTCAGCATCATATGAAATAGCATTACTTCGTCAAATAATAATTTCAAAACTGACATTATCAATTACTCGTTAATTAATAGTTGTAGAAATAAAATTTGTAATTAATATATTAACTAATAATTTTAGGAATCAAATTAGCAATTGCTTCTTTAATTGATAATATTATTTTCAAAATTATTAATTGATGAAGTAATTGATAATTCTGTTTTGTGATTATTTATTAATTGGTATTCGGCTTTTTGAAATTATCTATTACAAAACTCATTACCGCATAATATTACTAAAAAAACTATTATTGTCGATTTCCGAATTTAATTAATACAAAATTTTTCGTTTTCGATTACATTGGTATTAAAATGTGTTAAAATTGATTCTGGGGTGGTTACATAAAGATCAAGTAAAAAACAACAAGATAGTATACCTACGTCTGAAGATTTTTTGGACTTACCGATAAAATTTTAAAAATAATTTATCATTGTTGATCATAGAATCAATAAGTTTATTCCATTCGCTCGGTCTTAAACTTTCCATCTGATATTCCTCCTTTGCCGAGTAAAGTTTATACCAGCTGGGCTCATTATCCGCCATATTCGCCTGACCTAAATTAAATGTCCACGTCTCGTGATCTATCACTTCCTGTAAATACAAAATAAAAGTTAAGAGCTATGGTTTTTCTCATAACTAAAGCGTTTTAGACTCGAGTAACAACTATTTCTGTCGAAATAGGTTTGACGCAGAAGATATCCTAACTCTATGCCTCCGATTTCAATAATTTTTGGATAGGTTGTAGACACGATGAAATAATAGACAAGATATTTATTTTTTATCTGCGGAAAAACACATTAAGGGGTGAAATCTGCCCCCAAATTTCACCCCTCGAAAATTGGTTTTCCAGTATATCTCAGGTTCTGACTAGAATTTTGCAATGAAACAAATTGTTTATTACTTCTAATTTTAATGTGCAACTAATTGATGCAGTTTTGATCATATAAGTTGCAATTCCTACTTTTTACAACGAAAAATCTACTTTTTGTGTCTATTTGGAAATAAAAAATCTAAATGAGTCAAAGAAAATTAGAAAAAATATATTCGTTAATTGAATATAAAAATAAAGGTGACCACTTCTAAATTATTTTCTTAAGCCATCCTTATATTGAAAATTACCCCCCAAAAAAGGTGTCTCAGCTTCTGTCTAATATTTTGTAAATAATCAAACTAAACTATCTGATGCGATATGAACTGTAAATGTTGCAACCTCTCATTTTTATTTTAAAAAATCGAACTCATATATGTTTATTGTTATAAAAAAAATCGAAATGAGCTCTAAATGGTTTCAACAACTTTTTTATTGAATTAATACAAAAATGAAGTTGGCGTTTTTAAGATAATTTTTTGCAATCACCCGTGAACGGAAATTGCATGCCTCAAAAAAGGTTCCTTCAGGTTCTAAGTGATATTTTGCCAATAACCAAATAGTATATTACTTTAAATGCGAAAAGTGAAGTGGCCGCAGCAATTTTGAGCGTTACATTACAGTTCAAATTGCATCAAATAGTTTAGTTTTATGTTTAAAGCAATTTGATTATTTGCAGAATAGCAGTCTGAAGCTGAAGCATACTGCCAAAATTTTTTTGGGGGGTTTCGTTTAAGATTGGTTTCTTCTAATTTTCTTTAGATGTTTTCGATTTTTTTTTATCCAAATAGACCCAAAAAAATTAATTTTTCAATAAAAAAATAGGGGTTTGCAACCTTTATAGTCGAAACTGTATCAGTTAGTTGCACGTTAATACCAGAAGGAATTCGCAATTGGTTTTATTGCAAAATTCCAATGAGAACCTGAGATATATTGGAAAATCAGTTTTCTAGGGTCAAATTTGGAGGCAGATTTCATCTCCTTAAAGTGTTTTTCCGCAGATAAAAAAATTCCTTGTCTCTTACTTCATCAAGGCCTACAACACATAAAAAAATTATTGAAATTGGAAGCGTCGCGTTGGAATACCTTCCCAACATGCTGCCGAACAGTATAAAATGGATTTTGGATAACCGTGTGGTTAATATAAGAAGAAAGATTTGATAACTTAGCTAAATATGTTATTTATTTATTCTATAAAAAGAGCTAAAAATACCTCTATCAGTAAAAAACCTCTCTGCATAAAAAGTGGTTTTGGCTTCTGCCAATTGCGATCTAAAGCAAAATATCTCAAAATTAAGGTGATTCTTAATTCATTTTGTGCAATATATTTAAGAAATTCCTCAATTTAAATGGGGAAAGATCTAGGTGTCATATTTTTTTTATTTGTACAGGGTGAGTCAAAGATTGGATGAAGTAAGTTTGTGCCTTTTCGGTGAAATTTACAAAGAAACTATATTTATTGTTTGATACAGTTTAGTGCTTGCACTAACGAAACATATTTCTAGGGATCTTGTTGCCGCAAAAATAGCAACAAGGGGAGCTGGACCAACAAACATCACTATCGGCTCAGCCTACTTCCCCTATGATGACCTAGAAGAACCACCACCAAGAGCAGTGGGAGACCTGGTGAGAGACTGCAGAGGAAATGGATCGCAGCTGATCATTGGGTGTGATGCCAATGCCCATCACGATGCTTGGGGCAGCACAAACATCAATCAAAGAGGTAAGTCAGTCTTTGAATTCATAATGGTAAATAACTTAGACATAATGAATAAAGGCAATGAACCCACCTTCGTCACCAGACAAAGGCAGGAGGTCATTGATATAACGTTAAGCACAACATATCTTGGCAACTTTATAAAAAACTGGCATGTGTCTAGGGAGGCAAGTTGTTCTGACCATAGGTGCATCAGGTTTGAAATAACGGGTATAGAACGGGAACAACTAAACTACCGGAATCCGCGAAGGACAAACTGGGGAAACTACTGCCTAGACCTAGAACAGAGACTAGCGGAAATCAAAAGTTCGGTAGGCAACATAATAGAAGTAGAACTGATGGCAGAACAACTAACAGAAGCCACAGTCTCAGCCTTTGAAGCTAACTGTCCTCAGATCACTCAACATTCTACTCGCAATGTGCCGTGGTGGAATGCGAAATTAGAGGCGAAAAGAGGACAAGTTAGGAAACTATGGAACAAGGCGAAAATAACAGGAAACTGGGACGAATATAGACTGGTCCTGACTGAATATAACAGAAACTTGCGTAAGGCTAAGAGAGAATCTTGGAGGAAGCACTGTGAGGAGATCGAAACGACCCCAGAATGTGCCAGACTCCGAAAGATACTCTCAAAGGATACGCAACCATCAATAAACTCTCTAAAAACAAATACAGGGGAGCACACCTATACTGGGAAAGAAACAATGACCGAGTTATTTCGGGCTCACTTCCCAGGGTCAACAATAATTGAGAAATCACCGGAGACTTGGAGGACTGAAGCAGAGATAAATACTGCTGTAAGAGCCACCAAGGACCATTGGCAAACGGCAAAAAAGGTGATTACCTATGAAAAGATAAAATGGGCCATAAACTCATTTGAACCATATAAATCGCCGGGACCGGACGGGATTTATCCAGCAATGTTACAACAGGGTCCAAACCTGTTGATTAACAGACTTTGCTGCATATTAAGAGCCACTCTAGCTCTAGGATATGTACCAAAGGTTTGGAGGTTAACCAGGGTAGTGTTCATTCAAAAACCTGGGAAACCCAACTACTCTACAGCAAAGGCATTTAGACCAATCAGTCTAATGTCATTTATCCTTAAGACTCTCGAGAAGCTGTTGGACAGACATGTCAGAGATGATTTAATGGTGAACAGCCCATTTCATCGGAGCCAGCATGCATATAGAATCGGGAGTTCCACAGAGACAGCGCTCCACGACTTGGTCAGCAACGTGGAAAACACTCTGGAAAATGGAGAAGTGCTTCTTGGAGCATTTCTAGATATAGAGGGGGCGTTCGACAACACGTCTTTTCAATCAATCATCACTGCAATAAGGAACATCAATCTGGAGGAGACCTGTTGCAGGTGGATTGGAAATATGTTAAAAGACAGAGTGATCTACACAGAACTGCTCGGAGAGTCGCTGATGGCACGGGTGACTGGGGGGTGTCCGCAGGGGGGGGTTCTCTCCCCACTGCTTTGGAACCTAGTAATGGATGGGCTTCTGCGAACCCTGAGTGGGGAGGGTCACTCTGTGCTGGGATATGCAGATGACTTGGTAATCTTAACCCAAGGCAAATTTAATACAACAGTAAGAGAAAGAATGCAAAGGGCTCTGGAAGTTGTAGAAAGATGGGTAAGGCAGGAGGGACTCAATATAAGTCCCCAAAAGACTGTCCTAATTCCCTTTACAAAACGGAGAAGGATAGAGGATCTCGGTCCCATCATCCTCCAAGGAAACACAATACCACTTGCCAGAGAAGTAAAATATCTGGGGGTGATTTTAGACTCCAGGCTGACCTGGAACAGACAAGTGGAAAACATAACCAGAAAATCGGAAACATCTCTTATGACTGTTAGAAGATTATGTGGGAAAACATGGGGTCTCTCACCGAAAATGGTACATTGGTTATACACCAGTGTTGTGAGACCAGCCATCACTTACGCAGCCTTGGTCTGGTGGCCCAAGGTAATGCAGAGAGCAACTATGACAAAGCTGAGTGGAATACAAAGGGTCGCCTGTTTATGTATTACTGGGGCCATGAAATCAACGCCCACTTCGGCAATGGAGTGTATTCTGGATCTGCCTCCGCTACACTTAGTGATTCAGGCAGAGGCAAGAATGGGACTCCACCGACTAAATCACTCAGCAGTAAAATCGCAAATGACGATGTCAGGACATAAAAACATATGTAAAAAAATCAGGAGCCCTGAGTTGGAAATGGACACGGACCATATGAACTCGAGCTACCGTTATAATATACCGTTTGAAGTCACAATAGAGAATCGAATGGCAAGTAAAAGAGAAAGACCGGAAACATTCTCGGATGCAAGTATCTGGTACACTGACGGTTCAAAAACTAGTGAGGGTACTGGAGCTGGGATATACGGGTTACAACCGAGGAAGGAACTAACCCTTCCCCTTGGGAAATACCCAACAGTGTTCCAGGCAGAAATATACGCAATCTTACGGTGCGCAGATGAGATAAATAGGAGAGCTTACAAAGGGAAGCAAATCCTCATTTACTCTGACAGCCAGGCAGCCCTAAGGGCCCTCAAGGGCCAAAAGGTATCATCGAGGCTGGTTTGGGAATGTCAGAGCGAGCTGGAAACTCTGACAAAAGACAACAGAGTTATGTTAAAGTGGGTACCAGGACACGAAGGCATACATGGAAATGAAAAAGCTGACGAACTAGCTAGAGCAGGGTCAGCATCTCAATACATTGGTCCAGAACCGGCCTTTGGGGTGCCGCGGTGTGCGGCACGAGAAGCAGTCAAAGAATGGATCAAAAGAGAACATAAAAACCACTGGATGACCAGACAGGGTTTAAACCACAGCAAGCTATTTATTGGGAATCCGGACCCGAAACTGGCAAAGAAACTACTACAAATGAGTAGAAACCAGTTAAGGACTATTACAGGTATAATGACGGGACACATGGCCGTCAAAGTACATCTGAATAGAATGAATCTATATAACGGAAACCTCGGCTGCAGACTGTGTGGACAAGCCGAGGAAACGGTGAAGCATATCATATGTGACTGTGAGTCACTGGTGAGATTTAGACAACAAACTTTCGGGTCAGTAAAACTGGAACCGGAAGAAATACTCAATCACTCTTTAGCAGGACTGTACAGATTGAGCCAGGGGGCTAGGTTGACAGAGTGGCTATAATGTCTAGGGTGAGCACAATAGGCCTACTCTGGTCGCAGTGCATCCGGCTTTAGGACGGACCCGAGAATATATAAAAAAAAAAAAAAAAAAATATCTCAAAATTAAGGTGATTCTTAATTCATTTTGTGCAATATATTTAAGAAATTCCTCAATTTAAATGGGGAAAGATCTAGGTGTCATATTTTTTTTATTTGTACAGGGTGAGTCAAAGATTGGATGAAGTAAGTTTGTGCCTTTTCGGTGAAATTTACAAAGAAACTATATTTATTGTTTGATACAGTTTATTTTTACGCAGATTTTAAAAATATTTAGGACTCTAAAGGGTGAGGACAGCATAGAGTTGTATTTTTTTAAATAGAACACCCTATATACGAATCGTATTTTCGATTTAGCTTATAATTTTAAATCTTTTTTATTAAGGGTTTACTATAACAAAACTTTATAGTTTCTGAGATAATTAAGTTTAAAGAAAAAAAGTCACATTTTCAAGCATCAATTCAATCCTAAATAACGTTTTCAATTTTGTGACAAATATATTCAAATTTGGAATTTAGCAAGGCCAAGGACAAGTTAACATAATTTTTACCTAATATTTGCAATAAAAGCTACAGGGTGTTGAACACATCGGCTCAAATTTGAACAAGTTTAAATGAATAAATATCTTTTTTTTAAATGGTACACCCTGTATATTTTCATGTTATTTAATAGAGTAATAAAAACCCTAAAAGTTTTGTTCAATATATCCTATACCTATTTATAATAGTTTTTGAGATATTTCAGTTTTTCTTATTTTCCATACTTTTTTACAGAAATAGTCTTCATTATCATAGTAGCCATGGCAAAAACAATGTAAAAGAACATTTTTCTGTGTGTCAAATTTATAACCGCAATCGCTTCTTTTGGTTTTTATGTAGTGTAGTTTGTTTTTTTTTGCATTCATCTTATATTGTAAAATGAATTTTCCAAAGAATGAGTTAATAGATATGATTTATACAATAGGAAAGGCTCAAAAAAATTGCCTTCTTGCTCAAAGAATTTACAAAATGAAGTATCCTGATCGACGCCAGCCTAATACCCATACTTTTCAAAACTTGATGCAAAGATTTGATTCTTCTGGTACTGTTGATTATCCAAAACGTAAAGTGGTCAACAAACCAATAACTAATGAAGAAAAAGAACTACAAGTATTGTTAAATGTTCAGGAAAATCCTTATATTGGTAGCCGTCAGTTAGCAGCATTATGTGAAACATTACAATCCACCGCTAATCGTACTACCAAGAAATATAGGTATCATCCATATCACATGGAATTACACCAAGAATTGCATGGACAGGATTTTGAAAGTCGTGTAAACTTTTGTCGTACAATAAATGCGGAGATTCAATTAAATCCAAATTTATTATGCAAGGTAATGTTTAGTGATGAAGCTACTTTTAGAAGTAACGGTGCCGTAAATAGACGCAACATGCATTATTATGCCACAGAAAACCCATTTTGGATTAGAGAGGTGCAACATCAAAACCACTGGTCATTAAATGTTTGGTGTGGTATTCATCATAATCGAATTATTGGACCCCACTTTTTTAATGAACCACTAAATGGCCATAGTTACCTGAACTTTCTACAAGAAGAACTACCCCAACTGCTTCAAGGTCTCGATAGGGATGAGCTCGACAGTATGTGGTTCCAGCACGATGGTGCGGCTCCGCATTACCATCGTGAAGTTCGTGCGTTTTTGGACCAACGATATCCGCAAAAATGGATTGGACGTAGGGGTTTCATTGAGTGGCCACCAAGGTCTTGCGACATCATCCCATTAGATTTCTTCCTATGGTGTTATATTAAAAATAAGGTGTATGTTAATCCACCAACAACAGTGGAAGATATGCGAAACAGGATTAGGGATACCTGCAGAACAATAACGCCACTAATTTTGTCCAGGGTCCGAGAAAATCTGCAAAAAAGACTAAATTTGTGCATTGCACAAGAGGGTCGTTTATTCGAACACTTATTAAAAAGAAATAATTTATCTCAGTATTTAATAGGTAATTTTTTTGTTTCAATTTAGTATAAAAGTAAATATGTATTTGCCTTGTCGTTATTGTTGTGTTAATTTTTTCACATTATGTTTAATTAAACTATTGCCGTTGTAATATAACGAATAATGTATTTCATCATATTTAACCACATTCTGTTTGTTTCTGTAGTTTCGTTTTATTATTTTACATGGCTACTATGATAATGAAGACTATTTCTGTAAAATAGTATGGAAAATAAGAAAAACTGAAATATCTCAAAAACTATTATAAATAGGTATAGGATATATTGAACAAAACTTTTAGGGTTTTTATTACTCTATTAAATAACATGAAAATATACAGGGTGTACCATTTAAAAAAAAAGATATTTATTCATTTAAACTTGTTCAAATTTGAGCCGATGTGTTCAACACACGCTTTTATTGCAAATATTAGGTAAAAATTATGTTAACTTGTCCTTGGCCTTGCTAAATTCCAAATTTGAATATATTTGTCACAAAATTGAAAACGTTATTTAGGATTGAATTGATGCTTGAAAATGTGACTTTTTTTCTTTAAACTTAATTATCTCAGAAACTATAAAGTTTTGTTATAGTAAACCCTTAATAAAAAAGATTTAAAATTATAAGCTAAATCGAAAATACGATTCGTATATAGGGTGTTCTATTTAAAAAAATACAAGTTTATACTGTCTTAGTTTTTTGGCTCACCCTGTAGAGTCCTAAATATTTTTAAAATCTGCGTAAAAATAAACTGTATCAAACAATAAAAATAGTTTCTTTGTAAATTTCACCGAAAAGGCACAAACTTACTTCATCCAATCGTTGACTCACCCTGTACCACTGTCCATGTATCGAAGAGACATATTCTACTGGTAAATATACCTCTAAAATTGGTCTTGTGTAGCTAAAGTAAGACTGCCTTAAGTGAATTTCCCTAAGATATACTTACGGTTGCAGAACACTACTTCTTCATATATACTTACTCGTGTTGTACTGTCGTGATCACCATCAATGTAATATATCCTGTAGGCAGGATTATTATTTGTATAACTTGTCACCGAGGGTGCTAAATAACTGACAGCCGTAGGTCTACCTGAAACCAATCCCAATACATCATTGCGCAGAACTTTACAGCTCGAATGACAAAATACAACTTTCGATGTTAAGCTATTTTGAAAAACAGAAAATAGAAACATGATTTTCGTAATATTTTTTTATAAGTTGAATGCAAGCATTATATCTGAATTCTCTTTACGGGCAGGAAGAATACAAATATAGCGATTTATATTTACTGTAAACCCGTAAAAATTAGACTTACTAAAGAATAAATTTTGAGAAGATTACACAACCACAAAAAAAATGTCTGACCTGAAGTACTAAATCTAAGGTATGTCTTTTGGATCGCTGAATTCGAATCCGGGGTCCGTTAAACCCCATCACGTCAGGATCTTGCCATAACCTCAAAAAACCTCAAAATTAAGATTATTAAGCGTTATTGAAAGCTCTTAATTCAAAGCCAATGCTATTAGACCCCTAATAACCCTATAACCTAAAGACCTCATGAACCAAAGACCCTATAATCCAATAACCCCATAACCGCTTGTCTCTATAATCCCATAACCATGATACTGAAATCATTACACTCAATCTCTCATAGCGGAAGAACTTGTAGTCGTCTTAATTTTTTAAACTACATCTGTTTAGCTCCATGACCCAATAATCTTATCACCCAATGACTCCATGAACCCATGACTCTATAATCCCATAACCATGTTACTAAAATCATTACACTCATTCCCCCATAGCGGAAAAGCTTGTCATGGCCTCAATTCCTTTAAACTATGGTTGTTGAATCCCATGATCCAATAAGCCTCTAACCATATTATTGAAATCATTTTCTACTAACGGAAGAACTTGTCATGGCCTTAATTTCTTCAAACCATGGCTGTGGCTGGGATATGAGGTTACTGGATTATGAGGTTACCCTGACGTAATAAGTTTTAATGGACCGGAGATTCGGTTTCAGCGATCCCGAAAACAAATAGCAGACATAGTCAGAACAACATGCCAGAATTTTTTTGTATAGCTGTGCACGGCACAGCTATTAACCCAAAACCAATATTGTTAAGCCCCTAATAACCCCATGACCCAAAGACCTCATAACCCGATATCCACATACCCCCATGGCTCCATAACTCCATGATTCTATAACCCTATAACCATGTTACTGAACTCATTAAGATTATGAGTTTTTGGGATTCAAGAGTCATGGTTTGAAGAATTTAAGGCCACAAGTTCTTCCTCTACAGGAGGTTGAGGGTAATGAGTTCAGTAACATGCTTATAAGGTTACAGAGTCATGGAGTTATAGGATCATTGAGTCATGGGATTCAACAGCCATAGTTTAAAGGAATTGAGGCCACGACAAGCTTTTCGGCTATGGGAGATTGAGTGTAATGATTTTAGTATCATGGTTAGGGCGTTATAATCATGGTTTCATGGAGTTATAGAGTTATTCGGTCATGGAGCTCCACAGCTCTAGTTTAAAGAAATTGGGACGACTACAAGTTTTTCCGCTATGAGAGGTTGAGTGTAACGATTTCAGTATCATGATTATGGGATTCTAGGGTCATGGGGTTATAGGGTCATGGGGTCATGAGGCTATTGGGTTATAGGATCATTAAGGTTATTAGGGATAATACTAGTCTTCAAATGAAACGAATCTCTTAAATACTGTGGTTCAAGGAGCATTGATCTGAAGCTAAGCTTGATATTCGCATTCTCGATCCAGAGAGGAGTTTAATTTTCCCATGTATATATCAGATCTGAAGAAACCAACTCCTGTCAATGTCTCAAATTTTTTAAAGTGTTTAACTAGTTTGGAGGTACCAATAAGGTAAAAAAATCGCTTAGCAAAACTCCATACCGGCACTCTTAATACAAAGGTTGTCTGAATAAGAACTTGAGTTTCGACTTGCCCGCCATTGTCGTCTATTAATTGTTGAGTCAGCCATATTTGGGAATTATTTAATTAAAACATAGCCTGTTGCGAAAACGACACGTTATAATCTGGAAAAAGGTTTGTAAATTGGAAAAATCCACTGCAAAAATAAATTTACAAGATACGTGATCATTTTGGTGTGCATAATAGATCGTAACATTCCGCTATTGAAAATTAAGACATTTTATAGGCAATGATCATTGACAGATTTATTATAAGTTCGGGGATCTTACCACCTCGTTTAAATGGTTTAAATTACCTAGAACACCTAGTAAATTTGCTAAATTTGTTTGGTGACCTTTACTGGCTACTAGACAAAATATGTAGTCATTTAAATG
Organism: Diaprepes abbreviatus; assembly: GCA_034092305.1. NCBI lineage: Eukaryota > Metazoa > Arthropoda > Insecta > Coleoptera > Curculionidae > Diaprepes > Diaprepes abbreviatus. The sequence continues at coordinate 2,169,479 of JASJET010000116.1, forward strand.
ATAATTTTCAAAATTGTCAGATCGGCAGAAGTAATTGGTTACCCCACTCACCAAATTTATTGCCTATGAATTATTTTTTATGAGGAATTCTTAAACTGATAGTATACTGTAAACTTGTAAACACCGAAAGAACTTTTAATCAGAAATTTAATATACCGAGGCACAAAAAAATTATGATGCTTTAAATGTGCCCTCTCCAATGTACATTAAAATTGTAATCATCCTAAAAAAATCTAAGTAACAAATTTAGTGCGAGTCATGCTATTATTAAGGTAAATATTTACAAAAATTTTTTAAATGGTTCTATTTTTGACACCCTCTATTTCGGAATCTATCAAATTTTTGACTAAGGTAAATTGCGCTATATTCTTTTATTCTAGTCTTAAAAATTTACACAAGTATTTTGTATAGACCTTTTAGAGATACACCGTACATCGAATAAAATTTATAAACAATTCATTACAATAAAATGCTTTTTTTTAATTTATTTGAAATACAATTTCTTGTTGATACACCCGAGAAGACCCATGAAGCATTAAAACCTGTAAATACAAACAACCTACCAAAGCAATGCTTAACTAAAAATTCATGGACTGGAGAGTATTTATACATTTTACCATTTGAGCTTGTCTCGTAATTGATGTGTTGTCTAAATTACATAAATACCAAAATTAAATTCTATAGATATTTTTTCAATTATATTGCTATCCCATCACCTGTAAATTTTAAAACATTTATATTTTTACTTTTCCACCACCTTCTACGTTTTCGAAAAGATTCTATCTTACTGTATTTCGAGGTATCGTAGAACACTTCAAATTCATCTGCATGACTGTGACCATAAAACAGTGCGACAATAGTACTTTCGTAGCGATTTACAATTTCATAGAAATTTTGAGACCACGTTTTCATACAGTCTAAACTTCCTGGTGCAATATGCCCTAAAAAATATAAGATTTATAAGAATCTTTATATGCTATGAAAAAATGTAAATAATAAAAATTTGCTTCCCTGATTTAGAAATCTAAAAAGTTTTTTTACGCAACTGACAACAAGTTTTTTGGAAGACATCTTAAGTCTAAATATTTAGACGACTTAACAAACAGTTTTGTATTGTAGATTGACACTTATGTTTAATCTTAAAACTTTGTGATGCTTTTTAAAAACCAGAACAATTAAGTTAAATAAAATTATTAAATGATATCTTATTAGTTAAGACTATTACCTATAATATGAACTTTTTCATTTTTATTTTCTGCTTTCTGCAACTCATGTATCAACCATTTAAGTTCATGTGCTGGATCAGTACTGTTCACAAAAAGCCACCTGTTTAAAAAAAAAATAATTGTTTTTATTAAATAGTATGGATATTAACATGCCACGTTAGTGTGACGTTACATATTCTCCTAGATTGTAGTCATATACTTAAATAAAGTTTAACATTGAACAAAACTACAAACTTCAAAGTTTTTGATAATTATTCGGAACAATGTTATCACCTATACTAGTGTTTCACAACCTTTTTTTTAATAGTAGCTCTTTTTCGATTTTTTAAAAACGTTCGTGAGCCCCCTTCTTTCCCATCTGCCATATTTAATCAATAAAGCAAAAAATAGAGGATATAAAAAATATATTTTTTAATTCAATTTTAATTATTAATGATTATTGCGATGATTGAGCTTGCATGTGCTTAACAAGTATAATTATTGGTTGTTTATGTCAAGACCATTCTCATGTTATCTTGAAGATCCAGCTTATTCCTGGCTTTTGTCTTGATTTGCTGAAGAGTTAAAAATCCCCTTTTGCTCAAATGGCACTAATATTCGAAAAGAAAAAATGGATATTTTGGGATATCAACTTTGAGGTAACGATTATTTCTGAAATATATACTTGCTGCGGATACATTTCACAGCCCCAAAAATTCATTCTGAGCTTCATCAGGAATATCGGCAACATCTAAAAATACACGAAGGGTTTCATGCTACTGCAGCTTCTTGTTCAGAGAACTCCGAGAAATAACATTGAATTTCAAATTTAAGGGATTGAAGGTGCTTATTAATTTCGTCTCTTCTATTATCTGCAATTCCTGTCTCCGATTCTTCAATTCTCGTGTAAAAGTGTTCAAATGTGGTAAAAATTCACTTATGGCACCAGTTTCCCAACTTCAGATAAATAAGATACTGGCTGATTCACGTCTCATCTTTAAAATATATCAGAAAATATTTTAAAATATTTTCCTTTTATTTCTAAGAACAATAGATCTTATATAATTGAAAAAAGTCGAGAACCTCTTTCACGGGCTTTCGAAGGTTCTTGGTAGCAAAGGCAAATGGGTGAATTATGAAGTGCAATTCTTTTGCTTGGGGTGTAAACTCGTTAACTTTTAAATGAAACCCTTAATGCGTACTAAGCATGATCGGTGTTCCATCAATACGTTATTTTCAAAGAATGAACTCCATGACGTTTTCACTTTTTGTAATAGTTTTCAATGCTCTATAAAACAAAAATTCTTCTTTGGTGTTCTCCAAGGGAACATATCTCATGAAAACGAGTTACTACAAACATGAACTAACATCAGCTTGCTCTTCAAGTTGAAACGAAAAAACACAAGATGCCTTTATTTCAAATAAAATGTGTTTCATCCCGTCTTTGAGCATGTCTAAAATACGTCTCTAAATTGTGACAAGGATATACTACGTATTCTAATCTCACTCCAAAAACTAGCCTACATATATAAAAGTGCCTATCGAATGTAAATTATGATAGGCTATTAATAGTATTGTAACAGTTTTCAAATCAAACACAATTAACAACGAACTATTCATCATTTAACACAAGACAAAAAAGACACTGCAACGACAATTTATCTGTACACTTATATTTATATTTGAAAGTTTAAACTCGTGACAGAATATGTGAAGAATGTTTCCAAATACTGCTTTACTCGTTGCTTACAATTGAGAGTACTTTTCATAGACAGGATCTCTTTATGAGAGACCTCAGATAGCATTTTTAGTTGGCGAACACTTCAATAGATGGCGATAGTGCGCCAAACAAGTAAAACCTGTCGCTGTGTTTAATATGGCGATGATTTGTATTCAGACGGGTCTTAGATAATAAAGTTATTGGCTATTTCAGTACATAACTTATTGTGCATTGTTTTTAAAAGTCAAAGTGAATATATTATTTATAGACGTAAGATAATTTAATATTACTTAATATAGACTGCGTATCCTATAGAAGAAAGTTGGCTCACACTTAAAAAAGTGATAGAGCGATTTCGAGGAGCAAGACCTCCCTTTCTAATTTCATTCAGGTGACAGGGGTATCCAGTGACATTTAGAATATCGTGCTTAACTCGGCCATTAGAAAGAGAGGTCCTGATCCTCGAAAACGCTCTCTTTGTATTAACTCATTGTCTAGTTTAAGCTTTTACATATTGTTGTAAAATTATATCTACAAGAACGTAAAAAAATCATAAAAATAAAATAAACATCTAAAGACCTTTGACATTCCGAGAAATAAAGTGCACGTTGTCGACGGTAACCACGCATAGACACCGACACAGACGGCGGCGCAGACATAAAGCTTTGGCGAACCTCGCTAAGCGCTGATCGGTTCCTTTCGGAAGACCCGAAGGAGTGCCGAGAAAGTATAAATAGCCCCGATGTCGCGATTCGTTAGCAGAATCTGATTGTCTTTTAAAGAGCGCAGATCTCTCAAATTTTTTACACACGCGCACACGAGTATCTAAGTCTTTTGAAACATTTATTCAGGTGAAACGTGAGATTCTCTGCCGTTGCTGATTAGTCTGGCACTTGCACCACGTCAGAGAAAGGCACGGGGAATCTTCAATAGGTGGGCCACTTGTCGGTAATCTCGCTAGAGATTATTGTCAGTTTCCCTTCCAGAAGAAAATATTAAACGGTTCAACACGCGAGTAGGGAGTTTTAAATTTCATGGAGCGCCTCTTTCGGCATCAAGAGGATCACTAAGCTGTTTACGCTAGTGCAACGAGGGAAGCCGCTCTGCTTACGACGGCTTAAGAAGAAAGGTTCTTGGTTGTCCTGGTAAGACGATCAAGAATTCGGTTCAAGAAAGAAGATAAGAAGATTGCGGTATTAGAAAGGCCAGGAAACTTCGTTTGTTAGGCGGAAACTCGTTAGAGGCGAGCTCTAGTAGCTGATATCAGTTCAGTGCTAGGGAAGAAACCTCAAGGTAAAGTCTTCAGCAAAATAAAAACCGTGAAATGCAAATTTGAGTAAAATTCAGCGCCGTCGAGAAAAAATAAGCTTCTCTAAAAACCTTTCCACGCCGATTTTCTTTTTTTTAATTCTTGCGGAAACTGAAATTAATATACAGAGTATTCACGCGCCTACTTCAACGAATATAATAACTTGCGGAAATAAAATTGCGTAAAGGAAACCTGATAGCGACATACCCGTTTTAGACATTCCCGATTGCGACTTAAATAATTTTCTATCCAGAGAAAATTAGTGACAACCTGATAGTGATATCGTTAACGGATTTAAGAACACTAAACGTGCCTTAGTTTGCGCTTAACACCAAAAAAAAATTTCGGAAATTTTATAAGAGTCCCAACACTAGATTTTAATTTCGACGCAAAACTTAAGAGTCCCAGTCTAATAAACTTTTACTGTTAAAAATTCTTTAAGAACTCACGTCTAATAAAAAAATTAAAGTAAATATTGGTCAAGTTCTCATTCAACCCAAATTTCATATACTTAATTTTTCTCGTATATTAAGTATATTAAAGCCCAACCCTCCGTAATTTTTGTATTTTTATACAAAACATTCCAATTTAAGAGGAAAAATAATTTATTGAAAAATTCCAATCACTTCTCTCACAGTTCCTTTCGGTCTGATAAGGCGGGTGGCATTTCAGGCTGTCCAGGTGGTTTTGCTGGGACCTCCGCGGCCCCTCGTGGGGTCGCGCCAGACCTAACAGGATTCCATACTCCTAATGCATCTAACATGACCCAAATAAATCAAAATGCTCAATTATATCCCAACACTTCAATTTCTCCAATGGAACAATTTTAAAATGACATCCAAGCTTCACTTCAAGGTGGGGACCACATAATGCAGGGACCAACTAATACCAAAAATTACCAAATTCCTGATACGCAAGTCATTCGCAGCTCGTATACGTCGTTCGCATTCGATCGAAACGTACCTCGTGGCGTTCTCGCGGAAAATCCGATCTCCACAAATAATTTTCCTAAAACGACGGACGTGCAAATACGACAATATTTTTAAATTATAATATACTTTTAGTTTTACCGTGAAGATAATAAATATGAGCAGATACAGGAACTATTGTGTCTCTGGTTGTATTGATTTAACTTGCACCAAACATCCTTGTCCCAGTTTTGAAAAGCGATTTGAAGACTGGATTCTTCGATGTGATAACGTTATGACATTAAATCTTTATCTAGTGAAAAGGAGTTATTGTGTATTTATTTCAGTGAACATGCTAAACATTTAATCCTGTATATTAATAACACTAGTTTACCTTCATGAAATTTACCAGTAAAAACAGGTGAATTATAAATATTTGTTCCCAATTGTTTTAAGCTGTGAAGTGATCAATTTTTCAATAAATAACTATAATTTCAAGTTTTATGTACTAAAATTTAATATTATTATCATTATAATACTAATAATTATTTACTTTTCTTTCCAATATAGGAATTACCGAAAAAAAGTGTGGATATCTTTTACTTTAAAATATGATATAATTTTCAGGTTAAGTCAATCTTTTTAAGTTGAAATTCGTTATACGGGTTCCCCATTGTCAAAAGCAAACATGTGTGTAATCCCTACCACTAGGGACATTAAGACTAGGGACATTGAGGAGACATGCACTACAGCCACTATGAATGAAGAGGTATGTATCTGAGTGCAAGGATGTACTAAATGGTATAAGGAAAGGCTGCACAGTCAGACTCGTATGGGTCCCGGGTCATTCGAACATACGCGGGAATGAGGAAGCAGACCGTCTGGCAAAGTTGGGTTCGGCGATCGAACCGTATGGACCCCAACCTGTCCCAATTGCTATTGGCAAAAGGGAATTGAAATCGTTGCTGGAAAGCAAATTTATTGAATCATGGAGGGGAGCTCCTGGAATGAGGTGTGCTAAGGAACATGTAACGGGGCCTAGCGCACGGCGTACTAAGGAGCTTCTCTCCTTGGGAAGGAAAGAGCTGCGAATTGTGGTGCGATTGTTGACAGGACATTGTCCCCTCCGGGGCCATCTTCATAGAATCCGTGTCGAGGGTGACCCGACATGTAGATGGTGTTTGGAGGAAAATGAAACTGTTGACCATGTCCTCAGGGAGTGCCCAGCACTCAACGGACTGAGATAGAGATATTTCGGAGATATAGTCTTGTTACCGGAAGCAGTTAGGCAAGTTCAACTAACGAGGCTGCTTGGATTCGCAAAGGCGATCGGCCTCGAATAACCTGCAGATATAATGGGATGTAAAGGGCCCAATAGAGGTCTAGGCATCGATGACCTAGTATCACCACCCCTTTTTCATTCATTCATTCAAGAGGTACGTAAGACATCCTAATTTCAGATCTATTTTAAAAACATACCACCTCATGGGCACTCTTCCAGGTGGTTATTGTTTTGATTCATCGATTAGTTTCTAATGTTAATGCAAAGAATTTGGTGAAAGGCTGATATAATACCTTACTCCAATGAGTAAGGTTTTATATCTTCATAGAGTTTATACGTAGCTGTATTGTGCGATGTTTTTTAAAAGGGTTCTGCATATGGTCCATGATTCAATACCGTCGAACGTTTTTTAGTGATCTTAAAGGCCCAAAAATATAGAGAACTAGTTTTAGTAGGTGGTCATTTACACAATAGTTTTTACGGAATCCTTGATCGTGAGAATAATAATCGTTCAATTTCATTTTATCTCAGTCAGGACCTTGAACATACGTGTTTCCACTATTCCGGGTTTTTATCTAATTTTGATATAGAACAAAATATTAATATTTTATGAGATATTACGAAGGCAAATTAAACATGTACTGGAAACTAACAAAGGGAGTATTAATTAAACATAATTTTAAGTATCTCTTATTTGTATGCAAGATTATTTTTTTAAATTTTATTAAAATATTTATTAAACGTTTCATGTAATTAGGAAATAAATTTTACTATTCAAATAGGCGGACAAAAATCTCACATAATTTAGATATTTACCATTTATAGCAGTTTATTTTTGTTCAGTCTCTCAACTCATTAATACATTTTGGATGTAATTAAAAATTAAGTGTTTTAAATATTAATTTAGATATTATCATATTTTCCCAAGTTCTAAGGTCACATCAAAATTTAATTTTAAAACAAATAATGTTTTGTTTGTAGAACTGAAGAGTATCTTAAACATTTCTTCTGCTTAAATTTTGTGACATTTAACTTTTTTTGCACAGTTTTTTTGCTAAGTAATTAACTCATTTTTTACCACATGACATCGTCCTATAAATTATAATAAAATTTAATAAATTTTCAACTCAATAAGCACCTTAAAAGTTAATTTTCAAACGAGAGGATTTTTTTCTTGAATCTTATTTCTTTTAAAATACGAAATTTTTTTAGAAAAATGTTAAAAATATTTTTACCAGCTAAGCGAGTGACAATAGTTAGTATTGACTGATATAAGTCTAAATCCTGGCCTAAGTAAAACAGAATAAAAAGCTCCATGTCGTACTGTATTTCCTACACTTGCTGGAAGCCATCTTGCCCATGAATCTGCTATTTCTTTGTAGAGCCAGTCAACAGAATGATTGCTGTCTTTCATCCATGGAGGAGCAAAACTAAAACAGGAATTTTTTTAATTAAAAGTGTACTAAAATTGTTAATTAGTTATAAATTTATATTAATTTTATTATATTCAAATATGGATGGAGGATGGGATAAAACGCATTGCTAGGCAAGACTATACAAGGTGGACAAAACATATCTTACAATGGAGACCTAGGTCGTCAAAAAGAAATATCGGAAGACCCCCAAAAAGATGGATAGACGACATAAAAAGGAAGACAGGTAGAAAATGGTACCGGATTGCAGAAAATAGGTTGAAATGAAAGAAACTAGAGGAGTGATCAGAAAGTCAGAACTGACTCTCCCCGCCACAGTGATACGGCAGAGGTATATGATGAGTCGATAGTAGAAACGAAACATATACCTCTGCCGTATCACTGTGGCGAGGAGGGTCAGTTTTGACTTTCTTCTCGGTATGGTGGTACAGGTGGGCCATCATCTCGATGGTGATGGAATGGAATGGATTGTGTTTTATCGCAATTTATTCAAACTGTGCAACCTCTAACACGAAAAGGATATGATTGGAACGAAATTTGCATTTACTGATCGCAATTTACTTCATATATATATATATATATATATATATATATATATATATATATATATATATATATATATATATACCATCTTTCTTCTATATATTTTTACAAAAGGCTCAAGCACCTCTAAAATGTAACAAATTGCCTACATTCCCCTTCAGGCAACTAAAGGAATAATATACAGACATTTTTGCAGGTTTAATATCTTGCCGACATATTTTGGAATTTATATTTTATATAGATAGTTGTTTCCTGTGAATGTTGCTCTTGGTTTCTTACAGCTCCACACGTGCAGCTGAAGGTGAAATATGGTAATTTTTTAAACTAATTCTACGGCGGTAAAGATTTCTTTATTTCTTACTGAAACTTTAAACTAAGAAACCAAAATTGTTTGGGTTGTACCTAAAATAATGAATATTGCTTGAAAAGCTAAAAATTTTTTATTATTATCATAGGTAACTGATATTTTACATTTAAAAATAAAAATTAATTCTAAACAACTTGTTTTAATAATCTTTATCTTTACTTTTTAAGAAAGGGTACTTAACTAAGTTTTTTCCCTACCCTGTATATAATAAAATATTTTTAAATTCTTTTTATATGTGGTTGTGCAGAATCCAACATTTCTGCTGGCCACTGTATATTATTATTATTATAAGTTGTTTTTTGTTGAAAACTGTATATTAATTAAATTTAGTTTTCTCTTTTGATTAGGTTTTCAAAAGAAACGAAAAATTTTCAAAATTTACAAAATGGCGGCCGATTTTTGAAAAAAAAAGTAATTTTCGCAAAATGGAGAAAGGATTTTATTTTTTAACTATTTTTACTGAATGATTTAGAATAGAATGGGTCAATATTATTTTACCTCTACGCAAACTAATTTCAGGCAAAATTTTCGCTTGAAAAATTTAAATGAAAAGAAAGGAAGGAAAATATATTTTTCTGGTACCGGCACTTAAATACTACCAAAGATTGTCATAGCATAGCGTTAGCTACGATAATCTTTGATACTACACAAAAATCCTGTTTTTTCTAAAAGCGGTTTTATTTATCGGTATTTTTTATATTCATGTTTATTTTTTAATGGGTAATTCTAATAAAATTAGAGATATTATAAAAATTCCTGAAGATCAATAGATAAATTCCTTTATAAAATTATGTTGACGCTGCTGCGCCCCCTAGTGTTTTACTACTATGACCAGTACAGTTAAGTAACGTTTTGATGGTTATCGACGCTACAGGGGTATTCAACATTTACGGTCAGTTTTGCACTTATAGAATTTTAATTTTGGGTTTTCTAACATAGTAATAAACACCAACAATGTTGATTCAATTTAGGTACGAATGGCTCATCAGACTAGTATGTCTTAAAACTTACAAAGCCGTTTTTTCTGTTTTTCACTAAAGTAGACATTCGTGTTTAGTAATAAGTAACCAATGATCATGGAAAGCTATACAGTCGCACAGAGTAAAGAAACTTATTTTTTTCTACGAACTATCATTTCATCTTTGTTTTGAGCCTTAGCAAAGTTATTATTATTTTCAGCTTCAGGATTTTTGCGCTGATATATTTTTCAAAAAAAGAGATAAAACTAATAAGTAATAAAAGACAACAAAAATATATTTATATGAAAAACGAGATTCAACATAAGCTTCTATTATTGAAAAATAATAAATTCATGATCTTACTTGTTATATCACATTTTTTAATAACCGAGATTTGTCGCCACTTATACACTTTGTTAGAAGTGAACACATTAATAAAATTAAACTGTTCACCGAACAGTAGTTCCGGCATAACCCTCCAGTTATAATATTTAAACTTTAATTTATATAATTATTTAAGTAAAATGAAGAAAAAACATATAAATAAAAAATTGCTTTAAATTTATTTTTACTTACTTTCCTGCTGGACTTGCCTCGTGATTTCCAATAGCAGGAAATATTGGTTTATCTGGGAATGCATTGAATACCATTTCAACAGTATCTTTTATAACATCTAAATTGGACTGCTTGGTTTGGTTCCATATATCGTGAGGAGGTAAGTCTCCGGTCCACAATATGTAGTCTATATCCTGAATTAAGTATTTAGAAATTCAAATCAAGATAACACTATATTATACAGTAATTCAACCGAGTCTCTTTAATTAAACAAAACAATGCAACTAAATATGCCATGCTACTAAAGATTTGCCCATGCAGAAGAACAAAGCCATGGTTTCGGAGTACCCGGAACTCCAAACTGTATGGCTGAATTGAACACTCGATTGGTGAATTCGTGATTTAATTAGCACTTCAAGTCACATAAATGGCGTATCATTCGCGTATTAGTGAATCATAAGAAAACCGATTTTATACGGATGTGTGAAGGAGTCATTTTGATTTACTTAATGAAATATACCTATACTCGATATAATATAATTATAGGATACAACTAAAGGCGAATTTTTCCAAATCCGTCTTCTAACTATATGAGGATCTTTAAATGTTTCGTGTATACAGAATGTCTCTAAAAATCTATAGTGTGAGGATCTAGCTTAGTTCAAAACTTGATAACTTCTTGATATTTCTAAGGTACAGGGCCTCAAAGCTAAAACTTTTTCTTAAATATTTATCTTAATAAAGTCTTAGTCTGCACTAAATTTGCTTTTTGTGTTTTTTTAGGATGAGAAATCAAGATCGAACTACAGTTTTGATGTGCATTGCTTAGGAAGCCAACAATAGCTCTTCGCCTGCATTTAAAATATCATACCTTTTTTGTTTTATATATATATATATATATATATATATATATATATATATATATATATATATATATATATATAATTTTGGAAGGAGTTTATCGAGTTGCGGTCTATAAGATAAAATTAGCGATGAAACTTTTATAAAGGATAATTTGAGGAACCTTTTTAACATCTTCTTAAATAATGGTTATCCCAGACACATCCTGAACAAACTCATATACAACTCCAATATATACCAGGGCCAATTGAAGATTTGCCAATACAATATAAATATAAAGAGTTACCATACTTCGACAAACTCCACACAATCCATTACGTCACTGTTTAAAAGTTTTCCTGAGATAAAAATAGCTAATTACAACATAATAAAAACCGGCAACTCATTCTCTAAAGTTAAAGACAGAACACCGCTGTTAATAAACAATAATGTAATTTATAAGATGTCATGTTTGGGTTGCCAAGGTTGTTACGTGGGTCAAACTGGACAGAGGCTCAGACAGCGGGTTACCCAACACAAAAGCGATTGCTGATTGGGAAAAAACACGTGTGCTGTGGTTGAACACTATTTAAATACAGGTCATCTCTTTGATTATAACAATATAAAAATTTTGGAACATCAAAACAGTTATAAAAGTCATCTATTCCTAGAAATGTATCATATTAAAAAAATAAAAAACACAATAAACTATAAATCTGATACTAACCAACTAAGCAACATCTAATGTAATATTTTAAATTTAATCTAATCTGTATATACTACCTTAAAAGAAAATTTTTTTTTTGTTATCAGAAAGAATCCTTTTTCGTCTCGTTAGTAATAAAGATGTATCACTGTATAAAAATACAAACCTAAACGTTTATTGGATGTTTACACTTCGTACGATGTTGACTGTGTTAGGGTTGATTTCTTAGAAGGAAACTCTAATTTGTAAGTATTTTAATTACATATTAGTTTTGTTTAACTGTTTGTGAACTACCTGGGTGTGTTTGATTTTTAGTTTTTTACTCCAGAAGAAGACATAAAATAAATGTCGAAATATTGATTATTAAAAGGAAAATGAGTTAATTATTTTATCTTATAGACCGCAACCGATAAACTCCTTCCAAAATTATTAAGGTACGGTCGATAACAAAAAAGAAAAACAATATATATATATATATATATATATATATATATATATATATATATATATATATATATATATATATATATATATATATATTGTTGTAAAACGTGTTTTACATGTCGATGGTCCAAAATAAAATAAGAGGAACGCGTTGAAATTTTTCCTTATAACTAACGTCCGACTCACTTCCTTAGCAAACTCCACCCCAGTCACGTGCCCAGACTCGGCGCGACGGTTGGAAGTTTGCCTCATATAAATACGAAAAGTTAAAACGGCAAAAACGACAACAGGTGATGCAGAACAAAATCCTGCGCATCATCGTCGACGCACCCTGGTACCTGAGGACAGATCAGCTGCACAGGGAACTCCAGATCCCCACCATCCTGGAACTTGCCAGGACCACTGCGCAAAAGTTTTTGACAAGATCCCGGACCACGCAAACAGCATCATCAGGAACGCCTTCCGCCCCTGTCCCTTCTACAGAAGAGTATATCCCCTCCCGAGCGATCCGATCCAATAAGTCCCAGCCAGCTACACGAGGACTATAAAATATATTAAGTTAGATTTAGTTCTAAATATGTAATATAGATAAGAATATAAATTGTAATTAATCATTCAATTAAGTCTGCACATGTAAAGAGAAGTTTAAAGTTGTAAAATACTGACTTAAAAACCAATAAAGACTATATAGGACTATATAGGCAAAAACGACAGTAAAGGATAAACTTTCGTAGACAAAACATATACTAAATCACGCGGGTAATTAAAGTCTCTGACATACATACGCAACATTTGTAATTTTAGCGTTAATTCATTGTAAATTTTAAATATTAAAAAGTGCAGATTCGCACCCTTATACGGCACCACCCTGATTGGTTCCGCGGAACTTTCAGGGCGGGTTGCCAAATCAACCCTCAGAAAAGTATAAATATCATTCCAAAATTACATTCACTCTCTTATTCTTGCCTGACATCGTGGGATAGAAGAAGTATACACCGCAGGCTAAGATTCGTGCTTCAGTTTCGAAAGACAATCTACACGCATTTCGCTGGGTTGTCCACGCGTCGCGAGATCGTTGCCGAGGAGTTAGTACCTAGCATTTGCACATAACTAGCGAAAACTCCCGGGGATCTTCAATAGGAGAGCCTCTAGAGTATTTAATTTCTCCCAAGAAATTAATGCCTAGATTCTCTACCAGAAGAAATATTATTGATTGCGCCCCATTCGCGAATAGGGCAGTAATTCTGTTTTTTAGCAAACAAGTAGGCAAGCAAAGCAACCAAACGTTGTACTTTGGTAAGTTGGAAAGCAGAAAGTCGCTTTCCAACGGTGCGCCTAAGTCCTACTTGTTTGTTCTGTTAGAAAACTTCGTGCCAGGCTAACCGTAGGGTCCGATAAGTGTTCGGCTCTACGGAAAAAACCAGCGATAGATTTTCGCGTAAAAACTCTGCTTTGAGTTTGATCTTATTATTATTATTCTTAATCGTATAAAGACTTTCCTCGCGTGAAACTGAAAAACTAGAACTTGAGACTTTCGTGTTAAACCTATTGTTTGTGACAAGTTTTAATTAATAACTGCATAAACAAGCATACCCAATTAAAAATACTAACGTTATAATCGCGCTTATAACGTTGTAAAAAAAACCGTGGACTAACTAAAATACATTTCTTTGTTTAAAATCAAAATATTAAGTGAAATTTACAAGTTGGGAAAAACCCAGACGCCTGTCGCCCAGACGTCTTTGTTTCTTTGTTTTTGTCGGTAACAAGCCGCTTGCCGACGGCCGACGTCGCAAGGTTGCGTCAGCAGGTAGAAGTTCTAGCAACCCATTGCCGTATTTAAAACTTTTTATCACGACATTTCTAATACTTTGAAAATTTCGGATTAAATTAGTGCCAGATTTAATCTTAATCACTTGCTAACACGAATATTTTATTAATATTAATTGTGTTATTTTTCATTATAATTGTTATACTTAGTTATTACGTTTTGTTTGTTTTTTGTAACGAGATTCTCTTTTAATAGAAATCTCGGAACAAGTTGATTTTATTACTTTTATTCTAGAAAATACTTTTTATTATTTTTGTTTGAGAATTTTAAGCTTATTTGAACTGTTAAAATTTATTTTATTGTTAAATTTATATTATCAACAACGGTAGGTATAAAGAACAGACCTATAGATGCGCACAGACAGACTAAACATAACAACAGACCTGATACATTATTAATTCCTGTCATAATAACACACGCAAAAAACTATTTAATTAAAAGCCCACCGTGACAAGTAATTAATCGTGACTAAATCTTTTATAAATTTTTGCCCCAATATCAATTTAATATTATTCTTCTTAAAGACATGTTCAGTCACGAAACATCCCATCAGTCCGTGTTTAATGAGGCGGGTGGTCATATGAACTTCCCGGGTGGAATTGGTGGGACCTCGGCGGTGGGGAAACCTGCCGCCCTACTTCGTCACACGGCAAACTCTAAATCCTCAAACTCCCGACTGACAAAATACGAAACGGAACAAATATATACTCCCGTGAAAGACCTAATCAAATATTTTGAGTCGGTTTCAAACCCTGAAGAGGGTTTCAGATTCGACCGAAACAGGGACATTGATAATATAAATCGATTAAGATTAAACAAGAGCGCCCCTAATAATAATAACCGGTTCCCGCTACAAACAAATATTGTTGCACACGGAGCAAGGACGCAGAGACATATTTCTGTGTCATAAGAAAAATCTACTAATCTAGAAAGTTCACTTTTTCCAAACTTAATCGGCTCTACGCCGATTAACAGGGCCGCAACGCGACGTTTCGGTTTCGGGAAAAATATCTTCAGGGACAAAAATAATACGTAAAACGAACGAAAGAGAGAGGTTCCGGCAACTATATATATATATATATATATATATATATATATATATATATATATATATATATATATATATATATATATATATATATATATACATATATATATATATATATATATATATATATATATATATATATATATATATATATACTGTAGAAAGAAATAGTTATTGTCTAATCCTATTAGTTAGAATAATAGAAATGACATTCATACACGACACATTCATACCAATATAAGAAACTAGCAGGGAATTCAATGTTGCCATACAATGGCATGCATGTAATGACGACGAATAAGGGGAAGGGGGTCAAAAATTATTTTCATGAGCAGTCCAGTTTTATATGTCAAGTTCGTGATACCAACCACCAAACACTTACTATCGTTAAAAAACGTCATCGAGAAAGCGGTAATTATGCTCCTGCAACAATTGACTATGAACAGAATCTTGCGACTAAGATACCGGAGGTTGAGGAACAAATTTTAGAACGAGTTAAATGAAATCCAAGTCTCAGCACCAAGTACTTAGATTTGGAACTTAGAGTTTCTAAAGATACAGTAAATATTACTTCATAAGAACAACTGTTGCTTCCATTTTAGACAGTACAAGAGCTTGTACCTCTCGACTTCAAATTGAGACTAGGTTTCCGTAATGCAGGTGATATAAACTTTCAGAAAAAAGTTTTGTTTACCATGAGTGCTGCTTTACAAAAAGAGGAATAAGAAATTTGCATAATGAACATGTTTATGCTGATGAAAACTCGCATACAATAAAAGTTGTGCATTGTTAACATGAAGTATGGGCAGGGATCATCGACAAATTTATTATTAATCCTGCGATAGTTTTAATTACCTAGAACACCCAGTAAATTTGTCATATTTATTTGGTTAACTTCCACTGGCTACTAGACAAAATATATGGTGCATACAAAACGGTGCAATTTAAATGTTAGAAATCATTTAAATGAGAATTTTCAAAATCGATCCACAAAGAAAATTAAACTTTTGCAAATTGGCCACCCCGCTGACTGGATTTAAAGACTATGGATCACTTTTTATGGGAAAGAATTGTAGGCACGAATACAACATTCATTAAATACTTTATGCTTAGATGCAGAAAAGAAAACGATGCATTTCAACTTTCTCCGTAGAATTAATCCTTTTTTATATGAAAAAGACAGTCATTTCAAATATTTACTTAAAAATTAATTACAAAGTTAAATAAATAAAATTTTCATATTTTGGGTTGTTAATGATGTTATTCCTATTGTTCCAGTTCATTCTAACATTATTAGTATTATTATCTCGTTATATAATTTCACGCCAGACGGCTTCACATTCCCTTCAGGGAATATTGACTCAAACCAGGTATACAAAGATACCAAGAGTATGAAGCTCTGCGGGAACTCTCTCCATGTTATCGGGTCCTAGGTGACGTGGTCTGTTGTGTTTCCTACGAACTTTCGGACGGTTCGCGCCGCTGCAAGGAGAACTGCTTTCTGAATCAGCTTATATAGATGCGCACTAAGGCCCAGTTCCTTTATGTTGTGCAGAAAGTTCTTGGGTATCACTACAGTTGTTGATAAAATTATGGAAATCGTTTGGACGTTGTTCGTGACCTATTGGTATTTGGCGATCTTCTCGTTGTACTTTGGCCTTATGTTGTTGTTGTTAGGTACAGCAATGTCGATTATTTTGCCTAGAAATTTTATCTGTTAGTATAATATCTGGTCTATTATGAGCAACTGTCTGGTCCGTCAGAACCGTTCTCTCCCAATATAACTTGAACTGGTTGTTCTCAAGAATAGGCTCCGGATTGTATTTTTAATAGGGCAATTTATCTGCTAACTCTTGGTGGAGTACCTTAGCGGCTAAGTCGTGTCTTTCCTTATACTCGGTTGCGGTAAATGCTCGGCATCCTCCAGTTATGTTTGTCTCTGATGTTCGACGTCCATATCTCCATTGGTTATTTTCTATTGAGGTATCTCTAATAATGTCGAAATAACCTGGTCTGTGACAGCTAACAAGAAGTCCTCCGTTTCCGAAAACATCTGTCCTGAAATCAACCAGTAGTTCGACGATGAGTTCTTAGCATTGTCCTGATTGACTTCATTTGGATACCGTATATGAAGTGATTTCTGTAGCCAGGTTTGTAACTTCTCTTGGTATGTTTGGTGATGAGAAGCAATATCCTGTTCCCTTAGCTGTAGCGGCATTGAATCGTCTGCCTCGCATATTGTTGGATATAGTGTGAAAGAGACTGCTAAACTGTGGATATATAAACATAAGTTTATTATTTGTTGGTTGAGCTGCTTACCAATATCCACTTATCCTCTTCCTCCTTGATGTCTTGGAAGCATTATACGTTCAATAGCACTCCGAAGATGATGTTTTTATGCTTTTGTTAGGAGCGTTCTTATTTTTCCTTGCAGGTTTTAGATGTCCGTCCTGCTCCTGTTTCATACCTAGGTATTTGTATGTTTGTTCTGGTTCCATTGCAGTTACAGTTTCACCATTCTGCATTTCAAATGCTCCTGGTTATATTTTACCTTTAACGATATTCAAAATATGGTACTGGTCAAGTCCAAATTGCATTTCGATATCCCCAGAGATTTCCTCTACAATTTTAAGCATTTGTTCCAGCTGGTTTCTGGTAGCAGCCATCAGTTTAAGATTATCCATGTATAGATGATTCACCCTTAATACCTCTTCGTTGTTATTTCTAATATTAAAACCGTATCTGGTGGAGTTCAAATGGCGTGGCAGTGGGTTCACTGCAAGGCAGAACCACAATAGGCTAAATGAATCTCCCTGAAATATTCCCCTTCGTATCGGAATTGTGTTAGTTTCGATGGTATCGCTGGATAGCACTTGCAATTGGATCCTAGTTCTCCAGGTAAACATGATACGTTCTAAAAAGGAAACAAAATGATTATCGACCTTATAAATTATCAATATAGTTTTGAGCCACTCATGTGGCACTGAGTCGAAGGCCTTCTTATAATCCACGTAGGCAGCAAAAACATTTCTTCAGTTGGTACAGGCTTGGTTATATATGACAGAGTCAACAATCAGTTGTTCCTTGCATCTCATTGCTCCCCTCGTGCATCCTTTCTGTTGAGTTGCAATGATGTTATTTTGCTCACAATGTGCATAAATGCGTTGGGTCAAGCAGGAGGTGATCACCTTCTACAGTGTGGAAAGGCAGGTGATTGGCCTATACTTAGCGGGGACATGTGTGTTGTGTTGGTCCTTTGGCAAGAGGTACGTAATACCTTCGGTCAAGAACAATTGAATTTTTGGCGAGTTAAGAAAAACATCATTAATAAGATTAGCCAGTTGATGATGCATACACCAGAACTTCTTGAGCCAGTAGTTCTGAATCCCGTCGACACCTGGAGCTTTCCAGTTATGGGATTCCTTAATTATTCCAGAGTCTCGTTACTATTCAAATTTTTATTATTGTTGACCTGATGGCCCTTAAACACACTTCAAATTTATTGGGCCGGTCCTAAGTCAAAATAAAGTGTGAAGGGGATTACGACAAGCCTCAATACGCAATAAAAGCGGCACTAGGTATAACTTTTTGGATAAAAAAATGTCAAAGAAAATAAGAAAGAAGTTTAACATACTTGGGCACAAAAAAGTTATGAAGCTTTAGATGTAGGCTGGTACTGCAAAGTATATGAAAACTGTAAGCAGACCTTGATTTCTTATCCTAAAAAACCTCAAAGTAAAAGATTTATTACAAACCAAGCTATAATAAAGATATATATAAAAAAGTTTTAAAAAAATTATAAGTTTGACATCCTGTATTTCGAAAACAATCAACTTTTGAACTAAAGTAAAATGGGCTAAATCCTCAAATTTTAGTCTCAGAAATTTGCGCTAATATTTTGTACAGACCTTTGGATTTGACTATGCTAAGAAAGTAATTTCTTATTACTCACTGGATGTTGCAAAGCAATATGTCTAAGCATATTTTCCATTAATTCTTTTGGAGCGTCACATTTTTCATAAGAACCCCATCTGGAAAATACAGAAATAAAATTACAAATTAAGAAATAAACAAAAAAAATTGTTCAAGTGTCATGTGACTCTTACTCACGAACAGAATTATCGTATATGCGTAAATTTTCTTATTGTCTTCTTAAAGAATAAATTTAGATAAAAACTTTATACTAGGAATGACAGTTAAATTTACCAATTCTAAATGAACAACATTAAGCTTTTATAAAAGAAAATCATTATAAAAAAATGTTAAATGTCAGAATATTTTCTCTAAAATAAAATGCTATTAGTATGCCAAATACTAGTCCATACTTAACAAAGACTACAGTGTGAGGAATTGCATTTTATTCAGATTATGTTGCGAGTTGAAGCATTTTTCTTGTACTTGTAACTAGATTTCTTCTTCATATGCGGAGTTTTAGTTGATTTCATATATGCTCTGTGGGATTTAAGTCTAGGCTATACGGTGGCCAACATTATTTTTGAATATGAACTGCATAGAAGTAATTAGTAACTATGTCAGCATTCATGCAAATCTTTCTTATCTAATATGTTTCAATAAGTGAAGAGAATATTTTTCCAACTCTCGATATTCCACTGAACATGTGTTCTGACAAATTCCAATCATCAAGTTTTGTGAATTTGACGATGTACAACTTTACCACCTGCTTCTTTTAATCTTCGCATATTTTTGAGAAATGTGGATGTCAACGAACGATTTCGCATAGAATTAAGTAGCAAAAAATGTTTATCAGTTGTACGAAAGGCCATTAATATGAATACAAGCCAATACTTTTAAATCTAGTTAATATAAAAGCTAGTCTACCATAGAATAATATCAGCACATACACTGTGTTTAAAACGTCTCGGATAACCTAAATATTTTACCCAATTTAGATTAGCGGAAAATATTTGAGATCAAAGTTTTAACAATTCTCAAAACCTGTAAATTCAAAATTAGTTATATACACAGGGTTGCTCAAAAAGTAATGTCATATTTTTTAATTAGAATATCCGATTTTTGCTTCATTTTTTTTATTCTGCATCAAATTTAGGCAAAATTTATATTTCATTATTTGTCTAATCATTAAAAAAATAAAAATAGTTTAATTTGTAAACAAAAATGTCTTCCTTTAACAGTATTACGGCGATATAAATTGTAAAAAAAAACCACGATTATGTTGGGTAACACGTCTTGCATAATAAGTTTAAGTTCCTCAAGTTTTCTAATTCTCAATACATTTAAGTCAGCTGATTTCGATTCGCCCATAGGAAATGGTCAGGTGGCCTCGAATCTGGCGATCTAGCTGGCCGTTCAATAGTGCACTTTATTTATCGCTAGGCGAAATAATCATTAGGATATGTCTTTACTGCTAATCCAAAAAGGAATAGAGATCCACCTTGCTAAAACCAGATATTTGGAAAATTTTTGTTTCATTACACTTTCAATTGCTGGTACGATTCGATTTTCAATCATGATAATATACATGCCGGAGGTTACGTTGCCCTCAATGAAAACTGGCTCTGTTAAACTATTCCCAATAATTCCAATGGGGGTTTTGGTCAGCATAATAACAGCAGTTACTCTCATTTAATTGTCCTATTAAGCAGAAAAGTCACCTTATCGCATTTTGTCCACATAGTTTCACAAGATTTTTTTCTGCAATTCTAGTCAGTCTCTAATAATTCATGAACCAAAGTTATTTTATAAAGATAAAAGTAAGAATTTGTTGGAATTTTCTG
Source organism: Diaprepes abbreviatus (assembly GCA_034092305.1). Classification (NCBI taxonomy): domain Eukaryota; kingdom Metazoa; phylum Arthropoda; class Insecta; order Coleoptera; family Curculionidae; genus Diaprepes; species Diaprepes abbreviatus. The sequence goes on from JASJET010000116.1 coordinate 2,190,385, forward strand.
AACGGACGGAAAGAAATATCTGCTGATTCGCCGACTCTTCAAAGGGACAAAGTTGGATTGGAGACTATAACATCTTCAAACTTTTCTTTTCATGTGTAGCTGTTCTGGTTGGATTCTATCTCATGATTTATTCGTATCCACAAGTTTTTGAATCGTTTTTCTCACTATAAAGTCGAAAATGGCTGACGTTCTGAAAAAGTGTTGATAAATATATGTCTTGTTTCATTGTATGATCTTTGTCCCACTGACAAGGGAACTAAGGTTGATTTTCGCCGCCGATTTCCCTAAAACTTTCCATGCTGGTAGATAATAACTAAATATGGAGACATATAGTTTTTATCTGCTCCTTGAAAACGTTTTTCCGCAACTAACCAAGAGATAGAAAACCCAGATATAATTTTTAAAACTATCATTCACCGCACAGGTAAAATTAAAGGAAAAAAAGGAAAGCATTATGTTAAGAATACTACTGTGATCCTTAAATTGAAGATTATGACTGATACAGAAAATATTATCATACTGAGCCGTTAATTAACACAAATTATCCAGAAATGACTTTATCGGTTTAGAGAAAAATTATATGTTTACCTGCCAGCTGGAATTACATCTTCACCTTCTCTTGGAGTACTGTACGTTCTACAACACAAAGGTTCGTCACAATTAGAAATGGAACCTTCTGAATAATCCGGATCATAATGAGTATCGGATATCTGTAGGACCTTAAATACTGGCTTGCCAATCTAAAAAGTAATAAAACAATTAAATGTGTATTTTTAATGACTTAAAAAATACAGGGTTGATTCGATCAGTATTTCTGTTTTTTAGATTTCCACTAGGTACACTAATTTGGATGATTCTATTTTAAGATTATGTAGCCAGCTATAGTTAAGTCATGTCTGTCCGTCTGTGCGACATAGTCTCATAATTTCGTCAGTTCTTCATCTTTTGCAGGCAGTTAATCCAAAAATAGATTTAAGGCAGAATCCTTTCCCCTATGAAAAAAATTTTGAAGGCCTGGACAGCAAAATCGAGGAGGTTTTTCTCAAAACGATAATTTTTCAAATCAAATATTGAAACCGCAGCATTGTTTTATAAAAAAAAGTGCTCGAGCCGCTCGCCGCTAGTGAATACCTATTCACACAGTGATATAAAATGCTAAAGACAGCACAATCATAAGTTGGGAAAGCTAAAAATGAATGTATGAACTGGCGTTCATCACTGAGATTTTTCATTTGAAATTCGACAATCACAGGCTTCGTTACGTATTCAAATAAAAAATATAATTTTTCCGCGAAACAGTAGTTTCCGCAATAGAAATCCTAAAAACACAATATTTTTCTTTATTTTTAAGGAATTTTATTTTTAATTAATAATCAAATGATGATGGAAAGACGAAGGTTAACTGAGAGAGACACAGAGGATTTTAAACAACTGAATAAAAATATCAAGAAAGGAGTAAGGAAAGACATTAGAACGTTCAAAGCAAAATTAATACACGAAACAATAGAAAGAAACGCAAATATGAAAGTTTTGAGGTCAGGTCTCTCAAGAGAACGAACCAAAATAACAAAATTAAAGAACAGAAAAGCGGTGACAGTAACACATGTAGATGACATCATAAAGGCTGTGGAAGCATTCTATGCGGACTTATACTCCTCGATCAATACGGATCCAGATCCAACAAAAACAGTAAAACAAATAAAGAATGTAGGATCAAAAGATTTGCCGGAGATATCGTTAGATGAAATAAAAAGAGAACTAAAACAGATGAAGGATGGAAAATGCCCGGGCGAGGATCAAATTACAACTGAGATGTTAAGGATGGGTGGAGACAGTCTTGAAAAAGCGATACAAACACTGATGAACAAATGCTTATACGAAGGTAGAGTACCAGAACAATGGTATAACGCCCAAGTCGTACTTCTCTTCAAAAAAGGGGACACAACAAATATAGAAAATTACCGTCCTATCAGTTTATTAAACCACCTATATAAACTATTCACCCGCATATTGACAAATCGCCTGACTGAAAAGCTTGAGTATTATCAGCCTGTGGAGCAAGCCGGCTTTCGACGTGGATTTAGTACGATAGATCATATCCAAGCCGTACGCACAGTCTTAGAAAAGACCGAGGAATATAACATTCCTATACACCTGGCATTTGTAGATTTTCACAAGGCCTTTGACTCTATAGAAACATAGGCGATCTTGAAATCACCTAATAATACTAGAATTGACTCCAAGTATGCCACTATCATACAGAACATATATAAAAACGCAACTATACAGGTTAAAATCGACGAAGACACAAAAACCGAAAAAATAAACGTTATGAGAGATGTGCATCAGGGAGACGTCATCTCTCCGAAACTATTTACGCTAGCTTTGGAAGATGTCTTTTAAAAACTAAATTGGGATGAGAAAGATTTGAGAGTCGACGGTTCTTATCTTAGTCATCTTCGTTTCGCCGACGATATTGTTATCATGTCTAGCAACCCAGAAGAGCTAAAACAAATGCTTCAAGATTTCAATAAAGAAGCGAGAAAAGTAGGACTTAAGATGAATTTGGGGAAAACTAAGTTAATGAGCCCTGACGCAAATGTACAAATAGAGATTCAAAATGAAATCATAGAGAATGTCCAAGAGTACATCTATTTAGGCCACGTCATGAAACTGGGCAAAGAAAATCAAACGGCGGAAATAACAAAGAGAATAGGGCTGGCATGGGCTGCCTTTGGAAAGTTGCAGTACGTATTTAGAGATAGAAACACACCAATCAACCTTAAACGGAAAGTGTATAACACGTGTGTCTTGCCTGTTGCTACTTACAGCATGGAAACGATAACACTAATGAAACGCAAATAGGCTCCGAGTCACTCAACGCTCCATGGAGAGACAAATGTTAGAAATCTCGTTACAGGATAAAGTACGAAATCAAGTAATAAGATCAAGAACCAAAGTAGTTGACGTCATTGAACGCATATCACGACTAAAGTGGGAGTGGGCGGGGCACATAGCTAGACAACAGCCCGATAGGTGGCCGAGTAAATTACTGCAATGGCGACCACGAGAAATGAACCGAAATCGTGGCAGGCCACAACGCAGATGGGTAGATGATATAAAACAGTTTGCTGGAAAAGACTGGCTCCAGAAGGCGAGAGACAGATCCCAGTGGAGGACCATCGGAGAGCCTTATGTCCAGGAGTGGACGTCAATGGGCTGAGAAAGAAGAAGAAGAAGAATCAAAATGTAATTAAATCTCCCTCGAATCAAATGACAACGAACACCAATCGAAGTGAATGATGTCACTCCATACTCACGTCATCGCTGGCACTCCATCCTGATACGGTTATTCTTTTGAATTATTACTTTCAGTTCTATCACTTGAAATAATCATGATCATTTCGACCTAATGACAAGTAAATGCATATTCAAAAGAACATGATCATCAGTTTCACTTTTTTCACTTTGATCATTTGATAATTACTCCAGAGAATATAGCCAACGTCATCGCTGTCACCAACTTGACATATAAATTTTTTGGTTTTATGTCACATTAGTGATCGCTGTCAAGAGCAACGTTGCCTAGTTTATATTCTATACTCATTTTCATATAATTTGTTTGAAATCTGCGTACTTTTCCCTTTGAAAATGATTCTAAGAAATTTTCTCAAGAAGAAAAGTGGATTTATTAAGGCAAACAGTTCGAATTCGCCGCGAATTGATTGTTTCATGGTGACCAATTTCTTCGCAACATATAGTAACTTCTCCTCTGCTTAATTTAAGAATATCAAGACCTCCATGTAAGTAATTTAACAAGAATTGTTTTTTCCACAACCGATAATGAATAGATAATAGTAAAAATCGGTATTTGTAAGCTCAAAACTTAAATAAAAGAGTAATGCCGGGCTAGCTGAAGTCACGTGGAACGTAAATAAATAACTTTTCAGGTGTTTTAATTGTAGTACTTGTACACTGAGGCATCGCACAACACTTGTATAACAAAAATTACAAAAAGAGTTTATATATCCTAATCAGTTTACCATTGGTCAAGTGACAAATATTGGCGTTTTGGCCGGAAATTTGAAACGGAATTTAAAATTTATGATTTTTAAAGTACTAGTTGTATTAAACAAAAATATTAAATATTTTCGGCTACATTAGACACAGACAGAAGATAAAATTTTTAACCCACCATATTGGATCCGCCATATTGAATTTCAAAAAAATAATTTTAACGTCTTAATATAATCTAAATCTAAACCCTTTAAAGCCCCCTAGTATCAATTTTGGATGAAATCCAGAAATTTAAAATTTCTAGACCGTCATTATGCATCTGACATATTAGATTTTCTTAAAATAATTTTATATTCGTTATTTATATCCGCAAAAACGATTCAGTCCCACATTTGAACAAAATCGAAAAATGTAAAAATTTTTGTCCGCTATATCGCATTTGCTATATTGAATCCTGAAAAAATACTATTAAATTCATAATTTACACCCTCAAGAACCCCCTATATCAGTTCTGGTGAAAATTGAAAAGTGTAAAATTTTTAAGACGCCATATTGAATCCGCCAGATTGAGTATTCCAAAAAATATTTTTGGGAACGGTTCACAAAAGGGATGGAGAGAGACATGTACGGAAGCCAGAGAAAAATATGGGGAATGTTAAGAAGAAACAAGCCTGAAGTTAAAGATACCGTGAGAACTAATAAAATCACATTAGAGCAGTGGGAAACATACTATAAAAATCTATATAAGGAAGAGGAGAATATGGAACAGATACAAAATGAATATGAGGAGGACGATAGTATAGAACTAACAAATGACAAGATAGAAAACACCTTAAAGTCCCTTAAGAATAGAAAAAGCCCTGGACCAGACGAGATCACTAATGAGATGCTTAAATAAGGAGGGAAAAAGCTATGGAATGAAATATTAACCCTATTCAAGAATATCATAGAAGAACAAAAAATACCGAATGAATGGAAAAATAGTGTAACAATACCCATTTTTAAAAAAGGACAGAAAACGCACCCAGAAAACTATCGAGGAATAACACTGCTTGACAGCATTCTCAAAGCATTCACAAAAACTATACTGGAAGAAATCACCAAAAAAATATTTTGGATTCGTCATGTGCGACTCCGAAAAGTCCTCTACACCAATTTTTTTAGAAATAATTTCAGAGTCGTCATGTGCGACCACGAAAACTCTCCCGTATAAATTTTTGAGAAAATTAAATTTTCTTCTCCGCCATATTGAATTTTTTAAAAATAATTTCAGATTCGTTGTATACAACCTCGAAAATTCCCCCACACCAATTTTGGAGAAAATCGGACAAAATTAATTTTTATGGCCTCCATAATGTCATTGGATTTTACTGCACCATTTTCGCCTAAAAAAAATGGGACCACCGGAGCAACTTCCTGAATATAACGTAAAAAATTTCATTAAAATCAGTGTAGCCGTTTCGGAGTAATCGGTGTACAAACATAAAAAAAATACATAATCGACGAATTGAGAACCTCCATCTTTTAGAAATCGATTAAGGAAACAGGAATTAAACACGACAACCAATACCTAAACCATTTCTGATACACAGACGATATTGTGCATGTTAATCAAACTACCGACGGTTTACAAACTATGTTTAAAAAACCCAAAACAAAAACACTAGCAGTAAATTTTACAATGAAACTAAACAAAGCAAAGATCTCGTAATTATTTTGATAATTTTGCTAGATATAGGATTTCCGATTCAATTATTTTAATGCGCTTTTTATTTACCAAACGTACCCATCAAGGTTTTCCTATTCTACGGGATGCAATGCAATACACGGGCTTCAGAATAAGCATATTAAAGAAACATTATATACTAAACATAAAGAATACAAAGTTATTATTAAATAAAGTAATTATTATTTAAAAACCATTTACATGGATGTATTTTGTCATTAATTTTATGTCAATAACATCAATACGCCTAAATAACAACCGGTTTACTGTAATTGCTATATTACATGTGTTTTTTTTCCGCTATGAAGCAATTTGTATTTAACAATTGTTCATGAGAACACGGATGATTCGATAATTATTTTGTATAAATATTGCATTGACCTCTGTATAATTAAAATTTGGTTTAGCCTGCTTACATTGGTATTTTTTATTGGGAAGGTTTACAACTTACAAATATATTGGCTAGTTTTCGCCATTGTCATTAATATAAAGGATGTCTCAAGAAGATTTTGGAAATTAAATAAATTATTACGGGGGGGGGGGGGGTAGGGTAATTTTTCAAAATTTTTGCAATTTTTTTATAGTCTTATTCGATAGTACAACTCTTCAAGAATATCATCCAGTTAAATTTTTAGGCCGATCGGAGCAAAATTAACGGAGCTGCAGGATTTTGAATCTTAGCTCTTCGGCGCGCTATAAACTATATTCGAGCGGTTTCTCTACGCTTGCGCATTGTCTTTCTCGTTATTGTAGAGTGTATATATATATATATATATATATATATATATATATATATATATATATATGGGTGTGTGTGTGTGAATTCCCCACATATACTCTGTATTCTGTTTAGTTCAACGTCATATCTATTAATAAGTGTTTACACACGTGCGTTATTTTGTACAGGGTGAGTCAACGATTGGATGAAGTAGGTTTATGCCTTTTCGGTGAAATTAACAAAGAAACTATATTTATTGTTTGATGCAGTTTATTTTTACGCAGATTTTAAAAATATTTAGGACTCTACAGGGTGAGCCAAAAAACTAGGACAGCATAAAGTTGTATTTTTTTAAATAGAACACCCTATATACGAATCGTATTTTCGATTTAGCTTATGATTTTAAATCTTTTTTATTAAGGATTTACTATAACAAAACTTTATAGTTTCTGAGATAATTAAGTTTAAAGAAAAAAAGTCACATTTTCTAGCATCAATTCAATCCTAAATAACGTTTTCAATTTTGTGACAAATATATTCAAATTTGGAATTTAGCAAGGCCAAGGACGAGTTAACATAATTTTTACCTAATATTTGCAATAAAAGCTACAGGGTGTTGAACACATCGGCTCAAATTTGAACAAGTTTAAATGAATAAATATCTTTTTTTTTAAATGGTACACCCTGTATATTTTCATGTTATTTAATAGAATAATAAAAACCCTAAAAGTTTTGTTTAATATATCCTATACCTATTTATAATAGTTTTTGAGATATTTCAGTTTTTCTTATTTTCCATACTTTTTTACAGAAATAGTCTTCATTATCATAGTAGCCATGGCAAAAACAATGTAAAAGAACATTTTTCTGTGTGTCAAATTTATAACTGCAATCGCTTCTTTTGGTTTTTATGTAGTGTAGTTTGGTTTTTTTTTTTGCATTCATCTTATATTGTAAAATGAATTTTCCAAAGAATGAGTTAATAGATATGATTTATACAATAGGAGAGGCTCAAAAAAATTGCCTTCTTGCTCAAAGAATTTACAAAATGAAGTATCCTGATCGACGCCAGCCTAATACCCATACTTTTCAAAACTTAATGCAAAGATTTGATTCTTCTGGTACTGTTGATTATTCAAAACGTAAAGTGGTCAACAAACCAGTAACTAATGAAGAAAAAGAACTACAAGTATTGTTAAATGTTCAGGAAAATTCTTATATTGGTAGCCGTCAGTTAGCAGCATTATGTGAAACATCACAATCCACCGCTAATCATACTACCAAGAAATATAGGTATCATCCATATCACATGGAATTACACCAAGAATTGCATGGACAGGATTTTGGAAGTCGTGTAAACTTTTGTCGTACAATAAATGCGGAGATTCAATTAAATCCAAATTTATTATGCAAGGTAATGTTTAGTGACGAATAATCGAATTATTGGACCCCACTTTTTTAATGAAGCACTAAATGGCCATAGTTACCTGAACTTTCTACAAGAACTCCCCAACTGCTTCAAGATCTCGATAGGGATGAGCTCGACAGTATGTGGTTCCAGCACGATGGTGCGCCTCCGCATTACCATCGTGAAGTTCGTGCGTTTTTGGACCAACGATATCCGCAAAAATGAATTGGACGTGGGGGTTTCATTGAGTAGCCACCAAGGTCTTGCGACATCACCCCATTAGATTTCTTCCTATGGGGTTATATTAAAAATAAGGTGTATGTTAATCCACCAACAACAGTGGAAGATATGCGAAACAGGATTAGGGATACCTGTAGAACAATAACGCCACTAATTTTGTCCAGGGTCCGAGAAAATCTGCAAAAAAGACTAAATTTGTGCATTGCACAAGAGGGTCGTTTATTCGAACACTTATTAAAAAGAAATAATTAATCTCAGTATTTAATAGGTAATTTTTTTGTTTCAATTTAGTATAAAAGTAAATATGTATTTGCCTTGTCGTTATTGTTGTGTTAATTTTTTCACATTATGTTTAATTAAACTATTGCCGTTGTAATATAACGAATAATATATTTCATCATATTTAACCACATTCTGTTTGTTTCTGTAGTTTCTTTTTATTATTTTACATGGCTACTATGATAATGAAGACTATTTCTGTAAAAAAGTATGGAAAATAAGAAAAACTGAAATATCTCAAAAACTATTATAAATAGGTATAGGATATATTAAACAAAACTTTTAGGGTTTTTATTACTCTATTAAATAACATGAAAATATACAGGGTGTATCATTTAAAAAAAAAGATATTTATTCATTTAAACTTGTTCAAATTTGAGCCGATGTGTTCAACACCCTGTAGCTTTTATTGCAAATATTAGGTAAAAATTATGTTAACTTGTCCTTGGCCTTGCTAAATTCCAAATTTGAATATATTTGTCACAAAATTGAAAACGGTATTTAGGATTGAATTGATGCTTGAAAATGTGACTTTTTTTCTTTAAACTTAATTATCTCAGAAACTATAAAGTTTTGTTATAGTAAACCCTTAATAAAAAAGATTTAAAATTATAAGTTAAATCGAAAATACGATTCGTATATAGGGTGTTCTATTTAAAAAAATACAACTTTATGCTGTCCTAGTTTTTTGGCTCACCCTGTAGAGTCCTAAATATTTTTAAAATCTGCGTAAAAATAAACTGTATCAAACAATAAATATAGTTTCTTTGTTAATTTCACCGAAAAGGCACAAACCCACTTCATCCAATCGTTGACTCACCCTGTATAAGTTTTTTTAAACGCGTTTTTCCAACACTTAGCTTTTTTAAATTTGGTGAACGCTCTAACTCAAATTCTATACATCCGATCGTTTTCAAATTTTGCACACTTTTTCTTTACACAAATTACGAGGTAACGCCGTCGAGATAATTTATTACTAATCATTAGAATTTGTTTTACAATAACAAATTAGTCGATTTTTGAATTGAAAAATTTTAGAAATTTGTTTTTTTGACTTCATATTAATACTAAAAACTGAAAAATCATTTTAAAATAAATATCTCAACGGCGTTACCTCAGGAAACTTATAAGCTAACGAAATCTTTTTGGTTTTTTGTCATCAGATGATCCAGTGATGAGTAGTGATGTTCACCGCAAATCAACTTTTTTTTTTAGGTGTTTGCAAAAATTTGCTGTCATTATTTTATTTCTAAAGATTTTCTAACAAAAATTTAAAAGAATACTCTTAAAAAGTTGTATTATTATGTAATTCATTTAGAAATAAATTTATATTTACCATATTTTCAAAAAAAAATCTTAAAAAATTGTTTAAAATATGAAAAATTAACCCTCCTCCCCCCTCCTTAACAAAAAAGGAGCTCTATTCCCATTAGGCCAGCGGAATTAGAATCTGGAAAAAATTTATTGTTAGTAGACTTATTATTACGTAGAAACCTTCAAAATGCTAACAGTAATTATGTAGTATCTTATGTCTCATTTTCTTTTTTGGGGAAATTTTTTATTTAACAATTAAGATGTGAAAAAACAGTTTTTTCAAGTTCTAGGAAAAGCTAATGTTTTTCAGTAAAAAAGTTTCAAACAAAAGGTGTGAGCATTAAAAATATCTACAAAATGAACTGAGGCATCCAAATCGAATAATTTGCTTGTTAGTTATTGCAAAAAATCCTGCTAAAATGGCTGTTTTTTCAACTGTTAAACAACAATAGAAAAAATATTGCACTAACTTTATACTACATCGAAAGAAGCCTCCAGTTGTATACAACAAGTATGCAAAATTGCAAGTTAAAATTTAATAGTCTTTTGCAGAGTGAATCTGTTTATAACATTTTATGTTTCTTTGATTGTTTATTCTCAGCAATCTAGAGATTGTACAGTGATCTGTGGGTGCGCAAATGAAAGCTCGAGACGTATACTAACAATAATAAAAAAGAATCAAATTAATTGTTGATTTTAGATTGTTGAAACAGATAAACAAATTTTTGGTTGATTTTTTCGTTATCAATAGAATAACTCTTCAACAATTGTTGATATCGAAATGCCGATAAGTGGACGTGATAGGTGAGATTTTGGAGCATATTTTGAAAGAAAACAAATTCTGTACGACTAATAAAATCTGAGAATTTTTCTGTCAAAAAATCACTGCTGGGTTGTTTATTATTAAGAAATTATTTAGGTAGGAACTTATAGGGAGATGGTTAAACTATTGTAGGTATCAGTTTTCAACTCAATTATTTCAAAATTGTTGATGTTGCAATAGTTTAAAATTGCACCTACTCCAAGAGTCAGAAAGTGAGCAGTGGAGGGATGGGGGCGTTCTTTCAGCCTGCGACGCGCGCAACAAAACGTGACTCGGAAGCTTCAAATTCGTTTTGCCGAAAAAATTTGAATTATCTCGGAAAATATTGGTCGTAGAATCCTTTTTTTTTTTAATTTGCAGTTTCTCGACGAGATATGAACAATGGATGATTTGTTTTTAAAATCAAATTATTGTTAAATATAGCAACAAATTGTTGTATATGCTTTTCAAATTGCGAAAAAAATGATGCAGTGGTCAACAGTATACTACTAATTAGGAATATTAAAAATCGGAATATACCATTAATATATATGGAGTTATAGCATGAAACAAACTGCGCCTGACATTTGCCGCCAAATAATTGGACGAATATTTTTCACATACAAAATTTTTTGCTACCATACATATTTTTTGCTTAAATCTATACAAAATATTTATTCCGTTCTCCGTTTCTTAGACATCGATGGATACTCATTTTCGAAATCCTTATCGGTTTCATTATTATCATTACAATTATCAGCATCATTATCACTCTCATCGTCATCATTTTTATTACTCTCATCATCATCATCACTCTCATCATTGGCATAATTGTCATCATCATTATTATCATAATCATTTCCTCCGCTATTACTTTCATCATCTTTGAAAGTAATATTACAATTCTCTATTTGATAATCGCTTACAATATAATCGTCAAATGTAGTTTACTCTATATCTCGAAAAATAATAATGCTGTCAACAAATGTCGCTATTTGTTTCATTCTATATCTTGATAAATATTAATGGTACATTAAAAATCAATCTAATTTTTAATATTCCTAATTAATAGTATACTGTTGACTACTGTAACATTTTTTTCGCAATTTGAAAAACATGTAAATGCGGTAAAACTATAATTATGCATAAATTGTATAAAAGTGCAACAATTTGTTTATTGCTATGTTAAACAATAGTTTGACTACAAAAAAATATCATCCATTGGTCGAGTTTGAAGCGTCAAGGTCAAGTTTTTTTCCGCGCGCCTCAGGTTGAAAGAATGCCCTCCTTCACTACTCACTTTCTGACTCTCAGAGTAGGTGCAACTTTAAACTATCGCTACATCAAAAATTTGAAATAATTAAGTTGGAAACTGCTGCATACAACAGTTCAACCATCTCCCTATGAGTTCCTACTTAAATAATCTCTTAATGTAGTTTTTTGAAAAAAAAAACTGTATTTCAGGTTGATAAGATACAATATGAGGGATTAAAAATTTTACATTTTTTAGTTTTATCTAAAATTGATATTGCAGGGTTCTTGGGGCGTATACAAACTCAATATGCAAAATAAAATATATCGGGGCAATAAATTTACGTCTCAAATTCTTTAAATATCGATATTCGAAATTTTTGGGGCCTATATTACCAATCTAAAATTAATTTGAAATTTTAGATAGTGGATTTACTATGACAGACTAAATATTTGTTTGACACAATTTCATTGGTATTTGGAGAACCCAAAGAATCAAAGAATTTTTAGTGGTTCATTTTAGAGTGATTTACAATTATGGATAAAATGAGTACTTTTTGCCACCTTGGAGTCATTGCAGGGTACACTAATCTTCATTAGCACTTGATTCAAATAATTTATGGATATCATAATGAATTCAAAACTAAAAATCGAAAAATAAAACGTTTATAAAAAAATTGAACCGACTTCTAAAAGTGCGCTAAAAAGTAAACAATAACTAGAAGTTTTTATATAAAATTGAAATTTTTGAAGTCGACGCCAAATTATTTCTAAATGAAATAAATAACTTCTGATATATACAAATTATGGTAAGAAAGCAATTACAGATAAAATATTTTTAATCTGTTTATGCGAATCACATTTTGTCAAGTATTAGTTTGGCGCGGACTTCAAAAATTTCAATTTTATATAAAAATTTATAGTTATTTTTCACTTTTTAGCGCACATTTAGAAGTCGGTCAATTTTTTTATAAAAATATTACTTTTTAAAATGTACGTCAAAATCTCAGCTATCGTGTCCACTTATCGGCATTTCGATATCAACAATTGTCAAAGAGTTATTCTATTTGTTTATAACGAAAAAACGAATCCCAATTTTGTTTATCTGTTTCAACAATTTAAAATCCACAATTCATTTCGTTCTTTTCTATATTGTTAGTATAAGTCTGGAACTTTCATTTGCATACGCTCAGACCGCTGTAAGACCTCTAGATCGCTGAGAATAAACAATCAAAGAAAACGTAAAAAGTTATAAACAAATTCACTGTGCAAAAAACTATTAAACATTTTTATTTGAAATTTTATATATTTGCTGTATGCAACAAGAGGCTCCTTTAGTTGCAGGATAAAGTTAATGCAATATATTTTTCTACTGAATTGAAAAAACAGCAATTTTAACAAGTTTTTTTTAAATAACTAACGAACAAATTATCGGATTTGGTAGGTATTTTTAATGCGCACAACTTTTGTTTCAAACTTTTTTATCGAAAAACAATAGCTTATCCTAGAACTTGAAAAAACTGTTTTTTCACATCGTAATTGTTAAATAAAAAATTTTTCCCAAAAAAGAAAATGAGACATAAGATACTACATAACTACTATTATCATTCCGAAGGTTTCTACGTAATAAAAAGTCTACTAACAATAAATTTCAAAATCACCTCATATGAGACTAACTCCGCCGGCCTATATGCAGAATTTACTGACATGAATTTAATTTATTCGTGTAATGTGTAATGTAACTTTCTGGAGCAAACAATTTATTCGAATCCAAGAACATTTGCAAGGGTTGATCGAATTATTATTACCAACAATAATAATAAATATATAAAACCCGAGCGGATAAAATTGAAATTACCTTTCAAAAATGCAAAATATTGACAATTAGAATGTTCCCTATTTTTGTAGAACTACTCAAATGCACGTTTCTCAAATGTATTTGCAACGTGCGAGTGACTATTGACGTTATAAACATAACCAGTAAAAAGAGGTTTAAAAAGTGACATAAAATTATTATAGTTCTTGCATTTAAATATATCCTTGCAAAACAACACAGCTCATTGATTTCTTTGGAAAAATTCTTTTTATTTTTATTAAATGTAAATTATTTATATGCTCATCTTACATACATAAATTATATATATGGAAAAATATAGATTTCAATGTGACCTTAAAAAATGGGTAAATATTTTTCATTCGAGTAGAGAAATCAATTTATATTAGTTAAATCAACAGATTGGAAAATATTATTCTTAACAAACTGCATTTCTGTATAGTAAATAAAAATTATTTAATTTTAATCATTAGCATTAAGGTGTAAAATATATACACCGTGCATGAAAAATATTTTATTTAATTTTAACACGCGATCCCTATTTGTTTCCAGATAATTTTATTTTCAATATATAAAGTTGGAACAAAAAATTTCCAGCTTCTCCTAGAGATGGCGCTCGCAGCTTCTTTTTGATTCTGCCATTGTGAAACGTGTCTCCTTCTCGACTTTATTCCGACAATAAAAAAGAACATTCCTATTAGCATTCAAAATAGACTTCAATATTATTTTTAACCGGTAACTGACTGCTAATTTCCGAATAAAGAACAATCTGACTATACAGCGGGCGGTTCAGCGGAAAGAAGTTACATTCGCAGAGGATCGGTTGAACTTTGACTGCTTTGTGAACTTGCGCATTTTCGTTAAGGACATTTTATTAAGAGTTATACGTAATTTTATTCATGCATTACAGTAACTAGCCACTGTTATTGTAGTACACTTTAGCCTATATTTAACAAGTATATGCTGGCAAAATCTCATCATAAAAGGAGGAAAAATTACGAAGTTTGAAAGCGGTGATATACACACGGACGGACGAATAGACAAGTTATCCTTTAAGGTAAATGGTAATGTTCATTTTTTTTATTTAAGATATTTTCAATAAAATCTCAAATTAAAAGGAAATCTAACATGCTTAAATGGTACTAATATATGGTTTTACATTTCAATATAAACCCACCGTTCCCCTCTGTATTTCTTGCCATATGGTATGAATTTGTTACGGTCTGTTTGATAACAAGTTAGTTCAACTTACTTACCTTTGGAATAGGCCGCTCGGTAACGACTGGTTTTTCTTTATCTGGAAAATTAACCTCCCATTGATGGGATGTAACATCCGGACTAGTACAAGTTTCTCCAAATGCCAGTTTACAAATATCGGTGGATGCTGAAAATAAATAAAGTTATGATAATGTAAAACCAGCAGCTTAAAATCCACTTCTGTCATACAATTTATTTTTTATATATTTTTATATATTTGTTTTTAGGGTCTCTATATGATTAACCCATTTTTAAGATACTAGTAAATAAAGTTAAATTTTTATTTAGTTTTTAGTCAACATTTTATTTACTTTCAGATAATTCAAGTTGATAGTTGGCATGAAAACGAAGTGTGACCAGAAAGCTCCCTACTTATTTTAAGAATGTGATCATAGGAAATTAAAAATAAATTAAGGCAAAAATGGTTAGTCTTACCGTTTGGCCACAAATCAACATTAGAATATATCATGTATAAAATTAGACTTATCGATATGCAATAAAAGTACATTATTTAATGTATTTCTCAACATTTTCAAAATGACAACTTTTTTTACCATATCTTCCAAAATAAGAAAGTTGTAAGTATAGCTTAATAAAACCAGCAGAGAAAGCACTGAGAAAAAGATACATAAATGTAAATGAAAAACCAAATTCAACGCCTTGGAATACGTAAGATTTTAAAGCTCAAGTCGTCAAAAAAGGGAAATGATACCCACAATATAAATTCAATACGACCACTTATGATAAATATAAAATCGTCGAAAATAGAGGAAACAAGCAGACTCAGATATCCAAAATAAATTAATCAAAGAAATTCTCTCTAGATATGAAGCATGACAATATGGCGAGCAAAAGTATGAAATATGTCGGAAAACAGGAAAAATAAATAAACTAGTACATATAGAATACAAGGATTACAGAGGAAGAATGATAATGCAAACTTTATAGCAACAAGAGACAAACACTCGAGCCCAAAATGAGATGGCGGAGATAAAACTTCTTGAATTAGAATTAACCTAAAAAATATTTTTAAAAAATTAGCCACTAAACTAAAAAACAGAAACTTCCAAACTTATAGGCAGGCACAGATCAAAGGGGGCGGTGGGGGCGTGAATTAACAATACACCCTCAGAGTGCTGGAAGTAAAGCATAACTACATCAATCTTTAGAAAAGCAGAGAAACATGACTTCAAAAACTACTGAGTGATTAGCCATCTAAACTCAGTTTTAAAGCTATTAACCAAAATATATCTGACAAAACAATAATAAGGGAACTAGTAAAGAACAATTATGATTCAGCTGTATCAGATCAACCACAGACGCCATATTTACAATCCAACAAATAACCGACCATATGTGTGATTTATACACCTCACCCTGATATTCCACAGACTGAGACGACTGAGACTACCCACATTAGAGCACTCCTATGAAAAAGATGAGTCTGCCCTAACATAATGACCATGAAAAATTAAGAAAATATAAAGCCTTTTACTGCCTATAAGTGCATTTTTATACGAAGGAGAAAAGAGTATGAAGAGTATTTCAAAACGTCTAAGGAGAATTCTTTATTTACGAGAAACGCCCTTAAAACATGTAAAATTTTTTGGGACCACCCTTTATATTAATGTTCCGGATAGCCAAATTTTGTACACACTCTATTATTTCAAAAGCTTTTATTGTCAACTTCAGTTTCCATAAAACTATTTACTACTAACTCTTGCTTTATTTCTTCCGGATATGTTGGGTAAGTCAAATTTATTAATTTCATTATATCTGCTTCATATTCTTGAAGACTTTCGTTGTATTTTTGTCTTCTTCCTTGGAGTTGGGCCTTATAAACTTCTTGGAGGTGGACTTCTCTATAGCACATCTCCAGAAAAGTAACAATAAACTAATAATCATTCTGTTTTTCTTCAGGAATGTTACATAGAACTTCCATAGATTCCCCTCGTAGTGCTAGAACAAGAGCACATGCCTTCTCCGGTGAATTCCAATTATTGCCGGTGGCGGCGGCTTCGAATTAACGGACATATAAGCCAAGGTCCTTTGCCGTCGAAGGTAGGTGGCTTTATCACGCTAGTTGCAGAAACACAATCTACTTTTATTATACCTGTACTAGCAACCTTCTCCATTTGCAAATGTAACTGCATCTGTTTGTGGATTCCTATCACCTTATGTTTTACTTCGCCGTGTACGTCTTCTCTAATTTGCCGATGTAATTGTTGCATCTGTTTCTGAATTCCTGTCATCTCATGTTGTACTTCGCCATATATGTCTTCTCTAATTTTGCTAATCTTCTGTTGCATTTCTTGTTCTACGCGCTTCATATCTTCTTGATTTTTTTAATGTCTTCTTTCAGTTCTTGTTTCATGTCTTCCTGGCTTGCCTTAAGTCCCTATCTCATGTTTTCCAGGTTTGTTTTTAGTTCTTGTTTTATACTCTCTTGATTTTTTTAATGTCTTCTTGGCTTGTTTTTAGTGTCATCAATTCTTGTTTCATATCGTTTTGGCTTGTCTTTATATCTTTTTGGCTTATTTTTAATTCTTGTTTCATATCATCTTGACTTGAGTGTAATGTAATCAATTCTTGTTTCGTATCGTCTTGATTTTTCGTCATATCTTCTTTCAGTTCTTGTTTCATCTCTTCTTAGTTTTTCTTCATATCCGTATCATCATTAGTAACTGATTTAAACTAGTTTGAAGTTGTTCTTCCATTTTTGCGTTCTGTTATCTAGTTTCCACTAGCATACAATTTCAATTCACTTTTTTGTTTTTTTTTTTCTAATTTTCTAATCTGAACTTCTAGATTTAATCGTACCTCTGACACCAATTTGTTCTGAAGGGCCGATTTTTGAACACACTCTATTATTTCAAAAGCTTTTATTGTCACCTTCACAATTTCTGACACTTGTCAAACACTTCAAGATACATCGACGATGTCTCGAACTAAACTGTCACCGAAAGCCGATTTGGATCCTTTATATACCCTTTTGGTCGATATTAGAATATTCCCTAATTTTCTAGAAGTATTTCTATACTACATGGTGTAATAAAGATAAGAAAAAAGATTAACCTGGCGATTTCTAGACCTTCTGTCATAGACGTTCCATGTTCAAAATAAGGAAGTAGAATTTATTAAAAAGTTCCAGGTCTTCTTTCATGGACGTCTCTTGAGGAAATTAACAAAAGGTAAAATTAATTAAATAAATTATGAACTCGTAGAAAATAAATCTAAAATCCTACACACTAGAAACTAATAGTATCAGATGTATAACGCTATAAAGTTCGTTACATTAAATTAACTTGAAAAAAAAAATGTAATGCATAAATATATTCCTAATCTAAAACCCTTCAATCTGAAAAACTATGAGATGGGTAAAAAATTTAAATATTTCCACCACTGCCCGAAAAAATTGGACCAATTTTTAAAACTATAAATGCTCGTTTTCTGATACTTACTTAATGATGACACTTCCATAGCCGCTATTACTTCTGGTCCATAAGTATCGAAAATTCCGGAACATACAATAAAATTTTCAATTTTAAATGATACACAAAGTGATACAAATTGTTCTTTTATTTGTTCAAAAGGCGTTTTACCTTGAACAGCGCTATTTAAAAATCCGACACCTAAAATATAATAGAAAAAATTTTTAAATTATTTGAAAAGGTATTATAACAAATTACTTCCGCAATTTTAACGCACGCAGGCACTTAAATACGTTACGTAGTACCCTTAGTACTACTCAAAGCTGTACTTAAGTACAAGTTTATAAACAAAAAGTATAAGTTAATCATCCTGAAACGAATTTTATTTAAATAATAATAAAATAATGAGATGATATGTGATCCTTCAAATACCGCCCGGGTTTATCCCAGCTCCTAGAGTTGGTGAGTTCAAAACATTTTGTCCATACGGAAAATAACACACGCTTTTAATAGGGAAAGTAAATACTACTTTGTATTTCTTTGTCCATAAACCACGGACACGATGAACTTTTTCTCTTCACTACAGGATGTAAACCTTCTTAAATTTATTCCGTTTCTCTATATTTATTGTCAATGTCATCCATTGCACTCCTGCAATACGCTGTACTTTATCACGTCATCTGGTAGCGGGTCTTACTTTTCCTCATTTGTATGTTTTTGGTCGCTAATCAAGTGTTGACGTAGCGATCTGTCCACGTGCAAAATGGCTCACCTACTGCCACTTTGGTTCCGCGACTCTATAGTGTTGTCTACTGGTGTATTATTTCGTGTCCAGGTATTACGTTGTTATCGATTGTTTTATTGTACATACATTAGTCTCTCGTGTGTCTTTTGTGTTCACCCAAGCTTATATACATCCTTTTTTACAAAGATCTACGTTTCGCAGCAGTAAGTTACAGCTGGGTTGAAGCATTAATT
Organism: Diaprepes abbreviatus; assembly: GCA_034092305.1. NCBI lineage: Eukaryota > Metazoa > Arthropoda > Insecta > Coleoptera > Curculionidae > Diaprepes > Diaprepes abbreviatus. The sequence goes on from JASJET010000116.1 coordinate 2,209,640, forward strand.
CTAGACTCTGGATTTTAAGTGGCTCGGGGCATATTTACCTTTTAGTATAGAGTTGATCTTTTCAAATGAGAACCATCCCATTCCAATAGGCATGATGACTGATTTTGGAAAAATACTCCACGATGTTTTTACGCACCTACTTTATACAAAATAAATCTTATTGCGCAAAAAATTAATGTTTCGAGGGAAAAATTGACCTTTTTAAAATACAAATTTAAATTTCGTACCAAAACGCTGGAATAGTAATGGCGATCGTCTGTGACGTCACCCTTTTCATGTTTTTCATTATTTTGTGCGATAATCATGAATTCTAATGTGTATCGATGGTGTACAGTTCCTCGATGTAATAATACATTGATAAAAAGTCCGAATAAGTTATTTATTAGAATGAAGAAAAATATCAGAAGTAGGTGGCTAAATCTTGCAAGGCGAGACTCAGCTTCTGTATCTGTTAATTCAGTAATTTATTTCTGCGAAGATCATTTTCATGTAAATATTTACTTTATTTTATATAAATAAGTGGCGAAGCTTATATTTGTCAATAACACTGTCAATCCCGTTTGAGGTTAGGTTTCATTTGTTTATTATTGTACTATATTTAAAGTTGCTAACTAAAAGATTTTTGTTTTTCCAGTTACCAAATGATATGGAAAATTATATATAGTACCATGTAATGGGTTTAGTTTTACAAGTGCACATGAAGTCAATACCCACAAGATTTGAATGCAAACACGTAGACGCAAATGAACTTGTGACACCGCTGAGCGTCTCTATGTTCTCAAAAGCAAGGGTGTCTAACTGCAGAAAGTGTGTGCTACACAAACAACACCTACAGAATATTTAGAACTTGCAGGCATTTCATCAGAGAGTTCAGGTATAAACCCATTTTTTTTTATACTGCTAACCTGTTTTATTGAATTCAAGTGTATATCTTTTCTGTTTGCCGGTTTAATCAAAACATTATAGGTAGTTATGATTCCAAACAATCTTTGTGGTACCTATTATTATTATAATATTACTATTATAGTCCGTTTCAAAAATTATAGTACATAATAATGTGTAAATAGTTACCGTTTGTTCACAACTACTTATTTTTATTTTTTAGCCTTGAACATAATTGAAGATCTAGAAGCACCTATCACTAATCCAAAATCAGCTGATAAAAGAATACAAGTATATATATTATACAAATTCAGAAGTAAAGCTGTCCAAACTGAAGTTAAAACAGTGCACCAGTTAACCTCGCTCTCAGCATCAAGGAGTCGATTCTTGACAAATTTGAGCTATTGGCCCTGATAAGTTCTTGTTCCATGACGTTGTTGTAATTTTGGTAGTACAAAACTGACACACTTGATAGTTTTATCCACAAAATATCTGATTAACGATGCAAATAACGATAAATTCGAACGATAAGGTGATAAACAATGATGACTGATGCGATGTTTACGAAAGCCTGACGTCACGCGTTTCTGATTGGTGTTCGATCTATATATATATATATATATATATATATATATATATATATATATATATATATATATATATATATATATATTACAAAGTGTGTTAAAACTTTTATCGTTTTCCTTTTTGACGCCAGTTAATAGTTTTATACCTGGGGCTCATTCAGGTTATATATTGCAGTCAGGGCCGGATTCAACCGTTTTTGTAACAGGTATATAGTATATTGATATATTTGGATTACTAAACGTCAACTAACGCTTTGTCTTCTTTTGATTAAGCAGATAAAAATATTTTCTCTTCTTTCATGTAGATAAACCATCTAAATAATTTAGTATAATTCTTATATCATCCAACCTAAACTACCTGAACAACAAACTATAAAGTACGGTGATTAAATTTAGGTGATTCAATTTGTTTGCGTCTGGTGAAGAGTACATTTCAGTTTTTTCTTTTTCGAAATATGTGTCGTCCATGGGAAGAAGTTAATCATGATGCGTTCACTGTGTCTGGTAGTAAAACGCTTAAAGAAAGTGTTGACACCAAGGAAATAGTAAAAAATGTATACTATGTTCTACTCAACAGAGATTTGCTTACAAGTGCTGCTGTAAGAGAAACCTGAGAATCGACCAAGACACTTGTTTCCACAGTAAGGGAAGATATTCTTCCTTAGATTACCATGAAGATACAACTGCCGACCTTTTTGAAGATTGGTTTAAGACTTGCTTGATACCATGTATTCCCCCTTATAGGGTGATAATTATGGACAATACTAGTTACCACAGTCGCCAACTAAAGAAAGGAACTAATTCAAGTGACTGTAAATCGGATATTCAAAAATATATGCTTGAATATAGCATATTTTTTGAATATTCTTATAAAAAAGGAGATCTATTAGACGTGCTTAAAGCATTTAACTTTAAAAAGGAATACGTGTGTGATACTATGGCAAAAAATATGGAACATACAGTTCTGCGTCTTCCTACATAGAATTGCGTTTTCTATCCCACAGAACAAACACAGTGCATTCAAAAAGTTCTGGGACTAATTTTGTATAAAATTTGCAACTAACACTATCTGTTACCCGACGGCAAAAATCTTAGTTACCCATAGTGGAGATGTGAACGCTGTAACTTCATTTATTGGCCAGCTATGTTCGCTTGAAGTAGACGGAGTTTTGTCCCTGCGTCACAATTTTCGCTACGGAGCAACGTACCGCATTGAAATTTGGTTTCAAATTTTAAAAAAGTAGTTAGGAAATATTCAAATTATTGAAAATCGCGAATGGTGAGGATTATTAAAGCCGCAGCAAGGTTTTCGAGTGATATACGCGGTTTCAGAACGGTCGACAAACGCTGGAAGACGATCCACGTGAGGGGCGCCCTTTAACCTCGACTACCATGAGAATGTCAAACTGTTTACACAAATTTATTTTTTAAAACTAATGATAAATTTGGATTGAGTGATGCTTTGATAGCCTTAAAACATCCATGGTTTATCAGAATTGTTGCTTAAAAGCTTATGCAATTTGAAATTTTCCAATTTGAATATTCCGAAGACAAAGAAAGATATTTCAGCAAACTCAGCGGCATTTGAAACAGCAATACCTATACTTTAAGATGCTACATACAGTTTTTCGAGAAAAAAAATCGCGGTGATACATAACCTCAAATATAGACCAGGAACATGATATAATAAAATAGTTCTAAGGAGTCGAATTCAGCGACTCAAAATCTAGAAGAAATGAGTTCTTATTCAGTGTACAAATTTCACGTCGTGCTATGTAGTCAATCATTACAGGAGCAAAGGAAAAAAAATTTGAAAAAAGAAATCCGCCCTAACTAAATCGATCATAACTCGACTTCTAGAGGTCCAATAAGGGGCCTATAAAAGCTTAAATTAAAGAAATTCATTGTAACTTTTGAATTAACTTTGGTAAATATTTTTTTGATTATTAATAACAAAGTACAATAGTTTATAGTTCAGGTTAGTTCAGGTTACCGGTTTCTCGAAGACGCCTTTCAACAGAGGCAATGTTTAGTTCTTTGGTACGCTCTATTTAGATATTTGTCTCTGTATAGTCTCACCGACTCCCGACAATTTATTTGGCAATAAGAGTAAACTAATATCATATTGGTCATTTCTAAGTTAGTGTAAAATTCGGCTATAGCATAAAATTTAGGAAATAAATGATAAAGTTTGAAATTAAACGATAAAAATTTGTTTAATTGGATAGTTTGGCAATACTCTTTTGTAACTAGTGACAATACTTGTTATTGTAAGCTCGTTGCTATGTAAGTTTTTATTGCTGTTGATCTGTTAGCCCTTAAAAAAGCTCCAAATTTCTTGAACAATCCCTAAGCCTGTATAAAATGTGAAGGGGGCTACGACTAGACTCAATACGCAATAAAATATTTAAATTCGATTATATTAAAACCGGCTGCATGCAGCGACACCTACATTTTTTGATCAAAGATGTAAAGAAATAAGAACTTTTAATTATAAATTTAATATATCGAGGCAAACAAAAGTTATAAAGTTTTAGATATAGGTGAAGTGCTGGTGGAGTCCTCTGCAATGCACATTAAAACTATAATCTTCAGATTTTTTATCCTAAAAAGATCCCTAAAGTCCAAATTTATTGCAAATCAATTTATTATTATTATTAAGCTAAATATTTACAAAAAAAAATTAAAAAATTTTGACTTTGACACCCTGTATTTTGAAAACCATTATCTTTTGGGCTAAGATAAATTCAATTAGTTCCTCAGGAATTTGCGTTAGAGTGTTCCACAGACTTTTTAAAGAGTATATTCTTTATTGTAATATAGCATTGTAATTTTTTACAACTATTACGCATTTGAAAAATTAAATTTTCTATCTTAAAGTGACTCTAATACTTATATGGATATTTTTACCAAGTACGCAAACGCCGCAGGATACTTTCGATCTAATGATATCACCAACAATTTTGGATTCCCTATAAGATGGCAGCGCTGCCTTTGAAATATTTTCATTTTCTGGTAATCCTTCGACTTCAAGATCCTAAAAAATATAAAATTAGTAAAATGAATATGTAAAAAATTAATGGAATCATGTCCATTTGTATCTAAGAAATATCATCTATTACAATTTAACAGTGTATTGTATGACTTAGATTTTCATTTTCTGTAGCTCTAATAAAAGGCATAAATTTTCAATGAAAGGACATTGGGAGAATAGAAACAATTTTACAACAAAATCTACTAATTACTGAAATGTAAGAACAGAAATTATGTTTCAAGTCATTATCTCGGAAACTATTCAATCTAGGTGTTTAAATTACATATAATTTTCCAGAACAAAACTTCAGTTATAAATGACAGTAATAAACATAGTTGTAAAAAAATTCCAATTTGATTTCCAAATTTTACAGTTGCCTACATCACCTTAATATAAAATATATTTCTTTTCTTTCTGACAAAGGAATATTGAATTTTATGAAACTAATAGATCACCATGTATGTACTTACTTGTTCAAAAGAATAGGAGGGTAATAAGAAGTGACGAGTTGATCCATTTAACAGTGGCAAGTTATGAGGTTCAATTTTATAATCCCATGTATCTTCAAAATTCAGTTGCACATCACTTTCTACAGGTGCTTGTTCTGAAATAAAAATACCATTCTTAATTACACTGGCTGCTATATCAAAATAACAGCGAAATAAAAGACTACGAAGGAGGAGTGGCAATACTTGTTAATAAACGTTTAAAACACAAAGTAACAAAAAGGCAAGCAATGTCTGACAGAGTTATCTACATAGTAATAGAAATTAATAAAAGGTATAGCATTCAGGTAATACAGGTGTATGCCCCAACAAGCGCTTCAGAAGACTCAGAGGTTGAACAGATATATGAGGACATAACTACAGCAAAAATGAGAGAAAAAGCTAAATTCGTAATATTAATGGGAGACTTTAATGCAAAAATTGGTCACGACGACAACAACAATATCCCAAATATAGGTCGCTTTGGTCTGGGTCAGAGAAACTCCAGAGGAGATATGCTGATTAACTACTGTAGAAATGAAAACTTGTATTGTATGAATTCTTTCTTCAAAAAACCTTTAAATAGGAGATGGACCTGGAAAAGCCCGAATGGTATCACAAAAAACGAAATCGACTATATTATAACTAACCAAAAAAACATTTGCGAAGATAACACTGTCCTTAACCAATTCGACACCAATAGCGATCACCGCTTGATCAGAGCTGCGATTACCATTAACACCAGATGGGAAAGAAATAAATTGATAAGAAGAAAACCCTTTCCAATAAACGAAATACTAAAACAAAACAAGAAAAAATTCGAACACGTAACAAAGAATAAACTTAAAAGTAAAGAAGACCAGGAAGAAATGGACATCAATGAATTAACACAACACATTAATAATAGCACACGAGCAGCAACAAAAGAGATATGCTTTAAAAATAAAGAAAAAAGTAGTAAAATCAGCCCGTATACCAAGAACTTCATAGAAAAACGAAGAAATGTGGACCGAAACTGTGAAGAATATAGGGACATAAATAAAGAAATTAACAGAAAGATAAGGAGGGACATAAGAAAGCATAATACAAAAGTGATTAAAGACACGATAGAAGCTAACAAATCAATGAAGGTTCTCAGATCTCAATTCGGTAGGGGCCGGACAAAAATTTCCGGACTTAAAACTAAACAAGGCCAATTAGTTAGTACCCGGGAGGAAATCACGATGGCTGTCCAAGACTTTTACACAGAGTTATACAGTCCAAAAACTCAAGGTCCTTACTACGAAAGAAAGGAAGTAAGAAATGTTGGTTCAGAAGAGATGCCCGAAATAAATACCGCAGAGTTAATGAAAGCGCTTAGTCAAATGAAAAATAATAAAAGCCCTGGCGAGGATCGTATAACCGCCGAAATGTTAAAAATATGGGGAGAACAACTAAGAGAAAGCGTGAGAATTTTGTTGAACAAGTGCTTAATGTATGGAAAAATACCCGAGGCATAGGAAAACTCAGAAGTCATCATATTATACAAAAAAAGCGATAAAAATAACATAGAAAATTATCGGCCAATTAGCTTACTGTCCCACTTGTACAAACTTTTTACAAAAATAATAACTAACAGACTGACGCAAAAGTTGGACGCATACCAACCTCCAGAACAAGCCGGATTTCGCAGGAACTTCAGTACAATAGGCCATCTACAAACAGTACATACGCTTATCGAAAAAACCACGGAATATAATATACCTCTGCATTTGGCTTTCGTTGATTACCAGAAGGCGTTCGATTCTATCGAATCATGGGCAGTTCTCAAAGCACTGGACAATGCTCGGATTGATTCAAGATACTCTGCTCTGATTCAGCATATATATGAAAACACTTACATGCAAGTTACAATAGACGAGGATATAAAAACCTCGAAAATACCTATAAAAAGAGGCGTACGTCAGGGAGACGCAATCTCTCCAAAATTGTTCACGTTGGCACTTGAAGATGTATTTAAGGACTTGGACTGGCATGACAAGGGAATTAACATAGACGGAACACGACTAAACCACTTAAGATTTGCTGATGATATTGTTATAATCAGTGATTCACCAGAACAACTCCAATGTATGATACAAGAACTGCATCAAGCATCATCTAGGATAGGACTCAAAATGAACTTGTCAAAAACAAAAATAATGAGTCTAGAACAAATACAAATTAAAGTTGAAGATAAAATAATAGAAAACGTAAGAGAACACATATATCTAGGTCATAAAATACAAATAGGGAAGGAAAACCAATCGGCTGAAATTCCTAGAAGAATAAGTCTCAGCTGGGCAGCTTTTGGCAAACTCGGATTCATTCTTAAATCCAGTAACACCCCATAAGTCTGAAAAGAAAAGTCTACGAGTCGTGCATCCTGCCAGTTCTTACTTATGGTATTGAAACAACCTCTCTAACATGTAAAGCCATTAATAAGCTTCGGGTTACACAACGAGCAATGAAAAGGGCTATGCTGGGATTTAGTTTAGGAGATAAAATTCCAAATGAAGAAATCAGAAGAAGAACGAAAATAACAGATGTGAGCAAACGAGTAGCGCAGCTAAAATGGAGATGGGCTGGACATATCGCAAGACATGACATAGATAGATGGACATACAAGATAACAGCATGGCGGCCAAGAGAGAACAAGAGAAGTGTTAGCAGGCCCCAAAAGAGATGGCGTGACGACATCCAGAAAATTGCCGGAAAAAACTGGATGGGGATCGCTACGGACCGACAGAAATGGAAAAATATGGAAGAGGCCTACATTTAGGAGTGGATGAAAACGGGCTGATATGAATGAATGAATGAAATTACACTGGCATATTAATTCAGGTGTAAGAGGAGTTTCGTAGCTAATTTTAACCCTCTTTAACATTTTCATGTATTTTTATATTCTTTGGCGCGAATAAATGATTTTTTGAGGGCACAAGTCCCCAAACTTGTCAGTTTTTTTATTAACAATTTAATTGTTTAAATATCTATAAACCATTACCTTGGCTGTTTATGGGTGCTCTGCTTGGCCAAATTAATTGTATTCTTTATTAGAAACGCCCTGAATTTTGTAAGAAATATTAATTTAAAAAAAATATGCGCAAATTAGTGCAAAAACATCGCAAAAAAGAATTCTGAAACTTAATAGATCATAACTCAACTTTTAGAAGTCCAGTAAGGGGCCTATAAACGGTTAAATTGCAGGAAATTGTTGTGACTTTTGAATTAACCGTGCTAAATATTTTTCTGATTATTATTAACAAAGTTACAATAGTTTATAGTTGCAATTTTCACCTAAAATGCATAAAGATATTTGTTAATAAGCTTTTTTTAGTAATAGTTTTACGAGATGAAAAATATGACTAGCCAATATGATTCTACGTTTCAAGACCAAGATTTTAAGCTTATATATATATATATATATATATATATATATATATATATATATATATATATATATATATATAGGCGCGGATCCAAGGGGGGGGGAGGCGGTGGGGGCTACACCCCCCCCCCCCCCCAAGAGCTTCGAGTTTAGGAAAATGGACCCGATATTTCCTCTTATACTACAGTTTATTTAAGAACTAGAGAGAGTAATAAATCATTTTTTACCCTTTTTCTCTTCACAAACTACATGTGTTCTCTAGTCCGGTGTCTTTAGCGAAATCTGTTAGACACATATTTTTCATAGAAATGGGTTAGAAATTTTATAATCAAAAATACCGGTCTATAATAATGGACTAAAACGTAGCCTTATTCTGTCAAAAAATTCGAAGTTATAATTTAAATACTTACAAAATATCCATTGTGAAAAATACAAAAAGTTAAACATATATAAAAAAATAAATTTGTCCATATAATATTAAAATATTTTTGGGGCTATCGGTCATTTTATTATTAAATAAAAACATTTTTAGGGTATTTGACGTTTCAGTTTATTTATTTCTTAAACCATGTGCAGAATTACAAATAAAAACACTAAAAAGGGATTCAAATGTAATTACTTTTTATTTGTTGTAATTAAAATTAGACCTAGTTATTTTTATTTCTATTGTATTGATATCTTAATTTAATTTATTTTATTATATGGAAATATGATAGCCCCAAAAAAATAAGGTAAACATGTTAATTCTACACGCTCAAGAAAAAGACACAAATACAATAATAAAATAATAAAAAACTTACGGCTAATTAGAATTAAATATATATAAAATTAAAGAGTGAGACACACTAAAATAAAAATATGTAAAAAATAAAAAAAAAACATATAAACAACAATAAATACAACAAAAACAAAAATTTAAATAATAAATTGTGTCTACACTAGTAAACATTACGTATTTAATTCCTAATCAAAGTCAGTGAGACTATCTTCGCTCAAATTTATTATAATTGGTTCCTCTATCTCACTGATCATGAGATCGAGTTCTCACATTTTGTTTTATTCTCTTATTATATGGATTTTTCTCAATTTTCCGCAGTAACTTTATTCAAAAAAATCTTTCAAAAGTTTAGTTAAATTACTAATTTTGTTAATTGTGTTATTTCTAGCAACTCTACCTTTTACTTGAGAGAGATATTTACTTCTCCAACGGACAGTTTCCGGACGATCTATAGGAACAAATTTTCTATCTGGTTTTTCCCAGCAAAAATTAAGTTCTCTGAACAATTTCCAGAGCTCAATTCTTTTAATTTCAGCTAAATCCCGATCTTCAGTGATTTTAGTTAGAATTTTAACGACGGTTGGGATATGCTTCCCATAATAAAATGTATGTACAATTCCTTTTATTGTAGTTTTCATCTCCTCTTCCAATGAGGTTTTTCGTCTGCCTGTGATCGAATGTGGCTTGGGAGTACTAACAATTCCAGTCGTTTTTTCTCCTTCAGTGTTCGGTACATAGTACATTTTCCAACTCCTGTCATGTTGGAATACATCTCAACAGAGCTTTTAACATTATTATCTAGATATTGATATATTAAGGCATCATAAACATTCATCGTAATAAGTTTTTCGTTGAGGAAAAAATGCCCTGGTTTAACGATTTTGAAATAAATATACAAGTGAAAGCCATATCTTTTGGGTATCTCACTATACTCAAATAATATATAAAAACAAGCGCAAACAAGATAAATCACTAAGAACAAACTGTGAGGTGTACTTTGCTCACTGACAGAAATTAAATTAAACTATCAGAAATTTTATGTTGCAGTAAATTTATAAAATATATTTAAATATAATGAAATATAATTAGATTTACGGCAGTTCTCAGTTACCTGCGGCACTGGAGCAAGTACGTTGGAGGTTTCGGTAACAGTTTTATTACTCTCTCTAATTCTTGAATAGAGTATAGGAATATGTATGCTTGCGGTCGCCCCCCCCCCCTCCCAAGAGCTTTGAGTTCAGGAAAATAGAACCAATTCTGTCTTTTATATTTGGAATGAGTATGCTGCTTGCGCCCCCCCCCCCCCGTTGACAACTTGTTTTTCTTGCCATTTTTTACTTTTGTGATATCACCGCCCCCCCCCCCCAAAGAAAAAGGCTGGATCCGCCCCTGTATATATATATATATATATATATATATATATATATATATATATATATATATATATATTGATTCGTGATTGCCGAGAAATCACTATGTTAATGCACTAGAATTAGTACACAAAAAAACATTTAAATTCGATTATCTCAAAACCGGCTGCTTGAAGCGACACCTACTTTTTTGATAAAAGATTTCAAGAAATAAGAATTTTTAATTATAAATTTAATATACCTAGGCAAACAAAAGTTTTAAAGTTTTAGATGTATGTGAAGTGCTAGTGAAGCCCTCTGCAAAGCACATTGAAACTGTAATCTTTAGATTTCTTATCTTAAAAAATCCCCAAAGTCCAAATTTAGTGCAAATCAATTTATTATTATTATTAAGATAAATATTTATAAAAAAATTTTGTTGATAAACTTTTTTTAGTAATAGCTTTACGAAACGATAAATATGAAAATAAGACTAGCGAACATGATTCTACGTTTCAAGACCAAGACTGTATGTATATATATATATATATATATATATATATATATATATATATATATATATATATATATACATATATATATATATATATATATATATATATATATATATATATATATATATATATATGTAATCGAAGGTTTTCGGGCATCCCATGTATGTACTGAGTCCCTTTCAGGACTGTAAGGCAGCTGCCATTTTCACGTCCGCTTCGCCAATATTTTATTCTATTTTATTTTAAATTACACGGACAAAAACTTATCTACTTATTTATTTACTTGTTTGGCTTTGAAACACGCTAAACGATGCTCTCATGGTGGGATCGTTTGGTTCCGCACGTGGCTTTGGCTGATAAAATGAGCGATAGGCTTGCTTGCCAGTACCGAAAAATGCGACCCCTATCCTTTGAGCAGTGCGTTTCGTGTACTCGATTTTACATATTTCTGTTTTAATTCACCGTTGCGCCACCATATGACGGTTCTCTTACAAACTTTGTTAATCTGTGTGGTTCTTGTATTATCAAGTGGACCATCGAGATGTCGCCTTTGTCGTCTTGTTTGCTGTTTTTTGATTTTAAATCCAGCTTTATACGATGCAAAGGCGAGATGATGGTTTGTACCGAATGCGGTGGCCTGACGAGTCCCATATTAGGACGAAACAGCGCTGTCGCCATCTGTCGGACCCGGAGTTTTTCCATATTTTGGAGTGCTCCGCACTTTTTAACACGAGAATCATGTAGATTGACAAATTTTTACGTCCGCTTCGCAAATATTTTATTCTATTTTATTATAAATTACACGGACAAAAACTTATCTACTTATATATATATATATATATATATATATATATATATATATATATATATATATATATATATATGGGTATTTTATCTTCACAACTCAACATATTCAAAATCTCTTCGGCGAGGTAATTTGACATTAACTGGTCGATAATTCCAAAATTATATAAACACCTTGGACTAAGACAGGTGAATCAGTAAATGCTTTTCAGAGCCAAAATTATCTTTGCTTTTACTTTCACTAAAAACTTTTTTTTGGAAAATATTAAAACGGTATTCTAATTTTGACGCATTACTATTTTGCATTTAACAGATTATGTCAATATAAATTCATTTGTTTCGATTGTCACCAATAACAGCAGCGTCCTTTAATTTTTAAACAAAATGAATTGAAATGATATTGGTATATTGTAATATTGAAAATGATACCCTGCTTTTGTCAGATAGTGTATTTCTCAGTATGATATAAGACGACTTCAAGAAAATGTTTTTTTTTAATTTTCTTTACTATTATCAGCTAAAAAATCTTTTATAAATAATTATATCATTTCAGAGAATTTTAATATTCCAAATCTTAACAACATTGTGAATAGATATCCTTTCATTAATATATTAACGTATCGTTTATTATCTAGAAGTAACAATTATTTTTGTTAATTTATTGTATTTTTCTTTTACTCGAAGCTTTACGTGGAACCGTGACTTAGGTACTCTTATTTATCATGACTTGATGCAAAATCCAAAATAAATATTATAATTAAATATTTCCCTAACTTTGAATTCTCTAGAATTTCACTCATAATTTTATTTTGTCCTCATGTCACCACTGATGAAGCAATATCTAAAGGTTAACTAACTGTAAAAACATGTGGTAATTAGTATTTTTTTCATTATAGCATTAAATAATTTGCTAATATTCGTAATGATAGTTTAACCAACAATACCGATGAATAATTTGTTAAAAAAGTGGTTTTAACGCTGGTTTTTAATTTTAGTTAGTACTTGCCACTAATTGGATTCTCCTCTTGTAATTTTAAAAAATGTCATTGGACATGACGTCACAATATTGAAATTAGTTATGCCATCGAGAGTTTCAGCAATCCTTTGAGATTTATAATTTTTTGAATTATTACGTTTTTATTAGCGCAGTGCAAATGAAATTAAAAGCTCGAAAAGACCGCATTTATTTCAGTAATGTGAGGTGATACACAGGGGCGGATCCAGCCTCTCTCTTTGGGGGGTGATATCACTATAGTACAGTATGGCAAACGAAAGCAAGTTTTCGACGGGGGGGGGGGGGGGGGGAGACACCAGCAACATTCCCATTTCTAGTGTAAAAGGCAGGGTCGGGTCTATTTTTCTGAATTTGAAGCTCTTGGAGTGGTGGGGGCGATCACAAGAAAAAATAAGTTTATAGGGGGGAGGATACGAGCAGCTTAAACATTCCTAGTATAAGAGGCAGAATCGGGTGTATTTTCCTGAACTCAAAGTTCTTAGGGGGGGGGGGGGTGCCGTAAGAACAATATATTGTCAACGGGGGGGGGGGGGGGGGCCAGCAGCATACACATTCCTAATATAAAAGGCAGAATCGGTTCTGTGTTCCTGAACTCAAAGCTCTTGGGAAGGGAAGGGGCGATCGCAAGCATACACATTCCTATACTCTATTCAAGAATTAGAGAGTGTAATAAAATTGTTACCGAAACCTACAACGTACCTGCTTCAGTGCCGCAGGTAACTGAGAACTGCCGTAAATCTAATTATATTTAATTATATTTAAATATTATAAGCTTTTATAAATTTACTGCAACAATAAAATTTCTGTTTAATTTAGTGTCAATGAGCAAAGTACACCTTACAGTGTGTTCTTAGTGATTTATCGTGTTTATGCTTGTTTTTACATATTATTTGAGATTAGTGAGATACCAAAAAGATATGGCTTCCACATCTATGTTTATTCCAAAATCGTTAAACCAGGGCGTTTTTTTCCTCAACGAAAAACCTATTACGATGAATGTTTATGATGCCTTTAGATGTCAATATCTAGAAAATAATGTTAAAAGCTCTATTGAGATGTGTTTCAACATGACAGGAGTTGGAAAATCTACTACCTACCGAAAACTGAAGGAGAAAAAAACGACTAGAATTGTTAGTACTCCCAAGCCACATTCGATCACAGACAGACAAAAAACCTCGTTAAAAGAACAGATGTAAACTGCTATAAAAGGTGTTGTACATACATTTTATTATGAGAAGCAGATCCCAAGCGTCGACAAAATTCTAACTAAAATCAATGAAGATCGGGATTTACCTGAAATTAAAAGAACTGAGCTCTGGAAATTGCTCAGAGAACTTAATTTTTGATGGGAAAAACCAGATAGGAAATCTGTTCTTATAGATCGTCCGGAAAATGTCCGTTGGAAAAGGAAATATCTCTCTCAATTAAAAGGTAGAGTTGCTAGAAATAACACAACTTATAAAATTCGTGATTTAACTGAACTTTTGAAAGAGTTTTTTGAATAAAGTTACTGCAGAAAATTGGGAAAAATCCATATAATAAAAGAATTAAAAAATGTGGAAACTCGATATCATAATCGGTGAAATAGAGGAACCAATTATAATTAATTTGAGCGAAGATAGCTTCACTGACTTTGATTGCGAATTAGATACGTAATGTTCACCAGCGAAAACACAATTTATTATTTAAATTTTCTGTAACATATAAAAATTAATTACATTTGCAGCCCTTTTTAGTGTTTAATTGTAATTCTGCAGATGGTTAAAGAAATAAATAAACTGAAACGTCAAATGTCCTAAAACTGTTTTCGATTAATAATAAAATGACCGATAGCCCCAAAAAAATTTTAATATTATATGGACGAATTTATTTTTTTATATATGTTTAACTTCTTGTATCTTGGACGATGGGTATTTTATAAGTATTTAAATTATAACTTAGAATTTTTTGAGAGAAAAAGGCTACGTTTTAGTGTGAATGTGCCTAAAACGGTTTCAATGCCATAATTAAAAAAAATAAAAATGCAGTTGTGATTTGTGTTAAATATGTCAAAATTATCTATATTTTCTAATGTATGGGAATTTTTAAGAAATTATAAGAAATAAAATAATATTATAAGAACTTTTTATTTTAAGTTTATTACCTTAATAATATTTTATACCATAAATATTTAGTGATAATAAACCTCCTTCCGACGCCTATGACAAGGGTTAAAATCCTTTTTAACACTTCAGACATCCAAATATCTATTGTTATCCAACCCAAATAGTTCATTATTATAGACCGGTATTTTTGATTATAAAGTTTTTAATCCATTCCTATGAATAATATATGTGTCTAACAGATTTTGCCAAAGACACCGGATTAAAGAACACAGGTAGTTTGCGAAGAAAAAAAAAGGTAAAAATTGATTTATTACTCTCTCTAGTTCTTGAATAAACTATAGTATACGAGGCAAAATCGGATCTATTTTCCTGAACTCAAAGTTCTTGGGGTGGCAATCGCCCCCACCGCCCCCCCTTGGATCCGCGTCTGGTGATACATAAAGTCTTCATGTCTATCCTTTGGCAATTCTTTTATCTCTTATAAGATATTTGCTAAGGGTGAAAGGTGGCATTTACATATTGAAAATATCCACATTGGATTTGCTATACCCGTGAATAAAAGCTACTTCCAAATTTGTTCTGTTGCTTCGAAGCATAAAAAACAATTCAGTAAGAAATAAAGAAATCTATCTGCCGTATTTGAATAGTTGTTATGCCTTTCAGGCGGAGAAATGGAAAGAATATATACAAACAGTTTATTTCCGCCAAATACCACTTTGGTTCTTTCTCAACGCGTTTCGACCACCTTATGGCCTCGTCATTGGAGCTGTATCGGACCGAGAGCATTATTCGCAGGAAATAAGATAAGATAAGATATAAGAAATATAAATTCCAGGGTATGTCGGTAAGATATCGCAAACCTACCACCTACCGACTTCGATGTCATACTAAAAAATATCACCAGTCGAACGACATCTATGATTCACCGGAGTAGTGATAAATTTTTAAAAAAATCAAAATTTCAGTAAGAAATAAAGAAATCTATCTGCCGTATTTAAATAGTTGTTGTTGATACAGCTCCGCTGACGAGACCATAAGATGATTGAAACGCGTATGGAGAGAGGACCAGAGTGGTATTTGCAGGAAATACACTGTTTGTATATATTCTTTCCTTTTCTCTACCTGAAAGAATAGTACATATATAACAACTATTTCAATACGGCAGATAGATTTCTTTTGTTTCCTACTGAGATTTAGATATTTTAAAAATTCCTCACTACGCCTGGCGATCTTTTTCAGTCTGACATTGAAGGGCGGTAGGTAGTAGGTTTGCAATATCTTACCGACATACCTTGGAATTTATATTTCATATATCAGTTATTTCCTGCGAATGTTGCTCTAGATCCGCGTATGGAGAGAGGACCAAAGTGGTATTTGAAAGAAATAAACTGTTAAACACGTTATTCTATTAACCAAGCATGTTTAGCAATACCGAATATTGACAGTTCTTCTCTTTATATGTGTTTTTAGCGTTTTATTCGTTATTTAAATGTACGGCTTGCGATGAACATACTCGTTAATATTATTTTATCTGTATCATAGCTTCTCAAATTTTTCTTGACCACAGACCTTTTGTAAGAAAAAATAAATCCAACACATCCCTCCTTTATAATAATTGTACTTAATATTAAAATATCGTATAAAAAATTTACGCACCATCAAATTAACTAGAGAATTTTTTATTAGAAGTTGCAAAGCTGACATAAAAATCAGGCAGTAATAAAAAATTAACGGGATGGTTGAAGCTGGGGAAGTTTTACTTTGTTAATATCGAGTTCCAACTTTGACAACTACAGTCAAAAATTGCCACGCTCAGGGATCTGTAGCCTGTTTCTTAATTTCATCCACGCTCAGCCAAATATAATGACGGAAAGCAATTAAAAATTTTTGAACTAATTTTCACGAACCAAGGTCAAATCCTGGTGTTGGTTTTAAAACCAGAAATCTCAGTATCTAGTTCTCAATTTTATTTGTTTAGTATAAGGCAACCAACATAATACAATTTATTACACTTTACAAGATGCTCTTGAAGAGATACTTTTTGATTAGTGTACTAATAACAAAAAAAAATGCAAAAACATGAAACAGAAAAAGTCAGGTGAAAAAAAAATTGTTCTGTCAGAATAAAAGCGGATTAAAAAAAAAAAAAGGTGGCTTGCAAAACAAATTTAATCCATACCGAGATGTCACAAGACACAAATCTTAAATCTCGACGGCAAGGTATTATATCTGGTATAGTTTAACGACCAATAGACCAGGGCTTACCTGTAAAATATTGGGATTTCGTGGATGTGAAATGGAACATGGAGATTTTTGCATGAGAGCCTTCAGAATAACCTGAATAACGATAAATTTGATATACGTCAATTCAAAAAGTTGGAAAACATTGTTTTTATTAATAAAAATATAAAATTAACGAAAAAAAATACGTTTTTTTTTTCAACTTTTCTCTCGTGTAATTTTGAACGTATTGATTTTAGAGAAAAGTTGAAGAGAAAAAAAAGTTCCGTAATTAAATTTTCCATAAGATAGGGTTAGTCGAAAGTCTCAAAATATATTTTCCTCATTGCAAAATAGCAATAATTAAAAAAAAAGGTAAAAAAGCAGTTTTTTTAATCAATTTTTTTTTGACCATTTAAATTTTTCTGAGGACCTTCATATTAGAGCAAAGAAAACTTTATGCCATGATAAAATAACACGCTAAAATTCGTTAGGATCGAATAGATAGTTTTTGCACAATAATTTTGCCATCCGATTTCGTTCACAAAATTTGACTATTTTTTATGTTTGTCCGAATCCAAAATATCACCTTAACGTATTTAAGTTTATTTTCGACATATAGCAGGGAACTCAAGTTTTCCAACGCTTTTTTCAGAATCAAAATTGGATGATTTGGACGCCCTCAGGAATTGTTTAAAGACATTGATTTCCATTGATTTTTTTTTGCAATATATGGTTTGAAAGTACTTTAAAAGGCGATTCTTTTCATGAAAAAAAAATCTAGTCCGTCAACTGGTTTCCGAGATACAAACTGTCAAAATTGACAGCCTGTTATCGTGAATCTAAGACTTCGTTTAAATCGATGTTTTCCGAGCCAGCTTCAAACCAAAGCCGCCTCAAATCTTACTTGAAATCTAGGCGTTTATTTCACAAAGTTAAACATGACTTGACCTTGGATTCAAGTCATTTTCGCAAAAGCTTGATGTCTTGTTTGTACCTATCCTCAAAATAACGCTTTGTTTTTTTTATTTAAAAACTGTTGACTATTGTGAGGGGTAAAAAGTTTAATTCTGCATTTAACCTTTAACTTGAGTGTTCTTAAAAATTAAAAATAATTTGAAATAATTTACTAACTTCCATTTGATCCATGACGTAATCGTTCAGAAGTCAACAGCTGGTTTCAAGCGCGCTTGAGGTGTTTATTTCACATTCGAAGTGCGCTTGGGATAAGCCAATCCTAAATCGTTTCGGGCTTGACTTAACATATGCAAGCCGGCTTCAAGTATAAATTCGCCCGTTTAATTCGTTATTTCTAAGCCGCTTGTAGAAGGCGCTTGACTTCAAGCGCGCTCGGAACTGTCGATATAAACGTACTGTATAAACAATATAGACCTGATTCCTGAACCAAAAACTTTGACTTGACGAGTTCTCTTTTGATACAAATATTTAAATGTTTATGTTATCGGAAACTTTAATAAAAGATGAAAAAAAGGATGGGGAGCTTTCATTTTAAAATTGAATTCGAAGATTCAAAATACATATCTCAAAAAATTTTTTATTTTCTCGGCTTCTAATGGAGCGATTTTGATTATTTTTTTAAACCGATTTACCTCGAATAATGGAGCTCAAATATCATAATGCCATGTGCTCATCATGCATTCATTTTGTTATAAACAAAAGACGTTATTTATGCATCATACTTACAGCATACTGCACCCACACTATTGGACATTCCAAGCGAATATTTGTTTATTAATATAATTAAGCATACTATAACGATATATATTTACTTTAATTATCAAAATTGTTTAAACAATTATTGTTTAAATAAATTGAAAAAAATTTTGGTTTTAAATTATTTGATTCGTAAAATACAGATAAAAATAAAATAATTATTTTATATAGATCATATATGAAAACTTAATAGTTTTTAAGTTATAAGTCATACAAAAGACTGGTATTGGGAAGCGCAGCAATCATGTTTGGAACCAGTTAGAACCACAGATATACTGTTGCCAGATAATCTATTGAAAATAAATAAGCTGTAAATGTATAAAAGAGTGTTCCATATTATGTGGCTGTGTTAAGCATGGATTAAAATGTGCTGATTACTGCTCAAACTGCAACGGACAAACTTGTAAAAATGCACAACACCACTATATTGACGTAGAAGAAAGTTCTGAAAATGTAATTGATTTTGAAGAAGTTGACAGAGAAATAGAAAATGACTGTTTCGATATCGATATACGATTAGATGATGAAGATTTCAATGAAAATTATGATCCGGACATTCCACAGCCTAAGAGAGCCCGATTCGAATGAAAAAAAAATTTTAATGTAAAAAAAAACGTTTATCTGAACTCTGTAAAGTTTATAATATAATATTTAGTGTTAAGAGAGCTTTGTTGAACTTTTTGAACATAATTTATAAAAAATAACTATTTTATTTCTATCTGTATTTTACGAATAAAATAATATATTTTTTTACAATTTGTTTAAACGATGATTGTTTAAACAATTTTGATAATTAAAGTAAATATATATCGTCATAGTATACTTAATGATATTAATAAACAAAGATTCGCTTGGAAAGTCCAATACTATAGGGTACTGTATGCTGTAAGTATGATGTATAAATAACGCCATTTGTTTATAACGAAATGAATGCTTGATGGGCACATGGCATTATGATATTTGAGCTCCATTATTCGCGGTACATCGGTTTAAAAAAAAATGATCAAAATCGCCCCATTAGAAGCCGAGAAAATGAAAATTTTTTTCAGATATATATTTTGAATTTTCGAATTCAATTTTAAAATGAAAGTTCCCCACCCTTTTTTTTCATTTTTTATTGAAGTTTATGGTAACATAAACATTTAAATATGTGTATCAAAAAAGAACTTGGCAAGACAAAGTTTTTGGTTCAAGAATCAGGTCTGTATTATTTATAGATTCACCGTAACAGGCTGTCAACTTTTACAGTTTGTATCTCGGAAACCAATTGACGGATATGAAATTTTTTTTTTCACGAAAAGAAGTGTCTCTCCAAGTACTTTCAAGCCATGTATTGCAAAAAAAATCCAATGAAAATCTGCGGAGATAATCTATTTGTTTATAAGCAAGAATATCAACAATGTCTTTAAACATCCAAATTATCCGATTTTGATTCTGAAAAAAGCGTTGGAAAACCTGAGTTCTCTACTATATGTCGAAAATGAATTTAAATACGTTAACGTGATATTTTGAACTCAGACTAACTTGAAAAATTGTCAATTTTTGGCAACGAAATCGGATTTCAAAATTATTGTGCAAAAACTATATATTCGATCCTAACGAATTTTAGCGTGTTATTTTATCATGGCGTAAAATTTTCTTTGCTCAAATATGAAGGTCCCCAGAGAAATTTAAATGATCGAAAAAAATTTATTAAAAAACTGCTTTTTTTACTTTTTTTTTTAATTATTGCTATTTTGCAATAAGGGAAATATATTTTGAGATTTCCGACCAACTCTATCTTATGGCAAATTTAATTACGAAACTTTTTTTTTCCTTTTCAACTTTCCTCTAAAATTAATACGTTCAAAGTTACACGAGAGAAAGTTTGATAAAACGTTTTTTTTTGTTAATTTTATATTTTTATTAATAAAAACAATATTGCTCAATTTTTTGAATTAACGCATATAAAATTTATCGTTATTCAGGTTATTCTGAAGGCTCTCATACAAAAATCTCCATGTTCCATTTCACATCCACCTAAAAACAGATAAGCCTTGGTCTACACCCAGAAATGAATACTGCAGGCCTTTCAAGATACCTAAGGCCTCTCTCAAACTGAAATTGTTTGTCTAAAAAGGTGTTAAATATTTTAGTTTTTTTTAAATTATTTTTTATGGCCACTGCAAATGTGGCAATTCAGCCAGAATGTTTTGAATTCAACTCTCCTAAGCAAATCGTCAAATTTGGCTTTATCCATTCGCTAGACGCATTTGTCAGTACCATCATCTAATTCATCATTTATTAGAGGCAAATTTGCTTCGTTCTTCTACAGTAGTGAAGAACGAATCACTACAAACGTTGCTTAAGCAAAAAAGGACTGCCAGTCCACAAATAATTTATAAAAGCACCAATTCTTCTAGGTCCATTTATTTTTTAAAATAACATTAACATTACTTAGTCATTTATTAAAATATGAACTATTTGCGATAGGAAAACAAATTATTATTTTATTACTATTTTCCATGACAAAATAAGTTAGATAACAAAATTTTTATAAAAAAAAAATTGAACCGACTTCTAAAAGTGCTCTAAAAAGTAAAAAATAACTATAAATTTTTATATAAAATTGAAATTTTTGAAGTCGGCACCAAACTAATACCTGACAAAATGTGATTCGCATAAACAGGTTAAAAATACTTTATTTGTAATTGCTTTGTTACCATAATTTCTATATTTTAGTAGTTATTTATTTCATTTAGAAGTAATTTGGCGCCGACTTCAAAAATTTCAATTTCTTATAAAAATTTATAGTTATAGTTCAATTTTTTTAAAAAAATTTTATTTTTCGATTTTTAGTTTTGAATTCATTATGATATCCATACATTATTTGAACTAAGTACTAATCGAAATTAGTGTACCTCGCAATGACTCCAAGGTGGCAAAAAAGTACCCATTTTATCCAAAGTTATAAATCACCCTAAAATGAGCCACTAAAAATTTTTTGATTCTTAGAGTTCTCCAAATAATAATGAAATTGTATCAAAAAAAGTCTATCATAGTAAATCCACTTTATTAAATTTCAAATTAATTTTAGATTGGGAATATAAACCCCAAAACCTTCCAATATCGATATCTAAAGAACTTAAGACGTAAATTTCTTAGCTTGATATATTTTACACTGCATATTGGGTTTGTATACGCCCCAAGAACTCCGCAATATGAATTTTAGACAACATTGGAAAATGTAAAATTTTCAATCTCTCATATTGTATATTATCAACCTAATAGTTGTAAAAAATCATCTTCATATTCGTAATACACGACCCCGAAAACCCCCTAATAACAAATCTGAAAACATGCGAAGGAGGTAAAATTTTCAACCCACCATATTAGATCCGCCATATTGAATTTCAAAAAAAAAAATTAAAGTCTTAATCTAATCTAAATCTAAACCCTTCAAAGCCCCCTAGTACCAATTTTAGATGAAATCCGGAAATTTAAAATTTCTAGACCGTCATATTGCTGACATATTAGATTTTCTTAAAATAACTTTATATTCACTATTTACATCCTCAAAAACGATTCAGTCCCACCTTTAAACAAAATCGAAAAGTGTAAAATTTTTTAGTTCGCTATATTAAATTCGCCATATTGAATGATGAAAAAATACTTAATTCACACCCTCAAGAACCCCCTAAAGGTAAAATTTTCAGGACATCATATTGAATCCGTCAGATTCAGTTTTTCAAAAAATATTTTAAATTCTTAAATAACATTAACAAAAGTCCCCCAATACTGATTTTAGACAAATTCGAGAGATGTAGAATCTTTAATCCGCCAGCTCGGATTTTGATCCGCCATATTAGATACGCCATATTTAATTTTTTTAAAGTAATTTCATATTCGTAATGTGCGATGCCAAAAACTCCCCCATATTAATTTTGAAAAAAATCGACCAAAATTAATTTTTTTCCGCCATATTGAATACGCCTTATTGAATTTTTTAAAAATAAATTCAGATTCGTTATGTGCTACCCCGAAAACTTCCCGATACCAATTTTGGAGAAAATCGAACAAAATTGATTTATTTGGTCCACCATATTGAATTTTTTAAAAATAGAATTGATTTTTTGTCAGCCATATTGGATCCGCCATATTGAATTTTTTAATAATAATTTTAGATTCGTTATGTGCGACCCCGAAAACTCTCTCGTACTATATTTGGAGAAAATCGGATAAAACTGATTTTTTTGAAGGCCATATTGGATCCGCTACATTAAATTTGCTACAAATATTTTGGAATCGTTAAGTGCGACCCCAAGAACTCCCCCACACCAATTTTAGAGGAAATTGGACAAAATTAATTTTTTCCGTCCGTCATATTGGATCGTCCATATTGAATTATTTAAAAATAATTTCAGATTCGTTGGGTACGACCACGAAAATTTTCAGATACCAATTTTGGATAAATTAGGACAAAATTTGTTTTTTTGGCGGCCATATTATCAGCACCATCTTGGATTTTACTGCACCAATTTCGTCCAAAAAAAAATATGGGACCACCGCAGCAACTTCCTGAACATAACCTAAAAAATTTCATTTAAATCGGTGGCGCCGTTCCGGAGTAATTGGTGTACATACATAAAAAAAATACATAGTCGACGAATTCAGGACCTCCTACTTTTAGAAGTCGGTTAAAAAGTATATTATTGTAAATGCTAAGAGAACTATATTCTGGTCAATATTTTAATATCCATTTCCGGCGGATTTTCCTACTATTTTATCTGATCATTTACAGACAAATATGTGAATATCAACTACAGATGAACAAGTATTTTAGTGTCGCCAACAATCACTTCCAAACAACACCAGTTATTCCATGGAAAAATTTTTAAAAGGACGTCATACATCCCAATTTCAACTAATAATTTACATCTAGTAACGCTTAATCTTATTTAAATTTTAGTTCATTCTTGATATCAAGCATTTTCAATGACAAGTGATACGTAGTTGACCTCTGGGCCAAAATTCTTCACATATAAAGCCTGACGTCTGCAAGATGTCAATGTACAAAAAATCTTCGTCAACAACCTACCAAAATTTGAATAATAAATCTTTCCAGTAACACTCCATACATATTTATTGAGAGAGGTTGACTTGTTATCGTTATTGTAACAAGTTCAATATGTAAATATAATACCATATTTCAAGGATCTTAAGTTTTACGGAATTTCCGGTATAATCTTTTATTGTTTTTTTTTTTGCTTTATTAAACCACCTGATTTAATTATAAGATGTTTTGCAATTTATAATTAACGAATTTAATCAGATCTAATTAAATCAGAAAAAAGCAACAACACCTGTGCAGGACAGTTGAAAAAAAACTGTTTTTAATTTTAGTTATGACAGAAGCTAAAAATTCGAGAATAAATTTAAGCTATAGTAGATACTATATATATATATATATATATATATATATATATATATATATATATATATATATATATATATATATATGATGCTTGCAACTTTGGTGTGGCCGATTTTGTGTGTACGTAGGATGGATGATTCTGGCCAATCAGGTTGCGAGTTTTGCTGCGTGTCATCGGCCTTGTTGCCAGTGTTTGGGGTTGTGTCGCCGAGTTATGAACCATTTCTTTAATGTCTACTACTGGTCGGTATTTCGTTAGCAGGTTTTTCCAAGTATAAGACAACTGCTGATTGTCGTCTCTGCTATTTAAGTTGATAATGGCTTCTTATCTCATACGATTGATCGCAAACCAACACACACAAACAGATATTTGCAAGCAGATTCCCACCATCACCCGGCATAACATTTTATGGTAGCCAAAACCCTAGCTCATCGGTCCCTGACACTAACAGATTAAGAAAATCAAAATAATGAAATCACAGAAAAACAGAAAAAAAAACAATCAATGAATACGTTCAACTAAGTCCAATCGACAGCCAACAATGGGTCAGCCATTTTAAGGACTTACTCCAGGCACCAGCAACAGAAAACAATGTAGACGAAAACCAATAAGAAATCACAGAACTAACAGATGTTAATATCAGTGAAGCAGAGATGCACCTGACAATTAAGAAATTAAAAAACAGAAAATCACCTGGTACCGACCAATTTACGAATGAGATGCTAAAGTACGGAGGCCCCAGCCTTGTTACAGAGCTCACTGTTCTATTTCAAAAAATACTCCGCACAACGTCAGTACCCAACGAATGGCGGAAAAGCATCACAATTCCGATCCACAAAAGAGGATCAAAGAAACAACCCGAAAACTACAGGGGAATCAGCCTACTGAACAGTTCAGCCAAATTGTTAACCAAAATACTGTCACAACGGATCGTAGACAAGTTAGGGGCGTGCGAAGAACAGCAGGGCTTCCGAAATAACCGTTCTACCATCGACGGTATATTTATTATCAGACAGCTGGTTGAAAAATCTATCGAATACGATAAACCGCTGTTCATTTATTTTGTGGACTTTCCACAAGCGTTCAACCGAGTCAAACTGGAACACATAACAGAATTACTGCGAAGAAAACAAGTAGACGAAGCAATCATACGCACAATATACGAACTGAATTCCAAAAACACCATGGTAATTAAAACAACTAACACTCTAACAGAGGAAATCCCTCTATCCATAGGAATAAGACAGGGTGATAGCCTAAGTCCAACACTTTTCAATGTAATCATGAACGAAATCATTGATGAGGTAAAACGCACAAATATTGGGTACCCAATGGGACACAACACCGTTCAGATTATATGCTTTGCAGACGATGTTGCCTTGACAGCAGATAGCGAGGACAACTTACAAAGAATGCTTTTCCATCTCAATCGAACAGCCAAACAGTATAATATGAAGATATCTGTGGAGAAAACCAAAGCAATGAACCGGTAAGATGCAAACTAATGGTTGATGACAAACATATCGAACAGGTTGGGAAGTTTAAATACCTAGGAGCACATATAACAAGTAACAGGGCAGTAACGGAAGAAGTGCGCACACAGGCCAACAAAGCGGCCATGATATCAGGCCAACTAAGAGACATAATCTGGAACAATAAACATATGACGGTTGAGAGCAAAGCAAGAATTTACAAGGTCTGTGTAAGACCGATACTGACCTACGGCGCAGAAACAAGAAATGAAACCACAAAGACAAAACAAATTATGAGAACCACAGAAATAAAAACGCTGAGAATGATCACGGGAACAAGTTTAAGAGATAGAATAAGAAACGCAAAAATACGCGAGGACAGCGGAGTGGGGGATGTTGTGAAGTGGGTTCGAAACCGTCGTAGGCAGTGGAGAGATCACGTTGAACGAATGGACAATGACAGACTAGCAAAAACCGTGATAAGAGAGAAACCAAACACCAAACGGCCGCCTGGACGGCCCCCCAAAAGATGGAGAGACAGCTGGATTTCGACCTCAAACGAGGATCGATGAGGCATTGTATAGATAACAGAACTTGATTCTACCTAGAGGAAGAAGAAGAAGAAGAAGAAAATAATGAAATCAAAGCGCTCAAGGAAGCCCTAACAAACAACGAGTATACAGACAAGACAATCTAAACGGCCATAAAAAAGAAACCCAGAGAAACAAAAACCGAACAAAATCCGGAAACAAAAAAAGCAATATTACCCTACGTCAAATGCACCACAGACAAAATTAGCAAAATTCTAAAACGACACAGTATCTACACCATTTTAAAAACAGACCGGAAAACAAAAGACATTTTACCATCAGCCAAAGACAAAATTCCACTTGAAAATCAAGGCATCTATGAAATCCCATGCGATGAATGTAATCTCCCATACATCAGAAAGACTAACAGAAAAATCAACGAGCGATAGGAAGAACACATCAACGCGATCTGACAAGAACAAACCACTTCCTCACTAACCCAACCTACACAACACACAACCAAAATGCTAGCACACAGTGACTAGCTATCCACAATAATTATAAAAAAAGTTATAGAAATAGAGAAGAGACCAAAAAACTTAAACAATCGAGATGATAGCCAAAGACTACCAAGCACCTGCAAAAACGTATTAGTAAATTTTCGACTAAAACAACCCAACAAAAAAGTTATCATTGAAAATATAGAAAAACATCATGAAATACAAGAAGCAGATAGTCCCGCTCTACTTTACGTATGATTTTTAAAAACAATAAGCCACACTTTGTAAAATCTGATCATGGATGTTGAAAATATAAATCTCTAAGTATAAAACGCCGTTGTATTTGTTTCTTAATTCTTATAAATAAAAGAACTATGATTTTTTGATTTAAAAAAAAATCCTTACTCGGCTCCTATTAATCCAAGAAGTTATTTTTTTTTTTCAAAATCTCCGTCTCGAACTCAGCTATTCAAATTTTCAAATTATAAATACATAACATGTAAGGGAGAGGCTTCACTTCTATTACTTTATAAAAAAAACTCTCTTTTTTAAAGCGATATTTAAGGGGTTGAAAATTAATTTTTTCATTTGCCCTTAACAAGATATGAAAGTTTAGGCCTTCACGACGAGATTGAACCTTTGCGGAGGTCTTCTTTAATAAAATCTACAACGAAGGAATAATACCAGATGATTGGTTAGACTCGCTGTTTGTAACATTACCAAAGAAAAGTAGACCCGCCAAATGCGGCGACTTTAGGCTGATTAGTTTAATGAGCCACACACTTAAGATACTTCTACGAATTATACAGAACCGAATATTCCTTCTATGCGAAAATAGAGTGAGTGATAAGCAATTTGGATTTAGAAATGGTCTAGGAACCAGAGAGACACTGTTTTGTATGCATGTTCTCCTGCAAAAAAGTTGTGAGTTCCGAAAGAACATCTACGTCTGTTTCATCGACTTTGAAAAGGCATTCGACCGAGTACAACACGATACACTTTTCGAATGTCTACAAGCAGCAGGTCTAGACCACTACGATATAAGACTGCTAAAACATCTGTATTACAATCAAGTAGCCTCTATCCAAAACGTAGAGGAAGACAGGGTTGCGTTTTGTCACCCTGTCTTTTTAGTGTATACTCTGAAGAAATTTTTAGGGAGGCTTTGGATGACAGAAAAGAGGGAGTAAGACTGGGCGGAGAAGTAATCAACAATATTAGATTTGCTGATGATACGGCCATTCTTGCAGAAAGCATCGAGGATCTCCAAACATTAGTAAACCTAGTCAATGAGGCGAGCTGCCGAAGAGGCCTTAAAATCAACATCTCAAAAACAAAGTGGATGACAGTTGGAAATGTTACTGTAGATGAATGTCAACTTTGGCTCGATGGGAGGAGGATAGAGCGTTTAAACCATTTCAAATACCTTAGCAGTTGGTTGAATGTAAATGGGGACTCAGATGAAGAGATAATAGCTAGGATAGAAATATCGCGGAAGACCTTTATGACATGGAAACCAGTTCTATGCAACAGGAACCTGTCAATGCATGTTCGTAAAAGGGTCCTGAAATGTTATGTATGGTCTATTCTATTATACGGTTGCGAGACATGGACACTAAAAACGACAACGCTAAACAAATTGGAAGCATTCGAATTGTGGTGCTATCGTCGAATCCTAAAGATATCATGGGTTTCGCACACTTCCAACGAGGATGTTCTCAGAATGATGGATACAGATCGACTGCTCTTGAACATTATAAAGAGGCGGAAAACATAATACTTCGGTCACATAATTAAATACTAGCTACTTCGCCTTATAATACAAGGAAAAGTGGAAGGAAAAAGATGGATAGGCCGACAGAAGCTTTCATGGCTGCGTAACATCAGGCAGTGGTGTGATTGCACGGTAAAAGAACTATTTCGCGCAGCAGCCGATAGAGAAAGATTTCAGGAAATTGTAAACATGATGACCACCAACGTCTGAATACAGACATGGCACCTAAAGAAGAAGAAGAAACAAGGAGGTCAAAATATGTACCCAAAAAAAGTTATAGCGATCAACATTTTGCGTCTTGGGATAAACAAATAACAATATCTCAGCAACGAATTACCCGATTTACTATTATAAAATATCATTTTATTCAGAATGATGAACGCCTCCCTTTAAAAGCAAAAAAGGGTAAAAATGCTAATTTTGTAATAAATAATTGATATGCAAAAAATGACCGCTTTTGAAGGTTTTTTGGTCTCAACTCCAATTGTAATTTTTAAAATCTCTACAACTTTTATTTGAACCTTTTTTTCCAAAATGTGTCCCCTGGCTTGTAGATTCAAAAAACTTATTTTGGCCGATTTTGAACCCTCCCCTCTTGACCCGAGCCTATTTTTTTCCACACCCCTGGCTAGGTTTCTTCCATCTCGGAATTTACGTCACAATATTTACCTATGGCTTGGACAACTAGGAACATTTTGTTTGTTGAATCTTTTGTTTAACAAAAAATAGCACGGATTCGCAAAAATTGCAAGTCTCTACCTTTAATAATAATAGCGATATCCTGCAAAGGTGTCGATATTTGTTCACCCGGTATTATGAAATACAATATGAAATTTTAACAATTTCTTGTATTACTCTTTGAAAATCTATAAAAAATTTAACTCTTTTCCTTATTAGTTGTGGAAGTATTTTTTAATTACCCCCATGAGATTAAAAGCGTGCAAGACAATATTTGGGCGGGAAGAAACTGGCTTTTTTTTAGTGTTGAAAGTTGAGTCTACGGAATTTTGTCATTGACCCGATTGATACAAATATACTACTTAACCTTTATTAAAATAATTATGAAATTTTTAATTGACATAATTTAAATAAAGTGCTTACCAGCAAAAGTAAAATAAACAAAAATTAGTTTATGTTTTTATTTGTTTACCTACTTATCTATTTATTTTTGAAATTTTAGCTTTGGTTCAGTAAGTTGTAGTAGATTTGACCGAGTTTACTTATATCTTTTTTATCGTTAAGGGCATTTTTTAATTTGTTTCATTTCTTTTATAGTCAATTTATGATAATTTAAGTCTTGAGTTAATATTTTGGTATTGTTAAAATAGAATTCATGTTTTGTTTGGATTTCGTGCTTGTGTAATGCAGTTGAAGTTCTTTGTATATTTGTGTATTGATGACCGTTCAATATATTGTCTAAGTACTGCGTTGTCAGTCCAATATAAGTTTTAGAACAGTTTAGACATGGTATTGGAGAAATAATATTTCATTTCTTGTTTTTACGTACTCTATTTTTTGAAGTTCAATAAATTTTATGCTTTATGATCAACATTTATATTATGTTTTGACAAAATACGTTTTATTTACTCTGAAAGACCATGTGCATTAGGCATACTAATGAAGTTGTTATTTTCTTCTTATTTTTATTTTTTTTGTTATCGAACAAATATGTTATAAAAAAGATTAAAAAAAGAACTTTTAAATCTTATTATCAATCTATTATCCAAGAAAATAACTAAATAATATATATATATATATATATATATATATATATATATATATATATATATATATATATATATATATATATATATATATAAATATGTAGATAAGTTTTTGTCCGTGTTTTAATACGAGAATCATGTAGATTGACAAATTTTCACGTCCGCTACGCCAATATTTTATTCTATTTTATTATATATATATATATATATATATATATATATATATATATATATATATATATATATATATATATATATATTTAATCGAAGGTTTTCGGGCATCCCGTGTATGTGCCTTGAAGTATAGTAGCTTTCACCCTTACTATGTAATATGTATTGATTTTCTTGAATCGTTAATTGAGATCATGACATTCTTTGAAGAGATAGAACGGAATTATGGTAGTCAAATGACGATTATTTTTGAAAATGTTCTAAATAAAGAACGAAACGTCCAGAGCAATCAAAACTGTTTTTTTAATATAAACCTAATCCCAAGAAAAAATCAAAAATAAATATTAACAGTTCAAGAAAATCAATACATATTACATAGTAAGGGTGAAAGCTACTAAACTGATTGAAATCATGACATTCTTTGAAGAGATAGAACGAAATTATGGAAGTCAAATGACGATTATTTTTGAAAATGTTCTAAATAAAGAACGAAACGTCCAGAGCAATCAAAACTGTTTTTTAAATATGAACCTAATACCAAGAAAAAATCAAAAATAAAAATAAATATTAACGGTTC
The DNA here is from genome assembly GCA_034092305.1 of Diaprepes abbreviatus. Taxonomy (NCBI): domain Eukaryota; kingdom Metazoa; phylum Arthropoda; class Insecta; order Coleoptera; family Curculionidae; genus Diaprepes; species Diaprepes abbreviatus. The sequence continues at coordinate 2,240,716 of JASJET010000116.1, forward strand.
AAGAAAATCAATACATATTACATAGTAAGGGTGAAAGCTACTAAACTGATTGAAATCATGACATTCTTTGAAGAGATAGAACGAAATTATGGAAGTCAAATGACGATTATTTTTGAAAATGTTCTAAATAAAGAACGAAACGTCCAGAGCAATCAAAACTGTTTTTTAAATATGAACCTAATACCAAGAAAAAATCAAAAATAAAAATAAATATTAACGGTTCAAGAAAATCAATACATATTACATAGTAAGGGTGAAAGCTACTAAACTGATTGAAATCATGACATTCTTTGAAGAGATAGAACGAAATTATGGAAGTCAAATGACGATTATTTTTGAAAATGTTCTAAATAAAGAACGAAACGTCCAGAGCAATCAAAACTGTTTTTTAAATATGAACCTAATACCAAGAAAAAATCAAAAATAAAAATAAATATTAACGGTTCAAGAAAATCAATACATATTACATAGTAAGGGTGAAAGCTACTAAACTGATTGAAATCATGACATTCTTTGAAGAGATAGAACGAAATTATGGAAGTCAAATGACGATTATTTTTGAAAATGTTCTAAATAAAGAACGAAACGTCCAGAGCAATCAAAACTGTATTTTAAATATGAACCTAATCCCAAGAAAAAATCAAAAATAAAAATAAATATTAACGGTTCAAGAAAATCAATACATATTACATAGTAAGGGTGAAAGCTACTAAACTGGTTGAAATCATGACATTCTTTGAAGAGATAGAACGAAATTATGGAAGTCAAATGACGATTATTTTTGAAAATGTTCTAAATAAAGAACGAAACGTCCAGAGCAATCAAAACTGTATTTTAAATATGAACCTAATCCCAAGAAAAAATCAAAAATAAAAATAAATATTAACGGTTCAAGAAAATCAATACATATTACATAGTAAGGGTGAAAGCTACTAAACTGATTGAAATCATGACATTCTTTGAAGAGATAGAACGAAATTATGGAAGTCAAATGACGATTATTTTTGAAAATGTTCTAAATAAAGAACGAAACGTCCAGAGCAATCAAAACTGTTTTTTTTAATATAAATCTAATCCCAAGAAAAAATCAAAAATAAATATTAACAGTTCAAGAAAATCAATACATATTACATAGTAAGGGTGAAAGCTACTAAACTGATTGAAATCATGACATTCTTTGAAGAGATAGAACGAAATTATGGAAGTCAAATGACGATTATTTTTGAAAATGTTCTAAATAAAGAACGAAACGTCCAGAGCAATCAAAACTGTATTTTAAATATGAACCTAATCCCAAGAAAAAATCAAAAATAAAAATAAATATTAACGGTTCAAGAAAATCAATACATATTACATAGTAAGGGTGAAAGCTACTAAACTGGTTGAAATCATGACATTCTTTGAAGAGTGTTGTAGAATTCTATCTACAAGATCCTAAAAAAATTATAAAAATAAAATAAACATCTAAAAACGGTTGAAATTCCGAGAAATAAATGCACGTTGTCGGCGGTAACGGCGCATAGACACCGACACAGATGGCGGCGCAGACATAAAGCTTTGGCGGACCGCGCTAAACGCTAATCGGTTCCTTTCGGAAGACCCGGCGGAGTGCCGAGAGGTTATAAATAGCATCCGATGCCGCGATTCGTGAGCAGAATCTGGTCGTCTTTTGAAGAGCACAGATATCTCAAATTTTTTTTTTACACACGCGCACACGAGTATCTAAGTCTTTTGAAGCATTTACTCAGGCGAAACGTGAGATTCTCTGCCGTTGCTGATTAGTCTGGCACTTGCACCACGTCAGAGAAAGGCACGGGGAATCTTCAATAGGTGGGCCACTCGTCGGTAATCTCGCAAGAGATTATTGTCAGTTTCCCTTCCAGAAGAAAAAATTAAACGGTTCAACACGCGAATAGGGAGTTTTAAATTTCCTAGAGGTTTTCCTGGAGCGCCCCTTTCGGCATCAAGAGGATCACTAAGCTGTTTACGCTAGTGCAACGAGGGAGGCCGCTCTGCTTACGACGGCTTAAGAAGAGAGGTTCTTGGTTGTCTTAATAAGACGAACAAGAATTCGATTCAAGAAAGAAGATAAGAAGATTGCGGTACTAGAAAGACCAGGAAACCTTGTCTGTTAGGCGGAAATTCATTAGAGGCGAACTCTAGTAGCTGATATCAGTTCAGTGCTAGGGGAGGAACCTCAAAGTAAAATCTCCAGTTAAATAAAAAACCGTGAAACGCGAATTTTAGTAAAATTCTAGCGCCGTCGGAAAAAATAAGCTTTTCTAAAAAAAAAAAAACATTTCCATGTCGATTTTTTTATTCTTGCGGAAACTATTTTAAATTAATATATAGAGTATTCACGCGCCTACTTTTACGACTATAATAATTTGCGGAACTAAAATTGCGTAAAGGAAACCTGATAGCGACACACCCGATTTAGACATTCCCGATTGCGACTTAAACAATTTTCTATTAAGAGAAAATTAGTGATAACCTGATAGTGACATCGTTAAAACAGATCTAAGAACACTAAACGTGCCTTAGTTTGCGTTTAACAATAAAACAAAAATTTTTGCGAAAATTGAATTTTAGAAAATTTATTAAGAGTCCCAATACTACATTTAATTTCGACACAAAACTTAAGAGTCCCAGTCAAAAAAATTTTTTTACTGCGAAAAAGTCCTATAAGAGCTCACGTCTAATAAAAATCAAAGTAAATATTGGCCAAGTTCTCGTCCAACCCAAATTCCATATACTTAATTTTTCTTATATATTAAGTATATTAAAGCCCAGCCCTCCGTGATTTTTGTATTTTTTATACAAAACATTCTACTTTAAGAGAAAAAAATAATTTATTAAAAAATGTCCAATCCCTTCTCTCACAGTTCCTTCCGGTCTGATGAGGCGGGTGGCATTTCAGGCTGTCCGGGTGGTTTTGGTGGGACCTCCGCGGCCCCTCGTGGGGTCGCGCCAGACCTAACAGGATTCCATACTTATAATGAATCTGACATGACCCAAATAAATCAAAATGCTGAATTATATCCCAACACTTCAATTTCTCTAATGGAACAATTTTTAAATGGCATCCAAGCTTCACTTCAAGGTGGGGACCACTTAATGCAGGGACAAACGCATACAACAAATGACAAAAATCCTGATACGCAAGTCATTCACAGCTCGTATACGTCGTTCGCGTTCGATCGAAACGTACCTCGTGGCGTTCTCGCGGAAAATCCGATCTCCACTATTAATTTTCCCAAAACGACGGACGTGCATATACGACAAGAGATAGAACGAAATTATGGAAGTCAAATGACGATTATTTTTGAAAATGTTCTAAATAAAGAACGAAACGTCCAGAGCAATCAAAACTGTATTTTAAATATGAACCTAATCCCAAGAAAAAATCAAAAATAAAAATAAATATTAACGGTTCAAGAAAATCAATACATATTACATAGTAAGGGTGAAAGCTACTAAACTGATTGAAATCATGACATTCTTTGAAGAGATAGAACGAAATTATGGAAGTCAAATGACGATTATTTTTGAAAATGTTCTAAATAAAGAACGAAACGTCCAGAGCAATCAAAACTGTATTTTAAATATGAACCTAATCCCAAGAAAAAATCAAAAATAAAAATAAATATTAACGGTTCAAGAAAATCAATACATATTACATAGTAAGGGTGAAAGCTACTAAACTGATTGAAATCATGACATTCTTTGAAGAGATAGAACGAAATTATGGAAGTCAAATGACGATTATTTTTGAAAATGTTCTAAATAAAGAACGAAACGTCCAGAGCAATCAAAACTGTATTTTAAATATGAACCTAATCCCAAGAAAAAATCAAAAATAAAAATAAATATTAACGGTTCAAGAAAATCAATACATATTACATAGTAAGGGTGAAAGCTACTAAACTGGTTGAAATCATGACATTCTTTGAAGAGATAGAACGAAATTATGGAAGTCAAATGACGATTATTTTTGAAAATGTTCTAAATAAAGAACGAAACGTCCAGAGCAATCAAAACTGTATTTTAAATATGAACCTAATCCCAAGAAAAAATCAAAAATAAAAATAAATATTAACGGTTCAAGAAAATCAATACATATTACATAGTAAGGATGCAAGCTACTATACTGATTGAAATCATGACATTCTTTGAAGAGATAGAATGAAATTATGGAAGTCAATTGACGATTATTTTTGAAAATGTTCTAAATAAAGAACGAAACGTCCAGAGCAATCAAAACTGTTTTTTAAATATGAACCTAATCCCAAGAAAAAATCAAAAATAAAAATAAATATTAACGGTTCAAGAAAATCAATACATTTTTGAAGCATGATTCTAGAAATTAAAGTATTTTTTTCTCATAACAAATAGGAAAAATAAATTCGAATTAAAAAAATATATAACTTTGAATTTAAACTTAGTTTTAAAAATAAACACATTTAATAAACATATCACATATATATTAAACTATTCTACAAAAAAAAATAAATACGTTTACTGGTAAATTCGCGTCATGTTCCACAGACAGTACTGTACATAATTGAGTACATATTGAACTGTGAATTATATAACAAACATCACTTTTTAAAAATCAAAATTTCGGTACGAAATAAAGAAATCTATCTGCCGTCTTTAAATAATTGTTTATATGTATTATTGTTTCAAGCAGAGAAAAGGAAATAATGTATACAAACAGTTTGTTTCCTGCAAATACAACTCTGGTCGTGTCTCCATACGCGTTTCGACCAACATATGGTCTCGTTAGTGGCGCTGTATCGTTAATTTTGCAATAAATAATTGATATGAAGAAACGGTCGATTTTAAGTTTATTTGGGCATTTTCGTAATAACAAATTAAAAGAAATTATTCCACAAAATATTTTTTATTTGAAACTTTTTTTCCAAAATATGTTCCTTGGCTTGTAGATTCAAAAAAAAACTGTTTTTGGCCAACTTTGAACCCTCCTTTCTTGGCCCCAGCCTATTTTTTGGCCGACTTCTAAAGAAGGAGGTTCTTAATTCGTCGACTATGTATTTTTCATGCATGTACACCGATTACTCCGGAACGGCGGCACCGATTTAAATGAAATTTTTTACGTTATGTTCAAGAAGTTGCTGCCGTAGTCCTATATTTTTTTGGACAAAATTCGTGCAGTAAAGTCCAAGATGGCGCTGACAATGTAGCGGCCAAAAAAATTAATTTTGTCCGATTTTCTCCTAAATTGGTATAGGGGAATTTTCGGGATCGCACAAAATGAATCTAAAATTATTTTAAAAAAATTCAATATGGCGGATCCAATATGGCGGACAAAGGGATTTAATTTTGTCTGATTTTCTCCAAAATTTGTATGGGGGAGTTTCCAGAGTCACACATAACGAATCCAAAATATTTTTTAAAAATTCGATATGGCGGATCCAATATGGCGGATAAAAAAATCAATTTTGTCTGATTTTCTCCAAAATTGGTACGGGGGAGTTTTCGGGCTCACGCATAACGAATCTAAAATTACTTTTAAAAAATTCAATATGGCGGTTCCAATATGGTGAACGAAAACATCAATTTTGTCCGATTTTCTCTAAAATTGGTATGGGGGAGTTTTCGGGATGACACATAACGAATCTGAAATTATTTTTAAAAAATTCTGTATGGCGTATCCAATATGACGATTTTTTTTAAAACTGATATGAAGGAGTTTTGGAGATCGCACGTTACGTGTCTGAAATTATTTAAAAAATTATTAAATATGGCGGATCCAAAATGGCAGATTAAAGATTCTACATTTCTCGATTTTGTCTACTATCAGTATTGGGGGATTTTTGTTAGTGTTAATTTCGAATTTAAAATATTTTTTGAAAAACCCACTTTGGCGGATTCAATATGGCGTCCTAAAAATTTTACATTTTTCGATTTTGTTCAAAGGTGAAACTGAATCGTTTTTAAGGATGTAAAGAACGAATATAAAATTATTTTAAGAAAATCTAATATGTCAAATGCAACATAACAGGCTAGAAATTTTAAATTTCCGGATTTTATTCAAAATTGGTACTAGGAGTCTTTAAAGGGTTTAGATTTCGATTAGATTAAGAAGTTAAATTTATTTTTTGAAATTTAATATGGCTTATTCGCATTTCTTTAAATTTGGTATTAGGGGATTTTCGGGGTCGTGTATTACGAATATGAAATTAATTTTTTACAACTATTAGGTTGATGAGATGCAATATGAGAGACTAAAAATTTTACATTTTCCAATTTTGTCTCAAATTGATATTGCGGGATTCTCGAGGCATATACAAACTCAATATGCGGTATAAAATATATCGGGCTAAGAAATGTTCGTCTCAAGTTCTTTAAATATTGATATTGGAAGGCTTTGGGGTCTATATCACCAATATAAAATTAATTTGAAATTTAAGATAGTGGATTTACATGATAGACTAAATATTTGTTTAGCACAATTTCACTGGTATTTGGAGAACTAAAAATCGAAAAATAATATCTTTATAAAAAAAAATTGAACCGACTTCTAAAAGTGCGCTAAAAAGTGAAAAATAAATATAAATTTTTATATGAAATTGAAATTTTTGAAATCGGCGCCAAATTACTTCTAAATGAAATAAATAAGTACTGATATATTCAAATTATGGTAAGAAAACAATTACAAGTAAAGTATTTTTAATCTGTTTATGCGAATCATATTTTGCCAGGTATTACTTTGGCGCCGACTTCAAAAATTCCAATTTCATATAAAAATTTATAGTTATTTTTCACGTTTTAGCGCACTTTTAGAAGTCAGTTCCATTTTTTTATAAAAATATTATTGCTATTACATTTTATGTAAAGTTTATTCTTAAGTTGTCCCAAACACCTCTGGCTAGGTTTCAACCATTTTGGAATTTACGTCACTATATTTAACTATGACTTGGACAACTAGGAAAAATTTGTTTGTTGTATCTTTTGTTTAACAAAAAAATTCCACTCATTCGCAAAAATAAAAAGTCTTTATTTTTGATAATAATAGCGATATCCTTCAGAATTGTTCACCCTGTAATGTACACGATATGAAATTTTAACAATTTCTTTTATTACTTTTCGAAAAATTATAACAATTTTAATTCTTTTCTTTACTAGTTGTGGCAGTATTTTTTTAATTACCCGCATGTTATTAAAAACGTAGAAGACAATATTTGAGCGGGAAAAAATTACTGGCTTTTTTAGTGTTGAAAGTTGAGTCTACGGAATTTTGTCATTGACCCTATTGAAAAAAATATACTACTTAACCTTTATTTAAAAATAATTATGAAATTTTTAATTGACATAATTTAAATAAAGTGCTTACCAGCAAAAGTAAATAAACAAACAAAAATTAGCACCGTGCACCTTTCTCTCAAACACATCTTATCCTAAAATTTAAAACAATGGTTATTACACAACCGAACGGATTTTAAAAAGTTTTTTAAAGTTTTTTATCACTGACCATCTTTAGGGATTTGAATACACCAAGTAAATTACAAAGTTAAGATAGCTTTGATGAAATTTCTGCGGTGCAAAATTCAAGGCTGTCCACTAAAACACATACCTAGTTCCTCGGTAACTTGCACACGAATGATTTTGTATAAACATTTTTAGGTAAATAAATTAATATAAGAAGACATCACGGTATTTAGGATTGTGTAGATGCAGGTTTTTGTTTTAAGGACATTCGTGTGTATTGTTTAAATAAATGGTAATTTAGTTATAGTGTGGCAATTTTTATGGTGACTTAAATGGGTGCTTTTTTCTTACTTTATAAAATAAGCGTGATTATGTTTAAAAAAAAATAATAATATTGGATTCTGTTATTTTAAATTTTTTGAAAATTACGATCGGTTTAAGGCGGGTGATCGCGGCGTAAAAAGAAGAAGTCCTTGTTTAATAATGTCAGTTTAATCAAGTGATGATTGCCTGATACGATTGATTGGATGGTCTAGTAGCTCATAAAGTGCAGCTTTAAGATTTATTATGTTATACCTAAATAAATAAATATATATATACATATATATATATATATATATATATATATATATATATATATATATATATATATATATATATATATATATATATATATATATATATATATATGTATATATACATATATATATATATATATATATATATATATATATATATATATACATATATATATATATATATATATATATATATATATATATATATATATATATATATATATAGTCGGTTCATAACGTCCTTCTACGTCTTCCGATTTCCAGTCGCCACTGATCCCGATCTTGCCAAAGATCGTTATCCAGTTGCCTTATCCTGATTTCTTCGTCAATTCCTCCTCTCCAACTTCTTCTTGGTCTTCCTGGTTTCCGTCTTCCTCGTGGTTTCCATTCTAATATCTGCTTTGGGAGCCGTTCTTCAGGCATCCTTTGAACATGTCCATACCACGTAAGTTGTTTAATTTTAATGTCGTCCACTATGTCATGTGTAACTCCCATAATCTCCTTAATTCTTTCGTTGGTTACTCTATCCATCCTTGATTTACCTGCCGCACGTCTCCAGTAGTCCATTTCAGTAGCTCTTAGTTGACCCTCCGTCCTCTGTTTGATTTGCCACACTTCGCTGCTATATGTGATAATACTTTTTACTATCGTATTAAATATTCGATGTTTATTAGTTTTTGATACCTGCTGGTCCCATAGAATTCCGTTCATCATAGCTATAGCTCTCCTGCCTTGAGTGCTCCTTTCCTTTATTGCTTTATCCAGTGTACCATCATTTGTTATTTTTAACCCTAAGTATGTGTAACTCTCGCATTTTTTAATACATTGCCCATCCTCCAATTTAAGATCTTGCTGAATCCCTCCAATACACATGTATTCGGTCTTTTTTATGTTAACCTCCAGACCCCACTTGTTATATTCTTCGATTAACTTCCTTGCCATGTGGTTGAGGTCATCGTACTCCTAAGCCACCACTATTTGGTCATCTGCGAAGCATAAGGTGTACAGCGTATTATCGTTTAATGGAATACCCATAGCACTACATTTCCTTTTCCATGGTTTAAGTACTTGTTCTAAATATATTTTAAACAATGTGGGTGATAGGCAACATCCCTGCTTAAGTCCTCGATTAACTTTAAATCCGTTCGACATTTGATTTTCCAATTTTACATGTGCATTACTATTTTCATAAAGGTTCTTGACAGCTTTAATAAGGGTCGCACTTATATTTGTTTTCTCGAGGGCTTGCCATAAGCGGTTTTGTGGTACACTGTCATAAGCTTTTTTAAGATCCACGTACAAAAGATGAACTTCCTGATTGTAAGCCAGCTTCTTTTCGATTACTTGGGTGATAGAAAACAGATGGTCCAGAGTGGATCTTCCTGCTCTAAATCCGGCTTGTTCCTCGGCCTCCATGTCTTGGTATTCCAGTTCTATCTTTTCCTTTATTACTTTCCCGTATATTCGGCTTAAGGTACTCGTAACGGCTATACCTCTGTAATTTTCACATTCATCCCTTCTTCCTTTTTTGTGTATGGCGGATATTAGTGAAGTTTTCCATTCGCTGGGTACCGTGCTTCCATTTAGGCATTTCTGAAATAAATTCGTCATCTGTTCATACAGCTTTCTAGTTCCGTATATTACCGGGCCCTGGCGCTTTTCCGTTTTTCAGTGATTTGCATATCTTAATGACGTTGTTTAGGTATATTCTACATGGGGAAGCTATTACCTGTATGTGTTGTTGTTTTTCCTCCTTCTGAAATTCCATCCTATCTTCCTGGAGCAGAACGGAGAAATACTTATCCCATTGTTCGAGTGAGATTGGTGCAATTACATCTTTTTTCTTTTCCTGTCTCAGGGATTTTATAATTCTCCAGCTTTCCGTACTTCTCTGTCCCCCCAGAAACATGTTAATCTTGTTGCATTTAGCCTCCCATGTTTCGTTCTTCTTTAGGACTATCTTTCTTCTAACTTTTGTTTGTAACTCTTTATATTTTATCTTGTCTTCGTTGGATTTTGTATTTAAATAGGTTTTGTATTTGTACCTTTTGTCCCTAATGTCTTGTTCAATATCTTCATCCCACCAATACGGTTTTCCTCTCTGTTTCTGTCCCCTTTCTTGGTACCCCAGTGCTTCTGTTGCTGCTTCCTGAATGCAGGTCTTGATGTGTTGATACTGTTCTTCCGTATCTTCAAACTCTACGTCACCCAGTTTAGAGTTCAGTCTGTCCTTATACAGTTTCTTAGTGCTGTCATGTTCTAGGCTGTCTATGTTGTATCTGATTTCCTCCGTTTTCCTATAGTTATAACTATAGAAAAAAAAAAAAATATATATATATATATATATATATATATATATATATATATATATATATATATATATATATATATATATATATATATATATATATATATATACTCTACTTTTGACCAATTCCATTCGAAATGATGCGGTGAAAACCGTCAAAAAAATAAAATGCTTTCTCCGTGAAATATATTATTTTAGAACTTAAAAAAGTGTACCCGTATTTTGCCGTTTTGCGAAAAAATTATTTTCAAGGAAGTTATCGAGGTTTTAAAGTAGAGCTTAGAGATTTGCAGTGAAGAAAAAAATGTAATAAAAAAAATTGAACTGACTTCTAAAAGTGCGCTAAAAAAATGAAAAATAAATATAAATTATTATATGAAGTTGAAATTTTTGAATTCGGCGCCAAACTAATACCTGATTAAATGTGATTCGCATAAACAGAATAAAACTATTTTATTTGTAATTGCTTTCTTACCATAATTTGTATATATCAGTAGTTATTTATTTCATTTAGAAATAATTTGGCGCCGACTTCAAAAATTTCAATTTCATATAAAAATTTATAGTTATTTTTCACTTTTTAGCGCACTTTTAAAAGTCGGTTCAATTTTTTTATAAAAATTTTATTTTTCGATCGTAAGGTATGAATTCATTATGATATCCATAAATTATTCGAACTAAGTACTAGTCGAAATTAGTGTACTTTTCGATGACTCCAAGGTGACAAAAAAGTACCTATTTTATCCAAAGTTGTAAATCACCCTAAAAAGAACCACTAAAAATTCTTTGTATCTTAGAGTTCTCCAAATACCAGTGAAATTGTGTCAAACAATTATTTAGTCTGTCATAGTAAATCCACGATCTCAAATTTCACATTAATTTTTGATTGGTAATGTAGGCCCCAAAACTTTCCAATATCGATAATTAAATAACTTAAGACGTGAATTTCTTAGCCCAATATAGTTTATACTGCATATTGAGTTTGTATACACCCCAAGAAGCACACAATAGCAATTTTAAACAAAATCGGAAAATGTAAAATTTTCAGTCCCTCATATTGTATCCTATCAACCTAATAGTTAAAAAAAATTAACTTCTTATTCGTAATACACCACCCCGAAAACCACCTAATACCAAATCTTAAAAAAAAATGCGGATAAGGTAAAATTTTCGATTTACCATATTGGATCCGCCATATTAAATATCAAAAAAAGAATTTTAATGTCTTAATCTAATCTAAATCTAAACCCTTTAAAGCCCCCTAGTACCAATTTTAGATGAAATCCGGAAATTTAAAATTTCTAGACCGTCATATTGCATCTGACATATTAGATTTTCTTAAACATTTTTAGTCCGCTATATTGAATTCGCCATATTGAATCCTGCTAAAATACTTTTAAATTCATAATTTACACCCTCAAGAACCCCCTATATCAGTTTTGGAGAAAATTGAAAAATGTAAAATTTTTAGGACGCTATATTGAATCCGCCAGAGTCAGTTTTTCAAAAAATATTTTAAATTCGAAATTAACACTACCAAAAATCCCCGATATTGATTTTAGACAAAGTCGAGAGATGTAGAATCTTTAATCCGCCATCTTAGATCCGCCATATTTAATTTTTTAAAAATAAATTCAGATTCGTAACGTGCGATGCCAAAAACTCCTCCATATCAATTTTGAAAAAAAATCGGACAAAATTAATTTTTTATCCGCCATATTGAATTTTTTCAAAATAATTTCAGATTCGTTATGTGTCACTCCGAAAACTCCCCCATACCAATTTTGGAGAAAATCGGACAAAATTGATTTTTTAGTCCGTCATATTGAATTTTTTAAAAATAATTTTAGATTCGTTATGTGCGACCCCGAAATTTTCATTGTACCAATTTTGGAGAAAATTGGACAAAATTAAATTTTTTATCTGCCATATTGGATCCGTCACATTGAATTTTTTTTAAAATTTCAGCTCCGTTGTGTACGACCCTGAAAATTCCCCCGTGCCAATTTTTGAGAAAATCGGACAAAATTAATTTTTTTGGCGGCCGTATTGTCAGCGCCATCTTGGATTTTACTGCACTAATTTCGTCCAAAAAAATATGGAACCACCGCAGCAACTTCCTGAATATAACGTCAAAAATTTCATTCAAGTCGGTACCTCCATTTCGGAGTAATCGGTGTACATATATAAAAAAAAATACATACTCGACGAATTGAGAACCTCCTTCTCTTAGAAATCGTTTTAAAAAAAGTAATTTTTTATTCAAAATTGTATATTTTTACAACTAATCGACGTAATTCATTTTTCTCTTTTACTAAGGTTACATCAGTCATAAACTTTCAGAAAAAAATCTGAAAACGGGAAAATTTTCAAAATTAACAAAATGGCGACTGTTTTTCAAAAAAAAAACACGCGATTTTCTCAAAAACTACCTTCTTTTGATGATTTATTCTCGAGGTTTCTTTGTTATATGCTTCTTCAATTACAATAGGGATGTTGACTATTTTTGGGAAACCTTTTAAAACCATGCATACGTACCTAATGTAGCCCAAAATATTTAATAGTATTTTTTTAATACAACTAATACTTTAAAAATCATATATTTTTGCTCAGACGATAGGCGCAATTGACAAGTTCCCTTCTAAATTTCATCGCTGGTACAAACGTTTCTGAAAAATGTCACAAACTTCACACAGGTATCAGTTTACTGACAAGGAGATATAAAGTTTTTTTTGTAATTTTTGTAATAAATTGCCTTAATAAATCCACTTTTCATCATAGGAAAACTTCTTAGAATCGAATTTCGAAGGAAGTAGTAAGTAGATTTCGAATAAATTGAACGAAAATCACTATAAAATAATGTTAACCTAACAACGTCGCTTTTGACAGCGATGAGGTTATGACGCAGTGATGTCATACACATTGATTGGCGTCGGTTGTCACGTGACTTGAGAGCGATTTAATTCATTTTGATTACTAAATAAAAATTAAATTCTATAAAAATGAAGAAAAATATTGTGTTTTTTAAGTTGTCTGTTATATGCTTCATTATATAATTATCATTTTAGTAATTTTTTTATATATTTTATTTATTACCAAAAAAGGTTTCATACGATTATCAAAAATATAGAATAATATGAGCAAATACAAAATTTATTGTACAGGGTGAGTCAACGATTGGATGAAGTAAGTTTGTGCCTTTTCGGTGAAATTTACAAAGAAACTATATTTATTGTTTGATACAGTTTATTTTTACGCAGATTTTAAAAATATTTAGGACTCTACAGGGTGAGCCAAAAAACTAGGACAGCATAAAGTTGTATTTTTTTAAATACAACACCCTATATACGAATAGTATTTTCGAATTAGCTTATAATTTTAAATCTTTTTTATTAAAGGTTTACTATAACAAAACTTTATAGTTTCTGAGATAATTAAGTGTAAAGAAAAAAAGTCACATTTTCAAGCATCAATTCAATCCTAAATAACGTTTTCAATTTTGTGACAAATATATTCAAATTTGGAATTTAGCAAGGCCAAGGACAAGTTAACATAATTTTTACCTAATATTTGCAATAAAAGCTACAGGGTGTTGAACACATCGGCTCAAATTTGAACAAGTTTAAATGAATAAATATCTTTTTTTTTAAACGGTACACCCTTTATATTTTCATGTTATTTAATAGAGTAATAAAAACCCTAAAAGTTTTGTTCAATATATCCTATACCTATTTATAATAGTTTTTGAGATATTTCAGTTTTTCTTATTTTCCATACTTTTTTACAGAAATAGTCTTCATTATCATAGTAGCCATGTAAAATAATAAAAAGAAACTACAGAAACAAACAGAATGTGGTTAAATATGATGAAATACATTATTCGTTATATTACAACGGCAATAGTTTAATTAAACATAATGTGAAAAAATTAACACAACAATAACGACAAGGCAAATACATATTTACTTTTATACTAAATTGAAACAAAAAAATTACCTATTAAATACTGAGATTAATTATTTCTTTTTAATAAGTGTTCGAATAAACGACCCTCTTGTACAATGCACAAATTTAGTCTTTTTTGCAGATTTTCTCGGACCCTGGACGAAATTAGTGGCGTATAGTTCTACAGGTATCCCTAATCCTGTTTCGCATATCTTCCTGTTGTTGGTGGATTAACATACACCTTATTTTTAATATAACCCCATAGGAAGAAATCTAATGGGGTGATGTCGCAAGACCTTGGGGCCACTCAATGAAACCCCCACGTCCAATCCATTTTTGCGGATATCGTTGGTCCAAAAACGCACGAACTTCACGATGGTAATGCGGAGGCGCACCATCGTGCTGGAACCACATACTGTCGAGCTCATCCCTATCGAGACCTTGAAGCAGTTGGGGTAGTTCTTCTTGTAGAAAGTTCAGGTAACTATGGCCATTTAGTGGTTCATTAAAAAAGTGGGGTCCAATAATTCGATTATGATGAATACCACACCAAACATTTAATGACCAGTGGTTTTGATGTTGCACCTCTCTAATCCAAAATGGGTTTTCTGTGGCATAATAATGCATGTTGCGTCTATTTACGGCACCGTTACTTCTAAAAGTAGCTTCATCACTAAACATTACCGTGCATAATAAATTTGAATTTAATTGAATCTCCGTATTTATTGTACGACAAAAGTTTACACGACTTTCAAAATCCTGTCCATGCAATTCTTGGTGTAATTCCATGTGATATGGATGATACCTATATTTCTTGGTAGTACGATTAGCGGTGGATTGTGATGTTTCACATAATGCTGCTAACTGACGGCTACCAATATAAGGATTTTCCTGAACATTTAACAATACTTGTAGTTCTTTTTCTTCATTAGTTACTGGTTTGTTGACCACTTTACGTTTTGGATAATCAACAGTACCAGAAGAATCAAATCTTTGCATTAAGTTTTGAAAAGTATGGGTATTAGGCTGGCGTCGATCTGGATACTTCATTTTGTAAATTCTTTGAGCAAGAAGGCAATTTTTTTGAGCCTCTCCTATTGTATAAATCATATCTATTAACTCATTCTTTGGAAAATTCATTTTACAATATAAGATGAATGCAAAAAAAAACAAACTACGCTACATAAAAACCAAAAGAAGCGGTTGCGGTTATAAACTTGACACACAGAAAAATGTTCTTTTACATTGTTTTTGCCATGGCTACTATGATAATGAAGACTATTTCTGTAAAAAAGTATGGAAAATAAGAAAAACTGAAATATCTCAAAAACTATTATAAATAGGTATAGGATATATTGAACAAATTTTTTAGGGTTTTTATTACTCTATTAAATAACATGAAAATATACAGGGTGTACCATTTAAAAAAAAAAGATATTTATTCATTTAAACTTGTTCAAATTTGAGCCGATGTGTTCAACACCCTGTAGCTTTTATTGCAAATATTAGGTAAAAATTATGTTAACTTGTCCTTGGCCTTGCTAAATTCCAAATTTGAATATATTTGTCACAAAATTGAAAACGTTATTTAGGATTGAATTGATGCTTGAAAATGTGACTTTTTTTCTTTACACTTAATTATCTCAGAAACTATAAAGTTTTGTTATAGTAAACCCTTAATAAAAAAGATTTAAAATTATAAGCTAAATCGAAAATACGATTCGTATATAGGGTGTTCTATTTAAAAAAATACAACTTTATGCTGTCCTAGTTTTTTGGCTCACCCTGTAGAGTCCTAAATATTTTTAAAATCTGCGTAAAAATAAACTGTATCAAACAATAAATATAGTTTCTTTGTTAATTTCACCGAAAAGGCACAAACCTACTTCATCCAATCGTTGACTCACCCGGTACAATGTTAAGATGCCTTCAAGAGATGAGAGATTATGCTCAGGATGATGGCTCTATTCATAATAAATTTATTCTATAAGTCAAATACGGTACTGTTACTGTGATTAGATTGTAAAGGAAAGCTTTCGTGTTAAATATTATAATTTATATAGACATAAAATACACTATTTAACACGAAAGATTTCCTTTACAATATAATCAATGTAACATATTAGCGTATTCGGTGAATCTACTTATAGAATAAACTTATGATGGGTATTGAATTGTAATAAAGGAATATTGTTGTAGTCTTGTACGGCGTATATTGTCGAAAGCCTTTTCATAATCAGTAGAATAAAAATACAGATCAATATTAACATTACGGCATCTCTCCATCAACATTTAAGATTTCCCAAAGATGATTAAAATATTTGACAAAGTCTGTGACCTGGTGTAATAATTCATGGTTGTATTTATATGTCTTAAAAAATTGTTAAAGTTACGCAGAAAAATGAATGGCGCAGAGGTTTTTGAGGGAAGTTGATAACCACCATACGTCTAGTTCTTTCTTAATATTTATTTAATTGTTTTCAACTTTTACCAGAATGTGAGTCTTAAAGTTCTTAAAAAGTGTGCGGAAGTTGGGCGCTGTCGATCCAATAGTTTTTGTAAAATTGCAATTGTTTATTAGAAAAACGAAAAAAGTTACTATTTTTGATTGGCTGTACCGTCGTCTAGCAAACTGATACAGAGTTCTGTCAGTGCTCATTCTTTTCGTAAAGACTTAAGCTATCATGCAGTAAAAAAAAAGTGGATATTTTCAATATTTTGTTTATGCAAAATCGTCATGAAAATATGGGTAGTTTTTCGCTTATAAATAAATTAACTAACAACCGCATTTATATTATGTACGAAGAGAAAGGCCCGTTGAATTACTAAATGCGTTTAATACCGTACATGAAACGTAATTTGAATAAGATTGTTGGAATATTCAAATTTTAGCACGATATTATTACTTCTAGTTCATACATATGTAATAAAAGCAAAAAATGCGAAATCTTGAAAAATATAATTTTTGGGGGGGTAGGAGTGGGCCGAATATAATTATTCATAAAAGTAAATATATACCGGGTGTCAACGAATCTATTAGACAAGTCATAATGAGAATTGGTACAGGTAAATGGTATATGAAGGGGAGAGTTTTCGCATATTTTCCAGTTTCCGGCCCCTTCCGGTTTCACCGGAAATGGCCCCGGTTTTGAATTTTTAAAAGGAACACCCTGTATATTTTAACATTTTTGGATTTCTGAGACAATTCTAGATCAGAATGTGACTTTTTAAAAACTTTTTACGTCTACTTCATTTTTTTAGAGCCATTTTTAAAATTGCATCTAGGTGGCCATGATCGGACGCAAATTAATCTAAGGGCCTTAGGTGATGTCAAAAAAATACAATCGCAAAGTTTTAGTTACTAGTATGAAAGACGGGAATAAGACAAGTTGACAAAATTACGTTTTCATTTTTAACTATTAATTGTCAAATGGCGACCCCTTTTTAACCAACTTCTAAAAGAAGGAGGTTCTCAATTCGTCGACTATGTATTTTTTTTTATGTATGTACACCGATTACTCCGGAACGGCTGCACCGATTTGAATGAAATTTTTTACGTTATCTAAAGGTGGTCCCATATTTTTTTAGATGAAATTGGTGCAGTAAAATCCAAGATGGCGCTTACAATATGGCGGCCAAAAAAAATAATTTTGTCCGACTTTCTCCAAAATTGGTATGGAGGAATTTTCGGGGTTGTACCCAACGAATCTGAAATTATTTTTTAAAAATTCAAAATGGCGGATCCAATATGGCGGACAAATTTTTTAAATTTAGTCCAATTTTGTCCGAAATTGGTATGGGGGAGTTTTCGAGGTTGCACATAACGAATCTGATATTATTTTTAAAAAATTCAATATGGCGGATCCAATATGGCGGACAAAAAAATCAATTTTGTCAGATTTTTATCAAAATTGGTAAGGGGGAGTTTACGGGGTCGCATATGACGAATCTAAAATAATTTTTAAAAAATTCATTATGGCGGATCCAATATGGCTGACGAAAAAATCAATTTTGTCCGATTTTCTCCAAAATTGGTACGGGGGAGTTTTCGTAGTCGCATATGACGAATCTAAAATAATTTTTAAAAATTTCAATATGGCGGATCCAATATGGCCGACAAAAAAATTAATTTTGTCCGATTTTCTCCAAAATTGGTACGGGGGAGTTTTCAGAGTCGCATATGACAAAACCAAACTAATTTTAAAAGAATTCAATATGGCGGACAAAAAATCAATTTTGTCCTATTTTCTCCAAAATTGGTGTGGGGAAGTTTTCGGGGCCTTACATAAAGAATGTGAAATTATTTTTAAAAACTCAATATGGCGGACAAAAAAAAATCAATTTTGTTCGATTTTCACCAAAATTGGTACGGGAGAGTTTTCGGGGTCACACATGACGAATCTAAAATTATTTTTAAAAAATTCAATAAGGCGTATCCAATATGGTGGATAAAAAATTAATTTATTTTCTTTAAATATCGATATTGCAAGGTTTTGGGGCCTATATTACCAATCTAATTTGAAATTTAAGATAGTGGATTTTCTATGAAAGACTAAATATTCGTTTGACCTAATTTGATTGGTATTTGGAAAACTCTAAGAACTAAAGAATTTTTAGTGGTTCATTTTAGGGTGATTTACAACTTTGGATAAAATGGATACTTTTTTGTCAGTTTGGAGTCATTGCGAGGTACACTAATCTCGATTAGTACTTAGTTCAAATAATTTATGAATATCATAGTGAATTCTAAAACTAAAAATAGAAAAATAAAATTTTTATAGAAAAATTGAACCGACTTCTAAAAGTGCGCTAAAAAGTGAAAAATAACCATAAATTTTTATATGAAATTGAACTTTTTGAAGTCGGCGCCAAATTATGTGTACACGAAATAAATAACTACTAATATATACAAATTATGGTAAGAAAGCAATTACAAATAAAGTATTTCTAAGCTGTTTATGCAAATCACATTTCGTCAGGTATTAGTTTGGCGCCGACTTCAAAAAGTTCAATTTCATATAAAAATTTATGGTTATTTTTCACTTTTTAGCGCACTTTTAGAAGTCGGTTCAATTTTTTTATAAAAATTTTATTGACAACTACTTTTCGAAAAAAGCATTCTTTGACGAATCTAACGGTACTAATTTATTTGCGATTGGATTAGACATAAGAACAGAAATTAAATATTATTAAGCAAAATACTGGATAATTTATTTACTTATGACAAGTGCGCCATGGACAGCCATGATACATAATAATTTGCAACTGTTTTTATCAAGTCTTCTTTGGAAAACAAAGCACTCACTTAAGTAGATAATGACAGTGACATACGCTCTAAGAACAGACGTAAAAGTTTCTTAATTTTCGTTAAGTTTAGTTTAAATTTTCGTTAAAATAATGTCTACTCAAAGTGAAAAAAAACTTTTACGTTTGTTCTTAGAGCGTATGTCACTGTCATTATCTATTTAAGTGAGTGCTTTGTTTTCCAAAGAAGACTTGAAAAAAACAGTTACAAATTATTATGCATCACGGCTGTCCATGGCGCACTTGTCATAAGTAAATAAATTATCCAGTATTTTGCTTAATAATATTTAATTTCTGTTCTTATGTATAATCCAATCGCAAATAAATTAGTACCGTTAGATTCGTCAAAGAATGCTTTTTTCGAAAAGTAGTTGTCAAAAAGGGGTCGCCATTTGAAAATTAATAGTTGGAAATAAAAACGTAATTTTGTCAACTTGTCTTATTCCTGTCTTTCATACTAGTAACTAAACCTTTGCGATTATATTTTTTTGACATCACCTAAGGCCCTTAGATTAGTTTGCGTCCGATCATGGCCACCTAGATGCAATTTTAAAAGTGGCTCTAAAAAAATGAAGTAGACGTAAAAAGTTTTTAAAACGTCACATTCTGATCTAGAATTGTCTCAAAAATCCAAAAATGTTAAAATATACAGGGTGTTCCATTTAAAAATTCAAAACCGGGGCCATTTCCGGTGAAACCGGAAGTGACCGGAAAGTGGAAAATATGCGAAAACTCTCCTCTTCACATAACATTTACCTGTACCAATTCTCATTTTGATACACATATGACTTGTCTAATAGATTCGTTGACACCCGGTATATATATATATATATATATATATATATATATATATATATATATATATATATATATATATATATATATATATATATATATATATATATATATAAAGGTATGTAATTGTTTTCAATGAAAAAACATGTAAAACGAGTAAAAAAAAATAAATGTAAAAATGCAATTTCCGGGGGTTGGGGGTGGTCCGAGAAGGTTGAACATGTGCCCAATATTATTTTTTCGATGAGCTACCCCAAAAAAATCAAAGAATGAAAGCTCTACGTTATTTAGAAGCGGAGATATTGTTAATTTTTAAGCGCGCGCCGATTTAAAGACGAGCTCTCACTTTATATTCGGTGAGATTCGGTTACCCCCTCCAAATTACCTTATCTGGCATCCAGCACGTATCCTCAGTATAGCGATCTCCTGAAGGGTTGATTGTGTATAAATTAACCTCAATTGAATGATTTCATATACTTTAGGCTCTTATTAATGAACTGTAAAGTCAGCTCTTAATATAAATAAAGAATCACACTGTGATTTTTTGAAAAAAAATTGCTAACTCGGCTCCTATTGGTCGTAGACTTTTTTTTCAAAATTCGTGTTTTTTTACCAGCTTTCCAATGATATGCTTCATTAACAAATGGGACAAAAAATGCGGTTGTTAATTGATTTATTTATAAGCGAAAAACTACCCATATCTTCATGACGATGTTGCATAAACAAAATATGAAAAATATCCACTTTTTTTACTACGTAATAGCTTAAGTCTTTACAAAGAGAAAGAGCACTGACAAAATTCTGTAGCAGTTTCCTAGACGACGGTACAGCCAATCAAAAATAGTCACTTTTTTCGTTTTTCTAATAAACAATTGCAATTTTACAAAAACTATTGGACCGACAACGCCTAACTTCCGCACACTTAAGCACTTTAAAACTCACATTCTGGTAAAAGTTGAAAACAATTCAATAAACATTAAAAAAGTTATTAACAATTAAAAAATAAGCTATTTTTAATGTTTAATTAGCAATAACTTTTTTGTTTACAGACCGATTTGGACAAACAACAACTCATTTTGAAGATATTTTCAAGACGTACAATTCGTCCCTGGAACATTTTTCTTTAAATCCCTTATATTTTCCGTAAAATCCAAAAAACCGGTTAAAAATCATTTTTCGACCAGTTTGTTAAAAAAAACAATGTTCCAACCAAAATTTGTTTAGACCCGAGATGAGACGTCATTTCTACTATCTTCCCCTATCCATTTTTGCAGTCAGATCGCAGGCAGTATTTGAGTCGTTTTTACCTCCCAAAAATCGCTTCATTTCCTGGCCTATAAGTTTTGCTCTATTGCCTTTAAATGTTAATTATGAATCAATGTACGAGTATAGTCCTAAAAAATGAACGATTCCATTCTCGGTCTCTTTTCGGTGAAAACGGCCAAGCCCTTGTGTTTACAGAATTAAATGATAAATTGTTGGCTTAAAATCCATCATTTGATTTAATTACACCTATAAAGGGTCTACACCAAAAGTCGTAGGACTGTAGCGCGAACGGAGCTGTGTAGGGGGACTTGGCTGGCTGGGCGAGGTGGAGAGGACACTTAGCAACAGAGAAACACCAGCCGCACTCGCATGGAGGCTTTGGTTGAATAAGTATACCAGTCATTGTGAAGCGTGTTTTTTGTCGTTATCGATGCTCAAAATCTCGAGCAGCGATATTCGATAAATCTTGTCAAACTCGGGAAATTAGCAATCGAGACCCTAGAAATAGTTAAGCAGGCTTACGGGGATACGTAATGAGCCGCTCTAGTGTTTTCGAATGGTACAAACTGTTTAAAGAAGGTAGGAAGCTCGTCGAAGACGATCATTGCACCGGACGGCCGTTAACAACAAGGACCGGCGTCAATGTGGACGCTTAAGGATTCAAGCAATTAGTGACGAGTTGAACATTGCTCACACAAGCGTTCAACGCATCGTTCACGAGGATTTGGCCATGTGCAAAGTATGCGCCAAAATAGTGCCGAAAATTCGGAGTGACAACCAAAAAAAAAACGCGTGTGCAAGAAGTTTTGAATTTTTTGCACACAGACGAAAACTTTTTGGACAATGTGATAGTAGGCGATGAAACTTGGGTTTTCCAGTATGACCCGGAAACCAAAAGACAATCCGCGGAACGACACACTTCCACGTCCAAAGAAGGCTCGCATGAGCAAATCGAAGGTCAAGACAATGCTGATCGTATTTTTTGACCGTCGCGGGGTAATTCATAAGGAGTTCGTTCCCCCTGGGGAAACTGTCAATTCGAACTCTTACATGCAGGTGATAACTCGCCTGCGAGACCGAGTCAATCACATGCGACCAGCCATCTCGGACAACAGGACGCTGTATCACGACAATGCACCGTGCCATGTCGCGCTCGTCATGAGGCAACTGTTGGCCCGATTCGGCGTCGTCACGTTGCAGCACCCCGCCTACAGTCCCGATCTGGCTCCACCTGACTTTTTTTTATTCCCACGAATGAAAAGACAGCTAAAGGGACATCGGTTTGACTCGACTCAGGACGTTCAAGCGGCATGGACTAGGGCTCTCAACAGCATCCCTGAAGCTGATTTTTAGAAGGCGAATGGCAGCAGCGTTATTCTAAGTGTGTAGCTGCCTAAGGGCGCTATTTCGATGAATATTAAAGAATTGTATACATATCTTCAATATATTTTTTTTTTAAATCAGTCCTACTACTTTTGGTATAGATCCTGTAGTAATAATATTTTCGAAGAGTAGATTTTACTGATAGTATAAAAAAAACTTTTCAACAAGAAGGTCAGTAATAACCACGAACTTGAGATATAAAACTGGACTGCTCGTGTTCCACATCTCCCTTATAAAAAAAATGACCCCACCGTGTTCCGTGCCATTTGGTGCAAATAATTGCCTTGGCAACAATGAATTCCCTAAGTTGTCACGATATTGGTGAAAGTGTATTTTTGACATTTACTGAATACTTTTCATTTTGACAAAAATTTATTTTTGATTTTGCTGTTTTATGGATTTTATCACATTTTATGTAACGTTTTCCCGAAAATTTCAAACAGGAATGTGAACTTTAAGGTTTTTTTTTTGTATTTTAAAAAATGTGATTCTTCATCGTAAGACGTGCAAATACCTCATCTGGTAAATTGGAATTTATTTAATTGGTAAGTTATAAAGCATTCAATAATAATTATATAAAATTTTACCTTAGAATCAAATTGTAAATCTAAGGGTAACAAGTTTAATCTTATGGATATGATGTATGATAATTATTAAATGCTATTAATATTTTAGTTTTCTAAGAGAAAAGAATCTTCAAATTCAAGAGCTGAAGCAAATTGGTCATGATCATATTCTTTTATACATCAGATAAGTAACTCTGTTCAGAGCATTTTTCTGGAAATTGTTTTATACAAGAAGATGAGCAAAAAGTTTGTGTTGTGCTTCTTACAAATAAACTGCTTGAAAAAAACTACGAAGCACTGTTTGATGTAAACATCTTGCAGCAACTAAACTTGGACTTAATAACATACACTGGCTCTACAAAAAAAAAGTCCTGAATTAGGTGTGCATTAACCAACAATAATATCGTTTTAAAATAAAGTTAATGTTCCACTGACATATAAAGCTGAATATCGAAACTGGTATGGTGTTAAAATTTAAAATAATTATACGTTTAAAAACCAATATGCCATATTAAAATAGAAATAATATAATATGAAATTTTTCAATATTATTAAGGATGTTTGGAAATTACATAAATTTTACTTTTATGTACTTGTTTTGTCTAAAAATAAAATAATAACCTTTTGTTTGAATATGTTATTAATTAATAAAACAAAAATTCTTGATTTTAGCTCAGATAGGAAATTTGTGTCATGAAAATCCTTTGTCAAAGTAATGAGAAGCTGTGATTACCATTTCAAAAATTCAACTCTAGGAGAAGTTAATTCCAGATCCTTAAACAGTTAAGTAAATTGAAAGTTTGATATAGTGTAAAAATTAAAAGTTGCTAGTAAATTTTTATGTATATATTTAGATTAAAAATGATTGCATTAATGTAAGAATTCTCTTGTATTTACAAGCTTTTTTATATTTAAAGTGTCTTAATAAATATTGTTTTGTTTACAATTAAATATAAACTGCTTTAACACTATCCCCTTTAAAGTTAAATTTTTTTTTATAAAAATGGTTTAGTACATAATGTTACTTTACTTCATTTAAATTAAAGCTCCGTTTTTATGAAGGAAATGTCAACATTATTATGAATGTTGTTAACCCTATATAAATACCTAACATATCAGTTCCCTAAAAGCATCGAGGAGAAAATAATTTTAACAAAGACCTAATCGAAGCTATTTTTAAATGATGAAACTATCTTACTTTGCAATAGATTATGTGGACATTTCGATACCTTACATTAAACAATATACTATATTAATTCATGATATAAAATTTTTAAAAATAAATGCCTTAATACTTTTTTTCGTCAACTTCTTATACTCTACGTCCGAATAAGGATGTTTCTAAAAGAGATATTTCAAAAAAAAAAATTAGTCTAGATTTGTTTTTGGCGCGTATTTCACATTTTAGCTATTTTGCTAAATAACAGTTTTATTGTAAAAAATAAAATATGTAAACAGTCATAGAAAAAGCATTTTCATTTATTTATAAGAACTGACATTTCATGCTTGTTATCTAAAAATAATAAAATTGTTACATATTTACGCTATTCCAAAGAAGTTAAAAAAATTTGCTTTATTGGAGTTGCTTTAAATAGAAAAATTATAATTTTGAGGAAACTAAAAGTAGAAATTCAAGTTAAATATTGTTTTATAGAAACAATTATCCTGGGCTGCGATTCAATAAGAGTAAAGGGAAAGAGAATGTCATAATAAGGATCTTCTATCTTTGTTCGGACTGTATTAATACATAAGTATATCACTGTCCTAAAAAGATAAGGAAAGAGAATGTCAACAAATATGGTTACAGAATCGGAGCTCTGGTCTTTTTTATTGAATATACTCGATTAACCTCTCAAGTAAAACAAGGAAGAGCGATTTATTGTTTAAGATATAGTATAGAAAGAGATAGTTATTGTCTAAACCTGTTAGTAAGAATAATAGAATTGACATTCATACACAACACATTCACGCCAATGTAAGAAACTAGCAGGGAATTCAATGTTGCCATACAAATCATTGCACCCAATGGCGACCAATAAAGTGGGGTCAAAAATTATTTTCATGAGCAGTCCAGTTTTATATCTCAAGTTCGTGGTAATAAAAAAAACTGCTCTGATATACAAACATGCGTTAATGTTAATTTTTGGTACGGAACCCGACAAATGCTTTCTAAGCAGGTTCAAAGAGTGAGAAAACCTGTTTAAAATAAACTGATCACTTTGATAGAAAGAATATTATTTCAATCGACAGTATTACTTTTTTAAACACAAACTCGTCAGACTTTTTCTATTCATTATTTTGCAAATAAAATTTAATTCCTACCTAAACCAATTTATCTGTAAATTCGTTAAATATATTTATTCTGGTTACGTCAATTGACTTACGACGACTTCCCAGTATTTCAGTAGATACTGGTTTAAATATTGTTTTTATACAATAGATATATTTGATATGTACATTGTATCCAATTTTCGATGGTTTTCTCCGTTATTAGTAAAAATAGAAGGATAAGATTTTCGTTAACACTACGCTACTTTTTTAAGAAACGAATGATGCCACTAATAGATTTTTTATAGACTTCTTCGTTTTGAAGATACAAAGCTATTTGAAAATTATGCATTTTGGGACACCCCTCGTATTTCGGCTATCTTGCAACTTATATCAAAGTTAAAAAAAATAAAACTTTAGGGTTTTTCATGTAGGATCAGTGGCGCAGTCAGTTTTTTTTACAGGTTCAATTATTTCTGGGAAATAAATCAAACTTTTTCTAGAAGGGATATCCTATATATTTTTGAATAATGTGATTTAGTTTGTTACAAGCTTTTCAGAAATGTGTAACACTCTATATTTATTATTAGTATTGAGATTTACATTTGCGTTTTTAAAAAGAATCGTCAGTTAGACTGTGATGGGTATTTAAAAAAAAACAAAATATCAAAATCATGTTCGTTGGAGTTTCTGCCAGAATATTGGGATATTTATTATATCTTGTAGTGAAATTTTTTAATCAGTTTTTCTTTAATAATAGCAGGCTTTGTAAACTTTGGGAACAAAGAAAAATTTTACATGCTTGTTCCCAGATAGCACAAGATTTCCATTGGATATCCAGAATAGGTACATATAATGTCCTGTATGTCCATGGACCGTTTATGGATGTCCATTAGATGTGATGACCTGTAATCTATATGGACGTCCATATCTGGATGTCCAGTGTAAGTCCATCAGACGTCCAGTAATTAAATTTCGGGTTGTCGGTAAAATCGGATACTGTAATATCGGCCTGTAGAATTGTCATTTCTTAACCCGCCGGCCCGCCATGATCACAAAATATCCCTTCAGATATTTTGTGTATAGTTGTTTTTAATTTAATTTTTTTAATTATACCAAAAATTACCGAACGAAACTACAGACATGCCCGACGAAAAGCGGATAATTTAGTATCAAACTCGCACAAATTTGAAAGTGAACAAAATATTCAGTATCAAAACACGTATGTTAAAAGATAGCTTTTGTAGCTATACTTTTTCATACAATCACTTATTTAAATGGAAATTATTACAAATAAGTGCAAGTATTTTGATAGGCCAATGAATTTTGTATCTTGTTGGTTAAAATGGAGCATAGACAGAGTTGTAAATTTGTGTAATAACAAAATTGTAAATTTTAGAGAAAATTCTCTCTGACAAAGTCATTATTGAGTAATCAGTCTCATAAGATTGCTGGCATTAATAAATGTTATCAAAATTTATAATGGAATAAAAGCTATAGCAAATTTGAATAATTATATTAATTTTTTTATGACTATTTTGGATTGAACGCTAGTAAAAGTTTACATTGATGTGTATTTTTGTGTAGTATAATTGTTAAAAAATATATAATAAAGTTTTAACAGTTCGACTCTAGGTTTAGACTTATAATTTAATTTATTTTAATTATTTTTTAGATGAATTTTCCACAGATTGGTCCAAATAAAATTCCTAGGTGAAAGCCAATTTGTACCAAATTAGAGAGGATATTCAGGTAATCTTAAATAGGGAAAAAACAACAAGTATCTACAAAGTATTTTCTGCGGGAGTTCAACTATCCTTTAACTTAAGAAAATAATCACCTGCCTCAAGTCACATAAGATCTTCAGGACAATTTAAACTTTAAAGATGCAGTAAATTTATTACACTTCTCCTGAAATAAAAGCTGAAACTTATTTGAGTAATGCTTCTTTATGTGTATGAGTCTATTGATAAAAAAAAACTTAATTTACAGGATTATTTTATATATATTTTTTTACTTTAATTCTTAAAGTCAAAAATATTCTTAGGTTAGCATATGTGGAATTAACGTTTAATTCCAAATTCCAATAAAGTAATATAATTTTAGGTTTTACAATTAGCGAAAATTGGAGGAAATTATACCTATTAACTTGTTAAAAGATATTTTATTGTAACAATGACAGATAGCCTTCCCAAGAATTATACATATGATGGAACAGAGAACTTATGTTCACTATTTGTAGGTAAGTTACCACTTAAATATAAAAATTTGATGAAAAAAATCTCTCTGTTTTATTTGTCATACTCATAAATAATAAGAACAAATTGGGTGTCAGATTTCACACGTTGAACTTTAGATCCTCTTGTTCTGATAATACCCAGACAAAAAGTGTGTTAAAATTTTTTTTCTGGTCTGTTGGTTTAAGCACTCTAAGCAATAACGATGCATTTGGTTTTTTATATATATATATATATATATATATATATATATATATATATATATATATATATATATATATATATATAGAGAGAGAGAGAGAGAGAGAGAGAGAGAGAGAGAGAGAGAGATTTAAATTCCTACAAAACCATAAAATACTGCATTTTATTTTAATTATATTATTAATTTTCAGCTGCGGTAGAAGAATGGGGGGCCGATAAAAAACAGCCGAAGAAGAGATTAGACAATGGCTGAAGAGAATAAACGACAGAAATAAATGTAGAAAAAAATAATCATTGTAACAATAAAAAGTCTTTATTTAAATAATTGGTATATTTTCTATTACCCAATTGAAATTGTACCTATTACTATGGAACCAGATAACTTATTCAAAGCGATCCTATTACAGCTTGAAACATTTAAATCAATTGAAGCTATATTTTGTAACACTTGCAATTCGACTAATTATAAAATTTTATATTCTTATATAGTATTGTATTAAAAACTTGACAATTGTAATCAATAAGTGTAATATGTGGATCCAGTTCCTGTTACCTGGTTCGCTAATGTAATTTATATCTGTTTAATTTTTGGGACTAATAGGGCCATCTATGGCTACTTGTTATCGACGTTTTGATGACATGAGTGGTATGTGTCTTCAGAAGTGCAGATTAATTAGGTACTGTAAGCTCTCGGACCCTAAGCAAATTCTGAAAATATTTACCATTCGCATTAGCGGAACGTCAAGAAGAGGGAACAATAGATTATGACCTATTTATCCAAAAAGCACAATACCATCGGATAATATGTCCACAATCGGGTCAAGAATGTACAATATATGGACATCCAAAATTAGTCCTATTAATATCCAAAAATGATCCATACCTGGACAATATATGGAATCCAAAAAGACGTACATGAGTGGGACAAACGTATAGTCCAGTGGATATCCATAGGATGTTGGTGGACAAATTCTGGACATCCCATGGATACCCAGTATGTTCAGCTTTGGATAAACGATGGATATCCAGTGGACTGAAGTGTGCTATTTGGGTTTGTTATAATCAGTGTAACGAAAATGCAGATGAAGTGCATATAGATAGATATCCGGAGAGAAAACAGCCAAATAAACTAATGTTTTAAAGGATAAAATAAAATTTAATCAACACGGTTCAGTTTCTACACCACAGTCTAAAATCAACAAGGAAAACCGTGAGATTGATGAATACAATGTATTCATGCTTCTATTGAAGCAAATCCAAGGAGTTCTTGAACAAGATTAGAAGGTTTTGTAGGAGTTAATAAGTCAAGGGTTCAAACTATCTTAAAAAACACACAATTTTAAACCATATATATATATATATATATATATATATATATATATATATATATATATATATATATATATATATACATATATATGTATATATATATCATCTGGTGCAAAATTTACATCCTAATGAGGTACAGCGCTACGAAAACCTTATCCTTCTATTTTTACTAATAACGGAGATGACCATCGAAAATTGGACATCCTGTACAACAATGATATGTAGTTTGAAAATTATTATTAATCGACTCCAATAACAAGAGGGGTTTTCGATTCGACACATAAATATTACCCAATATGAATGATGAAAACCAAAACTATTGAATAACCATGGTGGTAATTTTATTTTAAACTAAAATATATTATTCTGATTTTTATAATAAACTAAATAAATAAGTAGCTTTACCATATATTACTAGACATTAGGACAAAAAAAAAATAATTAAAAATTTCTATACTATATAATGCCATTTGAATTTTTAAAAATATATTTTAATAAAATTCTCTGAACGCCATAACGTTGAACATAAAACATATAAAACATGAGGTTGTACTATGTCTGTTCTGTCAAATTTTCGCCTTGAATTAAAAGTCTCTGAAGCAGTCTCCTATAAACTCGAATTCACCCATCAAGATCATATGTTTGCGACGCAAGGCTATTTGTACGGTGTGGCCTTTCTGATCGTCTAGATCTTAGTTTCAGCCCTCTTAAGCGATTTCTAACCACTTTTGTTAAAATAGGCTTGTTTCCGA
Source organism: Diaprepes abbreviatus (assembly GCA_034092305.1). Taxonomy (NCBI): domain Eukaryota; kingdom Metazoa; phylum Arthropoda; class Insecta; order Coleoptera; family Curculionidae; genus Diaprepes; species Diaprepes abbreviatus. The sequence continues at coordinate 2,271,103 of JASJET010000116.1, forward strand.
GCAGTAACACACGGACTTTGAATGCAATTTCTTACTAACATACGGTCCTACCGAGAAACGGTAAAGCGTACACGGGGTCCATATGATCCCTGTGGCCTAATTCTGTAACCAAAATTTCCTACTTTCCCTTTCTTCATCTATTTCAAGATAGTGACATACTTATACATTACTACAGACTCGACAAGGACGCAAGATCCTGATCATGACATTCTCTTTCCCTTTATTTTTACAGAATCCCAACACTAGTTACATCACCTGTCTGCAAAAACTATTTCCCGTTGATAAAATAACGAATTGGCCTAAGTAAAATTCAGCAGCAATTTTTTTGTATTATTGGTGATTACAGTCCAGCATCAAGTTTTGCGGGTAATATCCTGTCGATACTTTACGAAATGGTGATTTTAAATACACAGTTATTTCTGTCAATTTTGCTCCCGCTCCATTGCAGGTCCTCAGATAAGATCATCATGATATCCAAGGTCCCGTCCTGAAATGGCTGCAAGGCTATCAATCTGATCGTACTCAAATGGTCAAAGTAAAACAAGGTGGCCTTGACTTTGTCTCGAATAGCTTACAAATAAGCAGCGCACTACCCCAGGGTAGCGTCCTGAGCCCATCTCTGGTTTTGTTGATGGTCAATGATATGGCTCTCAATCTGGACAATGATTTTCTAACAATTTTTACACATGACACGTCATCTTAATATCAAATGACGAAAAAATTTTCTGAGAAAGCAGGTAAATCAATTTGGCGGATGAAGAGTTTATGTCTTAAAAATGGTTTTGTTTTAAATATTTAAAAGACCAATTTCATGCATTTTGCACCACCGATGCAAAACAGAAAGTAAGTCTTCTGCTTACGTCGGATGAAACACCAGGTCTGACCGTACCCTAGAATGACCATGTCAAGTTTTTGGGTATCTTATAGATGAAAATTTGTTATGAGATGTCCATATTTAGCATGTGATGAAAACATTATCAACAAGAAACTTCATCTTATTTCAACTAAAAAAACTATGTTCTTTACAGGCCTTGACATATTATTATTATTGTTACTATATGGATTACTTTGCTAGGGAAATAGTATAAATGTGAATAGGATGTTTATTGGTCGACAACAAATCATTCGTACATTGTTTGGCCTAATCCTCGTGAACTATGCAGGAATGCCCATTTAAGTAATGGTATTGTGACTGTATTCAGTATGTATGTATTAAGTGGCAACATCTTTTGTAAAGACAAATTTAGAAAAATTCCCATTATGTTAAGATGTTAACTATATTACTCGGAATGCTGCAAAACTATATATTCCAACATTTAACCTAACACAGGTGAATTGTGGACATTTTTCACTTCTATACGTATATATAATCATTTGCCTGACTCTATCAAAGCTTATACTAATTTGAAATCATTTAAATGCAGTGTTCTAATGAAACGGCATATTTTTTATTTTCTGTCTTTAATTTTAGATAAACAGTATGTATGTCTCTATTTTCTATATATTTTTATTATTTTGTTTTGTCCTTTTATTTTTTTTTGTACCCCATTTTTATTTTAAAAATGTTCTCAATTATGTATCTTAATTATGTTTTGACGCAAAAATTAGCTATAAGATTTAGGATTAGTACTTATTGACAATTTCAATACTTGTGATGCCAAGTGCTATGAAAATATACAACTTTAATTTGAATTATTATGGTTTTCCGAGGGGTTCATCCAATGTAAAGGTGTTAAAAACTGAAAAAATCTCGTAGATAGACTTTTTTGCCCATAGCTTTTGAGAGAAGTAAGATATATTGATGTAGTTTTTAGTATATTAGAGAAGATACTTCCAAGGAAATCCTAGATTAGGTTAAAGGTTAAAACTGATGATTGGTGAACTTTATAGCGTTTCTATTTCTCTTTTTGAGACATCCACTTTTTTATCTTATCTCATAGCAATTTATTATCCTTCCCATTATCTCTTAAACGTCTTTCGCGCATTCAGGTAATATACAATATGGCTACCCATTTTACATTATTTGAAACTAAAATGGATAAAAAAGATTATTTTTACCATGCACTAAAAATGAGAAAATAAATTAACAAGTGGCATCACAATTAATATAAGAATAGCAGATTTTATTTATCTATTTAGCAGTTTTTTAAGTCAGCTACAAATTTATCCCCTAATTCACTAACATGGTCTAACTTTAAAACTGCTCTAAGATGGCAGTAAAGGGTTTAAACTGACAAGTGCTACATCAAGGCAAGCAAGTTTTGAACCTTAAAAATACAAGCATAAAAAAATAATGTTCTTTTATTACTAATCAGGTAAAAATAGAGAGTTTTATTCATTTTGGAGACACAATGATTTTTCAAGGTTTTGTGGCTTAGTTTTTATCCTTGCATGTAATATAAATTATGGGAATATCATAAGTAAAAGAAAATTGACTGGCTAGAAGATCTAACTTCTATGGCAACTAAATCAGGTCTAGGTCTTAAACCTTCTTTGTGAATCTGACTGTTAATATTTATAAAAAAATACTTGCAAACCACAAAAAAAATCTCTTAACTAAGATTAAAAGAAATGGAACACAAAACCAAAAGCTGAGTTAACAATATGATAATGATATAGAAAAAAGAACAACTCACCTAGAATTAATTTTAATATAAGTTCTACAACAACTGCGCCATCATGTGTTTATTAGAATTTACAGAAAAATAAATCTTGCCAATTTGCAAATTTTAATAGCAACAAAAACCATGGTCTATAGATGATTAATTCCATTATTAGCAATTTTGCAAAATTTGCAGTATTATATTTTGTCCTAAATAAGTACGTATTCCAGTGAAACAAGAACTATTATTTTTTCTTAAAAAGTACTATTTATTGACACATCTTGCTTCCATACAAATTCTTTTTTATAACTATTTATCGAATCACCCAAGCAACTATTTTTACATGTATAAATCAATAAAACACCCCAGTCCAAATCATTTTCTTTTAACATAGAGAGCATCTGTGGCATAATTTGAAATTCAAACTGTCTTGGGCCACCACATAGTTCACATTTTGGTATGCTTGTAGGTATTCCTTCCTCTGCTATAAAAAGGGGTTCTCCTCCTCGATTGTATCTTAGTACTTGACTTGGGTATTCATCTATTCTTTTTTTAAACTTTGAAAACACTTTATCTGTTTCTGATGTCGCATGAACATCCAGCTCGGATTCAGAAATGTCTGCTAGGGCACCTGTTTTACCTTCAGCTAAAAAGTTATAAATTAAGTAAATACTTATAGCGATTTTGAAATATTCACAGATAAGACATAAACTACAGTTGTGAACTAGTTCAATACTTAAGCGGTTTCAAATGACATATATGCTGTGTTTGTCAATGAAACTAATGGTTGGTTCATACTTCCAAAAACTACTACTAAGAACTTCCACTATCAACTTTCACTTGTAAGTTAAATGATACACTTTACTTTCATCTCTTCATAGTCCCAACAAAAAATTAATAACTATCAATAACCTGAACTATCCCTTTTTTTTTGTTCTGGGCTATCAATTATCAACTAAAAAGTTGGGCAACTTTTAACTTTCTTTATTTTCAAAACATAATTACAGCGAGATAATAACATATCAGGGATAAGATAAACCACTCTACAGTTAACAAACCGTTAAGATGCATCAACACATCCACGTTGCACTAAATTCAACTCAAAGCAAGACTCCAATTGATGTTATTGATGAAAGTGACTATGTTGAAAATGAGATTACAGAAGATACTTGGGCTGACGAATATTCATCACCTATTGTTGCTATAGAAGAAAATATTCAATCTTTTTGAATTGAAGATGAAAAGTGATTGTAAAGCTAAATAATTTTATAATTTATTATTAATAAATAATTACTTTTAATTGTTATAATTAAAAAGTTAAACAAGTGTAATTTATTGTTATTATTTAAAATTGAAGTGTCACGTGATATTCCAGGGGAGGGTAAAAAAAATCCTGTTTTATCATGTGAGGGTAAGGGGTAAAAAAGTCCAAAAAATCTATCACAAGATTTATGGAAATTCTTAGCACAATGTTGCCAGGTCACCAGATGTGGTGAAATTTCACCAGATCTGATTAGTTTTTGTTTAATCTGGTGATTGGTGAAAAACTTTTTCCAAAAGATTGAGTTCTGGTGATTTTTTTATTTGGTTATTTATAGAATTTTGTCTACTTAAAAATTAATATCTGAATATTTAGTAATGCCTAGCGCCATCTATTGAGCAAAGATATGAAAGAAATATCAATAATATTGATCATTGTTCTGGAATTTATTTCTTTTTCTTTTATTAGAACAAATATATCTAATAAGTGCTATCATTGTGTTTATATTCTGTTAATATAGTATTAATAATGCCTGTTATATACTGATTGACTACTGAATCAACCTAATGCGATGTGCCTGTCAAATGTTAAATTTTTCTAATTATTTAATAAAATTAACAAATATTTATTTTTGTGTTTTGAACTCTGACAAATTTTGATTATTTTCAGCCCCAATTTGTTTATAAAAGCAGATAATAAATTATTCAATGGAGTTATATCTTGAGCCTTCGATTTTTGGAGTTTATTTCAAGTTTATAACAAAGTTTTAAATATCTGGTAAATTTTTTCTTCCAATTCTGAAAATTTTTATTTTTTTCCCCTGGCAACACTGTCTTAGTGGCAGTTGATAATTTTTGGAAGAATGAAGCGACCATAAAAGCTTAAATCATATGAAATATCGCTTAACTCATATGAAATATCCAAGGTATATTTTATGTAATGCAAAAAATAAAAAATATTACAGTAATAATTCAGATTAGGATAAATCTAGAGATGGGTGCCATTTTGGTTTTATTTGTTTTGATTTTTTTTTGATAATTTTCTGATAAAAAACAGTGCACAGTAATAGAAGCATCTGTATTATATAAAATTTCTTAAATTTTTATCGGAAAAACCAAAAAATTATCAAAAATAAATCAAAACAAACAAAACCAAAATGGCACCCATCTCTAACTTTACTCTAATCCAAATTATTAGCAATATTACCTTTCATTTTTTCATATTCCTCTAATTCTTCTTGTTCATTTACAATATCATTATCAATTTCCTCAGGTTCTGTTACTAACTCCCATTCTTGAAATAGTATTTTTGTGTTATACCTTCTTTTGGATTTAAAGTCTCCAGAACAATTTAACTTATGTCCATATTTCCAATCCAGCACCTGATGTTCTCTACAACAATAGTACACATTTTTACACTGACTACACTGTTTTATTGCATCGATGCCACATAAATGACAAAGTTTGGACCATTTCAGTATATCAAATGATGGATCTGGTTTTTCTTCAGGAGGATCAAAAGAATAAAAATCATTTTCCCTTCTAAGAGAACTTCTAAAGACTTTTATATTTTGACCGCTATTTTGTCTGTTACAGTGGGGGTTACGGCAAATGAACACATAGATGGTTCGATGGAAATTATTTTCTAATATATCTGTATCTACTACTTTGTCATTATAAGGCGCATACACCTGACACAGAAATATCATAATATTCTGGCATATTTCACATTTTACACTTTCAGAAATTGGCAGTGGCTTTAAACTTAACCAAGCAGGTTTGCCTCCGACTTTGCTGGGAAATAATCTACTTTCTAATTTCCATGCTGGGCATTCTTCTAAAAATCCAAGTTCTATGGGCGACATGGTACGACTTTTTGTGTTACAAGATATAAAAATATAGGTTTCCTTTAATTTCTACGTTATTTTTCAAATAAAACTGGAAAATAACTCCAACCTTCAAAAAACAAAAAGGTTAACTTAAAACTAACCCACTTTTTTCCTCTTTATTTAGATACTGGGCATTTATTGCAGAGACAATTCGCCAGTCAACTTTGAGGATAAATCTTTGTTTTGTTAGTGACGTCATATTAAATAGGCCAATGAGAATTAAAATTTACCTAGTAAAAAATGAGTGATTTCTATCATTACTTTTGCAAAAAAATCCTCCTCTTGCGTAGTAACCTTGAAAACAGTTGGAAATCTTCTGTCTTTGGCTTTTTTAAATCTAATAAGTCACAATGCTTAAAATTTGGCATATGTCTTATTACCCTACACGGCAGTTTTCCCGCCGTCTGGATTCACCCTCAGTCATAGAGATCCTACAGTATGCGAACTCCGAACATGAGATATAAAACTCTCATTTTCGTGCCTTTACACGCTAGAAATAGAAAGAGAGAAGAAATAAAGAGGAAAGAAAATTTCTTTCTGTCAACGTAACCGTTATATAAGAACGGAAAACATGAATTTTGGCTTTTATCTCGTCAGTTTGAAAAATGAAAAAAATACACGTGGTTTTTCTTCGTAAGAAATACAATATTTGGGGCCATTTGTCGAACTGACATTCTAATAATTTTTTTTTTTACTTTTTTATTATTATTAACAAAAAAAAGTTCTTTAACTCCTATGTTTTTCCTTTCATTATGTAGGCGCTATATTCTTTTCCTCTCTATGTGACCTATAACCATGAAACAATTCTTTTCTTTTCAGTTTCGAAATTTATTGAAATATATGCACTAAATGCTTTAAGTTAAAAAATTAACTACAAATATTTTTTTATATTTTTTTTTATAACTAGTACATTTCTACACAAAATAAAAAATGTCTAAAGCATTTAACGAAAAATCTTTCCAAGTGAAATTTTTTCCCATTAGATGCTTGATTTAATTGAATTTTAATTGAGAGTTTTCCAGTAAGCCAAGTACCATAATTGAATAATGGCCATTTTGAATACCTGCCAGCCGGTGACGGGCTGTAAGCAGCAGATTGGCCAATCACACAGAGAAATTTTAAATATTTGTCGGAATCTGTCGTAACAAGATAGAATGAATCGAAAGTAAGGTCTTGAGTCCTTACTTAACTTTTTTTGATTTGGGGTCCTCGCCGTTATTTTAACATCATATTGCTTAGAGATTCAGAGGAACCTTGATAGATTTGTTTCATAGATTGCGTTATCCACTGGACTTTCACTATCACTGAGATGGTAGGCTGCTGACCTCCGTTGATTCAGTGAGGGACTTGGGATTTCTTTTTGATTCTACCCTTTCATTCGTTCCTCACATTGTTGACATTGTTAGTAAGTCCCTCAGGATGTTAGGTTTTATTAAACGTCATGCTAAGGAGCTTTCCACTGTGAAGTCCCTTAAAATACTCTATGGCTCGTTGGTTTGAACAAATCTTGGGTAGACTTCTTGTGTTTGGAACTCCCACTACGAATCACATGTGTATCGGCTTGAACAGGTATAGAAAATATTTCTCAAATATATTAACTTGAAATTCAACGGGGGTTCCGATCTTGATTATGCGGCTTCGTACTCCAAGTTGAATTTGCTCTCCCCAGAAGAAAAGGTAGAGACTTACAACTTCTTTATAAAATTATAAGCAATATCACCGATTGACTGCTCCTGCTGTCCAGTGTTGGTCTGTGAATCCCTCCCAGGGTTACTATTCTCGTTCTCGAGAGAACGATCATCTTGATCGAAAGTGGGCGTGGTTCTCACGAAAAAATACGAAAACGTATTCAGAATAAGGTTTCTTACTTTTTCGTGAGAACCACGGCCACTTTCCATCAAGATGATCGTTCTCTCGAGAACGAGAAAAGTGTCGCAGTTAGGCCGGCCCCTGGCGGCTCTATTTCCGCTTCGTAGAAAAATTCTTTGGGTGTTTCGTCCCGGTGCCAGTCGTAGGACTCGTCAGTGGGATTCCGACTGACACCTTCCCAGACACCCGTCGTCGTACTTATTATGTTCGGATCTCTTATTTGAAGTTAAATCTGACCGGAGGATGGCGGTAAGATGTTGAATAATAGGACAAAAGCTACCCAGAACACGGTTTCATACGTTTTCGTGAGAACCACGCCCACTTTCCATCAAGTGATCGTTCTTTTAAAAACGAGAATAGGTACCCAGGAGTGCTCGTACTTCCCATATACGAAGGTAAGGCGAAAAGTTTTTGACTTGACCAAAAGATCACATTCCAATTAGCGAAAGTTTACGTTTCCTGCCTGCGCGAACATGTCATTAGTTCGTATGACAAACTTAAACTTGTTCGCTCAAGTAGTTTATGCAAACGAGTCTTTGCAATACACGTCTTGCGTGTGTTTCGTTAAAATAGATATACTTGAATATCGTACTGTCATAATTCTTCGTTTTAGATGGATTAACCCCTAAGGAAATTCATCCGAAGTTGACAAAAGTTTACGAGAACTCTGCTCCTTCATTGTCAACTGTTAAAAAGTGGCCAGCTGAATTTAAACGTGGTCACACGTCGCTCGAAGATGACCCATGTGAATGACGGCCAAAAACTGTAACCACACCGGAAACTATCGAAAAGGTGCACAATATCGTGTTGGACGCTAGGCGAGTAAAGGTGTGTAAGATAGCTGAGCCCGTGGGCATATCAGAAGAAAGGGTGCAAAACATCTTGCACGAAGAATTAAAGATGCGCAAGGTGTGTGCCGCATTTGCTGAATGCGGATTGAAAGTAAATGCGCAAAGGACATTCTCAGCAATGTTTGGACCGATTCAAGAGGGATCCAAACAATTTTGTGCAGCGGTTTGTCACCATGGATAAGACATGGGTACACCACTACACGCCAGAAACCAAGCAGCAGTCAAAGCAATGGGTAGAAGCCGGTGGTTCAGCGCCAAAGATAGCGAAGTCAATCGCATCTGCCGGAAAAGTCATGGCCAGTGTGTTTTGGGATGCCAAAGGGATCCTGTTAATTGATTACCTTGTAAAAGGCAGAACAATTACAGGCAAATATTACTCTAACCTTCTTGACCAACCGGATGTCAAATTCTCGAGAAGAGGCCTGGCTTGAAGAAGAAAAAAATCATCTTTCACCAGGACAACGCATCTGCTTACAAAAGTGTGTTGGCAATAGGAAAACTGCGAGATTTGAGGTACGATTTGCTCTGCCATCCCCTCAATTCTCCTGATTTGGCACCCTCAGACTTCCATCTCTTCCCACACCTGAAGAAATTTGTTTCTGGAAAGCGCTTCGCGTCGAAAGAAGAAGTTAAGAGACCTGTAGATGAATATTTTAACAGCCTTCCAGACTCTCACTTCTGAGAAGGAATACTGTGAGAAACGCTCGACCAGGGTACCTATTCTCGTTCTTGAGAGAATGATCATCTTGATGGAAAGTGGGCGTGGTTCTCACGAAAAAGTACGAAAACATATTTAGAATACGGTTTCTTACTTTTTCGTGAGAACCACGGCTACTTTCCATCAAGATGATCGTTCTCTCGAGAACGAGAAAAGCTACCCAGAATACGGTTTCATACTTTTTCGTGAGAACCACGCCCACTTTCCATCAAGTGATCGTTCTCTCGAGAACGACGAGAATAGCTACCCAGGTGTGTTGAAATGAAGGGAGATTATGTAGAAAAATAAAATCTTTTTTTAACTGAAAATAGCAGTATTTTTTTGTCAGGCCGAGAACTTTTTCACCTTGCCCTCGTATTTCAGCGGCCTTTTCACAGAACAAATTATGCAAACCATTCTTTTATACCACCGGTGGTTGGATGTGCTAATGGGTTCAGCGACTTGAATTTTTTTGATACATACTTGAATCATTTTTAACGAAGGCTGTTGCAATTGATTGTCGATTGATGTTTTGTGTTTTTGCTGTTACTGACTGACAAATGTACACTTTCTTTTTTTTTTTTCTTTCGTAAATACCCTTTTGTTATACTATTATTGATTTCACATTCTTATGTTTCACTCTAGCTCTGTAATTAATTATTGTAAAATGGACAGTATTGTCCGTCGATAAACAAATAAGAAAGTAAATGTGTTATTTAGTTTTGGTGATAATTTTATGGCTATTCTTTTGAGTCATTGTCACTTTCAGTTCTATCAGTTGAAGTAATCATGGGCTGTATTCTTTTGAGTAAATTATCACTGATCAAAGTAAAAAAAGTGAAACTGATCACTTCATGTTCTTTTGAATATGCATTTACTTGTCATTGGGTCGAAGTGATCATGATTACTTCAAGTGACAGAACTGAAAGTGATAATTACTCAAAAGAATATACCTATGATCACTTCGACCTAATGACAAGTAAATGCATATTCAAAAGAACATGAAATTATCAGTTTCACTTTTTTCATTTTGATCATTTGATAATTACTCTAAAGAATACAGCCTTTATTGAAGAAAGTAGACCTACCCTATTTATCGTATATTTAGTACTCAGTGCTTATAACTACAGATGTAGTAAGTGGTCAAAATAAACTGTTAAGATTACGACAATCGTCTCTGAATAAGTATCCCTAGTGGAAAAAACGTAAACGTGAAAAAAGTTATAGTGCAAAAAATAGTTAGGAATTGATTTTTTTTTTGCTGGTAAGTACACTTTATATATCATTTTGTTCAACTTGTTATTAAAATTATCTTGCAAACGCTTTCATGCCTCTATAACTTGGCAGTTTTTTGAACACATTTTAATCTCGGTGTCCCCAGTTATTTGAAATGCCAGCTGAAAACTCATTTTATTGGTACTATTTTTATTGTCTAAAAATAAGATCATTTTGCTTAACATAAAGTATAAATTACACAATTATTATTTTTTGATAAAACCTAACCCCAAATTGCTTACAACATTCAACATATTTTTCAGCACAGATAATTTCTTCAAGAAAATGACTGACTTGGAGTCTCCTAAGAAGAATAACGATTGTTATTTTTACTACTATTCAACTTGTTCTAAGGTAAGTACCAAATATATTTAATGACATAATTTTAAAGTATCCATATGGTAGATATATAGTTCATTGTCCCATGTGGTATGAAATATTTGGGCTTTAATGTAACTTTAGAGCTTGCTTATATTTGAGTTTTCAGAAAGTGGGAGGAGTAATATATATGTTATGTTTCACTATTATTCTAAAACTGTTTAAACTAGTATACTAAGTAATTTGTGTTGGTTTTTTTAATAAACTGATGATACTTTTTTAAATATAAGAAAGTAATGAAATAAAATATTTCTTAATTTATAACATATTAAAATCTTTTAGTTAAATTAACTCACTATATCTCTCTAATATTATTTTAGGGAGATAGTTGCGGTTTTAGACATGAACCATCAGCTCTAGGTTGTGAAACAATTTGCTCCTTTTGGAAGGAAGGCAAGTGTTTAAACATTCATTGCAATTTCCGACATATGGAGTTAAGGGTGAGTAAAATTTAAGGTTATATACTTGAAAATTGTTGTATGAACTAACTAAAAGTTCTTTTATTTCCTCATTGAATTTAAAGTATTATTGTACTGACAAATAACAAACATTTTTTATATCTTAACGTCAAACAATTAATATGTATTAGTATTTTAGTAATAATGTTATAATAAAATAATTTTATTCTAGAAAAATCGGAAAGCTATTCCCTGTTATTGGGAATCTCAACCTGGAGGTTGCTTAAAACCCCATTGTCCATTTATGCATCAGAATGCAAGACCTCCATTGGCAGACAATGAAGGAAAGCCAAGTAAGTATTTATTGAATTTATACCTATTTACTTATTTGGCAAAATAGGTTCTTGACCATAATTTTTAAAATGACTGGATAAAGTCAGAATAATGCAAAACAGTCATAAAATTGAGACATTTAAAATTTTTTACTGTACTATAATAAGGAACAAATCGAGAAAGCTATGGTTCTGGACTTCATGTAAAAAATAACATAATATTCCCAAAAGATTCATAGTAAATTAAACCAACAAGGAATCACTTCTGTGATCCCTTTCAAGTCTCTAGAAAATTTGACCTTAAGGGAGAGAGAGAATTTAAAAAAAAAAAACATGACTGGCACTGGTATTCCCAGTTTTTATTTGTTTAGTTTAGTTTATTTGTAAATAAATACGCACAATGTACTTTTACAAGTCAAACAGTATAACAAATACACTTATGTAAATAATAAAGTGTAGATTAAAATAAATATGAAAATTTAAATTTTATAACATTTATTAAGTATTTAACATTTAATCTGAGGCTGCTCATTAGATTAGGAATATATATACTACAGATATAAAAATCTTTATTATTGTTAATTGTGATAAATGCTAATTTACTTGAAGTATTTCCTAATTTATATTAAGATCTCCAAAGTCATTCTACAAACAATCATCAAAAGAAAAAAAACCCTTTGAAGATGGAGCAAATTTTTTAATTTTAATGTTATATGATTTTAAATTAAAATTTTTGAAAGTAGTAGGGAGGACATTAAAGAATTTAACACTGTAATACTCTGAACCTCTAGTTCTTGGAACTGTGTGGTAGTCAGGAACTATGTCAGCATTGTTTCTAGTTAGCTATTCATGGAAACCTGAATGAGCTTGAAAAGATAAGTTCTCCTATATATAGACTGAGCATTTTAATATTTCAGGACTTAGATATAAATATTGCTGTAGACTATTTTTATCAGTATGTAAATTACACTATTGAATGTTTTGTTCCCAAATTGCGATCAAAGTGTGTGTGATAAGAAAGAGTTTTGGAAGTATGTAAAAATGAAGAAGGGTTTTTTTTACTCTTCCGGGTACAATGTCATATAATTATACAACTAGCAACGACTCAAATTCGATAGTGAACTTATTTGCCGATCATTTTTTCATCTTCATATATATATAAGATCACGATCCTGGGGCAGCTTTTAACTTTCATTGTGCCTCTAATATAAATTTTTCAACCTGTACATTTTCACCGACTGATGTTTTTAATAAGATAAACACATTAAAGGACAACTTGGGCTCTGGTCCTGATAATTTAACAGTGTTCTTTTTAAAACAATGCCAATGTATCTTTTCACTTATTTTGAGTAAATTATATAATTTGTCTCCTCAAAGTGGGATTTTTCCTGATGAGTGGAAGAGAGGTTATGTTTACCGTGTTTATAAGAATTCAAATATAGTACTTATAGAAAATTATAGGCCAATTTCCAAATATTCCATACTTTCAAAAATATTTGATTCTTTTTTAACTGATGAATTAACAACTGTTTTTGGTAATTATATAATTCCGGACCAACATGGTTTCTGTAAGGGAAAGTCCACAGTTACAAATCTTTTGATTTATGTTGACTTTTTGCTATTGCTTTGGAGGATTGTTGCCAGGTTGGTGCTATATATACTGATTTTTCCAAAGCGTTTGACACAGTGAATCATACTTGTCTTTTAACTAAACTGAAATTTATTGGTATTCAAGATCCGGTTCTTTTCGTTGATGCGAAGCTATCTCACGGGGAGAATACAGATTGTACGATGTAAGAACTACTTGTCGCGTGAAATTAGGGTACAATCTGGGATTCCTCAGGGAGCGCATTTGGCCCCTCTTCTGTTCAACTTGTTTTTGAATGATGTCGTCAAGTCTTTTTCGCATGGACCGGCACTGCTGTTCGCTGATGATCTAAAATTTTTTAAGTGTATCAGATCTCTGTAGGATTGCATTGATACACAGTCTAACTTGGATGCATTTAGTGTATGGTGTACTACTAACAGGTTGTACCCTAACATTGGAAAGTGCAAGACAAGGCGGTTCTGTAGAAAGAAGACTTCAATTGAGTACGATTATAAGATTAACGGTGTGTCTGTGGAATTGATCGACTCTGTATCTGATGTTGGTGAAATATTGGATAGTCAGTTAACTTTTAAAGAGCATATACATAATATCACGAATAAGGAAATGAAATTAGTAGGGTTTGTTACAAGGAATCTATCTGACTTCAACATTATTTGTCTTAAAAATGTTTATTGCAGTGTTGTGCGTTCTGTATTGGAGTATGCCTCACCAATATGGTCACCTTTCTACAATGTACACAAATTGGAGCTAGAAAGCGTGCAGAAGCGCTTTTTAAGATTCGTAGCTTATAAATTAGGTGTTCCTAAAAAAAAATATCAACTACCCTCATTTACTACTCCAATTAAATTTGAATCCTCTTGAACATCGCAAGGAATACATTGACTTACTTTATCTATTTAAAATCGTTAATAGTATAATAAATTCTCCAGAATTACTTATGCATATTGGTTTCAATGTGCCTCAGAGAAGTAGTCGATGGGTTGAAGTGTTCTCTGTGGATACTCACAGAACCAACTACGCCACCTATGCACCACTAAATAGAATGTGCATTTTAGCTAATAAGTTATCCTGTGTTCACGTTGATCTGGACATTTTTAACATGTCGTTAAATAGTTTAAAAATTTTTTTAAGCGATATCTATAGTGCAAATTTTTACTTCTCACTGTTCTACATGTAGTCTTAAATGTGAGCTTACTGTGGTTTAACGGATACTTTGGATTTGTTTGTTTATTGTTTAGTATTTTTTTATCTATTTTTTTGTAAGTTGTAAAGTGTTGTAAATTTTTAAATGGTTAATAAAACATTTATTTATTTATTTATTTTATATATATATATATATATATATATATATATATATATATATATATATATATATATATATATATATATATATATATATATATATATAGGTAGGGTAGTGTGTATGCTCAGCTTTCAAAAACAACTCCTACAGTTCGGTCTATAATTTAAATTAAAAATTATCTTTACGCAGTTATGTTGGGGAGTAAAAATCTTATTTGCATGCGCAAAATATCCCCAGACAATAATTGAATAGGCCATATTTGCCCCAAGTAACCCATGGTAGACCAACATAATAGGTATCCTCGGTGATATAATTGAAGACTTGAAGACAGGTTTCTAATTATATATTAATTTTGAGAGTTTAGCGCTCAAATGGATAATATGATTTTCCCGTATTAGTTTATTGTCAATATAGACATCAAGAAAGTTGACTTGGTTTATGCAACTTATCGCCAGTTGGTGTTTGTATTACCTTATCTTCAAGAGAAATTAATATTTTGAGTTTTTTCTGAGTTAGGAGGAGGTTTATTTGCTAAAAACCATTCAAAGTTGCCTTTTTGTGTTTCTATGATACCAGAGTCTTCGATTTGTGAGGGGTGATAATAAGCATGTTAATGCTAGATAATCCAAAGTTACAAAATTTGAGTTTGGAAATCAAGATATGATGAAATTGAGGAAAGAAACGAATATATATATATATATATATATATATATATATATATATATATATATATATATATATATATTATTTGAGGTTATAAGCAGGGCAGTCGACTTTTGGTGTCTAAACCAAAATTGATTTTAGAAGAACAGATCTGGGATTTTAATAGTTTCTAAAATTTTTGATGAGTTGGTAGTTGGAGAGGTCCTCAACAGAGCCCTTCTTATAGATAACTGTCACTTTAGCTACTTTTAGGTAATTAGGAAAGTTACTATTACTACAATTACATTTTTTACCGTTTTGCTTTTTTTTATATTATCGTGAGTCGCAAACAGATGAATATTTCTCTTAACACAGAGCATATTTTCAAAAATGTACAAAAATGGAAGTATTCCCAACTTCCCAAAACTTGCTCTATATTTATCCCTGTAACATTTACCACTCTTAAACTGATTTCCTCTGTAGTGCCAACAACTGCCGAACACACGAGGCATGACCCCACATAAGTACAGCATAGGAGAGCTATGCATGAAATGTTGCAAAATAAGCTGCTCTTAGGGCCTTATGGGAAACATTTTCCGCAACGCGACGTAGCAGGTATAAATCTTCGTTTGGTTTTGAGATTACCGCTTCTACATGCACGTTCCATTGTGCTTTTGGATCAATAAGAACTCGAAGAAATTTGGTATGACAAACATGGTCATTCATACCTTCAACCTCCATAGCGAAAAAATCAGTTTCCATCTTGCTCCTATTTAACAGCAATCTGTTAGAAACAAACTACTTTTCAGCAATTTCCTGTGCCTCCAAGGAACCCAAGCATCAAGATTTTCAGCCTTAATAGAAATAGTGGTGTCATCTGCAAAAATAAATAAATAAATAATGGTCAAACCACTTAAAAATTTACACTTTATAACTTACAAACAAGCTTCCAAATAGATAAAAAAATACTAAAAAATAAACAAACAAATCCAAAGTATCGGTTAAACTACAGTAAGCTCACATTTAAGACTACATGTAGAACAGTGAGAAGTAAAAATTTGCGCTATAAATATCGCTTTAAAAAATTTTTGAAACTATTTAAGGACTTGTTAAAAATGTCCAGATCAACGTGATCACGGGATAACTTATGAGCTAAAATGCACATTCTCTTTAGTGGTGCATAGGTGAAGTAGTTGGTTCTATGAGTGTCCACAGAGAATACTTCAACTCATCGCCTACTTCTTTGAGGCACATTGAAACCAATATGCATTAGTAATTCTGAAAAAATTATTATACTATTAACGTTTTTAAATAGATAAAGTAAGTCGATCTATTCTCTGCGATGTTCCAGAGGCTTCAAATTTAATTGAAGTAGTAAATGAGGGTAGTCGATATTTTTTTTTAGGAACACCTAATTTATAAGCTACGAATCTTAAAAAGCGCTTCTGCACCCTTTCTAGCTCTAATTTGTCTACATTGTAGAAAGGTGACCATATTGGTGAGGCATACTCCAATACAGAACGCACAACACTGCAATAAACATTTTTAAGACAAATAATATCGTTGAAGTCAGATAGATTCCTTGTAACAAACCCTAGTAATTTCATTTCCTTATTCGTGATATTATGTATATGCTCTTTAAGAGTTAACTGACTATCCAATATTTCACCAACATCAGATACAGAGTCGATCAATTCCACAGACACACCGTTAATCTTATAATCGTACTTAATTAAAGTTTTCTTTCTACAGAACCGCACTGTCTTGCACTTTCCGATGTTAAGGTACAACTTGTTAGTAGTACACCATACACTACATGCATCCAAATCAGACTGCATATCAATGCAATCCTGCAGAGATCTAATACACTTGAAAAACTTTAAATCATCAGCGAAAAGCAGTGCCGTTCCATGCGAAAAAGACTTGACGACATCATTCAAAAACAAGTTGAATAGAAGAGGGGCCAAATGCGCTGCCTGAGGAACCCCAGATTGTACCCTAATTTCACGCGACGAGTAGTTTTTATATCGTATAATCTGTATTCTCCCCGTGAGATAGCTTGGCATCCACGAAAAATTTCAGTTTAATTAAAAGACACGTATGATTCACTGTGTCCAACGCCTTGGAAAAATCAGTATATATAGCATCAACCTGGCAACGATCCTCCAAAGCACATAGCAAAAAATCAACATAAATCAAAAGATTTGTAACTAGTATAATTTGTCGTTTGATCTATTAAAGACAAATAATTTACATATATAAGAAAAAGTATGTGCCCCCCCATTTTTGATCTGTGATCTGTTGGTAGATCGACTTCTGGTTATATATTTATAGCTTTTATTGAGTTTCCAAATATATACATTTATATATATGCTTGGATTCATGGACACCACATAAAATGGTCTGAAGTTAAAATACCACACCGAGAACAACATTGGAGAAAACGGAAATTCAAAGAAGCCGCTGTTATACATCAAAACCCGAACATCATTGTCTATGACCTTCAAACAAACACTAGAAGCCCGGTATGGACCTGGTATAAGTGACAAATTTCGAGGCTGCGAGAAATCCAAGATTAAGCTTACGAAAGAGGAGACGCACATACAGTTTCTACGACAAGCACTAGATCAGGAAATAATACCAGGTGGTTTCCGTATAAAATCTCCAGTTCCAGGACAACGGGCAAACAGGATATTGGAAAATGCTAGTAAGGCATTAATACGTTCACAGATAAACTATCATCGTTTCAAGAAGGACATTCGCCAACGGTTCGAAGAAATTAAAGAATATACATTAGAAGAAGACTACGCCCCCTTCCTAAGAAAAATTGACGCTACTTGTGACAAAGTGAAAACAACATGAAATCATACACCAAAAGAAATTTTCCAAATACCAGAGCAGACAAGAACGACAACAGCCATCTCAAAGCCAGAGGACAATTATTAATATATCTGCCAAGGAATTAACCTCAGCGGAAAACTCACTACTTGCCAAAGGTTTGAACTTCACAGTTGCTCCAAAAGAGGTTCCCATTCTCGATTTAATAAGCGCCGCAGAATCGGCGAACATCGAAGACCCTTTTGCAGATGAGTTTAGGTGGCAAATAAGAGAAACTACAAAAATCTATTAAAGCTGAACTAAACATCAGCAAAGACGAGAAAACTGCCCTAGCTAACCTACAGAAGGACTCCAGTCTTAAAATTCTACCAGCGGATAAAGAAAATGCTACAGTCGTAATGAATGCTGAGACATACAATCAAAAAATTGACGAAGTTTTAAGGAAAGGAAATTATACACCTCTTGCTAAAGATCCCACATCTACAATTGAAGGAAGAATTTATCGCGTTCTTAAGAAACATGAACGGTATATTCCTGAGAGGATCCGGACTCAGTTGACGCCACACCATAGCAAAACTCCACATCTTTATGGACGCCCGAAAATACATAAGCAAGACATGCCCTTACGACCTATCACGAGTTCCCGGAACTCTCCGACTTCTGAACTTGCCAAATTTCTTCTTCCAATCCTGAGAGCACTACAAGGAAATACATCGTCCTGGGTTAAGAACTCGCAACATTTCATAGAAATTATACATGAAATAGAAGTACAACCAGAAGACCATTTTATTAGCTTTGACGTGGAAAGCCTATACACCAACGTTCCAGTTAAAGATTCACTAAAAATTATAAGAAAGAAACTTGAAGAAAACCAGACCTTAGCAGAAAGAAGATCTTTACCGCCGCACGATATTATGGACTTGTTGGAAAGTTGTTTGACTAATTCTTATTTTCAAGAAAAGGAAAAATTCTACATCCAGGATGATGGACTACCGATGGGATCTTCACTCTCACCGGTGGTCGCAAATATTTTCATGGAATGGTTGGAGATGTTTGCAATTGAATCCACAACTAAGAAACCAAAGTTATGGCTCAGATACGTAGACGATACTTTTATTAATTGGAGTGGAAACGACGAAGAACTTCGAAACTTTCTTTTTCGTCTCAACAATATCAGCCCAATTATTAAACCATGGAGAAAGAAGTAGAAAATAAATTACCATTCTTAGATGTCTTGGTTGAAAGAAACGACAGACAAATTCGAACTTCGATTTATAGAAAAGCCACTCACACAAAACATTACCTTAATTATTCATGTAATCACTCCAACAACACCAAACAAGGAATTATAAGAAATCTCGTAGATAGAGCCTTAACTCTCTGCAACTCCAACGAGAACTTGATGAAAGAGATAGATTACATTAAAAATGATCTGACAGCCAACGGATACCCAGTATATTTAATGGATAAATTTCTTGAACAATGCAGAAATAGGACAATATCGACAACGAATTAAGAACGAAAACCAGTATTGAACATCCCCTATGTTAAAAGCATTTCAGAAAAAGTTAGAAGAATAGGAAAACGATATAAAATCAACGTTGTTTTCAATTCAAATAACTCAGTGAGAAGTCGGCTCACTAGGGTCAAACCAACAACTCAAAGAGACATGAAGAACTGTGTATATCACATCACATACCATGTGAATGTGGCAATTCCTATATTGGCGAAACAAAGAGACCTCTTGACGTAAGGATCAAAGAACACCAAAAATGCACATCTCGATGAGAAACAGAAAAATCTGGTGCCGCCAACCATGCCTGGACTCTGGACACCAAATAAAATGGTCTGAAGCTAAAATACTACACCGAGAACAACATAGGAGAAAACGGACATTCATAGAAGTCGCTGTTATACATCAGAACCCGAGTTGTTTTAGTAAACCATCTTTAGATATAAGAGAAGTGTGGAAACCACTTCTTAGTAATTGTAAACTAAAACTAAATGCAGCATAAAAAAATGCCATAACAGGCATGACTGCACCCATCTCATTCACACTCTACTGCATTTACTTTTAGTATAAATAGTCATGTAGCTAAGGGATTTATTTAGTTTCACTAGAAAACGGCTAGAGATAACTACTAGCCGAAACATCGTGATATTCAACAAAAATAAAGACAATGGAAGTCCAACAGATATCTACTACTTCGCAATATACATTTAAATTAAATTTTGTATTGTGATAAAATTTTTCACTTCAATTTTTTAAACTGTTTGTTTAATTTTCAGATAAATCGGACTCAAATTTACCAGAAAACTGCAATCAAGCTGGCAACTTCAAAAGCACACCGTCAGTCGACAGTCTGGTCGTAAATTTCGAAGAAGGTATGCGACTCGTTAAGTAGATTAAGTTAGTTAAATTTTTTGTAAGTCTTGTTGCAATTTTTAAGAGTTTATTACTCAGTTTCTTCTGCACTAATTGTTTAGTGCAAATTTTAGTATTTTTCTTTTTTCTATCGTTGCTCTTTATTAATTTATAGAATTTTTACTTCGGTTTGAGTATTTTTATACTGTGGAATAACTCTTTATTTTTATTTTTCAATTGCACTGTGGTGTAAAAAAATTGATATGTTTTCGAATTTGAGAAGTGTTATTTCATTCGGATTTTTACTTACTCAAAAGTTAGAAATTCAAGTGGATAAAAATATAACAAAAGTTGGAGAATCAGGGCACAAAAATAATAAAAATATATAATTAAATTTAAGAATATTGGTTAATAATGGGATTATTTAAAAGATTTGCTTACTAATAATTAAATTGATATAATTTAATTAAATTTAATATATTTGGTAGTGTTATGATGATAGATTAACGTAACATATATGTAGATTACTGTAGCTTTTGGAACTTATTACGTATTTTGACCGGAAAGTTCGGCATGTCTGTATTACATTTTAAAAATTCTTTAGAAATTACACTTCTTAGAGCATTTTTTTCTTACCACAGTTACATTAAAAAATTATCCTTGTGTGATAATCATTTTTCAATGGCCATTTGCATAGCGTTTGTTAGCGATTTAAAATTAAAATTAAAAAAAAAAAAAAAGATTTTACGAAAGGTGCGTCATGTAGATACTTCTGTAAATGGTCACGTAACATATAACTTTAGATATAACATTGTATTAATATTTCAAGTGAGTGAAAGATAAAATATTTGTTTAAAAAAAAATAATGATTTTTTAAATAGAGATAATTTATCTTTTACGTACTGTTTTACGATAAATAACTAGGGTGCGTTCTTGGCTAACTTATTTTTGCTATGGTATTATGTATTGACTGTATCACAGATACATATTATTCGAGACATTATTACTATTTACTAGTCATAGATATTGTCAATTATTATTATTACGTAGGGCTCGATTTGTTTTCTGATGTTCGAGATACAGTGTGACCCAATATATAGGTATTAATAAGGGGGCAAAGGGCTCAGAATTTTTTAGTTTCTTTGATCTGAATACGTGAGGTGCGTACTGAAATACTGTGGTAAGCAGTCAAGTGGTAACAAAGGGATTTACTGCATACATACTGCAGTCTGTTCTGCCACTTATTTACCCATTTGTATAATGTCAAAGGTTGATAATGCTTTTTTCTTTGTGTATTTTAATATCAACGTGCAACGGGAAAAAACTTCATTGAGTTCATCCTAGTCGGCAGAAGAATATAAAACACTGATTTTATAACGTTTTTAGAGATGATTTAAAAATTAAATGAAGAAAGTGACATTTTGGGAATTAATTAAAATTGGCGACCTATTAAATTGCTGACTGTCTCACATATTTATGGTTACCAATGTAAATCTTCAAGCATACACAGTAAAATCCGCTTAAGACGATTCTCGAAGGGGAAAAGAAAAAATTAAGAATATTCGGGAAAATTCCGCAGTATGGAGAATTCTGCTTGTACCAACGCGATATTATCTTTTTTATTTTGGATTTATTTGGGTTTAAGGAGGTCGTCCACCTTTGAGCTGTAAAATCCAAGCCTATTTTTAAGAATTGATTGCAAAGGAACTACTGAAGATAATTGAGTCATGTTTTTTTTTCTTTTATTGATAGAGGCTTCGTTGTTAAAATGTATTTTTAGAAAATAATATGTCACCGCAAAAAAGCCTTATGTAACTTTTTGGTAAGGTTTTGGCCATCTGAGTTCTTTCAAACCAAAATGAAACAACTCTTTATTTTGTGTTTCGTTGGCTGTTTCCCCGAAGACGATTCTTTTTATATTGAAATTTGTTAAAATTACGCAATTGTTTATAAAAAGTTTGAATTTCGATATATTTTTTGACCTATCAGAGGCTGTAAAAATTGAACAAAACAAAATTTCTAAAATCGTACTTGGAGAAACATAGCTACATGTTTACTGAGTAACAGAAAAAGAAAATTGATCAAATTCGATAAATATTTCTAGTATAAATTTTATCAAAAATTTGAAAAAATGCAACTTTTGGGAAATCGCGTTTAAAGATAAATGACAGTGTAAAACGTGGTTGGAAAAACTTATGATCTAATCGGCCATACCAGGGCCGTAGAGCTCTCCCTCCTATTCACGGATACATTCTTGGTCTGCTACATACACCTTCCTTTGTTGGATTCGGGCTCTTTTTGCCGGGTCGCTCACTCTCCGTTCCGAGCGGTCGATGCGGTCCTCGCCGAGTCGAGCTGCGCACATTTCTGCTTGGGGTCCCAGGGTAATTTCCAAGACTTCCAAAGTTTATAGAATCGATGAAAATATCTCGTTGAAAATCATGACTGCCGAATGAGTTGCAGATTCGACCACCTAATGCGAATGTTTTGGCGCCAACATCTAGATGCAGCTTTTCACAGACTCGTTATTTTGAGTATGGACGCCCAAACATCTTTCCAATAAACTTTCAGATGATAAAACTTTCGTATATTGGTTTCATTAATTTGATGATCGAGGGAACGAGAGGAACTCTGTCATGCTGAAAAGTCGCCAAAGTTCCGTTGACCTCGGCCTGACGCCACTTGCACCAACTATCCTTACCGGGGGGACACTTTGAATGTTGGAGATTTTCGTCTAATGAATTGCAGTGGTCCAGGGATACTCAAATCGCAGTTTTCAAACTTTAAAACGATCGAGATGTTTTCGACTTGAAATGCGGTCGTAAACTTAGCTTACTCGGAAAGTTAACGTGAAAAGAACGTATACATTCACAAAACGTCAACGAACGACCGCTATAGCCTTCCGAAAAAGAATTTATACATGAAAAAGAGGCGCAGCGGCCACGCGCTGCTAGAGCGCTTGAAAAGGATAGAGGTGGTCATGTTATAGGTTCCATATACCTACGAAGGAAAGTGTATTTCACAAAATTCTTCATATGACATGTTCCTGATTACATCTAGATTCGAAATATGCAAAAAAAAATAGATTTTTCGAAACCACAACGTTAAACGACCCCCTTAATTGCTTCCCGTGTGTTCATTTCCTTCAAATAGCGAAGTATCAGTCGTGTTTTATAACGGTATTTGGGGGACTTTTATATTGCTCTGATTCATCGGTTGCAACTTGGTCGTCGTAAGCAAGCAAACTTGATATTCCTTCGCTCAGCATCTTTGGGATGAGCAGGGCAATTATCAATGAACATTATCTGCTTGCATTTTATCTGGAAGTGATCATCTAAAGCTTTTAACAAGTCGCTGGCCGCCGCCGCGTGAGATAACACGTAGGTGGTGGTTAGTGTAGCGGGTGCTAGATGGCCTATTAAGCGAAAAAGCGAATCGTATTAAGCATGACAAAATGTATGACCATATGCCTCAAGTTGCAGGGACCGACGTAAAAGGGAAAATCATGTTAAGTGGGTTTTACTGTACTACCGGAGTCAGCATCCAGAGCTATGCGCTGGTTACATAGCAAAAAAAGAGATGGGGCGAATAGATGTAAATATTATCTCTATCGTTCCGCTGGTTGACTGTTTTAGTTTTGTTCTCCCCTTCTTGCCCTCATACTTTCGAAGCGCATGCTTTACGCGCTGACCAACGTGTTCAAAACCGAGAGAGATAGCATTTACATTGTTCGCATTGCCTCCAGTAGTATATACTCGAAGGTGTAAATAAACCGCGATTTTTTTCACTAGAAATTCGCCCTCGGCAAAAAAGCATTTTCAATCGAAAATTAGACTTGTTGGTTAGCGGATGTATTTTTTTAAGTAGGCTTTAGTAATTCCATTTTCCACTTGATCATCACCAGATCGCTACCACGTCAGTTACTACCTTAATGCGCGCCTTTTCTTAAATCTCCTTTTAATCGGCCGATCACAGTAGTTATTAAGTGTGTATAGTTAACTTAATTGGCAAATATCAAATACCGTTTACCAAAAAGCGAAAAACTTTTTGGTAAAAAACTTCATAGGATCCTGTTTGACGCTCTGTATGTAAAACTGAAAGATTGTAAGCTATTCAGGTAATCAAGGAATATGGTGTAAAGCTGATGTTAAACTGTAAACATAGTGAAGAACAATTGAATTTAATTGAAAACCGCAGTACTCCAGTTTCCTTCTAAGCAGGACGTGAATTCGTACGTTTTTATTTATATGTAAACAAATATAAAATCGATTAGAATAGTGTTTTATCCAAGACCGACTAAGGGTGGATTTCTTATGTCGTGTCATAAAACTTATCTCGGGTCACACTGTATACATCGATACTTCGAAAAATTTAAAGTGGATATAAGGTTAAAATTATCTATTTTTATCTTGAACATATGACGAATAAAATAAGTGTACGCGATTTTCTCGGTTTTATATAATTCATATTTAGTGACTTTTTAGTTTTCTTTATTCTTACCTAAACCCAAATTCGTTTTTAGAAGTTATCTATAATTTTGCATCTTCCGGCACCGCAAATAACTTTAATTAGAGGTTCAGCAGACTATAGTTTCGTTTGGTTATTGTGTAACAAACAGAGCGAGACGTGGATATCTCTCTCCTTCATCGATCATATTAGAATTTTTAGTTAAGCTTGAGGTGTAAGAATCGTTTCTTTTTAAACTGTAAATAGAATTAGATTCATAAATACGAAAGGACAAATAATTATGAGAGGAGGACTGGGAGTCCTAGAAAAGAGTGTTAAATATTTCTTGCCAAAGTACGTAGCTACAAAACTGTGTTACACGACGATTGTGTGTCTCGAAAATATATTGTATTTACTTGATATCGAATATCTTTATATCCCCATGAACTTACCTATATTTTCTCACTTAAGATATTTATTCGATATATAACTTAAAAAAACAAAATAATGAGTTTGCTACCTCTAATCCGTTTGCACCGGGGTTTAGTACTTTTTCTGAATTTTAGTAGATGGCGTGAATATGCATAGGATCCTTTCTCATACATTGATATCTCCTCGATAGTGGTAATATCATAAAATAATTGAATAGTCAAAGTTAAAGGCTGTTGCCTGTATTTCCAGAAATGGTTGTGATTAAGAACAACTTAACATCGGAGATGCCAAATCGGTTGGTGTGCATGAATAAAGTTAGTTTTAATCCTCTCAACAGAAGCATCAACTTCTGGTTCAACCGAGTCATTTACGATTAAGCCAAAAATTTACATATCTGGATAGAGAATGAAGAACTGAGATAGGAAAATGCAATAAGTAAAGTTCTTTCTCGAGATGCCAATATTTAGAAGACTAATTAGTTATAGAATATGGGAATCAAATGTGTCGGAATTAATTGTAGAATTCAAATTTGAGATTTCTGATGTTCAATTGTTTTTCATACTAACAACGGCTTTGGGTACTCTTCAAATGACTGTTAAGTGATTGTGATATATGAGGGAAGATCCTGTACAAATTCATATACAGGACGTATACATAATGTTTCACATAGCAGTAGCAGATCAGTTATGTAAAAATGTTGAATTTTATTACCTAATATATAGTGCGTTAAGTTAAAATTTTGTTTTTAAACAAATTCGAATATTTGATGAAAATTGTATGACCTTTTTGTTTTGATGCGATAATTCCAATTCTATTAATAGTTTTCTACTGTACAGGGCGCCACTTAAGGCATTATACGTGTCTTTAAGGGGCAATACCATTGTGAGTGGCCGAAAATATTTTTATTGCATATTCTAAAAGAATATATGTTTAAAAATATGTAAAAAAATCGAAAAGATAACGAAGTTCTACCAGAATGCATATTGCTCGATCATTGCCACAACGATAGCGAAAAAGTTTAATAAATATTAAACTTCTCTTCGTGTACTTGAACTCTGTCACGTTTTTCACCAGACTGTCTCAGCCTGGCCTGAAAAATAACTCTGGCTACAATTGTCCGATTTTAAGTTTTAAAAATCGAAAATTTTCGTATTTGCTGTAATTAATGTTATACGTACCCGTTTTTATTTATTTTCAAAATTAATATTTTTTAAGCTTCCTAATAAAGTAAAGAAAGTATAGGTAAAAATCTTACAAAAAAAATTTCTTCTTTGAACATGGGCTTCTTTTTTCAAAAAATATTTCGGAAAAAGGCTACTTACAACGAAAACTACCTTTATATCGATATAAAAAAATTATTCTCAGACCAATTATTCTCGAATCCAGCCGTTAGACCACTATTATCCAGAGGCTTAATTGGAATTTGGTAACTTTCTTAAGTTTTGATTTTTTTTTTTAAATTTATATTACATGTAAATATTTCGGAAAAAGGCTACTTACAACGAAAACTACCTTTATATCGATATAAAAAAATTATTCTCAGACCAATTATTCTCTAATCCAGCCGTTAGACCACTATTATCCAGAGGCTTAATTGGAATTTAGTAACTTTCTTAAGTTTTTATTTTTTTTTTTAAATTTATATTACATATAAATATTTCGGAAAAAGGCTACTTACAACGAAAACTACCTTTATATCGATATAAAAAAATTATTCTCAGACCAATGATTCTCGAATCCAGCCGTTAGACCACTATTATCCAGAGGCTTAATTGGAATTTAGTAACTTTCTTAAGTTTTGATTTTTTTTTTTTAATTTATATTACATAAATTTAGTGTATGCTTAACAACATACCATTTTCATAAATCCCAAATAAATAATTTAGCTATTAAAAAAAAATCTAGAAAAAGAACCTTTTTTTCATCCATTCACAGTGGTGTTCCCCCTTAAAACGTCAGTTTTTTCCTCCTTAGAATATCTTTCTTTCTAATAAGAAACCCACGTTAACCAAATTTTCTTGAAATTTTATCATATAAATTTAATGTATGCTTATCAAAAAAGGATTTTCACAAATCCCAAATAAATAATTTAGTTACTAAAAAAAAAATCGAAAAAAAGAACCTTTTTTCATCCTTTCACAGTGGTGTTTCCCCTTAACACATCAGTTTTTTCTTCCTTAGAATATCTTTCTTTCTAATAAGAAACCCACGTTCACCAAATTTTGTTGAAATTTTATCATAAATTTAATGTATTGTTAACAAAAAAGCATTTTCACAAATCCCAAATAAATAATTTAGTTACTAAAAAAATCGAGAAAAAGAACCTTTTTTCATCCTTTCACAGTGGTGTTTCCCCTTAAAACATCTGTTTTTTCCTCCTTAAAATATCTTTCTTTCTAATAAGAAACCCACATTCACCAAATTTTCTTGAAATTTTATCATATAAATTTAATGTATTCTTAACAACATAGCATTTTTACAAATCCCAAATAAATAATTTAGTTACTAAAAAAAAATCGAGAAAAAGAATGTTTTTTCATCCTTTCACAGTGGTGTTTCCCCTTAAAACGTCAGTTTTTTCCTCCTTAGAATATCTTTCTTTCTAATAAGAAACCCACGTTCACCAAATTTTGTTGAAATTTTATCATAAATTTAATGTATTGTTAACAAAAAAGCATTTTCACAAATCCCAAATAAATAATTTAGTTACTAAAAAAATCGAGAAAAAGAACCTTTTTTCATCCTTTCACAGTGGTGTTTCACCTTAAAACATCAGTTTTTTTCCTCCTTAAAATATCTTTCTTTCTAATAAGAAACCCACATTCACCAAATTTTCTTGAAATTTTATCATATAAATTTAATGTATTCTTAACAACATAGCATTTTTACAAATCCCAAATAAATAATTTAGTTACTAAAAAAATCGAGAAAAAGAACCTTTTTTCATCCTTTCACAGTGGTGTTTCCCCTTAAAACGTCAGTTTTTTCCTCCTTAGAATATCTTTCTTTCTAATAAGAAACCCACGTTCACCAAATTTTGTTGAAATTTTATCATAAATTTAATGTATTGTTAACAAAAAAGCATTTTCACAAATCCCAAATAAATAATTTAGTTACTAAAAAAATCGAGAAAAAGAACCTTTTTTCATCCTTTCACAGTGGTGTTTCACCTTAAAACATCAGTTTTTTCCTCCTTAAAATATCTTTCTTTCTAATAAGAAACCCACATTCACCAAATTTTCTTGAAATTTTATCATATAAATTTAATGTATTCTTAACAACATAGCATTTTTACAAATCCCAAATAAATAATTTAGTTACTAAAAAAAAAAATCGAGAAAAAGAATGTTTTTTCATCCTTTCACAGTGGTGTTTCCCCTTAAAACGTCAGTTTTTTCCTCCTTAGAATATCTTTCTTTCTAATAAGAAACCCACGTTCACCAAATTTTGTTGAAATTTTATCATAAATTTAATGTATTGTTAACAAAAAAGCATTTTCACAAATCCCTAATAAATAATTTAGTTACTAAAAAAATCGAGAAAAAGAACCTTTTTTCATCCTTTCACAGTGGTGTTTCCCCTTAAAACATCAGTTTTTTCCTCCTTAAAATATCTTTCTTTCTAATAAGAAACCCACATTCACCAAATTTTCTTGAAATTTTATCATATAAATTTAATGTATTCTTAACAACATAGCATTTTTACAAATCCCAAATAAATAATTTAGTTACTAAAAAAAAATCGAGAAAAAGAATGTTTTTTCATCCTTTCACAGTGGTGTTTCCGCTTAAAACATCAGTATTTCTTCCTTAGAATATCTTTCTTTTTAATAAGAAACCCACGTTCACCAAATTTTCTTGAAATATTTGAATTTTTCCAAAAGTTATTTAAAAAAAATCGGTAATGAAATTTAAACATTAATACCCTGTATGTTGGCTATCATTAACTTTTGGGCCATGGTAAGTTTTGATTAAGGGATTTGCTGTTGCCCTGTATATGAAAGTACGAATTTGGAAAATTTTCAGCAGTGGTGCGTTTCAAAAAAGATATTTTTTTACCAGCTTTTATCACTTTTTTTTCCATTATGCAACAGAAATAAAAAAAAAACGAAATATATCCACTTTAAATAAAGAAAGCGTAAAAATATTGAAAATAGATAAGAATATAATTATTTTGTATTTGAATTCAATTTTATACGAACGGTTTATATTTATTATATTGTTACCGTTACTTTCGATCACATTTATTTATTGATATATGACTATAATTATTTTTGAAAAGGCAACTGTTTTGAGATCTGTAACAATTTGAGATGTATTTTATTTCTTAGATTAAAGATTTATTTTTACCATGTATGTTTTTTATTGTATTTGTTTTATAATTATTTTCATTTTAATAATAATAAAATTATCACTAAAGGTGCGTACAGATATGTAACAGAACATTTTTATCGTCACTCCTCCACGAACATTTAGTATTTTACGTTGAAGATACGGTGTGATCAAGTCCAAGGTGAAACAGGGTGCTGCCGATCCAGACACTTAAATATGTAGTGTAATATTTTTTTGATGCTATGCCCAAAGACCAACATTGAATGTGAATGCTGTGATGTTACAATTTTCTGTTACGGAATGGCGTTACAGTATTCTGTTCATGTATGGACCTTTAAATAACTCGATAAGAGACATTTGATTCGTAGAATATGAAGATATCTCACAAATCAAATGTCTCTGATCTAAAAACGCCACAAACTTAATAGGGACGCTGCAAGAATGCACCTTGTAGAAATTGATTATTATTAGTTACTAAATTAGGTGTATTCTTGCAGAGTCTGATAGTGAGTCTGTACCGACAACGTCGCCCGTTAAAACTGGAATGCCGAAGGTGAAAACGTTGGAAGAAATCAAGTTGGAGAAAATCGCAGCAGCTTGTGCAGCCTATTATTCATATCCGAGTAAGTACATATTTGAGCATTATATTAAAACGGTCTATTGATTTTCCACTTTTTCACCGAACAGTTCTTGCTGTACCTAACGTAATTCACCAGTTATTTTAAGCTCTTGTGATAACTTATTTATTCCAAGGTCTGCGTAAACATAATTTTATTCAGATTACAAAATTTAATGCAAATTCTTTGCTCAAAATTACGAAGCACATTTTTTATATAATTATTGTATGACTACACATGCATAAACATCTCAAATATCAATATTTAAATTTTCAATCCAAGTAACAACAAATTAAAGAACGCAAAATCTCCAGGCTCCGACAATATACCGGCCTAATTTTTCAAGTACGGAGGGGAGGTTTTACATAGACAATTACACACACTAATCACACTTATATGGAAAGAAGAGAAAATGCCAGCAAAATGGCACGAAAGCATAATAATCCCTATCCATAAAAAAGGGAAACAAAACCAATATAGAGGAATCTCCCTACTTAACAAGGCATACAAAATTTTATCGAATATCCTATTAAGTAGACTAACGCCTTTTGTAGAAAATTTCCTAGGGGAATACCAAGCCGGATTCAGGAAAAATAGATGGACTATAGATCAGATCTTTACTATAAGACAGCTACTTGAAAAAGGATGGGAATTCAATAGAACTATCCACAATCTTTTCATCGACTTCCGATAAGCGTATGACAGCATTAAAAGGGGTCAACTGTGGAATGCAATGGTAGAACTTTCGATTCCAAAAAAACTGATCCACCTCGCCAAAGTATGCGTAAATGGCAGTAGATCCAGGGTACGAATAGGTAACCAACTCTCAGAATCGTTTGAAATAAACAGTGGCCTAAAACAAGGAGACGCACTGTCACCTCTCCTTTTTAATATAATCCTGGAAAAAGTAGTGAGAACAACACAAATTAGAACAGAACTAATAACAGTAAATGGACCAAAATTACTACCAGCATACGCGGACGACATTGATATTGTTGGAAACCCCGACACCAATGTAAAGGAAACTTGCAACAAAATAGAGATAGAGGCAAGGAAAACCGTTCTAATGGTCAATGAGGAGAAAACCAAATACATGTACATAAACAGACAAAAGAATCGAGATAGAATAGGACAAAATATAACAATAGACACATATAACTTTGAAAGAGTGGAGCGTTTTAAATATCTCGGAGCGACAATCACCGCAGATAACGATATCACAGAGGAGATAAAAAGGAGAATTCAGGCAGCAAACAGATGTATGTATAGTCTCAACAACGTCATCAAATCCAAAAACCTAACACGAACCTCAAAAATCAGGATATATAGAACAATTATTAGACCAGTGCTCATGTATGGCTGTGAGACGTGGACGCTGACAAAAGCAATGGAAATGAAACTTAGATGTTTTGAGAGGAAAATCCTTGGAAGGATTTTCGGACCCTATCACGACCCCAATACTAATCAATACTGAATAAGAACAAATGCCGAGGTCAAACAGATATATAACGCTAGCGACATCGTACAATAAATTAAATCCCAACGCCTAAGATGGGCTGGTCATGTCCATAAGCTCCCTAATAACCGCATTACCAAGTTAATTTGGGAGGAGGCCCCGACAGAGAAAAGACCCTTAGGACGCCCAAGAATGCGATGG
Organism: Diaprepes abbreviatus; assembly: GCA_034092305.1. Lineage (NCBI taxonomy): Eukaryota > Metazoa > Arthropoda > Insecta > Coleoptera > Curculionidae > Diaprepes > Diaprepes abbreviatus. The sequence goes on from JASJET010000116.1 coordinate 2,302,895, forward strand.
AGAGATAACATGTGGTCAGATTTAAGAACAATGGGGTTACCCACTGACTCAACTATCATGGACGACCGTGTGAGATGGATGCAAGTTGTGCAGTCAGCCAAGACCCACCCCGGGTTGTAGGGCTACTAAAGAAGAAGAAAGAAGTAACAGCCGTTGGAACAGCCCTTAAGAAGCCTTCAGTTGTATAAAAGCTAGACCGATTGTCGCAATCGTAGGCAAGAAGGTGGATTGTCTGCCTTTCTTCGCCACATGCGCTAGTTCAGATTTGTTCCATCGAAATAGGCAGTCGGCACACACTCCACAATTTGTGCGGATACGAGGCAAAGTGAAGCCTCTCTCGTTCCTACTGTTTCAGGTTAAAATTTTGTTAATTTGAAGTTCAGCGGTTTGGTTAGGTGGTTTTGTGGAACGTTGTCTGACCTAGTTGAGTAATGTGTTCGTGGATTTTTGAGTTGCAGGATTCTCTAAATTTTTCTGTATTCTCTGCATAGAGCGTTTGATCGACCAAGATGAAGGGGGGTTGGAACGTTGCTCAAAGTGAACAGTTCACAAGTAAGAATGAATTTGAAAGTTCCATTAATGATCCACATAGAGTTATTTAGTTGGGCATCCACCATCTTCGTGTGTAGGCTGTTCAGCCATACTGGGGAGCAATACTCTCCCGCCAATGACAGAACACAATAATGGATTCGTCGTAGGTCCCTATGAGGTACCGTTCAACATGGAAGTGATGTTATTCCTAGTTTTAAGTTCTGCAGGTATGTTGGTAAGATGTTTTCTGAACGATAACGAAAGATATTTGGGGAACTTATTGTGCTTAAGACGAGCTCTATTAAACTGGACGGTAAGTTCAATATTGACCATTCCGTTATTCAAATGAAAAACTTGAGGCTCCATTTCGTAAACTAGTTGTTCATGGCCATCAAATCTTCACTTCAGACGTAGGCAGAGACAGGTTTTGGTGACTAAATCCGAAGGCCATGTAGTCCACATAATTAAACTTTCCTGAAAGCGTTTCAGGCAGGTCGAACAAATACAAGTTAGAAATCAGATGGGCATGTACTAACCCCTGGAGGAAACCATTATTCAGGGTTTGTTTTTCGTTAGTCTGTTTATTCATATGTATTCGGAAAGTGTGGTTGCTTCTTAGCATGCTTTCAATAAGTCCGATTGTTGTTTTGCACTTGGTAGTTTTTAGGAAATTGTCTGTTGCTAGACTGTGTCATATGCTCTTATAAAATCTATAAAGACTACTGATGTTTTATCCTTTTTTTAGAAACTGGCTTCTAAATGTTTTCAGAGAGATAATTTGGTCACAGCAGCTTCGATTCTACCAAAAATCTGGCTGTTCCAGTAGAACGTGGTCCATTACTATATTGACAAATCGATTGTAGATTAATCTCTCCAGCAGCTTTTTTGGTTGAGAAGGGCTAATGGAGTGTTGCTTTCTACCTTAGCTTTATCCTGGTTTGGTTGAAGTATTTCTGTTATCCTTGGTTATTTTAGTGCTGATGGTAGGTTACCGTTAAGGAGGACATCTGAGTATAGCTTGGCTAACCAGTTTTTAGTTATGGGGCTGCAATGGAGTAGGAATTGAATTCCGTCATAATTGAGAGCTTTTGCAGATTTGATATCCTTTTTTGCGGCAAATACCTCTTTTCCTTAAAATACATTTCCAAGGTTTGTCGCTTCGGCATTTTCCTTTTTTTGTTGCGTCAGTTCTTTTTTAGTGTGTTGTGTCTTTGTGTGCTTTGGATGTACTAATATGTCTATCATCATGAAATTTCACGTGATTGTCATTTAAATTGTACTATTTTGAAAAATTTGACGTAATTCTGCTTACGCGTCCGGTTTAAATTCAAAAGTTCTCTTCGTTTCCAAAGGTAGTTTTTTTGATTATTTCTGTCAAAATATTGAAGTAATGCAAGAAATAAAATTTTTAGGTGGCCTCTGGTGGTAAATTAAATAACCTAAATGAGTGTTTATTAAACTTGATCTTTCTGACCTATTTAGATTATATATATATATATATATATATATATATATATATATATATATATATATATATATATATATATATATATACAGTGAACTCTCTCTTAACGGACACCTCTATTCAATGGACACCTCTTCTATATGGGCAATTTTTGAGACAAAAACCATTCGTATATACCAGTCTGTACTTTTAAACCTCCCTCCAATGGACGCTCTCAACAACGGACACGGACAGTAAATTATTTATAAAAAATAATTCTAACGGACAAATATTTTACTATTTTCCTTTCAATATTTGCCTAAATTTTAAATTTTATTAAAGACACATTTTATTTGCGTAAATACCCACAAAATAGGCGGCAGCCAGGTATATTGGTAGGTAATTAGGGTTTTAGGGTTTTCCAAGGAATTTTATTGGTGCACGTGAATTCTATTAAGCACATTTTACTTTATTATGTACGTATTGTTAAAACTGCTGCGGAAAGGATAATATCATTTTAGTTGCATAAACGTTTTGTGACGCGAATAACATGGCTACCAACAAAAGAAAGTTTTTAAGTTTGGCAGAAAAAGTCGATGTAATCCATTATGCGGATACGAATAAGTTAAGTGTTAGACAGTTAGCAGAAAAGTTTGGAATTGGAAAAAGTCAAGCTAGTGAAATTTTAAAACGTAAGAGTGATATAATTAAGCAGTTTTCTGAGAGCGGAAACACCGAAAAGAATAGGAAATTTTTGAAAACTGAGGGTGCTGCATTAGATCAAATTGTTTTCGATTGGTTTTGTAAAGTGCGTTCTAAAAACATTCCTGTTTCTGGTAAAATTATTCAAGAAAAAGCATTAGAAGTTGCAACGGAACTAAATTTTGACATGAAGGCTTCCAGCGGATGGCTCGAGAAGTTTTGTAAGCGGCACAATATTTCCTTCAAATCTATATGTGGCGAAGCAGCGGCTGTAGATTTATCAGTGGTTGCTGACTGGAAGAAAAAACTGCTCACTATAATGAAAGAATACTCTCCTCGTGATATTTTTAACGCAGATGAGACGGGACTATTTTTTCGTGCCTTGCCTAACAAAACATATGCTCTGAGAGGAGAAAAATGCACTGGAGGTAAGGCTTCCAAAGACAGACTCACAATTCTGTTTTGCACCAATATGATTGGAAACAAAGAAAAGCCACTGGTAATTGGAAAAAGCAAGAATCCTCGTTGTTTCAAGAACTCCTATGTAGAAAAATTACCTATCGAATGGTATTACAATAAGAAGTCATGGATGACAAGAGAAATCATGACAGATTGGCTAAATAAATTTGACAGAAAAATGCAGAGAGAAAATCGAAAAGTACTTTTGTTCCTAGACAATGCTGCGTCTCATCCACAACTTGTATTATGTAATGTTAAATTGATATTTCTGCCGCCTAATACTACATCTGAATGCCAGCCCCTCGATCAGGGGATTATAAAATGTTTCAAAAGCTACTACAGAAAGTTATTGATCCGAAGACTGCTATCGTCGATAGAAGAGTCTGATTCTATAGGGGAACTTGAGAAGTCTATTAACGTTACCAATGCCTTGATTTGGACTGTAACTGCATGGAAGGAAGTACAACCGAAAACTATCAACAATTGCTTTCTTAAAGCTGGATTCGGTACACAGGACAACGTTGAGCCTGAAGAAGATTCCGAGGACGATCTGCCACTTTCTGAATTATGGAAAAAAAAACAAACACTTTTCCATTGATTTATTAAGTTATACGGAAATTGATGGAACTTTGTTGACTGAAAATCCCGATTTAAGTATTCAAGAGTGTGTACGTGAGTTTCAGGTGAATCAGGTTGTTGAAACATTATCTGAAAGTGAAAGTGACGACGAAGAAACGAATACTTCGAATATAAAAGACATTAATGAAGCCTACAAAAAACTAAAAGACATTGAAACATTTTTTGTATTACAGGGAAATTATAACATTGCACAACAAATCTCCCAAGCTGTAAGTTCAGTAGAAACCCAAATTGTTAAAAATAAATTAAATGGCCTTAAGCAAACCACCCTTGAAAGTTTTTTTTTAAATAACAAATGATTTATGTGCATATTTTAATTACATATACATAGGTTATATACATATTTAGTATTAAAAACTTGTGTTTTTGCTAACTAACATTTAAACATTGACTACATATACGTAATATACATGTTTAAATATTTGAAGTTTATTTTATTTTCTCCATTCAACGGACACCTCCATTCAAAGGACACTTTATGCTACACAAGTGCTGTCCATTCAAGAGAGAGTTCACTGTATATATATATATATATATATATATATATATATATATATATATATATATATATATATATTAATTAATTAATTAATCCGGGATGTATCGTTCGTTCGTTTGGTTTCCTGTAGAAGTTTGCACACGTTTCGCCAAAATCTCATTTGGCATCTTCTGTGCTTGGTGGTTGTAGATCAACCAATACGATAAAAGTAATCTGTTTCTTTAATTTACAGGTGAGGGTACTAATGAAGATAACCAGCTACCTTCAAGTGACGACCTGAGACAGAGAATCTTGCAAAGAGTTAAGACAAAAGGAAATGCACCCCAAAGAACAAATCGAAAATTAAGTCGAGACGAGTTAGCGCACATTTTAGGAGATGAATCCTTAAAAATATTAGATAATCCGTCGTACTTGGATAATCTGTCGAGTCTACCAGATGTTCTTCCACCATATAAACGTAGAAAAACGACAGAAAAAGAAAGCGTCGAAGATATCAAAATAAAGACTTTGGATGAGATCCGTGCCGAAAGAAATGCGAAAGAAAGGATAATAAATGCAGCCACAGAAGTAGAGGTAAAAAAACGAAAACCTTCACCGATTAGGCTAGCTCGGAGAAAAATTTTCAAAAGTGAAATTAAAGGACCCCAGAAAGCAGGTGACGAGGCAGAAGTTAGTAGTACAAGCAATGAAGAACCAGAAGTACAACCTCAAGATGAAAATAAGATCGAAGAAAAACCTCTTAAACCCCTACGAAAACTTAATTTAAAGAAAATTAAAGCATCCAAAGAAGACGTTGATCAGTGTGAGAGTATAAGTAGTAATAGCAGCAAAAACATTGAAGAAGAAAGAGTACGACGCAAGCAACCAAAGGAAGATTTACCTCAGTCAGAGAGTTTAACCAATAGAATTTTAGAAAATAAAGAAAAAATGAGTTTTGAGACTGATGATAATAATATACCCGAACTTGGGCGAAGTGATTCAAATAAAACTTTAGATGAATCATTATTACTGCTAGACGATCCTGAAGAAGAATTAAATGTCACCCTCAAGGCTGAAGATGATCTCCTAAACGAAATTGATAGTTTACTAAATGATTAGGGAAAAATGTGCATTATATTAAAACTTTCTGGTACCTTATCTTTTACTGATAATTTTTTTGTATATTATATTGTATGTATACATACCTCAATACTTAGCCATGTAATTTATTTTAATTGTAAATATACAATTTTATTTTAGAGAGTAATATTTTATAATATTACCAATATAGTTCTATTATAATTTTTTTGTTTTTTTATTGTTAACTTAAATTTACCAAGATGCAAAATTAAACGATTATATAGGGTAAGAGTATGCAGAGAGATTCTAATTTGCCGATTCGACATTTGGAATAAAACAAAATATTTTGGAAAAGTAATATTTAAAAAAAAACTGTATTAAATGCATGATTATCTCATTTAAATCGTTGTGTTTTAATATATCAAAGTAGGCTGCTGTTATCAACGATCAGAACTATTTCCAGTATTAAAAACAAATGAACTGATATTAATGTAAACTTCTAAGTTATAGAATGAGGCTAGCCGTTTATATTTCAAGTATAACAAACGAAATCAAATAAATGTAAAAAAGGTGCTATTGAAATTAGTTAATAACAATCAAGGTACAATAAATCAAAAAAAAGTTTTTAGGAATATTCATAAAATTAACAAAGAAATGAAATCCTTAAGGCAAGCAAAAAGTTGATGATACATCCTTGATTTCGGGGCAGAGTCTCAAAATTATATTTAAGGTCTGCAAAAACCCAAATAAGTAGCAGAATTGACTTGTCTTTTGGTTCAGCACTAGGCTGTTTTCACAGCTACAAAAAAAATCTTTGTTTTTCAACAAGCATTCGGTATAACATAGATAAACTATACATATATATATATATATATATATATATATATATATATATATATATATATATATATATATATGTATATATGTATATATGTATATATATATATATATATATATATATATATATATATATATATATATATATATATATATATATATGTATATATGGTGTCTAAATAGTCCAGTCATTTGGTCCAAAAAAATGGGGTTACCTGGAAAGTTTTCCGGGAGTTTTGGAAATTGGTAATTTTATAGATTTCGATGTGCTCTTTCCGAATTTCGACTATGTCACCTCGTATCTCCGCCGCTCGCGCCGACATATTGGAAAAATGGCGCCCAATAACAGTTTTTTTACAATATCTCCTTTCCGACGCATTTTACGACAAAACCATTTTTATACAAAATTAAACTGGAGAAAATTTCGTACAATTTATGTATTAACAATTTTTTTTTGTAAAATCAATAGTTTTGGCGTACGAGCGCCCCAAAGTATTAATCACCTACATCACCACGTTTTTTTCGTATATTCCTCCAAAATATTTTACTATTGTAGGTTTGAAAAAAACAGGTATAAGGGTAATGCGTCGCCTTTGTGTCGGGTCCCTCTCTCGACCTTAAACGATACATCTGTCGATAGAACTCAAGAGAAGTATTTAGTTTAGTTTGAGTCATCAGTATACGTCTATCGTCTTACAGTGTTGTTTGTGTTTATAGAGCCATGACTTCTGATAAAGTAAATTGTTTTATTTGTAATAATCCATTATTAGAAAGTGAAACAATTGAAGTAAAGGAAAAAGGATTGGAGAATTTTCGTAAATCAAGTGTTAAAAGAAAAGATAATAAAGTTGAACTTTTGGCGGGACTAAAATCGATAGTGGTTCATGATGTATGTCGAAAACGATATAATCATGAAAAGTTAATCTCTGCATCATTGCGTAGAGGAAGCGATGTCACGACACCTTAACCACTACTGCGATCCTCGCACCCAACATTCTCATTCAAAGACCATTGTTTTTTATGCGCTGATGAGATAACAGCAGAGTTTATAGCAAAACAAAAACAGACGCGGTTGTGTATAGTGTGCGGAAATTATCAATGGAAAATAGTATTTCAGAACTTGCTAGAGTTCCTAATGATGATGGGGGTCGAGCAATTGTTGAGCGTCTTGAGCATGTGAATGATTTGGTCGCAGCCGATGCACAGTGCCCCAACTCCTGCATGAAAAAATTGTGTCAAACAACACCAGCTGAAGATATAAAAAAAAGGTCTGTATGCAAATGAGATCGATGCTGTGATGCAGTTCACTTATTCTTATCTTGAGCAGAATTCCGATGAGTGTCGGTTTTCTCTGGACGAATTGATAGCCAAAATTGAAGGTGATTACCGTCCACACATAAAAACAGTGAAAGCACAACTTTTCAAAAAATACGGTGATGAGATATTAATTGCCGTCACTGCCAATAAGGCTCCGGTGGTTTGTTTCCGAAATACAGGGTTTAAGCTATTAACGGAAGCCTGGTACAATCAAAAAAGTGATTACAATGCAGAAGAACGTTGGCGTATTGTAAAACAGCAACAGAGGTTGTTATAGAGAATATTCGCTCTACGGTCTATGAGACAAAACATTATCCTCCATCAGATAATTTTTTGCAAGACTCTGAGTCAGATATACCTGAAACTTTACGCGTTTTCCTAGATGGAGTGATTTTAAGAAACAGACGAGCGTCTTTTGAAAAATGGAAGAAAAAAAGCATTGCTCTCGTCCATTCTATAATTGCAGCAGCAAGGCCGAAACTTTTTATATCATCATTACAGATGGGACTAGCTGCATTTTTATTTCATAAGTATGGATCTCGGCGATTAATAGATGTATTATCATCTCTTGGATTTTGCTCTTCATACACGGAAGCAGTGTTGTTCGACGTTTCATCTATTATGTGCGCACCGTTGAATATCGATGATAACGCATTTTCTCAATTTGTTTTTGACAACGCTGATTTTAATATACAGACATTAGATGGTAATAACACTTTTCATGCCATGGGCGGTATCCATTGTGTAACACCTACAACTACTATCGTTCCTGATCAAATTATTCCACGATTAAAACAAATGCCGTCTGCAACAGTCGTTGGTAGTTTAGATACCATTGCATTAAAAACATTTGTGAAAAAAACGATACGGACTTAAAAACAATAAAGATTCAAAACCTCGGTAGCATTCGTGCGGCTTTGGAAGTAGTTATGCCATCCGTTTCAGATTTATTGTGGCTATATCCATCGCAGATGATGCGGATGAAATTTCGGTCTGCGACGTCTCGATCGGTGCCCAAGTCGAGCTCGCAACGCCTGGTCCATCAGGAACAGCAAAGCGAAGGAGATTGCGCTAGATTTCGAAAGTGTGCATCACATGTGGATTAGGCCTAGAGGGGACACCACGATAAAAAAAAAAACGCGCCGCTTACTCTACCTCAAGGTGGCGTGGAAATGAGTTTTTTTCCAAAACGCATATTGAAATGTACTTTGCGGCGCTCGTACGCCAAAAACTATTGATTTTACAAAAAAAATTGTAAATACGTGAATTGTACGAAATTTTCTCTAGTTTAATTTTGTATATAAATGTTTTTGTCGTAAAATGCTTCGGAAAGGAGATATTGTAAAAAAACTGATTAGGCGCCATTTTTCCAATATGGCGGCGCGAGCGGCGGAAATACAAGGTGGCAAAGTCGAAATTCGAAAAGAGCACATCAAAATCTATGAAATTACCAATTTTCAAAACTCCCGGAAAACTTTCCAGGTAAAACTACCAAATGACTGGACTAAAATTCGGACACTTCATACGTAATTTTAAAGTGTTTTCGCACCATTTTAATCAATTTTAATAATCAGTCATTAAAATTGAGAATAAAGTAAAGTAACGAGATCTGATTTGTATTTTTAGCTAACGCGTGAAAATCTTAAGGGGCAAGCACAACAGCTTGCCCTTAATTTGTGGTCCTGCGAAATCTGTTTCATCTGTCCAAGAGGTAGAAAAAAAATTTCATTTTTGTAAATACATATTTTCTATGAAGTATGATTATTTCGGGAGAATAACCAGTGCTATTAAAACTTCAAGGATAACTCTATATTTCGCTACTTATTGTTTCATGAGTCTCTATTTTATCCCATATATGAACAGATGAGCTGTTCCTTTTTTAAGTTAAATTTCTTCACCACCAAATAACATACTTACAAAACAAAACAGTTCATGTATTTTTTTACACCGCACAGCACAGTAACTATTATATCAACCCTTTTCTCCATTTCCACTTTGGTTTTCAACGTTTAAAGCAAAGTGTTTCCTCTAAAAAGAGTTCCTTCAAAAGCTAACTTTGCTTATAGTCATAGCGGTAAAGAAAACGACTTTTAGTAACAAAAAAAACCCCGACGTAGAGAAATAAATGTTGAATACCTCGGTAAATACATAGTAAATAACTGAAATGAAATTTAGTATATATCTTTTTTAGAACCGCCAAGTGCAAACAATACAGATACGAACGCCGCTATAAAAACTGACTCCCAAAGCAAGTGTGTTTTTTATTTGATTGATTTCATAACGTTCCAGCCTTTTAGTGTCTGGCACAAATTTCGTTTAATGTTCCAGCTTTCTTGGTTACATATAAACAGCCGTTAAATTTTCGTCTTTCCATTGTGCGATATCAATAAATGGCTGTATCGTATCCTATGTTGCCTGTTATAGAAAGTTCGCTCTTATTAAGCTGTTGCTCTGTTGCTAGACGTCCAAATAATTAGTATGGAAACAAAATGGTACATTGGTTATACACCAGTGTTGTGAGACCAGCCATCACTTACGCAGCCTTGGTCTGGTGGCCCAAGGTAATGCAGAGAACGACCATGACAAAGCTGAGTGGAATACAAAGGGTCGCCTGTTTGTGTATTACTGGGGCATGAAATCAACCCCCACTTCGGCAATGGAATGCATTCTGGATCTGCCTCCGCTACATACAGTGATTCAGGCAGAGGCGAGAATGGGACTCCACCGACTAAATCACTCAACAGTAAAATCGCAAAGGACGTTGTCAGGACACAAAAACATATGTAAAAAAATCAGGAGCCCTGAGTTGGAAATGGAAACAGACCATATGAACTCGAGCTACCGTTATAATATACCGTTTGAAGTCACAATAGAGGATCGAATGGCAAGTAAAAGAGAAAAACCGGAAACATTCTTGGGTGCAAGTATCTGGTACACTGACGGTTCAAAAACTAGTGAGGGTACTGGAGCTGGGATATATGGGTTACAACCGAGGAAGAAACTAACCCTTCCCCTTGGGAAATAATCAACAGTATTCCAAGCAGAAATATACGCAATCTTACGGTGCGAAGACGAGATAAACAGGAGAGCTTACAAAGGGAAGCAAATTCTCATTTACTCTGACAGTCAGGCAGCCCTCAAGTGCCAAAAAGTATCATCGAGGCTGGTTTGGGAATGTCAGAGTGAGCTGGAAATTCTGGCAAAAGACAACAGAGTTATGTTAAAGTAGGTACCAGGACACGAAGGCATACATGGAAATGAAAAAGCTGACGAGCTAGCTAGAGCAGGGTCACCATCTCAATACATTGGTCCAGAACCGGCCTTGGGGGTGCCGCGGTGCGCGGCCCGAGAAGCAGTCAAAGAATGGATCAATAGAGAACATAAAACCCACTGGATGACCAGACAGGATTTAAACCACAGCAAGCTGTTTATTGGGAATCCTGACCCGAAACTGGCAAGAAAATTACTCCAAATGAGTAGGAACCAGTTAAGGACTATTACGGGTATAATGACAGGACACATGGTCGTCAAAGTACATCTGAGTAGAATGAATCTATATAACGGAAACCTCGGCGGCAGACTATGTGGACAAGCCGAGGAAACGATGAAACATATCATATGTGACTGTGAGTCACTGGAGAGATTAGGCAACAAACATTCGGGTTAGCAAGTCTGGAACCGGGAGAAATACTCACTCACTCCTTAGCAGCCAGGGTGCTAGGTTGACAGAGTGGCTGTAATGTCTAGGGTGAGTACGATAGGCCTACTCTGGCCGCAGTGCGTCCGGCTTTAGCACGGACCCGGGAATTAAAAAAAGTGTTCGGAAGAGTTTAAAATAAAGGTAATTAAAAAATGTTTTTAGAAAAAATTAAGTAGCGCCATGGCACTGTGGCACTACCCTATCGTACCCTTGTTAATGTTAAAGTTTTAACTGAGAGGTAAAGGAAAAATTATGAAACAAAACAATGTAAATTGGTCTTTATTTATATTACTTAAACTTTTACAATTGCTTTGCCTGTGTTGCCGCCGTGCAGCATATCAACAAGGGCATTCACCATATTTTCAAAACCCTCTGTAACTGTTTCTTTATACTGTAATTTTCCTTCTTGAATCCATTGTAAATTAGCGTTTACACCTTCCGTCCATCTATCAATCCATCTTAAAACATTGAATCCTTCAATTTTAAGTTGTTTCGCTAATATGGCAGGTTGGATGTTAGTTACTAAAATAATATGTACAAACTCGATTATCATAAAATACTAAACACATTGTTGTAAAATATCAAATTAGGCGACTGGAATTAGCGACAACAGCTACTTTCAACAATTAAAACAAATTAACAGATATTAACGTAAACTTTTAAGTATAGAATGTTTATGCATCATTTTAGTAATTTTCTGAAAAAAATAGTTTTTGGTAGAAGTAATTAGCTAGAAATCAAAAACTTATAATTTTCTTTAATTCATAGGAACAAAAGGACTCCATTGCTCTACACTATCTAATTTGCTGCTAAGTAGTACGCAGTTTTCTGACCGCTTTAACTGTTAGTGTGGTTGTTTCCATTCTATAGGTCATTACTGGGAGAATGCACGAGTCAAATACTCTTCTTTTCAAATTAATGAGAACATCAGGGTTTTTACCCTACAAACAGTTATTAATCAAATACCGAAACAAGATATGCTTAGAGTATTGGGCGACTTCAACGCAAAAATTGGAAAGAAGCCGGCAGCAAATCCAGTGGCGGGATTTCACAGCCTGCATGACATATCGAACGATAACGGAACAAGAGTCATAGATCTAGCATCGTCAAAGGCGTTAAGGGTAAAGTCAACGATGTTTCCGCACAAACAAATACACAAACAAAAGTAGATTTCGAATGACGGCGTTACTCGAAGTCAAATAGACCATGTACAGGGTGAGTCAACGATTGGATGAAGTAGGTTTGTGCCTTTTCGGTGAAATTAACAAAGAAACTATATTTATTGTTTGATACAGTTTATTTTTACACAGATTTTAAAAATATTTAGGACTCTACAGGGTGAGCCAAAAAACTAGGACAGCATAAAGTTGTATTTTTTTAAATAGAACACCCTATATACGAATCGTATTTTCGATTTAGCTTATAATTTTAAATCTTTTTTATCAAGGGTTTACTATAACAAAACTTTATAGTTTCTGAGATAATTAGGTTTAAAGAAAAAAAGTCACATTTTCAAGCATCAATTCAATCCTAAATAACGTTTTCAATTTTGTGACAAATATATTCAAATTTGGAATTTAGCAAGGCCAAGGACAAGTTAACATAATTTTTACCTAATATTTGCAATAAAAGCTACAGAGTGTTGAACACATCGGCTCAAATTTGAACAAGTTTAAATGAATAAATATCTTTTTTTTTAAATGGTACACCCTGTATATTTTCATGTTATTTAATAGAGTAATAAAAACCCTAAAAGTTTTGTTCAATATATCCTATACCTATTTATAATAGTTTTTGAGGTATTTCAGTTTTTCTTATTTTCCATACTTTTTTACAGAAATAGTCTTCATTATCATAGTAGCCATGTAAAATAATAAAAAGAAACTACAGAAACAAACAGAATGTGGTTAAATATGATAAAATACATTATTCGTTATATTACAAAGGCAATAGTTTAATTAAACATAATGTGAAAAAATGAACACAACAATAACGACAAGGCAAATACATATTTACTTTTATACTAAATTGAAACAAAAAAATTACCTATTAAATACTGAGATTAATTATTTCTTTTTAATAAGTGTTCGAATAAACGACATAAGCACAAATTTAGTCTTTTTTGCAGATTTTCTCGGACCCTGGACAAAATTAGTGGCGTTATTGTTCTACAGGTATCCCTAATCCTGTTTCGCATATCTTCCACTGTTGTTGGTGGATTAACATACACCTTATTTTTAATATAACCCCATAGGAAGAAATCTAATGGGGTGATGTCGCAAGACCTTGGTGGCCACTCAATGAAACCCCCACGTCCAATCCATTTTTGCGGATATCGTTGGTCCAAAAACGCACGAACTTCACGATGGTAATGCGGAGGCGCACCATCGTGCTGGAACCACATACTGTCGAGCTCATTCCTATTGAGACCTTGAAGCAGTTGGGGTAGTTCTTTTTGTAGAAAGTTCAGGTAACTATGGCCATTTAGTGGTTCATCAAAAAAGTGGGGTCCAATAATTCGATTATGATGAATACCACACCAAACATTTAATGACCAGTGGTTTTGATGTTGCACCTCTCTAATCCAAAATTGGTTTTCTGTGGCATAATAATGCATGTTGCGTCTATTTACGGCATCGTTACTTCTAAAAGTAGCTTCATCACTAAACATTACCTTGCATAATAAATTTGGATTTAATTGAATCTCCGCATTTATTGTACGACAAAAGTTTACACGACTTTCAAAATCCTGTCCATGCAATTCTTGGTGTAATTCCATGTGATATGGATGATACCTATATTTCTTGGTAGTACGATTAGCGGTGGATTGTGATGTTTCACATAATGCTGCTAACTGACGGCTACCAATATAAGGATTTTCCTGAACATTTAACAATACTTGTAGTTCTTTTTCTTCATTAGTTACTGGTTTGTTGACCACTTTACGTTTTGGATAATCAACAGTACCAGAAGAATCAAATCTTTGCATTAAGTTTTGAAAAGTATGGGTATTCGGCTGGCGTCGATCAGGATACTTCATTTCGTAAATTCTTTGAACAAGAAGGCAATTTTTTTGAGCCTCTCCTATTGTATAAATCATATCTATTAACTCATTCTTTGGAAAATTCATTTTACAATATAAGATGAATGCAAAAAAAAACCAAACTACACTACATAAAAACCAAAAGAAGCGATTGCGGTTATAAATTTGACACACAGAAAAATGTTCTTTTACATTGTTTTTGCCATGGCTTCTATGATAATGAAGACTATTTCTGTAAAAAAGTATGGAAAATAAGAAAAACTGAAGTATCTCAAAAACTATTATAAATAGGTATAGGATATATTGAACAAAACTTTTAGGGTTTTTATTACTCTATTAAATAACATGAAAATATACAGGGTGTACCATTTAAAAAAGAAGATATTTATTCATTTAAACTTGTTCAAATTTGAGCCGATATGTTCAACACTCTGTAGCTTTTATTGCAAATATTAGGTAAAAATTATGTTAACTTGTCCTTGGCCTTGCTAAATTCCAAATTTGAATATATTTGTCACAAAATTGAAAACGTTATTTAGGATTGAATTGATGCTTGAAAATGTGACTTTTTTTCTTTAAACTTAATTATCTTAGAAACTATAAAGTTTTGTTATAGTAAACCCTTAATAAAAAAGATTTAAAATTATAAGCTAAATCGAAAATACGATTCGTATATAGGGTGTTCTATTTAAAAAAATACAACTTTATGCTGTCCTAGTTTTTTGGCTCACCCTGTAGAGTCCTAAATATTTTTAAAATCTGCATAAAAATAAACTGTATCAAACAATAAATATAGTTTCTTTGTTAATTTCACCGAAAAGGCACAAACCTACTTCATCCAATCGTTGACTCACCCTGTACTGGTCAACTCTAGATATGCCAACAATATAATAGACGTGAGAAGCTACAGAGGGGTCGAAGCAGACTCCGATCACCTGTTGGTGGCAGCCAAAGTTAGAACTCGCATATCTTCACACAAAAACAATAAATCCAGAATAGAGGCACAACACGACACGAATAAACTACGAGACCCACAAATATGCCTAGCTTACAAGAACAGAATCTCCGAGAACCTTAGCAGAATAGCAGAAACTGACAATATAGAAACTAGCTGGAAGCACATAAAGGAAAGCATCAGGGAAGCAAACGGAAGTGTATTGGGCCCCAAACCAAAACCCAGCCGACATCCCTGGTTCGATGATGAGTGCAAAAATCTTGGTGCCATCAAAACAGAGGCACGAATTAAAATGCTTCATAACCCATTAGAGCAGACAACAATTAGGTTTAACGAACTAAGAACACAGCTACGTAAATTGATCAGGAAAAAGAGAAAAGAACATGAGACAGAAAAATTACTTAACTTACAGGGTAATTTTCAGAAAGGCAATACTAGGAGGTTCTACAAGGAAGTGCCACAATGCTAAAGCTTAACGATGGCACAATCACCCCCTCAAAAGTGGAGGTACTGGACAGGTGGAAGTGCTACTTTGATGAACTAATAAACGTGCCGACGCAGGAAGAACCTGAATCTACAGTATTCGTTATGGCAGAGGTTAATATCCCATCTCCATCCATGGAAGAGACCATTAGAGCCATTAAGAAGCTCAAAAAAAAAAAGAATGGCAGGTCGAGATAATATCTTGGCAGAAAGTCTGAAACATGGAGGGAACGATCTAACCACACAAATACATAACCCCGTGAAACAAATTTGAAATCAAGAAATCATTCGTGATGAATGGAAAGAAGGGGTAATAATTTCACTCCATAAGAAAGGGGACCAAATGCAATGTAAAAATTACCAAGGTATTGCTCTACTAAGCCACGCCTATAAATTATTCTCCAGCATTCTCCTTCAACGTCTCTCTCCGTATACCGAGGAGATTATCGGAGACTACCAATTTGGCTTTCGAAGCGGAAGATCAACACTTGACCAGCTTTTCACTATCCGACAGATGCTGGAGAAATGTTGGGAGTTTAACAAAAGCTTACATACCCTGTTCATAGATTTCGAGCAAGCATGTGACAGTGTTATTAGAATAAGGTTGTGGGAAGCTATGGAAGAATTTGGAATCTCGCACAAGCTGATTAGACTGTGTAGAGCGTGCCTGGAGGGGGCAAAAAACTGTGTCAAAATTGGAGAGTGTAGCCAAACATTTTCTATCAACAGAGGATTAAAACAGGGAGATGCTTTGTCGCCAGTACTGTTAAACCTTGCACTGGAGAAAGCCGTAAGAACAGTATCAGTTGACGCGGAGGTTTTTGGGCCAAGTGGCCCTAAACTTATTTTGGCCTACGCGGATGATATGGGCGCGATAGAAGAAAGCACAGTCAGTGTGACGGAAAACTTCATAAAGTTAGAAAAAGAAGCTCAGAGAATAGGGCTCCGAATAAATTAAGGAAAGACCAAATGCATGCATGTCTCCCGCAACCCCGCCCGAGACAGAATCAGGCAGAACGTCACCATGGATGACTATAATTTTGAGCATGTGCGAGTTTTCAAGTACCTGGGCGCAGTGATAACGGCAAACAATAATATGCCGGAAGGGGTTACACAGCGTATCACACAAGCAAATAAATGTACATTTGCGATACAAACCTTGCTGAAGTCAAAATTTATCACTAGAAAGGCAAAAACCGAAATTTATCGAACAATAATACGACCAGTATCAATCTACGCCAGTGAAACATGGACCCTGACAGTCCACGATGCGGAGCTGCTCAGAAGGTTTGAGAGAAAAATCCTGCGCATAATATATGGCCCATACCGAGACCTTGAAACAGGCCGTCACAGAATGAGAAGCAACATAGAGCTTGCGTTCATATATCAAAGCCCTGACATCATTCAAGAAATAAAGTCCCGAAGACTACGATGGGCAGGTCATATAGAAAGGAGTCAAAACGATCGACTAATAAAACGGGTATGGGAGGAAGCACCACAAGGAAAAAGATCACTGGGAAGACCTAGGCTTAGATGGAGAGATAACATCCACAAGGACCTAGCTATCCTTGAAGTTGACCAGCAAGAATGGAGGGAGCTGGCACAAGACCGTTCCAGGTGGAGGCAGATAGTCGAGGCAGCCAAGACCCACCCTGGGTTGTAGAGCTACGGAGTCAGTCAGTCAGTCATCAAGGATTTTAAGAACGTACCCCAATCTTCCAACGTCTGCACATGACATTCTAATTCTTCTATTTTTCGCTTGTTGTTTTTCTTTTGCAAGTCTAATCAGATGGCCCAAATACACATGTTCTTCAACTCTTTGTATTTCGTTGTTTCCTACATAAAGTAGCGTATCTTCTGGAGACATTATTTTGGTGTTTGTTAGGTTGATGCTTAATCCAACTTTCTTTGAAGTATTTTTTCAATTCAGAGAGCATTTCCTGCAACTTGTCTAGATTTTTTTTTATTAATACCACGTCATCTGCAAAACGTAAATGGCTGAGATATCTACTATCGATGTTAGTGCCCTTATGTTCCCAGTTTAGTTGTTTAAAGACATCTTCCAGTGTTAAAGTAAATAGTTTAGGGAAAATCGTATCTATTTGTTGCACCCCGCGACCAATATTTATCTTCTGTGTTTCTAGGTCCTCTGTTATCTCTACTTGCAGTGTGGCCTTATCGTAAACATATTTCAGAAGATTTCTCTATCTGGAGTCAATCCTTGCATTATCCATTGCTATAATCAACAAATGCTAGGTATTTGCATATTATATTCGGTGCATTTTTCAGTTAGTAATTTGATGCTCTGTATCTGCTCTGTTGTACAAAAGCCCTTTCGAAACCCAGCTTGTTCTGGAGGTTGACAGGAGTCAAATTTGTTTCTTAGTCTATTAGTTATAATCTTTGTAAGCAATTTGTATGGATGTGGCAGGAGCCCTATGGGGCGGTAATTTTCGATGTCTAATTTGTCGCCTTTTTTTTGTATAGGAGAATGACTCGGGCGTTTTGCCAGTTATCAGGGATTTTGCCGTTTTGAAGACTTTTATTCAAAAGAATACTGACTGAATATAGCGTTGCAGACCCTCCAAGCTCCAACATTTCATTAGATATACCCTCTTCACCTGGGACACGATCAGATTTCATTTGTGATAAAGCATATTTCAACTCTTCGATTGTGATGTCCGGTATTTCTTCTGAACCAACATTTGTAACTTTGTTGCGCTTGATGTCTGATTTTGGGTTAACTGAAGTGTACAAATTTGAATAGAACTCTCATTTTCATCCATATTTGGTTTCTCCTTTATCTTTAAATTGATTTACCAATTGAGTTTATGGATTTTAATACTTTCATATTTTTGTTACTTTCTATGATCATTTTAATACTTTCTGTGTTATGCTTCCTGATATCGTATCTAATATTTGTTCTGATTTGTTTGTTTAGTTGTATGTAGTCTAATGTATCTTTTTCCTTGCTTCTTCATTTATTTATCAAGTCTCTGGTCTGTTTTGATAAATTACTGTTTGTTTGTGTTCTAACAGTGCAGATTTTCTTTATTGCAGTTTGAATATCTTTTTGGATTTTATTTTCCAGTTCGTTTATTAATATATTTTTATCCAAAAGTGTAAATTTTTTCTTGCTATATTTTTATTTTGTTTTAATTCCTCTGATGTCGGAAAACGTTAGGACTTAATAAGTTTGTTCCTTTCTTTTTTAATGTTGATACTTATTTTTGTTCGAACGAGTCTGTGATTACTACCCAGGTCGAATTTGTTTAACAAAAATTTTAGGTTTCCAAATTAGGTAGCTGATGACCTTAATTCAAGGGTCAAGTTTAAGGATTATTTTAGGATAAACCTGGAAAATAGAAATCCTCATCTTTGAGCTCGGCTTCAGAACGCGTGGAAAAATTCATTAGGGTCAAAGTAACCTTTCCTACATGGTGGTTATTAGAAAAAAATAAGGATCAAAGGGGATTGTCACCGTACGTTCGATTTGAGGTAGATTTTAGAAGTCACTTGAAGATAATCTCAAATTTTTCAACGGAATCTTAATTTTGGATCCCGGTTTAAAAAGAACGAGCCATTTTATATGTAAATACAGTTTTCGTTGAAAATCCCTGAGTTCATTTGGGGGCGATAACTTTAGAAGGAGTCTAGATTCGAGGAATATTGCGAATCAAAATTACAATTATGGTTACAAATCCACTCTTTTTATAAATCAGATCTGGCAACCCACTTGTGATGCATACTGGATCATGCCAGTATTCGCTGTAATACATCTCTTTAGAAATGTTCAATAGACCTTATTTGACTTAAAGTACCATATTTGAATATTTATAATAACGATTAGGCTAGGGATAATCTTTAGGAGTCTCTTTAATCTAACAACAAAATACATATCATTCTTGATGAATCTGGGGTTAAAAGTAAGGAATTCCTTTTAAAAATTTAAGTTATTCCTCGGATAATCTCAAAAACGTGTGAAATGTAATTGGCAACTGAAACTTTAAAAAATGGGAACATAATATTTAATAAAGGCTATAACATTGTTTTTACCTCCAGTCTGTGGATTATTATATCCAGAAATACCTCCACATACAGAAACGCGTCCACCCAAATTCATTTGGTACATCACAGTACTGGTAATTTCGCCACCTACCTACAAAAAATAAATTCAGTACAAAGGAAAAGAAGGTTCTGTTTTAGTTAGCATTGCATGCACTATTTGTTGGATTAATATTTCAATACGAATAATTGATCATGCGATGCGACCAATAAAATTTTTATGTTTGATCTCTGAATTGCAGTTATTTCTTAGGCGAGATCAAATTTGATCACGATATATCGTAGGTTATATGTATCATCCTTTTAAGCAGAGAATAGGGAAGAATATAAACAACCAGTTTGTTTCCTACAAATACAATTCTGGTCATCTCTCCATACGCGTTTCGACTACCTTATGGTCTCATCAGTGAAGCTGTATCGAACCGAGATCAACATTCGCAGGAAACAAGTGCTATATAAAATGTTGGTAACCCTTTTATGCTTAAGTTACTAATGGCATATTCATTAAATGCCCCTTTTAAATGTTGTCATTTTTAATGACAATTTTTTGAAAAGTTTTACTTACGTTATCAAAATAACAATCAACTCCTTGTGGTGCGACTTTTTTTAATTCTTGTTTCACATCTTGAGTTTTATAGTTTATGGCATGATCGAAGCCCAAGTCTTGTGTTAACCACTTGCATTTTTCATCAGAACCAGCTATACCAATAACTTTGCAACCTACAGTGAGATATATAAATTAGTTAAAATCTAGTATTAAGCGGTCTTCTAGGGTTCCTTATAGTGGAGCTTAGTTTTATGTAGCTGTTATTTGTTAGATTTGATTAAATAAGTTAATATCTAGTTGCTAATATATAAGTATTTTATTCTCCTTACGACCGTATTACTATTATTACTATGTGGGCGCTGAGGAAAATACAGTCGGCTTTCTTACACACAGAAAGCATACTAACACCATTGTGGAAATAAGAAACAGAAACCCTAGAGAAACCAGTGTTATTATGAAACTGAGTCAGAGGTATAACCTTAAAATAATCCAACCCTACACTCCAACATGTTCACATATCGATGAGGTAGTTGACATATTCTACAAAGATATTGCAAGTGAATTAAATAACTCAAAGGCTCACTATGAAGTGATTGTCGGTGACTTCAACGCAAAAGTAGGAGTAAAAGAAGACGAGGAAGAAATAGCCATGGGCTGTCACGGAATAGATACAAGAAATGAAAGAGGCGAACGACTACTGCAATTCGCATTGGAACCTAACCTCTACATCATGAAAACCTTTTTTAAAAAACCTGTTAGTAGAAAGTGGACGTAAGCAAGCCCAGATGGTGTCACTAAAAACGAAATAGATTACATACTATCGAGTAGAAAAGAAATAATCCAAGAGGTCAGTGTGCTTAATAAGTTTCAGTAGGTAGTGGCCATCGAGCTGTTGGAGGAAAAGTGGCAATAAATATTAAGAGCGAAAGAGCCCAACTAGTAACAGGAAAAAACCTAAAAAGATGGACAATCCCAGAAAATCTCTCTGAATACACAGAATATGTTGAAAACGGACTCCAAATTTTGGAAACCATAGACCTGGAGGAAACAAGTAACCAAATAGTAAACATCCTAAAAAACGCCGTAGAAAAGTATTGTAATAAACAAAACAAAGCACCTGACAAATTAAGTCAACACACAAAAGAGCTTATTGAAAGACGAAGAAAAATGGAACAGAAGTCAGGGGAATATGGGCAAATTAGCAGAGAAATATCAAGGCTTATAAGAAGAGATATACGAAAATACAAATCGGAAGCCATATCTGTTGTAATTGAGTAGAATAAAAGCTTAAAAGTACTTAGAAGAAATCTGGCAGAAGGAACAAAAGAAATTCATAAACTCTGCGATGCAGCCGGTACAATTACAACAGATAGAGAAAAAATACTCCAAATAGTGGAAGATTTCTACAGCGCGTTATACAAGAAGTACACCAGTGGCCTTACAAGAAATAAAAAACAACAGAGCCCCAGGAGAAGATGGTATTGTTATTGAAAGTATTAAAGCAGGAGGGGAAAAATTAATAAATGCTCTCAAAGTCCTATTTAATAGATGTTTAGAGACCGGACAAATCCCAACCTCATGGAACAATGCCATAATGATAATCATGCATAAGAGAGGCGATCTCACCGACCTAAAAAACTACCGTCCAATCAGTCTCCTCTCCCACATGTACAAACTATTTATAAAAATAATAACAAGGCGATTGACTCCCAAATCAGATTTCTACCAACCTAGAGAACAAGCAGGTTTCAGATCCGGTTATGGCACAAACGACCACTTGCTAGTTATGAAAACGCTCATAGAAAAAACAGTGGAGTACAACAAACCACTGGTCTTAATATTTGTGGACTACGAGAAAGCGTTCGATTTAGCGGACCAAAACAAAATATTTGCTGCATTTGCTGATTGTAGAGTCGACCACAGAAATGCAGCTCTAATTAAGAACATATATAATAGCGCAACAGCAAGTGTGAAAGTCCATTCCTAAATAACATCTACATTTAGAATGGAACGTGGCGTACGACAAGGTGATAATATCTCACCAAAACTGTTTACAAGGCTGCTAGAATACATGTTTAAAAAAATAGGTTGGGGGAACATGGGAGTCAATATAGAGGGTGAACGGTTAAACCACCTACGCTTTGCTGATGATATCGTGTTGATTTCTGACAACCTTGAATAAGTTCAAGAGTTACTTAGGACACTAAGTACAGCATCAGATGTGGTAGGTCTAAAAATTAACCGTACAAAAACTCAATGTATGATAAATTTAGTTCCAAGTAGCAACATATCCCTAAACGAATCTGAAATCGAGTATGTAACATCTTATAAATTTTTAGGCCATGAACTGAGAATAAACCGAGATAACCAGACCTGCGAAATTCAAAGACGCATAACACTAGCATGGGCGGCGTTCGGCAAGCTGAGAAAGGATGTATTTAAAAGCAATATACCGATTTGCTTGAAAAGAAAGGTTTATGAACAGTGTATACTCCCTGTGCTCACGTACGGTGCAGAAACTTTAACACTCACTAAGAAAAGCTGCGAAAAAATTAAGAGTGACTCGGCGAGCCATGGAGAGGCCGATGTTGGGAATAGCCTGAGAGATAAAGTTCCAAATGTAATTATTAGAACTAGAACAGAGATCCAGGATGCTATTGAAAGTATAACACATATGAAATGGAACTGGGCCGGAAATGTGGCGAGAATGGAAGACGCTAGGTGGACTAAACGCATTATAGAGTGGCGTCTTAGGTTCCAGGCATTTAGAAGTAGGGGCAGACCTCCAACACGGTGGACTAATGATATCAAGAGAATCGCAACAAACTGGATTCGGGAACATTGGAAACGATTGAGGGAGGCCTATGTTCAGTAGTGGACGCTACAGGCTGTGTGATGATGATGATGACGACCGTAACCTTAACGGGGTAGCATACCATAGTATTTCAGGCAGAAATTCACGCTATCGACGCTTGTCTTCGATAAAATCTGAGGAGGGGCTACAGTAGCAGCACAGTTCTCATCTTTTCTGTTAGTCAGGCACTGAAGGCTCCAGCGTGCTAGCAAATAATATAAAAACAGGTCTGGTACTGTCTTCAAAACATTACTGCTCTGAATAAATACAGCAGAGTGACTTTTGTGTGGGTACTAGAGCACAAGGGTATTCGAGCAATGAAAAAGTGGACCAACGTACAAGACGAAAGCCTGCTACTCCATTTATCAGACTAGAGCCGATATTTGGAATTACAACGGCTATCCTGGTGGATGAATCAACAACACCAGATCCACTGGAACCACATAGCTGGCCACAGTAAGCTACTGCTAAGTAGATCATCCGGCAAACTAAGCGACAAAATTCTACGACTTAGCAGACAACAAATCAGGCTGGTGACAGAACTACAGCTTAAGAAAACATCTAGATACGATGGGCATTTTCAATACAGAACCATTATGTAGATTATATGATGAAGGGAAAGTGACGATCTCACACATCACCTTCGAATTCGACGCTTTAACCTCCAGGAATCAATCAAACCGGAAAGCCTGTACCCAGAAGATAAAGTAGTAAGCAGGCTGCTAAACATAATCAACGCAACCAACCTCTTCCCCTAGAACAGATATAACAGGCAACACAATAAGTCTTAAGGCTGCAGTGTAAGGACTTCTTAACTCTGGCCTATTATGTCATCCAATCAAATAATCAATCAACTGCATAACATACGCATATTCCTGAAATCATAGCTGCAGAAAGAGAAGAGGACAAAGTCATTATAGAAATGATAAAGTACGCAGGTCAATTTGTTATTGCACAACTTCAAAGATTATATAACCAGTGTCTAATCGAATCGGAAATTCCAGCAGTTTAGGAAGGTTTTTGCCCGACGACGGATATAACAAGCTATAACGAGGAAGATTTGGAAGTTCCAATAAAGAAGGTCGTCAAATACTATTCCACGAAAGATTGTTTTGGAGTTTATGGTGAGATGGAGGTACGACTTTTTTGGCGACCAAAGAAACTATAAAAAATTTGATAAGGAAAAATTAGACAGACTTAGCTGTAGACGATTATAATCGTTAAAGGAATTATATGAAAGAATGTCATCAGCGAATAGTTCACGGTAGGTTGATGGTAGTATGTGATTCTTAATACTATTAATAACTACTAGAAAGAGAGTAAGAATTATGCATGATCCCTGGGGCACACCATTCTTTTGCAAAAAAGATTCGGAGAGGGAACTGCAAATTCTTAATCTACAACTGACAGGCTATTTTCATAAGATTGACTCTAGAGAGAGATGAAACTGTTGACCATGTTCTCAAAGAATTTCCAGCGCTCAATAGACTGAGATACATTTCAGACATATAATAGTGCCACCAGAAACAGTTAACGAGGCTGCTTGGATCTGTAAATTCAATCGGTCTTGATGGCTTACAGCCATGTAGGAATTCAAAGGGCCCGACGAGACCTAAGCATCAAATTCAGAAAATATTGTTTATCGCTTTCGATAAAAACAACCTACAATCAACCGAATTCAATATTTTAATTTTGAACCCAGTTTACCCACACCGCACTAGACGTCTTATAGACGTCATTTTTATACCCAGATTATGTCTGAACGTCTTAAGACATAAATAAGGCGTCTTATAGACGTTGTTTTAAAGACGTCCATAAGACGTCTATATACAACATCTTTAAGATATCTTTTAAAAGTCTACATACTACATTTTATATGAAAATAAATACAGTTGTGTATAATTTAGTTGATAAAAACTAAAAAGCATTTCCTTCCTTATGGATTTTAAAGCAGTTGGGTAATAAATATGCACAGAGCTCAATTGAATACAAGTTGAGGGGAAAATTTTTGTTTGAACGACAAATTTTTAGTAGCCTCACTACGACCTTGGTTAATGATCTTTTTTATCAGTTCTTTGGTGCTTTTTGTCACAGACTGTTTGATGTACCGATAACAATGACACACATAAATATGATGCCAGCGAAACGATAACTTTGAAAAACCCGCATTTTGTTTCTGTCAACTGTCATTTTTCAGTTTTGTATTTGTGTTTCGTCATGTCGTTATTCGTTTTTAATGTTGTTGGGGTGCCGACTGTGAAAATTAAGTTTTAAATTTTTTTATTAAAATAGTTGATTTATCTATGTGCCTCTGAAAATCTTTTTTATTCGTGTTTATGTAATACTTAATGTAAAATCGAGAATCATATGTACTTAGGAAAAACAGTAACGTTTTTTATAGGTTGTGTTACAGGAAATTCCCGAATGCTTTACCGCTTATATTTTTGTAGTAACTGTATGTTATTAGAAGTATGAAATGAAATCTTCAAAAATATTATCTGTGCAAAAAGGCTTGCACAGCTCATCCAGACCCGGTCCTAAATAATACAAAAAATATTACTAATGAAGTGGAAGGCGAAATGTTTGTTTATGGAGTGCTCCACTAATGAAACCTGTAAGATTTATTTTGTTCCTGATGATTGGTTTATATTTAAAGAGCGTAGAAAATAGAGTTTTGTTAATTACAAGAAGTAATTTTGTTTAAGGTTTTAGAAATTTCAAAACTGGGAGTAGGGAGCATTTATGACTTTGTAAAGCGAGCTTGTAAAATTACCGTGTACAGTTGATTAGTACGAAAAGGAAAGAGAAAGTTCTACGATTCCAACTTGGCAAGACTTATTATGAGTAAGTTCTGTCTTTCATTATACATATTAACTTTGAAATAGCATAAGTCACGACTTTATAGTAGAGGACAATTATAAAAATTCGCAAAAATATCAAAAAATTTACTCCCACAAATGCTAAACTTTATCCTATAAAATTAAAATCAGTTTGTTATTAGGATCTACAGAGACAACAGGACTGGCAGATAGTCGGAAGAATGAGGACATTTCAATCCAAACGTGGTCCCTTTTTTAATGTACATAAGTTTAATGGTGGAATAAGTTGTTTTAATGTTGGGAAGGGACGTCCCTAAAACGCTGTAAGCAAATGTCTTAAAGACGTTACCTTTTGTAACATAAGACGTCTATACAACGTCTTTTGGACGTCATTCAACTTTAATGGACATTTATAAGACGTCCTGAATGTTGAGATCAAACGTTTTATGGACGTCTTTAAGACGTATTTGTGCTGTTTGGGTAACTTGTTTAATTTTTTTTAATAGCTTTATTCGAAATTTAACTTTGGCATCAATTTCTGCTTCGATCTAAATGAAAATTATTCGAAAAAATAGTGATCACGTGAGTGTCAAATTTTAATTATTTTTCCATAAAAATTCAAAAGTGGTGTTATATCTCAAATTATCGATAAAAGTAATTAAAAAAAGTTTTTCTACATGTATTTTTTAGCCCATATGCGAAATTTCAGCTGTATAAAATAATTTAGATTTTTGCCCATTTTTTGTAAATTGCACCACTGTTGCAAAATAAAACTCAACGCAACCCTACATAAAACTTCTTAGTTTTGACAGACATATTTTGTTTAAAGTAGCGCCATATTAAATGTGTGTTTTTCTACAAAATCCAAATAGGGCTATTAAAATTTGGTCACATGTGACGTCATAAAATAACTATTTTTGAAAACGTAGCTTATATCTAAAAGCAATATACATTATAATTAATACAAACGAGTATACAGTGTCATCAGTAAAGTCTGCATTAGGTGAAAAATAATTTTTTATTTAACTTTACGTAAAGTTGATCTAGTTTCAACGATTTAATTTAAAACTCCATTATTAAAATTTGCTATGAAGCTATGTTATTAAAAAAGTTAAAGTAGTCTATTGTTATTTAAGTGCAATTTCCAAAAAATTAGTTAGTACTGTACCTTACAATCAATTAAAATGGTGGAAATTTAAATGCGTTTAATTTTTATATTATGATTTTTTATTAGAAAATATGAGTCTTGTCAATTAAACAATTTTCTTAATATTAATGTGTATTACTTTTAAACACAAACTACGTTTTCAAAAATAGTTATTTTATGAAGTTACCTTATACAGAGTCAAAAAAACATGTGACGAAATTTTAATTGCCCTATTTGGATTTTGTGGCAAAACACACATTTAATATGGCATTATTTTAAACAACATATATCTGGGATGAGGCATTGTTAAAACTAAGAAGTTTTATTTAGGTTGCTCGAGTTTTATTTCGCAACAGTGGTGTAATTTATAAAAAATGGGCCAAAAATCTAAATTATCTTATACAGCTGAAATTGTGCATATGGGCTAAAAATTGCATTTAATTTTTTTTTTTCAAATAACTTTTTTCGATATTTTGAGATATAATGCCACTTTAATTTTTTTTTTTTTGGAAAAAATTAATTTTTTTTTATCCCTAAAGGTAATCAAATTTTTTAAAGTAAATTGTACATAAATGTGTGGGTTAATATCACTTGATTTTCAGTCTATTATTTTTCCAATATTTTGGAATACCCGAGATTTTTGAGCGACCAAAAGTTTAGAGGTAAGTAAATCAAATTAATTTTTTACTAGTTAGCGTAATAAAATATCTATCCGTTTTAAATTACCTTTTATTTTTGCTATCTGTCCAACATGACTTCCTACAGCCCCGGCAGCACCACTGACTACAACAGTTTCTCCCGGTTTGGGATCGCAAATTTCCAGAAATCCAAAATACGAAGTATTTCTACACAATAATTTGGTAAAACAAATTCATTAGAGAGTGATTGATCAGTGAATTTTAAATTAACAGCATATATATATATATATATATATATATATATATATATATATATATATATATGAATAGTTTGGTTATTCCGGGTTTCAATCCGTTCGTTCAAAAAATCGTTTTCACGACGTTTCGCCAAAATCTCATTTGGCATTTTCAAGTGCGGTTCGTGTCGTTACTCGCTGAGAACTGATGGTGGCCTCCGAAGAATTTCGAGTTTTGTTTAGTTGGCTCGCTGCCTGATTGGGTGGGCGGCTTCGTAGGCTCCTCCCCTCTCCCGAGTGCGATATATTTTGTTCTTGTATGCAGGTCTCTCGTGTACTAGTTGATTTTTGTTGTTTTCTTTCTTGATTTTTTATTAATGTTTTCCATGTAGATGAGAAATTTATAGCATCGTCTCGTTTATTTATCTGTCCCGCTTTTTCGATTTCTAGAGCCTCTCTTATGACGCGTACCTTGTAGTTCTGTACTGGTGCTATTTCTTTTGTTTTTTCGAAATCGATGGTATGTCCGGTTGTTTGGTGATGTTGAAATAGGGCTGAGGTTGTCTGTTTGTTTTTGAGGCTATTTTTATGTTCTTGGATTCTTGCTGATATGGGCCTGTTTGTTTGTCCTATATAAGTTTGATGACAATCTGCACATGGAATGCTGTAAACGCCATCATTTTCAAGGTTGGTCTTGTCTTTGGGATTTCCCAGGATGTTGGCTATTGTTTTTTGTGGTTTAAATATGGGCTGTATGTTGTGTTTTCTTAAGATTCTTCCGATTCTGTCTGTTATTCCTTTTATGTATGGTATTATGGCTTTGTTCCTTGTTTGATCTTGGTCTTTGGTCTTTGTTGTAGTCTTTTCTTGTCTTTTTATGGCTTTCTTTATGTCTGCTTGTGAGAAACCATTCCGTTCTAGAGCTGTAGAAATGTGTCTTATTTCGTCTTGTTTTGTGTCAGGTTCTGTTAGGCGGAGAGACCTTGATACTAATGTGTTGACTACTGCCTGCTTTTGAGAGGGATGATGATGTGACGCTGCATTGAGATATCGGTCAGTATGTGTAGGTTTTCGATATACGCTGAAGCCCAAGGTGTTGTTGAGTTTCCTAGTTAATAGCAGGTCCAAAAAAGGAAGTTTCTTTTCTTGTTCGATTTCTAGTGTGAATTGGATTCTGTGGTGGATATTGTTAAGATATATGAGGAAATCGTCCAGGTGTTCTTTTCCATGTGGCCATATTATAAAAATATCATCGACATAGCGTTTCCAAAATTTTGGTTTTAAAGGTGCCTTTTGCAGTGCCTCTTGTTCGAAATATATCATGAAAAGGTTGGCTATGACTGGTGAAAGCGAGCACCCCATAGGTGCGCCATCTGTTTGTTTGTATATATGGTTATTGAACATGAAGTATGTGTTCTTTAGGCAGTGTGCTGCAAGTTCAATTGTGTAGTCTGGAAAATCCTCGTTCATGGCGATTTTGTCCAAAGCCTCATCCAATGGTATGCTTGGATATAGCGATTTTATGTCGAGGCTTGCTAAGATGTCATTTTCTTCGAGGTGAATGTTTTTGATCATTTTAGTCAGATGCTCGGAGTTTTTCACAAAGGAATCAGCCAGTTCGACTCTTGGTTGCATGATGCTTGCTAGATATTTTTCCAGTTTTTGTGTAGGAGATCCCACGGCGCTCACTATTGGTCTGAGTGGTGCATTTGTTTTATGTATTTTTGGTAAGCCATATAGTTTTGGACATCTGCTTGATTTTTCTCTTGGTATTATAGATTTTTCAATTTCTGGGTCTAGTTTTGAGGCTTTAATCTTGGCTTTCGTAGTTTTTTCAAGGTACGTCGTTGGATCTCTGTTGGTTTGTTTGTAAGAGGCGTCTTCGAGAATTTCTGACATTTTTTGCATGTATTCGTTGGTGTTCATTACAACCGTGACATTTCCCTTTATTGCTGGTAGTATTGTTATTTCCTTATTCTTTTTTAAGGATGAGAGGGCTTGATGTTCAGCTCGTGTTAAGTTTGAGTTGGGAGGCCGGCTTGATTTCAAAATTTGTGTTATGTCTTGTCTGGCTTGTTCGGCATTTTCTTCAGGGATGTTTTCTAGGGCAGCTTCTATATTCGAAATTATCTCTTCTAAGGGGACTGTTTTTGGCGTTACGGCAAAATTAAAACCTTTAGACAGAACTAATTTCTCGGATTCTGTTAACTGGTGGTTGGAGATGTTGTCCATAACATCTCCAACCACCAGTTAACAGAATCCGAGAAATTAGTTCTGTCTAAAGGTTTTAATTTTGCCGTAACGCCAAAAACAGTCCCCTTAGAAAAGATAATTTCGAATATAGAAGCTGCCCTAGAAAACATCCCTGAAGAAAATGCCGAACAAGCCAGACAAGACATAACACAAATTTTGAAATCAAGCCGGCCTCCCAACTCAAACTTAACACGAGCTGAACATCAAGCCCTCTCATCCTTAAAAAAGAATAAGGAAATAACAATACTACCAGCAATAAAGGGAAATGTCACGGTTGTAATGAACACCAACGAATACATGCAAAAAATGTCAGAAATTCTCGAAGACGCCTCTTACAAACAAACCAACAGAGATCCAACGACGTACCTTGAAAAAACTACGAAAGCCAAGATTAAAGCCTCAAAACTAGACCCAGAAATTGAAAAATCTATAATACCAAGAGAAAAATCAAGCAGATGTCCAAAACTATATGGCTTACCAAAAATACATAAAACAAATGCACCACTCAGACCAATAGTGAGCGCCGTGGGATCTCCTACACAAAAACTGGAAAAATATCTAGCAAGCATCATGCAACCAAGAGTCGAACTGGCTGATTCCTTTGTGAAAAACTCCGAGCATCTGACTAAAATGATCAAAAACATTCACCTCGAAGAAAATGACATCTTAGCAAGCCTCGACATAAAATCCAAGCATACCATTGGATGAGGCTTTGGACAAAATCGCCATGAACGAGGATTTTCCAGACTACACAATTGAACTTGCAGCACACTGCCTAAAGAACACATACTTCATGTTCAATAACCATATATACAAACAAACAGATGGCGCACCTATGGGGTGCTCGCTTTCACCAGTCATAGCCAACCTTTTCATGATATATTTCGAACAAGAGGCACTGCAAAAGGCACCTTTAAAACCAAAATTTTGGAAACGCTATGTCGATGATATTTTTATAATATGGCCACATGGAAAAGAACACCTGGACGATTTCCTCATATATCTTAACAATATCCACCACAGAATCCAATTCACACTAGAAATCGAACAAGAAAAGAAACTTCCTTTTTTGGACCTGCTATTAACTAGGAAACTCAACAACACCTTGGGCTTCAGCGTATATCGAAAACCTACACATACTGACCGATATCTCAATGCAGCGTCACATCATCATCCCTCTCAAAAGCAGGCAGTAGTCAACACATTAGTATCAAGGTCTCTCCGCCTAACAGAACCTGACACAAAACAAGACGAAATAAGACACATTTCTACAGCTCTAGAACGGAATGGTTTCTCACAAGCAGACATAAAGAAAGCCATAAAAAGACAAGAAAAGACTACAACAAAGACCAAAGACCAAGATCAAACAAGGAACAAAGCCATAATACCATACATAAAAGGAATAACAGACAGAATCGGAAGAATCTTAAGAAAACACAACATACAGCCCATATTTAAACCACAAAAAACAATAGCCAACATCCTGGGAAATCCCAAAGACAAGACCAACCTTGAAAATCATGGCGTTTACAGCATTCCATGTGCAGATTGTCATCAAACTTATATAGGACAAACAAACAGGCCCATATCAGCAAGAATCCAAGAACATAAAAATAGCCTCAAAAACAAACAGACAACCTCAGCCCTATTTCAACATTACCAAACAACCGGACATACCATCGATTTCGAAAAAACAAAAGAAATAGCACCAGTACAGAACTACAAGGTACGCGTCATAAGAGAGGCTCTAGAAATCGAAAAAGCGGGACAGCTAAATAAACGAGACGATGCTATAAATTTCTCATCTACATGGAAAACATTAATAAAAAATCAAGAAAGAAAACAACAAAAATCAACTAGTACACGAGAGACCTGCATACAAGAACAAAATATATCGCACTCGGGAGAGGGGAGAAGCCTACGAAGCCGCCCACTCAATCAGGCAGCGAGCCAACTAAACAAAACTCGAAATTCTTCGGAGGCCACCATCAGTTCTCAGCGAGTAACGAGACGAACCGCACTTGAAAATGCCAAATGAGATTTTGGCGAAACGTCGTGAAAACGATTTTTTGAACGAACGGATTGAAACCCGGAATAACCAAACTATTCATTCTACCATCCGTGAAAATCTACGATATAACATATATATATATATATATATATATATATATATATATATATATATATATATATATATATATACATTAAATCATATATGGGGATTTATAAATTTCTTTTTTATAATATTTTAGGTTAAAGGAAAGATAATATTAAACATGCAGTTATTGTGTGAGAGTAACTTCGGTAGTTAAAATGCGGATGGAGAAAGACTCAGAGCGGAATTCACAGAGAATGTAATGTCCGGCTAGAAAGTTTGTGATTAGTCAAAATCTGTTCTTTTAAGTTCTAGAAACTTTTTAGTAAATTTGTAATGGAACAAATATTAATTATTTTACACTGTTCAATGTGAACTATATTCCGTTAAAATGAATAATCAAAT
Organism: Diaprepes abbreviatus; assembly: GCA_034092305.1. Classification (NCBI taxonomy): domain Eukaryota; kingdom Metazoa; phylum Arthropoda; class Insecta; order Coleoptera; family Curculionidae; genus Diaprepes; species Diaprepes abbreviatus. The sequence continues at coordinate 2,335,622 of JASJET010000116.1, forward strand.
AATCACTCTGTGAATAGATTTCACGTGGGAATAGGGTAGTTATATTTTTTTATCACTATCCAAAAAAGTGTAAAGGAAAAATAAATCAGTTATCGAACTTAACTTTTAATATCTTTGTCGTTTAAAGGTTTTCTTAAAAAAAATACATAAAGTCAGTTAATTTATGAAGTAAGTAATAAGACCCTCTCTTAAAATTGCTAATAAATCTGTCTAAGTAATCCTGCCCTGGCTATGTAAATAAACCGAAAGATAAGGGAGGCTTATAACATATGGTATATGCACAAACCGTCTTAGAATATTAAACGATTTTTCCATTATTAGGAAACAAAAGCATGATCAAATAAACTCACTATAATAGAAATATATTGTTTGGCCATTTGTAAAAAGAATTTTGATTAATCACTGTTTTTTCTATTCACAAGAAATAACGAGTTAAGATGTTTGTTGCCAAAACAGCCAAGAAAAGTGAATAGTTTTTTTACAGTCTTTAACATATATTCTTTTCGTTATAGGAAGACGTAGCTTAGTTTGTTTTACTACTCTGTTATATAAAAATTAGGATTTAGACGCTCAGAGGCCAATTCGGGAATCAAACATCCACTATAGAACAGCTAACGCCCTCGGCACGTAACGATCGAAACCTTCAAACTTTAAGGGAAAGAAATTGACGTTTACAGGGTTCCATCGGCTAATATGGATACAAACGGGAATCGAGGGGGTGTAAGATTCGAACACACTCTTTTAAGGAATAATAAATTTCAGTCACAATTTGAATGTCGTTAGAATGGTACCGTGAGTACTAGTGCCGTAGAATAATTACGTCATGGGTATAATCGTCGGGAAAGAGAGTTATCTTTGTTTAATTTGGGAAATTAAGGGATTATCGTGTGTTATTTTAGTGGGGCATTTCGTGATTTTCATCCGGTTCGACTAAGTAATATAAATAGCTGTTTTTTCGCGTTTTATTTCTTTTTTTGTTTAATATTTTATTAAGCTATTTATATCTGTTTTTTCAAAATTGGGTTTTACGTTTTTGGTTAAAATAACGGCCGAGCAGAACAATTATGTTAGTTTTTTCGTAATTGTTATTAGTTTTAAGTTTCTCATTGTAAATAGTTCGTTTTTATTCTATTTATTTTTGGTAATAGACTAAGTTGTTTTGAGAAACTTCTTTTATTTAATTTAATTAAATCTCCACGCGAATTAACTTGCGGGCGCGCTGTTGCGAGACCTACAAAACAAGAGATGTCTTCTGACCAACTAATTAGCAGCCTTTCCTTAGTCCCGAAGTTCTGAGTTGTAGTTGATAAACTTAAATAACCGTAGTTGTTTGGTACTAAAGCTGCAAGAGAGAAAATGCAAGACGAGACTTCCAGAGTGCCTTTATTACTGTGAAATTGAATTATAGGTTATTAAAATAGTTACAAATTAATGTGTGGCAATAATTTGGTTATAGATAGACTGGCTAACGCTACCACAATATGTCATTGGCAGGAGTCTATGATCAAATTTTGTCACATATTTAGACAAATGTGAAATGTTTCTTCAGTAAGTTTTTTTTTTATTTTTTCCCGCGTTTCGAGTTTAGATGGAGATAACCTATAGTGACCCCCAAAAGGGTTATAAAGTGGCATTTGTCTAATTTCTATCAAGTTACTCAGTAATTCTATTACCTTTTTTTTTAGAGCCAACCCGAATTTGTAATACTGTCACGCCCAGTTTTTGAGGTGTGACTAGGGACGTAGCATTTAGGAATTTAGTCTTCAGAGGTTACTCAAAATAAATTCTTTACTTCAGATTATATATAAAAAAAATAGTTTAATTAAAAATAAACGACATTAACATTTTGGACTGTACATAATTGTCACTAAATTTTTGACTTACATTAAAGCTATCTTCATACCGGCACTCTTCACGGGGGTTGTCACTAGTATACTCTGTTTGTCGACCTGCTCCGGACTGGGACACGCTTGGGATTTTCGCTTCACTAACAATTAACTAATTCGCGATGCTCTGCATCAGGTCAACTGACCCTTAAGCTGATTGAACCGATTCAACAGATTGAACCGATAGAACCAATTGACCCGATTCCCCAGCATGTCCGTCCTTTTTATCCTGTTTTGTTTTTTTCATCAAGTCAACGAATCGCCTTCTTACAACCTCGATTCCTCATGACCCGGAAAGCGACCTTCTGACTTGGTGAATTAGCACGATCGACGGTCAGTGAATAAACATAACATTTCATAATTAAAAGGTTATTAAATTATAAGAGGTAACGTGATTGTTATTGTTTAAATTTAAAATAAAAGATTTGTAAAATTGGAAAATGCAAATTTATGAAATATTATGTTTTTATGTTTTTCCCTATGCGACAATACTAAGTGAAGTTATCTTGCCAACATACTGACAAACTGTGAGTTATGCAACTCAAGAATTTTTGATGCACACTTTTCAGATTACAAGGGACAAATAATTTCATTCGATACCCGGGTAGGTTGTGTTCAGAGCTGTGTCAGACGAAGAATATATGTGCACATAATAAGGAAAATTTCAAGCATATGATTGGTAAAGAAATATGGGAGACAGTGTACAGTTTGCCAGAGCAGGACAATAACGACAAGTGGATTTCGTTTATGCAGTCTATAACACAATCTTTTAACTACTGCTTTCCATTTAAAACAATTAATAATAAAGTTAAAGGAAATAAGCCTAAGATAAAAATTCCAAACACTTTAGAATGCAAACTTCTACTGCATGCTCTAACTGTCATATGTGAAAAAGACTCTTGATAAAGAGAAATATACAGAGATATCAAACGAATATATAATAAAATGTTAGCTTCAGATAGGAAAGATCAATACCAAAGATTATTCACAATAACATCCTCTTTGTCAATACTTCGAAAGAATCAGTCAAAACGACAATAAGTCTAAATGCATATGTCAGATACTGGGAGAAATAACAGGTAAATTCAAAACAAAAACATTGTCAGATTGAAGCAGATCCTCAAATCATTTCAAATAATTTTAACAAATTTGTCCTTGAAGGTGCCCCAAAATTGGTTGCTGACTTGCCTCAGGAAAGTAGATCCTGCAATACTGAAAAGAATTTAAATTCTATATTTCTCTCACATTCAACAACCAAAGAAATTTTTAAAATTATAAAATCTTTAAAAAACAAAAAAGCTGTGGGTATAATGAAATGTCAAATAATTTAATAAAAAATGTGCCAATCGCGTAGTCGAATTTTTGAGCTATATAATCAATAATTCTTTTAGGCATGGTATTTTTCCAGACCATTTTAAAATGGCATTGGTTAGACCTCTATTTAAAAATTGGGATAGTACAGATTTTCAGAATTATAGACCCATAAGCCTATTACAATCCTTCTCAAAGATTTGACTGTGTTCCAGACTACTTAAACTTTTTAATTCAAAAAACTTACTAAGCCCAACACAAGATCGTTACTTAAAAGGCAGATCTGTGAACACAGCTGTATATGATTTCATTGAGAAAATTATATAAAGCTTTGAGAAAAAGCACTTATCGTTGGGGACATTTTTGGACTTATCAAAAGCATTTGATAGTTTAAACCATAAGATTCTGCTTCAGAAACTTCAGAGATATTGTGTAAGGGGGCCTGCTCTGAATTGGGTTCGTTCATATCTAAAAAATAGAAGTCAGAAAGCTGTAGTGGAATATGATGGGGTTCAGTATTTTTCAGATGTTGGCTTTTTAATCATGGGCATCCCGCAGAGAAGCATTATGGGAGCACTACTGTTATTTTTTTTTTATTAACGACCTGGCATCTACAGTTATGGGGAAAGGAGTTATCTTGTTAACTTTGTTGATGATACAAATATCTTAACCATCGGCAGATCTCATGAAAATTACGGACGAACATATTATCAAGGCTAAAAAATGGTTTAGGGAGAACAAATTAATACTGAATACAGAAAAGACCCATGTTTTGTTTTTCAACAAAGCAGAACAATCAGACACTTCTTGAGTCAGTTGAGTTAGGGACTGAGAGCATCACACTAGAGAAAAATACAAAATTCCTTGGAATCTATATTAATCATAATCTAGTTTGGACAAAACATATATCAGAGGTATGCAATAAGATAAATACAGCTTCATTTTCCTTACGAGTGATGTCAAAATATTTGACCAAGGAAAATTTAAAAATTTGTATATTTTGCAAATGTATGTTCAATGCTTCGCTATGGAGTGATGTTCTAGCGTTTTTAAAAGTCAGAAAAGAGCAGTTCGTATACTTTTTGGCCTTGGTTACTTAGAGTCCTGCAGGGGAAAATTTGAAACCTTAGGTGGTATCTTAATTTTACCAGCAATTTTTATTTACGAATGTCTACAAGTTTAAGAAGCATGAAGCTAAACACTGCTTTGCCACTAGATATCATCACTACATAGTATAAAACAAAGTCGCTTTCTCTGTCCCTATGTCCCTTTGTATGCTTAAATCTTTAAAACTACGCACCGGATTTTGATGCGGTTTTTTTCAATAGATAGAGTGATTCAAGAGGAAGGTTTATATGTAAACATCCATTAAATAGTGGAGAAATACTGTTATTTTTGAGGTTTCTAATGTGATGTCGTTAATTATCATATTTTTTTCCGCTTACATTGCAAACGCAGGCTGAACCCTACGAGATTTATCAAAATAATGTACTAATTATTTGTACACATTGAAAAGGTCTACAGAAAACTCCGCGATGCTATATGTCTATCTCTCATGGATATCCCACAATAACATTTTTTTGTCATTTACTTTTTACGACAAATAATGGCAAATTTTGAAGCGATTTTAACCAATACAGCATTAATCCTTATCCAATTAAATAGCTTAAATACATTGTTGATTTAACATATATCTATATGGTCCTTTACAGCACAAGATTTAAATGAATATTTTCGAAGATATTACAGATTTAAAATTGCGGGAAGTAGCGCTTGCGGCGGTACTGGCCGACCGGGGCGGCGGCAGCGTGCCTATAAATAGCGCGTCGGAGGCCGATGTAATAATTGTTGTAAAAATAAAATAAATAGTCACAGTTTTTCTGTAGTGTATTTAGTATCAGCATTGCACCCGTGCGAAGCCGGGACGGGTCGCTAGTATAAAATATAATGTTCCACAGCATCCACTTAGTGTGGCAGAAAAAGGACCTGGTTCCTAGGCAATTAAATTTTTTAAATGCTCTGCCAATCGGGGTGAAGTTGGATGAGAATTTCAAACGTTTTAAGAAAACTGTTTTTGATTTATTGGTTTATATTGAACCATATTAGTCCAGTCATTTGGTAATTTTACCTGGAAAGTTTTCCGGGAGTTTTGAAAATTGGTAATTTTATAGATTTTTATGTGCTCTTTTCGAATTTCAACTTTGCCACCTCGTATCTCTGCCGCTCGCACCGCCATATTGGAAAAATGGCGCCTAATAACAGTTTTTTTACAATATCTCCTTTCCGACGCATTTTACGACAAAATCATTTATATACAAAATTAAACTAGGGAATATTTCGTACAATTTATGTATTTACAATTTTTTTTGTAAAATCAATAGTTTTTGGCGTACGAGCGCCGCAAAGTACATTTCAATATGCGTTTTGGAAAAAAACTCATTTCCACACCATCTTGAAGTAGAGTAAGCGGCGCGTTTTTTTATCGTGATTTCCCCTGTAGGCCTACTCCACATGTGATGCACACTTTTGAAATTAAGCGCAATCTCCTTCGCTTTGCTGTTCCTGATGGACCAGACGTTGCAAATTCGTCTTGGACACCGATCGAGACGTCGCAGACCGAAATTTCATCCGCATCTTCTGCGATGGATATAGCCACAATAAATCTGAAACGGATGGCATAACTACTTCCGAAGCCGCACGCATGCTACCGAGGTTTTGAATCTTTATTGTTTTTAAGCCCGTATCGTTTTTTTCACAAATGTTTTTAATGCAATGGTACTTAAACTACCAACGACTGTTACAGACGGCATTTGCTTTAATCGTGGAATAATTTGGTCAGGAGAGATAGCAGTTGTAGGTGTTACACAATGGATACCGCCTATGGCATGGAAAGTGTTATTACCATCTAATGTCTGCGTATTGAAATCCCCGTTGTCAAAAACAAATTGAGAAAATGCGTTATCATCGATATTCAATGGTGCGCGCATAACAGATGAAACGTCGAAAACATTGCTTCGGTGTATGAAGAGCAAAATCCAAGAGATGATAATACATCTATTAATCGCCGAGACCCATACTTATGAAATAAAAATGCAGCTAGTCCGATCTGTAATGATGATATAAAAGATTTCGGCCTTGCTGCTGCAATTATAGAATGGGCGACAGCAATGCTTTTTTTCTTCCATTTTTCAAAAGACGCTCGTCTATTTCTTCAAATCACTCCATCTAGGAAAACGCGTAAAGTTTCAGGTATATCTGACTCAGAGTCTTGAAAAATATTATCTGATAGAGGATAATGTTTTGTCTCATAGATCGTAGAGCGAATATCCTCTATAACAATTTTTGCCACTGTTTTTACAATACGCCGACGTTCTTCTGCACTGTCATCACTTTTTTGATTGTACCAGGCTTCCGTTAATAGCTTAAACCCTGTATTTCGGAAATAAACCACCGGAGCCTTATTGGCAATGACAGCAATTAAAATTGTCATCACAGTATTTTTTGAGGAGTTGTGCTCTCACTGTTTTTATGTGTGGACGGTAATCACCTTCAATTTTGGCTATCAATTAGTCCAGAGAAAACTGACACTCATCGGAATTCTGCTCAAGATAAGAATAAATGAACTGCATCGCAGTATCGATCTTATTTGCATACGGACCTTTTTTTTTATATCTTCAACTGGTGGTGCTTGATACAATTTTTTCATGCAGGAATTGTGGTACTGTGCATCGGCTGCGATCAAATCATTCATATGCTCAAGACGCTCAACAATTGATCGATCCCAATCATCATTACGAGCTCTAGCAAGTTCTGAAATACTATTTTTCATTGATAATTACCGCACGCTATACACAACATTACGTTTGCACACCCGCGTCTGTTTTTGTTTTGCTATAAACTCTGCTGTTATCTCATCAGTGCATAAAAAACAATGATCTTTGAATGTGAATGTTGGGTGCGAGGATCGCAGTAGTGGTTGAGGTGTCGTGACAACGCTTCCTCTACGCAATGATGCAGAGATTAACTTTTCATTATTATTCATATATATATATATATATATATATATATATATATATATATATATATATATATACATACATACATCATGAACCACTATCGATTTTAGTCCCGCCAAAAGTTCAACTTTATTGTCTTTTGTTTTAACACTTGACTTACGAAAAGTCTCTAATCCTTTTTCCTTCACTTCAATTGTTTCACTTTCTAATAATGGATTATTACAAACAAAACAATTTACTTTATCAGAAGCCCTGGCTCTATAAATACAAATAACACTGTAAGACGATAGACGTATACTGATGACTCAGACTAAACTAAATACTTCTCTTGAGTTCTACCGACAGATGTTTCGTTTAAGGTCGAGAGAGGGACCCGACACAAAGGCGACGCAGTACCCTTATACTTGTTTTTTTAATACCTACGACAATAGTAAAATATTTTGCAGAAATATACGAAAAAAACGTGGTGGTGTAGATGAATAATATTTTGCGGCGCTCGTACGCCAAAAACTAATGATTTTACAAAAAATATTGCAAATACATAAATTGTACGAAATATTCTCTAGTTTAATTTTGTATATAAATGTTTTTGTCGTAAAATGCGTCGGAAAGGAGATATTGTAAAAAAACTGTTATTGGGCGCCATTTTTCCAATATGGAGGCGCGAACGGCGGAGATACGAGGTGGCAAAGTCAAAATTCGACAAGAGCACATCGAAATCTATAAAATTACCAATTTCCAAAACTCCCGGACAACTTTCCAAGTAACCCTCTTTTTTTTGACCAAATGACTGGACTATATACGCAGAATGAGTTCTTTGAATTTTTTAAATGAATTTTAAGTGCCATGTCCGATAACAAGATTTTATGTGAATGTTACTTTATTTTAATATTTATGTTTCTGTTTCGGTTTAGTGTTTTTAACTTAGCTATTTTATTGTATTTTAATTTTGACGCCATTCATTCAAGTTTTTGTTTTTTTTTATCGGTATCACGAAAGTTTTTATTGTATAAAGAGATATTTGGTTTGATTTAATTTCACTTATCTGTGACTCCCCACTAAGAATGGTTAGTCTATCAAAAAATTCGGTAACAATGGATCTCACCCGGGCATGCCTAATACTCCAAGAGCCAATGATAATGGTAGATCTCCAAAATTCGGTAAAACAGTTGATGGAATTGATAATCCACTGACCTCCTCTTCAATGCCGATAGTATAGGTCCTCCAACCAAAAGACCCTACAACGTATTTGCCAACAGGAAAATTAGGATTTCTGCTCTCCGTTATTCTGAAAATTAATAAACATATTTTAATTAAACATTATACATTTTAGCAGTATTTTTATCTTTGGCCCAATTTGACAACAAATAGATGTGTAACACCTTGTAAATGATTACTTACAGTGCCACTTGTGTTCCGATCATGGTTGAATCTAATTCTATTCTTCCCATGTAAGCTCTTTGGTATGGATCTACGCTGAGGTAAGCAGCTTGAGCCAAGAATTCTGAAAAATGCATTAACAAGAATAAGAGCTTAGCTAAAATATTCAGTCTTACTCTTTGAATTATGAATATACTGTGGATTTTCTTATAAACTGCAATTTATTTTTTAATCGAGTTTGGTAATATTTTTTCAGCAGGAAAAAATCTAAACTTATTACTTTTTTTCAGACCGTTAAAGCAAAGATAAACAGTTTGTTTGTCTACAAAATCCACCCTGGTTCTATTTTCATACGGGTTTCAACCATCTAAAGATTGTGTCAGTGGAGCAGTAATGAATTTAGAGCGAAATTCACAGGGAAATCTTAATTTTGTGACACGTCGGCAGGATGTTAAACTTGCAGACATTTTCAATGCCAGACTGCAAAATATCATATAAATAACAAATATACATATACCGAAGTAGTAGTAAGAAGCTTAAAAATTAAATAAGATATAATAGTTATAAAATTTATAAGGTAAATAAGTCCTCCTTCCTTGTGTAAACCAACCAAGCCATGGCTTCTGATAAAGTAAATTCTTTTATTTGTAATAATCTATTATTAGAAAGTGAAACAATTGAAGTGAAGAAAAAAGGATTGGAGACTTTTCGTAAGTCAAGTGTTAAAACAAAAGACAATAAAGTTGAACTTTTGGCGGGACTAAAATCGATAGTGGTTCATGATGTATGTCGAAAACGATATAATAATGAAAAGTTAATCGCTGCATCATTGCATAGAGGAAGCGATGTCACGACACCTCAACCACTACTGCGATCCTCGCACCCAACATTCTCATTCAAAGACCATTGTTTTTTATGCACTGATGAGATAACAGCAGAGTTTATAGCAAAAACAGACGCGGTTGTGCAAGCGTAATGTTGTATATAGTGTGCGGAAATTATCAATGAAAAATAGATTTTCAGAACTTGCTAAAGCTCGTAATGATGATTGGGGTCGAGGAATTTTTGAGCGTCTTGAGTATGTGAATGATTTGGTCGCAGCCGATGCACAGTACCACAATTCCTGCATGAAAAAATTGTATCAAGCACCACCAGTTGAAGATATAAAAAAAGGTCCGTATGCAAATGAGATCGATACTGCGAGGCAGTTCATTTATTCTTATCTTGAGCAGAATTCCGATGAGTGTCAGTGTTCTCTGGACGAATTGATAGCCAAAATTGAAGGTGATTACCGTCCACACATAAAAACAGTGAAAGCACAACTCCTCAAAAAATACGGTGATGATATATTAATTGCTGTCACTGCCAATAAGGCTCCGGTGGTTTGTTTCCGAAATACAGGGTTTAAGCTATTAACAGAAGCCTGGTACAATAAAAAAAAGTGATGACAATGCAGAAGAACGTCAGCGTATCGTAAAAACAGCAGCAGAAATTGTAAGTAAACTGGCACAAAACTGGCATTTTGTCTTTCAGTAGACTCAGTTCCTGCAAATTTTAGTCTTTTAGTTAATATATTATCTAAACGTATTCTCTGTTGTTTTTTAGTTTTCAATTCTTTCGTCGTAATATCTACTCAGAGGCGGACTACTGTGAAGCTCTCCAAACTCTAGAGACTAACCTGCCTATGTACCACGGGTGCCATAAAGAGCAGCCATGGGAACCCTGCTAAATTTCCCCCTTGATATAATAATCAAGACTAATGCGATGATTGGGGAAATAAAGTCTGGAACTAAACAAAGTCTGGCGGACTGGATCTACCCTCGGACATATTAGCGTCAAAGGCATGATAACAAACTCATTGTTGGAAATATGTAGTGATACCATGCCAAGAACCTATAACTTTGACAGATCCTACATCATTCAGATTGACTGGAAGGTGGGTATGGACAGATTCAAAACTGACCATGGTACAGGTGCCAGAATACCTGGGAGCACATCCAGACTTAACACAAGTGAAGCAATGGGGCAACATACCACGTTATTCCATGCAGAAATCGATGGTATTAATATCTATCTTCAGAAAATCTGAAGAAGGGTTACAGGGAGCAGATATTTCTCTGACAGTCATGCAGCGCTGGCAAAATACTTATGCGGGTGCTAGATCACAAGGGCGTCGGCGGTACAAATTGCAAAAATTACTAATGCTGCCACCACGTAGGGGTTATCCTGGTGGAAAAATCAACAACACAAGACCCATTGGAAAACTACACTGCAGGTCATAAGCGCAGCAAGTTACGGCTGAGCGAACCACCCGACAATCTTAATCACGTCATTAGTTTTTACTTTTCTGTTTGTTAAGACCTTTATTTTTTTGGATAGTTTTCTTTATTATTTTAATATTATGTTTCCGTACATCTTTGCAAGTTTGTTTCCTTATTAATGTGATCAGCTCTATATACTAAATATTTTGTTGATATATATATATATATATATATATATATATATATATATATACAATGTATATTACGCTAAGGTATTCTATGTCTCCTCTTTTGTTCATGGAAAGTGGTTCGTTGTTTATGTGAACCATTTCTAGGAAGACGCTTTTATGGAAATTATTTTCTTTTGCTAGGATTTTCGGTCTCTCAAAGTTCATTATATGATCTGTCCAACTGATTGCGGAGTTTGCCTTTCCTGATATCTAAATTGTATTTTGCTTTAATTGGTATGACTGATTTGAGTCATAATTTTCATTTTTCATCGTTTTTCCGCTTAATAACATAATACTTTTCAAGAACTGTTACCACCGCTCCCAGAACGATTAGGCAGTGTAACCTTTACCTATTAAAAACCAGCTCTTAGCTTCCACTGTCAACTGTCAAGTATCAAATTCATTCTTGAATTTAAAATGGCGTTTCAACGACGTCAACGTGCTACAAGAATCAGTTTCTTAATTAATTAGAGAAATTTTGCCTTTTAAAACATTCCTTTTCATATTATGTGATCTTAGTGTAAAGTGCTAATGACTGCAGAGGCGGATCCAGCCTCTCTCTTTGGGGAGGGGGACCATGATATCACAAAAGTACAGTATGGCAAGAAAAACAAGTTGTCAACGGAGGGAGGGGGGAGTGCAAGCAGCATACTCATTCCTAATATAAAAGCCAGAATGGGTTCTATTTTCCTGAACTCAAAGCTCTTGGGAGGGGGGGGGGAGCGACCGCAAGTATACACATTCTTATACTCTATTTATGAATTAGAGAGAGTAATAAAACTGTTACCGAAACCTCCAACGTACCTACTCCAGTGCCGCTGGTAACTGAGAACTGCCGTAAATCTAATTATATTTCATTATATTTAAATATATTTTATAAATTTACTGCAACATAAAAATTCTAATAGTTTAATTTAATTTCTGTCAGTGAGCAAAGTACACCTTACAGTTTGTTCTTAGTGATTTATCTTGTTTGCGCTTGTTTTTATATATTATTTGAGATTAGTGAGATACCCAAAAGATATGGCTTTCATCTCTATATTAATTCTAAAATCGTTAAACCAGGGCATTTTTTCCTCAACAAAAAACTTATTACGATGAATGTTTATGACGCCTTAAGATATCAATATCTAGATAATAATGTTGAAAGCTCTGTTGAGATGTGTTCCAACATGACAGGAGTTGGAAAATCTACTATGTACCGAATACTGAAGGAGACAAAAATGACTGGAATTGTTAGTACTCCCAAGCCACATTCGATTACAGGCAGATGAAAAACCTCGTTGGAAGAAGAAATGAAAACTGCAATTAAAGGGGTATATACATTTTATTATGAGAAGCAGATCCCAACCGTCTACAAAATTCTAACTAAAATCAATGAAGATCGCGATTTACCTGAAATTAAAAGAACTGAGGTCTGGAAATTGCTCATTGAACTTAATTTTTGCTGGAAAAAAACCAGATAGAAAATCTATTCCTATAGATTGTCCGGAAACAGTCCGTTTGAGAAGTAAATATCTCTCTCAAGTAAAAGGTAGAGTTGCTAGAAATAGCACAATTAACAAAATTAGTAATTTAACTAAACTTTTGAAATATTTTTTTGAATAAAGTTACTGCGGAAAATTGGGAAAAATCCATATAATAAAAGAACAAAACAAAATATGAGAACTTGATCTCATGATCGGTGAGATAGAGGAACCAATTATAATTAATGTGAGCGAAGATAGTGTCACTGACTTTGATTAGGAATTAGATACGTAATGTTTACTAGTGTAAACACAATTTGTTATTTAAATTTTTGTTTTTGTTGTATTTTATTGTTTAATGTTGTTTATATGTTTTTTTATATATATTTTTATTTTAATGTGTCCCACTTTTTAATTTTATATATATTTAATTCTAATTAGCCGTAAGTTTTTTATTATTTTATTATTGTATTTGTGTTTTTTTCTTAAGCGTGTAGAATTAACATGTTTATCTTATTTTTTTGGGGCTATCGTATTTCCATATAATAAAGTAAATTAAATTAAGATATCAGTACAATAGAAATAAAAATAAGTAGGTCTAGTTTTAATTACAACATAAAAAAGTAATTACATTTGAATCCCTTTTTAGTGTTTAATTCTAATTCTGTAGATGGTTTAAGAAATAAATAAACTGAAACGTCAAATATCCTAAAAATGTTTTTAATTAATAATAAAATGACTAATAGCCCCAAAAATATTTTAATATTATATGGACGAATTTATTTTTTTATATATGTTTACCTTTCTGTATTTTTGCCAATGGATATTTTGTAAGTATTTAAATTATAACTTCGAATTTTTTGAGAAAATAAGACTATATTTTAGTCCATTATTATAGACCGGTATTTTTGATTATAAAACAGATTTTGGTAAAGACACCGGACTAAAGAACACAGGTAGTTTGCGAAGAGAAAAAGGGTAAAAAATGATTTATTATTATCTCTAGTTCTTAAATAAACTGTAGTATAAGAGGAAAACTCGGGTCCATTTTCCTAAACTCAAAGCTCTTGGAGGGGGGGGGCATGTTCACTACAATAGTGAGACTAATCATCCATGTGGGGCAATGATTTTTAAAATTTTGCACTACTCCGGTGATTGTATAGATGTCGTTTGACGGGCGATATTTTTTATTCCGGCATGGAAGTTGGCAGGTTTTTAATATCCTACCGACATAATTGAGAATTTATATTTTATAGCAGTTATTTTCTACGAATGTTGCTCTCGGCTCGACACAGCTCCACTGACGAGACCATAAGGTAGTCGAAACGCGTGTGTATATATTTTTTCCTTTTCTCTGCTTGGAAGGATAATATATATAAACTATTTAAATACGGCAAATAGATTTAATTTTTGATTTTTAAAATTTTGCACTACTCCAGTGATTGTATAGATGTGGTTTGACTGGCGATATTTTTCAGCCTGGCATCCAAGTCGGCAGGTTTTTAATATCCTACCGAAATACTTCGGAATTTATATTTTATAAAGCCGCTGTTGTTGCTCTCGGTTCGATATAACTCCACTGACAAGACCGCGTATGGAGAGAGAACCAGAGTTATATTTTCAGGAAACAAACTATTTGTATATATTCTTTCCTTTTCTCTGCTTGAAAGGATAATACATACAAACAACAAATATTGAGGTTTTAATGTAATGAACTATAGATGAATCTGTATTCAGAGTTTAGTTGCTAAGGCATTAGAATAGCATATTCTATCCTACTCACTAAGTTTGAAAAAACTTTTAATATCTTTAACAAAAATCAAAATGGTTTTAGAAAGAACAAATTAACTGCTTCGACTGATTGCAATGTATTTATGAGGTTTTAAATAAGAACGAAAACCTCGTTGATTAGTTTAATGATTTAAGTCATACATTCGACATAATCTGTTGTTGTGGAAACTGTATTCTATTGGAATTTATGAAATTGTATTTATCTAATCCAAATCTTATCTCGAGCAACGGAAAAATGCACTTGTGATTGCTCTTGTGAAGTTTGACACGCGATATAAATTTATGTGTTTCACAAAGCTCCATGCTAGGTCCATTAGTCTTCATTATATTTGTTGCAGACATTACGAATTCCTGTGGTTTATCAGATTTTACTGTGCTTTATTTTAATAACACTAATGCGCTTGTGAAGCAAAATTGCTTCATAGTTCCCGTTATTAATCAATATTGCTCCTGCGAGTTTCAGACCTGCTGTATGGAACACAGAAAAAATATTTTTTATTTTGTTTTTACCCAAAACTATTTCATTAAGTCACCCTTAGTTTATGAATATCGTTTTTAATGAAACAATTTACTTACCCCCCTCCTTCAGAGGTGGAATTTCTTCTTCTACCAACTTAAAATCTGTGGATTTAGGAAAACCTTCAGATCTTTTATGCAAAATAAATACTTTAGCTTTCACCATTTTCAAGTTATTTTATTCGGCTACCAATGATGAACACAGAATCACATGTAAATACTAAATAAATAAAAACAGTTAATTATTGTAGTCTTATACTATGAGTGACAATCTACTTTGTAATCGTGTTATTGCATATCATGTCGCGTTTATATATAGCTAAAAAAAGATTGTTTTTATCAGAAAATGAAAGTCATCAAGTTGAGTCTAACAATAATAAAACACTTAACATCAAATAAAATGGATAAAAGTCAACATATATCGGGCTTGGTGGTAAATTGTAGAGAGTTAGTTTACATTTTCCGGAATGGGTAAAATAAAGAGTAACAGCAAAATTTTATACAGGGTGTATAGGTAATTTTCATCCAATTTATGTAATATCATAATATTTGCTGCACAAATCTCGGATTAAATTTTGGAATTATTGGGTTGGCAAGAAAGTATTTTTCGTTGTCACAGATAGACAATGTTGTAATTGTTTTGAAGAAATTACGTCAGTGTCAGAGCTTCAAACTCAGAAAAATAAACTTTACCCTGGCTCAAATTCAGAAAAATAAAAACATGACCTTACCTCTTACACTAGGAAAGTGAATGCTGCTGCCCCCCCCCCCCATCGATAATATGTCCCCCCCCCAAGAGCTTCGAACTCGGGAAAATAGATTGGCCACAGTCTTCTTCATTAGGAACGCGAATGTCACTGGCGTCCACCCCACGTCAACAAGTGTACTCTTATGATATCATCCCATCCCCCCAAAGAGAGAGTCTGGATCCACCCCTGGTCAGTGTTACATGTTTTTTTTTCTTTTAAAAATTTTAAATGGAGTACAGAAATTAACATTTGCGTCACATTTTAATTTTTAATTTCCGTAAAAAAAACTTACAAAGAGATATGTGAACTTTAGGATGTTGATTATATAAGAGGAAGCACATCTCAGAATTGTTTTAATAGGTTTTTGACTATAAGAAAAAAACGAGGTAATAAGTAACAAATTAGTAACAGCATTTTGATGATTGAATGCGTTCCTCTGACACTCAAATATGATAAAATCATAAAGTGTTACTAAATTCAGTTGTGGGTTTTTGAGAACGCGGTGAAAATGGCTCTTTTTCAGTTTTTCAGAAATAACTCATAAACTATGCATTCTTAGTATATACATATATTACGATTTTTTGTTAAGAATATAATTTCCTATTGAAGTGTACTCTTCGAAGGTCAAAAAAGTTATTTTTTCTGCAAAATAAATACAAGAAAACTAAAAGGAAAAATCCTAAATTCGCAATCTTTATTTTTTTTTTAATTTTTCTCCATAACTTGTTTCTAAGTAGATATAGGTATAGGTATTGCTTCAGAGAAAAGAAAGCTGACGTTTCACACGTTAAAATAAGTTTTTGAAAAACTTTTTTCGATCAAATTTGGCTGAGATACAGTTATTTTAAATTGCCACTTTTTAACCGACTTCTAAAAGAATGAGATTCTCAATTCGTTGACTATTTTTTTTTTAATGTATGGACACCGATTACTCCGGAAGGGCGGCACCGATTTGAATGAAATTTTTTACATTATGTTCAGGAAGTTGCTGCGGTGGTCCCATATTTTTTTAGGCGAAATTGGTGCAGTAAAATCCAAGATGGCGTTGACAATATGGCGAACAAAAAAATTAATTTTGTCCGAATTTTTCCAAAATTGGTATAGGGGAATTTTCGGGGTCGTACACAACGAATCTGAAATTAAAAAAAAAAATTCAATATGGCGGATCAAATATAGCGGACGAAAAGTCTTAATTTCGTCTGATTTTCCCCAAAATTGGTGTGGGAGAATTTTTGGGGTCACATATAATTAATCAAAAATATTTTTAAAAAATTCAATATGGCGGATCCAGTATGGCCAACGAAAAAATCAATTTTGTCTGAGTTTCTCCAAAATTGGTATAGGGGAATTTTCGGGGTCGCACATATCGAAACTGAAGTTATTATTAAAAAATTCAATATGGCGTATTCAATATGGCGGATTAAAAATTAATTTTGACCGATTTTTTTCAAAATTTATATTAGAGTTTTTGGGATCGCACATTACTAATCTGAAATTATTTTAAAAAAATTAAATATCGCAAATCCAAGATGGCGAATTAAAATTCTACATCTTTTGATTTTGTCTAAAATTAATATTAAGGGATTTTTGTTAATGTTAATTACATTATAAAGTTCCTAAAAGAAATAGGACTGGAAGACCTGCTCTAGTCGGCAAGGTATCCCTAACGACATGACAGCAGAAAGGGAACCCAATAGATCTATTAGGTTGCAGTATATTCATCCCCATCTTTACATGTATACTAAGTAAATAGTTTACTACTGAAGCAATTGCCACAAAAGAAGTCATGTTTTTTGACAAAAACTATATATTTCATTCCATTCATTGTTGATCTGATAAATATAGCCTTATATGGGAAATCATTGAATTAATCTTTAAATAACTTTTAACTTTTAACTTCTGTCTGTATTGTAAATTTGGATTTAGATCTCTTTTTTTTTGCAACTTTGAGGAATAAAATTATGAGCCCACATATTGTTGCAACATTTGATTATAGACTCCTTTAAATGGAATATCTTGGGTAGAGTTGGCTGTTTCGTCTACAATCATACTGCTGAACCATATTAGTAGGTATTTTAAAAACCCTATAATTAAATTTTACAGTAACAAAGAAACTCTGGAAGTCTGGTCGTTCATCTTCTCTTTTGTAGTTTTAGTTCCAAATAACTACAGATTAGTTAAGACTTACCACTATCAAAACTCAGGGCTCAGGCAAGGCTGCTGACTAGCTGGACAGACGATGTCTCTTGCTTTGAGGCTTTCACAACAGCGCGACCGCGACGTTAGTCGCGTGAAGGTTTTTAATTAAATTAAACAAACCAAGTTTCTCAAAACACTTAAGTCTACTATCAAAAATAAATAAGAAATGGAATTATTTACAATGAGAAACTTAAAATTAATAATAAATAACGATATCAAGATACTGAAATAATTACTCACGTTGGCCGTACTATTAGCAAAAATGTAAAACCCAATTTAGAAGATAAAACGTATAAATAACTTTCTAAAATATCAAGTAGAAACAAGAATAAAAACTCAAAAAACAACTATTTATATTATTTAAGCAAACAGTATTAAGGTTGCTAAATTCTCGAGTAAAATTAACTTCTCAAATTAAATGAAAAACAAAACAAAACAAGAAAAACCTTCATTCTCGTCGAATACACACGTCACGCAATTCCCTATGACTTATTCCCAACATCGTAACGCACTTAACGAATTTCAAATTGTAACTGAAGTTTATTATTTCTTAAAAGGCCAAACTTGTACTCCCCGGCACCCCACGGACCCCGTTAGCACTCATATCACCCTAAAGAACTCTGTAAACGTCAATTTGATTCATGAAATGTAGAGGGCATTAGCCATTCTATACCGAATACTTAATTCCCGAATTAATCTAGGTTGGAGCATCTTAATCTTATTTTTTATACAAAAGGTTTAATATAACTATTCTAGGTCTTTCTATAACGAAAAGAATAATAAGTAATAATGAATTCCAAATTGTAACTGAAGTTTATTATTTCTTAAAAGGCCAAACTTGTACTCCCTCGGCACCCCACGGATCCCATTAGCACCTATATCACCCTATAGAACCCTGTAAACGTCAATTTGATTCATGAAATATAGAGGGCATTAGCCATTCTATACCAAATACTTAATTCCCGAATTAATCTAGGTTGGAGCATCTTAATCTTATTTTTTATACAAAAGGGTTAATAAAGGGTGTTTTTTTATAGAGGTATAGAACTTTAAGTTGGCAACACTTTTTTAACTGGCGGCCATTTTGTCAGCTGTCAAGTGATTTATGTTTAGTTTGGTTTGGCATTTCAACATGAATAGACTGACGACTGAACAACGCTTCCAAATTGTGCAAATTTATTTTGAAAATCATGGTTCTGTTCGAAATACGTATCGCGCACTACGTCCATTTTACAGTCAACATAATCGTCCATCAGAGTAATTAATTCGATTAACTATGGAACGTTTTCGCACCACGTTTACTCTAAATGATAATACGTGTCCACAGAGACGTCGTACAGTGCGTACAGAAGAAGTCATTGCTGCTGTAGAGCGTAGCGTAGAGGAAGACCCGAATCAGTCTATGCGCCATCGTGCACAGGAATTGGATATGTGTGCATTCACTTTATGGAAGATTTTGCGGAAAGATCTTGGTTTGCGTGCTTACAAAATCCAATTCGTGCAAGAATTGAAGCCACATGATCACCTAGCAAGGCGTAGATTCGGTGAATGGGCCCAAAACAAGATTGCCGTTGATCCCGATTTTCATAAGCGAATTTTGTTTAGCGATGAAGCTCACTTTTGTTTGAATGGATACGTCAATAAACAAAACTGCCGTATTTGGAGTGATGATAATCCTCAAGTGTATGTTGAGACACCGTTACATCTAGAAAAACTGACTGTTTGGTGTGCTTTATGGGCTGGTGGAATCATTGGTCCGTACTTCTTTAAAAACGATGCTGGTCAGAACGTTACAGTCAATGGTGACCGCTATAGAGTCATGATTACTGACTTTTTCGTTCATCAATTGAAAAACCATGATGTGCAGGAGCTGTGGTTTCAACAAGATGGCGCAACATGTCACACAGCTCGTGCCACAATTGATTTATTGAAGGAAACGCATAGTTTCACGTTTCGGACCCGTGAATTGGCCTCCAAGATCGTGCGACTTAACGCCGCTAGACTATTTTCTGTGGGGATATGTGAAGTCGCTAGTCTACGCCGATAAGCCCGAAACGATTGATCACTTGGAGGACAACATTCGCCGCGTTATTGCCGATATACGGCCACGAATGTTGGAAAAACTTATCGAAAATTGACTTCCAGAATAGACTACGTCCAAACCAGCCGTGGCGGTCATATGCCAGAAGTCATATTTAAATTATAATGCCAGAAGATTATCTTTCGAATAAAGTAAATTTCATGTCAATTTAAAAAATTCATCTTTGTTTTATTCCATTTAAAAGTTCTATACCTCTATAAAAAAACACCCTTTATTATTTATTTCATCATTTTTTGTTTCCTAATACTGGAAAAATCGTTCAATATTTTAATACATTTTAACGGTATTTTCATAAACCACATGTTAGACCTCCCTCGGCTTTTATCTCTTCGGTTTTAATTACATAACCAGGATAGGGTGTCTTCGACAGATTTATTTAAAAATCTTAAAGAAGGTGTTTTAGTTTATGTCGTAATGAACTGTCTAAGTTTATAAATTTTTAAGAAAACATTTAAACTACTCAAAAGTAATAAAATTGAGATTATGCCTAAGTACGATATTTGATTTATTTTTCCTTTAGACTTTCTTGGGTGGTAATAAAAAAATATATACTATCCCATTCTCACGGATAAAATCTATCCACAGAGGGATTTTAATTAATAGTTTTTGGCTTGTCATATGGCTTAATATGCTTTTTTCTAATCCCCATTTAGTCTTGGAATATCAAAGAAATTTTTTCAGTACCACTATAAAACTATTTTTGTCTTTATAAATAATCAATCCAATTTCAATCTTTAATAAGATTCACTCAGCTATCTCGTTTCTATGGAGAAATATGTGATTTTGTCCCTCATTTCTTGAATTTATGGTGCGTTTGAATACTTTTCAGGGAACAAGGTAAATATTGGTGCATAAATAACGTTTTTTCTTGTGTTCATTTCTGGACACAAGGTATACCTACTATAAATTATAACTCTTATTATTTATTATCGGTTGTGGAAAATTATAATTTTCAACGATTTTCAATTAAACTAAATAATCAGGATGACTACTTTTAAATTATTTTAAATTAAGGAACAAAGTTCGAAGAGACAAGAAATGACTAAGTTTCTGAGATAAGTAAATCTTTCGATATTTATTCAAATATCACACAGTTCATGATAACAGGATAACTAAAGTCATGGACTTCGATACTGCTAGAAAATTCTATATACAGTGTGTCAATCTCGAAAACTACAAAAGATAGAAATACGATTAAAGGGGGAAAGTTTTAAGCAATTGTGTCAGGAGGTTATTAATGATTGTGCATTGATTTTGGTTTGTTGCGTTTTTGAGATATTAAAAAAAGTAAAACTTTGCATTTTCTTAGATCGACTATAACTTTTTGATTTCTCAATATTTTTTAAATCTGTAAATACCTTTGTATGGCCACTTTTTACTCAGAATACGCCTATTTAGCTAAATTTTAGATACAACCTTTCGAGTTTCTGGAACAATCAACAACTTTGCTTTTTCTTACACCGCCATATTGGATTTTTAACTCATCGATAAGTACTTAATATTTTTTATAATATCATGTGAAGCACTAATGCTAAAAAACAACGTTTTAACCTAAAAATAACTAAAAACACTTTTAAGCCGACTTCTAAAACAAGGAGGTTCTCAGTTCTACCGCTATGTATTTTTAACCGACTTCCAAAGGAAGGAGGTTCTCAATTCGTCGAGTATGTATGTTTTTTTTATGTATGTACACCGATTACTCCAGAATGGCGGCACAGATTTGAATGACATTTTTTACGTTATATAAAGGAAGTTGCTGCGGTGGTCCCATATTTTATTTTGACGAAATTGGCACAGTAAAATCCAAGATGGCGCTTACAGTATGACGGCAAAAAAAATTAATTTTGTCCGATTTTTTTCAAAATTGATATGGGGAAGTTTTTGCTGTCGCACATTACGAATCTGAAATTATCTGAAAAAAAAAATAAATATGGCAGATTCAATATGGCGGATTAAAAATTCTATATCTCTCGATTTTGTTAGTGGTAATTGTGAATTTAAAATATTTTGTGAAAAACTCAATCTGGCAGAATCAATATGGCGTCCTAAAAATTTTACATTTTTCGATTTTCTCCAAAACTGATATAGGGGCCTTGAGGGTGTAAATTATGAACTTAAAAGTATTTTTTCAAGATTCAATATGGCGAGTCCAATATAGGGGACTAAAAATTTGACATATTTTGATTTTGTTCAAAGGTGGGACTGAATCGTTTTTAAGGATGTAGATACCGAATATAAAATTATTTTATGAAAATTTAATATATCACATGGAATATGATGGTCTAGAAATTTTAAATTTCCGAATTTCATCCAAAATTGGTACTAGGGGGATTTGAAGGGTTTAGATTTAAATTAGATTAAGACGTTAAAATTACTTTTTTGAAATTCAATATGGCGGATCAAATATGGCGGGTTAAAAATTTTACCTTATTCACATTTTCTCAGATTTGGTATTATGGGATTTACGTCCCAAGTTTTTTAAATATCGATATTGGAAGGTTTTGGGGTCTATATTACCAACCTAAAATTAACTTGAAATTTAAGATAATGGATTTACTATGACAGACTAATTATTTCTTTGACACAATTTCACTGGTATTTGGAGAACTCTAAGAATTAAAGAATTATTAGTGGTTCATTTTATTAGGGTGATTTACAACTTTGGATAAAATGGATCCTTTTTTGCCATCTCATTGCGAGATACATTAATTTCTATTAGTACTTAGTGCAATTAATTTATGGAGATCATAATGAATTCAAAACTAAAAATCGAAAAATAAAATTTTTATAAAAAAATTGAACCGACTTCTAAAAGTGCGCTAAAAAGTAAAAAATAACTATAAATTTTTATATGAAATTGAAATTTTTGAAGTCGATCAAGGAGGTTGATCGGGACCATCAAGGCTTAGTAGGGGGAATGTAACGAACTTTATGGTGTTATACATTTCATAGCATTAGTTTGTATTTGTAGCTTTATTTTCTACGATTTCATAATTTATTTTATTAATTTTACCTTTAGTTAATTTCCTCATGAGACGTCGATGAAAGGAGGTCTGCAACTTTTTGGTAAATTCTATTCCCTTACTTTGAACATAGAACGCCTATGACAGAAGGTCTAGAAATCGCCAGATTACTCCCTTTTCTTATTTTCGTTAAACAACCTAGTATGAAAACCCTTCTAGAAAGATCCGTAATCTTCTGGTATCGACCAAAAGCGTATATAAAGGGCCCAAATCGGCTTCCATGGATAGTTTTAGTTTGAGCGTTTAACTTGAATTTGTTTGACAAGTGTCAAGATTGAAGTTGACAATAAAAAGCTTTTGAAATAATAGAGAGTGTGTTCAAAAATTCCGGAACAATATAATAAAAAATAAAATGAAATAATTTTTCATTGTGATGCTTTAGAATATGAACACATATAAAATAAAATGTGTCTTATAACAAAGTTAAATTTAATTTTTACGAAGATTTTTCTGACTCATGATGGTTTATTATCTTTGTAGTGTATGCTAAGACTTTGGTAAATATTTATTAAAACCACACAAAGGCTGAAGTTAAAGTAACATTCCCAGACCACACCGTACCCTCGTTAATGTTAAAGTTTCCACGGGAGACTTAAGGAAAGATTAAGAAACAAAAGGATATAAACTGGTTTTTATATATTTTATTTAAACTTTTACAATTGCTTTTCCTGTATTGCCTCCATGTAGCATATCAACAAGTGCATTAACCATATTTTCGAAACCAACTGTCACTGTTTCTTTATACTGTAATTTTCCTTGTTTGACCCATTGTAAATTAACATTTACACCTTCCATCCATTTATCAAACCATCTTAGAACGTTAAATCCTTCAATTTTTAGTTGTTTCATCAATATAGCGAAGTGGTAGCTGGTTACTAAAATAATATATATATATATATATATATATATATATATATATATATATATATATATATATAATATATAAATAAATAGATAAGTTTTTGTCCGTGTAATTTAAAATAAAATAGAATCAAATATTGGCGAAGCGGATGTGAAAATTTGTCAATCTACATGATTCTCGTGTTAAAAAGTGCGGAGTACTCCAAAATATGGAAAAACTCCGGGTCCGACAGATGGCGACAGCGCTGTTTCGTCCTAATATGGGACTCGTTTGGCCACCGCAGTCGGTACAAACCATCATCTCGCCTTTGCATCGTATAAAGCTGAATTTATAATCAAAACACAACAAATAAGACGACAAAGACCACATCTCGATGGTCCACTTGATAATACAAGAACCACACAGATTAACAAAGTTTGTAAAAGTAGGCTTGGTTGCCAGTACCGAAAAATGCGATCCCTATCCTTTGGGCAGCGCGTTTCGTGTACTCGATTTTACATATTTCTGTTTTAATTCACCGTCGCGCCACCATATGGCGGTTATTTACAAACTTTGTTAATTTGTGTGGCTCTTATGTTATCAAGTGGACCATCGAGATGTCGCCTTTGTCGTCTTGTTTGCAGTTTTTTTGGTTTTAAACTCAGCTTTATAGGATGCAAAGGCGAGATGATGGTTTGTACCGAATGCGGTGGCCTGACGAGTCCCATATTAGGACGAAACAGTGCTGTCGCCATTTGTCGGACCCGGAGTTTTTCCATATTTTGGAGTGCTCCGCACTTTTTACCACGAGAATCATGTAGACTGACAAATTTTCACGTCCGCTTCGCCAATATTTGATTCTACTTTAGACTTGTATATTTTAATAAAATTCTGATATATTATATAACGCATCCAGCTATAAAAAATTTTAATAATATCAAAGATTATTATAGCTAGCTATTATAATCTTTGATATTATCAAGGAAACTAGGAACGGACTCAACTAACTTAGTTAGTGTCATTTTTAGAGCTAAAATTCGATTTTTTAAATACTTTGTACAATTATCTAAATAAAAGTACTAAACATTTATTTCGGAAAAATAAATTATTATACGAAATTAAATAAGCTCTTTGTTATCAACCGATTAAATTACAATAATTAAACAAAATCTAGTAATAATATACTGCTACAATATTACTTAATTAATACTACATTGCAGGGGCCTATCCAGCCTCTCTTTTGGGAGGGGGCGGTGATATCACAAAAGGGCAGTATGGCAAGTGAAAGCAAGTTGTCGACAGGGGGGGAGACATCAGCAACATTCAAATTTCTAGTGTAAAATGCAGGGTTCGGTCTATTTTTCTGAATTTGAAGCTCTTGGAGAGGGGAGGCGATCACAAGAAAAAACAAGTTGCCGATAGGGGGAGGATCCGAGCAGCATACACATTCCTAGTATAAGAGGCAGAATCGGATCTATCTTCCTGAAATCAAAGCTCTTGGAGGTGAACTATCTCAAGAAAAACAAGTTGTCAACGGTGAGGGGGGGGGGGAGTACCAACAGCATACATATTCCTAATATAAAAGGCAGAATCAGTTCTATTTTCCTGAACTCAAAGCTCTTGGGAAGGGGAGGGGCCATCGCAAGCATACACATTCCTATACTCTATTCAAGAACTAGAGAGAGTAATAAAACTGTTACCGAAACCGCCAACGTACGTGCTCCAATGCCGCAGGTAACTGAGGACTGTCGTAAATATAATTATATTTAAATATTATAAGCAAATGACAATAAAATTTCTGATAGTTCAATTTAATTTCTGTCCGGAGCAAATTACACCTTACAGTGTGTCCTTAGTGATTTATCTTGTTTGTGTTTGTTTTTATATATTATTTGAGATTAGTGAGATACCCAAAAGATATGACTTCCACCTCTATATTTATTCCAAAATCGTTAAACGAGGGCATTTTTTCTCGACGAAAAACTTATTACGATGGATGGTTACGATGCCTTAATATATCAATATCTAGATAATAATGTTAAAAGCTCTGTTGAGATGTATTCCAACATGACAGGAGTTGAAAAATCTACTATGTACCGAATACTGAAGGAGAAAAAAAACGACTAGAATTGTTAGTACTCCCAAGCCACATTCGATCACAGGCAGACGAAAAACCCCGTTAGAAGATGAGATGTAAAATGCAATAAAAGGAGTTCTACACACATTTTATTATGAGAAGCAAATCCCAACCGTCGACAAAATTCTGACTAAAATCGATGAAGATCGGTATCTACCTGAAATTAAAAGAACTAAGCTCTGGAAATTGCTCAGAGGACTCAATTTTTGCTGAGAAAAACCAGATAGAAACTCTGTTCTTATAGATCGTCCGGAAAATGTCCGTTGAAGAAGGAAATATCTCTCTCAAGTAAAAGGTAGACTTGCTTCAAATAACACAACTTACAAAATTAGTAATTTAACCGATTTTTTGAATAAAGTTATAATATAATAAGAGAAAATGGGGAAACTCGATGTCATGATCGGTGAGATAGGGGAACCAATTATATTTAATTTGTGTGAAGATAGCTTCATTGACTTTGATTACGAATTAGATACGTAATGTTTACCAGAGTAAACACAATTTATTATTTAAATTTTTGTTGTATTTTATTTTTTAATGTTGTTTATATATTTTTTATTTTTTTATATATTTTTATTTTAGTGTGTCCCATTCTTTAATTTTATATATAATTAATTTCAATTAGCCGTAACTTTTTATTATTGTATTTGTGTCTTTTTCTTAAGCGTGTAGAATTGACATGTTTATTTTATTTTTTGGGGCTATCGGATTTCCATATAATAAAGTAAATTAAATTAAGATATCAGTACAATAGAAATAAAAATAAGTAGGTCAAATTTTAAGTGTAACATAAAAATTATTTTCATTTGAATCTCTTTTTAGTGTTTAATTGTAATTCTGCAGATGGTTTAAGAAATAAATAAACTGAAACGTCAAATGTCCTAAAAGTGTTTTTAATTAATAATAAAATGACCGATAGCCCCAAAAATTTTATTATTATATGGAGGAATTTATTTTTTATATATGTTTAATTTCTTGTATTTTTGACAATGGGTATTTTGTGTATTTAAATTATAACTTAGAATTTTTTGAGAGAATAGGATTACGTTTTAGTCGGAATGTACTTAAAACGGTTTCTATGCCAAAATTAATAATAATTAAAATACAGTTGTGATTTGTGTTAAATATGTCAAAATTATCTACATTTTGTAATTTATGTGAATTATTAAGAAATTTTAAGAAATAAAATAATATTATTATTTTATTTTAAGTTTATTACCGAAATAATATTCTATGCCATAAATACTTTGTGTTAACAAACCTCCTTCCGACAGCTGTGATAAGGATTAAAATCCTTTTTAACACTTCACACTTCCAAATATCTATTGTTATCTAACCCAAATAATTCCATTATTATAGACCGGTATTTTTGATTATAAAATTTATAACCTATTTCTATGAAAAATATATGTATCTAACAGATTTTGCCAAAGACATCAAACTAACGAACACAGGCGAAGAAAAAAAGGGTAAAAAAACTATTTATTACTCTTTCTAGTTTTTGAATAAACTATAGTATAAGGGACAAAATCGAGTATATTTTCCTGAACTCAAAGCTCTTGGGGGGGCGATCGCCCCACTGCCTTCCCCCCTTCGATCCGCACCTGCCATATAGAGCAATATGCGAGGCAGACGATTCAACCCCTCTACAGCTGAAGGAACAGTATATTGCTTCTCACCACCAAACAGATCAAGAAAAGTTACAAATCTGGCTACAGAAGCCACTTCATAGACGGCATCCTAATGAGGTCAGATAATTCCGGAAATGCAGGGCTTCTTGTTAGCTATCCAAGACCAGGTTATTCGGACGAAAAACTATCGGAAGTTCATCACTAGAGATCCTTCAATAGAAAACGACCAATGTAGATATAGCTGTCGAGGATGCCAAGCGTTTGCCGCAAAGGAGTATAAGGAAAGACACGACTCAGCCGTTAAGATACTCCACCAAGAGTTAGCTGATAAGTTAAACCTATTGCAGGTGGAAAAGTGCATTATTATAAATACAATCCGGAGCCTATTCTTGAAAATAACCAGTTCAAGTTATATTGGGACCGAACGGTTCTGACGGATCAGACAGTTGCTCATAATAGACCAAACATTGTACTAACAGATAAAATTTCTAGGTCAACTACACTAATCGACATTGCTGTACCGAAAAACAAAAACCTAAGGCCAAAATACAACGAAAAGATCGCCAAATACAGAGATCTGGCGGTGCATATCGGAAAATAATGGGCAATGAACAGCGTCCAAATGATTCCCATAATACTGTCAACAACTGGAGTGATACTAAAGAACCTCCTGCAGAACATCAAAGAACTGGGCCTTAGTAGACATCTGTATAAACCAATGCAGAAAGCAGTTCTCTTTGCAATCGCGTGAACCGTTCGAAAGTTCGTAGAAAATATAGCAGACCCCGTCACCTAGGACCCGATAACATGAAAGGATCTCCGCAGAGCTTCATATTTTTGGTATCTTTGTATATCTGTTATGAGTAAATATTCCCTAGAGGGAGTGTGATCATTAAAAACCCATTGATTTGTAACGTTACCTTTTTGTTCTGAAGTATTATATCCAGAAATAGCTCCACATACAGAAACACGTCCAAATAAATTCATTTGGTGCATTACAATAGTGGTGATTTCGCCACCTACCTAAAAAAACTAAGTTCAGTACACAGGAAAGGGTGGTTATATTTCGGTGCATATTGTATGCATGAAATTTTTATATTTAGTCTCTATATTGCAGTTAATTATTGTGAAGTCCCCTTTATCAGTGGAGATTTAAATGAGGAGAGTCATATTTATTGATTAGATTTAGGGTGTAGGTTTCCTTTCATAATATTAAATATTGATTCTCCCTTTGAATAGGTTTCCAAATTTTACACAAATATTAACATAGTACGATGTGAAATTTGTACATTGAATTAAAATATTTTTACATCGGGAATTTGTCTACAAATAGAATATTGCTTCAACAAATATAGATTAAAATCGCTGCGGGGTTGCTTATTAACATTAAGGAATTATTTTAACAGATATTCACAGGGCATTGTTTAAATTATCATATGCGGCAGTTTTCGACTCGATTATTTGAAAATTATCGATGTGACAATAGTTTCCAATTTGTTTCGAACGAAAAACTCGGATTATCTCAGGGAATGTTTGTCGTAGGACCTTCATTTTTTTGTCTGTGGTATCTCGATGAAACATGAACAATGAAATATATATTTTCCTAAAAAGATATTTTTAAGCTTAGCAATATTTTATGCATAATTAGTAAATACTTGATTAACGATATTTTTTAATACACTTAGTGCATTTGATATTGCAAAAATTCATTAACATTAGTCAATAATATACCATTGATTAGATATATTGAAAAACAGATTAATTTTTAATATACTATTAAAACTTATGGAGATATAGCAAGAAACAATTTACGCCGAACAATTGATTTTTCTAGAAAAACGCATCATACTTTTTTGTATATTTTATTGAGATTAACATTTTTATATTCAATTTTTTTTTGTAGCATTAATATTTTTCGAGTAATACTATATAAAATATTTATTTGATTCTCCATTTCTTGGAGATCAAGAGGACTTCATTTTGGAAAGATTTATCGTTTTTACTATTAACATCATCATTATCATCATCTTCATTGTGATTTCAAGCCAAACGATTTCGCACTCCCTTCAGGGAATATTGACTTATACCAGGTATACAAAGATACCAAAAGTATGAAGCTCTATGGGGACCCTTTCCATGTTATCGGGCTCTAGGTGACATATTCTGTTGTACTTCCTACAAATTTTCGGACGATTCGCGCGGTTGCAAGGAGAACTGCCTTCTGAATCGGTTTATATAGATGCTCAGTAAGGTCCAGTCCCTTGATGTTCTGCAGGAGGTTCTTTGATATCACTCTGGTGGTTGATAATATGATGGTAATCGGGTGGACGCTATTCATTGCCCATTGTCTGTGGATTTGGACCTCCACATCTCTGTATTTGGCGATCTTCTCATTGTATTTTAGCTTTAGGTTGTTGTTGTTAGGTATAATAATGTCAATTACTGTAGTTCGCCTAGAAATTTTATCTGTTAGTATAATATCTGGTCTCTGTTCTGTAGAATAGGCTCCGAATTGTATTTGTAGTAAGATACTTTTCCTGCCTGTAATAGATGTAATTTATCTGCTACCTCTTGGTGGAGTATCTTAGTGGCTGAGTCGTGTCTTTCCTTATACTCAGTTGCGGCAATCGCTTGGCATCCCCCAGTTATGTGCTGGAGGGATCTCTGATCATCATCTTCATCCAGATTTACAAGCCAAACGGCTTCGCACTCTCTCCAGGAATTATTGACTCATACCAGGTATACAAAGACACCAAAAGTATGAAGCTTTGTGGGGACCCTTGCCATGTTATCGGGTCCTAGGTGGAGTGGTCTTCTGTGCTTCCTACAAACTTTCGACCGGTCTGCGTGGTTGCAAGGAGAACTGTTTTTTGAATCGGTTTATACAAATTCTTCCTAAGGTCTAGTCCCTTGACGTTCTGCAATAGGGTCTTTGGTATCATTCCAGTTGTTGATAGTATTATGGGAATCGTGTGGACGCTGTTCATTGCCCATTGTTTTCGAATTTGCACCTCCTAATCTCTGTATTTGGCGATCTTCTCACTGTATTTTGACCTAAGGTTGTTGTTGTTAGATATAGCAATGTCAATCAATGCAGTTACCTTATCTGTTAATATAATGTCTGGCCTATTATGAGCAACTGTTTGATCTGTTACCACTGTTCGGTCCCAGTAATAATCTTCATTATTATTATAATCATTATTCTCATCTTCTTCGGTATTACTTTCATCGTTGTTTGGAGTAATATTGCAAAAATTTTCAATCTCGTTGGATTATGAATTCTTGATGGCCATAACTGGATTACTACTTACAACGTCATCGCCAGAGATCAAATTTTCAGACTAATCTACACATTTACACCAATTTCTTGGACATTCGTACTGGCGAACAAGTGGAGCAAAACGATAAATAAGCCATTTTTCGGGCAAGTGCAAACCTTTGTTTTACAACCTTTTTTACATTTACAACTTATGTGTTTCAATAACTCTTATGGAATTAAGTCATAGGTTGCAGCATGTTGTTATATCAATGTGAAATAATTTTTTCAGAAAACTATATACTCCATTGTTCATGTTTCATCGAGATGCTACAAGTAAAAAAAAATGAAGGTTCTGTAACCAATATTCACCGAGATAATGAATACTTCATTTCGCTCTTTTTAATATTGCTAGTATAAACCTTAAAATTTGATTTGCGCACTCGCAGATTGCCCAAGGACCTCTCGATCGCTAAGAATAAACAATTAAACATAACCCCAAAAGTTATAATCAAATCACTGCGCAAAAAGTATTTTATACCACAAGAGGCTCCTTTTACTGGAATATGAAGTATTTGCAATATGTTTTTCTATTGTTTATTAACTGAAAAAACAGCCATTTTAGTATGTTTATTTTTTACAATAACTAATGAACAAATATTGCTCTTTTTTCATTTTTTAGGCATTTTTAGGGCCCACAACTTTTGTTTAGAGCTTTTTTTCTAAGAAACAATAGATTCTTCTAAAACTCAAAAAACTGTTTACACCTAACAATAAAAATTTGTAACCAAAAAAAAAATAAAACCTAGGAAACCATGAATTACCTTCCATCATTCTGAACATCCTCTCGCCGCACTAACGAGCATTTTGGCTTCAAAAACCGGACAAAATTAATAACGTCGTTGTTTTTGACTCTAGACGTGTCAAAATCAGTATCCTGAGATTTTTGAGGGCGCTAAGTTGATTTCTGGCATTATTTTACTAATCGGGTGAAGAGGGGCTGACTTAGGGTGGGGAGGGGGGGAGTAATATTAAAAAAACGTAATTGTTATCGTTTTATATGTTTTTAAGTGCTCCAATTTCATTTCTGGCATTACTTTACCAATCGGGTGAAGGGGCGCTGATTTAGGGTGGGAGGGAGAGGGGAGTAATATTGAAAAAAAAACGTAATGGGTATCGTTTTATATGCTGACTTAGGGTAATTGTACGTTTTCCCATAAAAAATCTATCTCTAGATAAAAAGAAAGTCTTTTTACTGTGTGATCAAGTAGGTCCTGAAGCACAACTTCAACACTCGCCTCCGTAACTCGGATTGACTCTGGTTTTGGATAGCAGAGTTTCTTTGCTTCTCTAATCAGAGTATACCAAGGAAATATACCCTTATTGGAATCGTATAACAACTCTCACTGCCTCCTTGTAAAGTCACCTTCAACAAAGACTTGCAAAGCTTGTTCAGGTGTGTAATTTTCTACTTTCAGTTTCTGAGCAGTATTTATTACCTTCCTGTAAAGTTTGGCTCTTGTTGGTCTTGAAGTTGCATCTATTATAAGTTTAGAGGCCGCGGCATTTCCAGACATTCATTGACGTACGCTGGCTGCATAGGTAAGCTCCTCAACAGGTACCTGTTCGTTGTATTTCGTCGTTTACTACGATCATGTAATTCTTGGAAATGCTTCCTTGGGCGTCCCGTAGAATTCGTGGCCCAGTTATGTACTGGTATTGATGTATTAAGCCATTTCTCGTTTTTTTTTCAAAAATCTGTTTTCAATATAGTTAAATGATATCCATCTTTTCTTCAAATCACTATGAAAATGTTTTAAATCGTGATTTAAGGTATGGTACTCGTTTTGGAGACATTTCATCATTTCGCAAAGCTTATGTTCCATAAATGATACCTTATCTTCAAGTGTGTTGGATGTGCTTTGTTTAAAAAGCATGTATATTGTTTTACAATATACCTCAATAACATTTGATGTAAAATTTGTACCTATAGGAAAAAAATACGTATGTTATAAAAAAATAGCCAAAATTATTGAAAAAAAAACCGTGGATCTCAAAGCGGTTTTTTGAAGAGGTGGAAACATGTGGAAAATGTTTTGACTGTTATGATATGGCTAATGTCTATAGTTTATTATAAAAAAATAATTATAGCTCGACCTAGCTCGGAACATTTTCAAAAACACTAATTAGTTAAAAAGAAAAACAAAAAAATAGAAAATTTTCTTGCATATTGTTTTAGGTCCATAAGAATACTAAAGAGTCATTATATTTTTAAATAATATATTAAAATTAAATAGATACCTTGTTCTTCAGATTCCATCACAAAAAAAATTTTTTTAATATTCACTTTACAAAATATCAAACACCAAACACAAGTCTAAAAAAAATCTATCAAGAACGAATGCGTGCGTATTGAACGAAGCTTAGATTGCAGTTAACTGTGCGAAGCGTAGCTGCGTGGAGGGACCACTTTATCATATTTTTATGATAGTACGGTTACTTAGGTATACAAAAAAAATAATTTCGATGATTACTTGTCTAGTTTGCATTTCTCCTTTTTGTCCGGTTTTTGAGGCCAAATACTCGTTAGTGCGCCGGTTGATATCTAGGAACACTAAATGTCAAAATCACCTCATGATTGTGTGAATCGCGCAATAGTTATTGTTTACAAATTTATGACTTAGAGTCTATGGTCGATCGAAGTTTACATCAGAGTTATAAAAATAACCCTTATTAATGTTGACATTTTTTATGAATTCCTTTTTTGAATTTCACTTACGTTATCGAAATAGCAATCAATACCCTGTGGTGCGACTCTTTTTAGTTCTTTTTCAACATCTTGAGTTTTATAGTTTATGACATGATCGAAACCCAAGTCTTGTGTTAACCACTTGCATTTTTCGTCAGAACCAGCTATACCAATAACTTTGCAGCCTAGAAATACAAATTAAAAATATGTTATTTATCAAACCGTTTTATAAAAGTATTTTAAATTTGATGCCTCTCAGCCGTATTTTGAAGAGGCTATTCCAAGATGCATTAGGTTGACGTAACCCTCAAATTTAACCTAAATTATTAGTAATCAAGAGGGTTAAGATAATATCATTTCGGGCGATAAACTCTCTAAAATTTCAATTACTCGAAATTCAAAATCAATTTTAAATAGAAATTTTTTTAACTGATTTAACGTATATCTAGTTATTTAAACGTACCTTTTATTTTTGCTATTTGTCCAACATGACTTCCCACAGCCCCGGCGGCACCACTGACTACAACAGTTTCTCCTGGCTTGGGATCGCATATTTCCAAAAATCCAAAATAGGAAGTATTTCTACAAAGCAATTTGGCAAAATATATATCGACTTAATTTTTGGACACTAATTTGTTAATTATCTTTAGAATTAGATCATGCCTGTATAGCACCTAGCCCCCAATTTATCTATTTTTTATGTACTTTAAAACTGTTCGGTTTATTTAGCATTGAAATACTTATGACCTTTTTATATTATGTTTTTTTTAAATTATATATGACCAAAAATAGTTTACAAAAAAAAATAATCAAAAATCTAAGTTTGTATTCTTCTATTTTAAATTACACAAAGTTAAATTAAAAAAAAAACGCTCAGTTACTGTAGCTTATAAGTCCGCATTTGTCTCACCTAGACGTCGCGGCTACGAAACACATTAATTTTGAGACTTGTTTTTAAAACATTTTTCATCGTATTGAGAAACACTCTGAATATATTCTTTGAACTTAATTATCTTCTTTTAACTCGTGTTTTTAACTTCTCGATTTTAACTCACATTCTTAACTATAACTCATCCCACTTATTTAGTTATCGTTTTTAACTAACATCTTGTAATGGAACAAACCGTAGTTATTTTATGATATTCAACGTGACGTATATTCCACTAAAATGAGTAATAAAATAATCGCTCTGTAGATAAATTTTAATCATGGGAACGAGACAGTATGTATCTTATATAACCACACTAAGATCTACATCCATTAACAAATTTTGCAACTTTATTACTTTTGGGTCGTTCATCTGTCTTTCTGAAGCCATAAATATTTAAAAATGCGTCGAGGTAATTTTAACCTCTTTTGAATTATAAAAACCGTTAAAAATTAAGTCAAGAATGGATTTAGCACTAACCATGCGGCCTAAACTGCCTAGTAAGTTTTAAATATTAAATGATTTTCACGTTATTAGGAAACAAATAAATTCACTATAATATAATATATCGTTTGATAATATGTAAAAAGAATTCGTAAAATGGCTGGTTTTTCTATTCACAAGAAAGAAAGAATTAAATATCCAAGAGAATGAATAGTTTTTTTACGGTCATTATGATCGCTTTTCTTTTAGTTATAAAATGACCTAGATTAGTTTTATTAATCGTTTGTATGAAAAACCAAGATTAAGATGCTCGGATCTAGATAAATTCGGAAATTAAATAACCGACATAGAGTGGCTGACGCCCTCTACGAGACAACCGAAACTTTCGAACTTTAGTGCATGAAATTGACAGTTACAGGGTTGCATGGGGTGAGATAGCTACCAGCGGGAGCCGGCAGAGTACCAGGGAAATGCAAGATTGGCCTTTTAAAAAATAGTAAACTTCAGTTACGATCTGAGATTCGTTAGGGGGGGTACGGTGTCGGAAACTGTTCTTAGAAAATTACGTGTCGTGTATAATCGGTATTAATGAAGGTTACTTTTTGTTTGTTTTTTTCATTTATTCTGGGGAAGTTTTATTTGACTTGGTAAAAGGCCGACTTTAGTACCATTTATTTAAACAATTTATATAGCTAATTTTCGTGTTTTTATTCTTTTCCTAATTTATATTTTAAAAAGCTATTTATACGATTTAGCTTTCAAATTGGGTTGCTGCATTTTCTTTAATCATTGATCAGGAGCAATTAGTGTAGTACTTTGGAATTGCTAAAAATTATTACTTTTAAGTACATAATTTTCTTTCTATTTGTTTTTGTTAATAGACTTAAATATTTTGAAAAACTTGTTTTGATTAATTTATTAAAAACCTTCACGCGAATAAACTCGCGAGCGCGCCGTTGTGAGAGCTTGAAATCAAGAGACGTCATCTTACCAGCTAGACAGCAGTTTTTTTCTGAGTCTTGAACTTATGTTTGAAGTACTGGTAAGCCCTATATAACCAGTAATTGTTTAGTCCTAAAACTGCAAGAGCTAAGAGGAACGATCAAACTTCTAGAGTGCTTTTGTCATTGTCATATTTATAAGTTTTTAGAATAGTTACAAATTAATATGCGACAGCAGTAAATCGTAGGCCTACCGGCCTTACGATACCAAAATATACCATTTGCAGGAGTCTACGATCAAATGCTATCACAATCTCATAGCGAGATTGCTCGTAATTATATATAGTTTGCTGTGATGTCTTGACAAAAACAGGAATTTTCCAAATATAACTTGTTTTTCAGCCAAAAGTCGCTAGATCGAAAGTCAACGTTCTGGAATTTGTCCAGTCTTGTCCAAAAAGCGCGTGATCGTCGTTCTACGTAAGCAATGTAACATTTCACAACCAAAAATACGTCACATATCGTGTGATTTAGATTCAGATTTTATATTTTAATTTTTAGTCGAGTTCAATAGAGTTGAAGTAAGAAGTGCGCGTCTCTGAAAAAACGTTTAATTCTATTGACTTAGAAAAATATTGTCTAAAGTAAAGACAATAATTTGATTTTAATATTTTAAATTTAATAGCTTTTTTTTTGTTGTCGAATTTGAAAGTTAATACTTGTACTCTTTTTCAAATTGCCAATTTATTTGTTTACTTATTTTTAAAATTTGATTAAATATATCCGATTTTTCTTTTATAAACTTAGAATTATTTTTCTTTTTTATACCTTTTTATTAAAAATATTTTAAATTTATCAAGTCCTTTGAAAAATAATATTACTCCCGGGCATCACACCTACAAATTTCTTACAAACAGAGCATATTCATCAAACTTTTCTTTTCAGTTAAAATTAGAAGAAAACTAAGCAAGTTTTTTACTATTTCTAAACTTTAATTCAAAGATAGAATTGATGTGGATGTGCAAAATTTATTTTTATGTCAACAAAGAATTTCGCGTTAACAAATGCGCCAATGCAGATGCGCAAAAAATATTTAAAATTAGTGAATTTATTAAAAATATTTGTTTGTTTATTTTTGCAATCTCAATAACTTTCACAAATAACATTAAGTATTTATAATACAGTGGTTCCCAACCGATGGATCGCGAGGGGATCGGCAATTAATTTTAAAAACCAAAATTAAAGGTAAGTTATAAAATGGTGATAATTTGTTTATGCTTGGCAACACGCGAGATATGCGAGATATTTCGTGACCACCCAGCCCACGCTCTTCCCTTAAGCTACGCGAAATCAAGCTAGCCGGGTAGTTCGCAACGATCGCGACTTTCCGTTGCCTAATTTGAAACTGCAAGGTAAAGAAACGCACATTATTCATTTTAGAGGTAATATCCAAGCGTTCATATTAAAGCTGCAAAACTGACCTGAGTAAATCTTGGAAACTTTTCCACGTTTAAACACTTTTGTACCAAAACTACAGTCTCGGAAACGGGAATTGTATATGTTCTAAGAGAAAAAACTTCAACTTCAAGCCCTAGATCCTGAATTTCCCGGAATTCTCTGAACAGAATCTGCATTAGTACGAAATTCATTTCATATATTTTTGGATGTTACCAACATTCCCGATAAAGTGCAGGATTAATATTTGGGGTGGGTAATAATTCATCAGCGCGGGATATAGTTCAGGAAAAATTGTTACCTGAATTTGGATTGCCTATGCATCATTCATGCTTCCCATGCTTCCTTTTCGAGTATTAGTGCCATTTGCTCCTATTTACCTCTGAGAAAGTGAATTTTTATCTCTTTTACAAATTAAGAACCAGGAATAAGCTGGATGTTCAAGATGACATAAGATTGGTCCTGACAAAAACTCAGCCAAGATTTAATAAAAAAGGTTAGCCCTTTTGTTAAATCCAAAAAATTGAAAAACGATCGTGATTGAAAAAAGGTTGAGAACCACTGTTCTAATGCATCACGCAATATCTTTGAGGGAAAAAACGCACCCGAATGCTTAGTAAAATGAAGTACAATGGCGAGACGGAAACACCAAGAAATTTCTTCATCCGCAAAGTAGGGTCAGGTGATATCTTGTAACAAGTTGCTTATTGCATCAGTGGATTTTATTTGTGAACGATACAAATATTTGCATATAATACTTGTTGGGGATGCATAGTTAAAACGATAATCAACAACAGGCCAAGGTATCCAAAAGCGCGCAAATATAGATATTTGGTTTCCCGCAAATATGGACCATAGACTGTTAATCACAGAATAATAAAAATTACTTTCAAATTATGTGCATTTCAATTGGTACTGTGAAATGGTGAAGCCCTTCCAACATGAAGGTACTCGAGTATATCCTTGTTCTTTTCTTGGTTGCACAATTAAGTTTCTTTACAGTAATTATCAAATGATCAAAGTGAAAAAATTGAAACTGATAATTTCCCGTTCTTTTGAATATGTATTTACCTGTCATTAGGTCGAAGTGATCATAATTACTTCAAGTGATAGAACTGAAAGTGATAATGGCTCAAAAGAATAGTCATATAATTGATAGTGAAATTGGATCGGATTACAATAAAGGAACGATAAAATGTTTAATTGTATCGATACCTACGTATTGCATTATGGGTGAACATCGATACAAAATATCGAATATCGATGTTGAGTATATCGATACTTTAAAGTATCGATACATATCTCCCGAGTCTACCGTAGAGTTAGAGCATATAGTTTCATCGTCGAAAGAATTATTAATCTAGTATAATATAAACAAATTCAAAAATTAATTAAAAATCACGTACAATTGCTCCTAACACCGAGATTGATCTTGTGCCCTTTCTCTAGCAAGTTAGTAGGCAATTCCATGATCGTCGCACCCCTTTTTAAAAAATATGGTCATGAATCTTACCCGGGCATGCCTAATACTCCTAAAGCCAAAGATATTGGTAAATCTCCAAAATTCTGAACAAGAGTTATTGGGATTTGTGTTCTAACGGGCTTCCCACTGCTGATAGTATGTGTCCTCCAACCAAAAGATGCCACAACGTATTTACCAACAGGAAAATCGCGATTTCTGCTATCAGTTATCCTGAAAAATTATAACAATATATAAAATTATTTTGCAACATTATAAAGGTTTACAGTATTTATTATTTTAATCCAATTTTGGTTAAATTGGGTTAAGTTCTATATCACTCAACATTTAAAATCTTTAATATTGAGCAACTAAATTCATAACATTCTGTAAAATATTACTTACAGGGCTACTTGTGAGCCGATCATTGTTGAGTCCAGTGGTATTCTCTCCATGTATGCCCTCTGGTATGGGTCTACACTAAGGTAAACAGCTTCAGCCAAAAATTCTGAAAAATGCAGTAAAAGGATTAAAGAGTCAACTAAAATCACCACTTTTACTTTTCAAATTATGAATATATATTGCTTGCTTTGAAAAAAAAAAGATAAATTTGTTTATCGTCTGCAAACAGATTATATTTACAAAATTAAATCGACTTTATAAAATTAGATTTATATGACGTGTAAAAAAGTGAATTCAAAATAATTGCTTGTGGCATTCCATATGTAACGCTTCATGGTCTTGACTATTATAACTTAACAGAATAAGCTCTATTTCTTTAATTAAGAGAGATTAATTTCTCTGTAGTAAGATATGTATAAATATGTATGCACTGGTGTTTTCAATCCGTTCGTCAGTAGAAAAATCTTCATAAAGTTTAGCCAACATCTCTGCAAGCATTTTCAAGTGATGCTTCTTCGACGGTTGCTGGGCTTGAAATAAGCGTGCTGGTTATCTATCTTGTCGGGGTACGTACTGCCCTCTTCTGTTTTGATTCACGGTTTCATCGCTACTTAGCTCATCGGCACGGTAGCCATGGCTTGCGACAAACCTTCCATCTTCAATGTGTCCTGAAGCGTCAAAACTTCTATATGGAAATTGTTCTGGTGTGGTAATATGAGAGCTTTTCGAACTCGAATCCAGGTACTGGGCGTACGGAGCTTCGGAAGCTAATTTGAGTCCCGGGAACGCTGCGGATTGGTATCTTTTACCCAAAGTTCGTAACCCAGGGATAAAAGGGTGTGATGTGTTGTGAAGAAGGGCGGAAGGATGGGATGAAATCGTTGGCGAAACGTCGTATCGTAGCGCGATTTCGTTTTCGAAGTCCAGGGTGACGAGTCTGCGGGAACGAACGTCATGCATCACAGGGTCGTCGAAGGATAAAAGGATTGTTGACTGCTGTACAACAAATTGTGTGTGTTTTACGTTGTGAAAGAAGGGCACCGCGCAGGTGGTGCCGGAGAGGATCCACCATAACCTCGCGACCCGGCTGAAGGCCAAGCCGCCTCACCTTTCTTGATGTTTAAAGAATTGGGCACCTGTTGATGAGCCATGCTCTTAAATTTTGAAAAGGATTGCATTTGCCAAAACTAAAAAAAGGGACAAGTTAAAACAAAGAACGCGTATGGAAGTTAAGCTAGGAGAGCTCTACGTGTCTTTGTGTAAAAAGAAATCAGGGTCTGCTAATTTATTTTGGGAAAAAATTAGCTTTTGCGTTACAACTATGAAAAAGTCTGGGAGTGTTTTTTGTTAGTTAAGTTTTCCGAAAAAAAGTCGATCAAAATGAGTATTTTGTCACTCTTTTTGTGTTGGAAAAGATTTCGCAAATTTATCAAAAAGTATACGAAAGTATCCGAAAAATTGTTGTCTTTTCCGGTTCACGTATTTTTTATTTTATGCGAGGGGATGAAGGAAATGTTTTTGGAGGGTTTGTTTTCTTTTAAACGCGGTTTTGAATTTGCCAAAAAATTATGTTTTCTTGGTGAATTTGAAAGAAAAAACGGGCGTGACCCGTCCTAGAAAAAGGATTTTTTAATAGGACAAATGGTCGTTTTTTTTGGGTTTTTTAGGGCTGTGGCAAGCCCCTAGTTTAAGACTTGGAAGTAAGGGAATTTCCAAATGTTATAGAAACGAATACGCGAGCTTTATGCCGGTGATCCGATATCGCAACCTCAGTTCAGGTATCTTCTTCTTCTTCTAGGTAGAACCAAGTTCTGTTATCTACACAATGCCTCATCGATCCTCGTTTGAGGTCAAAATCCAGCTGTCTCTCCATCTTTTGGGGGGGCCGTCCAGGCGGCCGTTCGATGTTTGGTTTCTCTCTCATCACGATTTTTGCTAGTCTGTCATCGTCCACTCGTTCCACGTGATCTCTCCACTGCCTACGACGGTTTCGAACCCACTTCACAACATCCCCCACTCCGCTGTCCTCGCGTATTTTTGCGTTTCTTATTTTATGTCTTAAACTTCTGGTATGCGATGCCGAATAGTGCCCGGCTTTCGAACTTAGTGTCTGAGGGCCTGATAGTTCGGAAACTTACCTCAGGTGTTCGTAAGCAGATACTACCTATCCTGATTCACTCTAGTTTGTACCGAGGGAATCCTCAGCCACCGTATTTGATCCGAAAGTTTGCGTTTCGCTTTATGGTTTCTTGAACCTTTGGTTTTTCACTATCAGGGTGCAAGCGATAGCTACTAAACGCCCAAAGGTTCCTTTTATGTTTGTTGGCTCTTCTAGACGTTCTTGAAGATCGACGTTGCCTTCTGAAAGATCATCGCGGTTGAGGGGAAGATCTGGTCTTGATAATTCAGCAAATACGCGAGGGAATCATCCATATTTCCTGAATTTGTCGTAATCTTAATGGAAATTTCACGACAAAAGCGTTTTGCCGTGAGAACAGCAACTTTTGAGCGAAATTTCGGGCCTCTTTTTCTTGCTTCACAACTGCTGGTCTTCTTTCTTCACAACCTCTGATGTTCTTTCTTCACAACTGATGATTTCAATATTTTTCTTCGTTTAGCCAGGTCAATAATGAATCCTGACTCGAATTGTCAATCCTTTTATAGTTTTGCCTAACTTCGTTAAGTTGGACCATACTACGCTTAAAGTAACTAATCAGCATTTAGCTTTCATAAGCCACGCCTACCAATGCTTTTCTTATGGGAAAAATTTCAATGTTGAATTTCAGCGTTTTTACTCGTTCTTTCGTTAAGATTTTTGCTGAATTCGGTAGATATTCAATCCATGCGTAATCCCACAGCATTGGAAACGTATAATCATTGTTATATATTTACAATAACCTGAATTTTTATAGTTTGACGCTTGCGTAGGTTATATCTTGGTTCTACCTGGTTGGTTTCCTTGCTTGAATGAGTTTGAGCTTCCTCTCAGTTCGTTGTTCATTTCTCTGGTGTGTTGTTTTTGGTTAGGTTTAGATTAGGATTTTTCATGTATTTGAGATGTTTTGTGCATTATCTCTCTTGTTAAGGTTTTTAGTGTTTTCTATTTCGAGTGCTTCTCTGATGATGAGGGTTCTCTAGTGCTTTATGGGTG
Organism: Diaprepes abbreviatus; assembly: GCA_034092305.1. Taxonomy (NCBI): domain Eukaryota; kingdom Metazoa; phylum Arthropoda; class Insecta; order Coleoptera; family Curculionidae; genus Diaprepes; species Diaprepes abbreviatus. The sequence goes on from JASJET010000116.1 coordinate 2,377,945, forward strand.
CGATAGAAGAAAAGAAATAGAACACAAATGCAATAGCAGAGAGAAAAGAAAACGATGACATATCCAAACCAAAAACCGCACTGCCATACATAAAAAGTGTAACAGACGTAATTGAAAGAATCCTGAGGAAGTATGACACAATACACAAATTACTGGGTAATCCTAAATGCAAAATACCATTGGAAAATCAGGGAGTGTACAGCATCCCATGTAGAGACTGTGAAAAAGAATACATCGGACAAACAAACAGAAGAATCACTCCAAGAATATAAAAATTGCATAAAGAATAATAAAACCACATCAACTATATTCCAACATCATCAGGAGACAGGATATACTATAAATTTCCAGGAAATCCCACCCATAAAGTACCAGGGGCGGATCCAGCCTCTCTCCTTGGGAGGGGGGGGCGGTGATATCACAAAAGTGCAGTATGGCAAGCGAAAGCAAGTTGTCGACGGGGGAGGGGGGGGGAAACATCAGCAACATTCCCATTTCTAGTGTAAAAGGCAGGGTCGGGTCTATTTTTCAGGAATTTGAAGCTGTTGGAGAGGGGGGGGGGCGATCACAAGAAAAAACAAGTTGCCGACAGGGAGGGAGGATGCGTGCAGCATACACATTCCTAGTATAAGAGGTAGAATCGGGTCTATTTTCCTGAATTCAAAGCTCTTGGGGGGGGGGGGGGCTATCGCAAGAAAAACAAGTTGTCAACGGGACTGCCAGCAGCAGACACATTCCTAATATAAAATGCAAAATCGGTTGTATTTTCCTGAACTCAAAGCTTTTGGGAAGGAGAGTGGCGATCGCAAGCATACACATTCCTATACTCTACTCAAGAACTAGAGAGATTAATAAAACTGTTATCGACACCTCCAACGTACCTGCTCCAGTGCCGCAGGTATCTGAGGACTGCCGTAAATCTAATTATATTTAATTATATTTAAACATTATAAACTTTTATAAATTTACTGCTACAATAAAATTTCTGATAGTTCAATTTAATTTCTGTCAGTGAGCAAAGTACACCTTACAGTGTGTCCTTAGTAATTTATCTTGTCTGTGCTTGTTTTTACATATTATTTGAGATTAATGAGATACCCAAAAAATATGGCTTCTAAAATCGTTAAAACCAGGGCATTTTTTCCTCAACGAAAAACTTGTTACGACGAATATTTATGATGCCTTAAAATATCAATATCTAGATAATAATGTTAAAAACCCTGTTGAGTTGTGTTCCAACATGACAGGAGTTGGAAAATCTACTATGTGCCCAATACTGAAGGAAAAAAACGACTGGAATTGTTAGTACTCCCAAGCTACATTCGATCATGGGCTGACGAAAAACCTCGTTGGAAGAAAAGATGTAAACTGCAATAAAAGAAGTTGTACACACATTTTATTATGAGAAGCAGATCCTAACCGTCGACAAAATTCTAAGTAAAATCAATGAAAATCGGGATTTACCTGAAATTAAAAGTACTGAGCTCTGGAAATTGCTAAGAGAACTTAATTTTTGCTGAAAAAAAAAGCAGATAAGAAATCTGTTCTTATAGATCGTCTGGAATATGTCCGTTGGAGAACGAAATATCTCTCTCAAGTAAAAAGTAGAGTTACTAGAAATATTATAACTTTAAAAATTAGTAATTTAACTGAACTTTTGAAAGATTTTTTGAATAAAGTTGGTACAGAAAATTAGGAACAATCCATATAATAAAAGCATAAAAGAAAATGTGAAAACTCGATCTCATGATCGGTGAGATAGAAGATCCAATTATAATTAATTTGAGCGAAGATAGGTTCACTGACTTTTATTACGAATTAGATACGTAATGTTTACCAGCGTAAACACAATTTATTATTTAAATTTTCTGTAACTTATAAAAATAAATTACATTTCAATCCCTTTTTAGTGTTTAATGTTAGTTCTGCAGTTCTGGTTTCAGAAATAAATAAACTGAACCGTCAAATATCCTAAAAATGTTTTTAATTAATAATAAAAAAACCGATAGCCCCAAAAAAATTTTAATATTATATGGACGAATTTATTTTTTTTATATATATTTAACTTCTTGTATTTTTGACAATGGATATTTTGTAAGTATTTAAATTATAACTTAGAATTTTTTGAGAGAAAAAGGCTACATTTTAGTCGGAATTAACATTAATAAAAATACAGTTGTGATTTGTGTGAAATATGTCAAAATTTTCTATATTTTCAAATGTATGTGTATTATTAGGAAATCATAAGAAATTAAATAAAATTATAATAACTTTTTATTTCAGGTTTATTACCGAAATAATATTTTCTGCCATAAATACTTAGTGATAAAATAAACCTCCTTCCGACGCCTATGACAAGGATTAAAATCCTTTTTAACACTTCACACATCCAAATATCTATTGTTATCCAACCAAATAGTCCATTATTATAGACCAGTATTTTTGATTCTAAAATTTCTAACCCATTTCTATGAATAATATATGTGTCTAACAGATTTTGCCAAAGAAATTGGACTAAAGAACAAAGGTAGTTTGCGAAGAAAAAAAAGGGTAAAAAATGATTTATTACTCTCTCTAGTTCTTGAATAAACTATAACATAAGTGGCAAAATCGGGTCTATTTTCCTGAACTCAAAGCTCTTGGGGGGGGGGGGGCGATCGCCCCCACCGCCCCCCCTTGGATCCGCGTCTGTAAAGTACTATAAAATACGTATCATCAGAGAAGATCTCGAAATAGAAAACACTGAAAAATTTAATAAGAGAAATGATGCATAAAACATCTCAAATACATGGAAAACCCTAAACAGAACCCAACCAAAAACATCACACCCGAAAAACAGCACAGCGAGTGAGAAGAGGCCCAGACTCAAGGACACCAACGAGGCAGAACCAAGGCATAACCTGCGCAAGCGTCAAATTATAAAAAGGCAGGCAGAACACCTGCACGCTCATTCCGAACCGAGCAGTCATCACTTGAAAATGCCAGTTGCGATGTTGGCAAAACGTCGCGAATATTTTTCTACTAATTAACAGATTGAAAACCGGAAAAAGACCAGTGCACATTCCACGATCCGAGAAAAACCTAAGTTAAAACATATATACATACTTCATGTCAGATTTACATTTGAAAAAGAGATTTTATTTTAATAGTTTTAATTTGATTCTTCATAAAATTTCTCAAAGACTTTTTTTTATATGCCATTCGGATGAAAATTAATAAAGATATGATTGCTTAAGTTTTCTAACTTTACAGAAACATACATTTTTTAAGCGCAATTTTCACTTTATCACGAAAATTATTGATTAATAAATAATTTCGGTTTAAGTTATAAAAAAAAAACATTTTTTTGTTGATATTAAAAATATAAAAATTCGAAATCAATGCAAAAAACAATAATCAATATACTTACCTCCTTCCTTCAGAGGTGGAAGTTCTTCTTCTATCAGCTTAAAATCTGTAGCTTTAGGAAAACCTACAGATCTTTTACGCAAAATAAATACTTTAGCTTTTACCATTTTGAAACAGTTTTATTCCACTGCAAATAATGAGCACGGGACTACCTATAAATACTAAATCAATAAAAGTAGCTAATAATTATTTTCTAATACTATTAAAGACAATCCGCATTGTAATCATGTTATCGTAAAATCAGATTATATTTAAATAAAGATAAAAAAGTATATTTACCTATATCAGAAACTTAAAATCATCGCGTTCCTTTGAACTTTGATATAAACAGTTAAAATAAAATAATTAAAAATACAATTTTATTACGGTTGATGGGAAATTCTAGAAATTTATTTAAAAATATTTCTCATAACAAAAAACATAAATGGTAACAGCGATATTTTATAAAGGGTAGATGGGTAATTTTAATCAAATGTGTAAAAAAATATATGTTTCTTAGATCGGGGACTAACGTTATGGTACTAATTCTTCATATATACCGTAATAAGACATTCTAGCTAACTCATAGCGGAACTGAAAGAAACAGTACATTCAGTCGGCTACGTGATAGCCCAAGTTTTCGGTAACCTCTAAAAAATCTAGCCCCAATTCTAGTCCGAAAATTAGCATAATATGGTGGGGAAAGTCGTGGTAGTAGATCCGAGCTTTGTAGGATAGTAATACTATGAAAGGTATACCTTTGATCGCTTGGCATTGCAAAGTAACTTTTATATTATTCTTTAACGCAGTCACCAACGTTAAATATTTCTAATAGAATAATTTTTATGCCCACTAATGCAATAAATAAAAGCTTTCGAATCAGGGGCGGGCCCAAGGGCGAGGGGGGACGAGCCCCCCTCCGCAAGAGCTTTGAGTTCAGGAAAATAAACCCGATTCCGTCTCTTATACTAGGAATGTGTATGTTGCTGGCATCTCTTCCTCCATCGATACCTTGTTTTTTCTTTCGATCGCCCCCCCCCCCCCAAGAGCTTCGAAGTCAGAAAAATAAACCCAACCCTACCTTTACACTAGAAATGGGAATGTTGCTGATGTCTCCCCCCCCCCCCCCCGTCGACAACTTGCTTTCGCTTGCCATATTGTACTTTTGTGATATCCCCCCCTCAAAGAGAGAGGCGGAATCCACCTCTGCTTCGAACAAGAAATACATTTTTACTACCTAACCTAAAACATAGACGCTAGTTAAATCTATATATTTCGAAAAAATTAGTAGACATCTAATTCTGCAGTCGACAAACGCGAAAGAAATTATAATAAACCAAAAGATTTTCAAAATAATTCCAGTACAAGTATTAAAGAGGAAAATATATTGCCTGCGAACTGTAAATTACCCATAAACAAAAACAAAGTACTCATGTCAAGTGACGTAATGTCGCACCAGTACTCTCAGAAAAACTCGAGGGCCAGTATGACGTAACAGTGATTGTAAAACCCAATGTGGAGGTTAAAGATTAAAAATAAGATATTGTGAATCTAACTGAACAACTTGTTACGTTGTAATTCAGGACGGATTGGCGGATACACTCAAAGGTCAAACACTAATGTTAGTCTAGGTCAGGCGCGGATCCAAGGGGGGGGGCGGTGGGGGCGATTAAAATATTTTTGGGGCTATCGGTCATTTTATTATTAATTAAAAATATTTTTAGGCTATTTGACGTTTCAGTTTATTTATTTCTTAAACCATCTGCAGAATTACAATTAAACACTAAAAACGGATTCAAATGTAATTACTTTTTTTATGTTGTAATTAAAATTAGACCTACTTATTTTTATTTCTATTGTACTGATATCTTAATTTAATTTACTTTATTATATGGAAATACGATAGCCCCAAAAAAAATAAGATAAACATGTTAATTTTACACGCTTAAGAAAAAGACACAAATACAATAATAAAATAATAAAAAACTTACGGCTAATTAGAATTAAATATAAATAGAATTAAAGAGTGGGACACACTAAAATAAAACTATATAAAAAAATAAAAAAAACATATAAACAACATTAAACAATAAAATACAACAAAAACAAAAATTTAAATAATAAACTGTGTTTACACTAGTAAACATTACGTATCTAATTCATAATCAAAGTCAGTGAAACTATCTTCGCTTAAATTAATTATAATTGGTTCTTCTATCTCACCGATCATGAAATCGAGTTCTCACATTTTGTTTTATTCTTTTATTATATGGATTTTTCCCAATTTTCCGCAGTAACTTTATTCAAAAAAATCTTTCAAAAGTTTAGTTAAATTACTAATTTTGTTAATTGTGTTATTTCTAGCAACTCTACCTTTTACTTGAGAGAGATATTTACTTCTCCAACGGACAGTTTCCGGACGATCTATAGGAACGGATTTTCTATCTGGTTTTTCCCAGCAAAAATTAAGTTCTCTGAGCAATTTCCAGAGATCAGTTCTTTTAATTTCAGGTAAATCGCGATCTTCATTGATTTTGATTATAATTTTGTAGATGGTTGGGATCTGCTTCTCATAATAACATGTATATACAACCCCTTTAATTGCAGTTTTCCTCTCTTCTTCAAACGAGGTTTTTCGTCTACCTGTGATGGAATGTGGCTTGGGAGTACTAATAATTCCAGTCGTTTTTTCGCCTTCAGTATTCGGTACATAGTAGATTTTCCAACTCCTGTCATGTTGGAATACATCTCAATAGAGCTTTTAACATTATTATCTAGATATTGATATCTTAAGGCAACATAAACATTCATCGTAATACGTTTTTCGTTGAGGAAAAAATGCCCTGGTTTAACGATTTTGAAATAAATATAGATGTGGAAGCCATATCTTTTGGGTACCTCACTAATCTCAAATAATATATAAAAACAAACGCAAACAAGATAAATCACTAAGCACAAACTGTAAGGTGTACTTTGCTCACTGACATAAATTAAATTAAACTATCAGAAATTTTATGTGGCAGTAAATTTATAAAATATGTTTAAATATAATGAAATATAATTAGAATTGCGGATGTTTTCAGTTACCTGCGGCACTGGAGCAGGTACGTTGGAGGTTTCGATAACAGTTTTATTACTCTCTCTAGTTTTTGAATATAGTATAGGAATGTGTATGCTTACGATCGCCCCCCCCCCTCCCAAGAGCTTTGAGTTCAGGAAAATAGAACCCTTCTGCCTTTTATATTAGAAATGAGTATGCTGCTTGCACCCCCCCCCCCCCGTTGAGAACTTGTTTTCTTGCCATACTGTACTTTTGTGATATCACCGCCCCCCCCCAAAGAGAGGGGCTGGATCCGCCCCTGGTCTAGGTCATAGGTAAAAATTAGTGCTGTGCTCCACGGGCGTTGGAGGCAATGTAAGAACAAACCCTACATAAAATGTAACAGCAAAAAATAGGTTGGTGACAAGAGGGGGGTTAAAGTTGGCTAAAACAGGATTTTTTAAATATACAAGCCAAAGAACGCATTTTAAAAAAAAATCAAATGAAACTTGTAGAGATTTTAAAAATCTACTATTTGAACTTTTGTGCAATGATTTTCGTCAATTTGTTATTGCAATAATGCCAAGAAACCCTTAAAATAGGCAATTTTTGCATATCAATTATATATTGCAAAATTAACTTTTTTTGCACTTTTTTGATATTAACGGAAAGCAATGCTCATTTTGAACAAAATGATATTTTATAATAGTAAATCAGATAATTTGTTGCTGAATTATTGCTATTTGTTTATCCCATGACGCAAAATGTTGATTGCAGATTAAAGAAAAACATCGAAATGGGTTCATTCGTTGCTGAAATATAGCAAATTTTTTCGTTTTTTTTTTTAGTTTTCTCGCTCGCGCAAGAACTCTATTCCTTTATAAAAAAAACTCCTTTTTGAAAGTGACATTTAAGGGGTCAAAAATTAATTATTTCATCTGCCCTTAACAAAATAGGAAAGTTTAGGTCTTCACAAAGAGATTGAACCTTAATGGAGGTCAAAATCTTCATTCAAAAAAAAGTTATAGCAATCAACATTTTGCGTCGTGAGATAAAGAGTTAGCAATATCTCAGCAACAAATTATCCGATTTACTATTATAAAATATCATTTTGTTCGGAAAGACGAGAGCTTCCCTTTAAAAACAAAAAAAAGTTAATTTTGCAATAAATAATTGACCAATGTTTAGAGTTTTTTGGCCTTTTTGCAATAACAAATTAATAAAAATGATCGCGCAGAAGCTCAAATTGTAGGTTTTTAAAATCTCAACTTTTATTTGAAACTTTTTTCCAAAATGTATTCCTTTGCTTCCAGATTCAAAAAATTTGTTTTAGCCAACTTTGACCCTATCTCTTGGGTCTATTTTTGCTGTTACATTTTATGTAAGGTTTGTTCTTACATTGTCCCCATTACCCCTGGGTAGGTTTCATACATCTCGGAATTTTCGTCACTATATTTGCCTATGGCTTGGACTATATAGTTATAATAACATTTCTATGTTGGAATGAGCGGATTGTTCTTGACACAATTAGTGTGGTTCTCTACAATCCCCTTTAATTTTATAACACGTATAAATCCATTGTAATTTTGCTTAAAATTGACAATATTTTGATGTGTTCTGAATTTTCATATAACTCTATAAAAATGAATTTTCCAGAAAAAATAATTGTCTCTAGTGGATTGCATTATGCTTGTCCATAAATTAAATACATTTTATATGTTACTCCAAATTATCAAGTCCATTGGTCTCTAATGATTACTAGTATTAATTAAGTAATTGTGTAATAGTAGATTAGTTAATTTTATATTATATTTCGGCCTCGTTTCGTAAATAAGTTGAATAGGTAGTATCTCCGCTATGCGTTGAGTCTCACACAATTTTAAAGCAAAACAAACAATCCTACTGCTCTCCCTTCGGGACCTGCATTCCTGGTCTTCTCCAGTCTTCGTATGTGTGCCGAGTCGATTAGGTAGTTCTCTTCGTGCGTCAAATATCGATTTTTAATCTCGCAAGTACCAGAGTACAATACCGCCGCCTGTCGCGTGTTGTTTATATAAAATAAATAGTGTAATATGCCCAAACACAGGAAAAAACGGCTAAGTCGTTCCGTTCAAGAGACGCTTTATTAAAGTTGGATGATTTTTCGACTCGCCACTCTTTGTTAAGTAATGAAGATGGCAATATTGAAAATATTACTGGTAAGGGATTTTATACACTGTGCTATTGATGGCGCACTAATTCCGTTGTTTTTGATAACAACTTTTTGTGTTTTTGAAAACACAATAATTTGATTGTTTTTGCTAACAATCATGTGTGTTTTTGATGACACACTAATTTCGTTGTTTTTGATGACAACCATATGTGTTTTTGATAACACGCAAATATCGTACTACTTCTGTTGTTTTTGATAACAACCACCTTTTGTTTTTGAAGACACAATAATTCGATTGTTTTTGATAACAATCATGTGTGTTTTTGATGACACACTAATTTCGTTGTTTTTGATGACAACCATATGTGTTTTTGATAACACGCAAATATCGTACTACTTCTGTTGTTTTTGATAACAACCACCTTTTGTTTTTGAAGACACAATAATTCGATTGTTTTTGATAACAATCATGTGTGTTTTTGATGACACACTAATTTCGTTGTTTTTGATGACAACCATATGTGTTTTTGATAACACGCAAATATAGTACTACTTCTGTTGTTTTTGATAACAACCACCTTGTGTTTTTGAAAACACAATAATTCGATTGTTTTTGATAACAATCATGTGTGTTTTTGATGACACACTAATTTCGTTGTTTTTGATGACAACCATATGTGTTTTTGATAACACGCAAATATAGTACTACTTCTGTTGTTTTTGATAACAACCACCTTGTGTTTTTGAAAACACAATAATTCGATTGTTTTTGATAACAATCATATGTGTTTTTGATGACACACTAATTTCGTTGTTTTTGATGACAACCATATGTGTTTTTGATAACACGCAAATATAGTACTACTTCTGTTGTTTTTGATAACAACCACCTTGTGTTTTTGAAGACACAATAATTCGATTGTTTTTGATAACAATCATGTGTGTTTTTGATGACACACTAATTTCGTATTCCATTTTCCTTTCTTGTCAAAGGAAGTTATACGAATTTAGGCCGTTGTTGATAACAGCCTAATTTATGTGTTTTTGATGGCACATTTTTTCTCCCTTTTTTTGAAAGAGAGGTTATCTGGCCTATTCATTATGAATATCTATAACATTAATGGTGTTCTATATCTTGACTTGGAAAATGAAGAAAATAATTCTCGAGACTAGGAAAATATTTTAAAAATAACTGAATTATTAAAGAAATTTGCAGCTTCTAGAAATTGCTACATTCGAGATTGTGCTAGATTCATTGGAACGCTAACTTCTGTTTATCTCGCAGTTAAATATGAGTGGGTTTACACCGAATTGTTTGAACGTCAAACATTTTTAGTATTTAAAAATACCTTAGGTAACTTTAATGCTAAAATGAACTTATCTTCCGACACAAACAGACCTTAATTGGTGGTAACAGAATATATCAAGCACTGGTGGGTTTGGACAGATGAAAAAGAAAATCATATTAACTATTTAGAATTTCAAGCAGCATCTTTAGCATTAAGGTTTTTTCGCTAACAACATGTTGAAATGGAATATTTTGTGTCGTGTGGAGAACACAACAGCATTTGCCTACATTAATAAAATGGGAAATGTACAGTATCCAGTTTCAAACCTTTCATCTTGAAAGATATGGCAATGGTGTGAATCACGAAATATTGTTACTTTTGCATATTATATAAAATTTAAGGATAACTTTATAGCTGACACAGAATCTCGACTTGAATATTCAAAAAAAAAAAACGGAGTGGGAAATTTATATCAATATTTTTCACCAGATAGTTCTGGGCAGCCAGATATCGATCTTTTTGCTACAAGACATAACTTAAAATGCAAGAAGTTTGTATCATAACCAGGAGATCTAGAATGTGTTACTGTAGATGCCCTTATATTTAATTGAAAAAATTATTCTTTTATGCCTTTCCTCCAGTCACAATAATTCGCCGAGTGCTACAAAGAATCAGAAATGATAAAACAAGAGGAATTTTGATTGTACCACGCTGGACCTCTCAGCTTTCGTATCCAATGTTCTGTTCAATGCTAGAACAAGAACCTATTATTTTTTCTCCTAATGAAAAATTGCTTTTTTTTCAGCGGACTACCACACCCACGATATAAGAAAATATCTCTGGTGGTCGGAATCTTATCTTACAAGGATTAAAGTTGGGTAACGTACCAGATAAATCCCTAAAAACTTGTTTGGTATCCATAACCACCAGTACAATTAAACAGTATGAGGTTGGTCTAAAGCAATGGTGGTTTTTTAGAAGAAATAAAGGTTTAGATTCATTTACAGCCTCTGTTTCAGGGGTTCTAGATTTTCTTACTGTTCAGTTCAAGGAAGGAGCTTCCTTTGGGAGTCTAAATTCTTATCGAGTGCTTGCAAATTTTATAACCGAAGTTTACATCAGATTTTAGAATAAGCAGATTTTCGAAGGGGTCCACAGCTTAAGACCTCCTAACCAAAGGATAGTCATACATTGAACCCGGCGGTGGTTTTAAATATTTAAAGACCATGCCAGATGAGGCTTCCTTAGAAGAATTAACCTACAAATTAGTAACACTTGTAGCACTTGCGACGGACAGATGGTACAGACTTTAGACTTATTGATATTAAAGACATAGTTAAGTTCGACAAAAAGATTGAAATTAAAGTAGCAAGTAGGGTGAAGTCTTCACGAATCGGCAGAATCCAATCCCTTCTTGTATTGCCTTTTTACAATCTAGATAAATCGATTTACCCAGCAAGAGCTCTCTTGAAGTATTTAGAAAAAACAGCAAAAATAAGAGAAAAATATACTCTCACTTTTCTATTCCATTATTACATTTAGAAAACCTTATTACGGGGCCACTTCCCAAACGATAAGTAGATGGATAAAAATAATTTTAAAAAGAACTGGTTGAATACTAATCAATTCACAGTACACAGTACGCTCCGTGCGTCCACTTCAGCTGCAGTCAAAAAAGGTATGATACAATTCGACTGACTACTTAATCAAGCGCATTTGCACGATTTTATAATCGACCCATTATTGAAGAGAATAATTTTGCCATCTCTGTCCTAAATTATTGATTTATGGATTATAAGTTAAATTACAAATTTATTTTAGTAAAATGTCTAATTTATTGTCATATTTGGAGATATAAACGATTTAGTGATTTTGTTGCAACTTGCTTTAAACAGCTTATTATTCAACTTATTTACGAAACGAGGCCGAAATATAATTAACAGATCAAACGAACTTACCTGAAGTGAAGTTCGATCTGGATTATATGAGGCCTCGTTGAAGTAAATAAGTCCCTCCCTACCCCATTTCGTTCCCATTTGTTGCAACACTTAGGCTTTAAAGAAGACTGGAGAAGACCAGGAATGCAGGTCCCGAAGGGAGAGCAGTAGGATTGTTTGTTTTGCTTTAAAATTGTGTGAGACTCAACGCATAGCGGAGATACTACCTATTCAACTTATTTACTTCAACGAGGCCTCATATAATCCAGATCGAACTTCACTTCAGGTAAGTTCGTTTGATCTGTTAATAATATATACTAGAGATTCAAATTTTTTCAAAAATGGTTAATTTTTTCGAAATAAATGTAAAGTACCTTTTTTTCTATGCAATCGTCTAAAGTAACTAAAAAATCAAGTTGTAGATTTCAAAAATGAGACCTGTCAAAACTTTGGACCTGTGCGTGCCGAGTCCGTTCCTAATTCCCTTAGAAATGTTAAAGCCTAAATTTGTGAATCCTTATCGGTCATACAATAAGCCAACACAGTGTTCTAATCTCGTGGAGTAAAGATCCCTGAAGATGCATTGTGCAATCCTAGGCGAAACATCGGATAATAATTTCAGTTTGACACGGTCTAAATTTATACATCTATACATATAAATAGAATTGAAGTACGAGGGTGGTTTGAAAAGTTCGTGCAAAGTCAGCGAGATGGCACTACAGGTTATTTTCAGTTAGAAGCATCTCTTGGAACAACACATACCAAGTTTTAGCCAGCTCGGTCTATTTCTTTGTGTTTGACATTTGTTGAATCGAGGAAGTCGAGTGATTCTCCAAAGATGGACGACAAAGAATTTCGTGTGTTGATTAAACATTACTTTATGAAAGGCAAAACGCCTCAGGAGACTAAACAGAAGCTTGATAAATATTATGGTGAATGCGCATCTTTGATTAGAACAGTTTACAAATGGTTTCAAAATCTTCAGAGTGGCCATATGAGCACAACAGACGTTCAACCTTCTGGACTCCCTGTTGAGGTTACCACTCTAGAAATCATTGACAAAATCCATGATATGGTGATGAATGACGGAAGTGTGTGAGATTGCTAGTGCTGTAGGCATAATATTTTACACCAACATTCGGACATGAAAAAGCTATCAGTGTTACAAGAACGGTTTGCAGCTGTTGCAGCGTAATCCTTAGGATTGGAGATTGCTAGTGCTGTGGGCATAATATTTTACACCAACATTCGGACATGAAAAAGCTATCAGTGTTACAAGAACGGTTTGCAGCTGTTGCAGCGTAATCCTTAGGACTTTAACCGTCGTTTTGTCACTGTGGATGAAATATGGATACATCACTATACTCCTGAGACCAAAGAAAAACAATGGGTTGTCAAGGGAGAATCTGCACCAAAAAAGACGAAGACCACTCCTTCGGCCGGGAAGGTTATGGCGAATGTCTTTTGGAATTCGCAAGGAATAATATTCATCGACTATCTAGAAAAAGATAAAACTATTAAAGGTGAATATTATTCATCGTTATTGGACCATTTGATTGACTCACAAAAAAGTCCTTTTCCATCATGACAACGCACCAGCTCAGGCCTCAGCAGTTGTGGCTGCAAAATTAATGGAAATAGGGTTCCAACTCGTTTCACATCCCCCCTATTCTCCAGACTTAGCTCCTTCGGACTATTATTTGTTCCCCAATATGAAGAAATGGGTGGCGGGAAAAATATGTCATTCAGACGAGGAGGTGATTGCAGAAACGAATGACTATTTTACAGACTTGGACAAATAGTATTATTCGGAAGGGATTAATAAACTAGAGCAGCGTTGGACTTTTCAAACCACTCTCGTATCTGTCTGTCTGTCCGGCTAATCTTCAAAACAACTGAACCGATTTCAACGAAACTTTACAGACATGAAGAGGAGGTTGTTAGGAGCGACAAAGGCACCTTTTTTTGTCTCTATCAGTACTGGCTAATCTTCGCAATGACCTAACTGATTTTGATAAATCTTCACAGGTCTGAAAAGGAGATCGTTAAGAGTGATATAGACTGCTTTTTTTTTCTGTTCATCTGTTTGTGTGTCTTCACAGGCCAATCTTCGAAACAATAGAACTACTTTCGATCTTCGATAAAACTTTACAGATATGAGAAGGAGATTGTGAATAGTGATATAAGCTGTATTTTTTTTCAGTTTGTTTGTCTGTTTGTACGAGGTAATCTTCGAACCGATTTTAATAAAGATATTAAGAGGAGGTAATCAGAAGTGATATAGGCTGTTTAAAAAAAAATAAAGAACTTTTATAACTCAAAAAATGTTTATTTCTCAAGTTTCTTTCAAATGAAGTGGTGAGTAAAAGCTAGTTATTGAATATTATTGAGTACTGATAAAGCAAGATTTTTACACAAAAAAATAAATCTGACCTTCTGTGTATTTGTTTTCTGTCCAGTTTCATGTTATCAGAATATACAGGGTGCGGCATTTATCTTGAGACAACGGAATATCTGGGCGGGATCACATTTTTTATAAAAATATTTTATACAAAAATAATAGGGTTAATTATAGAGGGGCTAACTAGTAGTGACTTTGAAAATTACCTTGATCTTCTCCTTCAAGGTTATTTGACAGTTAACTTTAGATTTTTAAATAGAATGCCCCTAGTTCGACCCTGAGAATGAAAAGGACAGGAAATTTTTATTATAGGATATTGATCTCAAGATGAAGGTCATTTCAAGGTCAAAAAAATAGCTGTGTTTCGTGCAAAAGTTGTTGGACGGCACGGGGGCTAGGTGGTAGTTACCTTGAAGATAACATTGATCTTTGTCTTCAAGGCCATTTGGAGCTGAATTTCAAAATTTGGAAAGGAAACCCCAATTTGACCCCCGAAAATGGAAGGACCGATCAATTTCACAGTAATTTCATCATCAGGTATGTTCTTCACCTCAAGGTCATTTTAAGGTCAAGCGAAGATCTTCAACGTCATTATTTTATAAAATGTTTCATATTAAAGTTGTAAAATTGCAAAGTTGCTATAATATTACCTTGATCTCAATCTTCAAGGCTATTTGAAGAAATTCATTTGTTCAGAGTTGTTAGAAAAAACTGTACGTAGTACGACTATGTGCATGATTAACTGGTGCACTACCTAGCAATAACGACGTGGACCTAACTTTTTGTTCTCTTCGAGGTGCTTGTTTTCGGTAAGTCCCCTAGCTTCTCATCATTGGGGATGCTTGTTTTCGATGAGTCCCCTCGCCTCTCACCTTCGGGGTGCTAGTTTTCGGTGCGTCCCCTCGCCTCTCACCATCGTGATGCTTGTTTTCGCTGAGTCCCCTCGTCTCTCACCATCGGAGTGCTTTTGGCACAAACATCTTTGATTCGCTGCTTCATATTTCCACGAGTAGTTGACACGTCTTTATAAACTTCTGATGACGTAAGTTCTGGCGATATTGCGGGGCAATTTACTGGACCTCCTCTACCAGTCCAACGTCCATTGAATTCACGATCCAACATCAGATGATGAAATTACTGTGAAATTGATCGGTTTTTCCATTTCCGAGGGTTAAATTAGGAGATTCCTTTTCAAATTTTGAAATTGATCTTCAAATGAGCTTGAAGGCCAAGGCTATTTCCAAGGTCACTGCCACTTAGTCCCCGTGCCACCCAGCAACTTTTGTACGAAACATTTCAGGAAGTACGGAAATTTTTTTGTTTTAATCTTGAAATGACCTTAAAACTCGACCTTCACTTTGATGTCAAGGTAATATTCGATGATAAAATTCCTCACTCTTTTCGTTTCCGTAGTCGGAAAAGTAGGTCCTATTTAAAATTCTGAAGTTGATCTTCAAATGACCTTGAAGCCATTTTCAAGGTCACTACTGGTTAGCCACCCTGTCATCCCATAATTTTCATATAAAACATTTTTCGAGAAAATTTGATCCCGCCGAGATATTCCATTGTCTCAAGACAAATGCCGCACTAGGCTGAATTCGACGGCCTTCTAAAAATGTATTAAAAAATCTAATGTTTTTAATTTTTTATAGAATACATGTTCATGAAAAAATAAACATTGTTATCTATTAAACAAACATTTCTCTTTATTAACAAATTACCAAATGTGAATAACATAACAAAAGTACCAAAAAATTTATGTCATTTACACTTTTACAATTGCTTTCCCCATGTTGCCCCCTTTTAACATATCTTTAAAGGCAGTATACATATTTTCAAATCCTTCGGTGATCGTTTCCTTATATTTCAGTTTTCCTTGTTTCACCCATTCGAAATTTTGAGTAAAACTTTCGTGCCATTTACTTTTATATGCAGAAATTTGAAATCCTGTCATTTTGAGTTGTCGAAACACTATCATAGGTTGACATACAGTTGCTGGAATATATAATCATGTTAAAATATTTATGTTGGATAAGAAAACAGGAATGTGATATTGGGAAATGCTGAGGGAAATGATAACAAACATACAAGCTTGTCTAATGAAGTTGTTATCAGAAAATAAACTAATTAGTCTGAAAGGTTTAGATAGGTTTAATTTTATTGTGAGGCAACAGGTATAGTAAACGAGCCAAGTACAGATTTTGAAAGTCATTTCCTCTTAGGCGATAACTCGTGAGATGCTTCAAGGAGTTGTGTCTTGAAGTCTCGTGAACGTCAACTGAGGTACCGTGGGTGGATTGAGCAGCGGCAGCCTCTTACTCATATAAAAAAAAAAGTATTTTTAATCATTTCCTCCCGACTGAAAATTTGTCAAATGATAGTTGACACGATAGATGATAGTTTACATGCTACTTTAAATAAATAAACACGTCAGCTGAAGGGTATAGCGAGGAAGACCGGCATGAGCGTCGATCGCCTATTTAAATACACCAGCTGACGGGTTTTTCCTAGGCTTATTGCCAGCCGATTTTTTTATTACTTAGAGTATTATGTCAACAATCACCTGACAAATTTTTAACCGAGAAGAAATAACGTATCTAAAGTTATTTGATATTACTCACCTTGCACGCGCAGAATGAAACAATTTTATTGTGTTATATTTCAATCAGCGATAAATAGACTCAAAAATAACAAAACCCCCGGGCCAGACCAGATACACGGAGAAGTGCTCAAATTAATTGACTCAGAACAAATAAAACTACTGACCACCCTCTTTAACAAAATTTACATGAACGGTCAAATACCAAAAGACTGGCTACTGTCGACATTCATCCCGATTCCCAAAAAAACGAACGCAACTAAGTGCTCCGATCATAGAATAATCAGCTTGATGAGCCACGCTTTAAAAGCTTTTCTTAACATCATTCAAGCACGAATATATAGAAAACTCGATGAAAACGTAAGTGACACGCAGTTTGGCTTCAGACAGGGACTTGGCACTAGAGAGGCCTTGTTTTCCATGCAGGTTCTGATTCAAAGAGCACGTGACATCAATGCCGACGTCTTTGCATGCTTCATAGATTTTGAAAAGGCATTTGACAAAGTGCAGCACAGTAAACTGATTTCAATCCTACAAGAGACAGGAATCGATGACAGATACAGGGAGATAATATCAAAGCTATATTCACAACAAAAGGCTATTGTACGAGTTGAGAATGAGACAACAGAAGAATTTAATATAAAGAGAGTGCGCCAGGGCTGTATACTGTCGCCACTTCTATTCAACGTATACTCAGAACATCTCTTTAAAGAAGCACTGGGCAACATAGAAGATGGAATTATTGTAAATGGAGATGTAATAAACAACCTAAGATACGCGGATGATACCGTTCTTATAGCCGATACTGCAGAGGGACTTCAAAGAATTATCGACCGAATAGTGACAGCTTGCAACAGATATGGTATGAAGATAAACTGCAAGAAGACGCAAATGAATATTGTCAGTAAAAACGACATCGGCAATATACAGTTTACTGCCAACAACGTAACTCTCACAATGGCCGAGACGATCACATATCTAGGCTGCACGTTAAATAAGGACTGGGACCACTCTCGAGAAATAAGAAGCCGAATCGAGAAAGCAAGAGGTACTTTTAATAAGCTGCGCAACATACTCTGCAACCTATCCCTCAATATACATACGCGGATCAGGATTTTGAAATGCTATGTACTCTCAACTCTCTTATATGGAGCAGAAGCCTGGACCCTTACCGATGCTTCATGTAAACGTATAGATGCATTTGGGATGTGGTGCTACCGCCGCATGCTTAGGGTTCCTTGGATACACCACGTATCAAACGAAAACATTTTACAACGTATCGGTGGAGAACTGGAATACCTTACAAATGTCAAACGCAGAAAATTGGAGTACTTTGGACATATCATGCGGAATGAGAAATATCGCCTGCTCCAACTTATCCTGTAGGGGAAGATGGATGGCCAGAGATCAGCTGGACGAAGACGAATATCATGGCTGCGCAACCTACGAACATGGACTGGAATGACATCAACAGGTCTGTTCAGAGCAGCAGTGAATAAAGTAATATGGACCAATGTGATAGCTAACATCCAAAGAGGATAGGCACTTTAAGAAGAAGAAGATATTTCAATCAAATCAATATTCTTAATAAATTTTAATATTTAAATATACGCACTTTGGCAAGAACTTAAATAGGTTAAAATCTATTATTATTTAATCTTGTATTTTTAAGGTTTAAAATTGTTACCCTTGCACTTGTCAATTTCAATTGGCCCAGAAATCGACATGATGTAAAATTGTATTGATAGCTTTAACGGATCCCCCTGATCTCATATTTAATGGAAAACTTGAAAGTGTCCGTATATAGTCGCCGGGAAGAGACGGACACTTGGAAGTTTTAATTTGAAAATGTACGGACGCTCAGAGTATAGTAATATAATGGGTTTTTAGTTCAATTGTGATAGCAAAGGCTGTTTAACGTTTCGCCTGTCGTGGCACTGTGATCCAACTAAAAATGATCAAACCAAAAATAATAACTTAATAAAAAGAATTATGTCTAATAATCTTATAACGGAGCTAGAAGCAAAAAAACTAAGTATTCACAATTCTGTAGCACCCAAAATATATGGGCTTCCCGAATTACATAAACTCAATACCCCTCTAAGACCCATTGTATCTTGCATTCACTCACCGTTTTATAAATTATCGAAATATCTAAGTAATTACCTGCCTAAAATTACATGTAAAAATAACTATTATATAAAAGATTCTTTTTGTTTTGGAGAATTTATTAAGGCAATAAAAATACCTAGTAACTTTAAGCTCGTTTCCCTGGATGTAGTTTTTCTATATACAGGGTGAGTCAACGATTGGATGAAGTAGGTTTGTGCCTTTTCGGTGAAATTAACAAAGAAACTATATTTATTGTTTGATACAGTTTATTTTTACGCAGATTTTAAAAATATTTAGGACTCTACAGGGTGAGCCAAAAAACTAGGACAGCATAAAGTTGTATTTTTTTAAATAGAACACCCTATATACGAATCGTATTTTCGATTTAGCTTATAATTTTAAATCTTTTTTATTAAGAGTTTACTATAACAAAACTTTATAGTTTCTGAGATAATTAAGTTTAAAGAAAAAAAGTCACATTTTCAAGCATCAATTCAATCCTAAATAACGTTTTCAATTTTGTGACAAATATATTCAAATTTGGAATTTAGCAAGGCCAAGGACAAAACATAATTTTTACCTAATATTTGCAATAAAAGCTACAGGGTGTTGAACACATCGGCTCAAATTTGAACAAGTTTAAATGAATAAATTTTTTTTTTAATTGGTACACCCTGTATATTTTCATGTTATTTAATAGAGTAATAAAAACCCTAAAAGTTTTGTTCAATATATCCTATACCTATTTATAATAGTTTTTGAGATATTTCAGTTTTTCTTATTTTCCATACTTTTTTACAGAAATAATCTTCATTATCATAGTAGCCATGTAAAATAATAAAAAGAAACTACAGAAACAAGCAGAATGTGGTTAAATATGATGAAATACATTATTCGTTATATTACAACGGCAATAGTTTAATTAAACATAATGTGAAAAAATTAACACAACAATAACGACAAGGCAAATACATATTTACTTTTATACTAAATTGAAACAAAAAAATTACCTATTAAATACTGAGATTAATTATTTCTTTTTAATAAGTGTTCGAATAAACGACCCTCTTGTGCAATGCACAAATTTAGTCTTTTTTGCAGATTTTCTCGGACCCTGGACAAAGTTAGTGGCGTTATTGTTCTACAGGTATCCCTAATCCTGTTTCGCATATCTTCCACTGTTGTTGGTGGATTAACATACAGCTTATTTTTAATATAACCCCATAGGAAGAAATCTAATGGGGTGATGTCGCAAGACCTTGGTGGCCACTCAATGAAACCCCCACGTCCAATCCATTTTTGGGGATATCGTTGGTCCAAAAACGCACGAACTTCACGATGGTAATGCGGAGGCGCACCATCGTGCTGGAACCATATACTGTGGAGCTCATCCTTATCGAGACCTTGAAGCAGTTGGGGTAGTTCTTCTTGTAGAAAGTTCAGGTAACTATGGCCATTTAGTGGTTCATTAAAAAAGTGGGGTCCAATAATTCGATTATGATGAATACCACACCAAACATTTAATGACCAGTGGTGTTGATGTTGCACCTCTCTAATCCAAAATGGGTTTTCTGTGGCATAATAATGCATGTTCCGTCTATTTACGGCACCGTTACTTCTAAAAGTAGCTTCATCACTAAACATTACCTTGCATAATAAATTTGGATTTAATTGAATCTCCGCATTTACTGTACGACAAAAGTTTACACGACTTTCAAAATCCTGTTCATGCAATTCTTGGTGGAATTCCATGTGATATGGATGATACCTATATTTCTTGGTAGTACGATTAGCGGTGGATTGTGATGTTTCACATAATGCTGCTAACTGACGGCTACCAATATAAGGAGTTTCCTGAACATTTAACAATACTTGTAGTTCTTGTTCTTCATTAGTTACTGGTTTGTTGACCACTTTACGTTTTGTATAATCAACAGTACCAGAAGAATCAAATCTTTGCATTAAGTTTTGAAAAGTATGGGTATTAGGCTGGCGTCGATCAGGATACTTCATTTTGTAAATTCTTTGAGCAAGAAGGCAATTTTTTTGAGCCTCTCCTATTGTATAAATTATATCTATTAACTCATTCTTTGGAAAATTCATTTTACAATATAAGATGAATGCAAAAAAAAACCAAACTACACTACATAAAAACCAAAAGAAGCGATTTGAAACACAGAAAAATGTTCTTTTACATTGTTTTTGCCATGGCTACTATGATAATGAAGACTATTTCTGTAAAAAAGTATGGAAAATAAGAAAAACTGAAATATCTCAAAAACTATTATACTAGTTTTTTTGGCTCACCATGTAGAGTCCTAAATATTTTTAAAATCTGCGTAAAAATAAACTGTATCAAACAATAAATATAGTTTCTTTGTTAATTTCACCGAAAAGGCACAAACCTACTTCATCCAATCGTTGACTCACCCTGTACAAATATCCCTAATAAACTTTTAACTAATTTGATCAAAGAAAAATGAAACCTATTAAAAAACCATGCTATCTTGAGCAAGGATATGTTTATAGAATGCATCAATTTATGCTTAACTAACAACTATTTTCAATTCAAAGATACTTTTTATCAACAATTAGACGGTTGTGCAATGGGCTCTCCTATATCTTCAATCGTTGAACAACTAGTCATGGAATACTTAGAAGAAGAAGTCTTAACAAAATGACATACCGGTTATTTTTTTCAAAAGATACGTCGATGATTGTCTTACAACTGCACCTGAGGATCAAATAGATAACATGCAAAAAACTTTTAATAATTTACGCCACAAATTACAATTTACGCGGGAAATTGAATTTAATAACGAAATTAATTTCCTCGATTTGACATTAATCAGAAACGTAAATAGCGAGAAACTTAAAACTAAATGGTACACGAAAAAAACTTGGTCAGGCCGTTATCTTAAGAATAATTTACACCACTCTACATCTAAAAAAAACAGGATTAACAGATAGAGCATTAAGCTTAGCCTCATCCGAATATCGGCCAGAAACATTGAAAATAGTGAGGAAAATACTGAAAGAAAATAATTTTTTAGATGACCAGATAAATAAAATAATTAAACAACGTACTTAGATTTCACAACAAAAAATTGTCCCCACAAACTTCCCGACAACTACTAATGTTACAAAATATATCGAAATGCTTTACGTTCAAGAATTGTCTGAAAAAATCAAATATATTTTGAAGAAACACGATATTGTAGTATGTTACAAAGCACAAAACTGCCTATTCTCACTCTTGATCAAATGTAATTTACTCCATACCATGTATAAATTGCATAGGAATGACGACCCAATACCCAGACAATAGATTAAATGGAAACACATATAGAAAGAATGCATCTACGGTTCTACACAAACATGAAACTAATCTTAAGCATGAGTTTGATTTTGTAAATACTAAAATTTAACACAAGATGAAAACTATCACAAACTTCTAGTGAAGGAAATGATTCATATAAAAAGAGAACAACATATCGTAAATGACAAACAAGACAAGCAATTTAAGCCAAATTTACCACAATTTAATCGGCCGAAAATATTTTTAAACAATGGTCAAACTTATAATTACCTCTGCATGACCACCAAGAATTATTCCACATCCGTTTTTATAGGTTATAAACAATATTTAATTTCAAAGCAAATAATAAAAAAAATGTTTGATGTCACAACTGAAGTAAAAACCTATACCCAAGAAATTAAAAAATTGTATATATATATATATATATATATATATATATATATATATATATATATATATATATATATACATATACATATGTATAAGTCAAACAAGTTTTGAACCTTTAAAATACAATTAAAATAATATCATAAGAAAAACAAAACTGATCATCTAGAAAATCTAATTCCCAAGGCAATTAGTTTTATTGCGTACTGGGACGTCGTAGCCCTGGTCCACATTTTATCCAAGCTTAGAACTGGTCCAAGAAGTTTGGAGCGTATTTAAGAACCAATAGGCTAACAACAAGAAATTAACCTAACATTTTGTTTAGAAAATCCTTGCCGTAAAAAGAAATGAAAATGTCATAAAGTTCACTTTCTTTATTGGCTAGGGATATACTGAAGATACCAATAGTGCTTTTTCGTCTCGCAGTTGCACACCTTTTTCGTCTCGCAGTTGCACACTAAAGATCTTGGGAATAAGGAGTTTATGGGGATTTATATATATATATATATATATATATATATATATATATATATATATATATATATATATATAAATAGAATAAAATATTGGCGAAGCGGACGTGAAAATTTGTCAATCTACATGATTCTTATGTTAAAAAGTGCGGAGCACTCCAAAATATGGAAAATTTCCGGGTCCTACAGATGGCAACAGCGCTGTTTCGTCCTAATATGGGACTCGTCAGGCCACCACATTCGGTACAAACCATCATCTCGCCTTTGCATCCTATAAAGCTGAGTTTACAATCAAAAACAGCAAACAAGACGACAAAGGCGACATCTCGATGGTCCACTTGATAACACAAGAACCACACAGATTAACAAAGTTTGTAAAAGAACCGTCATATGGTGGCGCGACGGTGAATTAAAACAGAAATATGTAAAATCGAGTACACGAAACGCGCTGCCCAAAGGATAGGGGTCGCATTTTTCGGTACTGGCAAGCAAGCCTACCGCTTATTTTAGCAGCCAAAGCCACATGCCGCACCAAACGATCCCACCATGAGAGCATCGTTTAGCGTGTTTCAAAGCCAAACAAGTAAATAAATAAGTATATAAGTTTTTGTCCGTGTAATTTAAAATAAAATAGAATAAAATATTGGCGAAGCAGACGTGAAAATTTGTCAATCTACATGATTCTCGTGTTGGGCAGCGCGTTTCGTGTGCTCGATTTTACATATTTCTGTTTTAATTCACCGTCGCGCCACCATATGGCGGTTCTTTTACAAACTTTGTTAATCTGTGTGGTTCTTGTATTATCAAGTGGACCATCGAGATGTCGCCTTTGTCGTCTTGTTTGCTGTTTTTTGAGTTTAAACTCAGCTTTATAGGATGCAAAGGCGAGATGATGGTTTGTACCGAATGCGGTGTCCTGACGAGTCCCATATTAGGACGAAACAGCGCTGTCGCCATCTGTCGGACCCGGAGTTTTTCCATATTTTGGAGTGCTCCGCACTTTCTAACACAAGAATCATGTAGATTGACAAATTTTCACGTCCGCTTCGCCAATATTTTATTCTATTTTATTTTAAATTACGCGGACAAAAACTTATCTACTTATTTATATATATATATATATATATATATATATATATATATATATATATATACATATTTGAAAATTTGTCAGATGATTATTGACATAATACTCTAAGTAATAAAAAAATCAGCTGGCAGCATACCGTGGGAAAACGTAGGGCTCCCGCACTACACTTTTCACTGCATCAGCTGACAATCTTTCCATCGTGATACAGTCAGCCAACGTTTTTATTTATTCAAAATAGCATGTAAACTATCATCTGACAAGTCTTTGACTGAGAGGAAATCACAAAACATATTTTTTTCACGTTCGTGTAACCAGCTAACATATAATCCACCACCTTACAGCCAACTGACCTTTTTTTTCTTCAAAATATTGTGTCAATAATTATTTGACAAATTTTCAATCGCGAAGAAATGATTAAAAATACTTTTTTCTACGTCAGTGGGAGGCCACCGCTGCTCAAGCTACCCATGGAACCTATCGATTTATCACCGTGAAAAAAATAGCAAGATTTATTTCATGTTTGAAAATTTTCCTTTACCTGTATGACGCTTTTCATTATAACCAGAAACTGATCCACACGCACAAATGCGTCCGAAGGTATTCATTTGGTTCATCACAATGTTGCTTATTTCTCCCCCAACCTGAAAATATAATTATGACGAATTAATAATATCAAATTATATGCAAGTTTCATTTATTTGATGGATGTACGGTTTTGAATTAGACAATAATTTTTTTAAACTTAATGGCAACTGTTAGAGAAATAACTGAATTATGTGTTCACTTAAGGAGTTCCCCACTCTGAAGCTACGAGAAACTCATTAGAATAAGACTTTTTTGGCCAAAACTCTTTCATATTGTTATGGTTTCTCTTCTTACAATAATGGTACATCGAAATTTATCGCCTTGCCTTATACAAACCAACTTTCAGAAAAAATTAAATATATTTTGAACCAACATAATATTGTTGTCTGCCATAAAGCCTAAAATAAGTTAAAATCTTTATTCAAACAACTGAAAAGTAAAACCTCTAAAATGAATAACTCTAATTTTGAATATTTAACTCCTTGCACCAATTGTCCAAAAAAAAAATAAATAGGAATAATCACACTCTTACTAAAAAATAGATTAATTGGGCACAAATCTACGACTGCATTAAATAAACATCTACGTCAAATAGGCCATTCCCTCAACTAGAACAATACAATAATACTTGAACGTGACCATAATTACAACAAATTGAGTGTAAAGAAGATGATGGAAAAAAAAAGAAAAAAAAACGTAATTAACTTCTTCTTCTTCTTCTGGTGCCATGTGCAAAGCCGCACGTCGGCGATCAAATGTCCATTCCTCTTCTAAAGTTATAAGACGGCCAGGACACCCTCTTCGGCCTGTTTAAATATAGTTGCGGCGTCCGATATTCCACACCAGTCTCTTATATTTCGTAGCCAAGAATGTTGTTTTCTGCCCGGTCCGCGCTTTCCCTCTATTTTTCCTTGCAAAATCAACTTTGGTATGGAGTATCTGGATCCTCTCAACATATGTTCCAAGTAAGACACTTTACGCTGCTTTACCGTGTCCAGCAGTTGTCTTTCTACGCCACTCCTTCTTAAAACTTCTTCATTTGTGAGATGAGCAGTCCAGGGAATACGTAGCAGTCGACGAAGTGTCCATAGTTCGAAGGCTTCGATCCTATTCAGTGTTCTAACTTTAAGTGACCATGTTTCAACGCCATACAATACCATAGGCCATACATAACATTTCAAAACACGTATTCTGGTATTTAGTGGTAAATGCCTGCAAAGAAGAAAATTCTTGATTTTAAAAAATGCTGTTTTTGCTCGGCCTATTCGTCCTTTCACTTATTCATCACAGTCCCACTTTTCATTCAAGGTAGCTCCGAGATATGTAAACTTCGCGACGCGTTCAATTATGTTCCCGTTGATACTGAGGGGAGTATTGCGTTGATGCCTACTAATCACCATCATTTTTGTCTTGGCAATATTAATTCGTAGCCCAAACTGTTCACCGGATTCGTTAATTTTATTCAATATTGCCTGAAGGTCTTCGATGTAATTGGCTAGTATTGTGGTATCGTCTGCGTAACGAATATTATTCATTGGTATGCCGTTAATTTTGATACCTCGTGTCTCTTCTTCTAAAGCTAGTTGAAAGATTTTCTCAACATAAATATTGAATAAAATAGGGGACAAAATACACTCCTGTCGGACTCCCTTCAATATGCCAAAAGTGTCCGTTAACAGATCGGTATTAATGCGGACTTCTGCTGATTGGTTCCAATACAGTTCTTTTATTATTCTTATATCTTTATCGTCAATACCAATTTCCTGCAATCTCTCCAAAAGTGGCCCATGTCATTGTCAAAGGCTTTTTGGTAATCGATAAAACAGATGAAAACATCCTGTCTTTGGTCATAGCACTTTTGTACAAGTAATTTTAAAGAAAATAGTGCTTCTCTAGTGCCAAGTCCCTTGATGAATCCGAACTGTGTATTGCCACTCATATCCTCGCATTTTTTGTATATCCTTGAATGAATGACCCTTAGAAATGCTTTAAGCGCGTGACTCATCAAACTGATAGGTCTGTAGTCTTCACAAAGTTTGGGAGTTGATTTCTTTGGTATTGCGACAAAGGTTGACTTTAGCCAATCCAATGGAATTTGCCCAGAGTCATATATTACATTAAAGAGATATGTAAGCTGTTTAATATCAACTAGCTTTAAAACTTCTGCATAAACTTGATCATGACCTGGAACTTTACCGCATTTCATTTTATTTACTGCGTGTCTGACTTCACACTCAAGGATTTTTGGACCACTCATATGTTCCGTGTTGTTCCTATAATTATTTGTACGCTGGTCATTAAGTAGGGTCTCCGCGTAATTCAACCAGGTCAACTTCAGTTCTTCCGTATCCAATATCAGCCTTCCTTGTCTATTTCTCATGGATGGTAGAGCTGTTTTCCTCTTTATACCAGTTATTTCTTTCACCTTTCTATGGAAATTAAACGAATCGTGCAGTTTATGAAGTCTTTCTGCTTCATCGCATTGTTCTTGAGTCCATATCTCTTTAGCTTCCCTTATTAATCTCTTTATTTTACGATCAAGTATTTTATATTCATCCATTTGATTTTTGGCAAGTCGACGTTCATCCATTAAGTCCAGTATCTCTTCCGTCATCCATGGTTTAATCTTTTTTCGTCTTTGTTGTCCTAAAACATTTTTAGTAGCTGTTTGTATATTTGTTTTGAGCGTATTCCAAATATCATTGGACGCACTTTGTTGGCTGGGTATATTTTCTCGGCAAAGCTTGTCTAATTCTGCCTTCATGTTGTCTTGTATTAATGGGTGTCTCATGTCAAGAATACTGTATTTCTGTTTTTTACTCCCCACTGCTAGTAATTTACAACGAAACCAGAAGTCAGCAACCAGAGGATTATGGTCTGAGCCGATGTCCGCTCCTGAGTATGCTGCAACACGTGTTATGCTATTTTGGTATCTTCTGTTAATCATAATGTAGTCAATCTGATTACGCACAACGTTCCCTTGTTGATCTTGTGGAGATTTCCAAGTATAAAGCCTTCGAGGATGAAGTTTATAGAAGGTGTTCTTGATGACCAAATTTTCATCACGACAAAATTGAATTAGCATTTCACCTCGTTCGTTTCTATTACCCAGTCCATACATACCAGTCACACCATCCACAGTACCTTTGCCAACCTTTGCGTTTAAATCGCCCATCACTATGGTGATTTCTTGAGATTTTAATGACTTTAGGACTTCCTGAACTTGTTCATAAAACTGTTCAGCTAATTAACTACAGGATTGATATAAGTAACCTAAGCCACATTTACACAAATCTTATTAAAAATTAATATACCCTCTTAAAATTCAATAGATGGGAATATCCTCTTAGAACATTTATACGTTATCAGTTATAAAAAATCAAAGACTCCATAAGTAATGATTTAAAAAAAAAATAATTGTTTTTCCAATACCACAATCGGTACAGTGTATCTTTCAGTATCGAAATAGAAATAGCAAGCTCAAGGTGCATACCTACATATTTGTATGATAATTTAAATGTTTTTAAAATTATATAAAGTTTTTAATTGTAAAATAAGGTTTTGAAATTTTTTTTTAATTATCTTTTAATTTTTTCTGTTAATGTGTAAGATTTTAAGCACAATTTATGTATTTTAAATATTACGTTGTTTGACCAAGGAAAATGTTGTTATTATTATTAAATTAAATAAAATAATATAAAAAAAACTTTTTGAAGATGCCTGAAACAGAAGGCGAAACATCAAAACACTTTGTTTTTTTAACATCACCGTATGAACTTAACCCCAAAAATAAAAAAAAAAACATATTGATTCATATATTGAATGGTTCAAGAAAAACAGGAATGAATATATATATATATATATATATATATATATATATATATATATATATATATATATATATATATATATATATATATATCTTATCTTTTCATCCGTATAACTTTAAAACAAAATTAGATTGTTGGTAAACATTACTCTCGTATTAAAAAGTGCGGAGAACTCCTAGACAATGAAGAAGCTCCGGGTCCGGAAAATAACGACTCGTTTGGAACTCATCAGGCCACTGCATCCGGTACAATTCGTGCCCTAGCAAATGTTTTTAAACTTAAAAACAGCAGGCAAGATACGAATAGCGACATCTCCACGGATCACTCAATAACACGAAAGCAATACCCACCAACAACGTTGTATAAAACCGTCATGTGATGACGCAATGGTAAATTAAAAATAGAAATATATGACTCGATATTCCAGGCATGCTACTCAAGGGGTAGAGGTCGCATCATTCGGCATTGGTAACCAAACTAGCCGAGGGCAGTTCAAGTACTGACGATCCCTTTCTGAGAGCACTGCGTGTTTTTAAACCAACAATTATAAAAAACAGATAAGTTATCGTCCGTATAAATTGAAAATAAAATAGAAAATTATCGACTCTGTGGACGTAGATTTATATATATATATATATATATATATATATATATATATATATATATATATATATATATATGTTAATGCGGATTTCACGGATTCCTCCGTGTGAGATGCAATAGCAGTGGATATATCCACATTATGCCGTTGTAGTGCTGAAATCACATTCAGCAAACATACAACTATATGCAGCTCCGCGTATGGATGAAGTAAAATGCGAACAGTAAATGCAAACTTCTCTCCATCATATCCTTTCTGTGTTAGAGGTTGCACAGTTAGAATAAATTGTTATAAAACGCAATTTATCCTATTCCACTATTCCATGGTGGTGGAATAGGATAAATTGCGTTTTATAACAATTTATTCTAACTGTGCAACCTCTAACACAGAAAGGATATGATGGAGAGAAGTTTGCATTTACTGTTCGCATTTTACTTCATCCATACGCGGAGCTGCATATAGTTGTATGTTTGCTGAATGTGATTTCAGCACTACAACGGCATAATGTGGATATATCCACTGCTATTGCATCTCACACGGAGGAATCCGTGAAATCCGCATTAACATATATACGCCATCCGGCGGGAGGCCGGAGAAGCCGCGTTCAGTATGTGCATGCTTCCTTCCGATCTGTCCTTTGCACAGTCAGGTGCATGTCGGTACCCTGATGAGTCTAGTAGAGACGAAACATGTACCTCTGCCGTATCACTGTGGCGGGGAGGGTAAGTTTTGACTTTCTTCTCGGTATGGTGGTACAGGTAGGCCATCATCTCGATGGTGGTGGAATAGGATAAATTGCGTTTTATAACAATTTATTCTAACTGTGCAACCTCTAACACAGAAAGGATATGATGGAGAGAAGTTTGCATTTACTGTTCGCATTTTACTTCATATATATATATATATATATATATATATATATATATATATATATATATATATATATATAATAAAATAGAATAAAATATTGGCGAAGCGGACGTGAAAATTTGTCAATCTACATGATTCTCGTGTTAAAAAGTGCGGAGCACTCCAAAATATAGAAAAACTCCGGGTCCGACAGATGGCGACAGCGTTGTTTCGTCCTAATATGGGACTCGTCAGGCCACCGCATTCGGTACAAACCATCATCTCGCCTTTGCATCGTATAAAGCTGAATTTAAAATTAAAAAACAGCAAACAAGACGACAAAGGCGACATCTCGATGGTCCACTTGATAATACAAGAACCACATAGATTAACAAAGTTTGTAAAAGAACCGTCATATGGTGGCGCGACGGTGGATTAAAACAGAAATATGTAAAATCGAGTACACGAAACGCGCTGCCCAAAGGATAGGGGTCGCATTTTTCGGTACTGGCAAGCAAGCCTACCGCTTATTTTAGCAGCCAAAGCCACGTGCCGCACCAAACGATCCCACCATGAGAGCATCGTTTAGCGTGTTTCAAAGCCAAACAAGTAAATAAATAAGTAGATAAGTTTTTGTCCGTGTAATTTAAAATAAAATAGAATAAAATATTGGCGAAGCGGACGTGAAAATTTGTCAATCTACATGATTCTCGTGTTGAAAAGTGCGGAGCACTCTAAAATATGGAAAAACTCCGGGTCCGACAGGTGGCGACAGCGCTGTTTCGTCCTAATATGGGACTCGTCAGGCCACCGCATTCTGTACAAACCATCATCTCGCCCTTGCATCGTATAAAGCTGAATTTAAAATTAAAAAACAGTAAACAAGACGACAAAGGCGACATGTATATTGTATTATCAAGTGGACCATCGAGATGTCGCCTTTGTCGTCTTGTTTGTTGTTTTTTAATTTTAAATTCAGCTTTATACGTTGCAATGGCGAGATGATGGTTTGTACCGAATGCGGTGACCTGACGAGTCCCATATTAGGACGAAATAGCGCTGTCGCCATCTGTCGGACCCGGAGTTTTTCCATATTTTGGAGTGCTCCGCACTTTTTAACACGAGAATCATGTAGATTGACAAATTTTCACGTCCGCTTCGCCAATATTTTATTCTATTTTATTTCAAATTACACGGACAAAAACTTATCTACTTATTTACATATATATGTATATATATATATATATATATATATATATATATATATATATATATATATATATATATATATATATATATATATAGAAATCCCCATAAACTCCTTATTCCCAAGATCTTTAGTGTGCAACTGCGAGACGAAAAAGCACTATTGGTATCTTCAATATATCCCTAGCCAATAAAGAAAGTGAACTTTATGACATTTTCATTTCTTTTGACGGCAAGGATTTTCTAAACAAAATATTAAGTTAATTTATTGTTGTTAGCCTGTTAGTTCTTAAACACGCTCCAAACTTCTTGGACCGGTCCTAAGCTTGGATAAAATGTGGACCAGGGCTACGACGTCCCAGTAGGCAATAAAACTTTTATAGCCAGATTCACTAAGAAGGTTTAAGACTTAGACTCGATCTAGTTGCATTGGGAATTAGATTTTCTAGATGATCAGTTTTGTTTTTCTTATGATATTGTTTTAATTGTATTTTAAAGGTCCAAAACTTGCTTGACTTATTGTTACCCTTGTCAATTTAAATTCTCTACTGTCAATCTAGACCGGTTTTAAGTTGAACCATGTTAGTGAATTGGGGGGTTAAGTTCCATTATCTCAGAAACGGCTGCTCGAGCGACACCTACTAGATATAACTTTTTTGGACAAAATGTATCATAGAATAAAAATTTTTAATTAGAAATTTAATATACTGAGACACAAAATGTTATGAAGCTCTAGATGCAGTATTGGCCTGCCAGTGGCGCCCTCTGCAATGTATATCGGAACTGAAAACTCCAAAGTATAAAATTTAGTGTGAATCATGTTATTATTAAAATAAATACTCAGTTTAGAAAGGGCAAATTTTAAAATTTGCAGTGACAAGAGATTTAATTTGATAATTACGGCCTAATTCTCTCTTTCTCTTCCATTGATAGTAAAAATGTCACAAAAAGTCTCTACTATAAATAAACAAAATGTTTTTCTGCTAAGCATTAAATATTTGCATGTAGCTCTAGATGCATAGCATAGATTTTTAACCAGTATGAAAAGTTTAATTAATAATTTAGAAATATTTATCTACTTACATTATCGAAATAACAATCTATGCCTTTAGGTGCAGCTTTCTTTAACTCTGCTTCAATATCCTGAGTCTTGTAGTTGATGAAATGATCAAAACCAAGCTCGTCCGTTAAGATTTTTCCTTTTTCGTCTGAACCAGCAATGCCGATTACTTTACAACCTAGAGAAACAAGAATAATGAAAAGTTTAGTTATATTACTTTACATAATTAGATTATTTTACTTACCCTTGATTTTAGCTATTTGACCCACCTGATTACCCACAGCACCAGCAGCGCCACTAATTACTACTGTATCTCCTGATTTAGGTTCACAAAATTCCAAAAATCCAAAATGGGCAGTAATTCTAGAAAATAAGTTTTTTTTACATAATCGTACTATCAAAAGCCTTGATTAAATTATAAATTTACTCCACTGTACAGGGTGAGTCAACGATTGGATGAAGTAGGTTTGTGCCTTTTCGGTGAAATTAACAAAGAAACTATATTTATTGTTTGATACGGTTTATTTTTACGCAGATTTTAAAAATATTTAGGACTCTACAGGGTGAGCCAAAAAAGTAGGACAGCATAAAGTTGTATTTTTTTAAATAGAACACCCTATATGCGAATCGTATTTTCGATTTAGCTTATAATTTTAAATCTTTTTTATTAAGGGTTTACTATAACAAAACTTTATAGTTTCTGAGATAATTAAGTTTAAAGAAAAAAAGTCACATTTTCAACCATCAATTCAATCCTAAATAACGTTTTCAATTTTGTGACAAATATATTTAAATTTGGAATTTAGCAAGGCCAATGACAAGTTAACATAATTTTTACCTAATATTTGCAATAAAAGCTACAGGGTGTTGAACACATCGGCTCAAATTTGAACAAGTTTAAATGAATAAATATCTTTTTTTTTAAATGGTACACCCTGTATATTTTCATGTTATTTAATAGAGTAATAAAAACCCTAAAAGTTTTGTTCAATATATCCTATACCTATTTATAATAGTTTTTGAGATATTTCAGTTTTTCTTATTTTCCATACTTTTTACAGAAATAGTCTTCATTATCATAGTAGCCATGTAAAATAATAAAAAGAAACTACAGAAACAAACAGAATGTGGTTAAATATGACGAAATACATTATTCGTTATATTACAACGGCAATAGTTTAATTAAACATAATGTGAAAAAATTAACACAACAATAACGACAAAGCAAATACATATTTACTTTTATACTAAATTGAAACAAAAAAATTACCTATTAAATACTGAGATTAATTATTTCTTTTTAATAAGTGTTCGAATAAACGACCCTCTTGTGCAATGCACAAATTTAGTCTTTTTTGCAGATTTTCTCGGACCCTTTACAAAATTAGTGGCGTTATTGTTCTACAGGTATCCCTAATCCTGTTTTGCATATCTTCCACTGTTGTTGGTGGATTAACATACACCTTATTTTTAATATAACCCCATAGAAAGAAATCTAATGGGGTGATGTCGCAAGACCTTGGTGGCCACTCAATGAAACCCCCACGTCCAATCCATTTTTGCGGATATCGTTGGTCCAAAAACGCACGAACTTCACGATGGTAATGCGGAGGTGCACCATCGTGCTGGAACCACATACTGTCGAGCTCATCCCTATCGAGACCTTGAAGCAGTTGGGGTAGTTCTTCTTGTAGAAAATTCAGGTAACTATGGCCATTTAGTGGTTCATTAAAAAAGTGG
The DNA here is from genome assembly GCA_034092305.1 of Diaprepes abbreviatus. NCBI lineage: Eukaryota > Metazoa > Arthropoda > Insecta > Coleoptera > Curculionidae > Diaprepes > Diaprepes abbreviatus. The sequence goes on from JASJET010000116.1 coordinate 2,412,002, forward strand.
GGTCCAATAATTCGATTATGATGAATACCACACCAAATATTTAATGACCAGTGGTTTTGATGTTGCACCTCTCTAATCCAAAATGGGTTTTCTGTGGCATAATAATGCATGTTGCGTCTATTTACGGCACCGTTACTTCTAAAAGTAGCTTCATCACTAAACATTACCTTGCATAATAAATTTGGATTTAATTGAATCTCCGCATTTATTGTACGACAAAAGTTTACACGACTTTCAAAATCCTGTCCATGCAATTCTTGGTGTAATTCCATGTGATATGGATGATACCTATATTTCTTGGTAGTACGATTAGCGGTGGATTGTGATGTTTCACATAATGCTGCTAACTGATGGCTACCAATATAAGGATTTTCCTGAACATTTAACAATACTTGTAGTGCTTTTTCTTCATTAGTTACTGGTTTGTTGACCACTTTACGTTTTGGATAATCAACAGTACCAGAAGAATCAAATCTTTGCATTAAGTTTTGAAAAGTATGGGTATTAGGCTGGCGTCGATCAGGATACTTCATTTTGTAAATTCTTTGAGCAAGAAGGCAATTTTTTTCAGCATCTCCTATTGTATAAATCATATCTATTAACTCATTCTTTGGAAAATTCATTTTACAATATAAGATGAATGCAAAAAAAAAATCAAACTACACTACATAAAAATCAAAAGAAGCGATTGCGGTTATAAATTTGACACACAGAAAAATGTCCTTTTACATTGTTTTTGCCATGGCTACTATGATAATGAACACTATTTCTGTAGAAAAAATTTTGGAAAATAAGAAAAACTGAAATATCTCAAAAACTATTATAAATAGGTATAGGATATATTGAACAAAACTTTTAGGGTTTTTATTACTCTATTAAGTAACATGAAAATATACAGTACCATTTAAAAAAAAGATATTTATTGATTTAAACTTGTTCAAATTTGAGCCGATGTGTTCAACACCCTGTAGCTTTTATTGCAAATATTAGGCAAAAATTATGTTAACTTGTCCTTGGCCTTGCTAAATTCCAAATTTAAATATATTTGTCACAAAATTGAAAACGTTATTTAGGATTGAATTGATGGTTGAAAATGTGACTTTTTTTTCTTTAAACTTAATTATCTCAGAAACTATAAAGTTTTGTTATAGTAAACCCTTAATAAAAAAGATTTAAAATTATAAGCTAAATCGAAAATACGATTCGTATATAGGGTGTTCTATTTAAAAAAATACAACTTTATGCTGTCCTAGTTTTTTGACTCACCCTGTAGAGTCCTAAATATTTTTAAAATCTGCGTAAAAATAAACTGTATCAAACAATAAATATAGTTTCTTTGTTAATTTCACCGAAAAGGCACAAACCTACTTCATCCAATCGTTGACTCACCCTGTACTACCCTAGAGAAAATATTCCGGTAGTTGAAAAACTTTATATAAAAGAATTACTCTCGTCTTCCAGAAGAAAAATATAGCGTACCCTGACATTCCTAATGCTCCTAAAGCCAAAGATAAAGGAAAATCTCCCAAATCAGGTACAATTGTTACAGGAAACCCTGACGCTGCAGGATCTCCTTTTGAAATTGTATGTGACCTCCATCCAAATTCTGCTGTAACATATTTGCCCACTGGAAAATTGCTGTTTCTACTCTCCGCTATCCTGAAAAAATGGAATAAAAAAATTTAATTTATGTTCCTAACTAAAATTCTACATGTTAACATTCTTTAGTACCTTCAACGCAACCATATAGAATGTTGGTATGTAAAGACCCGCGACAAAGCTGAAATAGACTTAGTTTTTAATAATGAGAAACCTGATAATTTCATTTCATTTGAAAAATATAAACTTTCAAAATTGTTTACAATGCATTTTCTCTCCCCTCTTTCCCTGTTAATTTTCCAACGGTGCGAGAGATACTAGATAAAATTTTCCCTTCCCCAACAATAATACAATTTAATCTTTCTTAACTTAAACACAATTGTGTCATCCGTACTGCAAAGACTTTTTAACCGACTTCTAGAAGAAGGAGGTTCTCAATTCGTCGCGTATATATATATTTTTTTTTTATGTATGTACACCGATTTTTCCGGAACGGCTGCACCGATTTGAATGAAATTTTTTACGTTATATTCAGGAAGTTGCTGCGGTGGTCCCATATTTTTTTGGAGGAAATTGGTGCAGTAAAATCCAAGATGGCGCCGACAATATGGCGGCCAAAAAAATTAATTTTATCCGATTTTCTCCAAAATTGGTATGGGGGAATTTTCGGGGTTGTATCCAACGAATCTGAAATTATTTTAAAAAAATTCAAAATGGCGGACCCAATATGGCGGACAAAAAAAATTTAATTTTGTCCGATTTTCTCCAAAATTGGTATGGGGGAGTTTTTGAGGTCGCACATTACGAATTCAAAACATTTTTAAAAAATTCAATATGGCGGATTCAATATGGCGGACAAAAAAATCGATTTTGTCCGATTTTCTCCAAAATTAGTACAGGGAAATTTTCGGGGTCGCACATGACGAATCTGAAATTATTTAAAAAAAGTCAATATGGCAGATTCAATATGGCGGACGAAAAAATCAATTTTGTCCGATTTTCTCCAAAATTGGTATGGGGGAGTTTTTGAGGTCGCACATAACGAACCTGAAATTATTTTTAAAAAATTCAATATGGCGGATCCAAGATGGCGGACAAAACATCAATTTTTTCACCAAAATTGGTATGGGAAAGTTTTTGGGGTCGCACATGACGAATCTAAAATTATTTTTAAAAAATTCAATATGGCGTATCCAATATGATGGATAAAAAATTAATTTTGTTCAATTTTTTTCAAAATTGATATGAGGGAGTTTTTGGGATAGCACATTACGAATCTGATATTATTTAAAAAATTGAATTCGGCGGATCTAAGATGGCAGATTAAAGATTCTTCATCTCTCGATTTTGTCTAAAGTCAGTATAGAGGGATTTTTGTTAGTGTTAATTACGAAATTACAATATTTTTTGAAAAATTTAATCTGGCGGATTCAATATGGTGTTCTAAAAATTTTATATTCTTCGACTTTCTCCAAAACTGATACAGAAGATTCTTAGAGTGTAAATTATGATTTTAATAGTATTTTTTCAAGATTCAATATGGCGAATGCAATATAGCTGACTAAAAATTTTCCATTTTTCGATCTTGTTCAAATGTGGAACTGAATCATTTTTGAGGATGTAAATAGCGAATATAAAATTATTTAAAGAAAATCTAATACGTCAGATGCAATATGACCGTTTAGAAATTTTAAATTTCTGGATTTCATCTAAAATTAGTACTAAGGGGCTTTGAAGGATTTAGATTTAGATTAGATTAAGATGTTAAAATTATTTTTTTGAAATTCAATATGGCGGATCCAATATGGTGGGTTGAAAATTTTACCGTATTCACATTTTTTCAGATTTAATATTAGGGCGTTAGGGGGTGGTGTATTACGAATATGAAGTTAATTTTTTACAACTATTAGGTTGATAAGATACAATATGAAGGACTAAAAATTTTACAATTTCCGGTTTCATCTAAAATTAATATTGCGGGGTTCTTGGGGCGGGTATAAACTCAATATACAATATAAAATATATCGGGCTAAGAAATTTACGTTTCAAATTCTTTAAATATCGATATTGGAAGGTTTTGGGGCCTATATTACCAATCTCAAATTAATTTAAAATTTAAGACAGTGGATTTACTATGACAGACTAAATATTTGTTTGACACAATTTTATTGGTATTTGGAGAACTCTAAGAATCAAGGAATTTTTAGTGGTTCATTTTAGGGTGAATTATAATTCTGGATAAAAAGGATACTTTTTTGCCACCTTGGAGTCATTGCGAGGTACATTAATCTCGATTAGCACGTAGTTCAAATAATTTATGAATATCATAAAGAATTCAAAACTAAAAATCGAAAAATAAAATTTTTATAAAAAAATTGAACCGACTTCTAAAAGTGCGCTAAAAAGGGAAAAATAACTAGAAATTTTTATATGAAATTGAAATTTTTGAAGTCGGCGCCAAATTGTTTCTAAATGAAATAAATAACTACTAATATATATAAATTATAGTAAGAAAGCAATTACAAATAAAGTATTTTTAATCTGTTTATGCGAATCACATTTTGTCAGGTATTAGTTTGGCGCCGACTTCAAAAATTTCAATTCCATATAAAAATTTCTAGTTATTTTTCACTTTTTAGCGCACTTTTAGAAGTCGGTTCAATTTTTTTATAAAAATTTTATTTCCATCAGAAAAAGATGATTCCTGTTAGTCTTTAAAAGAGGCATCAATTTTCTTTTCCAACTCGTTATCGTCTATAAAATTACTCCTTATAATGTTCTTTTTAACATTTCTAAATAAAAATAAGTCAGACGGGACCAAACTTGGACTATCAGGCGGTTGGTCTTTACGTATGCCTATTTTATCTTGTAGAATTGTCAAAATATTTGGTTTAGTTATATTTAATGCTTTTGCAATACTAGACTTTTAAACAACGATTTTCGAGAATCGGCTTCTCCACTTTCCTACAAACATCCGGATTAGTCGAGTCTGAATGCCTTCAAGTTTTTGATGACACTTCAATGTTCCAATCACAACTCATTTTTTCTTGGAAAATACTTCATAAAACACAAAATAATGAACGAATTGAAATCAAATTTAACACACGAGTAGAACAGGATTGTCACTACTAAAAGTTATAAGACAACGTACAGTCAGTGATTTTTTTTTATCATAGTTAGTTAGATATATTTTGAACGGAATATTTTAACAATCTGAAAATATTCGACGTAATAGCAATCAGTCAATATGTTAATACAAACCGCAAAACATAGTATGCAATCGGGTAGATTTTATCCTTATTAATGGGAGATTTAGCTCAACCGCCAATAATGCTTGCACGTATCCAGGAGCAGACGTACCTTCTGACCACGTACTACTGGTAGCCACTATAAAAATAGCCTTGTCAAGTACTAAAAAGATAACTACACAACTACGGGCAGCAATAGAAAGGATAAAGGACCCAGTGGTAAGAGGCGCAATAAGCAGTGAGATCAACATACAAATCCAAACACTAACACGAAAAACTGAGGAAGATCTGACACAATCGTGGGAAAGGTTAACAAATATTACAACAAATGCCATGAAAAATACACTGGGATATAAATCAGAAAACAAGAAGCAAAACTGGATGACAGACAAGATTTTATTGCTAATGAGTGAATGCCGAAAACACAGGAGTGACAGAGATGACATCAAATATAAAAGTATTCAACGATTACTAAGATCAAAGAAAAGCATAGCAAAAAACGAATGGCTTAAATGTGAATGCGCTGAAATAGAGCAACTCCAGAAGCAACACGATGATCGTAACCTACACAAAAATTTGAAAGAAACCGCTGGGATATACAGAAGGAGAAGACCAGGCGTATTGGTCAACCAAGACAACCAGATAGTTCTTGACAGCACAGAAACAAATAATGTGTGAGAATAGTATGTAAAAGCACTCTTCTATGACGAAAGACCTCTGGAAGAGGGTAATAAAAGCAACTATTTAACGGACCCATCAATCACCAAAGAAGCTATACAAAATTCAAAAAACTGGCCCAGACGAGATACCGTCTCAGATATTGAAACTTCTGGATGAAAGAGGCATCGCGACACTTCATAAAATATTTAACATCATTTACGAAACGGGTTGCTACCCTAGACAGTGGCAATGCTCTACCTTCATTCCCTTGCTTAAGAAGACCAACGCAAGAAAATGTGAAGATCATAGACTCATTAGTTTAATGAGTCATACACTAAAAATATTTCTAAAAATAATACATCAAAGAATATATTATAAATACGAAAGAGATATAAGCGACTCACAGTTTGAGTTTAGGTAGAGCCTAGGTACGAGAGAAGCGATAATCGTTACACAGGTGCTTGTTCAGAACTATTACGATCAGAGAAAAGATGTGTGCCCATGCTTCATAGATTACAAAAAAGCATTCGATCGTGTACAACATCATAAACTAATACTGCTTCTTAGAAATCTCGACATAGATCAGAAAGATATCCAATGCATTGAAAGCTTATACTTGGGTCAAACTGCGCAGATAAAAGCAGATAATAATGTATCCAACCCGATACAAATCCAAAGAGGAGTGCAACAAGGGTGTATGCTGTCCCCTCTCCTTTTTGAACCTTTATTCGGAAACAGTTTTCCAGGAGGTTTTGGACGATATTGAAATGGGAATTAAAGTTAACGGAATATGGATTAATAACGTCCGTTATGAGGATAACGCAGTCCTGATCGCCGAGAAAAATGACCTCCAAGAATTCATCAACATAATAGGAGAACGCAGCAAATCAATGGGCATGAACATCAATACAAAGAAAACAAAATTCATGATTATCTCAAGAAATCCCATTTATTCCAAAACGCCAGCGTAAGATTCAATGCAGTACCCATAGAAAGAGTCACCAAATTTAAATATCTGGGCACATGGATATTCGAAGAATGGACTTCTGACAACGAAGTAAAATGTCGCATTGAACAGGCGCGACAGGCTTTTGTAAAACTCAGGCGAGTGCTTACGTGTTCGGATTTTGACTTGAAATTAAGACTGAGGTTCATGAAAGGTTACGTATGGTCAATACTTCTTTATGGTGTGGAGGGTTGGACATTAAAGAAAAGCGCTATCAATAAATTAGAGGCTTTCGAAATGTGGATATACAGAAGAATCCTTAAGACATCATGGACAGCGAGAATGACCAATGAAGTTCTCTCACGTATTGGGAAAGAACGTGAACTATTCAGCATAATCAAGAAAAGAAAGACGGCGTATCTAGGGCACATCATGCAAAATGAGAGATATCAATTTCTACAGTTGATGATTGAAGGCAAGATCGAGGGCAAAAGAGGAATTGGAAGAAAGAAGATGCCCTGGCTCCGTAATATCAGACAGTGGACGGGGTTGCACGATATTCAGACACTGATACACACCGCGAGAAGTAGGGAACAAATGGAAAATGTAATCGCCAACATCCATTAGTGGATATGCATTTGAAGAAGAGAAGAAGAATATTTTTAACTAAAATTTACACTGTTGAACCATTGTTCATTAATTTACTTAGAGATACAAAAATTTATTTAAAATGTAGGCTCCGGTATATCTATGTCTCCTGACAAGAAAAGATGGAGGGACTTTACCATAGACAAAGTATATAGAACATAAAAACACTTTGGGTTTTGCTTAGAAAGAGACTGAGCGAAATAGGACAATAGTACATATCAGTAGTGGGAATAGGGGGCTCCTAGTTGACCCCCCCACCACTTTTTTGATTGGTCAGCCAAGAATGACCTTGTTTCTGATTGGCTGCCCAAGTTCGCCCCCTATTCCGATTGGTTTCATAAACTCCGCCTCTTTTTGCTCCACCTCCTACCTCCTTCCTAACCACCACAGTAGTTGGAGGGGAGCTGGTAGCAGTTGGAGGGGAGCTGGTATTTTAAACGATCGAATCTGAGCGAACTTCAGTCATTCGTGCGCGATGTCAAATAGCGACCAACAACAACAACAACAGCAACTCATTGAACGTGTAGGCCAAGTAATAATTTCCTACCAAAAACACGGAAAAAATCTTACCGATTTTGAAGATCAAGACTTGGCCTTCTTTCCCATCAACTACTTGAAAACATTCGTCGATTCACTTAGTTTACAACAAATTTGGAACAGGTTGCCGGAAAATTATAGAAGTGACGAAGAATTGCAGCTAAATTTGCCGTGTTTTAAACACTATCCACTATATCAACACCACATAGACGGCCCGCCATTATCAATTAAAAAGTGTTGTAAAATTAAAAAATAGTGTGAACAAGTGAATCGAGTTTCATCGGACAGTCTTCGAAATGGATCAGACACATGTATATTTAGATTCTGCTTGTGATGAAACGATCCAGTCAATGTACAAAGATGAAACAACTCATTTTAACTTGGCTGGAAGAGGAAAGTTTCACGCAAGACAGGATTCTCTGATCACTATTGATCGAAATAATTTCGAAGACGACGATGAAGATGAAGAAGATGATGGGATAGAGGATAATGGCGTTCCAAACGGGTGTGGAGAAGAGGGGCTCGTGAAAGTGGCAAAAATAAATGCAAGTGATACATTGACACCAAATTACCTTACGCGAGAAGTGTGCGTTTTTCAATCTTATGTCGTAATTATTTCATCTTCTGGCGGTGCATATAATTTATGTTGTGAATGTTACTATATACATGCTTTAAATTGCCCAAATGGGAAAAATAATTTTGTTAATAGCCACTATAAACGATCCTTTATATGTTGCGAAAAAGATCTGCAATGCAACACGTGTGAAAACGATTTATTCATAACAACTCCTTCACAAGCATGTATAATATGTAACAAACCAGAACTAAAGAATATGCAAAACCATCTAATCGAAAAATCAAATTTTAAATAAATTTATTTCACTTGCACTTATTCATGCACTATGGCGTTTTTAATATTAAGTTTAAGTTTAAAATATTTTATAAGAATTTAGATTTTGTTCTGCTAAGTTAAATAAATATAAGAAACTATGTAAATAAATATAAGGGAATGATGTGAATAAATAAGAATTTGTATTTATTCCCATTGAAAGAAATTATAATTTTGTTCTTTCAGTGTAGAATAATTCTTTTCAAATAATATGCACAACAACCCTACCGATAAATCAAATTTAAATAAATGAATTTGATACTCCACTTGAATTTATTCATGCACCCTAGTAGTTTTTGAATATTAAGTTTCAAATGTCAACTAATTTAAATAAGATTTCATATAAAATATAAGTTGTAAGATATAAGTTATAAGATATATATTAAGTTTAAGTTAAATAAATATAAGGGTGCCATCTAAATAAATAGAAATTTGTTTATATTAAGATTTGAAGAACTAATGATTTTGTTCTTTCAGTGTAGAATAATTTTTTCTACATAATATGCACAATCAATCCTATCGATAAATTGAATTTTAAATAAATGAATTTGATACTGCACTTGAATTTATTCATTCACCCTAGTATTTTTTAATATTAAGTTTAAAATGTCAACTAAGACATTTAAATAAGATTTTATATATAAGATAAAGAACAATTAGGTTTAATTCCCTGACAACAGACTATGATTTATTCTTCCATGTTTAAAAAAAAACCTAGTTTTCATTACTATGCTTGTAAAAAAAATTATATTCATCCTATTCATAATAATTCTTTCAAGTTAAAGAAACTTGGTTATTAGGTGTGATTCTGTATAAGAAATAGAAAAAAATAAAATATTTTCTTCAACGACTTTGTTTTTTATTATTCCCATATCCAAAATACAAATATACATATATACATAAATACATATTTATAATTTATACCATTTTGGGTTGCCAATTGCTGCTGTCTGCCAGAGGTTGCTGTTGTCTGCCATAGGCTGCTGCTTTGCCATCGGTTGTTGTTGTTGTCTGCAAGAGGTTGCTGCTCTGCAAGAGGCCAATTTATAATTTATAATTTATTGGCCTCTTGCATTTTCGAGGGTAACTCTGCCTTCGCTGCTGCTGCTGTTGTTGTTGCTGTTGTTGTGTCTGCTCCTGATGCTGTTGATGTTGCTGCTGTGGCCTCTTGCATTTTCGAGGGTAACTCTGCCTTCGCTGCTGCTGCTGTTGTTGTGGCTGCTCCTGATGCTGTTGATGTTGCTGTTGCTGCTGTGGCCTCTTGCACTTTCGAGGGTAACTCTGCCTTCGCTGCTGCTGTTGTTGCTGTGGTTGTGGCTGCTCCTGCTGCTGCTGCTGTTGTTGCTGCTGTTGTTGTGGCTGCTCCCGCTGCTGCTCCCGCTGCTGCTCCCGCTGCTGCTCCTGCTGCTGTTGTTGCTGCTGCTGCTCTGCCATAGGTTGCGGCCGATCTTCTTCCATAGGCTGTTGTTGCTCCATCATCAAAGGTTGAAGATCCATTGCTCGGTCTGGATCCCACTCAAAGGCGATAGGCTCGGGATCCAGGTCCGGCTCAAACATGTTGAGAAATTCTTCATCTAAATAGTCAGCCTCTGATGGTGGCGGCCACATCACCGTGTTCTCGGAATTTGGACTCTGACGATCCATCAGATTAATCTGATTTTCCAAGAATCCCAGAAAGTCTTGTAGTGTTATAATTACGAACGTACTCATTTTGAGACTTTAAACTTAATGAATGCTAAGTCAAGACGCTGTAAATCCTTATATACAATACTGAAATACCACTTTTCCTACCTCCAGCGGCAAAACCAGTCCGAAGAATGAGAAGAAGAAGAAGGCAAAGATAGCGTGAACTCGAGAGAGGTCGTTCAACGGTCGTAAGTTGTTTTGTTCTTAAGAAAAAGACGAGTAAAGAGGAGAAGAATAAGAAAAAAAAAAAAGTTGTTTTTTGGAATAATATAAAAAACGAAAAAAAAAAAAAATAAAAAAAAAAAAAAAATTTAAAAAAAAAAAAAAAATTAAAAAAAAAAAAAAAAAAAAATGTTTTTTATATTATTCCAAAAAACAACTTTTTTTTTTTCTTCTTCTCCTCTTTACTCGTCATTTTCTTAAGAACAAAACAACTTACGACCGTTGAACGACCTCTCTCGAGTTCACGGTCTCACGGTTCCCGTCGTACCATGCAGTGCCACGCCGTACCAGCCGGTACCAGGCTCGTGGCTGCTTTAAAAGGCGGCTGGGTACGAAGCGTCTCTTCAGTTTACATCTCGCTATTAGCGTACGCTTGTAAAATTATCGAATCTGTTGTGAATATATCTAGATAGTCCGATTTATTTCGAATTGTGTGACGTAGTGACATATTAATTTTTATTTGGTTTGTATTGTTGATTTCATATTTTTGATTTGATATTTTTGATTTAATATTTTTGACTTAATACTTTGGATTTTCATTCATTTTTACTTAATCTTCTAAAAGCCAATTTTTGATTTTTGTTGATTTTTCATTTTTGTGGATTTTTTTTTGATTTTTTATTGATTTTTTGATTTTTTTATTGATTCATAATTTTTTTATTTTTTAATTTATAATTTAAAATGTCATTTTTAAATGTAAAAATTGAAAACATCGACTTAACAGCCTTCGATTTAAACGACGCTTGCCTTGTGCATGATTTGATTGATTGTTCATTTTGTGGGCTAAGCGACGAGGAGCTAGATATTAAATTTAGGGAAATTGATATTAATACATTTAACAATTCATCTGAATCTGGCGATTCTTCCGAAATTGGTGAAAGCGATATTTTGACACAGCTCTTAAAAGTTTTGGATGAATCTATTATCCCTGATATTCCTCAAGAACCTCTTGAAACAATTAATTTCGATGATTTAAATAATGATATATTAAGGAAAAATTTAATTAACAATTCTGAAATAAATGAGGGATATAATTTGGAACAACTTTTAGATATATTAGAAGGGGGTGAAATTGGTGAAAATAGCTCAGGGCAAAATTTAATTAAGGGTGATGTGGAATATCAGGAGACTTTTGAGAGCTGTGAGGAACAAAATAATAAGGGGGTTTTAAACAATAATAATAATGGGGTTGGTAACGAGGGAGCTTTAAATAATGATAAGAGGATTGGCATTGGGGGTTTTTCGAAAAATAATATGGAAGAGGTTTATCGCCCCCACTATTCGCCAATTTCAGATGCATCGTCAGATTCATCAGAGGATTCCAACGACAGCGTTGAGACTGTTATAAACGTCTCAGCCAAAGCTCAGCATAATTTTATTAAAGTGTTGGATCAAAATTTAATTGAAGGGTTGGATCAAAATTTTATTCAGGGGTTTGAACAACCATCCAAATTTGGCTATACCAGAAATTCAGTAAATTCGGTAGATGTTTTTGATTTGAGTTGTGGCGAAATTGTGGGGGACATTGAGGTATATACTTATACTGAAAATTTTGAAGATGAGCAGCCTCAATGTCCCTTAATTTCTTCCTGTAATCAAAATCAATTTTTGAAAAATCCTTCTGGCCTAAATTTAGAACAAAGTTCTGAAAATTTAATTGAAAAAAATTTACCCAAAAAACGTTCTTTATCAGAAACAAATGATTGTTCAGATTTAAAAAAGTCAAAATTGGACGGTGATATTTCTAGTTCCCAAACTTTAGGGGCACAAATTTCAAAAAATTCTTTACCAGTCGCTGTAACAACAGCTCCGAAAATCAATCCAACAAATAAAGTCGCTATTGGAGAATTAGATAAGTTTCTACATAAAAAAACTAAGCCGAGCTTAAATAGGAATGAAACAAGGTGTGCCACATCTAGATTTAAGTCAATGGTTTATTCCTATTTAAACTTAGATAATATATGTAATAATTTATCTAATTCGACTTTAAAAGACGTTAAAAATTGTATTCAACGACAAGGCGATCTTCTTTTAAATTTGGGAAATATATTTTTTAAAAAAAATCCATGTTTTTCTTCAAATTAAAAAGTGAATCCAAAAGTTAATTCAAAAGTAAATCCAAAAGTTTTCTAAATTGCGCGAGCTGAAAAAATTGCTAATTATTCTATGTCATTGGGTCTTGATAGATCGAAATTGTATTTATTTAAAAGCGACACGGCCCTAACCGATTCCATTTTAAAATGACTCTCCTTTGCACACACTGCTTAAGAGAATTTAAAAGAAAATCACATATTGTACGCCACCTTCGAGAAAATGTTGTTAATAACGAAAACACCTTTAACTTGGAAGATTATATAATTAATCGTAAGTATTTTTTTTATAACATATTTAGCTATAATTTTCCTTTTAATTTTTTTTTATTATTAATAAAGGTTTACAGAGGAATTAAAAAATAATAATTGTTTCAGTTGGTGAACTACTTTCAAGACCTCCAATGCGATTTTGCCAAGATTGTGAAGTAAATGTCAAATCTAATTCCTGGAGCACACACTTGAGGACAAATATTCATAAAAACAGGAGCTGCATAAAATATGGAAATGGAATTGACATTATCAGGAGTGCATTTAAATGTCGAATAGCTTCCTACAGAATATATTCGCAGAATTATCACATCGACATCAAAAAGTTTCAGCAAGATGTTGGTAATAAAGTGCAAACATTAATACGCCAGCGTCAACAGGAATTTACATGTGCTAAAGTAAATTTGGAATTATTTGGAATATATTATTCTCCAACTTTAACCTCTACTTCAATTAAGTCATTTAATACACCGTTCTTCATTGTAACCCATACAACTGATCTACAACAGCTTTACGATGATTTATTCAAGATTATTGAAACCAAAGCAGATGAATTGCCGGAAAGAGATTCAGGTAATTATTATTTAATCTCAAGAGCTAAGTTTTCTTAATCTCAAGAGCTAAGTTTTCTTAATATCACTTGTACATCTCTAACAAATATTATTCAGAACTAATTTTTTAATTCCTATTACAGGGTGGGCTCTACAAAGAATTCTGCATTTGGAAGTCAACATCAATAAGTACAACCCATTGAATGCCTCCTCCTACATTAAGATGCATCACTTTTCTAAATCAATAGTGAATGTGATGAATGAGGACAATTGCTGTTTCGCCTGGGCAGTGGTTTCAGCAGCATACCAGCCAACCGGTAATCCTCGAAAGACCTCATCATATCCAGACTTCAGAGACGCTTTCGATTTTACAGGTATTGAATTTCCAGTAAAATTATTAGATATAAAAAAGTTTGAGGAAAAAAATAATTTGTCCATAAATGTATATGGAGTTGAAAAATTTTTAAGGGATAATAAAAAGGTATATGAGATTGTCGGTCCTTTACATTATAATAATGAAAAGAAAAAATTACATATTAATTTGCTTTTAATAAGTTCTGATGATGGAAATAACCACTACTGTTGGATAAAGGATTTAGGTTGCTTGGTATCCAAACAATTATCAAAAAAGAAAATAAAAAAATACTTATGTGATGGATGCCTTCAATATTTTGGAACATATGAAAAACTTAACACACATTTAGAACGTGATTGTAGTTTTGTTCGAATTGAGCTTCCTTCAGATAATTTGATTTTGGATAAATTTGGCAATTATATTCCTGCAAATATATTAAAGTTTCAAAATATTCAGAAACAGTATAAAGCTCCTTTTCTTATTTATGCCGATTTTGAATGTTATTTGAAAAACATTGAGTGCCAACAATCTACACCTGATTCGACAACCTCATATACTATTAAAACTGCTGAACATATACCCTATTCATTTGCTTATTATATTAAATCATCATTTGATGAGAATGTTGTGTGTCTTAAACTTTATAGAGGTACAGATTGTGCTATAAAATTTATTGAATACATTGAAAATGATGTAAAAGAAATTTATAAAAAATATTTAAAATATCAAGTACCATTGAAAGATTTATCATCTGTGGAACAGATTGAATATGAAAATTCTAGCATTTGTTATGTATGTGAAAAACCTTTTTCAAAAGGAAATTTCATAAAGTGTAGGGATCATTGTCATATTACAGGTAAATATCGAGGAGCCGCCCACTCAATATGTAATTTGCATTTTAAACCTCCAAAATATATACCAATAGTATTGCATAATTTAAAAAACTATGATTCTCACCTATTTATTAAATCGCTTTGCTATAATAAAGAAAATATTAGTGTTATAGCTCAAAATAAAGAAAAGTATATTTCTTTTAGTAAGGAAATTTTCGTTGATGTGTCAGAAAAGCGGAAACCAGTTGCTTTGCGACTACGCTTTATAGATTCTTTTCAATTTCTCCCAGAGTCTTTAGAGTCACTATCACAAACTCTACAAGATTCACAATGTTTTGAAATTAAAAAGTTTTTCTCAAATGCTGATGAATTTCGATACATTAGACAAAAAGGGGTATTTCCATACTCTTACATAGATTCCAACGAAAAATTAAATGAGAAATCTCTACCATTGATTGATAAATTTTATAATAACTTAACCGATGAAAATATCTCTCCTCAAGACTACAGTCGTGCTGTAGAAGTGTGGAATCTATTTAAGTGTTCTACAATAGGGGCTTATTCCGATATTTACTTAAAATCAGATGTTTTACTTTTGGCTGATGTTTTTGAAAATTATAGATCCACATGTATTAAAACCTATAAGTTAGATCCTGTTAATTATGTCACTAGCCCTTCTATGTGCTGGGATGCAATGATGAAATTAACTAATGTAGAATTAGAATTATTAACGGAACCAGATATGCTTCATTTTTTCAAAAAAGGTGTTCGTGGTGGGGTTAGCACTTGTTCCAAACGCAAATCTGAAGCAAATAATCCATTCTTAGAAAATTTTAATCCTGAAAGACCTACAACATATATCGCTTACTTAGACGCCACAAATTTGTATGGTTATGCTATGAAACAATATTTGCCTGAAAAAAATTTTGCTTGGGTACCTAAGCTCGAAATAGAAACTTTAAATATATCCGAACTTTCAGATACATCATCTATAGGATACATATTTGAAGTTGATTTAGAATATCCAAATTATTTACATGATAGTCATAATGATTTCCCATTTTGTCCTGAACAATATACACCACCAATTTCAAACCACTCAAAATTAATTCCAAACTTACATAATAAATATAACTATATCATTCACTACCGATATCTGAAACAATGTCTACAATTTGGACTCAAAATCATAAAAATACACAGAGCAGTTAAGTTTACACAATCACCATGGTTAGCGGAATATATAGATTTAAATACAAATTTACGAAATTTATCTAAAAATAAATTTGATAAAAATTGTTATAAATTGGCAAATAATTCAATTTTCGGTAAAACCATGGAAAATGTTGATAGGCGAGCAGATATTAAATTAGTATCTCAATGGGAAAGACAGGGTAATAAATTTAGTGCCGAAAAACTTATTTCTAAACCTCAATTAAAGGATTTTAAAATTTTCTCTGAAAATCTAGTTGCTCTTCAACTTCAACAGGTTTGCATTGAATACAATAAACCAATTTATGTTGGGATGAGTATTCTGGATATTGCAAAAACTGTAATGTATAATTTTTATTATGGGTATTTAAAAGTAAAATATGGTAATAATTTAAATTTATTATATACGGATACTGATTCCTTAATTCTTGAAGTTCAGACCCAAAACTTTTATGAAGATATGAAGCTAAATCTGGATCAATTTGATACTTCTAATTTTTCTGAACAAAATATTCATTGCATGCCTATTACAACATCAGTTGTTGGTAAATTTAAAGATGAGTACAAAGGGATTCCCATTGAAAGTTTTTATGGAACTGGTGCTAAAGCATATTGTATAAAATCCAAAAATAGTGTAGATAAAAAAGCAAAAGGCGTTAGTAGATCATGTATAAAAAATCAATTAACATTATCAGATTATAAAGATGTTGTTGAGAAAGGTGACAAAATATTCTGCACCATGTATGTATTCAAGTCAGATATGCATAATATATACACTAATTTGTTAAATAAATTGGCATTAACAACTCATGATGATAAAAGATATTGTATACCAAATTCCACAAAAACTCTTGCATGGGGACATAAGGATATTTTGGAAACAGATTTTTTTGATAAAGATATGAAAATGATGTATGATACTCTAACTTTTTTAAGTTCTGGAAACGAAAATGGATCTAAAAATAAAAAACCGCGATTAGAATTAACTACTCCTAGTAATTTTTCATCTTTATAAAGACATCATTTTATATGATGATAAATTATGTAAGTCGTTTTTGAAGCTTTAAAAGTTGGAGGGGAAACTGAATCCAAAAACATATATATTGTATAGAAATACCATTATTTGTTAGTAATATTACAACAATGACTGCTGCATCTTTAATAGTTTTAGTTTCCCTTGTTGGAAATGTGATATATGTAAATTACATTCCTAATACAGTTAGGGCTGATATATGTATAAATGCCCTCAAAAATGAAACCGACTGCTACAAACAGATGAAAATGACATATCTTGTTGGAAATTCACACTTTTTTACCTATAATGTAACTGATTCTGCTTTGTGTGAAAATACATACATAAAAATTAAATATTCCATGACAAACAAACCATTACAATATTCAGATTGGATTCCTTTCAATAATAAAAAAGAAGAATCTTGTCATTGTGTCTGTTGTTATATATTTGTTATTATATTTACAGCAGCAATATTTATTTGTACATGTTTAATTTTATTGTATTTCATGAAAAAATATCTATAAAAATATTTAATAAATGTTAAAAAAATAATATAAATTTTGTTTTTTATTGATTCTCGTTAGTATAAAGACATTTAAAGTTTATCCCCTCCTCTTAAATGGAGAGGGAAAATAAGTTTACCCCTCCACTTGAGAGGAGAGGGAAAATGTATAAAATTTAGGAGCAAACGGATTGATAGTTAGTTTTTTGAGAGCAAGCAGATAGCCAGTTAGTTTTTGAAATACATCATTTAAAATGTTCAGTAATCAGAGTAAAAATATATTTGAAAATTCACCATTAAAAAAGAAAATAAAAAAAACAATTATAAATTCTACAAAATATAATTTAAATAATTCTAACTCTAAATATGCTGTGATTGGTTTGTGGGTGGAAAGTGATTTTCTACCATGCATTGAACTTGGTGGTAAAAATGGTCAGTCTGTGATATTAAATGAAGATGATTGGAAGAACTTATTGCAATATCAAGGAGTTATAACAAATTATATGTTTTCACCAAATGTTTTCAATGAACCGATATATTTGCAAAATTTATCTATTCATTTTGAAAAGATTGGTGAATTACCAATAGTGAAGATTGTGAAAAGCTGTGATTTTATTTACTATGGAAATGAAACTGTGTGCAGACTATGGGAACAAATTCCACTTATAGAATATAGACTAAATGTTTTACAAAAACAAAACTTTCGACGTTATTTCAACGTTTTTAGAAATAACAATTTTTACGACGGAGATTCTTTTGACAAAATATATAATGTCCTTTCTCCAAAACAAAATCTAAATAGTGAAAATGTGTGCTCCATGCTGGAACTGCTGTTGAATCATCCCGAAGAACTAGAACAAAAATTAAAGTCTAAGCACTATTATGAAGAAGACAGTATCTATTGATGAATCAAGAAACCAAATTCATCTGATGGTTGCTTGGAACTTCGCCTACAGAAAAGCTCGTATGACTTCTGAAGAGTTTATAAATCAAAAACATTTTAGAAGAAGGATTAAATTGACTGAAGAAATTTTAAATCCCATATTAGACTCTGATTATAGAAATATTGTATTTAAAAAAATGTTTATGTAATAAGCTTATTTTTAAATAAAACAAATATATATAAAAAATCATTTTTTTTATTACAAACATCAATTATTATTACAGCATTAATTACTATTACATCACATCTCTCTTGAAGATCCAAGAGTTATAAGATTTATCTAATCCTAACCATTTTACAAATACTTTGTTTCCTTTCTTTCTTAACACTTTTTCCACCAGATATACATTTGGGTGTCTTACTTTTTGAAGTTCTTCTTCATAGAAACCTCCTTGAATATCTATCCCATTTCCATCTTGAATCAAATACGTTGTTGGATTAGTAAGCTGGATTTTTTTTATTTGAAAAATTTCGTTTGACCAGTTGGGCGTGTAACCTTTAGAAAATTGTTCGCGAATCTTGCTTATTCGTACTCTATCACTGACACGAAATTTTGGTGATCTGGGATCCACAGTTTTCCTATGAGTATAAGCTGATTTCAAGATTTCCATTTCATTCTTTTTGTTAACTTCGTTTGGTTTTTTTCCGATTGTTGAATGCTTAGTATTATTGTATTCTGTAATTATTTCTTTAAGAAAGCTGATCCATTTATAATTACCTAGTAAACTAAACTTTTTCCACATTTTGTTTTTTATCGTTCTATTTACTCTCTCTACAATACTAGCTTTCATATTAGAAAATGTGTTGTAATGATTAATTTTGAACTGCTCCATAAGTTTCTGAAAGTCTTGATTAAAGAATTCTTTACCCTGATCAGTATTCAGATTTGTTGGGGGAGTTTTTAAAGTTAATAGAATTTTTTTCATTGCAGCTGCTACATCTTTACCAGTTTTGGATTTTACAGGTTCTGCCCATACAAATTTAGAAAACACATTTATTACCATTAAAATATATCTTAAACCCCTATTAAATTTCGCATATGGCTGCATTTCTATCAGATCAGCTTGAAATAGATCATTAAGCCCTTTTACAATTGTTCGTCTCCTTCTATATCGCCTTCTCGCCGGTTTATGTAATTCATTTACAACGTCTTGCTTAATTTTACTCATTATTAATTTATACCTTACTCTCGAAAATAAATCCCACAAATAACTTTACCTCCTTCTAAACCGTTTATAAAAGCCCTTTATCGCTGATGTTGTAAAATATAAAAAAAAATCATCTCAGTTTTTTTTTAGTAAGTTCTTTAATTTTATTTTCCATTGCTTCAAATGATTTTTTATTTTCATTTATAATTTCTTTTATTGACGAATTTATTTGGGTGATGTTGTTAGTAAGATCAGAAATTTTTACATTAAATTTATTTTCCATTGTTTCAAATGATTTGTTATTTTCATTTCTAATTTCTTTTATTGACGAATTTATTTGGGTGATGTTGTTATTAAGATCAGACATTTTTACATTAAATTTAGTTTCCAAAAGAACATTTGATAACGTATAATCTTTTTTGAAACCACCTAATGTTGAATTCATTTCTTCTCTTGCATAATTCATTGTATCATTAAATTCTTTTCTAGAAACTTCAGCAGCTCTTTGAACTAATTCGTTTAAAGATTTTATTTCTTTTGTTAATTTATCTTCTAGATTTTTTATATCTTTTCCTAATTGAAATTCTGCATTTGTAATATCTAATGTCATTTTCACAATTTTTTTTTCTATATTTTTTATGTCTGACACTGTCTTTTCAGCTTTGTGTAGTATATCTGTATAAGATGTTTCAAGTTCTTTTATGAGTAAAGAAGTCTCCTCGATTTTTGAACTATTATTTTTAATTTTAATTAATACATCCTTTTTAGAAACTTCTATTATAGCTTGCACTACTTCTAGTAAGGATTCTAATTCTTTTTGTAATTTCTCATCGATTGCCTTTGTAAAATTTCCCTCGTCAAAAGACGTTTCAGATTTGGTTTTCAGATTGTTTAACTGCTTTAGTATATCCTCGATTTTTTCATTATCTTTTGTAATTTGATCTTTGAATTTTGTTTCAATTTTTTCATTTTCGTTTTGAAAATCCTCCTTCAATTTGTCTTCTAAATATTGTAAATTTGATTTATATGCATTGATTTTAATTTCAAATTCTTTAATTTGTTCTTTAAATTCATTAACTTTGTCGGTATCTTTTTTGTGAATTAGGAAATGAGTGTTCATTGATTTTTCAAGATTTTGTGTATTTTTATCCATAACGTCATGTATTTTCTTAAAATTCCTTACTTCTTCTGCTACTCTATCATTAAGCAAATTAGTAAAATTTTGAAACTTTGATGTAATTTCCTTGGAAATACTGTTCTTGACATTGTCAATTGCTGAAGTATCCTTAATTATTGATTTAATTGATGTAATTTCATTTTTTATTTCATTTTCAAAATCATCAACTTTATCATATTTTAACTTCACTACGTCAAAGTCATTTGCATATTTAGAAACTTTCTGAGAAAATTTTTCTACTACATCATCATTTCCATCAACAGTATTTTTCAAATTAATTATCTTGTCATTATATTCAGGAATAACTTTATCCTCAAATAACTTAATCTTTTTTGCAATATTTTGTATATTGTTATCATATTCATTTATTCTCTTATTTAAATTATTAACATCGCTTTTCAACCCGGGATCTAAATTTTGAATTAATTTGTTTTCAATATATTTGACATCGCTTTTAAAAATTTTTATTATTTTCTCTTCAACATTTGATAATATTTTATTTTCTAGTGATAATAATGTGTTTAGAGCAGATTTTTTTGAAATATGACGACCAAATTTATCGATGGTCATTTTAGAAATGTTTAAAAGTATCTATTATGTCCTTTTATATAATAATATTCGCTTCTCTTAGTTCTTCAATAATGGAAATAATTTCATTGTTATGACCAGTGTGTCCCGCAAGCATGGATGCTACCAATAGTCGAAGTCTCTCAACAAGTTCGTTTACATTATCCCAATATATGTAATCTGTATTAGGTTTATTAACTTTTAAAGTTATACCAAATCCGGTTTTTTTTGAAGACACTCGACTTTCTCTATATGGAGCTTTGCGTCTTTCAAAAAATCCCTGGACTGCTTGTTGAGATTCGGGATTTAGAGTTTTAGTTTTTGTAATTCCTTTGCTTTGCAAATAAGGTCCTATTATAGAAATATATTTATGTGATCCATTCCCCTGCACCTGCTCATTTGGATCATTATTTCTACGGTATGCATTGGTTCTTTTTAAAATATCCATATAATTTTCCAAATCTTGTTTTTTATACCCTATTGGTTCTTTTTTAAATAATAACTCATATAAACCTGGTGTACCTGTATAGGTTATTCCTTCAATTTTGATGTTTTTACCAATAATTTCGACAGGTTTTTGAGTTAAACCCAAAAAGAATTTCTCGGTTTCCAAATCATGAACTATTCCATATTGGTGATCAAACTCATGTTCAACATCTTTTACACCGCTATCAATATATTGGCGAGGTAATTCATCAAATCCTAATAAATATTCTTTATATAAATCTGTATCAACAAATGTTCTAACTGTTTGCCGTGTTTGTTCCAGTATATCTGAAAGATTTCCTATTGTGGAGTGTGAACCTGAAGAAGGGTTTGTTTCTGCAATAATACTTGTTTGTTGTATAGATGGCATTTGACTTGCTGAAGCTAAACTCGCGTCCCAGTCAATAATCGATGGTATTTCTGTAGGAAGGAGTGGAGTTTTTCCCGTCTTTCTTTTTTCTGGTGTTGATGTTCCATATTGTAATTTTCTCTTTGGTGTTAGTGTTTGAATTGATCTTTTCTGTGGTGTTTCATAAATTTTTTTAATTGGTGTGTGTAGCTCTTCCTTTATTTCAACAGGTTCAATTTTACCAATCGTTGAAATTAATTCTTGTAAGGGTTGAGTTATCGGTTTATATGTTTCCTCCAATTTAGTTTGCGCCTCAAATTCCGCATTTTTTAAACTCTGATATTTTTGTTTAACAGCTTTTCTTGATTTAACTAGCTCTCTTGCTAAACGTTCATCCATGATTGGTATAATTTACCATCAAACGTTTATTTTTATAAGTAAATATATGAATCAAATCCTTTTCGATATCGGCCAGATTTCACATTAGAGTCTTTGTCTATTACTAAAAATCCAAATTTATCTTTCCAACATATTAAGCACAACTCATTAAATTGGTTTAATGACATATCAACATTAACATGATCATCATAAATATGTTTTAAGTTTGTTCGATCTTGTTGAAATATAACAATTAAATTTGCATTGTCACGAATTAATTGTTTCGGAATAGAAGAATATGTTTGACATAAATAAAAACAATCAGTATTTTTGTGTCTTCCGAAACAAAAATAGTCCTTTACAACATTCTGATTACAACACACTATATCATCAAATATTATTATAGAGTTTGGTTTAACTTGTTTTGGTGAAACAATTGTTTCTTCATTTTCAGATTCATAGTATCCAATTTTTTTCAAAGGTTTAAAAAGTGTTCTCAAATATTTATACTTTGGTTGATATAAGGATTTTGAATAAACATACAGATTTTCAAATCGCAAACCATTCGGATCTTCAATCAAACTAATAATAACATTGGTTTTGCCACAGCCTGACGGGCCAATAATTAACCCTCTTTTACTATTTCCCTCAAACAGTTTTCCATGTTTTCTAAAACCATTCACTGAACTTTCATGATCCTTAATTGTTATAGAGTATGGTTGTTTCTCAACTCTCATTTTATATATAAAACAAACTATTAATATTCAGTATTGTGATGTAACTGGTTAGTTATCACTAGGATTGCAACTATATATAATGTTTCCATCACATAATAAACGAATCATTTACAAGACAAACAGCAAAAGGAAAGGAAGTGGTTTAGTAAACTCATTAATAAATAAATTACCCTTTGAATTGCATATTCCTGGTTATAATTTTTGTGGACCTGGAACAAAATTGGAAAAACGATTGTCAAGAGGTGATAAAGGTATAAATTTATTGGATGAGGCTTGTAAAGAACACGATATTGCTTACTCACAATCAAATGATATAAAAAGAAGGCATTTAGCTGATAAAGTATTAGCTGACAAAGCTTTATCAAGGTTCAAAGCTAAAGATTCTAGTTTTGGGGAAAAAACTGCTGCACTAGGAATTACTGGTGCTATGAAAATTAAAAGAAAATTAGGTATGGGACTTCGAACGAGAAGAAAGTTCAAGCGAAAAACTCGAAAAGGACGAGGACTATCATTATCTCAGGTAATTTCAAAAGCTAGAAAAGGAATTAAGGGGAAACGTTTTAAAGACCTAAATGAAAGTATTCAAACTGCTTTAAAAGCTATTAAAAAAACTGGTAAAGTCTTACCTCCAAAGAAAAGGGTAATTCCAATCCCAAAGACTGGCGGATTTCTTCCACTTATACCTTTATTTGCTGGTTTGTCTGCTCTTGGTGCTCTTGGAGGAGGGGCTGCAGGTATTGCTAAAGCAGTAAATGATGCAAAAGCAGCCAAAGCGAAATTAGAAGAATCTAAACGACACAATCAAATGATGGAGTCCATTGCGGTAGGAAAAAAAGGAAGTGGACTTTATTTAA
The DNA here is from genome assembly GCA_034092305.1 of Diaprepes abbreviatus. NCBI lineage: Eukaryota > Metazoa > Arthropoda > Insecta > Coleoptera > Curculionidae > Diaprepes > Diaprepes abbreviatus. The sequence goes on from JASJET010000116.1 coordinate 2,435,904, forward strand.
AACCCTATAAAACAGGATGTGGATTATACTTGAAACCTTATTCAAAAAACTGCTAAAACATATACCTCGAAAAGCACTTACAAATTACGATTTACTTAAATACGCTAAATATTTACAAATTCCCAACTTTCGTGGTATTTTTATGAGGGATAAATTACCAAAAAAGATAAAGTTAATTGAAAGTGCAATTGTCAATCTAGATAATCACAGTGGTGTTGGTACTCACTGGATAGCATATACAAAAAAAGGAAAAAACATAATATATTTTGATAGTTATGGTAATTTGCGACCCCCTTCTGAATTAATTAAATATTTTTATAGCGACCAAAATAATAATATTGTTAATTATAATTATAACAGTTATCAAAACTTTAACAAAACAAATTGTGGTCAATTGTGTCTAAAATTTCTTTATAACCATATGTAACACCTAATTTTAGTTTATTATTAAACATATTTTTAAAGTAAAATGTCATATAGTTTTGTTCTTAGCGGCAATTCCGCTATTTTAACATCAGAGTTACATCCTCCAATATATTTAGATGAAGATGTTGAATATGTTATCGGTCTTGTAAATTTCGAAACATTTAATGCAATTCCCAATATTGATGTTGGGAATAATGTATTAATTCATGATGAAAATTTAGAAATAGCCATACCCCCAGGTAGCTACGAATTAGAAGACATAACAGATTTTTTAAAAAAACACTTGGATGAGGATAAAATTAGTTTTAGTCTTTATGCAAATAATAATACTTTACGTACACATCTTAAATGTTCAGCCCCCATAACTTTTCGTGAAGGAACTATTGGTAAATTATTAGGGTTTAAAAATGGGCGATTGGAAGCCAACATTGAACATATATCAGATTTTCCCGCGGAAATAATTAAAGTAAATTCAATAAATATAGACTGCAGTATTGCAGAGGGATCATATTTAAACGGGAAACCTGTTCATATAATACACCAATTTTTCCCGAGCGTTGCTCCAGGGTTCAAAATAATTGAGTCACCTCAAAACGTCATATATTTCCCAGTCACCGTTAAAGTAATTGATAAAATAGCCATTAAAATAATAGATCAGGAAGGTGATTTGGTTAATTTTAGAGAAGAAACCATAACCATCAGACTACATCTTAAAAAAGTAGATTAAAGATGGTAATATTATATAACAATAAATCTGCAAACTTTACTAGAAAATTTAATAATAAAAACATTAATAAGACAAGAAAGAAACCAACTTCCTTTAGTAGGAAATCAAACTTCCAAAGGTTAACACCTTCTAATAGAAAATTTCTTCAAAGTTTGGGTTTTAAACTTAAATAAAAATGGATTATTTAAATGTAAGAGAAAATGTATTGGTTGATGAATCAATATTAAGCTGGGAAATTCTTTCTTTCGATCCTTTTAATCCTACAAAACTCGGACCAAATGATGAAATCAGAATTGCTTTGCAACAAACAGGAAAATATCCTTTACCTTGCAAAAGTGAAATTTATGTGGAATTGCAAGTAACTAAAGAAGATGATTCCCCTTTAGCTAATACTGTTTTAATTAATAATGCTCCGGCATTTTTATTTAAAGAATTACGCTATATTTTAAATGGTGTTACTATTGACTCCGTTCGGGATATTGGTATAACTTCAACTCTTAAGGGATATATTTCATTTAATCAAAATGAAAGTGCTAAATTGGAAAATGCCGGTTGGTATCCGAAAACAAAATCTAAAGAAAAAATTATGACTGATGACAAAGGTAATGTTTCATTATGTATACCATTAAAGATGTATTCAGGATTTTTTGAAGATTATAATAAGATTATTCTTAATTCACAACAAGAACTTATTCTAATAAGAAGTAATGATGATACAAATGCATTATTATCCAGTAATGAAGATGAAAAACCCAAAGTTAAAATTACCAAGTTGTGTTGGAGAGTTCCTCATCTTACTGTAGCGATTCCGCAAGAATTAGCACTTACCAAAATTATTGACAAAAATAGTGATATACTAATAACCTTCCGAAGCTGGGAATTAGTTGAATATCCAGAGTTATTGGAAACTACGAGGCACAACTGGCCCGTAAAAACATCTACAAAAGTCGAAACGCCACGTCATGTTCTAATTGCTTTTCAGAAAAATAGACGTGGTAATCTAAAAATGGATATGAGTAAATTTGATCATTGTAATTTAAGAAATATGAATGTCTTTTTAAATTCAGAAAGATATCCTTACAATGATCTTCAACTTGACTTTGAAAATAATAAATTTGCTACTCTGTATGAAATGTTTACAGACTTTCGTCAAGGGTATTATAACTCTCCAGTGGAACCAATTTTTAATCCGAAAGAATTTAAAGAAAATGCTCCTATAGTTTACATTAATTGTTCACATCAAAGAGATTTACTACAAACAGGTCCAGTAACCATGAGAATTGAATTTGAAACCAAGGAAAAAATTCCCCCTAAAACAGCGGCATATTGTGTTATAATTCATGATAAAGTTTTCAGTTACAATCCATTAACAAAAATTGTGAAACAGTTGTAATACAATTTCCTTAAGATAAAATACTCTTTTTAAACAAACCGCTACTTACGCTTAAGAGCGCACGCGTCAATTTTGATATTTATTAACGTAGCCAAACCAGAATTCTTCATTTATATAATGTCTTACGAGATTTCAGTTCGAGTATTAGATTTTCAACTTCAGTTGCAGAAATTAAAAAAACAAATAAGTGAATATCAATTAAAAGTAGAAATGATCAAGAAATTCAAATATTTGAAAATATGAAACTTATTCTAGATCTTCAAGGATTCAAAATTGAAAATAATAAATTTATTGTAAAGGAATTAGCAGCGTACGATGGGCAAAAGACAAGTCATTTTATTTTCAAAGCTCCATTTCCGATGGGTCATTTACCATCCTATTTACACAAACAAGCTCTGTGGTTAATAAAAAATTACCATTGCATTGAATGGTGTGAAGGATTTACACCATTACACAAATGTGGAGATATCATAAGAGATTTAAGCGCTAAGGTGGACTATGTTTATGTAAAAGGGGAAGAAAAGGCAGATTTCGTAAAGAAGTATTCCATGAAACCAGTTATCGAGATTGATGAACAACCCACCCTAAAGAAAATGGATCCTTGCTGCTTTTATCATCAAAAAATACCATGTGTATGTGCATTATCAAATGTTTATTACCTTTACAACAATTTTTTTATGTAATAAAAGACTTGATTACAAATTATGTGTTTTATTTTCTAACATTGTTTTAATACATGAAATATTATTATTTAATCCTAGTTCTTGAAGTTTACATATTAAAATATCTATATTTTTATTTTTTAAATATTCGCTACAACATTTAGCTGCTAGTAAACATAATTCCGCATGTTCCATATAATTTAAAAACACTATAATATTCTGCGCTTCACTTTCTTGACCTTCATATGCATAAAACTCGGAACAGGCTGCGGACATCAAAAACTCTTCATACATTTCTCTTATTAATAATTCCATAATAAATCCTACACTAAAACCTCCCTGTTTCTCAATATCTCTTTATCTCTCTCTTCCTCTTCCACGATTTCTTTTAATATATTTTGGGTTTTTCTATAATTTAAACAGGCTTCTGCAGCTAATTGGTATTGGAAGGCAGTCTCATAATATACCTGTGCCCACTCGGGGTGTGTTTTCCTTAGCATTGCATTCTTTAATTCGGAATTTTGAAGTTTAGTAAACTGTTTACCTAATTTGATTATTTCATTTTGCAAATCACTGTTCATAACTACCACTTATTTTTAATTTAACACTGTTCTTTATTAGTGGTGAATCTTCTATATAAGCTTAAGACTAGTTGTAAATGAATGTAGCTCGCTCAGATTCAGTCCTTTAAAATACCAGCTCCCCTCCAACTGCTACCAGCTCCCCTCCAACTACTGTGGTGGTTAGGAAGGAGGTAGGAGGTGGAGCAAAAAGAGGCGGAGTTTATGAAACCAATCGGAATAGGGGGCGAACTTGGGCAGCCAATCAGAAACAAGGTCATTCTTGGCTGACCAATCAAAAAAGTGGTGGGGGGGTCAACTAGAAGCCCCCTATTCCCACTACTCATATCTTTCTAATGAAAGTCAGACAAGAGAAGTATCTAATGGCATTTGAGGTATTGTGCTTAGTCCCGCCCATAGGAACAGAGGTACTACTTTCCTATTTCGTTCTGTCTCTTTTTAAGCGAGAGCCAACCCGCAGCATTCAGTATCCTTGACCAAATCTGCGGAACCTATAGATAACTTCCAAAAGCAAGTTTTGATATTTTATTTATAAAATTCAGAAAAGGAAAGGTAGGAAAGCCACACTAGCGCCCTCTAGAAGTTAAACTTTGTTGATATAATGAACATGAACTGAAATGTAAATGAGCGCATTACTTCTAACGGTACTGTGCGGTAAATTACTTTAGTGCCTATGGAAAAAAAAATTTGGTTTTGTAAAAATATTAAATAATGCAGAACACTAAAGATTCTGTATTCGCCATTAATGGTGGGATAATCGATCTCCGCCCTCTCATTTTACTCGTTACTGCTGTTAACTTACAATGCTATTTGTCTTCCAAATATTGGTTCATTTAAAGTCAATCTGTCAACATATTTCCTCATGTATGGGTCGACGCTTAGGTATACTGCTTGAGCCAAAAATTCTACAAATAAATAAACAATATGTCATTTATTATTTAGAAAAAATAAACCTATTTTTAACCGACTTTAAAAGGAGGTTCTCAATTCGTCGACCATATATATTGTTAAATCTATGTACACCGATTACTCCGGAATGGCAGCACCGATTTGAATGAAATTTTTTACGTTATGTTCAGAAAGTTGCTGCGATGATCCCATATTTTTTTGGATGAAATTGGTGCAGTAAAATCCAAGATGGCGCGAACAATATGGCTGCCAAAAAAATTAATTTTGTTCGATTTTTTCAAAAATTGGTTTGGGGGAATTTTCGGGGTTGTACATAACGAATCTGAAATTATTTTTAAAAAATTCTTTCTGATTTTCTCCAAAATTGGTGTGGGGCAGTTTTCGGGGTCGAACATAACAAATCCAGAATATTTTTAAAAATTCAATATGGCGGATAAAAAAATTAAATTTGTCCGATTTTTTTCTAAATTGATATGGGAGAGTTTTTGAGATCGCATATTACAATTACAAAAAAAAAATAAATATTCTACATCTCTCGATTTTGTCTAAAATTAGTATTGGGGGATTATTGTTAGTGTTAATTTCGATTTTAGAATATTTTTTGAAAAACTTACTCTGGCGGATTCAATATGGAGTCCTAAAAATTTTACATTTTTCTATTTTCTCCAAAACTGATATAGGGTGTAAATTATGAATTTAAAAGTATTTTTTCAGGATGCAATACGGCGAATCCAATATAGCGGACTAAAAATTTTACATTTTTCGATTTTGTTTAAAGGTGGAACTGAATTGTTTTTGAGGATATAAATAAGAATGATCTAGAAATTTTAAATTTCCGGATTTCCAAAATTGGTACTAGAGGTATTTGAAGGGTTTAGATTTAGATTAGATTAAGACGTTAAAATTATTTTTTTGAAATTTAATATGGCGGATCTAATGCGGTAGGTTGAAAATTTTACATTATTTGCAGTTTTTTAGATTTGGTATTAGGGGGTTTTTCGGATCGTGTATTCCGAATAAGAAGTTAATTTTTTACAACTAGTTGATAAGATACAATATGAGGGACTGAAAATTTTACATTTTCCGATTTTGCCTAAAATTGATATTGCGGGGTTCCTAGGGTGTATACAACTCAATATACAGTATAAAATATATCGAGCTAATAAATTTACGTCTCAAGTTCTTTAAATACGATATTGGAAGGTTTTGGGGCCTATATTACCAATCTAAAATTAATTTGAAATTTAAGATAGTGGATTTTTTATGACAAACCAAATATTTGTTTGGCACAATTTCACTGGTATTTAGAGAACTCTAAGAATCAAAGAATATTTAGTGATTCATTTCAGGGTGATATACAACTTTGGATAAAATGGGTACTTATTGGCCACCTTGAAATCATTGCGAGGTAATCTCGATTAGCACTTAGTTCAAATAATTTATGGATATCATAAGAAATTAAAAACTGAAAATTGAAAAATAATATTTTAATAAAAAAATTGAACCTACTTCTAAAAGTGCGCTAAAAAGTGAACAATAACTATAAATTTTTATATGAAATTGAAATTTTTGAAGTCGGCGCTAAGTTATTTCTAAATGAAATAAATAACTACTGATATATACAAATTATAGTAAGAAAGCAATTACAAATAAAGTATTTTTAATCTGTTTGTGCGAATCACATTTTTTCAGGTATTCGTTTGACGTCGCCTTCAAAATTTTCAATTTCATATAAAAATTTATAGTTATTTTTCACTTTTTAGCGCACTTTTAGAAGTAGGTTCAATTTTTTTATAAAAATATTATTTCGTTCCGTTATATTCCAACTGTCACTGTCAAAATAATTGCAATATAAAGCGGTTGTAAAATTATTTATTTTTAGTTAAATATATTCAATTAGGTTGAGTTTTTTTTTGAAAAAAAATATTATCATTAAGTCTTTCATATTATCCAAACTCAAAAGATTTTTCTTAGTTTTTTCCCTTCTAGATCGTAATTTATTAATTAATATGCGAAAAGTAGAACCATTTAGTTGCTACGAATAAATTTAAGAATTACAAGACAGAACATATTTTCAAATTATCGTATGTAACAATAACAAATATCATATGTTGCAACTAACCTCCATCTTGAATAGGTGGTAATTCCTCTTCTACTAATTTTACATCACTATCCTTTGGAAAACCATCAAACTTTGCGGAAACTATCCATTTCTTAGCCTTAACCATTTTTATTTTATATTATATATTATATAATCACTAGTTTAACAACTAATTTAAATCTATTCTTTTCAGATTAATATTCGAATAAATTAAAAATAAAGTATTATCACGCAATCAATCAATAAAGATAAAAAGTTACTAGTCATTAAAGTAAATGTTAATGGTATGATAATATACAGACAAGAAGTAAATAAGATTTCAATGTCCGAAACCAGTAGAAGGGGAATCAACTAATTTGAATAAGCTGTAATAGATAGGTTTTTACGAGCGTAGTTATAAGAGGACAACAAATATCATTGTAATTATTATAAAATAATTATTTATAGTTATTTTTATTGTATATATCAGTAAACTGATTTCGTAGAAAACTTGCAAATATCTACTAAGTGATTGTTGTGTAACTTCTAAATGTGACGAACTATTTATAACTTTTTCTATACTTCATTCAAGAACTAGAGAGAGTAATAAATATAATGGACTATTTGAGACGGATAACAACATATATTTGGAAGTGTGAAGTGTTAAAAGGGTTTTCAATCATTGTCATTGGCGTCGGAAGGAGCTTTATCGCTTTTTCGCGGATTAGTAAAAAGATATAGAGATATAACAAGTTTTACTTTAATTCTTTGGATAGTTTCTTTTTAAACATTACACTGTTACATTTTCGATGTCAGCAATTGCTTCTAGAATAAAACTTAGCCTCAAATTGGCGGCTAAGAAACACTAAGTTAAAATATCTAAGTAAGTAATTAATAGTCACGAAGTAATATAGCGTACGAATAAAAAGAAAAAACATTCACAATTTGAAAAAACAAATTTTGTTTCACATACTTTTTGAGTTTATTTATTTAACCCAAAAATAATTCTATCGATATCTATAATAGGTTTTCTGAAAAAAAAAAATTGCGACAATCTTGTTCTTTTAGACCGTCCAAAAAGAGAAGAATTTTTTTCCAAAAAAGATAGATTCGCAACATTTTGTAGCAGCAAAAAATATTTTATTGATAACAATATAAGTGTGTAAATTCCCAGATAGCACAAGATTTCCATTGGATATCCAGAATAAGTACATATAATGTCCTGTATGTCCATGGACCGTTTATGAATGTCCATTAGATGTGATGACATGTAATCTATATGGACGTCCATATCTGGATGTCCAGTGTAAGTCCATCAGACGTCCATTAATTAAATTTAGGGTTGTCGGTAAAATCGGATACTGCAATATCGGCCTGTAGAATTGTCATTTCTTAACCACAAAATATCCCTTCAGATATTTTGTGCCCATTATTGTGTTGACGTTGAGCTAAAAAAGACCTTTGGAGTTTTAGTTGAGCTAAAATCAAGTGTACTTTTTATTTGAAGAAGATGTCACCGTTAAAGGTAAGTATAGTTATTTTTAATTTAATTTTTTTTTAATTATACTTATAGACATGCCCGACGAAAAGCTGATAATTTAGTATCAAACTCGCACAAATTCGAAAGTGAACAAAATATTCAGTATCAAAACACGTATGTTAAAATATAGATTTTGTAGCTATACTTTTTCATACAATCACTTATTTAAATGGAAATTACTACAAATAAGTGCAAATATTTTGATAGACCAATGAATTTTGTATCTTGGTGGTTAAAATGGAGCATAGATAGAGTTGTAAATTTGTGTAATAATAAAATTGTAAATTTTCTCTGACAAAGTCATTATTGAGTAATCAGTCTAATAAGATTGCTGGCATTATTAAATGTTATCAAAATTTATAATGGATTAAAAGCTATAGCAAATTTGAATAATTATATTAATTTTTTTATGACTATTTTGGATTAAACGCTAGTACAAGTTTACATTGATGTGTATTATTGTGCAGTATAATTGTTAAAAAATATATAATAAAGATTTGAGAGTTCGACTCTAGGTTTAGACTTATAATTTAATTTTTTTTAATTATTTTTAGATGAATTTTCCAAAGATTGGTCCAAATAAAATTCCTATGGGAAAGCCAATTTGTACCAAATTAGAGAAGATATTCAGGTAATCTTAAATAGGGAAAAAACAACAAGTATCTACAAAGAATTTTCTGCAGGAGTTCAACTATCCTTTTACCGAAGAAAATCATCAGCTGCCTCAAGTCACATAAAATCTTCAGGACAATTTAAACTTTTATTACACTTCTCCTGAAATAAGAGCTGAAACTTATTCGAGTAATGCTTCTTTATATGTATGAGTCTATTTATAAAAAAAAACTTAATTTTTTGAAAAAACAGAAAGTTTTTACTTAAGAAGTGCCCATTTGGATGTTTTTAAAAATGGCATAAGAACTTACTTACCTGTGGGGAATTTAAATAACGTTTTTTTTTCCATACATGAGGAAACAATACTAAAATCAGTTTCATTTTACAGGATTATTTTATATATTTTTTTTTACTTTGATTCTTAAAGTCAAAAATATTCTTAGCTTAGCATATGTGGAATTAACGTTTAATTATCTCAATAATGTAATATAATTTTAGGTTTTACAATTAGCGAAAATTGGAGGAAAGTATACCTATGAACTTATTAAAAGATAATTTATTGTAACAATGACAGATAGCCTTTCCAAGAATTATACATATGATGGAACAGTAAAGTGCTTTTTAAAAGTTCACTATATGTAGGTAAGTTACCACTTAAATATAAAAATTTGATGAAAAAAATTTCTCTGTTTTATTTGTCATACTCGTAAATAATAAGAATATATTGGGTGTCAGATTTCACACGTTAAACTCTAGATCCCCTTGTTCTGATAATACCCTGACAAAAAGTGTGTTAAAATTTTTTTTCTGGTCTGTTGGTTTAAGCACTCTAAGCAATTACGATGCATTTGGTTTATATATATATATATATATATATATATATATATATATATATATATATATATATATATATATATATAGAGAGAGAGAGAGAGAGAGAACTTTCTTTTATAAGTAATATCTAAATTTCATTTTCAATTCCTACAAACATCTGTGACTTTAATAGGATCTTGAGTTTTCAAATTAATATTTCTGTTGTAATCGTTATCATTGTTTGTGGCTTTCTTATACTTTAATGTTTCTTGTTATGGAAAATTACTATGGAACATTAAGGCTTGAAACAGCCCCAACGAACAAGATTAAATACGACACTCGGAATTTGTTAACTATACAAAGCCATAAAATACTAACGTTGAACCTTATTAATTTTCAGCTGCGGTAGAAGAATGGGGGGCCGATAAAAAACAGCCGAAGACGAGTTTAGACAATGGCTGAAGAGAATAAACGACAGAAATAAATCTAGAAAAAATAATCATTGTAACAATAAAGTCTTTATTTAAATAATTGGTATATTTTCTATTACCCAATTGAAATTGTACATATTACTATGGAACCAGATACCTTATTCATAGTGATCCTTCTATAGCTTGAACAATTTAAATCAATTCAAGCTATATTTTGTAGCACTTGCAATTCGACTAATTATAAAATTTTATATTCTTATATAGTGTTGTATTACAAACTTGACAATTGTAATCAATAAGTGTAATATGTGGATCCAGTTCCTGTTACCTGGTTCGCTCATGTAATTTATATCTGTTTAGTTTTTGGGACTAATAGGGCCATCTATGGTTACTTGTTATCGACATTTTGATGACATAAGTGGTCTGTATCTTCAGAAGTGCAGATTAGTTAGGTACTGTAAGCTCTCGGACCCTAAGCAAATTCTGAAAATATCTACCATTCATGTTAGCCGAACGTCAAGAAGAGGGAACAATAGATTATGACCTATTAATCCAAAAAACACAATACCGTTGGATAATATGTCCATAATCGGGTCAAGAATGTACATTATATGGACATCCAAAATTAGTCCTATTAATATCAAAAAATGATCCATACCTGGACAATATATAGAATCCAAAAAGGCGTCCATGAGTGGGACAAACGTATAGTCTAGTGGATATCCACAGGATGTTGGTGGACAAATTCTGGACATCCCATGGATACCCAGTATGTCCAGCTTTGAATAAACGATGGATATCCAGTGGACTGAAGTGTGCTATTTGGGTTTTGAATTATGTATTGTTTGTGATAATATTAATTTGTTGGAAGAATGGGGTGTCAGCGAAAAGTGAAATTAAAACAGGTCTATCCCAGGGTTCTATGCTTTTATTAATATACATTATTAACCTCAATAATGGAGAGGTTTGGGCTAAGTTCACTTTATTCGCTGATGACAAAACGGTGACTCGTGCTGCAGATAGGTCCTGTGAGAATTCGCTGAACATGTTGCTGACGGCACAGAAGGGGGTTAAAAGCTGGCTCTGTTGGCTACTTCTTAATACAGATAAAACAAGCAAGATGATATTCTCAATGAGGGATATATCTGCTGTAGGAGATGTAGCATGAGTATTTATGTGTTTTGAAATTCTTCAGAGCTACGTCTCTTATGCAATTCTTCCATGGGGGCAATCGGCTGAGATGCATCGGGTGTTTGCTCTGCAAAGAAGAGCAGTAAGGGTTGTATCAGGATTGATTTACAGGGATGAATTTAGGTGCAAGTTCGTAAGTGTTGGTTTTTTTAATGTGCCATGTTTGTATTTGCTCGAGTGCCTGATGCTTGTCAAGCAAAACGAAGGCCGGTTTCGTGATCATAAAAACATCAACGACTATAATAGTCTCACAAAACACAACTTGATGCTTGCATACTGGCATTTGGGAAGGTTTCAGGATGCTTCAAGCTACGAATTGTGAAAGCACTCCCAACCAGGAGTATTGAATAAACTGTAAAATGTTTGTAACCTATTAAAACAAATATTTCTCTTTATTCACAAATTACCAAATATCAATAACAAAACCAAAATACCAAAAATATACGTAATTTACACTTTTACAATTGCTTTCCCCATGTTGCCCCCTTTTAACATATCTCTAAAAGCATTATACATATTTTCAAATCCTTCAGTGATTGTTTCCTTATATTTCAGTTTTCCTTGTTTCACCCATTCGAAGTTCTGATTAAAACCTTCGTGCCATCTGCTTTTATATCCAGAAACTTGAATCCCTGTCATTTTAAGTTGGCGAGTCACTATCATAGGTTGACATACAGTTGCTGGAATAATTTTATTTATAATTATGTAAAAATATTTATGTTAGATTAAGAAAATAAAAATGTGATATTGGAAAAAGCTGAGGGAAATGATGACAAACATACACGTTTTCTAATGAAGCTATCATCAGTCAATTAATTAATTAGTGTGTTAAAGGGTTTGGTGGGCTTTAATTTTATTGTTAGGCAACAGTTAGTGTTCTATGCAAATACAATAACAAATTTTTATACCTTTGAAAATAAAGTTTTAAATATTTTTTTCTTTCTATTTAACTTTGAATAATTTATCTATTTTGCGGACTTGACAGAAAATGCACTAATTATGAAAATAATTTGTTTACTTAAAGTTAATATTTATCTCTATTAACCAATTAATAAATTTGAGTAATACAACCAAAGTACAAGAAAAAATGTAACATATTTAATTTAAACTTTAACAATTGCTTTCCCCATATTGCCTCCTTTCAACATATCTTTAAAGGCAGTATACATATTTTCAAAGCCTTCAGTGACAGTTTCCTTATATTTCAGTTTTCCTTGATTGACCTATTCGAAGTTTTGGTTAAAACCTTCATGCCATCTCTTGGTATATCCCATAACTTGAATTCCTGACATTTTAAGTTGTCGAGATACTATCATAGGTTGACATACAGTTGCTAGAATAATTTCATTTATATTCATCTTTAAGCATTCATAATGGGTCAAGAAAATGGAATAGTGATACTGAAAGGAATTGCGAGAAATGATCAGGAACATACAACGCAAGTTTTAGGCTTTTGGAAAAAAAGTTTACATCAGGCGCGGATCCAAGTTGGAGGCGATCGCCCCCCCCCCCCTCCGTCGACTTGTTTTTTTTAGATCCCCCCCCCCCCCAAGAGCTTTGAGTTTAGGAAAATACACCCGATTCTGGCTCTTATACTAGGAATGTGTATGCTGTTGGTTTCCACACCCCCCCCCCTTCCCATTGACAACTTGTTTTTTCTTGCGATCGCCCCCCCCCCCCAAAACCTTTGAGTTTAGAAAAATAAACCCGACCCTGACTTTTACACTAGAAATGGGAATGTTGCTGGCGTCTCTCCCCCTCGTCGACAACTTTCGCTGGCCTCCGCCCCCTCCCCCAAAGAGAAAGGCTGGATCCGTCCTTAGTTCGCATAGTATATGTTTTCTACTTAAGATTTGTTTAATTCATTAGTATGAATTTCCCAAGAGGTAATATTGAGGAATGTAAGAGTTTAATTCTGACTGATATATTTGTAAAAGAAAATTCTTCTGTGAAGCTTTTCTCAGTTCCCTCCGCATTCTGAATGTTTCTTCGATAATTTGGCGTTTTGAAAGCCTGATGGTATCTTTAATAAACTTTTACTGAAATACGGTGATTATCTATCGATTTATAACCGTGAAAAAATAGGAAGGTTTATTTCTTTTTTGAAATTTTTCCCTTACCTATGTGACGCTTTTCATTATAACCAGAAACTGATCCACACGCACAAATACGTCCGAATGTATTCATTTGGTTCATCACAATGTTGCTTATTTCTCCTCCAACCTGAAAATATAATTATGACAAATTTATAGTATAGAATTATATGCAAATTTCATATATTTGATGGATGTACGGTTTTATATTAGATAATATTTTTTTTTAACTTAATGGAAGCTATTTGAGGGACAACTGAAAAAATTATATGTACACTTAAGGGGTTAGCCCATCTTGAGGTCACGGGAGACCCATGAAAATAAGATTTTTTGGCTAAAACTGTTTCATATTGTTACGATTTTCTCTCCTTATTTTCTCACTGGGATCGAATAAAGACACTTTTCACAACTAGTTAACAACCATTTAATAACGACTTCTTAATTCATTAACATTCAAAGACAAACTAAACTAACTACTCATATCCTATCCCTATTTATATACAAATACAATTAATCTACTAGAATATAGGAAAATACAAATAATGAAATTACAAGGAACATGACTAACCAATGGTGACACATCGATATAATATTTCCTTAAGGACTTTTCTCTGAAATTCTTTTATTTTAGATTTTATTCTGACACTATCTCATTTATTTCTTGTTGCATTTCGCCTACGTCTTGTCGCACAATTGATTCAATACTATGTACTTCTTGGCCTACATCTCCTGCCTTGTCGCACTTCGCCTATCTCCTTCTTAAACTTTTGCGTTTGTTCCAGCATACTTTGATCAGATTTTTACTGTCCTTATAAAATTACTTCTTGTATCCATTTGCAAAGTTTATCTTCATCTTCTATGCGACGTTCTTCCTCTTTTTGGCGATGTTCTTTTTCTTTTTATATTTCTTGCGGATGACGTTGTTCTTCTTTTTTACGACGTTCTTCTTCTTCTTGTTTTTCTTTAAGACGATATTGTTCTTCTTTTAGGCGACGTGCTTCTTTTTTTGTTTTTTATTTTGAGACGACATCGCACTTCTTTTGGGCGACCCTGCTACCTAAAAGATAGAGGTCGCATCATTCAGCATCGGCAACCAAACTAACCGCGGGTTTTCGCAGCGTCACTTTAACGATCTTCCTCTGAGAGCGCTGCGTGTTTTTAAGCCAACATATAAGAAAAGAGAGATTAGGTATCGTCCGTATAATTTCAAAATAAACTAGAAAATTCTCGGGAGTGCGTACTTAGATTGTTGGTAAATAAGTGCAGAGAACTTCAAGACAATGGAGAAGCCCCGAGTCCGAAAAATAACTATGGTGTTCTGTCCTTATTCGGGACTTATCAGGTTATCGCATTCGGTAAAATCAATCATCTCGCAGTCGTGTTATTTTTTCAGTTTAAAAACTATTGATCCATTGTCTTGGAGTTTTCATTAGTGTTCCATACGCGAGTTTACCGAAAATTTACGTCCACACAGTCGAGAATGTTCTATCATATATATATATATATATATATATATATATATATATATATATATATATATATATATATATATATATACTATACATCCCATAATCTCCTCATTCCCAAGGTCTTTAGTGCGTAATTGCTAAATGGAAAAGCGTTATTGGTGTCTTTAATACATCTTTGGCTAATAAAGCGAACTTTGTGCCATTTTAAATTGTTTTGACGTCAAAGATTTTCTAAAAAACGTGTTAGGTTATTTTATTGTTATTAGAAAATTGGCTCTTAAACACGCTCCAAACTGAACCTGTTCTAAGCTTTGATAAAGTGTGAATGAAGATTATGATGAGTCACACTACGCAATAAATCATTTAAATTCGATTCTCTCAGAAACGGCTGCTCGAAACGACACCTACTATATAACTTTTTGGACAAAATATATCAAAGAATAAGAAATTTGAATTAAAAATTTAATATACTGAGGCACAAAAAAGGTATGAAGCTTTAAATATAGGCGAAGTACTGCTGGTGGCGTCCTCTATAATGTACATCGGAACTGAAATTAAATCTTGATTTCTCACCCTAAAAAACTCAAAATACCAAATTTAGTGTAAATCAAGCTATTATTAAGATAAATACTCAATTCAGAAAGGGCAAATTTTAAAATTTGCAGTGATAAGAGAATTAATTTGATAACTACGGCGTAATTCTCTCTTTCTCTGCTATTGATAGTAAAAATGTCACAAAAAGTCTCTATTATAAATAACCAAAATATTTTTCTGTTTAGCATTAAATATTTGCATGTAGCCCTAGATACCTAGCATAGATTTTTATCTAATGTGAAATGTTTAATTATTAATTTATAAATTTTTATCTACTTACATTATCGAAATAACAATCTATGCCTTGAGGTGCAGCTTTCTTTAACTCTGCTTCAATATCCTGGGTTTTGTAGTTGATGAAATAATCAAAACCAAGCTCGTCCGTTAAGATTTTTCCTTTTTCGTCTGAACCAGCAATGCCGATTACTTTACAACCTAGACAAACAAAAATAATGAAAAGTTTAATAATATTACTTTACATAAGTAAATTATTTTACTCACCTTTGATTTTAGCTATTTGACCCACATGACTACCCACAGCACCAGCAGCGCCACTAATTACTACTGTATCTCCCGATTTGGGTTCACAAAACTCCAAAAATCCAAAATAGGCAGTATTTCTAGAAAATAAATCTTTTTTACATAATTACCCTATCAAAAGCCTTGATTATATTATAAATTTACTCCACTGTGTTATCTTAGAGAAAATACTCCTTTAGTTGAAAAACTTTGTATAAAAGAATTATTCCTATTTTTCAAAAGAAAAATATAGTATACCCTGGCATTCCTAATACTCCTAAAACCAAAGATAAAGGCAAATCTCCCAAATCAGGTACAATTGCTACAGGAAACCCCATTGCTGAAGGATTTCCGTTTGAAATTGTATGTGACCTCCACCCAAATTGGGCTGTAACATATTTGCCAACTGGATAGTTGTTGTTTTTACTCTCCGTTATCCTAAAATAAATATGGAATAAAAAAACTTTAGTTTATGTTCTTAACTAAAATTCTACATGTTGACTTTCTTTAGTATTTTCATCCCAACCATAGAAAATGTTGGTACGTATAGACCCACAACAAAGCTGAAATACATTTAGTGCCTAACAACAAGGAACTCTGATAATTCCATTTCATTGGCGAAATATAAATCTTCCGAACTGTTTATAATGTTTTTTCTTCCGCCTTCCTCGTTAATTTTCCAACGGTATAAGACATACTAGAAAAAATGTTTCCCTAACAATAATACAATTTAATCTTCCTTAATTTTAACGCAGTTGTGCTATCAATACTGCAAGGACTTTTGTAAAAAATTCGTAAAGAGTGAAATGATAGGAAAATGACGTTTTTTTTAAAAAATTTTGATACATGGTTTTTGATAATTTTTCCTCAATTTTGCGGAAAACAGGGAAAATAACTTTTCAATTTTTTTCACTAAATCGTTAAACTTTTGTTATAACAACGAATTCCACAGTGATAGAAGCTTCTGCATTATACAATAATTCAAATCAAAAGAAAACGGCCGCCGTCAACAAATAATAGTTTGCATAGTTCGCTAAAGATGGCGTACTTGTTGAAGTCGGCGATGTTGCCAGATTGCAAAAACTATTTCTTTATATATTCTTCTCTTTCTGTTTGAATTGGAAAGAAAAGGTCCCAAAAAGAATTTTTTCCTTTCCTTTGATTATTGAAGTACTTTAAATTACCCTTATGTCTATGCCTTCGATGTGCGATTTTCACTCTAAATATTAACGGTTTTAAGGATTATAGTTGCTTTTGTTTGTCTCCCTCCAAATACCAGTACTTTAATGTGCGATTTTGTCTCTAAATATTAAAGGTTTTAAGGATTATAGTTGCCTTTGTCTGTTTCCCTTCAAATACCAGTAGTTTTAAGCGGATAAAATGAATTGATCATATTGCTTATGTCCGTTAGCAGAAAGTGTTTTTTAATTAATAAATCTAGGTCAATTTAGGTTAGTTTAGATTAATATCAGTTTTTTAAACTAACAAAAACCAAGCTAAACCTGTACTAACCAGAACTAACCAAAAATTTTGGATTGTTAAAGTTAATTTTACCCTTTTTTATACATTATAAACATTAAACTATATTGTTAACCGTAATGGAAAAATTTTAAAGTTTATACCAGGACAGTATAAATCTAGTTTAATTTAGATAAGTTCAGGTTAGTTTCTGTTTTCCAAATTAACCAAAATCAAGCGAAACCTGAACCAACTTACCCTAACCAAAACCAACCAACATTTTTGAGGGGTTAAGATTATTTTTACTCAGAAACTGTTTTGAACATTAAAAAAATTAAACTATGTTGTTGACTGAGGACAAATCTTATAGTTTATATTATGAAAAAATTTTACATCTGGCAACGTTGCGCCTTTTTACGTGATTCGGGGCTAGTTTAAATGTTCTGACGCTTGACGACGTTTCCGAGACGTGTTTTTGATTTTTCGCTGAAAATACAAATGTTTCTAAATTAGTTTGCTAAAATTTGTGCAAAAATAATTGAAATATATTACGTGTAATATATTTTAACTAATTCCATTGAAAATAAATACGTAAATTAGGTTTTTAACTGAAATAACAGTGCTTTGTGAAGGGACGCTTTTATTTGAGTTTTCCGGGAAAGTGAGGAAAAATAGTGAAAAATCAAGGCCAGAATCGTGTTCTACGACCTCGAAATAGGGAGTAAGTATCGAGATTTTTTCAAAAAAACACAATTTCCATGCTTTCCACGCTTTGCAAATTTTTACCGGACTTTTTTCCATCAGAAAACTATGATTGCTATTGGCCATCAAAAGAGGCATTCCTACTCGTTCGTTATAATCTACAAAATTACTCCCTCTAAGGTTCTTTTTTAAATTTCTGAATAAAAATAAGTCCGACGGAACCAAATCTGGACTATCAGGCAGGTTGTTTTTACTTATGCATTTATGCTACTTTCCTTTTTTTATTCTTTAAACATCCGGATTAGTTTAGTCTGAATGCCTTCCACTTCTTGGATCATTTTCATTGGAGTCTTTTTTCTTTGTTAAAAATTTAATAATACTTCGATGTTCGAACCACAACTCATTTTATCTTTGAAAATACTTCATAAAATACAAAATAATGAATGAATTGAAATAAAATTTGACACACAAGTGGAAAAGAGTGGTCACTACTAAACGTTACAAGACAACGTACTATCAGTTATTTTTTAATATGGCTTATTTTGACTGGTATATTTTAACAATCTAACAATATTCCACATAATAGCACTAGTCAATATTTTAAACTAAAATTGCTACTGTTGAGTTATATTCATTAATTTACTTAGAGATACAAAAAATCTTTTAAAATGTAGGGTCCGGTACCTCAATGTTTTCTGAAAAGAAAAAAATTATGAAATAATTCTGTATAATATAAGACAAACAATAAGGTATTATCTTATGGAAATATAGAAAAACCAGTACTACCAGATCTTAACATAACTACTTATTTAGTTTTGGTTGAACAGGGACTCTACTACAGACATTAAAGTATATAGATTGCGGATCCTTTATAAACACGTTAATTTTCGTTTAGAAAGAGACAGAGTGAAATAGGACATAGTATCTCTCTTTCTAATGGCGATCAGGCGTGAGGAGTATCCACTGACGTTTGGAGTATCACGGTTAGCTCCGCCAATAGAAAGAAATGCATTACTGTCCTATTTTGCTTCGTCTCTTTTTAAGCGAAAACCAGTTTATATATCAGCGAGATCTAGAGATTAACCTTTGTTGATATAAGGAACATGAAGGCAAATGTAATTGGACTCATTACGTCCAGCGCAACTGTAAGGTAAATTAGTTAATAAAAGTTTAGTGTCTATAGAAAAAATTGCGATAATCTTGTAATAATATTAAATAATGTGTCGTATTAACGGGGAAGGAGTATTTTATTTTAATTTTCGTCACATCAATAATAATCATATCCCTTTTAGTATTCCATGTTGTATTAACGGTTTTATTTACCGAATTTAATCTATTGGATTAATTTTATTCCTCAGGAAACGTGGAAGTTCCTTTCCCTCGGAATTAATTTACTTTAAGAATTTTCGTATTATCAATAATTTATGTAAAACCTAAGTTATAACACAAATCAGGGGTTGTTGGTGAAGTCCCGCCAAACCTTTCGACTAGAATGAAATCTATAGCCTCCTCAGTTTTCTTATCGCTTACCAGGATAGAAGGGGAATGGGTCAAGCTTAGAGTTAACGAAAATTTAAGTTTTAGTTTATCAAGGAAACACTTCTAAAGAATGAGCCAATTAGGAAGAGGTTATCAAGTAACACTCACATTTGACTCTTGGTTTTATATTTACTTTTTCACTTTTCCTAACTTTTTCTGCTTTTTTATGGACTGAATTTAGTTATCTGCAAGTCCAGTTCAAGGTTATTTTACCCTCCACTGTCACGTTCGGGTTTATTTGTCAAGATCGGGTTTTCATAACTTTATAGCCAACAGAATTGACTATATTGACTATTAGTGGCAATGTCAAATCAGGTTATCTCCACTTTGTCACGTTCTGGTAGTTATTTTTAAGTCAGGGCCCGTTTTTCGGGATTACTAAACCCTTCAGGACTGGCAAGAAATCTTTTGTTGTTTAGCGCTGCCCACCATTACGCTCGACTCGCAGCTCTTCCTAAACCGAACGTACGATCGATTCGATTTATTGGCAAAACCCTTACTAAACAATTGAATCCTGAATTATTTACTTTTCCCGTGAATGTTAAGTAATTCGTACATGCCAGGAACCAAGACCTGTGTACGATCTTTATTGTCTGTAAATGTTATGTTGTCAAAGAGAACCCAATTTAAGAACCACGAGCTGCCTAAAAAATAGAACAGTCAACGTGGCCCCTGAGACCTATGGTCAATCAGAAAGAGAACGAGTTATCTTAACAAGAGCGACCCGTAATATTCTTAATTTTGCTTTTATAGCAGTGGTGACGTCGCGCTCTAAAATCTGGGAAGCACCGAATCAAAGTATTGCGACCGCTCCGTTTAATGTCTGGGTTTCCCCGCTTCGGCAAGCAAAGTTTTAGAGTTCTAGCACTGCATTTCAACTTATTCAGTTTATTTAATTTATTTAGGGAGTTTGGGGACATATTAAAACTGAAATTTAATACTTTGCGAAAATAACGTGTATTCACAACAAATGCAACACACCATAGCTCCGTATTTACCATTAATGGTGGGGCAATCGATTTCCGCTTTCTTATTGTTCACACTATTACTACTGTTAACTTACAATGCTATTTGTGTCCCAATTATTGGTTCATTTAAGGTCAATCTTTCAACATATTTTCTCATGTATGGGTCGACGCTTAGGTATACTGCTTCAGCCAAAAATTCTACAAATATATATGAATTGAAATAAGTAAAACAATAATACACACTTTCATTTATAAATTATTTAAAAAAAAATAAAACGAATTTTAAAAATAGTACTAAAAAATATATTAATGAAAGTTGTTTATATGATCAATTAAGTAATGCTTTGTTTTCTGCAACGTGTGGGATATTTGCGGAACAAACGGGGCAAGTTTCTGTAAAATCACACAAGTTACACAACCTAACATGTTTCATCTTTTAAATTTTGACAAAAACAGCCATCGGAGTTGACCTTGCTTGACTCGCGACCCGGAATATTGCACTGGGAAAATGGTAAACTTAGAAGAAATACCATAACAATACTGATAGTAATGATTAAAATTAAAAATAAATACTAAAAGATATAATTCTCCATTGTTAAAAAGTAAATATAAGAGCCTTCCTTTTTTTTTAAATAATGCTGTATTTCTTTAAACTAAAAGAAGAGAAAACTTGTTTTATTCTAGTATACTCAATGTATTGATGTTCTGACAGAAAAATGACGTAAAAATGACATCGATCACGTGATATAGGGAGTTCGAAATTTCCTTAGATCAATACATTATTGGTGTGCCTAAAGTCCCTCAAATTATTATTTTAGTGTCTTCTAAATTGGGTTTTACATTTTAATTAATAGATCGGCCATTAAGAGCCGTTATGTAAGTTACTTTGTAATTGTTAAACATTACTAATTTTAAGTTTCTTATTATAAATAGTTTCGTTTTCTATTTGTTTTTGTCAATAGATTTAAGTGTTTTGAGAAACTTGTTTTGTTTAATTTATTAAAAAACTTCACGCGATTAAACTGGCGGACGCACTGTTGTGAGAGCTTCAAAACAAAAGGCGAGATCTGACCAGCTAGATAGCAGCCTTCCCGAGTCCTGAGTTATGGTAATGGTAAGCCTAAATAACCTATAATTTAGAACTAAAACTGCAAGTGCCAAGAGGAACAACCCCAAATTGCCTTTACACTGTGATATTTATTTATAGGTTTTTAGAATAGCTATTAATATGGGTCAGCAGTTTGACTGTAGACAAAATGGCCATATAATACCTCAAAATATTCCGTTCACAGGAGTCTTACATCAAATGCTGTCACAATGGGTTCCGAATGACTTGAGACAACTGTCTATAGAATGTTTTTAGAAACAGTAAATGCATTAAGCAAGCTGTACCACGTATTAAGCACCGGTGCCCGTCAGATCACCGAAGTTAAAGTGCGCTGGGTGCGGTTAGTATTTGGATAGGTGACCGCTTGGGAACACCGAGTGCTGCAACCGACAGTCAGTATACATGAAAATTGACAATCAGTGAAAGCACGGGATTGGTTGAGTGTCGAAGACTGTGGTTCGGAACCTACGTTAAACTGTAGGTCCCGTCACTAAAAATCCTATGGGTTGATGTGACGTGAAACAAGAAAGGTATCACAACTCGACGCCTCCGATTTCATTCATTTTTTGATATATTGTAGATCATGATGAAATAAGAGACAAGGTATTTTTTCATCTGCGGGGGGTGAAATCTGCCCCCAAAGTTTACCCTCGAAAATGGATTTTCCAGTATGTCTCAGGTTCCTATTGTAATTTTGCAATGAAATAAATTGTTGTTAAAATGCAACTAAATTATGCCGTTTCGACCATAAGGGTTGCAACCCTTATTTTTTACAAAGAAACATCTACTTTTTTGTGTCTATTTGCATAAAAAAATCCAAAATGAGCTAAAGAAA
Source organism: Diaprepes abbreviatus (assembly GCA_034092305.1). Taxonomy (NCBI): domain Eukaryota; kingdom Metazoa; phylum Arthropoda; class Insecta; order Coleoptera; family Curculionidae; genus Diaprepes; species Diaprepes abbreviatus. Next base: position 2,458,554 of record JASJET010000116.1, read on the forward strand.
ATTAGGAAAAATATATTAGTCAACTGAATACAAAAATAAAGTTGACTACTTCTAGATTTTTTTCTTAAACCACCTTTAAACGAAAAACAACCCCCCTAAAAAAGTTTTTTAGTATGCTTTAGCTTCTGACTGATATTTTGCAATTAATCAAATTGTGAGTTACTTTTAACGCGAAACTAAACTATCTGATGAAATTTGAACCGTAAGAGTGGAAGGTGATTTTTCTGTTTTTTCAATGCTAGATTTTGTTACGCTACTGAAATCAACATCACAAGTTATTAATTAATATGCGGACAGTGGAACCATTTAACTGCTACGGATAGACTTAAGAATAACGAGACAGAATTTATTTTCAAATTATCATATGTACCAATAACAAATATATATTTATATGTTGCAACTAACCTTCATCTTGAATAGGTGGTAATTCCTCTTCTACTAATTTTAAGTCACTATCCTTTGGAAAACCATCAAACTTTGTGGAAAGTATCCATTTCTTAGCTTTAACCATTTTTTATTATATATTATATAATCACTAGTTTAACAACTAATTATTATCTATTTTTTTTCAGACTGATGTTCAAATAAATTAAAAATAAAGTATTATCACGTAATCACCGTATAAAGATAAGAAATGACTAGTCATTAAAATAAATGTTAATAGGATGGTAAATATTTAATTTACTCCTATCAATAAAATAAATAATATATATTGAGTGTTAAGATGTCCAAGTATTAATAAAATAATAATTTAACTCGAATAATAATAATAATAATAATAATCTTTTCCAGGTTTTCTACCGTAAGCTAAACTCTCCACCTAACATGGCAGATAATAGATATCCCAACAGAGAGCAGGTAGAAGAGTTTTGGGGAAACCAACTTTCCACACCCGCTCATTGCAACATCGCAGCCGGCTGGATCAATCAAGAACACCAGATCTGCCAAGACTATAGCCAGATGCAGTTTGAGCCATTTACCACCAAAGAAATCTCAGGAATAATCAAGGAATTCCATAACTGGAAATCTCCAGATCTCGACAGGATCCAGAACTACTGGCTCAAGAAGTTCTGGTGTATACATCATCAACTGGCTAAACTTATTAATGATGTTTTTCTAAATCCGGAGAAAATGCCATTGTTTCTGACAGAAGGCATTACGTATCTGTTACCAAAGGACCAACATAACACACATGACCCAGCTAAATATAGGCCGATCACCTGCCTTCCCACACTATATAAAGTAATCACCTCCTGCTTGACCCAACGCATCTATGCACATTGTGAAAAAAATAACATCATTGCAACTCAACAGAGAGGATGCACCAGGGGAGCAATGGGATGCAAGGAGCAATTGATTGTTGACTCTGTCATATGTAACCAGGCCTGTACCAACCGAAGAAACCTCTTTGCTGCCTATGTGGATTATAAGAAGGCCTTCGACTCAGTACCACATGAATGGCTCAAAACTATACTGAGAATGTATAGGGTTGATGATCATTTTGTTTCCTTTTTAGAACGCATCATGTCAACCTGGAGAACTAGGATCCAACTGCAAGTTCCATCTAGCGATACTATCGAAACTAATACAATCCCAATACGAAGAGGAATATTTCAGGGCGATTCAATGAGCCCATTGTGGTTCTGCCTTGCAATGAATCCTCTGTCACGCCGTTTGAACTCCACCAGATACGGATTTAGTATTAGAAAAAACAACGAAGAGGTAGCAAGATTGAATCATCTTCTATACATTGATGATCTTAAACTGATGGCTGCTACCAAAAACCAGCTGGAGCAAATGCTCAAAATTGTCGAGGAGTTCCCCGGGGATATCAGAATGCAATTTGGACTTGACAAGTGTCGTATTTTGAACATCGTTAAAGGAAAGATACAACCGGGTGCATTTGAGATGCAGAACGGTGAAACCATTGCTGCAATGGAAGCAGAACAAACATACAAATACCTAGGTATGAAACAAGCTAAACGAATTGACCATCGCACTATGAAGGCCGAAATGACAGCCGAATTTGTCAGGAGGGTAAGACGGGTGTTACGAAATAATCTAAATAGTAGAAATTTGTTTAAGGCGCTCAACACGTACGCATGCTCTGCGCTTAGCTACTCTTTTGGAATAGTAAAATGGAGCAAGACGGACATCGAAGGCCTGCAAAGAAAAATAAGAACACTCCTAACAAAAGCACACAAACACCACCCTCGGAGTGCTATTGAACGTACAATGCTTCCAAGACACCAAGGAGGAAGAGGATTGGTCGATATTGGTAAGCAGCTCGATCAACTAATAATAAACTTACGTTCTTATTTCCATAGGTTAGCGGACTCTTCCACACTACATCGAGCAATATGCGAGGCGGACGATTCAACGCCGCTACAGCTGAGGGAACGGGATATTGCTTCTCACCACTGAACAGACCAAGAGAAGTTACAAGCTTGGCTACAGAAGCCACTTCATGGATGGCATCCAAATGAGGTCAACCAGGACAATGTCGACAACTTAGCGTCGAACTACTGGTTGATTTCAGGACAGATGTTTGCGGAAACGGAGGGCTTCTTGTTAGCTATCCAAGACCAGGTTATTCCGACGAAGAACTATCGGAAATTCATTATCAAAGATCCCTCAATAGAGAGTGACCAATGTAGATATGGCTGTCGAACATCAGAGACGATCCAGCACGTAACTGGAGGATGCCAAGCGTTTGCCGCAACCGAGTATAAGGAAAGACACGATTCAGCCGCTAAGATACTACACCAAGAGTTAGCAGATAAGTTAAAATTATTGCAGGTAGGAAAGGTGCCTTACTATAAACATAATCCAGAACCTATTCTTGAAAACAGCGAGTTCAAGTTATACTGGGATCGAACGGTCCTAACAGATCAAACAGTTGCTCATAACAGGCCAGACATTATACTAACAGATAATATTTCCAGGCGAACTACACTAATCGATATCGCTGTACCGAACAACAACAATCCAAGGTCAAAATACAACGAGAAGATCGCCAAATACAGAGATCTGGAGGTGCAAATCCGCAGCCAGTGGGCAATGAACAGCGTCCACACGATTCCTATAATACTGTCAACTACTGGAGTGATACCAAAGAACCTCCTGCAGAACATCAAGGGACTGGGCCTTAGTGAGCATCTGTATAAACCGATTCAGAAAGCGGTTCTCCTTGCAACCGCGCGAACCGTCCGAAAGTTTGTAGGAAGTGCAGAAGACCACGCCACCTAGGACCTGATAACACGGAAAGGGTCCCCACAGAGCTTCATACTTTTGGTGTCTTTGTATACCTGGTATGAGTGAATAATCCCTGGAGGGAGTGCGAAGCCGTTTGGCTTGTAAATCTTTATCTTTTCCTAAAATTGAATTTAAAAAGAGTGGTTAGTTCAGTATTTCCCACGAACTTTCGGACGGTTCACGCGGTTGTAAGGAGAGTTGCTTTCTGCATCGGTTTATACAGATGCTCACTAAGGCCCCGTCCCTTGATGTTCTGCCCATTGTCTTCGGTTATAATAATAACCTTTTCCTAAGATTGAATTTAAAAAGAGTGGTTAGGCTGAAGTTTTCGGCATTCTTTCGGGGTAATTATCACTACTTAGTTAAGAAATTCACTTCAAAGTTGGATTTATAAATGATTTTATGGTAATAATTCGGATTAGAGGAAATTAGGAAAACGTTTTTGAAAAAATCCCGATAGTTACCCCCTATTTCGAGGTCGTAAAACACGATTTTCCATAATTTTTCTTCAATTTTGCATAAAACAGGCTAAACACTTTTCACTTTCAGTTCAATTTTTTTCACTAAATCGTTAAATCTTTGTTACAACCACGAATTCCATAGTGATAGAAATAAAGATTCATAAATTTGCACTTTTTTTATTGGAAAAATCAAGAAAATTATCAAAAACAAATCAAAACAAAATGGCTCCCCCCATTAAATAGTGGAGTGACTCGTTCCGAAAACCCAAAAAATGAGCGCTGTTGCCAGAAAACGTTTTTCCTTCCCTTTGATGTACGATTTTGACTCTAAATATTAAAGGTATTTAAGGATCATATTTGCTTTTGTCCGTTTTTTTTGAAATATCAGAGCTTTTAAGAGGATCATATTGTTTTTATCCCTGTTAGCAGAACCCAACCTTCAGAGAACTTCTTAGGCTCTTGGACAATGATGATCGTCTCAAGAATTTCCAGAGGTAAATGAAGTTTTTATATTAACCCCTTCTGTTTGTCCTAATGGCCTCTGCTGAACAATAACATTTTTTAATTGATAAATCTGAGTCAGTTTAGATTAGGTCAGGTTAGTTTCAGTGTTTCAAACTACCTTTAATTAATAAATCTGGGTCACTTTAGATTGTGTCAGGTTAGTTTCAAACTAACCAAAACCAAGCAAACCTGAACCAATGAAAACTAATGAAAAATTTTGGGTGATTAATATTATTTTTACCCTTTCCTATACATTACAAAAATTAAACTATGTTGTTGACTGAAATGGGTAAATTTTATAGTTTATACCACGAAAGTATAAATCTAGATCAGTTTAGGTTAGTTCAGGCAATGAAAATTCAGGTCAGTTTCAGTTTTCCAAACTAATCAAAACCAAGCTGAACCTGAATTAACCAAAAATTTTGAGTGGTTAGTGAATTTTACCCCGTTTTATACACTATAAAATTTAATCTGGCAACGTCGCAAACGAATATCGGTTATTTTCGCGAGTCTGATGGTCGATGGCTTCGAACGTACCCCTGTAGAATTAGCATAACGTCAGAACTAGGGCCCCGTTTTTCGAACGCTGAATAACGTAATAATATTTTTACTTATATTTGAAAAAGTGGTGATAAACAGTAGATATTTCATTTATTGATATACACATACCGATTTTACGCTATCTTTTTTTAATTGCATTATTTAAACGAGTATCATATGATAATGGGTACGTCAATTATGAAGTATGAATTTATGGTTGCCTAAATTATTATTATTGTTATTTTCAATATGTAAACAATATCTAACAATATTTACTAACAAAAATAAGTAGTTAAATCTTTTTGTTATTATTAAATGCAAACTTCGCAATTATAGTAATTTCTAACACTTAAAAACACTGAAAAGAGTCACGACAAGCAATTAAACTGAAAGAAAAGATAAGTAAACATGTTTGTGTTCGTCAAACATCAAAAAAGCCTCTCCTCACCGACCATGAACAGCCTTCAAACAAATCTATTGTTGTTTAAATCTATAGAGTATGATCGAAGGTCGTTGGCGTTTCCCAGACGTATTTTTGATTTTTCGTTGAAAATAAGTTATTCTAAATTGGTTCGCTAAAATTTGTGTAAAGGTAGTTGAAATATATTACATACAATATATTTTAACTACTATCATTAAAAATAAATACATAAGTTCGATGTTTCTTCAGAAATAAAAGTGCTTTGTGAAGTGGCGCTTTGGTTAGTTCACTTGCACTCTTTTTTGGTAAGTGCTTTAGCCCATGTTTCCAAAATAATCGTTAATTTTTGCAATGACTTCGCAAATAAAAAAAATATCATCATTTTTATTTTTCTCGTTAAGTAGGAAACTTTTCATTCGATCCTCGTAAAATTCCTCAGTATAAAAGGTAAGTTTCAATAGTGATGTTTCCAAGGTTCATGTGAAATTTCACGATAATTCGTTGTCCTGTTATTATACTTACCCTTTTATTGGTAAAACAAAAAAAAAAGCTACTATTACAATTGAAGGCCACGGCCAGACTAATTTGTCTACAGACATGGGAGACGCCACATTCGAAGGAGAAGCCTTCATGCTACACAGCTGTCGGTCATTCACCTTTGACGCATGCGTACTTCGGTAGAGGCGTCAGTCTCGTTATTTTAGTCAAATCTCGTATGTACACAAACCTTGGGTCGCACTACATTTACCCGTTATCTGAGCACAAAAACACCAAATATATATAATACACTTAAATTTATTAATACACAATTACACGTAACACATTTTATACAATTGTGAAGCTTTTACAGGATAATCTCAAATTATTATCAGTACAACTTTCTTAGCAATAAAATAAAAGGCAGTCTTATAGATAATTTTATAAATACATTTTTATAATTACGTAAATAACATTTTTTTGGCGTTATTTAAATTAAACAGGAAATTAAGGAAGCATACCAACTATGAAACTTTGGTTTTCTTTATTACTGGTCTTGTCATAGGAAGACACAGTTATGATAATATGGAAGAATTACTTACATGTAAGTTTAAAAAATCTGTCAACACCAAAATTTTATTTTTTGTATGCTACTTTGTTTAAATATAAATGAAAGCTAAAACATTAAATAATCTTTATAAATGATCTCAAATTTTATTAATAGGGTAGATCAAAGATAAACTGGACAAATTGTGTAGAAAATTTGGCAGTCGGCGTCATGGATGGAAATGTTAAGAGTGGAGAGCAGGCTAGGTCTCATTTTTCAAGCACATTTCAGTGTTCATCAGTTTATCGGGGTAAGAAGTTCGTCTTTCAATTGCGCGGCGTAGTTTGTTATACGTCAAGGTGTCAACGTGCGAAATTCTTTGAGAAAAAGAACTTCAGATGGATGAGCTTGAAAACTAGTGCTATCAACCTGATTGTTCGTAGCCCTATCCGACAGTCTTTGACGTTTGATGGTTGTTGAAATTTCTAATTTGAAATTCCAGAAAATGACAGCTGACAATGCTGGGACACAGCTGTGATATGTGAAAAATTGGACGAATATTTTGGATACCTCTCTCTACAATCCAGATTTATCACTCTGCGACTATCATCTTTTCAGACAGCAAAAAAAAAACTAGAGAATCAACGACTTGAAGTGGCCTGCGGACAAGGATTAGGCAGGGAACAACTTGATTGTTCGTAGCCTTATCGACGATTTTCGACCTTTGATGATTGTTGAAATTGCTTCACAACTGACTTGGAATTCCAAAAAATTTCAGTTGAAAATTTTGGGCTACAACTATGATAAGTGAAAAATTGGAGGAATGTTTTAGGCACTCCTTGAATACTATCCTTTTTACAGTCCAGATTTATCACTTTTCGGACCGCAAAAAAAGAGCACTGCAGGATCGACGACTTGACGTGGCCTGCAGACAAGCATTAGGAGAGGAAGAACCTGAGTGTTTGATGGTTATTGAAATTGCTTAACAGCTAACTAGGAGTTCCAAAAAAATGACAGCTGGATCACAGATGTGATACATGAAAAATTGGAATAATGTTTTAGACACCCCATGAGTACCATTCCCTCTACAGCCCAGAATTATCACTCTGTGACTATAACTTTTTTGGATCACAAAAAAAGTACTGGACCAACGGCTGGACGCCAACAATGTGTGATAACGTATGTGCAGAATTGGCTGAATACACCCGAATCTTTCCACGATGAAGAAAAGAAAATGACATTTTGTTTTTTTATTATATTGCAATAAAAAAAAGTTCAGTTTATACTTGATCTACCTTCATGTCTTTTTGGTTCAAACTATCCCAAAACGGGTTACCTAAAAATCTAATACAAATGAGTAAATTGAGTTAATCTGTTTCTAAAATCATTTAAAAATTTTGTAAATGGGATTATAAACCCCGCTAAAAATCAGATTGGCACAATTTTCAGTAAATTTTCAAAGTATCATTTATCAATGCTTATAAGCTCTAAATTGACTACGCAATTTATACGATTTGGTCCGGGGAAAGTGGTTTGCAATCCTAAGTTATTATTTTATTTTTAGAGTGACGGGAAAAAAATAGCAAAAAATTCGAGGATGAATCTAGAATGGTTTTAAGCTTGAACCAATACAGAACCTATGTTTTCTTCTTCCTTAAGACTTTGTCATGTTCAGCTATTGTCACTCACAACGACTTAAACTAAACAAGTGCTTCTTGCACCAAAAAGATTTAGTTGTCACATATTTATTATACTGTTCAATGAAAAAAAAATTAATTTCTATGAAAACCATGGTTCCCACATTTGAGTTTGAAAAAAAAAAATGAAAATATTTGTTAAATTTGTTAAAACATTACACGATACCTTCTCGTACTTAACATTTGAGCAAAGCACTGAATAGTATCATCAATATATATATATATTTTTTTTAATTTTACCTGTTATTGCACAATTTTTTTTTCAGAGGTGTAATAGAGCAACTTAATGGTTCTATTCATATTTTTGTACAAGGCGGTTTACCGATATTTTGCCCGACTAGGTTTTTATACAAACGAAAGATGCACTTTCACGGTAATATTTATCATCATAAGTATCTAGTTACAATTCTTCGAAAATGATACTTTCCACCGAGTACACATGTGCACATCCCTCTACAACGAGCAGCGTCAGCTATTTATTGCATATGCATATTGTAAATCCGTGAGTGACAACCGTGGAAGTACTAACCTCTTCGAAAGGAAATTACATTGTAGTGTTAAAGGTACTCAATTCTATAAAACACAAATTTATCTTAGTTTCACTTCTAGAGATTAGTATTTCAAGAATTGAATCTATATTTTTTGTTCTCCGAGATCAAAGATTATTTGTATTTAAAGGGTAAGTAATAAGTAAATACATTCTACATACATTGTAGAAATAAACGATTACAGTAAAATATACGAATTCTAATAGGCCATTATAAAATAGATCCCTAACAGTCTTAAAAGGTCCGTTGTCTTTAAATTATTAAACAGCTGTGTGGTGCTACGTCCAGCAAAAAATAAATAAATATATTTAAGGAAATATATTAGAAGCCCAAATACATGAAAATCGTTAGAAGAATATTTACTGTCGTTGTTATATCCTATCCTCAATTTGCCTTAAAGTCATAAAAAATAACCAATTATGAATAATTGATTTGATTGATATTTTAAGGTATTTACAGCTACACCTTTTGTAAGTGGAAAATAAAGGCCGGCTTATTGACAATGGCCTTTAAGCTAGTTATAAAACTAAACGATTTTGGTAAGAGCAAGCGAATTTTTCTGGTCACATTTGTTAAAGTAGCATGTATAGTTTTGCTACCCTAAATTGATAACAATCTATAAAAGTACCGAAGAAGTGAAAATTGTTTGTACTAGATAGGGTGCGGCGTCAAAATCTAGACAAAATTCAATTTGAAATTATCGCCGCTCCATACCACTGGTAGATGTCGCGATTGGTGTTCAAATAGCTTGACGCATGTACTAAACCATCATAACCTCGAAACATCACAATGTCGAAACCAAGTGTGGAGTATAACCGAAGAGCCCCGATTATCGAAAGTGTTTGTGCAGGGCGGTTTTTTGGGTACCCGAGATCGACTGAGTATAATGTCGTCGCAAAGTACAATGATTCGGAGAAATCCAACGAAGGTGTTGCAATACGAGCGAGGAAAACTCGAAGGAGCGTGTTTTCAGGACGCCCGATGTCTTTCAACGGCTTCGTATTCGGGATTCTAACTTCTTCCTTTATTTAAACCTATATCTAACACTTATAATCACATCATGAAAGCTACACAGGTAGATCCAAAACCTTTAATACTGTATATACTGTTTTGATATATCAGTTCTGGAAGAAAAGCGAGGGTCTTCGAACATATGCTATCTAAAATATAAATTTTTGTAACGAATAATATAGAATTTATCGGTATACTCAAATTACCGAGAGAACTCGTCTATTAGACAGACAAATGACGTAAAAATAACATTGATCATGTGATACAGGAAGTTCGAAATTTCCCTAGATCAGCAAATTATTGTTTTGCGTTGTAGTAGCCCAAAAGAGTGACAATTATCATTTTATTGTAGTATTTTGAACTCAAATAAAAACAAAAAGAAGCTGTTTTCCCTATACTTTAATCTTGAATTGAATTGGAATAATTTAAAATAAAATTGTGAAATAAATTTGAAGTCCGGTCATGATATCAACTGAATAAAGTTATATAAGCCAGAACCACTCAGGCTGGCCATTAATATTATATGTCATTTGTAAGTTTATTCAGTACTTTGACAATACTTTACCTTTGAATTTGTATGCAGTGTACGCCACGGTTCGGGAAAAAATTTCGAAATACACAATGAAGACTTAATAAATGCCAAAATCCAACTCAAATTTTAATTATTTCAAATCAGAATATTCAAATGGCGAGTAGTAACATCAAATTTTATATAAAGCATATAAGATTTCCTGTTCCTCAGGCCAATTTTTAGTAACTATTTCGCATTTTTATGAAAAAAAAATGAATCTACTCCAAATGATCACAGGTTAGTCGAGGATATACTCTTAGTTGCTCTAATCTCGAAAAACGTTCAAAATGAATCTCAAAAAAACTAAAATAATATCAAATAGTAAAAAAGTAAACGGAGTTTAAATCCAACAAGCAATGGAATAGTTATACTTGAGTCAGATATCAGAGTGAGAAGAGAGAAACAAACCTTCGAAATAACGAATGGTTGGGCAGTATCGTTTGCCAATTATGTTAAAGGAGGTCAAACCTGAACGGTGATAACGTCGAACTGGAATAAAATGATAAAAGCACAAAGAGCTATAGACAAGTGTTACAAATCTCGCTTAGAGACGGTAACTGTAACGAATGTGTACGAAGTAACACAAAAGCCATAGACGTGGCAACTAGACTAAAATAGAATTATGAAAACTTACGTGTCCATCAATGGAATTTAGTGGGGTAAGTTCTGTTTAGAGCTGGTAGATCAACTGTAAAGTATCTCTTATGCATCACTCAACTGAGAAAAGTAAAACTGTTCAATTTCGCGAAATTAATTTAAGCGTGGCAAAATAAACAGCGAAATTAGCTGCAACATCCGAAATCATCGATAAAGTCAATGATTTGGTTTGAGCCGGGCACAGGCATTGAGCGAGTTCACTTTATTTTGCATGGGTGCCGTGGACAATGATGAAATTTAGATACTTCACTATATGCCCGGAACGAAATAGCAGTCATCGCACATTGTGAATTGGCTCTGAAAAACGTAAAACGAGTTCAATCCACTGGAAAGGTGATGGCGTCAGTTTTTTGGGGCGCAAAAGGAATTCTCCTAATTGATTACCTTGAAAAGGGGAAAATTACCGAATAATATACATCACTTTTGGATATCTTAAAGGCGACAATAGCAAGGCAAGGAAAATGGCATTATTTCATCATGTTAATATACTGGTGCATTCATGCCGTGTCGTTGAGCAAAAATTGGCCGAGCTGTGATTTGAACGGCTTTTGCATCATGCTTATTCACCAGATCTAGCTCCCACGTACTACCATTTATTTCCAAAATTCAAAACTTTATGGGAAATAAATGAGCACTTGAAAAGTCTCAAAGAAACTCATTTCCTCAAAGAAATTGCAAAGGTGAAGAAACATTAGGACAACTGCATTGAACTTCAGAGGGGACTAAGTCAAAAAATAAAGTATGTTACGAAACTGCAACAGTTTCCTTTAATATCGAACCATCTTTGTGTATGCCGAAAACTACTCAAAGGGTATAAGAAGTAGGGTTTGGAGGTAAACATACTAGAATTGATTGTATTAGACTTGACTTAAAAATTTATGGTTTCATTTTTTCATAAATTTTACGTGAAAATAACTCAAATAAATAACCAAAAATTCATCTTTTGAAAATATAACGATGTTAATAATAAATTTTTGGTTTTCAAATATTGCATGTTATTATTTTTATAATTTTATGAAATATCCTCAAAATTAAACGATGTATTTTTTTTTAAAGAATAATATTTGCTAAGGAATTGACAATAGAAAGTTGTCAATTTATTAAGCAAATGCGAGTATACACTGCGTACAGTCTCAGGCACTGCGTGAGAAATTGTTATCTTTCCTAATTTTTGTATGAAAAAATAATTTAATTCGTCTTCCTGAAAGCTTAGGTTGAAAGTAACATTGTCAATTGTTAAAAATGTATTTTTTATAGTTTTACGTAATTTTATAATTCAAAAATACATAAAACGTCGACCCTGACTTTTCTACTATTCTTATAAAGCATTTTATAAATATGAGTATCAATTTTGAGTATTTAAAAGTGATATTAAATATTCGACTAAAAGCTAACTACGTATATAAGAAAAACTATATTAGTAAGTGAACGGTCAGAAAAGCTACTTAAAACTATTTTATCTAATTTATGTTTTGAGATATAAAATTAGGTATCAAATGTAAAAAACATAAAAATATGATATAAACACGTTCCAAAAATATTTTTCGTTTACAGCTACGCTTAGACATTTAGACTTGTTCGCTGGGCTCGCTTTTTGAGAATTATATATATACATTTTCCTAATAATTACAATAATTATTATAAATAGACTTTTTGCAAATATACAGTAACAAACTTATTGAAACAAATTGTTTTTGACACAGTTTTTTTTTAATAACAGAAAACAAGCTGAAACATAGTTTTTAAAGTTAATTTTGAGCAATCTAAATTCAAAGGACATTCTTTTATACGTATGGGTCAGTACATGTCAAATCATACTCAAATTTTCGTGCAATTTGGTGCGTTTATTCTATTCTTAAAATGATACTCATGACATATTTTTTTCGGTATCATTTTATGAACCGAACAAATATATAGATTACTCTGTATGACATAGAATGACCCGTATGTAAAACTTGAATTAATACTTAATTTGAGCAGGCACGCAATTTTCAAAAATAACGATTTACTACGCCAAAATAACAATTTTTAAATAGGCAATGTTAAACTGTAAACTTTTTATGGAGAAAAGATTTCTAATGCACTTTTCTGCGAATTCTTTAATTTGTCATAAAAGTAAAAATTCAGGGTGATCTCATTAACTCAACGTAAGATTGCATAACAACTATAATACAACGTTTTTACAAAAACATCCACAGAAACTTAAAAAATTTAGTTTTCCACTTTCTAGTTAATTATATGTTAACATTAAAAGTTTAACCTTTTTTTAAATTAAATTTTGGTGAAGAAAATTTGTCATTTAGAAGATCCAATGCAAGTTGTCTAGGTATCGTTGTATTCGCAAGATATCTACGTTATTAGTAAGAAGTTTACGAATTGAATGTTACACTACTCTTTTTTTTGTGAAACACAAGATGCTGTCTTCCTTGTGTAAATAAAGGATAACTATCAAATTTATTTTTGATAGTTTTTTACATTATACTTATTTATCAATCCCTTCAACGAAATTAATGACTGAAAACGAAAGCTTTAATAACTATGAAAAATGTGATGTTATGCCGATTTTAATTTATTTCGTATACCAAAAAAAAACAGCCTAACAAAATCATATTTAGTGTAATTAAAATAAATTTGATTAATTTTGGAACATCCAGAATGGGAAATTAAAAAAGCCAACGTTTTGACCACCCTTGAAATGAACCCTAGGAAATTTGGTAAAAATATTATAGATGGAATAAGAGATTTAAGATTAACAATTCAAATAAAAAAAAAAAATTTAATAACCCCACACTATTCTTACGGGAAATGGTTCTCAGTCGAATTTTCTCAAACCTGGGGAAGAGAGTTCTTGGGTATTAGAGCAAAAACTCTAATGGGTACAAAGCTCATAAATCCATAGTTTTTGAGATTTATGAACTTCAAGATAAGATTTTTACGAGGATTTTGGCGAAAGAAGTATAGATATCCTTAAAAATCTCGAGATAAACTTTAAATACAAATGCTGTAAGATTTTTCTTTAGACTTCTTCCAATGACCTTCAGTTGGGTCTTGACTTTCAAAGTTATTTCAAGGTCAAGTTGATTATTTCAAGTGGAAATCCCCTACTTCATTGCAGTGAAAAACTTATAGGTTTTCATAAATGTGATCCTCGTATAGATCAGGAAAACTAAGTATTTTGGAGAAAAACTTTGAGTGAATGAAAAGGTTGTATTATTTTCCTCTGGGAATATTTATTTTCACTTTGACCTTGACCTCTACCTATAAGGTCACCAAAAGATGCCCAAGAAAAAATCCAACAATTATTTTGTTCAAAGTTTTTCTTCAGCACCCTTGGTTTCTGAGTTATTTAGCAGTCTCTGCATTTTATATCATTTAATTGCGTTTGACCTTCAAATGACTTCTAGACAAATAAAAACATAAGAATATTAATGATCGTAGAATTCCTCATATATTTCGATTCTCCAATAAAAATGGTTTTCATTTAAAAAAAAATCAACTTTACTTGGGAATATCTTTTCCCAGAGTTTGAGAAAATTTGATTGAGGGCCAAGATAGTACAGGTTTTTTATAAATTCCTGTCGGTGAATAATTTGCATCCTTGAGATCCGAAGCAATCCGAAATAAATCTGGAGAAATATATATATATATATATATATATATATATATATATATATATATATATATATATGTATATATATATATATATATATATATAAATTTCTCCAGATTTATCACTTTTTGACTTATCTGAAATGCGAAGGAAACGGCGTTAAGAAATTTGCTGGGTCATATTAAATATCCTGCATAAAACAAGGAAGATGTTTGCAAATCAGTTCGAAAAATGTTTATGAGAGGGTTCTGGACAAGGTTCGTGTTCGTTGGGATCGGTTCGGGTTTTTTTTCGAGTCGGCTCGAGTTGGTTAGTTTTTTCGGGTTGGCTCATCAATTTTCAGTTGTTTGTTTACCATCAGGACTAGGTTTAAGTTTTTTAATTTAATATAGTTTATAGATTTAAGTTTAATCAAACTGACAGAATATTTATTATTTATTTTGTTGGTTCATTCGCTGTGGCCTATTACAAAAATATGTCTAAACTTGAAAAATAAATAAATACAGACATGGTAAAAGAAAAATACTTCTAAGGGTTGTTGGAGGAAGATTTGAAGCACCACTGTACAAAAACTGTATCTTTCTATCTTTATGAATACAACAAAACCAGTTCTGTACTATTTTCAGTTATAAAAGCCTGTTATGTAGAGTTGTTATTGAATCTAGCGCTAAGTGTGAGTCACCCTGTATCTATAAAAGTTATTTTTATACATAGGGTATATATGAAAATAACAAACTATTACACTGTAAGTAAAATAATATTGTAACCCTGCTTGAATATTCTTAAACAATATTTTTCTAATCCAAAAGTTATAAAAACAATTTTAACTCGCTTACAGTGTCAACATCTTTTTTTAATATATTGTTTCTGTATTAGGTATTTCAAACAGTAACAGAAAGATGAGAAAAACTGCTTAAATTATTGATATATTAACCACAAATAGCTTAGTACTGAAATAAGCACCGCACTATCCATGTCTTAGCGAATTTAGAACTAATTTAAATCGAGTCATCGATAATAAAATAATAAATACTTTTCATAACTTACTTAATCTAAAGCTGCAAATGGCAAGACAATATTTTTCAATATCCAATAACCGCAATGTGAATACGTCGCGTTCGGTAGAACATCTTGACCAACAACCAGGACATTTTTACCGGGAACGGTTTGCTCAACTTTACCGTGCCAAACAAAATGATAGAACAGCCCTTGCATAGCTGAAAAGTATCGCCTTTGTTCGGGCGTTTTCGGTTCGTATCGGCCCAAGATGGCGTCGATATCTGAATCGATATCAGCTATGTGGTTTTCACCCCTGGTTTGGTTGACGACGTAAAATGACACGTTGGACATTTGAGACCAAATAGCAAACAACGGACATACGATACGAATGTCGGAAACCATACTGCTTAAGCCAGGGTACGTAGCGGGATACATTTTGAAAACTTCCTCGGTAAGGTTATTCGCGCCAATGTAAGATTCTTTAACGTGATGTCTTACTAAAAATTCCGTCCAATTGGTGTGTTTCAGTAGAAGCTTATCAGAGCTTCCAGCGTGAGCGGTAGATCCGATGACCAGCTTGACGGGGAAGTCTTCTTTGGACCATACTTCACCTGGGTGCTCTTTCAAAATTTTGCCGTCGATGACCTGTCAAAAGATTGTGTCATTGCTAGTTATCGTGCCAACCGTATAAGATAATATATTATGAACCAATTTATTCAGGAAACAGTTAAACAAAGACACACAGAAAAAATTACAAGATTGTGTGTGGTTTTCTTCTACATCAATATAGTTACTTACCAACCACTGATGTCTTTTTGCAGAATCTTCAGTTTTACCAGGTAAATCAAGCTGAGGTTTTCTCCAGGTATCTTGAACTGAGCTTACCAACTTTTCAGCATCCATTTGCCTCAAGCAATCAGCATCTTGACATCCTACATTGTCCAAGAAGCTTCTAAATTCTGCTTCAGCTTCTGCGCGGGGTTTACTGGGGAAGATAGCGCCACCAGAGGAAGCCCATGCTCTAAGATAGATATACGAATCATAAAGTAGGTGAAAACAGCATTTTTGTAATGTACAGGCGTGTCGCGCTATGAGCTCGTCACGTGCGATTTATATCTTAGGTCTACCATATTGTACCCACAAAAAAAAAAGGAAACAGTGATACCTCGTTATGAGACTAAACGTAAACACCAATTTTATTAAGAATTAACCGTTGAGTTTGCAAAGTTTTCAGCTAAATCAGAAATTATATTTTTAGGAGTTATTTTAAACAAAATAGAAATATAGTTTTAAAAGAAAGAACTAAGCAGCTTAGTCAGTTTCTATAAGAAATTTAATTTTATTATAAACAAATCATATCTTGCACATAATATAAATCGATTTTAAACGATTCATTAGTTTAGAAAACATATAAAATTAATATTAATAATAGTAAATTAAGTAACGGATTAAATTAATAAATACAATCCATTTCAAAAAACAAAATTAAAATTAAGGAACTTACAAATTAAAGAATGCGCAAAAAGAGCTTAAAAAAACAAGTAGTGACAGGAGGACAAATGGAAAATATGAACCTCGGTAGGAACTAAATTCATTTCCCTACACATTCGAGAAATAGGACCATTAATGCCCCAAACCGTTCGGTGATATATCACCTCAAACAAATAATGAGCTCTAAAAGCTCTTTTAGGAACCGATAATCTAATATTATTGAGCAATTCAGGATACAGGAATGTTATCAAGTAGAACGAGGTCAAGATATATGCGCCTCACACGCAATGGTAGAAACGTCCAAGCATCAGCAATACTGTTGTGACATTGTATACAGGCTGCTCCCGCTACGTCCCCTATTTAAAGGTTATGAAACTGAAAAACTTTCTTTGTAACCGTTCTACGCTTTCCTTGTATGTGAAATAATGTGTTGACTAAACCTGGGACGCATACTCTAAGGGTGATCGGACCACAGAACAATATATCACTTTAAACCAGTCTAAACTATTAAAATCCATAAGCATTATCTTCACAAACCTGAACAACTTTAAACCTCTGTTCACAATATTATTAATATATGTGTCAAAACGAAGTGCCCTATCAAATGTAACGCCCATAGCCCTTACATATTAAACAGGATTGATCGTGTTATTATCAAGAAAGTAATCAAAATATATCAAATTCCTTTTGCGATAAAAACTAATAATGGAGCATTTATTAATATTAAGGTTCATAAAATTTGATTTACACCAACCAAAGAACTAAGCTAGATCACGCGTCGCTACCCTCGACAACCCAAAATATTTTTAAATCATCTGCATAAAGAAAATATCTACTGAAAGTTATGTTAATAAAGCAATTAAAAAGGAGAGGGGCGAGGTGAGCGCCTTGAGGAACACTAAAAGTAACATGTAAGACAGGTAACTCTTTAACCACTGAAGAAATGATCCGTGAATGTCCAAGCCTTTTAGCTTGCATACAAGAAGTGGATAGTTAATCTTGTCAAAAGCCTTGAAGAAATCAGTGTAAATAGCATCTACCTGATACCTCTCCTCCAAAGCTTCCACACATGATCGACCTGTGCCATGATGTAAAGTCACAAACACCTGATTGAAAAGAGGATATATCTTTTGGTAAACAATACCCTCAAAAATCTTATCAAATAGTGAAAATTTCAAAATTGAACGATAATTTTCGACGTTAGCTCTGTCTCCGTTGTTGTAGATTGACATACTTTAAATAGTTTTCTATACTTTTGGAAGAATAAAGAGATATTAAAAATCCGAGCCAACACTAGACAAAACACCTTGACAATTCTTAACAAATATGACTGGTACCCAATTTACTGTTCAAGTGATAATCATGTAATATTAGAAAGTTAATAACATTATTGACAAAAAATGATATTTTTAGGTTATAATTGTTTAATGATGTAACCAAATACAAAATATGTCATTTATTTTCCTTTTATTTTAAAAGCAGTTTTTAATGGTGACTAAAAATTTTCATTAAATAAAAAAATAATTAAAAAGAATCATTTAGAAAAATGTTATAGCATTTAGATTTTTGGTCAATTAGTTTTATTGTGCTATAGCTCGATTTTGCATAAATATAAGGAGCGGCCTTATAACGCAAGGATACAAACAGTGTGAACATATATTGAGTAATGTCTAATTTGATTCTGAACAGCACATCTTTTGCAGGGAGAGGCCAGTAGCCAACATGTTAGTTTTTACTCGGACAATGATGACTACTTTGGAAAATGAGTGCCAGATTAATTTTATTTACATCGACTTTAGCAAGGCATTCGATACTGCCAATCATGGGCATTTGGCTAGAAAGTTGAAGAATGTTTTGGATTAAATGGCAGCTTACTAAAATGACTGGTATATATTAGCAATAGGAAATAGAATGTTAAACTAAAAGGTTTTGAATCACATAAAATTTCTGTAGCGTTAGGCTTTTCACTAAGTAGCTGTTTGGGGTCTATATTTGTTTAACATTTATATAAATGACCCTAGTCAGGATCCTGTTCTCACAGCCACTGTTTCTTTTTGCATAAAATTTTACCTTTATAAACGTCTTTGCAAAATGCTGCAAGAAGACCGCCTCTGAGAGATTTTTGTCCAACCGAGCCATAGGTTATCATAAGCCTTATCACTAAAGTGTACAATGTGTGGTCTTAATCCCCATGTTTTGCCCAGTGGGTTTGGTCCATCCCAGTGAAGTCGCTTATTGAGATAAGGCTACTTACTACAGAAGTTTGCACGATATTTCGGATAGATCGTTACACATACGTCACCCTTATGTACCATACACCCCTTCACATTGGATTAGGCGACTTTGACACTTGAACTTTTCGCGTACGCCCTCTCGACAGCTGTAGTGTTAAGTACCTCCTCCGCGAACGACAGTGTCAAACTTCTTCCCAGCTTGGGTTGTGATCCTCCAATCCAGGACGAGGCCTCTAGGTGCCAACCCCCAACATGGAAAGAATTTCAAACCCATTATTTTTTGTTTTATTGATCAAATATGGCAGATAAGAAACGAAGTCGCGAATATCTTTTAAAAAATCTAAAATGATGGTGATTAAAAAAAAGTTTGAAATGAGAGTATTCTTTATGTAATTTGAAAAAAAGTTTGTTATCTAATTATAATGTAGACGAATTTTGAAAGAAAATAAATAAATAATAATAGTATATTAACGGATCAAATAAATACAATCCATTTCAAAAAATTAAAAATACAAACACTGTTTAAAACAGAATCAAAATAAAAAACTTAGAAATCTAAGTATGCATTAAAGTGCTTCAAAAAACAAGTATTGACAGTTGACAATATTAACTAATTTTTCAAGAATTGTAAAATTTTTAATTTAAAGACATTGACTGGCAAATGAAAAATATAAATTTCGGTAGGAACTGAATTAATTTCTCTACATATTCGAGAAATAGGACTGTTAATGCTATAATTCATTCGGTGATATATCACCTCAAACAAATTGTGCGCTTTAAAAGCTCTTTGAGGAACCGATAATCCAATATTATTGAGTAGTTCAGGAGAATCAATACAAGAGTTAAGAATCTTATAAGGTAGAACGAGGTCAAGATATATGCGCCTCACACACAATGGTGGTAACCTCAAAGCATCGGCAGTATCATCATATACAGACCGCTCCTGCTGCATTCCCTGTTTAAAAGCAACGAAACTTAAAAACTTTCTTTGCATTCTTTCCACTTTTTCTTTGTATGTAAAATAATGAGGTGACCAAACTTGGAACGCATATTCGATTGATCGAACTACAGAGTAGTATATCACTTAAAATATACCCACAGATTGCTCGGCTACTGTGGTAAAAGTTGGAGAACGACGATTCTTGGAATTATAAAGCGACTCGACTGTGCAGGTATAAGTATTGAATAAGTTTTGAAAAAAAATACTTAAATATTCTTTTTAACATTTAATGAATAATATCGCCTGAAAATAAGAATAGTACAATCATCGTAACTCAAAATATATAAAAATAACTTACCTAGTAAAATATTTTTTGGAATCCTGTATCGTTGATAACGCTGTTACTAAGGTGGCACCTGCCCTATGACCAAATAAGGTAACGGAGTTTTTATCTCCACCAAAGTGTTCTATGTTCAACTGAATCCACCTCAGCGCTTCCAAAATGTCTGATAAACCATAATTTCCAGATGTATGTGTATAGTCAGACTGACTCAAGGTGTCTAAAACGCGTATCAGAAATGTTTTGTAATATTGTTAAAGTTATTTCACTAATTTTGCTACAAAATTTGTTAAAGTATCTATTTGGTCACCTTACCCTAAATATTTACAATTTTACTATGATCTTTGTAACAAAATAATTACTAACCTAAGGATAAGAATCCCAAAGCTCCCAGCCTAAAATTAGGTCGCACAAAAACGACATCTCTAGATCTTGCATATCTAGCTGAAGGCCTCATTTTCCCTGGGGATCCTCCTATAAAACTATCTGCTCCTATGAGGACAATAACTGGTAAAGGATTCTCATATCTTACATAAGGTGTTACAACGTCCAAAGTAAGGCAATCTTCAACACCTAAAGAAAGACAGACCATTAATTTCAATTACTTAAGAGAGTTTCAAGGAAACAAAAATATAGACAGTTTCTACAATCAATGAATTGACAATTACAAACATCAAATAATCAACAAGTAAGTATTTTATAAGGTTTTTTTAGAGAGTTCTTATTTTATTGACATATATTTCAATAAGCCTTAATTTACCTGTGACTGTGCCATTTCCTAAAATTTGTAAACATGTGGGCGTAGCGTTATGAGCTATTAACGTGTCGTTCCAGCAATACTCCATTCGGTTTAAGGGCTGGGCATATTTAAATCTTAAGTCATCCACAGGCGGTCTGGCATAGGGAATACCTCGGAAAGCAAACGAGCTATCTTCCATTTTTCTAAACAAAAAAAATTTCAATACAATGAGGAAGTAAAGGCTGGAATAAATTCATTATTCAAAACACGCTGGATTTTTTGAAAAATTGTTTGGACACATGAGCTTTGTTTTTTGATACGAATTTGTTCCTATAGATTAAATCATGCTGTATTACTCAAGAGAAGTTGTGCTATAATCAAATTGGATTTGTTAAATAGTGTTATTTGGTACACTTTTATACTCCCTGCAAAATTCTGAAATTTGGCCCATGTCCATATTCTATACCTAAATGTAAGTGTTTTCGATTTATCGACAATTAAAACTCGAAACAATGTAGCAACCACAGTTAATTTATCATTTTATTAAATATCGAAAATGTCTCCCATTGGTTAATTGAAAGTAACCTAAGCGATTTCCAAATTCATTTGAACATTTATGACTACTTTTGTAGTAATTAATTCATTGAATAATGCGTTTCTTTAAGTCTTCTATGTCAATTGGCTTAGTTTTGGAAACTACCCTTAATATATATATATATATATATATATATATATATATATATATATATATATATATATATATATATCCAGTTTCATAGCATTCTACGCCTTCCGGTTCCCAGTCTCCATTGTTTTCGGTCTTCCCAATCCCCTGGAAGCAAGTTTTTTCGGACATGGCTCGGTTACTGCCCTTAATCCAGGTAACTTTTGATCTTCCTCTTTTTATTTTTTCATTTGGTGTCCATTTTAGGATTTGCTTTGGTAGACGTTCGTCCGTCATTCTCTCCACATATCCATACCATACCAGCTGACGTTGTTCGATTTCATCGAGAATAGTTTTCTTTACGACTATAATCTCTCTAATTCTCTCGTTGGTTATTCGTTCGATCCTTGACTTTCCGGCAGATCTTCACCAAAAGTCCATTTCAAGAGCCAGCAGTTTACGTTCTAAAGTTTTATTTATCTGCCATGTTTCACATCCATACAATACAACGCTTTTAAATATTGCATTGTATAAAAGATGTTTTCTTTCGTTGGAGATGTTTGTTGACCATAATAGTGAGTTTAGGCATCTGATAGCTTTTTTCCCTTTAGTTATTCGCTCCAATATTTCTTCTTCAGTTCGTCCACTTTGATTGATCTTTGTTCCAAGGTAGGTATAATCAGAACAAGATTTTACTACGATATTGTCATCCACTTCCAAATCTGTTTCTTCTCCACCGATACACATATATTTAGTTTTACTGAAGTTGACGGTTAATCCCCATTCTGCGTATTCTTTAAATAGTTTCCTCGTCAAAAATTCGAGGTTTTCTTTATCTTGGGTCACTACCACTTGGTCATCTGCAAAATGAAGCGTATATAAATGGGTGTCATTATTTAATTCTATTCCCATTCTACTGCATGATCTTCTCCAATTCTTTAAAGCTTCATTGAGGTAGATTTTAAAGAGAGTTGGTGATAGACAACATCCTTGGCGAAGGCCTTTGGTCACATGAAAGCTTTCTTATAAGTTATTGCCGATCTTAATTCTGGAGAATGCTTGGTCGTATAGCTGTTTGATGGCTTGGATAGCTGTATTGTTAATTGGAGACTTCTCCATCACGTGCCATAATTTTTGGATTGGCACCGTATCATATGCTTTTGTGAGGTCAACAAAAAGCAGATGAACCTCTCTATTTTTTGCCACCTTCTTTTCATTAAGTTGGGTGAAACTAAATATATGATCTAGGCACGATCGGCCAGCTCTAAAACCTGCTTGTTCTTTAATTTCTTGGGGGCCATAGTCTGTTTCTACGATGTTTCTAAGCAGTTTTCCGTATACTCTACTCATTGTGCTGGTTAAAGTTATACATTATAGTTTGAGCATTCGTCGTGTCTTCCTTTTTTGTGGATGGGTATTATCCAGCCTCCTTTCCATATAGTTGGGATAGGATCATCATTATTTAGGAGTCTGTTAAATAGTTCTTGAAGAAAGGATGTTAGTTTTTCAGTACCGTTCTTTAACAGTTCAGCAGGTATTCCTTCCAGTCCAGCTGCTCTCGTATTCTTCAATGAATCCACAGCCCTACATACCATCTCCTTTGTTACCTCTATATAGTGTACGTTGTATCGTCTTGGGGAGTTAACGAGGTAGTTACCCTTAAGGTAATCCACAAAAAGAAGTCAAGAGGGTGTAAATCTGGAGACCTCGGCGGCCCCTTAATAGGTCCCCTTCTTTCAATTCACCTGTGTGCGAAAACTTTATTAAGAAAGGCGCGAACTTCTGGTGTGTAATGTGGTGGAGCTCCGTGTTGTTGAAACCAAATATTTGGATGAGGTAAATCTGGATTATCTTCTTCAGGAAGCAGCGTTAAAAGAGCAGGAATCGGATTTTCTTGTAGAAACTGTACATATCTTTCCTTAGTTAAATTTTCATCAAATAAGATCGACCCTATAACGATATTATCCACGATTCCAGCCCAAACATTTACGTTGTGTCTATAATGAGTGTGTACCTCTCTCATTCAAGTTGGGTTTATATCCGACCAATACCGATAATTTTAAGTGAAGACATCACCATTTAAGCAACACCTGGTTTCGTCAGAAAAAATGTTTTTAATAAAAATAGGATCACACGAAAACACATTTCTTGAAACATCCTCATTAAGTTCTTGAACGACTTGCATTTTGAAAGGATGGTACTTAATACCGTTGTTTTCGCAAAATTGAATTTTGTAGCTATTAATCAATGAATCTTTATTAAAAAAGCCAATATTACATTGGATTCAACATGCCAACAAAAACAGCAATACAATGTAAAGTAACCAACAGAATGCAATATAACAGATCTGAGGAACAGCTAGCTTTCCAAATATGTTTCAACAAAATAAAATTTCTTAGCGCAAAGAAATGAAATTAATTATTTCTTAAACTACTTTGTCGGTACATTTTAAGATTCTCAGGTAACGTGTTCAAAACAGCACTACATACGTATTTAGGTTCTGTTGACTTGTACTATATACTGTGTTTAAGAGTATTTGAAGGAAAGATAATCAGATTTCTTCTAACAATGTCAGAAGGCGGTTTTCAGAAAAAAGCCTACAACACGCAGGACCCAACCGAAAGATCAGCCTAAGCAAATGTTCCCGTAATACAAACACTCTCTACCAATCAGTAGACTGGCACAAAACAGAACCAAGTATTGTAGGTGGGGATATGCAAGGGCATAATATATATCAAGAATAGCTTTGAGATTTCGTATAGTACAGTAAGCTAAGCTTAACCTACATACAACATGTTGTATGTGGCTTAACAAACACAGTTTATCATCTAAAAAACAACCCAAGAACTTTACTGAAGGCAACCTAGAGATCTCTTCATTAAGAGTTAGATCAAGATCACGAACTTCCTTCTTTTTATGGAAAATGACGTAGGTGGTCTTGGATGCATTTATCGCGAACCGATTTCTTTTAAACCATTTCTTAAAATCAAAGAGTATCCTAATAGACAAGATTTGTAATTTTTCTATGTTTGAAGCCCTCACCACCATACTGGTATCATCAACAAATAGGACTAATTGTGATATATCATATAGTTAGACAATTGATGAACGCCAGAAACAGTAACGGAGAGAGTATAGAACCCTGCGGAACTCTAAGACAAAGTCCCCTTATAGAGGAAAAAGTATTGTTGATCTTAACCATCATTCTACGTCCCGCCAGAATTGAGACCACCCATTCATTGCACGGTCCCCGAACTCGCATTGCTTACAATTTAGCGAGCATGCTGCCCGGAGCTACACAGTCCAAGGCACAAGTAAGGTCAAAAAATAGACCCGGCACCAGTCCCGGCCTATCCAACTTTCGATACATCACGTCCAACAAAGCAAATCCGGCAGTAGTTGTATCATGATTTTGCGAAAACCGTATTGACAGGGGCCAAGAACCCGATTTGACTCTACTAAAAAAACTCTACTTAACTTTTTCGAATAGTCTATTAAATGGCGAGAAGAGCGATGTCTGTATGGTAGGTCTCAGGTTGTCAGGGTTAACAAGCATGCATCTGGAAAAATCAATGTCACCTCTGGTGTGCCGCAAGGTGCACACCTTGTACCTCTATTTTTCAACTTATTTATTAATGATGTTTTCTATATTGTGAATGTGTACTGTATGCTGATAACTTGAAGATATTTATGCTTATTAAGACTGACAAATGTAGCGCCAGGTTTCAGGATGGTTTAAATAGATTCCACATATGGCGTGAAAGTAATATAATGCATCTTAATGCTAACAAGTGTAAATACATTCAATTTAGTAAGTCAAGTCATATGTTGCCTGGGGCATATCATTTTGAGGCTAGGCTTATTGAGATGGTGGATCTTATTGGAAATTTGGGAGTCGACTGTCAATTGACATTTAGGGAATATATTTTTCAGTGCTGTAATAGGGCAAATAGAATTAGGCTTTTTGAAAAGGGATATAAGGGACTAGCGATATTAACTGTATACAGACTTTGTAAATATCGTTGATGGGGCCCGTATTAGAGGTTAATGCTGTGGTGTGGTCTCCATATTTCCAAATTTATATAAATAAATTAAAATCAGTGCAAAGAAAATTTTTTAGATGTTCCAACTCACCGAACCCTAAATGGGGAGGGTGGGTCAATCAGTAGAATCATGCAAGGTACAAACAATGTAGAAATAGATTTATTTAATACAAGTGTATCTCAACTTAACGACATCTTCACTATAGACTATAATTTATGATTTGTGATATTTTCTGCTCGTTTGTGATATTTTTCTTTTAGTATATTTCTTTTCTATATTAATAAGGCAATAAAATTTCTGGCCAATCTTACTCACTATTGACGTGGGTTAATTTCAGTGACCAGGCCATTCCGATTACTGAAGTGACTCGGCGTCGGGCACGACCATCTGGGAAGACCGCGTGACCGTGACTAGGAACCCATGTTAAACTCTAGGTCCAGTCGCCAATTGGTCTCCCTTACCCCCGCGACTTTTATCCAAATCCGCGGAACATTAGAATATTTTTTTTTTAATAACTGGCACACTTCTTGGGTTCTTACCCTATCGCCATATCCTATCATCATAAGAATGTCTATCCTCTGTGCCTCAGTAAGTTTCATTTTCAACCAAAAAATAACTCAAAGTGACAATTTAACAAAATATGATAAAGGAACAGGTTACTGAATCAGTTATGCTGGTAAATAATTATTGTATTTCATTTTGAGTTTTAACTGTCGAAATAGTTACATTGACATATGGGACATGTAACAAAAAATGTTCAGAATTTTGCAGGGAGTCTAAAACTGTACAAAAAATTGAGGATCACTATTTAAAAAACCAATGTTGATTATAGCACAGCTTCTTTCGACTCACATATTAAATGTCTTTCTAATAGAAGGTACTTAACATAGTTGTAACTACAGACGGGTCATTCGATATATTTCAGGTCTCGATTTTACTTTTACTGTATTAAAAAAATTTAGCATAGTTAACAGGACTTTCACAATGTTTGCAGACGACATGGATATTTTTTGAAAGGTAACTAATATATATCTTACAAAGTAAATTTAATATCGAGGTACAAGAGCATAAAAATATTTATGGAAAATACAAATGTTGCTCCATGCATGTAGAATTTTGTAACAAAATATAAGGGAAACAAATGGAGATAGGTTTTAAATTTCCTGCCTAGCGAAGCATGCAGACAACAGATGGCGCTTCTTTTACTACAAATTTTCAACGTAATAGTTACTTTTGTAAAGGGATATATTTTGTAATAAACATACTAATTTTTGACGAGATATATCTGATAAATAAACTTACCCTTCTACTTTTCCACAACTCGTTACAGTCTCGACGTATTTTCCATCTCTAATAGGACGAGTGAATAATACTGGTTCGGATCCTCGCGTGGCAATAATTATGATTATTATGAGGAGCAATAAAAATATTATGAAACCACCTAAAAAATAAATGACTTTGGAAAATCGGTTCAATTTTTTTTATAAAAATTCAATTTTTCGATTTTTAGCTTCAAACTCGTTATGATATTCATAAATTAATTGAATTAAGTACTAAGCGAGATGTCTATTTTACCCCCCATTGTTTCCAAGGTGGCAAAAAAGCACCCATTTAGTCCAAATTGAGAACAACAAAAAATTCTTTGATTCTAAGAATGCTCAAATACTAGTTTTAAATGAGATTGCATGAAACAAATATTTAGTCTGCAAGAAATTAATTTAAGATCCCTACTATGCGACTTAAGAATCCTCGATACCAATTTTGGGCAAAATTGGAATTTTGAAAAAAAAAATTACTTCAGATTCGTAACTTACGACCTTGAATAGCAATTTTGAAAACAATTTAAATAATGTAAAATTTTTAACCAATGAGCTTCAAAAAAATAATTTTAAATTTTTAATCTAATCTTAATCTACACTTTTGAAAAACCCCTAGTACGAATTTTGGACAAAATCGAGAGAAGTGTGAAATTTTTAGACTGTCATGTTGAATCTGCCATATTAAATTATTTAAAAAATAATTTTTAATTCGTTATGTACATCCTCAGAAACTCCCTAGTACCAATTTTAAACAAAATTGGGAGATGTAAAATTTTCCGCCATGTTAAATTTCTTAATAAATTTTCAAATTCGTAATTTACACTCTCTAAACCTCTCCCCCATACCAATTTTGGACAATATCGAGAGATGTAAAATTTTTAAAACGCCATAGTGGGTCTACCATATTGAATTTTGCAAAAATAATTTTAAATTCGTAATTTACACCCCCAAATACCTCCCACTGCCAATTTTGGACAAAATCGAGAAATTTTTAATCCGCCATATTGAATTTTTTAAAAAATAATTTAAGATTCGTTATATGCAACTCCAAAAACTCCGCCATACCAATTTTGGAGAAACTTTGACAAAATTAATTTTTTTGTCTGCCATATTTTAAGCGCCATCTCGGATTTACTGCGCCAATTTCGTCCAAAATAATATGGGACCACACTAGCAATTTTCAGAATATAACGCAAAAAATTCTAATCAAATCGGAGCAACCGTAACGGAGTAATCGACGTACATACATAAAAAACATAGCCATCGAATTGGAAATCTCCTTCCTTTAGAAATCGGTTAAAAAGAAAAAAAGTAATGGTCAGTTTTAAGTCTTCCGGATATGGAGCCTTAAAAGATATTCAAATATGTAAGAACTTACCAATCGCTATCCTATAACTCTTAACTCTCTGGGTCCATGAAGGCTCTGCCTCATCTTTATCATTTTCCTCCTTTTTCTCGTCCGTAACAACGCTTTTTAATTCAGTCGTACTTTTGCCATCATTACTTTTATCATCCAAGGTTTCCATCGATGCTAAGCCAGCTTGTGCCTGCTGGCCAGTTAGATTTTGTGAGTCTGGATTCTTTTTCATCCGCTGAAATACCGATACCAACGGTAATCTGATTGTTTCGAGTAGTTTGCGTTTGTCTTTTGTTTCGGCTGTTCTTTCACCTAAAAAGTTATAAAGTAAAAAATCTTTACCCAGGAATAAATAAGATCAAATCTTACACATTTTCCCTGAATATTTTGTGGGTAAATTCCGTGCCTCTATGGTATAATTTAGAATCGATGTTTGTAGCCTAGCCCATATTTTTACAAAGCTTTAGCATTCAGTAATATGACATTCAAAGTACACATGCAAAAGAAGTTAAATAAAGTTTGTGGAGCAAAATGATTAGGTTCTTACCTTCTTCAACGTCACCAGTCTTACTTTTCTTAAAAAGATTTGGTAAAGGCAATTTTATTTTCGTTTGAACTGGAGTATCTTCCTTCTTCTCATTGTCTTGCTCTATGAGTTCTGTGCCTTCGGTTTGCTCATCCTCCTGGAAGCAAAAGTTCATAAGTTATAATAATTATTAATAATTTAACTATCATATATCACTCTGCCCACCCGCCATATATATATATATATATATATATATATATATATATATATATATATATATATATATATATATATCAAAACTCTGCACAAGATACCTTGCATTGTTCCTTTGACTTGCTTCTCGTGAAAAAGCCAGGCATCTGGATTCCACCAATAGGAATTTTTTTAGGCTTCACTTCCATTCCTTCTTTGATTTCTTTGGAAGGCTTCTTTTCTTCAGTGGAATCTACATTAAAGAATATATCTGATAATTTTAAATTAGAAAAATAAATGAAATATACGCATTTTTTAAAGTCTATGTAGCAGAAAGTTCTCTATAGATTATCATCGAATTATTGTTGATAATAAAGAATTAAAGTTTTCACGGCTTTGGCTAAGTTAAATATCATGTTTCTTGGGTTTAGACTAGGTCAAATTGGAATTATTATCCGACGTTTCGCCTACGATTGCATGAGGCATGCTCGGGGATCGTTTCTTCACGAGATTAGAACACACATTCACTATTTAAAAAGGTATAAATGTTTTTGTTTAGCAGAGACCATTGGGACAAACAGGAGGGGTTTCTGCTCCGAGACTTAAACACATTCAGTGTGAAGATGTCTCGTGCAACCATAGGCGAAACGTATATGGAAAAAAAAAATTACAGGAGGGATAGTGGTTTTATAAGAAAATCATTATAAATTAATCCTAATTTATAAAGTCCGTGACGAAAGTTTCCTTTAATTTTGCCCAAAAAACACAAAATACAACATTTCCTAATCAACAAGATTTGATTTTTATAAAAAAAGGTAACGAGACTTTTAAATACACAACAAATTTGTTTAATTTTTGATAAAGTCTTTTTTATGGAACCACAATACAGCAACAAAATAATTTTTGTATATATGATGTGTAACCATCGAAATTATAACATATATAAAATCATCAGAGTTAATTGGGATTGATTTTTTTAGGAAGCCATTCCTGCAAATTTTCAAATGAAATGCCTTAAAAACTACGGGTTACATTATTTTATAGGGCTTTTCCAATTCGCACATTTTTTATTACTACTATCTAGGTACTAAAGGCAGAACATTGAACAAAGGATAATTTCGTAGGTATTTTTGATCATTAAGAAGGTTAATTGTACTATATTTCCGTGTATGTATAATCCGTAATTTTTAAGGCATTGCGTTAAAGAACGTAACTGTGTTACGAAACCGCGGTCACGCCAATTTATTAATAAAAGTGATAAGTCTAATACAGTAAATGTTGTTTCATTAATTATTAACAATGTACTATCACAAAGTAACAAACTACTCAATCAAGCACTAAATTACAATTTTTTGCACATTATTTAGAATATGAACACCCATAAAAACACTTTTTACACTTGACAAAACATTAAAATATTGCTGCGTGTAGAAGGCAGAGAAGGCAGTAATAATGATATTATAAATTATTTTTTAAACTTTTCTGGAGTCTTGTCCTTAATTATTCATTGTAGCATATGGCATAACGTGGGAAAGTTCACTGGAATGAACTGATAATGACTTTCGTTTTTATAATTTTAAACTGAATATGAAATACAGTGGCGTAGATAATTTGCAGGTTAAGGGAGTAAAGTGAGACACTAATATAATAATCATAAGCCAACTGCCGGTGTTTTCGAAGACTTTTTTTTATCTTAACAGCGGTCTTTTCCCAAGATGTTAGTCGGGGTTTGGTAGTGGGTACAGTACATTGCTCTTCCACTTAAAAAATACACTTTTTAACCCTCTTGTATTCATTGCTATTTCATGCGTTTGAGCAAGATGAATATTTTTACACCGCTGTCAGTAAAATTTACATCCGAGAGTGTTAGAGAGTGTAAAACTCACAAGAAACAACTATTCATATAAAATTTAAATTTCGAGACGTGTCGGCAAGATGTTAATCATGCTCTTTAAACGAACTGAAGGAGAAGAAAAGCGGTAGCTTATTAAACTAATTCTAGGGTCGCAAAATATTTCCTTATATCTTACTGAAATTTCAATTTTTGATTAGTTGTTATTTGTGACTGTTTGATGTTTATTGTGGCTTCCTGATTCATATCTTGGATAGATGTTATATATCTATGGCCAGTTCTACAATTCTATAGACATTTTTGTATCATTCACGTCTCAACAAAGTGAAATGTTTTTTTCATAATCTATTAGGGCAATGCATAGTGGTAAATGATGTGCTTTCCATTTTTCTACTAGGATTTTCATAATCATTGAATGGTACACGGTTCAGAATCTTTTAGGGTAAGGATTCTCAATATTTTTTTACTGCTACTCCCCTAACAGGTTGTTATTTTTTTTGCGGGGCCCTTCTAAAGGAAGATATCTGTGTGTAGCTCTAGCAGACACTAAAATTACTTTGTGATTCAAAGAAAACTCCAAAGAATATAGAATATTAATTATTATTTATTAGAAAACATAAAAACTACAACATACGATGAGAAGGATGAGCTCGCTGCTGAGCATTACGTCGTGTGCGTATATCGTCTAACCCCTAGGATAGCGCCGCGACGATCCAGGGTGTTGCGATGTACATTTCCCTGCTTTAGGGAATCCAGTTTGTTCATTTGATGGACACATTTATATTTTGTTGTTAATTCTAAATAACAATTTTTATACTTGGGAGGAACTGTAACGGCTCTATAGATCTTCAATTATGTAAAGTAGGATTGTGATCACTTCCGAAATTCTTATACTATTTTTCCTGTTTTTAAGCATTTGTTGAATAAAGTTTTCAGACCATGTATGATTTCTTCCCCTCCCTCTTCTAATAGTTATTTCATAATGTTCTCTTTCACAGGTGTTTTTAGGTAATTCGCTTACTTTATTGCATTTATAATTTCTTTCTAGTATATGTTCCACATTAAAAGGAATTCACTGTATAGAACGAGAGATCATGTCTCGTCCAAGTTGGATTAGCTCAATAAAAATGCACATAAGGCGTAGCTTTGGTGTAGTGGTCATGTGTTTGGTCTTACACCGAGCGGAGCGGGTTTGATTTTCGCAGTTACCTTGGGGTTTGTTTGTCGGAATAAAAAGTGTGTCTTGGGGATTTTTAAATTTAATTAGAATACTTCGTGGCTAGTACGCTAATTCGTGGGGCCTGGGGGGGGGGGGGGCAAAACGCATTATAAACTGAAATGAGTACGGTTTCAGCTTATAATTTCTTTTTAATAAAAAAAAATTGTAGGTGGCTCTGTTTGTTGATTGGGTTCTTTGGACGGGATATCCGCCCTAAATTAAGAAAATAATTCGCTCTTTCTCAACAACTCGGACAATTCCGAGTTCCAACATCGACCACCAAGAGATCAGGTCGGACGTGGCAAGGATCGTGATCCCACGCGGCAATTAGCGCTCGTGCGACGACCGGTGCGAACACGGACCGTCTAATAAAGTCACACTGTTTTGAGCTTTTCGACTCTCGGAACTCCAAGAGATATCGTTGCCCCATTTGACAAAAAAGGATAAGGCTTTAGAGGCGTTCAGGCATAAACCAACTGATGGTAGCTTCACACCATAGTCTGCTCAAGCTAGTACGTGAACCAAATGTCCGAACCTGTGGATCCTCTTGTACTGAGCAGGATTACTATCGCAATCACGAGTCATCAGTAGGGTAAAACTAACCTGTCTCAAGACGGTCTGCTCAAATATCAAAACATAAAAAAATTTGCAAGCTGTCTCATTTTCTTAAATTCCTGTAAATATACATATTCTATTCTCCGCGATATGCGGATCAAGTCAACTTGAACCTTTAAAGAATAATATAGACTCCTCGCCGTCGACCGGCTACTGTACATTTATGATGTACCTAAATTATGTACTTATTAATTTTTGCATATAGCATATGTTTTCTATTATTGCATTTCTTGCACTGAAAATTGTTTTGTATATGCTTATGTTGGTATATTATTGTGAACGATAAGCTTTTGTGTATTCGGTCTAGCTGACCAGGTAATCTGGACTTTGTCGAATATAAAATAAATACATTAGTTATTGTGTTCATGACTTTTTTAGCAATATTCAAAATATTTTGTTTGTAAAGCAAAATACTTGACCTTACGTTTTTAAATAACATTATTACTTTTTTAAATTAAAAAGTCAAAAAACAATATTTTGTCAAATGTTAATACAGGCACCTCAGAGAGTAAATAGTTTCTTATTATTTTTTTTTAATTTATAATTTTCTGCCGATTTATATTTTAAAAAATAACTAAACTTATGAATTATATTTTATTGTCACGTAATAAATAATTTCAAAATACCGATGTTGTTAATTTAATTATTTCATGCAATAAAAATTTAAAAATCGTTCTTATTTGTAATTTATTTTACAGCAATAAATCATCGAAACACAGTTTGCAAGGAAATAATTATGTTTTTTCAAAAGATTTCGCATTAAAGTGAGTTTCTAGACCGCTGTGAACCAATTCATTAATACCTTATTTAATTCTTTTCTGTTTTTGTTAGTTTCTAACTTGGACAGGTCTAAAAATAATGGAATAAACATTAACTATGAATAATCTTACTAAATATTATTTGACGAAAAGTATATTACACTAAATGAAGGAATTAAATAATCTACATAAGGATTTTAAACAAGGGAACCAAGAATGAGTATTTCTTATATTATCATCCAAACACCCACAATGAAAAACAAATAAATAATCAAACTTAGCCGATTTTATTACTTTTGGGTTGTTTAAATATTTTCTTAAAAAAATATAAACCTATACAACAAAAATATAAACCCGACAAACTAAAAAGGTCGTACACACTTTAATATTCTTAAACAAATCTGTCGAAGAAATTCTACCCTGATTATGTAATTAAAACAGAAGGGATTAGTGCCAAGGGTAATCTTAACATGTGTTATCGGCGAACATCGATGGAATGTTTTTAAATTGAACAATTTTCTCATTATTAGGAGGCAAAAGAATAATCAAATAAAATCGCTATAATGCAATATATTACTTTGATTACATGTATAAAGAATTCGTATAATGATGGTTTTTTTCCTATTCATTATTATTAATTCTTTTAGTTATAGAAAGATCTAGAATAGTTTTATTAACCCGTTTGTATAAAAAAAATTAGTAATTTAAGATCAGACTAAATCGCGGATTAAATATCCAACATGAGATGGCTAATGCCCTCTACAAATGAAAGATGGAAACATTGCGGAATTACCCTGACAGAACGAGTACAAACGATGACATTGGAGTTCGGGGGAGATAAGTTCAGTGGTACTTCTTTAAAAAATACGTAAGTCAGTTACGATTTGAGGTTGGTACGTTTTGAAAACTGTTAGAGAAAGTTACGGGTATCGCCGATTATTGATTTGTTATTTATCTTCCGGAACGTTAAAGGAAAATCTTGTTTATTCTACAGGAAAGAAGGGTGATTTTATGATTTTTTTTTAACATTTAAAATAGCCGGGTTAAAATAATGATCAACAAGAGCAATTATTTTAGTTGCTTTGAAAATGTTTATGAAGTTAATTTAACTTTCTCGTCGTAAATAATTTTGTTTTTATTTATTTTTGTTAAATATATTTAAGTGTTTTGAAATACTTGTTTCGTTTAATTTAATAAAAACCTTAACATGATTAATCTCGCGAACGCACTGATGTCAGAGTTCACATATAAAAGGCCTGGTTTAACCAGCTAGACAGCAGCCTTTCCTGAGGAAGTTGTGTTTGTGGTATTGTAAGCCTTAAAAATCTGTGGTTATTTAGCAACTGCAAGAGCAAAGAAGAAGGACCCGACTTCCAAAGTGCCTTTGTCACGGTGAGATTTATTTATAGGTTTATAGTATAGTTACTAACTAATTGGGACAGCAGCAAATCGTGAGTGAAACGGCCACAAGCTACCAAAATAAACCATTCGCAAGAGTCCACGATTAAATGCCGCCACATGTTGATAATTAAAGTATATTTATTATTTCGAGAAATATTTCAATATCAATTTAAACCACCACCCCCAACCTCAAGATCGTTACACCTAAACTGCTACAAATCATACAATATAAATTAAGCAATAAAATCCACTCAGGATATAAAACCACCTGCCGACAAGAGATATATTACCATGCTTCTATACATGAAAGGAACAACAGATCTACAGCTTATAAAACACATAAAATAATTGGTCCATCTTTAAAACATCTAAAGGACAAACTCTACCTGGAAAATCAAGGAATATACAAGATCGTATGCGGCACATGCAACACAACATATATAGGCCAAACCAATAGAAAAATATCGGACAAAGTAGAATAACGTAACTTAAGCACAAAAAACAAATAGATAAATTTAACTCGAGAGAGAACGCAAAACAGAACATTGGACCTGGAAAACTCTTCTTAAGCGGAATCACCGTGTCCGCGACATGCTTATTTCTAAAAGCGGTTCTTGACGAAAAGGAGTGGAGTCAACGTTAACCAGCAGATACGCCGCATAAAACCACGCTGCCCGTAAAGCTCCCTCAGTTGAACAGCAAGTACAGAAAATGCCAAATGAGATTTTGGCGTAACGTCTTCCAGTTTCCACGAGAGACCAAACCAACGGACGGATGTACTCTCGGATTAATACTAAATTATATGTTCATAACCGTTAGAGCGTAGTGCTTATATGGATGCTTTAACGAGAACTCGAATTTAAATAAATTTTAATTGAGATGTTACATTAAATGTCAGTCAATATGTACGAGTTCGATAAAATTCGGATTATGTTTTGGAGTAAAAGCCGAATTTGACTTTCAATTTCTTCACCGAACTCTTAAAAAGTTTGTGGATGGTTAGTAAAAAACGTCAGATCTTGAATAGCAATTTCTTGGCGGCCAGCTTTGATCTCCAAATCGCGAGATCACACAACCTGGGAACTTCGTTTGCAATAACGTCATTGTTTCGCTTGCAGTGTGACGGGTGGCGTCATCTTGTTGAAACTATATCTCAATTATGCCCATTGCTTTTAATCCTTGTTAAAAAAAAGTTTATCAACAAACCACGGTAGAGATTGGGATGTTCTGGAATCAGGAAACGTAGCACACCTTGCTGACAATTTTCTCATCCCTAAGATATCAGTTAGGAAACGATGCGTCCTGTTTCCGATATATCTACAGTCTCGGCTATCTTCGTAAATTAATGGTTTTAGAGGTTTTTTTCGGTTGTAGCGGATTTTGATCTTCCAGAACACAACTTGAGTGTTCGTATAACCGCATTTGACGTCCGCAATCCACGCTTTTACAGATGTAAATGAAGGAGTAAACTCCCTTGTTTGATTTAATTTTACCATTTTTGGAATACATGAGAACTTGAAATATTTATAAAAGCGCAAAATAAAAACAACACAAAAAAACTTTCTCAAACACTCAAGGTGACGTAGGGGGGTAACATTTCAACCCATCCTTGTACAAAATTTATTTAATAAAGAGAAAATTAAATAATTAACGGGCATAAATTCTTGTTAAAATAATTAAAAAATTCATAATAGAATTAGGTCGACTATTTTTAGCTATATTTTCCTTCAGCTCCAATATCATTTAATTCTGTCTGTCTAGCTGTACCCCTCTGATGAGAGCTTGTTAAAACGTATAATTGCCATATGTTCAGGCTGCTGCGGCACTTAATAGGTGAAAAATGCTAAGTGGTTCTGACCCGATATAAATAATATTCGCAAAATGGCTAGTGTAATAGATGATGGCATGATACAAGAATAATATGCGTAGGAGAGTTTTCTTTTATTGGATCAACTAAGTTCTATTTTAATGCGTAAGTTGGAGCTGTACAAGGTGGCAAAATATATACAGAGAGGTCGGAAAGTAAGGAGTCAATTTGATGTCCCAAAAACGAATAGTTTTTCATAAAATTCCTTGGATTTGCCAATTTTGTTTATGTGCATATATGAGGATGGAGGGAAAATTTCAGACCTATTCATAATACCCGGTTCGAACATTCACTGCAGTTTTTGGTCCGGAGTTAGCAAACACGGCACCTGCTTTACTGATAATTTTCTCATTTCCAAAATATCGGTTAGGATATAATCCACGTCCTTTCTTTCGATATGCCAACAATCTTAGCTACTTCGGCAGTTTCAGTGGGCGGTCGGTAATAATGCTTTTTGTGGACTTTTTGGAGGATTTCTTCGATTGTAGCGGATTTTGATCTTCCAGAACGCTTAGCGTCTTAAGGGCTCCTAAGACTATGTTTAAAGTAGACAAACAACATTTTTGGAATTGTTAATGAAGGGTTCAACTTCACCTGAATCTCTGTAGGAGAGAAATTTCTGAAAAAAATATTTAACCACCACTCGCAGTTTGGCTTTTCCCATAATTGGAAACTAACACGAAACGATTCACTCAAATACTCAGGTAATACTAAAGAAAGATGACTTTTCAAGGGAGCATAGTTCAGATGGTGTTACGAGGACCATCTCTAGTGGAAGCCAGAAAGCTTTCATCCTATGCTCGTATATTATTGTATTTAGCATAAAAACATTTTTTGTTTTTTCAGAGGTGAACGTTCTCATTGTTTCTATCAAATAATGGAGATATATGACTTTCATAAACTTAAAAAAAAGGGTTCCAATGTTTCTTCAAAATTCATGAGTTTTAATTATTAACATGAAAAATGTTTGCAGAAATAATGTATTATAATATATATATATATATATATATATATATATATATATATATATATATATATATATATATATATATATATATATATATATATATATATATATATATTTATTATACACATTATAATCTTATTAGCATCCCCGTCTCGGCTTCGCCCAAGAGAATAATGTAGCCAACTCATTTTCTAACAGTATTAAATTGATAGAATTTCAGGGGATATATTTGTGGTGTGTTGATTTTCTGCTACCAGAATGTATAGGCTATCAAAATTACCAGTTCTAGAAATTACTTCTCGTCTGCTTCGGCATGATTTT
Source organism: Diaprepes abbreviatus (assembly GCA_034092305.1). NCBI lineage: Eukaryota > Metazoa > Arthropoda > Insecta > Coleoptera > Curculionidae > Diaprepes > Diaprepes abbreviatus. The sequence goes on from JASJET010000116.1 coordinate 2,496,698, forward strand.
CATAAAAGGACTTAACAAAAATTGAAACCTTGCAGACATATTCGTTTTGATGCTTTGTACACTTCATATTTATTTTCCCTCGCCATAATTTTAATATTTACCCAACCCTTAAAACAACATATTCTCACTTAAGAAATTAATTATAATTATTTATTATACAATAATTTGAAAATAATATCGTCGAAATAATAATCAAACAGATAACGGCAGCGAACGCTCTTACGATTGTAAGTAAACACAACTGTGAGAAAGTTGTTGCGTCAAGCACGCCACGTGTTCGCCGCCTAGCGGAGAGCCAGCACACTACATATGCACGACCGTGTATACTTCGTATTGAAGTATTATATATTTGACGTAGTGTTTTTTACTGCAGGTAATTCTTTTTCAAAATGAAATATATCTATAAACCTTCTTATTTATACCTAGAAAGATGGGTAAAAATTTAGTTGCAATGGATTAAGTAGTCTGTTTCTTTATCCCAGATAAAGAAAACCCCTCTTCCTCTTTATATAACAGTGTAGATTTGCTAATAGCAGAATTTTTTTATCTATCTATGAAACATTATAATACTAACAATAAGTTCAAAAAACTTACCTATTATATTTTTCTCCTCATTCTCCACATTGAGAATTTTTTCGCGTTCCTCCTCCTGAATACTCTTCTTGTCTTCAGTAAGTATTGCAGGAGCTAACTCCTGCGGAGCAGTTTCAGTTTGACTCATTTTCTATAAGAAAATCAAAAGTTCAAGTTATATAACCAATGTCGTCACTCATAACAGTGATTGTGAAAGTCCATTCAACTACTTAGTTTTTTACATAGACATACTTCTCGTAAATTTATCCAAAATTTAATTTATATTTTAGTATGCTAGTTTCGTTTTAAATTTTTTGAAATAAAACTTAAGATGATGAAAAATTAGCAGTTTTTTCAAAAGGTGTACTCTTCACATTATACAATTGTAGTAGGCGGGTTAAATTTTTAAGACTATAAAGGGTGTATCAAAAAGTTGAGCCAAACGTTGATTTTTTTATATACAGGGGGATTTCATATTGCATGCTAATACCCAAAGGTGTGAAATTCGGAAATGATTTTAATGAAAAATTTAACTCAGATATGTCGAGAAAAATCGTTTTAGAAATAAAATAGCACCCGTGGCCAGGCCGTTTCACACCTGATCACTGAAGTGAACCGGCGCCAGGCAATCTTAGTTCTTGGATGGGAAAACCGCGTGACGGTGATTCGGAACCCATGTTTAACTGTAGATCCACTCGCCAAATAGTCTCCGTTACCTACGCAACTTTAATCCATTTTTTTTTAAATAACACCCTGTATCAGTTACGGATCTATATTAACATGAACTTTTTTCTAAAAATCATCCAATTATGAAACACCCTGTATATTTAACATAAACGCACAATAGCAACAATTTCAAGATACTGAGTATCAAAAATGTTTAATATTTATGCGTTTTCTTAAACTCCAGAAATTCTAAAAAGATCAATGTCCAGTTTCACCAAAACCACAAATTTTTTAACTTTAGGTTAAATCAGAATCTTTCCTATAAAACACAAACTTACTTTATTTAATTATCTGGTAATTTTATCTCAAATTCATTAACATGAACTAACTTTCCAACTGGTCTTAGTTGACAATAAAAGGTTTAAATTGACAGGTGTAATAATAAATTAACAAATTTTTAAACCTTAAAGATACAACAATAAAAACAATTCTTTTAATACCAAACTGGCAAAATAGAAAATTTTCTTTATTTTTGGGAGACTATTTGCTTACTATAGGTACAAATTTGATCATTTACAGTGTGAAAGTAATTTAAACTACTTTTTGAAGCTAAATTAATTTATTCATTTTGTTTGTAAAAAATTGTGGAAAAAGCAACTCCGGAATACTCTTAAAATTTGCTGTTATATGGTTGTTTATGGTCAATCTAAATTTCCAAAAATTAACAACTAACTTTAAGATTCTCCATTAAATTAACATTTACACTACAGAATAAAAATTAATTGTTCCTGCTTCAAAATTTAACAATTAATAAAAATCAAAGATGATCATTTCACATCATCCATTGATGTAATCCAAAATTAGGACGTAAATTTTCGCTTTTCAATTGTGGTTGTTTAACTAATTTTATTTTAATTTATTTTAAAATAAACTACTTTAAGAAATATGAGGGACGTATCGGAATTAATTGGCTTGACAAAGAAAACACAAAATATTTAGCAAAAACTTTATTTATTTCTCAACGTAGTCTCCTTTAAGCTCGACACACTTTTTCCAGAGATGTTCAATAGCTTCGATACCATGTTTATAGTAAGAAACTTCGAACTCCTCAAAATAGCCCTCTATTGCAGACATCCTCTCTTAATCGTTGGAAAAATATTGGGAAAGAAAATAGTCCGAGGGTGCTAAATCTGGCGAATAAGGTGCGTGAGAAAGTAATTCGTACTTTAAATCATTGATTTTAGCCACTGCAATAACGGATATGTGCATTGTCGTGATGGAACAACACTTTCTTTTTTATCCTTCAAACGCTGCAATAAGTTTACAAAATACCCGCCGTTGGTGGTTTTTCCTTTTTCAAGATATTCAATAAAAATTATACCATGCGCATCCCAAAAAACTGAAGCCATGACCTTGCCAGCAGATAGAACCGTCTTTGCCTCATTTGGAGCCGATTCTCTTCTTTCAGTCCATTGTTTTGACTGTTCCTTCATCTCGTGTGTGTAGTGATGGACCCATGTTTCATCCATAGTTATGAATCGACGCAAAAACTCGGCTTTGTTCGGCGAAACATGGCGAAACACTCTATTGAAACATCCTCACGACGCTGTTTTTATTCGATTGTGAGCAACGCGGTACCCATCTTGCACATAGCTTTTTCATCTCCAAATGTTCAGTCAATATGCGATGTACAGTACTTTTTGAAATGCCTACAACATTTTTGCTAACTCGCGCATTTTTAGTCGATGGTTATTCAATGCCATTTTATGGATTTTTTCACTCTTTCTGGAATAGTCACCTCATTTGGTCGACCACTGCGATGTTCGTCTTGGCAGCTCGTACGGCCTCGTTTAAACCCTGCCACCCAATAATTAACAGTTGAAAACGAAGGTGCAGACTCCCCCAAAGTAGAACCTAGCTCGCCTTTGATATTGGTTGCACTAAGTCCTTTCAAATGAAAGTATTGAATTACAGAACAATGACCAATTTTTTCCATGTTTACAAATTCACTGAAAGCGTCCACTATTGATGGCTGTCAAACAAGTAATAAACAACGTAGCATCTTCAAACTTAAAACTTGATCTTTCCAAGGTTCGTATTGTCTAACACAGTCATCAAATTTCAACAACTACCGCCATCTATGTGTCAGGCCGGTTAATTCTGGGACTGTCCTCGTAGATTTATTAAGTTATATTTGTTTACATCATTTTTTCTATTTTGATGGACTTGTTTATTTTTCCTCCATCCGAAAATGAACGCGAATTAGGCCGATATTAAGAATAAATCTAAAAAGTTTAATGTTCGTCCCCAAAAGGTAGAAGGATATTTTGTAATGTTCGTCAACTTTTTAGTTGTTATTTGTATAATTTTTTGTTGAGACTTTGAAAAAATGGAAGTAAAGTGCATCATTAAACTTGCATGGGAAAATATCTTTAAAAATGAAATGATTCTTATGTTGCACTCTGTCTAATACTAAAATACAACTTTATTCAAAATTTGGACATTCATAAATATCCTACCAGGAATGGAGTGACTTCGCGGTTCCAAAACACTCAACCGCATTATACTATCATTTGTGTTAGGGTCTATAATAGATTATCAAATGATTTTGAAGCAGACTAAGTCAAAATAGGCTGGGCCTATAGACTCGTTTTGAGTCTGACGTTACAAGGTATTAAAAAAACAATAATTAATGGTCTTGTAGTCAATCTCTGATGTAGCGACGGCATTGCAGTGGTGTCGCGGTTAAGTTGTGTGTGAAATTTGAACTAAATTACTGGTGGAGCGTTGAGCTCCCTCAATATATTTTGTGATGGAGTTATGGATGAAATCCATAAAGGTTTTGCATCCGAGGACTCTGTAGATGGTAATATATCTAATAGAGTATGGAGGTCCACAGAACATGCGGAGGATTCTGTTCTGGAAGCTTTCAAGTCTGCTGAATCTAGATCTTCCTGTGGTGATCCATGTGGGAGCACTAAATGACAGGACCAATCTAATGAAGAGCTTAAGGTTAAGCTTGCTATTACGATTCTGCAGCGAGTAAAGAGCTACCAGGTACGCTTTAGCTTTGGTTAAGTAGTAAGTTTTAAGTAACCAGTTAAGCCTTCTGTCAAAGACTAGTCCTAAGTAAGAATTTTAGTGTTATAAATGGATAGCCGATCGTAAGGAATCGCGAACTTGGCTTTAGTAAACATAATGACCTGAGTTTTCTCAGGATTTAATTTAATTTTCCAATCAGCCATCTATTTCCCCAACTTGTTCATGAGTCTTTGTAGTCTCAAAATAATGAGGCGAAATGACCTAGAGGGAGTTGCAAATGCAATGTCGTCAGCGACAAGTACAGTTGTGATCATCTTGTAGAATATCAGCAGTGTGAAGATAATATGGCATTAGTTGTCAACAACTGAAAGGGTCTTGTTAGAAGCTCCTTTCAGAGCTGCATTCAGCAAACCAACCAGACCTGGCGCTTTCCTAACAATAAGATGCGAAGATGTGAAAGAGATCTAGTTATAATTATTGTGGCTACAAAGTACTTCGACTGTGTCATTTCCATTTAATAGATCCATGTTAATTTTAATTTTAATCCTTGTAAATCTGAAAGCTGCAATTCTGTTTTACTTTATTTTATTATATTTTTAATCTACTCCTGACCTTTGTAAAGTCATTTCTCATTGATAAATAAACTGAAATAGAACTTTCAATCGTTTTTTTCTCCAAACGACTTTTCTTGTCCTAGCCAGAGACATAATTCTAGCTACAATTATCCAATTTTAAGTTTCAAAAAATGAAAATTTTCATAATTGCAGGAGCTACAGTTGTATGTAGCCATTTTTTTTTTCAAAATTAGTATTTTTTCAACCTACTAATATAAGTAAAGTATAGGTAAAAATCTTGCAAAAATAAAATTTTTTGCTTTGAACACATTCTTTATATTTAATATGTATCAGCTGAATTCATTTCCCAATATATCTGGTAATGTACTGGATCTGGTGTTTAGTAGTACTCCAGGAGTTAAATTGAATATATCAAATGTCCCTATTACCCGATGTGATATCTATCATCCAGCATTAAGCTTGGAGATCCCAATGCCTGAGCAAATGCATGAGTTTCAGTACTGTTGTATCTATAATGATTTTAAAAACTGCAATTATTTAGAAATTAATAATTATTTGTCTTGTTTTGATTGTTTGGCACTTACTTGTTGATGAAAGTGATGTGAATGTTACTTTGAATACCTTTTATGATATTCTTAATGAATGTTTTAATATTTATGTACCTAAAGCAATTGCTAAAAATAAGAAGCTTCCTCATTGGTTTAGCCCTGAATTAAAGGCACTGATCTTAGAAAAGAAGAAGGCACACAGAAATTTTAAAATGTCTAATTCTGCTGAAAACTATATGGTGTTCTCTGATTTGAGAAGATCATGTAAGCAGTTATATGAAAGTACCTACCATGCTTATATTTCGAATATGGAGGGGACTATGTGCTCCGATAATAGTGCATTTTGGGGTTATGTGAATGCAAAAAATGGAAGAGGTTGTTTCCCCAGCTCGATGTCCTATGGTGATTCTTGGGCTAATAATCAATCAGACATAGTGGAGCTCTTCAGGTTATTTTTTTCATCTGTGTATTCTAGTAACTCCGGCGGCCTTTCATCTCATAACTGTGCAGGGTCAACTGATCTTGGTTCTCTGCATGTGACACCTATGGATGTATTTAATGCAATCTCACATCTAGAAAGTAGGTTGGGAGTGGGGCCGGATGGTATTTCACCTCATTTTATCAAAGGTTGCCAGTGTATTCTTTCCACAATATTATCTGAAATATTTAATGTATCTCTGCCCACTGGTGTGTTTCCTGATGTTTGGAAGGTTACTTATATTCCCCTATCTACAAGTGTGGTGATAGGACGAATGTTGAGAATTATAGAGGTATCTCAAAATTATCTATATTTAGCAAATTGTTTGAACAGATAGTCCATCAAAAAATATATCCCCTCTTTATAAGTATTTTTTCTACTGCCCAACATGGTTTTGTCCGTGGTCGCTCTGCAGTCACTAATCTTTTGGCTTATGAGCAGGTCTTGTTGGAGGCGTTGTCAGGTGGATGCTATTTACACTGACTTCTCCAAGGCCTTTGACAAGGTGGATCGTCAGCTTCTCTTGATGAAGCTAAGTAGTATGGGTATCCACGGAGTTTTTTTTAAGTGGTTTGAAAGTTATCTTTCCAATCGAACACAAAGGGTGAAGATTGATGACATTGAATCTGCTGATATACCTGTCACTTCTGGAGTCCCACAGGGTGCACATTTGGCACCCCTCCTTTTTAATTGTTTCGTGAATGACATAGAGGATTCTCATCTCAAGCAGATGTCTTTTATATGCTGACGACTTAAAGATATTTAAGGTTGTTGGAGAGATAGGGGACTGTGTGGCCTTGCAGGGTGACCTGGATAATTTTACTAAGTGGTGTGACCGCAATTTCATGCAACTTAATTTGGCAAAATGTTCTGCCATTACTTTCTCAAAGAAAAAAGATAGTATAGTTTATAATTACACACTGCACAATACAATGCTGACTTGCTCAGATCATATAAAAGATCTTGGGGTGATATTTGATGAGGGTCTTTCTTTTGACCTGCACGTTAATAGTATTTCGAGCAGTGGTTTGAGGCTTGTTGGTTTTATTAAATGCACATTAGCTGATTTCAGCAGTGTGCAGTGTTTTAAATCTGTATACTGCTCAATGGTTCGATCTGTCTTGGAGTATGCTTCTCCAGTCTGGGCACCAAACTATGAAATATACAAAAATAAAATCGAGAAGGTGCAGGTCCGTTTCTTGAAATTTGTTGCTTTTAAGCAAGATGTGCCATTCAGTGTAATAAGGGATTATATGAGCTTGTTATCATTATATAAAAGACGCATCTATCTTGACCTAATATTATTTTATAAGATCGTAAACTCTATGGTTGATGCTACTGAATTGTTGGGTTGGATTCTCTGTACCTCAGAGGGTGCTTCGAGATCCATAATCTTTTTAATGAACCATACCATAGGACAAACTATGCGTTTAACACCCCAATGTCCAGAATGAGTAGGGAAATGAATTCATTGCCTAGGAATGTTGACCCATTTATACTCTCTCTGAACTCATTTAAGGGTTGTATTAAAGAAATTTTAAGTAATTGAATTTTATACATAATAGACTGTAGTGACAGTATTATTGTTTTAGTTAATTGTTATTCTTTTATTACTGAAGTGACTTGTGATATTTTGTGATTGTTTCGTTCCAGATTTTTTATTCTTATTTGACGTATTATATAAAATGGAATTTGAACACATTCTGTATTGTTAAATTTTTTTCTTAGACCGACACTATTTATAATAAGCGATCCGGCTGTTGGATCACCATTATTACACAATGGCTCAATTGTAATTTAATAACTTGGTTAACTTTGCATTAAATTTATACAATATAAGTTTAGTAAAGGCTTAATCACATATCTTTTTCATAATTTAATTACCAAAAAAAAAAATGACCTTTTTCATTCTTTTAGTGGTATTTCCCCTTAATGTAAATAATATTTCCATTAAGTAATTAAATAAAAACACCTTTATTCTGTAAAGATATAAAAATAATACCTAAAAATATTGAAATTTTCAATGAAAGATAAATACCTAGTTTAACAGAAACTAATCTATACGATTTCAAAAACATTTTTGAAGGTTTGATAATGTTAAGACAGATTTATAATAGCCTTGATTAAAAAATCAAGTAATATATACTAGGTATTCTGTTACTGCATAGTTCTAATAAATTTTATGATTATTTTTTACGATGTCAATTATCTATGGATCCTTAAAGATTAAAAAAAATCAAAACATCAACTATCACCAAATTATATTTTAAGTTTGATTTAAATTAACTGTAAATTTTTACCGCTTAATTTCTTAAATAATAACTCTAAAATATTTGAGATATTTATTCTTCATCAATCAAATGGGACCTGCATGTTCAATAATAAAATTAATGATAATATTGGGGGTCAAGGGAGGGGCACCACCTATATATAATTGGTTTATTCTTTCCTAATTTAAACACGAATAAACAATATTTTTTATTGGCTATGAATAGGCCTAGGACAAATAGTTAAGTGAAAATTGGACTGTTAGCTTGATAATGTGCCTCCTACAAAAGACCCATTCTAAACCTACACAGTTATTATCCTAAATTTATCATAATAAAATTAAATTGGTGGCCTTATTAATATTTTTATCAAAGAAACATACCTTCAACTTTGGGTCACAGTGCCAAAAAGCCGGTAACTATTGTTCAAGCCCTTCGAGGATATCGATTTTTCCGCTTGGTAGTTTGGCTTTAACATACACACATGCGCTGGAAATGTAATTTATAAGAATTAATTCGATTTTAAATTAGCTAAAATTAAGCACAATCACAAATAAAAAGCTTCTTATTCCTTTTTTGATAGTTTATGGTATTTTTATATAAATTCTACTTCTATAAAAAAATAAATTAAAACACCAAACACAAACCTATTCGTTGGCGTCTTTTTTTCAAAACAAAACAAAGCAAAATGCCAAGTTGATTGAAGACACTGGGTGGGGATAATTCGGTTGTCAAATTATTCACTAAATATTAGAGAGGGCGTTAATCTACATATGTTGAAGCGAAATCGATATATCAGAATATCCATAGTTTAGAAAAGATCAGATACAATATAGAGTAGCTCCTATTCCTAAAATTTTTATGTAGTTACATTTTAGAACTCTTCTTTTGTTGGAAACACTGTTTTCATAGGCGTCTCGAAAGGTATAAAATAAAATGTCATATATATGACATAATTCCTTAACTCTATCGCACAATGTTTTTTTACATGTCAAATAAGCCTGAACACTCTTTAAAATTTAATTGCCAGATTCACTAAGAAGCTTCAAGACTTAGATCCGATCTAGTTGCCATGGAAGTCAAATCTTCTAGTTGATCAGTTGTGTTTTACTTATGACACGATATTAATTCAGATCACGTAGATCAATAAATAAACACTTATATAGGGAAATTATAAAAACGTAAACTTAAAGTATTGAATAAGTGAAAGGCAGTGGAGTAACTAAGAGTATGTGGCCTCCCCCCCCCCCCAAGAATTTTTGTATGCGTCCTTGTATTTTGCAATTGTCTTGATCCTTTTATTTGTTCATTTTTATCAAGGGACCTGAGGGAGTCCCTGGATTGGCTGCCCCCCCCCCCACTGGTGAGAGGAATAATTGTATCCCGAAAATACACTAAATATTATATTTTCGACAAACAATTTTTCATTCTTGCATTTTTGCAGTTCAGAGTGCGCTTGAGTTATTGTTGCACTTGTCAATTTATGTCCTCTACTGTCAATTTAGACCGGTTTTAAAGTTAGACCATGTTAAGGTTAAATTTACAATAAGGATTCCCGTTTTGGCCGTTGAACTGACAGCCCATGCCCATTGCCGGGTGGCGCTTGTGAAAAGCAAGAGAAAAGCGTGTTTGGAACGTTTGGGGCCGAAAGCGGGAGCCCGCGCTGGTTATGCGGAAGAGCGCTTGTTATAAAGTGAGTCCTATTGTGCAAGGGGTAAAGTTTGTGCGTGGCCGCGTGCTCTATGGTGAGCGGAGTGTTTTTTGCCCTACAAAATGGAGCTCTGCGCATTGACAGAGAAGGATATACTTGTGACGTGCGATCATCTTTTCATCCGGCAATTTCATGCAGTGAAAGGTTATTTGTTATTAATTGACACAGATCAATCAATTAAATTAAGTACTAGTCGAGGGTTTTCGGTGATACATACCCCACAAATCGGAGTTCGTGTAACCTATCCAGAAGGGTGGCTGTGACTCTAGCTAAGCACCGAAACGTGGAATGAGCTGGCGAACCATCTCTGATGAACGCCAATTTGGGAAAGCAAAGCAAAGCAAATTTACTATAATATTGAAGTTAGATTTGTTTTTGTTGTTCTAATTCATGATTATTTTTTATGACATTGATTGATAACGAAATATTTTAAAACGTTTTGTTCATAAATAATTGATTCTTTTTTTTACTAGGCAGGGATCCCCAATTTGTCTACGCCTTAGTAAATTGGTTGTTTTTATTTGATTGGTGAACCTGTTTAAAAATCACTGTATTTATGTCTGGCTTTATCCTTGTTTGCCTCAAAAACTTGTAAAAGATGAGTATATTATTATACCTTGGTTAAGTATAAATGAACCAAGTCATAAATTAATGTGACGTCAGATGTCAACAGTGAGAGGAGGGCTAGTTGTTTACCTGAATTTTTTATTTACAGTGAAAATTATAAAGGAATTCTTGTTTTATTGAGTAAGTATATTTCTTTTCCGAAAAAAAAACTCGTGCTGCATTGATTTTTATGTAACGTGACGAAATAAACCTGGTATTTCTCAATGCCTATAAAACGATTTTGATCATTTGTCCAGGAGAGAATAATGAAACTAAATGCTTCATTAAATATATGAAATATATCATTTCGGAAGTGGAAAAAGTTAAGGTTTCTTTAAAACAAGGATAAAAATAAACAGGATTTGCAAATTTTGTATTTTTTTTAATTTTTATTGGTTTTATCCAAACAACCTATAACGATTTCGGGATTTTTATTACAGCGATTGCGCACTTGATTTTCAGTCAGCTGATTTTGACATTTGCTATGTTTAAATTACCGAGCTGTCAACAATGCTTTTGAAAAGTGTGTAATTTCGGGTTTTTGTTATCCCCTTTTTTTTAGTTTTGTAAATAGTTTTTAAGAAAAAGAAATTTATTTTTTAAAAGGAGGAATGTCTGACACGGAATTTAAACCGGTTAATGAAAAATTAGTAGAGAAAATATTAGAGCAAGGACAAAAGTTAAGAAATGCCATGGTTCAATCAATATTAAAAAATGACCCATTAAATTCGGAAATTATTTATGATAAACATTTCAATACACCAATGAGTAGTGCTAGTACACTTTCGGATAAAAAAGCTGCTAGTGATATAAACTTATTGGAAGCTTTTTTAAATGGAGATTATTTGACAAAACAAGAAGAAGAAACTGCTTTAAATACAATTAGAACTATGTCTGTTTCTGATGTTTACAAAACTACTGAAAAAACTCTTCTTTCTAAATGCTCCTGTGCTACTTGCAATGCTTATAACATGAATAATTTAAAATGTGATTTAAGACGAACAGAAAATATTAAAGAAAAGTGTATATCTAACTATATTAAGCAGAAAAATTGGGGTTCTGATTTTGTAATTAAATATGCAGATACTCTAAAAGTTATATTACAAAGTATACACTTAAATGATTTAGGAAATAAAAAGGTTGCACATGGTGTTAATAAGAGACAATTTAGTTTTGGCATAAATGAAACCTATTTTGTAGAATACTATATTCCAGAAATGTTTACTAAAGAATTGCCAAAAAGTATATCTAAAATTGATAGTGGTTTAGAGTGTAATCATGTGAGAGTATGTGCCAGGAGGACTAATGAGGGTTTGTTGAAAGAAATCATTATCATTAACAATTTATATATTACCATATAATATATTTCTATATAAGAACTGCTATATTGTGACATTTTTTATTTTTTTTTCCTGCATTATTTATTATAAATTTAATAAAATAATTTTCTATGTATGGTCGTTAAGGATTTTGGTAAAAATTTGCAAAGCGTGAAAATTATGTTTTTTTAAAAAAATTTTGATACTCACCCCCTATTTCGAGGTCGTAGAACACGATTCTGGCCTTGATTTTTCACTATTTTTCCTCACTTTCCTGGAAACCTCAAAAAAAGAAAAACGTCACTTCACAAAGCACTTTCTTTTCAGTTAAAAACCGAATTTACGTATTTATTTTCAATGGAACTAATTGAAAAATATTGTACGTAATATATTTGAATTATTTTTGCACAAATTTTAGCAAACCAATTTAGAAGAACTTATATTTTCAGCGAAAAATCAAAAACACGTCTCGGAAACGTTATCACTGGTCAGACTATCTAAACTGGCCGCTGAACACATAAAAAGGTGCAATGTTGTAAAATTTCTTCATATTATAAACTATAAGATTTGTCCTTCTCAGTCAACAACATAGTTTAATTTCTTTTAATATTCAGAACAGTTTCTAAGTAAAAATAATCTTAACTCTTTAAAATTTTTGGTTGGTTTTGGTTAAGATAGGTTGGTTCAGGTTTAGCTTGATTTTGGTTAATTTGGAAAACAGAAACTAACCTGAACTAATCTAAATTAACCTAGATTTAAAGTTTCCTGATATAAACTTTAAAATTTACTCATTACAGTTAACAACATAATTTTATGTTTGTAACGTATAAAAAGGGGTAAAATGAATCTTAACCTTCCAAAATTTTTGGTTAGTTCTGGTAAGTACAGATTAACATTAGTCGTAGTTACTTTAAAAAACTGACATTAACCTGAACTAACCTAAATTGAACTAACCTGAACTAAGGGAAACAAACAAAAGCAACTCTAATCCTTAAAACCTTTAATATTTAGAGTCAAAATCGCACATCAAAGTACTGGTATTTGGAGGGAGACAAACAAAAGCAACTATAATCCTTAAAACCTTTATTATTTAGAGTCAAAATCGCACATCGAAGGCATAGACAAAAGAATAATTAATAGTACTTCAATAATCAAAGGAAAGGAAAAAATTCGTTTTGGAACCTTTTCTTTCCAATCCAACAGAAAGAGAAGAATATTTAAAGAAATCGTGTTTGCAATCTGGCAACATCGCCGACTTCAACAGTACGCCATCTTTAGCGAACTATACAAACTATTATTTGTTTAGGGCGGCCGTTTTCTTTTGATTTTGTTGTGATAATTTTTCTGATTTTTTCGATAAAAAAAAGTGCATATTTTTGAATTTTTGTATAATGCAGAAGTTTCTATCACTGTGGAATTCGTTGTTATAACAAAAGTTTAACGATTTAGTGAAAAAAATTGAACCTAAAGTGAAAAGTTATTTTCCCTGTTTTCCGCAAAATTGAGGAAAAATTATGGAAAACCGAGGTCAGAATCGTGTTCTACGACCTCGAAATAGGGGGTATGTATCAAAAATTTTTTCAAAAAAACGTCATTCACTCTTTACGAATTTTTTTCAGGATTTTTAACTATTTTTTCTCTTTTTTTTTTTAGTTATTTATATAAGGCAAATTTTTGTTCATAGTATTTGTAATCTATATGATTGCAATTTAGAGGACCATAATATTACTTTCTTCGTGAGGTACAAGACTAGAGGTCAGAAGACTTCTGAGTTATTAGGTGTAGCAAAATTTAACTTGGGACTATTTGTGACTTCAAAAAATTTTTCATGTAGTAAAACGTTACCAATACACTTAAATGAAGAATCTCCCATAATAATTGGTACGCTTAAGGTTACTTTGCAACTTGGATCTGGAAAAATCTATTTTGGACAGCAGTTTGTTGGTATGATAATTATTCTGTATAAAAATTTAACATTTTGCACTTGTCATAATTTACAAGTAAATATATCACCAGTCAGAACAGAAGAAACATTTTGGAGGTCATGAGATACTGATAAACTCTCATCCTTCAATAGCAAGAAATAAAATAAGTTCAGGATTAAAATTTTATTTTTTTTGCATATACAGTATTTTTTTAGATGCTGTTCTCAATCAGAAAGTACCATCAGATGACTCAGACAGTGGAGAGGAAGCTAAAGATGTTGAAGCTTCTATTCAAAATAATATTTTAAAAGAAGATCCTGTTCCAGAAAAGCAGATTAAAAATGAAATTAAAGAGGATAAACATAAAAACTTGCCAGAAAAAGATTTAACTACTCAACATTTAGTACAGACCAGATCAGTCCACTTGGATCAAAATAAGGAAGACAAATTTAAAAAGAATACTAATCAAAGTAAACCTGTAACTTTATTGGAGCAAAATGAAACTGTTGCACAAGTAACAGATCCAAGGTCGGCTTATTTTAGTAAAACTAAAGATGTGAATATTGAAACTAATTTGCCTGTTACAAAATTAGATAAGGTCTATGAAGATTCAGATCTTGAGGTGTGTTCCACTCTATTTTGTTAATATATTATAAAATCTGTTAGGAAATATTATTGACAAATTAAGGAAAATTTAAATCTAACATCAAGCATATGGGAATAGTTGGAACTAGTTATCTTTTACCGTTTCCCTGGAAAAATTGAAATATATGTGGCTTTAGCAAAAAGATCAGTTCAAATACCAAACCCATAAAATTATATTTTGAACATAATTTTTAAAATAAGTGTATTCTACTTTATGATTTTTTTTTGGTTTATAAAACTTTGAAGCAAAATTGGTCTATTCACTAATGCTTTTATCTTTTTTTAAGTATATTAAAAATATTGTTGATAAGCATATTCAAACCATCGCTATGTGCTGTTAAACAAATTATGACTTTATACATTCCTTTAGCATTTGATTGTTTTTCAATGCCATTATAGCCAGCTATAAGTAAAACGTCATAGCCAACTAAAATTACAACTGAACTAAAAATCCGCATATAAAAATATTAAATCGGCAATATTTTGAAAACTGAAAATTTTCATTATAGAAAACCTTATACAAAAAGTAGAAAATTTGGTAGTTTCCATTTAAAAACATTGACTTTTGACGGTTCCTTCGATTAAATTTTTAATCCGAATTTTTAAACACTCTGTATTATTGATTATCAAAATATTATAAAAATCTAATAAAGTAGGCCCTTTTCAACATGAAATCCAACTCAAATTAAATAAAAAAGACTTCTTTATAGGAAAAATTCATAATTATTTTAGAGCCTGCAAAGGTAATTCTTGATATAAAATCTTAAACTTTATCTTTATATGCTGACGACTTAAAGATATTTAAGGTTGTTGGAGAGATAGGGGACTGTGTGGCCTTGCAGGGTGACCTGGATAGATTTACTAAGTGGTGTGACCGCAATTTCATGCAACTTAATTTAACAAAATGTTCTGCCATCACTTTCTCAAAGAAAAAAGATAGTATAGTTTATAATTATACATTGCACAATACAATACTGACTCGCTCAGATCATATAAAGGATCTTGGGGTGATATTTGATTAGGGTCTTTCTTTTGACCTGCACGTTGATAGTATTTCGAGCAGTGATTTGAGGCTTGTTGGTTTTATTAAACGCACACTAGCTGATTTCAGCAGTGTGCAGTGTTTTAAATCTGTATACTGCTCAATGGTTTGATCAGTCTTGGAGTATGCATCTCCAGTCTGGGCACCAAACTATGAAATAAACAAAAATAAAATCGAAAAGGTACATGTCCGTTTCTTGAAATTTGTTGCTTTTAAGCAAGATGTGCCATTCAGTGTAATACGGGATTATTTGAGCTTGTTATCATTATATAATAGACGCATCTATCTTGACCTAATATTATTTTATAAGATCATAAACTCTATGGTTGATGCTCCTGAATTGTTGGGGGTTGTTGGATTCTCTGTATCTCAGAGGGTGCTTCAGGTCCATAGTCTTTTTAATGAACCATACCATAGGACAAACTATGCTTTTAACACCCCAATGTCCAGAATGAGTAGGGAAATGAATTCACTGCCTAGGAATGTTGACCCATTTATACTCTCTCTGAACTCATTTAAGGGTTGTATTAAAGATTTTTTAAGTAATTAAATTTTATACATAATAGACTGTAGTGACAGTATTATTGTTTTAGTTAATTGTTATTCTTTTAGTACTGATGTGACTTGTGATATTTTGTGATTGTTTCTTTTCAGATTTTTTTTATTCTTATTTGACGTATTATATAAAATGGAATTTGTACGATTTATTGCCGTTAATAAACCATTATTATCATTATTAAATGTGTCAAAAACGCTTAGACTGAGGTACAGGTTGCATATAATCCAAAAATGCAATAATACATAGGGTATTCCATTTAAAATGTGCAAGTTGACACCTACTTCCTGTATAAACGGAAATGCCACCATCTTGAAAATATTATAGTTGGGTTGCCCCCATCAAGAGTAGCATACTATCAAATCTTCAGAATTTTCCATATATAGATTAAATTGGTTCCTGGTAAAGCACCCTGTATATTTTGATTCTGTTACCTAAACAATAAATAGGTTTATAGAATTTGTGTCTAATTGTTTAAATAATTTTTTCTAATATTTATTTCATATTACTTTTCATTTATTATAAATTTTTCTTTGCAGAAAGAATTGCTTCTAGGATTTATTTATATATCTGAAGCTCAGTTTCTTAACATATGTCCAAACTCTTACATTTTGTGTCAGCCATTTTGTCAAAATGGAACCTCGAGCAGTAAAGTAGTGTATAATAGTACAAACCCCTTGTACAATTTTTGCCAGGTTAGTAATTTATAAATTTCTTATATATAAACACATTTAGAAAAATTTTTCATTTTGGGAAGTAATTTTATAAATTTCTTATATATAAACACATTTAGAAAAATCTTTCATTTTGGGAAGTAATTTTATAAATCTAGCTGATATATATATATATATATATATATATATATATATATATATATATATATATATATATATATATATATATATATATATATATATATATATACAGGGTGATTCAAAAATCGATCACGAAACTTAAGGGGGTGATTCTACTTGACAAAATAAGGGTAGAGCTTCATATAATTTTTTTTCAAAATGTCATTCGTTTTCGAGTTACAAGCCGTCCAAGTTCAAGTTTTTATTTTTTGTTTTTTGAATTACTCGCTTACAGGAAAACCGATTTGACTAATATTTGAAAGATAGGCTAAGTCTTCTGCGCTTCATCATTTTAGTAACAATTCACATTGATTGTTTGCCGCTAGAGGGCACTTTACCTACATTGAAAATTGTTTTTTTGTCATAATTTTTTAGTGTTGACAGCTACAGTAGTTTTTGGCATAATTTCTGTAAGACTGATGCCAGGCCTTTAAAAAAGGTGCTCTTTATTTACATCGCTAAACCCAACGGTTTAGACGTAAATCACCCTTAAAAATTAAGTGGTAAATTTACTTTTCTCATTTCATTACCACCAGCTACCAGGTAAATAGCTATCAAAGTATACTAGAGCTGTCACTTTAACATCAAATAAATTCGCTTTTTAAACTATTTAATTTATAATCTTAAAATAACTAATAATGGCTAATCACCAATATTCAAATATCGAATATTGTGATATCCATTTTTGTTATGGAAAAGCAAATGGTAATGCAGAGTTGGCAAGAAGATATTATATGGAGAGTTATCCGGAAAGAAATATCCCTCATGCTCAAACATTTTCCAGTGTGCACAGGAGGCTTGCGGAATGTGGTTCCTTTAAAAGTTATAATGGAAATAGGGGAAGACCTAGAACTGCTAGAAACGTGCAACAAGAAGAAAGAGTGCTTGAAATTATTGAAGATAATCCAGGTATTAGTACTAGAAAAATTGGGAATGAAGTGCGGCTCTGTCAGGCTAGTTCATGGAGGATACTAAGAGAAGAACAACTCTACCCGTTTCATTCAAAAAAGGTGCAGGCTCTTTATGACGATGATCGGCCGAGACGGTTGGAAATGTGCAATCAGATCCTAGCTAAGTATGAACACGATAATCGATTAATTGGCGTCATATTATTCACTGACGAAGCTGGTTTCACTCGTGATGGCATAACAAATCTACACAACATCCACACATATGCTTACGAGAACCCAAACAATGTGGTAGAAACGAAACATCAGCGTAGATTTTCACTAAATGTGTGGGCAGGGATAATAGGAGATTACCTTATTGGTCCTCATTTCTTTGATGGCCCATTAACTGGTGACGTATACTTAGATTTTATCCAAAATCGTCTCCCATTGTATCTGGAAGATGTGCCATTGGAAGTAAGGGCCAACATGTGGATCCTCCAAGACGGAGCTCCGCCCCACTTTAGTATACGTGTCCGACAGTATTTGAATACAACGTATCCTGAGCGATGGATAGGACGAAGTGGACCATTGGCATGGGCAGCGAGGTCACCAGACCTTAATCCTATGGATTTTTTCTTTTGGGGTCATTTGAAACAATTGGTGTACGATATTCCAGTAATCAACGTCGAGGATCTTCGCTTCAGGATAATCGAAAAGTGCCAAATTATTAAAGAAACACCAGGAATTTTTCATCGAGTTAGGCGACATTTTTTGAAGAGTGTTAGGAAATGTATGGAAGAAAATGGGGGACATTTTGAGAATCTTTTTTAGTTTGTTTAGTACTGTTTCATTAATTTTTATCAATTAAATGTATATCGCAATAATCCATAATATGAATATTTACTGATTAGCCATTATTAGTTATTTTAAGATTATAAATTAAATAGTTTAAAAAGCGAATTTATTTGATGTTAAACTGACAGCTCTAGCATACTTTGATAGCTATTTACCTGGTAGCTGGTGGTAATGAAATGAGAAAAGTAAATTTACCACTTAATTTTTAAGGGTGATTTACGTCTAAACCGTTGGGTTTAGCGATGTAAATAAAGAGCACCTTTTTTAAAGGCCTGGCGTCAGTCTTTCAGAAATTATGCCAAAAACTACTGTAGCTGTCAACACTAAAAAATTATGACAAAAAAACAATTTTCAATGTAGGTAAAGTGCCCTCTAGCGGCAAACAATCAATGTGAATTGTTACTAAAATGATGAAGCGCAGAAGACTTAGCCTATCTTTCAAATATTAGTCAAATCGGTTTTCCTGTAAGCGAGTAATTCAAAAAACAAAAAATAAAAACTTGAACTTGGACGGCTTGTAACTCGAAAACGAATGACATTTTGAAAAAAAATTATATGAAGCTCTACCCTTATTTTGTCAAGTAGAATCACCCCCTTAAGTTTCGTGATCGATTTTTGAATCACCCTGTATATATATATATATATATATATATATATATATATATATATATATATATATATATATATATATATATATATATGTATATATATATATATATATATATATATATATATATATATATGTATATATATATATATATATATATTCTGCTGTAGGTAGGTCCTCCGCTAATAGACAATTTGCATTTAATAGGTCATCCCGGTGCGATAGGTCATCCGTATATGGATGACCTATAGCTTTTCATGTAAAACAAGTTTATGAATTATCCTGATACTCCTGACAAATTTTCAGAAGGATGACTTATAACGTTTTTTTTGATATTTCGTATATATTAGTTCAGGATTTTGACATAAAAAAAGTGGCGCCACCTTAGTGCGTATATTTCATCTGTATATTTGTAGATAAATTGCAGCGGATATATCCTCCGTGAATACTAGTATTTACATTCTTTGCGGTGGATAGGTCCTCCGAAAATATGGCAACACTGTATTCGTCTCGATTATTTAAGAAATATTAAAACACTTCCAAAAATCAACCGTTAGAGTGTGACTTACTAGGAAGGTATCTGAAGAGTCCTACTCCGATTTCGATGAAACTCTAATATGTTGTAGAGGGTATAAAAATAAGAGACACGTATTTTTTTTTATCTGAGGAGATTCATTTTAAGAGGGTAAAATCTGCCCTTAAAGTTCACCCCTAAAAACAGTATTTTTGAAATATTTCGGGTGCTAAGTGAGACAACTTTACAAAACAAAACGAAAATTACTTGTTGTTCGAAATGATGTGGAACTATGGCTGTTTCATCCCAAGAATATCATCCCTTATTTTTTAGAAGGGTAAACCATCTATTCGCGCCCGTAATTTAATTCTAAAAATTACGAAATTTAATATAATTATATGAAAATATATTAATCACGAATACCATAAGTAACTTAACTTGAAAGGTTTTGGGGTTTCTAAAAATAACTAATAAAAGGAGGTAAGCTACCTCAAAATAATTTTTTTCTTAAACCTGAAGTTCTAATTGAGATATATTTACAAAACAAAATTGAAATTACTTGTTATTTAAAATGATGTTGAGGTGTTAAATTATTTTCATCCCTAAGAATATCATTCCTTATTTTTTATAAGGGTAAACCATCCATTTTCTCACGTAATTTAATTCTAAAAATTACGAAATTGTTTGAAAATATTTTTTCACAAATAATATAATTAACTGAAGTTGACATCTTTCGGGGTTCCCAAAACTAAACTAATATAAGAGGATGAATCACCCCCAAAATATATATATATATATATATATATATATATATATATATATATATATATTTTAATATCTCAAGTTCTAATTAAGATAATTCTACAAAACAAAATGAAAATTATTTGTTATTCGAAATGATATTAAACTATGGTATTTTTCCCCCAAGGATATCATCCCTTATTTTTTATTAGAGTAAACCATATATTTGCGTACTTAATTTAATTGTAAAAATTACTATATTTTTTTCACGAATACCATTAGTCACTTAAGATGTGATGTTTCGGGGTTTCTAAAAATAAGCTAGTAAAAGAGAGTTATACACCCCAAAATACTTTTTTTTACATTACAAGTTCTAATTGAAATAACTTTACGAAACAAATTGGAAATTACTTATTATTTGAAATGAAGTTAAATTATAGTATTTTCACTTCCAAAGATATCATTCGAAGAATGTTATTTTTTACATGTATAATTATTCTTAAAATTGCCAAATTTCAGAACGTTACAGAGCTTACTGATTTCTTTTCTTTTAATTAATAAAAAAGTATAAACTTATTTCATTGGTTAAGCATTCATGTCTATAAATTACACTGGACAACAGCCAAAATGTATCTAAAATAAAATCGACTAAATCTTACAATTTTTGGTATACTAAAGCTGAAACTAAACTTATTTTCTTAATATTAGTTCAAGTTTTAGAGATACTTGATGTTATGTGTCCTTATATATTAACAATGTAATCGCAAAAATGCACGTGGTATATTTATATTGTTATTAAAAAACTTGTTTTTGGAAATTGCCAGTAAGTTTTTAATTTCATTGTCATTTTTGTATTCAGCGCCCTAAAATTAACAAAAAATGCACTTTTCATGCAAAATACAACAAATAAACTAAAATTTGTTACGTAGTGTTATTATTATTCATGACAAATAATAATTTCTAATTCTGTTATGTTCATTTAAAGTAAAATTTGACAATTTTAAGAATAATAATATATGTATGAAATGATGGTTTACTTTTATAAAAAATAAAGAATAATTTCCTTGGGAGTGAAAATACTTTAGTTTAATATCATTTCGAATAACAAGTAATTTTAATTTTGTTTTGTAGAGATACCTTAATTAGAACTGGAGATATTAAAAAAAATATTAGGGGGTTGCTCACCCTCTATTACTAGTTTATTTTCGGAAACCCCGAAATACGTCAACGTAAGTTACTTATTGTAACCGTAAAAAAATATCAACAAATTTGGTTTAATTTCGTAATGTCCAGAATTAAATTATGTAAATGAAGTACAAGATTAACCCTCATAAAAAGTAAGGGATGATATATATATGGGGTTAAAGCAACATGGTGTAATCTCGTTTCAACTAAAAAGTAATATCCACTTTGTTTTGTAAATATATCGCAATTAGAATTGAAAAAATGTATTTGGGGGTGATTCACCCTCTTTTATTATTTCATTTTCTGAAACCCCAAAACAGGTCAACTTAAATTAGTTATGTTATTCGTGAAAATTATACTTTGAAACCATTTCATTAAATTTCAAAATTTTTAGAATTAAATTACATGCGCTAATGGACGGTTTACCCTTTTAAAAAATAAGGGATGGTACTTTTGGCGATGAAAATACCTTAGTTTAACATCATTTCAAGTAACAAGTAATTTTCATTTTGTTTTGTAAAGATATCTCAATTAAAACTTGAGATTTAAGAAAAAAAATTATTTGGGGGTGGTTCACACTTTTTAACTAGTTATTATTAGAAACTCTGAAATCCGTCAACTTAAGTTACTTATTGTTCGTGAAAAAAAAAATATTTTCAAACAAATATATCAAATTTTGTAATTTTTATAATCAAATTACGTGCGCGAATAGATGGTTTGCCCCTATAAAAAATAAGGGATGTTATCACTGGGGATGAAAAAAAAAACAGTTTAACATCATTTCGACGACAAGTAATTTTCATTTTGTTTTGTAAAGATATCTCATTTAGAACATGAGATATTTCAAAAATACTGTTTTTTAGGGGTGATATTTAAGTGCGGATTTTACCCGGTTAAAATGAATCTCCGCAGATAAAAAAAAATGTGTTTCTTATTTTTGTGCGCTCTACAATATATTGAAGTTTCATGAAAATCGGAGCTGGACACTTCAAGTACCTTCCCGTTAGGCTTTTCGAAATAGAATAAAAAAATAAATCGACCAGAAATCAGTTACAAAATTATTACGCCGGCTTATATTTGCAATAAGTTGTGGAGTAGCTTTTCAGTTACTCGATTTTTTAAATGTTTAATGACGACGTAAAAACTCATTTAAATAGAAAAATGAGGAGAACTGTTTTTCGGCTTTGGCCCTTTTTCAACTTAAGTTTTGGGATAGTAACAAAATTTCTCAAAATCTATCATTCTTTTCTGTTCTGTTTGCTTCTTTTTTATTACATTGTTATTTCTTTCAACTAGCAACTCAAAATCGCTATCTTGATCTTCTGTATTAACTCCCTTTCCTCTAGTTTTTTTCGTAAATCATCATTTTCGAGCAAATTTTCCTCTAAATTCAAATCAATTTCATCTAAACTTTTGTCTTTAAACTGACCGGTTTCCTCCGTTTTCATAAGAATGAGTAATTTGGATATTTTTGATGTCTGGTAAATATCATCACGGAGTCTCACTCATGTTAAATAACTGGATCAATGTAGCCAAATGCTTCCTTAATCAAGTACATGTGAGGGCTTCAGGGTTTTTTAACTAAACTTAGTGTACCATATTTTCTCAAAACTTTATAACCCACAAATTGCTGCCCAGTATATGGATTGCCAAACAGATAACTACTGGATTTTTTGAGAATATTATCTCGACATTTTAGAACTATTTCTAAATGATCTTGAACATCTTTACTAATAATCCCGCCCCCTTTTACCCCTTATGACAATTTTTTCGAAGGAATTGATTAATATTTTTTGTGTTTCAGAAACAACTTCAGAAAATTCTTCGTAACCTTGTTGATTTATCTTTAGAAGCGCAGATTTATATGTATTTATGAAAAGTCTTTGAAGTTTACCGGATCGTCTTCTATTTAGTAATAATTTTCTAACAAGATGATATATGCTTTGTCGTTTCCATTATTTTCTTTTAATTTGAAAATTGCATCATTTGCTTTGTTAATAAGGTATTATTTTAGTAGCTTTAGATCGCTCGCTAGAGGCACTAAAGTGACCTTATTCCATTTTTGTAAAGTTAAGTCACTTTCTGTTTGACTGGAAATATCAAATTTCCAGTGACTTTAAATTACCTGAATTAAGGTTTTAAAATCGGCCTCAGTACTTGCTAACAGTATCGATGTTTCTGATTTTTTAAATACATGCACAAGCGCAACAGCACAACACTGTTTTAAAGTGGTTCCTATATTCATAGCAAATGTGGGAAATTGATAAACGTGATTTTCTGGATCATATTTTGAAGCTGCTTTTGTGGCAGATACCAAAATATCGTAATGTTCGGGTTTAAGAGCTTCAAGAAGATCTCTTAGAGAAGGTCTAATTTTTTTGTCTTCAATAACAAACTTGGCCATTCACGCATTTACCTTGAAACAACCAGAATGAAATGCTTTTCCCGATGAATGTTTAACTATCTCGCTTCAAAAGCACATATAAGTGGATCCTTCTTAGCTACAAGGGAAATTTGATCAGCTCTCATACGGGAAAATACATTTTCTTTTAATTGAGGATCCACTCTTAAGTTGCGTACTAAATAATTTTGCGCATTGCTTTGAGAATTTTTCTCAGAAGTTCTTTTATTTGGATTTGCATCACAATTTTTGCGATGTCGCCGTAGATTCCTAGCAGAGTAAAAGCCCAAACAGTATGTACATGGCAGGTAATTAGTAATCTCAGCACCTTTTCTTATGGGTTTTGTTACTTCACTGTTAGTTAAGTTTACCTTTCTTTCTTAGACTAAAAAGCAAGTTTTTTTCATTCCTTGCATAGTCATATTCTGAAGGATTAAAATCAAAATCTGCAGGATCATCAGTAGGCGTGGAGTCGGAGTCAAATACTATTAATTATTAATAGCTTTATTCGAAATTTGACTTTGACATCAATTTCTGCTTTGATCGAGATGAAAACTAACCAAAAAATAATAGTCACGTGATGAGAATTATCTGTCAAATTTAAATTTCTTTCCAAAAAAAATCCAAAGGTGAGGTTATATCCCAAAATATCGAAAAAAGTTATTAAAAATAGTTTTTCTAAATGCAATTTTTAGCCCATACGCAAAATTTCAGCTGTATAAGATAATTTTAAATTTTTGACAATTTTTTGTAATTTGTACCACTGCAATTGCAAAATAAGGTTCAACGCAACCTACATATATTTTGGCATATATTCATTTCTTAATCCATTTTATTTTAACAAAATACGTATTTACCTTTTACGTTTAGTAATACCCTTCTTCTAGTGCAATTCTTATACTGAGAACTAAATACGAAATCATTACCTTATATTACTAAACAATGGCAACGTTGTCGGGCTAGCGATCCATTGTAATCTATAAAATTTCTATATATCGGAGGATGTATCCCTTCGATTGTGAAAAAGAAGCATACGCCCGGGTGACATAAATACGGTGATTTCGTTGGAGGACGTAAAGATAGGGATTTATGTGAAAACTAAAAATTTTTTTTGTTATTATTTTAATGGATTTATAATAAGAATAACAAAGTACTCTATATACATGACACAAATTATATATATATTCACTATTTCTGGTGGATGACCTAAAGATGCGCCACATGAGGAGGACCTATCTACTGAATGATGTATATATATATATATATATATATATATATATATATATATATATATATATTATAATTAGGTTTTTCTTCAACCTTGGTATATTTTTAGTTTATTTGGACGTCTTCTTGGGTAGTAGGTTGTAAAATAAATTCCAACAGTTAATTTTTTTCCTTCCTATATTTACTTACGACGTTTCGCACATCGTGTTGTGCTTTTTCAAGTTTTTTTCCCCATAAACAGAATATTTAAATACATTAAAAACAAAAACATTTAAAAAACACTTAAAACATCTTAAAACACTGAAAAGATGTATATAAAATATTACATTTCATTTTAAAATTAACAGATACAACTAAAAATATTTTAGATAGCCTACCTTGGAGTTTGTCAGTTCATGAGTATTAACATTATTAAATATATCTTAATTTGAGTGATTTAATTTATTTTTTTGGCCCATTTCTTTGGGTAGGTCTGTCTTTATATTAAAATTTTTTTACTATATACAGTATCTGGAATATTTTATAGAATTTTTACAGGGTATAAAAGAAATTCATGACTTTTTCTGTTCATCTATTTATTTATTTTTGAATTCTTAGCTTTGGTTAATTAAATTATAGAAATATATATATATATATATATATATATATATATATATATATATATATATATATATATATATATATTTCTGTAATATTTTCTTGGGTATAGGTTTTTCCATTTGAAAACCAAAATACAACAATTTTTCTGACGTCTCTCTCTACATAGTGAGCTTCTTCAAAGATATGGTATATTTATTTTGAATCTACAAAATTACAAATTTTTTTTAATAAACATGTATCACAATAATTGTCTTACATACCTATTACATTTATATTTTTAAGTTAATTGAAATTAATAAAAATAAAACAGATTTTACAACAGTCTTAAAATTAAAACAATACACAGGTTAAAATAATGAAAACTATAAAATAGTACATACCTCGAAAGTAGCTTTGTGCTTATGTTTTATTTTTATTAATTTTTATTAACTTATTTATTTATTCATTGTATCAACAACTTTTACAAAGCCAATAACAGATACAACTAAACTTAATATACCAAGACTACAACCTAAATTAGAACCTAAATAAAAAGGCAGTACAATTGCCTACATAACTCATCTCTCACTTCCCTTCTAAACCTTTTACAATTTAGGTTAAAAATGTCAATGGCACCACAATACTTATTAAAATATGAACATAATCTTATTAATGGGGAATTTTTATACAGGTTAGTCCTAGGGGCATTAATATAAAATAAATTTCTGGATTTGGTGTTAACTCGGCCTATTTTAAATGGAAGCTGTTCTAAAAACTCTTTATATAGTGTTCCCAATCAATTTAAACAAAAACACAACCCCCGCTTTAATACGCATGTGCTTCAAACTGGGAAAGTTGAATAAAGAAGACAAAAGCTTCAGATCAGTTCCTCTTGCCTTGTAATGCAAAAACTTTAAAAATCTTCCCTGAACCACCTCTAAGCTGTAAATTTTATTTTCATACTATGGACCCCAAATTAAACAAGCATATTGAAGCTTAACAAGCACCAATGACTTATACAAGACAATCATTGTATTGATATTATTGAAATATTTACAGCTCCTAATAATAAAACCAAGAATTTTTACTGCACTTGCAGTTACATTATCAATGTGCCAACCAAAACTCAACTTCGTATCTAAATAAACACCAAGATCCCTATGTAAATCAGTTCTTTTTAACGGCGTGTTATTTATACAATAATTAAAATGAATTATTTGCTTTTTACATGTAAAAGACATTACTACACATTTATTTATATTTACATTTAAATCATGTTCCTTGCACCATCTCACAACCGCATTAAAATCCTCTTGCAGAGCCCTCGCATCTGACTCATCTCTAATGGCACGAAATATTTTATAATCATCCGCAAAAATAAGACCTTTAGCTAATTTTACATTCACATCTATGTTATTGATAACCAGTACAAACAGATGTGGCCCAAGATTTGAACCCTGAGGCACTCCTGAGGTGGGTACATGGCTTTGAGACTTATACCTCTTAAGTTCAACAAATAAAGTTCTATCATACAAATAAGATATCAGCAATGAAACAATGTTTGGATCTACAGAAAAATCTTGGAGGGCAAGTACTATTTCACCAAAGTTCACTTTATCAAATGCCTTCTCTAAATCATTAAAAATTACATCAACCTGAATTGATACCTGAACAAACTGAACAAAGTTTACCAAATTTGTAACATTACAAAATAGGCTGAGACAATACTAATAGATCGGTAATTAGAAATTTCATTTCTATCACCACTTTTGAATATAGGAATAACTTTGCTTTCTTTCCATTTTGAGGGATAAATACATTGTTTCAAACAAAGGTTAAAAATATATGTTAAAGGTGTTATAAATGAATCAATACAACCTTTAATAACGTAGGCCGGCATCATTATATCATCATAACTTAAAAATATAAATGTAATATGTATGTAGGACAATTACTGTGATACATGTTTATTAAAAAAAAATTGTAATTTTGTAGATTCAAAATAAATATACCATATCTTTGAAGAAGCTCACTATGTAGAGAGAAACATCAGAAAAATTGTTGTCTTTTCAAATTGGAAATCCTATACTCAAGAAAATATTACAGAAAAATATTAACAAAAGGTTTAAGATACAAAAATAAATTATATATATATATATATATATATATATATATATATATATATATATATATATATATATTATATATCAACTTAAAATTTTTGTTTTCACTTAATTAGTGACATTTTAACATATCCCATCTTTATTTTATTTTTAGACAGTTCCTTTATTGTACGAGAATAATATATTATTAAAACTTCGAGAAAATTTTATGATAATTGAATTTTGGGAAAAACAAGAACAGACTGATCTGTTGTTTGGTTTGACCAGATTGCCATTGCATCAGTTCTATTTGACATATAGAAATGCTATTATTTTGCAACATTTGAAAAGGAATAAGGTAAATTACACTTAAATCAGTTATAATTTTGCACAATAGTTGAAAAATACAAAAAATTAACCTTTTTTTTTAATAGGCTCTATAATCCTTAATGTAAAGGATAATAGTTTTTTATTTAATTTTTTTAATAAAAATCCACATCATATATTTTTTAATTCTTTATGGAATTATATTATCAAGTTACTGTGAATCCATTAACTGTTTTAGTTAGGTGTTTAGTATCTTCAAGATGTTTATTTTTTTTTTAGTTGCCAGTTGTTGGGACAGATTGGTGGGAGCCAATTTATTCCACTGATAATAATGAGTTTATAGGACAAGTCCAAGTCCTGACAGCGTTAGGGACGGAAGACCAGATTCTAAATTTAGAGTTGGAAAGAGGTTTTAAAGATGACGTAGTTAAAGCCAAATTTCCTCGTTCAACCCAAGTTGCAGCTAACGTAAAAAAAATAACGCAGCCACCTAGTTACCTTCTGGATAGGAAAAAAGTGCTTAATAAACAGACAAAAATTGTTTATAATAAGGCAGTTAATACGGAAGATACTATAGTAAATCCAATCAGCTCTATAGAACCTTTAAAAAAACCACGAGAACCTCAAAAATTTGACGTCGGTGTTCAATCGGATTTGGACGTTAGAATGGCTACTAAAGATAATACGCAAAATTTGCCTCAGATGCAGGAAATGCTCAGCTCGTTTATGAAGTTGTTGGAGCAAAGACCTGTTAGAATGGAAAATAGTACAAATACCGAGCCAGTAGGGAGTTCGGAACCAAGGTTTGTAGATATTTTACATAGATTAAAATCCGTTTAGTTGTTCGATAAATTTTTACAAACAAAATTTGATTTTAAAGTTGGTAAAATTGTATGTGCAGTATCTCACATAAAATCGTAATCATGATTTAGAATTTTTTTTGTTAATTGATTTAGGTTGCTTATGAGAATAATACCAAATGGCAAAAGGGCTGAAACATTTGAAAAGTTGAGCACTTTGTACACTGCGCTGCACTCTTGTCTATGCATAAAAAAGGTTTCTATATACTTACAAACAAATAACATCTTTTTCCTTACTTATGTTTTTACTATTTACACTAAAATTGATCAGCCCTGGTTCCGAGGCCGCGTCTTCGGTTCTGTGAGCTCCATGTTTCTTTTACATCGAGCAGGTAGCTAGCCTCACTCGATAACCCTCCTTCTTTACCCGGGCTTGGGACCGGCAGTGGTGCCTTCTGAGCTACTCAATTCACCCATCACACACCACAGGCGAAGGCCATAGAATATAACACACCAGCATTCGTCTGTTTCGTCGACCTCACTAAAGCATTCGACAAAGTCCAACTAGGCGACGTCATTCGAATGCTTATTGATAAACAAATACCCGCCAATATAGTAAAGACAATTTGCAATCTGAACACTGCCAATACAACACAAATTAAAACAGAACAACACACCTCAGGTAGCATACCAACGCCCGGAGGAATCAGACAGGGAGATAGTCTCAGCCCCTTCCTGTTTAACCTCATTATGGATAAAATCATAGAAGAAGTGGCAACATTAAACATCGGGTACAGAATAAATAACACACGTATCAGCTTGGTGGGCTATGCCGATGATACCGCAATCCTCGCAGAAACCGAAGACGATCTGCAGAGACAGCTCTTTAAATTATACCAAGTGGGACAACGACTTAATATGAATATCTCCATCGAAAAAACGAAAAGTATGACCATCAGTAAGGAACCCATTAGATGCAAACTAGTAATCCAGGACAGACCCATAGAGCAAGTGATGCAGTTCAAATACCTTGGCGTAAATATATCCAGCAGTCATGAACCTATAAAAGACGTAAAATGCCAAGTCAACAAAGCCGCAGCAACCACAGGATGCCTAAGAGAATTTGTATGGAAGAATCAATATATGCGAATGGACAGCAAAATTAAGATCTATAAAACATGCATAAGACCCATAATGACATATGGAATAGAGACGAGAGAAGACACTAGTAAAACGAAAAGTATACTACGGGTGGCTGAAATGAGGGTAATGAGGATGATAGTCGGTAAAACCAGAAGAGATCGTGTAAGAAATATAGACGTCAGAGAACAATGCGAGATACAGGATATAGTAAGATGGGGAAGACAAAGAAGACGGGAATGGTATCACCACGTAAAAAGGATGTCCGAACACAGACTACCCCGCATAGTACTAGAGGGAAAACCAGCAGGAAACCGACCACCAGGAAGACCACCGAAAAGATGGAGAGATAGCTGGCAGTCCACATCACAGGAAATGATAGGGAGGCACGACCGGAATTAACAGATCAACAGATCTCACACAAGTAGAAGAAGAAGACACTAAAATTGTTTTTGCTATATTAAATCAATTCTTCGTTTTTTTTTCAAGCAAATTTGTTTATGACACGTTCATTAAAATTTGGGGTTTTACTAATTAGTTTCTTTTCAATCGCTAACATCAATAAATCAATTCAGATCAAATCAAATATCTCTTTATTCAATAAAAAGTTTTGTGATACTAATGAAAAACCAAAAACTTGAATGAATTGCGTCAAAGTTAAAATACAATAAAATAGCTAAGTTAAAAAACATAAATATTAAAATGAAGTAACATTCACATAACATCCTATTATGAGACATGGCACTTAAAATTAATTTTAAAAAAATGCAAAGAACTCATTCTGCGTATATGGTTCAATATGAACCAATAAATCAAAAACCGTTTTCGTAAAACGTTTGAAATCCTCATCTAACTTTACCCCAAATGGTAGAGCATTAAAAAATTTAATTGCCAAGAAACCAGATTCTTTTTCTGCCACAATAAGTCGATGCTGTGGGATATTATATCCTATATATCTTGTGGCAAAGCAGTGTTTAACTTCATGCACTTGTCTTTGTTTTTAAAGAGAAACAATAGGCATTCATAAATAAAAATTGCTGATAAATTTAAGATACCTAAGGTTTTAAATTTTCCTCTGCAGGAATCCAAGTAACCAATGCGAGAAAGTATACGAACTGCTCTTTTCTGACTTTTAAAAGCCTTTTCTGATGCACTGCTCCCACCCCAGAACATCACTCTATAGCGAAGAGTTGAAGATACATTTGCAAAATATACAATTTTTAAGTTTTCCTTGGTCAAATATTTTGACATTACTCGGAGTATGAAGTTGTGTTTATCTTATTGCATACTTCTGATATATGTTTTGTCCAATCTAGATTATGATTAATATGGATTCCAAGAAATTTTGTATCTTCCTCTAGTGTGATGCTCTCAGTCTCAAACTCAACTGACTCGGGAAGTGTCTGATTGTTTTGCTTTGTTGAAAAACAAATGTGGTGAGTCTTTTCAGTGTTCAGTATTAATTTGTTCTCCCTAAACCATTTTTTAGCCTTGATAATATGTTCTTCAGTAATTTTCATTAGATCTGTCAATGAGATCCCGATGGTTAAGATATTTGTATCATCAGCAAAGTTTACAAGATAACACCTTTCACCTATAACTGTAGATGCCAGGTCGTTAATATAAAAAATAAACAGTAGTAGTCCCATAATGCTTCCGTGTGGGATGCCCATGGTTAAAAAGTCAACATCTGGAAAATACTGAACCCATCAAATTCCACCACAACTTTCTGACTTCTGTTTTCTAGATATGAATGAACTCAATCAAGAGTAGGTCCCCTTACACCATATCTCTCAAGTTTCTGAAGCAGAATCTTATGGTTTGAACTGTCAAATGCTTTTGATAAGTCCAAAAATGTCCCCAACGATAAGTGCTTGTTCTCAAAGCTTTCTATAATTTTCTCAATAAAATCATATACAGCTGTGCTCACAGATCTACCTTTTAAGTAACCATGTTGTGTTGGTCTTAGTAAGTTTTTTGAATTTGAGTAATCTGTAACACATAACAATTTCAGAAATTTTATGAGTCTATAATTATGGAAATCTGTACTATCCCCCTTTTTAAATAGAGTTTTAACCAATGCAATTTTTAAATTGTCTGGAAAAATGCCATGTCTAAGAAAATTATTGATTATATAGCTCAAGAGCTTAACTACATGATTGGCACATTTTTTTATTAAATTATTTGAAATCTCATCGTACCCACAGCTTTTTTTGTTTTTTAAAGATTTTATAACTTTAAAAATTTCTTTTGTTGTTGTATGTGAGAGAAATATATAATTTAAATTATTTTCAATATTGCAGGATCACTTTCGTGAGGCAAGTCAGCAACCAATTTTGGGGCACTTTCAAGAACAAATTTGTGAAAATTATTTGAAATAATTTGAGGATCTCCTTCAATCTGACATTGTTTTTGTTTTGAACATTTACCTGTTATTTCTCCCACTATCTGCCAAATGCATTTAGACGTATTGTCGTTTTGACTGATTCTTTCGAAGTACTGATCTTTCCTGTCTGAAGCTTACATTTTGTTATATGTTTGTTTGATATATATCTGTATATTTCTCTGCATCTAGGGTCTTTTTCATACATGACAAGTAGAGCATCCAGTTGACGTTTGCATTCTAAAGTGTTTGGATTTTTTGTCTATTGCTTTTTTCTTTTTTACTTTATTATTAATTGTTTTAAATGGAAAGCAGTGGTTAAAAGACTGTGTTATAGACTGCATAAAAGAAATGCACTGGCCATTAATGTCCTGCTCTGGCAGACTGTACACTGTGTCCCATGTTTCGTTACCAATCATATGCTTGAAATTTTCCTTATGTGCATTAAATATTCTTCGTCTGACACAGCTCTGAACACAACCTGCCTGGATATTGAATGATACTATTTGTCCCTTGTGATCTGATAAGTGTGCATCAAAAGTTTTTGAACCAGACTTAAACAACTAGGCGATCTTCAGTCATGGGATATCTTAAGAAAGTCTTTATTCTTTTTAGATTAGAGAAAGACCGTTCAGCTTCTGCTGTAGTCGTTGGTATGGTAATCAAAATTTCTAATAGTTTTTTTGTTTGTTGATAAATTATTTTCAAATAAAAATTTTTAAAAGTTATTGCCCCACTTATTTCTCTACAATCTACCCTGGTATAAATAACAGATAATTCAGGTTTCCGACGTTACTTATCTAAATTTGGGTATGCGAAACATGTTAAATTTAATGTATCATCAGGAAAAGATCTACAATATTTACCAAATTGATCCGAATATAATAATGATGCCGCCAATACGTAATCTGTAAAATTAAAGCGATCTCTTGCAGAATCTACTATTATATCATAAACTTCTATTGCAGCAATTCGGTGGTCCGATTTACTATTATTTCTCCGTTTTGTTTTGGTGGGCATCGGTTCAGTACATAAATTAGAAGCTTCGTTAGCAATATTGTCTGGCATATTCCTTACTAAAACAATATTTTGCTCAAAAATAGTTATTCTAATGGATCCGTTTCCCTTTTTTGTAGTTTATTAAATAAAATGGCAACATGGGGCTTCACTTTATGAAAAAGTGTAACCAAAAAAATGAAATTTGCATCTACAAGTATTCTTCTAATGGAAGACGCGGCACTACACGTTGTTGGATTATTGAAACTATCTTCTATTTCTTCCATGCATTCAATAAAAGATTCACTATGTTTAAAAACTACATTTATGGTTCTAATATGAAAATTTCAAAGACTTGGAGTACCATGGGAACATGTCTTTTAACGGTTTTATTTAACACTGCTACACGTCGAGGCGAATTTTTAAAAAAAGTAGGGATTTCTTGTAAATTTACAAAAAAAAAGTCGAACTTGTGAACTTTCAGATGCAGCTTTTGAGATTACCAAATTAAACTGAGGAGCATAACAGTGTACAAAGTGTTAATTAAGATATTTTTCGTTAATCCTTGCCTGCATCCCTGTACTTCGCCCACTCATTACCACCGCTCCGTCGTAGCCACAGTGATTAAAAAAAAAACTTCATCTCAGCTTGTTAATCCATTTTAACGATTTAAAGTCAATCCTCCATTTCGTTCTTTTTTGATATTACTAATATAAGTCTTGACATTTGATTTGCACACTCGTAGATCGCCGTAGGACCTCCTGATCGCTGAGAATAAACAATTAAATACAACCCTAAAAGTTAATAAATTCACCGTGCAAAAACTATTGAATATTTTTAATTGAAACTTGGCATGCTTTTCGTATGCAGTATGAAGTATATGCAATATGTTTTTCTATAGTTTATTAATAATTGAAAAAACAGCCATTTTAACGTTTTTTAATTTTAATATCTTTTTTTTTGAAATAATGAACAGATAATCCAATTTTGATGTTTTTTTTTTATTTTGTATGTATTTTTAAGGTGCACGTCTGAAAAAAAACTGTTTTTTTCACACCTTAATTGTTTTTAATAAAAAATTTTGCCCCAAAAAAAAAATTGAATCTTGAAAAACTATGAATTACGACCATTATTCCTCTCGCTCTCGCTGGACAGGGGCGGATCCAGTCTCTCTCTTTGGGGGGGGGGGGGCGGTGATATCATAAAAGTACAGTATGGCAAGAAAAATAAGTTGTCAACGGGGGGGGGGGGGGGGGGGGAGTGCAAGCAGCATACTCATTCCTAATATAAAAGGCATAATGGGTTCTATTTTCCTGAACTCAAAGCTTTTGGGAGGGGGGGGGGAGGGCGATCGCAAGCATACAGACTCCTATACTCTATTCAAGAACTAGAGTGAGTAATAAAACTGTTACCGAAACCTCTAACGTACCTGCTCCAGAGCCGCAGGTAACTGAGAACTGCCGTAAATATAATTATATTTCATTATATTTAAATATATTTTATAAATTTACTGCAACATAGAATTTCTGATAGTTTAATTTAATTTCTGTCAGTGATCAAAGTACAACTTACAGTTTTTTCTTGTTTGCGCTTGTTTTTATATATTATTTGAGATTAGTGAGATACCCAAAAGATATGGCTTTCATCTCTATATTTATTCCAAAATCGTTAAACCAGGGCTTTTTTTCCTCAACGAAAAACTTATTACGATGAATGTTTATGATGCCTTTAGATATCAATATCTAGATAATAATGTTAAAAGCTCTGTTGAGATATGTTCCAACATGACAGGAGTTGGAAAATCTACTATGTACCGAATACTGAAGGAGAAAAAACGACTGGAATTGTTAATACCCCCAAGCCCCATTCGATCACAGGCAAACGAAAAACCTCGTTGGAAGAAGAGATGAAAACTGCAATTAAAGGAGTTGTATATACATTTTATTATGAGAAGCAGATCCCTACCATCTACAAAATTCTAACTTAAATCATTGAAGATCGCGATTTACCTGAAATTAAAAGAACTGATCTCTGGAAATTGCTCAGAGAACTTAATTTTTGCTGGGAAAAACCAGATAGAAAATCTGTCCTTATAAATCGTCCGGAAACTGTCCGTTGGAGAAGAAAATATCTCTTGCTAGAAATAACACAATTAATAAAATTAGTAATTTAACTAAACTTTTGAAAGATTTTTTTGAGTAAAGTTACTGCGGAAAATTGGGAAAAATCCATATAATAAAAGAATAAAACAAAATGTGAAAACTCGATCTCATAATCGGTGAGATAGAGGAACCAATTATAATTAATTTTAGCGAAGATAGTTTCACTGATTTTGATTAGGAATTAGATACGTAATGTTTACTAGTGTAAACACAATTTATTATTTAAATTTTTGTTTTTGTTGTATTTTATTGTTTAATGTTGTTTATGTGTTTTTTTTTTATTTTTTTACATATTTTTATTTTAGTGTGTCCCACTCTTTAATTTTATATATATTTAATTCTAATTAGCCGTAAGTTTTTTATTATTTTATTATTGTATTTGTGTCTTTTTCTTAAGCGTGTACAATTAACATGTTTATCTTATTTTTTTGGGGCTATCGTATTTCCATATATAAAAGTAAATTAAATTAAGATATCAGTACAATAGAAATAAAAATAAGTAGGTCTAATTTTAATTACAACATAAAAAAAGTAATTACATTTGAATTCCTTTTTAGTGTTTAATTGTGATTCTGCAGATGGTTTAAGAAATAAATAAACTGAAACGTCAATGTCCTAAAATTGTTTTTAATTAATAATAAAATGACCGATAGCCGCAAAAATATTTTATTATTATATGGACGAATTTATTTTTTTATATATGTTTAACTTTTTGTATTTTTGACAATGGATATTTTGTAAGTCTTTAAATTATAACTTAGAATTTTTTGAGAGAATAATCCTACGTTTTAGTCTATTATTATAGACCGGTATTTTTGATTATAAAATTTCTAACCCATTCCTATGAAAAATATATGTGTCTAACAAATTTTGCTAAAAATACCGAACTAAAGAACACAGGTAGTTTGCGAAGAGAAAAAGGGTAAAAAATTATTTATTACTCTCTCTAGTTCTTGAATAAACTATAGTATAGGAGGAAAAATCGGGTCCATTTTCCTAAACTCAAAGCTCTTGGGGGGGGGGGGATCGCCCCCCCACCGCCCCCCCCCCCTTGGATCCGCGCCTGTCGCCGGATGATATCTAGAAACACTAAATGTCAAAATCACCTCATTTCGAGGCTTATTCGACTGGCGTATAACTAGTTATGATTGTTGATAATTTAATGGAAAAAGGGTGATATTTTAGAAATATATTCTACCTGGTTATTATTTCTAACAAGGAATTTGTGCAGAACTCCTATGGATTTTTTTTATTGAAAACTTTTAATTAACTACAGTAAAGATAAAGCTTTAAATGAAATGTACATTTTAACTTGTTATAATAATGACCAATTAATAAAAATGTGCCTGTGTCTGATATAGGTAAAAAAATTTGATATCGATCCATCCAAAGAGGTTTTAGATTAAAACTTCTTTGAATCTATCTCTATATTCTTTTGACTGTTATTAATTCGTTTTTTAGCATTAATATTCCCCGAACTATTGAACCGGTCCCTCTCCCACCCCCGCAAGTACGAAAAACTTCTGACCTTTTGGACTCCTTACAGAAGGCGTTAAGTTTAGAGCACAAACAAGTAAAAAAACCACCAAAACTGCCAAGTTTCAGTGCTCAAATTCTTATTAATTGTGCCAATCAGTTACCGAGCAGGAGGAAAATTAAAAGTAAATCGAAACGGATAAAGGGAAAAAGTCTAAAACAAGAAGAAAGCGTTTTGCCTAGTACATATGTATCTTTTGAAACTATGCCGGGAGATCCGTTCAAAATGACGGAAGTGTTCCCTAAAAGTACGTCTCCACAATGGAACTATAAATGTGATGTTAATTTGCCCATGGATCTTCTAACAAATGTAAGTTTAGAAGCAAAACAATACAATGCTTTGGTAAGTGCGTTAAAATTGCTAAAATTCAACTAGCACACTCATCACACCAGCAATAATGTGTAATGAAAGTAGTTAGTCACTAGATATGCCACTTTAAAAATCACAAATGTTTAGAATACTTAACTTTCGTATGATTTTGCCCAACAACATAATAAAACAAATTATATTGACACATATTAGTTGTCAGCGATTGTATTTGATTATTCAGACAGATAATTAATTGTTCTATGAAAAGTCACTTTATTTAGTGACATAATTAGGCCTGACAAAGGGACATCACAAATCAGTCGGACCCAACTAGAATTTATAAAAACAGTCGGGACAGTTTGCCAACTATTTAATGAATGAATGGATGAATAAGAGTGGTGTTAATTCGATCTTCGTTGCTTAGATTACCCTGACCGCCGGTATTTCGAGACTGATCGCCTTTGCGAATCCAAGCAGTCTCGTTATCTGACCTTGCCTGACTGCTTCGGGTGATATTATAGTATTCCTGAGATGTCTCTACCTAAATCTGTTAAGGGCTGGGCAGTCTCTGAGAACATGGTTAACAGTTGTATCGTCCTTCGGGCACCATCTGCATACCGGGTTATCTGCGACGCCAATCCTATGTAGATGGCTCCGCAGATGACAGTGTCCCATCAGTAATCCCACCATGATCTGTAGTTCTTTCCTCTTCAGGAAAATAAACTGGATAGTAAGGCATACTTTAGATCCACTTATATGTTCCGTGACACATCACATTTTAGGGGCTTCTCTACAGCATTCAATAAATTTGCTTTTCAGCAACAGTTTCAGTTCTTGGAACAGGTATAATGGCCGTGGACCTCATTTTTTCCAAACGGTCTGCTTTCTCATTTCCGTGTATACTAGTGATGGAAAGTTTAGTTAGTTTTAAGGACTTGTAACTACTCGTTTCTTTCGTCTCTAGGACTCGTCACTTTGGAATGGTTACTTTAGTTACTCTTATTCGAATAAGTAATACTGCAAGTGATATACGATATATACTTCAGGTCTTTTATTAAATAATTTATATTCTATGTTAAATATGAAATTT
The DNA here is from genome assembly GCA_034092305.1 of Diaprepes abbreviatus. Lineage (NCBI taxonomy): Eukaryota > Metazoa > Arthropoda > Insecta > Coleoptera > Curculionidae > Diaprepes > Diaprepes abbreviatus. The sequence continues at coordinate 2,535,350 of JASJET010000116.1, forward strand.
AATACTGAACGTTAAGCATGTATTGGTTTCAATTATAAATATTAAAAGGTGTTTAAATTATAAGTATTAAAAGGTAATATATGGAAATATGGAAAAACATATACAAATTAAAGAATATATCATTCAAGAATAACCAGATTTTTTAGAAAAAAACTCTTAAATCCGTATTTAATAAAAACAAAAAAATATATATTCATTTTGAAATACAGATAAAAATGTTATAAATGTTTAATCTGCTGTAAAAACAATAATTTTCGACGTGTTTTGCCTTTAAACGATTTCTTCGTTTGGTTATGACTTGATCAGCTTTTAAAAAAACTCTTTCGCAGTACTACAATTATACATAAATATATCTTTGCCAGTTGAGATAGCCAAGGCTATACTTTTTCTGTGCCTTGCCACCAAACTAGAGGGTATTTTTTTTCTTTACAAATTAGCCTTTTCTGTGTATATGCGTACTTCTGCAATTGCTAAAGTGGTTGAACTGCTGACAAGTTCAAAATATAGAATTATCAGAATCTTGTCAAATAATATCTATCTTCGCATATTGTCTTTTCTTCGGATATTTGTATTTGATTTCTCTGACTTGCAAAAATTTGTCTATGTTCCTTTTTTATTATATTAACTAATTCAACCTGAAGTTCGTCTTTTACTAGTTCCAAACAATCTTTTTTAACAATACCCCTTGTTTTGAAATGAGGATCAAGATAAGTCCCTTTACTCATTGTTACTTTTCTGGGTCTCCAAAACGAGCAGCAAGTGAATCTAAAAAAATTTATCAAATCTTCTCTCATTTGACTTGTAAATTTAAGTTTACTTCCCTCCAACGTTGACATGAGCCTTTTAACTACGAGAATAACTTCTGAAAGAGTGATTTGTTTTTAAGCGCTCATTTCATGATCTTGTTAGGAGTTTCGATTTAAAACGTTTCCTTAAATTTGAAATATTGCCGTTTTTATAGGAATTTATAGATTTGCAAATATTACATTTTGCTTTGACATTAAATAATAACATAAAATAAATCCAAACAGAACTTCTCTTCTGTATCTCCATCTCTCAACCCTAAAAATGCTTTTGTTATATCTGCTCAGTATATTTTATCATGCGTTAAACATATTTGGTATTACTATTTTTAGTAAATTCAGAATATATTTATTATTTACTACCTATTTAGTTAGAAAAATTTCAAGATATTATTACCTACTTATATATGCCACACTTGAAAAAACTAACAAGTAAACAACAAACGTAAAACGTACTAAATTCAATACTGAACTATCATATATGATAATGGTTAGACCGTTAACAAGGAATAAGATCTATTCTTTCTATTAGCAATACTACTTCTTATCTTATTTCGGCGAAATTCTTTTAATCTGCCGAGAGTCTTGCATCTAAGCATAAAAAACGCTTCTGTCTTGTGGGTTACTGATCGGAAAACAACGAAAACTTCGAAATCGCCGACACATCAAATGTCTACTAAACAGTTAAAATAATCCAGTGTCTTATCCCCTAGTTAGCGGTTTCGTGACTATAAAGAAGACCGCAATGCTAGTCTGGTCTCGCGAGAATAAAATAGTAGTTATATTTCTTTAGTTATTTCGGTTCTCGTCCGGAACTAATGGTGTTTCTGTATAGTAACGAATTGTCAATGTACTAGTCTTTTCAAAATAGAGGACTCGTTACTTTTAGTGATTGGTTTGTAACGGTTATTTTGTAACGATTAGTATCGTTACTTTCCATCACTAGTGTATACCACAAAGATCCGGGATTCCCACGAGTCTGATTGTACAGCTGTTCTTTATTAGGTTGTCAAGGACCCCCTTGCACTCGGACATAAATTGTGAAGCTGCTACATTGGATCCTAGGATTAATATTGTATGCCTACTGTCCGAGCATATGCTACTAGTTCTATTTCTGTTTACGTCCCTCCCATAGAGATGACTACATTGCAGAATAGCATAAATCTCCGTTTGAAAGACCATTGCGTGCTGTCTTAGGGAGTAAAACTCTCTAACTCCAATTCTTCTACCGAATACTCCAGCTACGGCACTTTAATCTTGTCGAGATTTGTTTGCAAACCACCAGGATACATTTTAGGGAAGAGCTTGGTCTTCCTCCCAATCTTTTCGGCTTAGTAAAAATGTCTCACGAAAGTGATTTGATTTCACAACTGGCGCCATGTTGTTTGTTTGTATAGGGAGCGCTGGGCAACTCTTCCTCAACCACACGGGTGGCCGTTAGTTCTTGTTCTGCGATGCTCCAGGTAACTCAGACGGTAAACTGCCTTGAAGGCTTCATTTTCTATTAATAAATAGAGAGGGGGGATATTCATTAGAACCTCCAGTGCCCTTGTGGGACCGGTCCTCATCGCACTTATCATTCCTAGACAAACCATTCTTTGAACTTTGTCAAGTTGAAGACGGTGTCTGTCCTGGGCTCTATTAGTCCACCATACAATAGTGGCATATGTAATCATACACATCACGGTGTATATCTAGTATAACACTTTCGGTGCCAGCCCCCATGTGCAAGCAAAGGGTCACTTACAGAAATGCCAGAAAGCACATATAGGTTTCATTGCTCGACCCTCAATATTGTTACGATTTTTTTCTTTTTAAAATCGCTTACTGGGTCCAAAATAAAACCCAACACAAATTACGTCCAATTATATTAACTATTTCTTAAGAATTTTACGGCTAAATCACAACTTACTCTAATTACTATTTCTTAACCACTAACCTGAACTAAGCTACGTTTATACTATCCTTATTTATATGCCTATAGAACCTACTAGAATGTACGAGGATACAAGCCTAGAAATAACAAGAAATATGACTAAACAGTGATGACTCATCGATATAATATCTTTCGTTATATTATAATGAAGATGGTTCACGGCGTTAAAATAATATTTGTGTACAAGTGCGTACCAAAAAGTTTCTCCTAGTCCTTCAAATCAATATGATCGTTCCAGTTCAGTCGTGATGTCAAAAGAACTCCTTGGTATTTAGCAGTTCCGTTATAATGAAGGGTCCAGTCTGTCAACTGTTTTTGGACAATCTGATTGGCGCTGACTAGTTTTTGATTTTTCGGAAAATGTAGTCATAAATCTCGTGATCGTCTTGGGGGAGAGGGTTCATAAAAACATTTTAGACCGGATGGCGGGGTTTTCAGACCAATCACGTGATACTTCGGTACTGTAAGTTTTTAAATATTTTTCTAATTAAATATCTATAATAAATTGAAAGTAGGATTTGTCGAATGCAATCGAAGGTAATCTTATTAGTAAAATGAACTATTTTTACAACTTTTAATAATTTTAATTTGAAACCTTTATTTTCAAAACATAATTACAGCGAGATAATAAAATATTAGGGATAAGATAAACCATTCTACATTCAACAAGTCGTTAAGATGCATTAACGCATTCACATCGCACTAAATTCAACTGAAAGAAAGACGCCAAATTTAAAATTGAAATATCACGTGATTTTCTAGGGGGAGGTGGTAAAAAATCCTATTCGCGTAAGGGAGGGGGAGAGGGTCAAAAAATCCGAAAAGCCCATCACGAGATATACGAACGGCCTCACGTATCATTATAATAAAATCAGTATATGAAGGATCTAACGCTACGTTTTTGACGAGGTAACAGTAATTGTTGTAAAGCGGTAACGCATTTCTAAGAGCTGCGTTAATAGCAGTTTAATCAACTAATAACTGATGTTTTGGGCATCTTGATAAAAACATACTAAATTTTAAATCGGTTTTGGTCTAAATTATCTGTGCATTAAGTATTAATAATTTTTTTATTTATTATTAGCAATTTTAAAAGCAAATACCTCCAATACAGTTACAAGGAATTCTTTTTTTTTATGTAGGACAGATAGAAAACTGCTATTCTGATTAAAAAAAAGATTCACTAAAACTACAGTGTTTTAAAGACACGCATACTGCAGGCCGGCGCTCTCAACAAGAAATAATTGAATGCTTCCCCTCAAGACACACCTTTTCCAAATTTTGTTTAAATTATTTTAAAAGCTATTTTAAAAAAGTAGGAAATAAACTTGTAACTTTAACACCGTATATCTATTATTTTGTATTGACTTTTGTAGTAAGGTAAGTTTGGTTAAATAGTAATACTTTTATATAAAGCATCTGATGTTTTTTTATACATTTCTTAATTTGAAGGAAGCTTGTGATAGTAAGTTAACAGGGCATTAGACACAGGGGCGGATTCAACTTCTTTCTTTTTTTTTGGGGAGGAGGGGGAGGGAGCGGGGGGCATATCACAAGAGTATACAGTATGGCAAGCGAGTTGTGCTAGCTACATTCACGTTTCTAGTGAGTAGTAGTGCAGCAGATAAGGGCTAGTCTATTTTTTTGAAATCGAAATTCTTGGGGGCGGGGGGGGATCGCACAGTATGGTAGGCGAAAGCGAGTCTTCGACGAGGGAGTGGGTGCCAACGATATTTATGTTCCTAATGCAACAGGCAGGGGCAAGTCTTTTTCTGAATTCAAAACTCTTGAGGGGGGCGATCGCATTCACCGTCTTCCGACCATGGATCCACTCCTGATCAGACGACATACCTTTTTAACTAAAGACAGACTATGATTATAGGTTATGGGCATCTAAAACTAACTGAAAGGAATTTGAAACGCATATTATTAATATTTTTCATCTTTTTAGGGTCAAAAGCGTTTAATTTTCAAAGTATGGAAGAAATGTACTAATGCAGTATTACAACCTAACATGCAAACGGATGTAGTGTTAGGGTTTGCAGCTGTAGATTTAACTGTGCTTCTGGCAGGATTGCCTAATATTCAGGGTTGGTTTAATATCGTCGATTTCTCCGGCAAATGTAACGGCCAAATTAACGTAAGTAAATTAGTCATTACTTGAAAATACAATTGCATATTATTAATATTTTGGTATTTTTTAACTTCTGCCCGAAAATAAGCGGAACTTTTGGAAGAAAAACACGTAAAACGTTGTTTATCAATATTTATTTTATCTCCTTCAAACAATTTCTCATTCAAGGCGATACACACGTTCCACCGTTTATTCGAATCTTCATCCGAATTTCTTTTGTTGTCATCAATGTTCTTAACACGATTATTTAACATTTTCAACTATTAATTCTATTCTCAGTTGATTTCCGCAAGATAAATATTGTTACGAATAGCAATTTGTTTATACGTGTATTTAGAGTCGTTAAATTTCACAACACCGTTACAGCTGTACTAAATTTAAATACAAAAATGCTGTTTATTTGGAAACAGAAGCTATTTAAACCAAACTAGTCGGTTGTGCGTGTAAACATTATTACATATTTTATTCCCGAATTTAAAAATATGATTTTTAGATTCATGTAAACCCTTTGGAAAATTTGTCAAAAGCATGCAGCTCTGATAAAAGTGTCATGGATACTGTCAACTCGAATATAACTCTAACGCAACCTTTAAAGCCTGAAAAGGAAGACTGTGATGAGCTCCTGAGTCGAGCCCTTAAAAGAAAATTTACGGAACTTGATGAGATTACGCAGAGACTTCGTTTAAGGTATGTTTTTAGAAATATGTATACAGTGTGTTTCTTCAAATTTGTATATGTTCTTCAAAGTTACATTTTTAACACATACACTTCTACTCTAGTTGTATTAATACGTTAAAATCGTTATTTTTTTCTGTGAGGGATTGCTAGCATTATACTTATAACTTCATTGTGTATGTAATATCTGAGTGTAAAGAAAAACCTATCCAACGTCTAATGTAATTATGGGTAATGACACAGAACTCAAAAATATATATACATTTTTTAATATACAAAATTGTTATAATTTTGAATAAAAATTTCCTTGCAAGATTACTATTTATTATTATATCTATTTTAAAGGAGCTTCTTTCCCATAATACAATATTTTAAGATTTTTTCGGCATAATTTTTTTTTAAGCTTGGAATTAAGTAATTAAATTAATTAGTATTTGTAGCACAGTATTTTCTCTTGATAATCCAAAAACGTATGTTTTCAGAAATGATTAATATAATTATAAATCTGACAATCAGTCATTAAAAATTATTTCATTATAAACGTCCATAAAAAAAGTTTTATCGTTATTGTTTGTTGCAATATTGGAATAATTTAATTTTTCTGTTGCACTTTCAGCATATGACTGGAGTCGTTCGGGGTTATCAGCTACCATCAAATCAGTGTCGTCTGCAAACACTACTATATGTCTTTCTGTTAAAAGTTGGGGTAAGTTGTTCATAAATAATAAGAACAAAAATAGCCCCTGAACAGAACCCTGAACGACTCCCAAATTTAGATTAAAATTGTCAGAAAAAGTTTGATTTGCTGTAACATTTATTTTCCTGTCTTTTAATAAGGATGAAATTCAGGTGTTTGCGTTACCTGTAATTCCAATATTATGAAGTTTTTTTGAGTAGTAGTTCTCACTGAACTGTTTCAAAAATAACACTTAAATCCAAGATGTCAACAACTAGGTTGGCCGGTTGTCTTTATTACCACTCTTAAAAGTTGGAACCACTTTTAGAATTTTTAGCGCACTTAGAAAAGTACTATGCCATAATGGTAGATTAAAAATGCCTCACGCTAGCCAGTAATCCCTTGTGCGACATTTTTGATAACCTTTACACCAATATCGTCATAATTTATATTTATTCTAGGACTTGGATGTTTCTAGGAATGATTTTCTCTTTTTACCGAGTCCGCGCTCTGGTATGAAGACTGGTAACTCAAAATTCAATTCTGTCGCAATCGATTTTAAGTAGATAATTTATCGGTTAAATGAATAAATGAAAAGAAGGGGTTGTGATACTAGATCATCGATACCTAGGCCTCTATTGGGCTCTTTACATCCCACCATAGCTGTAGGTCCTTCGAGGCCGATCGCCTTTGCGAATTCAAGCATCCTCGTTAGTTGAACTTGCCTAACTGCTTCCGGTAACAAAATTGTATCCCGAGATATCTTTTTCTCAATCCGTTGAGTGCTGGGCCCTCTGTGAGGACATGGTCAATAGTTTCGTCCTCCTGCAAACACCATCTGCACGTCGGGTCATCTTCGACACCAATCTTATGAGGATGGCCCCTCAGGTGACAATGTCTTGTCAACAATCCCATCACAATTCGCAATTCTTTCCTTCTCAATGAAAGAAGCTCCTTAGTACGCCGTGCGCTAGGTCTAGTTATTTGTGCCATTATCGCAGCCTTACTGTCTGGGCATATATTTATTACCCTATTCCTGTTTATATCCTTCTCACACAGATGGGCACACCGCAGAATAGCATAGATTTCCGCTGTGAAGATCATCGCACGCTGTCTGAGAGGGCAGTACTCTCTGACTCCTATGCTTCTGCCGAACACTCCGGCTCCAGCTCCAGAGGTTGAGTTTTAAAAGCGGCATCATGTGATCCATCTCCAAGATGCCCTTGGCAACTGAGACCATAAACAGTTTTCAGGGCCTCATTCTCTATGTATAAGTGAAGAGGAGGCAGGTTCACCAGGATTTCTAGAACCCTAGTGGGAGCAGTCCTTATTGCATTCAATATTCCCACACAAGTCATTCTTTGAACTTTGTCAAGTTGAAGGCGGTGTTTGCGCTTTGCTGTACCAGGTCACCATACTTCTCTCTTTTTTTAAAGAGTACCTCTCTTTTTGTTTAAAGAGTACCATCTCGGCCTAGTCCTGATTTATTCCGAGCCTTTCCTTGTAGCACGATCGTTTCGCGATCCGGAGGGCCCGCATCATTGGTCCCTCCAAGTTCCGGATATCGGACCATTTTATGCCCAGGTCATTGGCATAGGCCTGTATATACAAATCATCATCATTCAGTTCAGGCGCGGATCTAAGGGTGGGGGGTGGTAGGGGCGATCCCCCCCCCCAAGAGCTTTGAGTTCAGGAAAATAGACCCGATTTTGCCTCTTACACTATAGTTTATTCAAGAACTAGAGAGAGTGATAAATCATTTTTTACCCTTTTTTTTTCGCAAACTGCTTGTGTTTTTTAGTCTGATGTCTTTGGCAAAATCTGTTGGACACATATATTTTTCATAGGAGTGGGTTAGAAATTTTATAATTAAAAATACCGGTCTATAATAATGGACTATTTGGGTTGGATAACAATAGATATTTGGATGTGTGAACTGTTAAAAAGAAATTTAATCCTTATCATAGGCGTCGGAAGGAGGTTTATTTTATCACAAAGTTTTTATGTTATAGAATATTATTTCGGTAATAAACTTAAAATAAACATTTTTTATAATATTATTTTATTTCTTATGATTTCTTAATAATTCAAATACATCAGAAAATATAGATAATTTTGATATATTTAACACAAATCACAACGGGATTTTTATTATTTTTAATTTTGGCATAGAAATCGTTTTAGGCACATTCAGAACAAAACGTAGCCTTTTTCTCCCAAAAAATTCTAAGTTATAATTTAAATACTTACAAAATATCCATTGTCAAAAATACAAGGAGTTAAACATATATATAAAAAAAAATAAATTCGTCCATATAATATTAAAATTTTTTTGGAGCTATCGGTCATTTTGTTATTATTTAAAAACATTTTTAGGTCATTTGACGGTTCAGTTTATTTATTTCTTAAACCATCTGCAGAATTACAATTAAACACTAAAAAGGGATTTAAATATAATTAATTTTTATATGTTATAGAAAATTGAAATAATAAATTGTGTTTACGCTGGTAAACATTACGTATCTAATTCGTAATCAAAGTCAGCGAAGCTATCTTCGCTCAAATTAATTATAATTGGTTCCTGTATCTCACCGATCATGAGATCGAGTTTCCACATTTTCTGTTTTTATATGGATTTTTCCTAAATTTGTGCAGTAACTTTATTCAAAAAAGATTTTTCAAAAGTTCAGTTAAATTATTAATTTTGTTAGTTGTGTTATTTCTAGCAACTCTACCTTTTACTTGAGAGAGATATTTCCTTCTCCAACGGATATTTTCCGGACGATCTATAAGAACAGATTTCCTATCTGGTTTTTCCCAGCAAAATTAAGTTCTCTGAGCAATTTCCAGAGCTCAGTTCTTTTAATTTCAGGTAAATCCTCATCTTCATTGATTTTAGTCAGAATTTTGTCGACGGTTGGGATCTGCTCCTCATAATAAAATGTATGTACAACTCCTTTTATTGCAGTTTACATCAATTCTTCCAACGAGTTTTTTCGTCTGCCTGTGATCAAATTTGGCTTGGGAGTATTAACAATTCCAGTCATTTTTGTCTTCTTCATTGTTCCGTACATAATAGATTTTCCAACTCCTGTCATGTTAGAACATATCTCAACAGAGCTTTTAACATTATTATCTAGATTTTAATTTCTTAAGGCATCGTAAACATTCATCGTAATAAGTTTTTCGTCGTGGAAAAAATGCCCTGGTTTAACGATTTTGGAATAAATATAGATGTAGAAGCCATACCTTTTAGGTATCTCACTAATCTCAAATAATATATAAAAATAAGCACAAACAAGATAAATCACTAAGTAGACACTGTAAGGTGTACTTTGCTCACTGACAGAAATTAAATTGAACTATCAGAAATTTTATAACCGATTCTGCCTTTTATATTAGGAATGTCTATGCTGCTCGCATCCTCCCTGTCAGCAACTTGTTTTTTCGTGTGATCGCCCCCACCTCTCCAAGAGCTTCAAATTCAGGAAAATAGACCCGATCCTGCCTTTTACACTAGAAAGGGGAATGTTGCTGATGTCTACCCCCGTCGGCAACTTTCTTTCGCTTGCCATACTGTACTTTTGTGATATCACCGCCCCTCCCCCCCCCCCCAAGATAGAGGCTGGATCCACCCCTGATTCAGTTCACTCAGCAAGCTGTCTAATCATCGGTTATTTGCGACCCTGATGCATTTCTGCTCCCACACAACTTGGAGTGAGTTTACGTGTACCAGGCTGCTGTAATTCTGCCGCAACAGAAGTGCATTGGTAATTCAATACATTATTTTGAGAATCTGATAATACAAGTGGTAAGGAGTAAATTTGATCCTAATATGTATAATTCAAAACGCAATAGTTTTTGAGATATTTCGATTTTTAATTTTTCTTAAAAAAGTCGGTTTTTCTTCAAATTTTTTACAGAATCGAAATGCTTACACAGATTTTTTTTGCTCCATTTGACAGATCATAGTATTGGTTAAGTATTCCAGCAAAATAGTTATACAAGGTTAAATTACATATTTGAAATATTTAATTTTTAGAGATTATAGGATATTTTAAAAAAACTGAAAATCAAAATGTATTGCGTTTTGTATAATGCATATTAAGGTTAAATATATTCCTTAACTCTTCTTTTATCAGATCCCCAAAGGGATATATTGAATTATCAATAACCCTGTATATATGCGATTCTGATGCTATTCTGCTGAATTCTGTTGCACTTCTTGCTGCACTGCTTTTGTGTGACAGACTGTGCTACCAAAGGAGCTGTAGACTGTTCTACTTTCTCTTTCGCAGTTGTAGCAAAGTATTTAGCGGACTGATTTGTAGTTTTTTTATTCTCATTTAATTATTTCTTCGTCCGTTTTAATTGCTGTAGATTATGTCGGCCCATTTTCTCCAATTTTATCGTTCACAAGGCTCCAAATACTATAATGAAATATATAAAATTAATATTAATTCCTTCTCCATAAAAATGATTGCAGTATATATAAATAAATGTGTGTCGTACGATAACGTGCAATTTGAATCGTAAAAAAACAATATTCACAAATTATTTCAATATTAATTCTGAATTCGGAAACCACGTAACACATTTTGTTTTGCTGCATATTTGGGACAAGCTGCGGTCTGGCCTGACATGGTCAACAAATTTTTGTACCTGATAAGGATAAAAAAATAGTTTCATAAACAAGAGGTTTATCAAGGTAATGAGAATGACAATTAAATTTACATTCACAAGCACTCGAACGGGAGTTATATAACGAGCTGAGTTAAAAGCTTTCACATAGGCGCTTACATTTCCCAGTTTGTGGCCTTCATATAGATAGCATCTAAGTAATCGCTAATGTAAATACTGCTTTTAGGATGGCACACCAATTTTTTTATAGCATATCATTTCACCTAATAAAGATAATTTTATAGATGTTTTTTATAGGATATTTTAAATTTAAAAATTTTGTTTTATTTACTAATTGGACGAGTTGGGTGGTTCACCGGCTTTTAATATACTATATTTGGTAATGATTGAGTCTTTTCTTGAACACATCTCATACACATACCTCCTATTTCAATGTTGTAAAGCACGATTCCGGCTTTGGTTTTCAACAGTTTTCTTTATTTTTCCAAAAAACCCAGAAAAAATTTTCTTCACTTGAGGATTATTTTTATTTTTTGAAAGAACACAGAGCTTTTGCATTTATTAGTGATAGTACTAGTTAAAAAATTTGATCCTTTTATACAAATTTCTGCCACCAAATTAAGAAAAACTTTTATTTTCAACGAAAAAGCAAAAAAAATGTAACCTTTGTCCATAATTCTATTACTTGTCGTTAGGGTGAGGTGGCGAAAAAGCTGAATATTTCTTGCGAGGTTGCCAGATTTAAGATATTTTCATGTAAATAATTTTTGTTTAAAAAAAAAATTTTTTTTTCCATTTCAGTCAACAATATATTTTAAGATAACATTACAATTACTCTTAACGAACTAAAATTCTTGTTTAGTTCAGGTTATATTTGGTTAGTTCAGGTAAGTTTAGTAAATCAATCTGAATTAATCAAGATATATTAATTAAAAGATGTAATTTTCCAGCAAAGACCACGCAGAGGTGGAAAGGTCTGAGTTAGTGGGAAAGCGGGTGGTTTAGTATCTAATTAGAAAAACATGAAAATATGCGTTTCGGGCTCGTTTCTTTATGACTTAAATATGAAGAAAAGAATATTGTGTGCGTATTTTGTATTTTATACAAATCATATTTGGTGTTCCTCAGGGTGCTCACCTCGCTCCGCTCCTTTTTAACTGCTTTATTAAGGATATTGAGGACATCATAACTTTCAGTGGATGTCTTCTTTATGCAGATGATTTAAAGATATTTCGGGTTGTCAGGAGTAGCAACGACTGCGAGGGCATTCAACAGGATCTAGCTCGATTCTCTGAATGGTGTAATTTAAATTTTATGCACCTCATTGTTAATAAATGCTCCTTTATAAGTTTTTATCGTAAAAGGGATTGGATAACTTTTGATTACTTTCTTGATAATAGCGTGATTAATAGTTGAATGTGTGAAGGAACTGGGTGTTACATTTGATCGGGCCCTTTGCTTCGACACACATATTGATAATATTGTGAACGGGTTTTTGAAGTTGCTCGGATTTGTGAAGAGAATGCTTACAGATTTTAATAGTGTAGACTGTTTTAAAGTGATATACTGCTCTGTAGTTTGATCAATCTTAGAATACGCGTCCCAAGTTTGGTCACCTCATTATTTTACATACAAAGAAAAAGTAGAAAGAGTACAAAGAAAGTTTTTAAGTTTCATTGCCTTTAAACAGGGAATGCAGCAGAAACGGTCTGTCTATGATGATACTGCCGATGCTTTGAGGTTGCTACCATTGTGTGTGAGACGCATATATCTTGACCTCGTTCTACTTTATAAGATTGTTAACTCTTGTATTGATTCTCCTGAACTACTCAATAATATTGGATTATCGGTTCCTCAAAGAGCTTTTAGAGCGCACAATTTGTTTGAGGTGATATATCACCGAACGAATTATGGCATTAACAGTCCTATTTCTCGAATGTGTAGGGAAATGAATTCAGTTCTTACCGAGATTGATATTTTTCATTTGCCGGTTAATGTCTTTAAATTAAAAATTCCACAATTCTTGAAAAACTAGTTTATATTGTCAATTGTCAATACTTGTCTTTTGAAACACTTTGATGTATGTTTAGATTTGTAGGATTTTTTTTTTTATTTCTGACTGTTTTAAATAGTGATATTTGTAAGTTTTTTAGTTCTGACTTTTTAAATAGTGTTTGCATTTTTATTTTTGAAATGGATTGTATTCATTTGATCCGTTAATATACTATTATTATTATTATTATATTTATGCTCTGGCAACAGCGCAAATTAATAGTGTGGCAGCTGGCAGCGGTTTTATTTTTAAAGTTTTTTTAGTGGTTTTTCTAAATTTTTTCCAATTGAAAAAGTGCAAATTTACGAAATTTTGTATAATATAGAAGCTTCTGTAAGCGTGAAATTTGTGGATATAACAAAATTTTAACGATTTAGGGGAAAAAATGAACTCAAAAGTGAAAAGTATTTTTCTGTTTTTTTTTTGTGGCAAAATAATTAATAAGGAGATTAAAAAAATAAAAAAAAAACGTTATTTTTCTAAATTTCACTTAATCGAAATAATAACCCTATAATTTATAACTTTTTTTTTTGATAATTTAGACTGTCCGAAGTTGTAAGTGAAGATTCCGAGGGATCCAATGACGAGATAGCTGATGAATTCGAAAATGACATAAACAATCTTTGCGTGGAAGAAGACTTTGATCTGATAAATTTCGAGGAAGAAGCACGAAAATTTAATGCAGCTTTTAACACTCAAAAACCGGAAAGCTTGGATAAGCAAAGTACTTCTGATCTTTTGTCCGTCACTTCTGAACCAGTATCGAGTAGACAATCGACTTTACATGAGCAAGAGACTGGTCGCAGTGAACAGAATTTAAAAACAGATGATATGCCTGATTTATCATTATCAGCTGATAAAGATAATTTCAGTGACAATACTGAGACGAGTAGTTCGAAGTCTGCATTTATGGATAGACATGTTTTACAAGGTAACAATATTTACTTATAGAAACGCATTGTATAAAAATACTTATAGTCAACTAGTTTCTTTTTAATTTTAAAAATTTTTCCTGATGTAGTGCTCTAATAGACGGTTTCGTTAATGTTTTAAATTTAAGTATTATAACAGAAAAATATATTCAGGGTGCTTATGAAATGTATAAACAAACTTAAGGAATATATTTTTGAGCAATTTTAAGACAAAATTTCGTATAAATATGAATCTTAAACGAACTTTTCTTGCAAATACAAGATGTTGATGTTTTTCAGTAATTAAACATATTTTTTTAATTTTTATAATCATAATAGAAATATTTAGTGACTACTTTGTAGAGATATTAAATATTTTTGAACACTTAGGGGCGTAGATATAGGTAACTCTTCAAGATTTAAAAAAAGTGGTTTGCCACGGATCTTTTCAAAATTTTACGCCTGGCTGTTGAGAGGAGTAAAAATACACAAAAAAATTATCTTTTTAATTTTTTGATTTGGCAAAATGTGTTTAATACTTAATTTCAGGTTCGGGACACGTTTATGGTCAAATTTTAGGTAATGATTCCTTTTAACTTTACTGAAGGTGCCTACTCATTTTATCGTTGACTGACGAACTCTCAAAAATTCCCGGTGTCTTTTTGATAGGTGCATAAGCTTGAACTATCCTGTTTTTTATGTCTTTATTATTTTGAAGAGTAGTTTTATCAAGAGCCCAAGTCTTTCGATGGTTGAAGGCATTTTCAGAGAGAAGAGAGTCGAATGAAGATGAAATACGTAGCGGAAGGCCTTCATCTCCAAGAGCCGATAAATATGTCTTCAGAATCCTGTTTTTTTTGCGTTTCAATCGTCGGTTAATAGTTGGAATGACCGGGGAAGCATTCAATTTGACTCACACCACCGTTTTTCATATTTTGACCAATAAACTCAAAAATGGTTCCAAAAAAGCTTGTGCAGGAACAAAAGAATATCAGAAGAGAAAGATGCCTTGACTAATTGGAATCGATTGAAAATGATCCCCAGTTTTTCAGAAGTTTCCGTTGTACTGTGCCCAAGTCTGAAGTAAAACCTGATAGCACACTTGAAATTAATATCATTGATTTTTAGAACACATTAGAAAAACTGTTTTACAAAAAGATTCAGTACGGACAACCAAATGACTCTAACTCATTACTTAATTTACATGCTTCACACTTCAGTACCCTGTGTTTCCAATACAGGGCCCTTGTGGATCTGTGTTTACATTGGGTTTGCAAAATAAAATACAACTTTCAGTAATATTTCCAATACTTACATTAACTACTTATTAACACAGCTAAAACACAATGTTATTACCACTTCTTAATGTCTTCACTATTCAAATACAACTATACAACTAACTATGCTAGGCTTATCCTATCTCTATTTATATACCTATGGAATCTCCTATACAAATCTAGAAAATAAAAGTTGGAATATTTGTATGTGAGGACCTATTAATAAGTTTCTTTTAGTCGTTCGTAACACTGCCTCTCTCCTAATTCTGATTGTACCGATCAGCTTCGATATCTCTCTCTCATCTATGTAGATGTATTACTTTCATTTTGGTCTTGGAAATTCGTTGAATTCGACAAACGTCATTGATTCTTTTTAGAACAGTATATGGTATTTCCCATGATGGCATTAACTTAGGCGACTTGCCCTTCTTTCTCTGTGGATTCCACAACCAAACTCTATCACCTTGATGGAAGCCTGCCGAGTTTGCCTTGATGTCATTTGAATTGACTACTGCCTTTTTTTACCAGGTATTTACACGGTTTGTTGGAGTGTTTTACAAAACTCTTGTCTAGTCTTCCGTAAATGATTTTCTCCGTATTTCCCCTTATTCTGGTTGTTTGTTTAGCAATGCCTCCGATTAGTTCGCTATCACGGTTCTGGGATAGAATAAATTCTTTGGTGCCAAGGTTTAAAGTGTTAAGATTGTTGAAGGAAAATCCATGTTCACGAATCAGGACCATTCCCAGTATAAACGTATCTTCTATGTCGGCAACTAACACCAAATGGTTGATTTTAGACTTCCAAGTTGAAGCTCAACTTGCATTTCTCCAATCACATCAGTTGCTTTTCCAGTTACAGTTCAAAACATTACTTTCTTGGATAATGATAGAATTTTAAATTTATCAACAAGGCTTGACTTTATCAGAGGTACTGCAGCAACAGTATCAACAGTTATGATAATTGGAGTAGCATTGACTTTTCCCTTAAGTTGAAATTGATCTTTTCTCATCTGGGTTGTACTTCACTTTGAATCAACGTCAAAAATGACTCTCCGAATAGGAAACCTATTTCTCTGTTCCATTTTCCTGAAGTGCTTGTATTCTTCCTTGGATGATGTTAACAAGGTATCTGGATTGTTATGCAGTCTTTCTGGTCTATATTTGATATCAAAATTATACCGTTGCAGTTCTTCCCGGTTTTCTTCTGAACGGCCTCTGGATGGTGAACTAGACCTTAATTGCATCTGACAGTCCCATCTCACGTGTCCAGTTCGTCCCCATCTGAAGCACTTTATGTGCCTTCTTAATTCCACTCGACAGTCCCTTCTCATATGTCTAGTTCATCCACATCTGTAGCATTTTGTCTGGTCTCTTAATTACCCCCCACATTTCCTTCTCATGTGTCCATTTGGTCCACATCTATAGCAATCGATCTGGTTTCTGCTATAACTGAAGTATCACTTATTCTATGTTTGACTTTAGAATTAAACTGTTGTAGTTTTTTGTGGTTTTCTTCATGAGGTCTCTGTATGGCGAACTAGACCTTAATTACACCTGACAGTCCCATCTCATGTGTCCAGTTCGTCCACATCTGTAGCACTCGATCTGGTTTCTGTTATAACGTGAAGTATTATTTATTGTATTTGGTTGTATCTAGTTTCGCAAAGTATCACTTATTGTGTTGAATTTTTTAAGGATTTCAGATTACCATTTTTTTGTTGTTTGGTTCGACGATTCCTTGCTTTCCTCTATGGTAACGCCTCTTATTTTTGACCCTGACACATTATAAGCTGTCTCTATTTCCAAGGCCCTATCCAACGCTTCACTACAATAATTAAACTTGCTTATACTTAACATACGCTGTATTTCTTGATCTCTGATCCCATCAATAAAATACTGGATTGTAAGCTCTTCTCGGAATTCTTCCGTAGCTCCTGGGTAAGCTTGATGTACCTGGCGTCAAGTCGAGATCTATCTAGAAATATGACTTATCGATATAATATTTCTTCCGGCACATTATAATAAAGATGAATCATCACATCGGGATATTTGTATACGAGTGCATATCAATAAGTTTCTTCTAGTCGTTCGTAACAATATGAACTCTTTGCCTTTGAAACATTCGAAGATTTATTCCTTAAAGTTTACCTACACGCATAATTAACACCTTGTATATATTGTTAGAGCTAAAAAGATTTTTATTTGCAGGTAAACAACGCATCGATACACTACTGGAAAAATTAAGTCTAATCAATGCAGAAACCAACCAATCTTTCTCCAGTCGATACGTATCAGGTTGCTCAACTTCTAACGAGGGCACGGACGCCAGAGATATCTTTAAAAACTTAGATGAACATTCCAGGCCTAACATTAGAGCTGGGACGAGTTTCGACCCTTTCATGTTACAACAGTTTTATGGAGGATTTGCCAGCGCGTCAAGTGGAAACTTGAATAGTGATCCAAATAGTAATAGGAATTTAGATCCATATTTAATTAGTGGTAGTGAAACTAGTGTAATAACAAATTTTTCCGGGTGTAGACCGAATCCTGATGGACAAGGTACTAATAGTGATGAAAAATGAACCTAAATGTTTTGAATACCATATTTGTTAAAACTGAATGACTTTAGTAGTTATTACGTTTAAAACTATATTTATAGCTTTTTAACTTTTTGCTGAGTTATCGAAAAAAAAATGGTGAAATTCATTTTTAGATGATACAAAAATATTTCTTATTATATAGGGTGTCTACAAACAACAGAATAGACTTTTATTTTTAGAGAAGTGACCTCTGGTGGCAAGCCAGAGAAACAATTTACCATTTTCATGGAACTATTTACTAAACTTAATCTTCGTACCAAATATCAACTTGATCCATCCGAAAATAAAAAAATATGGATTTAAAAAGAAAATTACCTGTATCTTGGGAACGGTTGACATTTTGATATTTTTTTAAAATGACTTGCTAGTTTCATTTTATCATATTTTTAAGTTTTATAATGTTATTTCTAGACATCCTGTATAAATGGCGAAAAGTTTATGTAGTATTTGACCACGAAATTATTTACAATTTAGTTTTATCAAAGTATGGCAGTTTTTTCTTGTATTGACTGCGTATTTTTAATACGTATAGACACAGGAGCGGGGAATGATCTTAAAAAATTGGAGTTTATAACTCCAAATTATTTAATAATTTTATTATCCTCTTAAATGTCAAACTATTTCTTACATTTTATGGTAAATAGGTCCAGGTTCTTCCATGGACTCCCCGACGTGTCGCCTCCGTATAAAAACGAAAATTGTAATGTTATTTTAGACGTACCTTTTCAAAAATTAAGTTAAAAATTAGGAACACTTTTTAGATGATTACGTGTAAAAAATGTCAATAAAAAATTCTGAAACAACTTTAATAAACTTGTTTTTAAATTATTCGCAAGATTAGCCCTAAAATAAAATTCCTCCTTCCTCCCCAAACATACAAATTTGTATGTATCAAAGCTTTCTTTAATTTGTAAGAAATTTCTTTTATAATACACATATCTTTCTAATAATGGGAGCCTCGATTCCACATAAACTGATCAGAATTGAATTCTAAATTCGTATGTTCCAATGGCGTTTAGCGACAGTATCTCTTAATTTTTATATGGGACATGGATAATGTTAGACTAACACTTTGCTTCCAGAATTCCTGATGGCGATTTTTTTTTCTTTTACCCCATGTTTGAATAGACCTTCAAAAATGCAATTCAGTATGTTATAATATTTTTTATTTAGCTGCACTATCCGTAAAATATGAACCTCCAACGTTGCTTTTGCTTGCTGGGCACCCCTTATGATTAAGGCCAGATTCTCAGTGTAGGGCCGCTCTCGATACGATCTCGATACGCTCTCGGTCCAGTAAAATATTCTTACAGGAGAAACAATGATTGTATTCACACTATAAGTTTCGCGCATTTAAAAAAGATGTATTGAACCGAGAGCGGCACTATAGTGAGAATCAAGCCCAAGGGGGCAATGGTTTTGCTACAAGGCAATTTGCTAGTTCGTCCCACATCCGGTGTTTAATTAAAGTCAGAGACACCCTTTTGGATAAGTTACACATACTCCAGTTTGTGGACATAAACGGTGGAGATTCTCGGATTGTCGGATGTGATACACCCCCGACTTTTGCAAATTTTTGTAGCTTGTGTGACCAGCTCTAAACAATGCATGAATGAATCTGCAGAATGTAGAGATGGTCACACGTCACAAGTACATTTTTCTCTGTTAATGCGCCGAGATCCAATTGTAAGACAAAATTATCTCTCTCACCAAAGAGTACGCGACCACGCATAATCTTCCCCTTTGCACAATAGGACTCTCCCTATAACGAGCGTTCTGCCCTTACACCGTACATTCAGCTCGAATTGCTGTCCTCGTCCGCAAACGGTCGAACCGCGTTTTTTTCTTGCTTTGTGCGGCTCACATGCTACAACCAAAAAGGAAGTAAAAAGTTCTACTTATTTATTTTCGACAAATATGGTTACGGTTAAGTTACCTTTACTAATTTATGAGATACAAAAATATTTAAAACTTAATATCCAATGATTCAAAAAATACTTTTCGATAAAAGGTCTTTTTAACCGACTTCTACAAGAAGGAGCATTCGATAAATATTTTTTATGTAGTACGTTAATTACTCCAAAACGCCGGAATCGATTGCTGCCTTCGAACCTACCCCTGTAGAAGTAGCATAACGTCAGAACTAGGACCCGGTTGTTTGAACGCTGAATAACGTAATAATATTTTTATTTATATTTGAAAAAGTGTTGATAAACAGTAGATATTTAATTTCTTGGTACAGACATACCGATTTTATGCTATCCTTTTCTAATTGCATTATTTAAACGAGTATCATCGGTACGTCCTTCGAACATACGTCAATTCTGAAAACAAAGTATGAATATATGGTTGCCTAAATTTTTATTATTGTTATTTTCAATATGTAAACAATCTAACAATATTTACCGATAAAAATAAGTTTTTAAATCCTCTTTTTGTTAATATTAATTGTAAACTTCGCATTTATAGTAATTTCTAACACTTAAAAACACCGAAAAAACTCACGACAAGCAATTAAACTGAAAGACAAGATAAGTAAATATGTTTATGTCTCTCAAACATCAAAAAAGCGTCTCACCCACCGACCATAAACAGTCTTCAGACAAATCTATTGTTTAAATCTAGAGTATGATCGAAGATTGCTGCAGTGGTGCCATATTATTTTGACCAAAATTGATTCAGTAAAATCCAAGATGGCGTTGATAAGATGACGATAAAAAGTTACTTCTATCGGATTTTCTCCAAAATTGGTATAGGGGAGTTTTCGGGGCCATACATAACGAAACTAAAATTATTTTAAAAAAATCAATATGGCCGATTAAAAATTTAACATCTCTCGATTTTGTTAAATATTTGTTGCTGAGTGGTTTGTGAGGTGCAAATAACGAGTTTAAAATTGTTTTTAACAAATTCCATATGACACTTGCAATGTGGCGGTCTGAAAATTTTATATTTTTGGAATATGTCCAAAATTGGTACTGGGGATTTTTGAGGGTGTAGATTAAGAGTTTAAAATAATTTTTTTTTTGGAATTCAATATTGCGGATCTAATATGGTGGTTTGAAAATATTACGTTATTCACATTTTTTCAAAATTGGCATTAGGGTGTTTTCGGAATTTTAAGTTACGAATCTGAAGTTAATTTTTTACAATATAATTCTGCAGATACAATATGGGGAGCTAACAATTTTACATTTTGCTGATTTTGCCCAGATTGATATTAAGGCGTACATTACGGATTTCAAATTAATTTCTTTAAACTCAATATGCAGAATAGATTAAAGCGGATTAAAAAATTTATACGTTTCCAAGCCTTTCAATATCGGTATTAGGGGTTTTTGGGGGCCTAGGTAACGAATTTAAAATTAATTTCTTAAAATTTGAGACAGCGGATTTAATGTTACAGAGTAAATATTTGTTTAGTACAATTTCATTTAAAAATTCTCAGAATCAAATAATTTTTTGTTGTTTAATTTAATGTGTGGTCTGCGGGGCGAGGGGGGAGGATATACTCTTAGTTACGCCACTGTGTGGGTTTACAATTTTGGATAAAATGGGTACTTTTTTGCGATCTTCGAAACTCTCAAATCAATTTAAAACTAAAAATCGAAAAGTAAAAATTAAAAAAAAAATAGAGTTTACTTCTAAGAAAGCGCAAAAAAGCGAAAAATAACAGTATAAATTTTTATATGGAATTGGAATTTTTAAAGTCGCGCCAGATTATTACCAAATAAAACATATAACTTTCAAGATAATGTAAAAAGGCAAATACAAATAAAGTATTTCTCAATCTTTTTATGCGAGTCACATTTTGTCAGGTATATATACGAGGATGATTCGATAAGTTCTCGGCCTGATAAAGAAAACAAAAGATTTTTGGAAATGTTTTTATTTATTTTTCAAGATAGTCCCCTTGTACTTCAATACATTTAGACCAACGATCTTCTAACATTTTAATACCCGTAGTATAATGGGATTTGTCCAACTCTGCAAAATAAGCGGTTGTCGCTGCTCAGACCTCGTTATTTGAAGGGAATTTTCGTCCAGCGAGCCATTTTTTCAAGTTTGGAAAGAGAAAGTAATCGCTGGCAACCAGATCCGGCGAATATGGCGCATGTGGAAGCATTTCGAAACACAGGTCATGGAGTTTTGCAGCAACAACCATAGATTTGTGTGCTGGCGGTTATCCTGATGAAAGAGCACTTTATTTTTGGCAAGATGTGGACGTTTAGCCTTAATCACATGCTGCACAAATGATCCAATAGTGAAGCATATTACTCCCCGGTGATGGTCTTGCCTTGTTCTAAATAGTCTATAAGCACCATGCCATGTGAACCCCAAAAAACTGTTGCCATGACTTTTCCTGCAGACGGAACCGTTTTTGCTTTTTTTTAGCGCACTTTCACCTGCCCCCACCCACTGTTTAGACTGCTGCTTTGTTTCTGGCGTGTAATGGTGAATCCATGTTTCATCTACGGTTATAAAACGTCGAAGAAACTCAGCAGGATTGCGTCTGAATAAGTCTAAACACTCGCGTTTTGGTCGACTGTTAACAAACGCGGCAGCCATCGCGCAGAAAGCTTTTTCATGTCAAGAGCATCATGTAAAATGTGGTGGATATAATCTATCGAGATGTTTGCTATACCAGCAAGCTCTCATATTTTCAGTCGGCGGTCATGAAGTATGACATTGTGACAATTTCGTCAGACTTAGCGGTTTTTGGGCGTCCTGAGCGCTCATTACCTTGAATTGATGTACGCCTACGATTAAATTCAGCAGCCCATTTTTTTACTGTTGAAAACGAAGGATAATAATTCTTTAAAGTAGAATCTAACTCATTTCTAATGTCCGTAGAAGTTATGCCCTTTAAAACAAAGTACTTTATAACCACTCGAACTTCAATTTTATCCATGTTTCACAAAATATCGAACCTTATGTGTTCACTCGGTCGCCACAAACAAGCAACTGAACGCAAACATCTGAAACTTTGCAGGGCGTCATCTCAAGGTTAATGCTTACAAAATATTATAGTTATCTGATCCCACTAGCGCCTTCTCTTTTTCAGGCCGAGAACTTATCGAACCATCCTCGTATTTGGCGCTGACTTCAAAAATTTTTGTTTCGTATAAAAATTTATATTGTTATTTTTCGCTTTTTAGCGTTTTTTTTAGAAGTCGGTCCAATTTCGTTTTTGCAATGGATGTTTTCAATTAGTTCCATGACAGACGTGTAATCAAATAGCAAAAAAAAACTAATGATATTTATGACGATGTTTTTGCAAGAGCACGCCGGCTCACATGTTGTCAGTTTGACAAACATATGTTGAAATTTAATCTCCGATGTTTCAAAATCTTTCCGATAAAAAGTATTTTTTGCAGGGATATATTTTCAATTAATTCTATGACAGACGTGCAGTCAAATAGCAAAAAAAACTAATGATTACTTTTACTGTTATTTCCAAGGACACGCCGACTCACGTGTTATCAGTTTGACAACCAAAATGGAAGGTATTTATTTTCGTTGAGAATGATTATGGTTATGTTACCTCCACAAATTTATGAAATACAAAAAAAACTGTTTGAAATTTAATCTCTGATGTTTCAAAATCTTTCCGATAAAAAGTCTTTTTTGCAATAAAATTTTACAGGGACATATTTTCAATTAATCCCATGACAGACATGCAATCAAATAGCGAGAACGAACTAACCATTTTTATAACTGCTATGGGATCCTAACATACATACCTGGACTGTACTTAATCAGTTTTTTGATTTTTTAAAAACTCTAGTTACCCCTTTAATACCGGATTCTTAGGCGCCTTGATCAGTTTGATCATAAAATTTGCGGGTGAAGTTGGAATGGGCGCTCAACGTTCTCCGAGTATTTTTAAACAATCAAAATTTCAGTAAGAAATAAAGAAATCTTTCTGCCGTATTTAAATAGTTTGTTATATATGTAATTCTCCTTTCAGGCAGAGAATATGAAAAATATATGTACAAACAGTTTATTTCCTGCAAATATCGCTCTCGTCCCCTCTCCATACGCGTTTCGATCACTTCATGATCTCATCAGTGGAGCTGTATCGGACCGAGAGCAACATTAGCAGGAAATAACTGATATATGAACCATAAATTTCAAGGTATGTCGGCAGGATATTACACCTGCCGTCTACCAACTGCGATGTCAGACTGAAAAATATCGCCAGTCGAACGACATCTATGAATCAACGGAGTAAAGTGAAATTTTTAAACAATCAAAATTTCAGTAAGAAATAAAGAAATCTTTCTGCCGTATTTAAATAGTTTGTTATATATGTAATTCTTATTTTAGGCAGAGAATATGAAAAATATATGTACAAACAGTTTATTTTCTGCAAATATCGCTCTGGTCCTCTCTCCATACGCGTTTCGATCACCTCATGATTTCGTCAGTGGAGCTGTATCGGACCGAGAGCAACATTAGCAGGAAATAACTGATATATGAACCATTTGATTGTTTAAAACTTTCACTTTACTCCGTTGATTCATAGATGTCGTTCAACTGGCGATATTTTTCAGTCTGACATCGAAGTTGGTAGACGGCAGGTGTAATATCCTGCCGACATACCTTGAAATTTATGGTACATATATCAGTTATTTCCTGCTAATGTTGCTCTCGGTCCGATACAGCTCCACCGACGAGTTCATGAGGTAATCGAAACGCGTATGGAGAGAGGACCAGAGCGATATTTGCAGGAAATAAACTGTTTGTACATATATTTTTCATATTCTCTGCCTGAAAGGAGAATTACATATATAACAAACTGTTCTCCGAGTATGTTCGGAATGTCTTTTTAGTGCCCTTTTAGACACTTTTGAGTCTTCAAGGCCTTTAAGAACATAAAACTTTAATGCAGCAAATGCATTTTTAAGGTTTGGAAAGGGATTGAAGTCCAAACGGGCTTGACAAGCCTGGCAGGAGTAGAAAAGTCGATGGTATGTTTCCTCTTACGCCTTAAAGAATAAAGACAAAATATAAGTACGTGTTTGGGGCTTACTGGGAGCTGGAACTGGATTTTCATAGCTACCAAGTGACTCACGGACAGCAAAACAAAACTGATCAAAAAGTTCTACATAGTTTCGAAAAAATTTAATATACCTAGGGTTATACTTAAGCAATCAAAGACGATTGTGATTTGTACATCGTGTAATTGAAAAACTAACAATTAATATACAGTTCTAAGTAATTTTCGAGGTATAGTTTCTTCCTTATCTTGTTTGGCGGTAGTATTAGCACTGCAGCGTTAGTACCTTCGTGGCTATGCATAAAGGAGCAGTTTCTTATTTTCTAAAAAATAAAGTTAAAAATAATTTTATAAAAATTATTCGACGCATTGGCTACTCTACAGCTATTTAAGTTTGTAAGTTATAAGTAACTGAGGCGGGTTATAGGGTAAAGCGACAGTGCCATGGTACTACTTAATCTTTTCAAAAAATATTTTTTTAAAACTATTTTTACTTCAAACTTCTTCAGTTACTATATCCCTCTCCATATTAATAATTCGGACATCTGGCAACGCGGCAACAGCTTATAATGCGCGAATTTTCTATAATCCGCAACGCAAAATTATGATTTATTGATGAGCAACAGTGGAAGGACGAAGCTTTAAAAGGGCTTACATGTGAACCAAAAAGATGGAATTATGTGTTAATATTTTTGGTATGCAGCTGTGACGAAATGTGTGCCAGACGCCGACTGGAATGCTGTTAAATAACTCGAATAAAGAACAAATTTTTAGCGGGTAAGAAGTGACATTAGTTTGTGATTTCAGCATTCGTATTTGTTTTGTTTGCACTTGGCGGTTCTAAAACAAATATATATATATATATATATATATATATATATATATATATATATATATATATATATATATATATATATATATATTTAGCTCGTACAACCCAGAGTGGGTCTTGGCTGACTCAACGATTCGTCTTCATTGGGCTTTGTTCGTCATTAGCTTCTCTGCATTTGTGATGTTGAGGGTTCTATGTTGTCTCTCCACCGTAGTCGTGGTCTTCCTAATGGTCTTTTACAGGTTGGGGCCTGCTCCCATACCAATTTGACTACTCTTCCATCTTCCTGCCTCCTGACATGGCCGGCCCCTTCTTTCTGCTTTACTTGTTTTTACAATGTCTGTTTGATCATATAATTCTTCTAGCTCCCTATTTGTGCTACTATGGTACTGCTGTGCTGTGTCATCCCGTATGGGTCCGTATATACTCCGTAGGATTTTTCTCTCTTTGCAATTCTTAGTCTGTTCTCGTCTGGTCAGTGTTGTTCCAACCTACTGACGCTGTCGAGGACCCTTGAAGCACAAGCAGTGCCATTCCGTTCTACCGTCAATGCCGAAGACCCGATAAGAACGAGCAGTGGCTTTCCTTTCCTTAAGTGCAGTTTCATTTAATTCTGTAATGATCAGGAACGTGTTGACCGACAGGTTCTCACCGGGGTCGTCAGTAAGGACGCATAGCTACTGTTGCCGCCCATAACGGCCAGGCCAGGGTTACCGCTTCGATGTTACCGCTGCCATGTAGCGAGCCACTGCGTTCTAAGACGTCGCCTACCGCCGAGCAACGTCGGGTTACCGCCAAGATATAATGTACCGCTGCCGGTGGCGTAGCACACGGCGCCGTGAACAGTATCGCGAATTTTTACTACGGGGCGCCGTGTCTATCGTCGCCAATTTTTAGTACGAGGTGCCGTGAATAGCTTCGGGAATTTTTAGTATTACTCGCCGTGAATAGCGTCGTGAATGATACTGCCAATTGACGCCTGGTTACCGCCTACATATAACGTAACACCGTCAATTTTAGTACGAGGCATCGTGAACAGCTTTGTGAACATGACCGTATAAGCATACTTTTACTCTCCGTACCGTTCATTTGGTTTTCTTTATTTTCTTCCATCTTAGTTCGTTAAATTAGTTTTAGGCCATATTGTAAAATATGAAATATATAATATAAGATGTTTTAAAACTGCTAATGCACATTTTTTTATATTTTTAGAAATATAATTGACATTCGGCAGCCGCTAACTAACACGCGCAAATGACCCCTGACTTACCGTTTCTCCACTGAATAAGCTGCTCGGTGTACATGGACTCTCTACCAAGTTAATCCAGAGGGTGACACCCGAAACCGATAACCGGTAGATATGTTGACTGATGGATAGTTGAACCTTTGAATAATTTAGAGAGTAATTCGCGGTGTTAATAGGAATATTTCGACTTTGGGAATTTCGTGTAAATATGGGATGTCCTTACGATAGCGATCGCTGGACCGCCGAATGTTTGGTCAATGAATATCCGCCTACCGATGCGCTGCGGTCTTAACAATATGATATCTGTGCATTTCACTAACGAAAGCGCCTTAAAATGGTATAAAATAAAGACTCTTAAAATAACAAAAGTTCACATGAATAAATATAAAATAATTAAATTTCTCTTACAGTGACTATAGGTAAGGGAAATGTAGTTTTACATGTTTTATAATGATTCTATATTTTGTTCCACGTATTGGCACTGTCCGTCTAAATAATCTTGAGCCGTCAATAATCAAACTTTGACAGACACTGGATTCAGCTAATATTTTAATTCTCACCTTAAATTCTTTTAATTCTTTTTTGGTATATAATTCAGGTACCATCTTTTCCTCTAACCAGCACAGATGGCACAAAAATACATTGTAATCTTTGTGCCAATAGTCACCTTTGCAAAGTTCTGTGCATTTTTGACAAGTGTCGACTGGGCTTGGAACACAGATTGTTTCTACAGCATATATCATGGTTGGTTTGCCGAAGTTATTCATAAATCTTGTTCTGCGACATTTTTTGATTTTTCTTATGTCATAGGTTGCAGGACTATAAAACAAATCGATTAATATCTATTTATTTTTCTAAATTGGCGTTCCTGCCAGGCAGCGATTCTCAACGTATCGGTATATGTGATTTGAGTCTCCATACCAATTTTAATCGCGCCCTTCTTTTAACAGTTTTTGGAACCTGAACTAGATTTATTTTATTCGTTTTTTTTTTGGTTTCAATACACTATACCAAGTTGAAGTAGCAAAATGCGATCTCTTTTTGTTGCACAGCGCCTGATAAGTTGAGAATTACTGCTGTAAGGGAAAAACGAGTCGTAGATGTGGCATTCGCGGTGCTTGTAAACAACGCTGCTACTTGAAAATACCACAGATAAATTGAGATTTTCATACACCGACAACATCTATTGTCAACACTGTCAAATGTCACTTTCAATTAAAATGATGTGCTTCAAGCAATTTTAATTAAGAAAACTAGCGTACTTTATGGGCGTATATTTAGTTATAAGTTTAAAAAGAGTCATTTGCGGTATTTTTTGTTTTAAATATCCAAATAGCCAAATTGTTTTCATAATAGATTTTATAAATAATTATTCAAAATATCAGTGCCAGTAATTGAAAATTTATTTCTTGTTGAAAAAAGGATTCATTTTATGTTAAAGAATCTATGAGGAATATTAAAAATTCTTCGTTCAACGTTCACATTTATTCGTTCAGTACAAAGTCACGGAAGGGGGTGTAAAAGCGATACTAGCGTCAGTTACGGATACTTCAAGTAGTTCGGAACGATATTTTGTACTTTTGACATATCAAACACACGTGTCAGTTAAATTTTTTTAAATAATTAAAAACAATATAATGAACAAGCGGATTTGCTCTGTTGTAAATTGTAAAAATACTAGCAAAAAAAAACAGTATAAATTTTATAAATTTTCAGCAGCAAAATGGAATTAAATCAACGAAATTAATGGATAAGGGTAAGAAAGCTAGTTTATCACGTGTTGGAAGTTCCGACATAAGTCGTATTTTAAATAATAAAATACATAGTTCAATGGTTCTTTGTTTTAATGGCCATCCAGGGTAAGCACATTGCAATATATAATAATTTTTATTTCACGTTATTATTTAATGGTAGTTTTTTTATTTTGGCATTATGTAATCAAAATTTTGATGAAATTTGTTTATTTCTCTATCGATTATACTTACTTTTTTAGCTGAACAATTAAATACCGTTAAGGTTTTTGCTAATTTCACGTTTACAAATACACAAAAAAATTTCACTTATTAACCATATTTATCAAATAAAACTTTTCTTAAATATTTGCCAGATTTAACTTAATTTGAAGCATGGTAACTTGATTTTTTGGCAGAGGAGTCCGACAGGGTGATACTTTATCGTCTAAACTGTTTACTGCAGTACTGGAATACGCCTGTAAAAAACTTAACTGGGAAAAAAGAGGCCTGAATGTACACGGCCAAAGATTAACAAATTTGAGGTTCGCGGACGACATGGCTTTGTTTTTCAATAATCTCAAGGAGATATGTACAATGAATGTTACATGAACTTCAGCAAGTATGCGCCAATGTGGGACTTAAAATAAATCTGGTACCTAGTGAAAATATCAATATTGGAGACAACGAAGTGGAGCTTGTGGAAAACTACATATACCTTGGACACGAAATAAAGATCACAGAGATACTCAAACGTGCGAGCTACGGAGAAGAGTAAATCTCGCATGGGTAGCCTATGGAAAATTTAAAGACATCTTTAAAAGCGATATACCAATTTCTTTAAAACGTAAAGCGTTTGACCAATGTGTGTTACTGGTTATGACTTACGGTGCCGAAACTTTGACATTGACAACAGCAACTTCTAAAACGCTGCAAATAGCTCAGAGAAAGATGGAAAAGTTAATGCTAGGTATATCGCTGCGAAGACCTGAGACGAAAGACAGGAGTTATCGACGTAATTTCCCGAATTGCCACACTCAAATGAAACTGGGCCGGACATGTCACCCGAATCAGTGATGGGAGGTGGACGAAGAGATTACTCGAGTGGAGGCCGAGATTATACAAAAAAAGTAGAGAAAGACCCCATACTCGTTGGACTGACGATCTCAAGAGAATTGCAGCAAATTGGATGCAAATCGCTCAAGATAGAGCACAATGGACAAGAATAAGGGAGGCCTATGTCCAGCAGTAGACGCAAAGGGCTGGATGAAGAAGAAGAAGAAGAAGAAGAACTTGATTTTTTGCTTCCATTTGAAAAGCTAATTTTACTGGTAATAAAAAAATTAATACCAATTTGCGTCTAAACGATCTGGTTTTTAAACTCGAATAAGAAGTATCTTTGTTATTGAGATTCTTTTGTGTTTAAAGTTATGTCTTTTTGTCTAATAACTTTCAAAACAAAAAAGGATATGTGAAAAAGAAAATTTGAATTTCAGATAAAATGATCTCTAATGACACAGTAGAAAAATATTTTTATAATAGAATGATAGAAACGGGGAATTATACGCAACCTCTATAATCGCGCTATATCTATATGCAATAATGCCGATTCATTGGAAAAAGAGGTGGCAAATATTAAATTCAATTTACAAAAGAATAGTTCTAATTTAAACCCAATTGACGATGTCATAAATAACTTTAGAACAACGAACACTGGACAGCAAGAAACACATTCCTTCTTCACAATTCCATACATTAAGGGAACTTCGTAGAAAATAAGACGAATTGTCAGTAGTTATAATATAAAAACAGCCTTTAAATCAGGAAATACACTTAGAACTCATTTACCAAAAACAAAACCGAAAACTACCGATAAGAAAGAATGTGTTTACAAAGTTCCATGTGAGTTTAGTGAGATGTATATTGGAGAAACCAAACGACCGCTAGAAGTGAGAATTAAGGAATATAAAACTCATACACAAAAAGGGGAAACGTCGAGATCAGGTATTGCAGAACACGCCTGGGATAAACAACACCATATAAAATGGTCTGAGGCTGCGGCAATATATATGAAACCCAACATGAAAAAAGGAAAATTTATAGAAGCAGCTTACATTAAAAACAATAATGAAATCATTAGTAAACCGAGTGTTGAGATACCTAATCTTTGGCAACCACTACTTTGTAACATCAAATCATTGAGGTGTGTACAGTGAAGCGAAACTTTGCGCTTCAATGGACACAGTCCTTATATAAGCTCGTAGACTTAAGACAAAACATTCAGTTTATACTTGATAACGATTAGAGATACAACCTAATCGAAACGTCGTAAAAATAAAAAGTCATTAAGCGTAGTTCCTGTGCTAAATATCAACTTGCCGAATTAAAAACTAACCGCAAGATGTTAAAAATAAGAAAAAGATAATCTTTGATAGGTAGTAACTTGAGAAATACT
The DNA here is from genome assembly GCA_034092305.1 of Diaprepes abbreviatus. Lineage (NCBI taxonomy): Eukaryota > Metazoa > Arthropoda > Insecta > Coleoptera > Curculionidae > Diaprepes > Diaprepes abbreviatus. The sequence continues at coordinate 2,566,322 of JASJET010000116.1, forward strand.
GAATTTTTGACTTTGTGTCATATGACTTACTACCTTGATGTTACCATGTAGAATCACCTCTTCAAGTGTCCTGATACATTATCCGAACACCTTTTATATTTAGAGAACATCTGCGAAATTCAAACGAAATCAGTTCAAGAGATTTTAAGAATTTGAGGTGTTCCATTTGATAAAAAAATTATTAAAATTTTGAGAGGAGATTGTACTTAGATAAATTATTTTTTACTTACATTGGATAATATATTCTTTATCCTATTAAACTTTATTTTCTATTAGGCTACTTTTACTAAAATTTACAAAACTGGACTAGCCGTACTTTTAACGTAGTCACCAACATCTTGGAGCTTTCTAAACTTGGAAGTTGACTAGTCTGAGGATATTTTAGAATTTACTACCAACCTTTCCTAATTTAGATTTTAAATTCAAAAAGCCATTTTGAACGTTTGTTGTCGGACTTGCCGTTGAGAAGTCACAAGTGTATGAAAATGAGAAAAACTATTTTATAGAAAATAAATTAAATATAGTAAGGTGGAGAATCGCTATCGACATTTGATTGTTAAACAAAATCTAAAATACGACATATTTCCTTCTAATATTTTATTATTCGGCCTCTGTAACCTAGCGGATTAATGACAAGTAATGTTTGCATAACTTTTAAGTAAAGCGTACTCTTAACCTTCCAAATGACTGAGAGCTAGGTTTAGTAATCAATACATTAATTGAATTATATTCCGCAATACCCCTTAAAATTGTTCAACATCCAGATATGCTTAGTATTTTGTGTTTTGAAAATACTGTTAGGAAGTTAAATTTTAATAATTCATCTTATAGCTTTTCGTACCCAGGATTGTCATTTTTCTGTCTTTTTGATACTGATTTCACTCCAAAAGGTGCTTTAGCTGGTGTGGTATCTCTTTTTGGTATTATGTTGTATCTACCAGGGGACGGAGTTCTGATGAATTTTTCTTTAAAGCGTTTTTCTTTACTTGCTAGTGGACCTACACCACGTTTACTCCGCACCTAAAAGAATCATAGTTGTATATAGAAAATTATTTTAACATTTTTTCATATACGAGGTGTGTTCAGAAAATAACGGCAAGTTTTAAATTTCGCGGGTTTGGAAAGTCCGATTGTCAATTGTTTTTAATTTGTTGGTATACATGCCCCTGAAGTATGATAAAATTTTCAGCTGTATTCATTGTTTTCTTTGTCTGTGGCAGCTGCTAAGATTAGACGTGTTTTTATGAGCTCGGAGATTTTCGTTTGTTAAAAGAAATGGATCAAAGAATTTGTATCAAATTTTGTGTAAAAAATGAAATAAAGTGTAACAAAGTGTACGAATTGTTAACGGTGAGTCTGCTAGGAGTAAAACAAGAATTTACGAGTGGTATAAGCGTTTGCAAGATGGCCGTGAAGACGACGAACGCCCCAGCACATCAACAACCGATGAAAACGTGGAAAAAGTGAAAGAAATTTTTATGCCAGGAGGTCAAAAGGTCAATAAGGAGTACTATCTACAAGTTCAACGCCGTTTGCGTAAAGCAATCCGAAAAAAACGCCCGGATTTGTGGAAAAACAATTCATGGCTTTTGCTTATACTTCATTTCTTGTTCATGAATTTTTGGCCAAAAACAATACTGTAACGATGCCCCAGCCTCCATATTCGACATGACTCCATGTGATTTTTTTCTATTTTCAAAAATAAAGAAAACCTTAAAGAGCCGTCGTTCTACAAGCATAGATGGCATTAAAAGCGCATCGCTGAAAGAGCTAATGGCTATTCCAATAGATCGAGTTTGAAAAGGGTTTCGAGGATTGGAAGAAGCGCTGGCACAAGTGCATAAAATCTAATGGGGACTATTTTGAAGGCGACAACAGTAATGTAGACGAAAATTCCCGTTATTTTCTGAACATACCTCGTGTTATGTTATTACATACTTTCTTTTATATCTAAGGCAATGATTAACATGATATTTATTATCTTTTTCTTGTCAAGTAAAAAAACAGCAGTGTGATTGGTAAACTAGAAAAGTGTTGAGTGACCCGTCTTAGTTCAGGGACTCAAGACACATAAATAGGATGGATAGGTTCATATAAATTAAAGGGGCAATTGAGACCTCCTTAGCCCCTACACTAAAAAGTATTTCGCTAAAAAAATATAAATCGATATTTATAAAATTATTTTCTCAAAGGTTCTGCTATGGACTCGTAATAATTTCATTTTGCATGCAAATACAAACCCTGTTTAATAATGGATATAAAGCTGAAGTATATTTTTCTGTGTAATAGGAACCTGGACCATGTTTAAACCATTCGGGTGCTTTTTTTTTCTGAAATGGCGATAATCCTTTGCCAATAGGGGCAGTGTTTCTTTCAACTGTTGAACCGAAGCATATTTTCTCGCCAGTTTTTATTGTGACTACATAGCCGAAGTCTAAAAGAAAAACATATAACTAATATTTAAAAGCGTTTAATACAACTAGTGATAGTATTCTCCTTTCAGGCAGAGAAAAGAAAAGAATATATACAAACAGTTTATTTCCTGCATATACCACCTCATCGTCTCGCCAGTGGAGCTGTGTCGGACCGAGAGCAACATTCGCAGGAAATAACTGATATATGAAATATAAATTCCAAAGTATGTTGGTAAAATATTGCAAACCTGCCATCTACCGACCTCGAGTTCATACTGAAAAATATCGCCAGTCGAACGACATCTATAAATCACCGGAGTAGTAAGAAATTTTTTAAAAAATAAAAATTTCAGTGTCGTATAGTTGTTACATATTTTTTTAGGCAAAGAAAACAACATAATATATACAAACAGTTTATATATATATATATATATATATATATATATATATATATATATATATATGATTCAGTATTAATCCGGGAATACATCTGTTCGTTCGTTTCGTTTCCTGTAGAAGTTTGCAGACGTACCGCCAAAATCTCATTTGGCATCTTCTGTGCTTGGTGGTTGTAGATCAACTGAAAGAAAAGTCAACGTGCAGCGTGCTTTATACGCGGTCGTAGATAGTAACGGTTGGTTGACTTTGGCTCCGCCTCCCTCTCGAGCGCCACCGTTGGTGTCATTTTAAGCGTGGCACGCGTGTCGGTACAGTGGCAGATTAAGTGCATCGTCTCTCTTGTTCAGAATGCCGTTCTTTTCAATTTCGATAGATTCACGAATCAATCTTGCCTTGTAGTGTTCTATATTAGCGATTTGTTGGCCGGTGTCAAAATCAATTTTGTGTCTTGTCTCGTGCTGGTGTCGAAAAAGCGCCGATGTGGTTTGTTTGTTTCTTATACTGAGCTTATATTCTTCTAGTCTAGCTGATATTCTTCTGTTGGTCTGGCCTATGTATGTTCTGTTGCAGGTGCCACATGAGATTTTATATACGCCTTGATTTTCTAGACTGATTTTGTCTTTTGGATTTCTTAAAGAAGAGCCTGTTGTTTTATGTGGTTTGTAGGCTGTTGATATGTTGTGTTTCCGGAGTAATCTGCCGATTCTGTCTGTTGTGCTTTTTAGGTAAGGAAGTATAGTGATTTGTCTATCCTCGGCAGGTGGCCTTGTTTCTTGCGTTGGTTTTTGTTGCAATGTTATTGCCTTATTTATTGTTGGTGTCTTGCAGCTGTTTTGTTGGAGGGCCCTTTTTATGTGTGACAGTTTCTTTTCTTTTCCTTGGTCATCAGTTAGGCGGAGGGATCTCAATATTAGGGTATTGGCTACGCCCTGTATTTGTGAAGGGTGATGGTGAAAATCAGCATTCAGGTATGTGTCCGTGTATGTTGGTTTTCGATATACTGTGTGTCGTAGATCTCCATTCATTGTTTTGGTTATGAGGACGTCTAGAAACGGAAGCAGATTATTTTCCTCAAATTTCAGAGTAAACTGTATCTTTGCGCGGATAGAATTGAGAAACTCATGGAAGCAGTTGAGCTGTTCTTTGCCATGAGGCCATATTACAAATACATCATCAACGTAGCGACACCAAAGTTTGGGTTTGAGGTGGAATTTATCAAGAGCTTTCGTTTCGAAATAGGTCATGAAAAGATTTGCCACGGTTGGAGATAGTGAAGAGCCCATGGCAGCGCCGTCTATCTGTCTGTATATCTGACCATCAAACAGAAAATATGCGTGTTTAAGACAGTATCTGGTGAGATCTATGATATGAGTTGGGAAATCTTCTCTTTGAGTGATCTGATCCAGTGCTTCATCCATCTGTATGCTCGGATAAAGGGATTTTATGTCGAAACTTGCAATGATGTCGTCCTTGTCAATTCTTACGGAGTGCAGAATGGTTAAGAAATGCTTCGAATTTTTGACGTAAGAGGCGGCATTCTCAACACGTGGTTGCATGAAGCCAGCAAGGTATTTTTCTAGTTTTTGAGTGGCAGAGTTGTAAGCGCTAACGATTGGTCTTAGAGGGACATTTGGCTTGTGGATCTTCGGAACTCCGTATAGTCTTGGGCACCTGCTAGATTTTTCCCGTGGTATCAGTTTCTGTTTGACATCCAGTTCTATGGGTGAGTCCATGATTTTGGTCTTTATTGTTTTCTCAAGGTATGTAGTGGGATCCCTTGACACAGGTTTGTAAGCAGGATCTTTCAAGATATCGTTCATTTTTGCAGTATAGTCTTCGGTATCCATGACTACTGTTGCATTGCCTTTATCTGCTGGTAATATTATGATGTGTTCATTTTTGTTCAGGTCTTTTAAGGCTGTAAATTCTGCTCTATTCAGGTTCTGTTTCGGAGGATTCGATGTTCTAAGAATTCTTGACACATCCTGCCGTATTTGCTCAGCCTCGAGGTTGTCTTTAGAAGAATAAACTCGATTTGTGTGATTATTTCCTCCGTAGGAATCTTTTTCGGAGCTATTGCGTAGTTGACACCACAAACTGTTTTTTTTTTCTGTTTCAGTCAGTTGGTGTTTGGATATGTTGTACACTGTTCTGTTGTTGTTAGTTGTCGCTTGTTTGTTCTCTTGTTTGTGGTGGTGTTTCATGATGTTATCAAATTTCTTTATATGCGTTTCTGTTTTTGTGGTTTTTGTAGTTTCTGTCCGCTAATAGCAAAGAGTTTCTAAACGGTTCCATAAGACGGGATGCATTAGGTTACTAAGAGACAGGTGAAGTTGGTAGAGTGCCTGTTCCATTGTGCTTAGTTGTATCCTTTTCTGTCGTATTTCCTCTCTAAGTAGGGCATTTCGAGATTTTTCCAATATTGAAATTGTCCGCCTTGTTATGGTGTGGTAATTTATCCTTGTAAAAGCTGGTTGCACGCTGTTGTCTCTGCATCTTTTTAAGAAGGTGAGATCGCATAGGAGTATGCAGATAGGCTATATATATATATATATATATATATATATATATATATATATATATATATATATATATATATATATTCTTGAACCTTAAATTATATAATTTTCTTTTTATTTTGTCTTTTCTTGGGTTTATGTTCTTTATTTAACAAAAAATCAAAAACAACTTGACGTTTCACCCTTTATTTAAGGCATCTTCAAAAAGTTTTTGTTTTTTTTTTATTTATTGATCTTCCTAAAAATATTTTTTATATAATTAAAAACATCCATACACAAACATATTTATAATTAAAAAAAAAACAAACACTCTAAAAAAACTATTCAAATTTCTATAAAAGTATTTAATTTCACCAGTATATACCTTGACATATTGTTTATTTATTAATAATGAAATGAAATTTTTACGTCATCTATTCAGGTACTTAGGATACATAGAATGCGAGTGTGTTTTATTTTTTATGTTTTACAATGCACCACAAAACCGAAAGAATGCATACATTTTATTTTATGTTTAAGAGGATATTCAATTTTTGATGTTTATTAACAGGATCGAATACTTAATATTTTTGTTTAAATTAGGCTGGTGTAAGTGTGGCTCAAATTTCCATATCCCTTCTGTCGTTAACAGTCTTTTTATCTTTTTTAATTTCTATCATTTCCTTTATCTGCAATTCTTGATAATTCATATCTTTGTTTTTAATTATGGTACTGTTATAATCGAAGGTACCTTTGTCATCCTGTGTGTGTTTGTTTAACGCTGTTGAGGCGTTTTTTGTATATTTATGGCCATTCAATCTGTTCTTTAGTAATTAGCTTGTCATGCCTATATATTTTTTGGGATAATTTGAGCAAGAATCGAATATACAATAACAATAAGCAAGAGCAGGACTTGAACAAGGAAATAACAATGTACTGAAACAGCCTTTAATTGAACCATCAAAAGTATTACTTCCGCCTCTTCATATAAAACTTGGATGTATGAAACAATTTGTCAAGTCCTTAGATAAGGAAGGACAATATGATCAGTACCTGAAAAGCCAATTTACTCAGTTGACCGAGGAAGAAATATTTGATAGACCTCAGATCCGTAAAATGTTCAACGACGAACATTTCATAAGTACAATGAACGATGTTGAAAAAGCTACATGGCTTAGTTTTCAAGATATTTCTAGAAACTTTTTGGGAAATAACAAAAGTGATGACTATGCAGCAGTCGTAGTAACCATGGTAAACAATTTTAGGCATTTAGGATGTCTGATAAGTCTCAACCTCCATTTCTAGGATTCTCATATGAGCTATTTTCCTGAAAACTTAGGCGACTACAGCGAAGAGCAAGGCGAGCTTTTCCATCCAGATATGAATGAAGTTGAACGAAGGTGGCAAGGAAAATGAGACATAAATATGATGTTAGACTACTGTTGGCTACTGAAGAGAGATACTGAAGATGACAGTAATTCGAAAATGGTAAGAAATCCATTACACAGATCTTTTGAAAATAAAAGAGATCGTTACAGACGAAAGAAAGAATAAAAAGTTTACTGAAATATAATCCATAGCTGCTCGATTAGAAAACTCGACTATTACAAAAAAAAAATAGATTAAGGCTAACTTAAAGAACGATTGATGGATAGAATGAGATGACAATTTTTCGTGAGATTGCAGTTTTAAGTCAAATCCTTCGACAGCTTAGAAATATATATGGAAGCATTTAATAAATCAAGTGTTACCTTCCGGATTTCCGCTTTTTCAGCTATTTTTCGTGATTTGCGGAAAAACTGTGGGTGATGAGATCAAATGGAAAATACTATGGCGGGGTACCGAGATCAGACCATTTTTTTTTGTGTGCCGGTGATAATTAATGTTTGTACCTTTACAATGATGTCCTAAGAAATCAAACACGTACTTTCAAAAATAGCCTAAATATTCTGGCCTTATATTAAATTAGGATACTATATAAAAGATCTCATAGAGTAAGTGCTGTAAAGGGGCAAAAAACATTTATGACCCTCTACTACAATCTACAAAATCAACTTGACACATCCAGAAACAAATCAAAATATTAATTTTAAAAATTACCTTTCTCTGACAAATAATTAAAGTATTCATATTTTTTAAATGACCCTTATTTTATGATATAACATCACCTCCTTATACTTTGTGTTTTTTGAGCTATCCTGTAAAGGATTCTAAAATGCCCATAAAGTTTCAAAATCTTTGAGACATTATTGTTATCGTTGTTGATCTTGGTAAAATCGTTTTCCGAAATCTCCATTCCCTTGCGAGCTACAAATAATTCTAAAGATAAATAAATTATTAAATAAATACCATCGAAATTGATCTCTTCACATGCACTCATACTTCAAAAACTTTCTGAAAGAACTAACGTCGAGAACAACTTTCCGTTCGGTAACAACAACTTTCGTTCGTTGCGTGCAAAATCTCGAAAAGTTTCGTGACTGAAATTTATTTAGACTGAAAGTTATTGATGAATTTATCTGAAAATATGTCACAAATCACGGTGGCCCTATAACCTCATTTTTATTAAATATTTCGCTTAGCAAAAATAAAGGTTTTTAATAGTCGACCTTTGGAATAGCTAAATTGGGCAATTTTATGAGAATAAAGGATTGTTAGATGTCTTGTAGCGATATAGATCAAGGTTTATTAACACGACTAAGGTATTTTTCTTATTTACATACTAACGAGCTCTTTTAGAGAAATAAGGCGGAAGTTTACGTAACACCGTAATTTTTAAGGTTCCTTATCTCAAGAGTAAAAAGGAACCCTTGCTGAATCCGTTACGCGTATGTCCATCTGGCTATCACTATTTCTTTTGTCGAAGACTTTTTGATATAAAAACTTGAAAATACGCATAGTAATAATACTTAATTATCCGCATACAGGGTGTCCGGAAAAATGTGAGAAATCTACCGGATATGAAAAAAACACGTGAAAGGAATTCGACAAGTTCATATAAACTTTTTTCGTATACGCTTCCTTTTAGGAGATATGGGTTTCCAAAGATCTGTAATGGAATCAAGTTTTTACACATAATTATTGAACCACCACGTATATCTCATTTTTTTTTTTGATATGATGTATACCAGGTAAGACCTTTCCAATTAATATCGAAGAAATTGTTGTGAATTACTCACAACTGCAGGGACGGACTAGCTGTGACACTCATGGCCCCTTTTTTACGCTCTCTAAGATAAGAACTTTGGACAGCGTTTTTTTACACAGCTTTAACTATTGACTAAAAATTAATTTCTCTTCATTAATGTCCCTAATCCTAATTGTTTTCAAAAAAACGTCATTTTATTTACACTGTTAGACCGTTAACTTCTGTCCGGTTGAATATGAAAAAGAGGAATTTTCCCCCGTCGCCATAGTTTCCATAAAAAGTTAAACTAACTGCTTAGTTAAAAATTTTGTAAGAGGGTTTAACATGGGGTCCGCGAAGTCTGATACACTGGCGGACGCGACGAATTGAGGACTAATGTACCCGCCACATTAACTCAGCAATGTTCCTTATTTCATCACAATGAAACGTGATTCTCCGTAGAAGTTCCTCCCTACTATCGACCGGAGTGGAATACACCAAGGTTTTGAGGTGTCCTCATAGGTAAAAATCCAACGGGGTTAGGTCGTGAGATCGACGAGGCCAGACAATACGTTTCCCTCTACCTATCCAATGGTTTGGATAGACGTTATTCAAGTGCTCCCGCACAGCAACGCTGAAATAAGGTGGTGACCCATCGTGCATGTAGTACATGTTTAGGCGAATTTCAAGTGGCAAGTTCTCTACTAAATCGTGAAAAGCATTCTGGAGGAACTCCAAATAAAATTCTCCATTCAGTCGTGCCGGTAATACGAATGGTCCAATCAAAAAATTACCAATGATTCCTGCCCAGATGTTAACTGATTGGAACTGATGTTGATGAGGCGAAACAATAGTTGCATGAGGATTTTCATCAGCCCATACATGTGAGTTGTATAAATTTATGATGCCATTTTTGGTAAACCCTGTTTCATCCGTGAAGAGAATAGTGCTAATGAAGTTTACATTATTTCGTTGCTGACCTAATAGCCAGTTTACAAACTGCATTCTACAGGAAAAATTTTCATGAATAAGTTCATTTCCTTTTTTCAAATGATATGGATATCATCTGTTCTTGAAGAACTTTATGTATTATTGTTTTCGACGTATTAAACTGGGCTGATAATTTTCGAGTGCTCGTTGAAAGAGTGCCATCTAGAGCATTTAAAATATTGCAGCGTACGTACTGTTCTTCCCCGACCAGCATCAGTACTTCTTTTCGACAAATTTCCTAAAATTAGGAAGAAGAAATTTAATAATATTAGATACCTTATTAAATGGAATCGCCTACCATTCTCCCTTAGATGCTGGTCAACAATGTTTTCTGATCTGGAAGAGTACGATTAGGATGTCGGTCGTGATATAACCTCCTGGCTTCCAAAGCATGACAAGATGCAAGACCATACATCAGATGTATGCAAATGAGGTGTGTTAAGGAACATATAACTGGTCCTAGTGCACGGCGTACTAAGGAGCTTCTCTCCTTGGGAAGGAAAGAGCTGCGAATTGTGGTGAGATTATTGATAGGATATTGTCACCTCAGGGGCCATCTTCATAGGATCGGTGTCGAAGACGCCCCGACATACAGATGGTGTTTGGAGGAAGATGAAACTGTTTGCCATGTACCCAGCACTCAACGGACTTAGACAGAGATATTTCGGAGATACAATTTTGTTACCGGAAGCAGTTAGGCAAGTTCAACTAACGAGGCTGCTTGGATCTGCAAAGCCGATCGGCCTCGAATAACCTGCAGATATGGTGGGATGTAAAGGGCCCAATAGAGGCCTAAGCATCGATGATCTAGTATCACCGCCCTTTTTCATTCATTCATTCATTCATTCATTCATGAATGAAGAGTACTTAATTTGTAATCAATAGTTAAAGGTATGTAAAAAACGCTGTCCAAAGTTCTTATCATACAGTGCTTAAAAAAAATGGGATCATGGGTGTCACAGCTAGTCCGTCCCTGCATCTGTGAGCAATTCATTACACTTTCTTGGATAATAATTTGTAGAGTCTTACCTGGTATATATATATATATATATATATATATATATATATATATATATATATATATATATATATATAATCATAAAAAAATGAAATATACCTGGTGGTGCAATAATGATGTGTAAAAACTTGATTCCATTGCAGCTCTTTGGGAACCCATATCCCCGAAGAGGAGACCTATACGAAAAAAGTTTATATGAACTTGTATTATTCTTTTCGCGTGTTTTTTTTTCATATCTGTTTTTTTCCACATTTATTTGGGCACCCTGTATATACCAATATCTAGAAATTAAGAAATATCTTTTGTAAATTTTGTAGCTAAGTCAAGTTTGGTATCCAAAAATAAAGCCGATGGTCAGCTAAGTAGGGTTTTGTTTGAAAGAGTCAATTATCAAAATTTTGAAAACAATTTTTTCCCAATTTTAAGGCAAATACTTTTAGAAATATTGCTGAAAATTTTCTTTGAAAATAAATTTCTCTCTCCACTATGTCCTCTTTCAACTAGTTATCGTCTAATAAATTAGGCGCTTTTTCAAATTCCTACATAAATGAAGTCAAACGGAGCCAAATATAGACCAAACAGTAGGTCAAAGTGCTTACAGAGAAGGAGAACATTTTCGTATCACAAAACAGTACGTCTTGATCAATAGCTGCATGTAATTTTACTAATATATTACAGTAGGTAACTGCTGTATTGTAGTACTGTTCGGCATGTATACAACAAAAAAAAACTTCTGCCTGTTCTCAATAGATAGAGATCATAAGATCCCCAGCTTGTTTGCCGGCCCTTTTTGGAGGCGGTTACCCCCATGTATCTCTATAACTGTAAATTTTTGTAAATTTCATTCCCTAATAGTTCGAACGTTTAGGTCTTTTCTTATTGAGGGCGTTAGCTATACTATACCGAATGCTTGATTCCCGAATTGGCCTCTGAGTGTCTTAATCTTAATTTTCATATAAACACAATTAATAAAACTATTCTATTTCTTTCTATAAGTAAAGGAATAAGATAATATAACCTCTGTGAAAAAACCTGAGTGCCCTTTTATTCCTATTGCTGGTATTTAAATCATTCTTTCTTGAAATCAGGAAAAGCAGTCTCTATATTAAAATCCTTTCACAGGTTAAACGTTATATTACAGTATAATGAGTTTATTTGATCATTCTTTTGTTACCTAATAATGGGAAAATCGTTCAATATTTTAATATATTTTTACGGTATTTCATATACCATATGTTAAAAACTACCCTTATCACGTCTGCTTTTATTTACATAACCAGATTAGGATTATTTCGACAGTTTTATAGCCAAATCTTAGAGAGGGTCTTCTATGTCTTCATAAATTGACTGAGTTTATGTATTTTTAAGAAAACATCTAAGCGACAAAGATAATAAAAGTTAAGCTCGATAACTAATTTATTTTGCCTCTAGACTTTCTTGGGTAGTAATAAAAAAACATATACTCCCTATTCCCACGGAAAATGTATTCACAGAGTGATTATTTATTTATTCATTTAAACATAATATAGTTCACATTGAACAGCGTAAAATAATTAATATTTGTTCCATTACACACTTACCTGGATCATTAAAATCTGTTTCAGTTACTTTCTCACTTGTTATAGTTCCAAAAGACATTATACGTATTACCAAGACAAGGTTTCAAAATTATTTTCTATAATTTTAAAAATTGTTGCGATTGATTGGCTCTGAAAATTTTAACTTTATTAATTTCAAGCCTTCTTTTTGAATGAAGTGCAAGAACTAACATTTTAAAATCCATATAAAGCTCTTAATATACTCGGATCACACTGTTCTGCATCAAAATCCTCCTTCCGAATCTAATCGAAGTTTTATGTCATTTTTACCTTAGTAAGTCCAAAACTAAAGCTAAAATGAAAAAATTTCGAGGGAGGAGGCAGTGCAAAGTTACTCTTCCCCAGGTCCAGGATATTTTGATTGATATAACATCATCACGTAAAATTAGGCCTTAATGAAAATCTTTTGTAAAGCCTTGATGAGAGAGAAGGGAACGCTTCTGTATATTTAAAGGAAAAATGTGCCCTTTCTGATTCTCAAATAAAAAATGGGGTTTTTAATTGAAAAAAAATTCAATAACATCAGAGTTCCTTCTTGATTTACTCTGTATATCTCGGTATCTCGCCAAAGACTATAGACAAAAAATAAACTCAAGGGATGAGAGCGTTTTCCAAACAAGTGCTCATTTATTTTATATTGAATTTATCCGCTACTTCACAAAAATACTGTATATATATATATATATATATATATATATATATATATATATATATATATATATATATATATATATATATATATATATACACAAAATATATACAAAAATTCAGAAAGTCATACTTTATGACCACTGAATGAAAGTATGAGAGCTTGCTGGTATAGCAAACATCTCGATAGATCGTGTCCACTACATCTTACATGATGTTCTTGGCATGAAAAAGCTTTCTGCCTTCGAAAGAACACTTTGCAAGAATGTTTAGACTTATTCAGACGCAATCCTGCTGAGTTTCTTCGACGTTTTATAACTGTAGGTAAAACATGGTTTCACCATTACACGCCAGAGACAAAGCAGCAGTCTAAACAGTGGGTGGGGGCAGGTGAAAGCACGCCAAAAAAAGCAAAAACGGTTCCATCTGCAGGAAAAGTCATGACAAGAGTTTTTTGGGATTCACATAGCGTGGTATTTATATACTGTTTAGAAAAAGGCAAGACCATCATCGAGGAGTATTACGCTTCACTTCTGGATCGTTTGCAGCATGTGATTAAGGCTAAACGTCCACATCTTGCCAAAAAAAGAAGTGCTTTTCATCAGGATAACGCGCCTGTTCACAAATCTACGGTTGTTACTGCAAAATTTCGTTACGAAGTGCTTCCACATGCGCTATATTTGCCGAATCTGGCTCTCAGCGATTACTTTCTCTTCCCAAACTTGAAAAAATGGCTCGACTCATACGAGAAACCCCAATTGGTGACTACAAAAGGAGGAAGGCAATATAAATAGATTTTGCTTAAACAAATCACTTGAATGTTTTTTAATTATTAAAAAGCTAACACAAAATACATATGTAAGAGTACCAAAAAGAAGTTCTAGAGAGAAAACAAATATTTTAAAATGCAGAACAGTGTTATTAGTAAATTAAAAGAGCTGAAATAATTACCTTATTTCTTTTTTAAAAATAGTAGTGTTCTTATTCTTATTCTTATTCGACCAATATAAAATTCAGGATGTCACTGTCAAAATGACGGTTCAAATGGATTTTTGAATTAATTAATTTATTTCTTATAGGTGTGCCAATACTAACCTGTTAGTTGCCTTAGGAGACTGTACAGGGTGAGTCAACGATTGGATGAAGTAGGTTTGTGCCTTTTCGGTGAAATTAACAAAGAAACTATATTTATTGTTTGATACAGTTTATTTTTACGCACATTTTAAAAATATTTAGGACTCTACAGGGTGAGCCAAAAAAATGGACAGCATAAAGTTGTATTTTTTTAAATAGAACACCCTATATACGAATCGTATTTTCGATTTAGCTTATAATTTTAAATCTTTTTTATTAAGGGTTTACTATAACAAAACTTTATAGTTTCTGAGATAATTAAGTTTAAAGAAAAAAAGTCACATTTTCAAGCATCAATTCAATCCTAAATAACGTTTTCAATTTTGTGACAAATATATTCAGATTTGAAATTTAGCAAGGCCAAGGACAAGTTAACATAATTTTTACCTAATATTTGCAATAAAAGCTACAGGGTGTTGAACACATCGGCTCAAATTTGAACAAGTTTAAATGAATAAATATCTTTTTTTTTTTAAATGGTACACCCTGTATATTTTCATGTTATTTAATAGAGTAATAAAAACCCTAAAAGTTTTGTTCAATATATCCTATACCTATTTATAATAGTTTTTGAGATATTTCAGTTTTTCTTATTTTCCATACTTTTTTACAGAAATAGTCTTCATTATCATAGTAGTCATGTAAAATAATAAAAAGAAACTACAGAAACAAACAGAATGTGGTTAAATATGATGAAATACATTATTCGTTATATTACAACGGCAATAGTTTAATTAAACATAATGTGAAAAAATTAACACAACAATAACGACAAGGCAAATACATATTTACTTTTATACTAAATTGAAACAAAAAAATTACCTATTAAATACTGAGATTAATTATTTCTTTTTAATAAGTGTTCGAATAAACGACCCTCTTGTGCAATGCACAAATTTAGTCTTTTTTGCAGATTTTCTCGGACCCTGGACAAAATTAGTGGCGTTATTGTTCTACAGGTATCCCTAATCCTGTTTCGCATATCTTCCACTGTTGTTGGTGGATTAACATACACGTTATTTTTAATATAACCCCATAGGAAGAAATCTAGTGGGGTGATGTCGCAAGACCTTGGTGGCCACTCAATGAAACCCCCACGTCCAATCCATTTTTGCGGATATCGTTGGTCCAAAAACGCACGAACTTCACGATGGTAATGCGGAGGCTCACCATCGTGCTGGAACCACATACTGTCGAGCTCATCCCTATCGAGACCTTGAAGCAGTTGGAGTAGTTCTTCTTGTAGAAAGTTCAGGTAACTATGGCCATTTAGTGGTTTATTAAAAAAGTGGGGTCCAGTAATTCGATTATGATGAATACCACACCAAACATTTAATGACCAGTGGTTTTGATGTTGCACCTCTCTAATCCAAAATGGGTTTTCTGTGGCATAATAATGCATGTTGCGTCTATTTACGGCACCGTTACTTCTAAAAGTAGCTTCATCACTAAACATTCCCTTGCATAATAAATTTGGATTTAATTGAATCTCCGCATTTATTGTACGACAAAAGTTTACACGACTTTCAAAATCCTGTCCATGCAATTCTTGGTGTAATTCCATATGATATGGATGATACCTATATTTCTTGGTAGTACGATTAGCGGTGGATTGTGATGTTTCACATAATGCTGCTAACTGACGGCTACCAATATAAGGATTTTCCTGAACATTTAACAATACTTGTAGTTCTTTTTCTTCATTAGTTACTGGTTTGTTGACCACTTTACGTTTTGGATAATCAACAGTAACAGAAGAATCAAATCTTTGCATTAAGTTTTGAAAAGTATGGGTATTAGGCTGGCGTCGATCAGGAGACTTCATTTTGTAAATTCTTTGAGCAAGAAGGCAATTTTTTTGAGCCTCTCCTATTGTATAAATCATATCTATTAACTCATTCTTTGGAAAATTCATTTTACAATATAAGATGAATGCAAAAAAACCAAACTACACTACATAAAAACCAAAAGAGGCGATTGCGGTTATAAATTTGACACATAGAAAAATGTTCTTTTACATTGTTTTTGCCATGGCTACTATGATAATGAAGACTATTTCTGTAAAAAAGTATGGAAAATAAGAAAAACTGAAATATCTCAAAAACTATAATAAATAGGTATAGGATATATTGAACAAAACTTTTAGGGTTTTTATTACTCTATTAAATAACATGAAAATATACAGGGTGTACCATTTAAAAAAAAGATATTTATTCATTTAAACTTGTTCAAATTTGAGCCGATGTGTTCAACACCCTGTAGCTTCTATTGCAAATATTAGGTAAAAATTATGTTAACTTGTCCTTGGCCTTGCTAAATTCCAAATTTGAATATATTTGTCACAAAATTGAAAACGTTATTTAGGATTGAATTGATGCTTGAAAATGTGACTTTTTTTCTTTAAACTTAATTATCTCAGAAACTATAAAGTTTTGTTATAGTAAACCCTTAATAAAAAAGATTTAAAATTATAAGCTAAATCGAAAATACGATTCGTATATAGGGTGTTCTATTTAAAAAAATACAACTTTATGCTGTCCTAGTTTTTTGGCTCACCCTGTAGAGTCCTAAATATTTTTAAAATGTGCGTAAAAATAAACTGTATCAAACAATAAATATAGTTTCTTTGTTAACTTCACCGAAAAGGCACAAACCTACTTCATCCAATCGTTGACTCACCCTGTACATACATAAAAAACCTACATAGTCGACGAATTGAGAATCTCCTTCTTTTAGAAGTCGGTTAAAAATTGTCTCCATTTGTGATCAACTTCTTGTCGACCACTGAATAATAATCGTAATAAAATAATTCTTCCTGTAATCCGATCCTGCTTTAGCGTCATTTTACGTTTCAGCGTCAGTCAGGTGGTCTGAAAAAGTAGACTGGCTGCTTAGTATTTTCAAGCATTTTGCATGAAATAGGTTTACGTATTAGCCGTAACTTTTCATTAACACGCACATTGTATGACTTCCAATTTAGACCGAAACCTAAATCGTTTATACGAACTAAATATATTTTTCTTTTAAATAGGTAGTGATAAATTTAATGAACAAATCAGGTAAATAAATAAAATAATAAATATTGCTCCCGGAATGGATTTAAAAGTGTTTTTCGTTTTGGCGGGAACGTCTGAAAGGAAGGTGAGATATGTTATTGTTTATATATTTTTTTACATCTTTGTATTTGTAAGGTCAGAATTTAAAATACTTTTGTTCGAAATTTCTGATTGAAAGCATATTCATGCAAACTCAGTTAAATTATAAAAATAACTTTGAGTGGTCCGAAACGTTTTAATAAATTATTGAGTAAACAAACTCTTTTATTGTGACAATGGAATTTTTGATAAAATATCTAATTACTCATCTACATTAAATTACTACAGGCTAATTTTACCGATGGGCTACTTGAATAATTAATACTTACAAATAAAGGCCTAGACTATTTTTAAGGTTAATTACTTTTATCTAATTAATATTTGGTGTTTCTTAAAGTAGGATAATATTTTGTACGTTACACTGAAGTAGTAGATTTAATTGGAAATGATGGTTCTTGGGTTTAGACCGTGTCAAATTGGAATTATTATCCGACGTTATGCCTACGATTTCACAAGGCATCTTCACCCAAACAGCACAAATACGTCTTAAAGACGTCCATAAAACGTTGGATCTCAACATTCAGGACGTCTTATGGATGTCCATAAAAGACGAATGACGTCCATAAGACGTTGTATAGACGTCTTATGTTACAAAAGGTAACGTCTTTAAGACATTTGCTTACAACGTCTTATGGACGTCCCTTCCCAACATTAAAACAACATATTCCACCAATAAAATTATGTACATTAAAAAGGGCCCCTTTAATTTTTTTGTTTGTCTTGTTTACAAAGTTAAACCGTAATTATTCAAAAGTCCAAGAAATAACTTTAATTAAGAAAAAATCAAGAGCAAAATATACACTACCATTTTAAATAACTACAAGTTCCGCATGAATAATTTGCTTTAAAAAATATGTTCCACATAATCTCTTTATACAAAAAAATACATAACTTAAGCATAATGTAAACTTTTTCTAATTTGAAATTTAAGAAGTGAGGTAGAGCAAATATTTTCAGAACTACTACTGTTTGAACGATAAGTGAACCTATCAAATTTAAGCCTTAGTTTATCCCTTCGATATAATAACTCTAAAAGATAGACTATCAACAAAATAAAAGTTTATTGAAATAAAATTACACAAATCTTTAAATCGTTTTAAAAACAAGAATTTTTATTTAGTCGAATAACAAATCTGGTCTGATGCCCTTTTCAGCCATGTTTGGATTGAAATTTCCTCATTCTTCCGACTTTTTGCCAGTCCTGTTGTCTCTGTAGATCCTAATAACAAACTGATTTTAATTTTATAGGATAAAGTTTATCATTTGTGGCAGTAAATTTTTTAATATTTTTGCGAATTTTTATAATTGTCTTCTACTATAGAATTGTGCCTTATGCTATTTCAACGTTAATATGTGTAATGAAAGACAGAACTTAGTCATAATAATTCTCGCCAAGTTAGAATCGTAGAACTTTCTCTTTCCTTTTCGTATTAATCAACTGTACATGGTAATTTTACAAGCTCGCTTTCCAAAGTCATAAATGCTCCCTACTCCCAGTTTTGAAATTTCTAAAACCTTAAACAAAATTTCTTCTTGTAATTAACAAAACTCTATTTTCTATATTCTTTAAAGATAAACCAATCATCAGGAACAAAATAAATCTTACAGGTTTCATTAGTGGAACACTCCATAAACAAACATTTCGCCTTCCACTTCATTAGTAATATTTCTTGTAATATTTAGGACCGGGTCTGGATGAGCTGTGCAAGCCTTTTTCGCACAGATAATATTTTTGAAGATTTCATTTCATACTTCGAACATAGAGTTACTACAAAAATATAAGCGGTAAAGCATTCGGGAATTTCCTGTCACACAACCTATAAATAACGTTACTGTTTTTCCTAAGTATATATGATTCTCGATCTTACCTTAAGTATTACATAAACACGAATAAAAAAGATTTTCAGAGGCACATAGATAAATCAACTATTTTAATAAAATTCTTTCTAAAGCTAAATTTTCACAGTCGGCACCCCAACAACATTAAAAATGAATAACGACATGCCGAAACACAAATACAAAACTGAAAAATGACAGTTGACAGAAACAAAAGGCGGGTTTTTTAAAGTTATAGTTTCGCTGGCATCATATTTATGTCTGTCATTGTTATCGGTACATCAAACAGTCTGTGACAAAAAGCACCAAAGTATTGATAAAAAAGATGACGCAAAAGTTCCATTAATCAAGGTCGTAGTGAGGCTACTAAAAATTTGTCGTTCAATCAAGAATTTTAACCTCAACTTGTATTCAGCTGAGCTCTGTGCGGCGTTGCAAACTTATTACCCAACTGCGACAAAATCCATAGGGAAGGAAATGCTTTTTAGTTTTTATCAACTAAATTATACACAACTGTATTTATTTTCATATAAAATGTAGTATGTAGACTTTTAAAAGATATCTTAAAGACGTTGTATATAGACGTCTTATGCACGTCTTTAAAACAACGTCTATAAGACGCCTTATTTATGTCTTAAGACGTTCAGACATAATCTGGATATAAAAATGACGTCTATAAGACGTTTAGTGCTGTTTGGGCAGGGATTTTTACTTCACGAGATTAGAACACTGAGTGACTATCTAGTTATATTATTTGGATATTGACAAATTTCGATTGGTTCTCTAATTGTACGTTTAAAGAAACTAGGCACTGATGCTAGCAGCTTAGTTTCTTTTATATTAAAAGTGTGACCTGAGCAATGCTAGTGTTCAGCTCTTGCAGATTGTACAATTTGTTTCTTTTTTATACATCTTCCAAGTTCCTTATGGTTAGTGGATATGGACCATCCCGTTTCACCTACATACACTTTACACAAGAGCAAGGTATCTCGAAAACGCCTTCTGTTTGAAATGGTATTGCGTCATTTAGAGACTTCAAACATTGTCCAACTTTCTTACATGTGTTGAAAATTATTCGAATGTTTGATTTGAACTTTCTACGAGCAGACTTCGGCAGCGGCCATCGAATCTCCGCTATCATCTGTGGTAGCTAACATCTTCATGGAAACTTTCGAAGAAAGCGCCTTGTCTTCTGCTCCTCTAAAACCTAAATTTTGATGCAGATATGTAGATGATACGTTCGTAGTTTGGCCGCATGGCGCAGATAACTTTCATAATTTCCTGGATCATCTAAATCAATAACACCCTAGCATAAAATGCACTATGGAAACTGAATCAAATGGTGGCCTTCCCTTTCTTGATGTACTAGTACAAAAGAAAGAGAATGACAAATTAGGACATTCTGTGTACAGAAAACCAACACATACAAATCGATATTTCAATGCAATATCAGACGATTTATGTGTCTTGAAAAGATCTTCAAAATGACTTCTTGAATGTTAAAATCGCTTATAAACAAAAAAGTTATTGCAAAAAGAACGTCAAAATTAATAATTCACGAGCC
The DNA here is from genome assembly GCA_034092305.1 of Diaprepes abbreviatus. Taxonomy (NCBI): domain Eukaryota; kingdom Metazoa; phylum Arthropoda; class Insecta; order Coleoptera; family Curculionidae; genus Diaprepes; species Diaprepes abbreviatus. The sequence goes on from JASJET010000116.1 coordinate 2,586,703, forward strand.
GGCCAAAGTCAGGACACGCAGAAAAAGTACGACAGCGACTCGTGGTGTTATGGGACATACAGCTCTTTTTTTTATTTGAGGCGACTAGTCGAAAAAATAACTTTTACCATATTTTCAATCTCCTCGAACGACCCTCATTCCCAAAAAAAAAGCTTTTTTCTTTAATTATGTTTTATTATGTGATAATTGAACTACTACGACTAAAAAAAGAGTAGATTACGAAATTAATTATTGTAAAAAAAATGTATTAAAATATCTGATATATACATATATAAAATTGAAGAAGACTAGCAAAATGTACAGTAACATTTAAACGCAACAAATTTAATGAATAAAACATATTATAAATATAATTATTAAAATATTTTTATATTCGCATAATATACGGAAAACATTTTTCGTGCTCACAAAAAAAATAAAATAATTTTAAAATAGCATATTCGACTTTTTTTTTGCAATAACATTTTGTTTATGAAGCGATTTTAACATTCAAAAAGTCATTTTGTAAATCTTTTTGAGATGTACAAACCGTCTCTACATCATTTTTCTCTATATTCTGTAGCTTCTTCATAATATCAAAATTTTTTGGCCTTAATGTTAAAAAAAGTAGATGCATAGTTTTTTTTTTTAAGCACAAGATGAAAGGCCTTTTCTGTTCCATTATCCAAGATATTCATGGGAGAAAACCCCGGATATGAATTGAAAAATTTGTGAAATCTTCGTCTCTCTGCCTATAGATTTCCCTCTTTACTCGATATGCTTCCAGGAATCACATCTTAAGATTTTGCAAAGCGACGGATTCTGCATTTTTCTTTTTCTGCTAATCCAACTTTCTTAAGATACCTCTCAGATGACAGTGCTTTTGTTAGGGTCCATGTTAGAATACTACATTAGTTTTTACTTAGGCTAATATGTTCTTTGAATTTATTCTGGTCATAATTCTCCAGAAGTATGTCTGCTAGTTTCATCCTTACAGATTTGTCCAAGAATTTGAATATCTTCCTATTTTTTTAGTTCTTCTAATATTGCGTCATTGCTTCTTCCACAAAAAACTTCAGGTCTCAGAAATGGTATTTCATCTCTTTTTTTGCGAGTTTGCCTACTATTTTAATTCCTTTTGCTGTATCCGTAGGATTGTATTCGTGCTACTCTTGCCCAATTCACTTAGTTCCTTTAGGTATTCCCTAATCATCTTAGTGCTGATTGCAAGAGTGCACATCTACTGGTACACTGACGGCTCACAAACCAATGAGGGTACTGGAGCTGGGATATATAGGTTACAACCGAGGAAGGAAAGACCTCTTCTCTTGGGAAAATCCTCAACAGTGTTCCAATTTTACAATGTGGAGATGAGATGAAATGCAAAGCTTACAAAGGAAGAGCCAAGCAGCCTTGAAGGCCCTTAAAGGTCAAAAGGAATCATCTAGATTGGTTTGGTAATATCAGAGTGAACTTGCAGCTCTGGCAAAGGAAACAGAATTACGTTACAGTGGGTACCAGGACATGAGGGCACACACGCAAATTAAAATGCTGATGAACCAGCCAGAGCTGGATCATCATCTTAATATATTGGTCCAGAACCGGCCCTTCAATTTGAACACTTACTCAAATAACTTTTGTAACTTTATTTTATTAACATCTGTTTTATATCCATTTCTTTTAGCTATTATATATCCAAAGTTCTTGAAGTTTTTTTAATCCCTTTAACAGTTGGTAGTGTTGGTTTCTGTTTCAGTTTCTTCGAATATCGGATCGCGAATGTATCGCATATTCTCCATAAATAATAAATAAGTTTAAATAATCTTCGTGCGTGTAATTTAATCGCCCCGGCATAATTATTATTAATGAATGTCAAATGGCAAGAAATAGTAACAATTCTGTAGGGTTCGATTGTTTTATTTTCGCCATTAATAACAAAACTTAAATGCCGTATACCATTTTTACAATAGAAACATGTTGAATTGCCAATATTTTGAAAATTACAAATTTTTGGAATAGACAACCTTGTACAAAGTTGCCCTTATTTTTAATACTTAATATGATAAATTTATAAAAATAGGTGCTTTATATTTGAAAAAATTGACTTTTAACAATTTTTAAATATAATTTTTCTTCTTCTTTTTTGACCACTCTTTAGTAATAATGTCCAAAATATCATAAAAAGACTACCAAAGTCTATCTTCGTCTACAATAAATCTAACCCAAATTAAATAATAAAGATTATCTTTATAGGAAAAATTTAAAGTTAAGTTTTGGTCCGCAAACTTAATTTTTAACATAAAAATTTAAATATGTCCAAAACGATGGGACTTAAGATTAGAATATTATACATGAAATATGTCTAGAATTTTACGTAGAAATCAAAAATGCAATATATAGGGTGTTCCATTTAAAATAAGCAAGTTGATATCTACTTCCGGTATAACTGGAAGTGCTACCATCTTGAAAATATTTTAACCAGTTGTCCCCCATGCATGTTAGTATACTATCTTCTTTCTAATTATATTTATTCCACAATTTATTGATAAAATTCCCGGAGAATCACCTTGTATACGTAAAAAAATGTGTGTCCTTATAAAATTAATATTAAATATTTATGCAGCGTTTGTTGATCGCGCAGTATCTACGCGTCGAGCTGGATTAACAGTTTATCGTGCAAAACTATTTAGCCAAACACGATCATTGTTGAGAGGATTTGTTTATTGCCTCAACGCCGAAAACATGAACTGGTATTAAAATTATTTACCGCTAATTTGAAAAAAATCTTTCTTCGTCCTGTTTGTTTGGTATATTTTTCTGTTTCGCAATGTAATTTTTTATTTTTCGAAAAAAGACAAAAAAAAAATTCAAACATCTTATATAGTATACTGTTAAACGATATGATTGATATTTACGCTTCAAATTTACCTTTTTGCACTGGCAAATAGGTCCAGTATCATTTTTGACATCATTTCGAACTGATTTACCCAGAAAATAAAACTGCCTCCAACTCAGTTAACATCGTTATTTAATTCGGTAGACCCTAATACATTATTCACAATATAAGCGTCTTCCACAAACCTTATATGAAAAATATTCACAATTTATTATATTATGACCACCATTTTTTAAATTTGAAAATTTTAAAAATAGTTAATATTTCAGTAACTACTTTTGTGTTGTCTGGCTACACAATCTAACAATGACATGAATTATTGTGTTTACATTTTTACAGCGAAATCAATCATAGTCAGTTTATACAAGTATTTTACTAACGAAAAAATTATTGACTTTCCTTTCACACGTGTATGATAACAATTAACTTTCTAAAAAAATACTTAGAAGCGGTATTGATATTAGCAATTCAGAAAATTAATTTTGTGCTTTCCTTATGGTATTTATTATTCCAGGTGAAAATAAATTAAGTTTTTATTCAGCGTTCTAGTTACAGAATAAGAAATGACACTCGATTCTTTTCAGTCCATTTTATCTAATTATAAAATTTACCCCAAAATGGGTCATTCGAATATATCAAAAATAAAGCGAATAATTTTGAATAAATTGAAAATATGGGTTAAGTGAAACTTAACATGTAGTAAAAAATCAGAAATATTATTTAGTGTACAAAACGGAGTTTGCCTAGGCCTACTGACTAGAATTAAAATGTCAATGTCTTTGATTTTTTTTTGTCATAAACATTTCGTAAATAAGGACTTTACTCCATATTTCACTAATAACTTTAAAACCTGTCCAAGTTGAGAGTGGAGGGTTTAAATTGACACTAACAAAAATAAGTCTAACAAGTTGTGAATTTTCAGAATACAAGAATAAAAAATCGTTAGTTTTTCTTACTGCACCGTCAAAAATGGAACATTTTGTTAATTATCTAGAGACACCTATTTTTCTTACCAATTCCAAGGCTTCACATCTATGTTTTTATATTTAATTTTCTTATATAAACGTTTATATGTTGACATATGTAACACAAATTTGAACACTGGGATAAGCAAAATCAATCTGGTCAACTAAAAAACCCTAACTTCTATTGTAACTTGATCGTGAAATTTAGGGATGTCTTTCCAATTTTTGAAACTTTAGCTGTTTGTATAATCGCAAATGATTTGCATTAGGGATTTTGAAACGATCACGGGTGATTCCATTGTCCAGAGCTAAATATGAAGGTTTTTCGACTTTGAAGAGGACGATTTTAACTCGTCGTCGGCAACACTACGGCTTTATCCTCGCATACCCTTTCAAAAACAAACTACAAAAAAAGCTACAACAATACTGTTTCTGAAACTACATCAGAATTATAGAAAAATTACAGCCAAAATACACAAAAAACACTAAAACCTATAACAAGAAATGAATAAATAGGAGCGGTGATACTCGATCCTCGATACTTTGGCCCATTACATCCCACCATGGTCGCAGGTCATTCGAGACCTGCCTTTGCGAATTCAAACATTCTCGTTACCTGATCTTGTCTGACTGCTTCGGGTGATACTGTTGTATGTCCGAAATCTCTCTACCTCAGTCCATTGAGGGCACTTTCTGAAAACATAGTCAATATCCGACACACCAATTCTATGAAGATGGCCTCCCAGTAATGCTCCCCCAGAAGCTCCCTAGTAAGCCACACATTAATCCAGTTGTATGTTCCTTGACATATTTCATTCCAGGGTCTTCCCTCTAGCATTCAATAAATTTGCCTTTCAGCAACAGTTTCAGTTCTCTCTTATCAATAGTAATTGGAACAAGGTTGGGGGGCGTTTGGCTCAGCTGCGACCCCATCTTTGCCAAACGGTCCATTTCCTCGTTTCCGTGTATTCCCATGTGACCTGAGACACACACGAGTCTGATTGTGCAGCCATTCTTTGTTAAGTTCTCAAGTACCTTCCTGCACTCAGACACCTGTCGTGAAGATATTATATTGGACCCAAGCGCCAATATTGCAATTCTATTGTCCGAATTTATGTCCCTCTCACAGAGATGACCACATTGCAGAATAACATCAATTTTCGCTTGAAGGACTACTGCATACTGTCCCAAAGAGTAAAACTCTGATTCCAGTGCTTTTACTGAATCCTCCAGTTCTGTCGAGATCGGTGTGTAAACCACCAGGATCACTTTTTGGGAAAGGTTTACTTTCTGATGGTAAAAGTAATTTAAGAGTAGTTTGGTTTCAAAACGGGCTCCATGAAGTGTGTTTGCACAGAGAGAGATAGCATCTTCTCACAACGCTCTTCCGCCAGTTCCTGTTCCAACATTCCCCAGGCAACTGAGACGGTTCACTGCCTTCGAGGCCTCATTTTCTATGAATAAGTGTACAACAACGGCGAACTACAACAAAACTGCAGTTATTTCGTTGTATATATAAGAAATTTATACGCATGTGCAGTACCCACCATAGGTATATTTCGAGCATATACGAAATCTACATTGTTGTGCACATATATATGCAGTAGTTGTCGTTTCTCGTGGTTATAACTGCAACCTGAAATATCTGCAGTTTTTTTGTAATTTTTATTTATTTATTTATTTATCTGAAACAGTACATTACAAAGTAAATCCAAATAGTACATTCGTTATTGTATGTTACATGAATAAAATAAAATAACTTATCGAATGCTAAACGGTGATACAAATTTTCAACAGAGAATATATAGTCAGAAAGAAGAAAAAAGGACTACACAAAAAAAAATGGTTATGTAGTAATACCCTTTAAATTGTAGATGAAATGAACCGTCGAAGTTGCAACACACGAATGTTAGACTATTATATAAGAGCGATTTTAGTTTCTTTTTGAACGTAGGTAGGGCCAATTTAGGCATTATTGGAACAATATAGCAGATTTATAGGAAACCATGGGGTAATTCGGACCCGAAATCCGGATCCAGTGCATCAAAATATATAGGAGTAGGAGGGCTTAGATGTAAAGTTATTTTCATAGGAGTAATTTGAGTTGGTAGAATTACCACTCAATCCGGTCAGTTCCAGCTTTTTGGGATTATTTTCACGAGTTAAGGAGAAACCTGACCTGATAGAAATAATTTAAACTGTCAGAACTACAATTTAATCGGATTCAGCCCATCTAAATACACAGGGTTAGAGGGGAGAGGTATGAAATTACTCTGGTGGAAGTAATTTAAGTTGTCAGAATTACCATTCAATCCGAGAAATGGTCATTTTCAGCGTTTTGGGATTACTTTCGCGAGCTATGGAGAAATTCAACCTGTTGGGATAATCTGAATAATCTGGACCACAGGTTCGGATTTAGTGTATCTCTTCACATAGGATTAGAGGAGCCAGGCAGGACATTACTTTAATAGAAGTAACTTAAGTTGTTAGAATTATCATTTAATTCAAAAAACAGCCAATATTGGCGTTTTTCGATCATTTTTGCGGATTTATGGAAAACTTGGCCTGATGGGGTTTTTGAACCCTGAATTTGTACTCAGTGCGTTACCTACGTATGAGTAGAGGGGTCTATGCTACCGGACAAATTACTTTTTTTATTTTGTATGCCTGTGTATTTAGTTGGCGACTAAGCAAACTAATCTTCCTCCAAATGGTAAATAAGATTACAAATTTAAAATGTACCTTCCATCGATTTATACAATCCCTAACACAATTTAAAAATAGAATTAGATTTTTTCGTTAAAAATTGGGAAAAATAAAAGGTCCTTATTATCCAAAAATGTTCTAATAGACTGGATTTTATAGTTTGAGGGCATTAAGGCATTAGATACCCCATAAATAAAAGACGATCTCTCCTTTATGTAATTTTATTATTTTATTAAACCTCTCTCTAACAAATTCAATAATACACGGAATTTAATGATTTGCCATGTTTTAACTTCCTTTCTTTTAAACTAGCTTTCGGTAGTTGAAGCTTTTGAACGAACAACTTTATTGTTCACATCAACAAGTAATATAAAAATAAAATAGAAAATAATACAATGAAAGAGATAGGGTTATAAAACCTTATACTTTTACCCAATATATTAATTAAAATTAATTAAACAAAAACATGTTGAAATGTTAATAATTCTAACCCAATTCGACGAAAATAGAATCGACTTTGGAAAATAAGAAGAATTCCACGCAGAACTTTGAAGGAACTTTGTAACGATGTATCCGTCAAAATCCTACCAGCAGATAAAGAAAATGCACTGATAATTACGATGAATATGGAAAATATAGAGGATTACCACAAGATCGAACCTAATCAGTAGGGCAAGGAATCTAGAGAACACTAAAGAAATATAAAGAATATATACTTGGCAACGTGCAATCAGCCGTTACTTCACATTATAATAATACGCCATATTTGTACGGACTCTCAAAATCCATGCTACCAAAAAAGCATTAAATCAATAGCAGAGGATATCCAATATGTGCATCAGGAAAGTTCTTCTCAAAAATCATTCAGCTTTTAGAAGATAAAACGAACTCATATATATAGAGTTCCATACATCTTTTGAATATTATTAGTAACATTAATTGGGAGGCAGATCACCGAATAATAAATTTTGGGAAGGAAAGTTTCTATACTAATGAATATTGAAAACTAGAGTTTGAAATAATACAACATTATCAAATCGAACCACTTGATTTAGTGATAGACTTGATGTTATGTTGTTTTCAAAGTGCCTACTTTTAAGGACGACGCTGCCTCTAGTCGCAACCAATTTGATTAGAAATTCATTTCATAGAAACGGTAACAATAAAACCAAAAATCTGGTTAAAAAGGTAATAATCAACAGCAAAATGTCTCTTTGGTTTATCTAAATACGATCCGATTAATTAAATTTACCATAAAATAAGAGGTGAATGATCAGTTTCTCTTCTTGGAGCCCTTTTCGATCACTAACCTTTAGGTATAGCTTCTTAAGAATATAGCATATTGCCTCATCAGTATTCTTGACAAACTGAAAACCAAACTGAGAAGTACAAATCAAATTGTTTTCCTCCAAAAATGTAGTTATCCTTTTTTGTAAGTAGTTTTTCTACAATCTTTGTTAATGTGCCCAAGAATGAAATAGCTGTGTAATTAGATGGTAATTTATTGTCCCAACTTTTGAAAAGATGTGTTATATTAGCTTGCTTCAAGACATCAGGAAAATTTCTATTATACAAAGAACGACATATTGCTTCTGCTAAAATAACCAGTATATCAGGAAAATGAATACATATTTTTTAGTAATATTATTGCACCCAAAAGCATTTTTCCTTCTGATATTTTGAAACATAGATTTTAACTCCACTAAATACATTGGGGTAAATGAAATAATAAATGTCCAGAATTCCTTTGTAACATCAATGGTCGAATAACAAATTTCTAATAAACCGGTAGCGTTGTTGTACTGTGGTGATGTCACTGTGAGATGAGTGCTCAGCTCTGCCTAAATATCTGGATATAGTGTGTTTAATAAAGATGGTAAAAGTTTCACATCCAAGATCTCTGTAGGTTATAGTGCCTCTGACAGAGGTAAATAATTATTGTATTTTATTTTGAGTGTTAAATGTAGATAAATCAAAAATATTTACATTTAGGTGACAAAAAAATATTTAGAATTTTGCAGGGAGTTACCATGAAAAAAATTTATACCAAAGAAACAAAGTCTACTTGTTCGAACAAATTTTCAGAAAATCCAGCGTTTTTTTTATAATGTATTTATTCCAAACTTTGCCTCCTCATTCTATAAGCTCGTAACCTTGGAGAAAAACTTCAGATTATACTTAATTAAAATTAATTGAAATTAATATATTAATTGTACGTTGCAATTAATTTAATTGAATTAATGTATATTAATTGTAGCCTTCAACTGAATCAAACACAATTACCTTTTCCAATTGTTCTAAAAAACAATTAAAATTAACAATTAATCCGCTTGGATATAGATACGATAGATACTTATTACTATTACGTTATTGACTATTGTCGTGTACTGTAAGCAGCAAGGAAGTGATGATATTCGCCCGCAATATATGTTTTGTTCTTCGGTAAAAAGTTACTCTGTTTTTGTTGACATGACAGAAAGTGTAACTAAAATAATTTAACAAATAGCAGCATTTATTTCCTACATACCTTGATCTTGCGTACATTTTTTCATAAATACTCATAACTTACACTTCGTTTTGGCACCACTCCGCTTTTAATACAATGGGACGTTTTAATTGTTAGTTGTTAATCAAATACACCGAAAGGATTGACAGTTGATTTATTATTAATTGTGGAAACTCGCGATTAAAAATTAATTTATTGTTAATCACGAATTTTCACAATTACAATTGATTAATTGTAATTGCGATAGGCATGATTAACAATTAATTAATTGTTAGTTTTTTATTGTAAAAACAATGAAATTTTTCCCAACATTGCTTGATAGTGATTAGAGATTGGCCTTGGAGTGCGCAATGATAGAGGAGATCGTCTTATAGAATTCTGTCAAGAGCATAATCTAGTAGTAACAAATACCTTTTTTAAGCTACCTAAACTTTGTCTCTATACATGAAAGTCACCAGCTGATAAGGACAACAACATAGTTAGAAACCAGATTGATTACGTCTTGATAAAAAACAGATATCGAAACGCAGTACATTTAGTAAAAGCGTACCCAGGTGCGGATGTATTTTCGGACCACAATCCCCTTATCGCTAAATTCCAACTTAAATTAAAAAGGATACAAACAAATCATAACATCAAAAAACTAAATATACAAAAATTAAAATCAGAAGAAACGAAAGAAAAGCTGAGACAAGACATCAACACAAACTTAGAAAGAAGACAAGGCAAGTCTGGGTTAAACGATGACAACGTTGAACAACAGTGGCAGTTTTTCAAAAGGTCAATTATGGAACCAAGCAAGAAAGTACTTACAACATCAAGATACAAGAAGGAAGATTGGATGACAGATGATATTTTGGAGTTGATGGATGAAAGAAGGAAACACAAGACCAACAAGACCCGATATCAACAGTTGCAAATTTAAATAAGAAGAAAAATAAGAGCAGCAAAAGAAGAGTACCTTTCTGGAAAATGCAAGGAAATAGAGGAGTTGCAAAACAAGTACGACAACTTCAACTTGCATAAAAAGTCAAAGAACTAGCTGGAATAGAAAAGAGAAAAACCTCAAACGTATTGCTAGACAAAGAGGGAAACATTATTATGGAAACACAACAAAAATTAGGCAGGTGGAAAGAATACATAGAAAAACTATTTGAAGATCAAAGACACGAAAATTCTTCTATAAACAGTCTGGACGGTGACATAGGGCCTGAAATTACTAAAGCAGAGGTCATTTATGCATTAAGGTCGATAAAAACTAATAAAGCTTTTGGTCCAGATGAAATGCCAGGTGAGTTGTTGAAGCTGATCAATGACAAAAATTTAGATTTGTTGGTGAGATTATTTAATACAATTTACACGACAGGAACTATCCCCCGAGAAATGTTAACATCAACATTCATATGTTTACCAAAGAAAGCAAATCCAAAAGAATGCAGTGACTATCGAACAATCAGTCTCATGTCACATACTTTGAAAACCCTTTTAAAAATTGTACACGCTAGAATACATTCCAAGTTGGCGCTTGATATTAGTGACACACAGTTTGGCTTCCGGAACGGGGTTGGTACAAGAGAAGCATTATTTGCTTTTAATGTGCTTACTCAAAGATGCTTAGATATCAATCAGGACCTCTATGTCTGCTTCATAGATTACAACAAAGCTTTTGATAGGGTCAAGCATGACAAACTAATAGAGATTTTCAGAACTAAAAATTTGGATGAAAGGGATTTAAGGTTGATATCAAATCTGTATTACAATCAGCGAGCGGCAGTAAGATTTGGACAGGAAATATCCGGAGATGTGGAAATACAAAGGGGAGTCAGACAAGGTTGTATATTGTCACCTTTACTATTTAACGCTTATTCTGAAGAGGTCATATTGGAAAGTCTTGAATCTGAAACAGCAGGGATAAAACTAAACGGAGTTTTAATCAACAATATTAGGTATGCAGATGACACCGTAATAATAGCTGATAGTTTGAAAGACCTAGAAAAGATAATGAATAAGATATTGAAAGTCAGTGGAGAATATGGACTCTCTCTTAACACTAAAAAGACCAAGTTCATGATAATTAGTAAAAACAACACCAATAATAAAGAAACCCTAATGGTAGGAGCCAGAGTTAAGAAATCCACTTACTTAGGAACCCTAATAACAGAAAATAATAACTATACCGTCGAAATAAAAACCAGAATCGAGAAAGCACGTGCCAACTTTATTAGAATGAAAAAGGTTATCTGCAGCAAAGATCTAAAGTAGTGAACATAACCCGATTCGCTCGATCCCCCCACTCCTAGACCTTGACCTTGACATTGCTTCACCCCTCTTTGGCCCCGCCCACATGTCCTTGTCGTTGACCTTGAAAGTGCACGCGTGCTTTGGCCTTGGCCTTGTGTTCAAGGTTGTGTGTGTGACCTTGACCTTGACCTTGGTCGAGACGACCTTGACTTTGTTGAAGGTCATCTTGGGTGTGTGACCTTGAAGTAGTTATTTGTGCATTGTAATAGTGTGGGATGATCTTGAAATGATTTTGACCTTGCAAATTGTTCTATAAATTGTGTGAGTCTACTTGCATTCATTCAGTGTGAAATGTCAGATACGGAACTATCTAAAGAAAAAATTATAGAGCAAGTCGGCAGAGTAATTTGTTTATATCAGAGTAATTTAAAAAGTTTGTGTGATTTTGAAGAGAAGGATCTAGCATTTTTTCCTCTCGAATATTTAAAAACTTGCGTTGATACGCTGAGTTTACGGCAAATTTGGGATAAGCTGCCAGCGTCATATCGGTGTAACAAGGAACTACAGTTAAGCTTACCCTGTTACATTCACTATGAACAAATATATCGTCATCATATAGATGGGCCACCACCAGCAATAAAAAAGTGTCGTGAATGTAAAAATGAGTGAATAATATGAATAGTGCTTTGCAAGAGACAGTAAAAAAATTGGGCGATGAGTTCACTGAAACGGCTAGTAATTATTTCAATGATGCAATGAAAAGTCGAGCAGAATGGGCGTCGCGCTATTGTGATTTGGCTTATGAATATGAAAAGGCTGCGAATGCATGTCGTAAATATTGCAGCAAAACAATAAATTTACAAGACTTTGTTCGTGAGATAAAAAAGTTGGGGTTTAGTGACTGTTTGGAAAAACTGATTAGGTTCATTGCAGATCCGGTTGTGTTAGATGAAATTAGAGTGTAGGACTTAAGTTTAACGTAGTAGTAGTTAATATGGAAAGTTTAGTGCGAGAAATGTACGAGGAATTTCTAATTTCTGCAGCCTGTTCGGAATTTTACGCATATGAAATGCAAGATTCGGAGGCTCAGGACTTTAGTGTATTTTTTAAGTATATGGACCATGCCGAAGTGTGTCTTTTAGCTAGTATAGTTTGTAAGAATTTTCTTAGATATAAAAACAAACAATTATTATTGAACAAATTAAGGAAATTAGGTTTAGGTGATAATGTTAAACGCATAGAAGAATGGCAGAAAAAAATCAATGAATAAAGTACATAAAATGTAGTTATTTGTTTCATTATATTTTGTCCTTGAAGTTATCCTTATACCAATTTAAATGTGTGACGTCATTTGACCTTGAATACTCCTCCCACTATTTCTATCGTTAAGCTACCCCCACCATTGTTACAATTCGACCTTGAAACCCCGCTATAAAGGTTCGTGGGAGAAGAAGTGACTTCAAACAGTCGCAGATATCAGTGGCATAAACATCAAATATTGTGTTCGTGTAGTGTTCTGAAAGTGCTTTTATATTCACGGTAATTTTTGGATTTATATACCATTTTTTTCAATAATGAGTATTGCAAAAGAAACTCTAGATGAAATTAATGAAATGTTTAGCAAAGATTTCGAGGTTTTAGAGAAAAAAAAGGTTACCGAAATGATTGTAGGCAAAGTGTATAAAATTGTAAAGATGGTTTCAATGACTACACGATTTGGTAAAACTCTTTTAGTGGCTTTACACGATGACGGTGATAATAGCACATTTGAGACTTTTTTACCAAAACGTGTGGCCGAAACACTACCTGACGATATTGTAGATATTATGAGTAAAACTATAGATAAATACACTCTAACTTATTTGGGGCAGGGCACTAGAGTTTTTGGAAACAATACTCGAACATTATTACGTTTTGGCTCATTGGAGTAAATTGTATGTAAATTGTTTGAAAAAAAGGATGTAATTAAATTTAAAATATAGTTGCACATGTCAGAATACTTACGCGTGTTCATTATTTCTGTTAAAGATGTCTGCTGATGCGACGACGACGACGACGACCGCCAACGAATGTGTAGATAGATACATATTTTGGTTGGGGAGAGAATTAAGAAATAGGGCTCACGATATGTTAGATAGCGTAAATGATTGGTCGCATATTGATGTAACCAAAGATCAATATAAGAACGAGATCAGGGATACAATCAATTTTATGGCTGGGGCACACTTGTGCGACAAATTTTTATATGGTTCCATAGACATGGATACATTTTGTGCTGAAATGGTTGAAGAAGAATTAAAAGAATACCTCGTCAATATTCCACATTTACCAGGTGAGCTTGCTGCAAAATATGAATTGGTTTCTGCAACAGCAACAGCCCAAGACGTTGACGATCGAAATAGTGTCGGATGGGATAGAATTTTGAGCAACGAAAACGAAGACATGGAAAACTAATTTTTTATAATTTTTGTATTTGTGCAATTAAATAACTGTAAATAAATATCTGTTACAATCACAGTTTTATTTTATTTCTTTTATAAACATACCAACCCAGTAGATCATAGTCAGTGTTTCTTTTTCTCAGCTGAAATATTTAATATAAGTAGGGCAAATAAAAATAAAATAGTTTAGTAAAGATTGAAAATGAGTCGAGGAAACAACACAATTGATAAATTTGGTCGTCAGAAATATAATGAAAAATATCATATATTATCTGGGCCACAAGGGATTGGTTTTAAACTTACAGCGGATGGGCAGTATGATATGGGTGGAAAAATCATAACCAACTTAGGCGAACCTAAAGATGATGACGATGCTGTGACAAAACACTTTGTTAATAGAAAGTTTTACAATTTTGCAGTTGTAATATGTGACATATTTAACAAGGATGTCCTCCCCATGATATACAAAAATAATAGTGAGCTTAAAACAAAAATTGAAGTTATGCAGAAAATACTCTATCATCAGCCTTTAAATGACTCATTAAGCGCACTGTCGTACGACTCGACTTCAAAAAAAATCTAAAAAAAGCAGGTTAAAGAATAGGAGAACGCACTCCGAGTGGCATAGCCTTGAAGATAAGGTCGTAGTCGTCGGTGAATTGGACCTTCCCTCCAAGAATATTGAAATGTTATTTATGTGTATGATGTTTTATTGTCATTGTTTTTAATAATGAAGATTGAAATAAAAAACTTTATTTTACAATATATTGTTTATTTATTTTACATTTTAAATAAAAAATATAGTCATACAATATGTTATTTAAACAATATTAGCTTTATCTATCCAAGAGTTGAAGTGGTTGGGAAATTCTAGCCATTTGACAAATAATTGTTCGATGTGATTTTTCTTGCGTTGTCTAAGGACCTTTTCTACTAGATAAACGTCAGGACTGCTTGTTTTTTGTAGTTCTGATTCGTAAAAACACCCTCTTATAGGCTGACCTTCTAACGATTCCAACAAGTAAGTAGGTGGATTTGTAACGTTAACTTTTACAACTTTAAACAATTCGGTTGACCAAGAGGGCGTATATCCTTTCTCGAATAAGCTTTTGTACTTGCTAATACGCACAATGTCACCCATGGAAAACTTAAATTTTTTAGGTACAATTTTTAAATAATCATATGCTTTAATATGTGTTTTTTCTTGCACGTCTGCAGGCTTCATTCCAATGGTGCGATGTTTCGAATGGTTATAGGTTTTTGTTACTGCCGATAATATATGTATCCATTTGTAAGATCCTCTTGTCGAGAATTGTTTATATAAATTATTTTTTAAAGTCCTTATGACTCGCTCAACAATTGCAGCTTTCTTTGTGCTGTAAGTGGAATAATGATTTATATTATATTTTTTCATCAGGGCTTGAAAGTTTGTATTATAGAACTCCTTTCCTTGATCACTTTGCAGATTTGTTGGTGTATATGATGCCTCTTCAATGATGCTTTTCATCGCATTAGTAGCTTCTATACCAGTCTTGTTTTTTATGGCTTTGGTATAGACAAATTTCGAGTAACAATTTATACAGACCAAAATATAACGATAACCATCGTTTTCATCAGCATACTGTTGCATTTCAGCCAAATCAATTTGCCACAAATCTCTGTATCCTTTTATTATCGTGCGCCGTCTTACAAAATTTTTTCTAGCCGTTCTATGTAGTTCATTAACAATCTTGATTTTTTCTAGACTGGGCTCCATATTATTAGTAATACTAAAGGTTTCAGATCGAAGGAAGAACTGAATAATATCATTAAATATTGAGCTTAATATATTATATCTTCTTCTCGTAATTCCTCTATGATTGACATAATTTCATTTTCGTGTCCAGTGTGGCCGGCCATTTTGGAACTCCACAACAAACGTAAACGATCCACCAACTCTTTAGCTTTGTTCCAGTAGACATATTGAAATTTTTTCGAAGATAATTTCTTTTTTGTGGGTAACTGTAGTTTTTCCGAGAGATTTTTTCTTGTAATAGTACCACCTAATTTTGTGCCCATTATCAGAGGTTTAATAATTCGTAAATATTTGTTCCATCTGGTCTCCCGTAAACCATCACTTTTTTTAAAATTGTTGTAGACAGCATTCGTTGATTCCAAAATTTCCTTGTACGTTGAAAGTACATTATCACTTAATTGTTGTTGTTCCTTGCCTACACTTGGGGGTGTTTTAAGAAATAACAAATCATAAAGTGCCGGTGATCCACCATATTCTGCAATATTTTTCCCTTTTTTGTATAAGACAATATTTCCATTTCGAAAACGCACCTCTAAATTACCAATAAAATTTTTGTTATGATCTGTTTTTGAACCAAAACGTACACCATATACAGTATCGTATAGAGATGGTTTCGAACGTAATCCTTTCAGGTGTGCGTTTAAAGTATCGGAAGTTGTGGTGTCAGCGGATGCGAGAGATGTATTAGTTGATGTCGAGGGTGTATCAAACACCGATTGGCTAATATCTTCTTTTGAAATGCGATGCTGCTGCTGCTGCTGCTGAATAGGTGTGGAGGTTTGAAAGGAATGTGTAGGTTGGGAAAAACCTGATATTTGAGTCGACTGCACTGATGTACTGAGACTATGTGACTTTGTAGCTGGATAATGTTGTTGCTGTTGTTGTTGCTGCTGCTGCTGCTGCTGACGTTGCTTAACCACATCAGATATAGTTGTCAACGGCTTAGAAATGGGTTCGTAAAACTTTTCCAATTCCACAACATTAAACTCTTTAGCCGCTTTAATTTGTTTAAATTTTTTTCTGACGGCATTGGTAGCTTCCACTAGTTTACGTTTTAAGTCGATCGCGTTATTCATGATGTTAACAAAGGACGTTTCAACAATCAAATGAGCATTTTCTCTTATTATTACAGTAATATATAGCTATCAAATCCTTTGCGGTATCTTCCCGATTTCACATCACTGTCTTTATCAATTACTAAAAATCCATACTTATTATCCCAACATTTTGAGCACATTTCTTGAAATTGAGTAAAAGTTAGATCCGGTGAAACGTGGTCGGAAAATATGTGTTTCATATTCAACTCATCTTGTTTAAACATAATAATAAAATTGGCGTTGTCTCGCACAAGCTGTTTAGGCACTCGCGAATATGTTTGCGCTAGGTAAAAGGAGTCGATATTTTTATGACGTCCCATGCTAAAGTACGATCTTATAACATCTTGTTTTTCACATATAACATCATCAAAGATAAATATAGAGTTTGGTTTTGCATCGGACGGTACCACAATATTACTGGAATCACTAAAGGCATAGTAGCCTAAACCTTTGATGGGCGCTAAAATTTTCCTTAAATACTCATATTTCGGTTGATACAGAGATTTCGAGTAAATATAGACATTTTCGAAACGTAGCCCAAGGGGGTGTGTAAGCAGCGAAATCATGACATTAGTTTTTCCACAATTGGATGGACCAATTAACAGGCCGCGAATAGAGGAAGGAAGTAGAGGACCGTGTCTCTTCATTATCTTCTTTTCAAATCCAAGTCCGACTTTTTCATCGAGATTGTCAATAGGAAGTTTTTGTTTAAGATCGATAACGCGCATCTTAGGAAAATTTGATATTTTATAGGCAATTTTTCACAAAAACTGTCATTCAGATGCCGAGCGTCAAACGAAGTGGACGGTCTCACGTTTCCAACAAAACTGGATACGGTATTGTGAATTCGTTAATAAATAAATTACCATTCGAGGTACACATTCCTGGTTATCAATATTGCGGACCCGGAACAAAAGTAATAAAACGTGTAACAAGAGGTGATCCAGGCATTAATCCTTTGGATGCCGCATGCAAAAAACACGATTTAGCCTATTTACATAATAAAGACAACATAAGTGCGAGACATCGAGCGGATTACG
The DNA here is from genome assembly GCA_034092305.1 of Diaprepes abbreviatus. NCBI lineage: Eukaryota > Metazoa > Arthropoda > Insecta > Coleoptera > Curculionidae > Diaprepes > Diaprepes abbreviatus. Next base: position 2,604,369 of record JASJET010000116.1, read on the forward strand.
AGCTCGAACAAAGTGCTTGGAATAGAGTAAAATCGAAAGATTCCAGTTTAGGTGAAAAAACAGCAGCTTGGTTAGTTACAAACATTATGAAAGGAAAACAACGTTTTGGTATGGGTGTACCATCATCATTATCAACAAAAAAAACATCTAGTAAAGGCACGCGTCATACAAAAAGGAAAGGTGTTAATAAAAATCGACATGTTCGGAAAGCCAGTTTCGGAACAGCTATTCGACAAGCAGTTCGAAGGGAATTATTAAAAGCCGGAAGTAAAAATGTGTTGGAAAAAAATGTCATGAATGCATCTAAAATAGCTCTGTCGGCAGCACGTAGATCGGTAAAAGCGGCAGGTGGCAAAAGGAAGGTTCGTACACCGAGAATAATACCGATTCCTAAAACTGGTGGAATATTACCATTAATACCAATTTTTGCCGGGTTATCAGCTTTGGGTTCATTAGCCGGTGGGGCAGCGGGAATTGTGCGCGCCATAAAAGCAGTAAAAAAAAGCAGCGAAGATAAAACCGGTGCCGGCCTGTATTTAAAATCGAAAGGAAATGGTTTGTTTCTAAAGCCATATCGTAAAGGTATGGGATTATTTTTAAATCGTAGATCAAAAAACTAATTGAATCCCTACCTCGAAGACCACTATCTAACATCGATATAGAAAAATATGCCAAAAAGAAAAGAATAGGACACTTTCGAGGCGTTTATATGAGGGATTTATTACCTAGACAAGGTCCTCGACGTTACGAAGCAGCAATAGTGAATTTGGATAGTACGCGTGGTGCAGGGACTCATTGGGTAGCTTATAGAAAAAATAATTCTAAAGTAACATATTATGACAGCTTCGGCGATTTACCCCCACCGATCGAATTGGTACGATATCTACAAACGGGATCGGAACCATCAAAAATTATTTACTATACATACGATCGTCAGCAGGATTTTGGAACAGTCTGGTGTGGACATTTGTGCTTAAAGTTTCTTGTCGAATCATCAGCGTAAAAGATGTCATCATCATCATCGTCACCATTAACACCGCAAATGGATCGCAATAACTATACTAAAATGTTGCAATCACTGAAAGCATTTCATCTAGCCGGTGGATTAAGGAAAATGACCGTGAAACAGTTAGAAAACATGCCCAAGGAAGTAATGATTGCATTAGCCCCAAATGAAATTCCATTCGTTTGGGAAAAGTTGCCGGAGCACCTTAAAAGCGATATCGATATATTAAAATATCAGTGCGGTTGCAAACATTATTTCAGCAGCAGCAGCAATTTAAACGAGGTTATGACTGATGAGGATCTTACGGCTAGAAAAATATTTTGTTGTTATTGCAAAATCAGCGATGTGCGCATAAAAGCAGAAAATAGCATAAAAACATCACTATCTAATGCAGTGAGAAAAGGTGTGAAGATGAATCTTTTTAAATGTTGCCGCTAAGAATAAAACCGAGATGTGTGATGTTTTAATGGTTAGTCATGTCTTATACGTTCACACTAACAGGACACTCGAGCGTCTTAAGCGCCGATTTTTATCCACCAGTCGAATTAAATAGAGAAAACAAATATGGTCTGGCATTGCTGGGATTTTACACATACAATTCAATTTTTAATGTGGACGAAAGCAACAATAAGTTTGCCTACATGAAGGAGGGTTACACCACCGAGCCGATACAATTGCAGATTCCACCTGGGGCCTATGAAATAGATGAGATAGGTAAAGCTATGTTGGAGGCTTTGAGGATTTCAACTGAAGAAAAGAACGATGGAATCTTTTACTTGGTTGCTAATAATAATACGCTGAAATGTGAACTGAAATCCCAATATACTATAGATTTCCGGGGAGAGGCGAGTATCGGTAAAATGTTAGGATTTAATCATACAGTGTTAAAAAGAGACAAAAAGCACGAATCAACCGAGATGGTGGAAATAATGAAAGTACGCATCATACGCGTAGATTGTAATATAATTTCCGGAGCATATATGAATTCGGTGGAAGGTCATACCTTGTTCGAATTCGATATCGACGTGGAGCCCGGTTACAAAATCAGTAAAGAACCACAAAATAATATTTATATGCCGTTAATGCCGGCAGGACGTCAGTTTATTGACAACATTACTCTTCGCATCTTGGACGATAGCGGTGATCTAATCAATTTTCAAGGCGAGAAAATAATCGTGAAATTGGAACTGAAGAAACTTTCATAGAAATGGGTTTTTGCTTCAATCGTCAATTGTGTGTGCTGTCGACTAAGATGGGGGAACCGCCGAAACATAATAAAAGTAAAAGAAGAGTTAACGTCAAGGTTAGTCGTCGTCCAGACGTTAGATCACAAACATCTCAACAGTTATCTGCCGAAGACTATAAATTTTTAAAATCAATCGGTCTTAAAGTGCGAAAATGATTTCCACCACCAGCGATAAAATAGAGGTTTTCTCCGAGCCCATCTTGGACAATTCCATTATTAGTCTAGAAGAGCATACGTATAAACCATACGGATCTCCATCATTCAACAATTCGGATGAAGTCCGTATCCCCATTAATTTTCAAGATATTATACTGGATATCGCCGAAAGTTACATATATATCGAAGGAAAATTTAAACCCATAGACGCAACGAAAAGATGTTTTTTATCAAATAATGCCCTCGCATTTTTGTTCGATGAAATTCGCTACGAGATGGGAGGTGAACAGGTCGCCGTGGTTCGTAAACCTGGAGTTACGACGACATTAAAAACCATGGTTTCATTCGGAAGTTTGCAACAAAGATCTCTCATGACGTGCGGATGGGGTCTCGACGAAGCAAACCAAGATATCGTAGACACGGCAAGTAACGTATTCTCCGGGAAATTACCCTTAAAATATCTTATGGGATTCGCCGAAGATTACGCAAAAGGTGTTTTCAACGTAAAACAAGAGCTTATTATGATTATAGCTCGCACTTTTACCAATTGTTACGTCGGCGAAGTAGAGGCAGAAATTAGTATCGACAAAATCGAATGGAAAATTCGTCACATCATTCCAGACGATAAGCAAAAATTGAAAATACTGTCTCGCATTAATAAAGGAGGAAACAATGCCAGTATTCAAATGGCATATCGTAAATGGGATCTGTACGAATTACCAGCTTTAAGGCAAACATCTTCCGACGTGTGGGCCTTGAGAACGAGTACAAGTCTGGAAAGACCGCGCTATATAATCGTCGGGTCAGCAATAATTGCGACAAGAAAGAAAAAAACGCAACCCAGTTTACCCACGCCGACGTATGCGACATTAGACTGTATCTGAATTCAACCGTTTATCCATACGAAAGATGGAATTTAGATTTCGCCAAGAAACTGTACGCAGCAGCCTATTACAATTACGAATACTTCCAAAGCAGCTACTACGGGCGCGAAATAAACGATCCGATGATAACGTTCGCGGAATATATGAAAAACCCCGTTTTTATTATCAATTGCAGTCATCAACCAGAGGCGATTAACTCATCGACAGTGGATGTAAAATTGGAGTTCCAAACGAGAAAGAATAAATTCCCCAAAGACACTAAAGTGTACGCATTAGTTATTCACGACTCATTTTTTAGTTATAATGTATTAAACGGTTCGGTGACCAATAAATCTATATTTTAATGTATCTATTATATGTAACACAAAATAATGTTCTTGAATCAATAAATTTGTAATGAGTGAAGTAGTAGTTTTATATTTATTTGAAACCCAACCAAAAAAAAAAGCTGGCGGAAAAGCCCGCTCTTTAAGAAAAGAGTACGGGAATTTAGAAAATGGTGGTTTATTAAGTGGAAAAAAGAGCTTAAATAACACAAGAAAAAATTTTTAAGGCAAAATATGAAAACAACGATTTAGAAAATTTGTAGGAAAGTAACGGTTAGGAATATGGAAAAAAGTTATAAGAAAAAATTATAGAGGAAATCGAGTACTATAAGCAAGCATTTTTCTCGATAGTAAAAACGTAAAAAAAATTTTTTTCAAAAAAAAATTGAAAAATGGTGAATGCGCGCCAAAGTTGAAGTTTTGGAGCAAAATGATATTAGGAAATTAGAAAGAGAATTTTTTTCTACATATGGTAGTACTTTTCAAAATTCGGAAAGATGAAATTTTAAGAAAAGGGTTATAGTAAGTTAGTAATTTGGATTTTTTAAAGCGCTGTAGCTCGGGAACCGTTCAAGATAGAAAAAAAATAAAAGCACTTTGATAGCCCAAAATTTTGAGGAGAATGCGATGGTGTAAAAAAAATTATAATTTTTTTTTTTTTGAAAATGCTGAATACGCGCTAAAGTTGAAGATTTAGAGAAAAACGATATTGGGAAATTAAAGAGAGAATTTTTTTCTACATATTGTAGTATTTTTGAAAATTCGAAAAAATGAAATTTGAAAAAAAGGGTTATAGAAAGTTAGTAATTTGAATTCTTTAAAGCGCTGTAGCTCGGGAACCGTTCAAGATAGAGAAAAAATAAAAGCACTTTAATTACCTAGAATTTTGAGTAGAATACAATGGTGAAAAAAAAAATTTGGAAAATCTTAAAAATGACAAAAAATTTAGATGAAAAAATTGAAATTCTCGAGTTAGGAGGCTAGGGCCGCCGAACGGGAGTATGTGGAAGTTGTAGGGGAGGGTTTTTCTTTTCTTTTTTTTTTTTCTAAGTCCAGGGGGGTAGTTTGTGTCCATAACAGAGATACGGTGAGTTATAAAATCATATTATTCTCAAACTTATATAATGCATATATGCACTCCACCTTACCCCCTCCAACTTTTTGAATGTATATAGAGGCCGGTATTAGAATTATTTCATCATTACACATTCGATCGGCAAGATGGAAGATATACCAAAAAGGATCATTGGCATTGTCAGGCCATTCGTGCCCGGCAAAATATGCAAGTGTGAGGAGTGCGGGGGTACCGCACCAGGAGCGGCACCTTCGGCACCGCCTGCAACGCCGACACCACCAGCGACGACGACGGTGCCGCCAATGAGAAGACCAAGGGCTGCACCTAGGTCGGTGTTAATATCGTTGGGTAATACTCCACGGTAGGCACCCCACCCTCCCCCCAGGCCCTTTTAGGGCCACAAAAACGGTCCTTTTCAGGACCACATTATATTTTGATCGTAGTTTAGTAATCGTCACTTATGGGGCGAGATATTCGTTTATCGACGATTTGTCTCGTAGCTTAAGTGCCAAGTTATATGCTTGAGAACCTATGAAAATGTTAACAGTTCAAACAAGGTTTCTATTATTTTTTTTTGTAATGTATTCTTCACAAAATATTAAGAATAAGTCTTATTGTCTAAACAAATCTAATTCCTTATTTAAAGTTTTTGAAAAAATCAATAATTCTATAAGCTCTCACCAATACATAACATTTAGAATCCGTTGGTGGGGTGGGGGTAGTTCTATATATATGAGACTGGGTCAGTTACACAGTCATATATTCATCAACCCTCATACGATGAACATGGAGGAAGAAAGACCCGCCAGCCGAGGTTCATCCATCTTTAGTGATGACACCGTAGCCGACAACGTTGGAGACCTGCAAGTCTTCGACGACGACGACGAGGTGGATTTTGAAATTGACGTCCTACGTTGGGACGACTTGGATGAGCCGATTCCGCTAGTATATGACCATGATCCGGGTCTAGTGGAATTAGACGACGCGGGTGATTGGGTTTTACAAAGACTCGAAACTCCGTCGCCGCAGCCAGAGCCGGACTCGACGGAAGATGCGGTGCTGGAAATTCCAGCATCACCAACACCCGACGACCCACAAGGCCCCTGCGATTCGTCAAGCTGGTGGTCGACCAGCGAGGATGGGGCACCATAAGCCCACACTCTCCCTGGCCCTTTTTAAGGGCACACAACAACGGTCCTTTTCAGGACCACAAAATACTTTGATCGTAGTTTTAGTACATATTAGTACTTTGTTACTAATATTGTATGTATAGAATATACAATATTAGATACAAAGTATTAAAACTTTAAGTGCTGGTGGAACCCAGCTAAATCGTTCGTTCGTTCGTATTTGAGACCACAAACAACTTTTGGTCTCAATACGTAATACGACATTTGTTTTCACCCCCCACCATTAATTTGTCTCTATATATACGACCACCAATACTTATTACAATCATTTTAGTTCAACATGTCAGCGACTCAACAACAACAACAACAACAACCCATCCAATGCCCTGTGGTAGATTCTACCACAGAGAATTGTTTGGAGTGGGAGCCGAACGATCCTAGATGGGATGAACTTTGGCGGTTCATCATCGAATACACAGAGGACAGCACCGCCACCCCCGCTGATGATGACGGGCCGTGCGACTCCACAACTCAATAAAAGAGTCGCATATTTTACAACCAAACGGTCCTTTTCAGGACCACAAAATAATTTGATCGTAGTTTTAGTTGGTTATAATACTTTGTAACCAATATTTTATGTTTTTTCATAAAAACATACAATATTGAGATACAAAGTATTAGAAGTTCTGGCGACAGAACCTTAACTTCATAAACCGAACCATGTTTTAGCATACTTGTAAATATTATCAGAAAATATTTACAACTATTGCTATTGCGTAGTTTTAGTGGATTATTCACTCTTTTTTTTTATTACCTAATATTATGTGGGACAGGGCCTATATGAAATAACACACAAAAATAAATTTTCAAGTCATTTTTATTCTCATTATAAAATATAAAAAATTTGATCAAACACTTTTTTATTAACTACATTATATATATATATATATATATATATATATATATATATATATATATATATATATATATATTTACAAACTTAATACTATAAATTAAAAGCTAATCTCTACAACTACCTAACACCTACTACATAATTTATTAAAGTCCTCTAATTGTCTTTTTAACCGCGCAGATTTCACCTTTTTTATCTCTAATTGTCTTTCAAGTTCTATAATGTCACTGGCACACTCGTTCACTTCATTCACTAAGCGTTTTTTCATGGCGTAAATGTCTGTCAATTTGGTCTTCTGAGAGTTGGTGAAGTCTTCGACCCACTCCGGTTGTGATGGCTCGGAAGAAGACGCGGTTTTATTTGGTGAAGACGATGACGACGACGACGACGACGAAGCAGCGGAAACTTCATCGCCTTCAAAACAACGCTTAAACCGCTTCTTCATGGGTTTCCGGCACCCCAATATCGGCGACAGGGGCGCTGGCGCTGGGGAAGACTTCACCTCCGACACTATTTCATTCTCTACGCTGGCCGGTGTTGGTGGCGTTGGTGGTGTTGGTCCATCGGGGCCTTCTATGACTTCCACTTCTACTGACAATGGCTCTTGCGGTGCTGTTTTTAGGAAGTCGGGTAATGGAACAGGGGTGGAGGGACGCTTAAAGTTAAACTTTTTCTTCTTCCCTTGTCCCACACCTTTAATCGCCGAATAAAATGTTTTTTTATCGGCGATTTCCGACTTCCGCATAGTCAAGAGCTTTTTCAGTTTTGAAGCTTTCGGAGAAGATTCCCTAGGCCGCGATGCTTTTCGCACAACCACATCACTAATCACATTTATCTTTGACTCCTTCTCCTCCGTCCAGCATTCCAGGAATTGCGCTGCCGACTGAACTAACTCCTCGTCGCGACCATCGTTGAGGGCTCGGTCTTCGGCATCTTTATGCTCCACGCCATTCCAGTTCTCGAACACCCCCGGACTTAACACTTCTAAACCACTCATGTTATCCAGCATGCCTTGCTGTGAACCGCAGCTCACGTCAAGAGCATCTAAAAGAGACCGTACACTAGACATTTTCGATATTCAAACTCACACAATTAACTTTTTCTTAGCACTGTACTGTTTGCTGTTCTGACGAACTGTGAAGAGCTCGAGCCAGCAAGTCTGCTTTTATGCCCATTTCCCCCACTACACCACCTTTATTCCTTTTGTTCGATGCATTAAGTATAATATTTAAACTTGTCAGATGCAAGGCCAAGGCCAAGGCCGACGTAACCGGCAATACCAGGGTCGTTTTCAAGGTTGTAATTTTCATGGATTTTTTTTTTTGCCCCTGTCAAGGTTATTTTAAAGAAGCATATAAATATAGTACTAAACTTGTTAGATGCGAGGCCAAGGCCAAGGTCAAAGTACCCGTCAATGTCAGGGTCGTTTTCGAGGTTGTAATTTTCAAGGATTTTTTTTTGGTCCTGTCAAGGTTATTTTAAAAAGTAATACATAATTAGAGTACCGCGATTGAAAAGTACAACATATTCAAACATCATGTTGCCAACTGATGAACAACCTAGTGAAGCAGCCAAAACATACAGTCATATACCAAAAGCTTTTTATTTAACTTGTCATCATTGTAAAAGACTAGGTATCTGCTGGCGAAATGATCTTACGTACGACTTCAACTACATTGACCTTTTCAGGGTTAAATTTGTACAATGCGGCTTTTGTGGACTAGTTTACTACCAGTTCAAGGACATTAATGAACGTGCCATCCAGAGAAGAAATTGGGTCATAGAAGAAGCTTACCTGTACAGAAGAAATTAACATGTATTTTATTTCTTAATTTTTAATTTTTTTGTTTGTTATTTTTTTTATTTTTTTTAATAATAAAAAGTAAACTCAATCTTTTGTTATATTTTAATTTTTTTTTTCAATAAAACAATAGTAAAATGAATCTGTATGTGTATTTATTAAACATCACCTAAAATACGTTTTGCAATCCATATTTTTCTGCAGAGTCCGTTTATTAATGAAATAGAACCATATATTAGGGTGAAATCTAATGGTTTCAAATCAGTCTCACATAACAATGTCAGAAGTAAACACTATTGATAAGTTCGGTCGCAAAAGAAAATTTAAGGATTTTAACTTTATGCGAGGTCCTTCAGGAATAGGTTTTAAACTTACACCTAATGGAGATTACGACATGGGAAGCAAAAGATTGTGCTATTTAGCAGAACCTCTTGAAGGAGACGATGCGACCACACGAAATTATGTTGATAATAACCTTGCTCAGTGTGTGCAAGATACGCAGAAAGCTTTACATAACTCAACAATTGTTATTAAAGATATATTCAGAAACCAACTTGAAGGTTACGTACGCAAGAAATTAATTGAAACCGGTCAAGAACTTAGAGGATACATTGATGATACTGTTATTGCAATATATGAACTTAGGCAAGACGAACTGCGTGATGAACTTAACTCTAGAATGTTGAAAATTGAAAAGACTATGGAGGATCTTGTCAGCAAACCTGTTTCACATTAAACATTTACTCGTAGACCTGTGCGTTTAATTTACTATTAGACAAATTTTTCAACAATAACTTTTACAGTTTGTTATTTGTCGACACTTCATTATATTTATAATTTTAAAATAAAGGTTCAATAAAAAAGCAATCAAGTAATGAATACATGTTTTTTATTTAAAAAAAAAAAAAAAAAAATTACAATACTATCGTTACATATTAATGTTGTATGTTTAATAGAAATAATAAAAACAATACAAATAATGAAATATGGATTTTCCAGATTACGTGCTGTCCTGACTTAGAAATGATTCCAACACGGTGACTAAATTTGCTAAGTTTTCTTCCGGGTCTGTTTTGTAAAAATCTATGTCTGCATGCCCCCAAGGTAGAGTTTTGGTTGAACTGGGAATTACATAACGTTTATCATCGCTATGTGACAATGCTACTTTATTTATTATGTTGGTATAAATGTTATGTAATTCACTTCTAAATGTCTTCATCTTTCTTAATATCAAACCACCCCGTTCAACAATTCTTTGGTAGTCTTCCTGATGAAGGTCTTTCTCGATAACACATTTTTTGATACCTTTGGCTTTTTTTAATTCATTATTAATGGACTTTACATAATAAGCCTTCGCGCCGGTACCATAAAAACTTATTATCGGATCACCAGGAAACTCATCTTTCATTCTACCAACTACAGAATTACTTTTAATTATGTTGAAATTATTAATTTCGGGGTAATTTGATGTATCGAATTTTTCGGGGTTTTCTGATATAGTTTGATAAAAGTTTTCCGTATACACTTTTAATATAAGCGAGTCAGTATCGGTGTAAAGTAACGAAGCATCATCGCCAAACTTGGATTTAATAAAATTATAATAAAAATCGTATATTACAGTCTTTGATATATCTAATATGGAAAAACCGATATAAATTGGTTTATTGTACAATATTTTAACTTTATTCATATGTATAGCAACAAAGTTCTCGGTAAATATCGAGCTACTATTGAAATTGGGGCGGGATATTAGTGCTCTAGCTCCATTTCTGCCTACACTGTTCTCCCAATGTGTTACTAATTTTATATCCTTTCGATTTTCCACATTTTCCATAGTTTTACCAAATATCGCGTTATTTTTTAATTTAAAAGTGTCCTTCGCAAATTTTGTGGTGGCCTTGTTACGTAAATTGGTATTAAAATCAATATACGATTTTAGCCATTTTGATTGCTCAAACTGTAATACTCGATGGGTTTGCATTACCACTAAGCCGTTGGCGATGGCTTGTTTTAAAGTTCTATAGTGTACAATGTATTTTTTTTTATCTTGTAAATTAGGAATTAATTTCGGTAATTTAGCGTTTTCTGTTGGCGGTATGATATTTTCTACTAGAAATGGAAGATCAGAATGTGCATCATGCAACTCAGTCGGATAATGCACATCCACTTCCAAAACGTAGCCATGTAAACTATCATCACCAACAGCCATAATATTTAAATCCAGAATTTCGCGCTCGCTTAACCATCGAAAACCACCATATGGTAATGCTTGTGACATACTATGACCATATAGATTTGTAGCATCAAGGTATGTTATAAATGAAGAAGGTTTTGTTGGGTCATAGTCTGGTAAAAAAATATTATTAGCGATGTGCTTCCTTTCTGTACACTGGCTTATGCCGCCGCGTATACCTTTCTTAAAAAAATGTATCATGTCTATATCAGTTAAGAGCTCTAACTCTACCTTAGTCATACGTAGCATACAATCAAATGATAAACTTGGAAGGGTATAGTAATGTGCTGGATCAAGTTTATCGAATTTTAAACAATTATTCCGAAATTGCTCAAAAACATCACACAATAGCAACACATCTGATTTTAAATACACGTCCGAATAGTCCCCCAAAGTTTTACACCCAAACAAGCGCCATACTTCTTTTGCTCTTCTATAGCTTTCATCGCTAATATGTTCTTCCCGTAAATTATCATAAAATTCATCTTTACTTGGAAGACATGTATTTTCCATTTTTTCTATAGAGTCAATAAAGCTATAGGGAAAAACACCCTTTTGACGCATCAAATTAAATTGGTTGATATTTGAAAAATGTTTCCGCGTTTCAATAAAATCGTCGTCGTTTAAACCGCTGCCTAAATTTTCCAAAGACGTTGACAGAAATTTAAAACTATCAATAAATCGCAACTTTAAATATTTCCTCTTGACTTTTCCACATTTACTATCAAAATAATCGTGCACATAAATGCTTTTGGTAAATGATATGTACTTTTCCTTACTTTGAGCCAAAACACCAATTTTATCCCCATATTTACATAACTCTTTTATAAATAAATGGCTGTCGTAGCCGCTTAAGTTATGAAATATGATAGGGATAAAAGAGGGTAATTTATAATTTAAATTACAAACGGAATGTGCAGCACCAAATCTTTTTGCACCAGTTATGTGACAGTGGTCTCGTACTTTAATCTCACCCTCTTCAAAAGGGCCTTCACATATACCACATATTTTAGCATCATTAAACTCCCTTTTTTCTTCAGGCGTTAACGGTTTCATAGGCTTAATGTCTTTTAAATATGTGTTGTATAGAGCCCTTAAATCACACTCGATACGATCCACAAAGACTTAAGCTGCATTATTCCCCCGAAATAGCTCAAATTTCGAAAGTGAGTCGTCAAAAGAGCATTTAATTAAATAAGCAAAAGAATATGGTTCATGTTTAAAACTTTTTACAGTGTAAGAATTTTGTGGGTTTGGTTGTACCGTTTCAACGGGTTTTAAAACAGATTCGAAATCTGCATAAACCACGAATGGAACGCGCATTTGCTTTTCTATACCCTCGAATTTTAAAATATTTTCCGGCACACTCTTTCCAAATTTATCGATTTTTAAATCCACTGAGGGTGTTTGCGTGAAAATGTGGTTACAATCGTAGCTTTGATGTAAAGTTAAAGCTGACGGTGTACTAAAATAAATGAGGCAACCATCACAGAAATATATTTTATGTTGTTGACAACTAATTTGACTTGAAACTAAACGTGATAAATCCCGAATCCAACAATAATGACTCTTTGAACAAGTCGTATCACAAAAATGTTCACCGCCATCTTTACTACTACAGTCTTTTGTAATTAACAATAAATTTACATGCCTATCCAACTTTTTTGACGCATACCTCAGTGGACCAATAACTTCATGTATTACTTCATTATTTTCATATTTAGATTCCAGACCGTATACGTTAATTGATATGTTGTTCATTTCCTCAAATTTTTTAATGTCACGTAATTTTACTGGAAAATCCATACCTGTTACATTTAGCACTCTAGAAAAATGGGGGTAGGATGTCTTCTGTGAAGGCTCTGCTGTTGGAGGAAACAATGCTGATGTTACAGCCCACGCAAAGCAAAATTCGTCCTGGTTAATCACATTGACGACAGCTCCTTTCTTTTCAATAGAACACGGCAACTTGATGTATGATGAGCCACCCATAGGCATATACTTGTTGATACCAACTTCCAAGTATAAAATTCGCACAAGAGCCCATCCTATAACAAGAAAAATAATATATAAAAATCAGTTTAATATATCGGGTTTTGATTTTTCCATACCTGAATCTTTCTCCTGGAACTCTGTCGCCTGCGTTTTTATTAATTCGGTGAAAGAATGGTAAACGGCATCCAAATCACTTTCTACACTAATTATTTGATTAGCAGTGTTGAAGGATTTTTCACTGAATATTTCTTGTGATGGAAGCATGTACTCGCCAACAGCTGTCATGTTAACTTTTAAAGCATGATGCACACGCAATAAATTGTTAACAAGTTCCACCACCTTGGATTTAATGTCTGCAAAGAACATTACGTAATCGGAATGCTCCATATCACTGCTAACCCGATAGGTTGCAATTCTCCTTTTGAAGGCACATTCAACGAGTTGCACACCATGACATACCGGCAAACATGAATTATTTTTATGTTGTTGTGTTCGTTTATGCACCGACATATGATTTATTGGAACATCTACATTACATGTAGCGCAATTAATTAGCGGAATCGTCGATGTATACTCTTCAATTCGGAGCCGTTTTCCTCCAGGCACTTCATTAAATCTCGCCGCACACGATTCTCTTTGATGACGTCTCATATTATAAATATTAGTAAACTTAGAACCGCAATTTTCACAAACATATGCCATGATTTGTCAAATATTAACACATGTACTACCTATACAAGTCAGAGCCAACTGATGAATGAAACTGCCCCATACCTTATATAAAACCATTCAAGGTCACCCCCAACCACGTAACATATCTTCAAGGTCACACACCCAAGGTGACCTTCAACAAAGTCAAGGTCGTCTCGACCAAGGTCAAGGTCAAGGTCACACACACAACCTTGGACACAAGGCCAAGGCCAAAGCACACGTGCACTTTCAAGGTCAATGACAAGGACATGTGGGCGGGGCCAAAGAGGGGTGAAGCAAGGTCAAGGTCAAGGTCGAGGAGTGGGGGGATCGAGCGAATCGGGTTATGTTCACTACTATCTAACGTTAGCCCTGAAAATACGACTGACTAAATGTTACGTATACAGTGTTCTATATTATGGAATGGAAGCATGAACACTGAGTCGAGAGGCAATGAGAAGACTTAACTCTTTTGAGATGTGGACCTATAGAAGAATTCAGAGGATTTCGTGGGTGGATCGAGTTACGAACGCCGAAGTGTTGAGAAGAATGGGGAAAGAAAAGGAAGTCGAGATAACAGTAAAACAGAGAAAACTGCAATATTTCGGACACCTTATGCGAGGAAAAAGGTACAGCATCTTACGGCTCATAATCTAGGGCAAAATAAGTGGCAGAAGAGGCGTGGGACGACGACGAATTTCATGGCTAAAAAACTTAAGGGAATGGTTTGGATGCAGTTCAAAACAACTATTTAGAGCAACTGCCTCAAAAATTAAAATAGCTATTATGATTGCCAACCTCCGCAATGGAGAAGGCACTTGAAGAAGAAGAATATTAGAGATAACGTAATTGAAACGCCGGCGCCGTACAAATAAAACTAAAGGCAATGCAAATACCGATACTTTATGGTACAAGAAACTAACGCCAACAAGATAAACTTTAAGGTCAAATATTTTGCTTTAAATAGCGAATGAATAATTTGTAAAAAGTGAAGCATTATTTTGGCAACATCTCGCCTCTTTACTACTGAACGTGCCTCCTGAATATTCCGAATAATTTTTCAAATAAAAATAATTTTTATAATTCAGTGCTTACGTTGTTTACGAAGTATTCTACCACTATAAATAAATAGCCTTTTCAAAGATGTTTATATTGATGACAGGTCTGTAATTATCAACATTATACCTCCTTTTTCCTGTTACCTTGTAAATGGAAATTGACTGTGCTATTTTTAAACCAAGTTGAAAAAGCTTTCGCAATTTAACATTTATTAATGTCAGCAAAACAGCAGCATTTGAACTTTACTATCAATCTTGTAATATAAATCCGCATAAGGTATTAAAAACTAGAAAGAAATATTAATCTTAAATCTAATATTAGATTTAAATTAAATGTTTTATTTTTATGATTGATTATGAAAATAATAAAAGTGAAAATTCATATGTCTATCAGTTCCATTTAAAACTTTAAAAACATTAAAAAATTTTTATTTCTGATATTAATTTTTTTGCTTTCAGTAAATAAACTGTAAAAATGTTTTTGAGTTTTTCCGGAAGTTACATTGATCTTCCAGTTTGAATATTGACAAACCTTCCCAGAAAAGAAAGGAACAATCTTTGGAAACTCTCCCTGAGACTCTTTCAATTTATTTCCGTGCTGAAACCGATCATAGTAAATGACTTTGGGAATGCAGAGAGATTTTTGACCACGATATTTAACAGCCATCTTGGATTTTTTTAAAATGCCATTCGCAATATGGAAGATTATGATTAATGAACATTTAAATAACTTATATGTTTATCAATTGATTATATCAATTTTTGGCCTCAGTTGACTGGAATGTCCTACAGGATATCTGTGTTGATATTTCTTTTTGTCCATCATCATTTTCTGCTACGGGGAAGTATCAGTTAAACATTTTTTTTTGGTAGCTTTTGGTACTTCGTACTCATTAAGTGTCCAAATCATTTTCAGCTTCTTCTCCATTCGATCTGACACCCTCCCTTTAGCTTCATTTTGTTTGATTTTAACATGTACAAATTCCTTCGTGTCTCTGCATACTTCAGGTGGTTTAATCTGGATTAGTCCTTGAGCCCAGTGAGTTTTCGTAACCGTTCAAGAGACATTACAAAAATCAGAAAGATATAAAACGCATTGAACAAGAAATGCAACAGAACATTAGCAAGATTAGACAAGACGTACATGGTGAAATACAACATGAGGTGACAGGAATCCACAAACAGATGCAACAGTTACATTTGCAAATGGAGAAGGTAGCCAGTACAGGTATAATAAAGGTAGATGGTGTTCCTGCAACTAATTTTATGAAGCCACCTATCTTCGACGACAAAGTACTTTGGCTTACTTATGTCCGTCAATTCGAAGCCGCCGCCACCGGCAATAACTGGAGTCCTCCAGAGAAGACACTTGCTTTTGTTCTAGCACTACGAGGTGAAGCTATGCAGGTTCTACGAAACATTCCCGAAGAAAAATAGAATGATTACGAGTTTATTGTTACATTTCTGGAGATGCGTTATGGTGAAACCCAATTCCAGGCAAGAAGACAAAAATACAACGAAAGTCTGCAAGAATGTGAGGCAAATATAATGAGGCTGATAAATTTGACTTGCCCAACATATAGGGAAGAAATAAAGCAAGAGTTAGCAGGAAATAGTTTTATCGAAGATTTACGCGACCCAGACACAAGTCAAACTCTAAGAATCGCCCGACTGAAGAAAATGTTCAAGGCTCTTGATTATGCCCTGCAATTTGAAACAGCTAAACAGACTTCAAGGAACCCAGGAAGAATCATAAGGAGTCAAAGTTTCCCGAGATTATTGTAAGACCAACGAGGAAGTTTCCATGAGGCTAATGAGGGAATTGCAAGAATTTTTGAACAAACAAAAAACGCAAAACAACAAAAACAGCAGAAATAGGATTCTTCGATGGAAGTGTGGTCAAGGAGGGCATGTTCAAAGCCACTGTACTTACAGTACTATTCCTGGCAGAGAGGCTGATGGCTATTGGCTACATATTGCTAATATAGGTGGTGAAGTTCGAAGGAGCGACTTGGAGGAAGTCTATGTTCTTTATGGTGAACTTAAAGAAGTCTGGTTAAGTAATAGTATCCCTTGTTTTGGATTTGCTGTTTACATAGATAAAAGAAATGCTGCAGTTGCCGTCAAGATTTGCGATGGAGTTGAAATATGTGGTTGTCGCATTAGAGTGATATGCCAAACCAAGAAGAAGGGGTCGGGGTCGCCAGTACCATTCCAATAACATGCGTTGTTACCAATGCGGATACAATGATCACATTTACAGAGGATGCCCGGAAATTATTGTGACCGCAAAAGGGGTTTTTTCTTATTTTTATTATACTCTGTAGTATGAAAACTTATCTAGAAAAATCCGTAATCTTATGGTATCCGAAAAAAGGGTAAATAAAGGGTCCAGATCGGCTTTCGTAGACAGTTTAGTTTGAGAACTTATCGAAGCAATTTGATTTATTTTGATAAGTGTCAAAACTGAAGTTGTCAGTAAAAAACTTTTGAAATAATACAGTGTGTGTTTAAAATACCGGCCGTCCGGAACAATATAAATATATATTTATATCTATATATATATATATATATATATATATATATATATATATATATATATATATATATAAATATGTAGATAAGTTTTTGTCCGTGTAATTTAAAATAAAATAGAATAAAATATTGGCGAAGCGAACGTGAAAATTTGTCAATCTACATGATTCTCGTATTAAAAAGTACGGAGCACTCCAAAATATGGAAAAACTCCGGGTCCGACAGATGGCGACAGCGCTGTTTCGTCCCAATAGGGGACTCGTCAGGCCACCGCAGTCGGTACAAACCATCATCTCGCCTTTGCATCGTACAAAGCTGAATTTGTAATCAAAACACAGCAAATAAGACGATAAAGGCGACATCTCGATGGTCCACTTGATAATACAAGAACCATACAGATTAACAAAGTTTGTAAAAGAACTTTGTCAATCTACATGATTCTCGTATTAAAAAGTACTTCGCCAATATTTTATTCTATTTTATTTTAAATTACACGGACAAAAACTTATCTACATATTTATTTACTTGTTTGGCTTTTAAACACGCTAAACGATGCTCTCATGGTGGGATCGTTTGGTCCGGCACGTGGCTTTGGCTGCTTAAATAGCGGTAGGCTTGCTTGCCAGTACCGAAAAATGCGACCCCTATCCGTTGGGCAGCGCGTTTCGTGTACTCGATTTTACATATTTCTGTTTTAATTTACCGTCGCGCCACCATATGACGGTTCTTTTACAAACTTTGTTAATCTGTATGGTTCTTGTAATATCAAGTGGACCATCGAGATGTCGCCTTTGTCGTCTTATTTGCTGTGTTTTGATTATAAATTCAGCTTTGTACTATGCAAAGGCGAGATGATGGTTTGTACCGACTGCGGGGGCCTGACGAGTCCCATATTGGGGCGAAACAGCGCTGTCGCCATCTGTCGGACCCGGAGTTTTTCCATATTTTGGAGTGCTCCGTACTTTTTAATACGAGAATCATGTAGATTGACAAATTTTCACGTCCGCTTCGCCAATATTTTATTCTATTTTATTTTAAATTACACGGACAAAAACTTATCTACATATTTATTTATTTGTTTGGCTTTTAAACACGCTAAACGATGCTCTCATGGTGGGATCGTTTGGTGCGGCACGTGGCTTTGGCTGCTTAAATAGCGGTAGGCTTGCTTGCCAGTACCGAAAAATGCGACCCCTATCCGTTGGGCAGCGCGTTTCGTGTACTCGATTTTACATATTTCTGTTTTAATTCACCGTCGCGCCACCATATGACGGTTCTTTTACAAACTTTGTTAATCTGTATGGTTCTTGTATTATCAAGTGGACCATCGAGATGTCGCCTTTGTGGTCTTATTTGCTGTGTGTTGATAATAAATTCAGCTTGGTACGATGCAAAGGCGAGATGATGGTTTGTACCGACTGCGGTGGCCTGACGAGTCCCATATTAGGACGAAACAGCGCTGTCGCCATCTGTCAGACCCGGAGTTTTTCCATATTTTGGAGTGCTCCGTACTTTTTAATACGAGAATCATGTAGATTGACAAATTTTCACGTCCGCTTCGCCAATATTTTATTCTATTTTATATTATATATATATATATATATATATATATATATATATATATATATATATATATATATAACTTTATTCGCAATTTGAATTTGGCAACAATTTCTGCTTCGATCGAGATAAAAATTAACCAAAAAAATAGTAGTCACGTGATTAGTATTATCTGTCATATTTTACTTCTTTTCCAAAAAAAAAAAAAAAATAAGGTTGCATCTCAAAATATCGGAAAGTTTTTCCAAATGAAATTTTTAGCCCATATGCAAAATTTTAGTTGTATAAAGTAATTTAAATTTGTTGCCCATTTTTTGCAAATTGCACAACTGTTGCAAAATAAGCCTCGACGCAACGTACATAAAACTTTTTAGTTTTGACAGGCATATTTTGTTTAAAGTAGCGCCTTGTTAAATGTGTGTTTTTCTACAAAATCCAAAGAGGGCTATTAAAATGTGATCACATGTGATGCAAAGTTTATTTGTTTTAGAACCTGTACAAAGTAACTTCATAAAATAACTTTTTTTGTAAACGTAATTTGTATCTAAAAGTAATACTAAGAAAATAATTTAATTGAAAAGACTCAAATTTTCTAATAAAAAAATCATTATATGTAAATTAAACGCATATAAAATTTATTTTCCACTTAAAGCAGACTTTACTGATGACACTCTATAGTTGTTTGTCCTATTTATAATATGTATTTCTTTTAGACACAAACTAGGTTTTTAAAAATAGTTATTTTATGAAGTGGCCTTATACAGGATCAAAAACAAATACACTCTGCATCATATGTGACCAAATGTTAATAGCCTATTTGGATTTTGTAGAGAAACACACATTTATTATGGCGCTACTTTAAACAAAATATGCCTGGGATGAAGCATCGTTAAAAATAAGAATTTTCATGTAGTTTGCATTGAGTCCTACTTTGCAACATTTACAAAAAATGGGCAAAAAGTCTAAATTATCTTATACCGCTGAAATTTTGCATATGGGCTAAAAATTGAATTTAGAAAAAATTTTTCTCATAGCTTTTGAATTTAAAAAAAATAAATTTGACAGATAATGCTAATCACGTGACTACTATTTTTTTTTTGGTTATTTTTTAACCCGATCGAAGCAGAAACTGATGATGAAGTCAAATTTCGAATAAAACTATTAATAAAAAAATCCCATATGATGCGAACTTTACTGGTCACACTATATATATATATATATATATATATATATATATATATATATATATATATATATATATATACATTAAAATGTGTTTAAAATATTAATGCAATGATCAGCGAAAGCGAAAGAATTAAAATTGGCTAAGGAACACGAAAGTACTTTTTATTTTGCAAACATTTTTTAATTTTTAACAATTTTTTGCTTTAACAAATTACCTGACCATTCATATTCAAAATACATATAACCATGTTTCTTCATTGGCTACGAAAACCTTTTAAGCTCCCGGACTAGATGGACGGTATCGATTTTACTATCCTTATTTTGTTTCTAAATTTAACACATCCTCAACGGAGCGTAACTGATTTGTCTCATTCTGTAATATGTTGGAGTGTACCAAAAAATACCAAACACCTAGTTTTGTTACATCTTGAATTCAAATTCTAGGGGGTGATTACCTTTAATTTCATCTCTAAAACCGTTTTTTTTAATAATAGTTTAAACGGCTGACATTTCTATGTACCATCGCTTTAAAATAAAATAAAATGCAAATATGCATAAAACAGGGCGATTAATTTATCACCTAATTTACAAAATATGCATCCTGAGTTATTTGAAGAATTAATTTTTTGTTCCCCTACTTTTTTTCCCGCTTCATGGAACTATTTCATGTTTCAGTTTAGTTTTATAGCTTCTTATTTTTTTATACTTTCTTGTTATTTAGTTAATTACTTGTAGTTATTTACACGAGCGCAATTTGCAAGTAGTCTAATTTTATTCCAACTATTTCTGTATCGTTTTATTTATTTGAATATAGACATTTATTATTACTATTAGTCTGTGCCCAAAAAAATCGTCATAATAAATTAGCATTAAAAAGAATAATATTAAAAAAAATAGTCATCATGAAATAAATTTTCCAGGAAGGTGACTAAAATATTATGTAGGCATTAAACATAAGAGGTTTTCCTAGTTTATCGATTTTATTCAGGCGTATAATATTATGCGTTAATCACATTTCCTACATTTAAAACGAAAAGAAAGCACGAAATACTGTCCCTTAAAATTGTTAAATCACAAACAGTATTATTCTGCACTAATTACTTGGTTATGTTAATTTTAAAATAGTATTAACTTTATCTGTAGTTATATTAAAAGTTTGTAGCTTGGCGCTTATTTTAAAAATTATTTACAGTTTTACAAATATTTTTCATAATAAAATTCTTCTAAAAATGGGCTAAAAAACGATATTAATTTTTATATGAAATTGAAATCGGCGCCAAACTAATACCTAATAAACGTGATTCGTATAAAACGATTAAAAAATAAAGGGTGTTTTTTATAGAGGTATAGAACTTTTAAATGGAATAAAACAAAGATGAATTTTTTAAATTGACATGAAATTTACTTTATTCGAAAGATAACCTTCTGGCATTATAATTTAAATATGACTTCTGGCATATGACCGCCACGGCTGGCTCGGACGTAGTCTAATCTGGAGGTCCAATTTTCGATGACTTTTTCCAACATTTGTGGTCGTATATCGGCAATAACGCGGCGAATGTTGCCCTCAAAGTGATCAATCGTTTCGGGCTTATCGGCGTAGACTAGCGACTTCACATATCCCCACAGAAAATAGTCTAGCTGCGTTAAGTCGCACGATCTTGGAAGCCAATTCACGGTTCCGAAACGTGAAACTATGGGGTTACCAAACGTTTCCTTCAATAAATCAATTATGGCACGAGCTGTGTGACATGTTGCGCCGTCTTGTTGAAACCACAGCTCCTGCACATCATGGTTGTTCAATTCATGAACGAAAAAGTCAGTAATCATGGCTCTATAGCGGTCACCATTGACTGTAACGTTCTGACCAGTATCGTTTTTAAAGAAGTACGGACCAATGATTCCACCAGCCCATAAAGCACACCAAACAGTCAGTTTTTCTGGATGTAACGGTGTCTCAACATACACTTGAGGATTATCATCACTCCAAATACGGCAGTTTTGTTTATTGACGTACCCATTCAAACAAAAGTGAGCTTCATCGCTAAACAAAATTCGCTTATGAAAATCAGGATCAACGGCAATCTGGTTTTGGGCCCATCCACCGAATCTACGCCTTGCTAGGTGATCACGTGGCTTCAATTCTTGCACGAGTTGGATTTTGTAAGCACGTAAACCAAGATCTTTCCGCAAAATCTTCCATAAAGTGAATGGACACATATCCATTTCCTGTGCACGATGGCGGATAGACTGATTCGGGTCTTCCTCTACGCTACGCTCTACAGCAGCAATGACTTCTTCTGTACGCACTGTACGACGTCTCTGTGGATGCATATTATCATTTAGAGTAAACGTGGTGCGAAAACGTTCCATAGTTAATCGAATTAATTGCTCTGATGGACGATTATGTTGACCGTAAAATGGACGTAGTGCGCGATACATATTTCGAACAGAACCATGATTTTCAAAATAAATTTGCACAATTTGGAAGCGTTGTTCAGGCGTCAGTCTATTCATGTTGAAATGCCAAACCAAACTAAACATAAATCACTTGACAGCTGACAAAATGGCTGCCAGTTAAAAAAGTGTTGCCAACTTAAAATTTTATACCTCTATAAAAAACACCCTTTACTTTATTTGTAATTGTTTTTTTTACTGTAGTTTGTATATAACGTGTTAGTAGTTATGTGTTTTATTTAGAAATAATTTGACTCTGTTTGTTTGAAGGTCATAGACAACGATGTTTCTTGCGAAGTTGGACTTCCATTGTCTTTATTTTTGTTGAATATCACGACGTTTCGGCTAGTAGTTATCTCTAGCCGTTTTCAAGTGAAACTAAATAAATCCCTTAGCTACTTGACTATTTATACTAAAAGTAAATGCAGTGGAGTGTGACTGAGATGGGTGCAGTCATGCCTGTTATGGCAAAATCCCATTTTTTTTTATGCTGCATTTACTTTTAGTTTGCAATTATTAAGAAGTTGTTTCCACACTTCTCTTATATCTAAAGATGGTTTACTAAAACAACACGAGTTCTGATATATAACCGCGGCTTCTTTGAATTTCCGTTTTCTCCAATGTTGTTCTCGGTGTAGTATTTTAGCTTCAGACCATTTTATGTGGTGTCCATGAGTCCAGGCATGGTTGGCAGCACCAGATTTTTCTGTTTCTCCTCGAGATGTGCATTTTTGGTGTTCTTTGATCCTTCACATGATATCTGATATACACAGTTCTTCATGTCTTTGAGTTGTTGGTTTGACCCTAGTGAGCCGACTTCTCAGAGAGTTATTGGAATTGAAAACAACGTTGATTTTATATCGTTTTCCTATCCTTCTAACTTTTTCTGAAATGCCTTTAACATAGGGGATGTTCAGTACTGGTTTTCGTTTTTCATTCGTTGTCGATATTGTCCTGTTTCTGCATTGTTCTAGAAATTTACCCACTGGATATACTGGGTATCCGTTGGCTGTCAGATCATTTTTAATGTAATCTATCTCTTTCATCAAACACTCGTTGGAGTTGCAGACAGTTGAAGCTCTATCTACGAGATTTCTTATAATTCCTTGTTTGGTGTTCTTGGAGTGATTAGATGAATAATTAAGATATTGTCCTGTGTGCGTGGCTTTTCTGTAAACCGAAGTTTGAATTTGTCTGCCATTTCTTTTCACCAAGACAACGAAGAATGGTAATTTATTTTCTACCTCTTTCTCCATGGTGAGTTTAATAGTTGGACTAATATTGTTGAGATGAAAAAGGAAGTTTCGAAGTTCTTCGTCGTTTCTACTCCAAATAATAAAAGTATCGTCTACGTATCTGAGCCATAACTTCTTAGTTGTGGATTCAATTACAAACGTCTCGAACCATTCCATGAAAATATTTGCGACCACCGGTAAGAATGAAGATCCCATCGGTAGTTCATCTTCCTGGATGTAGAATTTTTCCTTTTCTTGAAAATAGAAATTAGTCAAACAACTTTCCAACAAGTCCATAATGGCGTGCGGTGGTAAAGATGTTCTTTCTGCTAAGGTCTGGTCTTCTTCAAGTTTCTTTCTTATGATTTTTAGTGACTCCTTAACTGGAACGTTGGTGTACAGGCTTTCCACGTCAAAGTTAATAAAATGGTCTCCCGGTTGTACTTCTATTTGATGTATAATTTCTACGAAATGTTGCGAGTTCTTAACCCAGGATGATGTATTTCCTTGTAATGGTCTCAGGATTGGAAGAAGACATTTGGCAAGTTCAGAAGTCGGAGAGTTCCGGGAACTCGTGATAGGTCGTAAGGGCATGTCTTGCTTATGTATTTTCGGGAGTTCATAAAGATGTGGCGTTTTGCTATGGTGTGGATCCTCTCAGGAATATACCGCTGTTTTTTAAGAACGCGATAAATTCTTCCTTCAATCGCAGATGTGGGATCTTTAGCAAGAGATGTATAATTTCCTTTCCTTAAAACTTCGTCAATTTTTTGATTGTATGTCTCAGCATTCATTACGACTGTAGCATTTCCTTTATCCACTGGTAGAATTTTAATACTGGAGTCCTTCTGTAGGTTAGCTAGGGCAGTTTTCTCGTCTTTGCTGATGTTTGGTTTGGTTTTTCTAGATTTTTGTAAAATTGCTCTTATTTTCCACCTGAACTCATCTGCTGACTTCAAAAATTTCAATTTCATATAAAAATTTATGTTGTTATTTTTTGCTTTTTAGCGCATTTTTAGAAGCTCAATTTTTTTACAAAAATTTTATTTAGATATTTTCGTCATTTTTCCGGTAACTTCCCAGTGCCCATAGATCTTTTCATATATTTATTATGCTGAAACGAGTATTGAAGAACTAAAAAATATAATTAACTCTCTGATCTGTCTTTATTCTTTTGAGGGATATTACGTTAGTTTTATTTTACTAAAATAAATTTTGCATTTTTTCCACATGATTAGTTGGAGGTTTCTAATTATATTTTGAAGTAAATAAATTTTAGATCTTCTTACTGCAATTTAATTTAAATAACTATATTTGTGAAAAGAACATTAAAATTATTGTGGAAAAGCATGCAAAGATGACATAGTGTCACGAACTTGGATATAAAACTGGACTGCTCATGAAAATAATTTTTGACCCCCCCCTTATTGGTCGCCATTCGGTGCAATGATTTGTATGGCAACATTGAATTCCCAGCTAGTTTCTTACATTGGCGTGAATGTGTCGTGTATGAATGTCAATTCTATTATTCTAACTAACAGGTTTACACAATAACTATCTCTTTCTATGCTATATCTAAAACAATAAATCGCTCTTCCTTATTTTAGTTGACAGGTTAATCGAGTATATTCAATAAAAAAGACCAGGGCTGCGATTCTATAAGAGTAAAGTGAAAGAGAATGTCATAATAAGGATCTTCTATCTTTGTTCAGTCTGTATTAATACATAAGTATGTCACTGTCCTAAAAGAGATAAGGAAAGAGAATGTCAAAAAATATACTTACAGAATCGGGGCTCAGAGCTCCAATAAAGCAAATTTTTTTAACTTCTTTGGAACAGCGTAAATATATAACAATTTTATTATTTTTAGATAACAAGTATGAAATGTCAGTTCTTATAAATAAATGAAAATGCTTTTTCTATGACTGTTTAATTTTATTTTTTACAATAAAACTATTATTAAGCAAAATAGCTAAAATGTGAAATATGCGCTAAAAACAAATCGAGACTAATTTTTTTTTTTTGAAATATCTGTTTTAGAAACATCTTTATTTGGACGTAGCTTTAACTTAAATGAACTAAAGTAACATTATGTACTAAATCATTTTTATAAAAAAAAATTAAACTCTAAAGGGGATAGTGTTAAAGCAGTTTATATTTAATTGTAAACAAAACAGTATTTATTAAGACACTTTAAATATAAAGAAGCTTGTAAAAACAAGAGAATTCTTACATTAATACAATCATTTTTAATCTAAATATATACATATAGATTTACTAGCAACTTTTAATTTTTACACTAGGTCAAACTTTCAATTTACTTAACTGTTTAAGTATCAGGAATTGACCTTTCCTAGAGTTGGATTTTTGAAATGGTAATCAATCGCAGCTTCTCACTACTTTGACAAAGGATTTTCATGACACAAATTTCCTATCCGAGCTAAAATCAAGAATTTTTGTTTTATTAATTAAACATCCTTAATAATATTGAAAAATTTCATATTATATGCAATCATTTATTTCTATTTTAATATGGCATATTGGTTTTTAAACGTATAATCATTTTAAATTTTAACACCATACCAGTTTCGACATTCAGCTTTATATGTCAGTGGAACATTAACTTTATGGTAAAACGATATTGTTGTTGGTTAATGCACACCTAATTCAGGACTTTTTTTTGTAGAGCCAATGTATGTTATTAAGTCCAAGTTTAGTTGCTTCAAGATGTTTACATGAAACAGTGCTTCGTAGTTTTTTTCAGGCGGTTTATTTGTAAGAAGCACAACACAAACGTTTTGCTCATCTTCTTGTATAAAACAATTTCCAGAAAAATGCTTTGAACAGAGTTACTTATGTGATGTATAAAAGAATTATGATCATGATCAATTTGCTTCAGCTCTTGAATTTGAAAATTCTTTTCTCTTAGAAAACTAAAATATTGATAGCATTTATTAATTATCATATATCATATCCATAAGATTAAACTTGTTACCCTTAGATTTACAATTTGATTCTAAGGTAAAATTTTATATAATTATTATTGAATGCTTTATAACTTACCAATTAAATAAATTCCAATTTATCAGATGAGGTATTTGCACGTCTGACAATGAAGAATCGCATTTTTTTAAATACAAAAAAAAACCTTAAAGTTCACATTCCTGTTTGAAATTTTCAGGAAAACGTTACATAAAATGTGATAAAATCCATAAAACAGCAAAATCAAAAATAAATTTTTGTCAAAATGAAAAGTATTCAGTCAGTGTCAAAAATACACTTTCACCAATTTCATAAAAACTTAGGGAGTTCATTGTTGCCAAAGCAATTATTTGCACCAAATGGCACGGAGCACGGTGGGGTCATTTTTTTTATAAGGGAGATATGGAACACGAGCAGTCCAGTTTTATATCTCAAGTTCGTGCATAGTGTCAAGTAAATATTTTGCGGAAAAGTAAAAATTATTCGTCCTAAAACTGGACGCAAAAATAAAGATTTTGAATTATCTGATTAAAGTAATTAGGAAAATGTTATAGAAAATAAATATTGACATGTTGTACCCAACCATTGTATGCTATTAAATCTTTATGTCATAGTAAAATTAAATGCACACCGGTTGTAAAAGAACAAAGTAAAGATTTAAAGCAAATTCTAACGCTAAGAATTAGGTATTGATTTTCACAACTATTCTGTGCATTCTGAACACGCGAATAT
The DNA here is from genome assembly GCA_034092305.1 of Diaprepes abbreviatus. Lineage (NCBI taxonomy): Eukaryota > Metazoa > Arthropoda > Insecta > Coleoptera > Curculionidae > Diaprepes > Diaprepes abbreviatus. The sequence goes on from JASJET010000116.1 coordinate 2,631,568, forward strand.
TATAACGCAAGTATAAATAATTGCATAAATTGTTATAAGTAAGCGTATTTAAAAAAACAGCATTTTTATTACAATCATTAACAATAAAAGCTGCAGGAAATTTAAAAAAAAACGTTTAAATATCGACTCTTTTAAATTAAATTTTTAAATAATGTTTTACAGAAATTTATATTTATATAGAAATTGTCGTTTATTCAGTGTAGATATTTTATACTTTTCTTTCTTTTTAAGGGACAATAAAATGCAATTTTCTATTGTGGTGAATGCGCTGTTGTATACTTTATTTTTGATTGTCCCCCAAATAAGAAATTAAGTACTGTTAGGTCGTGGGAGCGAGATGGCCTAAGATGTGGTCCATTCTTGGCTATCCATTGATCATAAAATAAGTTTTGCAGATGATTGAAAAACTGAAAGGAAATATACAAGAGAGCGCCAGGGAGGCTATCGGAACACGAACAGTTAGCACGAACAAGCGAAGCAATACAAAACCATGGTTCACAGAAGAGGTGAAAATACTAGCAAAAGAAAAACGACAAGCATTTACAAAATACCGACAGCACAAAACAACAAACCATTTCGAAGAGTACAAAACGGTGAGAAACAGAATCAATAGTCAAATAGCTCAACTAAAGAAAGAATACTGGGAAAAGTATTCAAAAGACATGGAACACGACCTATATGAAGGACAAAAGAAAATATGGAACATGCTGAGGAACAGAAAAAAACCAATCAATGAATACGTTCAACTAAGTCCAATCGACAGCCAACAATGGGTCAGCCATTTTAAGGACTTACTCCAGGCACCAGCTACAGAAAACAACATAGACGAAAACCAACAAGAAATCACAGAACTAACAGATGTTAACATCAGTGAAGCAGAGATGCACCTGACAATTAAGAAATTAAAAAACAGAAAATCACCTGGTACCGATCAAATTACGAAAGAGAAAAAAGAAAGTACGGAGGCCCCAGCCTTGTCACAGAGCTCACTGTTCTATTTCAAAAAATACTCCGCACAACGTCAGTACCCAACGAATGGCGGAAAAACATCACAATTCTGATCCACAGAAGAGGATCAAAGAAACAACCCGAAAACTATAGGGGAATCAGCCTACTGAATAGTTCAGCCAAATTGTTAACCAAAATACTGTCACAACGGATCGTAAACAAGTTAGGGGCGTGCGAAGAACAGCAGGGCTTCTGGAATAACCGCTCTACTATCGATGGTATATTTATTATCAGACAGCTGGTTGAAAAATCTATCGAATACGATAAACCGCTGTTCATTTGTTTTGTGGACTTTACACAAGCGTTCGACCGAGTCAAACTGGAACACATAACAGAATTGCTGCGAAGAAAACAAGTAGACGAAGCAATCATACGCACAATATACGAGCTGAATTCCAAAAACACCATTGTAAATAAAACAAATAACATTCTAACAGAGGAAATCCCTCTATCCATAGAAATAAGACAGGGTGATAGCCTAAGTCCAACACTTTTCAATGTAATCATGGACGAAATCATTGATGAGGTAAAAAGCACAAATATTGGGTACCCAATGGGACACAACACCGTTCAGATTATATGATTTGCAGACGATGTTGCCTTGACAGCAGATAGCGAGGACAACTTGCAAAGAATGCTTTTCCATCTCAATCGAACAGCCAAACAGTATAATATGAAGATATCTGTGGAGAAAACCAAAGCAATGGTAATAGCAAAAGAACCGGTAAGATGCAAACTAATGGTTGATGACAAACATATCGAACAGGTTGGGAAGTTTAAATACCTAGGAGCACATATAACAAGTAACAGGGCAGTAACGGAAGAAGTACGGACACAGGCCGACAAATCGGCCATAATATCAGGCTAACTAAGAGACATAATCTGGAACAATAAACATATGACGGTTGAGAGCAAAGCAAGAATTTACAAGGTCTGTGTAAGACCAATACTGACCTACGGCTCAGAAACAAGAAATGAAACCACAAAGACAAAACAAATTATGAGAACCACAGAAATGAAAACGCTGAGAATGATCACGGGAACAAGTTTAAGAGATAGAATAAGAAACGCAAATATACGTGAGGACAGTGGAGTGGGGGATGTTGTGAAGTGGGTTCGAAACCATCGTAGGCAGTGGAGAGATCACATGGAACGAATGGACGATGACAGACTAGCAAAAACCGCGATGAGAGAGAAACCAAACACCAAACGGCCGCCTGGACGGCCCCCCAAAAGATGGAGAGACAGCTGGATTTCGACCTCAAATGACGATCGATGAGGGATTGTATAGATAACAGAACTTGGTTCTATCTAAAAGAAGAAGAAGAAGATGATTGTTAACTAAATAACTGTTATGTGGAGGCGCTCCATCATGTTGGTAAAATAGATTTCTAGGATCAGCCAACGGCAAGTTATCTAAATAGCTCACTTTCAAATTTCTCAAGATGTCGAAGTAGTGTTCATTTATAAGTTAAAAAACATATTTTGTATCCAGAAGTCTTCAAAAATGGCTAACTTACCATTCAGATTATATTGTTAAAATTCTAAGGTGATGGATGTACATTTGAGTCGCTCCAATAGTGGGAATTGCGTCGAGTATGTGTATGTATATGACCGGAGTAAAATAAATTGACAGAACTCTACTCTTCGTCGAAAATCAGTGCCTTTTAAATATTGTACTGACTATAGAATATACATAGGAATGAAAATTGAGTTTCCATAAAATCTTTAAAACTGATGTTTGAGATAATCCAGACTCTAATGCTACTTGCCTTGTAGATATTGTCGGATATGCGGCGAAATATCCTAAAATTGTAGTTTCAATATTTTCTTTATTAACAACTGGTATATTTCTATTTCTTTTTGCTTTTATGGATTCAAAGTTCTTGAAGTTTTCTATAATTCTTTTAATAGTTAGTGGTGTTGGTTTCTGTTTCTGCGGATATCGGATCGCGAATGTATCACATGTTCTTGAAATAACTCTATCACATTCTCCGTAAATAATAAATAAGTTTCAATAATCTTGGTGCTTGTAATTTAATCGCTCCAGCACGATTATTATTAATGAATGTCAAATGCAAGAAGTAGTGACAATTCTGTAGAGTTTGATTGTTTTATTTTCGCCACGCCTCGCCGTTATAGCCAACTAATAACAAAACTTAAAAGCCGTATAGCATTTTTACAATAGAAAAATATTGAATTGACAATATTTTGAAAACTAAAAAATTTTTGGAATAGACAACCTTATAAAAAGTTACCCTTATTTTTTAATGCTTAATATGATAAAATTATAAAAATAGGTGCTTTCTATTTGAAAAAATTGACTTTTGACGATTATTTAAATATAATTTTTATTCTTCTTGTTTGACCACTCTGTACTAATAATTTTCAAAATATCATAAAAGGACTACTAAAGTCGATCTTCGTTTACAAGAAAACTAACCCAAATTAAATAATAAAGACTTCCTTATAGGAAAAATTTATAGTTAAGTTTTAGTCCGCAAATGTCATTTTTGACATAAAAATTTAAGTATGTCCAAAACGGTGAGACTTAAGTATAGAATATTATACACAAACGATGTCTAGAATTTTACGTAGAAATCAAAAATGCAATAATATATAGGGTGTTCCATTTAAAATAAGAAAATTGACATTTACTTCCGGTATAACTGGAAGTGTCGCCATTTTAAAAATATTTTACCCGGCTGTCACCCATGCACGTTAGTACACTGTCGAATTTTCAGATTCTTCCTAATTATAGTTTTCCCTCAATCGATCAATAAATTTCCCTGAGAATCACTTTGTATATTTTTTATCTTTTCTGTGGTGCAGTCAGATTTTTGTAAATATCCCAAAAACGGCATTTTAAATATTTTTTTGATAATCTATATCGAAAGCGGAGATTTTTCTGCATCGATGTGAGTACTTTCCAGAACTAACTTTTTTGGTATTTTCGAGAAATAAAGCGATGAACACTGGGCAGCTTCTCAATAGGCATGATGACTGTAACGAAGAATCACTGAAATTATTATATAGGATAGACAGATTCCAAAAAACACATTTATTTTTAGATTACAAACGAGATTATATTTATTTTAGTAAAAATAAAAACACAAAGTATAGAAATCAGCCATATTAGATCGAACACCAATCAGAAGCGCGTGACGTCACGCTTTCGTAAATATCACATCAGTCATCATTGTTTATCGCTTTTGTCGTTGGAATTTGTCTTTATTTGCATCGTTAATCAGATATTTTATGGATAAAACTATCAAGTGTGTCAATTTCCTGCTACCAAAAGTACAATAACGTCATGGAATAAGAATTTATCAAGGTCAATAGCTCAAATTTGCCAAGAATCGACTCCTTGATGCTGGGAGCGAGGTTAACTGGTGCACTGTTTTAACTTCAGTCTGGACAGCTTTACGTCTGAATTTGTATAATATATATATATATATATATATATATATATATATATACATACTTGTACTGATTTATCAGTTGATTTTGGAAAGGTGGTAGGTGCTTCTAGATCTTCAATTGTGTGTAAAGCTAAAAAATAAAAATAAGTACTTGTGAACAAACTGTAACTATTTACTCATTATTATGTACTATAATTTTTGTAACGGACTGTAATAATATTATTATAATAATAATAGGTACCACAAAGATTGCTTGAAATCATAACTACCGATAATGTTATGATTGAACCGGCAAACAGAAAAGATATACACTTGAATTCACTAAAAGAGGTTACTGATATAAAAAAGCAATAGGTACGTACCTAAAGTTTCTGATGAAGTGCCTGCGAGTTCTAAATGTTCTGTAGGTGCTCATAATTTGTTTGTGCTACATCTTTGTCACTTTCTTCAATTAGACACCTTCTTTGATTTTTGAGAGCAAAGGGACGCTCATCAGTGTCAGAAGTTCGTTTGCTTCTGCCTGGTTAGCATTCAAACTTTGTGGGTATACACCCTGACTTTATGCGCACTTGTAAAACTGAACCCATTACATGGTATTGCATATAAATTTCCATATCATTTGGTAACTGGAAAAAGAAAAAACTTTTAATTAGGAACTTTAAATATAATACAGTAATAAAGAAATGAAACCTAACCTCAAACGGGATCGACAGTGTTATTGATAAATATTTACCTTACATATATTGTCTTTGCGAGCTTCGCCACTTATTTATATAAAATAAATATTTACATCAAAATGATCTTCGCAGAAATAAATTACTGAATTAACAGATACAGAAGCTGGGTCTCACCTTGCACGATTTAGCCATGTATTTCTGATATTTTTCTTCATCGGCACGTTAATAAATAACTTATTTGGAGTTTTTATCGATGTATTCTTACATGGAGGAACTACACACCATCGATACACATTAGAATTCATGACTATCGCACAAAATAATGGAAATATGAATCGAAACAAGCAATAAGATACAACTTGTCAAGTGTTTACGAAAGGGTGACGTCACAAACGGACGCCATTACTATTCTAGCGTTTTGGTGTGAAATTTAAATTGGGTTTTAAAAAGATCAATTTTTCCTTCAAAACATAAATTTTTTGCGGAAATAAGATTTATTTTGTATAAAGTAGGTGCGTAAAAACATCGTGGAGTATTTTTCCAAAATCAGTCATCATGCCTATTCCGCGTGAAAGGTTGTAACTTGTATCAGCAACTGAAAGTGTTTTACGAGGAAGGTTTAGATGAATAATTTGCGAGTTAAACAATAATAACAAAAACTCCCGTGCAAAGCCGGGACGAGTTGTCAGTCAATTATATAATATTATAATATTATTTAAAATTACCTGTTCTTTTTATTTTCAGAATTAACTAACCGAATATCTCACGAGGAACATGTGCGAAATGTATAACTTTCCCGTAGTATATAGTGGCGATGAAGCCACCGAGGATCAATCCGTATGGAACTCACAAGAAACCATCGAGGACAAAGTAATTCTAGAAACTGAGATAACGTTAAGAACAGGACCGAATATTACTATGAAGATTCATGAAGAGAGCAGACCGAGCAGTGTTGTTAGTGGAACATTCGAGAGCGAGAAAGATAGTAGGTTAGTACAATTCAATGATTCCATCAATTTTCTTCTCCTCATCGTTTTTATTTATCTATTTACTCTAATATCATAACTTTTAGAGCTAGATTAGCTAAAAAGGCTTAAGGCTTAAACCCGATCTAGTCGCCATTAAAAATAGATCTTCTTGCCGGCCAGTCTTCTTTTGCTTATGATATGGTCATAATTTATATTACATATGTCAACAAATAAACGTTTATATAGGAATATTAAGGATAAGAACATAACGATAAAGCCTTGAAATTTGTAAGAGAAATAGTTGTATCCCAAAAATAAATAAAATTCTCTATTTTTGCCGGTTCAGTAGTAAAAGAAAATTATTTTTTTTATGATTGCATTTTTAGGGTTTAAAGCTTGCGTAAGTTATTGTTGCTCTTGTCAGTTTAAACACTCTGCTGCAAATTCAGAATGGTTTTAAGGTTAGACCATGTTAGTGAATTCGGAGGTTAGAATTTTTAAGACTTTTTGAGCTTTTGCTGATATGTTTTTAGGTACAAAACCTATGAAACTATCATAATATTCCTTGGCGCGCACTGAGCATTTTGTAGTTATAAATAGCGCAAAATATTATTTTCGGTAGAAATGCACATATCTCTAAGAGACAAGAGGCGTAGGGACAAGATAAGTCAAATGATTGGCATCACGAATTTTATTGCTAATATCGTAGAATAAAAATGCAGATGGGCGGACCATGTTGCTAGACAGCCAGACGAACAAAGAACGTCAAGAATCACACCACGACGACCTACGAAAATAAAATTAAGTTTACACTTAATAATAATAATAGATGTCTTTATGGCAAATAACAAAAAAAACCAAAAGGTAAAGTTGAAGCATAGATTCCTCACTTAAACTAGGTATTTTAATCAAAACTCCAAATAGAGAAAAATAACAGAATATACTATCTAACTCATTCCTGCAATAACATACAGCCGACAACAAATATTCAAAGCCTTAACCAGCGTAACAGCAGTCTTACAAATTATTACAAAGTGATACTCATTAACGAGTAGACTGTAAAAGAGTTTGGTGCATTTGACGTGCTAAATCCAAATCCAGAACCCGATTGCTTCAGCATGTCATGCATAAAATGGCATTTACGCCAAATTTGAGGTTACTGTTTAGCGCTATTTGATACTGCTTTACAAAACTCAATATAACTTTTTAAAGTACCACTCTACCCCTTAAAAATCGTTTTTCAATGGCCCCGATATCTTTTTTTCTCGTCGAGATATCTACTCTTGAAAATTCGTATCGTTAGCCTGTCTGCTGCATTCTAGTCAATTTTTATGTATTAATGAAAACACTGATATATATATATATATATATATATATATATATATATATATATATATATATATATATATATATATATATATATATATATAAATTTGATATTTTCAACAGCAGATATCACAGCGAGATAAAAAGATATCAGGGACATTAAAAAACAGTTCTATGGGATGTTATATTGAGTTTTGTGAATGTCACCTAACGTTAAAAAATAACCCCAAATAGGGTCTAAAATGCAATTTTTTGCAGTTTTAAGTTAATTTATCTCGAAAACCTGACGTGTTCAAGCAATTCGAGTTCCAGATTTGAATTTAGCGCGTCAAAAGCCTTCGGAGAAGTATAGTCCGATTTCTGGGTAAAAATTTTCTCGGTGTGTGTATTTAAGGCGATTATTATGAATTATTTTATTAGATATTACTTCTTGATGATTCTGTATTACAATGCAGTAGTGGCAAAAGCTCAATACTGGTCTGTGAAATACATTCTCTCCTCAAATTCCTGTATATTAAGAAAATATGAAAGAAAATAAAATTAATAACTAATAATTTCGATATAAGAACAGTGACCAAATAAGGGGACGCATTCAGAGCTTATTTGACAAAAACACAACTTAATAGTACCGACAAGAAAGAAAGTGTTTATAAAGTTTAATGCTAATGTGGTGATGTTTATATTACTGCAAACTAAATATTCACTAGAAGTAGAAACTTAGAAACATAGGATTCATTTGTTTGAAGGTTGTAGACATTGTAGAAGATGGACTAAAATGTGGTTGTCGGACTTGCATTGTCTTTATTTTTATTTATTTTTACGACGTTTCGATTAGGTTGTATCTCTAATTGTTATCAAGTATAAACTGAATGTTTTGTCTTAAGACTACGAGCTTATTTAGGAACTGTGTCCACTGAAGCGCAAAATTTCGCTTCACTTTACACACCTCAATGATTTGATGTTACAAAGTAGTGGTTGCCAAAGATTAGGTATCTCAACACTCGGTTTACTGAAGATTCCATTATTGTTTTTAATGTAAGCTGCTTCTATAAATTTTCTTTTTTTCATATTGGGTTCCATATATATTGCTGAAGCCTCTTCTTTATCTTAAGCGTGTTCTGCAATACCTGATCTCGACGTTTCCCCTTTTTGTGTATGAGTTTTATGTTCCTTAATTCTAACTTCTAGTGGTCGTTTGGTTTCTCTAATATACATTTCATCACACTCACATGGAACTTTGTAAACACATTCTTTCTTATCGGTACTTTTTGGTTTTGTTTTTGTTAAATGAGCTCTAAGTGTATTTCCTGATTTAAAGGCTGTTTTTATATTATAACTACTGGCAATTCATCTTATTTTCTCCGAAGTTCCCTTAATGTACGGAATTGTGAAGAAGGAATGTGTTTCTTGCTGTCCAGTGTTCGTTTTTGTAGATGTCATGGTGAATCGCTCAAAGGAAACTATTAAAACTTCAGTATACAGAAAGTCAACACATACTGGACAATATATTAATCATTGTTCTAATCATTCTGTTGTAACAACACGGAGAGTTATACGCAACCTCTATAATCGAGTTATATCTATATGCAATAATGCCCATTCATTGGAAAAAGAGGTAGCAAATATGAAATCCGATTTACAACAGAATGGTTATCCTTTGGAACTAATTGAGGATGTTATAAATAATTTTAGAACAACGAACACTGGACAGCAAGAAACACATTCCTTCTTCACAATTCCGTACATTAAGGGAACTTCGGAGAAAATAAGATGAATTGCCTGTAGTTATAATATAAAAGCAGCCTTTAAATCAAGAAATACACTTAGAGCTCATTTAACAAAAACAAAACCAAAAAGTACCGATAAGAAAGAATGTGTTTACAAAGTTCCATGTGAGTGTGGTGAAATGTATATTGGAGAAAACAAACGACCACTAGAAGTTAGACTTAAGGAATATAAAACTCATACACAAAAAGGGTAAATGTCAAGATCAGGTATTGCAGAACAGGCCTGGGATAAACAACACCATATAAAATGGTCTGAGACTGCGGCAATATATATGGAACCCCACATGAAAAAAAGAAAATTTATAGAAGCAGCATACATTAAAAACAATAATGGAATTTCCAGTAAACCGAGTGTTGAGATACCTAATCTTTGGCAACCACTACTTTGTAACATCAAATCATTGAAGTGTATACAGTGAAGCGAAACTTTGTTATTCAATGGATACAGTCTCTATATAAGCTAGTAGTCTTAAGACAAAACATTCAGTTTATACTTGATAACGATTAGACATACAACCTAATCGAAACGTCGTAAAAATAAAGACAATGCAAGTCCGATAACCACATTTTAGTCAATAAGATTCATGTTCAAAAAAGGACAACGTTGAGACCCGATACTGCGGAACAAGTTAGAGATAAATAACACTATATAATGTAGTGTAAAGCCAAATTAATTTATATGGAAGCATATATCCAAAAGAAACATTTTATAGAATTTTCATCAAAAATATTCATGAAATTTCCAACAAACTTAACCTAATCTTTGACAACCACTGCTTTGTAACATCAAATTACTGAGGTGTGTGCAGTGAAGTGAAACCTCATACCCGAAGAAACAGCTTTTCTGAAAGTCTGAATGAAACATTCAGTTTATATTTTATGATAATTAAAGATATCTACAATCCAATCAAAACGTCGGTTGTACAAACAAATAAAAATAATGACAATACAAGGTCGACAACCGTCTTTAAGTTCAATGCCCTGGTTAAGGATGGGTGATGATAAAAAGTCTCTTGACCATTTTTATTTCAATAAATAATAATATTAATAACATTAATTTTCACCTGGCAGCGAACTCGCTTCAACATTATCTTTTTATCTTGAAATATATTTTCGTTTTTGAGTCTCACTTGCCTATAATTTTCTTTTCACTTAATCTATTTCTAGGTTAATTATATATTTTAAATGGCTCCTTTACATGAACTACATTATCCACACAACGCAAAGAAATACTATTTATCTGAAAAACCATTGACCAAATTTGAACCTTAATATTTTCCTTTCTAGAAATAATTATTTTTAGATAACCCTAATATTTTCCACAGGGACAAACAAAACCAATGGATGCTACAGTATAGTAGTTTTACCATTGATTACATTTTATAGCATCGTTATATATATATATATATATATATATATATATATATATATATATATATATATATATATATATATATATACAGGTGCGGATCCAAGGGGGGGGGGCACATATATTTTTCATAGGAATGGGTTGGAAATTTTATAATCAAAAATACCGGTCTATAATAATAGACTATTTGAGTTGGATAACAATAGATATTTGGATGTGCTAAGTGTTAAAAAGGATTTTAATCCTTGTCATAGGCGTCGGAAGGAGATTTATTATAACTAAGTATTTATGGCATAGAATATTATTTCGGTAATAAACTTAAAATAAAAAGTTTTTATAATATTATTTTGTTTCTTATTATTTCTTAATAATTCACATACATTAGAAGTAGTGGGAATAGGGGGCTCCTAGTTGACCCCCCCACCACTTTTTTGATTGGTCAGCCAAGAATGACCTTGTTTCTGATTGGCTGCCCAAGTTCGCCCCCTATTCCGATTGGTTTCATAAACTCCGCCTCTTTTTGCTCCACCTCCTACCTCCTTCCTAACCACCACAGTAGTTGGAGGGGAGCTGGTAGCAGTTGGAGGGGAGCTGGTATTTTAAAGGACTGAATCTGAGCGAGCTACATTCATTTACAACTAGTCTTAAGCTTATATAGAAGATTCACCACTAATAAAGAACAGTGTTAAATTAAAAATAAGTGGTAGTTATGAACAGTGATTTGCAAAATGAAATAATCAAATTAGGTAAACAGTTTACTAAACTTCAAAATTCCGAATTAAAGAATGCAATGCTAAGGAAAACACACCCCGAGTGGGCACAGGTATATTATGAGACTGCCTTCCAATACCAATTAGCTGCAGAAGCCTGTTTAAATTATAGAAAAACCCAAAATTTGCCGAAGTTCTTTCATGAAATAAAGAAAATAGGATTCAGTTACTTTTTAAGGATATTGAAGGATTATATAAAAGATCCTGATATATTAAAAGAAATCGTGGAAGAGGAAGAGAGAGATAAAGAGATATTGAGAAACAGGGAGGTTTTAGTGTAGGATTTATTATGGAATTATTAATAAGAGAAATGTATGAAGAGTTTTTGATGTCCGCAGCCTGTTCCGAGTTTTATGCATATGAAGGTCAAGAAAGTGAAGCGCAGAATATTATATTGTTTTTAAATTATATGGAACATGCGGAATTATGTTTACTAGCAGCTAAATGTTGTAGCGAATATTTAAAAAATAAAAATATAGATATTTTAATATGTAAACTTCAAGAACTAGGATTAAATAATAATATTTCATGTATTAAAACAATGTTAGAAAATAAAACACATAATTTGTAATCAAGTTTTTTATTACATAAAAAAATTGTTGTAAAGGTAATAAACATTTGATAATGCACATACACATGGTATTTTTTGATGATAAAAGCAGCAAGGATCCATTTTCTTTAGGGTGGGTTGTTCATCAATCTCGATAACTGGTTTCATGGAATACTTCTTTACGAAATCTGCCTTTTCTTCCCCTTTTACATAAACATAGTCTACCTTAGCGCTTAAATCTCTTATGATATCTCCACATTTGTGTAATGGTGTAAATCCTTCACACCATTCAATGCAATGGTAATTTTTTATTAACCACAGAGCTTGTTTGTGTAAATAGGATGGTAAATGACCCATCGGAAATGGAGCTTTGAAAATAAAATGACTTGTCTTTTGCCCATCGTACGCTGCTAATTCCTTTACAATAAATTTATTATTTTCAATTTTGAATCCTTGAAGATCTAGAATAAGTTTCATATTTTCAAATATTTGAATTTCTTGATCATTTCTACTTTTAATTGATATTCACTTATTTGTTTTTTTAATTTCTGCAACTGAAGTTGAAAATCTAATACTCGAACTGAAATCTCGTAAGACATTATATAAATGAAGAATTCTGGTTTGGCTACGTTAATAAATATCAAAATTGACGCGTGCGCTCTTAAGCGTAAGTAGCGGTTTGTTTAAAAAGAGTATTTTATCTTAAGGAAATTGTATTACAACTGTTTCACAATTTTTGTTAATGGATTGTAACTGAAAACTTTATCATGAATTATAACACAATATGCCGCTGTTTTAGGGGGAATTTTTTCCTTGGTTTCAAATTCAATTCTCATGGTTACTGGACCTGTTTGTAGTAAATCTCTTTGATGTGAACAATTAATGTAAACTATAGAAGCATTTTCTTTAAATTCTTTCGGATTAAAAATTGGTTCCACTGGAGAGTTATAATACCCTTGACGAAAGTCTGTAAACATTTCATACAGAGTAGCAAATTTATTATTTTCAAAATCAAGTTGAAGATCGTTGTAAGGATATCTTTCTGAATTTAAAAAGACATTCATATTTCTTAAATTACAATGATCAAATTTACTCATATCCATTTTTAGATTACCACGTCTATTTTTCTGAAAAGCAATTAGAACATGACGTGGCGTTTCGACTTTTGTAGATGTTTTTACGGGCCAGTTGTGCCTCGTAGTTTCCAATAACTCTGGATATTCAACTAATTCCCAGCTTCGGAAGGTTATTAGTATATCACTATTTTTGTCAATAATTTTGGTAAGTGCTAATTCTTGCGGAATCGCTACAGTAAGATGAGGAACTCTCCAACACAACTTGGTAATTTTAACTTTGGGTTTTTCATCTTCATTACTGGATAATAATGCATTTGTATCATCATTACTTCTTATTAGAATAAGTTCTTGTTGTGAATTAAGAATAATCTTATTATAATCTTCAAAAAATCCTGAATACATCTTTAATGGTATACATAATGAAACATTACCTTTGTCATCAGTCATAATTTTTTCTTTAGATTTTGTTTTCGGATACCAACCGGCATTTTCCAATTTAGCACTTTCATTTTGATTAAATGAAATATATTCCTTAAGAGTTGAAGTTATACCAATATCCCGAACGGAGTCAATAGTAACACCATTTAAAATATAGCGTAATTCTTTAAATAAAAATGCCGGAGCATTATTAATTAAAACAGTATTAGCTAAAGGGGAATCATCTTCTTTAGTTACTTGCAATTCCACATAAATTTCACTTTTGCAAGGTAAAGGATATTTTCCTGTTTGTTGCAAAGCAATTCTGATTTCATCATTTGGTCCGAGTTTTGTAGGATTAAAAGGATCGAAAGAAAGAATTTCCCAGCTTAATATTGATTCATCAACCAATACATTTTCTCTTACATTTAAATAATCCATTTTTATTTAAGTTTAAAACCCAAACTTTGAAGAAATTTTCTATTAGAAGGTGTTAACCTTTGGAAGTTTGATTTCCTACTAAAGGAAGTTGGTTTCTTTCTTGTCTTATTAATGTTTTTATTATTAAATTTTCTAGTAAAGTTTGCAGATTTATTGTTATATAATATTACCATCTTTAATCTACTTTTTTAAGATGTAGTCTGATGGTTATGGTTTCTTCTCTAAAATTAACCAAATCACCTTCCTGATCTATTATTTTAATGGCTATTTTATCAATTACTTTAACGGTGACTGGGAAATATATGACGTTTTGAGGTGACTCAATTATTTTGAACCCTGGAGCAACGCTCGGGAAAAATTGGTGTATTATATGAACAGGTTTCCCGTTTAAATATGATCCCTCTGCAATACTGCAGTCTATATTTATTGAATTTACTTTAATTATTTCCGCGGGAAAATCTGATATATGTTCAATGTTGGCTTCCAATCGCCCATTTTTAAACCCTAATAATTTACCAATAGTTCCTTCACGAAAAGTTATGGGGGCTGAACATTTAAGATGTGTACGTAAAGTATTATTATTTGCATAAAGACTAAAACTAATTTTATCCTCATCCAAGTGTTTTTTTTAAAAATCTTTTATGTCTTCTAATTCGTAGCTACCTGGGGGTATGGCTATTTCTAAATTTTCATCATGAATTAATACATTATTCCCAACATCAATATTGGGAATTGCATTAAAAGTTTCGAAATTTACAAGACCGATAACATATTCAACATCTTCATCTAAATATATTGGAGGATGTAACTCTGATGTTAAAATAGCGGAATTGCCGCTAAGAACAAAACTATATGACATTTTACTTTAAAAATATGTTTAATAATAAACTAAAATTAGGTGTTACATATGGTTATAAAGAAATTTTAGACACAATTGACCACAATTTGTTTTGTTAAAGTTTTGATAACTGTTATAATTATAATTAACAATATTATTATTTTGGTCGCTATAAAAATATTTAATTAATTCAGAAGGGGGTCGCAAATTACCATAACTATCAAAATATATTATGTTTTTTCCTTTTTTTGTATATGCTATCCAGTGAGTACCAACACCACTGTGATTATCTAGATTGACAATTGCACTTTCAATTAACTTTATCTTTTTTGGTAATTTATCCCTCATAAAAATACCACGAAAGTTGGGAATTTGTAAATATTTAGCGTATTTAAGTAAATCGTAATTTGTAAGTGCTTTTCGAGGTATATGTTTTAGCAGTTTTTTGAATAAGGTTTCAAGTATAATCCACATCCTGTTTTATAGGGTTTTAAATAAAGTCCACTTCCTTTTTTTCCTACCGCAATGGACTCCATCATTTGATTGTGTCGTTCGCTTTGGCTGCTTTTGCATCATTTACTGCTTTAGCAATACCTGCAGCCCCTCCTCCAAGAGTACCAAGAGCAGACAAACCAGCAAATAAAGGTATAAGTGGAAGAAATCCGCCAGTCTTTGGGATTGGAATTACCCTTTTCTTTGGAGGTAACACTTTACCAGTTTTTTTAATAACTTTTAAAGCAGTTTGAATACTTTCATTTAGGTCTTTAAAACGTTTCCCCTTAATTCCTTTTCTAGCTTTTGAAATTACCTGAGATAATGATAGTCCTCGTCCTTTTCGAGTTTTTCGCTTGAACTTTCTTCTCGTTCGAAGTCCCATACCTAATTTTCTTTTAATTTTCATAGCACCAGTAATTCCTAGTGCAGCAGTTTTTTCCCCAAAACTAGAATCTTTAGCTTTGAACCTTGATAAAGCTTTGTCAGCTAATACTTTATCAGCTAAATGCCTTCTTTTTATATCATTTGATTGTGAGTAAGCAATATCGTGTTCTTTACAAGCCTCATCCAATAAATTTATACCTTTATCACCTCTTGACAATCGTTTTTCCAATTTTGTTCCAGGTCCACAAAAATTATAACCAGGAATATGCAATTCAAAGGGTAATTTATTTATTAATGAGTTTACTAAACCACTTCCTTTCCTTTTGCTGTTTGTCTTGTAAATGATTCGTTTATTATGTGATGGAAACATTATATATAGTTGCAATCCTAGTGATAACTAACCAGTTACATCACAATACTGAATATTAATAGTTTGTTTTATATATAAAATGAGAGTTGAGAAACAACCATACTCTATAACAATTAAGGATCATGAAAGTTCAGTGAATGGTTTTAGAAAACATGGAAAACTGTTTGAGGGAAATAGTAAAAGAGGGTTAATTATTGGCCCGTCAGGCTGTGGCAAAACCAATGTTATTATTAGTTTGATTGAAGATCCGAATGGTTTGCGATTTGAAAATCTGTATGTTTATTCAAAATCCTTATATCAACCAAAGTATAAATATTTGAGAACACTTTTTAAACCTTTGAAAAAAATTGGATACTATGAATCTGAAAATGAAGAAACAATTGTTTCACCAAAACAAGTTAAACCAAACTCTATAATAATATTTGATGATATAGTGTGTTGTAATCAGAATGTTGTAAAGGACTATTTTTGTTTCGGAAGACACAAAAATACTGATTGTTTTTATTTATGTCAAACATATTCTTCTATTCCGAAACAATTAATTCGTGACAATGCAAATTTAATTGTTATATTTCAACAAGATCGAACAAACTTAAAACATATTTATGATGATCATGTTAATGTTGATATGTCATTAAACCAATTTAATGAGTTGTGCTTAATATGTTGGAAAGATAAATTTGGATTTTTAGTAATAGACAAAGACTCTAATGTGAAATCTGGCCGATATCGAAAAGGATTTGATTCATATATTTACTTATAAAAATAAACGTTTGATGGTAAATTATACCAATCATGGATGAACGTTTAGCAAGAGAGTTAGTTAAATCAAGAAAAGCTGTTAAACAAAAATATCAGAGTTTAAAAAATGCGGAATTTGAGGCGCAAACTAAATTGGAGGAAACATATAAACCGATAACTCAACCCTTACAAGAATTAATTTCAACGATTGGTAAAATTGAACCTGTTGAAATAAAGGAAGAGCTACACACACCAATTAAAAAAATTTATGAAACACCACAGAAAAGATCAATTCAAACACTAACACCAAAGAAAAAATTACAATATGGAACATCAACACCAGAAAAAAGAAAGACGGGAAAAACTCCACTCCTTCCTACAGAAATACCATCGATTATTGACTGGGACGCGAGTTTAGCTTCAGCAAGTCAAATGCCATCTATACAACAAACAAGTATTATTGCAGAAACAAACCCTTCTTCAGATTCACACTCCACAATAGGAAATCTTTCAGATATACTGGAACAAACACGGCAAACAGTTAGAACATTTGTTGATACAGATTTATATAAAGAATATTTATTAGGATTTGATGAATTACCTCGCCAATATATTGATAGCGGTGTAAAAGATGTTGAACATGAGTTTGATCACCAATATGGAATAGTTCATGATTTGGAAACCGAGAAATTCTTTTTGGGTTTAACTCAAAAACCTGTCGAAATTATTGGTAAAAACATCAAAATTGAAGGAATAACCTATACAGGTACACCAGGTTTATATGAGTTATTATTTAAAAAAGAACCAATAGGGTATAAAAAACAAGATTTGGAAAATTATATGGATATTTTAAAAAGAACCAATGCATACCGTAGAAATAATGATCCAAATGAGCAGGTGCAGGGGAATGGATCACATAAATATATTTCTATAATAGGACCTTATTTGCAAAGCAAAGGAATTACAAAAACTAAAACTCTAAATCCCGAATCTCAACAAGCAGTCCAGGGATTTTTTGAAAGACGCAAAGCTCCATATAGAGAAAGTCGAGTGTCTTCAAAAAAAACCGGATTTGGTATAACTTTAAAAGTTAATAAACCTAATACAGATTACATATATTGGGATAATGTAAACGAACTTGTTGAGAGACTTCGACTATTGGTAGCATCCATGCTTGCGGGACACACTGGTCATAACAATGAAATTATTTCTATTATTGAAGAACTAAGAGAAGCGAATATTATTATATAAAAGGACATAATAGATACTTTTAAACATTTCTAAAATGACCATCGATAAATTTGGTCGTCATATTTCAAAAAAATCTGCTCTAAACACATTATTATCACTAGAAAATAAAATATTGTCAAATGTTGAAGAGAAAATAATAAAAATTTTTAAAAGCGATGTCAAATATATTGAAAACAAATTAATTCAAAATTTAGATCCCGGGTTGAAAAGCGATGTTAATAATTTAAATAAGAGAATAAATGAATATGATAACAATATACAAAATATTGCAAAAAAGATTAAGTTATTTGAGGATAAAGTTATTCCTGAATATAATGACAAGATAATTAATTTGAAAAATACTGTTGATGGAAATGATGATGTAGTAGAAAAATTTTCTCAGAAAGTTTCTAAATATGCAAATGACTTTGACGTAGTGAAGTTAAAATATGATAAAGTTGATGATTTTGAAAATGAAATAAAAAATGAAATTACATCAATTAAATCAATAATTAAGGATACTTCAGCAATTGACAATGTCAAGAACAGTATTTCCAAGGAAATTACATCAAAGTTTCAAAATTTTACTAATTTGCTTAATGATAGAGTAGCAGAAGAAGTAAGGAATTTTAAGAAAATACATGACGTTATGGATAAAAATACACAAAATCTTGAAAAATCAATGAACACTCATTTCCTAATTCACAAAAAAGATACCGACAAAGTTAATGAATTTAAAGAACAAATTAAAGAATTTGAAATTAAAATCAATGCATATAAATCAAATTTACAATATTTAGAAGACAAATTGAAGGAGGATTTTCAAAACGAAAATGAAAAAATTGAAACAAAATTCAAAGATCAAATTACAAAAGATAATGAAAAAATCGAGGATATACTAAAGCAATTAAACAATCTGAAAACCAAATCTGAAACGTCTTTTGACGAGGGAAATTTTACAAAGGCAATCGATGAGAAATTACAAAAAGAATTAGAATCCTTACTAGAAGTAGTGCAAGCTATAATAGAAGTTTCTAAAAAGGATGTATTAATTAAAATTAAAAATAATAGTTCAAAAATCGAGGAGACTTCTTTACTCATAAAAGAACTTGAAACATCTTATACAGATATACTACACAAAGCTGAAAAGACAGCGTCAGACATAAAAAATATAGAAAAAAAAATTGTGAAAATGACATTAGATATTACAAATGCAGAATTTCAATTAGGAAAAGATATAAAAAATCTAGAAGATAAATTAACAAAAGAAATAAAATCTTTAAACGAATTAGTTCAAAGAGCTGCTGAAGTTTCTAGAAAAGAATTTAATGATACAATGAATTATGCAAGAGAAGAAATGAATTCAACATTAGGTGGTTTCAAAAAAGATTATACGTTATCAAATGTTCTTTTGGAAACTAAATTTAATGTAAAAATGTCTGATCTTAATAACAACATCACCCAAATAAATTCGTCAATAAAAGAAATTAGAAATGAAAATAACAAATCATTTGAAACAATGGAAAATAAATTTAATGTAAAAATTTCTGATCTTACTAACAACATCACCCAAATAAATTCGTCAATAAAAGAAATTATAAATGAAAATAAAAAATCATTTGAAGCAATGGAAAATAAAATTAAAGAACTTACTAAAAAAAACTGAGATGATTTTTTTTATATTTTACAACATCAGCGATAAAGGGCTTTTATAAACGGTTTAGAAGGAGGTAAAGTTATTTGTGGGATTTATTTTCGAGAGTAAGGTATAAATTAATAATGAGTAAAATTAAGCAAGACGTTGTAAATGAATTACATAAACCGGCGAGAAGGCGATATAGAAGGAGACGAACAATTGTAAAAGGGCTTAATGATCTATTTCAAGCTGATCTGATAGAAATGCAGCCATATGCGAAATTTAATAGGGGTTTAAGATATATTTTAATGGTAATAAATGTGTTTTCTAAATTTGTATGGGCAGAACCTGTAAAATCCAAAACTGGTAAAGATGTAGCAGCTGCAATGAAAAAAATTCTATTAACTTTAAAAACTCCCCCAACAAATCTGAATACTGATCAGGGTAAAGAATTCTTTAATCAAGACTTTCAGAAACTTATGGAGCAGTTCAAAATTAATCATTACAACACATTTTCTAATATGAAAGCTAGTATTGTAGAGAGAGTAAATAGAACGATAAAAAACAAAATGTGGAAAAAGTTTAGTTTACTAGGTAATTATAAATGGATCAGCTTTCTTAAAGAAATAATTACAGAATACAATAATACTAAGCATTCAACAATCGGAAAAAAACCAAACGAAGTTAACAAAAAGAATGAAATGGAAATCTTGAAATCAGCTTATACTCATAGGAAAACTGTGGATCCCAGATCACCAAAATTTCGTGTCAGTGATAGAGTACGAATAAGCAAGATTCGCGAACAATTTTCTAAAGGTTACACGCCCAACTGGTCAAACGAAATTTTTCAAATAAAAAAAATCCAGCTTACTAATCCAACAACGTATTTGATTCAAGATGGAAATGGGATAGATATTCAAGGAGGTTTCTATGAAGAAGAACTTCAAAAAGTAAGACACCCAAATGTATATCTGGTGGAAAAAGTGTTAAGAAAGAAAGGAAACAAAGTATTTGTAAAATGGTTAGGATTAGATAAATCTTATAACTCTTGGATCTTCAAGAGAGATGTGATGTAATAGTAATTAATGCTGTAATAATAATTGATGTTTGTAATAAAAAAAAAATGATTTTTTATATATATTTGTTTTATTTAAAAATAAGCTTATTACATAAACATTTTTTTAAATACAATATTCCTATAATCAGAGTCTAATATGGGATTTAAAATTTCTTCAGTCAATTTAATCCTTCTTCTAAAATGTTTTTGATTTATAAACTCTTCAGAAGTCATACGAGCTTTTCTGTAGGCGAAGTTCCAAGCAACCATCAGATGAATTTGGTTTCTTGATTCATCAATAGATACTGTCTTCTTCATAATAGTGCTTAGACTTTAATTTTTGTTCTAGTTCTTCGGGATGATTCAACAGCAGTTCCAGCATGGAACACACATTTTCACTATTTAGATTTTGTTTTGGAGAAAGGACATTATATATTTTGTCAAAAGAATCTCCGTCGTAAAAATTGTTATTTCTAAAAACGTTGAAATAACGTCGAAAGTTTTGTTTTTGTAAAACATTTAGTCTATATTCTATAAGTGGAATTTGTTCCCATAGTCTGCACACAGTTTCATTTCCATAGTAAATAAAATCAAAGCTTTTCACAATCTTCACTATTGGTAATTCACCAATCTTTTCAAAATGAATAGATAAATTTTGCAAATATATCGGTTCATTGAAAACATTTGGTGAAAACATATAATTTGTTATAACTCCTTGATATTGCAATAAGTTCTTCCAATCATCTTCATTTAATATCACAGACTGACCATTTTTACCACCAAGTTCAATGCATGGTAGAAAATCACTTTCCACCCACAAACCAATCACAGCATATTTAGAGTTAGAATTATTTAAATTATATTTTGTAGAATTTATAATTGTTTTTTTTATTTTCTTTTTTAATGGTGAATTTTCAAATATATTTTTACTCTGATTACTGAACATTTTAAATGATGTATTTCAAAAACTAACTGGCTATCTGCTTGCTCTCAAAAAACTAACTATCAATCCGTTTGCTCCTAAATTTTATACATTTTCCCTCTCCTCTCAAGTGGAGGGGTAAACTTATTTTCCCTCTCCATTTAAGAGGAGGGGATAAACTTTAAATGTCTTTATACTAACGAGAATCAATAAAAAACAAAATTTATATTATTTTTTTAACATTTATTAAATATTTTTATAGATATTTTTTCATGAAATACAATAAAATTAAACATGTACAAATAAATATTGCTGCTGTAAATATAATAACAAATATATAACAACAGACACAATGACAAGATTCTTCTTTTTTATTATTGAAAGGAATCCAATCTGAATATTGTAATGGTTTGTTTGTCATGGAATATTTAATTTTTATGTATGTATTTTCACACAAAGCAGAATCAGTTACATTATAGGTAAAAAAGTGTGAATTTCCAACAAGATATGTCATTTTCATCTGTTTGTAGCAGTCGGTTTCATTTTTGAGGGCATTTATACATATATCAGCCCTAACTGTATTAGGAATGTAATTTACATATATCACATTTCCAACAAGGGAAACTAAAACTATTAAAGATGCAGCAGTCATTGTTGTAATATTACTAACAAATAATGGTATTTCTATACAATATATATGTTTTTGGATTCAGTTCCCCCTCCAACTTTTAAAGCTTCAAAAACGACTTACATAATTTATCATCATATAAAATGATGTCTTTATAAAGATGAAAAATTACTTGGAGTAGTTAATTCTAATTGCGGTTTTTTATTTTTAGATCCATTTTCGTTTCCAGAACTTAAAAAAGTTAGAGTATCATACATCATTTTCATATCTTTATCAAAAAAATCTGTTTCCAAAATATCCTTATGTCCCCATGCAAGAGTTTTTGTGGAATTTGGTATACAATATCTTTTATCATCATGAGTTGTTAATGCCAATTTATTTAACAAATTAGTGTATATATTATGCATATCTGACTTGAATACATACATGGTGCAGAATATTTTGTCACCTTTCTCAACAACATCTTTATAATCTGATAATGTTAATTGATTTTTTATACATGATCTACTAACGCCTTTTGCTTTTTTATCTACACTATTTTTGGATTTTATACAATATGCTTTAGCACCAGTTCCATAAAAACTTTCAATGGGAATCCCTTTGTACTCATCTTTAAATTTACCAACAACTGATGTTGTAATAGGCATGCAATGAATATTTTGTTCAGAAAAATTAGAAGTATCAAATTTATCCAGATTTAGCTTCATATCTTCATAAAAGTTTTGGGTCTGAACTTCAAGAATTAAGGAATCAGTATCCGTATATAATAAATTTAAATTATTACCATATTTTACTTTTAAATACCCATAATAAAAATTATACATTACAGTTTTTGCAATATCCAGAATACTCATCCCAACATAAATTGGTTTATTGTATTCAATGCAAACCTGTTGAAGTTGAAGAGCAACTAGATTTTCAGAGAAAATTTTAAAATCCTTTAATTGAGGTTTAGAAATAAGTTTTTCGGCACTAAATTTATTACCCTGTCTTTCCCATTGAGATACTAATTTAATATCTGCTCGCCTATCAACATTTTCCATGGTTTTACCGAAAATTGAATTATTTGCCAATTTATAACAATTTTTATCAAATTTATTTTTAGATAAATTTCGTAAATTTGTATTTAAATCTATATATTCCGCTAACCATGGTGATTGTGTAAACTTAACTGCTCTGTGTATTTTTATGATTTTGAGTCCAAATTGTAGACATTGTTTCAGATATCGGTAGTGAATGATATAGTTATATTTATTATGTAAGTTTGGAATTAATTTTGAGTGGTTTGAAATTGGTGGTGTATATTGTTCAGGACAAAATGGGAAATCATTATGACTATCATGTAAATAATTTGGATATTCTAAATCAACTTCAAATATGTATCCTATAGATGATGTATCTGAAAGTTCGGATATATTTAAAGTTTCTATTTCGAGCTTAGGTACCCAAGCAAAATTTTTTTCAGGCAAATATTGTTTCATAGCATAACCATACAAATTTGTGGCGTCTAAGTAAGCGATATATGTTGTAGGTCTTTCAGGATTAAAATTTTCTAAGAATGGATTATTTGCTTCAGATTTGCGTTTGGAACAAGTGCTAACCCCACCACGAACACCTTTTTTGAAAAAATGAAGCATATCTGGTTCCGTTAATAATTCTAATTCTACATTAGTTAATTTCATCATTGCATCCCAGCACATAGAAGGGCTAGTGACATAATTAACAGGATCTAACTTATAGGTTTTAATACATGTGGATCTATAATTTTCAAAAACATCAGCCAAAAGTAAAACATCTGATTTTAAGTAAATATCGGAATAAGCCCCTATTGTAGAACACTTAAATAGATTCCACACTTCTACAGCACGACTGTAGTCTTGAGGAGAGATATTTTCATCGGTTAAGTTATTATAAAATTTATCAATCAATGGTAGAGATTTCTCATTTAATTTTTCGTTGGAATCTATGTAAGAGTATGGAAATACCCCTTTTTGTCTAATGTATCGAAATTCATCAGCATTTGAGAAAAACTTTTTAATTTCAAAACATTGTGAATCTTGTAGAGTTTGTGATAGTGACTCTAAAGACTCTGGGAGAAATTGAAAAGAATCTATAAAGCGTAGTCGCAAAGCAACTGGTTTCCGCTTTTCTGACACATCAACGAAAATTTCCTTACTAAAAGAAATATACTTTTCTTTATTTTGAGCTATAACACTAATATTTTCTTTATTATAGCAAAGCGATTTAATAAATAGGTGAGAATCATAGTTTTTTAAATTATGCAATACTATTGGTATATATTTTGGAGGTTTAAAATGCAAATTACATATTGAGTGGGCGGCTCCTCGATATTTACCTGTAATATGACAATGATCCCTACACTTTATGAAATTTCCTTTTGAAAAAGGTTTTTCACATACATAACAAATGCTAGAATTTTCATATTCAATCTGTTCCACAGATGATAAATCTTTCAATGGTACTTGATATTTTAAATATTTTTTATAAATTTCTTTTACATCATTTTCAATGTATTCAATAAATTTTATAGCACAATCTGTACCTCTATAAAGTTTAAGACACACAACATTCTCATCAAATGATGATTTAATATAATAAGCAAATGAATAGGGTATATGTTCAGCAGTTTTAATAGTATATGAGGTTGTCGAATCAGGTGTAGATTGTTGGCACTCAATGTTTTTCAAATAACATTCAAAATCGGCATAAATAACAAAAGGAGCTTTATACTGTTTCTGAATATTTTGAAACTTTAATATATTTGCAGGAATATAATTGCCAAATTTATCCAAAATCAAATTATCTGAAGGAAGCTCAATTCGAACAAAACTACAATCACGTTCTAAATGTGTGTTAAGTTTTTCATATGTTCCAAAATATTGAAGGCATCCATCACATAAGTATTTTTTTATTTTCTTTTTTGATAATTGTTTGGATACCAAGCAACCTAAATCCTTTATCCAACAGTAGTGGTTATTTCCATCATCAGAACTTATTAAAAGCAAATTAATATGTAATTTTTTCTTTTCATTATTATAATGTAAAGGACCGACAATCTCATATACCTTTTTATTATCCCTTAAAAATTTTTCAACTCCATATACATTTATGGACAAATTATTTTTTTCCTCAAACTTTTTTATATCTAATAATTTTACTGGAAATTCAATACCTGTAAAATCGAAAGCGTCTCTGAAGTCTGGATATGATGAGGTCTTTCGAGGATTACCGGTTGGCTGGTATGCTGCTGAAACCACTGCCCAGGCGAAACAGCAATTGTCCTCATTCATCACATTCACTATTGATTTAGAAAAGTGATGCATCTTAATGTAGGAGGAGGCATTCAATGGGTTGTACTTATTGATGTTGACTTCCAAATGCAGAATTCTTTGTAGAGCCCACCCTGTAATAGGAATTAAAAAATTAGTTCTGAATAATATTTGTTAGAGATGTACAAGTGATATTAAGAAAACTTAGCTCTTGAGATTAAGAAAACTTAGCTCTTGAGATTAAATAATAATTACCTGAGTCTCTTTCCGGCAATTCATCTGCTTTGGTTTCAATAATCTTGAATAAATCATCGTAAAGCTGTTGTAGATCAGTTGTATGGGTTACAATGAAGAACGGTGTATTAAATGACTTAATTGAAGTAGAGGTTAAAGTTGGAGAATAATATATTCCAAATAATTCCAAATTTACTTTAGCACATGTAAATTCCTGTTGACGCTGGCGTATTAATGTTTGCACTTTATTACCAACATCTTGCTGAAACTTTTTGATGTCGATGTGATAATTCTGCGAATATATTCTGTAGGAAGCTATTCGACATTTAAATGCACTCCTGATAATGTCAATTCCATTTCCATATTTTATGCAGCTCCTGTTTTTATGAATATTTGTCCTCAAGTGTGTGCTCCAGGAATTAGATTTGACATTTACTTCACAATCTTGGCAAAATCGCATTGGAGGTCTTGAAAGTAGTTCATCAACTGAAACAATTATTATTTTTTAATTCCTCTGTAAACCTTTATTAATAATAAAAAGAAAAATTAAAAGGAAAATTATAGCTAAATATGTTATAAAAAAATACTTACGATTAATTATATAATCTTCCAAGTTAAAGGTGTTTTCGTTATTAACAACATTTTCTCGAAGGTGGCGTACAATATGTGATTTTCTTTTAAATTCTCTTAAGCAGTGTGTGCAAAGGAGAGTCATTTTAAAATGGAATCGGTTAGGGCCGTGTCGCTTTTAAATAAATACAATTTCGATCTATCAAGACCCAATGACATAGAATAATTAGCAATTTAGAAAACTTTTGGATTTACTTTTGAATTAACTTTTGGATTCACTTTTTAATTTGAAGAAAAACATGGATTTTTTTTAAAAAATATATTTCCCAAATTTAAAAGAAGATCGCCTTGTCGTTGAATACAATTTTTAACGTCTTTTAAAGTCGAATTAGATAAATTATTACATATATTATCTAAGTTTAAATAGGAATAAACCATTGACTTAAATCTAGATGTGGCACACCTTGTTTCATTCCTATTTAAGCTCGGCTTAGTTTTCTTATGTAGAAACTTATCTAATTCTCCAATAGCGACTTTATTTGTTGGATTGATTTTCGGAGCTGTTGTTACAGCGACTGGTAAAGAATTTTTTGAAATTTGTGCCCCTAAAGTTTGGGAACTAGAAATATCACCGTCCAATTTTGACTTTTTTAAATCTGAACAATCATTTGTTTCTGATAAAGAACGTTTTTTGGGTAAATTTTTTTCAATTAAATTTTCAGAACTTTGTTCTAAATTTAGGCCAGAAGGATTTTTCAAAAATTGATTTTGATTACAGGAAGAAATTAAGGGACATTGAGGCTGCTCATCTTCAAAATTTTCAGTATAAGTATATACCTCAATGTCCCCCACAATTTCGCCACAACTCAAATCAAAAACATCTACCGAATTTACTGAATTTCTGGTATAGCCAAATTTGGATGGTTGTTTAAACCCCTGAATAAAATTTTGATCCAACCCTTCAATTAAATTTTGATCCAACACTTTAATAAAATTATGCTGAGCTTTGGCTGAGACGTTTATAACAGTCTCAACGCTGTCGTTGGAATCCTCTGATGAATCTGACGATGCATCTGAAATTGGCGAATAGTGGGGGCGATAAACCTCTTCCATATTATTTTTCGAAAAACCCCCAATGCCAATCCTCTTATCATTATTTAAAGCTCCCTCGTTACCAACCCCATTATTATTATTGTTTAAAACCCCCTTATTATTTTGTTCCTCACAGCTCTCAAAAGTCTCCTGATATTCCACATCACCCTTAATTAAATTTTGCCCTGAGCTATTTTCACAAATTTCACCCCCTTCTAATATATCTAAAAGTTGTTCCAAATTATATCCCTCATTTATTTCAGAATTGTTAATTAAATTTTTCCTTAATATATCATTATTTAAATCATCGAAATTAATTGTTTCAAGAGGTTCTTGAGGAATATCAGGGATAATAGATTCATCCAAAACTTTTAAGAGCTGTGTCAAAATATCGCTTTCACCAATTTCGGAAGAATCGCCAGATTCAGATGAATTGTTAAATGTATTAATATCAATTTCCCTAAATTTAATATCTAGCTCCTCGTCGCTTAGCCCACAAAATGAACAATCAATCAAATCATGCACAAGGCAAGCGTCGTTTAAATCGAAGGCTGTTAAGTCGATGTTTTCAATTTTTACATTTAAAAATGACATTTTAAATTATAAATTAAAAAATAAAAAAATTATGAATCAATAAAAAAATCAAAAAATCAATAAAAAATCAAAAAAATCCACAAAAATGAAAAATCAACAAAAATCAAAAATTGGCTTTTAGAAGATTAAGTAAAAATGAATGAAAATCCAAAGTATTAAGTCAAAAATATTAAATCAAAAATATTAAATCAAAAATATCAAATCAAAAATATGAAATCAACAATACAAACCAAATAAAAATTAATATGTCACTACGTCACACAATTCGAAATAAATCGGACTATCTAGATATATTCACAACAGATTCGATAATTTTACAAGCGTACGCTAATAGCGAGATGTAAACTGAAGAGACGCTTCGTACCCAGCCGCCTTTTAAAGCAGCCAAGAGCCTGGTACCGGCTGGTACGGCGTGGCACTGCATGGTACGACGGGAACCGTGAGACCGTGAACTCGAGAGAGGTCGTTCAACGGTTGTAAGTTGTTTTGTTCTTAAGAAAAAGACGAGTAAAGAGGAGAAGAAGAAAAAAAAAAAAAGTTGTTTTTGGAATGATATAAAAAACTTTTTTTTTTTTTTTTAATTTTTTTTTTTTTTTTTCGTTTTTTATATTATTCCAAAAACAACTTTTTTTTTTTTTTTTCTTCTTCTCCTCTTTACTCGTCTTTTTCTTAAGAACAAAACAACTTACGACCGTTGAACGACCTCTCTCGAGTTCACGCTATCTTTGCCTTCTTCTTCTTCTCATTCTTCGGACTGGTTTTGCCGCTGGAGGTAGGAAAAGTGGTATTTCAGTATTGTATATAAGGATTTACAGCGTCTTGACTTAGCATTCATTAAGTTTAAAGTCTCAAAATGAGTACGTTCATAATTATAACACTACAAGACTTTCTGGGATTCTTGGAAAATCAAATTAATCTGATGGATCGTCAGAGTCCAAATTCCGAGAACACGGTGATGTGGCCGCCACCATCAGAGGCTGACTATTTAGATGAAGAATTTATCCACATGTTTGAGCCAGACCTGGATCCCGAGCCTATCGCCTTTGAGTGGGATCCAGACCGAGCAATGGATCTTCAACCTTTGATGATGGAGCAACAGCCTATGGAAGAAGATCGGCCACAACCTATGGCAGAGCAGCAGCAGCAACAACAGCAGCAGGAGCAGCAGCGGGAGCAGCAGCGGGAGCAGCCACAACAACAGCAGCAACAACAGCAGCAGCAGCAGGAGCAGCCACAACCACAGCAACAACAGCAGCAGCGAAGGCAGAGTTACCCTCGAAAGTGCAAGAGGCCACAGCAGCAACAGCAACATCAACAGCATCAGGAGCAGCCACAACAACAGCAGCAGCAGCGAAGGCAGAGTTACCCTCGAAAATGCAAGAGGCCACAGCAGCAACAGCAACATCAACAGCAACATCAACAGCATCAGGAGCAGCCACAACGACAGCAGCAGCAGCGAAGGCAGAGTTACCCTCGAAAATGCAAGAGGCCAATAAATTATAAATTATAAATTGGCCTCTTGCAGAGCAGCAACCTCTGGCAGACAACAACAACCGATGGCAAAGCAGCAACCTATGGCAGACAACAGCAACCTCTGGCATGCAGCAGCAACCTCTGGCATGCAGCAGCAACCTCTGGCATGCAGCAGCAACCTCTGGCAGACAGCAGCAATTGGCAACCCAAAATGGTATAAATTATAAATATGTATTTATGTATATATGTATATTTGTATTTTGGATATAGGAATAATAAAAAACAAAGTCGTTGAAGAAAATATTTTATTTTTTTCTATTTCTTATACAGAATCACACCTAATAACCAAGTTTCTTTAACTTGAAAGAATTATTATGAATAGGATGAATATAATTTTTTTTACAAGCACAGTAATGAAAACTAGGTTTTTTTTTTAACATGGAAGAATAAATCATAGTCTGTTGTCAGGGAATTAAACCTAATTGTTCTTTATCTTATATACAAAATCTTATTTAAATGTCTTAGTTGACATTTTAAACTTAATATTAAAAAATACTAGGGTGAATGAATAAATTCAAGTGCAGTATCAAATTCATTTATTTAAAATTCAATTTATCGATAGGATTGATTGTGCATAATATGTAGAAAAAATTATTCTACACTGAAAGAACAAAATCATTAGTTCTTCGAATCTTAATATAAACAAATTTCTATTTATTTAGATGGCACCCTTATATTTATTTAACTTAAACTTAATATATATCTTATAACTTATATCTTATAACTTATATCTTACAACTTATATTTTATATGAAATCTTATTTAAATTAGTTGACATTTTAAACTTAATATTCAAAAACTACTAGGGTGCATGAATAAATTCAAGTGGAGTATCAAATTCATTTATTTAAATTTGATTTATCGGTAGGGTTGTTGTGCATATTATTTGAAAAGAATTATTCTACACTGAAAGAACAAATTATAATTTCTTTCAATGGGAATAAATACAAATTCTTATTTATTCACATCATTCCCTTATATTTATTTACATCATTCCCTTATATTTATTTACATAGTTTCTTATATTTATTTAACTTAGCAGAACAAAATCTAAATTCTTATAAAATATTTTAAACTTAAACTTAATATTAAAAACGCCATAGTGCATGAATAAGTGCAAGTGAAATAAATTTATTTAAAATTTGATTTTTCAATTAGATGGTTTTGCATATTCTTTAGTTCTGGTTTGTTACATATCATACATGCTTGTGAAGGAGTTGTTATGAATAAATCGTTTTCACACGTGTTGCATTGCAGATCTTTTTCGCAACATATAAAGGATCGTTTATAGTGGCTATTAACAAAATTATTTTTCCCATTTGGGCAATTTAGAGCATGTATATAGTAACATTCACAACATAAATTATATGCACCGCCAGAAGATGAAATAATTACGACATAAGATTGAAAAACGCACACTTCTCGCGTAAGGTAATTTGGTGTTAATGTATCACTTGCATTTATTTTTGCCACTTTCACGAGCCCCTCTTCTCCACACCCGTTTGGAACGCCATTATCCTCTATCCCATCATCTTCTTCATCTTCATCGTCGTCTTCGAAATTATTTCGATCAATAGTGATCAGAGAATCCTGTCTTGCGTGAAACTTTCCTCTTCCAGCCAAGTTAAAATGAGTTGTTTCATCTTTGTACATTGACTGGATCGTTTCATCGCAAGCAGAATCTAAATATACATGTGTCTGATCCATTTCGAAGACTGTCCGATGAAACTCGATTCACTTGTTCACACTATTTTTTAATTTTACAACACTTTTTTATTGATAATGGTGGGCCGTCTATGTGGTGTTGATATATTGGATAGTGTTTAAAACACGGCAAATTTAGCTGCAATTCTTCGTCACTTCTATAATTTTCCGGCAACCTGTTCCAAATTTGTTGTAAACTAAGTGAATCGACGAATGTTTTCAAGTAGTTGATGGGAAAGAAGGCCAAGTCTTGATCTTCAAAATCGGTAAGATTTTTTCCGTTATTTTGGTAGGAAATTATTACTTGGCCTACACGTTCAATGAGTTGCTGTTGTTGTTGTTGTTGGTCGCTATTTGACATCGCGCACGAATGACTGAAGTTCGCTCAGATTCGATGGTTTAAAATACCAGCTCCCCTCCAACTGCTACCAGCTCCCCTCCAACTACTGTGGTGGTTAGGAAGGAGGTAGGAGGTGGAGCAAAAAGAGGCGGAGTTTATGAAACCAATCGGAATAGGGGGCGAACTTGGGCAGCCAATCAGAAACAAGGTCATTCTTGGCTGACCAATCAAAAAAGTGGTGGGGGGGTCAACTAGGAGCCCCCTATTCCCATATTTTTGACATATTTAACACAAATCACAACTGTATTTTTATTATTTTTAATTTTGGCATAGAAACCGTTTTTGGCACATTCAGACTAAAACGTAGTCTTTTTCTCTCAAAAAATTCGAATGTTTAATTTAAATACTTACAAAATACCCATTGTCAAAAATACAAGAAGTTAAACATATATAAAAATATATTCGTCCATATAATATTAAAATTTTTTTGGGGCTATTGGTCATTTTATTATTAATTAAAAACATTTTTAGGACACTTGACGTTTCAGTTTGTTTATTTCTTAAACCATCTGCAGAATTACAACTAAACACTAAATGGGGCTTCAAATGTAATTAATTTTTATATGTTATGGAAAATTTAAGTAATCAATTGTGTTTACGTTGGTAAACATTACGTATTTAATTCATAATCAAAGTCAGTGAAGCTATCTACGCTCAAATTAATTATAATTGGTTCCTCGATCTCACCGATCACATTTTCTTTTATACTTTTATTATACGGATTTTTCCCAATTTTCTGCAGTAACTTTATTCAAAAAAATCTTTCAAAAGTTCAGTTAAATTACTAATTTTGTAAGTTGTGTTATTTCTAGCAACTCTACCATTTACTTGAGAGAGATATTTTCTTCTCAAATGGACATTTTTCGGAGATCTATAAGAACAAATTTCTGATCTGATTTTTTCCAGCAAAAAGTAAGTTCTCTGAGCAATTTCCAGAGCTCAGTTCTTTTAATTTCAGGTAAATCCCGATCTTCATTGATTTTAGTTAGAATCTTGTCGACAGTTGGGATCTGCTTCTCATAATAAAATGTATGTACAACTCCTTTTATTGCAGTTTACATCTCTCCTTTCAACGAAGTTTTTCGTCTGCCTGTGATCGAATGTGGCTTGGGAGTACTAACAATTCCAGTCGTTTTTTCTCCTTCAGTATTCGGTAGATAGTAGATTTTCCAACTCCTGTCGTGTTGGAACACATCTCAACAGAGCTTTTAACATTATCATCTAGATATTTTTGCTATTTTAACGCATCATAAATATTCATCGTAATAAGTTTTTCGTTGAGGAAAAAATTACCTGGTTTAATGATTTTCGAATAAATATAGATGTGGAAGCCATATCTTTTGGGTATCTCACTAATCTCAAATAATATATAACAACAAGCACAAACAAGATAAATCACTAAGGACACACTGTAAGGTGTACTATGGTCACTGACAGAAATTAAATTGAACTATCAGAAATTTTATTGTTGCAGTAAATTTATAAAAGCTTATAATACTTAAATTTAATTAGATTTACGACAGTCCTCAGTTATCTACGGCACTGGAGCAAGTACGTTGGAGGTTTCGGTAACAGTTTTATTACTCACTCTAGTTCTTGAATAGAGTATAGAAATGTGTATGCTTGTAATCCCCCTCCCATTCCCAAAAGCTTTGAGTTTAGGAAAATAGAACCGATTCTGCCTTTTATATTAGGAAGGTGTATGCTGCTGGCATTCCCTCCGTTGACATTTTATTTTTATTGCAATAGCCCCTCCCCCCTCCAAGAGCTTTGAGTTCAGGAAAATAGACCCGATTCTGCCTCTTATACTAGGGATGTGTATGCTGCTCGCATCCTTCCCCCATCGGCAACTTGTTTTTTCTTGTGATCGTCCCCCACCTCTCCAAGAGCTTCAAATTCATAAAAATAGACCCGACCCTGCCTTTTATACTAGAAATGGGAAAATGGGAATGTTGCTGGTGGCCTCCCCCCCCTCCCCCGTCGAAAACTTGCTTTCGCTTGTCATACTGTACTTTTATATCACTGCCCCCCCCCAAAGAGAGTGGCTGGATCCGCCCCTGTATATATATATATATATATATATATATATATATATATATATATATATATATATATATATATATATATATATATATATATATATATATATAATGCTTTTTTTTTCCTATTCACTAGATCCTCTTTATATATGTTTAGTTGGTAATAAATAAAACTCGGATTAATATATAAATTAAGTAAAAATAATATTAGATACAAGAAATAAAGTATGGTAATCCAATTTATTCATTTTCAGTGCCTCTATGTTTCGTGTTTGACTTTCCAAGCATACACCAAGGAATTTCTATAGGATTTATTGTAAGGCATTGCTAATAAACCATATTTATTGGGATTGACTACATATCTGGATCTTTATTAGGCTCATTTTGCTTAGAAAATCCTTGTCATCGAAACAATTTAAAATGACATAAAGTTTGCTTTTTTATTAGCCACAGATATATTGAAAATACCAATAGCGTTGTTCCACATGGTCAGTATTTGTTTTATATGTACATGAAAAAGTTTTATGTTTTTTTTTCTTTAGGAAAACTAAAACAAATTACAAATTTTATTACATATTCTTAAATTTTTGTTACAAAAGTATAATAAGGATGTAGGAGGGGGTAAGAGGAAGGAGAATACCCTAAATTAAATGCGGTCGGGCATGTAAAGCTGTACTCCCTTTAAAGGGGCTTTACTGTACTTGCGCAGTAGGTCAGGGTACAAGACTGGACTTAAACAACCTTTTATTGCGTCATTGTATTGGAAAATTACAATTTAGAGTTCATTAATAAAGGATTAATAAAATAAATACTGACATAAAATAGATTTAAACATAATTCTCTGGGTAAAAGATTTGCATCATGAAAAATCTATGAAAACTACTTTTTTTTGAAAAAATGTCGGTACTTCTCCCTATTTCGAGGTCGCAGAATAGAATTCGACCACCGTTTTCCATAATTTTTCTTCAATTTTGTGGAAAACAGTGAAAAATACTTTTCACTTTAGGTTCAATTTTTTTTGTACTAAATTGTTAAAATATTGTTAAAACCACAAATTGCACACTGATAGAAGTCTTTGTATTATATAAAAATTCATAAATTTGCATATTTTTATCGAAAAAATCAAAAAAGTTTTCGAAAAACAAATCAAAACAAAAAAATGACTTTCGCCATTAAATAGTTTTGTGATTCGTTTCTAAAACCCGAAAAATGAGCGCTGTTGCCAGATTGCCAATACGATTTTGGTGAAACTCATATATATTTTTTTCTTTCACAGATTGTCCTGCCTTTACGTGGTCTCTGCTAGACAATAACATTTTTAATTAAGAAATCTAGGTTAGTTCAGGTTGGTTTCAATGAATAAATTTTATAGTTTATATAACGAAAGTATAAGTCTAGGTAAATGTAGGTTACTTCATATTATATTCCAGTTTTACAAATTAACCAAAATCAAGCTAAATCTGAACTAACCAAAAATTTTGCGTGGTTAAGATTAATTTTTCCCTGAAACTATATAAAACATACAAGAATTAAATTATGTTGTTGGCTGAGATGGATAAATTTTATAGTTTAAATCATCAAAGTATTTTACATCTGGCAACGTGGCAAACGAATATTAGTCGTTTTCGCGAGTCTGATGGTCGATGGCTTTTCCAGAACGTATTTTTGTTTTTTTTTTTGAAATTTATTCACTAAAGTTTGTGCAAAAATAGTTGAAATATGTTATATACATGATACGTAAACTAGTACCATTGAAAATAAATGTACAAGTTCGGTGTCCTCTATAGAATTAAAAGGGCTTTGTGAAGTGATGCTTGGCGTTTTTTTAATTTTCCGGAAAACTGAGTAAAAATAGTGAAAAGTCAAAGCCAAAATTGTGTTCTACGACCTCGAAATAGAGGATACATTTTTTTCAAAACCCGTCGTTTGCCTTATGAATTTACCATAATATCAATAATTACCTAAATATAAAAAATGTATTTACCGAAAATAATGAATTAACAGAAAATAATACCATATATTCATGCATTGTTATAAATAAAAAGTCTGCACAAATGTCTTGATAACATACACAAATATA
Source organism: Diaprepes abbreviatus (assembly GCA_034092305.1). Classification (NCBI taxonomy): domain Eukaryota; kingdom Metazoa; phylum Arthropoda; class Insecta; order Coleoptera; family Curculionidae; genus Diaprepes; species Diaprepes abbreviatus. The sequence goes on from JASJET010000116.1 coordinate 2,667,216, forward strand.
AATTCCGAAATTTAACTAATGCCATTGAACGGCACAACAAAAAAATTAAGAGAATTTTAAGTGCCGAGGACGATGACAAACGACTACATTAAACACAAAGAATACGCAGTGATGCCGATAGCCACTTTCACAAATCCTGCTCTGATTTTCTGGTTTCCATATTTTTAACCTCACACGATAAATTTACTATCAAATTTCATTTTGCGCTTACTCCACGTAGTCACTTAATGTCAATTTATGACATTTATTTTCTGCATGTTAGGATAATTTTTTTGGCATTTAGTTGATTTTTGTAGCTTTCCATATCCCTTCTAATTTCCTTGTAGAATAGCCAGAATGATAACCTGATTAAAAATCGATTTAAATAGAAAATTTAATGAAATAATTACTGCAAAATGATAATCTGTAAAAATTTAAAAAAATACCTACGCCTCTAGAAATAGGCAAATTATGAACTAAAAATGTTAAAACTATCATAAATAACTAAACTTAAATAAGTTTAGCAACAACATATTAAAGAACTTTTATCGAAATATTGCTCTAAGTAGCAAAAAAATGAATATAAAGAGAAGCATCCTAAAGCGCCATCACAATTGTTACCTATGAAAAGTAACTCCGAGCTTCTTGTTTCCACTGTGACTTCTGTAACTACATGCTGAAAAATTCACTACGATAATTTTGAATCTTTTTATTAATCGCTGCCACTTTTTATTTATAAAAACATTAAAAACCATTTATGATCAAATTCTTTCTTCGCCACATATAAAATAGCTGCCGCATAAAAACAATCACAAACTCGGAACATTAGTGAAATGGCATGGAAATGAAACAGATTTTGGCTGTGAACTCATTTTTCCTAAAAAAAAATATTCATAAAAATGACCCACTTTCAAGTGATATTTATCAGAAAATCTCGTTAAGGCAAACCTAAACTTATCCAATTTTGAGACTGGCTAAGGACTTCTTTTTTATTTAATGTTATTAAAGTGGTTTTAAGAAATAAATCTACTTAATGCTTATTAACCTTTTTATTAAAACACATACATAAAAATGGTCTTAAATTTCGTAATTTATTAGAGTATTATTAAGCTTTAACCTAGTTCCAAAAAAAGCCGCGGTTTACAAGTATGTAATGGCACGTTTCTTTTCTTTTATTGCCTGTGGCCATTAAGAAGGGTTTTTAATGATCGTGCGACGATTTACTGGTATCATTTGATAAATTACTTCAAACATCATTACCAAATTCAAAAGTTTCACTGACGATCATGAACCTAGTTTATTAAAGGTCATGCTCCAAAAAATTAAGCCATTCAAAAACGATAAAATGTTTTTTTATCAGTTCTCAATTCCGATAGTCCCATTAGTTATAGTTGGGATCACTTTCATTCTTCATGATTACAAGAATCCTTTGATAAATAAAGTCATTGACCGGAATTTAAATTGTGACAAATTAATCTAATTGCGTGATTGATGGGTTGATATAAAGTGTAAAATTAAGCAAATAAGGTTTTAATTTTGGTCCGAAAATCGCACTTTTCTTAATGAACTCAGGTGTCCTGGTGGCTGACATTACTAAGCTTAAGATTAAAGGAGTTCTAATATTTTGATTGGGTTATTGTAACTTTACCGTAAATATGGCATAATGTAATCAGATTGGTAAAATTGGTACTCATGAAATATTATGTAGAAAATATTGCTATTGGTTTTACGCGAAATCTCTGTTAATATATTCAATTACTATAATAATGCAGATGGTTCTGTGCTCTATATACCAATAAAACATGTAAGCTTTCTTCAAAAACAAATTCTAATTTAAACTTTGTTATTAATAAACTTACTACTTTTACATAGTAAGTATCACTACATAGTATAAAACAAAGTCGCTTTCTCTGTCCCTATGTCCCGTTGTATGCTTAAATCTTTAAAACTACGCACCGGATTTTGATGCGGTTTTTTTCAATAGATAGAGTGATTCAAGAGGAAGGTTTATATGTATAATAACATCCATTAAATAGTGGAGAAATACTGTTATTTTTGAGGTTTCTAATGTGATGTCGTTAATTATCATATTTTTTTCCGCTTACATTGCAAACGCAGGCTGAACCCTACGAGATTTATCAAAATAATGTACTAATTATTTGTACACATTGAAAAGGTCTACAGAAAACTCCGCGATGGTATATGTCTATCTCTCATGGATATCCCACAATAACATTTTTTTGTCATTTACTTTTTACGACAAATAATGGCAAATTTTGAAGCGATTTTAACCAATACAGCATTAATCCTTATCCAATTAAATAGCTTAAATATATTGTTGATTTAATATAGATCTATATGGTCCTTTACAGCACAAGATTTAAATGAATATTTTCGAAGATATTACAGATTTAAAATTGCGGGAAGTAGCGCTTGCGGCGGTACTGGCCGACCGGGGCGGCGGCAGCGTGCCTATAAATAACGCGTCGGAGGCCGATGTAATAATTGTTGTAAAAATAAAATAAATAGTCACAGTTTTTCTGTAGTGTATTTAGTATCAGCATTGCACCCGTGCGAAGCCGGGGCGGGTCGGTAGTCAAGAATAAACCTACTGGAACCACAATGCGTGCAGGCTACAAGCCTAGCAGACTATTGCTGAGCGGACCATCTGGCAAACTAAGCCTCGAAATACTGCATTTAAGCAAACATATTAGGCTAATGACAACTTTAATGACCGCCATTGCAGCTTAAAGAAACATTTACATACCATAGACATCTTTAATGAAGAACCAGTAAATAGACTATGTGATGAAGGAGACATGCATTATCTTTGTATGGTAAGCCTTAACCTACTGGAGAAATCTTCAAGGATCGACCAGTCGGGAAGGCTTATAACCAGACGACAAACTAGTGAGCAGCTTGCTAAACCTGATTAAGAAAACCAAGTTTTTCTCACTGATATAACAGCCGATACAATACGTCTCAAAATTGTAGTACAATAACTCTTCAACCCTGGTCTGCTATAACACTGGATCAATTAAGTATCATTCCATTAAACTGTAGGCCAAGGAAGTCATTGGAAAATCTGTTGACTTAAGTCCAGTGTCCGCTAATGAACAATTTAAAGAATTTAAAGAAGAACAAAGTTGCATATATAACTTCATGATTTTTGGATTACCGGAGAGCAGCAAGGAGAGTATAACTGTAGAGGCTCTGCTTATATTTTAAAAAATAGTGATCAAAGGCGTAATGTCTTCCTTATCTGAAGTTAACAAAATCAGTAAACTATCCAAAATTAGACAACTAAATAAAGAATTTCATGATCTGTCCTGTAAGTATGACCTAACCCACTCTTAATTTCGGGAATTTATCGATCTAAAAGCTGAATTGCAAAGAAGAATAGCTTTCGATGAAACCAAAAGAAGAATCAAACATGTATATGGATATTCCGAAATTGGAATCAGTAATTTAAATGCGTAATGAAGTCTAGTGGAAGTTGATTTGTAAGCTCGTCAAGTAATCTTCCATGCTACATAAAATCTCACTAGTTCTATAAGGCCTTATCTGAACCCAATGATCCAATAATTGCAATATCTGAAACCTTGCTTCAGTTTAATCTTCTAAAGAGCGAATTATTCGCGTTGTCATTTTTAGTCCATCATCCGTACTATTTCAATTTTCTGCACATCACAGTATTAGAATTCATAGTTGGCTTTAGCCACATGTTGACAACCTAACAAAATAACATTCATATAATATCCAAATGGTTGCCAGTTCAATTTTACCAAATAAACTCTATCTTCTAGGATTTGATTGGCTTTTGGTAGAAAAGCTGGATCGTTAATGTTTAGTTTATATTGCAATAAAGACTATATTCTTAACTGAAATAAATTTAAAGTGTTTAATTGTCTTTTATATCAATACATACCACATTATTTTTGTAGGTTACACAGAAATTTTTACACGACGAACATTGTTATAATGTAATTTAAGTGTTTTTAGCCATGGGTAGTATAACAAATTTAATATAAAAACTTAATTAATGGTTATGAAAAAGTGCTTTCCCTTGTTAATTTTTTAAGCCTTCAATAAATGATATTATTTTGAAATTCCTGCCTTCACAGACATATTGACAAGAACTGATTCTTCTGAGAGCAACTGAATAAGATAAGATAAGATAAGATCATTTATTAACGTCAATGCACAAAAGGTACTTACACAAGTCAATTAATAATAATAGTATACAATCAAATAGCTTAAGTACTAATAAAACTAGTGTGTGTATAAAAATTAAAATGTGTACAAGTAAAAAATACAAGAAACATATAGGTTACCAAGACAAAGTAGCAACAGATATGCTTGCTTAAACAGTATAAACATTTAAATGAAAAGAACAGAAACGACACTACATCAATTAATATATTATTTAAAAGTTATAATTTATAAATTCCTCAGTGGAATAAAAGGCATTGTGGACAAGAATTTGTTTTATTTTATATTTAAAATTTAAATAGGGTAGATCTTGTAATTCTAGGGGAATTTTATTAAAAAGTTTGATACCCCAATATCCCGGGCCACTCCGACACCTCTCCACACGTTGGCAACTAGGCACTAATCTATCCTTAAATCTAGTGTTATAGTCATGCACCTCTGCATGAGTTCCATACACATTCCTATTCTTATGAATATGAAGCAGATTCTCAAGTATATACAAAGAAGGGATGGTTAGTATACCAAGAGCCCCGAAGGCCTCCCTACAGCAGTCCCTATAGTTAAGACCCGACAAAGCCCTGATAGCCCTTCTCTGTATTTTAAATACTTGAGATACCTGGGGTGTATGCCCCCAAGTCAATATGGAATAGGACACGACTGGATGAAAAAGTCCAAAGTATGCTGTTCTTAATACAGACCTTAAGGCACTTTCTGCTAAAGAACGAAGATCATATAACGCAGTATTAAGCTTTTTAGCTACTTCCTGGATATGGCTGTGCCAACGAAGCCCCTCATCCATCTGCACCCCCAAAAACTTGACATTTGGTTTCTCATTTACCTCCTCTATATTTATGAGTGAGAACATCATTTTATTGGTTTTGCTTTTATTGAGAAGTAGTCTGTGCACAAAACCACTCCTCAATATTTTTCTGCACCCTGTCGACCTCTGACAAAGTATTTTTTAGCAGATTTGTCGACCAGAAACCGTGGTGTCGTCCGCAAACAAGGTGAACTTTGCTGTTGGTTCAACAAGAGGTGAGTCATTGATATAGATTAAAAACAGCATGGGTCCCAAGACAGAGCCCTGTGGAACACCTATGTTAAGCTCGCCCTGTCTAGACGACACCCCGGCAACCCTAACAATCGGCATCCTATTCTTCAGATATGATTCCAAGAAAGAAACACTTGCATTAGAAAAATTGAATTTTTTGAGTTTTTGAAGAAGTATTTGATGCGTAACACAGTCAAATGCCCTACTTAAATCACAAAATAAGGCACCCGTATACTCCATTTTGTTAAAGGCATCCGAGATGTAGGAAACAAGGTCCAGAATCGCCATTGTGGTATTACTGTCACTCCTGAAACCAAACTGACAGGGAGTGAAGAGGTTGTTTCCTTCAAAATAATAAAAATAATATTTTATTGGATAATTGAAATAATTAAATAAAAAAAGAAGTTTTAGTTAAGAAGGGTTTTGATCGCCGAAATTCAATTACTCATGGTACCAAAAATTATCATGTCACAGATCTTCTTCTTTTAAGTACCCTGTCCTGAAAATTCGTTTAGCACTCCGCATGCCAGTTTACTCTCGAATATTTCGGAGGTATTGTTGTTTTTTTCCAATTCCGGCCTTCAATTTTATCTTTGATTATCAGTTGTAGCGCGTAACCACATCTCGAAAGCCTCAAGACGATTGATTGTTTTTATTTTTATTGTCCACGCTTCGACACAACATAATAATACTGACCACACATTGCATTCTCTCATTTGTTGTCTTAGTTTTAAGTTTAAATTATCATCGCATAAAAATGGTCGTATTTTGTTGAATGTTGCGCGCGCCATTTCTATTCTACTCTTGATCTCATAGTCAGGGTCCAGGTCTCGCGTAATAGTGCTTCCCAAGTATTTAAGTCTTTCGACGTTTTCTATCTGCACTCCATTTACTTTTAACGTGATGTTGTTGTATGTTGTTCTACTAAATACCATGAACTTAGTTTTAGCTACGTTTGTTGAGTCCAAATCTTTCTCCTGTTGTATTGGTACTTTTTAAAAGCTCTTCAAGTCAATCTATAATAGACAGAATAACCGTATAATCTAATTTTAGGTAATGGCACTCCATTTATCCTAACGGTGTAATCTGCTAGATATTTTTACTTAATATAAAACTCATATATTTGATAACAACATATTTTTTTCAGAAAACAAGGTGTAATTAAAGTTTTGGATGATGACAGTGAAAGTGATTTTTATGAGGAAAACAAGAAATCACCTAGAACACCAAGGAAAGTTAGATTTGGAGGTGAATCATTTAAATTACGAACTCCGGAAAGTGATAGTAGTCATCAAGCTGATGATGATGATAATGATGTTTCCACAATAAAAATTACAGTAACTGATGCTGTTTCTATTACAACTAAGAGAAGTCTTATTCCAGGTAAGATGAAAAAATATTTTTAGTCTTAAACTGACATATTCGTTAACATCTAGAAAAGATTATCTATTCTTTTCTGATAATGTACGTAAAAGCAGGGCAAGATGAGGGTAGTCAAGGATTAATGTTGAATCAAATCCACATTTTCATTGAAAATGAAAATGTTTTGTGCTTATGGAACTAATCGCTCCCCGTGTTAAATAAAAAATATTAGATAATAGTGAAAATATTTTTTTATAATAGTGTTACGATTCTGTCCCTTTATGATCGCTTACTGGGTTCACAGAATAAAACACAACACTTTTCACTAACGAAAATCCAATACTATATTACCTGCTTAACACTTTTATCACAATTAAACTCTAATTACTACTTTTTAATATCTTCACTATTTCGATACAACTATACAACTCCATTAAAACTCGCATCCTATCAATATCTTTATATCTATATAACCTCCTAGAAATAATAAGAAATATACTAGCATAAAAGTTGAAAAATATCTAAAAATATAATCCATCGATATAATATTCCTTTCAGCACATTATAAGAAAGATGACTCATCGCATCGGAATATATGTATACGAGGGTGTATCAAAAAGTTTCTCCTAGTCCTCCGTAACAATAGTTTAAGTTATAATCTATACTATGGCGGGATTTCGATTAACCTCACCGAGTAAATTTTTTTTAAATTCAATTTTCAAAAATATAAAAGTTTGTACACAGCTATATGGTAGATCAGGATCTTAGCATTATTTTCATTCGAATTATTCTATTATTTTTCGATTAGATCAGGAAAAAAAGGAAAAATGATCTTTTTGAAACATACACGTTTCTTTTTTTGCAATTAAATATTTATCTTAGCTTGGGGTTTACTGATATCTCAGTATAAAAAATGATACGAAATTTTTAAGATTAACATGCATCAAAATGTAGTCGAAACGTTTGGCAACATTGCACGAGCGTGGATTTCAGATCTTTGAATACATTCAGTATGTCAACTTTGATCTATTGATATTTTGAAAAAATATAAATTAATTAAATATTGTTGTATGCAATTTACATGAAAAATACTTACTAATCCAAAAATATATTGTTAAATCCCCATTTTTACACCAAAAATCATCAGTACTACATTTTATTTCCATCACTCTGTTATGGATATCAACATATACATCTAATAATTTACGTTTTTTTTTGCATTTACTACATACTGACACCATTGTCTACATTGGCGACATAGAAATTTATCAGCATTTTTGCCATGATCGTTTCGAATATTTTACTGTTTTGTAAACTTATTTATTATGAAAGAGTAAAGTTAGAATGTCTCTGATATAAACATAAACAGTAAAAATGCAATGTTGCCAAATTACACACTAGTTTACGACCAGTTGATTTAAATGAGTCGAAGAAAGTTCCATATTTAATTATTTTTTTTAATAAAATTTTTTATTTCCGTGATAAATATCTTTTTAAATTATATTATTTTTAATTAGTATTTTAATTTAATTAGCGAATAGACCTCCTTAATTAACCTTTGGTAATCGATTTTTGTATTAAATTATAACACTGGATTATTTCTTAATTAAATGAAACACAATTAATGGTTAAGGTAAAAAAATTATTTCTCTCTATCCCATTCCATAGATGGGGGTAAACTCTATGGAGCAAGATGGAATGAAAATAATACTTACATATTTTGAATTAAAAGTTAAAAATTTAACAATTAATGATGCAACATTACACATGGAATTATATTTATACAATAAGTTTGCCAGCTTAACAAAGTCACCTGTGTTAAGGATCTGTATTAAATTAACACAGGCATCGACAGCCTCATCATCATTATCATTTTCTGCATCTCCAGTTCAGAGAAGAAAAATATTCCATAGTCATAGATTTGGCCTAGAAACAGATACATCTTGTTGATTGCTATCTTGTTAAAACCTTCAACTCTTTTAGAAGTTTTTGGTTAGCCATTCATGAGTTCTGGAAGCCAATCTTTCTCAGTCCTCCCAGTATAATTTTTTTGGTCAACCGATAAACTTATCAACTGATATGCCTCTCAACAATGTATTCTACGCTTTCAGCTTGTTCTTGAGAAAAAGCAGTTGTCTTTGATTTTGAGGTATTTTTATTATTTTCATTAATTCAGAAGTGTTCATAACCAAACAATAACGTATTTTCTTTTCCAGGACACATGAAATTTTATTTTCCATTTTTTTCTCTGATCAATTTTCTCTTTTAATTTTTTTGAGCCTATTTGAAATGTTTTAGAGAAAAACAAAAATCTCATATATGAGTAATTTTACTTTCTATAGAAAGCTCACCTAATATTAAACACTTATTTTTCCTAATAATGCTTCATGTTTCTTCCTTATTGGGGCTCATCCGTAATTGGTGGAACTTATATCTTGGCTACAGGATGCATTTAAGTTAAACTAATTATCCTGCTAAATACTAGTATTAAGAGTCATCTCAATGAGTAAATGCTAAATAAATACAACAATAAAGACGAAATTCCAAGTGGCTTATTAATTTTTGTTTTGTTTTAGTTCGAATATCTTCATTGCCATCTACCCCAAAGAAAAGTCTACCGTATCCCAAGTCTTCTAAATCTCACTACAAATCTGCGCCAGATCTTACAAGTAGTTCTTCCAAAATACCTTTGAGAAAAAAGACTATACAGGAGATTCGGAAACAAATAACGAAACAGGATTCAGGTAGGACAAAAAGATATAACGTGATATCTCAAAAATAAGTCAATATTCGTATAGTGATATTTTAGAGTGTAATTGTATTTACGATTATTTTGTTGGAGATATTTAAATAGCGGTTCAAATAAGAGTAGCATGATTAAGTAATAGTTTTGCATTGTTTTCGATTTTCAGAATTATCTATTTATTTATTTAAAACTCTCTTTACTAATATCTTTAAAATAAAATGTTATTTCAAGTAAAGGTATTGATAACACTGACATAATATATACGACTGAGATCTACACACTACCAATATACCTAACTGACATTAACATTTTTTAATTCTTTGAAAAGAAATGTATGTTTTGTTTTCCAATAAAGTTATTGCACTTAGTCGTCATTCGATTTAATAACAAAAGTGAACATTACTCGTTTCTGATCAAAACATTGTTCTTAGCGCTCCCGTTTGTTATATCTTCCAACTGATTTTGAAGAGCGAGGTTTATCCAGAGGTCTGGAAGATTGCCAAAGTCTGTCTATCCTGAAAAAAGGTGCTCCATCTTTAGTTGAAAACTATCGTGGCATTACAATCTTATGTAATTTTTCCAAGATCTTCGAGATTGTCTTGCAAAAATATTTATTTTCTAAAATTCAAAATCGATTATCGACTGACCAACACGGCTTCTTTTCTAAAAGATCATGTATGACTAATCTTTGCTCTTTTTCCTCTTACGTTTGCGAGGCCCTTAACAGCAGAAGTCAAGTCGATGTTATTCACACTGATTCCCGTAAAGCTTTTGACCAAATCGACCATGATATACCCTTACAGAAAGTTTCTGTCCTATTCGGCTTCTCTTACGACCTTGTTTCCCTCTTGAAATCCTACTCATTTAATCGTGGTCAGTTTGTGCAAATAGAAGAATATAAGTCTGCTAGGTTTACTCCAACGTCAGGTATCCTCCAGGGTTCGAATTTGGGACCATTTATCTTTAACATATTTATAAACGATCTTGTTTCCCAGTTGGACTGTCACAGACTGGCCTATGTTGATGATTTAAAAATATTGCAACGCATTGTTTCTGTTGCAGACTGTTTGTCCCTTCAGGCCGGTATTGATATGATCAGTCAATGGTGTGTGGCTAATAACCTGGATCTTAACATCTCTAAATATAATGTGGTTTCTTATTCCCGGATAAAAAGTCCTGTTCGATTTTTAACTACCATATAAATAGTTCTATCGTTAATAGATGCTACACTGTGACGGACCTGGGTGTCGTCTTCGATGCGTATTTCTCCTTTATTCCCTACATTGATCAGATAGCGGCTAGCACAACTCGAACATTGTGTTTTATTCTGCGAAACTGCAAACCTTTTTCTAGCCCAGCCACTTTCCAACTGCCGTATTATAGGTACGTAAGATCGAGGATAGATTGTGGATCAATTGTGGGGTCCCCCATATACAATTGCCATAGAGGCCGTCCAAAGAAAATTTCTAAAATATTTAATGTCTAGAAAGGATAATATTTATCCTCAGTGGGGTTTCAATCATGATTACATTCTCGCAAGATTTAAGGAACTGCCATTGGCTGTAGGTCGTAACTCCCAATCGGTATCATATCATTTATTTATAAGCTTCTGAACGCGAGGATTGATTGCCCATTTCTGTTAGACCAAATATTCAGCTATTTATATATATATATATATATATATATATATATATATATATATATATATATATATATATATATATATTTATATTTATATTTATATTTATCTAATTTTGTTCCTAAGTTTGAAGCTCACGCGAGTTTTTGGCAGTTTACAGAGAGGTTCTTGACCGAATAAGATATTACTTGCTCCTTGTAATTCGAAACTATCCGCTTCTATGTTTCCGTCAATTTACTTCTGCCCCAGCACTCACATCAAGGTTGTTGTTTGTCAGTGGCTTTAGAGATTGAATTTCTGGGTCCACATGATACGAAAAATCTGGGCGTAAGCGTAGCGTAATAAAACATGTGTCAAATTTCAAGCATTGTGATTCGTTCAATTTAAAAAAAGACAAAGACAGAAGATTTCCGGCCTAAATCCGCCTTTTCCAAGGTCATTACGCGAAATAATGTTTAACTTTTCAGCGGAAATATGGCGGAAACTGTTTATTTTTAATATTTTGTATGGACATAACCTACGTTTTTTTTCAGAAGTTTGTTGTTTTATTTATATTTTTTTTTATTTTGAGAGTTTTGAGATAATGGATATTTATGAAATATGTTAAATTGTTTTAATTTATTAAAAATGCTTGTTGCTGAAGATCATTACTGCTTGGTTCTCAAAAAAAAAAAACAATTCTTATTCATTTTTTTATAAATTTTATAACAATTGCAATAATACAGTTGTCCGTTATATAAATTAAAGCTTATGAAATAATGGCCGTTATGTAATACAATTTCTATTCAACGACTATTTCTGATATCGAGACGCTAATCCACAGACATGCCCTTAGCTATCGTTACCAGATCAAATAATGAGATTTCCTGACAATATCCCTGATTTTTCAGTAAATATCCGGACATTTTATCTGAATGTTGTATGTGGTATGTTAAGCTAGTGAGATTTTCAAAGTATTTGCAATCGAAGCGCCAAATGCGAATATCGAGCAAGTGTTCTCATTAATGGGAGCGTAGTGGACTAAGGAGAGAAATAGGCTGTCTATATTGTTATAAGCTTTGCTTTTCGCTGCCACCAATTTATAACTTTGCTGACTCTGCTTTTGGTTTATCACTGGTTTTGATAAATTCAAATAAATCTTCTAATATTACTTTTAATATTTTATTAAAATGTTTACTAAATGATGAAGTAACAACAGTTTTTCTTTTTTACTTACTAATTTAACATCACTATTGTAGTTTTTTAATTTTAGTTCCCCTCGTCTCTATGTTCATGTCCTACTCATATTCTATTTCTGTATCTAAATTATTATTTTACGGTCATAGGCTTACTAACAAATAGATCACAACTATTTATTTACACGATTACTGAAATGAAAAAGTGTGTATTTATGGGACGATGACAATATAAACAAAGCTAATGGTCTCTGTAAAAAGTTTTAGAGTTTCGAAGATTAAGGCATGCTTTTGTTTGAGCCTATTAGAATATAAATTTACTTAAGATATAACTTTTTCTTAAGAGAATTTTAAATATTAGACTATAATTTTCTATTAATCCATAAGAGTAACTTAAAAATATTTATATATAGTAGTTTAATAGTTAATAAGTTGTAGTAATAGTTGGTTTACAACAATACATTCTGTTAAGGTTCTACTTTAGACACAATTTAACTTATAGAACATATCATGTGAAGAATGTCATGAAATAGTTATAAAAACCAGTAATTGCCAAAAGAAACATCAAGGAACAAAATGTACCAGACTAAATTTATTATTATACTAAATTAACAATTCCCTCATTTTGTTAACGTTTAATTAATTAATTTTTTCTTACTACAATAATTAATAAATATTTTTTATTAGTTATATTTTCCTTTTTAATTTCAAAATAATACTAATAATGGCAGTATTGTCCTGTTTCTCTAAAATTTCAGAGATGTCAGGAAAATTCTTGTCGTCTGGTAACCCTACCCTTCGCAAACTTTATATAAACCTATCATAAACAATTTTTAACAGAAATGCAGTTCGTATCATATATAATGTATTCTTCTAAAAACTACAAACAATTGTAATTATTAAAACGATTGTTAAAATTACACTGTTATATTGAAATTCTCGTCTTTGAACTTCTTGGCAATTCTTTATCGGGTAGAAGTGGTAAACTTTGGAAATAAAACTTCTTTTAAAGAGTTCTATATTACCGCACAAGTAACCTGAATAATTTCACAAACACTGTTTTCCGACTCGGAATTCACACTGTTGCTTTCACATGCTAATTTCATCAGCTAAATATCACAACGTAATTTCCAACCTAGTAATAAAGGTATAGCTGTACACATTTCCATATCGTGTTTCCTAATTATTGGCCCAACAACAGCGAAGAGCTCTTAAAATTTACCAATAATAACAGGATAATATTTTTAAAAAATCTGGATCATTTTCTCACATTTCTTGAATTAAATTAGTATGTCCAAGCCTTTCTCCAATGTTTTCCTCAAATACAGACCGGACTTTCCTGTTTTTTAATAAAGAATATATCAATATATCCTAACATTTTGTAACTTTTTTTCTAGATTAAAATACTACCGCAATTAATGTTTTATTTCGCTCGATTTTAATTTTTAGATAAAATATAAACAAAAATCCTGATAAAAGTTATGTTAAGACAAAAAAAACACACCCCTTATGACCACGTAACGAAATCTCCCGTGTGGACGAGACATTTTCAACATAAAAGCGCGTAATACGCCTACGCTCAATTTTTGCTTGACGTGTAAACTCACCCTCGGTCAGTTTAAACTCATAGATATTTATATACTTAAATATATCGTTTATACTCCTACTTTCATTTAAAGTAGACCGTTTAATTGTATTTGTGTAATCAGCAAATGGTGTAATTTTGGCAAATTTCAAGATAAACCCCATTTCACGGTTTTAAATTTAAGCGTAACTTTTACCAGTAAAAACTATTTTATCGTTGATAAAATCTAATAAACGCCCCCCGTCGTTTTATTCAATTTATGCAGATATATTCATAAAATTGATTATTTTAATGAGGCTAAAATATGACATTTTCATTTTGCATAAAGACTGCCGACGATATAAGAAAAACAAGCTGAGGGAACAATAAATTTCCGTGAAAATCCTCAGCTTTAAATTACAAAGAAAAATCAATAGTAGAAGTCAAAGTAAATAACTTTTAATGTTGTCTGTGGAATTTTGGTTTTTGCAATTGCATAACTTAGGAAGTTATTAGCATATTTTTAATGACATTTGATAACATTATTAAAATAATTCAATAGAAATTATCACCATAAACGGAATATGTAAAAATTAATTTTTAACCGTTAAGAAATAGAACCTCACATTTTCTACACATTTGATATTTAAAGTTCTGTAATTTGAAAGGAATAAAATTTTTATGACAAAAATTGAACCATCTTCTAAAAGTGCGCTAAAAAGTGAAAAATAACTATAAATTTCTATATGAAATTGAAATTTTTGAAGTCGGCGCCAAACTAATACCTAACGAAATGGGTTTCGCATAAAGAGATTAACAATACTTTGTTTGTAATTGTTTTCTTACCTTAATTTGTATATATTAGTAGTTATTTGTTTTATTTAGAAATAACTTGGCGCCGACTTCAAAAATTTTAATTTCGTATAGAAATTTATAGTTATTTTTAATTTTTCAACTCACTATATTGGATCCGTCATATTGAATTTAAAAAAATTATTTTAACGTCTTAATGTAATCTAAGTCTAAACCCTTCAAAGCCTCCTAGTACCAATTTTAGATGAAATCCAGGAATTCAAAATTTCTAGACCGTCATGTTGCCTCTGACATATTAAATTTTCTTAAAATAATTTTATATTCGCTATTTGCATCCTTAAAAACGATTCAGCCCCACATTTGAACAAAATCAAAAAATGTAAAATTTTTAGTACGCCATATTGAGTCCTGGAAAAAATACTATTAAATTCGTAACTTACACCCTCAAAAATCCCCTATATCAGTTTTGGAGAAAATCGAAAAATGTAAAATTTTTAGGATGCCATGTTGAATTCGCCAGATTGAGTTCTTCAAAAAATATTTTAAATTCGTAATTAACGCGACCCCGAAAATTCCCCATACCAATTTTGGAGAAAATCGAACAAAATTGATGTTTTTGTCTACCAAATTGAATCCGCCATATTGAATTTTTTAAAAATAATTTTAGATTCGTCATGTGCGACCCTGAAACTCCCCCTTACCAATTTTGGAGAAAATCGAACAAAATTGATGTTTTCGTCCGCCATAGTGGATCCACCATATTGAATTTTCTAAAAATGATTTTAGGTTCGTCATGTGCGACCCCGAAAACTTCCTAGTACCAATTTTGGAGAAAATCGGACAAAATTGTTTTTTTTGTCCGCCGTATTGGATCCGTCATATTGAATTTTTTAAAAATATTTTGGATTCGTTATGTGCGACCCCGAAAACTCCCGCACACCAATTTTGGAGAAAATCGGACAAATTTAATTTTTTTGGTCGCCATATTGTCAGCGCCATCTTGGATTTTACTGCACCAATTTCATCTAAAAAAATATTGGACCAACAACTTTCGGTAATCGGTGTACATCATAAAAAAACATACATACTCGACGAATTGAGACCCTCCTTCTTTTTGAAGTCGGTTAAAAACAGAACCACTCTATCATCATTCACGGGTTTATCTGGCACATCTCTTTTTCTTGAAAACCGTTTAACGTATGCAGTTGAAATTTGATATAGTAGTGTGACAGAATTTGATCTTGAGCTTTTGAAAACGGATTATATTGTATTCGTTGTTTCTTGTTGACGAATTCTTTGTACAAATTCAAATGAATATATTGCGTTATAGTAAGTAATAATTTTTTGTTTCTTTCAATTATATTTTAACATATTGTTCGTGGTCATCAATAACACGTGTTAATAATATCCATGACACTTATTCCTAGAGGTATGTCTATAGAATTGATTATGGGTGATTATAGAATTTCCTTAATAGATTTATATTAAAATGTTAATGGAGGCATGAACACTTATTAGTATTATGACTCTATAAACTGTGTAGGTGTGTGTTTTCTACAAAATTGATAAACAATCTAAAAGTAATAAAACTGACTCCATACTCTTTAGTTTGATACATAATTTATATTTTTTTATATAAAAAGCAGCTGTTGGGTAGAGAAATAAGATATACACTGCCATGAGCAAAATGCATATAAAACAATTCTTCCTTTTAGTAGAATATACTGGGTATTTGTAAAATATCCTTTTCATTACCCTTTGTACTAACTGTACTTGTACACCAAATGATATCACCGGTAGAACGCACTGCTTATGGATCCTTTCTTAGATACATTGGTAACTTCCCTTTCAGTGTTTCGCACATTTTATTAAATCCTGCCAATATCAAACTTACTCGGTGGTAAATCTCGTAAGTCTGTCAATTCTTATTCCTTGACTTAAATATTTGTAATAGTAGACCTACTCCACAGTCATTAAATTATCAGTGATGAGATTGGTCGTAACTTTAGTTTTCTAGAAATTTATATTCACGCGGATGTTCGCTGATGATAGTTCTAATTTAAAACGCACTTCAGTGATGTCGCCAATAAAGAATTGATGGTTGAGGTATTCACGATTTATAATTACACCTCATCTTTTCATTTTATAGGTTCTAAAAGTTTAACTAAAGTTGTTGCGTTGTTGTATATGTGTTTTATAAGTTCGGCAATTCAAAGCCTATTCTATCTTGCTCCACCATTTATAGTATTGCCGGTACTTCTACTGTATCGAAAGTTTTTTTGAAGTCAACAAATACAACAGTTTCTCACCATCGAGTTTCACAGGTTCTATCATGATCTGGTTCTCTCTAGTAGCTATGTTTCTTTCTTTCTTCTAAGTGCATTTTTTGCCTGTTCAAGTATTATTTCTGGCAATTCGTTTGCACTCAGGTTACCACTATACGTTCTACTTTTTGTTGCGCAGTGATATTGGGCCTTTCTATGCAGTTTCAGTACAATTCTTTCTAGAATTTTGCTGTAATCTCAATTAGTGTTATCATTATAGAATCTTTAATCTTGAAAATTTCCTTTTCTCCTTCCACTAATTTCCTTCCAAGTACCTTCATGGTTATGTTTTCCTCAATTGTGACTAAAATGTGGTTGTCGGACTTGCATTGTCTTTATTTTTACGACGTTTCGATTAGGTTTTACGACTACGAGCTTATATAGGGACTGTGTCCACTGAAGCGCAAAGTTTCGCTTCACTATACACACCTCAATGATTTGATTACAAAGTAGTGGTTGCCAAAGATTAGGTATCTCAACACACGGTTTACTGAAGATCCCATTATTGTTATTAATGTAAGCTGCTTCTATAAATTTTCTTTTTTTCATGTTGGGTTCCATATATATTGCCGCAGCCTCAGACCATTATATATGGTGTAGTTTATGATTAAGATATTGTCCAGTATGTGTAGGCTTTTTGTATTCTGAAGATTTAATAGTTTCGTTGGAATGGTTCACCATTGCCCTTGCATACGATGAAGGTATCGTCGTTTCGAACCATTCCATATATATATATATATATATATATATATATATATATATATATATATATATATATATATATATATATATATGTAACTTCTTTGGATTAGGTTTCAAAAATTGATACTACTATTCTATGCTTGACGTTTCGCCCAACGTAGTGGGCTTCTTCAAAAGTATAATCTAAAATAAAAACAAAATACAACTAACATGGTCACAACCGCACACTCACAAGACTTAGAATTAACACTCAAATGGTACCATATTAATTAAATGTCGTCTCGTTATATACAAATATTCCCAATGACCTACTAACAGATATAATAAAGGCAAAGTGGGATAACTTAAAAAGCTTTACTACTTTAAACCTAGAAACCTTCACTGAAGCCATAAATTTGACATTAACCAACAATTACTGTCAATATCAAGATACATACTATCAGCAGCTTGATGGTTGCGCAATGGGCTCACCAATATCATCTACAGTAGCACAGTTGGTCATGGATATCTGGAAGAAAATGTCATAGAAAAACTTAATATACCGATTCAATTTTTCAAGAGGTACGTTGACGACTGTCTAGCAGCTGTCCCCGAAACTGAAATGGACACCATACTAAATGCATTCAACAATTTCCACCAAAAGATGCAATTTACATCAGAAGTCGAACAAAATGGAAAAATAAATTTCCTTGACCTCACACTAGTTCGAAATTATGAAAGTAAAAAGATAGAGACGATGTGGTACACAAAAGATACATGGCCGGGACGCTACCTTAACTATCAATCACATCATCCGAAACCCCAAAAGATCAGCGTAATAATAGGTTTGACTGATAGAGCTTTAACCCTAACTTTACCGAAATATCGTCAAGAAGCTTTAAGGAAAGTCAGACAAATCCTGCGTGATAATAATATCCCCGAAAAACTCACAAACAGAATAATAAAACAACGAACCTACAAACTGTATAATAAGAACGCCCTTACACAAAATAATAATAATAACAACCCAAAAACATATGTTGCAATACCATACATAAATTCATTATCAGAAAAAGTTACACACATCCTCAAACAGCACGATATCTTCTAGTTTGCCACAAAACATACAACCACTTGTCACCATTATTTACAAAGCTAAAAAATAAGGTGACCCATAAAAAGAAATCTAACATTATCTATTCCATACCATGTCTAAATTGTCCACAAAAATATATTGGAATGACAACACAATATCTAGACAGCAGATTGAACGGACATAAATACACAAAAAACGCAACGACAGCATTACACAAACAAAAGACAAATTTTAAACATGAATTTGATTTTTCAAACACAAAGATTCTAACCCAGGAAAGAAACTACCATAAACTTCAAATAAAGGAAATGCTACATATAAAAAAAGAAAAACAAGCAATCAATGACCAACAAGATATCAAAAAGCTGAGCCAAATATATTTTAACCTAATAAACTAAACCACCTATTGTAGCCCTTATGGTTTGCAACACACTGTATAGTCAATATCGATAAAATTTATTTATAAATCAGAAAAAACTGAGTAAAAAGGTTTCCAAATTAAAAAAAAATATTACGTTGATAGTAACTGAAGGTATCGCCAAATACTTCACTGAGAAACATGGCCAAGGTAAATTGAGGTGCCTATCTGGGATTAATTTGTAAATTTTTAATTTTAATTTTTGATTTTTAATGTCACATTATTTTATCGATTGATATTTTTAATTAATATTGTACCATTTGAGTGTTAATTCTAAGTCTTGTGAGTGTGCGGTTGTGACCATGTTAGTTGTATTTTGTTTTTATTTTAGATTATACTTTTGAAAAAGCCCACTACGTTGGGCGAAACGTCAAGCATAGAATAGTAATATTAATTTTTGAAACCTAATCCAAAGAAGTTACCATAAATTTATATAGAAAGATGGTTTAAGAAAAAATTTTAGGAAATTAAATGTATATATATATATATATATATATATATATATATATATATATATATATATATATATATATATATTTGTGACGACTGAAGGGAGTGAAGAACCCATCGGAAGCCCGTCGCCCTGAGCGTAAAACATTTCCTTTACTTGAAAGTAAGTACTACGCAGGCAACACTCCAAAGGTCCATTGGTAACGTAAGGTCCATTGGTAACGTAGTTCGATCTGATAAAGTAGTATCATTTGAAAGTCTAGTTTTGATTATGTCACGTGTGCATTTGTCGGGATCCTCTGGAGCTAGTTATTGGATTCAATAGTATGTTCGTTTTATGAATTTTTGGTAGTCCGTAAAGATGTGGTGACTTACTATAGTGTGGTGTGAGCGCCGATCGTAAATTGTCAGGTATATGGTCTTGGTATTTCCTTAGTGTTCTGTAGATTTTTGACTCTATAGATTTAATGGGATCACGAGCTAGTTGTCTATATTTCTCTTTTTTCAGGATATCTCCGATTTTTAGGTCGTACGTTACGATGTCCATTGGCACCGATGCATTTCCCTTGTCTGCTGATAAAATTTTTATGGATTCATCCCTACGATGTTCTTTCAAGGCTGATGCTTCTAGCTTGGAAGGATTTTGAGCTGGATTTTTCTTGTCTTCCAAAGTTGATTTTATTTTCTACCTAAACTCGTCGAAATGATTTTCGTCGACTTGTATAGATTCTACATACACAGCTTATGATGTCTAAAACAGACATGCTTTTTGGTGTTACTGCGAAATGAAGCCTTTTGCTTAATAGTTGTTCTGCACTTGAGAATATTCTTGAAGATAAGTTTATGATCGTTCGTCTTGAAGTTGTTTCAGGTGTTGATGTGATTTTAATTTTTCTAGTTTGTTTCGGTGTTTCCTCGCAATATTTTCTTGCAACTTGTTGCATATGTTATCTATTTTATGGAAAATTAGCTCATGATCATTTGACAAAGTTTCGGCTTTGATTTCTTCATAGCGTTGTCTAATTTCATCCAGAAGAATGGTTTTTCGCCATCGGCGATAATTTATTTGTATTATTAGTAGTGCTTTACTAGCGTTGTCCAGAACACGGCGGGCTCTATTACCTGGTATTGGTGATTTCAATCTGAAACCAATAAGAATGACGTTGCTGTCTCGTGCTTGTAGTAAAAATGAAGAGTGGGCTTCCTCCTTGGCAATTTTCTTCAATTGTGTGTTGAATTTTCCTCGTATTATATCTTCTCCAATTTTTTGTATTTCTTGTGAAATTTTCATATTTAATTTTCTTAGTTCTATCGAGTTTCTATTTACTTTTCCCTTTTTAATTTTTCTTTCTTATATCAATCAATCAATATCAGTGGTTATATAGTTTTCGAGATATTCTAATTGTTCATTCATAATTATACTTCTACAGACTGATGTATATTTATTATTATACTACATGGTCTAATAATATGAATTAGAAAATACCTACAGTTTAATAAGTACTTATGAATACAGGAAAACTGTATATTTTAAACAATTTATGATATTTTTATACTTCTGCCAACCGAAAAGGTTAAATATCTTGTAGTTTAAATACTTATTTTTTGCAACCAAAACTTAAAAATCTAGTTTCTTAGAAAATTTTCATGTCTCTAATATAATTTATTATTTCCATTATCAGCATTTACTAATGCAATGTTAAATTTAAATATGATAGTTTTTTTCTGTTTCTTTAGTGTCTATTGACAACACAAGGGATATCAAAGTACGAAAAAAAGATGCTTTGAAATCACCAATAAAAACGGAAAATTTGGAAAAGAAAGTTGTAGATAAGCAAAATTTGGAAAAGGAATCAACACAAAATAGTCACAAACTTTCAGTCAAAACACCTAGAAGAGCGCAAGATCGATCGCCTGTGCCTGTTCACAAAGAGATAGAACTCTTTCACAATTTAACCAGAAGCCCTGAGAGAAAAAGGAAAAGTTACCAGATCGCCAAACAAGTTGATATAGAGATTATTGAAAATGACAATGATTTTAAAAATTCTTTAACAAATTTAGAAAGTTATAATAATGATAATATTAATATTAGTAACGGTGTCTTGCCGTTGGTAAGATATTCCGACGAAATTGGACATATTGATAAGCAATTTAATACTAACAAAGAAGTCATTGAAATGCCTGACGAAAAAACATACAATAGTTTTACTGTATACAAAGAAAATAGTTTAGGTAATGATAACTTGGTCGAGAAGAGTAACGATAGTTCGGTGGTTATTGAAGAAATTGTGGAAAAGGATACACTAAGTGTGAGTGATGGAAAAAAGCCAACATTGCAGCAGTCGCTATCTTCTCTTGCTAGTGAGGTAAGTTAACAAGACATTTTAACATATTATTTTGTTTAAGTAAAAGATGTTAGTGTTAGTAGTTGAATAAGAGTATTTTGCACATTGAGTGTTAGTGTGCTTGAGTGCATTACAGTTTGATGATATAAGCTAAAGACGAGTTCCGTAATTGTGAAAAGTACCGGGAAATTCATTCATCTAATAAGAATTAATTAACACATGCTGTATTTTATACTGATATTTCGTGTTCTTTGTTTCGTCTATTTGAAATAGGAAAATTCTCATTATTTTATTTTAAAAGCCATTTAAATTAAATAACACCATTGATCATATTTAATAGTTTGTAAAGGAATTCCGAAAACACATATATTTATGGATGGGCAATTTTTCAAATCTAAACTGTATTTTTCTTTATAAAATTGAGAAATGTGAAAACTTTGATTACACCAAAATTAACTCTAATAATAATAATGAAAGTAACTGGAGATCTGGAGGTGATTTCCATAATATTATCAACAACTGGAGTGATACCAACGAACCTCCTGCAGAACATCAAGGGACTGAGCCTTAGTGAGCATCTGTATAAGCCGATGCAGAAGACAGTTCTCCTTGCACTCGCGCGAACCGTCCGGAAGTTTGTAGGAAGTGCAGAAGACCACGCTACCTAGGATCCGATAACATGGAAAGGGTCCTCACAGAGTTTCATACTTTTGGTGTCTTTGTATAGCTGGTAGGAGTGAATAATCCCTGTAGGAAGTGGGAAGCCTTTTGGCTTGTAAATCTGGATACAGTTTTGAAAATGTCAACAACTCTAGAATTTATAGCCAAAATTCTGGATAGGGTACTAGAACAGTATTGGGTAGGCACAATGCAAGCCACCACTCTTCTCCGTGTGTTGTTAGTAATATTCATAATGATATAAGTTCAGGTTATCCCAATGAGAAACTATCTGAAATACATTATCAGAGATCCCTTCATCCAGAATGACCAATACCGATATGGAAGTCGAACATCAGAGACAATCCAGCACATATCAGGAGGATGCCAAGCAGTTCCCGCATTGAAGTACAAGAGAAGACACGATTCAATCGTCAAGAGTTGGCAAAGAAATTCAAACTGTTGCAGCTTGGATTCTATATTGGAGAACCACTAGTTCTAGCTGTAATGAGATCGAATTGTGCTTACGGATCCTATAGAACATTTCAAACCACATTTTAGTGGATAGAATATCTAAGCAAGCAACGCTAATAGAAGTCGCCATTCCTAACAACAAAAATCTAAGGGACAAGCCAAATACAGTACAGAGACTTGGAGGTACAAATAGGTAGACAGTGGGGAATGAGTAGCGTCCAAATGATCCCCATAATTTTATTAACAACGGGCGTGATACTTGAGACCACTCGAGCTGTCTGGAAGTTTCTGGTCAATATAAAGGATCATAACATCATCTAGGGCCCGAAAACATGGAAAGGACCCTCACATATCTTGATGATATCTGAGTATATCTGGGATGGGGAATATTCCCCTGGAGAGAATACAAGAGCCGTTTGGCTAGGTCTATAAAATAGGACGCTTTGACATGATTTTTTCATTCCAGTCAAATACCCTTGTTTACTTATTCTTAAAAAAAGAAACAAAAAGAAAATATTTAAAACGCGAAAATTTGTATTTTTTAAATATTTCAGGAAGTATAAGAAATTTATAAAATATACATAACTGACATGTCTTTAAACACGATTATAACATAGTGTAAAAGAAAATCTCCCGCTGTGTCGGTCCGTCTGTGCACGATTTTCTTACTAAATTCTGAACGGATTTTGTTCAGGTTTTCACCAACGGATAGAGTATTTCATGAGGAAAGTTGAGGTTTATAATTTGCTGATTAAACAGTAACCTAACAAAATCAACTTTTGTGCAAAGCCGAGATAGGTCACTAGTATTGCATAAGGTCCAATTCCCTGTAGATTATGAGTTGTAACTGGGTCGTTTGTGACGGTTTAATAGCATCATTTTGTGGGGGCTAAAGATCGTAGTTCTAGTATCAACTATTCAAACTCTGTCTGTTCTAATAGAGGGCGCTACCCGTTTTTTTCTTAATAAGGATAAAACTGAAAAAACCTAACCGAACTGTCATTTAGTCAAATAGATGAAATCTCACTTTTCATTTTTGTTATTTGAAATTTACAAAAATTTTATTTAATGTTAAAGAATGAATGATAAGTTTTTAAATCAGCCTCTCTAGGTAGGAAGATTTAATCTGGATGAGATGTCGGTAAAAAAGGTTTTTTATCATTGTTAATCTTAGATAGCTTCATAATATAAGTTTAGCAAGGGTTAAATAAAAAAGTTACATATAATAAATTGAAAATAAATGGCGTAGATGCTTTTCCTTTTCAATCAAGTTCTTAACTAAGATATGCAGGCTTTATTATTAATTCTGACTAGATGTTTCAGAAGTCCCAAATAATCATTATTGACCAGCATCCTGAAAACCTTGCAATGATTTTGGATTTACTAATGGAGTTGTACTGTTCCTAAGCAATGAGGAGCCTCGTAGCATAGCTTGTATATGTAGTAGCGTCTCCATATCACCATCTTATCAGCTGTGTAGACTAAAAAGAGGGTGAAAAAAAAAGGGTAACACAATTAACAAGAAAATGGAAAGAAAATTTAAAAAAAATACGATGAGATAAACCCTGAAACAAATCAAGAAGGCGGCATAGGGCAGGGTATAAAAATCTAAGTAAGAAACTGACCTCTGAAAGGTGTTGGCCTCCCGGAGGGGAAAACTTGAACAACACTAGCAGTACTACATGGCTGAAAATCGACTGATCACAAATATCCCACGTACTTCCAGTAGTACTTATTACGTATTATGAGGCAGCACATAATTTAGAAAGGAATAAAAGAAATTATTGACAACTTGTTATATTGTATACTCAAAACTCGTAGCAGTTGGGCATGATAAAAATGAAATACTGCAGAAAGGAATATAGTAATTAGTGACAACTCGTAATATTATACACAAACTACTCACTCCAAACTTAATGCGTTAGACTTAAAACCTGTAGTATTACGGTCCGAAAAGATGAACAAGCTAAAGGCTTTTCTTGCCGCTCTAAATAACTTTGACTTATAGGATTTTTTGTATTTTACTCGATTCTAAAATAAGCAAAAGTCAGTTATTTTTCTGAGGCTAGGTAGTTTGTTTTTTCGAGCGTCAAAGTAACATTCATAACAGCACCGCACTAGGTACCACAAAAGGGCCTCTGGTAGCGACTCTCATTATTGAAGCGAAGAGCCAAACGATAGATCTTGACACATAATTTACTTGAATATTATTTTTTGCGAGATCAAAAACGATTATTTTTTTTTTTGGATAAATAAATGTTTTCACTGGGGTATTGTTCGACTTTAATGTTACCTGATTGTATCCCAGCTCCGAAGATTCTCTTTTATGTGGCTTTTTGGTAATTCATAGAAAGATTCTGTCTCGAGAAATGGAGTTATTGTCCTCTCTTTTGCGAGCCCGTCCGTTTCCTCGTTTTTTTTTTAAATTCCCTTGTGTCCTGGATTCGACATCAGGCTTATCCAGTTTCTTATATATACTATTGTCTCCAAGATTTCTATACACAATTGGTAGCACTTGGTAGTTCTTTTTTTAATGTTCGTTCGAAAGTCATTGACAACAATGTTTTTTGCAAAGTAGTAGATATCTGTAGGAATTTCTATTAAATGTTATGAAGTTTTGGCTAGCTGTTTTCACGTAAAATTGACGAAATGCTTATAATTTATACTAAAAGTAAATGTAGTGTAGTATGATCGAGATGAGTGCTATGCTATGGTCGCATTTATGTTGCATTTACACAATTTTTTTTTATTTATAGACAATTCGGTATCTGATATATTACCGTGGCTTCTTTAAATTTGCGATTTCTCGAGTGTTGGTCTTGGTTTAGAATCGTAGCTTCAGACCATTTTATATGTCTGTGAGTCCAGGCGAGGTTGGCGGTATCAAAATTTTCTGTTTATCCACGAGATGTCTTCTTCTGTAATTCTTTGACCTTATTTCAAGGAACCCCTTTGTTCTGCCAAAGTAGGAGTTGCTACATCATAAACTTATTGAAATGTTATATGACCAGTTCCTATTTCCATGAAAAGAAAAAATTCTTCATCTAGGATGATGGATTACCACTGGGATCTTTGCTCTCGCCGGTGGTTGCAAATATTTTCATGGAGTGATTCGAAACCTTTGTAATTGAATCGGCAAATAGAAAATCAAAGTTATGACAAATATGTAGACGACACCTTCACTATCTGGAATGGAAACGACGAAGAACTTCAAAACTGCCTTCCTCATCTGAACAATATTAACCTATCCATTAAACTCACCATGGAGGAAGAAGTAAAACGTAAATTATCCTCTTTAAACGTTTTGATTGAAAGAAATGGCAGGAAAATTCGAATCTTAGTCTACAGAAAATTAACACACGTTATATCTAAACTGTTCATTCAAACACTTCAGCAACATCAAGCATGAAATTTTAAGAAACCTTGTAAATAGAGCATTAATTATTTGTAACTCCAATAAAAATTTAATGAAAGTAACCTAATAGCCAACGGATATCCAGTAAATCTGATGGATAAGGTTCTGGAGGAACACAGAAATAGGATAATATCGATAATTGACGAGGAACGAAAACGAGTGGTGTACATCCCCTATGTTAGAAGCATTTCGGAAAAAGTTAGAAGAGTAGGAGAACGGTATAACATTAACGTTATTTTCAATTTAAATAACTCTTTGAGAAGCTAGTTTATTAGGGTCAAACCAACAATTCAAAAACTGTGTGTATCATACAGGGGTGGATCCAGCCTCTCTCTTTGGGGGGGGGGGGGTGATATCACAAAAGTACAGTACGGCAAGCGAAAGCCTTGCAACACTCCCATTTCTAGTGTAAAAGGCAGGATCGAGTTTATTTTTCTGAATTAGAAGCTTTTGGGGTGGGGTGATCGCAAAAAAAAAACAAATTATCGATGGGGAAGGGGGGGGGGGGAGCAGATACCAGTAGCATAGGCAGAATCGGGTCTTTTTTCCTGAACTCAAAGATCTTGGGAGGAGGGGCGATCGTTCCTACCATCCCATTCCTCCTTGAATCCGCGCCTGATATCATATACTATATGAATGTAGCAACTCCTACTTTGGTGAAATAAAGAGACTCATTGAAATAAGAATCAAGAAAATATGTTGTGAAGAAAAAGAAATATTGCCAACCATTTCCGGACTTATGGACTTCACATAAAATGGTCCGAAGCTGGAATTCTACAACAAGAAAAACCCTGGAGAAAACGGAAATTTAAAGATGCCGCCTTTATACATCAGAACCCGAATTGTTTTAGTAAACTATCTTTGGATGTAAGAGAAATGTGGAAACCACTTCTTAGTAATTGTAAACTAAAACTAAATGCAGCATAAATGGAATGGTAGCATAGCACCCATGATTGCGTTCATCTTGGTCACACTCCACTGCATCTATTTTTAGTATAAATAGTCGTGTAGCATAAGAAGTTGTTCATATTCACTTGAAAACTGCTGAAGATAACTACTATCCGAAATGTTGTAATATTAAATAAAAAATGAAGACATTGGGAAACTTTTTTAATGTTAAAAATTATAAGAAAAAGTTTCAAATAAAAATACTGTTTTATTTTTCATATGTGAGAGAATAAAATTGGTCAATTATAAATGGATAAACATCCATAATTTTTTTAGCCGAGTCATTAGGGCTAATAATAAAACAACAAGAAGTAATTTAGAATTTCTAGATTTCAACCGGGTGATATGTGGGTCAACTTGTCAACCGTAAACACGACGTTGAATAATATAAAATGCCGCTTTTAAGAGGATTTGTATACTATGAAAAATTAGATTTTTGGTTTTTAAAGGTACGATATTTTGCTATTAATATTTCCTAAGGAATAAAATAATATGTATATAATAAAATGTAATAAACTAACGTAGAAGACTTAAAAACTTAAGCACTGACAACGACTTATCTAGAAGAAATCCTGAGTTAACCGTTAAATAATTTATTAAATTTAAGTTTGAAAAAACTATTTAAAAAGAAGAGCTTTGTCAAAATCCACTAAAAGGGACAAAAATTGTTGGGTGTTAAAATAAGTTATTGTGTTTTCGAATCGGTCTTTTTGATGGTTATAAAAGAATGGTAAGAAAAGTCTCAGGCCTGCTTAGAGATGGCGCTTGCAAACCGTACTTTTTTACTATTTTTCGGCCAGCTTATAGAAGAAAAGAAGTTTTCAACCTCGGCCGTCAACATCTATAACACAAAGACGTAGTGACATCATCACCTGGAGCCTCGAAAACAATACATAATTACCTGCTGTTTGTTGCATTTATGTATCTGTAAACCGTTTAGCGGAGTTAAACGCTAAATTAGAGGAGTTATAAAGAGATAGATGGCGGATTTCAAACGTAGCTATAAGAGCACTCCAGTTGCTGAGACTTCCGGAAGATCAAAATCCCTCATAACCAAAGAAGTCGGCGAAACAGATCACAAAAGCATTATCGCCGACAGAAATTTGTCAGTTGTCGGAAAGGTGGCGGTGACGTTAGTTGATTAAAGAACAAAAATTTTACATCCAATCATATAAATGATGATGAAAATTTTCGTTTAATTTAGAGGTCATTTCAAGGTCAAATATGCTAAATCTTAGTCTTTATTCAGGTAAGCAGGCTTGAACATCAAAATTATCCAGATTAAGATTGATGATGATTGAGTGTCTGACCCAACTGTGACCTTGACCTGGATCTTCGATTTTTAAATATCACTTTAACGTCTAGATTTTTTATGAATAAAACTCCTGAATTTTATAGTATAAATAACAGAGGAAGGCATCAAAGGAAAGTTAAAATGCTGTTGACCTCCAAAGTAATTGAAAACACACATTGTGCTAATCATATGAAAATCTTTATTTTTAAATCCGTAGACTCATAGTTCGCGAAATTCTACTTTCAAATATTTATTTATATCGTACGTGAAAATTATCTGTACGGGTAAGCGTTTTTATCAAAATATTGAATTTATTTATGTATTTTACCTGCTGGGTCGAAATGGGTCCCAAAAATTCAATCTTCTATGTCCACGTCATGGATCGTATGTACCTTTCAGCAGACAGATCCGTGGTCCGCTCAAAAACTACTACTCCAGGTCAGGAGGAACAAATTTGAGTTGTTGGAAAACTGAAACCAAGTACAATATCTATGGTCATAGCCACTATAGCAAGTACGTCATCAATTTTCAGTATCTTTCATGAGAAAAAAAAATTTCTGTACTTGTTGAAAATCTGCTGGAAATGGATATTCCAGCAAGAATAGATTTTCCTCGATTTTGTCATGGTGACGATGCAGTGTTTTTCAATGGAGTATTTCGTATAGATGAGATCACGTCTACACATCGAGGTGTATTAAGCTTCCAAAACAACAGGTGTAAGACATAGAAAATCCGCACCATGTGCAACTTTTAACATGATTTTTAAAATTATACATTTGGTGTTAAATTTAGTGACAACTATGCTTCAAATTTACCATGGCCACCACAATGTGTGTTTCGGTTAATAATGTCGCTTTTATTAAGAGATGGCATCACTAATACATTTATTGGTTTATAGTAGACATCTATAGAGTTTTTACAGGTAAACCTATCAGCTGTCACTATGCAAAAAAATAGTTTTTTATAGGTTAGAAAATCTCGAACCTTTGAACAGGAAAAGAAGTTTTGCGGGGAAGTATTCTTAATTATATCAAAAAAAAAACAGCTGCTAATTATCAATTGCTAGTTGAGGCTTATGGAGAGTGTTTTAATAAAAAAAAACGTGTGAACGATGGTTTAAACGCTACTAAAGTGGTGATTTTGATGTAAAAGATGAGGAGCGTTCAGGTCAGCTGAAAAAGAGTGAAGATGCAGATTTGCAAGAATTACTCTACCCAACAATTTTTAATTTATTTGTTGTATCTTGTATGACAAGAGTATTTTTTTGTTAATTATAGGGCGCTGAATACAAAAATGATAATGAAATTAAAAAATTAGTTGCAATTTTCGAGAATAAGTTTTTTATTTTATTTTTGACAAAATAATAAAGATCTATTTTGACAATCCGAAGCCCAAAAAACCATGGGTAGTTTTAAATACAACTAGTGGGCAATATGCCTAGAAAGAAGGCTTTGCTGTGTATTTGGTGGGACTAAAAGGGAGTTCTGTGTTACGAACTGCTAAGACCTGGTGAAACAATTACTGGCGATCAATATTGACAACTGATAAAATTAAATCGAGGATTGAAAAAAAAACTACCAAGATATCACGAAAGACACGATGAAGTCATTTTTCCACATGATAATGCTCGGTACCACGTTGGAAAATGTATAAAAAATATTTGGAAGACGTTAAATGGGATGTTCTATCCACCCGCAGTATTTACCGGACTTAGCCCCTTACGGCTACCATCTATTTCGACCTGTGCAACATGGACTTCCAGAACAATACTGTAACGAAGTTACTATATTTTTGGGTATGAGTATGTTTGCCGTGATTTTTTTTAATTTATTTAACATCCAAAAAATCTGATTCTTGCGGGAAAAGATTGCTTAAAGTTGTAATATTGCCGGAATATAATTAGATTTACCGCGCTATGCCAGGAAATATCATTTTCCGAGATTTTCAGAGCGTCCGACTATAGTAATCGCGCGCCGCATACAGCAGTATTGTATGCGCGATCACCGCACGCCGTCACACGTCAGCGTAGTGGAAGTTCGAGTTGTCTATTTAAGTCCAAGCAGACCATTATTTCGCGGAGAACTACACGTTCTCCACCCGGGTCAACAGTCCAAACGGACTGGACTGGGTCGCCTGCTGGACTGCGCCTTCCTGGTCTAGCAATGTAGGTGAGGCGAGGCTTGTGTGTATATGGTGTTTTTCCATACACTTCCTTCCTTACGTCCTACCTCTCTAATGGCCAGCATTGCCGAGGACCCTTATAAGAACGGGCAATGTTGTGTCATCCTACCGTCAGTGCTGAGGACCCTTATAAATCGGACAGTGTCGGTTCCTTTCCTAATTTCCTACCGCTATTGGTCGGTATTGTCGAGGACCGTTATAAGAACGGGCAATGTTGTTCCATCCTGCTGACGCTATCGAGGACCCTTATAAGAACGGACAGCGTCAGTTCCTTTCTTTCCTTCCTACCGTCACCAATGCACACACGCACTGATGCCGTAAGTTTGATTTTAGATACGAGGCGCGATAATTTGCGTACAAGCCGTTGTGAATAGCGTCGCAACCGTATAGTACGAGGTACGTGAATTGCGTCCTGAATGATACCGCCGGGTTACCGTCTTCAGCGCAACCGAAAATTATGAGCTACCGGGAACAGCTCTCAAAACATACTCTTGCCCTCCAGACCGTTTATTTGTTTACTTTATTGTCCATCTTAGATTGTAAGTTAGTTTTAGGCCATGTCTTTGTATAAAAGAATGGAATACAGGATACAGGATGTTGTATAACCGTTTGTTTCATTACCTAGTCCCATTTTTAACATTACAGATAATAATTGGCAGCCAGCACTAATACACGCAATTGACCCCTGGCTTGCTGTTTCTCCACTGTAACAAGCTGCCCGGTGCATAAGTAGGCTCTCGACCACATTAATCCCGAGGGTGGCGCCCGAAAACCGACCACCGAGTGGATGTTTTGACCTTCAGGCAGTCAAACCGTTGATCAGTTGACAGAGCAGGGATATCCCGAATATACGTAGATACCACCGACCCGATACCCCTGTGCTGAGCATTTGACCGATGCACGAAAAATATTCACTGACCGATGTTCCGCTGCCGTAAACGAAGAAGAGCCGAAGAGCACGACCTGCTCCTCTGCTCCCCGCCTATACATAAAGACTCGTCACAATACTACATTCTTATGATTAAATGGATATTTGGCGTGATGAGTGGTTGGTCTCAAAAATGAACAGTTCTTTTTTCGCAGAATCTATTCTTTGACAGAGAGATGGGAAAAAGTTATAGCTAACAATAGCCAATATTTTGATTATCGAGAAAATTCATTTTGTTCTGGCAGCAAATGCTCAAATTTTGCGAAAACACCTATTGCTTAAATTTTTTCGAAATTCAACCAGTCGACTTTTTTGGACAATTTACCGCCGAATTTAAGATAAAAGTTACATTTTATGCAGAGTGACGCTCCAGGGCATTTTGCATAAACTATCAGGAACCACTTAGTTCTTCAGATAGAAAGGTATACGATGTATAACAAACAAAGTTATAACATTCGAAAGATACACATATTACTGAAGGTGGCACCCTCTACAACCAATAGCAAAATAATGAACAGAATTCGATATCTCATCTCAAGAAACCCCCGATCACAAAATTTTGTTTCAATGCTTAAATTTTTTAAACGTTATTTGAAAAAATCAAAAACAGACTTTTAATTATGACCATTTAATATTTGCGATTCTTGTTTCAATCTCATTTGTAATCGCACTCCATTTTTAACAGTTTTTTGGAGTTCTAACTAAATTTATGTGATTAATTAATTTGCGTCTTTTAGACAAAAGATCTGTTGTGAATCTGTGTCCCAATATTTTTTTGGGACACACTATATAGACCATGCTAATTAAGTAAATATCAACAAAATTTTTAGGATTCCAATTTCATTTACCCCTAAACCGATTACGAACTAAATTTAAAAGTTATATTACCCTATGACTAATTAAAATTCGTAGAAAAGGTAACTAATTACAACTGACAACCGAAAGACTTTGAAATTATTCACTGCAGAAGGTCAAAGTGGTTTCTCTTAACTCAAAGGTGGAATAATAAATGGAATAATTTGGTGGCGCCAGGCGGTATAGATTTGTTTACCTAGTGCTTTAATCTGCTTGTTTTTTTTTTCTTTTTAGGGTCAACTTGATATTTTTTAATAATCTTTAATGTTATTTATATAAATTGCATTAAAACTGATGCACATAGGAAACTTTTATTCACGGCGTCGAATAGTACTAATTTTAAAAGTCTTCTTGTCCACTTAAGGACTTTCAAGGAGGGCAGTGATAATATTATCCTTTATCATTCGCCTCAGGAATATGGGGTGATTTTTCATTGCCTTTCTCGATCACAAATCTATATGATATCACCGTAACAGACAATCAGTTTAACTTGCAGATTCATGTCGTTAAGTGGTTGGTCAAAATGACACTACCTCTTACACTCAAAGTTTTGTGCTAATAAAAATAATTGGTCACGACACCTAACAAATAAAAATATCAAGAACAAAAGCTTTCACGGCTTTGGTCATGTTGAAAATCATGGCTCTTGGGTTTAGACCGTGTCAAATTGGAATCATGATCCGACGCTTCGCCTATGACTGCGGGAGGGATCTTTAGAGATCTTTCCTCCACTTTACTGTACAATTTGTTTCTATTTTATACATCTTTCATATTCCGTAAGCCTAGTAGATATAGACCGTCTTATTTCACCTACATACACTTTACCACAAGAGTAAGGTATCTTGTAAACGTCTTCTGTATGAAATGGGATAACGTCCTTTGGAGACTTCAAACATTGCCCAATTTTCTTAAATGTATTGAAAATTGTCTCTCTCTAAGATTTGGCTATAAAACTGTCGAAATAATCCTACTCTGTTTATGTAAATAAAACCAGACGTGATAAGGGTAATTTTTAACATATGATATATGAAATACCGTTAAAATGTATTAAAATATTGAACGATTTTCCCATTATCAGGAAACAAAAGAATAATCAAATAAACTCATTATACTGTAATATAACGTTTGACCTGTGAAAGGAATTTAATATAGCGCCTGTTTTTCCTGATTGCAAGAAAGTATGATTTAAATACCAGCAATATGAATAAAAGGGCACTCAGGTTTTTTCACAGACGTTATATTATCTTATTCCTTTAGTTATAGAAAGAAATAGAATAGTTTTATTAACTGTGCTTATATAAACATTAAGATTAAGATGCTGAGGCCAATTCAGGTATCAAGCATCCGGTATAGTATAGCTAACGCCCTCAGTACGAAAAGCCCCAAACCTTCGAACTATTAAGAAATGAAATTTACAGAAATTTACAGTTACAGGGATAGATGGGGGTGACATGCGTACCCGCGGGGTGCAGGGGGTACAAGCCTGGCCTTTCAAGAAGTCATAATTTGAATGTCGTTACAACGGTACCGCGAGTGCCAGTGCCGTAGAATAATTACGTCACGGGTATAATCGTCGGGTAAGAAGGTTATCTTTGTTTAATTTGGGAAATTAAGGGAATATCGTGAGTTATATTAGTTGTGCATTTCGCGATATTCATACGGTTTGATTAAGTAATATAAATAGCTGTTTTTCGCGTTTTATATCTTTTTCTGTTTATTATTTTAGTAAGCTATTTATATGTGTTTTTTTTTTCAAAATTGGGTTTTACATTTTTGGTTAACAGAACGACC
The DNA here is from genome assembly GCA_034092305.1 of Diaprepes abbreviatus. Taxonomy (NCBI): domain Eukaryota; kingdom Metazoa; phylum Arthropoda; class Insecta; order Coleoptera; family Curculionidae; genus Diaprepes; species Diaprepes abbreviatus. The sequence continues at coordinate 2,701,614 of JASJET010000116.1, forward strand.
AATAAGGGCAGTTATGCTAGTTTTTTCGAATTGTTATGAGTTTTAAGTTTCTCATTGTAAATAGCTTGTTTTTTTTTCTATTTATTTTTGTTAATAGACTATTGTTTTGAGAAACTTGTTTTATTTAATTTAATTAATAACCTTCTCGCGAATTAACGTGCGGACATACTGCTGCGGGAGCTATAAACAAGAGATGAAAACTGTCCAGCTAATTAGCAACACTGCCTGAGTTCTGAAGTTCTGAGTTATGGTTTTGGTAAGCTTAAATAACCGTAGTTGTTTGAAATTAAAGCTGCAAGGGAGAGGATGAACGTCCAGACTTCTAGAGTGTCTTTATTACTGTGAAATTGAAATATAGGTCATTAAAATAGCTACAAATTAATGTGTGGCATCAAATTGGTCATAGATAAAATGGCGTTCGCTACCTCAATATGTCATTAGCAGGAGTCTATGATCAAATTCTGTCACAATATTTACGGAACCACCGACAAAATTGCCAGATTGTTCCGAAAATCGAACATTTTGAAGTCTCCAAAGGACGTTATCCCATTTCATACAGAAGACGTTTACAAAATACCTTACTCTTGTGGTAAAGTGTATGTAGGTGAAACAGGACGGTCTATATCCACTAGGCTTAAACAACATGAAAGATATATAAAAAAAGAAACAAATTGTGCAATCTGCAGTAGCTGAACACCAGCATTGCTCAGTTCATACTTTTAATGTAAAAGAAAGTAAGATGCTAGCATCAGTGTCGGGTTAGCTTAAACGTAAAATTAGAGAATCAATCGAAATTTGTAAATATCTAAATAATATTAATAGAGATGCAGGTTACAGTCTACATCACAAGTGGAAATCGATTGTAACGCTGGATCACGGTTCATCGAGCACCTGTCGGGTACAAATACCGGGCTACTGCTCCTCGATAGTCATTCAGTGTTCTAATTTCGGAGTAAAGATCCCTGAAGAAGCCTCGTGTAATCGTAGGCGAAAGGTCGGATAATAATTCCAATTTTAAACTAAGAATATCAATAAAAACTTCAAAAAAGATGGCTTCAGGTTTTTGGCTATTGAAAAACATTTGGATTTACTTAAGAAAATTTAATCAGCTTGATTACCAGGTAGTCATGCTAGATTTTATCAAAGGCTTTCAATAAGCCTAGTATAACGGCGTCTAAATGTGCCTTCTTGTTGAATGCCACGATAACTTAGTGGGTTACTAAGGAAGTTTTGTTTAAGAGTACGTATCTATTGATTGGTTTGACTTCCCCTTGATTTGCTTTTCGAGTGCAATTCGTGGTGATGGTGTGATATATTTTGATGCAATTTTCAGCTTATTGTCTCTAAGCATATTTTCACTATAGGTTCATTATAGGAGGTCTTATCTCAAGGGAATTTCTTCTCCTCTTCACTACCTTTTCTCGTTATTTTTCTCTATTAAAAACTCAAGGCCCAACTTCAATAACCTACTTGTACATGAAATTAGAGCTTAATGCTCAGGCTCCACAGTAGTATTATTAATCCAATCGTGAGTTTGATATTGGTGTTTTACCCTTAATTTCGAATTTGGTGACGTTTTAGTTTTTCGCTTACTTATGTATTCTACTGTATGATAATTGATCACTTTCTTTGCCTTTTAATATTTATGAAACACTTTCCACACAAGAAGGTAGCATGGAATACATAGAAACTGTTTTAATATGTTCTCATTATTATGTTCATATTTATTTGTTGAAATTGCGTGTTAAAATGCATTCTCTACGAAATATTTGCATTATACTAACATGCTAAGGAACTAATTTTCGTAAATTGACCTCAATATTAAAACTATATTTTCGCATTGTCCGAAATACCCTCAACTTAAGTAATTTTTAGTATTTTCAAATGAAATAAGTGATAAATCAACAAGAATATTTTTTTTAGTCACATAAAGAATTAATGTAGTAGGTGCCTCCTGGTGAGGGGTGCGTGTAGATTTTAGTTGTGTATATGTTACCAACATTTTTAGTTTTATATAAACTTGGGGTCTTTTTACAATATGAAAATTTATTTAATAAATTTTTCAGCTTCAGATCTTTAAAATAATAGGCAGACAGGTTATTTCTTGCTAACTGTATTCTGGCAGTTATTTTCGGTGGTTTTTGTTCCTAATGAAGAGATTGTCAAGTGAAACTTGTATGGAGAGTCAACCAGAGATGTTTTTGCAGAGAATAAACTGTCTACATTCCTTTAACGGCCTGAAGAAGAAAAATGGCGACTTATTAAACTAATTCTACGGCAATAAACATTTCTGTATAACTTACTTAATTTGAATGATTTTTACTACTCCAGCATATAAGGTGTGGTTATAAAATACCGGAACAAATGTGAAGTCTCTTTCGAATGCGGCGCCTCCCGTGTCTGTAGACAAATCAGTCTGGCAGCGGCTTTCGACCTTATAAGAGCTGTTTTTTTTTCCGAAAGAATAAGAGCAGCTTTTAGCGAGTAACGAGATGAACCGCACTTGAAAATGCTAAATGAGATTTCGGTGAACCGTCGTGAAAACGATTCTTTGAATGAACGGATTGAAACCCGGAATAACCAAACCATTCATTCCACCATCCGAAAAAACCTACGATATAACATATATACAGGCGCGGATCCAAGGGGGGGGGGCGATTGCCCCCCCCCCCCCCCCCCAAGAGCTTTCAGTTTAGGAAAATGGACCCGATTTTTCCTCTTATACTATAGTTTATTCAAGAACTAGAGAGAGTAATAAATCATTTTTTACCCTTTTTCTCTTCGCAAACTACCTGTGTTCTTTAATCCGGTGTTTTTAGCAAAATTTGTTTGACACATATATTTTTCATAGGAATGGGTTAGAAATTTTATAATCAAAAATACCGGTCTATAATAATAGACTAAAACGTAGAATTATTCTCTCAAAAAATTCTAAGTTATAATTTAAATACTTACAAAATATCCATTGTCGAAAATATAAAAAGTTAAACATATATAAAAAAGTAAATTCATCCATATAATAATAAAATATTTTTGGGGTTATCGGTCATTTTATTATTAATTAAAAACATTTTTAGGGTATTTGACGTTTCAGTTTATTTGTTTCTTAAACCATCTGCAGATTTACAATTAAACACTAAAACGGGATTCAAATGTATTTACTTTTTTTATGTTGTAATTAAAATTAGACCTACTTATTTTTATTTCTATTGTACTAATATCTTAATTTAATTTACTTTAATATATGGAAATACGATAGCCCCAAAAAAATAAGATAAACATGTTAATTCTACACGCTTAAAAAAAGACACAAACACAATAATAAAATAATAAAAAACTTATGGCTAATTAGAATTAAATATATATAAAATTAAAGAGTGGGACACACTAAAATAAAAATATATAAAAAAATAAAAAAAACATATAAACAACATTAAATAATAAAATACAACAAAAACAAAAATTTAAATAATAAATTGTGTTTACACTAGTAAACATTACGTATCTAATTCCTAATCAAAGTCAGTGAAACTATCTTCGCTAAAATTAATTATAATTGGTTTCTCTATCTCACCGATTATGAGATCGAGTTCTCACATTTTGTTTTATTCTTTTATTATATGGATTTTTCCCAATTTTCCGCAGTAACTTTATTCAAAAAAATCTTTCAAAAGTTTAGTTAAATTTCTAATTTTATTAATTGTGTTAGTTCTAGCAACTCTACCTTTTACTTGAGAGAGATATTTACGTCTCCAACGGACAGTTTCCCGATGATTTATAAGAACAGATTTTCTATCTGGTTTTTCCCAGCAAAAATTAAGTTCTCTGAGCAATTTTCAGAGATCAGTTCTTTTAATTTCAGGTAAATCGCGATCTTCAATGATTTTAGTTAGAATTTTGTAGATGGTTGAGATCTGCTTCTCATAATAAAATGTATATACAACCCCTTTAATTGCAGTTTTCATCTCTTCTTCCAACGAGGTTTTTCGTTTGCCTGTGATCGAATGTGGCTTGGGAGTACTAACAATTCCAGTCGTTTTTTCTCCTTCAGTATTCGGTACATAGTAGATTTTCCACTTCCTGTCATGTTGGAACATATCTCAACAGAGCTTTTAACATTATTATCTAGATATTGATATCTTAAGGCATCATAAACATTCATCGTAATAAGTTTTTCGTTGAGGAAAAAATGCCCTGGTTTAACGATTTTGGAATAAATATAGAGGTGAAAGCCATATCTTTTAGGTATCTCACTAATCTCAAATAATATATAAAAACAAGCGCAAACAAGATAAATCACTAAGAAAAAATTGTAAGTTGTACTTTGCTCACTGACAGAAATTAAATTAAACTATCAGAAATTCTATGTTGCAGTAAATTTATAAAATATATTTAAATGTAATGAAATATAATTAGATTTACGGCAGTTCTCAGTTACCTGCGGCACTGGAGCAGGTAGGTAGAGGTTTCGGTAACAGTTTTATTACTCTCTCAAGTTCTTGAATAGAGTATAGGAATCTGTATGCTTGCTATCCCCCCCTCCCAAAAGCTTTGAGTTCAGGAAAATAGAACCCATTCTGCCTTTTATATTAGTAATGAGTATGCTGCTTGCAGGTTTAATATCCTTCCGACATGTCTCGGAGTTGAGATTTCATATAGGCAGTTATTTTCTCTGATCTTTGCTCTGATGATGATGACATAAAGCAGGTAATAGTGTGTTAATTTAAGGGTCTCCGGGCAATCACATATCAACGCTGTGTTTTTGTATTCTAGGAGTTATTGGTAGCATTAATTTATTTTAAATCGCTCCTTTTTATTGGACTAACTTTTAATTCTAAAAATTTCAAAACCACTTTTTCCATGTGACCTTAAAGACGAATGAGCAACGAACAGTATATTGACAAATAATTATTATTGTTTTGTTTCATGGCATGGCTGATTACGAAATGACATTGTATTTGTTTTATAGGTAATTTTAATGCTAGCTCACTGATTGCTGACATTATTAAATCGAAAGCAAATAATTAAAAAAATAATATTTAATAGCCGTAGAAAAATTTATTGAATTAAATTACTTACAAAATATAAATATAAAATAAAATATGCCATACTAAATTGTCTCCAACAGCATTATAATTTATTAATTGAATTTTTGACACTTTTATTCCTAGTAATGGATATTTTCAATTATCGGGGGTAAATAAACATTAGAGTAAGTTCATTGACCCCTCATTACACGAAATTATAGACACGTCATGGATTTCAAATACTCCCCTTCATTCTCTCGTATATTTAATATTCATTATGTCTACGACGGACGTAACAAAACAATTATGGTAACCACCGTTTGGTGAAAAATTAGGTTAATATTATCTGTTCTGCCCTTAATTTCAAAATGAAAAATGTATTTTTTCATGTAAAATTACACCTTTAGTAATTTCAGAAACCCTACGCTTATATTTTCTAAAATTTAAGTTAATATTGGGTCCGTAGTTTTTAAATAAATGTCTGCTGATTTGTATAAACCCCACTCACGATACATTTACTTCTTCTTCTTCTTCTTCTACCTTATATAATAGGTCCCTGACCTGTTCCTTCTTCGATTTTCCTCATTCTGGACTTAAATTATCGCTCCACCTTTTCCGTGGTCGACCTCTACTGCATGTACCACTAGGCGATTTATCTCGTGCGATCCTTACCAGTCTATCCTCTGTCATTCGGCTTATGTGTTTGTTCCATTGTGTCTTACGTTGTAGGACCCACTCATTAATGCAGTCTGTGTTGCATGATTGCCTGATGTCATCGCTTCTTTCTCTGTCTAGTAGCGTTTTTCCTGTTATTCGTCTAAGTATTCTCATTTCTGTAGTCTCCAATAGTTGTTTCGTTTTTATCGTCTCTGGCCGTGTTTCTGAGGTGTATGTCATAATAGGTCTAATTGTGGTTTTGTAGATCCGAACCTTTGTTTCTTGTTGTAAGTGTTTGTTTCGCCAGATCACCTCGTTGAGGCAGCCCGCCACTTTGCTTTGGCCATCTGCCCTCTTACTTCATCTTCGATGTTACCATAACTAGTTATGTCGATTCCTAGATATTTGAAACTCATTTCTTGTTGTATTATTCGACCGTCTAGTTCTAGTTTGCATCGGAGGGGTTCTTTTGAGGTTATCATTCATTTAGTTTTTTCGGCTGAGATAATCATATTATATTTTCTTCCCGTAAGATTAAAGGTATTTAACAATCTCTGGAGGTCGTCTTCATTTTAGGCACATATCACAGCGTCATCAGCGTAACAGAGAATTTTTATTTCTGTATCTCCCATTTTATATCCTCTACCAAGTCGCACCTCCTTTATTATTTCGTCCATTATCATGTTAAACAACAAAATACCAAGTGAGTCTCCCTGTCTAATACCGCTGTTGACTGGTATGGGTGTTGATAATTTACCGTTAGTGCGAATCTGAACTTTATTGTTTGCGTATATGTTTTCGATGGTCTGAATTATATTGATAGGAATATTTCTCTTATATAACAGGTGGATTACGTCATCTAGCTTTATGCGATTGAATGCTTTTGTTAGATCTATAAAGCATAAAAATGTTGGTTTATTGTATTCTAGAGATTTTTAGACTATCTGTCGTAGAATAAATACTGCATCCACGCAGGACCTTCCTGATCTAAATCCCTGCTGTTCGTCTTCCAATGTTGTAACCGAATTAATTTTATTTTATATATTTACTTATTACTCAAAAATAACACTTACAGTTGGTTCAGTGAGAGAATACTCATGCGTCATCAATCTACGAACATATGAAAGACAGTTTTGAGACCTGTTCACCTTAATTTGTATAGAAATAATATAAAATTTTTATAAAAAAATTGAACCGACTTCTAAAAGTGCGCTAAAAAGTGAAAAATAACTAGAAATTTTTATATGAAATGGAACTTTTTGAAGTCGGCGCCAAATTAATACCTGATAAAATGGGATTCGCATAAACAGTTTAAAAATACTTTATTTGTAATTGCTTTCTTACCATAATTTGTATATATTAGTAGTTTTTTGTTTCATTTAGAAATAATTTGGCGCCGACTTCAAAAATTTCAATTTCATATAAAAATTTGTAGTTATTTTTCACTTTTTAGAGAACTTTTAGAAGTCGGTTCAATTTTTTTATAAAAATTTGAATTTTTGATTTTTAGTTTTTAATTCATTATGATATTCATAAATTACTTGAACTAAGTGCTGATCGAGATTAGTGTGCCTCGCAATGACTCCAAGGTGGCAAAAAAGTACCCATTTTATCCATAATTGTAAATCACTCTAAAATGAACCACTAAAAATTTTTTAATTCTTAGAGTTTTCCAAATACCAATGAAATTGTGTCAAACAAATATTTAATCTGTCATAGTAAATCCACTATCTTAAATTTCAAATTAATTTTAGATTGGTAATATAGGCCTCAAAGCCTTTCAATAGCGATAGTTAAAGAATTTGAGACGTAAATTTCTTAGCCCGATATATTTTATATTGCATATTGAGTTTATATATGCCCCAAGAACCCTGCAATATCAATTTTGGATAAAATCGGAAAATGTAAAACTTTTAGTCTCTCATATTGTATCTTATCAACCTAATAGTTGTAAAAAATTAACTTAGTATTTGTAATACACCACCCCCAAAGCCCTAATACCAAATCTGAAACAATGGGAATATGGTAAAATTTTCAACCCACTATATTGGATCCTTCTTCTTCTGCTAATGCCTATCCGTTACCGGATGTTGGTGAGCATAATGGCTATACGGACTTTATCCACTGCTGCACGAAATAAGCCCACAGTTGATGTATTAAACCATACTCGGAGATTCCTCAGCCATGAGATTCTTCGTCTTCCTACACTCCTTTTGCCTTGTATTTTGCCTTGTAGTATAAAAAAAAAAAATTTTAACGTCTTAATCTAATCTAATCTAGATCTAAACCCTTCAATGCCCTCTAGTATCAAATTTAGATGAAATCCAGAAATTTAAAATTTTTAAACGGTCATATTGCATCTGACATATTAGATTTTCTTAAAATAATTTTATATTTGCTATTTACATCCTCAAAAACGATTCAGTTCCACATTTGAACAAAATCGAAAAATGTAAAATTTTTAGTCAGCTATATTGCGTTCGCCATATTAAATTCAGAAAAAATACTATTAAATTCATAATTTACACCCTCAAGAACCCTCTATATCAGTTTTGGAGAAGGTCGAAAAATGTAAAATTTTTAGGACACCATATTGAATCCGCTAGATTGAGTTTTTCAAAAAATATTTTAATTTCGTGATTAACACTAACAAAAATCCCCCAATAATGACTTAAAACAAAATCGAGAGTTGTAGAATCTTTAATCCTCCATCTTAGATCCGCCATATTTATTTATTTTTTTTTAAATAATATCAAATTCGTAATGTGTTATCATATCAATTTTGAAGAAAGTCGGAAAATTTTTTATCCACCATATTGGATACGCCATATTAAATTTTAAAAAAATAATTTTAGAATCGTCATGTGTGACCCCGAAAACTCTCCCGTACCAATTTCGGTGAAAATGGGACAAAATTGATTCTTTTGTCCGCCATATTGGATCCGCTATATGTAATTTTTTTAAAATAATTTCAGATTCGTCATGTGATGCCCTGAAAACTCCCCCATACCAATTTTGGAGAAAATCGGGCAAAATTGAATTTTTTCGTTCTCCATATTGAATCCGCCATATTGAATTTTTTAAAAATGTTTTTAATTCGTTATGTGTAACCTCGAAAACTCCCCCATACCAATTTTGGAGAAAATCGTACAAAATTAATTTATTTGGCCGCTATATTGTCAGCGCCATCTTGGATTTTACTGCAGCAATTTCATCTAAAAAAATATGAGACCATCGCAGCAATTTCCTGAATATGACGTAAAAAATTTCATTCAATTCGGTGCAGCCGTTCCGGAGTAATCGGTGTAAATACATAAAAAAATACATAGTCGACGAATTGAGAACCTCCTTCTTTTAGAAATCGGTTAAAAAGGATGGAAAACAAAATATTATTCTTCTAATCCAAACCATACGTCGCAGAAAATCTGACATCTTGGATAAAGCAAGATTGAATGAGACAACCGAGACAAACGAGTCATTTCGTTTTATGAATACAGACTTTTTTTTTACTTCAACAAAAAGATTATTTTATTGACAGTCATCGTTCAGAGCTTTATTTACATTGTATTTTTGAGTAATTTTGATCATTCACGTGAATTTAAATAACTGTACGACAGAAACAACTTTATCCATACCATTATTAACAGGTATAAGCATTGCAACCAAAAAACTATCCTAGAAGAGTTGAATTTTGTCATTGGCTCTTACATCAATTGTGACAGAATTTGATCATAGGCTCCTGCAAGTAATATATTGTGGTAGCGTTAACCATTTCATCTATAATCATTTTTTCTACCTCATATTAATTAGTAGCTATTTTGATAACCTATAATTAAATTTTTACAGTAATAAAGACACTCTGGAAGTCTGGACGTTCATCTTCTCTCTTGCAGCGTTAGTACGAAACAACTACGGTTATTTAAGCTTACCAAAACCAAAGTTAATTCGCGTGAAGGTTTTTGATTAAAATTAAACAAAACAAATTTCTCAAAACACTTAGTCTATTAACAAAAATAAATAAGAAAAAAACGAACTATTTGCAATGAAAAACCTAAACTAAAACAATTACGAAGAAAACATACTTGCTCTTACTGGCCGTTCTGTTAATCAAAAATGTAAAACCCAATTTTGAAAAAAAAACACGTATAAATAGCTGACTAAAACACTAAACAGAAAAAGATATAAAATTATAATAAAAGAGCTATTTATCTTTCTTAATCAAACACTATTAAATCACGAAATGCTCGACTAAAATAACACAGGGTATTCCCTTAACTTCCCAAATTAACTGAAAAACAAATCAAAACAAAGATAACCTTCTTTCCCGACGATTATATCCGTTACGTAGTTTTGGCACGGCACTGGACGACGATACCGATTCTAACGAATTCCAGATTCGAAATGAAGTTTAGTACTTCTTAAAGGGCCAAACTGGTACGCCCTGTACCCCTTGCATCCCTGTAACTGTATATTTCACTCCCTAGTAGTTTGAATAGTTTGTCCCAAAGGGCGTCAGCCCTTCTATACTGGATACTTAATTCCCGAATTGGCCTCTGAGCATCTTAATCTTAATTTTTACATAAACACAGTAAATAAAACTATTCTATTTCTTTCTATAACTAAAGGAATAAGATAATATAACGTCTGTGAAAAAACCTGAGTGCGCTATTATTCATACTGCTGATATTTAAATCATTCTTTCTTGCAATCAGGAAAAGCAGTCGCTATATTAATTCCTTTCACAAGTCAAACGTTATATTACAGTATAATGAGTTTATTTGATTATTCTTTTGTTTCCTAATAATGGGAAAATCGTTTAGTATTTTAATACATTTTAACGGTATTTCATATATCATATGTTAAAAATTACCCTTATCACGTCGGTTTTATTTACATAACCAGGGTAGGATTATTTCGACAGATTTATAGGCAAATCTTAGAGAGGGTCTTATTATGTGTTCATAAATTGACTGAGTTTAGGTATTTTTAAGAAAACATCTAAACGACAAAGATAATTAAAGTTAAGCTCTATAACTGATTTATTTTTCGTGTAAACTTTCATGGATGATAATAAAAAAAATATATACTACCCTATTCCCAGGGGAAATCTATTTACAGAGTGATTATTTAATTATTCATTTTAACAGAATATAGTTCACATTGAACAGTGTAAAATAATTAATATTTGTTCCATTACATAGTATAACATAAATGACAATTTTACCAAATTTATTTTGGCTAGCGCTGAGGCCACGTATTCAAGAAATAGAGTAAACAATTTCCACAACAATCATGTTTGGACAGAAGAAAATCCACATGCAGTAAAAAAGAGTAATTTTCAGCACAAATTTTCAGTAAATGTTTGGGCTGGCGTAGTAAATGACATGCTTATAGGGCCTTAGTTTTTTCCAAGTAGACTGACAGGTGAAAATTATTAAGACTTTCTTCAAAACAATTTGCTACAATTATTAGAAGTTGTTCCTTTAAATGTGAGATAGAATATGTGGCTTCTTTATGATGGAGCTCCGCTACATTTCAGACGAAAAGTTCACGAATATTTAAATAATGTGTTTCCTAATAGATGGATAGGACCAAATGGAAACATTTCTTAGCCTGCACGTTTTCAAGATCTAAATCCCTGCCATTTTTTTCTGTGGGATTATTGATAACAGTTAGTTTATTATGATGGGTAAGTTAATACTGTGGAAGAATTACAACAGCGCACTGAAAATGCTTGTGATGTTATCCGTGGAGACCGGGACGTTATTTTTGACGCGTGGATGGATACATCGAGCAAGACTGCGTTAACCGAACAAATGGTGACAATTTTGAGGACTGTTTGTAGAACAAGATGTCATCTGTTCAGTATATCATGAAATGAAGTTTGTATTACAGGTTTAAAATTTTTTAAATAATTGTTAATAATTTCTTTATTCGTCAATTTTTAATAATCGATTTTTGGTAAATTCATTTTCTCTTTACGAATTATACAAGCTGTTAAAATAAATGACTCAACTTTGAGAGGTTGTTTTTTTTTGTTTTTAAAAAAACTATGTATATAAATAAAACTAAATCCAGAGGCGTGGCGAAGGTTCCGCAGGGCCGGTGGCGCGGGGGGAGCCCTGGGCTTGGGACTCCCGCTCACCCAAAACAATCTTTAGAATTCAATTTAATCATTGCTACTTTACAATTTAACGCAAGATGTCAGTAATTATTTATTATAAATGGACACGTATGCAACGCAGGGCGTTCAGATTTATATTAAATGTACATATATTAAGAAATCACTTTAAGACTCACTACTTAAACCCATCGAACACAAGGCCTCTGTGACAGTCTGTATTACTATCTATACTCACAGCGTACAGGAAGCAACTTTAATTTAAAGTAAAATAGTAGATGTAGCTAGGGGTGTTTTACAACAAAAAGTACATTTTTCCCATAAGAATAACATGGGGAAAATTTAATGTTCAAATTGCAATTTTAGTGCCATTTTAGGGCGTGGCATTATTAAAGTGAAACAGCATAGTTTTGTTGAAATATGTATTTTCTATTATCCATGAATTAAAAATACAATAGGGCATAGTTTTGTTGAAATATTTATTTTTATTGTACATGAATTTAAAAATACAATAAAGAACAGGGTGATTCGTAATTAATCAATTAATTTCAGTATTTTTATAATTTTTTAAATTTTTTTATTAGATATCAAATTTTGTTGTTATATATTTAAGTTTATTCTTCCATTATATTACAGTCCCCAGGGAAGGGTATCGCAGCTACCTTTCATAACGCGACGATTATTATCATGAGGACTGAGACCTATTTTTGATTGTTTTATGGTATATAATTCATGTTTTCTGGAACTAATCAATTTTTGAATTATGTGTTTTTCATTAAGGGTCTCCAAGCAATCTACGTAATTTTTTTAGTTATGCCGAGGTTCTTCAAAATATCATCGATTTCCAAACGTTCTTTCTCTTCTTTTTTAAGTTCAATCTTCTTCGCTTCAATTTCTTCTGCTGAATATAACACCTTAGTAGAATACTTTTTTGATCTTAATCCGATAAAATGCGTCATGATCCTGCCATTATTCTCATCCTTCATCAAACCAAGAACCTTTTTGTTAACTTTCGGAATATTATATATATTATTGCAGAGATAATCAGAAGTATCAAAATATTTTCGACAATCTAATTTAATTTTATCATATAGATTATCATTTTTAATTTCATAAATTAAACTATCTGTATCTGTGTAGAGGACTTTGCAATCGGAAAAACATCGATTCATATAATTATAATGAAAATCGTAGATTGTCGTCTTTGCTAAATCCAAAATACACATACCAATATAAATTAGTTTGTTAAAAAATCGACAAAATCAGTCTCAACAGAGACTTGGATAATAATTTGTAGTGCTCAAAACTTTCTTTTTTAAAATCGTAGCTGATCGTTTACCCGATATATATATATATATATATATATATATATATATATATATATATATATATATATATATATATATATATATATTTGAAGTTTTCTCCATTTCAAAAGAGGGGTAAAATTTTTCCCATTTAAAAAACATTGTAAATGAAATAAAAGTGATTACTTAAAATTCAATTGTTGTAAAATTGCGAGTTTTGGAGCTTTTTGGATGCTTAAAAAAAGGAATTACGCGTCTGTGAAAGACGCTGTTTCTACTTTTCGACCATTCAGAAAGCTCTAGAACTTGGTCCCCAACAGGCAGATAAAGTTGCGAAACACATTGAAAAACTGAGTTTATTTCAAATTTAAACGTTGTAATTTACGTCTTAATCTTTTAATTTATTTTCCCAATATTCCGTATAATAAACGATTTAAATGAAAAAACATTTATTGTACTTTTTAGGATGAAATATGGGCAAAGTCAGAAGCTCTAGAGAGTTTAGTAAAGATGCTTAAGGAACCAGGAACTTGCGAATCTTTGGAAGCAGGGCCAGCAGCATTACTATTTGAGGCGTTGTTTGCTTGCCATCATAGAGATAGATTACACAGCTTAGCTGACGTAAGTACTTTGCATTTGTAAACAAAACTGGAAAATATTGTTCTACTTTTACAGTATCAATATTTTTTATATATTGTAAAACGAAATGAAGTTGACTACTAGCGTGAACCTGACCAAAAAAGGACTTTGTATATCGGGGGTTCCGAAACTTTTTGATTCACGATCCCTTTGGTGAAGTGGGCTTTTCTCAGCCTACCTAACGATGATACTTTGACATTTGGTAGAAACAATCTTTGTCTCACTGTTTATTTATTTATTTCCGTAGATTTATATAAGAATTGATATTTTCTCAACTTTGTTCAAAATGTTTTTGTCCCAGTACTAGTTTAAGAAAGTTCCGAACTACAATGCTTACAGTGCCTACAATGCCTACAGTGTCTCTGTTTTTCTTTTATTTCAATGCTTTTGACTATATTTTTTTCATCTTTAATTTCTGGTGTGGTCAATAGTATGGAACCCTTACAGACGCCATATTGGATAAGCCATATTAACATTCGATAATTTCATTATAGAATATTGATCAACGACCTTGGTAACCCAATAGGGTTGAGCATAATTCAATCATTGTGTGAGATATTGTATGGATTTTCTGACACTTATGGGCACCATATTGGAATTGCGTTCGTAAATTTCGCAAGTTCACTATAGTATGTCCAGTTTTCTCCATAACCATTTGCTTCCGAGTAAGCAGCTGATTTTATATTGATTTATGGAAAAAAATAACATCATTAAATGATCTTTAAATGCTATTTGCACCTTTGGATGGAAAATGGCTACTGTGTTTCGTTTTTGCAATAAAAAATGTGTGGTTTTCACTGAAAAGAATCAGTTTAACCTTCAAATGATCTTGAAGATTAATCTCAAGGTCCACCATAAGATGTTTGAAAAAAATATCAGTAAGAAATGGGGCGGGTGGGACGCAGTGTGAATATATCTTGTAAAATCAACTTAATTTAATATTTTTCAATTAAAGGCACATATTGTCCCGAAGCGAATTTTAGAACTAAGCAAATTATTTGTAATACTCTGTGCATGCGTTATTGTTATTTTTTAGGATGCCTTAAAAATTTTAATCGAAGGCCTTCGAACTGAAGTTCTAGAGCAATGTCTCCCTCGTTTAGCCCTAGCTTTGTGTAAAATGGGAGCATCGTCCGGCGTTCGTCTGGCATTAGTCGCTATGAAGAAATTGCCACCAAAAAAGTTGCAATCTGAAATATTGGGAAAAGGGTTCGGACATCGAACTCGAGAAGGTATATTAGTAAAATATTTATGTGAACATTAGCTTATTAGTTATTACAAAACCCTATATGCAAGACAAGCATTAACTGAGTGTTTATATGTTATTTGTCTAGATTGTTGAAAATGATTTAAAAAATGTGCCTTCCTCTAAAAAAACCCTAAAAAACGAAACAACTTTAGAGATTTTTAAGAGAAATTGAAATTTTTGTACTTTGTATAAAATTGTCTATTCCAAAAATTTGCAGTTTTTGAAATATTAACTATTTAACAGCTTACCTACACAGGGAAATAACTCATTTTAACAAATTTTCAAGCTTATATATACAAGGTGTCCCAATTGAATAAACGTGGTAAATGACTTTTAAATTATGTTAAGTTGGCACGTCTCCAAAACGTATCCATATTCATTATTTTATGAGCTTAGAATTTTTTTTACCTTTAT
The DNA here is from genome assembly GCA_034092305.1 of Diaprepes abbreviatus. NCBI lineage: Eukaryota > Metazoa > Arthropoda > Insecta > Coleoptera > Curculionidae > Diaprepes > Diaprepes abbreviatus. Next base: position 2,717,028 of record JASJET010000116.1, read on the forward strand.
CTGTTAAGAGTTTCGAGTATTTTTGTTCTCACTGATATTAGTCCGGAAATATTACGAATTTTATAATGCCATATTTCAATTTCAAAATTTATAGATTCTTCTTATTAATGGGGCATCGCCAAAAAAAAATTAATGTGGAACCCAAATATGTAAAAATATAGAGAGTATCCCATTTAAAAAAAATATTTCATTTGTTTTCCATACCAATAATAATTCTGGAGTATCTTCATATAAAATATATATATTTTTTACTTTTATAATAACGGAGTTATTATACTTCCTATCCGATCGTACCAGTGGATTTGGTGTTATTCGACTGTCATTCTTCTCTAATTTTTTATTATTTTCCCGGTTTTTGCTATTCCAGCCATTCCGCCAACAGTTTTCTCTCTTTTTTCTTTAATTGTCAGCATTCACACCCGTACAGAAACAACTTTTTAAGACGACATTATACAGTATGGTGTTTCTTCTTTCTAAATATTCATTTGGAATAGAGTATTGAGTTCAGTGCCCTACTAACTTTTAAGCCTTAATAATTCGGTCTTCGATTCCTTTATTTGTTCGTCCTGACTGGTCGTCCATGGTGACAATAAGATACATATCACCAATATTTAATCCCGTGTTTTCTAGTTCACTCCTACGCATACATACTTCCTCTTTTTTAGGTTGGCAGTGAACCCCACTGCTCGAGCAGTTTTCACCCTCTTATGCTACCACCACTTATTGTCAGCAAAATAAAATTTGTGTAGCGTTATTACGTCACTCAAAAAACTAAAAGTTTTCCAAACTCTTTTGTACCTTTTTATAGTTACATTCAGATAAATTTTGAATATTGTCGATTAGAGACAGCACCCCTGCGTAAAATCTTTCGTGAGAGAAAAGCTAGAGGATATAGTGATGCCAAGTTTTATTTTAAAACGACAATTATTATACAGTAGTTTTGTCACATACTTTGAAAGCCCTTTTAAAAATTGTACACGCTAGAATACATTCCAAATTGGAGCTGGATATTAGTGACACACAGTTTGGCTTCCGAAACGGGGTGGGTACAAGAGAAGCATTATTTGCTTTTAATGTGCTTACTCAAAGATGCTTAGATAGCAATCAGGACCTCTATGTGTGCTTCATAGATTACAACAAAGCTTTTGATAGGGTTAAACATGACAAACTGATAGAGATTCTCAGAAGCAAAAATTTGGATGAAAGGGATTTAAGGTTGATATCAAATCTGTATTACAATCAGCGAGCGGCAGTAAGATTTGGACATAAAATATCCGGAGATGTGGAAATACAAAGGGGAGTCAGACAAGGGTGTATATTGTCACCTTTATTATTTAACGCTTATTCTGAAGAGGTCATATTGGAAAGTCTTGAATCTGAAACAGCAGGGATAAAAGTAAACGGAGTTTTAATCAACAATATTAGGTATGCAGATGACACCGTAATAATAGCTGATAGTTTGAAAGACCTAGAAAAGATAATGAATAAAATATTAAAAGTTAGTGGAGAATATGGACTCTCTCTTAACACAAAAAAGCCCAAGTTCATGATAATTAGTAAAAACAACACCATTAATAATGAAACCCAAATGGTAGGAGGCCAGCACATAGAAAGAGTTAAGAAGTACACTTACTTGGGAACCCTAATAACAGAAAATAATGACTATACCGTCGAAATACAAACCAGAATCGAGAAAGCACCTGCCAATTTTATTAGAATGAAAAAGGTTATCTACAGCAAAGATCTAACGTTAGCCCTGAAAATACGACTGACTAAATGTTACGTATATAGTGTTCTATATTATGGAATGGAAGCATGGACTCTGAATCGAGAGGTAATGAGAAGACTTAACTCTTTTGAAATGTGGACCTATAAAAGAATTCAGAGGATTTCGTGGGTGGATCGAGTTACGAACGCCGAAGTGTTGAGAAGAATGGGGAAAGAAAAGGAAGTCGAGATAACAGTAAAACAGAGAAAACTGCAATATTTCGGACACATGCGAGGAGAAAGGTACAGCATCTTACGGCTCATAATCCAGGGCAAAATAAGTGGCAGAAGAGGCGTGGGACGACGACGAATTTCATGGCTAAAAAACTTAAGGGAATGGTTTAGATGCAGTTCAAAACAACTATTTAGAGCAACTGCCTCAAAAATTAAAATAGCTATAATGATTGCCAACCTTCGCAATGGAGAAGGCACTTGAAGAAGAAGAAGTTTTGTTGTCTTAATCAGTGTATGATTCATGCTTTTTTTCAATACTTGCTATAATTTTGTTGTAGGGATATTATGATATGATTTGGTCAGGTTTTCCAATAGCAGGTCATTGCGCCGTTAGTAGAGATTTTTCTCTTATTTAGTTGGCTGAGAACAAAATGTGATCCACAAGTAAATATCCTGCTCTGAAACCTGCCTGCTGTTTCATTTAATCCTCTCATCAAAGACATAAAATTCTAATTAAAATATCGAGTTTACACAACATAAGTAAAATTCATTTTAGCTAATCTTTTTGGGATTAGTAATTTTTATATCAATGTGTCTACAGATATTTAGAAAATTATTAGCACAATAAATAATTTTAATTTGTGTCGACAGCCTGTTGTATTCAATATTTTAATGTGAAGTATTTTTAGAATCCTTTATTCCATCAATTTTAATACTTTTTAATACTCTTTAAAGATATTTGCATGCAAACAATTATTTACATACTCAATCTAGAAATAAGTATGTGCGTGATATGTGAAACATTGCGAGTTCCTGTTATGTAATATCAGCCAACTCTAAAATAATTTTTTTCTTTGTAACATGTTGTATACACTTATAAGTAAAATAATGAAACTTCAATTCTGAATTATTCACATACGTTTAAGCCGTCACTTTGGTTGACTTACGAAGGTATTCGGTACGATGGATAATTCGCCCTGCACAATCTACATAATCTTTCTACATGTTTTGTTCATAATAAAGTGATGTCGAATTAAAGCAATAAAAGAACGAAAAACGAAAATAAAATATTTTTTGTCTGCTTTCCACAGAAGATACAAAATATAACAATTTCTCAAAATATCGAAATTTGCTCTCCACACATTTCGTTTTTCAACGAAACGCATGACTACTGTTGCTCGCACGCATACGTTCACAAAGAACTCTTTAGGTAGATCATTTACCACTATTGGTAAGAGGGAACATTCCTTCATTCATTCAAGAGTGTTGATACTCGATTCTCAATGCTTATGCTTCGTTCGTTCCATTACATCCCACCATAACCTAGGGGCGGATCCAACCTCTCTCTTTGGGGGGGGGGGGTGATATCACAAAAGTACATTATGGCAAGCGAAAGCAAGTTATCGACGGGGGAAGAGATGCCAGCAACATTCCCATTTCTGGTGTAAAAGTCGGGGTCATGTCTATTTTTCTGAATTCGAACATCTTGAGGGAAGCGATCGCAGGAATAAACAAGTTGTCGACGGGGGAGGGGGGGAGCTAGCAGCATACCCATTCTTAATATAAGAGCCAGAATCAGGTCTATTATCCTAAACTCAAAGGTTTTGGTGGTAGGGGGGCGATCGCCAGAAAAAACAAGTCATCGACGGGAGGCTGGACGACAGCAGCATACACATTCCTAGTATAAGAGCCAGAATCGGATTTGTTCTCCTATACTCAGAGGTCTTGGAGGGGGCGATCACAAGAAAAAACCAGTTGTCTACGGGAGGGTGGAAGCCAACAGCATACACATTCTTGGTACAAGAGCCAGAATCGGGTCTATTTTCCTAAACATAAAGCTCTTAGGGGGGCGATCGGAAGAAAAAGCAAGTTGTCGACGGGGGAGCGGGGTGAAAGCCAAAGCATACACATTCCTAGTATAAGAGCCAGAAATGGGTCTATTTTCCTAAATATAAAGCTCTTTGGGGGGCGATCGCCAGAAACAACAAGTTGTGTTCGGAAGGGGGGGGGGGTAGCCAACAGCATACACATTCCTAGTGTAAGAGCCACAATCGGGGGTATTTTCCTGAAATCTAAGCTCTTGGGGGGGGGGGGGCTCAATCCTTGCAGCTCCGTCCAATAACTGGATCTCCTGCTTTCTTCTTCTATCTATAGTTCTTCCAGCATTACGCTACTGCTGATTCCACAGAAAGGCTCTGGCCCCAGAAGTGGTGTCTCAGCCCCTTTCCTCGGGAGCCTGTTTACTTTTTCGGTCCCCTCTATCCCGATGTGTCTCGGTACCCACATGAGGGTGACATTATTATCCTTACTCAAATCATTTAATTCCTCTAGGTATTCCCAGACCCTCTTGGAGCTGATAACTTGAGAACTCAGCGTACTAATGGCTGCTTGACTATCCGACATGATGATGATCTCTTGGCCGTAATAGTTTTTTTCCTTGTTGAATTGAATATATATCCTAATGGCAAGTATTTCTACCTGAAAAATGCTTGTTGACTTACCCAAGCTTTCGTAGTGTCTGGTGCCGGGTACATACACCCAAGTAAGTAACTCATTAGGTCTAATTATATGATCCTTGACACATTTCATTCCAGTGGCTTGTCTCCAGCATTAATTTTTTTTTTCCAGCAACAGTTTCAGTTTTCTCTTACCAATAGTAATTGAACCATGTATAATGGGTTGAGGGGCGTATGGCTCAACCATTTGTCTATATATTAATAGTCCTATTTTTATTTATGTTTCTTTCACTGAGATGGTCACATTGCAGAAAAGCTTGAAAGATCGTTTCGTATATTGTATTTTGAAAACCGATAGGACCCATTTCTGGGAAGTGTCTGCTCTCCTCTCTGCTTGCTAAAAGTATCTCACGAGAAGGGATGTTAGAGCTCGTATTCTGTTTTAGTCACATGTTCCTAGTTCAACAAAATAACATTTTTTACTAGTAGCTTCCTTTAGGTATCTTCCGATAGTTAGAACTTATGTTGAGCATTAGCCACATTTCTATTATTTCACAAAATCTTGATCTTAGTATTTATAACTTCAGTGCGTTCAATTTTACAAAGTAAAACTTATCTTCCACAAAACTAATTTGTTACATATAGTAGGTCTTAAATAGTTGTTTAACTATGTTTAAGTTGTATTATAGACAATTTAGATATTCAATTTTCAATTACCTAAAGAGCACGACGTTTGAAACTTTTTAAACCCTGCACCTAAATTGTCACTTGGGCCAGCTAAAATTATTTATGAGATAGTTCCTAACGTAGTTTATTAATTGATGTTGGCAATATGCAAACTTTGGAAAGGTTGGTTTGAAGGTTGTAGACAGTGTTGAAGATTGACAAAAATGCGGTTGTCGGACTTAATTGTCTTTATCGATTAGGTTGTAACTCTAATCATTATCAAAAAAAAAATGTAAGTTTAATCTTAAGGCTTTATATAGGAGCTGTGACCATGGAAGCGCGAAATTTTCGCTTCACTGGACACACTTCAATGATTGGATGTTACAAAGTACTGATTGCCAAAGTTTAGGTATTTCAATACTAGGTTTATTGAAGATTCCATTATTATTTTTAATGTAAGCTGCTTCTATAACTTTTCTTTTTTTCATGTGGGGTTCCATATATAGTGCCTCAACTCCAGACCATTTCATATGATGTTGTTTATCCCAGGTGTGTTCTACAATACCAGATCTTGACGTTTCTCTCTTTGTGTATGAGTTTTATGTTCTTAATTTTAATTTCTAGTGCACGCTTGGTTTCTCCCATATACATTTCCCCAAACTCACTTGGAACTTTGTAAACACATTCCTTCTTGGCGGTAAGTTTTGCTTTTGTTTTTATCAAACGAGCTCTAAGTATATTTCCTGATTTGGAGACTGTCTTTATGTTGTAACTGCTGGCAATTCGTCTTATTTTCTCCGAGGTTCCATTAATATAGGTATTGTGAAGAAGGAATGTGTCTCTTGCTATCTAATGGTCTTTGTTCTGAGGTTATTTATAACATCGTCAATTAATTTTAGAGGATATCCATTTTATTGTAACTCGAATTTAACGCTTGCTATCTCTTTTTCAAATAAATCGGTATTGTTACACATGGATAAAGCACGATTATAGAGGCTGCATATAATTCCTCGTTTTATTGCAACAGAATGATTAGAGCCATGGTTAATATATTGTCTAGTATGTGTTTGCTGTATACCGAAGTTTTAATAATTTTGTTTGAATGGTTCACCATGACATGATCATGAACTAAATGATTTCTTGACACATCCAAGCCCCACTCGACCTACAATTAAGTTTACTATGAAAAAAGAGTTAAATGATCAATTGCCCTTCCTAGATGTCTTAATGAACCGTTCAAACGAAATTATTAAAACTTCAGTATACAAGAAGCTAACACATATTGGACAATAAATTAACCATGGCTCTAACCATTCTGTTGCAAAAAAAAACGAGGAATTAGACGCAACCTCTATAATCGTGCTGCATCCATATGCAACAATGCCGATTCATTTGAAAAAGAGATAGCGAACATTAAATCTGATTTAGAACAGAATGGTTATCCTCTAAAATTAATTAACGAGGTTATAAGTAACCTTATAACAAAGACCACTGGACAGTAAAACACATTCCTTCCTCACAATTCCATATATTGAGGAATCCTCTGAGAAAATAAGACAAATTGCTTGCAGTTACAGTATAAAAACAGCCTTCAAATCAGGAAATACACTTGGTGCACATTTGATAAAAATAAAACTAAAAATTAGCGGTAAGAAGGAATGTGTTTACAAAGTTCCATATGAGTGTGAAGAAAGGTATATTGGAGAAACCAAGCGTCTACTAAAAGTTAGAATTAAGGAACACAAAACTTTTACGCAAAAAACAAAAACGTCAAAATCTGGTATTGCAGAACACGCCTGCAATAAAAAAACACCATATAAAGGGTTTTCTAATAAGAGTGTTCCGATTTTGTTCACAAATATTGACAGTTTGGCAACATCGTATGTTGATAAAATGTGGGCAGCGTGTTTCTCACAGTGCAAGAGCGTATTCATGTTGTTAAAATTTAATTATGAAAATGAGTCTTCTCGAAAATAAACATACAGACAACTTTGTGATTTTTTTGGTGTGAATAATCGTCCTTCGGAGAAGAGTATTTACAGAATGGCGCAAAAAGGACCCGTTACAGATATCTGTTCGGGCCCGTTGAGTCTGCTCAGCTGAAAACATCGTCAGGGTCCGAGAAAGTGTAAAGGAAAATCCGAATATGTATATTTCTCGACTCGCAGCAACTGTGCCTTACGCAAACATCAACCTAGCGTATTCTAAGAAAGGATTTGGCTCTTAAACCGTATAAAATCTAGATGACGCAGGAACTAAAGCAAAATGATTATAGGCAGCGATGTGAGTTTGGTCGATGGATACAGCAAAAGTAGAAAGCTGATAATGATTTTTGTCATAAAATTATTTTTACCGATGAGGTACATTTTCATCTTTCAGGTTACGTTAACAAACAAACCTGCCGGATTTGGAGTGATGAAAATTCAAGGGAAATTGAGAAAAAACTTATGCATAGTCAACGTGTGATCGTTTGTTGTGGTTTTGAGCGCGGGGCCTTATTGAACTATTTTTTCGAACATGAAGAAGAACAAGCCCTTACAGTAAACGGCGAACGTTATCGCACCATGTTATACCACTTTTTATTGCTAGAAGTGGAAGATATTGATCTAGACGCTATTTGGTTTCAATAGAACGGGACAACGTGTCACACGGCCTGGCAGACAATGACCCTTTTGCAAACCAAATTTGGGGTTAAAATCCTTTTCAGAAATGGTAACGTCAATTGGCCGCCGAAATCTTGTGACTTAACACCACTTGATTATGTTCTGTAGGGCGACATGAAAAGCAAGGTGTATGTCAACAATCCACAAATAGTTCTCGATTTAAAGAATGAGATTGGGTGTGTAATTAGTGAGATAAAACCCAGCTTGTGCTTCGAGGTTATTCAAAATTTGGACAAAAGAATCATTGCCTGTCAAAGAAGCAGAGGGGGCCATTTGGCTGACATTATTATTGACATATAATTAGCCACATCTGTATAATTAGCTCACATAAAAATAAAACAAATTTGTTAAATTTGTGTTTTATTTGTAGAAAACATGGGGACACTCTTATTCGAAAACATTTTAAAGTGGTCTGAAGCTGAGGCACTATATGTGGAACCCAACATGAAAAAAAAATTATAGAAGCAACTTACATTAAAAATAATAATAATAATGTTAAAATACGTAATCTTTGACAACCATTACTTTGTAGCATCCAGTCATTGAGGTGTGTATAGTGAAGCGAAAAATTTCGCGCTTCAATGGACACATGCTCTATATAAGCTCGTAACTTGAAGTTAACACATTCAGTTTATACTTAATAACGATTAGAGATACAACCTAATCGAAATGTCGTACGAACAAACAAAAATAAAGACAATGCAAGTACGGCAACCATATTTTGGGAAGGTTTGTTACAATTAACTATGATTTCTGAGGCTCTACGTGCTAATAATAGTTACTTACGTCACAGTTATTATAATTATGGCTTTCTAAAACCCCCTGGATGGTTACTAACTTCTGATTACTTTTCGACCAAAGGTCGACTGATTTTCAATCGGCTTTCCGACTAACTACTAACCTGGAACTGACATTAATTCTAAACGGATCCGTCTTTTTATTATCTATTGCGCTCTTATGTACATTTCGCATGAACGACGCCCAGTGAGTAACTTTTATATTTCATAATTAGAAGTTTTGTTTTAATTAAAAATTAATAATTGATTGAATATTGGTATATGAAATATGAATAAATTTTACAACGCTTTGCGACCGGAGTTTTTCTTTATTTTATTTGGTTCTGTAATTCAGTAAGTTAAAAATTCTAGGTGCTCTACAAATACTGATGGCCTGTGCCAGACTATATCCTAAATCCGATGTTGAAATCGACAAAATTGCAGAATTCGCTTCATCAGCATTAAAAGATAGACGAAGACGCGTTAGACATGCATCACTTGAAACTCTGGCGGCGATTGCGCAGTTATCATCAATATCTGATGTTTTAAATGTAGTTGGTAATACTACAACAGATTTTCCAGATTCTGATGAAATACTTCAGATTGTTAGAATCAGGTAAGTTTTTATTATTCTGATATTCAATTCATTCTGTAAAAGGTTAAGTTTCAATGAGTTTTGTGGAGATGATAAGCTTCAAAATTTTGACTGTTGATATTTTGAAGTTTATCATCAAATAAGTTGATATAATTTTCTTCCGGAAAATTAGGGATTGGCTATTTTGTACCTGCAATTATTTTCTATAATGGTTTGATAATGCATTTCTTTTTCTTAGCCATTTTCTAGATGCTGTAAAAGTTTTCCTTTCTTCAATAAATTTTAATATTCATAGGCTATCAAGGAAGCAACTGCCTACCGTAGATCTAGATGGCACGATACGATATTCATCACCCGTAGATCAAAATGAGACTGACTGGATATCGGGAACAATTTTCAAGAACAATCAGGTTTCATCTTCTCCATTATCTTCAGCTTCTTCAAATACTCCTTCAATTAATTATTGGATGTATAACTCCAGACATGAAAACAATTTTAGCAATGGCAATACTGCAGTGCAACAGTTACCTGGATCTTTTGAGGTAAGTGTGAAAGCAGATACAGCAAAAATTGTTTATTTATGCTTCTCTTTTGTTATTGAGTTATATAGGCTCTTTGAAATTGGTGATGGCAGCATTACAATCTCGACCACTATACGAGATATATAGGCTATTAAATGGGGAAAATTTTAGGTAATTATATCAGTTGGTGATTGGTGCTTGTGTGTGGCGTTTTTGAGACGTTTAAAAAAGTATTTTTTAATCGGCAAGATACGTATATTTAGTTAAATTTTAGTTATAATGTTTCGGTTCTCTGAAACCATCATCCACTTTGTTTTTCCTTATGATCATCATATGGGATTTTTAACTCATCTGATAACTTAATTTTTTTTCTAAAACACTATGTGAAACACTAATGCAAAAAAACAACGTTATAACCAAAAAATAACTAAAAACACTTTTAATAAAAATACCCCAGGAAACGGTGTGTTAAAAAAACTCAAATACTGCCTGCGATCTGATTGCAGAAATGGGTAGGGAGAGGTAGTAGAAATGACGTCTCATCTCGTGTCTCAAACAAATTTTGGTTGGAACATTGTTTTCTGTTTAACAAATAGGTCAAACAATGATTTTTCCCCGGTTTTTTGGATTTTATGGAAAATCTAAAGGATTTAGAGAAAAATGTTCCAGAAACGAGTTGTACGTCTTAAAAATATCTTCAAAATGAGTTTTTGTTTGTCCAAATCGGTCTGTAAACAAAAAAATTATTGCAAATTAAACATTAAAAATAGCTTATTTTTCAATTGTTAATAACTTTCTTAATATTTATTGAATTGTTTTCAACTTTTACCAGAATATGAGTTTTAAAGTGCTTAAAAAGTGTGCGGAAGTTGGGCGCTGTCGGTACAATGGTTTTTGTAAAATTGCAATTGTTTATTAGAAAAACGAAAAAAGTGACTAGTATTGATTGGCTGTACCGTCGTCTACGAAACTGCTACTAAGTTTTGTCAGTACTCATTTTCTTCGTAAAGACTTAAGCTATCATGTAGTAAAAAAAAGTATTAATGAATCATATCATTGGAAAGGTGGTAAAAAAACACGAATTTTGAAAAAAAAAGTCTTTACGACCAATCGGAGCCGCGTTAGCAATTTTTTTTCAAAAAAATCACAGAGCGATTGTATATTTATATTAAGAGCTGAATATTTTACAGTTCATTAATAAGAGCCTAAAGTATATGAAATCATTCAATTGAGGTTAATTTATATACAATCAACCCTTCAGGAAATCGCTAAACTGAGGATACGTGCTGGACGCTAGAGAAGGTAAGTTGGAGGGGGTAACCGAATCTCACCGAGTACAAAGTGAGAGCGCGTCTTCAAATCGGCGCGCGCTTGAAAAATTAGCAATATCTCCGCTTCTAAATATCGTAGAACTTTCATTCTTTCATTTTTTTGGGGTACCTCATCGAAAAAATAATATTGGGCACATGTTCAACCTTCCCGGACCCCCCCGAAAATTGCATTTTTTACTCGTTTTACATGTTTTTTTTTATTGAAAACGATTACATACCTGATTATATATATACATATATATATATATATATATATATATATATATATATATATATATATATATATATATATATATATATATATACTTTTATGAACAATTATATTCGGCCCCCTCCTACCCCCCCAAAGATTATATTTTTCAATATTTCGCATTTTTTGCTTTTATTACATATGTATGAACTAAAAATAATAATATCGTGCTAAAATTTGAATTTTCTTATTATTGTATTGAAATAACATTTCTTGAATAATGTTATTGTTATAAAATATGGTTGTATTAAAAGTTATACAATAATCCATTAAATCATAATTATCCACTTTTTTACTATATGATAGCTTAAGTCTTTACGAAGAGAATAAGCACTGACAGAACTCTGTAGCAGTTTCCTAGACGACAGTACAGCCAATCAAAAATAGTCACTTTTTTCGTTTTTCTAATAAACAATTGTAATTTTACAAAAACTATTGGACCGACAGCGCCCAACTTCCGCACACTTTTTAAGCGCTTTAAAATTCTGGTAAAAGTTGAAAACAATTCAGTAAATATTAAGAAAGTTATTAACAATTGAAAAATAAGCCATTTTTAATGTTTAATTTGCAATAACTTTTTTGTTTACAGACCGATTTGGACAAACGAAAACTCATTTTGAAGATATTTTCAAGACGTAAAATCCAAAAAACCGGGGAAAATCATTTTCGACCTATTTGTTAAAAAAAACAATGTTCCAACCAAAATTTGTTGAGACACGAGATGAGACGTCATTTCTACTACCTTCTCCTATCCATTTTTGCAATCAGATCGCGGGCAGTATTTGAGTCATTTTTACCTCCCAAAAATCGCTTCGGCTTAAAATTTGAATATTGGACAACATCGAAATTTTAAACGATTCTTTTACTTATGAACAAATTTAAACTAATAACAACACCTTTCCATAAAACTGCGTTTATCATAGTCATACTAAGGTTCCAAATGTTCACCATTTTTTTCAATACACTGTTGACATATTTCGAAAGGTCTCTGGCTACACGATGAATAGTATTTCGATTGATATTGGCAATAATATTGCTAGTTGTCTATTTAAGAACTTTCCCTGCTTTTAAGGCGATCAATTTCGTATGCTTCATTTTTCACATATCCTCATAAATAAAAATCTAAAGGTGTTGTGTCCAGAGATCTAGCAGGCCAACGTATAAAACCATTGTCGGAGATTTTTTTCCACCAAAAGTAAAAAATGATTTTGTAAAATTGCAAGATATTTTTGTCTTGTTTATATTTAGTCATAAATAAATGAGCCAAGCAGATGATTTGCTAAAGATAATGGATAATATTAAAAAAAAAAAATAAATCGTAATTATTACAATACTAATAAATACATTTTGAAGATAAATAGGTAAAGCATTTCACAAAAATACTAATCATATAAACCTAAATAGGATATTTCTTACCAATTATTCCCCACTACACATTAAAACCAAATCGTTCTTGCAATCCTCGTGGTTTGCTGAATTGCGGGTTTTCAATAGCCCAATAATGGTAATTCTTTTTATTAAAAACTCCGCAGTCTCCTATCAAAATCACTTTCTTGAAGTCATTGTTCAATTGTTGGTCTATAAAGATGGTATTTAGTAACTTTTAAAACATCATTAACTTTGGAATGTTAAGCTTGGTGCCTACAATTCTTGTAGACGTCGTCGAATTGTCATTAAAATATTCAAAATATTTCTATTACGATTTTCATTCTTTTTCATGTAATTTTTGGGTACGAGATTTTTCGAAACTACCGAACTCAAGTAATCTCTAACCAGTTTAGGAAATGAGTTCTTCTGGGTTGTCGTCGTTCGAGGTACATGTTAAAATAATTATCAATAGCTCGGATTTCATTTCTGATATAATATTCTATCATATCAAATTTTTCATCGCTAGAAAAATTTAATGTCATTATAAAAATGTTTAATAAAACGTCAACAGTAAATAGTTTTATCTGTTTCATGTTCAAAGCCTACTAAACAAAAATATTACAATAACCTAATCAATAAAACCTTGACCTAATTTTCTTATTGGGATTTTTTAAAACTTTAAAAGAATTATTTTGATCTTAGTTATCCTGCTGAACAAGATATGGACACCTACAACATACACTGAATCAAACACTAACTATGATATTACCACTCCTTATAATTATAAGGTATCACCTACACTTTAATCTCAAAATCGGTTCGGCTAACCGACAACCGAGTAAAGAAAAAAGAACTAAAACCTTCGAGATAAAATTACTGAAAACTACACATAGAAACCTATTCAAGGAGAGAAACACCTACCAACAATAGATTGATCACACCTCAAATATACAATAGACAGAATCGACAACTACTTCAAAAATACAACATATCTACAGCCAACAAATCACACAAAGAAATTCATCTCTAAGAAACCTAAAAACAAAATTGACTTGAAATATCAAGGAGCGTACACTTCGATCATACCCTATAGATTTAAATAACGATGGATTTGTTTGAAAGCTGTTTATAGTCGGTGGTGGAGAGGGTTTTTTGATGTTTGACAGACATAAACAGGTTTACCCATCTTTTCTTTTAGTTTAATTGCTTGTCATGACCCTTTTCAGGGTTTTTAACTGTTAGAAATTACTATAAATGCGATGTTTGCAATTAATATTAACAAAAAGAGAATTTAAAAACTTATTTTTATTGGTAATTATTGTTAGATATTGTCTATATATTGAAAACAACAACAATAATAATTTAGGCAACCATAAATTCATAGTTTTATGTATTCTAGAATTGACGTACCGATTATCATATGATACTCGTTTAAATAATATAATTAGAAAAGGATAGCCTAAAATCTTTATGCGTGTACCAAGAAATGAAATATCTACTGTTTATTAACACATTCAAGTATAAAAAAAAATATTATTACGTTATTCAGCGTTCAAAAAACCGGGCCCTAGTTCTGACTTTATGCTAATTCTACAGGGGTATGTTCGAAGAGTGTACAAGATCGCAAATGGTACCAGCAGCAAAATATACTCATGCCAAAATAACAGAGGAACACAAATACGAGAAACAGACAAAATAAAATTTATTTTGACAACTATCACCAAATCGTCAATATAGAATATTACAAGGTTCCAGATGCGACAGCTTTTGGAGATATCTTTAAAATTGAAGGGTCTAATTTACGAAACATTGGTTGCCTCGCGACACTCTTTATTACACTGGGAAAGTGTCAAAATTAGGGAAAATATCGCTGTTACACTGATAAAAAGTAAAAAAAGTTTATTTTATTAGTGTTATTATGCTTACCTTAGTGAATTCTTAGGGAAATTTAAAAAGAGCTATGCTTTTCTAGTTTTCGACGTGCAGTTATGGCAAGCATATTAAGTTCATCATACCATTTTTAAGCAAAAATCTTCATTATAATATGATTATTTCACATACCAAATATAAAATTTGTATAAAAAACCAAAAAACAACAACACGACAGTGTGAAGTAAAAACAATAAGGTTAGGTTTAATCTAGAGTTAAGTCATTGTGATTCACTCTCCCGAAAACTGCATTATGTTGTTAACTAATTTTTCCTTAAGCTGAATATTGTTTTTTTTTTTCATATATTTCGTAACATTTTTAATTTTAATTTTTTTAATTGTTTTTCATTACATTTAGTTTTGTGGGTTAACTGAACAGACGTCAAAGGTATTTTATATCTAGGACGAACTGAAACTCGCCCACTATTTCAGAAAACATAAATGTAGAATAATTTATTAAATAAATACTTTTATTATTATGATTTACAAGCCAAACGGCTTCGCACTCCTTCCAGGGATTATTCACTCATACCAGGCATACAAAGATACCAAAAGTATGAAGCTCTGTAGGAACCCTTTCCATGTTATCGGGTCCTAGGGACGTTGTCTACTGTATTTCTTACGAACTTTCGGACGGTTCGCGCGGTTGCTAGGAGAATTGCTTTCTGCATCGGCTTATACAGATGCTCACTGAGGCCCAGTTCCTTGATGTTCTGCAGGAGGTTCTTTGGTATCACTCCAGTAGTTGACAGTATTATAGGAATCGTGTGGACGCTATTCATTGCCCACTGTCTGCGGATTTGCACCTCCAGATCTCTATATTTGGCGATCTTCTCGTTGTATTTTGACCTTAGGTTGTTGTTGTTCGGTACAGCGATGTCGATTAGTGTAGTTCGCCTGGAAATTTTATCTCTTAGTATAATGTCTGGTCTATTATGAGCTACTGTGTGATCCATCAGAACCGTTCGGTCCCAATATAACTTGAACTGGTTCTTCTCAAAAATAGGCTCCGGATTGTACTTGTAATAATATGTAATAATAATGTAATATTATTATTATTATTATTATACAAGATTTACAAGCCAAACGGCTTCGCACTCCCTCCAGAGATTATTCACTCATACCAGGTATACAAAGATGCCAAAAGTATGAAGCTCTGTGGGGACCTTTTCCATGTTATCGGGTACCAGGTGGCGTGGTCTTCTGCACTTCCTACAAACTTTCGGACGGTTCGCGCGGTTGCAAGGAGAACCGCTTTCTGAATCGGTTTATGCAGATGCTCATTAAAGTCCAGTCCCTTGATGTTCTGCAGGAGGTTCTTTGGTATCACTCGAGTAGTTGACAGTATTATAGGAATCGTGTGGACGCTGTTCATTGCCCACTGTCTGCGGATATGCACCTCCAGATCTCTGTATTTGGCGATCTTCTCGTTGTATTTTGACCTTAGGTTGTTGTTGTTCGGTACAGTGATGTCAATTACCTTATGAGCAACTGTTTGATCTGTTAGAACCGTTCGATCCCAGTATAACTTGAACTCGTTGTTTTCAAGAATAGGTTCTGGATTATATTTGTAGTAAAGCACATTTCCTACCTGCAATATTTTTAATTTGTCTGCTAATTCTTGGTGGAGTATCTTAGCGACTGAATCGTGTGTTTTCTTATACCCGGTTGCGGCAAACGCTTGGCATCCTCCAGTTATGTGCTGGATCGTCTCTAATGTTCGACAGCCATATCTATATTAGTCATTTTCTATTGAGGGATCTCTGATAATGAATTTCCGATAGTTCTTCGTCGGAATAACCTGGTCTTGGATAGCTAACAAGAAGCCCTCCGTTTCCGAAAACATCTGTCCTGAAATCAACCAGTAGTTCGACGCTAAGTTGTCGACATTGTCCTGGTTGACCTCATTTGGATGCCGTCCATGAAGTGGCTTCTGTAGCCAGGCTTGTAACTTCTCTTGGTCTGTTCGGTGGTAAGAAGCAATATCCCGTTCCCTCAGCTATAGTGGCGTTGAATCGTCTGCCTCGCATATTGCTTGATATAGTGTGGAAGAGTCCGCTAACCTATGGAAATAGGAACGTAAGTTTATTATTATTATTATTATATCGGTATCGACCATACGAGCGGCTTACAATTTAATAAGTATTTCTTAGACATGGGTTATTATTGCTGTTGATGTTATTTACGTTTGGTTAGATTATATTAACTATTTCTATCCTTTAAGAATACATACAGGTATATCATACCTAAGTGCAAGATAAACTTTGTGATTTGACTAAAATTCTGACTAAGACCAATGTAGTACTTGTTTGTTTATTGTAACCTAATATTTGTGAAATAAATTGAATTGAATTGAAAAAAAAAATAACCGGTAATCATGAATAAAACATCAACCCATCGAGGAAATAGGAAAAGGGTTAGGTAGATATATAAAAGAAAAATATTTTTTACGCTGTTTTAAATTAATGTTTCTGGTTTTATATTTTTAATTAGGTAATTACATATTAGATGCCTGCATTTGGTCAAAATTTAGTAGATATTTACTTAAAGTATAATTTACGAGAATAATTTTTTCATTTTCATTGTTTTTATAGTAGATATGTGTTTTTTACTACGGAAATAAACCGTTGTTAATTTCTACTATCATAACTAAAACTAACCTTGTTTTAAATGTATTTAGGTTGCCAGTTTCTTTGAAGCATTCAGGACAATCAAAGCATGATCGTAAGATTTTAATCCAATATATCTATGGTTTTTCTGGCCAATTGTTAACCTGGAAAATTACACATCATATGCATTATTATGCTGTGTTAAGTTAGTATGTATATCTTCTTGCCCACAATTTCTCATTTTGTTTTACATACAATAATAATGAGTAGACATAAAAGGACGGAAAAATCATAATTTTCAGTTTTTTTAATAATACTCCTAGGGTTTTGCTTGCAATATATGTGTATTTCGTGCCGTTCGTTTTTGTGCCATAAAAATACAATTCGCATTTGTAGCTGCACCCCAGCGTATGAAATTACCTACTGAAAAATACCGAAATAAGTATAAATCACGGCAATTCACAAATCAGTAGTGCTGTTTCACTAGTTATTAGGAAATCACTATTTAACTCAACTCTAGTTTCGTTCAATAATCGGACGCAATCCGAGTCAACTTTCTATTCGCGGTATGCGCAAAGAAATTTGGTTTTCGCGGGAGCGCCTTATGTTGCATCTCAGTAGTCTATGACAACATAAAAAAAAATCATAATCCTATGAAATTAAAAGAACTGGTATACGCAGATACCGAAATAACTTTAAGGAAAACATATTAGTTTAGATAGATAGTGGATTTAGAAAAAACCGCTCAACTGTAGATCAGATATTCACGATTAGGCAATTAATGGAGAAATGTTGGGAATACAACAAAACATTGCACCAGCTATTTATAGATTTTAAACAAGCATACGATAGCATCATAAGAGTGGATTTGTGGAATGCCATGGCAGAACTGGGTATACCGAAAAAGCTAATTAACCTTACCAAAACATGTGTAGAGGGATCTACAAGTGCAGTAAGACTTGAAGGAAGATTGTCAACCTTCTTTACAATCAACAGTGGTCTTAAACAAGGCGATGCGCTGTCTCCACTCCTCTTTAACGTCACCTTGGAGAGCATCATGCGAAAAACCAACACAAAAACGCTCCTCTTTAGAAATCAAGGTCATTGTAGGATATTGTAGGTAATACAACTACCAGTGTCAAGGAAGAGTTCTTCAAACTGGAAAATGCCACAAAGAAAGTTGGCCTACGAATCAATGAAGAAAAAACAAGATATATGGCTACAACAAGAACGGAGCGTCGCGACAGAATAGGACAGAACGTGACTATGGACCACTACAATTTTGAAAGGGTCCATCAGTTTAAATATTTGGGAGCTACGATCACCTCTGACAACAACATTACACAAGAGATTAACAACAGAATACAAGGAGGCAACCGCTGCTGGTATGGGCTACAGAAGATAATGAAATCGAAAAATATATCCCGCCGCACGAAAATAAGAATATATCAAGTAGTTATAAGACCGGTAATGACATATGCATGTGGAACATGGACGTTGACAAAACAAAATGAGAATAGACTGAAAATCGCAGAAAGAAGAATGCTTAGAGGGATATACGGACCGGTCAGGGACAACACCACACAGCAGTATAGAACGAGAACAAACAAGGAACTATACAACCAGCCAGATATAGTGAAAATAATAAAAGCAGAAAGATTAAGATAGGCCGGCCATGTTATGAGACAAGATCAACGTATCGTCAAGTTGGTATGGGAAGAGAACCCAGAAGGAAAGCGGCCGCTAGGAAGACCAAGGATGAGGTGGAGAGATAACGTTGCAGCAGATTTACAAACCCTAAACGTCGAACGCGCGGAGGAACTGATGATGGATCGCAGCAAGTGGAGGCAGATTGTAAAGTCAGCAAAGACCCACCCCGGGTTGTAATGCTAGAGAGAGAGAGAGAGAGAGAGAGAGAGCGAGATAATATTAGTTTATATGTCATAACTGCACGATCTTTTTGATGACTTTAAATATTATAAAACATTTTTATATTGAATGAATGAATGAAAAAGGATTGGTGAAACTAGATCATCGATGCTTAGGCCTCCATTGGGCCCGTGACATCCCATCATAGCTGAAGGTTATTCGAGGTCGATCGCCTTTGCGAATTCAAACCATCTCGTTAGTTGAACTTGCCTTACTGCTTCAAGTAACAAAATTGTATCTCCGAAATATCTCTGTCTCAGTCTGTTGAGTGCTGGGCACTCTCTGAGAACATGGCCAACAGTTTCATCCTCCTCCAAACATCATCCGCACGTCGGGTCGTCTTCGATGACATCGATTCTATGAAGATGGCCCCTGAGGTGACAATGTCCTGTCAACAATCCCACCATAATTCGCAGCTCTTTCCTTCCCAAGGAGAGAAGCTCCTTAGTATGCCGTGCACTAAGCCCAGTTATATGTTCCTTAGCACACCTCATTCCAGGAGCTCCCCACCACGATTCAAAAAATTTGCTTTCCAGAACGATTTTAATTCTCTTTTGCCAATAGCAATTGGGACAGGTAATATTGATTGGCGTCCATACGGTTCAGTCGCCGAACCCAACTTTGCCAGACAGTCTGCTTCCTTATTCCCCCGTATACCCGAGTGACCCGAGACCCATACGAGTCTGTGTGGGCTTTCCTTGTCATACCATTTAGTACATCCTTGCAGACACAAGTCGCGAAGTTATGATACTGAACTTCTTTGCCAATACCGCGGCCTTACTGTCTGAGCATATATTTATAACTCTATTCCTGTCCATCTCCCTCTCACAGAGATGGGCACACTGCAGAATAGCATAGATTTCCGTTGTGAAAATTGTCGCACATTGTCCGAGAGGGTAGTACTCTGTCCGCGGGGAGTGATAGACATCTCCTCACCGCCCTTTCCCAAACACTTGAGTAACCGCCCATTCCAATTCAAAGATGTCCCAGGCAACTGAGGCAACGGTCTTCAGGGCCTCGTTCTCTATGTGTAAGTGAAGAGGAGGCAGGTTGACCAGGACTTCCAGAGTCCTGGTGGGAGCAGTCCTCATCGCACTCAATATTCTCACACAAGCCATTCTCTGAACTTTGTCAAGTTGAAGAATGTGTTTGCGCTTTGTTGTACTACGCCACCATACAATAGCGGCGTACGTTATCATGGAGCGGATCACCATAGTGTATATCCAAAATAGCACTTTAGGTGTCAGTCCCCATGTACACTCGAAGGCTCGTTTATAAGTCCAGAAAGCACATATGGCTTTCTTGGCTCGAGCCTCAATAACATTTTTATATTAAGAATTAAATTCTAGCACTTAAGAAAACATTTTGTGGACCTCTGGAAAGCAATGTATCCATTTCTCTGCCTGTCACATAAATAATTACCTTTTTTGACGTCACAGCAACTGTTGAACATGCGATATCAAAAAGTCTGCGGCACCATAACTACCGGATTATTGATTTACCGGGTAAAATTTGCTAGTCAGACATAGACAATATAATAATAGAAAATAATTTCAAACTGTTTGTGTGTTTATATCGCAATTTTATTGAATTGAAGACAATGTTATTGTGCCGATTGGTTGCCCTTAAGCCGGTTTCGATAAAGGATTTTACTTTGGTAAGGTTCAGCAGCTTAAATTCTACATGTATGATAATATAGATTTTCAGACTAAATTTTAACAACTTCCCCTTAAGATATTCTCTTTAGAATGTGACTATCTAAAATTATTTTCAATGTACAGAAATGATTTTATAAACACCCATGAAACAAAAAAAAACTTAGTGAACTATTTATGGGAGTAGAAGAAAATATTACAGTTCTTTTCCAAATTAAATAACAATTACACATCGTTTTAAATCATGTTTTGCAAGAATTTGTTTGTTATTTCATTGGCAAAGCTTTAACAACGTTAGTATGAGGTTTAATCAGGAAGAATATTTCCCCAAATAGCACAAATACGTCTTAAAGACTTCCATAAAACGTTTGATCTCAACATTCAGGACGTCTTATGGATGTCCATAAAAGACGAATGACGTCCATAAGACGTTGTATAGACGTCTTATGTGTCAAAAGGTAACGTCTTTAAGACATTTGCTTACAACGTCTTATGGACGTTCCTTCTCAACATTAAAACAACATATTTCACCAATAAAATTATGTACATTAAAAAGGGCCCCTTTAATTTTTTTGTTTGTCTTGTAATTATTCAAAAGTCCAAGAAATAACTTTAATTAAGAAAAAATTAAGAGCAAAATATACATTACCATTTTAAATAACTACAAGTTCCGCATGAATAATTTGCTTTAAAAAATATGTTCAACATAATCTCTTTATACAAAAAAATACATAACTTAATTATAATGTAAACTTTTTCTAATTTGAAATTGAGGAAGTGAGGTAGAAGAGCAAATATTTTCATAACTACTACTGTTCGAACTATAAGTGCACCTATCAAATTAAGCCTTAGTTTATCCCTTCGATATAATAACTCTAGAAGGTAGACTGTCAACAAAATAAAAGTTTATTGAAATAAAAAGTACACGAATCTTTAAATACTTTTAAAAACAAGAATTTTTATTTAGTCGAATAGCAAATCTGGTCTGATGCCCTTTTCAGCCATGTTTGGATTAAAATTTCCTCATTCTTCCGACTTTTTGCCAGTCCTGTTGTCTCTGTAGATCCTAATAACAAACTGATTTTAATTTTATAGGATAAAGTTTATCATTTGTGGGAGTAAATTTTGTGATATTTTTGCGAATTTTTATAATTGTCCTCTACTATAGAATCGTGACTTATGCTATTTCAAAGTTAATATGTATAATGAAAGACAGAACTTACTCATAATAAGTCTCGCCAAGTTGGAATCGTAGAACTTTCTCTTTCCTTTTCGTACTAATCAACTGTACATGGTAATTTTACAAGCTTGCTTTACAAAGTCATAAATGCTCCCTACTCCCAGTTTTGAAATTTCTAAAACCTTAAACAAAATTACTTTTTGTAATTAACAAAACTCTATTTTCTATGTTCTTTAAATATAAACCAATCATCAGGAACAAAATAAATCTTACAGGTTTCATTAGTGTAGCACTCCATAAACAAACATTTCGCCTTCCACTTCATTAGTAATATTTCTTGTAATATCCGGATCTGGATGAGCTGTGCAAGCCTTTTTCGCATAGATAATATTTTTAAAGATTTCATTTCATACTTCTAACATAGAGTTACTACAAAAATATAAGCGGTAAAGCATTCGGGAATTTCCTGTAACACAACCTATAAATAACGTTACAGTTTTTCCTAAGTACATATGATTCTCGATCTTACCTTAAGTATTACATAGACACGAATAAAAAAGATTTTCAGAGGCACATAGATAAATCAATTATTTTAATAAAATTGTTTCAAAAGCTAAATTTTCACAGTCGGCACCCCAACAACATTAAAAATGAATAACGACATGACGAAACACAAATACAAAACTGAAAAATGACAATTGACAGAAACAAATGGCGGGTTTTTTAAAGTTATAGTTTCGCTGGCATCATATTTATATGTGTCATTGTTATCGGTACATCAAATAGTCTGTGACAAAAGGTATCAAAGTATTAATAAAAATCATCATGCAAAAGTTCTATTAACCAAGGTCGTAATGAGGCTACTAAAAATTTGTCGTTCAATCAAAAATTTTAACCTCAACTTGTATTCAGCTGAGCTCTGTGCGGCGTTGCAAACTTATTACCCAACTGCGACGAAATCCATAGGGAAGGAAATGCTTTTTAGTTTTATCAACTAAATTATACACAACTGGATTTATTTTCATATAAAATGTAGTATGTAGACGTTGTATATTGACGTCTTATGGACGTCTTTAAAACAACGTCTATAAGACGCCTTATTTATGTCTTAAGATGTTCAGACATAATCTGGATATAAAAATGACGTCTATAAGACGTCTAGTGCTATGTGGGTTAGTATACCCTCGAAGTTACAAACTGTAAAACTGATCTAAGTAGCCAACAAAAAGTCTAAACTGAGAAGTACTCAAATAAGTCGATTAAGTTTTGAACCTTAAAAATACAAGAATGAAAAATGTCTTTCTCTTATTACATAACAAGAATGCTAAATTTTGTTTATTTTCTGAAGGCAACTGTTTCTTTTAGGTTTTCAAGGTTCTGTAGGAAATTTCATCACGTCCATCTCTACGTCACGGTCTTACAATGTAATCAGGTTTTAATCACTTGCAAAGAAATTTTGCTGGCTCCTACTCTTTATTAACCTAAAAATAGGCCTGAGGAGAAACTATAAGAAAATAAACCTTTAGGGTACATTCCTTCAATTGAAAAATAGGGATAAAAAATTCCCTTTTCGTTTACATTATCGAGTGTGGGGGGGGGGGGTTTATTGGTCTTTAAAAATGCCAATAATTGTTCCACATAACTCTAATTTTCCAACGGTAAATTTTAAAGATCTAATAAAATTTGGTATAATAACGCTTACTAAATACAGGGTGTCTCTAAAAGGGCTGTATGAAATGCTACGCCAAATTTCTGAGATATGAAAATCTAGCTCATTTCACCTTGTTCGAAGAGTTGATGGATATAAATGATGTAAATATAAAAAAAAAATATTTACCAATAAGTTTTGCATTACAAGAAGGAATATGACAAAAATAAACATGTTAATGCTGACAAGAACCCTATTGCGAGGTTATCACTTCATCGTTTACGGGGTCTTCCGGTGCTCCTACGTCCTATTGGTGATTTGTTCCTCGTGATCTTTACTATTCTGTCGTCGGTCATGCGGTTGATGTGTTCGTTCCATTCCCTTTTTCTTTGTAATACCCAGTCATTCATGTTATCGACTTTACACACTCTGCTTATATCCTCGCTCCTATTCCGATCCATAAGTGTCCTGCCAGCTATCCTGCGCACCACTCTCATCTCTGTTGTTTCCAGTTTTTGTTTTGTTTTCGAAGTTTCTGGTCTGGTTTCTGTAGTGTATGTTAGTATGGGTCTTATTGCTGTTTTATAAATTCTGGATTTAATTTCGATTCCTATATGTTTATTGCTCCATATGGTACTGTTAAAACATGCGGCTGTTCTTGCTGCTTTCATGGCTTGTCCCCTCACCTCCGTTTCAACATCCTCGTATCCGGATATTTCTATTCCGAGATACTTGAACTTCATTTCCTGCTGTATAATTTTGTTGTCTATTTCTAGTTTGCATCTGAGTGGTATTCTAGATGTAGTCATGGCTTTAGTTTATGACGCTGATAGAATCATGTTAAACTTTTTCGCTGTTATATTAAATTGGAGCAGTAGTCTTTGCAAATCGTCTTCGCTTTCAGCTATTAACACTGCATCGTCGGCGTAGCACAGTATTTTGATTTCCCTGTCTCCCATTTTATATCCTTTCAATCTACGCACCTGCTTTATCAACTCGTCCATGATGATGTTAAAAAGTAGGGGGCTAAGAGAGTCACCTTGTCGGATGCCATTATTTACTTCTATTTTTTCGGTCAATTCACCGTTTATCCTAGCTTCAATCGTATTTGCCTGATATATATATTTTCAATCGTTTTGATAATGTTTTGAGGTATTTGTCTGTTGTAAAGTAGCTGTGTTACATCCTCCAGCTGAATACGATCGAACGCCTTCTCTAGATCGATGAAACACATAAAGGCTGGACGATTATATTCAATTGACCTTTCCGTTATTTGTCTTATAACAAATATGACATCCGTGCATGACCTTCCTGACCGGAATTGCTGCTGTTCGTCTGCTAAGGAAGTGTGTTCATTAATTTTGCTTGTAAGAATTCTTGTGGTTAGTTTTAACGAGGTGGAGAGAAAATTGATTCCTCTGTAATTAGCCGGCACTTTTTTCTCGCCTTTTTTGAATAGAAGTATTGTTGTGCTAGTCCTCCATTCATCGGGGATTCTGTGATGGTATATGATTTTATTGATGAGAATTTTCAGTTGTTTTGTCAGGCTCTCTCCTCCGTATTTCAGTAGTTCATTGGTAATTCCGCCAGGTCCCGCACTTTTCCTGTTTTTTAGTTTTTTTAAGGCTAGTTCTACGTCTTCTTAGTCCTATCATCTTACCAAACATCTAATAAATTTTCAAAATTTACTGAATGATCTTCGACTGGTTTCTAAATAAAATAAGTGGTTCATGCATGACGGTGAACATCCACATTTCACATTATGTGTTAGAAATCATTCAAAATCGATGGATCGGCAAGAAAAAGATGCTTCTGTAAATTGGTTACCCCGCTTACTGGATTGAATTCCTATCGATTACTTTTCATGGGAAACTTTTAAGTAGGTCGTATACAGTAGACCTGTAAACATCGAAGAAGAATTAAGGTCATTTCGAACATTTTAAGTTTAATTAAACAATTAAATAAATTAAATTTTTCTGTTTTAGTTTGTTATTGACGCTCTGTTTTATTCTTATGGTTCTGTGCCAGTTTATCATTGTTAGCTTGTTACTATATAAATTTTCATTGCTGTTGGTCTATTGGCTCTTAAACACGCTTCAAATTTCTTGGACCAATCTTGATAAGGTTTGAAGGAGGGCTATGATGAGTTTCAGTGCGCAATAAAACGTTTAAATTCGATTACTTCAGAAGCGGCTGCTTATTTGGATAAAAGTTGTCAAGTTTGATTTTCGATAAAACAATTCTTAAAATTGAAATAATTTTTGTGCTGACTCCCACAGCCAAGGCAAAGTTCGGCATTGAAACTCTTCTTATTTTTGGTAAAAATAGTTTGCATCTGCAATGACTCTTAAGGTAACATACAAATTTACAATAGCTTTATGCTATTGCACATGGCATGATCAGCTTAATCTCAAAAGGCAATATCTTTAAAACATGAGTTGTTAGTACCGAAAGTCAATTTTCATAAGGAAAGTGCAAGGTCTTTGGCTGTTTGTGACAGAGTATTAGATTTTTATTATCTGCTACTCGATTGATATTCTAATATAAAAAAAATATTTGAGATGCCAATCTGTAGTTTTCTTTATTAAACAACACACCTACAGTAATTTCTTACGATATATTTTTATTGGCTAATAGAAAATACTTTGGTTTTGATAAAATTAACAGTGATTTAGATTAAAATATTGTAATACCTATTTTAATTTTTTACTTATTCTTTGCAGGAAGATGCTTTTGACGATCCTTCAAAGATATGGGTGGCAGATGCTGCATCTTTCGCCAAAAATGGAAAAAATTCTCAAGGTAAGTTAACGGTAGTAGCCACAAAGTACATACTATTTCAACTATGCCTAAGATTGAAGGTTGTTGCACAATAAAAACATTCCTAATATCAGAGCAAAATTTGAAATTAAATTAAATTTTATTTGAGTTTATTGAAATTACCGTTTTTTTGATCGAGTGATTGATAAAGTGTAAATTGAGTCTTATACCGCCTTCTCACTACAGCGTAAAAATTATTGTAAGCCTTGTTACACTAATTCTACTTGAAAAGGTTTGTGCCCTTTGTCAGGCTCAATAATCCCTTTAACTAGCCATCTCGAAGAAGTTGCTTCTCGAGGATTATTTGTCATTTATTAATTTGCTTAAAATCTGTCTATAAATTATAATAAAATTTAAGGTTAAGGATTTAGCACTCACCATTAGTGAAAATACATGTGAAAGTTACCCGCTTTGTAGTTGATTTAAAAAAAAACTGTAAACTATAGAAAAAATAAATAAGATAAATATATTTGGAGAACTTTACAGTTGATTTATGTATCTTTAATGGCAGAATTTGCCATGATTTGTATTTTTTTTTGCATTACATTCAACTGCAAGAAGCAATAGGTAATAAGCGCAATTAAAGTTTGAAAAAAATGATATTCAGAAAACAAATATTTTAATTTTGTATATAAGGGTGTCACATCATATTGTGACGAGCTGCATCAGTTGATGGATGACAGAAAGTCTATGGTATGCTACTTAAGTGAAACACATTTGATTTAGAAGATTGGGGAAAAAGAATTATATATAGATGAATATACTGCAGTATGTAGTAGTTCGAATAGTAGGTATATCGGTGGAGTTGTTATTGTTGTGAACATTTTCTGGGTTTTTCTCTTCCTTTATAATTCGGTAAAGTATAACTTTTTGCCACTTCAAGTAAAATTACAAGTATTGGACAGGTATATTTTTTAAGTCTCCAAATGAAATAATATTTGGAAAATAGGTTGAATAATAAGCTGTTTGACAGACAATTATTGATCGTATTTTTGGGAGACGTTATGATGACTGGCAAAAAACAATAGTAGATAAAACACATTTTTGACAATTTAGGTTTTAAACAAGTGGTAATAATGAAATCTAGGATTACCAACATTTCGTCATCTTTAATTGAGTACATAAAACAAATAATACCTTTAATATGCAGAAGAACCACGGGGATTTTCCTAGGATAAATAACCACGAAATTAGTACAGAGAAATTGGGTAAATAGACCCCTTTTACAGGAGAAATCTAAATGATGAAAATATCTCTATTAATAAGAGAAATGTGAAATTATTCCAATGCAGGTGTAAATACTATTTATTCGGAGTATATAACAAATATTTATAGAGCCTTAAGCCGCGTACAAACCAATGCAACAAATGGCGCAAATATTTGGGAACTTTGCAGAACATGTCAATTTGAACGGTAGCGTGCTCAATTCTGCGCACGCGCGCTCTGTTTTGTGCGAGGTCTGTGTGTTGCCGGGCAGTGTCGGTACATTCAAAGAAATCAGCTTGTTTGTGCGCGTTAATTTGACAATGAATAATCAGTCAGTGGAATCGCAATGATATATAATTAATATAATTATTTGAACAGATCTGCAAATTGTAGGCTCTATAACGAGATCTACTTTTAAAGATTATTGTCATGCATTAATGACGATTTTTATTTTTTTTCTTTGATTTTAATGCATCACATAACACAATAAATGCGGCGCATGCAATTTGCAGTTTTTCTTCTCCCATTTTTAGACTATTTTTGTTGACAACCAGCGTGTGTATGGAAACGTTGACGAACACTCATAAACAGAAAATGTTGCAGCTGTTTAGACGTCATCCGTGCTGAGTGGAATGCTTGTTGCAAAACTTTCTCAAATGTATGGCGCTGTTTGTTGCATTGGTTGGTACGCGGCTTTAGATAAAAATGCATTGTTAATTTTAAAAAATCGTAAGTATTAAAAATGGTAACTTAATTGTAAAAACCTATTTTACTATTGTAATGGATTTAGTAAAGAATATATCTATCAATCTATCTACCAAATTCACAGCATCACTTTTTTTGGATGAAATTCAGCTTTAGA
Source organism: Diaprepes abbreviatus (assembly GCA_034092305.1). NCBI lineage: Eukaryota > Metazoa > Arthropoda > Insecta > Coleoptera > Curculionidae > Diaprepes > Diaprepes abbreviatus. Next base: position 2,745,433 of record JASJET010000116.1, read on the forward strand.
TGTAATGTAAGTATAACAGGTTTCTGAGCCTATTTGAAGAGTTCTACAAGAACGAAACACGAAATACTGCCCTGGTATTTTCCAAAACGCAGAAATACCTAAAAATATTTGGGTCTGGGTTTATCCCTTCGGCGGCGTGCCATAAGGCAGTCAACATATGGTGTATTACACTTACATTACTTAGAGGAGATGTTAGGTAGAGTCACGGGCGGATCCAGCCTCTATCTTTGGAGGGGGGGGCGGGCGGTGATATCACAAAAGTACAGTATGGCAAGCGAAAACAAGTTGTCGACGGGGGGGGGGGGGGGGCACCAGCAACATTCTAATTTCTAGTGTAAAATTCAGGGTCGGGTCTATTTTTCTGAATTTGAAATTTTTGGAGGGGGGGATCACAACAAAAAACAAGTTGCCTACAGGGGGGGAAGATGCGAGCAGCATACATATTCCTAATATAAGAGGCAGAATCGGTTCTATTTTCCTGAACTCAAACCTCTTTCCTATACTCTATTCAAGAACTAGAGAGAGTAATAAAACTGTTGCCGAAACCTCCAACGTACCTACTCCAGTACCGCAAGTAACTGGGGACTGCCGTAAATCTAATTATATTTAAATATTATAAGCTTTTATAAATTTACTGCAACAATAACATTTCTGATAATTTAATTTAATTTCTGTCAGTGAGCAAAGTACATCTTAGAGGGTGTCCTTATTGATTTATTTTGTTTGTGCTTGTTTTTATATATTATTTGAGATTAGTGAGATACCCAAAAGATATGGCTTCCACCTCTAGATTTATTCCAAAATCGTTAAACCAGGATATTTTTTCCTCAATGAAAAACTTATTACCATGAATGTTTATGATGCCTTAAGATATCAATATCTAGATAATAATGTTAAAAGCTCTGTTGAGATGTGTTCCAACCTGACAGGAGTTGGAAAATCTACTATATACCGAATACTGAAGGAGAAAAAAAACGACTGGAATTGTGCTAGTTCTCCCAAGTCACATTCGGTCACAGGCAGACGAAAAACCTCGTTGGAAGAAGAGATGTAAACTGCAATAAAAGGAGTTGTACATACATTTTATTATGAGAAGCAGATCCCAACCGTCCACAAAACTAACTAAAATCAATGAAGATCGGGATTTATCTGAAATTAAAAGAATTGAGCTCTGCAGATTGCTCAGGGAACTTAATTTTTGCTGGGAAAAACCAAATAGTTAATTTGTTCTTAGAGATCGTCCGGAAAATGTCCGTCGGAGAAGGAAATATCTCTTTCAGGTAAAAGGTAGAGTTGCTAGAAATAACACAACTTACAAAATTAGTAATTTAACTGAACTTTTGAAAGATTTATTTGAATAAAGTTACTGTTGAAAATTGGGAAAAATCCATATAATAAAAGAATAAAAGAAAATGTCGAAACTCGATCTCATTATCGGTGAGATAGAGGAACCAATTATAATTAATTTGAGCAAAGATAGCTTCACTGACACAAAATTTATTATTTAAGTTTTGGTTTTGTTGCATTTTATTGTTTAATGTTGTTTATTTAATTTTTTTATATATTTTTATTTTACTGTGTCCCACTTTTTAGTTTTATATATACTCAATTTCAATTAGCCGTAATTTTCACATTATTAGCAATATTCGAGGCAGGTGATTCAACGCCGCTATAGCTGAGGAAACAGGATATTGCTTTTCACTATCAAACAGACCAAGAGAAGTTGCAAGCCTGGCTACGGAAGTCACTTCATGGATGGCATCCCAATGAGGTCAGTCAGGACAATGTCCACACATTAGCCTCGAACTACTGGTTCATTTTGTTAGCTATCCAAGGCCAGGTTATTCCTACAAAAAACTATCGGAAACAACCACCAATGTAGATCTGGCTGCCAAACATCAGAAATAATCCAACACATAACTGGAGGATGCCAAGCGTTTGCCGCAAGGAGTATAAGGAAATACACGACTCAGTCACCAAGATATTCCACCAAGAGTTAGCAGATAAGTTAAATCTATTGCATGTATGAAAAGTACCTTGCAACAAATACAATCTGGAGCCTGTTCTTGAGAACAACAAGTTCAAGCTATATTGGGACCGAACAATTCAACAGATCAAACAGTTGCTTATAATAGCCCAGATGTTATGTTAACAGATAAAATTTCTAGGCGAACTATATTAATTGACATTGCTGTACCTAACAACAATAACCTATGGCCAACATATAATGAGAATATTGCCAAAAACAGTACTGGAATTCGAAGACAATGGGCAAAGAACAGCGTTTAAACAATTCCCATAATTTTATCAACTACTAGAGTGATACCAAAGAAACTCCTGCAGAATATCAAGACACTGGGCCTGGGTGAGGATCTATATTAACCGACTCAGAAAGCAGTTCTCCTTGCAACCACGCGAACTCTCCAAAAGTTTGTGGGAATTATAGCAAACCACGTCACTTCGGACACGATAACATAGAAAGGGTCCCTACAGAGCTTTATACTTTTTGTATCTTTGTATACCTGGTTTGAGTCAATATTCCCTGGAGGAAGTGCGAAACGGTTTGGTTTGAAAGTCGATCAAAACAAAACTGTCATCTTGGCAGCGTACGAACTTCAGTAATGCAGAGGTCACTATTTTATGAGGGTCTTCGGTTTTTTATGAGCTGCCTGATATTGTAAAAAATGTACTGAGTTTATGTATTTTTTCATAGGAGACTGTTTTACTTATTTATGCAATTTAAGTTGAATTTATTTTGGTATAAAGTTACAAGTTGTCATTGCTAAAAAAAATAAACTAAATTAGGGATGGAAAAAAATACATTTTGTATTAAAATTCGGGTAAAAGGTTTGATTCTGCAATTAACTGCATTTTAAAGAAATCGCTCAAGTTGGTGAAAAATTGAATGCTTTAAAGTAGAACATTTCATTTTAGAGATATAAAAATATTGTAATATTATTGAAGTTACGTATATTTGCAAAGTTTCTTTGTAAATTGGATATATAGATAGGTAAGAAACACATGAATGAAATTAAAGCAAAAGAGAAAAAAAAACTGCAATGCGAATAGAGTTGTAACTTTTATTGAACCCTGTATAAGTAAAAGCAGCAAAATTTTTTACAGAAAAAACACTTCGTTTATTGCTCGATAAAAAAAATAACTGCATTATTATCTTTTACCCGCATAAGATACTTTTACCGGTTCATCTTTATTCTGTGGCATCAATATAATTAGTTTCGAATAAATAAGGGTCAAGTGTAGTAGAAGCCTTATTAATAGTATTAAATGCAGTTAAATTTGTGTTTGTTTATTAATAAGCAACAAAGGCGTTCAGGTAAACATAAAACTATAATAATTTTAAAGATTTTGGACCATGTCCATTCATTATTAGGTAAAATGTTTAAAGAAAATAATTTTCAATCAAGTGAAACACGGGTTTACAATACATATTTTAGACGTTTGTTTGAAGGTTGTAGACTTGCATTGTATTTATTTTTATTTCTTTTTATTTTTACAACGTTTCGATTAGGTTGTATCTCTAATCGATGTTAAGTATAAACTGAATGTTTTATCTTAAGACTACGAGCTTATATAGGGACTGTGTCGATTGAAGCGCAAAGTTTTGCTTCACTGTACACACCTCAATGATTTTATGTTACAAAGTAGTGGTTGCCAAAGATTATGTATTTCAACACTAGGTTTACTCAAGATTCCATTATTGTTTTTAATGTATCCTGCTCCTATAAATTTTCTTTTTTTCATATTGGGTTCCATATATATTGCCGCAGCCTCAGACTATTTTATATGGTGTTGTTTATCCCAGGAGTGTTCTGCAATACCTGATCTCGACGTTTCCCCTTTTGAGTTTTATATTCCTTAATTCTAACTTCTAGTGGTCGTTTGGTTTCTCCAATATACATTTCACCACACTCACATGGAACTTTGTAAACACATTCTTTCTTATCGGTAGTTTTAGGTTTTGTTTTTGTTAAATGAACTCTAAGTGTATTTCTTGATTTAAAGGCTGTTTTTGTATTATAACTACTGGCAATTCGTCTTATTTTCTCCGAAGTTCCCTTAATGTACGGAAGAAGGAATGTGTTTCTTGCTGTCCAGTGTTCGTTGTTCTAGAGTTATTTATAACATCGTCAATTAGTTTTAAAGGATAACCATTCTGTTGTAAATCGGATTTAATATTTGCTACCTCTTTTTAGCGCGATTATAGAGGTTGCGTATAATTCCTCGTTTTGTTACAACAGAATGATTAGAATTATGATTAAGATATTGTCCAGTATGTGTTGGCTTTCTGTATACTGAAGTTTTAATAGTTTCGTTTGAACGGTTCACCATGACATCTAGGAAGGGCAATTGATCATTTGCCTCTTTTTTCATAGTAAACTTAATTGTAGGTCAAAAGGTATTTAGATGTTTCAGGAAATCATTAAGTTCTTGATCCCCACAAAATCCATAGAGTAAAAAATCTTCAAAACACTCAGGAAATACCAAAACAAAATACCTGACAACCTACGATCGGCGCTCACACCACACTACAGTAAGCCACCACATCTTTACGTATTTCCAAAAATTCATAAAATGAACATACCATTGAGGCCAATAACCAGCTCCAGAGGATCCCCAACAAATGCACCTGCAAAGTTTCTCTTAAAAATCATACAACCTTTAGAAGGTAAGACAACCACATATGTTAAAAATTCTACACATTTCTTGAACATTATTAGTAGCATCAATCCTGAGCCAGACGACAGACTAATAAGCTTTGATGTGGAAAGTTTGTATACTAATGTACCATTAGGAGAATCACTAGACATAATCAAAACTAGATTTTCAAATGATACTACTTTATCAGATCGAACCTCGTTACCACTGGACGGGGTGATGGACCTTTTGGAGTGTTGCCTGCGTAATACTTACTTTCAAGCAAATGACAAGTTCTACACTCAGGACGACGGGCTTTCGATGGGTTCTTCACTCTCTCCAGTCATCGCCAATATATATATGGAATGGTTCGAAACTCATGCCATAGAAACGGCAACAGTAAAACCGAAAGTCTGGTTGAGATATGTCGATGATACTTTCATCGTATGGAAGGGCAGTGATCAAGAATTTAATGATTTTCTGAAACATCTAAATACCATTCGACCTACAATTAAGTTTACCATGGAACAACAGGTAAATGATCAATTGTCCTTCCTAGATGTCACGGTGAACCGTTCAAACGAAACTATTAAAACTTCAGTATACAGAAAGCCAACACATACGGGACAATATCTTAATCATAGTTCTATTTTGTGGTAACAAAACGAGGAATTATACGCAACCTCTATAATCGCGCTATATCTATATGCAATAATGCCGAATCATTGGAAAAAGAGGTAGCAAATATTAAATCCGATTTACAACAGAATGGTTACCCTTTAAAACTAATTGACGATGTTATATATAATTTTAGAACAACGAACAGTGGACAGCAAGAATCACATTCCTTCTTCACAATTCCGTACATTAAGGGAACTTCGGAGAAAGTAAGACGAATTGCCAGTAGTTATAATATAAAAACAGCCTTTAAATCAGGAAATACACTTAGAGCATTTAACAAAAACAAAACCTAAAACTACCGATAAGAAAGAATGTGTTTACAAAGTTCCATGTGAGTGTGGTGAAATGTATATTGGAGAAACCAAACGACCACTAGAAGTTAGAATTAAGGAACATAAAACTCAAAAGGGGAAACGTCGAGATCAGGTATTGCAGAACACTCCTGGGATAAACAACACCATATAAAATGGTCTGAGGCTGCGGCAATATATATGGAACCCAACATGAAAAAAAGAAAATTTATAGAAGCAGCATACATTAAAAATAATAATGGAATCTTCAGTAAACCGAGTGTTGAGATACCTAATCTTTGGCAACCACTACTTTGTAACATCAAATCATTGAGGTGTGTACAGTGAAGCGAAACTTTGCGCTTCAACGGACACAGTCCTTATATAAGCTCGTAGACTTAAGACAAAACATTCAGTTTATACTTGATAACGATTAGAGATACAACCTAATCGAAACGTCGTAAAAATAAAAATAAATAAAAATAAAGACAATGCACGTCCGACCACATTTTAGTCACATATTTTAGAATATATGAATATCAAATATAGCCAAAAAAACGTTTATACATATGTATATAAAATTATGAATTTATTAACTTCTTAGAATAAGTGTTTGTAGTTTATTTTTACATTTCTTTGTGTTCGAGGTCTTAGCAAATAGCTTTTTAAATGCCTTTCTAATACAGTCTCATTAATGTTGTTGTGTTGCCATGAAAGTTTACTCAAAATAATAATAGACAAAAAGAAAACAATTTTACTTATTTGTACATTTGCCACTAGCTTTTAACTTGAACAAAGGAAAAAAAATTACCCTGAAATGAAATATAATTTTTAAAAGTCCCAAGATTTATTTCTGAATTATTATAATACATTTTAAGTGGAAACGGAATTGCTTAAATTAGGAAAATATAATTCAGAAAAACCTAAAACATACTTGCAATTACAAATATCTCCCAGTTTATTTGAGGACTAGGTAGAGAATTCCTATTTATATTCTCTGGTAAAAAACAAAATCACATCATGCATTATTTTTTGGAAATTTTGGGCATTATTGAAAAATAAATAAAATATAAAGAAATCTTTATGATCGTTGAGTGCGTTAACCAAGTTACCTTTTTTTCTTCAGGTAGTTAAAGGAAAGGTAGACAATTTATTTCCTATTGAGGTCATTCTAGTTTTCTCTATATGCGTATCGACTACTCAATAATCTCATCAGTGGCGCTATAGCGAACCAATAGTCTATTTAAAATCACCATTTTGTAGTATATTGGCAGGATTGTACATCTACAGAGATTTTAGATGTTAAATTGTAAAATATTAAAACTTAAACGATATCTATGCATGGACTGGGGAAGCGAGAAGCTTCAAAAGAAAATGAAATACAATAAAATCTTTCCGGCCCTTAAGTGTGTTTAACCAGTTGTCTTTTTCTCTGTTAGATCATTTAAAGAAAGCAAGACAGTTTATTTATTGCCAACTGTATAAGAATGCTGGTGATGGAGATAGGGCTGAGAGCTATCGACCGGTGTGTTTGATGTCCCTGATTCCAAGATTATTTGAATCGCTGGTTTCTGTTTTTTTTGAAGAAAGTATTTAAAAATATTATTAATCATGATCGGCATAGTTTTCGTGAAAATCGTTCTGTTTCATGTATCATGACTACATTGTCAGTGCCTTGGAGGAGGGATATGCTGTAGATTCAGTGGACACTGATTTCTCCAAAACATTTGACAGGGTGGATCATAGTCTTCTGTTAAACAAATTTAGGGGCTTTGGAATTCATGGGACACTGCTGGAGTGGATCGGATGGTATCTGTATGGTAGGTCTCAGGTTGTCAGGGTTAATGGACATACTTCTGCGAGCATCAATATCACTTCTGGTGTGCCACAGGGTGCACATATTGCACCACTGTTTTTCAACTTGTTTGTTAATAATATGTTGGCATGTTTTCTGCATTGTGAATGTATATTGTATGCTGATAATTTGAATATATTTATATCTGTTGTGACTGACAGATGTAGAGCCTGGTTTTAGGATGATTTGAATAGATTCCACATATGGTGTGAAAGTAACAAAATGCATCTTAATGCTGATAAGTGTAAATACATTCAATTTAGTAAATCGGGTCATGTGTTGCCTGGGGCATATCACTTAGAGACTTGGGAGTCTTGTTGGTAAATTGACATTTAGGAAACATGTATTTCAGTGCCGTAATAGGGCAAATAGAATTTTAGGCTTTTTGAAAAGGAATACAAGAGACTTTAGCGATGTTAACTGAATAAAAACTTTGTATGTTTCGTTGGTGAGCTGTGGTGTGGTCTCCACATTTTCAAATTTATGTCAATAAATTTTAATCAGTGCAAAGAATATTTCTTAGATGGCATTTAAGTTGGGTGTTTCCCATGATAATACTAATTATATCCAATTAGAGAAACGCTTGAATTTACAAAATCTACAAACGAAACGATTTAATGCTGATGTTATCACAGCTCACAAAATTTTGCATGGCCGTGTTGATTGCCTCAAACTCCTTCAGAGGCTGAATATCTCGGTGTCACCTCGAAATTTACGTGCGATAAGAACATTTGAGATTTCAACTCACCGAACACGATATGGGGAGGGTGAATTAATTAGTAGAATCATGCAAAATGCACACAATGTAGAAATAGATTTATTTAATACAAGTGCCTCTCAAACGTCATCTTAAATGTAGACCGTAATTGGTGATTTGTGTTATTACCTGCTTGTTTGTGATATATTTTTTTAAATTTTTAGTATATGTTGTTTTTTCTTATATTGCTTGTATTGGTACATGGCATGTCCGTCAATTGAGTAAATAAATAAATAAATAAATAAATAAATTTTCCTCTTGGTTTAGTAAAACTCTACTGATACGACTATTAGGCAGTCGAAGCGCGCACGAAGTGAAAACTAGATAGTCCACAGAACGTAACCCCTATTTCAACATAATTAACAGTCTTCTGAAACTTTGTGAGTGGCTTCATTTTGACTTGTCCGATAACTTTTTTATGGGCGAAAATTCTCGTTTACGCTGCTTTTTCTACTGCGCTTTTGCGAAACACGTCAATTTAGTAAGGTAGTAAACTGGTAGTACCAAAACTTTCTTTTACAGTTAAATTGTAGGATGATTTGATGAAAACTACGAAAGAAAATGTGTCCGACAAAAATGATTCGTCGATCGTCGAGTCCACTGCCCGTAATATTGTGACTGACAACATTTGATCGTAGACTTCTCCGAATGATATATCGTGGTAACGTAAGGCCGTTCTGTCTACAACCAAACTGTTGTCCCTTATTAACTTGTAGCTATCTTAATAACCTATAAAGAAATATTACACAGACATTGGCACTATGGAAGTTCCTCTTTTCTCTTGTAGTTTTAGTTTCAAACAACTACAGGTTATTCAAGTTTACCAAAATCATCAGTTACAAGTTCAGGACTCAGGAAAAGCTACTAACTAGTTGGATAGATGACATCTCTTGTTTTGAGACTTTCACAACAGCGCGACCGCGAGGTTAGTCGCGTGAAGGTTTTCAATCAAATTAAACAAAACGAGTTCGTTAAAACACTATTAAAGCCTATTAACAAGAATAAATAGAAAAACGAATTATTTACAATGAGAAACTTTAACTAATAACAAATAACAATATCAAAGTAATTAACATCCTGCTGTTAATGGCCGTTCAATAATACAAATGTAAAACTTAATTTTGAAGACACGTTTAAATAGCTTACTAAAACACTAAACAAAAAAAAGAATAAAATCGCGGAGATAACAGCTATTTATATTACTTAAACAAACAGTATTAAAGACGTTAAATTCTCGAGTAAAAACAATACAAGATGTTCCCTTAACTACCCAAATGAAATGAAAAACAAAACTAAACAACGAAAACTTTCATTCCCGCCGAATATTCACGACACGCAATTTTCTAAGACTCTGTACTTAAAAGGATACCGATCGTAGCGAATTTCAGACTGTAACTAAAGCTTATTATTTCTTAAAAGGTCCAACTCACATTCCCTGGTACCTTGCGGGTACGCATTTCACCCCAAGTATCCTTGCAACTAACTGTAAATTTCATTCCCCAATAGTTCGAATAGTTTGTCCCAAAGGGTGTCAGCCATTTTACGCCGGATACTTAATTCCCGAATTGACCTCTGAGCGTCTCAGTATTATTTTTTATATAAAAGAATAGTAAAACAAGCTAATCTATGTATTTTTATAACGAAAAGAATATATAATAATTACTGTAAAAAAACTATTCACTCTTCTTAGCTGTTTTGGCAGTACACATCTAACGCGTTATTTCTTGTGAATAGAAAAAAAACAGTTATTATACAAAATCCTTTGTACAAATTATCAAACCATATATTCTATTATATTGAGTTTATTTGATCATTCTTTTATTTCCTAATAATGGGAAAATCGTTCAATATTTTAATACATTTTAACGGTATTTGCATATACCATATGCTAAGATCTCCATCGCCACTTATCTCTTCGGTTTTATTTACATAACCAGGGGAGGATTTCTTCGACAGATTTATATACAAATCTTAAAGGAGGGTTTCATCTTTTAGCTTATGACATCATAAATTCTGAGTTTATATATTTTTAAAAAAACATTTAAATGTTTATGCTTAAATACGATAATTGATTTAATTTTAAAAAGTTGATGCTGGTAGCCGTTACTATGTGGTAGTTAATCATCTTCGGGAAATGTTTAAAAAGGAACTACTATGTTTTATACCACTAAATTTATTTAGAAAACAGTGACTGCAGTTTCAACTCACAGAGTCATTTTCAAACTGAATTACAAAGGTAGACTAAGTATTCAATACACAACATGAGAAAATTTAACAATAAATAAAAACTACCTGAGAAATTACATTATTACAAAGGGGAGGTACTTTTGGCCCTTTGTTGAATAATGTAATATGTCAGTGTTGCCTAAATCAGGAAAACTGTTGCTGTGTTCTAAGCAATGGTTGGAAAAACTCGAGTCTGTTTTTTGTAGTCTATATGATCGGTGGTGTTCTGAAAAGCGAGTTTTAAAGCTTCTACCACTTTGTCCAATATACAAGCTATCACATTCTGAACACTTTAACTTATAAACTACTGATTTATCAAATTTATTAATTTTATCTTTCGCATTGTAAAGGATAGTGGACAGATTGTGTTGAGATTTAAAGGTTACTTTTATGGTATGTTTGGAAAAGGTATTAGCTATGTTTTCTGATAGGGTACCACAGTATGACAAAGATATAAAAGATGAACTATCTTTATCATTTTTTATTTTAGGATTTATTGAATTAAAAGCTAGTTGTTTTTGTTTTTTAGTTATTAATTTCTTTATGGTTTGTTGGGAGAAATTGTTTGATATTGCAATCCTTTCAATGATATTTAGTTCCTCTTGAAGATCTTCTTCAGAGAGAGGCAAAGAGAATGCTCTATGTTTCATTGAATTGTATGCAGCCATTTTGTGTTGTAAGGGGTCAAAAGATTCATTAGATATAATACTACCTGTAAACGTTGGTTTTCTAAAAATTTTAAAATTACACCGATTATTGAGGTGAGATCAAGAAAATTTATTTTATGGCTATTTTCAGTTTCCAGAGTAAATTGAATTTTTGGATGGCAATTATTAATGAATTGCAAGAATTTTTGAAGTTGTCTAGTAGTGGCTTTAAAACATGCTAGAACATCATCTACATATCTGTACCAAAATTGAACATGGTTTTTGCTTAATGGGGAATTAAGAATTTTGTTTTCTAAGTTTGACATGAAAATGTCTTCTAGGAGAGGGCTAAGAGGAGAACCCATTGGTAGGCGTGACTTTTGTAAATAAAATTTGTTATTAAACTGGAAATAGGTTTGTGATAGGCAAAGTTCAAAAGAGGACAAGATTTCAGTAGTAACTATTGGATTTATATTTCGTTCCTGTAAGATTTCTTGGATAAGTATAAAACATTCATCTGTTGGAATATTAGAAAACATGCTTTTTATGTCAAAAGAAACTAGTATGGAGTTATCTGAGGTTTTTATGTTTTTTAGTTTTTGGACGAGATCTACTGAATTATTTAAACTATGACTTGGTTTAAAGTTGCTTATTTGTTTGAAGAATGAATTTAGTTTCATACTGAGTTCTCTCGTAGGGCTATTTATGTGTGAAACGACGGGGCGAATGGGATTTCCTGGTTTGTGATTTTTTATAAGGCCATAGAGTTTTGGTGCTTGTGGGTTTATATTGATTATTCTTTTTTTTTAACGAATTCTGAAAAAATGGCTGTTATGTTTGACAGGGTTTGTTTCAAATTTGTTTGAAAAACTTTTGTAGGATCGCTTTTAATTTCTGTAATATTTTCGGATTGAATAAATGCTTTTATTTTATTGACATATTCAACTTTTGGTAAAATAACTATTGCATTTGATTTATCCCCTTTTGTTATTATTAGATCATTATCTTTTACTTTCTCTTTTATACTTTTTACTGTGTCTAAAGCTGGATTTTAAATTAGTGGATTTTATATGTTTTTTAATTGTTCCGGTAGTTAAGTCAATATTATTGGTGTGTTCTATTTTATTTAGAGCTAGAGTACTTTCTTTTTCTTGTTTATGTGTTGCAGTTGAAACTGCAGTCACTGTTTTCTTAATAAATTTAGTGGTATAAAACATAGCAGGTCCTTTTTAAACATTTCCCGAAGATGATTTAATTTTCTTTTAGACTTTCTTGGGTGGTAATAAAAAAATATACTATCCCGTTCTCACGGGAAAAAATCTATCCATAAAGTGATTATTAAATTACTCATTTTAACAGAATCTACTTCACGCTAAACAGTATAAAATAATTAATATTTGTTCCATTATAATATGTCAAAATAATGTGTACATGTTTATTAATTACCAACCAGCTAACTTTCTCATAGTTGTTTAATCAATATTTTTACAATCGAGTGGTCATATTATCTGACAGATATTTTCTATTTTATTTTAGGACTCCGAGGAGGAGTTCTTCGCCCTGTCTATATTCTTCAACCAGAAGTACCCTCAACAAGTACCGGAAGAGGACATAGAAAATATGACAGAGGACGATCTTTTTCTCCTCCCAAACAACAAAGAACTCAATTTAGAACAGGTTTAGTGGAGGGGTTACCAGTCCATTCCGTAAATAATTACACTACCAATGGAGATTATGGTGTTCAAGAAAAAAATTTCGGTAAGTAATTACTAGCGTGAAAAAGTTATGTGGTCCGGTATGTTGTCTATATGTCAACATATTTTTGCATTACTTAATTTATGCTAAGAATAAGTACTAGTAATTTTTTGTCATTCTTTCTAAGATTTTAATTTTGAATATTAACGTTAACCAAGCTGGGGGCTGAGTAGGGGTTATAATTCAGTTTGTGCAACGAAAAAAGAATCGATTTCAACGAAAAATGTATTACAGATATTTGATATTTTTAAATTATAGGGGGGCCTAGTAAATGATAAATACGTAAAAAGGTACTGTCAGATCTGTTCTGTTTTTTTATGAACAACGGTCAAAGTTGGAAAATTCGATTTTATGCCCATAGAATTTTCTGATGATATTTTAAATAAACGTTGCATTAGCAAGAGTGGTACAGGGTGAGTTAACGATTGGATGAAGTAGGTTTGTGCCTTTTCGGTGAAATTAACAAAGAAACTATATTTATTGTTTGATACAGTTTATTTTTACGCAGATTTTAAAAATATTTAGGACTCTACAGGGTGAGCCAAAAAACTAAAGTTGTATTTTTTTAAATAGAACACCCTATATGCGAATCGTATTTTCGATTTATCTTATAATTTTAAATCTTTTTTATTAAGGGTTTACTATAACAAAACTTTATAGTTTCTGAGATAATTAAGTTTAAAGAAAAAAAGTCACATTTTCAAGCATCAATTCAATCCTAAATAACGTTTTCAATTTTGTGACAAATATATTCAAATTTGGAATTTAGCAAGGCCAAGGACAAGTTAACATAATTTTTACCTAATATTTGCAATAAAAGCTACACATCGGCTCAAATTTGAACAAGTTTAAATGAATAAATATCTTTTTTTTTTAAATGGTACACCCTGTATATTTTCATGTTATTTAATAGAGTAATAAAAACCCTAAAAGTTTTGTTCAATATATCCTATACCTATTTATAATAGTTTTTGAGATATTTCAGTTTCTCTTATTTTCCATACTTTTTTATAGAAATAGTCTTCATTATCATAGTAGCCATGGCAAAAACAATGTAAAAGAACATTTTTCTGTGTGTCAAATTTATAACCGCAATCGCTTCTTTTGGTTTTTATGTAGTGTAGTTTGGTTTTTTTGCATTCATCTTCTATTGTAAAATGAATTTTCCAAAGAATGAGTTAATAGATATGATTTATACAATAGGAGAGGTTCAAAAAAATTGCCTTCTTGCTCAAAGAATTTACAAAATGAAGTATCCTGGTCGACGCCAGCCTAATACCCATACTTTTCAAAACTTAATGCAAAGATTTGATTCTTCTGGTACTGTCGATTATCCAAAACGTAAAATGGCCAACAAACCAGTAACTAATTAAGAAAAAGAACTACAAGTATTGTTAAATGTTCAGGAAAATCCTTATATTGGTAGCCGTCAGTTAGCAGCATTATGTGAAACATCACAATCCACCGGTAATCGTACTACCAAGAAATATAGGTATCATCCATATCACATGGAATTACGCCAATAATTGCATGGACAGGATTTTGAAAGTCGTGTAAACTGTTGTCGTACAATAAATGCGGAGATTCAATTAAATCCAAATTTATTATGCAAGGTAATGTTTAGTGATGAAGCTACTTTTAGAAGTAACGGTGCCGTAAATAGACGCAACATGCATTATTATGCCACAGAAAACCCATTTTGGATTAGAGAGGTGCAACATCAAAACCACTGGTCATTAAATGTTTGGTGTGGTATTCATCATAATCGAATTATTGGACCCCATTTTTTTAATGAACCACTAAATGGCCATAGTTACCTGAACTTTCTACAAGAAGAACTACCCCAACTGCTTCAAGGTCTCGATAGGGATCAGCTCGACAGTGTGTGGTTCCAGCACGATGGTGCGCCTCCGCATTACCATCGTGAAGTTCGTGCGTTTTTGGACCAACGATATCCGCAATAATGGATTGGACGTGGGGGTTTCATTGAGTGGCCACCAAGGTGTTACGACATCACCCCATTAGATTTCTTCCTATGGGGTTATATTAAAAATAAGGTGTATGTGAATCCACCAACAACAGTGGAAGATATGCGAAACAGGATTAGGGATACCTGTAGAACAATAACGCCACTGATTTTGTCCAGGGTCCGAGAAAATCTGCAAAAAAGCCTAAATTTGTGCATTGCACAAGAGGGTCGTTTATTCGAACACTTATTAAAAAGAAATAATTAATCTCAGTATTTAATAGGTAATTTTTTCGTTTCAATTTAGTATAAAAGTAAATATGTATTTGTCTTGTCGTTATTGTTGTGTTAATTTTTTCACATTATGTTTAATTAAACTATTGCCGTTGTAATATAACGAATAATGTATTTCATCATATTTAACCACATTCTGTTTGTTTCTGTAGTTTCTTTTTATTATTTTACATGGCTACTATGATAATGAAGACTATTTCTGTAAAAAAGTATGGAAAATAAGAAAAATTGAAATATCTCAAAAACTATTATAAATAGGTATAGGATATATTGAAAAAAACTTTTAGGGTTTTTATTACTCTATTAAATAACATGAAAATATATAGGGTGTACCATTAAAAAAAAAAGATATTTATTCATTTAAATTTGTTCAAATTAGAGCCGATGTGTTCAACACCCTGTAGCTTTTATTGCAAATATTAGGTAAAAATTATATTAACTTGTCCTTGGCCTTGCTAAATTCCAAATTTGAATATATTTGTCACAAAATTGAAAACGTTATTTAGGATTGAATTGATGCTTGAAAATGTGACTTTTTTTCTTTAAACTTAATTATCTCAGAAACTATAAAGTTTTGTTATAGTAGATTTAAAATTATAAGCTAAATCGAAAATACGATTCGTATATAGGGTGCTCTATTTAAAAAAATACAACTTTATGCTGTCCTAGTTTTTGGCTCACCCTGTAGAGTCCTAAATATTTTTAAAATCTGCGTAAAAATAAACTATATCAAACAATAAATATAGTTTCTTTGTTAATTTCACCGAAAAGGCACAAACCTACTTCATGCAATCGTTGACTCACCCTGTAGGTATTGAAAAGACTTTTAATTTCATGTTTTATACGTCAAAATCGATAAACAATTTATAGAGATAATGGCGAAAAAATGCACTGCACTATTTTATAAATGTTAATAACGAAAGTTCAACCAGTTCGGTTCAGTAGTTTATGATTAATGTCAATTGTTTATTGAAAACAATTGTTATTATGCCATTTTATTAGTTACTTGTTCCTCATTTGAATTTCATTATTGAACATCTATATCAATATATATTCAGTTTTTGGAGAATCCACATATGATAAATTTTAAATCAAGAAGTATTTTAAAAAATCTGCTCAAAGTTGAAAGGATTGTTATAATAAATTATTCGAAAATGTATATTATTACACATATATCAATCATTATTTATCTCGTTGTTATTTTTAGTACATCCCGACGTTCACTCACGCTTACAGTATCCAGATTTTCGACCAAGTGGTGGTTTTAGGAAGAGTTTTTCCTCCGACCAGTTATATTTTGGTGAAAGAATTCCAATAAAACCGGAACAGTATTCCTACTCCTTGTCGAGTAGGTCGTCTTCCACATCAACAGGTAACTATTTAAAATATGAAGATAGGATGAAAATGTCTTGTTTAACAAGGAAAATAGAAAAATAATAAAATAATTTTACTATATTTTTTTTGTCAATCCCTTGTGCCAGTAATGCTACGGTGATTAGATTTCTTCTTGTAGGCGGTTTTGTCGAAGGCCTTTCTCGTTGTAATGACTTCAAAATGGGATCCATAATTTTCCCAACAAGCAATTATTTTAAGCTTGGTAAGAGGTTAAAGTCCATAGAGATTGAACTTGGGTGAATAGAGAAGATCTCACTCTTCACTTAATAATATTGATCATGGTCATCTGGGTGGGAGCTATGTCTTTATAAAAAAAAAACCTGGATTTTTATTCCTTAACTTTTGCTTTAAGTGATTTATAAAGATATCGTAATATTCAGAGTTAATCATTTTTGATAACACAGGCCTACAAAAGTCAGAAGCAGACACCAGACTGTGCTTTTCTGGAAGTTTTCAACACTCTAAGAGCGCATCTAAAATACCGCGAATGGAGTAATAGAACACCACGAATGACCCACCAGAGAAGCTATAGCAATAGCCAGAAACATATGTAGTAGCGGTTGTCTAAAATGGGCAGTGAACACCTTACGAACATTTAAAACCCAAGGAGGCGATGAAATAGATCCGGCCCTGCTTCAACGAGGACAGGAAAAAATTTTACCTCATATTGTACGCTTCAGTTAAAGTAGCCTGGAATTTGACTGTCTACCAGAAATATGGAGAAGAGTCAAAGTTACCTTCATTCCGCGGAGAAAAGGGACATTACTCACCCTAAAATCCTGCGACCTATCAGCCTCTCATTGTTTAATTTAGAAACAATGAAGAAAGCAGTTGATAACTACATCCAAACAGAATATCTTGAACATGTACAACTGCACCCTCATCAACATCTTTATCAAGGGGGCAGGTCTGCAGAAACCGCACCGATACAATTAACAGATGAGATTTAAGACGCTTTCAAAGCAAGGAAACCGTAATATGTGCTTTTCTTAATATAGAAGGGGCTTTTCATAACACTAGGGGAGTAGATCGAATGATGTCCAAAATGAATGGCGCGACTTATCTTCACTAGAATAGCGGAGAAAGAAATAGTGCATACACTATTGCCTTGTGTACTGGACCAGGATGCCCTCAGGGGAAGTAGCTTCTCCACTTATGTGGAGCCAAATTGTAAATCTACTCCTTTGTGATCTGACTGACCTCGGCATATCTTGTAAGAGCTATGCCAATGACGTGGTCATAACGGCGAGAGGCAAATTCGAGAATATCCTCTGCGTCCTAGTCCAGAGAGAACTTGAAGACCCTAAAGAATGGTGCCAGATTGTGGGATTAAATGTCAATCTTACCAAAACCACCCCAGTAGCATTTACAGGGAAAAGAAACCTAACACCGAAAACCATTAAAATGGATGGGATCGTTTTTGAGTGGAAGTTAGAGGTTAAATTTATGGGCTTGACCGTAGATAGTAAATTTCTCTGGAATAAGCACGAAAAAGGAGTAATCAATAAGGTTACAAAAGTCTTGGTGGTCTGTAGAAACTCCGCGGGAAAAAGGTGGGGCATAAACCAAAAAATCCTGCAGTGGATGTACACACAAGACTGGCCTTTGCTTATATGTATAACTAGAGCATTGAAAACATGTCCTAATCCTAAAGCTTACATCTCTATATATATTTTTAGAGAGTATGGCGAAAAAGACAACATATAGGATGATGAGAAATGAAGTTAGGTTTTCAGATTTATTTAGTGTTTTTTTTTCTCAATTGGTCCTTGTAGTGACCCTAAAATGACCTTGGGGGATTAAACAAACGACGAATTCTGATCCAGTGACCTCAAGAACCTATATATCTACCTTTTTAGATTTATTTAGTGAATTTTACTCAATAGTGAATTTTACTCAATTTGATCTTGAAATGACCTTGAATTTGAGTTAATAGAGGTTAGTGGACCTAAGATTCGGATTCAGGGCATCAAGTAATAAAAGAATAAAATAGTTTGGTCAAATAGGCATCAACTTCTTTTTGTAAACCTGTGTTATTATTAGTAACTTATACAGATGTGACAAGAGGTTTACCACTCGATATTTTCCGTCGTTGCTATTATCTCCTCTTTTAAAGATTAAGATGGTTTCAACATTGTACGAATATTTCGCTATTTTATCTTTCACCAAATATTTGTGGAACTTCAGAGATTCCAGGGATTCTATTAGAGTTGGTATTCCATTCTTTAGCATTTGACCTGTAATTTTTTCATTGCCATGTGCTTTGCGATTTTTCATTTGTCTTAAAGCTATATTTATTTCTAATGTTATAATATCCGACAAATTAGCCATAATAATCTCAAAAAATACAGAAAATATAGAAATTTATGTTTTATAATGTCTAAAAATACAGAAAATATAGAAACCTACATTTTTATATAGAAACCTATATTTTGTAATATAAAAACCTATATTTTTATAGAAATCTATATTTCCTTTAAGAAAAAATGACAAAAACAAATTTTTTTGTATTGGATTTGCTTCTCGAATTCCCTTTTTCCAGGAAATAAAGGAATTTCTCTTAGATTATTATTTTTATTTTAAGATAGAATGTTGTGTTCCTCTGTAGTAACCAAATACTAGTTTCTCATCGTAGAGCGGTCTCATGTTCATGATGACGTTTCCCACTAGTAGAATATCTTTGTGGAACCGCTAACCCTGTTAGTCAATGAAGGCACCCCAGTTTTCCAGAAAAACCAAATGAGTGTACAAAAATGGGCAACATATAAAGGCCACCTGCTTTCCATTCTGGTTCGCGATAATACATACAAAATATTTGAATTGAATCAGTTTTGTAGTCTCACTAATGAATTTCTTTTGTGATCTAGGTATGAACTCAACACAATCATAATAAAATGAGTCAGCTGGGTTAACATAGCTACGTTTTGATGATGCAGACTTTTTTAAAAATAAAACTTAAGTTATTTATCTTTTCATAAAGACTTTATGTTTAATAAATATTTTCCAAACGTCGTACACGGTGAATTAGCTGAAATATTAGCTAGAACTTATATTTTCAAATACCTTGACCACTTTAGAGAGAGTGTAGCATAAAGAAAAACAATAATTTTATGCAAATTATTTAATATTAAGTGTTTAAAATCTTTATGTGGTATGATGTTTTTACGCATTACGCATCCATAAATTAGGAGCCTGGTCAATGCCATTATTCATAAACAGTGATGGAACTTTTAAAATTATAACTAACTGTAAGTTATAGCCATAGATATAAAAGTAAGTATACTGCAGATCCTATAGAAGAATATTGGGTCACACTTAGAAAAAGACAGAAAGTTTTCGATGAGTGGTACTTTTATTTCTAATGGCTGTCAAATGAGAGGAGTATCCAATGACATGTAGAGTATCATGCTTAGTTCCTCCTATAGAAAGAGAGTTACTACTCATCGAAAACAATGTCTCTTTTTAGTGTGAACCAACGTTCTTCTATAGGATCCGTAGTTTATATATTTACTTTTATGTCTATAAATATCCGTAAAAAAGTGGGTTTGACTTTCAGTTTTAGTGAAAATATGATCACTGTAAGTAATCTCAATTAGTGTGAGTGGTTTGATAGTTTGAAACAAATCTTAATTTTTCTTCTTTTGTTTTCTGTAATCGTAACTTTCGATTTTTCCAGGATCATCGACTAAAAGTGGATTTTGGCACAAGGATTTCAGATCTGGCATACCAGTTCCCGTCCCTGATAGTAAGTTGAAAATAAGACATACTGGTTCATCTAGTCTGGTACCGAGTGGTCCATTAGTAGCGAAAAGGTAAGTTGAAACCAATAATTTCTGCACCATTGATTCGTAAACGGGTAATGCGCTTAATGTCAACATCTATACGATAAATCCTGAATATGAATGGCTCCCCCAACAATGAAAAAAGACGATTTTTCTGATAGTTTTATTGTTTAACATGATCTCCCCTAATTTTAATGCATTGGTGCTATTTGTTCTGAAATGACTTTCTTCTATTTCGTGTTGGTATTTAAAATAGGCAACAAAATCATGTTGCAACTGTTAGCAAAATGGAGTCATCTGATATGCGTTTCTGAATAAAAAGCAGACAGATGGAGCCAAATATAAATTATAGGATGATTGATTGAGTTTAAAAAAGGTATGATCGTCGAGAATACTATCTGCTGCTTTTGAACTTGCGCATTGTCTTAAAGAAGGAGAATACTCTTGTGATACAAACAAGAATATTTTGTTATCAATAGCTGTGCGTATTTTTGTTGATGAGTTACAGTTGGCACCTGTTGTTATTGTAATGCCTATCAATATATATTCCACAAAAATATCTGTTGCTTAGTCACAAAATATCGGGCACATGAACTTCTCACTTGTAGGTTGTGTGTAAGTTTCTTGTATGAGAAAATACCTTACGGTCCATTTCATGGATTCTAATTTTGTTTCTCGATTTCGTGATGCACCTAAATCTCATCGCCTGCCACTATCTTAGAATTGTCTAGGCGATTTTGTTCAGGAGTCAACAAACTTGGAATCAATTTTGCCGAAATTCTACTTAAAACTAGTTTATTATATAGAATTTTAAACATATTTGGTTTAAATATAGTAGCGATAGTAGACACTTTCTAATGAAGATCTTCGAGTATCATTATTTCCACCTTCCTATAATCAGCAGGACTGGTTGCATCTGATGTAATTTTATTTCCCGACATGAATTTTCAATGGATTTACGACTCTAACCTAAGTTTTTGTTCCAAAACACTTCATAAAATATGCATTAATGAATGAATCGAAGCCAAATTTGACACATAAGTAGAAAAAGTTTGTCACGTTACTAGGCAATATAGCTAGTTGTTTGATTATAGCTTGTTAGGTATTTTTAAGGGGACTTCTCGTACTAATTAAATATTATTACTTAATTTAGCAGGAAATCAATTATAATCCTGTACTATATGTACACATCTAGCCACCATTCTCCAACCCTTCGTCGAAAAAACGGCCTCCTACGTTAAAAACTCGTAACATTTTTGCGAAATAATCAAAAACATTCGTTTACAAGAAAAAGAATGTCTAGTTAGTTTTGACGTAACATCACTTTTCACACAAATACCAGTTAAAGAGGCTCTTTCTGTAATAGGAAACAAATACAATCTGCCAAAATATATCATCGAATTAGCTAGACACTGTCTTGATAACACCTATTTTACTTATGAAGGCCGACGATATAAACAAGTCGAGGGAGCCCCGATGGGATCGCGCTATCTCCTGCACTCCCTAACTTATTTATGGAAGACTTTGAATCAAAAGCTTTGGAGACCTCTTCACATAAACTAAGACTGTGGCTACGTTACGTGGATGACACATTCGTTATCTGGCAACATGAAGAAGAAAATCTCAAAAGTTTCCTGGAACACATAAACAGTATACATCCCAAAATTAAATTCACCATGGAGACAGAACAGGAAAGAGAACTACCGTTTCTGGATATCCTACTGAAAAGAAAAGAGGATGGCTTGCTTTCGCACACTGTCTACAGAAAGCCACTCACACCAACAGATACCTCAACGCCGATTCACATCGCCACCCCGCCCAATTATTTGCAGTAGTGAAATCACTTGCGTTTCGATCGCAGTCCCTTACAGATCCAGAAAATTATCACAAAGAGATGAACATACTGCAGGAAGCCCTAACAAAGAACGGTTATAAAAAAGAACATATAGACAAGGTTTTAAAAAACAAATATTTGGTCCCAAAAAATCGCGAAAACCAAGAGAATAGCTCCAAGGCTTTTGTTCCTTATGTAAGAGGCACCACAGACAAGATCGCAAGAATTCTCAGGAGACACAACATTGAAACCATTTTCACCACACACCGTAAAGTAAAAGATCTCTTGCCAACACCTGAAGAAAGAATCCCTCTAGAAAACCAGGGAGTGTATGAAATTCCATGCGGAGAGTGCAGCTCATCTTACGTAGGCCAAACCAACCGTAAAATAAGCGCCAGAAGAGACGAACATATAAACGCTGTCAAGCAAAAAACAACTTCTTCTGCTCTGGCCCAACACTGGTTAAACACAGGACATAAGATAAATTTCTCGGGAACAAAAATGCTATCGAGATGTGAAAACCTGTCCACAAGAGTTATAAGGGAGGCTATTGAAATTGCAAAGAGGCCCAACAATTTAAATAGCAGAGATGATAGCCAACGTGTGCCTAATACTTGGAAAAATCTGCTTACAAAACATCAACCAGTACCACTTAGTAACGAAAGAGATTACAACTCGGCAACGCAACCACAAACACTGGCAACAGGGCCGATGACGCGCAGCAGGTCACGCCACCTGATGGTCCAGAACCATTTGGAAAACGAACACGTCCGACGCGCACACGGTACCGACAACACCGGAGTCGCAGGCGTCAGTTCGCTCGTAGACGCCATACAGTGAGCTTTGAAAATGGTGAATGAGATTTCACCGAAACGTCAGCTGCCTTATAGTCCTGGGAGGGACTCAGCAAATACACGGGATGCCCGAAAACCTTCGATTACAATTATAAAGGAAGGGAATTTGATGACATCACACAGCTGTATTTTTAGGAATGACAGACATAAACCTGATAAAGTAATATGTTGAATAAAAAAATGAAGCTTGGAAGTAATATCTGGCCAACAACATAGCACTTCAATATTTTAAAGCCTTCAGAATGAGCTTACACTACCAGTATCACCATCTGCCTTATTCAGTCTACTGCTGGATGTAGAATTTATCCATTTCAAGCCACTGCAATCTGTTTTCTGCTTTTCTTATCCATTGGGTTCCTGCAATTTTCTTAATTTTTCCATCTCGTATTTGGCTTCCTCACACTTTTACACCTAAATCTGGCTCTCGGCTCCAAAACTATTCTCGTATATCTGTTGCCAGTTCTACTTGGCTACATGTCCAGTTAATAAAGAGTAGATTAAGAGTGAATTTATCAAAGTAAGTAATGTTGAATATTGATTAAAAATTAGCTCATATTTTAATTCATTTAAACTACTAATTGTGAAATATTTTGGAGAAGAGAACCTACTTCAAATCTCATTAAATATGGAGACACCTTTTTGCCAATTTATCAGTTGCTTGTTTAAAATTATTATCTTTACTATATTCTGGGAAAAGTAAAAAATACAATTTTGAAGATTTTGCAATTTTCATTATTTCCTTGTTTCATTTTTACATTGTTATATGGAGATAACTATGTAATTGGTGTGAGACGAAGAAGACACTATCGAGAAATGTCCAAGTTAGTATAGAAAAATACAAGGGGTGTTGACTTACTAGAGGCCGTAATTTGAATAATTTCAGTTTGAAACTTAAAATTTTCTGTATGTGTGCATTGATCTGCACATTTACGATCGTAAAAGAAAAATAAAGCTACCGTCGAGATGTAGGGTGCAAACGAAAGGAGGGAACAGGGAAACGCTTCTAATGAGAAACTGTAGTTTTGCTAGAACTACTACATGTAGTTTGTCTTAATTTATGTCGCGGACTGTGGGTTTAAAAATAACTATTTTATAGAAATGTATATGTGACAACAAACATTTCAATAATACTCCCCTTTACGTTAACACCAAGAAGCTAATAAAATGACTTAATTTACATACACGCAAGTTTAAGAACGAATAAAATAAACAGTACAATCGGACGCAAAATCTATTTTTATCCCTTTTAATGTATGTGTATTTGATAAAAATCTGCTGTTTTACATAATAAGTGAGGTTTGACCTTCTTATTTTATTTCAAGAATTATAAGAAAGAATATAAATAGATTATACCAAATTAGTATATTATTTAATGAACACTAAAGGCGCCCATGTAATATATATATATATATATATATATATATATATATATATATATATATATATATATATATATATATATATGAAGTAAAATGCGAACAGTAAATGCAAACTTCTCTCCATCATATCCTTTCTGTGTTAGAGGTTGCACAGTTAGAATAAATTGTTATAGAACGCAATTTATCCTATTCCACTACCATCGAGATGATGGCCTACCTGTACCACCATACCGAGAAGAAAGTCAAAACTTACCCTCCCCGCCACAGTGATACGGTAGAGGTACATGTTTCATCTCTACTAGACTCATCAGGGTACCGACATGCACCTGGCTGTGGAAAGGACAGATCGGAAGGCAGCATGCAAATATTGGACGCGGCTTCGTATATATGTTTATGCGGCTTTCACGGATTCCTCCGTGTGAGATGCAATAGCAGTGGATATATCCACATTATGCCGTCCGGCGGGAAGTCGGCGAAGCCGCGTTCAGTATTTGCATGTTTCCTTCCGATCTGTTCTTTGCACAGCTAGATGCATGTCGGTACCCTGATGAGTCTAGTAGAGACGAAACATGTACCTCTGCCATATCACCGTGGCGGGGAGGATAAGTTTTGACTTTCTTCTCGGTATGGTGGTACAGGTAGGCCATCATCTCGATGGTGGTGGAATAGGATAAATTGCGTTCTATAACAATTTATTTTAGCTGTCCAACCTCTAACACAGAAAGGATATGATGGAGAGAAGTTTGCATTTACTGTTCGCATTTTACTTCATTCATATACGGAGCTGCATATAGTTGTACGTTTGCTAAATGCGATTTCAGCACTACAATGGCCTAATGTGGATATATCCACTGCTATTGTATCTCACACGGAGGAATATGTTTTTCATAGTTTTGATGTTTGATTTTTTATTTATAACATTTTCAAAAATAATTGTCTAAACTTTAAAACGAATTATAAATATAATATAACAATGCCACATGTTTTAGAAAATATTCTCAGAAATAATAATATACATTTAAATCAATAAACTCAAACTATAATATTAATTATTTAAATTATTTCCTTTAACAATTTTTACGCATGTTTATATCTCATCAAAACTATTATTAATATCAACAAACTACCAAGGACTTGCATTTTATATTCGGGAACATGAACAATAAAATTTTTATAAAAAAATTGAACCGCTAAAAAATGAGAAAAACTATAAATTTTTATATGAAATTTAACTTTTTGAAGTCGGCACCAAACTAATACCTGACAAAATGTGATTTGCATAAACAGATTAAAAAAAGTTTATTTCAAATTGCTTTCTTACCATAATTTGTATATATTAGTAGTTATTTATTTCATTTACAAATAATGCGCCGACTTCAAAAACATCAATTTCATATAAAAATTTATAGTTATTTTTCACTTTTTAGCGCACTTTTAGAAGTCGGTTCAATTTTTTTCATAAAAATTTAATTTTTCTATTTGTAGTTTTAGAATTCATCATGATACCCATAAATTATTTGAACTAAGTACTAATTGAGATTAGTGTACCTCGCAATGACTCCACGGTGGCAAAAAAGCACCCTTTTTATCCTAAGTTATAAATCACCCTAAAGTGAACCACTAAAAATTCTTTGGTTCTTAGAGTTTTCCAAATACCAGTAAAATTGTGTCAAGCAAATATATAGACCGTCATAGTAAATCCACTATCTTAAATTCCAAATTAATTTTAGATTGGTAATAGAGACCCCAAAACCTTCCAATATCGATGTTTAAAGAAACTGAGATGTAAATTTCTTAGCTCGATATATTTTATACTGCACATTGAGTTTGTATACGCCTTAAGAACCCCACAATATCAATTTTGGTCAAAATCGGAATATGTAAAATTTCCTGTCCCTTATATTGTATCTTATCTTGTAAAAAATTAACTTCATATTCGTAATACACGACCCCGAAAACCCTCTAATACCAAATCTGAAAAAATGCGAATAAGGTAAAATTTTCAACCCACCATATTGCATCCCCGATATTGAATTTCAAAACAATTATTTTAAGTCTTAATCTAATCTAAATCTAAACCCTTCATAATTTACACCCTCAAGAACCCCCTATGTCAGTTTGGGAGAAAGTCGAAAAATATAAATTTTTAGGACACCATATTGAATCTGCTAGATTGAGTTTTTCAAAAAATATTTTAAATTCATAATTAGCACTAACAAAAATACCCCAATACTGATTTTAGACAATTTTGAAGAAAATCGGACAAAACTGATTTTTTCTTCCGCTATATTGAATTTTTAAAAATCATTTTAGATTAGTTATGTTCGACCCTGAAAACTTCCTCGTACTAATTTTGGAGAAAATCAGATAAAATTGATTTTTTTGTCCGCCATATTGGATCCGTATATTGAATTTTTTAAAAATATTTTGGATCCATTATGTGCGACCCCGAAAACTCGCCCACACCAATTTTGGAGAAAATCAGACAAAATTAAATTTTTTTTAACCGTCATATTGGATCGGCCATATTGAATTTTTTAAAAATAATTTCGATTCGTTATGTATGATCCCAATAATTCCCCCATACCAATTTTGGAGAAAATCAGACAAAATTAATTTTTTTGGCCGCCACATTGTTAGCGCCATCTTGGATATTACTGCACCAATTTCATTCAAAAAAATGTGGCACCACCGCAGCAACTTCATGAACATAAAATAAAAAATTTTATTCAAATCGGTGCCGCCGTTCCGGAATAATCGGTGTACATACATAAAAAAAAACATACGTACTCGACGAATTGAGAACCTTCTTCTTTTAGAAGTCGGTTAAAAAATTAAAGGAATTTGTTTTTGCTTTTAAATAGGTATATACATTTTTGATGTTATTTAGGGAATATACTGCGTCTAAATTATATTGGTGTAGATCTGACTAAGGTTGTTTTATGTCAGTTCTGTCATTAATAGTGTTTGTTCCCTTTTTAATAGCTATCAAATTCTTTATTAATTTCTGATAATTTTGTCTTCATCAACCATTTTGGTATCTTCGGAGTTAAAATAGTGCTTTTCACTCTTTTCATGTTTTGTTAACGCTGTATTACCGTTTTTGGTATATTTATGTCCGTTTAGCCATTTTTTAATGATTGGCTTGTCATTTTATATATTTTTTCTGGCAGTTTGTACACGGAACTGAACATAAAATCTTGGAAGTTGTCATAGTTAGTGTTTTATTTTTCAGTTTGGAAAAGATTAAATTTAGTTATTTGTAACTGACGCTTGCGACTCGGGTGCTTGGTCCCGAGTATACGTGGGGTGCGTTCGTTGGCTGGAGGGTTCTGGCCAATCAGGTTGCGAGTCCTGCTGCGTGTCTTAGGCCCTGTTGCCGGTGTTTGGGGCCGTGTTGCCGAGTTTTGATCCGTTTCTTTACTAGTTACTACTGGCTGACATTTTGTATGCAGGTTTTTCCAAGTATTAGGCAATCGCTGGCTATCATCTCTATTATTTAAGTTGTTGGGCCTCTTTGCCATTTCGATGGCTTCCCTTATAACTCTTGTGGACCGGTTTTCACATTTGATAGCATTTTTGTTCCCGAGAAGTATATCTTATGTCATGTGTTTAAGAAGTGTTGTGCTAGTGCAGAAGAAATTGTTTTTTGCTTGACAGTGTTTATATGTTCATCTCTTCTGGCCCTTATTTTACGGTTGATTTGGCCTATGTAAGATGACATGCATTCTCCGCATAGAATTTCTTACACTCTCTGGTTTTCTAGAGGGATTTTTTTCTTTAGGTGTTGGCAAGAGATCTTTTACTTTACGGTATGCGGTGAAAATTGTTTCAATGTTGTGTCTTTTGAGAATTTTTGCGATTTTGTCTGTGGTGCCTCTGACATCTGACATCGGGGTCAAGCGTTTGTTTTTTATAGCCTGTTCTATATGTTCTTTTTTATAACCATTTATTGCTAGGGCGTCTAGCAGTATTTTCATTTCTTTATGGTAATTTTTTTGATCTGTAAGGGATTGCGATCGAAACGCAAATGACTTTACTACGACAAACAATTGGGCGGGGTGATCATGTGAATCGGCGTTGAAGTATCTATTGGTGAGTGGGTTTTCTGTAAACAGTGTGCGAAAGAAAGCCATCCTCATTTCTTTTCAGTAGGATATCTAGAAAACGTAGTTTTCCTTCCTGTTTTGTTTCCATGTCAGCTGCATTACAGTTCAGCACACACACACACATACATATATATATATATATATATATATATATATATATATATATATATATATATATATATATATATATATAATCATACAAGATGACTCGAGAGAAGCTCTGTTATGATTAACTTGAATTTTTTAAATAGCGACACCCATTTTTTCATGCAGTTATAGACTCCTTGCAAAATTTTAAACATTTTTTCTCTTACATGTCCTACACCTTTATGTAACTATTTTCGATTAATCGACAGTTAAAACTCGAACTGAAATTCATATAATATTTATTTACCAATATAACCGATTCAATGATTGTTCTTTTATCACATTTTTTCAACTGCCACTTTGTATTAATTTTAACTGGATATGGCGATAGGTCAGTTATTTCAAGAAAAATATGCTAATTTTCCACCAATTTCATAATCGATAGTAGAGGCGACCTTTTGAGTAGCCGCCGAGGTTTCCAGACTTAAACCCCTTTGACTTTTTTTGTGAGGTTACCCTTGAGGTAAAGTTCACCAAACAATTTATATAAAAAAATGCATTTATTTACTACAGAAGTAGTAAATGCTAAGAATAAAGTTATAAATCGTTTAGGTTAGTGCCAATTATTCAGTGGGAGGTATTTTCATTATTTAATGAAATTATACATTAACTGTTGCCACTACATCATTTCGAGTTTTAACTCGAAAATAGTTACATTATGGTAATGGGAAAAATATTTAGAATTTTGCAGGGAGTCTAAAAATGTACAAAAAATTGGGAGTCAGTATTTAAAAAATTAAGAGTGCATAGCTTCTTCTGAATCACCCTGTTTGATTTAATATATTGAAAAAGATTCATACCAAAACAACAAAGTCAGCGTATCCTAACGATTTTTCAAAAAAAAACCAACGTTTTTAAAATAATGAATTTATTCCAGACATAACGTTCTCATTGTAAATATATTTGCCATACTTTGTTAAATTCGATTGAAATTAAATAATTATTATTTAAGTAATTATTCATAATACTCCTTTTCAACACAAAATTTTACTCGCTGTGGCCAAAAGTGGATCAACTAATTGCTAGAAATAGTGCTTCATGGCCATTACTTGTGAAAGAGGTTTTATAAAAAACCTTTTTTTTTAATAGCAAAGACAGTTAAAAAATATTTCTAATTTTAATAATTTAATAACTAATACATATTTTCAATGAATATAGTGTTTAATTATATTTTATTCCTAATTCCTAAAGACACGAAATCATTTAAGGTAGTCACAAATTATGTTTCTTTCCTATTTCGAGTTGAATTTATTTTTTATCACCATAATTTTTGCAGTAAACGAACGATAAGAAGTAAAAGGGCCCATCAGTTTGCATGTCAGCCTAAACTCTATTTAAGTCGTGAGAATTAAACTTCTGTCTGAAGTAGAGCATTGTATTAAATTGGCATATTGACTAGAGAACTTGAAAGTAACAAGCCTTCTTTTGATTTCTAAGTGTGGCAAGTGTAAAAGAAGAAACTAGGGCAATAAATCTAGACAGCATGAAATGTAATTTTTCCCTCTGGAATTGATTTTACAAGATGTCACTTTTGTTGGCTGCGGACGATTAAAATGTTATTTTTGTAATGGCAGAACTATTCTGTAATGTTAACGATATAAGGCAATAAACTACAGTGGTGATTTTCGGTACTGGATGTGGTTTCAAGTAAAATAATTCTTTGATTTTTATTTAACGGTCTTACCACATAGGAAATTGTTCTATACCTTTTTATTTTTTAATGATGCTTCTATTTACCTCATAGTTATTGCAGTCATTTTCTTTAAATATATGAAAATTTTTTAGTTTTGCGCTTTAATGTTGAAGAGTTGCTTGTAATTTAGTATAGTGCTTCGAAAGATGAAAATATTCTGAAGAAATTGCTAAACTTACCAGTTTAAATTTTCCATAAAGGATATTGAATGCATCCATCTCATAACATTGTTTAAAGATGGAGAAATACATATCAATGACAGCATTACCACACTTACGGAGAGTTATTAAAACCGCGCGATTAGCTTATTTCTACTTTAACTACTCCAAAACATCAATCTTGTACCCAAAAGTAAGAAGTAAGGTATGTTAGATTGGAAGCAGGCAGCGTTTGAAAGACTAACAGTAAATGTAATCCTGAAAAACAAAAACATTCCAGAACACAAAACTAGGGTGTTTGATGGTTGCGTCCTCTCAGTGTTGATATGTGGCACATAAACATGGGCTGCTGGTTAACACAGGTCTCAGAGTACCACCAGTCTGGCCTGCAATAATTTATTTTAATTAAATTGAAATATTAACAATGGCAGTAAATCATTCAAACTGATAATCAGATATTTTTATTTAATGACTAATTAGGAAACACAATAACTTACAAACGTAATAAAATGAAACATTATACTTATAATTAAGCTGACTTTCTACTGACAGTTGTTGCAGCTGTGGATCAAGTTGGAATTATCAGTATCGATATGAAATGCTCATCAGTTAATTTGGATCTGTAAATTTAATTTTGGAGAATTTTTTTATACAAATGAATAGTATACAACTGATCAAACTATGTGACCTTAAATATTTTTCCTTATAAATATCGCTATATTGCAAATCAATCATTTCCATTTGGAGGTCTGGGGCAAGGGTTTTCGATATCAGTGTTAAAATGATTTTGAAAAATCTTGATATCATTTAAAATTACATCAAAATCTGAAAGACGAAAACCAGAATTTATTCTTAAAGAACCTAAAGCTGCGACATCTACCGAAATGGAATCTCAATATACGATTAATGGTTCTGAACCATTTTCTACGGCTTTTGATGCGAGAGCAACGACACCTTTATTTTTTCCACATATGTTTTACCATTATCAGCAGCAATGCACTTCAAGTTTTTCCACTGAAGAGTGTTTTTCTGAATACCATTTTCAATTTCTTAAAAAATATCTTCTCAGCTAATCCCAATTTCGAATATATGCACGCAATTCAAATTGCAGTACGTTAGTATGATGAGCTAGCTAAACTTCTGGGATTTAGTGGAAGAGTCAGTGTGGCTTTTAAGCTAAAAAACTTTGTATCCCCTGCACTAAAATAAATATAGACAAATTCCCAAAAATGTAGGCTTAGGTTGGAGATAATGTTTCGACATCGAAAGCCGAACAAACACATACGACACTTCACTACATGCTAGATATAACAGAATATATAATTCTGTTATATATATATATATATATATATATATATATATATATATATATATATATATATATATATATATATATATATATATATATATATATATGAAATTAAATGCGAACAGTAAATGCAAACTTCGTTCCAACGGTTGCACAGTTGGAACAAATTGCTAAGGAACACAATTTATCCTATTCCACCACCATCGAGATGATGGCCTACCTGTACCACCATACCGAGAAGAAAGTCAAAACTTACCCTCCCCGCCACAGTGATACGGCAGAGGTACATGTTTCGTCTCTACTAGACTCATCAGGGTACCGACATGCACCTGGCTGTGCAAAGGACAGATCGGAAGGGAAGGAAGCATGCAATCCGTGAAAGCCGCATAAACATTATATATATATATATATATATATATATATATATATATATATATATATATATATATATATATATATATATATATATAGATATTAATGGTTAAACGGCTAGGGTGGTCATTACGTGTACATTTGCGTAAAGCAGCTCATTTTGCGGAGGCCAGAGAGTCGTGAGTCCTGTAAAATCAATTCACACTATCTTTGTGTCTTTAATAGATGGCATTATCCAGATTTATAAGATTTAAATAACTGAGAAAAATTCACCGAATGTTGAAATAAAACACAAACATTTCAGCTAAGTAACAAAAACTGTATTCATTTTGTAAACTCTGCCATGGTGTTACAAGATTTAACATGATGTTATGGTGTTTGAAATATTTAGAATGTCAAAATGGCTTCCCATATGTTAAAGTATTAGAATAATAATAAAAATATGAATAGCACTAGGAGTAAGAGTAAATAGATGCATTCTTTTGCCACTTTAGATATTAAAATAAAGATTGTACAGATTTGTTCATTTATTTTGGGCCATTATCCTTTTGAAGCCTGTTGCTGCATTGATAACCTCATAAACAGCAACTAAATCTGGGAGATCACCCCAATGTAACACGATTAACATGCTAACTTAACTGACTACCAAAGAGAAACAATAACCAATCGTGAGAGGAAGATAAGGCAATGCAAATTTTGGCATCTTTAAGGAAAAAATGCATAAAAGGAAACCTATTCTCAATGATGAAAATGTCGAAGTTGCAATTCTGGGATATCTTGCGACATACCTTTTGACATCGTTAGATAAGTGGCTCTACAAACAGGAACCTAGAAGAGCTCAATACATAGAATTCTGTTGAAACACAACTTCCACCATTATTTAATATCTTTGACTCAAGACCTAAGAGATATTGATTTGTCGAAAGAGTGCAATTTTGCGAATGAATATTAACGGTAATACAACACGACCCTCGATCTTTTGACGACATAATTTGGATTAATGAAGCAAAATTTACAAAAAATGGCCTCTTGTTAAAACACAATTTCCATTTTTGGGGTGATTCAAATCCTCATGTAGTAAGATTGAGGAATTTTTAGGAAACCTGGTAATTTAACGTATTTTGTTCAGTAAAAAATTATGGAATAGTAAAATTATGTTTTATG
Organism: Diaprepes abbreviatus; assembly: GCA_034092305.1. Lineage (NCBI taxonomy): Eukaryota > Metazoa > Arthropoda > Insecta > Coleoptera > Curculionidae > Diaprepes > Diaprepes abbreviatus. The sequence continues at coordinate 2,778,756 of JASJET010000116.1, forward strand.
AAGGAAACTTAAATGATAATTCATTAATAATACAAAGCAAATTATGTCCCCATTTTTAATTATGTATTACCTGTTTTAGTAAAAAGATATTTAAATATTTTAGAAGAGTTAGACCATCAATATTTAGGCAATTTACCTCTGGTAAAATACAGAATTTTTTTTTACCAACACGATGGCGACACACCACACAGAACCGTTTCAGCTAGCAACTTCTTACAAGCAATATTTTATGATAAGTGGATTGCCAGTAACGGACCCTTTTCTGTGACCTCATCGTCCTCCTGGTGTGATTGTCTTAGAATGGTAAATTGCCAATATTTCAAAAACTGCAACTTTTGAAATACACAATGTTATTTAAAGTCACCCTCATTTTTAATGCTAAGTAGGAAAACATTATAAAACGATTTTAAGTTAATATTTTATGTTAATTTTTGGTCACCTTGTATTTATTTGTTATAAAAATATCAACACAGTTCACTAAAGTAGATTCTCTTCTAAAAGGCAATCAACCCCAATTAAATAATAAAGGCTTTTATACAGGACAAATTAATAATTATGTTTAGGCCTGCAAAAGCAATTTTTGACATAAAATTTATAATGTCAAAAATAGTTAGACTTACTGTGACAGAATTTGATCATAGACTCCTGCCAATGACATATTGAGGTTGCGATAGCCATTTATCTATAACCAATTTGCTGCCACACATTAATTTGTAGCTATTTTAATAACCTATAATTAAATTTCACAGTAATAAAGACACTCTGGAAGTCTGGATGTTCATCTTCTCTCTTGTAGCTTTAGTTCCGAACAACTAAGGTTATTTAAGTTTACCAAAACCATAACTCAGAACTTCAGAACTTGGGCAATGCTGCTAATTAACTGGACAGATGACATCTCTTCTTTACAGCTCATACAGCAGTACGTCCACGAGTTTAGTCGCGTGAAGGTTATTAATTAAATTAAATAAAACAAGTTTCTCAAAACAATAGTCTATTAACAAAATAAATAGAAAAAACGAACTATTTACAATGAGAAACTTAAAACTAATAACAATTCGAAAAAAAACTAGCATAATTGCTTTTATTGGCTTTTCTGTTAACCAAAAATGTAAAACCCAATTTTGAAAAAAAAAAACACGTATACATAGCTTACTAAAACACCGAACAGAAAAAGAAATGAAACGCGAAAAACATCTACTTATATTACTTTATCAAAACGTATGAAAATCGCGAAACGCTCGTCTAAAGTAACACACGATGTTCCCATAATTTCCCAAACAAATCAAACAAAGAAAACCTTCTTTCCCGATGATTATATCCGTTACGTAATTTGTCCACGGCACTGGACGGCGGTCCCGCTTCTAACGAAATTCAAATTGTGACTGACTTTAGTACTTCTTGAAGGGCCAAGCTTGTACGCCCTGCACCCCGCTGCTACGCATTTCACCCCCATGTATCCATGTAAATGTAAATTTCTGTAATTTTATTCCGTAATAGTTCGAAGGTTTGGGTCTTTTCGTACTGAGGGCGTTAGCTATACTATGCCGGATGTTTGATTCCCGAATTGGCCTCTGAGCGTCTTAATCTTAATTTTTACATAAACACAATGAATAAAACTATTCTATTTCTTTCTATAACCATAGAAGAAATATACCAAGAATTACTATTCTGTGCTATAATTTTGACGCTTCCAAATAGTATGTCAAACTGGTACTCCATCTCATTCATAAAAGACAATTTACAATATTGTCAATAACTGATATCTATATCAGTATTTTAATGTGTTATACATACTTTTGTTAGAAACAAGTATAAAAGATTTAAATTTTCGGATTTATCAATGACCGAGTTTTAATATTTAGCGCTTCCAATCCTCCCATAAGAACGAGCCGTCTTAGTATAATTCGTCAATGCTATAACTAAAGGAATAAGATAATATAATGTTTGTGAAAAAACCTGAGCGCCCTTTTATTCCTATTGCTGGTATTTAAATCATTCTTTCTTGCAATCAGGAAAAACAGTCGCTATATTATTTCCTTTCACAGGTCAAACGTTATATTACAGTATAATGAGTTTATTTGATTATTCTTTTGTTTCCTAATAATGGGAAAATCGTTCAATATTTTAATACATTTTAACGGTATTTCATATACCATATGTTAAAAACTACCCTCATCACGTCTGGTTTTATTTGCGTAACCAGAGTAGGATTATCTCGACAGATTTATAGGCAAATCTTAGAGAGGGTTTTATTATGTCTTCATAAATTGACTGAGTTTATGTATTTTTAAGAAAACATTTAAATGATAAAGATAATAAAAGTTAAGTTTGATAACTGAATTATTTTTCCTTTAGACTTTCTTGGATAGTGATAAAAAATATAACTACCCTATTTCCATGGGAAATCTATTCATATAGTGATTATTTAATTGTTCATTTTAACATAATATAGTTCATATTGAACAGTGTAAAATAATTAATATTTGTTCCATTACATTACGTATATGACATTATATATGAAATACGCATGCATATAATCTAAAAGTGAAATAATATATAGGGTTTTTCGTTTAAAATAAGAAAGAAGGCATCAAATTCCGGTAAAACTGGAAGTGCTACCATCTTGAAAATATTTTAGCCGAATTGCCTCCATCGACTTTGTTAAACTGCCAAATTCCAAAAATTTTATAAAGTCTATTTTTCGAGAAATCAATTGTCGTGGGACACCCGTAGTATGCTCTTAGAAAAACCTGTTGGTGACATTATTCTGTCAGCAGTGGCGTAAATAACGACCCCGTGGTGCGGGGGGCGGCGCCCTCAAGTCCCTTGATGAAAATGAATAAATACGAAGGATCAAAACGGATGCAAAATAGTAGGGCGCATTCAAAAATCTGCGGGGGGGGGGGGGGCGCACATACTCTTAGTTACACCACTGTCTGTCGGGAAAAGCCCTAACAGATAGTTTAATTTAAACCCAAAAATCGAACTGGTAAATATCTAATGTATAAATATCCCCGATTTTTATTTTCTTTATTGCCGAACAGCATGTTCAAAAATAAATAAATATTTATTGAGCACAATGTTTGTTATAAACATTATGTTCGCTCGTATACATTACTAATTATTTGTATGCCTATTATTGGAAATACACCATATTCCAAATATGTTTCATAATATACAACCGTACTAACAAAATAACAATTTAAAAAGAAATATTATTTAACCTACTTTTGTAGATTTTATGTAACAGGAAATTATTTACAATTTTTTTTATGATTGAATAAATTATCAAAATTTAATGCTGACGAAGATCTAGTTTATTCGTAAGAAGGTCATTAGGCGGTGTAGTAGAAGATGAATTATTTATTTTTTATCCCTTATTTATCAATTTTATACAGAATATGGGATTCATAAAACTGAAATGTTATTATATTACCATATAAAGATCATAACAGTCACGCACGCTATTATGCGTTTTTCTGTATACTAGTATAGTAAGTTTTTCACATAATAACGCTTTCTTAAGAGGACGTTTATTTTTATACTCTTAAAACAATTAGATGCAGTTTTAAAATAGATAGACACTTTTAATACGATTATCACGTCAAATGAGACCTCTTTTTTTCTCGAATACTTTACAACTTTAATTTGAATATTTTAAAAATTATAATAAAATTGATTGAAAGTAAATTTTTCGATAAATAAATATAGTCCATATCATTTTGTCTTAGGATTGACATTATATATGTAGATCGGTTTATAATGTTCTACGCCATCTTTCGATACCCAAACGCCAGCAATCTCCGTCCATCTACTGATCATCCTCTAGACTTCTCTTTCTCATTTCGGCGTCGATACCTTCTCTCCAGCTTTTTCTTGGTCTCTCTCGTTTTCTTCTCCCTTGCGGTATCCAGCTTAGTACTTGTTTAGGTAGACGTTCCTCTGCCATTCTCTGCACGTGACCATATCATATCAGTTGTTTTGTTCTTATATCATCTACTATTTGTTCTTATATCATCTACTATTTCTCTGATATGGTCATTGGTTTACCTGTCTCTTCTGGATTTTCTAGCCAATCGTCTCCCGAAGTCCATTTCAGTGGCTAACAGTGTCTACTCGGAGGTTTCTTTTAGCTCCCAGATTTCAGAGCTGTATGTGATTATGCTTTTAATAATAGTATTATAAATGAGCGTTTTGTTTTGCTTAGATCCCATAGAATTGGGTTTAGAAGTATAATTGCTTTTCTGCCCTGTGTGTTTCGTTCTTTTATGGCTTGATCAGCTGTTCCTTTTTGTGTGAATTTCAGCCCCAAGTATTTATAATTCGTGCAGTGTTCGATGCGCTTGACTTTCTTCCAGAATAAGGTCTCTGGTCTCTCCGCCTATGTATATGTACTCAGTTTTGGTTATGATTACCTCGAGCCCCCAATTCTGGTATTCTTTATTAATTTCCTTGTCATGTATTCTGATTATTGACGTGGAATTTTCATATAATTCTACATTGACGCTGCTTTTTCCAATAGTCTCCTATAACTTTTTAAGGGACATGCTGTCATGTGCTTTCTTCAAGTCTACAAATAGCATATGGATCTCTTGTTTAAATGTCAACTTTTTTTCTATTATTTGGCTCTCACAAAATAGGTGGTCTATGGTTGATCGATCAACTCTAAATCCCGTGTGTTCTTCGGATTCCATATCCTTGTACTCCCGTTCGATTTTATTCTTCAATATGTTCCCATATATTCTGCAAATACTGCTTATCACTGATATTCCTCTATAGTTATCGCAGTTGTCTTTACTTCCCCTTTTTTTGAATAGTTGAGATATATTATAATTTCCATTCCTTTGGGACTGCTGTTCCGTTCATGTATTTTTGGAACAGTTCTTTCAGGTAATGAAATAGAGTGTCGGTTCCATATTTAATTAACTCTGCCAGGATGTTTTCACGTCCTGGTGCTTTACCACTTTTTAATGTTTTACAGACTTCTTTCACTTCCTGTGTTTGGATACGTCTTGGTGTTCTGTGAGAAGTTTCTTGAAGTACTTATCCCATATCTGTAGTTTGATAGTGCTTATGAGATCTCTGCTTTTCACTTGGCTAAGGGATTTAAGGGTTCGCCAACTTTCCGTACTCTACCGACCGCCCAAGTAATTATTTATTCTGGAGCACTTTTTTCCCACGATTCGTTTTTCTTTTGACTTATAAGTTTTCGTACCGTTTTTTGTGATTCTTTATATTCTTCCTTGGCTGTATTTGTTTTTTTGTTCAGGTATATATTGTGTTTTTGTTTTGTGTTTTATTTCCGTTTCAATTACTGCGTGCCACTAGTATGGTTTTCTCTGTTCTTTTTTATTTTATTTTGTTCCTAAGGCTTCCCCTGCAGCATCACGGATACATTCTTTTATTATTTGAAAATCGTGTCATTTTGTCATGTAGTTAATTTTTTTAGTTTGTCATCAAGCCTAGTTTGATAAAGTTTTTTTGACGCTTTCGTGGTCCAAACTTTCTAGGTTGTACTTCTCCTGTTCTATAATTTCCAAGTTGTCTTCAGTGTCGTTAATGGTTGGTTTTATAAATTTTCTATGTTGAAAGAGTATGTTCAATTTAAGTGCGTAGTGGTTACTTCCGCATGTATCTCTCTATATACTCTGACGTCTTGCACAGCTTGGTTTTCTGCCTGATAATCAGATCGTCAATAATTGATTTCAAACCTCTGATATGCTGTATCTAAGTATATTTATGGATATCCCTATGTTTGAAGTATCTGTTCATGATCCGGAGTTCGTTATGTGTGCATAGATCAACTAGTCTGCTTCCGTTGTCATGCACTACGTTTTCTCCATATTGTCCGATGATTTGGTGTTTGCGATGTTGTCCTGTGCGGCAATTTAGGTCTCCGAGCATGATTATTTCTCTGGCTGATCTGATTTTAATAATTTATTCATTTGATTGTTCAAACAACTGATGTTTTTTATTAACCAGTGCATCGTCATTCACTGCATAAATTCAAATTATTGTTAGCTTGTATCCATGTAAATTGATGTTTAGTTTTATAAGGCGCTCGCTAATGGTTTTCCATGTTGTTATATATTTCCTAAACTTTTAAATTAATATCTAGACCCCTTATTTTGCTCGACACTCCTTTGGCACTCCGCTATAAAAAAGATCGTATTCTCCTAGATTTTCTGATCCTTTTCCGTTTTTCTTCTTTTCCATGAGTACTATAATATCCATTCTAAAGTCTGTAACCTTGAATGTTCCATATACTACAATGCATTGGTATATTTCCTAAACTTTTTTTAATTAATATCTAGACCCCTTGTTTTGCTCGATACTCCTTTGGCACTCCGCTATAAAAAAGATCGTGTTCTCCTAGATTTTCTGATCCTTTTCCTTTTTTTCTTCTTTTCTATGAGTACCATAATATCCATTCTGAAGTCTGTAACCTTGAATGTTTCATATACTACAATGCATTGTCCGTTTCTATGCCTTAGTCAGTCTTAATTTTTATGCCCGATTCCGAGTCTGTGTGTTGGGTTTTTAACATTTTGATTTTTTTTCCCAAGAAACGAGGAGTTAGCCCGTTGTCTTAACCTCCATTCCAGGAGGACCGGGTAATTTTTGTTCAAGGTTTTCTTCCTCTAGGTCGATTGTCTTTTACGGAGATATAAAGAAGTTCCTGATTATTCCTAGCTTGTCGCATATCTTGCGTGTTGCCCGACATAAACAAATTTAAAGAAATGATTTTACCATTAAATTTTAATTTAATTTTAATTTTTAAAATTGATAATCGGGGGCTAAATGAAAAAGTCAAAGTGACGCACCGTGAACGAAACCCTGCTCGAGGGCCTGTAGTTCACATTTTGTGAACGCTAACTAGTTGAAAGAAAATGCCGATGTCTATTTTAAAGTCCGACAGGAATTTTTTTTTCTGGTGAAATAAAGGTGTTAGAGCACAGATGGTGCAAATGCTTTCAGTTATGAAAAATTATGGTGAAAAATAAAACTAACAGAAAAATAGTATGTCTTTAGTTTGTTGTTAAAGAGAAAAGATTTTTAGTGGCTTTCATAATTTATTATGCTGCTACTTTCCCCATAATGTAACTTTACAGTTTTAAGAAATATAGGAATTACAGTCACTTGATCAAATGTGTTCACTATTTTCCTAGTTTCCCCTGCTTAAATTTTGAAATGTTTCTAAACAAGAAACTGAAACTTATATAGTATACTTACGTGATGATCTGATAGAATAAGTAAATACGAACTATAACATTATTCATAAAAATCCATCTGTGACCTGTTAAGTTGAAAATAGTTGACACCGTTATCTAGGACGCCATTAGCATCGGGACGGCGACGCTTGAGGTCAGCGCGCCGGTCAGAGCCAATCAATGACGCTTAATTTATACAAAACTTCGTTTGAATTCGTATTTTATACAAAGAAAACATGACACCGGTTCTAGCGTGAATTTACGCATTTATCATAAAACTTTTCGAGAAATAATTAAAATTAAAAACGGCGATAATAACTTGATTTCTATTTAAAAAAATAATAAAAATGTGCGCGAGTGCAGCAATAGGGAATCCGTGGGGATTAAGAAAAGAAAATCCGCTTGTTCCGATTTTAAACTTTTGTAATTTTTCTTGTTTGACATGTTTTCGAAGCAGAAAAGTGGTTGATATTTCAAATTCAAAAACACCGACTCCTGTTTTGGCTTTGTCGTTTCCCAGTGAAGAAACTGAAAAATCCGAAAAGTATGTTTTTTTGTTTATTTTAATTTTATATGTTTATAATTAAAAAATCAGAAAAAAAAACTATTTTTTTTTTCAAAAAAGTAAATTACAAGACTCAGGATTATTTATTTGTTAATTTATCACCGAAAAAAACAATTTTATAGTCAGTAATCAACAAGTGCGCAGCCAATTTTAAAAATGTTTAAACTTAAGTAAAGTTTGAGTGCACTTTAAAAAAATGTTTAGCACAAGAAGTGTTTATTTTGATAGGAATAAAAAACGTTTTTACGTAAAAATAACAAAAAAATAAATTACCAGATACTTAGTTATGCAATTAATATAATAATTGCAGATTAACATAACTACTTAGCACTTTTTTGAAGTCATAACCTTAGTTGTAGGAGAAATTTTGGAATAAGTTTAGGTGGATGGGTATTTTTTTCTATTTTAATTTTATATTTTTGATATAGTTTTTGACTTGGGTTCCATTTCATGTCCCCTTGATTAGAAATATCATTGCAGAATGTGTAATTATTTTTCATTTTACCACGACTTGCGACGAGTGCTAAGTAAACCTGTGAATTGAACTTATGTTTAATAAAATATAGTGATATAAAATCTAAAACTCTTGAAATCTAAACTTTGGAAAACAAAAATCATTTCCTTAAATGAAGATATTGCACAGCGAGATACTAAATAAATGCTACAACTACCTGAAAATTATTATAAAAACGTTTAACAGTTATGCAGACCCCCACCTTCAAGATTCAAAGATAATCTGACAACAAATATTTCAGAAGATTTAAAAATTAATATAGCTCATGGAAATTAGACAAAAAAAACTTTTTTGGAAAGAAATGTGGACTCTATGCTAACAAAATGGCGGACTAAAAATGGTCACTTTTTTTTGGTTTTTCCAGTTTATCTCGAAAACTAAATGTTGAATGAAAAAAAGTTGTAGATAATTGAACTACATATGGATTCGTATATATAAAGTTGTAGGTGGTTCTTGAGATATAATTTTCTTTTCGCAAAAAATTATATTTTTCTTTGTTTAAAATAAAATCGTATTTATTTACAAACCATTGTCTCAAAATTCACGGTATATATAGATATTACTTATTTAAAAATTATGGTAAACCCAGAATCTGTGTGATTAATATTTTCTGAGAAAATCGACTCAAACTTCAAAGTTTGACCTTGATTTTTCGCTCTTCTAATTAAAATACAGCAATCATTCTTTGAGCAAATTGTTAAAAATGACGTATATTTTTAAGATCTAATTTTCAAAATTCTATTATAATTTTGAAAAAAACAATTTTGAGGCCACAAAAATTGCAGTAACTTTTTCCTTAGTGAACTTAAGGGTTTTCTAGGCTACAATTCAAAAAATTTTTTTTTAATAGAAAGAAAAGAGATATCATTTTATAATTTTGTACATATATTTATTCGTACTTTAAGTATACAAAATTTTTTTTTTGATTTTTTATGGGTTTTTTTTACCCATAACAATTTTTTTTTTAAAAACATCAAAAAATGACGGCGGACGTGATTCCAGGTGACTGAATTGTCTGAAAAAAAGACCAAATTAATCCTTGTTCAAGTGTCCATAGTCGGTACCGGAATCACTTTGATCGGTAACAAATTTGCCGATTTTTACCCGATTTTTCACCCTCAAAAATGGATTTTTTTTTCAAATGGCCGCCATTTTGTTATTTTTTGATGAAAAAAAATCATTTTAATGTCATTCTTAACAATTCGCTGTAAAAATGGTTGTTGTATTTTAATTAGGAGAGCGGAAGATCAAGGTCAAACTATCAACATTGAGGTAAATTTTCTCAGAAAATACTAATCACACAGATTTTGAATTTAGCATACCTTTTGAGACAGATAATATCTATTATTAACATGAAATTCGAGACAATAGATTGTAAATAAATATAGTTATATTTTAAATAAAGAAAAATGTAATTTTTTATAAAAAAAAAATTATATCTCGATAACTAGTGCACCACCTATAATTTTATATATACGAATCGATAGATAATTCAATTATCTACAACTTTTGTTTGATACCTTTTTTCGCACAATCTTTAGTTTTTGGGATAAGCTGGAAAAACCAAAAAAAAATTACAATTTTTGGTTCGCCATTTTGTTAGCACAGGGTTGCCAATGTTAAAATCGAGATATGTTATTTAGGATGCCAAAATACACACTTTTAAATAATAAAATGGCAGGTTAAATTTTTTTCGCGACAAAACTCTAATTTCCATATAGTAATAGAGCTACAAGGGAAGATAAAATACCAGGAAATAAAATTTTCATATGTTTTATTATTTAATACCTTTTGTTTCAAGATAAAATAGAATTTAACTAATTTCTTATAAATAAATGTAGACTGCCTTTTTTTTAGATAAGTGTCTAAAGTCTCTTCAAAATTGAATTTTAGCTCTGAAAACTAATACGTGTCAAAATTTTGAGTCTATGATCGTGGTATGGTGTCCACTCCAGACTTTCTCGGTAATATCGAAGGTTGTTTATAGCCTGGATTTGTGATTCATCAACAGGTATATAACATGCCAAGATTTCATTAAAATATATACACAAGGCTGCTCAAAGCTCTAACCAAAAGGTCAAAGTTGATGTCTCTTTTGGGTCCAACATATCCATCAAGAAAAAATATATGAAACGCTAGGGTTATTTTGACGCATTTTGTACATCGTCGAGGGTTTATCATATACTTATTGACCAAATGTCTTGAATTAAATCTTAACTAAAATTATCACGAACAGATTACCGAATAAACCATAAAAATAAGATCCAGGTGAAGCATCAACGAATATCTGCACACACTCAAAATACTAATAAAATAAAGTAAAGAATAACCTTCCCCTTCATAGACGAGGAGGAGGCATTTAATAACATGCAACCATGGACCGCGGGAAAAGCTCCATTAACTGTTAGAATCGATTTCCACTCATAATCTGTATCTACAAATAATAACTTAGCAATTAAACGAGAAGCTGGAACCCGGAACACATACCGATTAAAAGAAGAGTAAGCTAAGATAATTTCTAAGGTATTCACTTTGGTTATGGAGGACGTGTTCAATGCATTAAACTGGGAAGAAAAAGAAAGCTGTATTAACGGCGCATATCTAAATATTACTAGGTTTACTGACTGATACCAAAACATATACCGATTAAAAGAAGAGTCCGCCATCTTATGAATTGAAGTGAATACACCATCTTAAATATGAAAATTTGGATCTTGCGTTGACGTCGCTATTGACCTCGATTGGAGGTCGCTATTTTTGTCTGCGTAGGAAAATCTGATGAAACCTTAATTTTGAGCCATCATATTGAATTTTCCATGGGTTGTATGAAAAAACTGATACCACCAATGCAAAGAGCATCTCCACAAGGTATGCCTGATAGAGAGACCAATGACAATTCATTGCTGGAGTTTATTTTTTTTTGTATTGGCATTAGCTGATCAGCCATGCAGCCCGACACAAAGTGAGATCAATAGGAAAAAACAAATTCTTCACTAAGTTTTGAGATATTGAAAAAATGAGTTAACACAGGTGTTTAACAGGGATACATACTTCACGCCGCTGGAGTCCTTTAGGGCGTTTTTTGATTAGACAAATAAGAAAAACCACTATAAATGGATGTACACAGAACAATAAAATTTGCAGTATGAGATCATAGTTTAAAATTTATTTATTAGTAGTTAAAGCATAATTGCATTATATATTTCTATTCTTTTTAACGCTAGGAGACTATGGACATTAAAAGGAATCTCAACATGACAATTGTTTAATAAAATTTCAAACAGTGTATTTATTTCATTATGGTATTTTCTACACTAAAGAAATTTATGATCCAGATCACATCAGATATAACAGTTTCACAGTTTTCTGTCGGTAGGACATTGAATTTATGTAAATGAGCGGGATAACAGGCATGGCCAAATTTCATATCAATGATAGTTGTTATATCTTTATGCCAATATTTATTTGGCATATCATCACATATCAGTGAATATTTTGTCGGTGTGTTTCTACAAAAATTAGACCATCTTTCTTTCCATTTATGCTTTATTTTATGACTTAAACTATTATACGCATCAGACGAATGCCATTTAGAATGCTATCTTTAGCCAAATTATCAACAATTTCATGTTCCTCAAGTCCGGTATGAGCTTTTGTTCATATGAATGTGATATGTTTATTGCGTAGCATAGATCTTCGCAATACGTTTCTAATGCTCAAAATGAACGGATTAGTTTTATAGTTCCAAGGATTTAAGGGCATTGAGTCAGACAAAGTAACAAAATGCTGAAATTCACTATACAGAACAACCTTAATCGCTTCAGATATAGCTATAGCTTCATTGCTTGAATAATTGTTACCAATTTAGCGCTAACGTGAATGGACTCGCAGCTAAATATTAGATAGAGGTGGGCTATTTAAACTTTGGGTAATAAATAAATTCAAAATTTAAACATTTTAATAGATCCCGATACCACTAAATTAAAAATGTACATTGTTTTTATAGAGAGAGAAAAAAATATAATATGTGATACTTGCGTATCTGTTTTTTTTTTACAAAAAAACTATAAATTATTTATTGATTACTTTTAATATTACTTTATATTTTCGAATACGCAAATGGCCTTAGGTTTGAAAACTACCTTGATATATTTGCATTAATTTTGAATTTATTATGCTTGTAACTAAAAAGTCCTAAATATTGCAATATTCCTTGACATTTGCATGTATTTTTTAGACTGTATAATAAGTACTATGTTCCGCAATAGAAGATATGCAGAATTGTTTGACTCTGTGTCGGATGCATGGGAATATGAAAGTTAGAAAAAAGACAATCTGGATTTTTAATAAAATTGTTAATAATGCTGAATACAAAACAATTACTGTAGTATTCCCTTCGGCTGGCCAGCCATGTTAAATTTACGTATGACATAATTTTATATTCATTTTGACTAATGCTGTGAACTGAAATTCTGTTTTACAATATATTATAAATAGAACTATTAATGTATATTAATAGTTTTATGTCATCGTAGACATAACTAGAAAGTCGGCCTTTATATTTAGAGAAAGAAATCCAGTTTCTAATACACTGAAAAACTACATATTGTATTAAAGAAACAAGAATTACTTATTAAACTTTCTGTACCGTTTGTGCATGTTATTAAATTTTTTTAAAGCATTAGCTTTATATCCACCATCATACGATTTTTTAAAACTTTAACATATTTTTCAAATTTCTTATCTCTTCCTGATGGCAAATAAATTATTTTTATACGTCAAATGTTGAGTGGTACATTTGTTTTTAAGATTTAAGAACTTAAATTGCAAGCCAATGGCCTAAAATGAGCTTTTTATCGATTATGTTAATTAGAACATGGCTTAAATTTTTATAATAGCAAATGCGTGGTACAGCGTAAAACATAAAATTTATTGCATGTTGCACTATGTAACTGAATTTTCTCACATAAATAAAATCTACAGCTTCACTTTTATACTCCAAATTACTACAAAATTTCAGGATGGAGACTGTAATCATTCTATAACTAGATAACCAGAAATTAAAAATTACAACTTAGGTCTCTTATCTGGCAAATATATTATCGGAACAGCAATTAGATTTAAACCCCTTTTTGTTCTTTCCACATACGCTACAGCAATTATAAACTGTGGTAGGTTCAAATGATAATAGCTCTCATTTTTTTATATTTTGTATCTACTGTTTAAATATTTCTTGGTCTGATTTAGAAAAACGATGTTTCTTAAAAGAGTCGTTATTGTTACACCAGGAACACAACACTTTTTTCCAGGCATAATTGAAACAAATAAAAGCAAGACTAGCACACAAACTTAGCTTGGCAAACTTAAAAATGCAATTCAAATCAAATTTGGCTTCTCAGGTTAAGCTGTGTTTGGTATGACAAAAGTACGTTTGGGTTAAAATATCGGGAAGAAATAGGTCTTAATACAAAAATACTTATCCTAATCTATGAGTGCAAAAACACTGTTTTCGCCATATTTCAGGTTATGTAAAATCACAAGGTATTTTTTTTACAAAATAGTAGAAGTAACTGAAAGTATGATCCTTTTTCTTTAAAATCCATTTTGAAATGTCTAAATATCTTTTTTTTCATCGAGATATGCTAATTTGAAATTTGTGTCTCACCGATCTACTCGAATGCAATTAAATAAACATAACTTTATTGTTAATCGGCCTACTAGAAAATTTATTCTTTCAAATATAAACATTTGAACTTAAAAAGAAAGGTTATTCAACGCCGTTGTTATTCAAAATTAGCTGACAGCCTAGTTTTAAGCTGGGCCCGAAGCTATAGGAACTTCCGTTTTGCGCGGCTGATATCATAATTTCAATAGTATTGTTCATTATTTTTTTCTCCTTTTTTGTGTAGTTTATTCTTAGCAACAGAGTCACATATTTCATATATCAAAATAATTTTTTTTGTTGTTTAAACATACATTTTAATCGTTTTTGGTATCTTGATGTATTATTTTTGTACTCGTTGGGTTTTGTTTTCGCTATTATCATCGCTGCTTCTTACAGACGGGCTTAAAAACAGGTGGCGCTTTGAATATATATATATAACCCCTTCCAATCTCCGGCATGCTAGCCCAAGAACTGCTCTAAAAGAATGAAAGAATGAGCGATCAACACCAAAAACATAACCACCTATACCGAAGCTGCTTAATAGCATCACTTATGTCAACAATTCCTTTTAGTTTCAATTCTCTGGTAACAACAGCAATTTAGTTCTTTTTTTTCTTCGATAGCACTGGGCGTCTGTGAAAGTAGCAAAATTGAAAACGATTATACCAGAAAATAAGACGGGACAGTATTTTTTTTTTTGAAAAACTGAGCGAGACTGTCAAATTCCCTTTATATATATATATATATATATATATATATATATATATATATATATATATATATATATATATATATATATATATATATACAGGGTGATTCAAAAATCGATCACGAAACTTAAGGGGGTGATTCTACTTGACAAAATAAGGGTAGAGCTTCATACAATTTTTTTTCAAAATGTCATTCGTTTTCGAGTTACAAGCCGTCGAAGTTCAAGTTTTTATTTTTTGTTTTTTGAATTACTCGCTTACAGGAAAACCGATTTGACTAATATTTGAAAGATAGGCTAAGTCTTCTGCGCTTCATCATTTTAGTAACAATTCACATTGATTGTTTGCCGCTAGAGGGCACTTTACCTACATTGAAAATTGTTTTTTTGTCATAATTTTTTAGTGTTGACAGCTACAGTAGTTTTTGGCATAATTTCTGAAAGACTGATGCCAGGCCTTTAAAAAAGGTGCTCTTTATTTACATCGCTAAACCCAACGGTTTAGACGTAAATCACCCTTAAAAATTAAGTGGTAAATTTACTTTTCTCATTTCATTACCACCAGCTACCAGGTAAATAGCTATCAAAGTATACTAGAGCTGTCAGTTTAACATCAAATAAATTCGCTTTTTAAACTATTTAATTTATAATCTTAAAATAACTAATAATGGCTAATCAGTAAATATTCATATTATGGATTATTGCGATATACATTTAATTGATAAAAATTAATGAAACAGTACTAAACAAACTAAAAAAGATTCTCAAAATGTCCCCCATTTTCTTCAATACATTTCCTAACACTCTTCAAAAAATGTCGCCTAACTCGATGAAAAATTTCTGGTGTTTCTTAAATAATTTGGCACTTTTCGATTATCCTGAAGCGAAGATCCTCGACGTTGATTACTGGAATATTGTACACCAATTGTTTCAAATGACCCCAAAAGAAAAAATCCATAGGATTAAGGTCTGGTGACCTCGCTGCCCATGCCAATGGTCCACTTCGTCCTATCCATCGCTCAGGATACGTTGCATTCAAATACTGTCTGACACGTATACTAAAGTGGGGCGGAGCTCCGTCTTGGAGGATCCACATGTTGGCCCTTACTTCCAATGGCACATCTTCCAGATACAATGGGAGACGATTTTGGATAAAATCTAAGTATACGTCACCAGTTAATGGGCCATCAAAGAAATGAGGACCAATAAGGTAATCTCCTATTATCCCTGCCCACACATTTAGTGAAAATCTACGCTGATGTTTCGTTTCTACCACATTGTTTGGGTTCTCGTAAGCATATGTGTGGATGTTGTGTAGATTTGTTATGCCATCACGAGTGAAACCAGCTTCGTCAGTGAATAATATGACGCCAATTAATCGATTATCGTGTTCATACTTAGCTAGGATCTGATTGCACATTTCCAACCGTCTCGGCCGATCATCGTCATAAAGAGCCTGCACCTTTTTTGAATGAAACGGGTAGAGTTGTTCTTCTCTTAGTATCCTCCATGAACTAGCCTGACAGAGCCGCACTTCATTCCCAATTTTTCTAGTACTAATACCTGGATTATCTTCAATAATTTCAAGCACTCTTTCTTCTTGTTGCACGTTTCTAGCAGTTCTAGGTCTTCCCCTATTTCCATTATAACTTTTAAAGGAACCACATTCCGCAAGCCTCCTGTGCACACTGGAAAATGTTTGAGCATGAGGGATATTTCTTTCCGGATAACTCTCCATATAATATCTTCTTGCCAACTCTGCATTACCATTTGCTTTTCCATAACAAAAATGGATATCACAATATTCGATATTTGAATATTAGTGATTAGCCATTATTAGTTATTTTAAGATTATAAATTAAATAGTTTAAAAAGCGAATTTATTTGATGTTAAACTGACAGCTCTAGTATACTTTGATAGCTATTTACCTGGTAGCTGGTGGTAATGAAATGAGAAAAGTAAATTTACCACTTAATTTTTAAGGGTGATTTACGTCTAAACCGTTGGGTTTAGCGATGTAAATAAAGAGCACCTTTTTTAAAGGCCTGGCATCAGTCTTTCAGAAATTATGCCAAAAACTACTGTAGCTGTCAACACTAAAAAATTATGACAAAAAAACAATTTTCAATGTAGGTAAAGTGCCCTCTAGCGGCAAACAATCAATGTGAATTGTTACTAAAATGATGAAGCGCAGAAGACTTAGCCTATCTTTCAAATATTAGTCAAATCGGTTTTCCTGTAAGCGAGTAATTCAAAAAACACAAAATAAAAACTTGAACTTGGACGGCTTGTAACTCGAAAACGAATGACATTTTGAAAAAAAATTATATGAAGCTCTACCCTTATTTTGTCAAGTAGAATTACCCCCTTAAGTTTCTTGATCGATTTTTGAATCACCCTGTATATATATATATATATATATATATATATATATATATATATATATATATATATATATATATATATATTCGGGCATCTTGTGTATGTGTTAAATCCCTCTCAGGACTGTAAGGCAGCTGACGTTTCGGTGAAATCTCATTCACTATTTTCACAGCTCACTGTATGGCGTCAGTTCGCTCGTAGACTTCGCTCATTTCTTACATGATCAAGTAAAGTTAAACCGGACGATCTTCTCCAGTACATCATTTCTGTTAAAATAAATGTTTATGATATATTTTTATCCATGACCGACACTTCTGACCCATACGTCAGTACTGGCTGAATCATAGCCTGAAATATCTTTCTTTTTTTTTTTTTTTTGTTAGGTTCTTACTCCACAAAATTGGATGTAGTACTCTAATCATATTTTCTCTTTACCTATTTTTTTTAGTATATCTTTATGATCTTTTCCGTCTTCATCTATTGTAACTCCTAGGTTTCTAACGTTTTTTATAATTCCGCTTTCTGTTTCGAAGTCTTGTCTTGTGCCTCCTATAATCGTGTATTGTGTCTTTTGTATATTTATCTTTAAACCCCATTTAGTAAATTCTTCTATGAGTTTATTTATCATGTAAATCATGTCTTGCTGGTCTTCCGCAAGAACTACCTCATCATTTGCAAAGAGGATTGTATACAGGTAAGTGCTCTATCCAGATCCCCATGGGGCTATATTTTTTTATCCACTGTTTTAAAGCTCTGTAGAGATAAATTCTAAACAGGGTTGGAGAGAGGCAGGAGCCCTGTTCAACTTCTTTTGTTGGTGAGAATGCCTCAGACGTTTGATATCTGACCTTAGCAACCGCTTGGTTTTTTTCCATGTAGTGTTTTTATGGCGTTTATATATAAACTATTTATGCCTGCTTCTTTCATTGGCATCCATAACTTCTGCAAAGGGACGGGGTCAAATGCCTTACGAAGATCTGTAAAAGTAGCGTGAAGTTCCATTCCTCTTGATAGTCTCTTTTCTGCTAGTTGTTTTATTGTAAATATATTGTCCACGCAGGATCGCCCAGGTCGACATCCACTTTGTATTTCCATTTCCCTGGCTTCCTCTTCTATTCGGGATGTTAGGACTCTTTTGTAAAGCTTTTCAATGGACGATATAATGCTAATACCTCGATAATTTTTGCAGTCGCTCCTGTTACCCTTTTATTAAACGGAATTATGTAAGAGCTCCTCCAATCTTTTGGAATCATTTCCCCTGCCAGGCACTTTTTAAAAATTACACTAAGCAGCTCATACGTTCTTGTGGGGTCGCGCTTAATTAAATCTCCTGGTGCTGGTGCTTAATTATTCTTCATTTTTTGTAATGCTGTTCTTATTTCTTCTAATTTAATGATATTTACTTCGTTAACTCCTGTTTCATCTATATCTAGTTGCGTGTCTAAATACTCTCCACGTTGTTCTTCAAGTAGATTATTCTAGTAGTCTTTCCACCGTTCTGTCTTTATGGGATTTATTTTTCTTCTTTCGTTCGTGTTTCTTTTAATACTGTTTGTAATTCGCCAAACTTCTCTAGACCTAAATCTTCCCACCATTGAGTTAATTTCAGCATATTTGGCTTCCCATGTTTTATTTTTCCCTTTTTACATGACCAAAATACTGTGTCGAATAATTACTTTTCAACATCACAACAACGTACTGTGTTTCAAACAAAAAAAATATATTGACACGAAAAATATTTATTTTATTTATGAATTACCGACACTGGGTTTAATATTTTATTTTTAAGTAGGCGGAAGAATTTCCTCTCAAATTGATTTTATTTTCGATAAAGCTATGGAAATAATAAATATTATAGCAAACTTTGATATTGCATTACAAATGGAGAATAAACTGAAAATACTATTGAATTAATAATTTTCTAAAATAAGTTTGAACATATTTTCTTTATAGTATTTAAGTGATATCTCCGAAATGGTAGAGATGCGAGATTCCTTAGAAAGGCATAGAATTTTTTTGTGTGAAGTTACTAGATATTTAATATTTTCGTAGGGATGAGTGAAAACGCAAGCTCGTCAAAAATTTATTTCCCAAATACGTTTAAAATTATTTGATGAAAATTCAATACCATTATTATTATCATATTTACAAGATTAAATTGCATTATTATTCGAATCACCACTACGTATCGTTTTTAATCACTGCTTTAACAGAAATTTAAGCAATTTGCTTGCTTGCTTGCTAGGCACTCCTTATGACTAAGGGGCAAGGGCTTTACTACAGGGCAATTCGTCAGCTTATCCCACTTTAGTTACAGTCAGACCTACCCTTTTGGATAAGTTGCACAGACTCTAGTTGGTAGACTTAAAGGGTGGGGATTTTCGTTTTTTTTTGTTTTTGTCTCTTGCATGACCTGCTCAGTTCAATACATGGATCTGCCGGATGTAGAGATAATTGCACCTCACAAGTATATCCTTTTCAGTCAGTGCGTCGCAATTCGATTGTAGGGCAAAATTATCGTTCTTATTCTTGAGTGTGCGACCACGCACAATCTTCCCCCTTTGAACTATAGGATTCTCCATATAACAAACGTTTCCCCCTTACACCATACATCCTTTTTTTCTTGCTTCTTGCAAGAGCACGCAGGCACACCCGTTTTCAGTTTGACAAACAAAACAGAAGTGTTTAAACAACTTACCAAAAGAGCACAAAACAGGTTAATTAATTTTTTACTTAAAACATACCTTCTTTGTAAGTACTCGTTTTCGAGATATCTTTCTTTAAGATATCCAATGAAATTAAATATGATTGAGGGACGAATGAAGAAGAGTGCTCATACTCGATCTTAGATGCTTTGACCTCATTGAGCCCATTAAATCCCACCGTGATCGTAAATCATTCGTAGTTGATCACCTTTGCGAATCCAGTCTCGTTACTAGACCTGGCGTGACCGCTTCGGGTGATATTATTGTATTTTCGAAGTGTCTCTGCCTCAGTCCTTTGTGCCGGACACTCTTGGAGAATATGATCCACAGTTTTATCCTCCTTCAGACACTATCTGCAGACTGGGTCATCTAAGATGCCAATCTTGATTGAAGGATGTTTTAATTTTATAAAAACACTTGATGATTTTTGAAACCTAACTTTTTGGCGTAAAGCTCATGAACGATATTTGGGACTGCATACTAAGAGAAAGAAGCTACATTTTAATATACTTATGAATAGGTTGATCAAAACTAGTTCCATTCGTTCTACAAGAGGTATTGTAGGCCGTCCGGAAATTATGTCTCCAGATTAGGAAGAGGAAATATAGGTCTGCTTCTTAGAAAACACGGAAATATATTCGAGGGATATGGTTATGTGTACTACAGTAAATAAGTCATATGACTCAAGGATCTTTGTTAAAGAGGAACTTTATCCGTATCTTTAACGCCTGCTCACAAGCTGCTGGAAGCCGATTTTTGAGTTAAGTTAGAGTTTGTCCGTTCGTGTCGTATCCAGCGGGACATAGAAAAACCAGATTTATTAATCGAAAGCTACTTTTAATATGAATTTAAAATTAACATTTGGTATTGTTATCGATAGCCATGCTTTGGAACCTACTTTCTTATTGGTTAATTATACCAATATTCCTAATTTATATGATTTTCATGCATTCTAACGCATTTTGTTGGCTCTGTCGAAAACTAACTAAATATTTATATATCTATCCATAGTTTTTTATTTGAAGATTGCAGACAATATTGAAGATCGATTTAATTGTGGTTGTCTAACTTGTATTTATTTTATTTTTATTTGTTTGTATAATGATCATTACCAAGTTTAAAGGGAATGCTTTATCCTAATGCTACGAGCTTATAAATGAAATGTATCTATTGAAGCGTTTCGGTTCACTGTATATATTTTAATGATTTGATGTTCCAGAGTAGTGGTTGCCAAAGATTAGGTATCTCAAAATTGGGTTTACTGAATACTCCATTATTATTTTTAATGTAAGCTTCTTTGTAAAATTTATCTTTTTCATGTTCGGTTTCATATATTTTACTGCAGCTTCAAACTATTTTCTATGATCTCGTTTGCGCAAGCGTTTTCTGTAATACTAGATCTCAAGTCAAGTTTCTCCTTGTGTTGAGTTTTATATTCCTTATTTTTAAATGCAGCAAGATCTCCTCCTAGAGGTCGGACAGTATCAAATTCTACTGAACTTACAAGTACCTGGGAATGAAGATATCACACAGGGGTATATTAGATGGCGCTATTAAAGACGGGAACACCCAAGACCCTGAGGGACTCCGTATTTGATTCCCTGCTGTTTAGAAAAACCATTAAAAGAAACAAACTGTTTTCGATCAAATAAGTAAGATTTAATCATGTCAGTGCTAGATAATTCCTAGTTACAAAACTTCAGTTTGGAAATCAAAATGTTATGTGACACACAGTCGAAGGCCTCGGTCAATTCAAGGCAAGAGACAAAGGTGTCGAAACCTCTCTCAAAACCTTCGCATATGGTCTGTCAAGCAGTTTATAGCCAGGGCAATCGACTTCTTGTGTCTAAATCCAAACTGATTTTGGAAGAAAAGAGCGTTTGACTCAAAATATTCACAAATCTGAGATTTTAACATAGTTTTAAAAATTTTTGATATGATAGGCAGCACCGAAATCGGTGGGTGGTTGGAGTGATCCTCAACAGAGCGTTTTTAAAAGATAGGCGTCACTTTTGCTATTTTTAGGCAATTAGGAAAGCTACTTTGTGCGATAGCTTGATTTTTCAGATTAGTTAAAGGATAGACAATTGCATTTTTTACTGTTTTGACCATTTTCGTAATAATTTTTAAATAGTTTTCGCTATTGCTATTTTTTAGAGAAGATAACAGATCTCTTATGTAATTAAATAAAACAAAATGGAAAGTAAAGCTTTCATTTGGGATAGATAGGTAGTTGTTGTAGAGTTAGGTAGATTATTAACAACCTGTTCACCTATAGAAGTAAAGAAGTTGTTAAAAGATGTGGCATTATGGATCGAGGAACTTTGCGGGGCAGTTGTTTTCGTTTTATATTGATTTACAATATTTTACATTGCTGTTGATTTTAGGAGGAAGATATGTAGATATCACGCGCGTTTTTTTTGTCTGTGGCAATCTCCTTTCTGTAGGATTTGCGATATTCCTAATATTTGATATACAAAATAATTGAGAGTAAAGCGAATATACTTTTTATGATCGTTTAACATAACGATAGCTTTTCTGCCTTGGGTGTTCCCGTCTTTAATAGCGCCATCTAATATACCCTGTGTGATATCTTCATTCCCAGGTACTTGTAAGTTCCGTAGAATTTGATAGACTGTCCGACCTCTAGGAGGAAATCTTGCTGCATTTAAAAATAAGGAATATAAAACTCAACACAAGGGGAAGCTTGATTTGAGATCTAATATTGCAGAAAACGCTTGGGCAAACGAGATCATAGAAAATAGTCTGAGGCTGCAGTAAAATATATGAAACCGAACATGAAAAAGATAAATTTTACAAAGAAGCTTACATTTAAAATGATAATGAAACCTTCAGTAAACCGAGTATTCTGAGGCCTAATCCTTGATAACCATTACTCTGTAACATCAAATCTTTAAGGCCTATACAGTGAACCGAAACGCTTCAATAGATACAGTTCATTTATTGGCTCGTAGCATTAAGATACTTGATTATAATTGTCATACAAACAAACAAAAATAAAACAAATACAAATCCAACAACCATTAAGTCAATCGTCTACGATCTTGAAATGAAAAACTAGAGCCAGCAAAATGCGTTAAAATACATCAAAATCATATTTTGTCTTAAATTTAGTGGTGAAATATCCGAAATTAGGAAAAAATATTGGTATAATTGACCAATTAGAAAGAGGATTCTAAAACATGGTTATCGATAATTCAACACCAAATATTAATTTTAAATTCGCGTTGAAAGTAGTTTCCGATTAATAAATTTAGATTTTTTGTCGCGCTGGACACGACAGAAACGGGCAAACTCTAATTTAACTCAAAAATGGACTCCCAGCAGATTTTGAGCAGGCGTTAAGGATACGGATAAAATTCTTCTTTACCAAAGATCCTTGAGTCAAATGACTTACTTACTGTAGTACTCATAACCACAACCCTCGCATATATTTTCGTGTTTTCTAGAAAACAGACCTAAATATCCTCGTCTTAATCTGGAGGCGTAGTTTCCGGACAGCCTACCATACCTCTTGCGGAACGAATGGAACTAGTTTTGATCAATCTGTTTATAAATATATTAAAATGTAGCTTCTTTCTATTAGTATGTAGTCTCAAATATCGTTCATGAGCCCTGCGCCAAAAAGTTAGGTTTCAAAAAGTAGTTAAGTGCACTGTTAAAAATAACCTTAAATTTAATGTACATTCTATGTTAAATTTAATTATTTTGTACTTTAAATCGTGAATAATTTACATTTGTTTTAAATTTAAAGCAAATTCTTTGAAATATCACTTAGTTGTACATTAAATTTGATTGACCTCATATTAATGTTGGTGCATTAAATATGTGATAACATATCTTAAATTCAATAAACACTGATTGTATATTTATTGTATATATTAATGATAAAACCTAGAATTTAATGTATGATTCCATTAAATTTAATGGAATATACCAATTTAGATTAACGTAAAAATTATTAAATGCATTAAATTAATTGAATTTAAGAAATAGTTTATGAAATTGCTATCAGCACATTTACTTTATATTTAATGCATTTCCTTTTTACAGTGTATTTTTATAAAATTAAAACATCCTTCAATCCGGATTGCCATCTCAGATGACCCAATATATATATATATATATATATATATATATATATATATATATATATATATATATATATATATATATATATATTGTCGTAGTAATGCCCCTAATGTTAAGGGCATATAACTAACGAACTATTTGCGACCACCTAAAATGTACGGATGTTTCATCCCGATACCGGTGGTGGACTTATCAGTGGGACCCACCGGTATCTTTCCCAGACATCCTTGTACTTTCCACAAACTTAAACCTCTGTTTAAGTCCAGTTTTGCCGGAAAAAATCATTTAGGATCAAAAATATTTAATCTTAAAAGAGTTTTTCTCTTTTGATGATTATTTGCGTAATGACTTTAACGATCTTAATATAAATAAAAAAATAAACAAAGCAAATTGGTACTGGTATATCTAATAATAAAGGTTTTTATACCTAGGGTTAAATACTAAAGTTTTGTTTAAGTGTTGTAAAGTTTAAATTTTTTGCATTTTCTTTAATCTACATTTTATTGTCCACATAAATGTATTTTACTGTCTGATTGTAAAAAGTATGTATGTGTTTATGAAGCAAGCCAGAATTTTTTTTATTAAAAAGAAGGGCATATTAAGACTCGTAAAGTTATGACGTATTAACGGTATGCACAATACAGTGGGTGACGCCTTCGAGAACAAAAACACATATACATTAAACTGACTAATTTGTCAAGTGGTGACATATGGACTGACAGACAGATAGACGGGTATAACGAAATTATAGAAATCAGAAACAAAATCTTAATTTTTACACCGAATATTAACTTAAGGCAAGTCGCAATATTTTACTCTGTGTACCACTATTTGTTAGTCATTCCCTAACACCATATCAAAAATTGTGTCGTGTCCTTTACCTACTAATATTTTAATTATCCCTAATAAATGTTGTTAATAATGTTAAAATCCTATTATCGATTATTCTGTGTTTGTACTAGTTCCTTAACACCTTAGATTTGTTAAGCGAAACAAAAGACAAAATTGAAAAGTCACAGGACGCGAAAATCAAACAGAAGCAGGAAAATATACCATTCTAATCAATATTACGTGGGAGTTATATTAGGCAAGTTAAATAATTAAACAATTATGTATTATTTATTGATTTAAAAAGGTTAATGCCGCTAACTAGAATAACCTTTTCATTAAAGGTATAGTTTGTATTTCAACAAGGGATATTTTTTTTATCAATTGATTATTTTAGTGTGTCTTCTTATGGTCGCATTTCTCACTCGTTGATTACAAAGGATTTTTTCTTGAGGAGGATATAAAAAGTGAACATGTGGGAACTGGCACTGGAATTAGGAAAAGACAATACACAGATACTATTTAATAAGAATAACTCCTGATAGGTTCCAGAAGTGGTGGTCATAAGCTTTCCAGCTGAAAATTGTGTGCGGAGGAACCTTAGGTATCCATTACATAAAATCTAATTTTGTGTGACCTGTCACTATTGCAAAGAATAAGTCAGAGTCTACTTCTAAAGATTCCAAATAATTTTTAAAAAGTTCCCTAAACATTTTTCGTTTTAAACTCACCTTGATTTGGATATATAACGGAGCCAACGTTAATTATAATTTATTTTTAATGTGTTTTACGTAAACTATATTTCAGCAAATGGATGAATTAAATAAGCACTCTGTACATAAATTTTTACCATGGGAACCGAAAGAATATATATTTTATATTTTCATCCAAAAATTGTTTTAAATAGAGAAAAGTAAGTCCATTATCGCACTAACAAGGAAGGTATCTCAATTCGATGCCTCAGACTTCAATAATTTTTTGATATATTGTGGGTTACGGTAAACTAAGAGACGAGGTATTTTTTTATGTATGAAAAAACTCTTTAAGGGGGTAAAGTTTGTCCCCAAAATGGATTTTCCAATATACCTGAGGTTCTAATTGGAATTTTGCAATAAAACAAATTGCCTATTACTTCTAATGTTAATATTGAAAAATATACTTTTTTGTGCCTGTTTGGATAAAAAAAAATCAAAATGGGCTAAAGAAAATTATGAAAAGGTGACGTCTTCTGGGTTATTTTTTTAAACTACCCTTAAACAAAAAATTACCACCAAAAAGTTTCTCGATACGCTTCAACTTCTGACTAATATTTTGCAAATAATCAAATTGCATGTTACTTTTAGCGCAAGACTAAACTATCTGATGCAATTTGAAGTGTAAGAACCCCTCATTTTTATTTTAGAAATTGGAAATGATTTGTGTTTATTTCTATAAAAAAAACAATAACACATGAGCTTTAAATGGTTTGAACAAATATTTTTACTGAATGAATACAAAAATGAACTTGGCCTTTTCAAAATAATCTTTGGTCATCATCCGTGAACGGAAATTTCATCCCCCAAAAAAGGTTCCTTGATATGCTTCAGGTTCTAATTGACATTTTGCCAATAACCAAATAGTATATTACTTTAAATGCCACTATTAAACTGGCCGAAGCAATTTTGACCGTAATGGTTGCAACCATTTTGATTATTTCCAAAATATCAGGCAGAAGCTGAAGCATATTGGCGAAGCATTTTAGGGGGATAATTTTTTGTTTAAGGGTGGTTTAAGGAAATAATATAAAAGTGGTCAGCTTTATTTTTTATTCAATTAACTATTTCCCCTAATTTTCTTTAACTCATTTTGTTTTTTTATGCAAATAAACATTGAAGAAGCAGATTTTTCAATGTAAAAAATAGAGGTTGTAACCCTTATGGTCGAAACTGCAACATCAGAAGTAATGAACAACTTGTTTCATTGCACAATTCCAATTAGAAGATCAGATATATTGGAAAATCCATATTCGAGAGTGAACTTTGGAGGCAGATTTCACCTCCTTAAAATGTTTTTCTGCAAATAAAAAAATTGGCTTATCATCGTATCAAAAAATTATTGGAATCAGAGGCGTCGAGTTGAGACACCTTCCTTGTAAGTCAGCTTTATTTTCTTCGGGTCGACTCTAGGTTTTTCTGGAACCATGAACTTGAATATTTGTTTAAGTGAAGCTCCTATAAATATTTCTGTATGTATGTATATATGTATGTTTGCGGAGATGGAGATGAGTACCTTGCGATCTTAGAAATCCATCATGTTCTAAGTCATTAGGGATATTTTGCCGACTAGAGAAGGTCCTTCAGTCCTATTTCTTTTAGAATGTTGAACAGCTTTAGAATAGATAGATCCCCCTCTTCTATTTGGTATGCTTCCAAAAATCGCATTTTAGGTTTTTTTAAAGCGCTGCATCCTGAAAGGATGTGGATGGAGTGTTTGTCCTCTTCCTCATACTCCTACACTCTTCTTTCTCAGACAATCTGAGTTTCTTAAAGTGACCTTGCAGGTGACTATACCTCGTCAAGATTGCCGGCAGTTAGTTTTTACTTGGGCTGATGCATTCCTTGAATCTCTTCTGGTTGTAGTTTCCAAGAAATATCTTGGCTTGTCCCATTCCTTGCAGGTCTATCCAGTAACTGGATCTCCTGTTTTCTTCGTTTCTTCTTAGTTCTTCCAACATTACACTGCTACTGATTCCACAGAAAGGTTCGGGCTCCAGAAATGATGTTTTAGTCCCTTTTTTTTGGTACCCACAGGGGAGTGATCTTATTATTCTTGTTTAATTCCTAATAAATATTTAAAAATATGTCGAAAAAATTCAACCCTTGTCATTAATCAAAAAAAGTAATCGAGAATATGTTTAAATTGAGCAAATTTTCCAATTTTAAGGAAAGAAAAGAAATTTTGAATAAAATCGTTATAATGCAATATATTCCTGTGATTATTTGTCAAATAATTGGCTATGAGTATATTTTTCCGACTTAACAAGAAAGAACGATTAAAATACATAATAATTAAAGAAAACTTTTAGTTATGGATATAAATAGAATAGTTCGATTAAGCTCCTGTGGAAATTATTAATTTTAAGATGCTCAGGCCAAATCGGGAATAAAATATCTAACATAAGGTTTTCTAATGCCCTCTTCTGATGAACGATCTAAACTATTGGTGGATTTAAAGCAGAGGCAGGTACTAACGGAAATTAGCTGGTATTTTTTGGGGGTTGGAAGTTTGGTGGTGCTTTAAAGAAGTAATTTTCTCCAGTTACAGTCTAAAATTTGTTAGAATCAATTACGAGCTGAATAACGAGTCGAATAAGAAGATTTGTTTATATTTTTTATTTATGTCCTGAAAATGATAAAGTTAAGGTAAACAGCTATATTATTCTCCATTGGGGAAGGGTATAGTCCGCATTATTTATTTTAACCATTTAAATAGCTACGTTCTTTTTTTATATTAATTTTTTTGGATGTAATATTTTCAAAATTTGGTTGATTACACTGGACTTACAATAACGGTTGATAAGAGTGTTTTTTTAAATTACTTTGGAATCCTATTAAAGATTAAATTTTAAGTTTCACCTTATTATATATATATATATATATATATATATATATATATATATATATATATATATATTTGTTTTTTTTATTTAATTTTCTTGAAATAAATTTAAGTGTTTAAGAAGCTTTTTTTTGATATTCTGTCTTGACCATTTAGAAAGCACATCTCCCTGAAGTTGTGTTTGTGGCATTGGTAGGCTCCGATTTAGTCTAAAACTGAAGATCGACCAAATACAGAGTGCCTGTGTTTCAATAATTTTATAGAAAAGCTACTAAATAATGTGCAGCAGCAGTAAATCGTGTGCGAAACGACGACACGCCGTCATAATAATCCATTTGCAGGATTCAATCGTTTAATTTGATCACAGATATAATTAAGGCTTTGTGACAAATACCTTTAAAAGACGAACTTCCCGAATCTCTTGCAAACAACAAGATTTTGTTACGTCTGAAAATCCTTCAATTCTCGAGCAATCTTGAATGGGTTCTCGACGCCATCACAACTGTTTGGAACAATGTTTTACTTTAAAATATGGAACATGATCCTCATTTGCTACCATCATTTGTTCGTGAGTTATATTCCTTCATTAAAACGTTGATGACATTGAGATGTTCTGACTTCACAAAGCTTATTTTTTGTTGTAAAAGTCTTCATAAAACACAAAGTAATGAGTGAATTGAAATCACATTTAACAGGCAAATAGAAAAATGTTGTTACTATTGAAAGTTACTAGGTAACGAACATGCCTAGGTATATTTTATCTAAAATTCCTTTCATTTCACAATTGTGTTACACAATTTTGTGTAATACGATCTACCGATTCTTTTGTAAAAACATTTTTTAGACAAAAGGAACTATATATATATATATATATATATATATATATATATATATATATATATATATATATATATATATATATATATATATATATATATATATATATGTTTGTTTGAAGTGTGTCACGGATGGATAAATGTGCTTTGTTGTTTATCCGGGAGTTCATCCGTTCGTCATTGTTTCCTGTTGAAGGATCTTGCAGACGTTTCGCCAAGGTCGCACTTGGCATTTTCAATGCTTACTGATCGGAGTTTGGAAAGTGAGTTCACAAAGCATATATATATATATATATATATATATATATATATATATATATATATATATATATATATATATATATATTATTTATTTCGGGTTTCAATCCGTTCGTTCAAAAAATCGTTTTGATGACGTTTCGCCAAAATCTCATTTGGCATTTTCAAGTGCGGTTCGTCTCGTTACATCTTCTCATCGGAATAACCAAACTATTCATATGTATATATATATATATATATATATATATATATATATATATATATATATATATATATATATCCTGCTGTAGGTAGGTCCTCCGCTAATAGACAATTTGCATTTAATAGGTCATCCGTGTGCGATAGGTCATCCGTATATGGATGACCTATAGCTTTTCATGTAAAACAAGTTTATGGATTATCCTGACACTCCTGACAAATTTTCAGAAGGATGACTTATAACGTTTTTTTTGATATTTCGTATATTTTAGTTCAGGATTTTGACATAAAAAAAGTGGCGCCACCTTAGTGCGTATATTTCATCTGTATATTTGTAGATAAATTGCAGCGGATATATCCTCCGTGAATACTAGGATTTACCTTTTTTGCGGTGGATAGGTCCTCCGAAAATATGGCAACACTGTATTCGTCTCGATTATTTAAGAAATATTAAAACACTTCCAAAAATCAACCTTCAGAGTGTGACTTACTAGGAAGGTATCTGAAGAGTCCTACTCCGATTTTAATGAAACTCTAATATGTTGTAGAGGGTATAAAAATAAGAGACACGTATTTTTTTATCTGAGGAGATTCATTTTAATAGGGTAAAATCCGCCCTTAAAGTTCATCCTTAAAAACAGTATTTTTGAAATATCTCAGGTACTAAGTGAGACATCTTTACAAAACAAAACGAAAATTACTTGTTGTTCGAAATGATGTGGAACTATGGCTGTTTCATCCCAAGGATATCATCCCTTATTTTTTATAAGGGTAAACCATCTATTCGCGCCCGTAATTTAATTCTAAAAATTACGAAATTTAATATAATTATTTGAAAATATGTTATTCACGAATACCATAAGTAACTTAACTTGGAAGGTTTTGGGGTTTCTAAAAATAACTAATAAAAGAAGGTAAGCTACCCCAAAATACTTGGGAGTGAAAATACTTTAGTTTAACGTCATTTCGAATAACAAGTAATTTTAATTTTGTTTTGTAGAGATAACTTAATTAGAACTGGAGATATTAAAAAAGGTATTTGGGGGTTGCTCACCCTCTTTTACTAGTTTATTTTCGGAAACCCCGAAATACGTCAACGTAAGTTACTTATTGTAATCGTAAAAAAATATTACCAACAAATTTGGTTTAATTTCGTAATTTCCAGAATTAAATTATGTAAATGAACTACAAGATTAACCCTCATAAAAAGTAAGGGATGATATATATGGGGTTAAGGCAACATGGTGTAACCTCGTTTCAACTTAAAAGTAATATCCACTTTGTTTTGTAAATATATCGCAATTAGAATTGAAAAAATGTATTTAGGGGTGATTCACCCTCTTTTATTAATTCATTTTCTGAAACCCCAAAACAGGTCAACTTAAATTAATTATGTTATTCGTGAAAATAATACTTTGAAACCATTTCATTAAATTTCGTAATTTTTAGAATTATATTACATGCGCTAATGGACGGTTTACCTTTTTAAAAAATAAGGGATGGTACTTTTGGCGATGAAAATACCTTAGTTTAACATCATTTCAAGTAACAAGTAATTTTCATTTTGTTTTGTAAATATATCTCAATTAAAATTTGAGATTTAAGAAAAAAAATTATTTGGGGGTGGTTCACACTTTTTTAATAGTTATTATTAGAAACTCCAGTTATATCAAATTTTGTAATTTTTATAATTAAATTACGTGCGCGAATAGATGGTTTACCCTTATAAAAATAAGGGATGTTATCATTGGGGATGAAAAAAAAAATAGTTTAACATCATTTCGAACGACAAGTAATTTTCATTTTGTTTTGTAAAGATATCTCACTGAGAACATGAGATATTTCAAAAATACTGTTTTTAGGGGTGATATTTAAGTGCGGACTTTACCCCGTTAAAATGAATCTCCGCAGATAAAAAAAATGTGTTTCTTATTTTTGTGCTCTCTACAATATACTGAAGTTTCATAAAAATCGGAGCTGGACACTTCAAGTACCTTCCCGTTAGGCTTTTCAAAATAGAATAAAAAAATAAATCGACCACAAATCAGTTTCAAAATTATTACGCCGGCTTATATTTGCAATAAGTTGTGGAGTAGCTTTTCAGTTAATTGATTTTTTAAATTTTTAATGCCAACGTAAAAACTCTCATTTAAATAGAAAAATGAGGTGAATTGTTTTTCGGCTTTGGCCCTTTTTCAACTTAAGTTTTGGGATAGTAACAAAATTTCTCAAAAATTAACCTCGGATCTGTAACACAATAGAATTTTTGTAATTTGGGAAATATTTTAAAAATCAGATTATTTTACGAATAATTAAGATTATGGCTAAAAAATGTAAACTAATAAAGAGTAAGAATAAAGTACCGAAGCGGTTGGCTAACTCAAAAAACTACCAAGTAAAACAAACAGAGATAATGGATGCATTTGTATAATCTTTGTATTAAAATTTTAAAAATATTATTTTACAGGATGTACAAGATTTTGTCAAAATAATATATAATTTTTTCTTACGTTTTTGCTTAAAGTTTCGGAAACATTTTAAACAAACCACTAGAGACTTCAATTTAGTTGATTTCTAGACAATGATATTTTTAATTCTTTTGTATGTTGCACTACAATAATAATGGATTCCATAATATTGAATTAAAATTTTCTTGTGCTTTCTAAACCAAAACTAAAAAGAAGTGGAAAATTTATTGATGTAGGTAAAAATGGAAGCCGTAGATTTTCTTGAAAAAGCATGAAAATTTAATATCGTTGATCCGCCAGACTTTAGCTACGACGCTGGTAAGGGGGGGTACAGCCAATCCCGGGGTGATCTCAAGTCTCTTGATGAAAATGAATAAATATGAAGGATCAAGACGGGTGTAAAATAGTAGAGCGCACAAACTCTTAGTTACGCCACTGATCATATTATAATATTAATTATGACAAGACTGTCGATACGTCCTTGATATGCGAAAAAAGGACAACTTGTATTTATTGATATATTTTCCGATAAAAATAAACAAAATAGAAACATATTATATCGAATAACATTAGACACAAAAATTGAAAAAGAAACTTACACAATATTTTGCACAAAGACTTTTATTTTTAACCAGTTTTTGTTCTTCAATACTTCGAAATGCTTTGAAATAAGTTCATCACATTCAGCTTTCCTGACAGGTCGATGTTGTATTATATGATTTTTAAAGTGCGTTATAACAATCTTCTTTTGTTGTTCTGTCCATGGAACTATCATTCTTTTCTGTTCTGTTTGCTTCTTTTTTATTACATTGTTGATATTTCTTTGAACTAGCAACTCAAAATCGCTATCTTGATCTTCTGTATTAACGCCCTTTCCTCTAGTTTTTTTCGTAAATCATCATTTTCGAGCAAATTTTTCTCTAAATTCAAATCAATTTCATCTAAACTTTTGCCTTTAAACTGACCGGCTTCCTCCGTTTTCATAAGTATGAGTAATTTGGATATTTTTGATGTCTGATAAATATCATCAGGGAGTCTGTAAGATGATCGGTGGATTCCTAAGGTGGGACCACTAAAGTTGGTTGTTGCTCCATATCATATTAAATAACTGGGTCAATGTAGTCAAATGATTCCTTAATCAAATACATGTGAGGGCTTCAGGGTTTTTTAAACTACATTTAGTGTAACATATTTTCTCAAAACTTTATAACCCACAGATTGCTGCCCAGTATTTGGATTTCCAAACAGATAACTATTGGGTTTTTTGAGAATATTATCTCGACATTTTAGAACTATTTCTAAATGATCTTGGACATCTTTACTAATAACCCCGTCCCCTTTTACCCCTTATGACAATTCTTTCGAAGGGATTAATTAATATTTTTTGTGCTTCAGAAACAACTTCAGAAAATTCTTCGTAACCTTGTTGATTTATCTTTAGAAGCGCAGATTTATATGTATTTATGAAAAGTCTTTGTAGTTCACCGGATCGTCTTCTATTTAGTAATAATTTTCCAACAGATGATATATGCTTTTTCGTTTCCATTATTTTCTTTTAATTTGAAAAATGCATCATTTGCCTTGTTAATAAGGCATTCTTTTAGTAGCTTTAGAGCGCTCGCTAGAGCCACTAAAGTTACCTTACTCCATTTTTGTAAATTTAAGTCAATTGATGCTTGACTGGAAACATCAAATTTCCAGTGACTTTAAATTACCTGAATTAAGGTTTTAAAATCGGCCTCAGTACTTGCTAACAGTATTGATGTTTCTGATTTTTTAAATATATGCATACGCGCAACAGCACAACACTGTTTTAAAGTGGTTCCCATATTCATAGCAAAAGTGAGAAATTGATAAACGTGATTTTCTGGATCATATTTTGAAGCTGCTTTTGTGGCAGATACCAAAATGTCGTAATGTTCGGGTTTAAGAGTTTCAAAAAGATCGCTTAGAGGAAGGTCTAATTTTTTTGTCTTCAATAATAAGCTTGGCCAATTCACGCATTTTCCTTGAAACAACCAGAATGAAATGGTTTTCCCGATGAATGTTTAAATATCTCGCTGCAAAAGCACATATAAGTGGATCCTTCTTAGCAACAAGAAAAATTTGATCAGCTCTCATACGGGAAAATACATTTTCTTTTAATTGAGGATCTACTCTTAAGTTGCGTACTAAATAATTTTGCTCCTTGCTTTGAGAATTTTTCTCAGAAGTTCTTTTATTTGGATTTACATCACAATTTTTGCGATGTCGTCGTAGATTCCTAGCAGAGTAAAAGCCCAAACAGTATGTACATGGAAGGTAATTAGTAATCTAAGCACCTTTTTTTATGGGTTTTGTTACTTCACTGTTGGTTAAGTAATTACCTTCCTTTCTTAGAGAAAAAAGCAAGTTTTTTTTTCATTCCTTGCATAGAGGGTAGTGCTAAAACCTTTTCCACTCCTGTTTCTAATTAGTGATTTCTAAATGAATGTCTGGGAAAATGAATTACATATTTTTCGCAATAATAACAAAATACTGGGTTCTTAGAATTAGAGTCTAATTTTATTTTGTTAAGTTCGTAAGCAAAATTATTCATTGTTGCATATTTATCTGCAGTCTTCATTTTAGAATGTTCTTAATTTTCGATGTTATATGGAGTTGCAGTTGGTTCAGTACTTTTACCATCAAATTTATTATTTTTATTATGAGGCAAAATTTCGGGAGAAGAAGGTGGTGTATCACATATTTGAGGGGAGATCATCGATATATCCTAAAAGAATATTATTTAGTTTAATTCTTACAAAAATGAAACTAAAACATATCGAAGAACAGTTATATTCTGAAGGATTAAAATCAGAATCTGCAGGATCATCAGTAGGCGTGGAGTCGGAGTCAAAAACTATTAATTATTAATAGCTTTATTCAAAATTTGACTTTAACATCAATTTCTGCTTTGATCGAGATGAAAACTAACCAAAAAATAGTAGTCACGTGATGAGCATTATCTTCCAAATTAAAATTTTTTTCCAAAAAAAATCTAAAGGTGAGGTTATATCCCAAAATATCAAAAAAAGTTATTAAAAATAGTTTTTCTAAATGCAATTTTTAGTCCATACGCAAAATTTCAGCTGTATAAGATAATTTTAAATTTTTGACTATTTTTTGTAAATTGTACCACTGCAATTGCAAAATAAGTTTCAACGCAACCTACATATATTTTGGCATATATTCATTTCTTAATCCATTTTATTTTAACAGAATACGTATTTACCTTTTACGTTTAGAACTGAACACGAAATCATTACCTTATATTACTAAACAATGGCAACGTTGTCGGGCTAGCGATCCATCGTAATCTATAAAATTACTATATATCGGAGGATGCATCGCTTCGATTGTGAAAAAGGAGTATACACCCGGGTGACATAAATACCATGATTTCGTTGGAGGACGTAAAGATAGGGATTTATGTGAAAACTAAAAAATTTTTTTGTTATTATTTTAATGGATTTATAATAAAAATAACAAAGTACTCTATATACATGGCACAAATTATATATATATTCACTATTTCTGGTGGATGACCTAAAGATGCGCCACATGAGGAGGACCTATCTACTGAATGATGTAAATATATATATATATATATATATATATATATATATATATATATATATATATATATATATATATATATATATACAATGCTGCGTTTAAAAATAAGGAGTAAGATCAAAAATTATTAGTTTAATCGCTTAACATTTAAAGATGAGAAATTAACCACAATTTTTGAACTTTCGGTAGTTTTGATATTAGTAAATTTGTGACTGGTATCATTTTTAATCAAAGTAAAACTAGCGATGCTATACAGAAAGTTAAGATTTTATCGGATAAAACTTTTTATCAATACAATAAGATAGGAACAAATTTGTCGTTCAGCTTCCTTTAATTAAAAAACTATTTCATACTCGTCTTATTCTTTCGAACTATTATTTAAAAATTATGTTTCTAGATGTTTAAAATTGTACTTTTACCTGCTCATTTTTTAGATTAAGGTCTTATAAAACGGAACCGTGTTTCTAAACTTGACGAGGGGGAAGCAATATGTGGGTACGAATCCCACGAATCATGATGCTATCCTATGAATCTTCTTGGTTTATGATATTAAGTTTTTAATCGAATTAAAAGAAAAGAAATACCATTTATCATTTAATCGACTTGGTTTTCAGTTGTTTATTTTTTCTGTATATTGTGACAAAGTGAATTTTAAAGCAAACTGCTATGAATAAAATTCTTGAAGTAATTTATCGGTGAATGTACTTAAAGCCTGTGTCAATGAACCAATGTCGCCTTTAAAGGGAGTATTTAATATTCAAGTTGTTTTTTTATATATGTGTTTTGAAGTATTTATTGACTGGTTATTTATGGCTTGATAATAGTACAGGTAAATCAATTATGTTAAATTAAATTGTTGTTGGGGATAGATACATTTATTAAAATCTTTGTATTAGTTTACATTTAAAGTTAAGGATTATGTATGTAGATAGAGAATATGATATAGGTAACTTTTTATTTTGGTCTTGTATTTTTAACGTTTCATCCATCCATCTGTCCGTCCCGTCCGTCCGTATATTGCGGCATTATAATTTCATAAGTTTTTAATATTTTTTAGTGAAATCTTGCGGGCGATAATTTTTCATTAACACAAAAAAAAGACAAGCGAAATTTCAAAAATTGTTGTTTAGTCGCTTTATTCGCGAAATATGAGCTTCTAAAGTGACTTTTAAAATGTTTCTTCACTAGTTTTCCAACGCTCAGTTTTAAAAAATTGATAAAAATTGATGTAATTGTTCCTTCGAAATATATACAACAACAATTATCACTGGTCAGTTAAGTCTATTTATTTATGAGATATTTATTTCGCTATTTCTCTGTATCCGGTTGAATAGGTCTTCAAAAATGTATTTAAATCTGTTGTAACTATCGTTTTTACTTATACCCCTGTATTATTAAAATTTTAAATTTCGAAAGAGATTGCATACATGTCCCCATCTATTGGCATTGGTCTTAACTTGAGTCGCGATTTTGCGGGATTTCTTAATAAGTATCCTTTATTGATTTTCGTGTCGCTCAATTAATTACCTGTTTCTGTTGCAGTTTTTGGGTAGATAGTATTGAATTTTGAGAATACGTCGTGTATAATATTTTTCTAAAAATTAGGACCGTGATTTCAAAAATCTCTTCAAAGATGCCTGTTTAAAAGTCTAATTTTGACATTTTGTGAATTCAGAAATTTTCTTTGCAAGTGGTGGAACTTGCAGCATTGTAGAATTATAAAAAATAAGATCATTGATTATCTTTTTCCTATTTTATTTGATTTGAATCGTCTACACCAAAATCAGGTAACTATATTCTCTATTTTTCGTTATATCGTTGAGTCCTGTAAATTAAATTATTTCTATTTTATGCACGCCATAACCTCCAAATTTGCTGGTTCTAATAACATTTCTTTTTATTCTAGAGGCCCGCTGTATCCCATTTCTCCAAGATTCATCGCATTTTCTTTAAGATTTTACCCTTTTTCTTCAGGATTCACCTTTATTTCTCGTCTCCAAATTCATTTTATTCTCAAAGTTCAGATTTTTCTTTAAAGTAGTAGCTAGATGGTTACTCTAATGTGGTAGTCACATTTATCTAAATATAGTAGATTCGACCTTAATAAAAATACTATATACTTCTCCGATATTGACTATGATCCTTGGCGAATATGTTGTGTCTGTTGTCCTTTTGGCCACATTACCAATTACAGAGAAGACAGCTGCATAATTACGTAATGGGTTCATATAAATATTAACACGTCCAATGTGCTGTATTGTTTTTCACAATGGGTTCATATAAATATTAACACATCCGATGATCTGTATTGCTTTTCAAGCTTATTCCTTTTGCCTGAGATCATCCTGTCGTGACTGTAGTCCGAGAATAAATACTTTCAAGCAGACAAGTAATCAAATCTTTTGAATTTGTAAAAAACGTATTTCAACTAAATTTGTCATGGACTAATTTTAATTAATTTAATTCATAATACCAATATAATGTGAAGGAACTTGAAGTTTTTGTTGACATACAATGTAACTTTTGCTTTATTATTTTTTTTTCTGCTACAGGTACCATTTATCCTTATGAATTATTATTAAATTAAATTTCATAGTTGAGTGTACGTACCTCGAGTTTTATTTGGATAACCTGAAGCAAGAATTTATCTGTAGAAACTAAACCTCTCCGGAGGTATCATTTTATCAGTTTTAAGCTACAAGTGGTACCTTCAATTAATCTTTCGGTAGGAGTAACTTTAGGAAGTTTTGTAGAGCGACTTTTGGTGATTGTGCCGGGTCAGACAGTGAATAAATCAAATGTAAATATTGCTCCTGTGTAAGGGGTGCAGATCATGTGGGGCCTTTTGATATGGAAGCGCAGGGTTTCAACGGGTTTGTTCCCCTATTTCTACTATAAAATATTATATTTTGTCTTAGATTTTCCAATTTATTGTATTTTATTTGTCACTTGGACATTTATTAAAATCTTTGTATTAGTTTACATTTAAAGTTAAGGATTATGTATGTATTCATACTTACACTGTTAAAGAACTATGTCATGTGCGTAACTGATACGCACTTGGCCGGTTTTTTTTTATTTATATTAGTATTACATTAAGCATTGTTGTTAAAAACTTGACTACTACCAAACAAACCATATTAAAATGGTAACTATCTTGTTGAAAATTTATAGGAAATCTGTGCTATTTAGTAGTTATTCGTGTAACTCACTTATATTTTGGACTTTGCTATCAGTTTGTTCTTCACAATATAAAGTATTCCGGTTAGTTAGTTACCGTTTTTCTCCTTCAGATAGTTTAATGGAAAATAATTATTTCATATTTGGGTCTTTAATCGAAGAAAGACGATTTTTTCCCTTTACCGATGTTTCCCTTTATTTTAAAGTATTTTCAAGACTCTACAAGAAAATAAACTTCTTCTAAGAACTTTGTTATTTAATTTCGATTTGTTTTCAAAATTACCATTTATCATCATTCAATACAGACAGGATCAATAAAAGTTTAAACTCAAGTGTCTTTTTTTGTAAAGTTCAGGCTATTATTAAAAAGAAGTTTTTTCGTGCCTGTACACTTTACATAAATTAGCACATTGTACAATTTTTCATCGATTTACGTTGCTTGGCCTTGACTAACAATTTCCCATTACAGTGATTTGATTAAAATCACGTAAAATAAAGATTAACGATCGGGGTTGGCAGATAGATTGTAGTTATGGGGTAATTTCAGTTGCATTTTCATGGAATTAACAGTAGCGTACTGATACAAATAATATATTCTGATAGGCCGTACTGATCTCTTGCAATTCCTCCTTCAAATTTTGCTTAAAAATGTAGCTTTAGCAAACGGGATATAAATAGGGATTTGAGCAGAAAACAACGAATTTTTTGCTTGCTCACTATTTTCGAATCTTAAGTTTTTTTTTGGCGATCTCCAATAATTTTTCCAAAATAATAATATTCACTTTCACATAAGACTAACTATACTTATATTGTTGCAGAGCTCTCTATATTTGATTGTTTTCAACAAATTTTTTATAAAATGGGAAATTTGCAATAAAAATTTAGCTTAAATGATTTATTTCATTATTATACTTATCGTTGGTTTGGAGAATCAATAAAATTTTTATAAAAAATTGATCCGACTTCTAAAAGTGCCCTAAAAAGGGAAAAATAACTACAAATTTTTATATGAAATTGAAATTTTTGTAGTTGGCGCCAACTTATACCTGACAAAATGTGATTCGCATAAACAGATTAAAAATACTTTATTTGTAATTGCTTTCTTAGCATAATTTGTATATATTAGTAATTATATATTTCGTTTAGAAATAATGTGGCGCCGACTTCAAAAATTTGAATTTCATATAAAAATTTCCAGTTATTTTTCACTTTTTAGCGCACTTTTAGAAGTCGGTTCAATTTTTTTATAAAAATTTTATTTTTCGATTTTTAGTTTTGAGTTCATTATGATATTTATAAATTATTTGAACTAAGTGCTAATCGAGATTAGTGTACCTCGCAATGACTCCAAGGTGGCAAAAAAGTACCCATTTTATCCATATTTGTAAATCACTCTAAAAGGAACCTCTAAAAATTCTT
Organism: Diaprepes abbreviatus; assembly: GCA_034092305.1. Classification (NCBI taxonomy): domain Eukaryota; kingdom Metazoa; phylum Arthropoda; class Insecta; order Coleoptera; family Curculionidae; genus Diaprepes; species Diaprepes abbreviatus. The sequence continues at coordinate 2,819,002 of JASJET010000116.1, forward strand.
TGATTCTTAGAGTTCTCCAAATACCAATGAAATTGTGTCAAACGAATATTTAGTCTGTTATAGTAAATCCACTATCTTAAATTTCAAATTAATTTTAGATTGGTAATATAGGCCCCAAAAACCTTCCATTATCGATATTTAGAGAATTTGAGACATAAATTTCTTAGCCCGAGATATTTTATATTGCATATTGAGTTTGTATACGCTCCAAGAATCCCACAATATGAATTTTAGATGAAATCGGAAAATGTAAAATTTTTAGTCCCTCATATTGTATTTTATCAGCATAATAGTTGTAAAAAATTAACTTCATATTCGTAATACACCACCCCCCAACCCCCTAATACCAAATCTGAAAAAATGCGAATAAGATAAAATTTTCAATCCACCTTATTGGATCCGCCATATTGAATTTCAAAAAATTATTTTTAACGTCTTAATCTCATTTAAATCTAAACCTTTCAAAGCCCCCTTGTACAAATTTTAGATGAAATCCAGAAATTTAAAATTTCTAAACGGTCGTATTGCATCTGACATATTAGATTTTCTTAAAATAATTTTATAATCGCTTTTTGCATCCTCACAAACGATTCAGTTCCACATTTGAACAAGATCGAAAAATATAAAATTCTTAATCAGTCATATTGCGTTCGCCATATTGAATCCAGAAAAAAATACTATGAAATTCATGATTTACACCTTCAAGAATCCTATATATCAGTTTTGGAGAAAGTCAAAAAATGTAAAATTTTTTGGACACAATATTGAATCCGCCAGATTGAGTTTTTCAAAAAATATTTTAATTTCGTAATTAACACTAACAAAAATCCCTCAATACTGACTAGATAAAATCGAGAGATGTAAAATCTTTAATCCTCCATCTTAGATCCGTCATATTTAATTTTTTTAAAATAATATCAAACTTCGTAATGGGCTATCAGATCAATTTGAAAAAAATCAGATAAAATTAATTGTTTATCCACCATACTGGATCCGCCATATTGAATTTTTTAAAAATTATTTTAGATTCGTCATGTGCGACCCCGAAAACTCCCCCGTACCAATTTTGGAGAAAATCGGACAAAATCGATTTTCTTGGTCCGCCATATTGGATCCGCCATATTGAATCTTTTAAAAAATGTTTTGAATTCGTTATGTGCAACCTCGAAAACTCCCTCATACCAATGTTGGAGAAAATCGGACAAAATTAATTTTTTTGGCCGCCATATTGTAAGCGCCATCTTGGATTTTACTGCACCAATTTCGTCCAAAAAAATATGGGACCACCGCAGTAACTTCCTGAACATAAAGTAAAAAATTTCATTCAAATCGCTGTAGCCGTTCCCGAGTAATCGGTGTACATACATTAAAAAAAATACATAGTCGACGAATTGAGTACTTCCTTCTTTTAGAAGTCAGTTAAAAAAAGATAACCGATATGTTTGTTATCCGAATTGAGTATGTTAAGTAATGTAATGTTGCTACATTTCCATATATTTCTTTATTTTATTTGGAGGTTGAATTTAATAGTTAATTTGCAGTTAGTTGTATTCTTTTCAATATTTTCATATGAACTTTATCAAACAATGCTTCGTAAAAGCATATAGAGTATTAGAGAAACAGCGAGATAATATGTACTAATTTTTATTAAAATTACTGTAAACTACATTTTATTCAATATCATCAACCAAACCTTCTAAAATAATGAAGAAAAAAAATGGCACGAGATTAAAAGATTTACAGATAAACCTCTTAATGATTTTCTAAATTAAGTGGAACTAAAATATTAACATCTTTGTTATTCAATGATAGATTATATAAACAAATAGATGGTTAGATGGATAGCTCAGCTAGTGTTCGAGGATCTTAAAGAAGTCATAATTGCTGCAAAGATACTTCAAACAAATTTAATTCTTCTTATCATAAACTGTAATTGGAATAGAAAAAAAAAACATTAGAATAAATTTTTTAGACGTCACTTTTTATCATCAAACTAATTCAGTGAAAACTCAATAGTATTCAAAAGACACGTGGTCTCCCAGATACTTGCATTTGAACTCCCAACCACCTCTATCCCAAAAAAAAAAACAGTCATATAAATATACCTCTATACCACACATCTCAAAGCTATCAGACAAATGGCAAAACATTTTTAAGAATCATAACATTACTGTGAGTCGTAATGGGCATAAAACTAATTTTAGTAAATGAAGATACAACGTAACAAAAAACACATGCAGTTTATGAGATGCTAAAATTTTCATTGGATAGACCAGTCAACGCTTAAAAAGTAAAGTGAACGGACACAAGTATGACAAAGGAAATAAGACAACCCTACGAACCATAATACAGAAAAGTAACTTTCCTCGACTTTGAAAATGTAAAAATTCTAAGAACTTGAACTCTATGAAAAGAAAAAGATCCAACACATAAGAATTCCATAAATACAAAATTCGACACAAAATAATTCAGCAAGCTGTATACCAATATTTTAAGACCGCTCCACTAATGATTTGGTAACTTAAGAGTATAAATATTTTGAATTCAAAATATTCAAAAAAAAGATACTAAAGCTTCTGATACCACCAACATTTTTGATTTCTTATTCCTTCTTGAAATTCCCACATCTGTAAAGTTTTTGACATATGTAAAATTTGAGATGATATTATTGCAGTTTTTTAAAATATTCTGATGACGGTCAAATGTGACTGAAGCGTTAAAATAAATAAATATATATATATATATATATATATATATATATATATATATATATATATATATATATATATATATATATATATATATATATATTCATTTTGAAAGGGTAAGTCAACCCTCTTTGATATATACACAACCAACTCAGTTATCACAACCAGTTGCACAACATCGAGGTTGAGCTACATTGAAAATTTAACTCCCAGACTTAGAAAGGTTTTCCAAAATGCAACCTCCATTAAAATTGCAACTAAACTAATTAAACAATCCTGTTACACTATTCTGTAACAAAAACACCCATCTCACTGAAAGAAAACTGGAACATTATTTATAAGATCCCATGCCTAAATTGTGACAAAGTTTATATAGGCCAAACCTCTAGAAATCTTTCAGGTAGAATAAGTTCTCATAAAAGTGATTGTAACAGAGGAGTATTTTTTTCTGCTCTTGCAGAGCAAGTACTAAATAAGGGTCATATAATGAACTTTGAGAGACCGAAAATCCTAGCAAAAGAAAATAATATCCATAAAAGAGTCTTCCTAGAAATGGTTCACATAAACAACGAACCACTTTCCATGAACAAAAGAGGAGACATAGAAAACCTCAGCGTAATTTATAATTACTTATTACGACTAGAAATCAATGAAAATCGGTCCCTCACTGTTCAATTTTCTGTCATATACTTTTTGACCACTGTTCTGAATGTTATTATCACTCTTGTCCAACTGGTTGTGTAGGTCGCCATTTTTGATATCTAAATCGCATTTCGCTTTGACTGTTATTACAGTTTCTGGTCATAAATTTCATTTTTCATTACTCTCGCTTAAAAGCATAATACTCTTATCTCTCCGCTCCCAGAACGATTATCTGTTCTTGGGCTGTATAAACTGTACCTATTAAAACGGGCTTTTAATGTCAACTGTCAAATATCGAAGTCATTCTTAAATTAAAATGGCGTTTCAACGACATCCACGTGTTTTAAAAATTATTTTCTGAATTAATCAAATAAGTTCTGTCTTTTAAAACAAACTTTTCATGTTATGTGGTCTTATTGTTAGGTGATAATGACTATATCTGTTGAACAAAACCTGGCATTTCATACATACTCACTTTGGTAGTTATTTATCTTTATTTTTATTTCATAACAATAGAATTAAGGAAGGTTATTTTCTCTTTTGTAAAAGTCCTCAGGAAGGAAATAAAATTTCTCGAAAGCTATGCTAACAAAAAATAGTTTTCTTTTCTGACCAACCATCCTTTTGACTGCAGCCCCACAAAAGTGCCTTAAACCTCTCGGTTTAGTTGGCTTTTTCTTATATATATATATATATATATATATATATATATATATATATATATATATATATATATATACATATATATAAATTTAAAAAGCAATTTTTACGAACATATGGTATAAACTTGTGAACCCCATACTTATTATTAATAGACTTTGTACTACACTATATAAGGTCTGTGTGTCTTTGTGGTTAGGTTATTTCCTCTTAAATAAATGTTCTGCTAAATAGCTGAGGAAATGAGACTTACGCCGACCTAATTTCATAACATTTCTGCCAATTCCAAACAGACACGCCCTTCTGTGAAGTCACCGATATATTATTCTTGTTAATCCTTTGCTGAAAATCATTCTGTACTGAATTTGAGACATCGTTTTAGTGTAAAACGAGTAAACAGTGAATATTTAAATTTATATTACAACAAGCGTAATTTTATGATTATTTAACACCCGGCAACAATACACAGTTTTTTTTTGGAATGATGCAAGTTTGATTACTTTTCTGTTTACTGATTGAGTTTTAGTAATTTCTGCTATATTTAAATAAAATGTTGTAAGTTGAATAAACATATTTCAAAATGGGGATGTATTTTAATTAAAGTTTCAAAATTTCTAAGAATAGGTGGGAATATACGACCTGGAAATGAACAAAAATTAAGAAAAAGTATTTGATATCTACAAAAAGCTTCAAATCCGTGTTCTACTACCATAAAATGGACAGTATTTAAAAAATCTGCGAAAATTCGGTATTTCCACAACTGAAAATATCAAAACGTGAAATTCTAAGACGTAAATTTCAGATAGTGTAGACAATAAAATTTCAAAACGAACCATCCTTAATAACTTTGTTAAATAGAAAAATTTAAAAAAAAGAAAAAACACGTCAATTTAGATATACAGGGGGAAGTTTAATTTTGCATTTGTTAAAAGTCTGTCAATCACCTCCTCACCTCCAGCTAACCTAACTTTGATATGTCAAATGGGAACCCCCACCTTGTGACACATCATTGTAAGCAGCATAAAATTGTCTATCCAACCGTATAAAAAAAATTAAATCGGTTGACGTACAAGCGAACAGTGTGCAAAAATGTCTTGTAATAATGCATAATATATCGGCCTCGAACTTTAGTATGTCAAATGATTACCCTATAGTGTGATACATCATTTTAAAGGGCATACTATCTCCTATTTAGCCAATAAAAAAAAACAAAATCTGTTGATGTACAAGCGAATAGTAAGAAAAGATGTGTGGTAATAATAGACACCTTATCACATTAAACTTTATTATGTCAAATGGCTACTTCATAGAGTAAAATATTATTTTAAATTTAAAATAAATATTTTTTTAAAATAATAAACAGTTAAAATATTTGCGAGAAAAAAACTAAGCCTGTTTTAAAATTCATCGCAAAATTCATTGCAGTCTAATCAATCTAGTGTATTTATTTCAATGATATTTTTTGCGGTACCTGATAGGTACAAGAAATCACTGCAATAAATAAAATTTTTAAGATCTTTAAACACCAGTTGTTTATTATTGTTAAAATTGTCATTGTGACGCCTAGTTGAAACGTGAATATAAATGGTGTATACGCTAGCCGAAAGAATAGAAATAATTTTTCTCTATGGAGCTGAAGATCGGTGCGCTCGTAGAACCGCCAGAGCATTTAACGAGAGGCATCAAGATAAAAACGTGGGCCATAAATATGTACTCGAATTGGTACGAAAGTTTGAAGAAACGGGATCCGTTTGTAATAAAAAATATATTGAGAAAAGGGTTGTAGATGAAGCATGCCAAATCGAGGTACTAGGACAGTTTGCAATTGATCCAACTTTATCCATCTCAAAAGTCGCAGATTTAACCAACATTTCTGCTGGCTCTGTGCATAAAGTTTTAAAACAAAATAAGTTTTTTCCCTACAAAATTCAAATTCTTCAAGAACTCGGAGAAGACGATTTTGATAGGAGAATTCAATTTTGCGAATTAATGTGCCAACGAATTGACGAGGACCCCCATTTACCTAAGAATATCTGCTTTAGTGATGAATCAACTTTTTTTCTAAATGGACTGGTTAACAGACATAACTGCAGATACTGGAATAATGAAAATCCGCACCTTTTCCGAGAAGGGCATACTCAATATCCCGAAAAAATTAACGTGTGGGCAGGAATTTATGGCAATGAAATCATCGGGCCATTTTTTGGAAGATAATTTAACTGGGCAAATTTATTTAAACCTTTTAGAAAACACAATATACCCTGCCATTGTGCAATCTTTAGAAAATCAAGTGGATGAAAATGCTGTTATGGTACTAAATGAAAATAATTTGCATTTCCAGCAAGATGAAGCTCCCCCGCACTACGTTTTGGCAATTCGAGAGTGGCTTGATGAACATTTTCCAGGGACGTGGATTGGCAGACGTGGTGCAATTGAATGGCCAGCACGGTCTCCAGACCTAACCCCTCTAGACTTTTTTCTTTGGGGGTATTTAAAAAGCAAGGTTTATAAAACCCCACCTGAAAATATTGACGATTTAAAAGATCGAATTGTTCGGGAATGTAGAGGAATTAGCAGAGAAACCCTTGCCAATGTTCGTGGGGAATTTTAAAATAGGCTTTTTTATTGTCTCGCTAATAACGGCGCACATTTTGAACATTTAATAAAATAATTTTCTTCAACTGAATAAAACTGAATAAACTGCTTATATTTAACACACATTTTTGCATCCTAATTGCCTATAACGTCTATTAACTTAATTTTTTTGACATCGTTGGATAGCAGATCGTACGTCCTTTAAAATGATGTATCACACTATAGGGTAATCATTTGACATACCAAAGTTCAAGGCCGATATATTATGCATTATTACAAGACATTTTTGCACACTATTCGCTTGTACGTCAACCGATTTAATTTTTTTTAGACGGTTAGATAGACAATTTTATGCTGCTTACAATGATGTGTCACAAGGTGGGGGTTCCCATTTGACATATCAAAGTGAGGTTAGCTGGAGGTGAGGAGGTGATTGACAGACTTTTAACAAATGCAAAATTAAACTTCCCCCTGTATATCTAAATTGACGTGTTTTTTTTTTTTAAATTTTTCTATTTAACAAAGTTATTAAGGATGGTTCGTTTTGAAATGAAGGCACTGTATATATATATATATATATATATATATATATATATATATATATATATATATATATATATATATATATATATATATAACACTTACATTAATTTATAGCTGGTCGTTATACCACTTGAAAACGTCATATTATAATATTAGATCACACACCATTAAATTCAGTAACCGTGTGTTCAAGAAATTAGGGAAAAATCTATATTTTCTTAAACCTTTGACATCTTTTACGGACTAAATGAAGTAGTATCGGATATAACTGAGCTGGCTTAAATCGACCTATTTTTATCGCAAAAGTCGGTCATCAAACGTTATCCACGTATTTTCCGGACATTCTGTATATAAAAGAAGTATGCAAATACTTTTTTGATTCGAAAGCCACCAAAAATATCGACGAAGGGCTCATTTTAAAGCTTAGAGCGTCTATTTTCAAACTCCGAGTAGCCTTTGATAAATCCAATATGGCGGTCGGAAACCCGAGAAAAATCGAGAATTTAGCAAAAAAAGCTCGTAGAAATAAAAATCCGCAACCGATCGGGTCCTTTTTGGATTCAAATTGTAGCTGATGGACGCCCGTAAAAAGCTGGGGTGGTAGGTTGACAAAATCCGACATGGGGATCCAATATGGCGGTCAAAAATTAAATATAGTGACCGAATTTTTTAAAATCAATCGATTTTAACCAAATTTGGTATACGGGGGTTTTTAGGTCGTTGATCACGAATCCGAGGATTTTTGAAATCCAAGATTGCGGATTTATTATAGAGGATTGGGTTATAGAGTTTCCATCATATTGGATTTACCATCTTGAATTTTGAATATCTGTATAAAAAATTTGGTACAAATTGGTTAATTTTCAAAAATTTCATCCGCCATCTTGGATCTGCTATTTTGAATTTGGCAAACTTTATCTCGGATTCGTTATAAGCAACCTTCGAAACCCCCGTATACCAAATTTGGTGAAAATTGGTTGATTTTCAAAAAATATGTCCGCTATATTGAATTTTTTAAATTTGGCCTTGGATTTTGAAAATCCTCTGATTCGTAATTGGCGACCCTAAAAATCCCCGTATTCCAAATTTGGTGCAAATCGGTTGATTTTCAAAAAATACGTCCACCAAATTGGATCCGCCATCTTGAATTTTGCAAATCCGACCTCGAATTCCTGATCATCGACCCCAAAAATCCACGTATACCAAATTTGATGCAAATCGGATGATTTTTTAAAATTCGGCTATTATATTGGATTTTTGACCACCATATTGGATCCGCCATGTTGGATTTAGTCAACACTAGCTTTTTAGGGGCATCTATCAGCTATAATTTGAGTCAAAAATGACTCGATTGGTTGCCAATTCTTTATTTTTACAAGCTTTTTTTGCTAGACACTCGATTTATCTCCGGCTTCAGGTCGCTATATTGAAGCCGCCATATGGATTTTTTCAAAGGCGCACTTGGCATCTGAAAGTAGATGCTTTAAGCTTTAAAATGAGCCCTTGTTCAATTTTTTTGGTTGCTTCTAATTTTGGTCATAGCTATGATCCGGCTAATGTGGATTGTCCCATATATATTGTAACAATTTCATATACTAAAGGCAACTAGCCAACTAGAAGATGGAAGCTAGATCCGATTTAAAACTTAAACATTTGAACTGTTTGTGTTAATCTAATTTTAGATTTCACCACTTAAATGATATTTAGATATTTAAAAAAATAAAAACTTTTAAATAAGTACAATAAATAATTGCCTAATACAAGTAAATACTTAAAAAATTTTCAGATCTGCAGTCACCAGCCCACAACGTACCCCAACATCCACAAGAATATCACCACGAGAGCAAACAATTCCACATGATAATGATTCAGTCAGTCTTCTCTCTTTACCCTTGCCGCCCCCACGATCCTCCGGTTCGGAGTCTTCAGGTTATTTCACCCCCTCGCCTCCCGACACCCATCCGCCCGCTTTTATTAAAATGGACACCGAGGAGCGGCTCAGTTCCGATGCTGAAGAACCAGAAGCTTTAGAATCGTCAGTCAATATTAACTCGCAGGATTGCGTGGATTCGTTTTCGGTTAAGTCGGCGGAATCTGAAGGATATCTGAAGGCGGTGGATAATGAACAGGTAAGAAAGTAAAATAATGAAACAATATTAGATGAGAGGAATTAGCATCTGAAAAAAATTATTGTTAGTAGACTTCTGACTACGTAGAAACCTTCAGATTGATAATAGTAATTATCTTCGAACAATTAAGATGTAAAAAACAGTTTTTTTCGAGTTTTTGAAAGCTATTATTTTTCATTATAAAAGTTTCAAACAAAAATTGTGCGCTTTGAAAATACCTACAAAATGAACTAAAGTTATTCCAAATCGAATAATTCCTTTGTTAGTTATTGTAAGAAAACCTGCTAAAATGGCTGTTTTTTCAATTGTTAATAAATCATAGGAAAATATATTGCATTAACTTTATTATACGGAAAGAAGCCTCTTGTTGCATACAACAAATATGCAAAATTTCAAGTAAAAATATTTAACATTTTATGTTTTTTTTTTTTCATTGTTTATTCTCAGCGAATTAGAGATCGTACAGCGATCTGCGGGAGTGCAAATGAAAGTTCGAGACCTATAATAATAATAACAGAAAGAACCAAATTTATTGTTGATTTTAAATTGTTGAAACAGATAAACCAAGTTGTGGCTGGTTTTTTCGTTATAAACAAATAGAACAACTCTTCGACAATTGTTGATATCGAAATGCCGATAAGTGGACGTGATAGGACGACCACTAGAAGCTGAGATTTTTTTTTTCAAAAAATCACTGCTGTGTTGTTTATTATTAAGGGATTATTTAAATAGGAATTCATAGGGAGATAGTTAAACCATTGTATGCAGCAGTTTTCAACTCAATTATTTCAAAATTGTTGATGTTCCAATAGTTTAAAGTTGCACCTGCTCCAAGAGTCAGAAATTGAGCACTAGAGTGGGGCGTTTTTTAAGCCTGGGGTGCGCGGAAAAAAAAGTGACTTGGACGATTCACATTCGTTTCGCCGGAAAAATTTGGATTATCTTGACGAATATTGGTCCTACAATCTTTATTTTTTTTTAATTTGTGGTTTCTCGACGAGATATGAACAATGGGTGATACGTTTTTGTAATCAAAATATTGTTAAACATAGCAATAAACAAATTGTTGTACGTGTTTTTCAAATTGCGACAAAAATGTTGCAGTGGTCAACATTTTTCACATACAAAATGTTTTGCTAAAATACATATTTTTTGCTTAAATCTATACAAAATGTTTATTCCATTCTCCGTTTCTTAGACATCGATGGACACTCGTTTTTGTAACCCTTATCGGTTTCATTATTATCATTACAATTATCATCACCATTATCACTCTCATCGTCATCATCATTATCATTATTATAATCATCATCACTCTCATCATCAACCTTAAAGATCAATCTAATTTTTAATATTCCTAATTTATAGTATACTGTTGACCACTGCAACAATTTTTTCGCAATTTGAAAAGCGCGTAAGTACGGTAAAATTATAATTCTGTACAAAATGTATAAAAGTGCAACAATTTGTTTATTGCTACGTTTAACAATAATTTGAAAACAAAAACATATCATTCATTGTTCTAATTTGAAGCGTCCGAGGCAAGTTTTATTTCGCGGGCGGCAAGCTGAAAGAACGCCCCCCACCATTGTTCACTTTCTGGCTCTCGGAGTAGGTGCAACTTTAAACTATTGCTACATCAGCAATTAAGTTGAAAACTACTGCATACAATAGTTTAACCATCTCCCTATGAGTTCCTACTTAAATAATCCCTTAATGTTAATAAACAACCCCGCAGCGATTTTTTGAAAAAAAAATCTCAGCTTCTAGTGGTCGTACACAATATTTTTTTTCAGAATGTTTGTTAAAATCTCAGCTATCGCGTCCACTTATCGACATTTCGATATCAATAATTGTCGAAGAGTTAATTTATTTGTTTATAACGAAGAAACGAATCCCAATATTATTTATCTATTTCTACAATTTAAGATCAACATTTCATTTCGTTCTTTTTTGTTATTGTTAATATAAGTTTGGAACTTTCATTTGCGTACCCGCAGACCGCTGTACTACTTCTAGATCACTAAGAATAAACAATCATATAAAACATAAAAAGTTATAAGCAAGTTAAGTGTGCATTGAATATTTTTACCTAAAATTTTGCACATTAATTCAATATATTTTTCTATTGTTTATAAAAAATTGAAAAGACAGCCATTTTTGCAGGTTTTTTTGCAGATTTTAAAAATGCTCATGACTTCGATATGAAACTGATTTACTGAAAAATAATAGCTTTTCCTAAAACTCGAAAAACTGTTTTTCACATGTTAATTGTTAAATAAAAAATTTTCCCCAAAAAAGAAAATGAGACATAAGATATTACATAATTACTATTATCATTCTGAAGGTTTCTCATCTCATATGAGGCTAACTTCGTCGGCCTATATGTGGTTATTCAGTAATTCTTATTATCAATACGCGGACCTGTCTGCCAAAAGTAAACAGCAACATTTAACTTTAGAATACATTTTTATTTTTACATATATGATCAAATTTAAAAGTAACAAAAAATTAAGCCAATAATGTATTCTTACTTTACTTACAAAAAAAAAAGATTTGCAATGTTGATGTGTTTTTACCAGACCCATCACGTTCAGAATAATGTAGTAAAAATAGTCAAAAAAAAAATAAAATACCTTCTCCGTGAAATATATTATTCTAGAATCCAAAAAAAGTGTACACGCATTTTGCCGTTTTGCGAAAAAATCATTTTCAACATAGTTATCGAGATTTTAAAGTTGACCTTTCAGCTTTTGCAGTGAGCAAAAATGACCATAATATTTGATTCTAAATTGTATATTTTTATGACTAATCGACGTAATTCAGGTTATCTTCTCTTTTTATTAGGGTTAAATGAGTCATAAACTTTCAGAAAAAAATTTGAAACCCGAAGTATTTTCAAAATTAACAAAATGACGGCTATTTTTCGAAAAAAACACCAACACGATTTTTTCAAATACTACATTTTTTTGATGATTTTCTTGTTATAGGCTTTTTTAATTACAATTGTTTTCATGGGTACTGAAATGTAGGAGGGCACACAATAATTTTTTTTTCTTTTTTAAATGACCGATTCCATTTCAAATCCTGTAATGAGAGGAAGGACTATTTTCACTGCATGATTTTGAATGAAATCGGTCTCCATCTCTACATGATATTTTCTAAAATCGTATCTGCTAAAATAAAAAAGTATTAAAGAAATGAACTTTAAGTATCCTCTGGTGACAAGTTAGGAAAATAGCTTTACATGTAGGTGAGACAGTTAATTAGATTTATACCTTATGTCAAATATTATCGTGATACATCCAAAAATAAATTAAAAACAAAATAAATTATTTGTAACTAGAAAACCATAGAAATGACTTTTTTAAAATGATTTACTATTTTCATTTCATCCTTGCTTCCTAATGCCCCGTATACAAATTTTGTAAAATTATTTTTTAGTTGCTATTAGAGAGACATTATGTGTATTACATTATTTTTTTTGTTCTTCCTGTTACTGTTATTAAGTTAGCAATTTTAAAGTACAAATTAGGACAAATTGAACAATTTTGTGCTTTATGATATACCAGATTTCTTACTCAGTTCATGCTTTATTACTATAAGATTTAACGTTTCTTTTTTTTGTAAATGCTTCGATTCTGTGCCAGTTGTGATGCTTATCTCCTGTTCTTCCTTATTTTTTCTGATATCTCAAAACTATATATGTTCCAAATTTTTCTCGGTTTACTCATTCCATTTTGGTCCTAGCTCCCCCTACTCTTTTTATCCATCTATTTTTATCCATGCGTATTTCATCCAAGCTTTTTTAGAAAATCACTACTTATTAATCGATACAATCGTCCTGTTTTTTTTTCTAATCTGCTGTTAAAGTAACGATCAACAGCTCCTTCAGTGGTTATGATGGTTTTCAAGTATTTATATTTTGGTGCTTCTTCGGTGATTTTGTTTCTCATTTTTGTGTTTTTGGCAGTTGTTAAGTCTTGCTCTTCGCAATAGTTTTCTTTATTTAGTTGTTTAATTCCTACTTTTTAGCTGTCTGGTTCAACACTTACAAATTTTTCTTTAGATTTTCATCTGTTTATTGGCTGCATTTAATTCCACTCTATAATATCTCTTGAGTTTTTGTTCATATTCCTTCAGAAGGTCGTTTATCGTGATTACAAATAGTAATGAACCGAGTCCTCTTCCTTGTCTGCCTGTGATATGCCCTCACTTGATTATTTCCAGTTATTGACATGTTAGTTTTGATTCCATTTATTACCTTACTGTCTATTTTTTATTTCTCCTTTCTTTTTCATAGGGCTTCTCTTTTAATTTAATTGAGTCGAGGACTTTCCCCATATTTATGAAAGACAAATATAAATGCGTGCTCTTCTGAAGTGTTTTTTTTTTGTTATTTGTTCGACTGTAAATGCATGATCTCATACACTCGGTCCCTCCCTAAAACCATTCTGTTCTTCAGTCTTCTTTCTACTTTTTAACATCTCTTATTCTGTTTTTAAGATCTTTTCGTAGACCTTTCTAATAACACTAAGTAGTGATATTCCCGTACAGGTTTCTATTTAGTTGTTTCCCTATTGCAAATCGGGCAATTACGCCGTTTGTCCAGTTTTTAGGTCCTTTTCTCTTACTCCAGACTAAGTTTATAATACTAAGTAAGTTGTTTATGGCAAGTTTTCCTATATTTTTACTATTTCCGGATTAATCGTGTATTCTTTTAGTGTCTCTCGTACTTCATTCTCTGTTATCTCTACATTACATTATTTTTTTGTTCTTTCTGTCACGGTTATGAAGTTAGCAATTTTAAAGTACAATTCAGGACAACTTGAAGTTTGTGCTTTATAATATACCTACTCACTCAGTTCATCCTTCTTTACCATAAGGTTTAACGTTTCTTTTCTTTAACTGCTTAGATTCTGCGCCAGTTGTGATGCTTATCTCCTGTTCTTTCCTATCTTTTGTGGTATTTCAGCAATGTCTACGTTACATAATAGTATTTTAATTTATCTAAACTTACCTTAATCCAAGAGTTAACCATATTACAGGATGTCGAAGTTAAAAATTTGTCTATCTTATTTTTTTCTCTAATTTTTGAAAAATTTCAAATATTTAAATAAAATTAGTTGATTTGTTTCTTGAGGCAATAAGGTGATTGTACCAATTATCAACAGTGACCCAATTATCGACAGTTTTGCAGAAGTTCTTAAATAATAAGATATGCGATTCATAAAACGTCTTCTACAAAATTTTATATTAAATTTTTACCTTTTTTGAGCCATCCCTTATATGAGTTGTCGCATATAAAATGGTCACTTGGCAAATTTCAGTCAGGTAGTAGAAATCGATGTTCCGAGTGCTAAGAAAATGCTAAGTTTTTAAGTTGTATAGTTTTCATATTTAATTATAAAATTTGATAGAATCTATTGTAATATATTTTAATAGGGTTCATAATTGGTAATTAGTTGAAATAAAGCGATTTTTACAACAAACCATTTAAAAAACGAGGTGTCAGTGTTTGGTACTTAGACTGAATATCTCGATCCAAATTTCGACATTATTGTCGGTAACTAGGATTTTGTAGTACTTAAAAATTAGTAGTATTTTCTGTCTAAAAGGTTAATATTTTCAGATTTTTTTTTTGGAATTTGAGAAAAAACATTTTTTTACTTCATACCCAATTATCGACAATATTTTAACTATAAAATCAAGCTTATACTACGTTAGAAATATTATGCCGGTAATACGTACAATCCATAGGACATTAGACAGAAACTTACAAGTTTAGAAGAAACATCAGGAGAAAGAAGTGTTGCTTCCAACCAAAATGAACTTTCAATTGAAGAATTTAAAAATGAAGTGGTTATGGAAAGGGTTCTTGAAACTTCTAATACTATTAAAGAAGTAGATATGGGTTTTATAAATAATACTAAGGTAGAGGCAAAAGTAGCAAAACAATGTACTGACCTTAAGATTTTAGAAATTACTCAAAGAACGCCAGAGAAGAAGTTTAAGCTTGACCAGGAACCAAAGGAAAACCAATCACCAAATTTACCTTCTACCTCAAAGACACCAAGTCATATTCCCACCTCATTTAAAAAGTCGAAAGTGAAAATGCCTGCTGTAGCTACTTTAAAACAGTGGCAACAATATCACTAACGGCAAGAAAAGACAATTAAAGAGTTGCAGAAAAAAGAAGAAAGAATTACATAAATAAAGGGGAAAACAGGAAAACGTACGAATAAGGAAAAGCAAAAAAACTGAGTCCGAAAAGAAGGATTTAACAAATGATGATGAAAACTTGTGCCAGAAAGCTATTAATACTTCAGATCTTACAGCAGAAGATTATGATATTGTTAAATATGGATTGGCCAGTGAAGAAAGACATACTGTGGTACAAAGAAAATGAAATCGTAAAAAAGATAAATAAGCCTATAATAAAAAATATAAGAGGATTATATACCATTAAGGAACTCTCAAGTTTCAGCTGTTAAAAAGTTACATCTTGTTTTTGTATAATATTTGCTTATTTTAAATATGTACTATGTTCTGTTGATCTTATTTACTTTTTCGCTACTTGCCCTTTCATTTTGTTGAATTATTTTTTTCTACGCAATTCAAGTAATACAACCACTGTTTCTGTCCTCTATATTACTTTTTAAAATTATTCATAAAATTTTTAGTATGTCGGTGATTGGCTCCTATTTATGTCGATAATTGGAACAGAGTTTGTTCGGAACCGTCGATAATAGATACAATCTGTCTTTTTATAATAAAGTTATTTTTAAAAATATTTGTCAATTAATATTTTGTAGACAGTATAACCAGACATTAGAGTAATACTTAATTTATCTTCACAACAAGTTTGTAGTTGACATCCTAAGTAAAAGTATTTTTACCATATGATTTAGTTGGAAGTATGTCTTAAAGTGTCGATAATTGGTACAAATACCTTAAGTACAATTCAATTTATAGTGTGATTGTTAGTTGTAGAGGGCACTACTTACGGAGGTTAATTTCTTGCCTAAAATGACCCATGAATAAGAAATTTTATTTGAATATTATTTTTTTTTTCAGTAGTTATTGACACGAATCGACAATAATATTTTAACTTTAATACTCTATTTTTGGGTCAAATCGTAATATTTTTATATCACGAATCTGCTATGGCTCTATGTAAAGTTACAGAGATACAATTTATAATCATTACTCTTCGTGTAACTTGTACCAATATATTTTTCTTCCTTAGGGAAACTCGTCAATATGCTCAGCAGAAACCAACGACGGTCTAGGAGAGTCTATAAACGACAACTTTCCCTCCGTTGAATCGATAAATTTAAATAACAACGAAGAAAGTGCAGAACTGAAATCACCATCCAGAACTAGTATAGTGCTAGTACAATCTAGACCTTCAACAGTCGAAGTACATCGAAAAAGCAAGTCTGTTGTAGATCTACAAAACTTTTTACCGGATATTAACCAAACAAGGTATATTGTGAGAAAACAAAGTAGAAGTAATTGAACAATTTTTCTTATCTTTTCACTGGTTATACACACTCGGTATTTATGGGATTGCTAATGGTATTCTCAGTTAAAAATCTTATTCATGTTCTTCAAATTATTAAATTAATAGAGAATGATTTCTTTACACTTTCTTTATATCATTCTGAAGAATTTTAATTTTATTTCTTAGGAATCTTTTACCGTATTTTGATGAATTAAGTAAAAAATCAGAAAGAGTAACTGAAATACTCAAAAAATAAAAAAATTGTCTTTTAGTGGTAGTAGTATTAGACGTAGATGTAATTTTAGTTGGTAGTACAAATTTATACATAAAAAAATGAGTTCACCAAGAAAATACAACTTATTAAACCTACAATAAACAAACATACATAATTTTGCGCAATTTTTTAGAAACTAACCTTATTTGTTATTGGTGACTGTTTTGTTACTGTAGGTAGTTTATATTAAGTATTATTAAGTACTATTTTGGCGCCGAGACCAAAAGTTTCAATTAACGATAAAAATCTATAGGAACATTTTTCGTTTTTTAATGGGTTTTTAGGAGGTCCAATTTTGTTTCAATAAACTTTATTTTTCGATTTTTAGTTTAATTTATAATTGCGATATTCTTAAATTATATGTAGTGCAATGTTTCCAAGGTTGCACTTATTTTAGACAAATAATTTTAAATTTATAGCCTACTCCCCCAAAATTCCCTTATATCAATTGTGAACGATATTGGGTAAATACCAAATTTTATATATATTTAGATATTTAACTATTAAAAATCAATTTTAGTTCCATAATCTGCGACCCCGAATCCCATCCCTCTACCCCTTACTAATTTTCGATGAAACTGGACAATGTTAATTTTTTGTCCAATCTGCCATATTACAAGCGCCATTTTGGATATTGCTGAACCATTTGTACCAAAACAATTTCTTGAACATAATGCAAACGATTTCACTCCAACTGATATTGCCTTTCTGAAGTTTTGCTCCTTTCTTAACTGACTTCTAAAAGTAGAAATTTCTAAATTCGACCGATATGTATTTTTATTTTGTATGTACATCGATTATTCTGGAATCCAAAATTATTTAAAAAAAATTTAATATGGCGAATTCAATATGGCAGATTGAAAAGTTTACACCTCTCAATTTGATTCAAAAATGATATGGATTGTTTTTTAAGGGTGTAGATTAGGAATTTAAAATTATCTTTAAAAAATTTAAATGGCGGATCCAATATGGCGGACGAAAAGTTTATCATTTCTCGATTTCGTCCAAAATTGGTACTAGGGGATTTCTGAGGGTGTAAATGATTAATTTAAAATTATTTTTTTGTCGTTCAATATGATGGATTCAATAGGGCGGGTTGAAAATTTACGTTATTCACATTTTTTCAAAATTGGTATTAGAGGAGGTCGTATATGCACGTTCGTCGTTTCAGGAAATAATTTATGGAGATTTGATTTTTCTAGAGAACGCTACGATATATGTTTGGATCGACCGCGAATGACGTATACGAGCTATGAATGACTTGTGTATCGGGAATTTGGTTATCTCTGGAATGTATTTGCATGTCATTTAAGAATTGTTGCATTGGAAAATTGGAGTGTTGGGTTTTAACTGAGTATTTTGATATATTTGCGTCATTTCCCATTCATCTTGAATGTAGTATCCTGTAAGGTTGAATTGATCTGGCGTGACCCCAAGAAGGGCTGCGGAGGTGCCACCCAAACCACCCAGACAGCATGGAATGCCACCCGCCTCATCAGACCAGAACGAACTGTGAGAGAAAGGATTGAACATTTTGTTAGAATAAATGAATGAACATTTTCCTCTAATTGGAATATTTTTGTATAAAAATACAAAAATATTCCTAATATACTTAATATATGAGAAAAATTAAGTATATGTAATTTGGGTTTGCATAAGATGTGGAGAACTTGGCCAATATTTACTTAACTTTTTTCATTAGTTAGACGAGAACTTTTAAAAAATTTTGTACACTAGAAGTTTTTAAGATTGAGACTCTTAAAACTTTGTCAAGATTAAAATATAATGTTGGGGTTCTTAAGGAATTTTCAAAATTAATTATTCCGAAATTTTTTTGTATTAAGCGTAAAATAAGGCACATTTAGTGTTATTAGATTTGTTAACGAGGTTACTATCAGATTTTAACTAAGTTTCTCTTGACAGAAAATTATTTAGGTCGCAATCGGGAATGTCTAAATCGGGTATGTCGCTATCAGGTTTCCTTTTACGCAGTTTAATTTCCGCAGATTGTTTAATCTGTAGAGGTAAAAGTGTAAATACTCCGTATAATATTTATTTAAAACAGTTGGAGAATTTTTAGTTTAATGTAGTCTACAAATATGAATAAAATTGCGACCTTAGAAACTGAATTTAAGACAAAAATCGAAAAAAAAATCTATAAAAAAATTGAAGTCACTTCTAAAAAAGTGATCAAACGTGAAAAATAACAATATAAATTTTACATGAAATTGAAATTTTTGAAGTGGGTATTAAGTTATTACCAAATGAAACAAATAACTACTAACACCAGATACATACAAACTACGGTATAAAAACAATTACAAATCAAATATTTCTCAATTTTTTTATGTGAACCACATTTTGTCAAGCTTTCATTTATATTATTAATTTTCGCTTTTTAGTGCATTTTTAGAAGCCGGTTCAAGTTCTTTATAAAAATTTTATTCGAAGTCAAATCAAAAAAATATCCATTTTAACCAACAATATTTTAAACCACATTAAATTATGCAGTAGAAAATTTTTATACAAGCCAACAATTTAATTCGCCATATTGGATTTTAAGGAATTGACTTTAGATTCGTAGTCCATGATCCCGAAGATCTCCTAGTACCAATAGCTGAAATAAAAAAATAACTTTAAATTTGCATTCTGTACTGCCCAAAACCCCCTAATACCAACTTTGGATAAAATAAAGATATGTAAAATTTTCAGCCTCATATTGGATCCATCATAATGGATACTGAATTTATAAACAATAGCTTTATATTTTTTACATGTAATCCCGAAAAATCCCTCGTAGCAATTTTGGAGGAAATAAGACAATACTAGTATAAATGTATTTATCCGTCATAATATAGGTGGAGTTTACTTAACCAATTTCGGTTACTTTTGCACCTATTTTTCTATTTTGCAACGAGAATTTACAAATTTTGAAAATTGAGATAACAAGGATTGAAAGAAAATTTTTCGATGAACGAAATATTTTGCTCTCGAATTGATACTTACCAAGATATAATGGAAAAAAGAGTAAAAAAATCGTTGGCTTTCGCCTGTTGGTTGGAGTGACATGTTTGTGAGATATTATTTCTCATTAGTACTTTTTATTCCACGCTGTGCAAAAGGTGAAATTTATATTAAAAACATTAATACAAAATTATAATTGCCTTAAAAAAATAATTATATTTAAAACGAAAACAACTTAAATTCTTTAAAATTGTATACAATATTTTATAATTTAATACATTGTGATTTATTTACCCATTACTTTATACTCTTGCAGAAAAGGCAGTAATTCTGCTCCACCTAGAAACGACGAAAACTCCTTAAACAATAATACCGAAATTATAAGTGACGAGGAATCATACAAACAACCAATGTCACCCCCGTCAGTTATACCCTTAAACTCAATGGACTATTCCCTTCAACATCAGAATGAAGAGGTATTAAGTCCTAGTGGAGCACCGAAGGCAAAGCTAGAAAGACGATTTAGTCGAAATCAACATCGAAAATCGTTCAAAGCTTCTCCTAGGGTTGTTGCAGGTGAGCAAGAAAATTTTTACAACCAATATTGAAAATCCGGTATTAGACCAAACCTTAAAATTAAAATTGGTTAAATTTTAAATCTCACGAGAACCTGTCCCATTTGTTGTAATATGAATTATTATCATGTCGCTATAAATATTTCCAATATTTGTATAGTTGAACTACTGAATAAAGTTAGAAATTACATATGTATCACATTAGTGCAGGACCTGAGTGGTTCTGGTATATGTATCATTTTATTCAGTTGGTATCACGTATCAGGACCGGATGTTAAATTTCCTCCCACAATGTTATATCAAATTATTTCAATTAAAGACACTAAATTCAACGTTCAATATAGAACAAGTCAAATTTGTTGTATATATTTGTGCATAAAATTATTAAACTGCTAAATACAATAAAAATTTCATCCACTTTGGGCCAGTAGGTTACACATTGTGTAACCTGCTGGGCATCATCATACTTATACCATAGTCTTCGCCGAAGTAAAATAGCTAAATTTTCCAGAAGAACTAGTAATGTATTTTGCAACAAAAAATAAGTTTTGTGTGTCGTCATTCATTATCACATCGTTGCAACTCCACTAGATAAGTATTTACTGAACACTTTTCTAGTGACCCTCATAGTTTTTAGATTGATTCCAACAAATTGTAATATAATGCAATCAAAAAATACTGTACTTACTTACACACTGTATTTTAGAGCCTGTTCACAGCAGACCAGTCAGCAAACCTAAAGAAACTCTACAACAAGTCTTAAATCAAATGGAGAGCTCCGTTTGGGAAACCACCATTCAAGGACTCCACGGTTTGACGAATTTAGCCAGGCAGCATCCTGAAGTAATTGAAAATCAAATGCACCAAGTTTGTTTGAGCCTTGCCAAACAAGTGAAAAATTTACGTTCGCAAGTTTCTAGAACTGCCTGCAATACTGCGGGGGAGTTGTTTTTGTTTTGCAAGAGAGGCTTGGATATGGTAAGATTTTATCGAAAATTTATATTCAGTGAAAGAATTTTAGAAATAATAGTAAACTTGGCAATATTTTTCGGAAAAAACATAGTACGTTGTTTGTTTTCGAATTCGTTCTGTGGTGATAATCTGTCGATCTTTCATTCAGACCTCCACCCTCCAACCCTCTCTTAATTCTCTAGCCGTTTGGTCCTCTGATAATAGCCTTACATTTTCTCCTTGTCCATTTCTGTCGAATAAAAAACTGCCCCAAAATTTCTTACCTGCATCTTAATAACATCCCCATACAACTCATAACAAAAAAATCATTTCTCGGTTTTACCTTCGATTAATTATAAAACTTGATCACAATGATAAGCTCAAGGATGAATGCAAGCCTGATCTCAAAATCATAAAAATCTTGGCAGGCACCACATGTGGTTCTGATCAACATTCTTTTATAAAAATATACCAAGTCTGCATTCTTTCTAAGATTGGTTAGGCCTCCTTTATATATGGCTCTGCCCGCCATCTGATCTAAACAGATTAAATACCATACATAATAAAGGAATTAGGCTAGCCATAGGCTATCATACAAGCCCCATTAATAGTATCATGTGTGAACTTTACCCATAAACTACATCAGAGACAAATAACTTATCAACTCCTTCCTCAATAGGTGCAACCTCCTTATATCAAAGTTATTCCACAATCACCTATTTATGAATAATTCCCTCAAACAAATATCCCCTCAGTTCTCGCCAAAGCTCCAAGAGCTTAAGGAAAATCTTTGCCTCCATGCTTTATACTGCCTAACAATAGCTACACATGGAGCATGTCTCCTTTTGTACAAGAGCTCTCTCTTACTATATGTGATAAACACAACTGATCAAAAAACCTTCGGTTAATTAATTCAGACAACATATAAGGACTTCGATATTATCTACACAGATGGATCTAAAACTGCCACTCAAACCAGTGCAGCGATCTACTCTTCAAGAACACAAAAATCATTTATATTGCATGAAACAACCAGTATTCTAACTACAGAACACGCCTCAAAATCCATATCTTTCTTTCTCTCTCTCTTTTTTATTTAGAAACTCAGTACAAACTTGTAAGAACAAATTAATATTCTTTTATTGAACTTAATAAAGACCACTTGTTGCTTCCGTGTCTTCTCCCTTCTACAGATTCCTGAAAAAAGTACTAGAAGTAATAAGAAATTTAATCGCCTTCAAAAAAGTTCTAAATAAAAATTAAAGTATGAAATTAATTTCAATTTAAAATTGCATGTAAATTATTTCGTACTTTTTAGTGCAATTTTTTGAAGCCAGTTTAGTTTTTTGTTAAAATAAATTTTTTCATCCTTTTTAGTTTCAATTGGCCTTTTAGATTAGTAGTTTTAATAATGTTATATGAATGCAGGCAAGACGTCTAAAGTGGAAACAGGATAATGCATAACAAAGACATATTACATAAAATCCCCTTGGCAGTACTTTCTACAATATACTGAACACCACATAATCAAAAGTTATATGCAAATGAAGCCTATTAAAAGGACCACTAACCAACAAATCTGTCCAATTTTTCATCCCCTTGCAATAAATCTATCTTGTAAATATTTTTATGGGATTACTTCAGGTAGTACTCTCTACAATATACTGAAAATCACATCAAAATAACTCACTTCTATCAAAAATAATATGCAAATGAAGTCGATTAAAATCTTCACTTACTAACAAATCTTTTCAGTTTTCCACCTTCTTGTAATTAACCTGTCTAGGAACTATTTGTATGGAGCTACTATGTAAAACCTCCAGGACATGTTAAAATAATTTTATCAAAATATCTCGCTCCTAATAAAAGTTACATGTGAATGAAGTCATAAAATTTTTTCCAACCTAACAATTTTTTAAGGTTCTTCCAATTTTTAACCTCCTTGCAATAAACCTATTTTATGGGATTATTCCGGAAAACTACTCACAATATGTCAACAAATTCTTTCCGTTTTTTAAGTTTCTAACCTCTTTCTTCTTCTTCTCTTGTTACCTAAATACTACTATTTCTCATTCTCTCCCTCCGAAGAATACTGCTTTTTTCCTCTTTATATTCACTGCCCTTTCCTGATCAATCTATCGTTTGTCATTTTGTCAGTCCACGGTACATTCAGTATTTTACGATTAGTCCACATTTCACATGCTTTCAGTTTATTTATTGACGAGATATTTTACGTTCCTAAACTTGTAAAAGTAGCTATGAGCTATTTCAATTCTGTCGTTGTTCCAGTCATTTAGTAATCAACCTCCCAGGTATTTATTGAATATTACTCACTCTAACGCTACCCCGTCCACCAACAGTCATGCCTTATTTATTTTAGGGCAGAGCTGAAACTGATATCGATTAGCTAATTAATCTGCAAGTCTTCGATTTTTATCTGCTATCAAAACAGTGTCGTCAGCGTACTTGACGTAAATGAATTTTTACTTTAATACCTTCCGAGTAAAAGTTGAACAAGGGTGGAGATGATACACCCCTATTTATCACCTCCGCGTATTTCACCATCCTTGGTTGGCGTTTGTTTTTATGTGTGCTGTTTGGTGCTAGTACAATTTCGGAATACAGAGGACATCTTTATGGTCCTCACCTGTTTTTCTCAATATATCAATTAGTTTGGTATGCTGAACTCAGTCAAACGCCTTTTCATGTTCAACAAAACAAAAAACATCCCGACAATACTGAACCAATACACGTATTTCAAGAAGAGCGTCACACGTCCTCATTCGACTCAACCTGAATTAGATGTCTTTTATGGTGGCTTTATACTTGCGGTAAATTCGGTTATGTAAGGTTTTGAGTAATATTTTTAGCGCGTTAGCTCATTAAGCTGACTAGTCCATGATCACGGCAAATCATTGCCTTTTTTTCTTACAAAGCGGAATGAAGATTGATTTCTACCAGTCTAAACGGTATTTATCCTCGTTATATATTTTATTAAAGAGAATATCCAGCAGAGATAGATTTTCATTGTCTATCAGTTGGTAATCTAGCAGGTCCTACTACTTTGTTGGTTTTAGATTGAAGCATCGCTTTACGAATTTCTTCACTTATTATTGCTGGACATGTTAGAGAATTATTTTTACTAAAATTGTCTGCAATATCTGTTCTATCATCGTCCTTTATATATTGTCTCCACACTCTGTTTTCGCTTCAACTTCAAAAATTATTTCATTAACTGAAGAATCTCCGCTGTCATCATGGGATTTTCATTTCATTTCATATTCAAAGTGTTTTTAAAGTTTTCCCACAGGAAGTTGACATAAGGTATGATAGTTATTTCTTCTAATGTTCTCAGTTGATTATTTATTTCGCATCATAATTCGGTGTTTATTATCTTATTTTTAATACTTTCTGCTGTCAGTTATCTTGTTTGGCTTGACCTTTTTTATTAAAGATGGTCTGTATCCAACCAAACGACGAACATGTTCCTATTATATGTCCGCACCCTGAAATGCAGACTCTTTTTATTCAGGTACAAAATTTTTATTGGCCAAAATATAATCATTTTAATTAAGAACGATGCTAGTAGCTCCATCTTGAGGGAACTTTTAGGCATAAAATCTTCTTTTCACCCAGTGCCCATGGACCAACTACTTCAACCACCCATATGCTTCCCAGCTTTGTGTTAAAGTCACCCTGAATAATGATAATTTCATGTGGCTTAGTGAGTTCCAACAATGGGTTTACTTCGCTTTTGTTAAGAGTTGAGACATACAGTAATGTACATTACATCAGTAAAGAAGGTTTAATAATGATAAACTCACTCAGACCTGGCTAAAATTTTCATGAATTTTTTAGAAAGTATATTCTGTAAGCATCCTCTTTGCAAACACTTTCTATGTTAGTACAGATAAGTAGTCCATGCATTACCTTGACTTTCTAAAACAGCTCTTATAGACAAACAGTTAACTAGTTTTTTGGACTATTGAAATAATTTTTATTTAAATACGGAGTTTACCATCAAACAAGAAACAAACAACTCAATTATTTTTCCAGATATTGAAAATAAAAAAAATAACAAACCCAACTTTTCCGTTTTTCATATAACTTCGTACATAGATACTATTTATACAAAATAAAGCACGTCATACCATTCAATATACATTAGCCGCTTATTATATCATGATTCATAGATAAATAAAAGTTCCATTAAATAAAACCGATTTTCAAAGTAAATTAAGTATTATTAGAAAAATACTAATAATAATGGTTAGAGTTCTAAGATAATAGATTAAATATTAAAGAAAGTAATCTAAATAATCCATAAAAAGACGCAAAAAAAAGAAGATTTTTGCTTGTTATAGATAACCAAAAAACTTACTTAACCAATCTATGCCAAATTTTAACACATAATTCTTTACATAACGGGGAATGTTTAAAACTTAACCCTTCAAATCGTAGTATGTTTGCTTCTTGCTAGATTGACTTTTTATATCTACCTTTCTCTTTTACGTACATTGGAAATGTTCATAGAGGTGGTATAGATAGAATAGTTAGTAGACCATTTTTTATTATTTATGTGGAATTCTTTTTCGCAAAAAATTCTATTGCAAGTAACTGATATCTCACTATTGAATAAAGTGGGAAAGTATGTTTATATGTTTGCAAAAATCTCTAGAAATGCTAAACCAATCATCTTCAAATTTTAACTGTAGGTTTATTATGTATTCTCAAGTGTCATGGACTATATAAAGATGAAAAAGTATTTAAACATGTAAATAAGCAGATAATAATAAGCTCTGGGTAAGCACTTCTCATTTCGGCCGCTAGGTGGCGAAGCGCTAAGCTCTCATGATCCTTATGACAAGCCAGGGTAGCCAGATTGAGAAATTTTTGGGAGAAACGAAAGTAAAGGGACATTGTTGGGGAAAAATGTAATTATATATAAATAATCTTGGGGAGAACAGCCAACAGTCTGATTTAATAAGTAAATAAGCAATAAATCCCATCTGTGGCCATTTTGCTTCGTTATGTTGGTAAGAAAATATTTAAAAAGTTGATGCTGGTAGCCGTTATTATGTGGTAGTTAATCATCTTCGGGAAATGTCTAAGAGGAACTACCAAGTCACAGTTTAAATAATTCAGTAGATCTCGTCCAAAAACTAAAAAAACATAAAAACCCCAGATAACTCCATACTAGTTTCTTTTGACATACAAAGCATGTTCTCTAATATTCCAACAGATGAATGTTTTACACTTATCCAAGAAATCTTACAGGAACGAAATATAAATCCAATAGTTACTACTAAAATCTTGTCCTCTTTTGAACTTTGCCTATCACAAACCTATTTCCAGTTTAATAGCAAATTTTATTTACAAAATTCAGGCCTAACAATGGATTCTCCTCTTATGCCTCTCCTAATAGACATTTTCATGTCAAACATAGAAAACAAAATTCTTAATTCCCCTTTAAGCAAAAACCATGCTCAATTTTGGTACAGATTCTTACAATACATTAATAATTGCCATCCAAAAATTCAGTTTGCTCTGAAAACTGAAAATAACCATAAAATAAATTTTCTAGATCTCACCTCAATAATCAGTGTAATTTTAAAATTTTTAGAAAACCAACGTTTACAGGTAATACTATATCTAATGACTCTTTTCACCCCTTACAACACAAAATGGCTGCATACAATTCAATGATACATAGAGCATTCTCTCTGCCTCTCTCTGAAGAAGATCTTCAAGAGGAACTAAATATCATTGAAAGGATTGCAATATCAAACAATTTCTCCCAACAAACCATAAAGAAATTAATAACTAAAAAACAAAACAACTACCTTTTAATTCATTATATCCCAAAATAAAAAATGATAAAGATAGTTCATCTTATACATCTTTGTCATATTGTGGTACCCTATTAGAAAACATAGCTAATACTCTTTCCAAACATAACATAAAAGTAGCATTTAAATCTCAACACAATCTGATCACTATCCTTTACAATGCTAAAGATAAAATTAATAAATTTGATAAGGCAGGAGTTTATAAGTTAAAATGTTCAGAGTGTGATAGCTTGTATATTGGACAAAGTGGTAGAAGCTTTAAAATTCGCTTTTCAGAACACCACCGGTCATATAGACTACAAAAAACGGACTCGAGCTTTGCCAACCATTGCTTAGAACACAGCCATAGTTTTCCTGATTTAAGCAACACTGACATATTACATTATTCAACAAAGGGCCAAAAGTTAAATATTCTTGAATCTTTAGAAATATATAAACATAGTAAAAATAATAATGTAAATTTGCTTAATGACCAGACAGAACTTGGGTTTTCCCCGTTATTTGTTGTCGCCAAATAATAATTAGTTCCCAAAATTTAGTACCTCCCCTTTGTAATAATGTAATTTCTCAGGTAGTTTTTAATTATTGTTAAATTTTCTCATGTTTCTGTATTGAATACTTAGTCTACCTTTGTAATTCAGTTTGAAAATGACTCAGTGAGTTGAAACTGCAGTCACTGTTTTCTTAATAAATTTAGTGGTATAAAACATAGTATTCCTTTTACACATTTCCCGAAGAAAATATTTCATCATGTGTTATTTATAATATTTTATTGAATAGGTGAGTTTGTAAAATATATATTGCAGGATAAAGGATAAAGTTTGAAAGAGAAATAAACATCAGCCACGTTCGTCATGTCCAATAGTTTATTCTGAGCTTCATTTTTTAATGTACAATGTTTATTTTTAGTTTACGGTTATGGAAAAGTTTATCATTTTCGGGAAAAGTAAAATTCAATTTGCGGAAACTTCTATTTCTCTATCTGGTAACCCTGTGACAAGTTATTCCCACAGTTGAGTTGGCTTCTATAGACCTTAAATATCGGTCAGCTGGAGTTCTTTAAATATATTATTGTTCAGAAACATAGTGCAGACACAAAAATAATGCAACTGAAGATGCGACGGGGGATACTAGAGCCGTATAAACCCTATTATTTTATAATAATAAATGTTTGACTTGAATATAGGAGAAATTTTATGTGAAATTATTTAATTTTTTTCATTTGTTTATTATTTTCACGGAAAAACAGTTGAATTAATTAAATGGATTTCATGAATATCTATATTAGTCATATGCTGTAAAAGCAAGTCGATGTCGAAAATCAGAAAAAATTTAAAAAAACCTGTTATTACTATTAAAAGTTTATTCTGATTTCAGGAGTTAGAAGAGATTGCTGCTCCATTATTTCAGCGTACAGCCGATACCAATCGGTTTTTACGAGCAGATGCAAATGCTGCACTGGATGTAATGTGTGAACAATTACCTGTAAATAGAGTTATTTTGGTAGTGATAGCACGAGGATGTGGACATCAGAATGCTGTTGTCAGAGCTGCTGCCTTAAGGCTGTTAAGTACGTATTTTTATGATTCATAGTTTGAAGTTGCCGACTAGAAAATATTTGATAAGTTTGATTTAATACACAAATTAGAACTTTTTATAATTGTATAAGGGAAACTATTTTAGTTCTCAACCAATTAAAAAAACTTTATACAATAAGGACAAACGTACTGTGTTCTAACACAGTTACAGACCAAGCATTATCTCAGATGGCAAGAATACCAGGAAAGAATGGTAGCCTTTCCCATGGTTCCAGGCTTCCACCCTTTTTTGGTAATCTTGCAATCTGAGATATTGTTTTGCCTCTAACTGTGTTAGAACAGAGTACTTGTCCTTATTGTATATTGTTTTTTTAGTTATTTAAGAATTAAAATAGTTTCTCTTATATAATTGAATATATACACCCAATTGCACGTAAATTGTACCCACTTTTGGTATATTAGAAACTGGTTTCTGTCCATGATTGATAATTTTTAAAGAATATAAATAAGCGTTTATTTTGGTATCTATATATTAACGTTACTAATAAAGGTGTCTGATATTTTTGATTGGGTACAGTTGAGGTGTAAAGTAGGGGTAAAATCTAATACTTGCGACAATGTCTTTATTTTGTGAAATGATATGGTCTTGGTGATTCTTCATGTAGATGACTCTATGTCTACCTTGTGATAGTTTTGATCTTAAAACTTTCATGTTTGCTTTCCTTTCTATGTCAATTTCGATTATTTTGGTGTTATATATTCTAATGTCTTTTCTCACTTTTTTTTTAATTCTATTTTTGATAGTCTGCTTCATTCGTCCATAAGTTTCACTATGCCCTGTTGTAATTTATTGTTCTTTGGTTTTTACTTTTAGTACAAATTTTCTTGATAGCAATAAGGATGTCGTTAGTAATTTTCCTATTGAAGTTGTTAATTTTCATTCTATTTAAAACTTGAATGGTTCTATATTCTTTTTGAGCTTAGGTTTGAATATTTCAAAATTCTCTCAACGTCTTTGTATAGCAAAAGTATTTAATTAGGTTTAAAAAATACCAAGACTGGATAAAAATTGAGAAATTAGCTAATTTTTATAACATTGTGGTAAATTGTGCTAATCTGTAGAGTCCTGATCCTAATGTAATCGAAAAATTATGGCAGCCATTGAAGAGAGCTATAAGGCAACAAGATATTTGAAACAAACGCCAACTTATGATATTTATAAAAGAATAATGGTTACTCTGTGGTTACGATCACCATAAAAATCATTATAAGGATATACTTTTTTGTGAACTCTATATTTTTTGATTGTTTACTAGCCACAATGTAGGTAATTCATTACGCTTCTCTAAGAGCGGCTTGTGTGCGAAAATTACAATTTATGCCGATTTTACTCTTTGGGAATAATTTACCAGGGTAACGACACTGTCCCTATGGAATAACGTGGTATTTCTCGAAAATTTACTAATATGTTTTTCCAGGTGCTTGGTAGCCTTTGGCTATTATATCGTATATGTCGTGTATTTGTGTGCTGATTTTTCTCTTGGTCTGTCAGATGTATGAGAGGTTATATTCATTGCATGGGATTTCATAGACTCCTTGATTTTCAAGGGGAATTTTATCTTCGGCTGATGGTAAAATGTCTTTTATTTTTTGGTTTGTCTGCGAAACGGTGTAGATATTGTGTGGCTTTATAATTTTACTAATTTTGTCTGTGGTGCCTTTGACGTAGGGTAAGACTGCTTTTTTGTTTTTGGATTTTGTTCAGTTCTTGTTTCTATGGGCTTCTTTTTTAAGGTCGTTTGGAGTGTCTTGTCTTTATACCTGTTGTTTGTTAGCGCTTCCTTAAACACTTTGATTTCATTATCTTTATTTTCTCCATCTGGTAGTTTCAGGGACGGATGATCTAGGGTTTTGGCTACCTCAAAAAGTTGTGCTGGATGGTGGTGAGAATCTGCTTGCAAATATCTATTTGTGTGTGTCGATTTGCGTTCAACTGTATGAGATGAAAAGTTGTGCGAAAGGATGAACACATTAATGCAGTCAGACAAAAATAAACCACTTCCTCACTAGCCCAACATTTCAACAACACAGTACATAAAATATATTTTAATAGTACCAAAATGCTAGCACACAGTAACCAGCTATCGACAAGAATTATAAACGAAGCTAAAGAAATAGAGAAGAGAACAAAAAACCTAAACGACCGAGATAATAGCCAATCACTATCAAGTACCTGGAAAAACATATTAATAAATTTTCGAGTAAAACCAAAAATTACACCAAAAACAACCTAACAAAAAAAGAAAAAATACAGAAAAATACGACGAAATACCAGAAACAGATCAGATGGTCCTGTCACACGCAGCCAAACACGCATCCTGATTGGTCAAAACCAATAAGGTAATCACAAGGCGCGGCCAGTACATAACACCGGTTGCCCAGAACCCGCAAGCATCAGTCGATCTCCAGTCTGCAAACCCCGTCGCTTTCAAAAAGATTAATGAGATTTCGTCGAAACGTCAGCATTTCTCCAGCCGCGTACCTGCATCTTCAGAACTCACACAGGAAACCCGAAAGCCTTCAATCACATACCACATATTTCTTCCTGGCGAAGTCAAAGAGTCAGAGCAGCCAGTGTTAACACAGTGAAAGCTGTGATCGAACATATTAAGTTGAAGTGAACTAGCAATCTACCGATGACCTTATGCTGCATTTGATAAGAGTCTTGAAGAGATTGAACTCTAAACCAAATGTGAACAAAGTACAATATGGGTTTATGGGAGAAAAGCATTAAAAACCCTTTGGCATTCGCGTGTATAATTTAGAGCTTATAATCTAATGGACTTTGCGATGTTGTTTCGTAGCAATAACTTCCATAAGTTTGGACATTATTCTTTTATGTATTACGAGATTCTATTCTGTGGTGCATAATGGGTGTCGTATGCTCACGCGTTGTGAACAAAACTTATCGCTTCGAAGATGGACTGGCGGGCATTGCATATTTTAATATTATGTGATTATTTTATTGCACCCTGAATAAGATTGAGGGAGGGAGTCATATTCTTATTTACTGTGGGGCGATGGAATTTATAGGTTTAACAGTTATGTGAACAGAAATCTTAAGGTGCTAAGGTAGCGAGGTAGACCAACTGCAATCACAGCATTGTCTTATAATATATTTTTAAGTTTCTGTAGATAGATTTCTGTATTAGCCTATGTTCCGGGTCAGATGCAAGTTGCTTTGGTTTGTGGTGATTTTTTAGTTGTGTATAGCGTTTCGATATAATTTATTACTGATCTTGTAGACATACTCTACAAAATAATCTATATTTGTTCTGTTATTAAGGTCTACTATTGCAGTATATATATTCGAGGAAATAAAAAGCTCTAGAATTTATTTTGTATGCATTAGTAACTCGCCATTTGGATCATATAGGCTCTCCATATGCCATAATTGATCTAATAATTTACTTAGATTATAATTTTATTATCTTGTGTTTAAACTTATCGAAGGGTGAGTAGGGAATATAGCTGCCACGTGGCAATATATGTTTTGCGGGGGGTAGCCACAGTATTTTATATAAATGAAAAATGCGAGTCTAGTGTGATCCCCAGGTATTTCACAGTGTTTTTCACCGCTATGAGGATGCTATTTATTTTCAGTGGGATAAATATTTTATTGTTTGTCAACTTCTTAGTGATTATCAGATACTCGCACTTGCCTTCATTTATTTCTACTTTGCATTGTAGCCTGTACAAGTAGTTAGTATTCTATCTGTTTTTGAACGACCTCCGCTTAAAATGAGCTAGCCGTAATTAAAATATCGGCATATATGCAAGTCTTGGTGTTACGGTAGAGGGGGATATCCACCTTATTATACCAGAATGAGGATAAAATCGTTCTTTGGGCGACCCTCGCTGCAAGGGCCACGGACTCCTATACTCGAAAGATAGAAATTATGGATTACGAGGAGCTTATATTATATACCGTAGTATCATACCGCATCTAAAGCACTGCGCATGTCTAAAAACAGCATTACTGTGTTTTAGCCTTTATTTGAACTGTGGATCGTCTATTGTATGATATTTACTAGGGCTAATGTTGGTACATGCCCTGGTGGGAAGCCAAATATATTAGTTGTGTTCAATCTCATTTAATTAGTCAATTGCATCTTGTTCAGCTACTTTCGATAGGGTGTTACGATTCTGGATTGTGCGGGAGCTTATGAGGTTTAAGAATGGAGATAAGCGTTTGATTTCAAGCACGAGGGAGAGGTTAGATGAAATATGATATGTTTTATTTAACTAACCTGTTGGTCTAATATTTTCTCGAAAGAATTGCTATAAATGCTCTAAATTTCGAAGACTGTTAGATACTTTAGGTGGATAGCTCTGTTTTCAATATAAAGTAATACTTAAATAAGGAGTATTGTACTGTGAAAGATACAAATATTGTTGAAAATAAGCTCTAATTTTGTAGTGTACGTTTCTTTAAAATAATATATATATATATATATATATATATATATATATATATATATATATATAAATAAATAGATAAGTTTTAGTCCGTGTAATATAAAATAGAATAAGATCTTGGCTAAGCGGACGTGAAATTTGTCAATCCACATCATTCTCGTGTTAAAAAGCGCGGAGCACTCCAAAGTATGGAAAAAACTCCGGGTCCGAAAGATGGCGACAGCTCTGTTTCGTCTTAATATGGGACTCGTCAGGCCACCGCATTCGGTACAAACCATTATCTCGCCTTTGCATCCTATAAAGCTGAGTTTAAAATCAAAAACAGCAAACAAGACAAGACGACAAAGGCGACATCTCGATGGTTCACTTGATAACACAAGAACCAAACAAATTAACAAAGTTTGTAAAAACCGCCATGTGGTGGCGCGACGGTGAATTAAAACAGAAATATATACAATCGAGTACACGAAACGCGCTGCCCAAAGGATAGGGTTTGTACAGAATGCGGTGGCCTGACGAGTCCCATATTAGAACGAAACAGCGCTGTCGCCATCTTTCGGACCCGGAGTTTTTCCATACTTTGGAGTGCTCTGCTCTTTTTAATACGGGATGATTTTTTTTATTTATATATATATATATATATATATATATATATATATATATATATATATATATATATATATATATATATATATATATACAGGGTGTCCAAGATAAGGATCCTAAGCATGGGGATCTCGGAAACAGTTGGAGATACGAGGTCGGTTAAATTAGAGAAAAGTTGCGCAATTTAGTGCTAAATTAAACGCAGTTAAAAAAATTTAAAAATTTCAAACACTTCCGGAGATTTCCGGAAAAAAACGAAATTTGGCAAAATCGTTTTTAATTTTTGCAGGCTTTATTTAAAGAGATATCCGAAAATAAAAGGTAGATTCTCATTGCCACTTTTTATTTTTTATAATTTGGTCTAAACAAAATTTAAATCCGACGTTTCGTTTCTGAGATACCATCATGAACTTTCATTTTTTATATGGAACAAAAAAAAGTATCCCATGTATTTGATAGCATTTTTTATTACAAATTCAACGGTGTATTACACTTGCATATCAAGTGTGTAGTTCATTGGCTTTTATAAAACTGATATACCTTTCTCTCTCGCTCTCACGGAGCTCTTATGGAAAGTACTTGAACTACGTATTCGATATGCAAGGGTGACACACCGTTGAATTTGTAATAAAAAATGCTATCAAATACATGGAATACTTTTTTTTGTTCCATATAAAAAATGAAAGTTCATGATGGTATCTCAGAAATGAAACGTCGAATTTAAATTTTGTTTAGACCAAATTATAAAAAATAGAAAGTGGCAATGAGAATCTACCTTTTATTTTCTGATATTTCTTTAAATAAAGCCTGCAAAAATTAAAAACGATTTTGCCAAATTTCGTTTTTTCCGGAAATCTCCGGAACTGTTTGAAATTTTTAATTTTTTTTAAATGCGTTTAATTTAGCACTAAATTGCGCAACTTTTCTCTAATTTAACCGACCTCGTATCTCCAACTGTTTCCGAGATCCCCATGCTTAGGATCCTTATCTTGGACACCCTGTATATATATATATATATATATATATATATATATATATATATATATTTGTAATAATTTTCAGGTGATATGGTAAAAAGACTGGGCCCCGATAAAGTATTCCAATTGCAGAAAGAACTAAGAGACAAATTATTAACAGCCGGAGCAAATTCCTTAACAGATGGAAATGTAGATACAAGATATCACGGCAAAGCAATGTACAGGCAATTAATGCAGCATCATTGCTTCCAAAGGTGCTTGCATGATGCGGTACCACAAAATATTATTAGACACATCTCCAAAGTGTTAGCTGCAATAAAAGGAGACACATAATTAGGTTAATTTAAGTAAAATTTATAGATAATACATATTAAAGGTTAAATGGAAGAAGGTCCCAACCCACACTTATTCTAAATTTGACTTGTATTTATTATTAGGCTTAGAAAAATTTATATATCTCTCTCTTTAACAAAAAATACTTTTTGTAGATTAGGACCTTTTCCCATTTAACCGTTGACATTATGTGCAATATTAAAATTTATATTTTAAATTTAACAATTTTATATTTAAAAGCTAGGTCTTTTAGTATTACGACAATCCTTGTTTAATACAAGTTAAAAAATATTTCATATTTGCAACATATCCTTATGAATTTTAAAGAAATGAATATAAATATCCGAAAACGGCTTTAATCGAGTTAAACCCCAAAATCCACACACCTCTCAGATTTCTTCAGATACCATTTCTGTACTATATTACAAATAATTTAGGTCTTATTTACTTACCTTAATCCCAAAACTTTTCTGGCGCTAACTATAAGACAGGTGGAATTGAGCTTGTTGTATTTGTCTCCATTGTTTTCTGTTCTGTGTTGGTATTCCTATTTCACTCTAGGTTAGAGCCTTCCTCTCTGCTTTTTCTTTGATTTTATCTGCCAATCTTGACATTCCACCTCTTTCGTAATTCCCACCACTTGCGCTGCAAACTCGAATTTATTATCCGGTATTCGAAACACATGTCTCTCTATAATTTTTTTGTTAATGGGTTCTATTTGCACGTTTCGTCTAATTTTAACTTTTTTGCTTTTGTTTTCTATTTTTATTAAAAATCCCATTTCTGTTTCACCGATTCGTGATACTTATCTTTTTGATAAAGTACATGACTCGAAACTCTACGTGTGTTCTTCTTTCACTACTTCTCA
This sequence comes from Diaprepes abbreviatus, assembly GCA_034092305.1. Lineage (NCBI taxonomy): Eukaryota > Metazoa > Arthropoda > Insecta > Coleoptera > Curculionidae > Diaprepes > Diaprepes abbreviatus. The sequence continues at coordinate 2,855,200 of JASJET010000116.1, forward strand.
TTTTATCTATTTTGGTACGTCTCTTTTTCCTAGAAATATGGTCTTCATTTTCCAGTCTTCCTATTCTTTCGTTTATTTCCTTTTCAATTTTCCCATTCTGTCCTATATTTTTTCCCAGGTACCTTTCTTCATTCATTCATATCATCCCGTATTCATCCACTCCTGAATGTAGGCCTCTTCCATATTTTTCCTTTTCTGGATGTCGTCACGCCATCTGTTTTGGGGCCTGCCAACACTTCTCTTGTTCTTTCTTGGCCGCCATGCTGTTATCTTGTATGTACATCTGTTTATGTCATGTCTTGCGATATGTCCAGCCCATCTCCACTTTAGCTGCGCTACTCGTTTGCTCACATCTGTTATTTCGTTCTTCTTCTGATTTCTTCATTTGGAACTCTATCTCGTAAACTAATTCCCAGCATAGCCCTTTCCATTGCTCGTTGTGTAACCCGAAGCTTATTAATGGCTTTACATGTTAGGGAGGTTGTTTCAATACCATAAGTAAGAACTGGCAGGATGCACGACTCGTAGACCTTTCTTTTCAGACTTATGGGGGTGTTACTGGATTTAAGAATGAATCCGAGTTTTCCAAAAGCTGCCCATCTGAGACTTATTCTTCTAGGAATTTCAGCCGATTGGTTTTCCTTCCCTATTTGTATTTTATGACCTAGATATATGTATTCTCTTACGTTTTCTATTATTTTATCTTCAACTTTAATTTGTATTTGTTCTAGACTCATTATTTTTGTTATTGACAAGTTCATTTTGAGTCCTATCCTAGCTGATGCTTGATGAAGTTCTTGTATCATACACTGGAGTTGTTCTGGTGAATCACTGATTATAACAATATCATCAGCAAATCTTAAGTGGTTTAGTCGTGTTCCGTCTATGTTAAATCCCTTGCCATGCCAGTCCAAGCCCCTAAATACATCTTCAAGTGCCAACGTGAACAATTTTGGAGAGGTTGTGTCTCCCTGACGTACGCTTCTTTTTATAGGTATCCTCGAGGTTTTTATATCCTCGTCTATTGTAACTTGCATGTAAGCGTTTTCATATATATGCTGAATCAGAGCAGAGTATCTTGAATCAATCCGAGCATTGTCCAGTGCTTTGAGAACGGCCCATGATTCGATAGAATCGAACGCCTTCTACCAGGTACCTGAAGTGGTTTATTTGCTGAACTCGCCTTTCATCCAACATTATTTTATTCGTTTTCTTTGTATTCGAAATTGTCATTGTTTTTGTTCTTTTATACTTATCGATATATTTATTTTTGCTAATTCTTCATCTGTTACTTCAAGATTGTTATGTAGGTTTTCTTCTGTACCGCTATCAACGACAGGTTGTCTGCATGTATCATCAACAAAGTCAATCGTTTAATCTCTTTCTATGCTTTTTTCAGTACCGTCAGGAACAGGAGTTCCTCTGTATATGTTCTTTAATACTTCTATGCTGATTTGTCAACTCCTCTTTCTCTTTCTTAGTACTTTTACACGTATTTATCTGTTCTTGTTTATTACCTTTTTACTCATGTGTCTGATAATGAGTATGAATGAATGTGTGTTTCAGTTGTTTCCAGATCCACACTGGATGTCTTCTAGTGCGGGCTTTATTACAAATCTAATTATCTCTTTTTTTTAATTTTATGTATATCCTTGTTTATACTGGGTGTCCGGGAAAATGAAAAATCTCCCGGATATGAAAAAACACATGAAAGGAATATTACAAGTTCATATAAACTTTTTTTTTTGTATTTGACTTACGCGTTCTCCCAGCAATGACCTATGGAATGGAGACAACCACATTAACAGTTAAAGCAGCCAATAAACTGCGTACTACACAGCCAGCAATTGAAAGAATCATGCTGGGAATATCACTACGAATAGGGAACGAAGAAGTAAGAAGACCCACGAAAATGGAGGATGTGATAAAACGCATTGCTACTTTGAAATGGACCTGGGTGGGATACGTCGCTAGACAAGACTATAAAAGGTGGACAAAACATATATTGCAATGGAGACCTAGGTCGTCAAAAAGAAGTATGGGAAGACCCCCAAAAAGATGGATAGATGACATAACAAGGAAAGCAGGTATAAACTAGCACCGGATTGCAGACAATAGGTTGGAATGGAAGACACTAGAGGAGACCTATGTCCAGGAGTGGACCAAACTTTTTTCGTATAGACCTCCTTTTCGGAAATATGGGCTCCCAAAGAACTGCAATGAAATCAAGTTTTTTATACATAATTATTGAACCACCAGGTATATTTCAATTCTTTTTTAATATGTTGTATACCAGGTAAGACTCTTCAAATTATTATTCAAGAAAGTATTGTAAATTACTCACAGCTGCAGGGACGGACTAGCTGTGACACTCATAACCATTTGTTTACACCCTGTATGATAAGAGCTTTGTTCAACTTGTTGAAATGCTTTCTGATCTGGAAGAGTACGATTAGGATATCTGTCGTTATATAACAAAACTCGGTATATTAATATCCAAGTAAAGAATCAATGTGTCAGTGATTTGAGAGTTGAAAAGTTCTAAAATGCAGGATATTTATTTCTTTCGTACCTAGCAACGTTTGCAACTTCAATACTTTTTTTTTGATATCGATAAAATAAAACTCACATTTTTTACGAACCTAGGTCGAACTGCAATTCACAGAATTTGACGTTTTTAACTAAAGAGGTAAACCCTAATTTTGGATCGAATTTTTTTTTCATAATGTTGAAGGTTGAAGATTTGATAGGAACAAAGATGTATCTTTTATCGAAATATGTCAAATACATGATGTAAATAAAATGACGTTTTTTCGAAAACGGTTAGTATTAGCGACATGAATGAAGAGTACTTAATTTTTAGTCAATAGTTAAAGGTATGTAAAAAATGTGGTTACAAGTTCTTATCATACAGGGCGTAAAAAAAGGGGTTATGTGTGTTACAGCTAGTCCGTCCCTGCAGCTGTGAGTAATTCACAACACTTTCAACATATTAAAAAAAATTGAAACATGCCTGGTGGTTCAGTAACTATGTGTAAAAAACTTGATTCCATTGTAGCTCTTTAGGAGCCCATATCTCTGAAGAGGAGGCCGATATGAAAAAAGTTTATGTGAATTTGTAGTGTTCCTTTACGTGTTTTTTTCATATCCGGGGGATTTCCAACATTTTCCCGGACACCCTCTATACTGGCCGTATAACATCTATTTAATAGTCCTTAAGTATTTTTGCAAGTTTTAATATTTTTTTCGTCAATATCCTCATATTTTTAAATTCTTTCTTTCCTATATATTTAATTATTTCCGGTGCAATGTTGTCTTTTGTTTTTCTGATTCTAATTCTGCGTCATCTGTTGACTTGTTACTTCTATAGATGATAGTTCTTCGAAGTACTCTCCCAATCTTTCTATTATTCCATCATGCTTTGTTATAGTGTTCCCCTCTTTATCTTTTATATAATTTAAGTCAAAAATGAAAAAGGTTGGTAGAGAGATTGTAAAGTCAGTTTGTCATTAGCAGAATCACCTTTGCAAAGGACATTTTAAAGAAATTTTACCTATATTTTAGAAGCTTTAATTTAAAAAATAGATAAATTCCCTAAAATAGCAGAAAATCCCTTGAATAAGTGCAAGCAAGAGCTACTTGTTTAAGGATTTCAATCATGAAGGTTTCCTTCCATTCTTGGGATTAGTAAGCTCGGGAGTGTTAGCGAACTCTGCGAAAGATGTACAAAGTGTTTGTGTTTTTTAGTCGACAGGCTTTGAAATTAGTTTATTCCTATTTTAAAACATGTGGGAAAATATATTTGTTGCAGTAAGCATTCCGGTCTTGCCGGTGTTACTATATGGGGCAGAGATCTGGACAATTAAGGCTGCCACGATTAATCGGTTGGAGGCTCTCGAAATGTGGTTACACCGGCGAATGTTGAGAATACCTTGGACAGCTAGGCAGACCAACGAAATGGTACTCAATAGGGCCGACACAACTCGTTTACTATTAAACACTGTGAAGTGTAGAAAAATTTCATATCTTGGACATATATTCAGAGGGGAGCGATATAGAATTCTTCAATTAATCATGATGGGTAAAGTAGAGGGATGTAGAGGGGTAGGAAGGAGACTGGCTTCCTGGTTGAGGAATATTCGTGAATGGACAGGTATACGTAGCGCGGGAGAACTGTTCCAGCTGGCGCAGGACCGTGAAAGACTTGCCAATGTAATTGCCAACGTCAGGGGGACCTGATATGGCACTTAAAGAAGAAGAAGAAGCATTCCGATTCTCCAACAGAATCCTTCATAACATGATGATTTATATATTTTTCTTACAAAATATATATGTCATCGAAAGTTAAGAATTATTTCTTTTCATTTCCCTGTTCAGTATTATGTATTCTTGATATTGATATTAGAAATACGCGAATATTGAAATTCAAATAGTATGGGGGAAAATGTACACCTTTAAAACTGAATTTACTAATAACATAAAGTATTAAAAAACAGTTAATTGCGCAGTTTTCTAGACTATTTTTGAATGAAATCATTTGCAGTATTGTATATAAGTAATATCTGAAGAGGTTTAAGAGGTGCTTTAGGTTGACTTTTGCATGGAATTTAACCGAAGCCCACCGTGTATTAGTACGCGTGTGAATGAATAAATTCGCATTTCCTTCTTTTTAACATTTTTATTTTCGTTTAAATGGTATATTCAGCAATCTATTAGGACCGATTTGTATTAAAATTTATTGCTTTGAAATAAAATCCAGTGAAATTTAACGATTTATGTCTAACTAAGTCTGAAAAAATAAGAAAGATGGTCAATTGTTCTGAAAACTTAAACCAAATCCCAATAGTCTTAACGGTTTCTTTGATTTAAGCCACTGTTTTTTATGGCCTGCTCTCGAAGTCATTTGGTTCCTCCCATTCACAGTAATTTGCGGAAAGCAAATGGGACAGCGACAGGTTGGTCTTTTAAGTGATATACAGTTTAAAGATAAGCACGCAGGAATCGACGTATTCGCAATCGGGAACAAGAGCCTGTTTTTGTTGTTTTTCTTTATTCTATAATGGGATATGGGAGACAACTTTAATATATAGAGTCTTTTCGCTCCTAAATATGGCCATCCGTTTTGTTGAAAAAATAAAATATGAAAGTATGTAATTTTCTTTTTATATATTTTTATCTTTAGCGAAACGATAAATAATTTCAAAGAAAAAAGAAAATTAATAAAAAGACTTTCCCATAATTCACATAAATAACGTAGATCTTTTCCAAGATATTTTACAATGTTGGTGAAAGATTTTATGCCATTGTACATTAAAAAAGAGTTTAAAAATAGGCTTCAAGACTAGACCAAAGCCACCCTTAACATTTTAAAATGAATTTAAAATGAAAAAGACAAAAAGGAACCATTTTATTTGTTCCCTTTGAGTCACAAATTAAAATAATTGTCATCTGTTACTATGTCACCTAATTTTTAGTGGTATATTAATTTTAGTTTCACGCTTTTATACTAAAAAGTATTTGAAAAATGATTATGCAGATGACGGGAAGTCAAACCAACTTCTCCATTTGTTGTAAAAAAAGACTGTTGTCATCATTGTTACCGCTTGTATTTGTAGGTGATGATTTATCTACCAATAAAAAAATATGACTAGATTTCGCTTAGATGATTTATATCTGTTTTTTCGTTAATGCTGTTAGGTTCCTGTGAAATAAAAGCCATTTCTAGGAAAAGCCTCTTCGCAATTATTTGCTGTGTAGCAAAGTTTTTCATAGAAATGGCCTTTATTTCACAAGAACCTAACAGTATCAACAAAAGAACAGATATAAATCATTTAAGCGAAATATATTCATATCTTTTATTGTTAGATTAATCATCACCTACAAATACAAGCATTATTATTAATATTGACAACACTTCTCCTTGAAACAAGTGGAGAAATTGGTTTGACTTCCCATCTGCATAATCATTTTTGAACTCTGTTTAGCATAAAAGTATAAAAAATTTTTTAAACCACTAAAAATTAGTTGACATAGCGACAGATGACAATTGTCCTAACCTCTAATATTGCAATATTTTCCTTTTTTTTTTTTTTTCATTTTATATTCATTTTAAAATGTTGAGTGTGGCTTTATCCTAGTCTTAAACCCTAGTTTTAATCTCTTTTTTAATGTACAATGTCATAAAACCTTTTAGCAACGTTGTGATCAATCTCAAAAAAGATCTAAATTACTTAATGTCAATTAGGCGTTTTTTTATTAATTTGCCTTTTTTTTTTTAAGTTATTGGTAGTCTCGCTAAAGATGAACATGATAATAAAGATTTTTGCAAGCTTGGATTAACTTTAAAGAGTACCCTTTGACTTGCTGCAAACCCCAATATTCACTACTATATACATACATATATATATATATATATATATATATATATATATATATATATATATATATATATATATATATATATATATATATAAAATATATTTCGAATATTTTTGTATAAATTTTAACAAACAAATTAAGAAAAAATTGTATTTTCGACGTGAAAGCAAAAATAAGTTTCTTAAATTTCGCTGATAGTTATACTACTTAAAAAGCCAAATATTCGTTAGTTATTCATAAAATTTATTCACTTCAGTCCATGCCAAAAACAAGTTTAAAATTAATCCTTAACGAATGAAATTTTTGGTTTTCTCAGGTTAGTTCAGGTTTAGCTTGGTTGTAGTTATCTAAACTAACCTGAACTGACCTAGATATATGAACTAAAAAATAACCTGAATTGATCACATGGAAGCGGGTTGAGTAAATGGGGTAGCGAATGATTTAGTGTCTGCTACAAAAAATAATATAGTTTATAAAATTATAAGGCTAAGATGTTAAAAAAAAAATAATTAGAATTATAAACTCACTGAAAGTAGAGATTGTTTGACAGCAGAACGATCAAAGAATTAGGTAACACAAAATATCTAATAAAAGCAAATTATTATTAATATTTTGCACGGTTCAACGTAGCCGTTGAAGTCTTCTTCGTGTAGATCAAATTGCAGAACATATCCACGTAAATACCACCAGGCTCTTTCAATATTTTGTGAATGATTTACAGTTAAATGTCGGATTCCTTCGTCTCCGAGGTCATAAGTTTTCCAACACTACGACATGGTCGTAGTTTCCGGGAGATCACATTTTGGAATGAGGCCTAAGGCTCTCTTTTAACTGTTCTGCAATGGCTATGAGAAAGAGCCTCTTTGTTTCCATCCCTACCCTCTGAAAATCCATTGACCGTCAATCATTTGTACTAATTTATTTCAAAAATTTTCATAATTTCCTATTATGTTATTAGGTAAATATAGCTGCAACAACTTACCCACTTAACAACTGTTGCTGAGCCTAATATTGATTTATTAATTCCCGAAACTCCGTTAATATTTGGAAGGAAAATCATGTCTGATGTTATAGTAAATATAGAGAAAAGATGAGTGAATATAATCCTTAAAATTGTTAATAAATGAAGGGAAAAATTAAACTTATAGCGTATATATATATATATATATATATATATATATATATATATATATATATATATATATATATATATAATAAAATAGAATAAAATATTGGCGAAGCGGACGTGAAAATTTGTCAATCTACATATCTACATGATTCTCGTGTTAAAAATTGCGGAGCACTCCAAAATATGGAAAAAGTCCAGGTCCGACAGATGGCAACAGCGCTGTTTCGTCCTAATATGGGACTCGCCAGGCCACCGCATTCGGTACCATTATCTCGCCTTTGCATCCTATAAAGCTGAGTTTAAAATCAAAAAACAGGAAACAAGACGACAAAGGCGACATCTCGATGGTCCACTTGATAATACAAGAACCACACAGATTAACAAAGTTTTTAAAAGAACCGCCATATGGTGGCGCGACGGTGAATTAAAACAGAAATATGTAAAATCGAGTACACGAAACGCGCTGCCCAAAAGATAGGGGTCGCATTTTTCGGTACTGGCAAGCAAGCATACCGCCTATTTTAGCAGCCAAAGCCACGTGCCGCACCAAACGATCCCACCATGAGAGCATCGTTTAGCGTGTTTCAAAGCCAAACAAGTAAATAAATAAGTAGATAAGTTTTGGTCCGTGTAATTTAAAATAAAATAGAATAAAATATTAGCGAAGCGGACGTGAAAATTTGTCAACATAAGATCTTAAGAGTAAAACGCAGTTTCGTTTAGGACAAAAAGGGCGTCGTTTTCCCAAAATAAGTTAGTAAAAAAACTTTTTGTATAAACAATTAACATATCTCAGCTATAAAACCACTTCTAACACATTTTTCTTGTCATCATGAGAGCTCTTTTTTAAGGGATTTAAACCAACGAAGAATTTATTTTCGTAGTAAATATGGCATAAGCAAGAAAATGCTAAAGTTCTGCTTATTATCAGTAATAAATTAACAAAATCAAATACGCCATAGATCAAACTCTCGGCTTTCTCATTACCTGCAACATTACTATTCAAACTTTTTTTCCATAATTACTATATGAGCTCCTAAAATAAAAAAAACTGTACGTTTACATTTTCGAAGGCTCATGTTTAATAATCAAACATTACCAACTGTTCCCAACTATTATGACTATTCTAGTGTTTACTTCCATTACGATCATCCAATAGTTGATTTTATCTTGCCCAAAAACGAGTGAAAATTTTTCTACTAATTTGTGTTAAGCGGTAACTTCAAAAAGTGCTCAGTAAATAAGTAAATCTACAATAATTAAGTTGATTACAAATGAAAACAGTTTATATCATATTTTACTTTATATTACAAATTTTTAAAATCGTTTTAACGTTTACACAAAAATAATTTATTTATAAATAAAATTTTTCGAAAAAGAGCAAATATTAATATCGGTTTGGATATAAAAATTAAAAACAAATATTTAACTTTTGTTTCAAAAAGAGTGAAAAATTTTAAATTAATGAAAAAATGCCTATACTGTTCATTTTAAAATTAGGTTTTCGGTGTTGGTATATTTACCTATACTTAATTTTGTTGAAGTCAGTGGCTGAAAAAAGAGAGTTTTTATGTTGTATCTTGATTAAGTAAAAGCAAGCAACATTCTATTATGCTAAACCTGATGGTATAAAAGTAAATTTTTCTACAAACACTATTAAAAAGAGGCTTTTTAACGTGTGATTGGCTGCATGCGAATATTTCAAAAACGTGCCGTTTTAGCCCAATAAAAGCGGCATTTTGATTAAGGGAAATCTATGAAAACACCTTTATTGAAAATTTCTTTTTGTACCTCCTATTTCGAGGTCGTGAAACACTATTTTGGCTTTATTTTTTCACAATTTCTCCTTTATTTTCTGGGAAACGTATAAAAACTCTCTTTAGAACTAATTTTCGCGACTGAATCGTTAAAATTTTGTAACATTCACAAGTTTCACACTAAATTAAACTTCAATATTGTAATAATATAAAATTCCATAAATTTACATTTTTTAAACTTGAAAAATCAAGAGAAACGATTTAAAAGATTTAGAAACCTAACAATTAAGAAATTAAAAAACAGAAAATCACCTAGTACCGACCAAATTACGAATGAGATGCTAAATTACGGAGGCCCCAGCCTTGTCACAGAGCTCACTGTTCTATTTCAAAAAATACTCCGCACAACGTCATTACCCAACGAATGGCGGAAAAGCATCACAATTCCGATCCACAAAAGAGGATCAAAGAAACAACCTGAAAACTACAGGGGAATCAGCCACATTGTTAACCAAAATATTGTCACAACGGATCGTAGACAAGTTAGGGGCGTGAGAAGAACAGCAGGGCTTCCGGAATAACCGCTCTACTATCGACGGTATATTTATTATCAGACAGCTGGTTGAAAAATTTATCGAATACGATAAACCGCTGTTCATTTGTTTTGTGGACTTTACATAAACATTCGACCGAGGCAAACTGGAACACATAACAGAACTACTGCGAAGAAAACAAGTAGACGAAGCAATCATACGCACAATATACGAACTGAATTCCAAAAACACCATGGTAATTAAAACAAATAACACTCTAACAGAGGAAATTCCACTATCCATAGGAATAAGACAGGGTGATAGCCTAAGTCCAACATTTTTCAATGTAATCATGGACGAAATCATTGATGAGGTAAAAAGCACAAATATTGGGTGGGACACAACACCGTTCAGATTATATGCTTTGCAGACGATGTTGCCTTGACAGCAGATAGCGAGGACAACTTACAAAGAATGCTTTTCCATCTCAATCGGACAGCCAAACAGTATAATATGAAGATATCTGTGGAGAAAACCAAAGCAATGGTAATAGCAAAAGAACCGGTAAGATGCAAACTAATGGTTGATGACAAACATATCGAACAGGTTGGGAAATACCTGGGAGCACATATAACAAGTAACAGGGCAGTAATGGAAGAAGTACGCACACAAACCAACAAAGCGGCCATGATATCAGGCCAACTAAGAGACATAATCTGGAACAATAAACATATGACGGTTGAGAGCAAAACAAGAATTTACAAGGTCTGTGTAAGACCGATACTGACCTACGGCGCAGAAACAAGAAATGAAACAACAAAGACAAAACAAATTATGAGAACCACAAAAATGAAAACGCTGAGAATGATCACGGGAACAAGTTTAAGAGATAGAATAAGAAACGCAAAAATACGCGAGGACAGCGGAGTGGGGGATGTTGTGAAGTGGGTTCGAAACCGTCGTAGGCAGTGGAGAGATCACGTGGAACGAATGGACGATGACAGACTAGCAAAAACCGTGATAAGAGAGAAACCAAACACCAAACGGCCGCCTGGACGGTCCCCCAAAAGATAGAGAGACAGCTGGATTTCGACCTCAAACGAGGATGGATGAGGCATTGTATAGATAACAGAACTTGGTTCTACCTAGAAGAAGAAGAAGAAGAAACAAAATTTCATATCGTGAGCAATGTCACGTATCTCAAAAGGAACATAATTTACGCTGTTGCCTCTTCGTTTCCACTGGTTAAAAGAGAGCCTTTTAGGCGTTATTCCAAAATGGGTTCTTCCGGGAACTACTTGGATATGTTCTGCGATTTGATCGGCGTGAAAAAGACTTCCACGGCTACGTAAAACGATGCAAAATATTAATAATAATTTGCTCTTTTTTGGATATTTTGTGTTACCTAATTCTTTTATCATTCTACTGTCAAACAATCTCTACTTCCACTGAGTATGTAATCCTGATTATTTTTTTTAATCCTAAAAAAATATTAATCCCTCCGTTACTCTATTTACTCAACCCTTTTCCAACATTCTTCTTTAGTAGAGATTGTTTCGCCTCCAAGTGATCAGTTTAGAATATATCTAGGACAGTTCAAGTTAGTTTAGATTAGTTCAGGTTAATTCCAGTTTTCAGAAGTAAGTGAAACCAAGCACAACCTGAACTAACTTAGATCAACTAACAATTTTAGTTGGTTAGGATTAATTTTACACTTGTGTCTGGCGTTGACTGAGGTAGATAAATTTTACATATTTTTTTTTAGATATTTGTATTACATGAAAATACTTTACATCTGACAACGTCGTAACAAATATTTGGCATTTTAAGTAATATAAGTATCGGCGAATCTTAAGAAACTTATTTCTGCTTTCTCGCTGAAAATACAAATTTTTCTTAAATTCTAAGCCAAAATTCGTTCAAAAATATTTGAAATATATTACATTTAATATGTTTTAAGAAAGAAAAATGACTAAAGTCAGTATCGTGTTCCACGATTTTAAAATGTAAAGACATTTTTTTAAAAAAAAGTTTCCTTAGATTTCACTTAATCGAAATAATTACCCAATATCCCTTTCTTAAATCAGTTTAGCTGGTGGTTGGTGCATGTCTAGTTTCCTCGTCAATCAGATTATTAACCTTGTTATGAGATTCTCTTCTTTAGAAAAACAAATTTTTTTCTCTTCACGCATTTCTTTATTTTTCATACTTGGAAGACAATAAAACTGAAAAATTTTTGAAAATTGCGGAATAAAAACCTCTGATAATACTGAAGAAAAATGATATTTTAAGGTATAGACAAAATGGCATTGTGAGCGCCATCTCTCGAGGAGGTCAAAATTTTTTTGTATCATCCTACTTTATCATAAAGTAAAAGAAATATGTCATTTAAAAAATATCAATGTCTCATTTGTTTTCTAGTTATAAGTTAATAAAAGTAAATTTTTACTTTCTTTTAATTCATATTTATTTTATGTCTTGATAGTTAAAATTTGAGTAAGAGCACCCAGTAACAATGTTAGGAAACTTAAGGATGTGATTATATATGATAAAATAAGTGTAGTAAATCATTTAAAAATTTCAATGGTTTCTTAGTTACAGGTAAATAAAGCGAAATTTTTAATTTGGTTTTTAATTCCCATTCAATTTATTTATTGATGGATCAAGTTGATATTTAGCTTGTATACTAACTCTAATAAACAGTCTAAATTATAGATAAAACTGTTTTCCCAAATTTCCTCCATAGGGCACTTTACCTGGATATTAAAGTTTATTTCTCTTTTAACATTTTCATTTTGAAAGATATGATCAAAAGTGAAAAGTTAATCAAGTAATATACTTTTACTCTACATCAATAAATCTTATCATTTGGCTACAACTCGACTTTAAAAACAATTTAAAAAAAAAGCAGATTCAAATAATTATTGTTTAATAAAATGTAAAAATAAAATATATATACTAGTATTCTTTATATTAAATTCTTTTAACGCGATGAAAAACACTAGTATACTTCTTATTTGTTCACAACCCCTAGCTATTTAAAAAGTCCCCAGAAAAAAATCTAGCGACTTAAGATCGGGTGATCGAGGTGCCCGGATAGTGTTTCTCATCGCATTTGAAGATATTTAATAAAAACGCACATTTTCAGAATTTAATATAAAGAATATTAACAGGAAAAAGACTTTAATATTTCATTAAACAATAACGCCTAGTTTTCTTCCAAGCTATACGTGAGTAAAATCTACATTTTAAATATGATAATTTGAAAAATTTAAAATGATTTTCGCATTCAATGACTTCAAAAATCCCTGAGTTCAAAGATTTAGTTACATATTCGGGTTTTTTAAAAATTTTAGTCCGCCAGATTGAATCCACCATTTTGGAACTGATAGTTTTAAAATTGTGACTATATTTTCATTTCACATACCTCAAAAATTCTTGGCTAAAATCTGAATCCCGCTTCGAGATCACAAATGACTTCGTTTGGAGCTCGCTGGCTTTGATCGTCTTGATCAGAAGTTAAATTTTGAGCCGCCATATTCAATTTTCCAAGAGTTATACGAAAAAACTGATACCATCGATGAAAATAACATCTCTTAAAATAGCCAGGGTAGCATATTAATGGTTAAACATCAACTTCCTGAAAAAAGAAATCTATCTGTCCAATATTGGACTGTTGACCTTTGACGGGTTATTATTATACCAAACAAATTTCAATTGTATGTTATTTAAGAGATTAAAAAAGATATCGATACAAGTCCAAAAATGTTTTGAAGGGGAGACTTGATTTTAACTATCTTACATAGTTCAGCGTTAAACTTTAAACTTGCCTTTTTACATAACCTCAAAAATAGCGAAAAACCGAAATTTTCACACTTTTAGGTTAGATTACCGTAAATACCTGAAGCAACAGGTCAATTCTGACTTCAGATTCAGCATTCGATAGGATTTATCGATTTTCTTCACAGTTACATTCTTTGATTACATTTTGATTATATCTGTTAAAATAAAAAAGATATAATTAGGGAAAAAATTTTACCTATAGATGAGATTGATCATTAGACTTGGCATCCATACTCTTTATCAAATTGATCTATCAGAAACTAAATAAAGTACAAATTAAAAACAAAAAACCATTGTAATTTTTTTCTTTTTTTTAAATGACTTACTACCTTTTTTAACACATAGAATCTCCTCCTTAAGTTTCCTGACGTTCTTTTTTGACACCCTGTATATGAAGAATTTTGTAACATATAAGGTTTCAAGAAAAAGAACAATTAACTACAAGGATCAGAATATGTTTTTTTTCGGTTTCTAAAAGGATAAAATTTATAAAATATTAGAAATAGAATAACTAGATTTTGCATTTTTCTGATATCGAATTTTCGTTAATTTTCTTCATAGACTTATTATTATATGTTATCTTCCAATATTGTATGTTTAATATTAATTTTATATCGTTGCATTGTACTTATTGGTAGAGAATTTACTTAATGTTAATAAAATATTTCCGTAGTATATGTTTGGTATTATTTTACATAATTATCTCACAAAAATATTTATTTTAATATTTTGATTATGACGTAAGTTAGCCAAGATTTGTGCTTTTATCTGCCTGATGAAGTAAAAAATCTCTCAGAAAACTAATAGAACGCCCAAAAAGTCTTAGTATCGTGGGCTTTTATTAAATTAGAGTCACGTACAAACGATCTTATTGATTGAGGTATTTTAAGGGGCAAAATGTTCGACCCATTTATAATCTGCAATCTATAACGTACCATAATAAATAAACAGGGAGTACCATAAAATTTTTCCACTTAAGAATGAAAGAAAATACTTTCTATGGGTTTATTTTTCAATATAATCTTTCGAAACTTCAGTGCATTTGCTCCACCTGTCCTGTAAAGGTTTCTTGAATCAGAAAAAGTTTGCAGGAAAGTAGAAACATTAACTCTGGAAGAACTACGATTGTCAAAGCAATAACCATATTTGAACCAAGCATTGTGTCAATTCCTTATGATAAATTAGACAGTAATAAAGTTTTGGCAATGTGTCTAGACAACAAATTTTCCAAATTATTTGGAATATTTGTTTGCAGACTCCGATTTTATCTTTAAGAGACTTGTGTGAATTACAGGAATCCAGAACCAACATTAAAAGGCCTGCAGATAATCTTAACCTGGAGTTATTTTTTATTAAATCTACTTTAAAATACTAGAATAACAACAGTTGCATACTATAATACATTAGCAAAAATTATGTGGGGCTCTTGACTAAAAATAAGTCTTGGTTAATGTTATAAGAATGTCTTCTGTCTGAAGTTCAACCCATCTTCCGTAAGGGTAACTTCTTGGAGTTGAATTAACCACCGCATAGTTCTTATTTGGCTTCGTCTTATTATTTAGAAATTGGGAGAAGCAGATTAGAGAACAGCCAATTGAAAGAAGATGCCTATTTACTTGTATGCATTCTATAATTCTCAGGAAATGTTAGTTGATGCTTCCTAAATCCTATCATTCTAGCAGGTTTTAGCATATTTGTATCCTTTTTTTACACTCAGAAATAATGATTTACGCACCCTTTGAGTGTTTTGTTAATTTTTGAAATTATAGTAGCTTATTCCAAAATTATTGTAGTGACTCATGAAAGCATATTCCACAACAAAAAAGCCTAGATTAGTAAAAATTGAGCCGTCGAGCGATTTTTGGAAATTACATTATAGTGTGTGCTATTTTATGATTTGGATTTTTACATGCTAGATTTGTAATGAGGGATCGTAAAACCCCTTCCAATCCGTTCTTAAAAGAACGATTTTCTGCTATAAGTCTATCATCTTTGATTCGCCGTTTTATAATTGTGATTTTGTCACGTTTGGTTTTCAACTAATCATTTTGAAAGCCCAAGCAAATGCGTTTTCAAAGCCATTCGGTTTTCCTAAAGAAATTTCATTGAAATTTCGACCATTTATACGCCATCTTGGGTTCGTCATTTTATAATTTGAAGCCTGTCACATCAGATTTGAGATAAATGACATTCCAAATTCCTATCAACCCATTTTAAAACAAATATGATGTTCTTAAAGGCATTTACATGGTGTTTTGGGTTAAATTCCACCAAAATGAATCCGCCATTTTATAATTTGAGATTTCGTTTTATTCCATCATTCATCGTTACTTTCGGTAATTACCTTTGAATTGTTTTAAGCACGCGTGTTTGTGTTGGGAGACTCTTAGTTTGAAGTTTCTAGTGACATATTAAAATTTTTTGAGATTTGGCTGCCATATTGATGTCGCCATCTCCAGTTTTGTAAAGGCATACGTCATTTTATAGTCCGGAGTACCAGCTTCAAAATGAACCCCTATACATATTTTCCATCGCTTAAAATTTTGGCTGCAAAACTGATTCGGTTTATTTCTGACACATGGGCTCAAATAAATAACTTTTTAAGCTTCCAAAATGTGGGTAGGTGATAGGTCTTCTACCATATGGTCCCGGTTTACCGCCCAATGATTTCTATTTGTTCTCGTACATGAGAAACAAACTGTGTGGTCAAATATTTTCTATGCCAAGAGATTTTTGATGAGTTCAAAGATTATATTTTGAGAACACCATCTTCACAATAGTAACAAAGCTTTTCACATTGCTTGAAATGCATATATATATATATATATATATATATATATATATATATATATATATATATATTAATCATTGTGGAGAATATTTTGAAAAACAGTAAAACCATTTTCAACGGTACATACTTCTTTTGATAAATCTCGGAGAAGGTGAATAAACATAATTTTCCAAATTTTTCGATGATTTTTTACATACCTCCTAGTTTTTGGGTCGCAGAACACGAATATGGCAGTTTTTGCCGATCTCGCGGGGTTTTTCCGAACAAAAAAAAACAATTAATTTTTGTTCATATAACTTTTATTTTCCGATTACTGCCTTTAAGCATTTATAGTAAAGTACACAAACACTACACAATATTTAATCATTTTTTTTAAACAAAATTTCCATAAATATCCGTGGAAAAATACGAATTTTCCATAAAACGTAAGAAAACCGTTGTCTTCTTTTATACTGTCTCTAGGCATGCATGGTTGGTTGCATACGATTTAAATCCAAACACGTGATGCGATATTGCCACGTTGACGTGAATTTTAAATTCCATTAGAATGGAAAACTTGATAGTTCAAATACAATTAATTGTGGTCATTTTAGTATTGTCGTGTAAAATGTGCAGAATGGAGATGTCAAACATAAATAGATCGTTCGGAAAGCTACGATGATCTATAAAAGAAAAATCATAACTAAACCAACCTGAACTAAACTTATCTAGATTCCATAGAAAAACTAGGCAAGATGGGCGAAGAAAAATAATATATACATGTTCGAGAACCCGAAAATGGGAAGTATGTAAAAAATCACCGAAAAATTCTTTAGGTTAGTTAAGGTTATTCAGGTTAGTTTAGTTATGATTTTCGTTTATAGATCAACGTAGCTTACCGAACGATCTGTTTATGTTTGGCATCTCGATTATGTACGTTTACCCACATTTTACGCAACAATACTGGAATGGCCATAATTAATTGCATTTGAACTATCGAGTTTCCCATCCTATTGGAATTTAAAATCCACATCAACGTGGCAACATCGCATCAGGTGTTTAAATTTAAATCGTATGCAAACAACCATGCATTTCTAGAAACAGTATAAAACGACAAGACAACGATTTTCTTATGTTTTATGGAAAATTCTTATTTTTTCGCAGTTATTTATGTAAATTTTGTTAAAAAAATGATTAAATGTTGTGTAGTATTTGTGTATTTTACTAGAAATGCCCAAAATTTAAAGGTAATGATCGGAAAATACAAGTTCTCTGAGTGAAAATGATTGACAATATATTCGTGTTTACGATCCAAAAATAGGAAGTATGTAAAAAAATTATCGAAAAATTACATGTTTCCACCTTCTCCAAGAATTACCTTTCTTTTGATTTGTTGTTCCCGAAATATAGACGGTTATCTTCGTACTAGCAAGTTTTCATAAATTAATTGTAGGGAAAAGGGGAATTGTTAAAATCGTGAAAGATTTAGAAAAGGGCGCTCTCAAGAGTACTTACCAACCAAGTGTAGAGCCGAAATTGCCGCCCCTTTGTTAGTTTTTATTTAACTCTATATTTATATAGAACAGAAGCAATAGGAAGTGAAAAGAGCACGGTCCCGATTCAGCGCCAGTCGAAAGGGGAGAGTTAAAGTTAAAACCTTTTCGTCTTTTATATCATCTTGGAACATTTATTCACGATTTAGAAAATAAGCGTTTACTGACGACATTTAAGAAAATATATTAGGTTCTTAGAAATATTCTTGAAATTGCAAGAATATATTAAATTATATTATACCCGGTGTAATAATAATTTCGGTATAATGGAAAACACCGATTTTTTCGCTGATTTTCTGCATACCCTCTATTATCAGGCCACACAACACGAGTCTGAAGATTTTTTGGTGGTCTTAAATAGCTTTCGCAAAAAAAAATTCATGAGGAGTGCTGTATCCGGCACATTAACTCAGCATTGTTCTTTATTTGATCACAATGAGACGGGATTCTCCGTAGAAGTTCCTCTCTACTATTGATCGGAGAGGAATACACCAAGGTTTAAAGGTGTTCCCACTGGTAAAAATCGAACGGCGTTAGGTCGGGAGATCGAGAAGGCGAGGCAATGGGTCTTCTACCTATCCAACTGTTTGGATAGACGCTGTTCAGATGCTCCTGCATAGCAACGCTCAAATGAGGTGGTACCCCATCGAGCATGTAGTACATGTTTCGGCGGGTTTCCAGTGGTAAGTGCTCTCCTAAATCATGAAAAGCGTTCTAGAGGAACTCCAAATAAATTTTCCATTCAGTAGTACCGGCAATACGAACAGTCCGATCAAAAATTGCCAATGATACCATTTTTGATAAACTTTGCTTCATCCTTGAAGAGAATAGTGCTAATGAAGTTTACATTATTTCGTTGCTAGTTTGCATTCTACGGGAAAATCTTCAAGAATTAGTTCATGCACTTTTTTCGAATGGGTATAATTTATTTTTGTGAAATATAATTTTGAATAAATATTTTTGAATTCAATTCAATTTATACAAAGCATTATTATATGTCCTCCCCACACTAAAATACCGTACCTTAAAATCAATTCAACCAAGGCTTTATAGATCATAATCAAACTTTTCTTGTCCAGAAAGTTTCTTAATAAATAAAATTTATGGAATAAGCCATAAATAATTTCTGAAACATAGTCGGCGTGTGGTTGTCATTTAAGGTAAGAATCGATTACAATACCCAGATACCTGATGTGTGTTGTCTCATTAATGACGTGATTATTAATCATAATGTTATTATATAAAGGTATATTTGCCTTTATCAGAGAGAAATCTATATATATATATATATATATATATATATATATATATATATATATATTGTTTTTGCAAAGTTTCATATTAATTTTTGGGTTTGTAACCAGTTTTTTTTTATTTGATAAATTTATTATAATTCTATTTATTACACTTTCCCATGAATCCCCATAAATTACTATTGCTGTATCATCTGCATAAGAAACTATCAGCCCTTCTGTTTTTAACCGTTTTACAAATTAAATTGCAGTAACGCCATCTAGTGGACGGTTGATAAATTAAAATAATAAAACGTTACTAAGGAGTGATAAATGGTTGTTAAAAAAGGACAATGCATGGTAAATTGAAATAAATAATTGACAGTATTGATAAGAAATATAGTTGCATGAAATACTATAGCATTGTTCATATAATTTTATCCAGAATTGTTGAAAATTGTGCCATTTATTAATTGTTGAATAAAAATATTTATATTGTGTTTTAATCTATTTGTGTATTGATTATCTGAGCGTGATCTTTAAAAAAATCTGAAATATATATATATATATATATATATATATATATATATATATATATATATATATATATATATTGTTTTTGCTAAGTTTCATATTAATTTTTGGATTTATAACCAGTTTTATTTTATTTGATAAATTTATTATAATTCTATTTATTACACTTTCCCATGAATCCCCATAAATTACTATTGCTGTATCATCTGCATAAGAAACCATCAGCCCTTCTGTTTTTAACCGATTTCTAAAAGAAGGAGGTTCTCAATTCGTCGACTATGTATTTTCTTTTATGTATGTACACCAATTACTCCGGAACGGCAGCACCGATTTGAATGAAATTTTTTACGTTATGTTCAGGAAGTTGCTGCGTTGGTCCCATATTTTTTTGAACGAAATTGGTGCAGCAAAATCCAAGATGGCGCTGACAATATGACAGCCAAAAAAATTAATTTTGTTCAATTTTCTTCAAAATTGATATGGTGGAATTTTCGGGGTCGTACACAACGAATCTGAAATTATTTTTAAAAAATTCAATATAGCGGACCTGATATGGCGGACAAAAAAATTTAATTTTGTCCGATTTTCTTTAAAATTGATGTGAGGGAGTTTTTGGGGTCGCACAAAACGATTCCAAAATATTTTTTTAAAATTCAATATATCGGATCAAATATGGCGGACAAAAAAATCAATTTTGTCCGATTTTCTCCAAAATTCATAAGGGGAAGTTTTCGGGGTTGCACAACGAATCTAAAATTAGTTTTAATAAATAAATGCAATATGGCGGATCCAACATGGCGGACGAAAAAAAAATTTGTCCAATTTTCTCTAAAATTGGTATGGGGGAGTTTTTGGAATCGCCCATTACGAATCTGAACTTATTTAAAAAAATAAATAAATATGGCAGATTCAAGTTGTATTGAGGGATTTTTGTTAGTGTTAATTACGAATTTAAAATATTTTTTGAAAAACTTAATCTGGCGGATTCAATATGGCGTCCTAAAAATTTTAGATTTTTCGATTTTCTCCAAAACTGATCTAGGAAGTTCCTGAAGGTGTAAATTATGAATTTAAAACTATTTTTTCAGGATTTGATATGGCGAATCCAATATAGTGGACTAAAAATTTTACATTTTCAATTTTGTTTAAAGGTGAGACTGAATCGTTTTTGAGGATGTAAATAGAGAATATAAAATTATTTTAAGAAAATTTAATATGTCAGATGCTATATGACGGACTAGATATTTTAAGTTTCCGGATTTCACCCAAAATTGGCACTAGGGGCTTTAAAAGGTTTAGATTTAGATTAGATTAAGTTGTTAAATTATTTTTTTTGAAATTCAATATGGCGGATTCAATATGGTGGGTTGAAAATTTTACCTTATTTGCATTTTTTCAGATTTGGTATTAGTGGGTTTACGTCTCAAGTTCTTCAAATATCGATATTAGAAGGTTTTGGGGCGTATTTTACCAATATAAATTTAATTTGAAATTTAAAATAGTGGATTTACTATGAGAGACTAGATATTTGTTTGACATCAAAGAATTTTTAGTAGTTCATTTTAGGGTTATTTGCAACTTTGGATAAAACGGGTACTTTTTTGCCACCTTGGAGCCATTGCGAAGTACACTAATCTCGATTAATACTTAGTTCAAATAATTTATGGAGATCATAATGAATTCAAAACTAAAAATCGAATAATAAAATTTTTATAAAAAAAACTTGAACCGATTTCTAAAAGTGCGCTAAAAAGTGAAAAATAACTATAAATTTTTATATGAAATTGAATTTTTTGAAGTCGGCGCCAAATTATTTGTAAATGAAATAAATAACTACCAATATATACAAATTATGGTAAAAAAACAATTACAAATTAAGTATTTTTAATCTGTTTATACGAATCACTTTTTGCCAGGTATTAGTTGGGCGCCGACTTCAAAAATTTCAATTTCATATAAAAATTTATAGTTATTTTTCACTTTTTAGCGCACTTTTAGAAGTCGGTTCAATTTTTTTTATAAAAATTTTATTAAATTAAGCAATCAGTAAATTAATATCCAAGTAAAGAATTGATGTGTCAGCGATATTAAAGTTGACGGGTTCTAAAAGCAGGATATTTATTTCTTTCGTACCTAACAACGTTTGCAACAACAATACTTTGTTTTTAGTGCTTATAAAACAAAACGCACATTTTGTGCGAACCTAGGTCGAAATGTGGTTCACAGAATTATACATTTTTCACTAACGAAGTAAACTCTAATTTTGGGTAGCATTTTTTTATCATAAGGTTGAAGGTTGAACATTTGATAGGAACAAATATTTATCCTTTATTGAAATACGCTAAATACATGATGTAAATAAAATGACGTTTTTTCGAAAACGATATGAATGAAGAGTATTTAATTTTTAGTCAGTAGTAAAAGGTTTGTAAAAAACGTTGTCCAATGTTCTTATCATAAAGGGCGTAAAAAAATGGGGGCATAAGTGTCACAGCTAGTCCGTTTCTACAGCTATGAACAATTCACAACACTTTCTTGGATAGTAATTTGAAGGATCTACATCATATTCAAAAAAAATTGAAATATACCTCGTTGTTCAATAGTTATGTGTAAAAAACTTGCAGCTCTTTGGAAGCCCTTATCTCCGAAAAGGAGGCCTATACGAAAAAAGTTTATATGAATTTGTAGCATTCCTTTCACGTGTTTTTTCTTCGTATCCGGGGGATTTCCCACATTTTCCCGTACACTCTGTATACTTCTCAATATTCACAAAGAACCAGTGTTCTTTGCCATATCGAATAAATGTTTTTTTGTTGAGTGTGTTTACTGATAATTTAGGTAGGCTATCGTTTGCATATCCGAGGGATTTTCGATCCTGTCGTCAGTTGTAACTGCGTCAACAGTGCGTGGGTTTAAGTAGTTTTTTGTTTTTCTTTGTTATGTGTTTAAAAAACTAGACACGTTTAGAAAACAACGAACTTGTGTACGAAATCTTAATATAAAAGGGTGTCGAAAAAATACACCCGCAGTTTTACGCTTATACGCAAATAAATTTTCGTTAAGAAGTCACCTGAGGCTACAGATATTTATTAATTTGACGATACAAGCTGGTTACATAGGGTATTTAAAGGAACAACGAGAAAGTCAGGCTGGAAGACTTGTATCACGTGAAATTGTAGAAATTAGGGAAGAAATTCTCAACAGCGATCCAACCCCAGTAAAGACATTTACCTAAATTTGATATCAAACTTATATCATGCAATGTCAGGCTTTACGTAAGTTTTAAGTCACATGTGTCATATGTGACTTATTATTTCACACTTACTTACATCTGACGTAATAAACATGACGTAGATATCATGTCTGCATGACATCATTGTGATCCTGCTGATATCAGTGTGACAGAACACTGATGTAATAATTACTTCGAATCGTTTTCATAAGTGTAAGTTGAACATGACATTGTAACTATATAATATTTACATCATAAACATATAATTGAGTGATGTAAGTAAACTGCAGTCCTTATGATGACGTATACTGCTACTTCCATTTTTTCAATAAGAAATATAAGTGTTCATTAAAAAAATCAATTTGAACTTGGAACGCCCTTAAGATCAACCTCAAGGTCTTTATGAGATGTCCAGTTTCATTTTCTACAGCTTTTATGCCTAAAGTTTAATGTTATGACAATATTCAATTGTGAACTACTGCAAACGGATTGTTCTAGGAAGCGTGTGGCCGTTCCGCTCACAATTTACTGCTGCCCATATTATTTAGTAACTATCCTAAAACCTAAGAGAAAAAAAAAATTGATTTGACGAATCCGCTGCGACAAAGGCACTCTTGTAGTCTGGTCGATCTTGAAGTTTAGTTCTAAAGGTTAGTTATCGCTTACCATTACCAGGAACAACTGCAGCTTTCAGGAAAACTGCTGTCAGCTGGCCAAAGCAGGATTCTTCTTATGCTTCTTGGTACACAAATGCACACCCGTGTGTTTACCCACAAAAAGGTTTTTCGCGATAAAAGAAAGACTAGTTTCTCAAAACAGTTATCTCTATTTAACAAAAATAAAAGAAAAATAAAACAGTATTTACAAATGAGAAACTTAAGAGTAAATTTTGGAATATAATTAAAAAAACTTATAATTACAAGTTCTCTTGACCGTTCTGATATTCTCCTTAGTGAAATAAATCCAAGTTTGAACTGATAATATTAATAAATTTCCGAATAATAAAAAAAACCTTGTAGAAAGAAAAGAAAAATCCCTAATTAAATTGTTTAATTAAAAACTAAAGGGATGGTGGACTCCCTTCCCTGACAGAAAATAAAGTTAATTTCCCCTTACTATTTGAAATGCTGTCTGGAAGAATAAAAAGTATAAGACAAAAATAGCAGAAAAGATAGCAGAGAAAAACCTTCTTACACTGGTAAAATACCAAAACACACGCCAAACTGACTTAGGCGGATTCTAAATCGTAACTGACTTTAATTAATTTCTCAAAATCAAACTCAACTTTCATCCCTTAGAACCTCTTTTACCCCCCTATTAGATGCGTTGATTCCGACATGCGTGCTTTTTCACCAATAGAATGTACTTACGCGATGCATCCCCGCGCGCGGGGGGTAGTTTTCGTTCCCGAGCGTCAGTACGTTTTCGGTCCCCTAGTTCATAGATGGCATAAGTCATCCATGCGTCGAATTTAATTTAATTTAATATTAAAACTGACCAGAGCTCAAAACTAATAATTATTTTATATAAATGTGATCAGTAACTATTCTACAATTATACTAAAAGATCGTGAAATAATCCATAAAAAATCCCATGGCTTTAACCATTTTCACACTTTCTTATTCTTATTTTCGTCGATTGGCGAAAAAATGGGTAACAGACACGAACTTTATACATAATAACAAATACTAATATTGCATTTTCGTGATTTTATTTAAATATTCTTTTGTTTTCTTATGATGGGAAAATTTGCTCCGTTTAAGTAAAAGAAAGCTCTCTCACGGTCGGCCACATGTGGTTATCACTTTGGTACATAACATTAGACCTTTAACTATGTGGTTTTTAAGACTATTAAGTTACTTTGACAGATTTGTGTTAAAAACTTCGAGAGGGTAGAACAGTTTAGATTTTGTGTCACATGATTTCACTAAGTTTATGTTGTTTTTTTAGAAAAATTAACTACCCCAAAAGTAATAAAACTGGGCTTAAGTTTAAATTCGTTAATGGGTTTATATTTTCCTAATATGTGACTATTTTTGGCCAGACATAAGATATACATTTCAATGGTCCAAATCTTTATACAGAGGGACTCAAGTAAATTCTTCCATTTAGTAGAATTTAATTTGAAGTTAATAAATGTGAAATTAATTAAAAATCACAATAAACTTTTATTCCCTTACAATGTTTTGTTTCCATACTTTAAGCTGATTTTTTACTAATTCACATGTAAGGCACATGTGACCATTGTAATAAAAAAAAAATTAATAATAATAAATAAATCTCTAAATGATCTCTAAAAATTTCTAAATCACCCAAAAAAAAATTGTTATAAAAAAAAAATTTAAAAGAACCAAAAGAAAGAGATGCGTTTATGTAAACTTGTCAGGTGGCTCTGTAATGGTCTCTACCTTTTAGGGCTCCCCCCGGCTAGCTTCCAAGGGAACGGAGAGTGGTGTAGGTATATGCGCCACCTGTTTTATGTGCCCTAAAGGTCAAGGCAGAGACCGATCTAACAAAACAAAAACAGGAAATTTAATTAAATTATAAGAAAAACACCCAAAAGATTTAAAAAAACAAGCATCTATATTACGTGCTTTGGTGTAAACGTAACCACCGAGAGTGGCCCAGCGCTTCTCTGGTTTGAAGGAAGAACTTCGGACAGTCAGCTGTTTTTTTTTTGACAATTCAGAACTAAATTAATCTAACAAAATGAGAAATTTTAATTTACTCAGTGTTTTGGCTAGATTACTAATTATACGAGAGCGATTTACTATAAATGGCAACTATATATATATATATATATATATATATATATATATATATATATATATATATATATATATATATATATATATATATATATATATATATAATGATAGTATTAAGTGCACTTTACCCGCGTAAATAGGCCTGTTTACCTGAGTTAACAAATGTGCCCCTTTTACATATGTGAAAGATATCAACTGCATATGGTTGCAAGAGTTGATTAATTGTACCATACGAGGAAACACAATAGATCTTACCAAGGTAAGTACACTAATTATTCATTTATTTTATATTTAAAATGAAAAGGAAAGTACAACGGCTTTAAATTTTACAGGTGATGCTGAAGGCATTAAAGTCTATGATACCCTAAAAACGACACAGACACATAAAACCCGATTAACGGCGGATTCTTGATGTGCTGATATTGAGGCTCTGGATCACTCGGTGTGGTGGTATGTAGCATGCAAGGCAGGTGCTGTAGAGGTATTCGCAAGAATGGCCGAGTGGTCTGGTATGTACAGCAGCCAAGGCAGGTACCGTTGAGAAGTCAGCCAGAAGGCCCCGATGATGATTCCAAATGCGGGCAATGAAAGGAAAAAGAAAAAGGGGAAAAAAAGAAAAAGAAAAAAGCCAGTGATGTTATGTGGCCTTTTCGTGGTGGAACAAAAAAAATAGCAAAACTTGATGTCGGGTTTGTCCCCCGAATTGACCAAACCAAATCAGCATACAGCTGTTAACAACACAGTTACTATAAATTTGGTCAGGGACCCGAAACTTTCAATTCAAAACTAGCAAAATTGCCAAGTGACCTTTCCGGTGCAACTCTGCAAGGAAAGTCCTTATCACTCTCAGATTTTTTTCATGTCCCCCCAGAAAAACGTCCACGGAAACGGCGGGAAAAGATACAGGGACCTGTATATTGACTGACAACTGACAAGCTTCAAAACAATAAAAAAATAGAAATATGAAATTTTAAAATTATGACAAGAAATTTTTATTAGCAATTAACTAAGACAATTGTGGTACGTTCAAGAATTTATATCAGTAAAAAGGCTTTGTTGAAGTGAAACTAAACAAGAAAAGTCGAGTAGATTCTAACCTTAAACTTTATTTACATTTGACACTAAGGTAGTTTTCCGTTTTTAGCTTAATAGAATCTGTAATAGTTATGATAACTGACACAATGGGAAACTTAAACTGCCTAGAAGACATAGAAGATCCAGCAGAATCCAAAGAGCTTCCACTCAGAAATCTGTCGATCCTGCAGCCAAATGATTATCTGCTCACTTGAGATCTCTCGATGAAGGTAACAATAACCGTAAAAGACAATTTAAATTAATAATTTCTGGCTAAATATTCTATCCCGAGCCACTCTGTACAAGACTTATGTAGTTCTATATTTTAGGTACAAAGGAGAGAAGCCTTAGGAAGTCAACATAACAACAACAAGGACTATCGAACAATTACCATCCATTACAATAACATAATTGTGAACCTAATTCTTATAAACAAAATATTTTCTTTCATTCGTAAATATGTTCCAAAAAAAAAAAAAAAAAAAAAACCACACAAATGATCGAGGAGGTAAGCGCAAACATTACCATTTTAGATAGGAAATTAGACAGGCAAATTAAAACCGTAACACCATTTCTGAAATAAAACATGTATATTTGTAAACGAAATATACCATTAACTAAAAAAATAAATTCTTTTAACAAAATCCATTGGGAAGTTTGGGCACCATTTTGCATTTCCAAAGTGGTCAGACGGCTTTCGAAAGTAGAAGTCAAAAGTTGTCATTTAAGACATCGCAGATCCGTTTTTATTCTTGTGTTATAATCGTGATCAATAAAAGTTTGTAAGTTAGGATGTCAATATATATAAACAGAAGCAGATGAAACATAAATCGATTTTACATTTTGTATATTTTTAGTTTTCCTGTTCAGAAAGTTTCTTAATAAATAAAAATTGTGCACTAAGCCACGAATCTTTTTTGAAATATAGTCTACGTGTGGTTACCATTCAAGGTAAGAATCGATTATAATACTCAGGTACCTGGTGTATGATGTCTCATTAATGACTTGATTATTAATCATAATGTTATTATATAAAAATCGATTTGCATTTGTCAGAGAGAAAGCTATCTATGTTGTTTTTGTCAAGTTCAATGTTAATTTTTGGATTTGTAACCAGTTTTTTATATTTCATAAATTTATTATAGTTTTATTTTTTACACTTTCCCACCGATCCCCAGAAATGACTATTGCTGTATTATCTGCATAAGAAACCATCAACCCTTCTGTTTTTAAATCAAGCAAAGAATTAATATATAAAATAAAAAATATTTGGCCCAAAACAGTTCCCTGGGGAACACCAATTTTTGTTAATTTTTTGCCACTTAAAATATTGTTAATTTTAACCATTTGTACATGTTCTGAGAGATAATTTTCAGACATTGTATAAGTCGTTCTCCTCATACCATAATTGTGTAAAATTATAAGTATTTTGTTGTGACAGTATCAAATGCCTTAGCCAAATCCAAAAAACTGCTAAACATTTTTTATTTAGATTCATATTATTGACGACATATATATAT
Source organism: Diaprepes abbreviatus (assembly GCA_034092305.1). Lineage (NCBI taxonomy): Eukaryota > Metazoa > Arthropoda > Insecta > Coleoptera > Curculionidae > Diaprepes > Diaprepes abbreviatus. The sequence goes on from JASJET010000116.1 coordinate 2,883,523, forward strand.
ATATATATATATATATATATATATATATATATATATATATATATTAAAAAATATAGTTCATAACTGAGTGGTACACTACGTGAAAATTAGGTAAATATATTTTACGCAATTTTTAACAAAAATGACAGCTAAACTCAGAATTATAAAACCCTTGAAAATAATAGCGTATTGTGTAGCCTCGTACTATATCTTGCGTAGGTCCTATGGACGAAAACTTTAAATTGAAATTCTGGGTTAGTAGTAACTTCGAAATCGGATAAACTTTATCAATACAACGCGTGAAGAAATAGTTAGAAATTCCATTTAAGTTCGAATAAAAAATAGCAAATCTCGTCTCTGAAATGTATCTGATTCGATGGGCGTGATAACATATCGTTGATTTGTTAAACAGTCTCTCTTTGGCTGTTTCTTTGAGAATTACACAAGTTAAAATATGTTTTAAGAATTTGGTAAAAGTGGGTTATGACATACGGATGTCTTTTATATTGTTTACAATAGCTTCAACATTTTTTTTGGCTAAAAAAATTCTTGAACATTTTTGTGCAACTATTTATCTCAACCATCGCTTGTAGTGCAAGAAAACATCGATTTTGTGCGGGAATTGATAATGCAAGATCATTATGTAATACACCGTGAGATTCAGGTATCTCTGGATATTAATAATACCATCATGTATAATATATTACATGAACATTTGGTTTGTTCAGCTATGTTCGCGTTGGATCTCGCATAACTCGAAAATCGTTCACAAAATAGGCTCGTGTCCATTGGTGCAAGGAAGTGCACAAAAAATATAGTCTCTGTGTTTCAAAAATATTTATTAGATCGTGATAGGTTGCATTTATGCGTACGAGCCCGAAAAAACAACAGTCGACTGTATGGATCTTTAATGATGAGTCAAAACCAACAAAATTTGCTTGCTCACGAAGAACTTCGAAACAAATGGTTGACTTTTCTTGAAAAAACTGACCATATCGCAACTGTATCTTTATAGATTCGAAAAATGGTCAATTCTGATTGTTACACGTACACTGTTTGCTGGAAAGCTTTGGTAAATTGAGGAAAATCGGCCGGATACGACGGATCATTCTCCACGATGACATTCCAAGTTCTCCGAACTCTTTTTGAGTACTCATAATATGAAATTGATGGGTCCGCCGTACAGTCATGAAACCCAATGATTTCCTCTTGTTTCCGTATACAAAGCTGTTCTTACTTTTCTTATGTCGTTCATAAGACTTCTTCTCCTTTATCTCAAATGTAAGAAATTATGAGTTTTTTATATCCTCTCCCAGAAGAAGAAAAGTGAAACAGTACTCGAGCATAGTATCCCTTGACTTCCTTACCCCGTCCCTTTCCTGTATCTATATATATATATATATATATATATATATATATATATATATATAGAGAGAGAGAGAGAGAGAGAGAGAGAGAGAGATCAGTACTCGAGCATAGTATCCCTTGACTTCCTTACCCCGTCCCTTTCCTGTATCTATATATATATATATATATATATATATATATATATATATATATATATATATATATATATAGAGAGAGAGAGAGAGAGAGAGAGAGAGATCAGTGTATTGGCTACCGTTTGTAACTGCAATGGATAATGGTGTGATTCGGTGTTTAGGTATCTGTTTGTGTGTGGGTTTTCTGTAGACCGTATAATCGATGCTCAGCTCGTCGTTTCTGGTGATTATAAGGTCAAGGAAAGGTAGCTGTTTGTTAACTTCGACCTCCAATGTGAACTGAATGTGGTGATGAATGCTATTAAGTTCTTCTAAGAATATGTTTAGGTTGGATCTTCCGTGTGGCCATATCGTGAAGATGTCATCGATGTAACATTTCCAGGGGATGGTTGTGTTTTGGTTTCCCTTAGGGCTTCTGTTTCAAAATATTTCATAAAAAGGTTTACGGTGACTAGTGATAGCGAAGATTCCATAGGAGCACCATCTGTCTGTCGATAGAAGTTATTTTCATAGGAAAAGTATGTGTTTTTGAGACAGTGTTCTGAGAGGTCGATGAAGTGATGTGGGATTCCTCGTTCATAGCAATCTGATCTAGAGCTTCGTCAAGCGGTATGCTTGGATACAGGGATTTTATGTCCAAGTTAACAAGAATGTCATCTTTTTGCGGTTTTAACCCTTGAAGTATGCTAACCAGGTGATCCGAATTTTTCCGGCATGAGTCTAAAATTTCGGTTGCCGATTGCATATTTTGTGCTAGGTATTTTTCCAATTGTTGAGTTGGTGAATCTACTGCACTTATTATGGGTCTTATTGGTGTTTCTTCTTTATGGATTTTTGGTAGTTCATATAGTTTGGGACATTTTTCCCTTTTTTCCTCGGAACGATGCGCTTTTTTGTCGATTTTTCGAAGTATGTAGTTAAATTTCTTGTAACTTCTTTGTAGGTGTGCTCTTGAAGAATTTCTGTCATCTTGGTTTTGTATTCTTCTATGACTACAATGGCGTTTCTTATGTCTGCTGGTAGGATGATGATGTTTTTGTTGTTTTTAAGATCATTTAGAGCTTTTATTTATGAGCGTTTTATGTTTGGTTTTGGTGGTTTGCTGCTCCTTAATACGCGAGCTATCTTCTGTCGTACTATTTCTGCTTCTTCTTCTGATGCAGCGTAGCTTCAATATTGGCGATAATGTCTTCATTTGGTATAGTCTTTGAGGTTACTGCATAGTTAAAACCTCTACTTAGAACTTGTTTTTCGTGTTCCGAAAGGTGGTAAATTAGAGATGTTATGAACGACCTTTGTTATATCTATCGGCTTAGTTTTGTGAGGAAACTGGAAACTGAATTATCAAAAATTTAAATGGCAAGGTTATTCAAAATTCCCCGATAATGTACATGACGACTTAAACTATTATAAAAAAATTTATGTGTATTCAGGGGCGGATCCAGCCTCTCTCTTTGGGGGGGGGGGGGAGCGGTGATGTCACAAAAGTAAGGCAAGCGAAAGCAAGTGGTCGACGAGGGGGGGGGAGGTAGACACCAGCAACATTCCCATTTCTAGTGTAAATGGCAGGGTTGGATCTATTTTTTTTAATTTGAAGCTCTTGGAGAGGGGGGGGGGGGCGATCACAAGAAGAAACAAGTTGCCGACAGGGGGGGAGGATGCGAGCAACATACACATTCCTAGTATAAAAGGCAGAGTCGGTTCTATTTTCCTGAACTCAAAGCTCTTGGGAAGGGGAGGGGCGATTGCAAGCATACACATTCCTATACTCTATTCAAGAATTAGAGAGAGTAATAAACCTGTTACCGAAACCTCCAATGTACCTGCTCCATTACCGCAGGTAACTGAGGACTGCCGTAAGTCTAGTTATATTTAATTATATTTAAATATTATAAGCTTTTATAAATTTACTGCAACAATAAAATTTCTGATAGTTCAATTTAATTTCCGTCAGTGAGCAAAGTACACCTTTCAATATGGCCTTAGTGAGGGACCCAAAAGATATGGCTTCCACATCTATATTTATTCCAAAATCGTTAAACCAGGGTATTTTTCCTCAACGAAAAACTTATTGCGATGAATGTTTATGATGCCTTAAGACATCAATATCTAGATAATAATGTTAAAAGCTCTATTGACATTTGTTCCAATATGACAGTAGTTGGAAAATCTACTATGTACCGAATACTGAAGGAGAAAAAAATGACTGGAATTGTTAGTATTCCCATGCCACATTCAATCACAGGCGGACGGAAAACCTCGTTGGAAGAAGAGATATAAACTGCAATAAAAGGAGTTGTATGTACATTTTATCATGAGAAGCAGATCCCAACCGTCGACAAAATTCTAACTAAAATCAATGAAGATCGCGATTTTCCTGAAATTAAAAGAACTGAGCTCTGGAAATTGCTCAGAGAACTTAATTTTTGCTGGGAAAAACCAGATAGGAAATTTGTTCTTATAGATCGTCCGGAAAATGTCCGTTGGAGAAGAACATATCTCCCTCAAGTAAAAGGTACTTACAAAATTAGTAATTTAACTGAACTTTTGAAAGATTTTTTTGAATAAAGTTACTGCAGAAAATTGGGAAAAATCCATATAATAAAAGAAAAAAAGAAAATGTGGAAACTCGATCGGTGAGATAAAGGAACCAATTATAATTAATTTGAGTGAAGATAGACTTTGATTACAAAATTAGATACTTAATGTTTTCCAGCGTAAACACAATTTATTATTTAAATTTCTGTAACATATAAAAATTAATCATATCTTAATCCCTTTTTAGTGTTTAATTGTAATTCTGCAGATGGTTTAAGAAATAAATGAAGTGAAACGTCAAATATCCTAAAAATGTTTTTAATTAATTATGACCGAGAGCCCAAAAAAATTTTAAAATTATATGGACGAATTAATTTTTTTCTATATGTTTAACTTGTATTTTTGACAATAGGTATTTTGTAAGTTTTTATAAATTATAACTTAAAATTTTTTGAGAAAAAAAGCTACGTTTTAATCTGAATGTGACTAAAACGGTTTCTATGCCATAATTAAAAATAATCAAAATACAATTATGATTTGTGTTAAATATGTCAAAATTATCTATATTTTCTAATGTATGTGAATTATTAAAAAATCATAAGAAATAGAACAATATTATAAAAACTTTTTATTTTAAGTTTATTACCGAAATAATATTTTATCCTTTTTAACACTTCACACATCCAAATATCTATTGTTATTCAACCCAAATAGGCCATTATTATAGATCGGCATTTTTGATTATAAAATTTCTAACCCATCCTACGAAAAATATGTGTCAGATTTTGCCAAAGACACAGGACTGAAGAGCACAGGTAGTTTGCGAAGAAAAAAAAAGGATAAAAAATGATTTATTACTCTCTCTAGTTCTTGAATAAACTATAGTAAAAGAGGCAAAATCGGATCTATTTTCCTGAACTCAAGGCTCTGGGGGGGGGGGGGGTGATCGCCCCCACCGTCCCTCTCTTGGATCTGCGCCTGTGTGTATTATGGTCTAATATTTTTCATTTAACATGGGTAGCGATTGGACCTCCTTAAATTGAAATGGCTGATTTTTATCTATACATGACGACACTTTTACCAAGAAACAAACAAATTATGATTTTTTTGTATAAAGTATAAAGCAATTACCCGATTTACCGCTCTATATAATTCTCTTTTGTATATTTTTCAGGAATAAAAATTGTAAGCCGACGAACTGACAAACTCTCGTTGTGTGTATTTTTAATCAAAGCCCGACTAATTTACTTTTTATTTTTGTTATAATAGTATTTTTTGTCAAAGCAGAAATTTCATCAGGTTATTAAATCCTGCTATTTTTAAATGACGTTTTTTCATTTTATAATATACGCTAAGCTACCTTTACATATTTATAGAGTTCAACGCACCTTTATTTAGGTTCATAAAGCTTTCTAATTACATTATAGTGGTTAATAAAACGGTCTTTTAGGAGTTTCAGGCTAACGCCAATTCTCTATAGGCTTATTTTTACGCCTACGGTTTCCTCGGTATAATAAGATTATGTTTCAATGTTTTTTATTAACTACTTTTCGCTGGCTACATACCTTGTTCTTAAACAGTGTGTATCTATAATTTGTTAGCGATTTTGTCATTTTAATCTGTTTGTCGATCCGTTTGTATATCACAGATCGGTAATTTTGTCATTTTTCTTTGTTTAGCGATACAATTTCGCAAGGCTTTCAATTAAATGAAAGGTAGACCTGTAATATTTTTTTCCGCTTACCTTATTAAGTGAGGTCTAGGTCTAAAATATAATAGAAAAAAAGTACCTATTACAAAGTAACAGAAATAATGGCACAATATCAGATAATGAAATATAACATAAAAAACGTACTTATTAAAAAATAACATAAAAACTGGGTATAAATCATACTCAGATCACATGACCGCGATACGCCATTAAATACAGACATACAATATACATTAGTCCTAGGTATCTTTAAATGAAAGTATTACACCATGTCTGCTCGTCAATCGTGGAACATTAAAATTTAGCTCGCCCAAAAGTTGAGGACAAACAATCTGACCGTTGACCAGCTTGTATAAAAATAAAACGGAATGTAAGTTACTAAATTTATCCAGTCGATTGTCTATCCGACCGGTGGGCACACTTCCTCATCCTCAGTGTCAACCACAAATACTATTTTAGACTTTCAATATTCTTAAATGATCTACACTTTCTAATAATTAAATCCAAGATTTGATTATCTTCAGACACTATCCCGCCATAATGAAGGTTAAAGCTAAGTTCAGAATCCAATATAGTACCCAAATCCTTAGCTCCATCAACTCCTTTAAGTAGGTCATTATTTATTTGAAAACTATAAAGAATTGGAGATATTTTATGAGTTATAGATATTACTGAAGATTTGGTCACATTAAATAACAATTTATTACTCAGACATCACCTCTGGGCTGCATTAATATTATTTTGCAATATCCCACAATGCTACTTCGACTGAACCTAGACGTACATTTTTAAATCATCAGCAAACAGCAGGAATTCAACATCAATTGATTCAGCGGTCTCGTTCATAAATATTAATAACAAAAGAAGCCCCAAATTTAAGCCCTGAGGTACCCTCGAAGAGGCCGCAATACACTCATATTGAAAGCCATTATATTGGACATACTGAGACCTATTAAATAAATATGATTTAAAAAACCATACAAATTGATCAGTAAAACCAAACTTTGTAAGCTTTGCCAGAATCAAACTATGGCTCATCTTCTCAAAAGCCTTTAAGAAGTCGGTAAACACCACATAAATCTGACTGCCTGCATCCAGAGTATCTGCTGTAAACTGCAGAAAAGACGCCAGATTAGTGGATGTTGACCTACTTTTCAAAAATCCATGCTGTTTTGTAGACAACAAATGCTCGACTTTGTCGATAATGAAGTTATCCAGTAGCATCTCAAAGATCTTTGAAAAACCACATATCAGAGAGTTAGGCCTGTAATTTTTCACTTCGGTCCTATTTTTGCTCTTAAATTCGGGACATATTTTAGCTACCTTCCATCTTTGGGATACACCAGCTGCTGAGAGGCATTAAAAATTTTACATAGAGAAGCAGCCAAAGCATTTATAGTGTCTTTAATAAGAAAATTCGGAACAAAATCTCTCCCGCTGGACATTTTAGGTTTAAGCCCTTTCGTAATTTTTATTATATCCTGTTCTGTAAAGAGCGGAACTGCAACCGTATTGTTGCCCAAATCCCCTAGACTAACCTCTCCAGCAGACCATACCACATTATAAACCTTCTTAAAATACTCGGCAAATGCCTTGACAAGATCATTAGGGCCATCGAAAGGTTTATCCTGATCAGAAATAACGTAGCAATTTTTTTTCTGCCCAACATACCTCCAAAAAGATTTAGGGTCATTTCCAATGTCTCCCTCTATACGCTCAATGTAACGCCGATATGAGGCGTTAATCATCTGATTGGTCTGTGCCCTCAACAATTTAAAATTGTTAAAACAAATGACACTCTTAGGTTTCCTATACTTTCTAAAAACGTTATTCTTGCATTTCAAACTGCGAATAATATCCGTGTCATACCATACAGGAAAAGAGCGACCCTTATTTTTGAAGAGTGGCACGGATTTATCCAATATTTTATACAACATTTTATAAAACCTGTCGCAGCACATGTTAACATCTCAGTACTGACCCAGCTTAGCCCAATTAGCGGACGCAAGTTTACCATAAAGAGCATTAAAATTAGCTTTTTAAAATTGTAGCCCTCCTCCGCCAAATTGGGCCAAGCTCTAACTCAACCGCCAGCGATGGGTGATAAACATCCTCCAAGACTATTGGACCTTCATCTATCTGCAAACATAATTAAAATATTAAGTCTAGATATCTATTGTTGGCATTGGTAATACTGTTGTATTTGTTTAGGGAGAAAAAATCAATAAAGTTGTAAACCAACTTACTTTTAGGATCGTTACCATATCTGTAATTGTCAAATTTAGGTATGTTAGAAGCACCTATCACCAGAAAGTTCCTATCATAAAGATATTCCAACGATTCAAAAAACGAGCGGAGGTAGATTAATTATGAAGTCAGGTTTGGATTAAGTGATCTAGAATTTACAGGAAACCACCGGTCAAAGTACCCCCACACACCTTATTGAAATACAGCCTCGGTCGAATTTGCTCAAATTTTTCAGAAAGATAGTTTCCAAGGCTTCAATGGAAGTTCCAAAAATCACTTTCACTTAAACTTTGATGCACCATATGTGCATCAAAGTTTGGAGTATGACTCTGCACTGGTATATTTCAGAAGCCCTGCTATAGCTTGCTAACTTGAAAATCTTGAGAAGGACACCAAAGTACGAGAGAAAAAAAAGTGTTTATCTGTGCTTACCTTGGTTAGGATAGGTTAGGTTGGGTTATGTTATATTATTTTATGTTAGATTATGTTTTAAATACTGATTTTAAAAATTCTACTCTTAAAGTAATAAGCAACAAATAAACCTCTTTATACAAGTGCCATAAGAAACCTATGGAGAAAAATCCATTTGTTACAAATGTTATTGATATATTTTGTAAGAAATTATTGTTTTTCTATTTTATATTATCAAATACGCTCTCTTGTCCTCTATTCAGAAAAAATATTTTATTGAATTATATTTATTTTCCTAAAAATTACATTCGAAATATGGTCAAGTTCATTAAACCAAGATAAGGTAATCCAAATTACAGTATTTTTTGAATATCAATATTTCTGGCTTTTCCCTATCTTTAATTTAAAAGTTAGCGCAAAAAGTCAAATACAAAGGCTTTAAAACATAAGCAGTAGATATTAAAAACAATAATAAATACCTACCACTATATATATCTTATATAATAAGATACGGGGTCTTACGACCTACTAAGAAACTAAAAAAATATTTTATTTTAATTTATCTTGGCCACTTTATTTTATTCTAAAAGTACGGTGAACAATCTTTCCCAAGATACAGCTGGTTGATAGCCTTAACGAAACACCCAGTATATATTTATGTTACAGTATCAAGACTTGTTATATATGTATTCTTTTTTCAGGCAGAGGAGAGGAAAGAATTTATACAAAGAGCTTATTTCCTGCAAATACCACTTTGGTCCTCTCTCCAGGGTGATATTTGCAGGAAATAAGCTGTTTGTATATATTCTTTTCTTTGCTCTGTCTGAAAGGAGAATACATATATAACAACTATTTAAATACGACAGATAGATTTCTTTATTTCGTACTGAAATTTTGATTTTTTTAAAAAGTATTAAGACTTGTTATATATGTATTCTTCTTTCAGGCAAAGAAAAGAAAAACATATATACAAACAGTTAATTTCCCGCAAATACCACTCTGATACTTTCTCCATACGCGTTTCGACCACCTTATGGTCTCGTCAGTGGAGCTGTATCGGACCAAGAGCAACATGTCGATAGGATATTGCAAACTTGCCACCTACCGACCTCGATGTCAGATTGAAAAATATCGCCAGTCGAACGACATCTATGAATTACCAGAGTAGTAACAAATTTTAAGAAAAATCAAAATTTCAGTAAGAAATAAAGAAATCTATCTGGCGTAATTAAATAATTTGAAATAAAAATTTAAATACGGCCTATAGATTTCTTTATTTCTGACTGAAATTTTGATGTTTTAAAAAAGTATTAAGATTTTTGTAATATTATTGTATGTAAAAGAACAAAAGCTCATTACGACATTTATTTATCTTTGTAATTTCCGCTAAATGGAGGAATTAGTTTGGGCTACTCTGTAGGGGGATTTTAACCCTGGGAACTGATTCTGTATATATCTTATATTATCACCCAAAAACCTAAGGAAAACATAAATCAATTATCATAATTAAGCCTAAACACAGTTTTATTATTTTTGAGTCGTTTAAATGTTTTCTTAAAAATATTTAAGCCCAGACAATTTATGATAGCATAATTAAAAAAGCTTGTACCCCTGTTTAATATTTGTAAATAAATCCGCAGAAGAAATCTTATTCTAGTTATAAAATTAAAACCAAAAGAATAGGTACCAAGGGTTGTCTTAACATGTAAAATCGGCAAATACCGATAAAATGATTTTAAATGCTGAATTTTCCTATCCTAGGAAATAAAAGAATAATCAAATAAATTTACTATAATGCAATATATTTGTTTGATTACATGTACAAAGAATTCGTAAATGACCGTTTTTCATAGTTACAGAAAAACGGAGAATAGGTATATTAACTCTTCTTGTATAAAAAATAAGATTAAAATGAATTAGGTATCCGATCTAGAATGCCTCACGCTACGAATGAGAGGATCGGAACTTTCGAACTTTCAAGAAGGGAACTCACCCTTAGAGGGTTTAAGCACGGAGATAGATACCAGCGGGAACTGGCGGGGTTCCGGAGATGCAAGTTTGGCTTCTATGAAGTAAATACCTTTAGTTATGATTTGAAATTCATTAGAGATGGTACGGTTTGGAAAATAGTGCTCAGAAAATTATGTGACGCGTATATACAGTGAGAAGATCCTTATTTTTGACTGTTCATTTATCTAAGAAGCTTAAGAGTTAAGGGTAAAAGTCTAATTTATTTTACTTGAAAAAAGGGGTCTTTAGTACTGCTTCTTTTAGCAATTTAAATAGCTGTTTTTCGTGTTTTATTCTTATCTTGATGAACGACTAGAAGAAACTTATTGGTACGCCCTTGTATACAAATATTTCAATGCAATGAGTCATCTTTATTTCAATCTGTCGGAAGGAATATTATATCGATGAATCATATTTCTAGTTAGATCTTAACTTTTATTTTAGTAAGTTATAGATTTGTCTAGCAAATTTTATAGGTATATAAATAGGAATAGGATAAGAGTTTTAATAGAGTTGTATATTTGTATTTGAATAGTAAAGATATTAAGTAGTAGTAATAAGATAGTTGTGTTTTAACTGTGTTAAGAAATAGTTAACGTAAGTGTTGGAAGTATTAATGAAAGATGTTTTGTTTTATTTTGCGAACCCAGTGAGAGATTTTAGAGAGAGAAAACCGTAACAGCAATATTTTTAAAATTAGGTTTGTTGCATTTTTATTAATAGAACGGCCAACAGGAGCAATAGTTTTAGTTATTTTGACAATCATTATTAATTATACGTTTTTTATTGTAAATAATTTTGTTTTCCATTTATTTTTGTTAATAGATTTAAGTGTTTTGAGAACCTTATTTTGTTTAATTTATATCAAAACCTTTAAGTGATTAAACTTGCGAGCGCACTGATGTGCGAGTTTCGAAGCAAGAGGCGAGATCAGGCCGGCTAGATAGCAGTTTTTCCTGAATCTTAAAGTTATCTTTGTTGATATTTTTTAGCCCTAAATAACTGGTTGTTTAGTACTAAAACTGCAAGAGCCAGAGTGCCTTTATCACCGTGATACTTATTTATAGGTTTTTAGAGGAGCTACTAACTAATATGGGACAGCAGTAAATTATGGATAAAACGGCTCTACGCAAAATATTCCATTTACTGGAGTTTACAATTAAATGCTGTCACATGTAAATTTTATGTAACTGTGTTTATTAGATAGTTGACATGAGACTACAATCAAGTCTTAAAATGATAAAAAAGTCATTATTTCAAAAACATTTTATTTTAAAAAATAAATAAACAAGTAAATACATTAATTAAAGTTTTGTTTTCTTGTTAATTTTTTCTTTGTTCGCCAGTGGAATTCCATAGTAAGTTCGACAATTGTACTTTCAAAATTGTCATTCAAACTCCACAATACGACATAAGCTGTTCACGACTACATGATCGGAGACAACATTCGTCGACTATTCCGTAAGTTCTCCCTAATGGAAACTCATTATCCTTTCTTGTTTTGTAATTAGTCAGAAGTTGTTCGTACATTGGGGGCAACCAGTAATGGGGATTTTCGTTATCGTCTTCAAATAATCCTTCGTCGTACAATCGATTGTAGTTCAAGATATCGTTTACTAAAAAATGAACGAAGAAATAAATAATACACATTTTTTAGTGCCATAAGTCTAAAATTTGTCGATTAACACAGAAATGTATTATGAACGTTATTTAATATACAGGGTATCTCTAAAAGATCTGTATAAAGTGCTAGCGCAAATTCCTGAGGCTAAAATGTCTGGATCTAGCCCAATTTACCTTAGTCCAAAAGTTGAGGGTTTCCAAAATACAGGGGTCAAAGTTATAATTTTAAAAAAATTTTATTTTAAATATTTATCTTAATAATAGCTTGATTTATACTAAATTTGGAACTTTGGTGATTTTTAGACTGCGATTTCAAAATTTAATTACAATTTTAATGTAAGGGGACACTTTTCCACAGGGTGCTTTTAAATACTTCGTTTTTTAGACACATCTCGTATATCCGTTATGCATTAAATTATCAGAGAGGTAAAAACAGGTTTTTATAGAGTTTTTTACGTAGAGTTCAGTGGTGTAGTCAGTTTTTTCTAAAAAGTTTAGATTTTCAGATATTAACCAAAAAAATTTAGGATTTTCTAAATAGGACACCCTGTATATTATTTTAGATATCGATTAAGTATAATTTAGGCTTTTCAAAAATATGTAGTATGTCTATTTTATTTCGAAAAAGAAGGTCATAATTCGATATTTTTAATGATTTACTTTATATTTCTAACTGTAGTAAATCTTAACGAGATACAATATTGAAAATTGTTTAAAATTTACTACAATTAAAAACGAGATGGGTAAAGATCAACTGTTTTTCGAGCCCTTCAAGGTAAATACAAGAAGTTTTCAGTGAAGCCATTTTTTCGTCTTTATGTATATTCTTCAAGTTTACAATACAGTGTGTACAGTTTATTTGAAGACCGGCCGTCCGGAACAAATTGGTGTCGGAAGTAGATGGTGGATAAAATCCAGAAGAGGTTAGTTTAGGTTATAAGATTAGAAAAAAAGTAAATTGAAATTGTATGTCAGTGGAAACTAGAAAACAGAAAGCAAAAATGGAAGAACAATTTCAAACTGATTTAAATCAGATACTCATGATGATACAAGACATAAAGCTAGAGTTGAAAGAAGATATGACGAAAAATCAAGAAGATATGAAGAGAAGCCAAGATGATATGAAACAAGAATTAAAGACAAGCCAAGAAAGTGTGACAAAAGATCTAGACGATACGAAACAAGAACTAAAGGTAAGCAAAGAAGGTATGACGAAAAATCTAGACGGTATAAAACAAGAAATGAAGATAAGCCAAGAAGGCATGACAAAAAATCTAGACGATATGAAACAAGAAATGAAGATAAGTCAAGAAGGTATGACAAGAAATCTAGACGATATGAAACACGAAATAAAGATAAGCCAAGAAGGAATGACGAAAAATCTAGACGACATGAAACAAGAATTAAAGACAAGCCAAGATGATATAAAACAAGAACTAAAAACAAGTCTGGAGGACATGAGATAGGAACTTAAAAAAAAATCAAGAAGACAGGAAGCACATGGAACAAGAAATGCAATAGAAGATTAGTAAAATTAGAGAAGACGTACATGGCGAAGTGACGCGAATCTAGGAATAAGTGCAACAATTACATCTGCAAATTAGAGAAGACGTACTTGGCGAAGTACAACATGAGGAGACAGGAATCCACAAACAGGTGCAAAAATTACATTTGCAAATCGAGAAGGAAGCCAGTACAGGTGTAATAAAGGTAAATGGTGTTCCTGCCACTACCTTCGACGGCAATGTACCTTGGCTTACTTATGTCCGTCAGTTCGAAGCCGCCGTTACGGAGAATAACTGGAGTTCACCGGAAAAGGCACGTGCTTTTGTTCTAGCACTACGAGGTGAAGCTATGGAGGTTCTACGTAACATTCCTGAAGAAAAACAGAATGATTACGAGTTTATTGTTACTCTTCTGGAGATGCGCTATGGGGAAGCCCACCTCCAAGAAGTTTATAAGGCCCAACTCCAAGGAAGAAAACAAAAATACAACTAATGTCTTCAAGAATATGAAGCAGATATAATGAGGCTAATAAATTCGACTTACCCAACATATCTGGAAGAAATAAAGCCAGAGTTAGCAGTAAATAATTTTATCGAAGGTTTACGTGACCCAGAAACAAGTCAGACTTTAAGAATGGCTTGACTGAAAAAAATTTCCGAAGCTCTTGCTTATGCTCTGCAATTTGAAATAGCCAAACAGACTTTGAGGAACCAAGAAAGAATCATAAGAAGAGTCAAAGTTTCCCATGATTATCGCAACATCAACCAGGCAATTTTCATGAGGCTATTGAGAGAGCTGCAAGAATTTTTGAACGAAGGGAAAATACATGACAACATAAATACAACCTTTCGTAGTAGAAAAAAAATTCGTTGTTGGAAGTGTGGCCAAGAGGGGCATCTATAAAGCCACTGTACTCGCAATACTGTTCTTGACAGAGGCCCTGATGGGTATCGGCTTCATATTGCTAATATAGGCGATGATATTCGAAGATGTGACTTGGAGAAAGTCTTTACTCCTTATGGTGAACTTAAAGAAGTTTGGTTAGGTAATCGTATTCCCTGTTTTGGATTTGCTGTTTACAATGATAAAAAAAATGCTGCAGTTGCCGCCAAGGCTTGAGATGGAGTTGAAGTATGCCGTTGTCGTATTAGAATGACTTATGCCAGACCGAGAAGAAGGGGTCAGAGTCGCCGGTACCATTCGAATAACATGCATTGTTACAGTGCAGGTACAATTGTCACTTTTACAGAGATTACCTGGAAATTACTGCTAGTGGAGCCGATAGAAGAAAGAACCATTCCGGAAGACATAGAAGGAGTACCCGCGGCGACCGTGGAGAACGTGACGAGAGGGACCGTGACCGCGAAAGGGGCTATGGAATAAGAACGTTCTACAGGTCATCCTCGAGAAGGTACGTTAAGAGGGGCCGCTACCATGAAAGAGATTCCGGAAGACGAACGTTTTCCAGGTCATTCTTGGAAAGATACAGAGACGACTATAAATAGAAAGCGACAGAATGAAGATCCAATATGATGTTAAAGCTAATACTGGTGGATTCATGGTTGGTGAAAAGGTGTACAATAGTAAATGGAACAAAAGGCGTTTGCCAAAGTTTAAGAAGTCATGGAAAGTTCCGTCCAGTGTAGTGACCCGACTAAACGATCTGACGTACTGAATTCGACATCTCCCATATGGCTTAAAAGAGGGGCAATGTAACGAACTATATAGCTTTATACATTTCATAGTATTAGTTTGTGTTTGTAGTTTGTACGGTTTTAGGTTTATTTTCTACGAATTTATAATTTATTTATTTAATTTTACCTTTTGTTAATTTCCTCATGAGACGTTGATGAAAGAAGGTGTGGAACTTTGTAGAAAACTCTATTTCCTTATTTTTAACATGGAACGCCTATGATAGAAGGTCTAGAAATCGCCGGATTACCCCTTTTTCTTATTTTCGTTACACCAGGTAGTATGAAAACCCTTCTAGAAAGATCCGTAATCTTCTGGTATCGACCAAAAGGGTCCAGATCGACTTTCGTGGATAATATAGTTTGAGAGCTTGTCGACACAACTTGAATTAGTTTGACAAGTGTCAAAACTGAGGTTGATAATAAAAAGCTAATTAAATAATACAGTGTGTACAGTTTATTTGAAGACCGGCCGTCCGGAACAATATATTCAATTACCTTTCTTGTAAGATAAAAATTTCAAATTTTTCTTTTGTTGGTAAAATTCAAATAAAATATTTTCTTTTCAGTTAAATTCTGTTTATACCGGTATTTTGTATGTCTCTCTTTCCCAAACCTTTTAATCAGGTTGAAAAAGTTTTATAAATTCGAGTTGTCCTTTTTTAACCAAATTTCTGCAGTTGAAACATATTAAACGTACTTAGAGCTTCCTCATTCTCATAACGCCTATGTCATAACTTTAATTATAAGCAAGATTCTAATCTGACTAAGTTAAAACTTTTAGTAAACTGTAATCTCTATAGATTAATTAAAGCAGTTAGTATGCAGTTAAATTAGATAACCGTAGGCAGTACTTACTTTAATGTTCGTTCCGGCATCAAACACATGATTAACTCATAATAACACTTCTCAAACGAATTAACCAAAAAGGTCTGTGCACGGAAAAGGTCTCTTAGCTAAATTTTAGAAATTTAAGTGCTCAGCCCAAAATGTAATTTAGTTAATCGTTATATTTTTGTACTGAAATTTTCGATTTTTTGAAAGCTTCTAATAAACTAAATTACATTATTCAAAAATATATAGGGTATCCCATTTAGAGAATGGCATATTTGATTTACAATTATATAAGAGAAACTTAGCTCTCAACCAACTGAAAAAACCTTATACTATAAGGACAAACGTACTCTGTTCTAACACAGTTAGAGACAAAGCACTATCTAAGATTGCAAGAATACCAGGAAAGGGTGGAAGCCTTTCCTATGGTAGTGCACCGCCATCTGTAGACCGGTTTCAAACTTGTTAGTTCTCGTCAGTACAGAATAGGCCAGCGCAATTGAGCATCGGAAAAGTAAATCCTTTAAGCAGTTTATATTAGACAAAATATGAAATCTAATACAAGTAGCGCCATCTCCCAGCATTTCAAGCAATCTGAATATATAATCTCGTAGAGATCTGTATATATAAACCAAAAGTGGATAATATACTTGCAGTTGGGTGTATAAAATACAATCATATAAGAGAATTTAGCTTTCAACCAACTGAAAAAACCTTATACTATAAGGACAAACGTACTCTGTTCTAACACAGTTAGAGACAAAGCACTATTTCAGATTGCAAGAATACCAGGAAAGGGTGGAACCTGAACTAACAAGTTCGAAACCGATCTACAGATGGCGGTGTACTACCATAGGAAAGGCTTCCACCCTTTCCTGTTATTCTTGCAATCTGAGATAGTGCTTTGTCTCTAACTGTGTTAGAACAAAGTACGTTTGTCGTTATAGTATAAGGTTTTTTCAGTTGGTTGAGAGCTAAGTTTCTCTTATATAATTGTATTTTATACATCCAATTGCAAGTATATTATCCACTTTTGGTTTATATATACAGATCTCTACGAGATTATATATTCAGATTGCGTGGAATGCTGGGAGATGGCGCCACTTGTATTAGATTTCATATTTTGTCTAATATAAGCTGCATAAAGAATTTACTTTTCCGATGCTCAAGTGCGCTGGCCTATTCTGTACTGAGGAGAACTAACAAGTTCGAAACCGGTCTACAGATGGCGGTGCACTATCATAGGAAAGGCTTCCACACTTTCCTGGTATTCTTGCAATCTGAGATAGTGCTTTGTCTCTAACTGTGTTAGAACAGAGTACGTTTGTCTTTAGAGTATAAGGTTTTTTCAGTTGGTTGAGAGCTAAGTTTCTCTTATATAATTGTATTTTATACACCCAATTGCAAGTATATTATCCACTTTTGGTTTACAAATTTGATTTATTTGCCAAAATAGTCAAACCTATAAATAAAACTGACTACGTCACTGAATCCTACATGAAGAACCCTAGTAGTGCAACACTGGTATTTACTTTAGAGCGCTAATATTGTTTCGTGCGATCAGAGCAGAGTTGAAAGCTAGAGGCGGCACCAGCATGTAAAGTACCAAGCTAGCCCATATGCCGAAGAGTTTTTGGCCGGGTAAACTCGGAAACATCCCCGCGTTGTTGCTTGAGCCTAGCTCTCATATCGCGACACAAAAAAAAATTAACTAAAGAAAATTTGCTGCACCCAATATTAAAAATTAAAAAAGAGGTAAAGCACTGAAAAAGACAAGAAGTTGCGGGATAAATAAAACTCAAAGAAAATATTAAAAAGAACGAAATGTCTATATTAATACTCTAAATTTTGATGATAAGAGACGTCCTAAATTGTTGATGATCTGCTGGACTTCTTCTAGCTCTGATGGTGGATTTTAGCCAGAGGGTGGATCTGGACTGTTCTTATGCCCAGAGGATGGATACGGGTATACTACTACCCCAGAGGGTGAATCTGAGTTGTATCTCTAAGGGTGGACCCCGATCTTATGGGGTCAGACTGATTCCTTTGTTGATCCGTGCACACTGTCCAAAATCCCTGTCTCCAGGTTTATCCCGATAACACAAAAAAAAATCATAACTGCCAACCTGGCAAAAGATATGGTACACAAAAACTCAATAAAATTACCAGGATTGTCTTCGACTTTCCATCTCAAATCCCAAAAATTTGGAAACCAAAAATTGAGATGGAAGTCTGCAGCTGCTTCGGCCGAATCAAACCAGGAAAAAGTGAAAAATCAAGGCCAAACGGCCTCCATTTATAACCATGGCCCTGCTTGCGCATTAATCGACTTCTCTTAGGCGCGTTCAATTACCACGTGTGAAAGAAATGACAGCTCAAAAAAAAAAGACACTGGTCAACAACAGTCAGCTGAAATGCATTTGTTAGTTAAGCCAATTCGTTAATCATTAGCATTTTCCACTCAAAACAAGAATAATAAATCTAATAGATATCCCAGTGGTTATTTGTAAATTCAAAAAAATATAAATTAATAGATCAATTGAAATTTCCTGATTTCTGCAACCCAATATACCTAAAATCCTAACAAATACAAATATAAATGGCCGGGAAAAAAAAACAAGATCTATCTGAATACAACAAAAGGTAGTAATAAGTTTGATATTGATAAGAAAATACCTAAGCACAGTGTAGTGATATACCAAAGTAGGAGGACAAAATAATGGCAAATAAAATTGATTGAAACTATACTTGATGAAATGCTTTCTTTCAAAGAATCCCTGGAAAGTACTTAAGGAAAATGATACTGTGTTGCCCATAACAAATTGGCAAAATAAGGTTAAATTAGATAAATTAGCCATAGTGAGCTTAAGCGCAAAATTGAACCGTGGCAGTAGTTCTATTTTCTTCAACTTTGCGATAAGTTGCAAGATAACTAAGATACGAGGGGTGCCCCAAAATGCATAATCTTTAAAATCGCTGTGTATTTCCTAAATGAAAAGATTTATGAAAATTCTGTTAGTGGCATCATTCGTTTCTTAAAATAGTAACACAGTACGTTTTTGTCTAATGTAAGTGTAATAGGCTTCTTAGCCTATCTGAAGAGTTCTATAAGAACGAAACACTGAATACTGCCCTGGTTAGCACCTAAACACTTTGGATGCGAACACCCGTGGCTTCCGGCCAATACGCAGGACTAAGTGCTGACAACGCAGTTGGAACACGTTTGGACCCAAACTTGCTTGAGCGTGCAAGTTGTTGATGGAACCTAAAAGTTTTAGGGTTGGGGTTTATCGCTTCCGCGGTACTCTGGTCGCCTTATGGTATGGCTGCTGGCATACGCCTGGCACCGGTTAGTGTGGACATGCGAGAATTGACCGGAGCTCACTTTCCCTTGGGCTGGTATCGTCCTCAATTGGACTCGTCAGATGTGCTGATTACCAGATGACCATCAGTAATTTTGAAAATCGTAAATGATTTTGAGTCTTGAGGCGCTTGTGCGCGGTGTGCAGCGGAATGGATAAATCCCAACCGTATTATATTTAGGTTGCATCAACAACTTGCACGCTCAAGCAAGTTTGGATCCAAACGCATTCCAGGCTGTGCGCGACGCAATCGCGCCATCACACTTAGTCCTGCGTATTGGTCGGAGGCCACGGGTGTCGCACCCAATGCTTTTAGGTGCTAACCAGGGCATTATCCACCATATCATTCTTGTAGAACTCTTCAGATAGGCTAAGAAGCCTATTGCAATTACATTACATAAAGGAGATGTCAAGTAGAGTCTTGTCATTAGTAAGCAAACACTGTGTACAGCTGCTGAAAGCTAGACTTGTAGTCAGCTAGACTCAAGACTCAACATCATTTACGATATTGTTGTCATTTTAATAGTTGTTAGATAAAATATGTTTATATTCTGTAAAAGAAATAAATTAAATAAAGTTTTTCTGCTTGATCATATGATGGGTTGATTAGTTGCAAAAACAATTTGTCAGTTTACTGATACGCGATTTTAACAATTTCTAGTGTTATCGAGTGATTTTCGAGTAAACGGTTGATATATATATATATATATATATATATATATATATATATATATATATATATATATATATATATAGGAAGTTTGAGCTTGGGATACATACCAATGGCGTGGAGGGAAACAAAAGTAGTCTTTATTCACAAGGTAGGAAGAACAGACTACATAAATCCTAAGTCTTTCCGCCCTATCAGCCTGACTAGCTTCTTATTACACTATAAATGTTGATAGATCGACACATCAAGGAAGGAATAATGGTGCAATATCCGTTATATTCTTTACAATTTGCCTCTCAGGCGGGAAAATCCACAAATATGGCGCTACACCGAGTCGTTACGAGAGTCTAAAACGCGCTGTTGAGAGGACAATCTGCCTTAGGTACCTTAATCGATTCGACAACACGTCTCACGAAGCGATATGCAATGCTCTACAACGACGAGCCTCTGAACCGACAGTAGTCGCATGAATCAGAGCAATATTAACTCAGAGAATATTATATGCTGAGCTTAACAATGTAACTGTTAAAGCATTGTTAAGCAGGGACTGTCCATTGGGAGGAGTACTATCGTCCTTCCTGTGGAGCCTTGTGGGGGACAGCCTGTTAGTGAACTGAATGATACCGGTTTGTATACACAGGCCTATGCTGATGACCTGGTCATTTTGTGCCCTGGAGGGGCCAATGATGCGAGCCCTCTGGTTCGCGGAACGATGGTGTCACAAAGAAGGTCTCGGAATAAACCTGGACAAGGCCGAGGTGGTACTCTTTACAAAAAAAAAAAGGAAAATGGGAGACTTCCTACAATTACATTGGTGGAAAGGACTCTTCAATTCAAGGGGACAGTTAAATATCTGGGAGTAATTCCGGACTCACGACTGAACTGGAATGATCATATTGAGGCTCGAACCTAGAAAGCCATATGTGCTTTCTGGGCTTGTAAACGAGCCTTTGGATGCACATGGGGACTGATACCTAAAGTGCTATTTTGGATACACCCTATGGTGCTCTGTCCCGTGATAACGTACGGCGCCACTGTATGGTGGCGTAGTACAACAAATCGCAGACACATTTTTCAACTTGACAAAGTTCAAAAAATGTCTTGTTTGGGAATATTGAGTGCGATGAGGACTGCTCTCACTAGGGCTATTGAAGCTCTGGTGAATCTGCCTCCTCTTCACCTATACATAGAGAATGAGGCCTTGAAGACTGTTTATCGTCTTAGTTGCCTAGGATATCTTGGAATTGGAACGGGTGGCTACTCAGGTATCTGGGAGAGCGCGGTGGAGAGGTGTCTATCGCTCTCCATGCGGGCAACAACCTCTTCATGGAGGTATTTTTGCCAAGTAGAGAGGATTGGGACGGAGAGCAAAATCTTCAGAAAAATGGATTCGGATGGTATGCTGATAGATCTCGAGAAGATAAAAGAGCTGAAGCCGGAGTATTCGGCAGGAGCAAAGAAGTCAGAGAGTACTACCCTCTCGGGCAACATGAGATAATCTTCACAGCGAAAATTTATGCTATTCTGCAGTTGGCTCATCTCTGTGAGAGGGATATAGACAGAAATATAATAATAATATATGATCAGACAGTAAGGCTGCGATACTGGCACTGAAGTCCAGTGGTATGACAAGGAACGGCTGCACAGTCAGATTCGTATGGGTCCCGGGTCACTCGGGCATACGCGAGAATGAGGAAGTAGACCGTCTCGCGAAATTGGGTTTGCCAACCAATACTATCTGTCTCAATTACTATTGGCAAAAAGGAATTAAAATCATTGCTGGAAAGCAAATTTATTGAATCGTGGAGGTGAACTACAGGAATGAGGTGTGCTAAGGAACATATAACTGGACCTAGCGCATGACATACTAACGAGCCTCTCTCCTTGGGAAGGAAAGAGCTGTGGATTGTGGTGGGATTGTTGACCGGACATTTTCACCTGAGGGGTTATCTTCATAAAATCGGTGTCGAAGATGACCCGACGTGCAGATGATGTTTGGAGGAGGATGAAACTATTGACCATGTCTTCAGAGAGTGCTCAGCACTCAACGGACTGAGACAGATATATTTTGCAGATACAATTTTGCTACCGGAAATAGTTAGGTAAGTTCAACTAACGAGGCTGCTTGGATTCACAAAGGCGATAGACCTCGAATGACCTGCCGCTATAGTGGGATGTAAAGGGCCCAATAGAGGCCTAGACATGGATGATCTAGTATCACTACCCCTTTTTCATTCATTTGGTGTTCGGAAAAATGTGGGAAGTTTACCAGATATAAAACAAAAAACACGTGAAAGAAATACTACAAATTCTTAGATATGGGCTCACAAAGAGTTGCAATAGAATCAAGTTTTTTACACATAATTATTGAACCCTCTGGTATATCTCAATTCAGAAGCTTCAAATTATTATCCAAGAAAGTGTTGTGAATTTCTCACAGCTGCATGGACGGACTAGCAGTAACGCTCATTATCCCATTTTCTTAAGCCTTGTATGATAAGAACTTAGGATAACGTTTTCTACATACCTTTAACTATTAACTTAAAATTAAGTACTCTTCATTCATATCGCTAATCCTAACTGTTTTTGAAAAAACATCATTTTATTTACACTGTTGTTCCCTAACTTCGGTCGAGTTGAATCTCTAAAAGATGAATTTTCCCTTTTCACCATAGTTTCAATAAAAAGCTAAACTAACCGCTTAGTAAAAAAGTCATAAAAGGGGCCAATATAGGCTCTCTGAAATCTGATACGCCTGCGGGCACTTGAGCACTGCTGTACCAGTCACATTAGGTCAGCATTGTTCCTTATTTGATCACAATGATTCTCCGTAGAAGGTTCTCCCTACTATCGAACGAAGTGGAATACATCAATGTTTAAAGGTGTCCCCACAGGTAAAAATCCAAGGGGGTTAGGTTGGAAGATCAAGGAGGCCAGGCCTCCTCTACCTAGCCAACGGTTTGGATAGAGGTTATTCAGGTATTCCCGCACAGCAACGCTGAAATAAGGTGGTGCCCCATCGTGCATGTAGCACATGTTTTGGCTGGTTTCAAGTGGTAAGTGCTCTTCTTCTAAATCGTGAAAAGCATTCTGGAGGAACGCCAAGTAAAGTTATCCATTCAGTCGTGCTGGCAATACGAATGGTCCAATCAAAAAATTGTCAATGATTCCTGCCCACACATTAATTGATTGGAACTGATGGTGATGATGTGAAACAATAGTTGCATGAGGATTTTCATCAGTCCATACATGTGAGTTGTGTAAATTTATAATACCACTTTTGGTAAACACTGCTTCATCCGTGAAGAGAATAATATTAATGAAGTTTACATTATTTTGTTGCTGATCCAATAGCCAATTTGTAAACTGTATTAAACTGCACTGACAATTTTCGAGTGATTGATGAAGGAGTGTCATCTACAGCATTTAAAATATTTTCTTCGTATTGTGGCGTATGTACTGTTTTTCCTCCAGCAGCATCAGTACTTGTTAAATCAAAATTTCCTCAAATTAAATATTATCCTATTAAATGGGATCACCTGGATCTGTCGTGATATAGCCTCCTGGCTTCCAAAGCATTGCAGTGCACATCAAATACATATATGTATACTCAATAAACGGGTATTCCATATTTCGAATTGTTTCACAATTAATTTCACCACGAAATCCAAAAATTAGTAAATTAATATCCCAGTAAAGAATTAATGTGTCAGCGATGTGATAGTTGACAAGTTCTAAAATGCAGGATACTTGACTATAAAACCTATGATATAGGTTATGTCATCTAACATGTTTGCACGAACTTATAACAAATTTCTTCGGTTTTATAGGTCTGCAAAGGATTAGCCTTCTAATCCATAAGGAAATAAAAGTGCTTTTGTCTTAGAATAAATAATTTGAAGTCTATAGAGGTTATGTACACATAATGAAATTCTAGACAAGGAACAATGACCAAAAGTTATAATGGCTCAACCGTAAGATATTGTAGTAATATAAAACACAAATATACATTAAAAGGATCTTTATATATAAAAACTATATAATTAGCTTTTATGCATCTGTAGTATATACAAGCTAGTTCCAACCACTGTTTTTACCTTTTAGAATCTATTAGAACAGAAACAAACACCTTTTCTAGAATGCTTATAGACGTCGATGTGCGTTGTTGCATTAAGCACCATTTATAAACAATTTTATAACGGCAAATAAATGAAAATTTCAACGCATCAAATAAACTAGTATTGCTTTGTTTACTATGATGTGACGTCATATGTGTCACGTGACCAGCTTCATTACCAAAATTGCTCTTCGGCGAGCTTTTTTACCTTTCAAAATTTTTAATTGTTTTTTAGCGAAAATACAACAGATCTCCAGGAAATATTTATGTATCTATTAAAAAATAAGATGAAATAAATTTACAACAATAGCCAAACACCCCATTTAAAAATTAATTTAAATGGCTACTTACGTGCTTTTTTCGATGGAGTATTATAGGTACCTTGACACACCAAACTTAACTGATCGGAAAGATTCTGTCCACACCATTTTTTTCTCTTCTCTATACTATACTGATTGAAAAAAGGGACGGCAAAAGTTGAGTAAAATTGTACGATTAGGAGAATTATCACAATGCAATTTTTCATCTAAAATAATGTATTGAAAGTTAATTATATTTTGTAACATTAAAAATTTTCTCTTCAATCAGCATTTTTTTGGAATTAAATTTGCCTTATGTGAACCTATTCCAGTTTCAACATTAAATTAGAGCTTAATTTGCTGATAACACCTTACTACAGGTATTCCTAACTTATCTTTATTTATTTTCATCTCAATCATATCAGTGTATGCTAAAATGGGTTTCCACGACTTCTGCCGTTATATACTTCTAGTTTAATATATACATTTAAAATTTTAATTAAAATATTAAAGAAACAATCAGTTCATTTTTAAAATATCGCCCTATATTAAACTATACAATAATACACGCTAATTGTTTAGCATATATTTGAACGAAAAGAGTTTTTTTAGTTTGAAAACTATCGTACTGTAAAAGGTAGACAGTTTATTTTCTGTAAATCCATTTTCTTTTCCCTTACACATGTTGACTACCTAATAGTCGTATCAGTGGAATTGTATTTAACCAAGAGTTAAATTCATAGAAAACAATTGCCTATTAAAAATTATCATTTTGCAATATGTTGGTCGGATATTAAAATCGAGAACAATTTAATTGCCAGACTGTAAAATATTAACTATTAAATGCCGTCTTTATATACACCGGAGACACTTCAAAGCATAGAAAATTAAATAAAATATTATCTCGGTTCAAGTTTAAATTTAAATTCACTGTGCCAAAATCAGTTAATTTTACTCTATTTTTGCAAATACATATCTCTCATAAATTTTTTGAATGAAAGCATACCGTTCATTGATTACTTGAATTTTTCGTTTTTTTACGAACCCGCGTCGTTCTACTTTCTTGTTAATTCCTCTCCCAGCTCAGTTGTTTTATCTTCCTGAATTTTGACTTCATTCTTACACTATAAAGTACGCTTTTATGTTACATTTAATGATCACTGTTGGACTGCTATTTATAGTGTTTTGCTTGGCATTGGGTGGTTGTATTTATGTCTATTGTTTTTTGAATTTACTGTCAACTTTCTTTTTCAGTTCTCGCCTTCTATTCAAGTGAAATTCTTCCTTTAATGCTTTATTATGGCAGCTTCCTTGAAATTATTTTGATTTGTTTCGTAGATTTTGCTTGGTTTATATTTTCAGGTTAGGGTTCTGTCACGGTCGAACTTGAATTGACAAGTTAATTTTGAGGTGTTTTGCATAATCTCATTTTTGGCCGTTTTAGTCTTATTATTTTCACCCCTATCAATGCACTTCTGTGTCTACTGAAGTTACGAACTTCCCATTAATGCACCACGCATCTATTTCGTAACTTGCCTTGCATCTCACATGGAGGAATCAGTGAAAGCCGTATAGACATAT
Source organism: Diaprepes abbreviatus (assembly GCA_034092305.1). Taxonomy (NCBI): domain Eukaryota; kingdom Metazoa; phylum Arthropoda; class Insecta; order Coleoptera; family Curculionidae; genus Diaprepes; species Diaprepes abbreviatus. The sequence continues at coordinate 2,909,604 of JASJET010000116.1, forward strand.
ATACGCCATCCGGCGTCGAAGCCGCGTTCAGTTTTGTATACTTCCTTCCGATTTTCCTTTGCACAAAAACGTGCATGTCGGTACTTTGATGAGTCTAGTAGAGACGAAACATGTACATCTGCCGTATAACTGTAAAGGGAAGGGTAAGTTTTGACTTTTTTCTCGATATGGTGGTACAGGTAGGTGGTGGTGGTGAAATAGGGTAAATCGTGTTCTGTAGCAAATTATTCGAACTGTGCAACCTCGAACACGAAAACGATATGATGGAACGAAGTTTGCACTTACTTTCCGCATTTTATTTCATTTATACACGACGTTGCATATAGTTGTACGTTTGCTGAATGTAATTTCAGCACTACAATGGCATAATGTGGATATACCAACTGCTGTTGCATCCCACACGGAGGAATCTTTAGAAAATTCTAAGTCGAGCAGCCGTCGAGGAAGCTTCACTTGAAAATGCCAGCTGAGATGTTAGCGAAACGTCGTGAAGATATTTCTACTGACGAACGGATTGAAAACCGGAAAAACACAAGTACATATATATATATTTATATGTATATATATATATATATATATATATATATATATATATATATATATAATATAGGAATTAATTTTCCTTGAACCATTAAATATGTAAATATGTTTTTAGTTGGTTATTTTCTTGGGAATATGGTTCATTTTTATATTGAAACTACATATATAAAGTAGTCATACTTACTGTATATATATTTAATATTTCAGGACGTTTCGATTCTTTCGAATCTTTTTCAACTGAGGGTTTCCGCGGATTCTACAAAAATGTACATTTTTAATATTATTATGTACGGAATAACAGATTAAAAACTTACCATTTAGAACAGAGATTTTTATTTTAAATAAAAATTAATTACAACACAAACCAATTATAATTGCACACTCTCTTATATATTGACTTTTCAAAAGTATTGCTTAAAAGTCCAGCTAGAAGAATGGACATTACATTTTTAACCCTATAACTGCCTTGACTTGACTGAATGTGGAACTTTCAAACTTTTTTTAAGAAACATAATGTAACCACTAGTCATTAGGGTCATAATTTACTTAAAAGCAATTTCAGCAAATTAAAAAGTGATATTCCAAAAAACACCATCTGAGTTCCACATTCAGTCAAGTCAAGGCAGTTATAGGTTAAAAATGTAGTGTCCATTCTTCTAGCTAGACTTTTAAGAAATATTTTTGAAAAGTTAATATATAAGAGAGTGTGTAGTTATAATTGGTTTGTGTTGTAATTAATTTTTTTTTAAACAAAAGTCTCTGTTCTAAATGGTAAGTTTTTAATCTGTTATTCCATGTATAATAATATTAAAAATGTACATTTTTGTTGACTCCGCCGAAACCCTCAGTTGAAAAAGATTCGAAAGAATCGAAACCTCCTGAAATATAAAATATATATACAATAAGTATGACTACTTTATATATGTAGTTTCAATATAAAAATGAACCATATTCCCAAGAAAATAACCAACTAAATATATATATATATATATATATATATATATATATATATATATATATATATATATATATATATTAATAAAATTAGTATTACTTTATACGGTTGTGTTTTTATTTGAAAGTTAGAAACGTCTCTTCTGATAACTGACTACAGAAGCTCTATTTCTGTTCACTTTTTAAGTAATTACTCTTACTGGAGTAAGAATCTGAAGATTCAAAATTCTTGCTAGGTAATCAAATGGTCGGTAAGCTGCTTGTATTGTATTCTGTATTTTGTAATTTGTTAGTGAAAAAGAAAGATTTTAAATTTTTAACTTTGATCAGTGTTCTCTTCCTTAAAATACTTTAAAATGATTGGCTAGGGATTTGGGGAAAATCTTAAAATGGGATATTGAAGAGAGAGTGGAACTAATTTTAACATTTCAATTTTCTGGACGTTCCGAAACAATTTAAGAAAAAGCTTTCGGCAATTTGCCAAATAGTTGTCGTAATTTATTAAGCCGTTCTGCTATATATGTAGGCGAGAAAGGTCACCTATATCATAGTCAATAATTCCATAGCTCTGTTTGTAAGTTTGTTCTCGTACATTAATTAAAACTTGATCCTTCGGATTTACTAAAAGGTTTAAAAGTTAAACACGTATCTAATTTTCTAATGAATATTTATGTTATTCAACATATATTACCTTCCTTATAATCTCATAAAGTAGTTTGCTGATAAGATAGGCAGACAAATTTCAAAACCAGAAACCAGGTTTCCAAAGTTTTCCGATATGTTGAATACAAATCGGAGTCAGAACTGATCTGCTTTCGCGGTGTTTTACCGTAAAAGTGTACGCACTTTTCACGGATATTCCCAGTTTTTCAGGTAATATGAAAGGGCAAGTTTAATTTTTATCGATAAATAATATATAGTAGTTTAAAGTATGAATCTTCCCTCCAAAACCTACTTGGATTTATACCGATATCTTTGTTCAGTTAAAATTTATAAGTTTGACATATTAACATGCCAACGCACTAACGAACATTTGGCCTCAAAAACCGGACAAAAAGGAGAAATGCAAAGTATACAAGCAATCATCGAAATTATTTTTTTTGTATACCTGAATAACCGTACTATCATAAAAATATGATAAAGTGGCCCCTCCTCGCCGCTACGCTCCGCACAGTTAATTGCAATCTAAGCTTCGTGTAATACGCACGCATGCGTTCTTGATAGATTTTTTTTAGACTTGTGTTTGGTGTTTGGGATTTTGTAAAATGAATATTAAAAAAAAATTTTTTGTGATGGAATCTGAAGAACAAGGTATGTATTTAATCTTAATAAATATTTTTTATAAATATAATGACTGTTGAGTATATTTAAGGACATAAAACAATAAGTAAGAAAATTTTCTTTTTTTTTTGTTTTTCTTTTTAACTAATTAGTGTTTTTGAAAATGTTCCGAGCTGGGTCGGGCTACAATTCTTTTTTTATAATAAACTACAGACATTAGACATTTCATATATAGAACATAAGCTCCGCGAAATGATGAAATGTCCCCAAAACGAGTACATATCTTAAATCACAATTTCAGACATTTTAATAGTGATTTGAAGAAGAGATGGACATCATATAACTATATTGAAGAAAGATTTTTGAAAAAAAAAAACGAGAAATGCCTTAATATATCAATATTAGTACATAATTGGGCCACGAATTCTACGGGACTCCCATGGAAGCATTTCTAAGAATTACATGATCGTAGTAAACGACGAAATACAAAAGAACTCCGCGAATAGGTACCTGTTGAGGAGCTTACCTATGCAGCCAGCGTAAGTCAACGAATGTCTGGAAATGCCGCGGCCTCTAAACTTATAATAGATGCAACTTCAACATCAACAAGAGCCAAACTTTACAGGAAGGTAATAAATACTGCTCAGAAATCGAAAGTAAAAAATTACACACCTGAGCAAGCTTTGCAAATCTTTGTTGAAGCTGACTTTACAAGGAGGTAGTGGGAGTTGTTACACGATTCCAATAAGGATATATTTCCTTGTTATACTCTAATGAGAGAAACAAAGAAACTCTGCTATCCAAAACCAGAGTCAATCCGAGTTAAGGAGACGAGTGTGGAAGTTGTGCTTCAGGATCTACTTGAAAACACAGTAAAAAGACTTTGTTCTTATCTTGAGATAGATTTTTTATGGGAAAACGTACAATTACCCTAAGTCAACATATAAAACGATACCCATTACGTTTTTATAAATATTACTCCCTTCCCTCTCTCCACCCTAAGTCAGCGCCCCTTCACCCGATTGGTAAAATAATGCCAGAAATGAAATCGGAGCACTTAAAAACATATAAAACGGTACCCATTACGTTTTATTAATATTACTCCCCTCCCCCTTTCCACTCTAAGTCAGCGCCCCTTCACCCGATTAGTAAAGTAATGCCAGAAATGAAATCGGAGTACTTAAGAACATATAAAACGATAACCATTACGTTTTTTTAATATTACTCCCCTCCTCCTCCCGCCTTAAGTCAGCTCTCCTTCACCCGATTAGTAAAATAATGCCAGAAATCAACTTAGCGCCCGGACACTGATTTTGACAGGTCTAGAGTCAAAAACAACGGCGTTATTAATTTTGTCTAGTTTTTGAGGCGAAATGCTCGTTGGTGCAACGACCAGCCGTACAAACTAAGCCAGATTGAGTTCTTTTTACGGAAGTTGATATGTTCTAGTCTATATATTACCTTGGCCGTTTTAAGAGATGATGGAAGCAATTTTTTCGTAAAACTTATGAAAAATTCAATGTTGTGGCTCAAAGTTAAGGTTTCTGATCAAACAAAAATAGCAGGCTTAATGCGAGGTCTTTAGCGACCTCAAAGCGATATCAAAATTTAGCAAACTTAAATTTTTGAAAATCACGAATTTGTAACTTAAAACTTTGTATCTAAAATTTTCCAAATTTTCATACTTAAGATGGAATATTTACTTCAATTCATAAGTAGTTTGTTATATATGTAATTCTCCTTTCAGGCAGAGAATATGAAAAATATATGTACAAACAGTTTATTTCCTGCAAATATCGCTCTGGTCCTCTCTCCATACGCGTTTCGATCACCTCATGATCTCGTCAGTGGAGCTGTATCGGACCGAGAGCAACATTAGCAGGAAATAACTGATATATGAAAAATAAATTTCAAGGTATGTCGGCAGGATATTGTACCTCCATCTACCGATTTCGATGTCAGACTGAAAAATATCGCCAGTCGAACGACATCTGTGAATCAACGGAGTAACGTGAAATTTTTAAACAATCAAAATTTCAGTAAAAAATAAAGAAATCTTTCTGCCGTATTTAAATAGTTTGTTATATATGTAATTCTCCTTTCAGGCAGAGAATATGAAAAATATATGTACAAACAGTTTATTTCCTGCAAATATCGCTTTAGCAAGAAATTTGTACATATATTTTTCATATTCTCTGCCTGAAAGGAGAATTACATATATAACAAACTACTTAAATACGGCAGAAAGATTTCTTTATTTCTTACTGAAATTTTGATTGTTTAAAAACTTCACGTTACTCCGTTGATTCATAGATGTCGTTCGACTGGCGATATTTTTCAGTCTGACATTGAAGTTGGTAAACGGCAGGTGTAATATCCTGTTGACATACCTTGAAATTTATGGTTCGTATATCAGTTATTTCCTGCTAATGTTGCTCTCGGCCCGATACAGCTCCATTGACGAGATCATGAGGTGATAGAAACGCGTATGGAGAGAGGACCAGAGCGATATTTGCAGGAAATAAACTGTTTGTACATATATTTTTCATATTCTCTGCCTGAAAGGAGAATTACATATATAACAAACTATTTAAATACGGCAGAAAGATTTCTTTATTTCTTACTGAAATTTGGATTGTTTAAAAATTTCAATTCATAAGGTTGCAGATTTCACTCACGCAGTGTTCTTTGTGCACAATTTATTTTGTAAAACTTGGCGAATCCCTTTTTCGAAGAAAATTCTCATAAGTAACTTTTCTTAAAACGCTCTAAGTCTGTGTTTCTCAACATTTTAGTATTTTACGTTCAAGGAGAGAGGCTGGAACCGCCCCTGGTTTTAATCTCGCTCCCATTTTAAAGGCTTTTTGATTTTCGATTAAATATCATCATCATTATTTCGTTGATCTCACACACCATTAAAACTTCAATATTTATTTACAAGTAATAAATTTTTCACCACCCCTCTTACATTATATGGCGTCTTTTTAAAGGGGGCGTTCAATTGGGTAAGAATCGCTGTCCTAAAGAATTTATAGAAAAGTAACACATATCGAAGGAAACAAAAAAACAACAAAATAAAATTACATAATATCCGTTAATACTGCACAACGATATCTAGCAGCGTGAGACAGCACTTTAGATAACTTTTAAATTATGATATGCCTGTAATATTATTGAGGAAAGATATTACATATATGTTCACATAAGGCTGCCACTTTCTGTATGTACCAAATATAGATAAACCTTTGTTTTCACATCAACTAAATAAAGCTTATTAAATTAAAGCATACAAGATCAAAAACGAACTGAAAGGAAAAGATACATGGAACTTTTAATTCTTACCTCGCTATCTTGTTCACACACTACGTGATTCTAAATATTCTAATTTGCGAGATTTTCCTTTTATACTTCCAAAAGATGTTTTTGTATACTAATTATTATTAAAATGAGTGTTTACTACTTCGAAATGTCGCTAGGTAAACCAAAAATCTGTTATGAACGGGGGGACCTTAAGATGTCAAATTTATAATTTGAATTAATTAATATCATACGGTTTCTTTCAAGCATAAAGTAATAAAGCCGATGAGGAAAAAGCAAATATAGAGAATGCTATTTTATAGGGTAAATTTGATAGGGAAAACCAGTTTTTTCAGCTTTGCGGTTTTCAAATTAAATAAACTAATATTTCCCTTTGAAGCTGTTTCAGTATATTGCCTCAAAAATACAGAATTTAATAATCTCTGGATTTCTGTGGCACTTTTCAACGCATAGACGATAATACCATATTAGCTAAGTACACATTTTTGTAAGTCATTTCCTTTCGTGTAAAAACTCGTGAAATGCTTCAGAGTTGTATCATGAAGCCTCGTGAACGTCAGCTGCGGTAGCATTGGTGGGTTGAGCAGTGGAAGCCACCCACTCACTAAAAAAAAGATTTTAATCATTTCCTCTCGCTTGAAAATTTTTCAAATGATAGTTGACACAATACTTTGAAGAAAAAAAGGTCAGCTGGCTGTAAGGTGGTCGATTATACGTCAGCTGGCTACACTAACATGAAAAAAAATATGTACAGTGATTTACTCTCAGTTAAAAATTTGTCCGATGATAATTTACATGCTACTTTGAATAAATAAAAATGTCAGCTAGCTGTATTTTGGTGGAAAGATTGCCAGCTGATGCAGTGTAGGTTGTAGCGCGGGTCTATATGGACCCGGCACCAGACGCTACGTATACGGATGCTTGGAAGACTGTAATTTGATATATACACTCAGAGTATAGTAAGCTATATATATATATATATATATATATATATATATATATATATATATATATATATATATGTTAACTCCGTCATTGCCTGATCCCAAGTCCAGGATGAGAAAGGAGGAGGGTTAAGCGAGGAACTAACTATTCCTCCTTGTAAAAAGCAATTAGTTATGAAAACGAAACACATGCCTCGGACAAGGACGGATCTTTCAAGACGACAAAAGTGATGACAAAGGACAATGAATATAGGAACCTGGAACGTATTAAGCTTATATCGGCCTGGAGCCCTAACCCAAGTGGTCAAAGAACTTGAATCTAGAAACATGGACATAACTGCCTTACAAGAGATTAGATGGACTGGAGAAGGCACAATGAAAACTAGTAAATCTGTCGTATTTTTCAGTGGAAGTGAACGGGAACATCAATTCGGCACTGGTTTCATAGTCAAGGAGAGTCTTGTGGGGTCAGTCATGATCTTCAAACCGGTTAATGAGAGGCTCTGCTACATCAGATTAAGAGGGCAGCTGCATACCTACTCTCTAATTGCCGCCCATGTACCGACAGAGGAAAAGGAAGAGCAAATAAAAGACAACTTCTTTGAAAAACTGGAAGAATTAACAAATAATCTCCCCAAACAGGACATGCATATTATCTTGGGGGATTTCAATGCGAAAGTTGGCAAGGAAACAGCATATAGACCAACAATAGGTAACCATAGTCTCCATGAGGTCGGTAATGATAATGGAACAAGGCTAATAGACTTTGCAACATCTCACAACCTGCTAATAAAATCTACAATGTTCGAACATAAGAAAATACACAAAGAAACGTGGGTCTCTAATGACGGTGTCACAAGAAATTAGATCGATCACGTCTTAGTAGATGCCAGAAGGGGTAGTAACTGCTTAGACGTGAGAAGCCTAAGAGGGGCGGATGGAGACACGGATCATTTCCTTGTAAGAACGAAGGTGAGAATAAAAATAGCGTCCCAAAAAACCAACAAGAATACGCCAGCAACCACATGGAATACAGAAAGTCTGCAGAATAAGGAGACAGAGGAGAAATTTCAAAACGCTATACAAATAAAACTGAAACAGACAGAAGAAAGTAACAACATAGACTCGACTTGGAATAATATAAAATCAACTTTGACAAGCTTATCTAATGAAATACTGGGTAACAAAAAGAGATCAACAAAAAAATGGTTCGATGACGATTACCGGAAATCCATAGAAGAAAGAAACCTAGCTAGAAGAGACATACTACAAAATCCAGCAGACAAAAATATTTAACGGTTCAAATATACTAGAACACAGACAAGAAAACTAATGAAAAGGAAAAAGAAGGATTACCAGGAACAAATAATCAGAGAAATAGAAGAAAATCGGAAGAACAACAAAGCAAGACAATTCTTTAGAGAAGTCTCTAGTATAAAAGCAGGGTACCAAGCAAGAACAGGAAACTTCCTTGAAAAAGACAGCGAAGAGCTTATTACTAATGACAAGGAAATCTTAAAAACTTGAAAGGAATACTTCTGCCAACTGCTAAACGGTGGAGCTAGCACGAATACATCAAATATAGAGGTACATACAGCTGAAATAGAAGACCATTGCCCGACATATGAAGAAGTAACCCAAGCAATTAAAAAACTTAAAAATAATAAAGCCCCAGGCAGCGATGGTATACCCGCAGAGTGTCTGAAGCACGGAGGGGAAGCACTATACAGATCTATATACAAGCTAATTCAAGGTATTTGGCAGGAAGAAACAATGCCAGACGAATGGAAATAAGGTGTTATCGTACCAATTCACAAAAAAGGTAACAAAAAGCAATGTAACAACTACAGAGGAATAACGCTCCTTAATACTACCAACAAAATCCTTGCAAACATTCTGTTAGAAACAACCAAATCGTACACAGAAGAAATCATTGGAGAGTATCAATGCGGATTCAGACCCGGCCGATCTACTGTTGACCAAATATTCACTATAAAACAAATAATGGAAAAATGCTGGGAGTTCGATCGAGAGCTTCATCAGATGTTCATAGACTTTAAACAGGCTTTCGATAGAGTATGTCGGATGAGACTGTGGGCGGCGATGCAAGAACTTGGCTTTCCTAAAAAACTAGTCAACTTGATACGGATGAGTATGGAAGGACTACGATGTAAGGTAAGAGTTGGGCAACAGTACTCGGAGACATTTGAGATTAACAATGGACTGAAGCAAGGAGATGCACTCTCACCACAACTCTTCAACGTAGCTTTAGAACACATAATCAGAAATGTAAGAATTGATACACCGACTTCCATATTCCATCGAGAAGGACCAAACTTACTGCTGGCATTTGAAGACGATGTAGATCTAATAGAAAACACAAGAATAAAAATGAAGGAAACTTTTATCAGGTTCGAGAAGGAAGCAGAGAAGATGGGGCTACAAATAAATGAAAACAAAACTAAATATATGTACGCGAGCCGCAATATTCGAAACAGAGACAGAATTGGACAGAACATCACCATCGACGACTACAACTTTGAGCGCGTCAGAGAATTTAAGTATCTTGGAACAACAATAATTGAAGATAATAATGGATCACAAGAAATAAACAATAGGATCCAAGCTGGGAACAGATGTAGCTACGCCCTTCGAGACCTGATAAAATCGAAACAACTAACAAGAGGAACAAAGATAAATCTATATAAAACAGTTATAAGACCAGTAGTGATGTACGGCAGCGAAACTTGGACAATAACAAAGGCAAACGAAGAGCGACTGCGAGTTTGGGAGAGAAAAATCCTAAGGAAAATTTTTGGCCCGTTACTGGATGGGGCAACGGGACAATATAGAATAAAAACAAACAAAGAGTTAGAAGAGTTATACGCAGACGCCAACATAGTTAAAGAAATAAAGTCTAGAAGACTCCAGTGGACGGGCCACCTCATAAGACACTCTAACGAAAGAATAGTGAGACTGGTGTGGGAAGAAACCCCAACTGGAAAAAGACCACTTGGACGACCCCGGCTCCGGTGGCGGGATAATATAGCAGGAGACCTTAAAGCTATGGATGTAGAGAACTGGATGGAGCTAGCAAAGGACAGAAGCGAATGGAGGCATATTGTCAAGTCGGCTAAAACCCACACGGGGTTGTAACGCCACGGAGTAAGTAAGTAAGTATATATATATGTTAAAATTTATTAAGAATATTAATTTGATTGAAATATAACAATAAAATTATTTCTTTCTGCGTATGCGAGGAGCGCGATGTCGAATAACTTTAGATATATTATATCCTCTCGGTTGAAAATTTGTCAGCTGATTGTTGACATAATAATCTAAGTAATACAAAAATCAGCTGGCAGTATGTCGAGGGAAAACCCGTCAGCTGATGCATTTTAATCGGCGATCGACTCTCACGACTGGCACCCAGGCTACACCATTCACTGCATCAGCTAAGATACAGCTAGCTGACATTTTTATTTATTCAAAGTATCATGTAAATTATCATCTGACAAATTGTTACCTGAGAGGAAAACACTGATCATTTTTTCTTGTTGGTGTGACCAGATGACGTATAATCCACCATCTTACTGCCAGCTGGCCTTCTTTTTCTTCATAGTTTTGTGTCCTCTATCATTTGACAACATTTCAATTGAAAGGAAATGATTAAAAATATTTTTTTCTACGTGATTTGGAGGCAATAAAATTAAATTCTACAGACAACAGTTTTGCCAAATGATATAAAACCTGCTTCTACCGATCTAACAAATTTTTTCCAGTTATCAATCCGATACCACTCACCTACAATCTCCGCTATAACATTTTTGGTCGTCGAAACAAAAATTTAAAAATATCATCTATGGTGGAAAAGACAGTATGACATGACATTGATAAAAATAAATTTTTTCGAAACTTCTTAGCCAAAAATGAGGTTTATTTAAAAATTTCTCGTGAATGAATCTTGATAATATCCACTCTTCTTCTTGTCTTTATTCTTTACTTATGTCCATCCAGTTTGATAGCACGGCCCAAGTACATCTTCTATTGTCATTATTTTGGTCTCGTACGGATTCATCCTAAGTCTGATTTGATGATATTATTTATATTTTTGGAGACCTCTGAGAGTTGATACTAATCACCAGAACTGCAACGTTGAGCTTTTACCTCCATTGTTTTAGTCAGTCTAGTTTTCTGACTCTCGAAATTTTGAGACTGATTGCTATTGTTTAATTCGCTAAAAATTGTAGCTGGATCTACTAAGAAGACTTGCAACCGATCTGGTTGACCAGTTTTGTTTGGCTTATGATATTGTTATAATTTGTATCAAGTTTTTAATACTGTTGTTTTGTCATTATTGTTGATCTTGTTTTTTTTTTAAATCGAGTTTTCACTGCTTTTAGATGATCGTAATATGACTAATTGAGATATCATCAATCTTTAATCATTCTCTGTATTTAAATCTAGTAAAATTGCTATAGTTTTTATTCTTATAATTACTTTTAAAATAAGCTGTTATTTATTAATAGTTCTATATTAACATGAAATTTACTAGGAGACTTATTTAGTGATAATCCAGTAATAATATAAAAGCGAACTAGAAATACTGAATATTCTCACAAGCCGAAATTTTACGAATATTAATATATATATATATATATATATATATATATATATATATATATATATATATATATATATATATATATATATATATATAGCGTACAAAAGAGGTATTAGTATTTATTACTTTCTCCTCGTTTCCTCAAAATACCCTGTACATATTCACCATGATGTTCTTTTACATAATTACGAAGTTAATAAACTCAATCATCTTTCTCATCGAGGTATCTTTACACATTTTACCTTGCATTAACTGAGGGATGTTAATGAAAGTCCACAACTTGTGGGCTGATTTATTGATGAGAGAATAAATGCGTGGGATACACAGGAAAGAGAAACCTTCACTCTAGCAGGTAGACTGTAAAGAAAATGGATCTTAAAACTGCACCCTAAGTGTAACTGTAACTATTTCGATATAAATAATATAAATTTAAATTAAATTTATTATTTTTTGAATTCTGGATTTGTTATGTCAATTTTTTTTGGATTTGTCTGTCCTAAAATTTTAGATACAACCTTTTTTATTTCAATTGTTGGTTAGCTAGTGGTATATTCCATAATTATTCAGCGATTGAGCATTGAACAAATGTATCCTTGTTTACATATTTCACATATAAATAAATAATTAAATTATTCACAACAGATTTTATATATTTATAAACATTTTAATAAATGAAAAGTATTAAAATAAAAAAAAATGTTTGAGTTACAAATCTTTGAAGTCAAAATTGCTGATTTTCACTTCAAACCTGCATCTTAAATTCTTCGTTAGTACTCATTCCATTCAGTTCGTCTTGCAGTATGACATCTGGTGCGATAGCCAGCGCCAGGTTCTCGTTATTCTCTTCACACAATTCCGAAAATAATCTAAAATTAAATGCGAAATATTGTTAACCACGTTTATGACAAATTCAAGAGATTAATATAATCACTCAAATGTTTAGCAAATAAGTGTTGTCAGAGTGTGTGTCAAGTGATTCGGTTAATTTTACCTTGTTTATGCAAGTACTCACGGTATTGGCAGGCACAATAGCATTTTCTTTTAGATTTTCTCATTAATTCCTTGTATAAAAACATTCCATTTCCTACACTTTGATCTTTACTATATTTTGAACCCTGGTAGCCTCATTTCCTTTCTAATTTCTTTTCCAGCTAGGATTTTTATCTTATCTTCTCACACTACAAAATACAGTTATAATTACGTTAATATCCTGCTGCATCGTACCTGGCTGTTTTCTTTATAGATGCTCTATTTACTTTACCTTCCTTCTTTTCTAGATCTCAGTCTAGCGGCTTTCTTGAAATTATTTTAATTCATTTTGTAGGCTTTGTTTACATGCTGTTTACCACGCGCCATTCTGTTTTTTGGTATCGTTAGGCAGTTTTACACCACTAAAGTAGTATTCTTTTGGTCATAGTGATGTTATGCGCAGTTTCTGTTCTGTGTCTTCTGTAATTTAGGAAGGAAATTTGGCCAAGTAACTTATGTTAAGTCGGTAATGATCTACCGTAGAGGGGACTATTTTATCGACTAAGGATTTTTCCCTTATAGATTAATATACGGAATTTATTTAATTGTACCGAAGTATAGTATAATATATTTTCTCACGTTATTCTACAATAAGATGATGTTTATTGTGTGCTATTCATCTAGTGTTCAAATTAGATTCGGGAGCTATACGGAACAACTTGTCTTTTTTTTTTTGTGTTTTCTGGTTAATAAAGTTACTATGATAGTTCTAATCGTACTTATATATTGACCTACGTACACTTGAAATTCTGATCAACTCCATCATGAGTGATTTTTTGTTTCCTGCGTTTTTAGTACAAAATTTTGCTTGGAAAGGAAAGACATTTTCCTTGACCATTTTAATCTTAGCAAAACCGTAGAGTGAAAGCAACGTGAGTCCGACATTTTTAATCCACTAGTTGGGATTCTTCGGGTAATTTGCAATTTGTAGTTCATTTTTGGTTCCGTCAGTTTATTACCTTACCTTTTGTTTCTCCTGTAGTAGCTGTTATTGAACAACGTCTTCGTTGAAGGATTTATTTCACACGTGGTGCAGACTATTTTTTGCTTTCCGATCGTTTCTTAAACTTATTTGCCCCCTTGTACCTTTTTAAGGTCCGGTAAGACAATTATCGAAGGTTGAGAGTCCTCAAAAATCATATAAAAGCTCTCCTTTCGACCAGAACTTTTAAGTTTACCGACCAACTGTGAACCTTAAGGTAATTTATTAGTTCATTATTTCTTTTCATGTAGTAATTGCTTTGCAGCCGACGCAGTTTTTGATTAATTTAGTTATATTTATTATATCCATATTTTTATTATTTTTATCTATAGTTTTTTTTTTTATTTAAATGAAGGTAACTTCTATATTTTCCTTTTTTTCTCTTACCGGAGTACTGTTAAGAGTATGCGATTAGTATATAACGAGGTAACCGAGCTGATTTTTATTATTGGGTTATGATTTATTATAGGAATTTGTTAAATTTTATTTGAAGCCCGAATTTTACGTTCTCATAAACCTGTAAATTAATATTGTAAATTGATTTGTGATTAATTAGTGGTTTTTGATCGTTGGCTTCATGTTGAGAAGTATAATTATTTGCCATTACGTAAAGTTTATTAGTTTTTTTTTTATTTTTGTAAGATAAATTTAGTGTTATTTGTGAATAGGCTAAATTTTGGGGTTATTTTTTTTTGGCCAATTCATCTTAATATGTTATTATTTTCGATCACAAGCTATGTAATTGATGATTAGTTTTATGTGAGTCGAGTTTATTTGCTTATCTTGATATTATTTATGACTTATATTGAATATACAATTGTATTTTTTTGCGTTAATTTTTCTTTTCGTTACAAATTCTTCGCCTTTCGGATTTTTCTTTTACGAAGTTTTTCTTATATGAAGTTTTTCGCCTTTTGGATTCTTCTTTTACGAAGTTCTTCTTAAACGAAGTTCTTCTCCTTACCATTAGAGAGTTCATTTATGCAGTTCACGCATGCAATTCTTTTAGAGATATTTCGTTCTACCGCTAAGTTACTGTCTGGAGCCACGACTGCTCGGGTATCGGAAAGAATTGTTAAAAGGTCAAAACAGGGCATGACGACAAAATAAAACTTTATTTAGGAGTGGTCTGACGTCGCCTAAACCTGCGTAAACTAAAAGCCTGATAGGAGTGAAGCATGGTCTCATCATAATTCACTTTAAATAGTTTTCTCTTTGGCATACGTTTATAACATAACTGTAATCTCTATATATTATTTTTCTTCATTGTTTTCTCCAAATCAATGCAAATTTTCGTTACAATCAAATTTTTTAAAATAAGGGTCATAGACCGGCTTTAGATATTTTTGGGCAAGTTACCATGACCTGTTTTTGAACTTGATTTAAATATTCAAAATATTATTTTTACAAAAATTAAGGGAATTTCATAAAATTGCACAAAAGAATAAAAAATAAATTATAAACTATTTCAAATTGCAATCAATTTTTTATATCGACGCAACAATAACTAAAGAGGGTACTTTTTAATTAATTTTAGGTGACTAGTATTTTTATGACCTTCATTTCAGTATCATATAGTGTTGTTTATACAGCTGTTAACTTAAGTTCCATTACTTTTTACATTAGATAAAATTGTGACAGTGTGATTTAAAAATTATCTACTATCCAATATACTCTACATATGAAACTTTTTTCGAACAGAGTAAGGTACCCTAGTTTTTTTTTTTGTGCTTACAAAATTTCAACGCAAAAGATAATAAGCGGAGTTATAAAGTGACATATGCCCTACTTGACTATAAATCCGTGGAACTTGTTAGATGTTCTTAATAAAAAAAATTAAGAAAATCGATTTGATTTTCATGACACTCGGGCACTAAATGGTATAAAATAACTTTCTATTTCACAATGCATTGTCATATTATAAGCAGTAATTGTCAAAGTTGTATTATAGAGTATTATGGCGACATATACATATTACCGGTGTGTACGTATGGATTAGAGACCATGTCCCTCACCAAAAAGTCCGCTAAAAAATTATAAACACTCCAAAGAGCGATGGAAAGAAACATGCTTGGAATATCATTAAGATACAGGATTAGAAACACCGAGATAAGAAGTAAAACGAAAGTCAAAGATATCGTGAAGGAGTTTGCAAGGATCAAATGGCGATGGGCTGGTCACATAGCCCGATATTAGGACAACAGATGGACACGAAGAATCCTGGAATGGAGACCGAGGGAGACAACAAGAAGCACGGGAAGACCTCAAAAAAGATGGCTAGACGACATAAGGACAGTGGCGGGCAAACAGTGGATGAGATTGGCGAAGAATAGAGAAAGATGGAAACAATTGAGAGAGACCTACATCCAGGAGTGGATGGACAGAGGTTGACAAAGAGAGATGGGCGAGCGACGAACTCTCAAAATTATGACATGAACTCACAACTCTTTGGAAACTAACCAAGTTTGTTACCAAAATGTTTATAGTAAATATCTGCATAAAGTCTCGGAAAATTTTTTTAGTTTCGAGTAGGAAACCATATGAAAAAAAAAATAAAAATGCAAAATTTTTGATTTTTCAAATAGAATGAAATTTTAAATTTAACTCGCGGTTTGTTAGCTCGGTTTGAATATTTTGATTTGAAATTTTGACAAAATATATCATGGACGATTCCAAAAAAATTAGACCTGTCCAAACTCTTAATATTGACTGCAAGCAAAATGACGGGTTTGTGAAAATAAAGTTCAATATGTTGATTTTTTTTCAAATTAAAAAGTTGTGATACGAGTTCTCGAAATTTACATTTTGACCAATGTCACTTAAAGTTCGATACTTGAGGAAGTTTTGTGGAAAGTTTCAAATCTTTAAGTGTAATGACTAAAAAAATATAACAATATCTACTTATCTACTTATCGAGCAAAGAATTTCGCGCTTCGAGAAGAACTCTGGCAACTGACCAAATTTGGTTAAAAAATCTTTATTGCATAAGACTATTTACTTTCAATAATATCTAATTGGAATCAGGGGCGGATCCAGCCTCTCTCTTTGGGGGGTGGGCGGTGATATAACAAAAGAATAGTATGGCAAGCGAAAGCAAGTTGTCGACGAGGGGGGGGGGTGTAAAAGGCAAAGTCGGGTCTCTTTTTCTGAATTTGAAGCTCTTGGAGAGGAGGGAGCGATCAAAAGAAAAAACAAGTTGCCGACAGGGGGGGGGGGATGCCAGCAACATACACATTCCTAGTATAAGAAGCAGAATCGGGTTTATATTCACAAACTCAAAGCTCTTGGACGGAGGGCTATCGCAAGAAAAACAAGTTGTCAACGGGGGTGGGGGAGTGCCAGCAACATACACGTTCCTAATATAAAAGGCAGAATCGGTTCTATGCTCCTGAACTCAAAGCTCTTGGGAGGGGGGGGGGGCGATCGCAAGCATACACGTTCCTATACTCTATTCAAGAACTAGAGAGAGTAATAAAACTGTTACCGAAACCTTCAGCGTACCTGTTCCAGTGCCATAGGTAACTGAGGACTGCCTTAAAACTAATTATATTTAAATATTACTGCCACAATAAAATTTCTGATAGTTCAATTTAATTTAAATCGGTGAGCAAAGTCTATTTTCCTGAACTCAAAGCTCATGGGGGGAGTGGCTATCGCAAGAAAAACAAGTTGTCAATAGGCGGGGAGTGCTAGCAGCATACACATTCCTAATATAAAAAGCAGAATCGGTTCTATTTTCCTGAATTTAATACTCCTGGGAAGGGGAGGAGCGATCGCAAGCATTCACATTCCTATACTTTATTCAAGAACTAGAGAGAGTAATAAAAATGTTACCGAAACCTCCAACTTACCTGCTCCATTGCCGCAGGTAACTGAGAACTGCCGTGAATCTAATTATATTTAAACATTATAAGGTTATAAATTTAATGCAACAATAGAGTTTCTGATTGTTCAGTTTAATTTCTGTCAGTGAGCAAAGTACACCTTACAGTGTGTCCTTAGTGATTTATCTTGTTTGCGCTTGTTTTTATATATAATTTAATATATCCAAAAGGCATGGCTTCCCCCTCTCTATTTATTCCAAAATCGGTAAACCAGGGCATTTTTTCCTCAACGAAAAACTTATTACGATGAATGCTTATGATGCTTTAAGATATCAATATCTAGATAATAATGTTAAAAGCTCTGTTGAGATGTATTCTCACATGACATGAGTTAGAAAATCTACTATGTATCGAATGAGAAAAAACGACTGGAATTGTTAGTACTCCCAAGCCACAATCGATCACAGGCAGACGAAAAACTTCGTTGGAAGAAGAAATGAAAAGGATTTGTACATACATTTTATTATGAGAAGCAGATCAAAACCATCGACAAAATTCTAACTAAAATCAATGAAGATCACGATTTACCTGAAATTACAAGAATTGAACTCTGGAAATTGCTCAGAGAACTTAATTTTTGCTGGGAAAAACCTGATAGAAAATCGGTTCTTATAGATCGTCCAGAAACTGTCCGTTGGAAAAGAGTTTTTTGCATAAAATTACTGCAGAAAATAAAACAAAATGTGGAAACTCGATCTCATGATCGATGAGATAGAGGAAGCAATTATAATTAATTTGAGCAAAGGCAGCTTCACTGACTTTGATTAGGAATTAGAAACGTAATATTTCCCAGTATAAACATAATTTATTATTTAAATTTTTGTTTTTGTTGTATTTTATTGTTTATGTTGTTTATATATTTTTTTGAATTTTTTATATATTTTTATTTTAGTGTGTCCCACTCTTTAATTTTATAGGTATTTAATTCCAATTAGCCGTAAGTTTTTTTATTGTTTTATTATTGTATTGGTGTCATGTTCTTAAACGTGTATAATTAACATGTTTATTTTATTTTTTTGGAGCTATCGGATTTCCATATAATAAAATAAATTAAATTAAGATATCAGTACAACAGAAATAAAAATAAGTAGGTCCATTTTTAACTGTAATATATACAAACTAATTACATTTGAATCCCTTTTTAGTGTTTAATTGTAATTCTGCTAATGGTTTAAGAAATAAATAAACTGAAACGTCAAATGTCCTAAAAATGTTTTTAATTAATATTAAAATGAGCGATAGCCCCAAAAATATTTTAATATTTTATGGACGAATTAATTTTTTTTATATATGTTTAACTTTTTGTATTTTTGACAACGGGTATTTTGTAAGTATTTAAATTTTAAATTAGAATTTTTTGAAAGAGTAAAGCTACGTTTCAGTCTGAATGTGCCTAAAACGGTTTCTATGACAAAATTAAAAATAATAAAAATAAAATAGAGTTGTGATTTGTGTTAAATATGTCAAAAGTAGATACTTTTTGTAATGTATGTGAATTATTAGGAAATCATAAGAAACAAAATAATATTATAAGAACTTTTAATTTTAAGTTTATAACAGAAATAATATTCTATGCCATAAATACTTAGTGATAAAATAAACCTCCTTCTGACGCCTAGGACAGGGATCCCTTATAACACTTTACACTTCCAAATATCTATTGTTATCCAACCCAAATAGTTCACTATTATGGACCGGTATTTTTGATTATAAAATTTCTAACCCATTCCTATGAAAAATATATTTGTCTAACAGATTTTGTCAAAGACACCGGACTAAGAAACACAGGTAGTTTGCGAAGAAAAAAAGATAAAAAATGATTTATTACTCTCTCTAGTTCTTGAACAAACTATAGTATAAGAGGCAAAATCGGGTCTATTTTCCTGAACTCAAAGCTTTTGGGAGGGGGGGCGATAGCCCCCCCCCCCCTTAGATCCGCGCCTGATTGGAATGGGGATATACTGTTTATTTGGGTAAAACCTTTTGGGAAATGTCACAATGCCTAACAATATCTGGTACAAGTTAAACATTACACAATACTGTGTCAACTTTTGATGAAATTCGTTATCTAGAATATACGTACAGGGTGTCCGGGAAAATGTTGAAAATCTACCGGATATAAAAAAAAATACGCGAAAGGAATACTACAAGTTCATGTAAAATTTTTTCGTTTAGGCCTCTTCTTCGGAGATAAGGGCTCCCAAAGAGCTACAATGGAATTCAGTTTTTTACACATAATTATTGAACCACGAGGTATATTTCATTTTTTTTAATATGATGTATACCAGGTAAGATCCTTCAAATTACTATTCAAAAAAGTGTTGTGAATTACGGACGGACGGACGTGCTGTGACACTCATGACCCAATTTTTACGCCTTATATGATGAGAACTTTGGACAAAGTTTTTTACATACCTTTAACTATTGATTAAAAATTAGGTACTCTTGATTAATGTCGCTAATTCTGGCCGTTTCCGAAAAAGCGTCATTTTATTTACAGTGTTAGTCTTATAATTTCTGTCGGGTTGAATATGAAAAAGAGGAATTTTCCCCTCTCACCATAGTTTCAATAAAAAGTTAACCTAACCACTTAGTTAAAAACTTCGTAAGAGGATTCAACATGGGCTCCCTGAAGTCTGACACTCACGGGCACGACGAATTGAGGACTGCTTTACCCGCCACATTAACTCAGCATTATTCCTTATTTGATTACAGTGAAATGTGATGCTCCGTAGAAGTTCCTCCATACTATCGAATGGAGTAGAATACACCAATGTTTTGAGGTGTCCCTACAGGTAGAAATCCAACGGCGTTAGGTCGGAAGATCGAGGAGACTACGCAATAGGTCCTCCTCTACCTATCCAACGAAGCGAAAGTCATATCAAGCATTTTTTTTAATGTCTCATCGTATTTTATATTCGTCAATAAGTATTTCATATTTTCGTATGATTCTTTCATATGTACTGCATATCCAACAGGAATAGACGGTAAAATATTTCCCATACGCAATAGTACTGCTTTTAAACTCCGTGTTGAACTGTCTATAAACAATCTCCATTTCTTTGGCTTGTAGTTTATATTTAAAACCGCCAATAGACCGCTGATGTTATTACAGAAAAACCAAGTTCTTTTCCATCTTAAAAAATAGTGCTAGACCTTTATGTCATTTACGAAAAACACATTCTGAAACATCGTCTTCTAATAAATTTCATTGCTGCAATCTTACTTACTTACTTGCTTACTTACTCCGTGGCGTTACAACCCTGGGTGGGTTTTAGCCGACTTTACGACATGCCTCCATTCATTTCGATCTCTCGAAACCTCCATCCAGTGTTCGCTGCCCATAGTTTTGAGATCTTTTGTTATATTATCTTTCCACCGGAGTCGGGGTCGTCCCAGTGGTCTTCTCCCAGTATGTGCTTCCTCCCAAGCTAGTCTTATTATTCTGTCGTCAGGAAGCCTTCTGATATGTCCTGCCCACTGGAGTCTTCTGGCATTTATTTCTTTTACTACATCTGTATTCAGGGAATAGTTCTTCTAGTTCCTTCTTAGTTCTTGTTCTGTATTGTCCTGTCGTTTCATCTATCGTTGATCCCGAGATTTTCCTCAAGATCTTTCTTCTTTCGTTCGCTAACGTTAGCGTCCATGTTTCGCAACCATATATAATTATCGATCTTATAACTATTTTGTATAGGTCCATCTTTGTTCGTCTTGTGAGGTGTTTCGATTTCATCAGATCTTGCAGTGCATACAGGCATCTATTTCCTGCTTGTATTCTGTTGTTTATTTCCTGTGATCCGTTGTTATCTTCGCATATTGTTGTTCCTAGGTATTTAAATTCTTTGACTCGTTCAAAGTTATATTCATCGATGGTGATGTTTTGACCGTATTACAGTTTCTTTCATTTTTATTCTACTACTACCAATCATCATCTGCAAATGCCAATAGTAGATTTGGTCCATCTTGATGGAATATAGATGTCGGTGCTTCAATTTTCGAACTTCTGATTATATATTTCAGTTCTATGTTAAAAAGTTGTGGTGAGAGCGCATCTCCTTGCTTAAGGCCGTTGTTTATTTCAAACATTTCAGAGTAGTATTGTTCCACTTCCATTTTGCACTTCAGCCCTTCCATACACATCCTTATTAGGCTGACCAGTTTTTTGGGAAAGCTGCAATCTTAATCCTAGTAAATCTGCTTGACTTTTTGGAAGTTCTAAGTCTCTCACAAGATCGTATAATTCTTATTGGGTTATTTTGTGCAGTTGGCGCTATAACGTACTGTACATAAAATCAGGATCTCTTGATGTTGATGGCATATCTTCTTCTTGAGAAATCGTTGTATATCTGATTCGTCAGTGAATTTTGAAAGAGGTTTCATGGCAGATGGTATATTTGGATAGTTGATAATCGACTTTTTCTTCTTGGATATACCTGTGCCTTGATCAACAAGAGGTATTATTCAGAAATAGGAATCATGATATGAATGCTGTCTCCAGATCATTGGGACAGCAAACCACTTAAATCGTTTGGTACTATTTAACAAGTTTCTCAGACTTGAAGCGCAGGCATTACAGCAGACATGTAGCGCCAACTGTTTATTTTAATCCCCAATATTGCAACCGAAATAAAGCTGATTGTCTATTTTATCAATAGGGTAATAGATCATTTCTGAGACGCAAAAGACATATACCTAAATACAGATTCTATATTTTAGAGAATATTCGAGAATTTTCTATTCAATTTCATAACATTCGCAATAGTGGCGATTGTTATTTGTTTTTAAAGCTCCATTATTTTAAGCCCTGGGAGTTAGGACTTCTCTGGAGATCCTCCATGCAATGTTACCAAGTTTTGCAAAATTTCCTTAACTTGGGGAAACATATATTTGGCAACGTCGCAACTTCTACTATTAGAGCAATACAAATATATCACGTGAATTGTTGTGGTTACATTATTAATATATAGGAAGACATGCCATGTATCTTCAAAGCTTAAACTAATATTCAAAAAGTAAATTTAGTTTGGGTTTAGTTAGAATACCAAACATGGTTAGATTTTTATTATCATGCCATCTTGTATTTCTATGACGTCCTCATATCTTTGTATTCTATCATTTCTTGTTGTATTTTGAAATTCTTGTCGATGTTCTATCAATATTTCCGCAATATATATCCGCGAATCTGCTATCTTCAATTTGAAGGAGATAATTTAAAATTCGTGGTCTAGACGTTGTTAGTACGATATATTTTATTTTGCATATTGAGTTTAAAGAAATTAATTTAACATCTGCAATAAATGCCTAAAGAACCCCTCAATATCAATTTTGGACAAAATAGAAAAATGTAAAATTTGTAGTCTTCTATATTAAATTGTAAAAAACTAACTTCATATTTGTAACGTATTACCCCGAAAACACTCTATATATTGGATCCGCCGTATTGAATTTAAAAAAAAAATTAAACTACCAATCTAATCTAGAAATGTAAAATTTTAGGTCCGCCATAATATATTTTTTAAAAATAATCATAAATTTGTTATTTATACTCCCAAAAACTCCTCACAAAATCAACTGATGTAAAATTTTTATTCCGCTATATTCTTCTTCTTCTTCATGTGCCATCTCCGTTTCGAAGTTTGGCTATCATCATAGCTATTCGGACCTTAGACACAGCTGCGCGAAACAGTTGATTGGAGTTACATCTAAACCACTCTCTTAAGTTTCGTAGCCATGACATTCTTCTTCTCCCGATACTCCGTTTTCCCACAATTTTTCCTTGAATTATATTTTGCAGGAGTTGGTATTTATTTCCACGCATGATGTGGCCAAAATACTGCAACTTTCGACTTTTGATGGATAGTAATAATTCTTTTTCTCTCTTCATCCTTCTAAGTACTTCTTCGTTTGTTATTTTATCGGTCCAGGGTATTTTCAATATTTTTCTGTAGATCCACAGTTCGAAAGCTTCTATTTTATTGCAGCAGTATTTATTCATGGTCCATGTCTCCACACCATACAGAAGGATAGAGTGAATATAACACTCTACCAAACGTATTTTTAGTTCCAGGCTTAAGTCTCGGCTGGTTAATATATTTTTCATTTTCATAAAGGCGCTTCTCGCTTTTTCAATTCTTATTGTGATTTCTTTCGTGTAGTCATTTTTTTCGTTCACAGATGTTCCCAGATAGTTATATTTCTCAACTCTCTCAATTTGTTTGTTGTTTACTTGGAGATTGACATTATTGATGTTTTTCTTTGATACTATCATAAATTTAGTTTTCTCTATGTTGAGTGTTAGACCGTATTCTTCGCTTATTACTACTAATTTCCTGAGTATTCTCTGTAAGTCATTGAGATTTTCTGCAAGGATGATGGTATCATCTGCATATCTGATGTTATTGACTGGAATTCCATTCATCTTTATACCAGCCGTTTCGTTTTCAAGCGTCTTTTTAATTATATGTTCTGAGTATAGATTAAATAAAGTTGGTGATAAGATACAGCCTTGCCTGACACCTCTTTTTATGTTTACTTCCTCTGTTAATCTTCCTTCGGTTTGTATTGCCGCTTTTTGGTTATAATACAGATTGCTAATTATTCTTATGTCTCTGGAATCAATGTTTTTATCCTTAAGAAGTTGTACAAGTTGTTCGTGTCTCACTTTGTCGAATGCTTTATTGTAGTCGATAAAACATATATAGACCTCCTGGTTTACATCTAGACATCGTTGTGTCAGTATGTTGTATGCAAACAGAGCCTCTCTGGTTCCCAGGCCCCGTCTGAATCCAAATTGGGTGTTTCCGATGTCCTCTTCAAGTTTGGCGTACAATCTGTGATGTATGATTTTCAGGAAAAGCTTAAGAATATGGCTCATTAGACTTATTGTGCGATATTCATTGCAGTGTTTGGCGTTTGGTTTCTTTGGGATGGCTATAAAGATGGATGTGAGCCATTCCTGAGGTATTATGCCGGTTCTATAGATGCTATTGAAGAAGTCTACTAGGATATTTAAATATTTCTCATCTATGAGTTTTATAACGTCTATTGGGAGGTTATCAGGTCCGGGCGCTTTTCCATTTTTCATATTTTTCAAAGCATATTGAATTTCTGTCTTTGTTATATCCGGTCCTGTTTCATCTTTTTGGATTTCTATTTTGATTTCTTTTCGGTTGTCGTCGAATAGTTTTTCTATATAGTTCCTCCATAATTCAATCTTTCCCTCAGCATCACTTACAATTGAGTTATTCTCGTCCAACAGGTAAGGAGTTTCTTTCGTTTTTATTTTTCCCGTTAGCTCTTTCACTTTTCTATACAGATTGAATGTGTCGTGTTTTTCTTGTAGTTCTTCTATCTCTATGCACTTCTCTGTAAACCAATTTTCTTTAGCATTTCGAATTTTCTGTCTGATTTTGGTTTGGATTTCTTTGTATTTACCGGTGTCATTTTTATATTGTCTTCGAGTGTCCATGAGTTTCAGGATTTCTTCTGTCCGCTATATTGGATATGCCATATGAAATTTTCAAAAATAATTTCAAATTCGTTATGCGCGGCTCAGGAAAGCTTTTTGCCTCCATACTATAAGCGCCATCGTAGATTTTACTGAACCAAAAAGATATGGGAGCACCGTAGCAACTTCCTGAACATAACACAACAAATTTCATTCAATCCGATGTTCCGGAGTAGTCAGCGTATATACATAAAAAATACGTAGCGGTATTTCTCCTTCATTTAGAAGTCGGTAAACAAATGTTTTTACTTCCTTCATATTGTTTTACCTTACCGCCTATTTGAAGCTCATAATTTAATCACTTATATATGATTCGATTAATTTCACCAAGACCTGGTAATATTACATGTGAAACGTAATTATTGATAACTATATCCTAGTATAAATACATCAGCTATGTTATTAATTTGTAAACTGTTGAATAATTGGGATAACCGGCGGTTAATTTCATTCGATACCTTATTTATTATAAGTTAGTTTATAATCCAGAATCCAATTTAAAATGAGTTCGTAACGAACTTGGATCAGAAATATTTAATTTGCGGGTTATCTGGCTTTATCTTTAAGCTTCCATAGAGCACTGCTGGAATAAAATTTTTATAAAAAAATTGAACCGACTTCTAAAAGTGTGCTAAAAAGTGAAAAATAACTAGAAATTTTTATATGAAATTGAAATTTTTGAAGTCGGCGCCAAATTAATATCTGACAAAACGTGATTCGCTTAAACAGATTAAAAATACTTTATTTGTAATTGCTTTCTTACTATAATTTGAATATATTAGTAGTTATTTATTTCATTTAGAAATAATTTTGCGCCGACTTCAAAAATTTCAATTTCATATAAAAATTTCTAGTTATTTTTCACTTTTTAGCACACTTTTAGAAGTCGGTTCAATTTTTTTATAAAAATTTTATTTTTCAATTTTTAGTTTTGAATTCATTATGATATTCATAAACTATTTGAACTAAGTGCTAATCGAGATTAGTGCACCTCGCAATGACTCCAAGGTGGCAAAAAAGTACCCATTTCATCCATAATTATAAATCACCCTAAAATAAGCCATGAAAAATTCTTTGATTCTTAGAGTTCTCCAAATACCAATGAAATTGTGTCAAACGAATATTTAGTCTGTCATACTAAATCCACTATCTTAAATTTCAAATTAATTTTAAATTGGTAATATACGCCCCAAAACCTTCCAATATCGATATTTAAAGAAAATAAATTAATTTTTTATCCATCATATTGGATACGCCATATTGAATTTTTTAAAATAATGTTAGAATCGTCACGTGTGACCCCGAAAACTCTCCCGTACCAATTTTGGTGAAAATCGGACAAAAAGGATTTTTTTGTCGGCTATATTGGATCCGCCAAATTGAATTTTTAAAAAATTATTTTAGATTCATCATATGCGACTCCAAAATTCCCCCGTACCAATTTTGAGGAAAATCGAACAAAATTGATATTTTGTCGGCCATATTGGATCCGCCATATTGAATTTTTTAAAAATAATTTCAGATTCTTTATGTGAGGCCCCGAAAACTTCCCCATACCAATTTTGGAGAAAATCGGACAAGATTGATTTTTTCGTCCGCCATATTGGATCCGATAAATTGAATTTTTTAAAAATTATTTCAGATCCGTCATATGCGACCTCGAAAACTCCTCCGTACCAATTTTGGAGAAAATCGAACAAAACTGATTTTTTTGTGGACCATATTGGATCCGCCATATTGAATTTTTTAAAAATTATTTTAGATTCGTCATATGCGACCCAGAAAACTCCTCCGTACCAATTTTAGAGAAAATTTTTTAAAAATTATTTTAGATTTGTTATATGCGACTTCGAAAACTCCTCAGTACCAATTTTGGAGAAAATGGGACAAAATTAATTTTTTCGTCCGCCATATTGGATCCGCCATATTGAATTTTTTAAAAATTATTTTAGATTCGTCATATGCGACTCCGAAAACTTTCCCGTTCTAATTTTGGTAAAAATCGGACAAAATTGATTTTTTTGTCCGCCATATTGGATCCGCCATATTGAATTTTAAAAAAATAATATCATATTCGTTATGTGCAACCTCGAAAACTCCCCCATACCAATTTTGGAGAAAATCGGACTAAATTAAATTTTTTGTCCGCCATATTGGATCCGCCATTTTGAATTTTTTAAAAATAATTTCAGATTCGTTGGGTACAATTCCGAAAATTCCTCCATACCAATTTTGGAGAAAATCGGACAAAATTAATTTTTTTGGCCGCCATGTTGTAAGCGCCATCTTGGATTTTACTGCACCAATTTCATCTAAAAAAATATGGGACCACCGCAGCAACTTCCTTTATATAACGTAAAAAATTTCATTCAAATCGGTGTAGCCGTTCCGGAGTTATCGGTATACATACATAAAAAAAAACACAGTCGACGAATTGAGAACCTCCTTCTTTTAGAAGTCGGTTAAAAAAGATACAATATTTTTTTTACAATCAGTTTAACGAATTAATATTTTACTCGTTCATATCGTTAAAAAAAATGTAGATAGTTTTTTTTTGCAAATTCTACTCTAGTTTTTTCTCTATACGCGTTTCGATCAACTAATGATCTCACTAGTGGCGTTGTAACGAACCAAAAGTAAAATTTAGAGAAAATAACTGTCTATGTAAAATCTCCATGTCAAGGCATATTCGCGGAATGTAAAACCCCAGTGAAACGACACTTATACTTTCGTTCTATATAGTCCATGGAAATTATACTCAAAAAGAGCCGTTTTGGGAAAAAAAAGTAACTAGTGATTTTATTACTGAAAAGAGTATATTTTGGCCTCACTAAAAACATACTTCGACGGAAATTCATACGGTCCATGGCTTACAAAATGGGGCCAAAAAAATGGTCACTTTTTACAGTTTTTCCAGTTTATCTTGAAAAATAAGGATTGTATGAAAGCATGTTTGAAATAAAAGGTGTAGATAATTGGAAAACTTGTCGACTGATATAATTAAAGTTATAGGTGGCGACACTAGTTATCGAAATATAATTTTTTTTTCTCGGAAAATTCCATTTTTTTTATTTATTAATTAACTATCGCTTCAGAATTCTAGGAAATGATAATATTTTTGACCCAAAAAAGTGTGTTTAATTCGAAATTTGTGAGTTGAATAGTTTCCGAGAAAATTGAGCTCAAAGTTGAAAATTCGATGTCGATTATCATCCTTCCTAATAAAGATACAGTAACCAGGTTAACAGCAATTTGTTTAAAATGACATATATTTTCAAGATATATTTTCCAAAATTTTTTTTTTGATTTTCCGTCGAGAAAATTGCGAAAAACAATTTTTTGCATTCCAAAAATTGCACTAACTTTTTTGTCAGTGTACTCACGATTATTCTAATACGTCTATTAGATTTAGATATATCATTTCCGATCTCTGGAAAAAAAGATTGTTTTACGATAAAATTTACCTTTTTTTTTTAAATTCGCTACGTCGCGGTTTATAAAAATTAAGGGCTGAAATTTACAGAAGACATTATTGAATACTTGTTGTTTATAGAGAAATTTTTCGGTTTCACAAAAAACATCCCTGTAAGATCTATGGACCTCTGAAAACTACCCACAGAATCTATCCGACGGTAATCAAATCGCACGGATACAGCTAGTCAGCGGGTTGCTATGCTGCAAGCGTGCCGCTCAGCTACGGACTACACGCACATATCGCTTTGTGCGACTGGTAACATTTTGGAGAAAAGTATATGGTAAAATTGTAATATTTAGATTATATTATTAATAAAAAGTAATTTCTGATTTTATTACCAATCCATCATTTCATTAAAAAATACAATTTGAACAAAAAGTATACATATTATAATATAATAATACAAAAGATATATCTTATTTTATTAGCAATACACCATTTCATTACAAAAAAAGTTTCAACAAAAAGTGTACATATATAATAGTTATAGTGTAATTAAATTATTGTAATAGAACAATTATACCTATAATTTGTCCAATCAATCTATATATATATATATATATATATATATATATATATATATATATATATATATATATATATATATATATATATATTTATATATATATTTCTCTCAAGAAATCAATAAATACATTAATGTATTATACATATCTGTATACAATTCTAGAATAATTTTGTAATAAATTTAATTGAGTGAACAATTAAAAAAAAGCTTATTAACAAGTTCTATATAATAATTTTATAGGATAATATTTTAAAATTTTTCTTACCTTACAGTTCACCACGTGATCAAATACTGTTTTAAAGTTAAAATCTGCGTGAACTTTCACTAAAACGCTTTTAAATGCAAAAAAATGTTTGCAATAGTGCTTTTACAAATGTACAAACACTATAATATTTTTTCTTTCCAGTATGTCAAAACGTTACATAAAATTAACTCCAAAGCAGACTACTCCGAAATGACAGGTGTTACCAGAATGCCGGCTCCGAGCCGGATACTGCCAAGAGCGGAAGACATCTGCGCCTTGCAACATAGCAACCCGCTGACTAGCAGTACCCGCGCTATTTGAATACCGTCGGATAGATTTTGTGGGTAGCTTTCAGGGGTCCATAGATCTTACAGGGATGTTTTTCGTGAAACCGAACAATTTCTTGATAAACTACAAGTATTTAATAATGTCTTCTGTAAATTTTAGCCGTTAATATTTATAAACTGCGACGTTGCTAATTTTTTTTAAAAAAGTTAAATTTTATCGTAAAACAATTTTTTTTTCCAGAGATCGGAAATGATATATCTAGATCTAATAGACGTATTAAAATAATCGTAACTACACGGACAAAAAAGTTTTTGCATTTTTTCGAGTGCAAAAAACTGTTTTTCGCAATTTTCTCGACGGAAAATTAAAAAAAAACTTTTTTTGAAAACATATCGTAAAAACATACGTCATTTCAAAAAAATGGCTGTCAACCTGGAACTCGTTGTTCTCAAGAACAGGCTCCAGATTTTATTTATAGTAAGGCACTTTTTCTACCTGTAATAGATTTAACTTATCTACTAACTTTTGGTGGAGTGTCTTGGCGGCTGAGTCGTATCTTTCCTTATACTTCGTTGCGGCAAATGCTTGACATCCTCCAGTTAGGTACTGGACTGTCTCTGATGTTCGACAACCATATCTACTTTGGTCGCTTTTTATTAAGGGATCTCTGATAATGAACTTCCAATAGTTTTTCGTCAGAATAACGTGGTCTTGGATAGCTAACAAGAAGCCCCCTGTTTCCGGAGATATCTGTCCTGAAATCAACCAGTAAGCTATTTTTCCGGCCAGTGTAAACCTTTTTAGAATCTTTTTACATTTGCAACTCTTGCGGAATTAGGTCATCGGTTGTATAAATAGGTTGCAGCATGTTGTTATATCAATGTCAACGAAGTTTCGCAATTTCAAACGCACTAAGTATGCTAAAAATATCGTTAATCTATCAATTGCGTATTATGCTTAAAATGAAATGAAAATTCAACAATTTGTTAAGCTTAAAAATAATTTTCCAGGAAAATACTTATTGCACTATTCATGTTTCATCGAGATGCCACAAATAAAAAAAAAATGAAGCTTCTATTACCAATATTCGGCGCTATAATCCAAATTTTTCCGACGAAAGTTCCGTCAGAGTTTCATTTTAAACCGCGCGCTGCCCGTATCCCCCACCAGTGCAGCCACATTAACTTTTGGACAAGCTGCAACTTTAAACTATTATCACATCAACTATTTTTAAATAGTCGAGTCGAAAACTTCTTTATACAATAGTTTAAGCAACACTTTGTGAATCTCTGCTAAAATAATTCCTTAATGTTAATAAACAACTCCACAGGGATAAAAAAAAAGGTTAAATCTATACCAGATTCTATTGCTGGTAGAGACTTTTTTATTTTTGAAAAATTTGTGCAAAAATATCAACTATTATGTCTAGTAATCGGTCACTTGTCGCAGAGGTATTCTATTTGTTTATAACGAAAAAATGAACACTAACTTATTAATCTATTTCAGCAATTTAAAATCAGTACTTCATTTCGTTCTTTTTTGATATCACTACATAGTATAAAACAAAGTCGCTTTCTCTGTCCCTATGTCCCTTTGTATGCTTAAATCTTTAAAACTACGCACCGAATTTTGATGCGGTTTTTTTCAATAGATAGAGTGATTCAAGAGGAAGGTTTATATGTATAATAACATCCATTAAATAGTGGAGAAATACTGTTATTTTTGAGGTTTCTAATGTGATGTCGTTAATTATCATATTTTTTTCCGCTTACATTGCAAACGCAGGCTGAACCCTACGAGATTTATCAAAATAATGTACTAATTATTTGTACACATTGAAAAGGTCTACAGAAAACTCCGCGATGGTATATGTCTATCTCTCATGGATATCCCACAATAACATTTTTTTGTCATTTACTTTTTACGACAAATAATGGCAAATTTTGAAGTGATTTTAACCAATACAGCATTAATCCTTATCCAATTAAATAGCTTAAATACATTGTTGATTTAATATAGATCTATATGGTCCTTTACAGCACAAGATTTAAATGAATATTTTCGAAGATATTACAGATTTAAAATTGCGGGAAGTAGCGCTTGCGGCGGTACTGGCCGACCGGGGCGGCGGCAGCGTGCCTATAAATAGCGCGTCTGAGGCCGATGTAATAATTGTTGTAAAAATAAAATAAATAGTCACAGTTTTTCTGTAGTGTATTTAGTATCAGCATTGCACCCGTGCGAAGCCGGGGCGGGTCGCTAGTTACTAATATAAACTTCCAAATCTGATTTGTGTAACCGCAGATCGTTGTAGGTTTTCCAGTGGCTGCGAATAAACAAAATTTCAGTAAGAAATAAAGAAATCTTTCTGCCGTATTTAAATAGTTTGTTATATATGTAATTCTCCTTTCAGGCAGAGAATATGAAAAATATATATACAAACAGTTTATTTTCCGCAAATATCGCTCTGGTCCTCTCTCCATATGCGTTTCGATCACCTCATGATCTCGTCAGTGGCGCTGTATCGGACCGAGAGCAACATTAGCTGGAAATAACTGATATATGAACCATAAATTTCAAGGTATGTCGGCAGGATATTGCACCTGCCATCTACCAATTTCGATGTCAGACTGAAAAATATCGCCAGTAGAACGACATCTATGAATCATTGGAGTAACGTGAAATTTTAAAAAAATCAAAATTTCAGTAAGAAATAAAGAAATCTTTCTGCCGTATTTAAATAGTTTGTTATATATGTAATTCTCCTTTCAGGCAAAGAATATAAAAACATATATACAAACAAACATGAGGTGATCAAAACGCGTATGGAGAGAGGACCAGATCGATAATTGCAGGAAATAAACTATTTGTATATATATTTTTCATATTCTCTGCTTGAAAGGAGAATTACATATATAACAAACTATTTAAATAGGGCAGAAAGATTTCGTTATTTCTTACTGAAATTTAGACTTTTTAAAAATTTCACGTTACTCCAATGATTCATAGATGTCGTTCGACTGGAGATATTTTTCAGTCTGACATCGAAGTTGGTAGATGGCAGGTGCAATATCCTGCCGACATATCTTGAAATTTATGGTTCATATTTCAGTTATTTCCTGCTAATGTTGCTCTCGGTCCGATACAGCTCCACTGACGGGATCATGAGGTGATCGAAACTCTTATGGAGAGAGGACTAGAGCGATATTTGCAGGAAATAAACTGTTTGTATATATATTTTTCATATTCTCTGCCTGAAAGGAGAATTACATATATAACAATTAAATATAACCCTAAAACATTTTGAACCAATTCAATGATCAAAAAACGATTGAATATTTTTATTTAAAATTTTACATCCTTATTTTATGCCACGATAGGCCTCTTTTGCTGCAGTATGAAGTACATACAATATGTTTTTTTATTGTTTATTGATTAGTTGAAACAACAGCCATTTTAGCACGTTTTTTGCAGTAACTAGTAAACAAATAATCTGATTTTGATGTTCTTTTTCTACTTTATAGGTATTTTTAACGCGCACAATTTTGTTTTTTAATTACTTAAATAACAATTTTTGCCTAAAAAGAAATTGAAGTCTAAGAAACTATGAATTACTGCCATCATTATGAACATCCTCCAGCCGGCTGATATCTAGAAACACTAAATGTCAAACTCACTTCATTTCGAGGGTACTTCGACTGGTCTAATAGTAGGGTAGTAATTTATATTTCAGAAACGGGCAACACTGAGAGTGCTAGATGTCATGTGCCATATCCATTGCAAAGTTTGATATTTTAGATAGTAAACGTACTCAGAGCGTTTTGACATAGGGACGCTATTTGCATTGCTTACTATAACCTTAAATTTGTATCATCAGTCAATTAATCAATAAATGTTTATTCATAACTATACAAACAATTCAGCATTATCACATATCAAAATATAAAATAAAGGTAAGGTAAGAAGGTTCATTCGCTACCACATGAGTCAAAATGAAGTGTAGTGCTCAATATTTGACAAATTAAATTAAAGTACTAATAAAAAATAATGTAATTTAAAAATAATTAGTTTGCAAGACATTTATCGTTGATTCTGATAATATTATAAAAAAAAAATAATTAAATACAGAACTTCCAGTTGTTCCAGTTGAAATTGCGAAACTTGTTCGAATGATCTCTGATGGTGATGTTGTAAGTGATAATCCAATCATGGCAACCGAGAATTCACAATCGAACGTGACTGAATTTTATTGCCACATTATTTCAATAGACGATAAACGTGATATCGAAGAAGATGATAATAATGCTGCTGATAATGATGATGATAATAATAGTAACTTGAGGCAGACGATTCAACGCCGCTACAGCTGAGGGAACGGGATATTGCTTCTCATTACCGAATAGACCAAGAAAAGTTACAAGCCTGGCTACAGAAGCCACTTCATGGACGGCATCCAAATGAGGTCAACCACGACAATGTCGACAACTTAGCGTCGAACTACTGGTTGATTTCAGGACAGATGTTTTCGGAAACGGAGGGTTTCTTGTTAGCTATCCAAGACCAGGTTATTCCGACGAAAAACTATCGCAAGTTCATTATCAGAGATCCCTCAATAGAAAATGACCAATGTAGATATGGCTGTCGAACATCAGAGACGATCCAGCACATAACTGAAGGATGCCAAGCGTTTGCCGCAACCGAGTATAAGGAAAGACACGATTCAGCCGCTAGGTTACTCCACCAAGAGTTAGCAGATAAATTAAAACTATTGCAGGTGGGAAAAGTGCCTTACTAAAAATATAATCCAGAGCCTATTCTTGAAAACAACGAGTTCAAGTTATACTGGGATCGAACGGTCCTAACAGATCAAACAGTTGCTCATAACAGACCAGACATTATACCAACAGATAAAATTTCCAGGCGAACTACACTGATTGACATTGCTATACTTAATAACAACAACCTAAGACCAAAATACAATGAGAAGATCGCCAAATACAGAGATCTGGAGGTGCAAATCCGCAGACAGTGGGCAATGAACAGCGTCCATACGATTCTCATAATACTGTCAACAACTGGAGTGATACCAAAGAACCTCCTGCAGAACATCAAGGGACAGGGCCTTAGTGAGCATCTGTATAAACCGATTCAGAAAGCAGTTCTCCTTGCAACCGCGCGAACCGTCCGAAAGTTTGTAGGAAGTGCAGAAGACCACGCCACCTAGGACCCGATAACATGGAAAGGGTCTCCACAGAGCTTCATTCTTTTGGTGTCTTTATATACCTGGTATGAGTGAATAATCCCTGGAGGGAGTGCGAAGCCATTTGGCTTGTAAAGGAATGATAACTCGACAACTCTGCTTCGAACTACTGGTTGATTTTAGGAAAGATGTCTTCATAAACGGAGAGCGTTTTTTAGCTATCCAAGATCAGGTTATTTCGTCGAAAAACTATCGGAAGTTTATCATCAATAGAAAGCGACCAATGTAGATACGGCTGTCAAACATCAGAGACAATCCACTACATAACTGGAGGATGCCAAGCGTTTGCCACAACCGAGTATGAGGAAAGACACGACTCAGCCGCTAAGATACTCCACCAAGAGTTAGCAGATAAGTTAAATCTATTGCAGTTAGGAAAAATACAAATACTATCCGGAGCCTATTCTAGTTGCTCATAATATACCAGACATTATCTGAACTTACAAAATTTCTAGACGAACTACACGAATTGACATTGCTATACCCAATAACAACAACCTAAGGCCAAAATACAAGGAGAAGATGGCCAAATACAGAGACCTGGAGGTGCAATGCCGCAAACAATAGACAATGAACAGCGTCCATACGATTCCCCTCATTTTATCAACAACTGGAGTGATACTAAAGAACTTCCTGCAGACCATTAAGGGACTGGGCCTTAGTGAGCACATATATAAACCGATTCAGAAGGCGCTTTTCCTTGCAACTACGCAGATCGTTCGAAAGTTTAATAGAAGTACAGCAGACCACGTCACCTAGGGCCCGATAACATGGAAAGGGTCCACAAAGAGCTTCATACTTTTGGTATCTTTGTATACCTGGTATGAATCAATATTCCCTCAAGGGAGTGCGAAGCCGTTTGGCTTGAAATCATTGTAAAATGATGAGTCTTTCGAAAATGATTTCCAAGAAACGGAGAATCGAATAAAATATTGTATATAGAATTGCTCGAGAAATATTAATGGTACTAAAAAATGTTTTATATAAAAAATGTTCACCTCAACAAAATATGCAAAAAAGTATTTATGTGCTTTCCTTGCAAATTCAATTATTTGGCCGAAAATGACTGTCGAAATTTGTTTCATCTCGATAAGTATTAACGGTATTATAAAAATTAATCCGATTTTCAATATTTCTAATCAATGGTATATTATTGACTAATGTCAATAAATTTTCGCAATTTCAAATGCGTGGTGAAAATATTGTTAATCGATTAATTACTTATTAGGCATAAAATGTATGAAATGCAACAATTTGTTTATATTCTATTTTTCATGAGATATCACAACTTAAAATACATGAATGTTCTATGACTAATATTCGGAGAGACAATTCAAATTTTTCAGGCGAAACTATTGTCACATCAACAATTTTTAAATAATCGAGTCAAAAACTTCCGCATACTTTAGTTTAGGCAATGTCCTGTGAATCCCTGCTAAAATAATTCCTTAATGTTAATTTACAACGCCATAGTAATTTAAAAAAGAATAACTCTTCTTAGGCTTCTAGTGGTCATAGAGACTTTTTTTAAATTCGCACAAAAATATCACTTTCACTTATCGGCGTTTCCATGTCGTCTGTCGTGGAAGCGGTAATCTATTTATTTATACAACGCTGATTTTGTTAATCTATTTCAACAATATAAAATCCATCTTTCATTTTGTTCTTTTTATTAACCGACTTCTAAAAGGAGGAGGTTCTCAATCCGTCGAGTATGTATGTTTTTTTTTTATGTATGTAAACCGATTACTCCGGAACGGCGGCACAGATTTTAATGAAATTTTTTACGTTATGTTCAGGAAGTTGGTACGGTGATCCCATATTTTTTTGGATGAAATTGGTGCAGTAAAATCCAAGATGACGCTGATAATATGGAGGCCAAAAAAATTAAATTTGTCCGATTTACTCCAAAATTCCTGTCGTGGAGTTTTCGGGGTCGCACATAACGAATCCAAAATATTTTTAAAAAACTCAATATAGCGGATTAAATATTTCGGACAAAAAAATCAACGTTGTCTGATTTTCTCCAAAACTGGTATAGGGGAGTTTTCGGGGGCACATATGGCGGCTCCAATATGGCGGACGAAAAAATCAATTTTATCCGATTTTCTCCAAGTTGGTATGGGGAAGTTTTCGGAGTCGCATATAACGAATCTGAAATTCTTCTAAAAAATTCAGTATATCGTATCCAATATGGCGGATAAAAAATTAATTTCATCCGATTTTTAAAAAAAATGATATGGGGGAGTTTTTGGAGCCGCACATTGCGAATTTGAAATTATTTAAAAAAAAATAAATATGGAGGATCCAAGATGGCGGATAAAAGTTTCTACATCCCTCGATTTTGTCTAAAATCAGTAATGGGGGATTTTTGTTAGTGTTAATTTATAATTTAAAATATTTTTTGAATAACTCAATCTGGAGGATTCAATATGGCGTATTAAAAATTTTACATTTTTCGATTTTCTCCAAAACTGATATAGGAGGTTCTTGAGGGTGTAAGTTATGAATTTAAGAGTATTTTTTTATAATTCAATATGGCTAATTCAGTATAGCGGGCTAAAAATTTTACATTTTTCGATTTTGTTCAAAGGTGGGACTGAATCGTTTTTGAAGATGTAAATAGCGAATATAAAATTATTTTAAGACAATCTAATATGTCAGATGAAATATGACAGTTTAGAAATTTGAAATTTCCGGATTTCAACCACAATTGGTACTAAGGGACTTTGAAGGGTTTACATTTGATTAAGATTTTAAAATAATTTTTTTCTTATTCAATATGATGGGTTGAAAATTTTATTTATTCGCATTTTTTCAGATATGGTAATAGGGGTTTCTCGAGGTCGTGTATTACGAATATAAAGCTAATTTTTTACAACTATTAGGCTAATAAGATACAATATGAGGGACTGAAAATTTTACATTTTCCGATTTTGTCTAACACTGATATTGTGGGGTTCTTGGAGCCTGTACAAAATCAATATGCAGTATAAAATATATCGGGTTAAGAAATTTACTTCTCAAGCTCTTCCAAAAGTGCTCAAAAAAGTGAAAAATAACTATAAATTTCTATATGAAAATAAAATTTTTGAAGTAGGAGCGCCAAATTATTTCTAATTGAAATAAATAACTAGTAATAAAGACAACTTATGGTAAGAATGCAATTACAAATAAAATATTTTTAATCTATTTATGCGAATCACATTTTGTCAGGTATTAGTTTGGCGTTGTTGTACTCGTAGGTAGCAACTACGATATACAATCTAAAAAATTGACCCAAAATTTTACAGCGGTGTTTCGTCTACGATGCCAGCGGTTGGACTCATCAGTAGATCCGCTAGCATCTTTCTCAGACACCCTGTGTTGACGTACTATCTACATTTTGGTACTAATATTTGTAGTTATTTTCGGGCGGAACGTGTAGGTAGGATATTACTGAAATACGTATTTCAGCCATCGACCTTTGCATTCTTGTCTTTATTTCATTATCCCGTATTACTACGACAGCGTCGACTTTAAAAATTTTAATTTCATATAAAAATTTATAGTTATTTTTCATTTTTTAGCGCACTTTTAGAACTCGGTTCTCTTTTTTTTTATAAAAATTTTATTCATATTAGTAATATAAGCCTCAAAATTTGATTTGTGCACTTGCAAATCGCCGTAGAACTTCCCATTCGCTGAGAATAAACAATTAAATACAACTACAAAAGTTATTAACAAGCTCATAATGCAAAAACTATTGAATCCCTTTATTTGAAATTTTGGATGCTTATTTTATGACACAAGGGGCTTCTTCTGCTGCAGTATGAAGTATATGTAATATGTTTTTCTACTGTTTATTAACAATTGAAGAAACAGCCCTTTTGAGAATGTCTTTTTTTGCAATAACTAATGAACAAATAATCCTAATTTTGAGTGTTTTTGCAGATGTTTTTAAGGTGCACAATTCTTGATTGGAACTTTTTTCTAAAAAGCAATAGTGTATTCTACAATTCAAAAAACTGTTTTTCACACCTAATTGTTCAATAAAAATTGTTTCCAATAAAATTAAATTGAAGCCTAAGAGACCATGAATTACCACCATCATTCTGAATATTCTCCTGCCGGCTGAAGCATGCAAATACTGAACGCGGCTTCGCCGACCTCCTGCCGGATGGCGTATATATGTTTATGCAGCTTTCACGGATTCCTCCGTGTGAGATGCAATAGCAGTGGATATATCCACATTACGCCGTTGTAGTTCTGAAATCACATTCAGCAAACGTACAACTATATGCAGCTCCGTATATGAATGAAGTAAAATGCAAACTTCTCTCCATCATATCCTTTCTGTGTTAGAGGTTGCACAGTTAGAATAAATTGTTGTAAAACACAATTCTACAAGCACTACAACGGCATAATGTGGAAATATCCACTGCTATTGCATCTCACACGGAGGAATCCGTGAAAGCCGCATAAACATATATACGCCATTCGGTAGGAGGTCGGCGAAGCCGCGTTCAGTATTTGCATGCTTCCTTCCGATCTGACCTTTGCACATCCAG
This sequence comes from Diaprepes abbreviatus, assembly GCA_034092305.1. Classification (NCBI taxonomy): domain Eukaryota; kingdom Metazoa; phylum Arthropoda; class Insecta; order Coleoptera; family Curculionidae; genus Diaprepes; species Diaprepes abbreviatus. The sequence goes on from JASJET010000116.1 coordinate 2,949,010, forward strand.
GTGCATGTCGGTACCCTGATGAGTCTAGTAGAGATGAAACATGTACCTCTGCCGTATCACTGTGGCAGGGAGGATAAGTTTTGACTTTCTTCTCGGTATGGCGGTACAGGTAGGCCATCATCTAGATGGTGGTGGAATAGGATAAATTGTGTTCTACAACAATTTATTCTAATTGTGCAACCTCTCACATAGAAAGGATATGATGGAGAGAAGTTTGCATTTACTGTTACTTCATATATATGTATATATATATATATATATATATATATATATATATATATATATATATATATATATATATATATATATATATATATATATATATATATATATATATATATATATATATCTATAATCCTTTGACGATGACAGACACAGTTTTCAGTGAGCTGTCTGGAAGAGTACTTCGACCTCGGACCACTTTTGATAATATCTGTCACAGTAGTAGATGAAACATTGCCTAGAAATACTAACATGCCACAGAAATCAAGTCCTAATAACGGTAGTGATTTGATTAAATTTGTTTGTGTTTATTTTCAAAATTTAAACAATTTCTCTCGTATATTGTATTATCGGAAGCTGAAATCTTCTTTTCCAAAAATAACAAATATTTCGTTCTTTTATACAAATACAATTTTAAAAATTCAGATTTTTTTAAAACAAATCTTGTTTTCTGACAAACTAGTTTGAAATTTCACTGTGCGGAAACCACCAAACACTCCAAAGAGAAAATAATCTCATATTACTGATAGTTATTTACTTAAAAGCACTCAGTTTGATTTAATTAAATTAGTATAAGGAGCGAAGAAGAAATAACGAAAATAAATAGAAGATTAATCACGGAGTATTTGGATGATAAATTAAATTATGGATAAATAGCAGTTAAACTTATATATAAATATTATGATTATTTTTTATTGTTATTTATTGGGACATATACATATGATCATATTAGACCACCGGCCAAGCGCGGATCTAGGGGGGGGGGCGGTCGCCCCCCCCCAAGAGCTTTGAGTTCAGGAAAATAGACCCGAGTTTGCCTCTTATACTATAATTTATTCAAGAACATTTTTTACCCTTTTTTTCTTCGCAAACTACCAGTGCTCTTTAGTCCGATGTCTTTGGCAAAATCTGTTAGACACATATATTTTTCATGGGTTAGAAATTTTATAATCAAAAACACCGGTCTATAATAGTGGACTATTTAGGTTGGATAACAATAGATATTTGGATGTGTTAAGTGTTAAAAAGGATTGTAATCCTTGTCATAGGCTTCGAAAGGAGGTTTATGTTATCACTAAGTATTTATGGCATAGAATATTATTTCGGTAATAAACTTAAAATAAAATTTTTTTTAATATTATTTTATTTCTTATTATTTCTTAATAAATGAAATACATTAGAAATTATAGATAATTTTGACATATTTAACACAAATCACAACTGTATTTTTATTATTTTAATTTTGGCATAGAGACCGTTTTAGGCACATTCAGACTAAACGTAGCCTTTTTCTTTCAAACAATTCTAAATTATAATTTAAATACTTACAAAATACCCATTGTCAAAATTACAAGAATTTAAACATATATAAAAAATAAATTCATCCATATAATATTAAAATTTTTTTGGGGCTGTCGGTCATTTTATTATTAATTAAAAACATTTTTAGGATATTTGACGTTTCAACTTATTTATTTTTTAAACCATCTGCAGAATTACAATTAAACACTAAAAGGAGTTACAGAAAATTTAAATAATAAATTGTGTTTACGCTGGTAAACATTACGTATCTAATTCATAATCAAAGTCTGTGAAGCTATCTTCGCTTATATATATTATAATTGGTTCCTCTATCTCACCGATCATGAAGTAGAGTTTCCACATTTTCTTTTATTTTTTTATTATATGGATTTTTACCAATTTTCCGCAGGAACTTTATTCAAAAAAATCTTTCAAAAGTTCAGTTAAATTATTAATTTGGTAAGTAATTAAGTAGCAATTCTATCTTTTACTTGAGAGGAATATTTCCTTCTCCAACGGAAATTTTCCGAACAATATATAAGAATACGGTTTTTTCCAGCAAAAATTAAGTTCTCTGAGCAATTTCTAGAGCTCAGTTCTTTTAATTTCAGGTAAATCCCGATCTGCATTGATTTTAGTTAGAATTTTGTCGACGGCTGGAATCTGCTTCTCATAATAAAATGTATGTACAACTCCTTTTATTGCAGTTTACATCTCTTCTTCCAATGAGGTTTTTCGTCTGCCTGAGATCGAATGTGGCTTAGGAGTACTAACAATTCCAATCGTTTTTGTCTCCTTCAGTATTCGATATATAGTAGATTTTCCAACTCCTGTTATGTTGGACCACATCGCAACAGAACTTTTTCTTAAGGCATCATAAACATTCATCGTAATAAGTTTTTCGTTGAGGAAAAAAAGCCCTGGTTTAACGATTTTGGAATAAATATAGATGTGGAAGCCATATCTTTTGGGTATCTCACTAATCGCAAATAATATATATATATATATATATATATATATATATATATATATATATATATATATATATGTCATGTCGGATATTCTTACGGGTGTGATTTGTAATCGAAGGTTTTCGGGCATCCCGTGTATGTGCACAGTCCCTCTCAGGACGCGAAGAGAGTTCGCTCGTAGACGCCATACAGTGAGCTTTAAAAATGGTGAATGAGATTTCACCGAAACGTCAGCTGCCTTACAGTCCCGAGAGGGACTCAGCACATACACGGGATGCCCGAAAACCTTCGATTATATATATATATATATATATATATATATATATATATATATATATATATATATATATATATATATATATATATATATATATATATATATATATAAAATAAAATAGAATAAAATATTGGCGAAGCGGACGTGAAAATTTGTCAATCTACATGATTCTGGTATTAAAAAGTGCGGAGCACGCCAAAGTATGGAATAACTCCGGGTCCGACAGATGGCGACAGCGCTGTTTCGTCCTAATATGGGAGCGCTGTCGCCATCTGTCGGACCCGGAGTTATTCCATACTTTGGAGTGCTCCGCACTTTTTAATACGAGAATCATGTAGATTGACAAATTTTCACGTCCGCTTCGCCAATATTTTATTCTATTTTATTTTAAATTACACGGACAAAAACTTATCTACATATTTATATATATACATATATATATATATATATATATATATATATATATATATATATATATATATATATATATAAACAAGCACAAACAAGATAAATTACTAAGGACACACTGTAAGGCGAACTTTGCACATTGACAGAAATTAATTGAAAAAATTTTAAATATAATTAAATATAATAGATTTACGGCAGTCCTCACTTACCTGCGGCACTGGAGTAGGTACGTTTCAGTAATAGATTTATTACTCTCTCTAGTTCTTGAATAGATTGAGAGAGATGAGAGATTGTGTCTTTTATATTAGGAATGTGTATGCTGCTGGCCCTTCCCTCCCGTTGATAACTTGTTTTTCTTGCTATAGCTCCCCCCCCAAGAGCTTCAGGAAAATAGACCCGATTTTGCCTCTTATTCTCCCCCCCCCTCCCTCCCTGCAACTTACTTTTTCTTGTGATCGTCCCTCCCCCTCTCCAAGAACTTTAAATTCAGAAAAATAGACCCGATCCTGCCTTTTACACTAGAAATGGGAATGTTGCTGGTATCCCCCCTCCCATCGACAAGTTGCTTTGGCTTGCCATACTGTATTTTTGTGATATCACCGCCCCCCCAAAGAGAGAGGCTGGATCCGCCTCTGCCACCGGCTGAGGTCCTTCAGCATAAGAAATTTATTTATGGTACATTTAAGTCTTTACAAATCTTTACAAAATAAAAAAAAGTATATTAAAAGTTAAGTATGAGTTCTGCTAGTGTCTTAAATGGATGCCTTCTGGCTGGCCTTTGGTTTCGGTTTCTTGTTATATTTAATGCCTCTGTCATCAAACGAATTTGAGATTTTCTTTCAAACTTAGTTGTCAGGACACGAAGTCTTGTAGTAACGGGCTGGATATTTGTCAATTCTTATAATAATAATTGATTGGATGGTTTATGTACTGGATTGACAGAATGACGAATTTTAGTGATACTAGATTGATGTGTTGTTTCCGTCTTTTGAAGATTTTTCTGTGCAGGCTTTTTGTAATTATTATACATATCTAGTAAATGTACTTCAAAAGACGTCGACATATTGCTTTGCATATATGAGCTGCTGTCTTTCTTGACATATTAGACTCCTAAAGTGTTTCGTTTTTTGTAAGCATTTTTATATAACAGTTATAGAGTGTAAATTTTAGTTAATTTTATGGTCCAAAATTATTAAATAGTTAAATGACAGCTTGGTCTGTATTACTTGGTTGTTAAGAAATATAAAATAAATATAATCCAGGGAAAAACAACGATTTTAATGACAATCAATAACTTAAATATCAATAACAATGACAGCACTTTTTTTACTTTTGGCACTTAATTTGACATTGTATCAGGACTATGAACAAATTAAATAATTAAATATTGTTCCAGGCGGCCGGTATGTATACACAACTGTTTTGCTTTAAAACCTTTTATTGTCACAATTTTGACACTTGTCAAAATAATTTAAGTTGCATTGACGAACTCTGGAACTAAACTGTCCATGGAGGCCGATCTGGACCCTTTATATACTCTTTTGGCCGATACCAGAGGATTCCCTAATTTTTAGAGGGATTTCCATATTACATGGTGTAATAAAAATGAGAAGAAAGAGTAATCTGGCGATTTCTAGACCTTCTGTCATAGGCATTTTATGTTCAAAATAACGAAATGGAATTTACTAAAATGTTCGAGACTTTATTTCATCTACTTCTCATCAGGAAATTAACAAAAGGTAAAATTAATTAAATAAATTATGAACTCGTAGAAAATAAACCTGGAAGCATACTAACTGCTATAAAGTCTGTTACAATATCATAAAAGTCAAAATTTGGACATCCAACATGGCGGCGAGCATACTATATAATTTTTACTTTAAGAGCTCATTTTGAATTTGATATCCTTATTATTTCTAGAAATGCGTGCTTTACACTCAAATTATTTCTTCGAAAACTCCTACTTCATAGCAACGTTGGCAACATCGAGTCTAAAACCCTCAATGGACATTACTCTCAGCAACTATTATGTCGTTGAATCATTCCGCGCTCTCGGTTCGAACGCAGGACAAATGTTACGCTTTTACTGAATTTTACGCGCTCGCAAAGTGGTATTACTTGCATGTTCTTAATTCTTTCGAAAGTTTAGGAGTTGTTGGCGGTAAAAATGGATAAAGTTAGCTTGCCGATTTGTGTGCATTAGGACAGTTTTAAGGTAAGCTTGGTTGAATTAGAATAAAAGAATTTTTAAAAGTCTTTTAAAACTTTCAATTTTAATTAAGTTATAAATGATTAAAAATAACTTTATTCTTTTATATAATTATATATATTTTCTATATTTATTCCTTTAGCTTACAAAGTAGCATACAAAGATACAAAAAAATATATTTGTTATTTTACAAATAAAAAATAAATATTTCTCGACTTATTCTTTTATTTAATTATATATAAGAATACGATATACATTTTCTATATTTGTTCTTTTAGCTTACAAAGTAGCATACAAAGACACAAAAAAATTGTTATTTTACAAATAAAAAATAAATATATTATTTGTCTAACCATGTTACACTGAAAATCCGCAATTTTTCACTATAATTGACAAGTAGAATATATTCGTGACGATGGTCGTAATAAATCATCATTTATATACCATAAAAAAATTGCTGGAAAATTATTTACAAGTTAAGGTGCAAATAAATGGTTTTTTCGCGTCGTAGGACAAGCTATAATATTCCATACAAAAGTATTTAAAAAAGCTATAAAACATTAAAATTGCTCAATTTGTTTAAAAATGGTTTAAAAAAATTTTTTGAAAATAATATCAAATAAAATTGTTTATGATGAAAAAAAAAATTTTCACACAAAAGTGTTATAGGATAAAATAATGGTCCAAAATTTCAAGTTGTTCTAAAGATCGGTTCCTGAGATATGTTAATTTTTCGTTAAAAATGAAAATAAATCTTGTTTCAGGATCATTGCAAATATTTTCGACGGCTCTAGACAAACTTGGACACGCACTTATTAAAATTTCTAATTTAGAAATTAAGGTGTAAACAAATGGTTTTTTCGAGTTGTAGGAAACGCTATAATATGTCATACAAAAGCACTTAAAAAACCTACAAAACATCAAAGTCGGTCAATTAGTATAAAATTGGTTTCAAAAATATTATGAAATAATATTGTCTGCCTAATAAAAAAATTCATATATTCAATACAAGTGTCTTATAAAGTAAAATAATGGCCCAAAACTTCAAGTTGATCAAAAGATCGATCTCTGAAATACTTTAATTTTTTCCGCAAAAAACAAAGTAAAACTCGTTTCAGGATTATTGCAATTTTTTTCGATTACTCTAGATAAATTTGGACACGTACATATTGAAATTTGTTATTTACAAATTAAGGTCTAAACAAATAGTTTCTTCGAGTTGTAGGGAAATCTATAATATTTCAAATTAAAGCATTTAAAAAACCTATAAAACATCAAAGTCAGTCAATTAGTATAAAATTGGTTTCAAAAATATTATCAAATAAAATTGTTTATGCCTAATAAAAAAATTCACATAAGCAATACAAGGGTCTTGTAAAGTAAAATAATGGCCCATAACTTCAAGTTGATCTAAAGACCGATCTCTGAAATACTTTAATTTTTTCCGCAAAAAAAAAAGTAAAACTCGTTTCAGGACTATTGCAATTTTTTCGATTGCTCTAGATAAATTTGGACACGTACCTATTGAAATTTGTTATTTGCAAATTAAGGTGTAAACAAATTGTTTATTCGATTTGTAGGAAAATCTATAATAATTCAAATTAAAGCATTTAAAAAACCTACAAAACATCAAAGCCAGTCAGTTCGTATAAAATTGGTTTCAAAAATATTATCAAATAAAATTGTTTATGTCTAATAAAAAAATTCACATGTAGGGTCTTATAAAGTAAAATAATGGCCCAAAATTTCAAGTTGATCTAAAAATCCATCTTTGAGATACTTTATTTTTTTCCGCGAAAAACAAAGTAACACTCGTTTCAGGACTATTGCAATTTTTTTCGATTGCTCTAGATAAATTTGGATACATACCTATTGAAATTTATTATTTACAAATTAAATTGTAAGCAAATAGTTTTTTCGACTTGTAGGAAAATCTATAATGTTTCAAATTAAAACATTTAAAAAACCTACAAAACATCAAAGTCAGTCAATTAGTATAAAAATGGTTTCAAAAATATTATCAAATAAAATTGTTTATGCCTAATAAAAAAATTCACATATAGGGTCTTATAAAGTAAAATAATGGTCCAAAACTTCAAGTTGATCTAAAAACCCATCCCTGAGATACTTTAATTTTTTCCGCAAAAAACAAAGTAACACTCGTTTCAGGACTATTGCAATTTTTTTCGATTGCTCTAGATAAATTTGGACACGTACCTATAGAAATTTATTATTTACAAATTAAGGTGTAAACAAATAGTTTCTTCCAGTTGTAGGAAAATCTATAATATTTCAAATTAAAGCATTTAAAAAACCTATAAAACATCAAAGTCAGTCAACTAGTATAAAATTGGTTTCAAAAATATTATCAAATAAAATTGTTTATGCCTAATAAAAAATTCATATATGCAATACAAAGGTCTTATAAAGTAAAATAATGGCCCAAAACTTCAAGTTGATATAAAGATCCATCCCTGAGATACTTTAATTTTTTCCGCGAAATACAGTAAAACTCGTTTCAGGACTATTGCAATTTTTTTCGATTACTTTAGATAAATTTGGACACGTACCTATTAAAATTTGTTATTTACAAATTAAGGTGTAAACAAATAGTTTCTTCGAGTTGTAGGGAAATCTATAATATTTCAAATTAAAGCATTTAAAAAACCTATAAAACATCAAAGTCAATCAACTAGTATAAAATTGGTTTCAAAAATATTATCAAATAAAATTGTTTATGCCTAATAAAAAAATTCACATATGCGATACAAGAGTCTCATAAAGTAAAATAATGGCCCAAAACTTCAAGTTGATCTAAAAACCCATCCTTGAGATACTTTAATTTTTTCCGCAAAAAACAAAGTAAAACTCGTTTCAGGACTATTGCAATTTTTTTCGATTGCTCTAGATAAATTTGGACACGGACCTATTAAAATTTGTTATTTACAAGTTAAAGTGTAAACAAATAGTTTCTTCGAGTTCTAGGAAAATCTATATTATTTCAAATTAAAATATTTAAAAAACTTACAAAACATCAAAGTCAGTCAATTAGTATAAAATTGGTTTCAGAAATATTATCAAATAAAATTGTTTATGCCTAATAAAAAAATTCACATATGCAATACAAGTGTCTTATAAAGTAAAATAATGGCTCAAAACTTCAAGTTGATCTAAAAACCCATCCCTGAGATACTTTAATTTTTTGCGCAAAAAACAAAGTAAAACTCGTTTTAGGACTATTGCAATTTTTATCGATTGCTCTAGATAAATTTGGACACGTACCTATTGAAATTTGTTATTTACAAATTAAGGTGTAAACAAATAGTTTTTTTCGAGTTGTAGGAAAATCTATAATATTTCAAATTAAAGCATTTAAAAAATCTACAAAACATCAAAGTCAGTCAATTAGTATAAAATTGATTTAAAAAATATTATCAAATAAAATTGTTTATGCCTAATAAAAAAATTCACATATGCAATACAAGGGTCTCATAAAGTAAAATAATGGCCCAAAACTTCAAGTTGATCTAAAAACCCATCCTTGAGATACTTTAATTTTTTCCGCAAAAAAACAAAGTAAAACTCGTTTCAGGACTATTGCTAATTTTTTCGATTGCTCTAGATAAATTTGGACACGTACCTATTGAAATTTGTTATTTATAAATTAAGGTGTAAACAAATAGTTTCTTCGAGTTGTAGGAAAATCTATAATATTTCAAATTAAAGCATTTAAAAAACCTACAAAACATCAAAGTTAGTCAATTAGTATAAAATTGATTTAAAAAATATTATCAAATAAAATTGTTTATGACTAATAAAAAAATTCATATATGCAATACAAGGGTCTTACAAAGTAAAATAATGGCCCAAAACTTCAAGTTGATCTAAAGACCCATCCCTGAAATACTTTAATTTTTTCCGAAAAAAACAAAGTAAAACTCGTTTTAGGACTATTGCAATTTTTTTCGATTGCTCTGGATAAATTTGGACACGTACCTATTGAAATTTGTTATTTACAAATTAAGGTGTAAACAAATAGTTTCTTCGAGTGGTAGGAAAATCTATAATATTTCAAATTAAAGCATTTAAAAAACCTACAAAACTTCAAAGTCAGCCAATTAATATAAAAATGGTTTCAAAAATATTATCAAATAAAATTGTTTATGCCTAATAAAAAAATTCACATGTAGGGTCTTATAAAGTAAAATAATGGCCCAAAACTTCAAGTTGATCTAAAGACTCATCTCTGAAATACTTTAATTTTTTCCGCAAAAAACAAAGTAAAATTCGTTTCAGGACTATTGCAATTTTTTTCGATTGCTCTGGATAAATTTGGACACGTACCTTTTGAAATTTGTAATTTACAAATTAAGGTGTAAACAAATAGTTTCTTCGAGTGGTAGGAAAATCTATAATATTTCAAATTAAAGCATTTAAAAAACCTACAAAACATCAAAGTCAGTCAATTAATATAAAAATGGTTTCAAAAATATTATCAAATAAAATTGTTTATGCCTAATAAAAAAATTCACATGTAGGGTCTTATAAAGTAAAATAATTGCCCAAAACTTCAAGTTGATCTAAAGACTCATCTCTGAAATACTTTAATTTTTTCCGCAAAAAACAAAGTAAAATTCGTTTTAGGACTATTGCAATTTTTTTCGATTGCTCTGGATAAATTTGGACATGTACCTATTGAAATTTGTAATTTACAAATTAAGGTGTAAACAAATAGTTTCTTCGAGTGGTAGGAAAATCTATAATAATTCAAATTAAAGCATTTAAAAAACCTACAAAACATCAAAGTCAGTCAATTAATATAAAAATGGTTTCAAAAATATTATCAAATAAAATTGTTTATGCCTAATAAAAAAATTCACATGTAGGGTCTTATAAAGTAAAATAATTGCCCAAAACTTCAAGTTGATCTAAAGACTCATCTCTGAAATACTTTAATTTTTTCCGCAAAAAACAAAGTAAAATTCGTTTCAGGATTATTGCAATTTTTTTCGATTGCTCTGGATAAATTTGGACACGTACCTATTGAAATTTGTAATTTAAAAATTAAGGTGTAAACAAATAGTTTCTTCGAGTGGTAGGAAAATCTATAATATTTCAAATTAAAGCATTTAAAAAACCTACAAAACATCAAAGTCAGTTAATTAATATAAAAATGGTTTCAAAAATATTATCAAATAAAATTGTTTATGCCTAATAAAAAAATTCACATGTAGGGTCTTATAAAGTAAAATAATTGCCCAAAACTTCAAGTTGATCTAAAGACTCATCTCTGAAATACTTTAATTTTTTCCGCAAAAAACAAAGTAAAATTCGTTTCAGGACTATTGCAATTTTTTTCGATTGCTCTGGATAAATTTGGACACGTACCTATTGAAATTTGTAATTTACAAATTAAGGTGTAAACAAATAGTTTCTTCGAGTGGTAGGAAAATCTATAATATTTCAAATTAAAGCATTTAAAAAACCTACAAAACATCAAAGTCAGTCAATTAATATAAAAATGGTTTCAAAAATATTATCAAATAAAATTGTTTATGCCTAATAAAAAAATTCACATGTAGGGTCTTATAAAGTAAAATAATTGCCCAAAACTTCAAGTTGATCTAAAGACTCATCTCTGAAATACTTTAATTTTTTCCGGAAAAAGCAAAGTAAAATTCGTTTTAGGATTATTGCAATTTTTTTCGATTGCTCTGGATAAATTTGGACACGTACCTATTGAAATTTGTAATTTACAAATTAAGGTGTAAACAAATAGTTTCTTCGAGTGGTAGGAAAATCTATAATATTTCAAATTAAAGCATTTAAAAAACCTACAAAACATCAAAGTCAGTCAATTAATATAAAAATGGTTTCAAAAATATTATCAAATAAAATTGTTTATGCCTAATAAAAAAATTCACATGTAGGGTCTTATAAAGTAAAATAATTGCCCAAAACTTCAAGTTGATCTAAAGACTCATCTCTGAAATACTTTAATTTTTTCCGCAAAAAACAAAGTAAAATTCGTTTCAGGACTATTGCAATTTTTTTCGATTGCTCTGGATAAATTTGGACATGTACCTATTGAAATTTGTAATTTACAAATTAAGGTGTAAACAAATAGTTTCTTCGAGTGGTAGGAAAATCTATAATATTTCAAATTAATTCATTTAAAAAACCTACCAAACATCAAAGTCAGTCAATTAGTATAAAACTGGTTTCAAAAATATTATCAAATAAAAATTTTTTTGCCTAATAAAAAAAATTCATATATGCAATACAAGGCTCTTATAAAGTAAAATAATGGCCCAAAACTTCAAGTTGTTCTAAAAACCCATCTCTGAAATACTTTAATTTTTTCCGCACAAAACAAAGTAAATCTCGTTTCAGGGCTATTGCAATTTTTTTCGATTGCTCTGGATAAATTTGGACACGTACCTATTGAAATTTGTAATTTACAAATTAAGATGTAAACAAATAGTTTCTTCGAGTTGTAGGAAAATCTATAATATTTCAAATTAATTCATTTAAAAACCTACAAAACATCAAAGTCAGTCAATTAGTATAAAATTGGTTTCAAAAATATTATCAAATAAAATTGTTTATGCTTAATAAAAAAATTCATATATGCAATACAAGGATCTTATAAAGTAAAATAATGGCCCAAAACTTCAAATTGATCTAAAGACCCATCCCTGAGATACTTTACATCTTTCCGCAAAAAAAGAAAAGTAAAACTCGTTTTAGGACTATTGCAATTTTTTTCGATTGCTCTGGATAAATTTGGACATGTACCTATTGAAATTTGTTATTTACAAATTAAGGTGTAACCAAATAGTTTTTTCGAGTTGTAGGAAAATCTATAATATTTCAAATTACAGCATTTAAAAATGCTACAAAACATCGAAGTCGATCAATTTGTTTAAAATTGGTTTCAAAAAGACTTTTAAAACATATTATCAAATCAAATTGTTTATGTCGAATAAAAAAAGCATGGATGCAGTAAATAATTGTCCAAAATTTCAAGTTGATCTATTGATCCGTTCCTCAGATACATTAATTTATTACGCAAAAAACACGAAAATCTAGTTTCAGGACCGTTGTAAATTTTTCGACGGCTCTCGAAAAACTTACATACGTACTTATTAAAATTTTTCTCTTATACTAGAGACAGCAAAAAAAAATTAGTGATATATTATAATGAAATAATTTAAATCCATGATTTGCAAAGGGATTAAGTCGGCCCGTTTTTTAAAAATTAATAACTTTTGACCTAGTTTTTAGTTTCCTGCATAATTTGGGTTTTTATATGACCTAATCCGATTATTTGAAGCCGAGTCATCCATATTTTTTATTTTATTTTTTAATTACTATAACTGTGTTTATTAACGTTTAGAAATAATTTTTATAGGAAAAGCTGAAACTTTCTTACGCAAGTATTTCACACTTGATTCTTTTGAAATTATTTATGTGAGAATTGTTTAAAGTTATACAGCTGGTCTTCGAGTAGAGGTCAGAATGGGGTCGGTAAAATTGAGAGTGGAACGCTTTAATTTCTTTTAGCTAGAAAAGTTTTTATTTTTTCGGCTAAAATTGGTCGCAGAACCTTATTTTTTTTTAGTTTATGATATTTCGACGAGAAATGAACAATATAGTGACTATTTTCTTGAAGAAATTACTTTAATTGCTTAATAATTTTAATTACCTTATGTGCATGGAAATGAAGAGGAGCATTTCATAAGTCGTTTTATACTTGTATTGCATACGTGAATAAAATGTTTATAAAATAACTGAAATGACTTTTAGAAAAGCCCTAAAAAACGAAAAATAAAACTAATTTTTAAATGAAATTTAAGTTTTTGAATTCGGTGCCAAATTAATACCGGACAAAATAAGATTAACATAAAAAAATTGAGAAATACTATACTTGTAATTTTTAGAGCTTCTTTTAGAATTAGATTAAATTTTTTATATCGATTTTATTTTTCAATTTTTAGTTTTGAACTCGTTATGATATTTGTTCCGTTTTTTCGAGTTATTAAATTTTACGTTATATTATTCTGGTTAAAATTAACATATCTCTACGCTTAATACATTTATATTTAAGCAAGCTGAAGTTAATTTTAATTTCTTTTCGAGCCATGTATTGTTTTGTGCCATATATGACAATCTCTTCCCAGAATTGGCCAATAAATGTCGCACGCACCTCTACGGTACGTGGTAAAAACACTTTGATCTTTTGCTTGAACCTTGAGCGGAATACACGTGTTGCGAACACTAATGTACACTGATATATCAAGCGTGTCTTAATCTGTTTATGCTGCCTAAATCGGCTAAAAATCATTAAAAATAATTATTGATTACACCTAAAACAGTGCTAAACACCAAGAGACTCAACTCCAGAAATGGAACAACAATTTCCACATCAGAAAAGCAGCTACAAAGTAGGCCATTTTACATTCCCGAGAGTCATACCATCGTAGTCAATTTTGACAGAACTTATATCTTTTATCAGCGCCTAAATCTTTTATTCAAAGTTATAAGCCACACTAAATTAAATAACAAAAAATTCTTTGATTCTGAGAATCTGAATCTTGAATTTTAAGATATTAATTTAAGATTCATAATAAATGCCTCAAGAATTCTCCAATATCAATTTCAAATAATGTCAGAAAAATGTAAAATTTTTAGTTCCCCATATTGTAGCTGCTATATTAAATTGTATAAAGTGAACATCAGACTTGAAACTTACGATCCTGATTTTGAAAAAATGTGTGAAAATCCCCTAGAACCAATTTTTCACATAATACGGAATAATTTTAAAATCGTTATTACACCCTAAAACTGGTTTTACTGGTAATATAAATTTTAATTCTAATTTGCTTCTAAATGAAAGATAAATGAAAAATAAAATTATAATTTCACATAAACTGTCCTCTGGTGGCTCGGTAGAGAAACATTTCTATACCAGAATGATAGAAGTCATTAAGCGTAGTCCTTGTGCTAAATATCAATTTAATAAGTTAAAAACTAATTCTCAAGATGTTAAAAATAAGAAAAAAAAAGGACTTTGAAAGGTTGTAACTCGAGAAGTATTGGGTCTTCTACTTTTTGTTATATAATTTACCACTTTTATTTTACCATTCGAAGACTCTGTATACATACAGGGTATCCGGATTTGCGTTCGTATATTTTGAAGGGAGATTCTACTATAAAAAAAAAGGTGTTTGATCCAAAAAGTATTTTACTTTTCACTCTCCCCTCGTAAGTATCAAGAAACGCTCATAAATAGTTGTTATTTACTTTTTGAGTCGAGCCTTCATACGAAATTTCCAGTCCCTTGATACCCTTTTAAAATATTCGATATTTCCGACGGCCTGTCCTTTAAACACATACTGTATTATTGAACCCACTCTATTATTTCAAAAGCTTTTTATTGTCAATTTCAATTCTGACACTCGTCAAACAAATTAAGTTGCATCGATGAACTCTCAAACTAAACTGTCCACGACAGCCGATCTAGACCTTTTATGTACTCTTTTGGTTGATTTTTAGAACTATTTTCATACTACATGGTGTAATAAAAATAAGGAGAAGGCGTGATCTGGCATGTGATCTAGACCTTCTATCATAGGTGTTCCATGTTCAAAACAAGGGAATAGAATTTACGAAAAAGTTCCAGACCTTCTTTCATCTACATCTCATGAGGAAATTAACAATAAGTACAATTATGAACTCGTAAAAAAATAAACCTAAAACAGTACAAATTAGAAACTAACACTATAAAGTTCATTACAATATATATATATATATATATATATATATATATATATATATATATATATATATATATATATATATATTATTTTTTCTTGAACCTTTATGAATGTATGTGTATGATTTTAGTTGCTTATATTCTTGGGTATATAATATGGTTCATTTTTATATTAAAACTACATTTTTAAAGAAGTCATACTTATTATATATATTTACTACAGGACGTTTCGATTCTGTCAAATCTATTTTAACTATTTGTTTCTGAGGCTTTTAAAAAATTTAACAATATTATATATGTATATGAAATACCAGGTTAAAAACTTACTATTAAGAATAGTGATTTTTGTTTTATGTACAGATTAAGTACAGGGTGAGTCAACGATTGGATGAAGTAGGTTTGTGCCTTTTCGGTGAAATTAACAAAGAAACTATATTTATTGTTTGATACAGTTTATTTTTACGCAGATTTTAAAAATATTTAGGACTCTACAGGGTGAGCCAAAAAACTAGGACAGCATAAAGTTGTATTTTTTTTAATAGAACACCCTATATACGAATCCTATTTTCGATTTAGCTTATAATTTCAAACCTTTTTTATTATGGGTTTACTATAACAAAACTTTATAGTTTCTGAGATAATTAAGTTTAAAGAAAAAAAGTCACATTTTCAAGCATCAATTCAATCCTAAATAACGTTTTCAATTTTGTGACAAATATATTCAAATTTGGAATTTAGTAAGGCCAAGGACAAGTTAACATAATTTTTACCTAATATTTGCAATAAAAGCTACAGGGTGTTGAACACATCGGCTCAAATTTGAACAAGTTTAAATGAATAAATATCTTTTTTTTAAATGGTACACCCTGTATATTTTCATGTTATTTAATAGAGTAATAAAAACCCTAAAAGTTTTGTTCAATATATCCTATACCTACTTATAATAGTTTTTGAGATATTTCAGTTTTTCTTATTTTCCATACTTTTTTACAGAAATAGTCTTCATTATCATAGTAGCCATGGCAAAAACAATGTAAAAGAACATTTTTCTGTGTGTTAAATTTATAACCGTAATCGCTTCTTTTGGTTTTTATGTAGTGTAGTTTGGTTTTTTTTGCATTCATCTTATATTGTAAAATGAATTTTCCAAAGAATGAGTTAATAGATATGATTTATACAATAGGAGAGGCTCAAAAAAATTGCCGTTTTGCTCAAAGAATTTACAAAATGAAGTATCCTGATCAACGCCAGCCTAATACCCATACTTTTCAAAACTTAATGCAAAGATTTGATTCTTCTGGTACTGTTGATTATCCAAAACGTAAAGTGGTCAACAAACCAGTAACTAATGAAGAAAAAGAACTACAAGTATTGTTAAATGTTTAGGAAAATCCTTATATTGGTAGCCGTCAGTTAGCAGCATTATGTGAAACATCACAATCCACCGCTAATCGTACTACCAAGAAATATAGGTATCATCCATATCACATGGAATTACACCAAGAATTGCATGGACAGGATTTTGAAAGTCGTGTAAACTTTTGTCGTACAATAAATGCGGAGATTCAATTAAATCCAAATTTATTATGCAAGGTAATGTTTAGTGATGAAGCTACTTTTAGAAGTAACGGTGCCGTAAATAGACGTAACATGCATTATTATGCCACAGAAAACCCATTTTGGATTAGAGAGGTGCAACATCAAAACCACTGGTCATTAAATGTTTGGTGTGGTATTTATCATAATCGAATTATTGGACCCCACTTTTTTAATGAACCACTAAATGGCCATAGTTACCTGAACTTTCTACAAGAAGAACTAGCCCAACTGCTTCAAGGTCTCGATAGGGATGAGCTCGACATTAAGTGGTTCCAGCACGATGGTGCGCCTCCGCATTACCATCGTGAAGTTCGTGCGTTTTTGGACCAACGATATCCGCAAAAATGGATTGGACGTGGGGGTTTCATTGAGTGGCCACCAAGGTCTTGCGACATCACCCCATTAGATTTCTTCCTATGGGGTTATATTAAAAATAAGGTGTATGTTAATCCACCAACAACAGTGGAAGATATGCGAAACAGGATTAGGGATACCTGTAGAACAATAACGCCACTAATTTTGTCCAGGGTCCGAGAAAATCTGCAAAAAAGACTAAATTTGTGCATTGCACAAGAGGGTCGTTTACTCGAACACTTATTAAAAAGAAATAATTAATCTCAGTATTTAATAGGTAATTTTTTTGTTTCAATTTAGTATAAAAGTAAATATGTATTTGCCTTGTCGTTATTGTTGTGTTAATTTTTTCACATTATGTTTAATTAAACTATTGCCGTTGTAATATAACCAATAATGTATTTCATCATATTTAACCACATTCTGTTTGTTTCTGTAGTTTATTTTTATTATTTTACATGGCTACTATGATAATGAAGACTATTTCTGTAAAAAAGTATGGAAAATAAGAAAAACTGAAATATCTCAAAAACTATTATAAATAGGTATAGGATATATTGAACAAAACTTTTAGGGTTTTTATTACTCTATTAAATAACATGAAAATATACAGGGTGTACCATTTAAAAAAAAAAGATATTTATTCATTTAAACTTGTTCAAATTTGAGGCGATGTGTTCAACACCCTGTAGCTTTTATTGCAAATATTAGGTAAAAATTATGTTAACTTGTCCTTGGCCTTGCTAAATTCCAAATTTGAATATATGTGTCACAAAATTGAAAACGTTATTTAGGATTGAATTGATGCTTGAAAATGTGACTTTTTTTCTTTAAACTTAATTATCTCAGAAACTATAAAGTTTTGTTATAGTAAACCCTTAATAAAAAAGATTTAAAATTATAAGCTAAATCGAAAATACGATTCGTATATAGGGTGTTCTATTTAAAAAAGTACAACTTTATGCTGTCCTAGTTTTTTGGCTCACCCTGTAGAGTCCTAAATATTTTTAAAATCTGCGTAAAAATAAACTATATCAAACAATAAATATAGTTTCTTTGTTAATTTCACCGAAAAGGTACAAACCTACTTCATCCAATCGTTGACTCACCCTGTACTCTATTATCTTTCTACTTAGACGTAAAAATGAAAACCATACCTAACTTCCTAAATAAGAATTATAGTAATTTAACATTCCATTCTGTAAACCAAGAAGAGAGGTTTGATTCTTCGCTAAAAAGTTTTACAAAAATACCGTAATTATATTGATTGGCGATACTATTTGCTAAATTAAACACTTAGATAAGAAAATAATACCTTTTCTAATAAAATAAAAGTAATTCTTACACCAGATTTAGTCGACACATTTTTAAACCGAGAGGAACGTAACTACGGAAAAAGATTAATAAATATCCAAAAAATAACTTTAAGAAAATAAGACCAATAATTAAAAAAACAATTGAGGAACATGCACATATAGACACAAATAATTGGATTGAAAATTTGAAGGATATCGAACTTCCTAATTATGTTCGTGAAATTCTCTCCTTAGGGCCAAATTTTGCTATGCCAATTACCAATCCGAAACACGTGTCTATCTCAGAAATTATTCTAAAGTTGAAATGGCCAATAATAATATAAATAAGGAAAAATTAAATTAGGGCAGTGTGTTGTAATATATTAAAAAATTTTAAGGTTAAAAACCGTTATCAAAAAGAAAATGTTAAGATGCAATCCAGATCTAATTGTTTTACAACCTGATATATCAATAAAACCGTTATTATAAAAAATTCGAATTACGATGCAAAAGTCATGCAATTATTCAAAGACACCAACACATAAAAAAATTAAAGCTAATCTTACCCACTCATACCAAAAGAAAAACACCAACCTAATAAAAAATGGGAAAACAAACAGTTTATTTCGCCAAATGTAGCAAAAGATTCAATTACAAACAACTCTTCACCACCATGCATATATGGGCTACCTAAATTACGTAAACCAGGAATTCCACATAGACAAATGGTATCTTGTGTACAAATGCCTTTTAATGCACTCTCAAAATACTTCAAAAATATTTTATAAAATTTAGTTGACCAAAATAATTTTTATATTAAAGACTCATACAGCTTTAACGAAGAAATAAAAAACGTACGAATTCCTGAAAACCATTTGTAGATATATACTCTTAGATGACTTTCTTGAAGCTGTAGAAATCTACCGAGTTTCTATATGTTTTAGATACAAAAATTTATTCTTCAAGCAGATCGAGGATTGCGCGATGTGTGCCTCCATATCGAGTGTTATTGCTCAATTAATGTTAGAAGATCTAGAATATGAAGTTATCAACAACTTAAAACTCAAATTACCATTTTTGTACAGATATGTAGATGATTGCATAACAGCTATTCTAAAAAATCAAGATTCATACATTTTAAACAAATTTAACAGCTATCGTGAAAAATAATAATTTACCATAGAATTTGAAAATAATAACCATATCAACTTCCTAGATATGACATTGCATCATAAAAATTATGCAATACTAACTGAATGGTACACAAAGTCTACATTGTCTGGTCGTAACCTTAACTACAATTCTCAACACCACATGGCCCAAAAAAATCAGTAATAATTGGAATAGCCGATAGAACCATCATCTTTAATAGCCCCGAATTTTGAAACAACTGTATCAAAAAAGCAAAAGAGGTCCTTATGTCAAACTCTCCCAAATAAACTGATTAATAAAATTTTCAAAGAAAGATTAGAAAAAGACAAACATGGAAATACTAAAACAGAAAATTTAGAATACAATTAAATCAAAAAAACGTATCTTTTCTTGCTATACGTACCAAATCTTTCCAAGAACTTCCAAACTTTTTTCAAGAAATATTATATAACCACTAGTCATAAGGGTCATAATTTCAGTAAATTAAAAAATGATATTTCAAAAACTAAAAAATCAAATATGGTCTACCAAATACCTCGCAAAAATTGTCCATCGAATTATATTGGCCAAACTAGTCAGTATCTGCAAAATTATCCAAATGGACACAGATACGACAAAAAATATTACAGCTCTAAAAAACATGAAATGGAACACAAACACTCCTTTGATTATGAAAATACGAAAATCTAAAAACTAAAACCCTCAAAGGACAACGAGAATTTTACGAAATGATTACAATAAAAAAAAATCCGAATGCCGTAAACGATAAAACAGACATTAATAATGTAAATCGAATTTACTTCAATATATTAAAATAAATCAGTATAATAGAAATTCTAAAATATACAAAACAGTAAATAAGAATAATTCTTCTAAATTGGATCACAATAATTTTTTTCAGAAAGACGCTTTGTATTGTTTTAATTAAAAGACCCAAATGTTTTATGTCACTTAAAACATACAAAATATTCACCATTTGGTTTCCACATTTCAGTCAAGTGATTGCAGTTATACAGTTAAAAATGTAGTGTCCCCTCTCACAGTGTAACTTTTAAAAATACTTTTATAATTTAATATATAAATATAATTGAGTGCATGGTTATAATGTGTGGTACTTAATCTGTACATAAAACAAAAATCCCTGTTCTTAAGGGTAAGTTTCTTATATAATAACATAATGTGTATTTTTATAGAAGCCTCGGATACAAACAGATTAGAAAGGATCGAAACGTCCTGTTGTAATATAATATAGATTTGGTCAGTAAATATAGCATTTATTTATTTAATATTTATATAATATACTACGACTACTTT
The DNA here is from genome assembly GCA_034092305.1 of Diaprepes abbreviatus. Lineage (NCBI taxonomy): Eukaryota > Metazoa > Arthropoda > Insecta > Coleoptera > Curculionidae > Diaprepes > Diaprepes abbreviatus. The sequence continues at coordinate 2,969,891 of JASJET010000116.1, forward strand.
AAACATATTATATATATATATATATATATATATATATATATATATATATATATATATATATATATATACCGGGTGTCAACGAATCTATTAGACAAGTCATAATTTCTAGAGTATTATGTGTATCAAAATGAGAATTGGTACAGGTAAATGGTATGTGAAGGGGAGAGTTTTCGCATATTTTCCACTTTCCGGCCACTTCCGGTTTAACCGGAAATGGCCCCGGTTTTGAATTTTTAATTGGAACATCCTGTATATAGACCAAATTTTTCTCAGATAGTCTTGGAGGGTATAAGTGAACCTCGAGCGAGAAAGCGCTAGTACTAGATATCTTGGTGTAGTGATTGATAAACATCTCAAGTGGGATCAACATTTGCTATATCTAGTTAAAAAGATAAGATGTTTAATTTATAAATTTTATATGTTGAGAGAATTTCTATCAAAAAATAATTTAATAATGATTTATAGAGCACTTGTTGAGTCTTTGTTGAGTTATGGCGCACTGATTTGGGGAGGGGCATGTAACTGTCATCAAAAACAATTAGCAATTACACAAAACTATATTGTGAAAATTGTATTGAAAAAACCAAGATTGTACCCCAATGATTTGTTGTATTATGAGAATATTTGTAACTTGAAGAGCCTGTATATTATCACAGTTTGTAATTTTATACATCGGAACGAAAGATTTGCGAAATTAGTAATATCTCATGTGTATGGAACGAGGGGTAACACCAATAATTTACTTAACACCAAATATTGTGGAAATAACTAGGGGCATCATTTTGTTTCTTATATTGGCCCTAAATTGTATAATCTCATACCAGTTAATATATGTAATATTACAGGAACGAAACAGTTTAAAAAGGTATTCAGGATATTTTACTTCTCAAAAATTCATCTCTTTTTGAATACTTTTTAAAATGATAAATGTATTTTAATAATGTAATATTTGTTTTAGAGTTTTAGTAATTTTAATATTTATTTTTTATATTTGCACTTTTGTAATTTTCTGTCTTGTTTATATTAATTGACGTGTATATCTAATTATGTGGATCTTTGTTAACTAGTGTAGGGATTAATATCCACCAATAAATTGTATAATAGGCAGTTATATTTTTTGTCGTGTATCTTTGTGGTTGATAAGACTGATTGGTGAATGTGCAGTCATGTTGAAATTGTATATGGTTATGTTTACTATTAATGCATATACAGGTATTTCATACCTAGGTGCAAGATAAACTCTGTGATTTGTGTAATTATTATCAAGACTAATGTACTAGTTGTTTATATATTGTAACTTAATATTTGTGAAATAGATTGAAATTGAAATTGAAATTGAAATTTTAACATTTTTGGATTTCTGAGACAATTCTAGATCAGAATGTGACATTTTAAAAACTTTTTACGTCTACTTCATTTTTTTAGAGCCACTTTTAAAATTGCATCTAGGTGGCCATGATCGGACGCAAACTAATCTAAGGGCCTTAGGTGATGTCAAAAAAATACAATCGCAAAGTTTTAGTTACTAGTATGAAAGACAGGAATAAGACAAGTTGACAAAATTACGTTTTCATTTCTAACTATTAATTTTCAAAAGGCGACCCTTTTTTGACAACTACTTTTCGAAAAAAGCATTCTTTGACGAATCTAACGGTACTAATTTATTTGCGATTGGATTAGACATAAGAACAGAAATTAAATATTATTAAGCAAAATACTGGATAATTTATTTACTTATGACAAGTGCGCCATGGACAGCCATGATGCATAATAATTTGCAACTGTTTTTATCAAGTCTTCTTTGGAAAACAAAGCACTCACTTAAGTAGATAATGACAGTGACATACGCTCTAAGAACAGACGTAAAAGTTTCTTAATTTTCGTTAAGTTTAGTTTAAATTTTCGTTAAAATAATGTATACTCAAAGTGAAAAAGTGAATATGTTATTAATATTTGGAGAGTGTCATAGAAATTCAAGGAATGCTGCCGAGTTGTATGCTCATAGATATCCGAATCGTCAACATCCAGCTCATCAGTATTTTCCGTATGTCGAGACTCGTTTTAGGCAAATAGTTTAAAAAGAGTTTTCCGAAAAGATTTGATAGAAAACGAGGAACGGCAATTTTTTTGAGCAATGATATGCTTTTACCTATAGAAAAACTCACTCTTGAGAGTGCGACACTAATTATTTTTTTGTCATTTTTTCGGACCTCAAATCTCCCATTCAGGGGCGGATCCAGCCTCTCTCTTTGGGGGGGGGGGGGAGGGCGATGATATCACAAAAGTACAGTATGGCAAGAAAAACAAGTTGTCAACGGGGGGGGGGGGGGGGGAGTGCAAGCAGCATACTCATTCCTAATATAAAAGGCACAATGGGTTCTATTTTCCTGAACTCAAAGCTTTCGGGAGGGGGGGGGCGATCGCCAGCATACAGACTCCTATACTCTATTCAAGAACTAGAGAGAGTAATAAAACTGTTACCGAAACCTCTAACGTACCTGCTCCAGTGCCGCAGGTAACTGAGAACTGCCGTAAATTTAATTATATTTCATTATATTTAAATATATTTTATAAATTTACTACAACATTGAATTTCTGATTTAATTTCTGTCAGTGAGCAAAGTACAACTTACAGTTTTTTCTTAGTGAATTATCTTGTTTGCGCTTGTTTTTATATATTATTTGAGATTAGTGAGATACCCAAAAGATATGGTTTTCACCTATATTTATTCCAAAATCGTTAAACCAGGGCATTTTTTCCTCAACGAAAAACTTATTACGATGAATGTTTATGATGCCTTAAGATATCAATATCTAGATAATAATGTTAAAAGCTCTGTTGAGATATGTTCCAACATGACAGGAGTTGGAAAATCTACTATGTACCGAATACTGAAGGAGAAAAAACGACTGGAATTGTTAGTACTCCCAAGCCACATTCGATCACAGGCAAACGAAAAACCTCGTTGGAAGAAGAGATGAAAACTGCAATTAAAGGGGTTGTATATATATTTTATTATGAGAAGCAGATCCCAACTATCTACAAAATTCTAACTAAAATCATTGAAGATCGCGATTTACCTGAAATTAAAAGAACTGATCTCTGGAAATTGCTCGGAGAACTTAATTTTTGTTGGGAAAAACCAGATAGAAAATCTGTTCTTATAAATCGTCCGGAAACTGTCCGTTGGAGACGTAAATATCTCTCTCAAGTAAGATAGAGTTGCTAAAAATAACACAGTTAATAAAGTTAGTAATTTAACTAAACTTTTGAAAGATTTTTTTGAATAAAATTACTGCGGAAAATTGGGAAAAATCCATATAATAAAAGAATAAAACAAAATGTGAGAACTCGATTTCATAATCGGTGAGATACAGGAACCAATTATAATTAATTTTAGCGAAGATAGTTTCACTGGCTTTGATTAGGAATTAGATACGTAATGTTTACTAGTGTAAACACAATTTATTATTTAAATTTTTGTATTGTTGTATTTTATTGTTTAATGTTGTTTATATGTTTTTTTATTTTTTTATATATTTTTATTTTAGTGTGTCCCACTCTTTAATTTTATATATATTTAATTTTAATTAGCCGTAAGTTTTTTATTATTTTATTATTGTGTTTGTGTCTTTTTCTTAAGCGTGTAGAATTAACATGTTTATCTTATTTTTTTGGGGCTATCGTATTTCCGTATATAAAAGTAAATTAAATTAAGATATCAGTACAATAGAAATAAAAATAAGTAGGTCTAATTTTAATTACAACATAAAAAAAAGTAATTACATTTGAATCCCTTTTTAGTGTTTAATTTTAATTCTGCAAATGGTTTAAGAAATAAATAAACTTAAACGTCAAATACCCTAAAAATGTTTTTAATTAATAATAAAATTACCAATAGCCCCAAAAATATTTTATTATTATATGGACGAATTTATTTTTTTATATATGTTTAACTTTTTGTATTTTTACAATGGATATTTTGTAAGTATTTAAATTATATCTTAGAATTTTTTGAGAGAATAATCCTACGTTTTAGTTTATTATTATAGACCGGTATTGATGATTATAAAATTTCTAACCCATTCCTATGAAAAATATATGTGTCTAACAAATTTTGCTAAAAATACTGGACTAAAGAACACATGTAGTTTGCGAAGAGAAAAAGGGTAAAGAATGATTTATTACTCTCTCTAGTTCTTGAATAAACTATAGTATAAGAGGAAAAATCGGGTCCATTTTCCTAAACTCAAAGCTCTTGGGGGGGGGGGGAGGCGATCGCCCTCCCCCCCTCTTGGATCCGCGCCTGCTCCCATTAGATAGAACTATAGATTGTTTGTCGTTTAAATAGCTGAGAAGAACAAAACGAATCACCATTACACTCTTATTTTACCACAAATAATTAAATTTACTTGATAAAATGAGCAAAAGACAGTAAAGTCCTTTGTCTTCAAGAACTTCATTAATATGAATTATGTAAAATTTTTACAATAAGGCAATATATCCCACTACTGTATGAATAACATCAGCATAAATATTAGTTTACGTTGCTAAATTCAAATACTTTCAGGCAATAGTGAGAACACAAAGTATTCGATATTTTTGTTCAAGTTGATGGGTAATTAAATTTTTTTAAAAATCAACATGTAACTACAAAATAAGATGACCAGAATTGTAATCCTAAAAGTTAGGCTGGATGCTTATTATAGTACCGCTCTGGATACGTTCTCGGTTCGATAAAATATTTTTAAATGAAAAAGAGTTTACGATATCGAAATCTCCGCGAAACCGAGAATGTGAATAGGTTCATTGTTCCTCCTGTAAGAAGATTTTACTGAACCGTGAGCTTATCGAGAGCGTATCTAGAACGGCACTTTACTGAGAATCTAGCTTTATTAACTCAATCTTTTAAAATTTCTGTTTTAATTAGATTTCAGTGCTTTAAAAAAATACTAACATTTGCACAATTTTTTGTAAAGATTAATTCGAAATGTAAAAAATTAAAATTGTGTGTAGTATTTCGTGTTTTGAATGGAACTCGGCATTTATGTGGATAATTAATCAAAACGGATAAAACATCATTGACTCCACTCTCTTTTAATATTCAATCAATGGAATAAAACGCTTCCATGGCGATTTTGGTAATTTATGAAACATGATATTAATCGGATAGATTTAATTCCATTTGTTACGGTTTAATTTTTCTCGGTTAAAATTGGGATAGTTAATTAATGGGTTATTGAATATGCCGAAAAAAAGAGGGGTAAAAGGAACTAAAACGTTAAAGTGTTTTCATTGTTTCATACGTTCAATTGATCTCCAAATATGACAAAATTATATAGTGCTACCAAAAGAAGGGATGCGTTTTTGAGATTAAAATAGATTTTTGCACTTTTCAGTTTTACTAGAAAACTTTGCATTTTTTCGTAGGTACATGCAGGGGCAGATTCAGCCTCTCTCTTGGGGGGGGGGGCGGTGATATCACAAAAGTACAGTCTGGCAAGCGAAAGCAAGTTATCGACTGGGTGAAGAGGCCAGCAACATTCCCATTTCTAGTGTAAAAGGCAGGATATAGTCTATTTTTCTGAATTTAAACTCTTGAAAAGCGGGGGGGGGGGCGATCACAAGAAAGAGCAAGTTGCCGAGAGAGAAGGGGGGGGGGAGGATGCGAGCAGCATACACATTCCTAGTACAAGAGGCAGAATTGGGTCAATTTTCCTGAACTCGAAGCTCTTGGGGGGGGGGGGCTGTCGCAAGGAAAACAAGCTGTCAACGGGGAGAGGAGTGCCAGCAGCATACACATTCCTAATATAAAAGGCAGAATCAGTTCTATTTTTCTGAATTCAAAGCTCTTGGGAAGGGGAGAGGCGATCGTAAGCATACACATTCCCATACTCTATTCAAGAACTAGAGAGAGTAAGAAAATTATTACCGAAACCTCCAACGTACCTGATGCAGTGCCGCAGGTAACTGAGGACTGCCGTAAATCTAATTATATTTAAATATTATAAGCTTTTATAAATTTACTGCAACAATAAAATTACTGACAGATCAATTTAATTTTTGTCAGTGAGCAAAGTACACATTACAGTGTTTTATCTTGTTTGTGCTTGTTTTTATATATTATTTGAGATTAGTGAGATACCCAAAAGATATGGCTTCTGCATCTATATTTATTCTAAAATCGTTAAACCAGGGCATTTTTTCCTCTACAAAAAACTTATTACGATGAATGTTTATGATGCCTTTAGATATCAGTATCTAGATAATAATGTTAAAAGCTCTGTTGAGATGTGTTCCAACATGACAGGAGTTGGAAAATTTACTATATACTGAAGACTGAAGGAGAAAAAAACGACTGAAATTGTTAATACTCCCAAGCCAAATTCGATCACAGGCAGACGAAAAAGCTCGTTGGAAGAAGAGATGTAAACTGCAATAAAGATCGGGATTTACCTGAAATTAAAAGAACTGAGCTCTGAAAATTGCTCAGAGAACTTAATTTTTGCTTGGAAAAATCAGATAGGAAATCTGTTCTTATAGATCGTCCGGAAAATGTCCATTGGAGAAGGAAATATCTCTCTCAAGTAAAAGGTAGAGTTGCTAGAAATAAGACAACTCTCAAAATTAGTAATTTAACTGAACTTTTGAAAGATTTTTTTGAATAAAGTTACTGCAAAAAATTGGGAAAAATCCATATAATAAAAGAATACAAGAAAATGTGAAAACTAGATCTCATGATCGGTGAGATAGAGGAATCAATTATAATTAATTTGAGCGAAGATAGGTTCACTGACTTTGATTACGAACTAGATACGTATTGTTTACCAGCGTAAACACAATTTATTATTTAAATTTTCTGTAACATATAAAAATTAATTACATTTGAATCCATTTTTAATGTTTAATTGTAATTCTGCAGATGGTTTAAGAAATAAATCAACTGAAAAGTCAAATGTCCTAAAAATGTTTTTACTTTAAAATAAAATGACCGATAGCCCCAAAAAATTTTTAATGTTATATGGAAGAATTTATTTTTTTATATATGTTTAACTTCTTGTATTTTTGACAATGGGTATTTTGTAAGTATTTAAATTATAACTTAGAATTTTTTGAGAGAAAAAAGCTAAGTTTTAGTCTGAATGTGCCTAAAACGGTTTCTATGCCAAAATTAAAAACAATAAAAATACAGTTGTGATTTGTATAAATATGTCAAAATTATCTGTATCTTCTAATGTATGTGAATTATTAAGAAATCATAAGAAATAAAATAATATTATAAAAACATTTTATTTTAAGTTTATTGCCGAAATAATATTCTATGCCATAAATACTTAGTGATAAAATAAATCTCCTTCCGACGCCTATGAGAATTAAAGTCGTTTTTAACACTTCACACATCCAAATATATATCGTTATCCAACCCAAATAGTCCATTATTTTTGACCTGTATTTTTGATTATAAAACGTATAACCTATTTCTATAAAAAATAAATGTGTCTAACAGATTTTGCCAAAGATACCGGACTAAAGAACACAGATAGATTGCGAAGGAAAAAAAGGGTAAAAAATGATTAATTACTCTCTCTAATTCTTGAATAAACTATAGTATAATAGGCAAAATCGAGTCTAATTTCCTGAACGCAAAGCTATTGGGGGGGGGGGGCGATCGCCCCACCGCCCCCTTGGATCCGCGCCTGGGTACATATCCATAGAAAAGTTGTAGATAATGAAATTTTCTTTCAAAGTGGTATTTCATGATGCCCAAAAAAGTCATTTTTTCAAAAAAATCTCCTCAAAAGACGAAATCAAAAAAACAAAGATATACAAGAAAAAATGTTTAAATTTTCTTCATAACTTTTTTGCAAATGAAGTTAGGTAAAGGTATTGATGCATGAAAAGAAAGTTGACATTAAGCTTATTAAAATGAGTTCCTACAGAAGTCTGTACGATAAAAATAACCCAGATATGGCGTCTTAAACTTTGCTACTTTTCTCGATATGAGCAAATTTCGTCTCATAACTTTTTTGTAAATGAATTTCGGAATAGACATTGTTCCCTTCAAAAAAAGCTGATATCACGCCCTTTAAAATTGTCCTCAGCCAAAGCCTGTACCACGAATAATAGCTAAGAAATGGTCTCTCGAAGTTTTCAACTTTTTACGATTTTAATAAATTTTTACCCACATATTATGTATTATATACTTTAGGGTGTTTAATGACAAAAATAATTATAAATTTAAAAAAACTATTAATATGGGGTACAAAAATAAAATTAATTATTACAATATTTTATACTTTTTTAAATTTATTTATTGTTTGAATTATAAACCATTCATTTATTTTTTAGAGCGGTTTAGTCATGAATGAGTTTTTATTTAATGTCTATATTTAATTTATGTAGTAACTTTGCCTTGGGGTGGCTAGTGCGGCCATTGATATAATGTGAAACAGTGTACACTGTTAAAAAGAACCTTAAATTTAATATACGTTCCTTAATCAAATTTAATAATTTTGTACCTTAAATCGTGAATACTTTACATGTACTTTGAAATTAAAGCTTTGTACATTAAATGTAATTGAATGTTACTTTAAATTTCAATAAACTAACTGAAGACAAATCAAATCTAATATATAATTACATTAGATTTAATGTAAAAATTATTAAGTTTAATGCATTTACATTAAATGCATTTAACGAACGGTTTATGGAATTTGCTTCCCACACATTATATTAAAATTAATGTTAAGTTCTTTTACAGTGTATGTCTTTTATTCTTCCCCATAGGTAAACGTCTAAAACTGTTAAATTTGTCTTATTTAAAAACGTCGTAATATTTTCTTGAATTGTACTTTTTTTTTCTAAAAATTGCTTCCTATTATTACCAGGATTATTAAAATCGTATAATGCAATCCACAGTTACACTATGTTTGAACAACAATATAGATATACCCGGCCAGACGCGGATCCAAGAGGGGAGGGCGGTGGGGCGATCCCCCCCAAGAGCTTTGAGTTCAGGAAAATAGACCCAATTTTGCCTCCTATGCTATAGTTTATTCAAGAAATAGAAAGTGTAATAAATCATTTTTTATTACTTGTTTCTTTGCAAACTACCTAAATATATTTTTTATAAGAATGGGCTAGAAATTTAATAATCAAAAATACCGGTCTATAATAATAGACTTTTTAGGTTGGATAACAATAGATACTTGGATGTGTGAAGTGTTAAAAAGGATTTTAATCCTTGTCATTCGCGTCGGCAGGAGGTTTATTTTATCACTAAGTATTTATGACATAGAATATTATTTCGGTAATAAACTTAATAAGAAGTTTTTATAATATTATTTTATTTCCTAGGATTTCTTAATAATTCACCTACATTAGAAAATATAGATAATTTTGTTATAGTTAACAAATCACAACGGTAATTTTATTATTTTTAAATTTGGAATAGAGACTGTTTTAGGCCCATTCAGACTAAAACGAAGCCTTTTTCTCTCAAAAAATACTTAGAAAATACCCATTGTCAAAAATACAAGAAGTTACATATATATATATATATATATATATATATATATATATATATATATATATATATATATATATATATATATAAATGAATTCGTTCATATAATATTAAAATTTTTTTGGAACTATCGGCCATTTTATTATTAATTAAAAACATTTTTAGGATATTTGACTTTTCAGTTTATTTATTTCTTAAACAATCTGTAGAATTACAATTAAACATTAAAAAGGGGTTCAAATATAATTGATTTTTATATGTTACAGAAAATTTAAATAATAAATTGTGTTTACTATGGTAAACATTACGTATCTAATTCGTAATCAAAGTTAGTGAAGCTATCTTCGCTCAGATTAATTATAATTGGTTCCTCTATCTCACCGATTATGAGATCGAGTTTCCACATTTCGTTTTATTCTTTTATTATATAGATTTTTCCCAATTTTGCGCAGTAACCTTATTCAAAAAAATCTTCCAAAAGTTCAGTTAAATTACTAATTTTGTAAGTTGTGGTATTTCTAGCAACTTTACCTTTTACTTGAGAGAGTTATTTCCTTCTCCAACGGACAGTTTTTAGGCTATCTGTAAGAACAGATTTTCTATCTGCTTCTCATAATAAAATGTATGTACAACCCCTTTTATTGCAGTTTACATCTCTTCTTCCAACGAGGTTTTTCGTCTGCCTGTGATCGAATGGGGCTTGAGAGTACTAAAAATTTCAGTCATTTTTTTCTCCTTCGGTATTCGGTACATAGTAGATTTTCCAACTCCTGTCATGTTGGAACACATCTCAACAGAACTTTTAACATTATTATCTAGATATTGATATCTTAAGGCATCATAAATATTCATCGTAATAAGTTTTTCGTTGAGAAAAAAATGCCTTAGTTTAACGATTTTGGAATAAATATAGATGTGGAAGTCATTTCTTTTGGGTATCTCACTAATTTCAAATAATGTATTAAAAGCAAGCGCAGTATTCAGTTACCTGCGGTACTGGAACAAGGTTTCGGTAACAGTTTTATTACTCTCTCTAGTTCTTGAATAGAGTATAGGAATGTGTATGTTTGCGATCGCCCCTCTCCTTTCCAAGAGCTTTGAGTTCCGGAAAATAGAACCGATTCTGCCATTTATATTAGGAATGTGTTTGCTGCTGATATTCCCCCCCGTTGACAACTTGTTTTTCTTGCTTTGAGTTCAGGAAAGTAGACCCGATACTGCCTGATAGTAGGAATGTGTATGCTGCTCGCATCCTCCCTCCTCTCGGCAACTTGTTTTTTCTTGTGATCGCCCTTCCCGCTTTCCAAGAGCTTCAAATTTAGGTAAATAGACCCGACCCTGTTTTTTACACTAGAAATGAGAATGTTACTGGTGTCTCTCCCCCCGTCGACAACTTGCTTTCGCTTTCCATACTGTACTTTTGTGATATCACCGCTTGCTCCCAAAGAGAAGACCTGGTATATTGACTTCTAGTTATTCTCTTGTGTTATAAGCCACCAAAAATAGTCTTAGTGTCTCTAAAACAGTACATGTTTACCGAACTTTTGACCAAGTTAGTAAGCAAAAAAATTTTTTTTCGTATTCCAATACTACTATATTTAAACTAAAATATAGACTATAAATAATTCTAGATCAATATCTAGACATTTATTTCTTGTGATTATCGTTTATAATTTATAAGTAAAACAATATTTTTATTAAAATAAGGCATAATAATTATTGCTATGTCATTTTTCATGATGTTAGAAATGGAATTAAAATTAATAATTCATATATATATATATATATATATATATATATATATATATATATATATATATATATATATATATATGTGTACTGTCGAACAGCCGTCGAGAAAACATCACTTGAAAATGGCAGCTGAGATGTTGGCGAAACGTCGTGAAGATATTTCTATTGACGAACGGATTGAAAACTGGAAAAGCACCAGTACACATTCCACCATCCGTGAAAACCTACGATACAACATATGTATATATATATATATATATATATATATATATATATATATATATATATATATATATATATATATATATATATTTATAGAATAAAATTTAAAAAATTTTATTTTCCATTTACCTCTCTCGTCATTTATTTATGGCATCGAATATACGATGCAGGGTACAATTAATTGACTGGATCCAAATACTTGTTTAATTTATCTCATACTAACTTGTAGCAGATGAGAGATGTTTCAGGAAGGGCAGATTACTATTTTAAAATATTGCAATAAAAGGTACTTAGTGAATCTATATCAGAACGGAAATTAATTGCCTTGTTTCAATTATTTATATGCACCACTTCCAAATAAAGGGTGTTTTTTTTATAGAGGTATAGAACTTTTAAATGGAATAAAACAAAGATGAATTTTTTAAATTGACATGAAATTTACTTTATTCGAAAAATAACCTTCTGGCATTATAATTTAAATATGACTTCTGGCATGTGACCGCCACGGCTGGCTCGGACGTCGTCTAATCTGGAGGTCCAATTTTCGATGACTTTTTCCAACATTTGTGGCTGTATATCGGCAATAACGCGGCTAATGTTGTCCTCCAAGTGATCAATCGTTTCGGGCTTATCGGCGTAGATTAGCGACTTCACATATCCCCACAGAAAATAGTCTAGCGGCGTTAAGTCGCACGATCTTGGAGGCCAATTCACGGGTCCAAAACGTGAAACTATGCGGTTACCAAACGTTTCCTTCAATAAATCAATTGTGGCACGAGCTGTGCAACATGTTGCGCCGTCTTGCTGAAACCACAGTTCCTGCACATCATGGTTGTTCAATTGATGAACGAAGTCAGTAATTATGGCTCTATAGCGGTCACCATTGACTGTAACGTTCTGATCAGCATCGTTTTTAAAGAAGTAACTGTTTTATATATATATATATATATATATATATATATATATATATATATATATATATATATATATATATATATATATATATACATATAACCATTTACAGCTTATTTTGAATTTTTTTCATAGACATAAAAAAATGAGTCTTAAAATAAAAATTGGAGTTTTCAACCCTTCCAGTTGAAATTGCGTGAGATAGTTTAGTTTTGCGTTAAAAGTAGCATGCAATTTGGTTGTTTGCTAAATATCAGTCAGAAAACTTACTGAGAAACCTTTTTTCGGTAATTTTTCTTTTAAGGGTGATTTAAGAAAATAATCTAGAAGTGATCAACTTAATTTTTGTATAGTTGTTTGATATTTTTTGTTGTTCAATAATATTTTTTTTAAAGCGTTGTCATTTCCGTTTGTAATTCTTCTCCATATTTTATAAATTCATCAGGATCAGGGCTTTTAAGATTTTAACGCGATATCAGTAGGTTTTTCATTTCATTACATATATTAAAATGGTATTATTCTTCGGTCTCGGACGGTTGTTTGTCTATTTCTTTCTTTATACTATATAGGGTTTCAAGGTATGTTTCCCACTCTTCGATTAAGATTTTGTTAGTGTAAATGGTATCTTTTATTTCTGGTTTATTTCTCCTCAGCATCAGCCGTATTTTTTCTTGATTCCAGTATATATCTCGTTCCATATATTTTGTAAATCTTTGTCATTATCCCTCCTTTACTTGCGTTATTCTTGATTTTGATTAGGTTTATTGATATCTTTTTGTTTTAACTACGCGTTCCTCTTTAGTTTCCACAAATCTTTAATTTCCTGTGTGAAAAAAGTGTTGTATTTGTTCTATTTACATCTACGTATTGTTTTTCCATTGCTTCCTTTGCTGGATTAAGGATGTTAGTTTCCAGAATATTCCACACAAGTAATATAGTGTTTTCAATTTTGAATATTACTAAGCAACCCATAGTCAGTTGTTTCTGTTCATGGGCAGGTAAATATTTTTTCTAGTATCCTTTCCATTTTAAATTAATGTAATAATAAAAGTTTAGGAACCGTTATCATTTTAGTGACGTAAATTATATTTTCTCACCCGTATGTCATTAATTGATATCATATTAGCAATTTGTATGCAATATTATTTTGAAATACTGAGATAGAAACTCAGAACTAAATTTGTAAATATATATGTTTATAATTTATGAATAATGAATAAAATATTCTTGATAAAACAAATTTTAATAGGATTTTCAGAAAAAAAAAATTGTGAAATAGAAATATATTCCGCATCACACGTTCTTTTTACGAAAATTTGCAGGAACATATTTGAAGGGTTGGTCACGCTCAGATACACACATAGTAAAATATTCCTATATTTTTAACTGAATTTTAATTTAACAATTTTGAACACTCACTATCAAAAATGAGGTTTATTGACTTTAATAAATAACAGAGAGAAAGCGATATAAATATATCTCTGATCCCAAGGGTTTATAGCGTAAAAGAGGTCATAATAACTTTTCCTGCTAAATCTAGCCTCTTATAACTTTTTCAAGAAGTGCCGGGAAATTAATTTATTTTCCAAGGCTATATAAAACAATATATCTATTTTTCAGTGAAGTGGGAGTGAATTAACGGGATTACATAACACGTTAAGAAAAGTTATACAATATCAGGAAAGTTTTAGACGTATCTATAAAATTATTTTGTTACAAATTTTGTAATTTACATTTTAGATTAGCGTTTCATAGCTTTCAAAATCATGAAATTAAAATATACCGCGTCTCGTACTCGTACAAAATTATGAACAATTTGCTTTTCTATTGTAAATGTAAATAAGAGGACGAACATTAGACTAAAATTGTATCTTTATTTCTAAACTAACTTGTACCTTGAATTCCCTCAGCAAGCACGTAAGATGCCAAATAAGATTATGTTGCCATCATCTCATTTGACTTCTTATGTGGTTGCTGAGCAAATTCAAGGTGCAAGTTAGTTGTATAGAAATAAAAATACAACTTTAGTCTATTATATATATATATATATATATATATATATATATATATATAATAGACTAAAGTTGTATTTTTATTTCTATACAATTATATATATATATATATATATATATATATATATATATATATATATATATATATATATATATATATATATATATATATATATATATACATACAGTGTGACCGTAAACTCAGCATCATATGGGATTTTTTTATTAATAGCTTTATTTGAAATTTGATTTTGGAATCAATATCTGCTTCAATCGAGATGAAAATTAATCAAAAAATTAGTGGCCACATAATTAGCATTATCTATCAAATTTTAATTTTTTTCCAAAAGAAATTCAAAAGTGGGGGTTTATCTCAAAATATCGAAAAAAATTATTAGAAAAAGTTTTTCTAAATGAAATTTTTAGTCCCCATGCAATATTTCAGCTGTATAAGATAATTTGGATTTTTTCCCATTTTTTGTAAATTACACCACTGTTGCAAAATAAGACTCAACGGAACCTACATAAAACTTCTTAGTTTTGACAATAGTTCATTCCAGATATATTTGGTTTAAAGTAGCGCCCTGTATAAGGAAACTTCATAAAATAGCTGTTTTTGAAAACGTAAAAAATTTTATGTAGGTTGAGTTGAGTCTTATTTTCCAGCAGTAGTGCAATTTACAAAATATGGACAAAAAATCTAAATTATCTTATACAGCTGGTTTTACGGTGGAAAACCAGTTAATAAGACACAGTGGCCACATCTCGATGTGTGTGTGTCGCCACTGTTTCTTATTAACTGTTGTTCAACTGTGAAATCTGTTTATAGGGCTCGGGTACGAGATCATGGTTTGTACCGAATGCAATGGCATAATGAGGACGAAACAGCGCTTTTTAACATGAGAGTAATTTTTATTAGCGGCCTTTATGTTCGCATATCCGAGAATTTCCTTATATATATATATATATATATATATATATATATATATATATATATATATATATATATTATACGGGCAAGTCGAAAGGAACGGACTATATTCCAAGAGTGTATTTTACATGAGAAAAGAATTAAAAAAAAAATCGTATGTACTTTTCAATTATCATTTGTTCTCAAATTATAGCATAATTACAAATTAACAAAGTCTTTCATTAACTTATTTTATCATAATGTTCTTTTAACAAAGGTTAAAAAATCCACCATTTGCCTCTTCATCTGCAAAGGGCTCTCACAGAGCGCCTAATTGATTCATGTCTTTCTTGAACAACGGCTGCAGCATTTTTAATGCGTCGAATTAGTGAACCCTAAGTGTTGACTTTTACTTTGTATACCTTGTTTTTGAACCAGACCCACACACAATCACAAACAACAGTCCAATGGTGTGAGGTCTGTAGATCTTTGAGGCGAACTAACAGGACCACTGGGATTAATGCAAAACTCTGGAAACTGCTCGTCCAAATACCTCTTGACCTGACTAGCGAAATATACAGAATCGCCATCGTCATGATAATACATTTGCATTCTGATATTTAAAGGAACTTTTTCTAGTGGTCCTGTCAAGATATTTTGTAAAAAATTTGAATGGTTCTTTTCTGTGAGACGATTCTCTCAAATATAAAGGTCAATTAAATAAGCATCGACCATATCACACCCCAAGACTATTGCGTGAGGATATTTGTCTGACCATACATGAGAGTTGTGAGTATAATTGATGTTGTTCCAAGTGAATGTCGCTTCATTGGTACATAGTATATGCGATACAATACGATGTTTTTTATTTATCCAGCTACAAAATTGCATACGCCTAACATAATCTTCTGCTTGTAGGTGCTGTACACCTACAATGGATAGATCGTTACCTGTCTGATAGAGTACAACGAGTAAAATTAACAACTGTGAATCATCTGATATATGTACATATTACCTCTGGTGTTCCCCTAGATGCTCACCTCGCTTAACTGCTTTATTAAGAGGACATCATAACTTTCAGTAGATGTCTTCTTTATGCAAATGATTTAAAGATATTTCGGGTTGTCAGGAGTAGCAGATTAATATTTTCCGTTTGCCAGTTAATCTCTTTAAATTAAAAATATTGCAATTCTTGAGAAATTAGTGTCTTTTCAAGCACTTTAATGCCTTCTTAGATTTGTAAGTTTCTTAATTCTGATTCTGTTTTAAATAGTGTTTGTTTTTTTTTTAAATGGATTGTATCTATTTGATTTGTTAATATACTATTGTTATCAGATTTACAAGCCAAACGGCTTCGCACTCCCTCCAGAGATTATTCACTCATACCAAGTATACAAAGACACCAAAAGTATGAAGCTCTGTTGGGACCCTTTCCATGTTATCGGGTCCTAGGTGGCGTAATCTTCTGCACTTCTTACAAACGTTCGGACGGTTTGCGCGGTTGCAAGGAGAACTGCTTTCTGAATCGGTTTATACAAATAATCGCTAAGGCCCCGTCTCTTAATGTTCTGCAGGAGGTTTTTTTGGTAACCAGTTGTTGATAGTATTATGATAATTGTGTGGACGTTGTTCATTGCCTACTGTCTGCGGATTTACACCTCCAAATCTCTGTATTTGGCGATATTCTTATTGCATTTTGGTCTTAGGTTGTTGTTATTAGGTATAGCAATGTCAATCAGTGTAGTTCGCCTAGAAATTTTATCTGTTAATATAATGTCTGCTCTGTTACGAGCAACTGTTTGATCTATTAGAATTGTTCGGTCCCAGTATAACTTGAACTCGTTGTTTTTAAGAATAGGTTTTCCTACCTGTAATAGTTTTAACTTATCTGCTAACTTTTGGTGGAGTATCTTAGCGGCGTGTCTTTCCCTATACTCGGTTGCGGCAAACGCTTGGCATCCTCCGTTATGTGCTGGATTTTCTCTGATGTTCGACAGCCATATCTGCATTGGTCATTTTCTATTCAGGGATCTCTGATGATGCACTTCCGATAGTTCTGCATCGGAATAACCTGGTCTTGGATAGCTAACAAGAAGCCCTCCGTTTCCGAAAACATCTGTCCTGAAATCAACCAGTAGTTCGACGCTGAGTTGTCGATATTGTCCTGAATGCCGTCCATGAAGTGGCTTCTGTAGCTAGACTTGTAACTTCGCTTGGTCTGTTCGGTGATGAGAAGCAATATCCCGTTCCCTCAGCCGTAGCGGCGTTGAATCGCATATTGCTCGATGTAGTGTTGAAGAGTCCGCTAACCTGTGGAAATAAGAACGTAAGTTTATTATTTGTTGATCGAGCTGCTTACCAATATCGATCAATCTTCTTCCTCCTTGGTGTCTTGGAAGCATTGTGCGTTCAATAGCACTCCAAGGGTGGTGTTTGTGTGCTTTTGTTACGAGTGTTCTTATCTTCCATTATAGATTTTCGATGTCCGTCCTGCTCCATTTTAAAATTCCAAAAGAGTAGCGCAGAGCATGCGTACGTGTTGAGCGCCTTAAAAATTTTTCTACTATTTAAACTAGTTCGTCACACCCGTCTTACCCTCCTGACAAATTCGGTTGTCAATTCGGCCTTCATAGTGCGATCGTCAATTCGTTTAGTGTGTTTTACACCTAGGTATTTGTACGTTTGTTCTACTTTCATTGCAACTATTGTTTCACCACTCTGCATCTCAAATGCTCCCGGTTGTATCCTTCCCTTAACGATGTTCAAAATACGGCACTTGTCAAATCCAAACTGCATTCCTACATTCCTGGAGAACTCTTTCACAATTTTAAGCATTTGCTCTAGCTGGTTTTTGGTAGCAGATTTCAGATTATCCATGCATAGAAGATGATTCAATCTTACTACCTCTTCGCTGTTATTTCTAATACTAAAGCCGTATCTTGGGCAGTTCAAACGGCGGGACAGTGAGTTCATTGCAAGGCAGAACCAAAATGGGCTAAGTGAATCGCTCTGAAATATTATTATTATTATTATTTTGATTTACAAGCCAAACGGCTTCGCACTCCCTCCAGGGATTATTCACTCATACCAGGCATACAAAGACACCAAAAGTATGAAGCTCTGTGGGAACCCTTTCCATGTTATCGGGTCCTAGGTGACGTTGTCTGCTGGATTTCTTACGAACTTTCGGACGGTTCGCGCGGTTGCTAGGAGAACTGCTTTCTGCATCGGCTTATACAGATGCTCACTAAGGCCCAGTCCCTTGATGTTCTGCGGAAGGTTCTTTGGTATCACTCCAGTTGTTGACAGTATTATGGGAATCGTTTGGATCTTCTCGTTGTATTTTAGCCTTAGGTTGTTGTTGTTAGGTACAGCAATGTCGATTAGTGTAGTTCGCCTAGAAATGTTATCAATTAGTATAATGTCTGGTCTATTATGAACAACTGTCTGATCCATCAGAACCGTTCGGTCACAATATAACTTGAACTGCTTGTTCTCAAGAATAGGCTCCGGATTGTACCTGTAATAAGGCACTTTTTCTACCTGTAATAGGTTCAACTTTTCTGCTAACTCTTGGTGGAGTATCTTAGCGGCTGAGTCGTGTCTTTCCTTATACTCGGTTGCGGCAAACGCTTGGCATCCTCCAGTTATGTGCTGACTTGTCTCCGATGTTATTATTATTATTATTATACATGATTTACAAGCCAAACGGCTTCGCACTCCCTCCAGGGATTATTCACTCATACCAGGCATACAAAGACGCCAAAAGTATGAAGCTCTGTGGGAACCCTTTCCATGTTATCGGGTCCTAGGTGACGTTGTCTGCTGCATTTCCCATGAATTTTCGGACGGTTCGCGCGGTTGCTAGGAGAATTGCTTTCTGCATCGGTTTATAAAGATGCTCACTAAGGCCCAGTCCCTTGATGTTCTGCAGGAGGTTCTTCGGTATCACTCCAGTTGTTGACAGTATTATGGGAATCGTTTGGACGCTGTTCATTGCCCACTGTCTTCGGATTTGGACCTCCAGATCTCTGTATTTGGCGATTTTCTCGTTATATTTTGGCCTTAGGTTGTTGTTGTTAGGCACCGCAATGTCGATTAGTGTAGTTCGCCTAGAAATTTTATCTATTAGTATAATGTCTGGTCTATGAGCTACTGTTTGATCCGTCAGAACCGTTCGGTCCCAATATAACTTGAACTGGTTGTTTTCAAGAATAGGCTCCGGATTGTACTTGTAATAAGGCACTTTTCCTACCTGTAATAGGTTTAACTTTTCTGCTAACTCTTGGTGAAGTATCTTAGCGGCTGAGTCGTGTCTTTCCTTATACTCGGTTGCGGCAAACGCTTGGCATCCTCCAGTTATGTGCTGAATTGTCTCCGATGTTCGACAGCCATATCTGCATTGGTCATTTTCTATTGAGGGGTCTCTAATGATGAACTTCCGATAGTTCTTCGTCGGAATAACCTGGTCTTGGATAGCTAACAAGAAGCCCTCCGTTTCCGGAAACATCTGTCCTGAAATCAACCAGTAGTTCGACGCTGAGTTGTCGACATTGTCCTGATTGACCTCATTTGGATGCCGTCCATGAAGTGGCTTCCGTAGCCAGGTTTGCAACTTCTCTTGGTCTGTTTGGTGGTGAGAAGTAATATCTTGTTCCCTCAACTGTAACGGTGTTGAATCATCTGCCTCGCATATTGCTCGATGTAGTGTGGAAGAGTCCGCCAACCTGTGAAAATATGAACGTAAGTTTATTATTTGTTGGTCGAGCTGCTTACCAATATCCACCAATCCTCTTCCTCCTTGGTGTCTTGGAAGCATTGTACGTTCAACAGCACTCCGAGGGTGATGTTTTTGTGCTTTTGTTAGAAGTGTCCTTATTTTTCTTTGCAGGTTCTGGATGTCCATCCTGCTCCACTTTACAATTCCAAAAGAGTAGCTCAGCGCAGAGCAAGCATACGTGTTGAGCGCCTTAAACAAATTTCTACTATTTAAATTAGTTCTTAATACCCGCCTTACCCTCCTGACAAATTCGGCTGTCAATTCGGCCTTCATAGTGCCATGATCAATTCTTTTAGCCTGTTTCATACCTAGATATTTGTATGTTTGGTCTGCTTCCATTGCAGCTATAGTTTCACCGTTCTGCATTTCGAAAGCCCCCGGTTGTATCTTCCCTTTAACGATGTTCAAAATACGGCACTTGTCAAGTCCAAATTGCATTCCGATATCCCCGGAGAACTCCTCTACAATTTTAAGCATTTGTTCCAGCTGGCTTCTGGTAGCAGCCATCAGTTTAAGATCATCCATGTATAGAAGATGATTCACTCTGACTATCTCTTCGTTGTTGTTTCTAACACTAAAGCCGTGTCTGGTGGAGTTCAAACGGCGTGATAGTGGGTTCATTGCGAGGCAGAACCACAATGGGCTAAGTGAATCGCCTTGAAATATTCCTCTTCGTATCGGAATGGTGTTAGTTTCGATGGTATCGCTGGATGGCACTTGCAATTGGATCCTAGTTCTCCAGGTTAACATGATGCGTTCTAAAAAGGAAACAAAATTATTGTCGACCCTGTACATTCTTAATATAGTTTTGAGCCACTCATGTGGTACTGAGTCGAAGGCCTTCTTATAATCCACGTAGGCAGCAAAGAGGTTTCTTCGGTTGGTACAGGCTTGGTTACATATGACAGAGTCAACAACCAATTGTTCCTTGCATCCCATTGCTCCCCTCGTACATCCTTTCTGTTGAATTGCAATGATATTATTTTGCTCACAATGTGCATAGATGCGTTGGGTCAGGCAGGAGGTGATCACCTTATACAGTGTGGGTAGGCAGGTGATTGGCCTATACTTAGCTGGGTCATGTGTGTTGTGTTGATCCTTTGGTAGGAGGTACGTAATACCTTCGGTCAAGAACAATGGCATTTTTGCTGGGTTAAGAAAAACATCATTAATAAGATTAGCCAGCTGATGGTGCATACACCATAACTTTTTGAGCCAGTAGTTCTGGATCCCGTCGAGACCTGGAGCTTTCCAGTTATGGGATTCCTTGATTATTCTTGAAATTTCCTCGGTGGTAAATGGCTCAAACTGCATCTGGCTGTAATCTTGGCAGATTTGGTGTTCTTCATTGATCCAGCCAGCTGCGATGTTACAATCGGCTGGTGTGGAAAGTTGGTTTCCCCAGAACTCTTCTACCTGCTCTCTATTGGGATATCTATTATCTGCCATATTATTATTATTACCCGCTGTATATAGTACGGATAGAGGCCCGCTCGCGGAATATATTGATTACTCTTTTCTGTGGAATATCCGTTTAGATTTACTGTTAACACTGGGGAACGTTTATTTTTCTCACAGGTTGGTGAAAACTTTAATAAATACGTTTTTCCCGGATTTCTCAGATACGGACATCGCTGGTAATATTCTTCAACGGCAGCTTTAGCATTCCCATTACAAAAACTATAAGAAAAAATCATATTTTCATATTCTAAATTTGAATAAGTGTGTGGCTTTTTATAACATAAATCATATAAATTCGAAAATAAATGTTAAATTATTGTTACTATATACTGGCATTGACACATATCTGAACAGGCATAGTCGGTACCTACAGCGATGTAAAGCGATCAACTATTTTAATTTTTCTAATTACGCTACAATTTGAAAATAAATGTGATTCGGATAAGAACATAAAGTTTTTTAAAATTATTTTCATGTGTACAATATCCTTCCGAGGATTGGTCCATCCCTCCCGACTCACTCTGTATATAAGGAACGTTCCATATTGGGAGAAAAATAATAGTACACGCGTACCAACGCGCCATTAAGCAGGAACTTTAAGAACATTACGGAGATAAATGATACAAAATCTGAAACAATTTTATCCATAGGACTTTCCGACTGTGTACTGGTTTTGTTTCTAACTTTTATAAAGAAATTCATTTTGCGAAAGAAAAATTACATTAACTTAAAAAAAGTTTTCAAACTGATTTAATCATACCATTGTATTTGTGATTCTATTATCAAGACTTTTTTGCGCTTTTCCTCGCTTCCAAAATGCTTTTGATAAGTTAAGAAAAATGTGTTGAATTTGACACTATACCTTAAAGAAATGTTTTATTTAGAAGAATAGAAATTCGATTATTACTTTCTAAGACATTGGATTTAAATGATACCAGCTTAGCAAATTTTACATTACGAATTATATCATTATACAAAGCATGTTATTTATAAATTATATTCTAACATTAGTTCAGTGATAAGTAACGGCAAAATTATTAAAAAAATAAAATTTTTATAAAAAAATTGATCCTACTTATGAAAGAGCGCTAAAAATGTGATTTTGTCACGGTTCAATTTTGCGTTTAAGCTCACTATGGCTAATATATTTAATATAACCTTATTTTGCATATTCATTATGGACAACACAGTATCATTTTCCTTAAGTATTTCCCAGGGATTCTTTGAAAGAAAGCATTTCATCAAGTACAGCTTCGACTAATTTTATTTGCCATTATTTTGTTCTTACTTTGATATTTCACTATACTGTGCTGGAATATTTTCTTATCAATATGAAACTTATTGCTACGTTTTTTTTTGTATTCAGATAGATCTTGTTTTTTTCCCGGCCATTTATATTTGTATTTGTTGAGATTTTAGCTATATTGGGTTGCAGATATCAGAAAATTTCTATTGATGTATTAATTTATATTTCTTGAAATTAAAAATAACTACTGTGTGTGTCTTTTTTTTTTGAGCTGTCATTTCTTTCACACGTGGTAATTGAACGCGCCTAACGGAAATCGATTAGTGCGCTAGCAGGGCCATGGTTATAAATGGAGGCCGTTTTGCCTTAATTTTTCACTTTTTCCTGGTTTGATCAGACCAAATTTTTGGGATTCAGAGATGGAAAGTCGACAATCCCGGTAAATTTGTTGAGTTTTTGTGTCAACGAAGGAATCAGTCTGACCCCAGAACAGCGGGTAAGGAACTTTAAAATAATTACTGTTGAAACGATCCTGAATAGTTATTTTATTTATTAAAAGATTTCAGCTCAAAATTGATTTTTATCTAGTGGACTTGAAGCATAATTTAAAACCAACCGATATATTATTCTGTCTCATTTAGACTATAAATTAACCACGTGCAATATTATTAAGATATATTTAGGAGTTTTAGGGCCGATCATTTCTTTTTTTTGTGATAAATATATAGTTCTTGAATTTTGAAATTTGTAAGTTTTTTTGGGTTTTTATATTTGCTGCCATGCAGTGCCTAAATTTTATAATTTGTTATCTGTAAGAGTTGATTTTAAGAGTACTTTTATTATAAATTGTAATTTGCACTATATTTTGCTGTTTTTGCCTCCTGGATGTATCACGATATTCCCAATTTTCACTTTAATAGTAATATTGAAGTATTTTACATTGTATGCAATCTTGGGCCCCATTTTGGGTTTATTATTGACAAATTTTACGTTTTTTTTTGCATCGTGATATGTTCATGACCGCAATAACTTTAATTAATTTATTAATAGTAATATTGAAGTATTTTACATTGTATGCAATCTTGGGCTCCATTTTGGGTTTATTATTGATAAATTTCTGAACGCGTTTCCTGTCTTTTCATATGGTATTGTAGTAATATATTTGATCATATTTTGAGTATATCTATTTTATTGTTATTTATATAGAGAATTAATATAGAGCTAATCAATATGCGTTCCATTTTAGCCAGGTTTAACCCAATTTATTTGAAAATAATTAATATTAATAAACCAAGTATTGTAACGTCATCATACAGTGGTCTAGAGTTATAAATTTTATGTCCAATTTGGTGATGATTGATTTAATTGATGAACTAATTATAATCTATGATAAATCTTTTGTTAAAGTAATTATTAGTAAATTTAATTTTGGAATAATTATTTTTTTTATATATACATAATTAGTTTTTTTTTATTTTGATGAATCTGTTGTTAAACTTTTGCTGGATTATTTTGTGTAAATAACTGGAAATTTTACTTGTGCATTTTTACCACTTTATTACTCCTATGTAACTCGAGCTCAATAGTTAGAGCAAGCGACTACTCTAAATGATTGCTTAATTTTGAATGTTTAAGTGAATATTTCTTTTCCTATTAATTTGTAGTTTACCTTAATGTTTTTAAAATTTTTGTTATAATTTCTTGACAATTTGGCAGTAATTAATTTTTTGTTGTTTTTCCTAACATAAAGATAATTTGGCTTTAGGCATTGCTGTTATTTTTTTATTTTATTTAAATTAGGGTCCACCCTTAGGGATACAAACAGCAGTCTACCCTTAGGGGTATAAACCAGTCCACCGTTAGGGATACATACAGCAATCCACCCTCGGGGTAGAAGAATATCCAGATCCACCCCTAGGAAGTCCGCTATTCTTATCAATGAATAAAGAGTAGTATTAATATAAAACATTTTCTTTTAGTTTCATTTGTCCCATAAATTTCTTGTACACTTAGTAATTTTTATTTTGAATATTTTGTATAGCGCTTTAAGAGGTGACCTGAACGCTAGGCCCAAGCGACAACGTAAGAGGTTTCTGAGTTTACCCGGCAAAATACAGTGGCGCCCTCTTTTAAAATACCCACCCTTATTCTACGGCATAGGGGCTAGCTTGGCACTTTGCTTATTGGTGCCGCCTCTAGCTTTCAACTCTGCTCTGCTCCTTCGAGATAATCTCTAGCGCCTTAAAATAAATACCAGTGTAGCAATTTAAGCAAAAAAATTGAGAAGCACTTTATTCGTAATTGCTTTCTTACTGTAGTTTTTATGTATCTCTTGTAGTACTGATCTGTTTCAATTAGTATTAATTTAGCGCGGACTTCAAAAATTTTATTTTTATATAAAAATCTGTATTATTGGCCGACTCCATTTAAAATTATGCGGTGACAATATATAAAAGAACAAAATGCTTTTTCGGTGAAATATATTATTCTAGAACAAAACAAAGGGGACACGTATTTTGCATTTTGCAAAAAAAAAACATTTTCAAGGATATTATCGAGATTTTAAAGTCGTGTTCAGGCCTTTTGTAGTAAAGAAAAATGTAAGTAATTTTTTATTCGAAAGTGTATATTTTTATGACTAATTGACGTAATTCAGTGTTTTCTTTTGATTAAGATCACATGAATCATAAAATTTCAAAAAAAAAAAAATAATTTGAAAACCCAAAAATGTTCAAAATTAATAAAATGGTGGCTTTTTTTTCGAAAAAAAGCAAACACGATAGTCTCAAAAGCCACATTTTCTTGATGAATTTTTTTGAGGGTTCCTTGTTATTCGCTTCTTCAATTATATGTGTTTTCACGGGTGCTAAAATGCAGGGAAAGACACAGTATTTTTTCTGCTATGCTATCTCCATGAAATAAATCATTATGGAAACCAAAAAAGTGTAAACGTATTTTGTCATTTTGCGAAAAAATAATTTTCAATTCAATTTATCGAAATTTTAAAGTTAAGATTAGTGCTTCTGCAATGAAGAAAAATATTAACGTTATTTTATCCAAACATTTATATTTTTATGACTAATCGACGTAACTTAATTCTCTCTTTTGATTTAGATCAGATGAATCCCGACCCACCCTGTATACAGGGTTATTCACCCTAATGGCACGGAATATTGCGGCCAAAATACGTGACTTTCAAAAAGTTTTATTTTTGGGATATATGGGGGTCTAATATAGTTACTTTCTAAAATTATTTTTCTATTATACAGGGTGTCCCAAAAGTACTGAAAGTATCAAAGTGGCGTTTTTTTAAATGGAAGCCCATGCATATTATTACATTTTTGGGTTCTTCGAACAAAATAAGTGCCTGTTTTAATAAGGTTTATAGTACCTAAACCTTAAGAGTTTTTAAATAATTTGAATTATTCTAACCTAATTTTCATGTTTCAAATATTTAAGAATTATTTCAGTTAGGTACTCGAAATTGACAGTGAAGTGTAACAATAAATCATATTTTATATCTCAATTATAATAAACTTGCTATATTATATAGGGTGTCCAAAAATTAAAACGTATTAAATAAGACTTTAAGTGGCTATAACTTGATTAATTTAAATAGAACGTTATACTTTTCAACTTACCAGAAAAAGTATCTCTTAAATACCTATCGAATGGTATAAGGGTATTCGCGTTTTCACAGAATACGCCAAATAATCGTTTTTTGCACCATTTTGTGTTTTTTGAATAGATGTTCTAATGTATCTAGTTGTCTATGGTATTGGGAAATGACAGGTAATTTACAATTATAAGAATAATTATCAGGAATATCTTTACAAATGTTCAGAAACTCGGATCGTGATTTATAGTCGCTCAACAGGCTATAACAGCCACATTGGTAATAACATAATGACGATAGCACAACACAGAAGCAAAATATTTATATAAGATGTTCGAAATGTCAACCATCTATTTCCAAACACTTACATATTTCTTTTTCGAAACCACTGCTAACCCTGCACTACATTTGCGAGATTACAGTTTGAAAAGCGACTCTTATGCGTATTTTCATATCTTATGGTGTTGTCGGGGGCGCATTGTAGACAATTCCTTTTATGTAACAACACAATGGTTCAGAAAACTATTATTTGGCGTATTGCGTGAAAACGCTAAGACTTAGTTATAGAATACCCTTATACCATTCGATAGGTATTTAAAAGGTACAATTTCTGGTAAGTTAAAAAGCATAGAGTTCTGTTTAAATTAATCAAGTTATCGCCACTTAGATTTCTTATTTAATTAGTTATGATTTATTGTTATACATCATTGTAAATTTCGAGTACATAACTGAACTACTTCTTAAGTATTTGTAACATGAAAATTAGGTTAGATTTTGTCAAAAATCAAATTATTTCAAAACCCTTAAGGTTTAGGTACTCCAAACCTTAGTAAAATAGGCACTTATTTTGAACAAAGAATCCAAAAATGCAATAATATACAGGGAGTTCCATTTAAAAGCAGAACACTTTGATACTTTCAGAGTTTTTGGGACACCCTGTATCATATGAAAATAATTTTGAAAAGTAACTATATTAGATTTCCATATATCCCAAAAGTAAAAATACTTACGTCGAATTGAGAACCTCCTAATTTTTTTTTAAAGCTAGTTAAAAAACGATTTATTTATTAAATTTTTCTCCTAACTAAAACTAAAATTGAGACAATATCTTGTTCATTTACCAAGTATATATTTTTAACAGTTTTATAAAAGAAAAGCACGTTATTTATATGAATAATTTATAATGTTAAAACTTTTAGGTCTATTATTACTTACTAAATAATGCAGTTTTAAAAAAAATATTGTTGTTCGAAACGGAGTGGCTTTTCCCGTATAATAATAGAAGTAAACAAGAAAAGGTCACATAAAATTTAAAGTATTTACCTCGTGAAAATCTAATGGAAATACGCTTCTAAGAAATTTTGCAAGGTTTTGTATATTTAATAAATCTTGATCATTTAAAAAAGATCCTCGTGGATTATATACTATTTCATGGCATACACAGAGCAGCAGATTTTTTACTTAAAAATATTGCGATTTGATCAAACAGTTTAAAAGTTAATAGTAACCAAAATAAAGGATATCTAAATTAAAGTTTTATTTTTGATTCCTAGAACTAATTTCTGAAATTGAATATTTAAACAAAATTTTTTATAGGAGGTTTCTTGACGAAAGAATTAAAGTTTTATTTATAGTTTTTGCTGTTACTTGTAGAAGGCGCTCTTTTGGTAGTAGGCATGTTTTTGAAATATCAAAACTTTTTTGCGCTTTCGTGTACCTTTCCACATTAAGAAAACTACTCCGTGGCGTTACAACCCCGTGTGGGTTTTAGCCGACTTGACAATATGCCTCCATTCGTTTCTGTCCTTTGCTAGCTCCATCCAGTTCTCTACATCCATAGCTTTAAGGTCTCCTGCTATATTATCCCGCCACCGGAGCCGGGGTCGTCCAAGTGGTCTTTTTCCAGTTGGGGTTTCTTCCCACACCAGTCTCACTATTCTTTCGTTAGAGTGTCTTATGAGGTGGCCTGTCCACTGGAGTCTTCTAGACTTTATTTCTTTTACTATGTTGGCGTCTGCGTATAACTCTTCTAACTCTTTGCTTGTTCTTATTCTATATTGTCCCGTTGCCCCATCCAGTAACGGGCCAAAGATTTTCCTTAGGATTTTTCTCTCCCAAACTCGCAGTCGCTCTTCGTTTGCCTTTGGTATTGTCCAAGTTTCGCTGCCGTACATCACTACTGGTCTTATAACTGTTTTATATAGATTTATCTTTGTTCGTCTTGTTAGTTGTTTCGATTTTATCAGGTCTCGAAGGGCGTAGCTACATCTGTTCCCAGCTTGGATCCTATTGTTTATTTCTTGTGATCCGTTATTATCTTCAGTTATTGTTGTTCCAAGATACTTAAATTCTCTGACGCGCTCAAAGCTGTAGTCGTCGATGGTGATGTTCTGTCCAATTCTGTCTCTGTTTCGAATATTGCGGCTCGTGTACATATATTTAATTTTGTTTTCATTTATCTTCTCTGCTTCCTTCTCGAACCTGATAAAAGTTTCCTTTATATTTATTCTTGTGTTTTCTATTAGATCTACATTGTCTGCAAATGCCAGCAGTAAGTTTGGTCCTTCTCGATGGAATATGGAAGTCGGTGTATCAATTCTTGCATTTCTGATTATGTGTTCTAAAGCTACGTTGAAGAGTTGTGGTGAGAGTGCATCTCCCTGCTTCAGTCCATTGTTAATCTCAAATGTCTCCGAGTACTGTTGCCCAACTCTTACCTTACATCGTAGTCCTTCCATACTCATCCGTATCAAGTTGACTAGTTTTTTAGGAAAGCCAAGTTCTTGCATCGCTGTCCACAGTCTCATCCGGCATACTCTATCGAAAGCCTGTTTAAAGTCTATGAACATCTGATGGAGCTCTCGATCGAACTCCCAGCATTTTTCCATTATTTGTTTTATAGTGAATATTTGGTCAACAGTAGATCGGCCGGGTCTGAATCCGCATTGATACTCTCCAATGATTTGTTCTGTGTACGATTTGGTTCTTTCTAACAGAATGTTTGCAAAGATTTTGTAGGTAGTATTAAGGAGCGTTATTCCTCGGTAGTTGTTACATTGCTTTTTGTTACCTTTTTTGTGTATTGGTACGATAACACCTTCTTTCCATTCGTCTGGCATTGTTTCTTCCTGTCAAATACCTTGAATTTGCTTGTATATAGATCTGTATAGTGCTTCCCCTCTGTGCTTCAGACACTCTGCGGGTATACCATCGCTGCCTGGGGCTTTATTATTTTAAAGTTTTTTAATTGCTTGGGTTACTTCTTCATATGTCGGGCAATGGTCTTCTATTTCAGCTGTATGTACCTCTATATTTGATGTATTCGTGCTAGCTCCACCGTTTAGCAGTTGGCAGAAGTATTCCTTCCAGGTTTTTAAGATTTCCTTGTCATTAGTAATAAGCTCTTCGCTGTCTTTTTCAAGGAAGTTTCCTGTTCTTGCTTGGTACCCTGCTTTTATACTAGAGACTTCTCTAAAGAATTGTCTTGCTTTGTTGTTCTTCCGATTTTCTTCTATTTCTCTGATTATTTGTTCCTGGTAATCCTTCTTTTTCCTTTTCATTAGTTTTCTTGTCTGTGTTCTAGTATATTTGAACCGTTCAATATTTTTGTCTGTTGGATTTTGTAGCATGTCTCTTCTAGCTAGGTTTCTTTCTTCTATGGATTTCCGGCAATCGTCATCGAATCATTTTTTTGTTGATCTCTTTTTGTTACCCAGTATTTCATTAGATACGCTTGTCAAAGTTGATTTTATATTCTTCTAAGTCGAGTCTATGTTGTTACTTTTTTCTGTCTGTTTCAGTTTTATTTGTATAGCGTTTTGAAATTTCTCCTCTGTCTCCTTATTCTGCAGACTTTCTGTATTCCATGTGGTTGCTGGCGTATTCTTGTGGGTTTTTTGGGACGCTATTCTTGTTCTCACCTTCGTTCTTAGGCTTCTCACGTCTAAGCAGTTACTACCTCTTCTGGCATCTACTAAGACGTGATCGATCTGATTTCTTGTGACACCGTCATTAGAGACCCACGTTTCTTTGTGTATTTTCTTATGTTCGAACATTGTAGATTTTATTAACAGGTTGTGAGATGTTGCAAAGTCTATTAGCCTTGTTCCATTATCATTACTGACCTCATGGAGACTATGGTTACCTATTGTTGGTCTATATGCTGTTTCCTTGCCAACTTTCGCATTCAAAATTTTTCTATATGGTCTACATTAACACGAAATAGTTTGCAAATATCGTTAAAAATATAAATTTTGGAAATATTTGCTTTTACCAAAGTTATATCGCGTTATATATATATATATATATATATATATATATATATATATATATATATATATATATATATATATATATATATATATATAATTTTTTTATCCATGTTCTATATTTCTTGCTTTTTCAAAACTCAAAAATCTTTTCTCTTTTTGCCAACTATTGGAACTTTTCTTCTTATATATCACTAATTTATTAAAAATTTTTTAAAGGTGCTTGCTTAGTGATATTATTTATTTATAAATTTGGTAAATTTTTTTTCCATTTTTAAAAATTGTTTTTAATAAATATGACTAGCGATGTTTACTCTACAACGGATTAATGTGTAGTCTTTTTTTAAAATAATGAATTTTCGCTTTTATTGTTAGCGGTGACGTAGTATAAATTTTTGTTTTAATTTTTTTTGTGATTGATTGGCCTGACGTGAACTGATAACTATATGGAATTTTAAGCTTTGAAATACGAAACTAAAATGGATTCCTAATTGTCAATTTATGATGAAATTTTGATATTTTATTGATATTGTGAACTAAATAATATATTTTATGAAAATAAATTATGAGTTATGTAACTTTTGGACTTTTTCTGATATTTTTATATATCTACAGTTTTCTTTTCGTTATTATTTAGCACATAAAATTGATAGATAAAACTCGATTACATCTAAAAATTTTCATATACATTTAAATTTTAATTGTAACTTGCTGAAATTGATATTTCTTGTTTTATTAATATTATAATCATATTTAGCAATGTTTTACTTACAATTAGCTACTATTTAATTCGAGTTTTTTTTTAAAGATTAACTTATATCTACAGTTTCTTATACTACTCTTACAGATTTTCAATTTTTTTTAACAAAGTTTTTATAAATATTGTTGTTCAAATGAGTTAAAACTAAAATATTATAAATAATTATTGTTAAATAGTGTCTATATTTCACTAAGTGATTATTATTTGAACTTTAGTCTCACTAATATTATCTTTTTCGGCACTATTTATAAAATGGTGGTTCAAGATTCTCTTCCTTGTGGATTTCACAATATTGTGTTAAAATACTTTTTGTAGTCACTGTTTCTGGTCAATAACACTTCATATATTATTAAAAATATCTACTATTTATTAATTTATTTGATTTATGACTTTTAAAGTGAAATATGTTTATTATTCTTGCTTTAAATGCAATAATGTGCAACTTTCACTCTAATTTTTATACATTTTATCATGTCATTTCAAAATTATAGGCATTTAATGTCCTTTTAAAGCATGATTTATATAGAAATTCTTACATACTATAACTAATATGTATTCTAGAATCTACACTTATCACATAAATGCATTAATTAATTATTTATGTCCTTTTTTGGTTTGACATTTTCTTATGCAAAACTTATTACACTTACGATAAGGTGACTACTTATACAATATATATATATATATATATATATATATATATATATATATATATATATATATATATATATATATATATCCATTGTCAATAAATTAATGCCCTTCTTTAATTAAATTGTATATATTATTTTTAATTTTTGGTCTTTTAGTTATATGATGCTGCTTTTTCAAAAAAAAATTGAATATTTATTATAACCTAAGCAGGATTTGTATCCAAGTGGAGAGTTCACGTAGACAGATCATTAAAATGATTAAATTAAATTAACAAGTTGGGCTCAAATAAGAATACAAAAGAGGAATTATTCTTACGAAACTCAAGTAGTGAATGTAAATATTTAGATTACGAGAACTTTACCCTTTGGAAGTCGCTAAAGAGAGAAAACAAGAATTCAGTTAAATTAAGCTATATCTTTTCACGCGTGTGTTGATTTTATTATATATTATGTTTTGAAATCTTATATAGGTAATATTTTAGAATATTTTGTAGTGTAGAAATTTAAAACACATATTTTATTATTTATTTTTGAAAATTTTCCTATTTTAAAAAATAAAAAGACGGTATATCGCTCTACCTTGTAAGAAAGTGACGCTTATAAAATTTATACAGCTAGTTTAAATTTTGGCTACGATGAAAAAAATATTATCATTTATGGTCAAATTGTTATAAATGAATTTTACTTACTTATTATAATAACCAAGTTTATTGCATTATATTTTTAAGATTGTACCTTTAGTACTAAAATTAAAATCCCTTATATTATCATATTGCTAGCCTTCCCCACGTCATAAATTACAAAAAACCCTAAAAATCGCAATGAAAAACCAAGGACAAAGTAAACCTGGAAAACAAGGAGTAAACAAGATTGCATAGGACACCTACAGCAAAACATAGATAAGCCAAAATGACAAGTCTAGAAGAACATAAACTCAGCATCAGAAATAACCGGGTCACATCAAATCGCGACAGGCTAAAAAATTACTTTAGACCAGATATCGGTAATAATATTTTTTTTGTAATATTAAGGGTAATATTACCAATGAATTTTGTAATAGATAATTTCAAAAATGGGAGTATTAATTAACTAATAATTATTAATTCACAAAATAGAATTATCAGTTATATCACTAATTGATGCCATGGGGAAGGGCTCGGAATAAACTCGGACCAGGCCCAGGTGGTACTCTTTACAAAAAAGAGGAAAATGGTGACTTTCCACAACTACATTGCTGGGAAGGACTCTTCAATTTAAGGGGACAGTTAAATATCTGGGAGTAATTCTGTACTCACTGGGCTGGAATGATCATATTGAGGCTTGAACCAAGAAAATCATTTGTGCTTTCTGGGCTTGTAAACGAGTCTTTGGGTGTACATGGAGACTGACACCTAAAGTGCTATTTTGATATACACTATGGTGATCAGCCCCATGATAAATTACGCCGCTATTGTATGATGACATAGTACAACAAAGCGCAAACACATTCTACAACTTGACAAAGTTCAGAGAATGGCTTGTGTGGGAATATTGAGTGCGATGAGGACTGCTCCTACCAGGACTCTTGAAGTAATGGTTAACCTGCCTCGTCTGAAGACTGTTTATCGTCTCAGTTGCTTAGGGCATCTTGATGATAAATTACGCCGCTATTGTATGATGACATAATACAGCAAAGCGCAAACACATTCTACAACTTGACAAAGTTCAGAGAATGGCTTGTGTGGGAATATTGAGTGCGATGAGGACTGCTCCTACTAGGGCTCTTGAAGTAATGGTTAACCTGCCTCGTCTGAAGACTGTTTATCGTCTCAGTTGCTTAGGGCATCTTGATGATAAATTACACCGCTATTGTATGATGACATAGTACAACAAAGCGCAAACACATTTTACAACTTGACAAAGTTCAGAGAATGGCTTGTGTGGGAATATTGAGTGCGATGAGGACTGCTCCTACCAGGGCTCTTGAAGTAATGGTTAACCTGCCTCGTCTGAAGACTGTTTATCGTCTCAGTTGCCTAGGGCATCTTGGAATTGGAACGGGCGGCCACTCAGGTGTCTGGGAAAGCGCGGTGGAGAGGTGTTCATCACTCCTCATGCGGACAGATTATATGATGCCGCTTTTAAAATTTAACCTCTCCCTGGAGATATTTCTGCCAAGTGGAGAGGATTGGGAGGAAGAACAAAATCTTCCGAAACATGGATCCTGGTGGTATACTGATGGATCTCGATAAGATGAAAGAGCCGGAGTAGTCGGCAGGAGCACAGGAGTTTAATAGTAACACCCTCTCGGACAATGTGCGACAATCTTTACAGCGGAAATTTATTCTATTTCGCAGTGTGCCCATCTCTGTGAGAGCGATATAGATAGGAATAGGGTGATAAATATATGTTCAGACAGTAAGTCTGCGACATTGGCACTGAAGTCCAATATCGCAACTTCGCAACTGGTATCTGAGTGCAAGGATGTACTAAATGGTATGACAAGGAACGGCTGCACAGTCAGACTCGTATGGGTCCCGGGTCACTCGGGCATACACGGGAATGAGGAAGCAGACCGTCCGGTAAAGTTGGGTTCGGCAACGGAACAGTATGGACCCCAACCACTACTACCTGTCCCAATTGCTATTGGCAAAAGGGAATTAAAATCGTTGCTGGAAGGTAAATTTATTGAATCATGGAGGGGAGCCGCTGGAATGAGGTGCGCTAAGGAACATATAACACGGCGTACTAAGGAGCTTCTCTCCTTGGGAAGAAAAGAGCTGCGAATTGTGGTGGGATTGTTGACAGGACTTTGTCACCTCAGGGGCCATCTTCATAGACTCGGTGTTGAAGACGACCCGATGTGCAGATGGTGTTTGGAGGAGGATGAAATTGTCGACCATGTCTTCAGAGAGTGCCCAGCACTCAATGGACTGAGACAGGGATATTTCGGAGATACAATTTGTTACCGGAAGCAGTTAGGCAAGTTCAATTAACGAGGCTGCTTGGATTCGCAAAGACGATCGGCTTCGAATAACTTGCAGATATAGTCGGATATAAAGGGCCCAAAGGAGGCCTAGGCATCGATGATCTAGTATCGCCACCCCCTTTACATTCATTCATTCATTAATTCATCACTAATTGATAATTTTGAAAATAATATTATCATTTAATGAAGTAATTGGTAATTTGATTCTTATAATTAATAAATTAATTGATAATTTTATTGATACCATTATCAATTAAGGGATTAATTAATAATGTCATTTTTAAAATTGTCCTCTTACCAGGTAATTGATAATTTTAGAAATATAATTATCCATTACCAGAGTAATCGAAAATTTAATTTTTCAAATTACCCATTACACGAGTAATTGATAATTTGTTTTTACAATTATGGTATTATTAATTGGTAATTATCCAGAATTAAATAATAAAGTTATTTTTTATTTAAATAGTTGATGTTTTTAGATAAAGTAATGGAAAATTAATTGTACGAAAAATTTGTCAAATACATCATTAAATTCTATGGGAGTGGCCAGAACACTAGTTTGTAAAGCTAGAAATCAGAGAAAAAAAAATTCTATGGGAAAAATTATAACGAAAAAGCATTATACATCGCTGAAACATTTTTTGTTTAAGCTAAAATAAATAATAAATACTTAAAAATAAAATGACACTGTTCTTGACTGTAATGATATGCTGAAGTTAAGCTCATTTTGTTCTCAGAGTGATTCATAACATAAGTATGGTTTTCATACATATTCTGTTTTTTACTGATAAACACAACTGCACAAGCAAGATAAATAATCATAGTTATGTTGCTATTTTATATGATGCTGCATTATTTGCGAAAAAACGTCACTAAATTATTTTTAATTTTAAATCAGAAAAAACTGCCAATTAATAATTCAATAATTTGCAAAATTCAATTTTTAATTACCCTTGTAATGGGTAAGACAAGATTTTTAGTTGCACCGATAATGGGTAATTTTATTCCCAAAACAATTAAATTCCTTATCAAATAATAACTTCATTTATGAGTTGCTTCGTTAGTTAATAATTGCGGGAAAAAAATTACCAATTACTTTATTAACTGATAATTTTAGGAATAAAACCTCCAATTACTTAATTGAAAACTATTTAAGTGAGAATACTGTGGGGTGGGGAGTTCTCTATCTTCCAGATCAGCTCTTCTGATAATACCTTAGTTTGTAATCCTATCCTTTCATGAAATCCTAAGTAAACGATGAGAGGTCCAGGTCTCAAAGGCTTCCAATTTATTTAATTGTTCTATATCTAAAGTCAGACTTAATTCAGAAATTATTCAGAAACTTGCTCTTCTACACTTACCTCTAATTTTGAGTCTCATTTGCACTGTCTGTGATTGCAGTGATAAACGCTCTTTTAACGTAAAAATTATATAACATTGTAGATAATATGTCCTTACTTTTTTTGATTTCAGATAATACCCTAGTTTGTGATCTTATCCTTTCATGAAATCCTAAGTAAACGATGAGAGGTCCAGATTTCAAAGGCTTCCAATTTATTTAATCGTTCTATATCTAAAGTCAAACTTAATTCAGAAATCATTCAGAAACTTGTTCTTCTACACTTACTTCTAATTTTGAGTCTCATTTGCTCTGTCGGTGATTGCAGTGATAAACGCTAGTAGTGAACATAACCCGATTCTCTCAATCCCCCCACTCCTCGACCTTGACCTTGACCTTGCTTCACCCCTCTTTGGCCCCGCCCACATGTCCTTGTCATTGACCTTGAAAGTGCACGTGTGCTTTGGCCTTGGCCTTGTGTTCAAGGTTGTGTGTGTGACCTTGACCTTGACCTTGGTCGAGACGACCTTGACTTTGTTGAAGGTCATCTTGGGTGTGTGACCTTGAAGATATGTTACGTGGTTGGGGGTGACCTTGAATGGTTTTATATAATGTATGGGGCAGTTTCATTCATCAGTTGGCTCTGACTTGTATAGGTAGTACATGTGTTAATATTTGACAAATCATGGCATATGTTTGTGAAAATTGCGGTTCTAAGTTTACTAAGAGTTATAATATGAGACGTCATAAAAGAGAATCGTGTGCGGCGAGATTTAATGAAGTGCCTGGAGGAAAACGGCTCCGAATTGAAGAGTATACATCGACGATTCCGGTAATTAATTGCGCTACATGTAATGTAGATGTTCCAATAAATCATATGTCAGCGCATAAACGAACACAACAACATAAAAATAATTCATGTTTGCCGGTATGTCATGGTGTGCAACTCGTTCAATGTGCCTTCAAAAGAAGAATTGCAACCTATCGGGTTAGCAGTGATATGGAGCATTCCGATTACGTAATGTTCTTTGCAGACATTAAATCCAAGGTGGTGGAACTTGTTAATAATTTATTGCGTGTGCATCATGCTTTAAAAGTTAACATGACAGCTGTTGGCGAGTACATGCTTCCGTCACAAGAAATATTCAGTGAAAAATCCTTCAACACTGCTAATCAAATAATTAGTGTAGAAAGTGATTTGGATGCCGTTTACCATTCTTTCACCGAATCAATAAAAACGCAGGCGACAGAGTTCCAGGAGAAAGATTCAGGTATGGAAAAATCAAAACCCGATATATTAAACTGATTTTTATATATTATTTTTCTTGTTATAGGATGGGCTCTTGTGCGAATTTTATACTTGGAAGTTGGTATCAACAAGTATATGCCTATGGGTGGCTCATCGTACATCAAGTTGCCGTGTTCTATTGAAAAGAAAGGAGCTGTCGTCAATGTGATTAACCAGGACGAATTTTGCTTTGCGTGGGCTGTAACATCAGCATTGTTTCCTCCAACAGCAGAGCCTTCACAGAAGACATCCTACCCCCATTTTTCTAGAGTGCTAAATGTAACAGGTATGGATTTTCCAGTAAAATTACGTGACATTAAAAAATTTGAGGAAATGAACAACATATCAATTAACGTATACGGTCTGGAATCTAAATATGAAAATAATGAAATAATACATGAAGTTATTGGTCCACTGAGGTATGCGTCAAAAAAGTTGGATAGGCATGTAAATTTATTGTTAATTACAAAAGACTGTAGTAGTAAAGATGGCGGTGAACATTTTTGCGATACGACTTGTTCAAAGAGTCATTATTGTTGGATTCGGGATTTATCGCGTTTAGTTTCAAGTCAAATTAGTTGTCAACAACATAAAATATATTTCTGTGATGGTTGCCTCATTTATTTTAGTACACCGTCAGCTTTAACTTTACATCAAAGCTACGATTGTAACCACATTTTCACGCAAACACCCTCAGTGGATTTAAAAATCGATAAATTTGGAAAGAGTGTGCCGGAAAATATTTTAAAATTCGAGGGTATAGAAAAGCAAATGCGCGTTCCATTCGTGGTTTATGCAGATTTCGAATCTGTTTTAAAACCCATTGAAACGGTACAACCAAACCCACAAAATTCTTACACTGTAAAAAGTTTTAAACATGAACCATATTCTTTTGCTTATTTAATTAAATGCTCTTTTGACGACTCACTTTCGAAATTTGAGCTATTTCGGGGGAATAATGCAGCTCAAGTCTTTGTGGATCGTATCGAGTGTGATTTAAGGGCTCTATACAACACATATTTAAAAGACATTAAGCCTATGAAACCGTTAACGCCTGAAGAAAAAAGGGAGTTTAATGATGCTAAAATATGTGGTATATGTGAAGGCCCTTTTGAAGAGGGTGAGATTAAAGTACGAGACCACTGTCACATAACTGGTGCAAAAAGATTTGGTGCTGCACATTCCGTTTGTAATTTAAATTATAAATTACCCTCTTTTATCCCTATCATATTTCATAACTTAAGCGGCTACGACAGCCATTTATTTATAAAAGAGTTATGTAAATATGGGGATAAAATTGGTGTTTTGGCTCAAAGTAAGGAAAAGTACATATCATTTACCAAAAGCATTTATGTGCACGATTATTTTGATAGTAAATGTGGAAAAGTCAAGAGGAAATATTTAAAGTTGCGATTTATTGATAGTTTTAAATTTCTGTCAACGTCTTTGGAAAATTTAGGCAGCGGTTTAAACGACGACGATTTTATTGAAACGCGGAAACATTTTTCAAATATCAACCAATTTAATTTGATGCGTCAAAAGGGTGTTTTTCCCTATAGCTTTATTGACTCTATAGAAAAAATGGAAAATACATGTCTTCCAAGTAAAGATGAATTTTATGATAATTTACGGGAAGAACATATTAGCGATGAAAGCTATAGAAGAGCAAAAGAAGTATGGCGCTTGTTTGGGTGTAAAACTTTGGGGGACTATTCGGACGTGTATTTAAAATCAGATGTGTTGCTATTGTGTGATGTTTTTGAGCAATTTCGGAATAATTGCTTAAAATTCGATAAACTTGATCCAGCACATTACTATACCCTTCCAAGTTTATCATTTGATTGTATGCTACGTATGACTAAGGTAGAGTTAGAGCTCTTAACTGATATAGACATGATACATTTTTTTAAGAAAGGTATACGCGGCGGCATAAGCCAGTGTACAGAAAGGAAGCACATCGCTAATAATATTTTTTTACCAGACTATGACCCAACAAAACCTTCTTCATTTATAACATACCTTGATGCTACAAATCTATATGGTCATAGTATGTCACAAGCATTACCATATGGTGGTTTTCGATGGTTAAGCGAGCGCGAAATTCTGGATTTAAATATTATGGCTGTTGGTGATGATAGTTTACATGGCTACGTTTTGGAAGTGGATGTGCATTATCCGACTGAGTTGCATGATGCACATTCTGATCTTCCATTTCTAGTAGAAAATATCATACCGCCAACAGAAAACGCTAAATTACCGAAATTAATTCCCAATTTACAAGATAAAAAAAAATACATTGTACACTATAGAACTTTAAAACAAGCCATCGCCAACGGCTTAGTGGTAATGCAAACCCATCGAGTATTACAGTTTGAGCAATCAAAATGGCTAAAATCGTATATTGATTTTAATACCAATTTACGTAACAAGGCCACCACAAAATTTGCGAAGGACACTTTTAAATTAAAAAATAACGCGATATTTGGTAAAACTATGGAAAATGTGGAAAATCGAAAGGATATAAAATTAGTAACACATTGGGAGAACAGTGTAGGCAGAAATGGAGCTAGAGCACTAATATCCCGCCCCAATTTCAATAGTAGCTCGATATTTACCGAGAACTTTGTTGCTATACATATGAATAAAGTTAAAATATTGTACAATAAACCAATTTATATCGGTTTTTCCATATTAGATATATCAAAGACTGTAATATACGATTTTTATTATAATTTTATTAAATCCAAGTTTGGCGATGATGCTTCGTTACTTTACACCGATACTGACTCGCTTATATTAAAAGTGTATACGGAAAACTTTTATCAAACTATATCAGAAAACCCCGAAAAATTCGATACATCAAATTACCCCGAAATTAATAATTTCAACATAATTAAAAGTAATTCTGTAGTTGGTAGAATGAAAGATGAGTTTCCTGGTGATCCGATAATAAGTTTTTATGGTACCGGCGCGAAGGCTTATTATGTAAAGTCCATTAATAATGAATTAAAAAAAGCCAAAGGTATCAAAAAATGTGTTATCGAGAAAGACCTTCATCAGGAAGACTACCAAAGAATTGTTGAACGGGGTGGTTTGATATTAAGAAAGATGAAGACATTTAGAAGTGAATTACATAACATTTATACCAACATAATAAATAAAGTAGCATTGTCACATAGCGATGATAAACGTTATGTAATTCCCAGTTCAACCAAAACTCTACCTTGGGGGCATGCAGACATAGATTTTTACAAAACAGACCCGGAAGAAAACTTAGCAAATTTAGTCACCGTGTTGGAATCATTTCTAAGTCAGGACAGCACGTAATCTGGAAAATCCATATTTCATTATTTGTATTGTTTTTATTATTTCTATTAAACATACAACATTAATATGTAACGATAGTATTGTAATTTTTTTTTTTTTTTTTTTTTTTTTTTTTAAATAAAAAACATGTATTCATTGATTGATTGCTTTTTTATTGAACCTTTATTTTAAAATTATAAATATAATGAAGTGTCGACAAATAACAAACTGTAAAAGTTATTGTTGAAAAATTTGTCTAATAGTAAATTAAACGCACAGGTCTACGAGTAAATGTTTAATGTGAAACAGGTTTGCTGACAAGATCCTCCATAGTCTTTTCAATTTTCAACATTCTAGAGTTAAGTTCATCACGCAGTTCGTCTTGCCTAAGTTCATATATTGCAATAACAGTATCATCAATGTATCCTCTAAGTTCTTGACCGGTTTCAATTAATTTCTTGCGTACGTAACCTTCAAGTTGGTTTCTGAATATATCTTTAATAACAATTGTTGAGTCATGTAAAGCTTTCTGCGTATCTTGCACACACTGAGCAAGGTTATTATCAACATAATTTCGTGTGGTCGCATCGTCTCCTTCAAGAGGTTCTGCTAAATAGCACAATCTTTTGCTTCCCATGTCGTAATCTCCATTAGGTGTAAGTTTAAAACCTATTCCTGAAGGACCTCGCATAAAGTTAAAATCCTTAAATTTTCTTTTGCGACCGAACTTATCAATAGTGTTTACTTCTGACATTGTTATGTGAGACTGATTTGAAACCATTAGATTTCACCCTAATATATGGTTCTATTTCATTAATAAACGGACTCTGCAGAAAAATATGGATTGCAAAACGTATTTTAGGTGATGTTTAATAAATACACATACAGATTCATTTTACTATTGTTTTATTGAAAAAAAATTAAAATATAACAAAAGATTGAGTTTACTTTTTATTATTAAAAAAAAAAATAAAAAAAATAACAAACAAAAAATTAAAAATTAAGAAATAAAATACATGTTAATTTCTTCTGTACAGGTAAGCTTCTTCTATGACCCAATTTCTTCTCTGGATGGCACGTTCATTAATGTCCTTGTTTTTAAAATAACCTTGACAGGACCAAAAAAAAATCCTTGAAAATTACAATCTCGAAAACGACCCTGACATTGACGGGTACTTTGACCTTGGCCTTGGCCTCGCATCTAACAAGTTTAGTACTATATTTATATGCTTCTTTAAAATAACCTTGACAGGGACAAAAAAAAAATCCATGAAAATTACAGCCCTGAAAACGACCCTGGTATTGCCGGTTACGTCGGCCTTGGCCTTGGCCTTGCATCTGACAAGTTTAAATATTATACTTAATGCATCGAACAAAAGGAATAAAGGCGGTGTAGTGGGGGAAATGGGCATAAAAGCAGACTTGCTGGCTCGAGCTCTTCACAGTTCGTCAGAACAGCAAACAGTACAGTGCTAAGAAAAAGTTAATTGTGTGAGTTGGAATATCGAAAATGTCTAGTGTACGGTCTCTTTTAGATGCTCTTGACGTGAGCTGCGGTTCACAGCAAGGCATGCTCGATAACATGAGTGGTTTAGAGGTGCTAAGTCCGGGGGTGTTCGAGAACTGGAATGGCGTGGAGCATGAAGATGCCGAAGACCGAGCCCTCAACGATGGTCGCGACGAGGAGTTGGTTCAGTCGGCAGCGCAATTCCTGGAATGCTGGACGGAGGAGAAAGAGCCAAAAATTAATGTGATTAGTGATGTGGTTGTGCGAAAAGCATCGCGGCCTAGGGAATCTTCTCCGAAAGCGTCGAAACTGCAAAAGCTCTTGACTATGCGGAAGTCGGAAATCGCCGATAAAAAAACATTTTATTCGGCGATTAAAGGTGTGGGACAAGGGAAGAAGAAAAAGTTTAACTTTAAGCGCCCCTCCACCCCTGTTCCATTACCCGACTTCCTAAAAACAGCACCGCAAGAGCCACTGTCAGTAGAAGTGGAAGTCATAGAAGGCCCCGATGGACCAACACCACCAACGCCACCAACACCGGCCAGCGTCGAGAATGTAATAGTGTCGGAGGTGAAGTCTTCCCCAGCGCCAGCACCACTGTCGCCGATATTGGGGTGCCGGAAACCCATGAAGAAGCGGTTTAAGCGGTGTTTTGAAGGCGATGAAGTTTCCGCTGCTTCGTCGTCGTCGTCGTCGTCATCGTCTTCACCAAATAAAACCGCGTCTTCTTCCGAGCCATCACAACCGGAGTGGGTCG
This sequence comes from Diaprepes abbreviatus, assembly GCA_034092305.1. Taxonomy (NCBI): domain Eukaryota; kingdom Metazoa; phylum Arthropoda; class Insecta; order Coleoptera; family Curculionidae; genus Diaprepes; species Diaprepes abbreviatus. The sequence continues at coordinate 3,013,178 of JASJET010000116.1, forward strand.
AAGACTTCACCAACTCTCAGAAGACCAAATTGACTGACATTTATGCCATGAAAAAACGGTTAGTGAATGAAGTGAACGAGTGTGCCAGTGACATTATAGAACTTGAAAAACAATTAGAGATAAAAAAGGTGAAATCTGCGCGGTTAAAAAGACAATTAGAGGACTTTAATAAATTATGTAGTAGGTGTTAGGTAGTTGTAGATATTAGCTTTTAATTTATAGCATTAAGTTTGTAAATATATATATATATATATATATATATATATATATATATATATATATATATATATATATATATATATTGTAGTTAATAAAAAAGTGTTTGATCAAATTTTTTATATTTTATAATGAGAATAAAAATGACTTGAAAATTTATTTTTGTGTGTTATTTCATATAGGCCCTGTTCCACATAATATTAGGTAATAAAAAAAAAAGAGTGAATAATCCACTAAAACTACGCAATAGCAATAGTTGTAAATATTTTCTGATAATATTTACAAGTATGCTAAAACATGGTTCGGTTTATGAAGTTAAGGTTCTGTCGCCAGAACTTCTAATACTTTGTATCTCAATATTGTATGTTTTTATGAAAAAAACATAAAATATTGGTTACAAAGTATTATAACCAACTAAAACTACGATCAAATTATTTTGTGGTCCTGAAAAGGACCGTTTGGTTTTAAAACATGTGACTCTTTTATTGAGTTGTGGAGTCGCACGGCCCGTCATCATCATCAGCGGGGGTGGCGGTGCTGTCCTCTGTGTATTCGATGATGAACCGCCAAAGTTCATCCCATCTAGGATCGTTCGGCTCCCACTCCAAACAATTCTCTGTGGTAGAATCTACCACAGGGCATTGGATGGGTTGTTGTTGTTGTTGTTGTTGTTGTTGTTGAGTCCCTGACATGTTGAACTAAAATGATTGTAATAAGTATTGATGGTCGTATATATAGAGACAAATTAATGGTGGGGGGTGAAAACAAATGTCATATTACGTATTGAGACCAAAAGTTGTTTGTGGTCTCAAATACGAACGAACGATTTAGCTGGGTTCCACCAGCACTTAAAGTTTTAATACTTTGTATCTAATATTGTATATTCTATACATACAATATTAGTAACAAAGTACTAATATGTACTAAAACTACGATCAAAGTATTTTGTGGTCCTGAAAAGGACCGTTGTTGTGTGCCCTTAAAAAGGGCCAGGGAGAGTGTGGGGCTTATGGTGCCCCATCCTCGCTGGTCGACCACCAGCTTGACGAATCGCAGGGGCCTTGTGGGTCGTCGGGTGTTGGTGATGCTGGAATTTCCAGCACCGCATCTTCCGTCGAGTCCGGCTCTGGCTGCGGCGACGGAGTTTCGAGTCTTTGTAAGACCCAATCACCCGCGTCGTCTAATTCCACTAGACCCGGATCATGGTCATATACTAGCGGAATCGGCTCATCCAAGTCGTCCCAACGTAGGACGTCAATTTCAAAATCCACCTCGTCGTCGTCGTCGAAGACTTGCAGGTCTCCAACGTTGTCGGCTACGGTGTCATCACTAGAGATGGATGAGCCTCGGCTGGCGGGTCTTTCTTCCTCCATGTTTATCGTATGAGGGTTGATGAATATATGACTGTGTAACTGACCCAGTCTCATATATATAGAACTACCCCCACCCCACCAACGGATTCTAAATGTTATGTATTGGTGAGAGCTTATAGAATTATTGATTTTTTTTCAAAAACTTTAAATAAGGAATTAGATTTGTTTAGACAATAAGACTTATTCTTAATATTTTGTGAAGAATACATTACAAAAAAAAAATAATAGAAACCTTGTTTGAACTGTTAACATTTTCATAGGTTCTCAAGCATATAACTTGGCACTTAAGCTACGAGACAAATCGTCGTTAAACGAATATCTCGCCCCATAAGTGACGATTACTAAACTACGATCAAAATATAATGTGGTCCTGAAAAGGACCGTTTTTGTGGCCCTAAAAGGGCCTGGGGGGAGGGTGGGGTGCCTACCGTGGAGTAATACCCAACGATATTAACACCGACCTAGGTGCAGCCCTTGGTCTTCTCATTGGCGGCACCGTCGTCGTCGCTGGTGGTGTCGGCGTTGCAGGCGGTGCCGAAGGTGCCGCTCCTGGTGCGGTACCCCCGCACTCCTCACACTTGCATATCTTGCCGGACTTAAAAAAAAAAAAAAAAAAAAAAAAAAACCTCCCCCTACAACTTCCACATACTCCCGTTCGGCGGCCCTAGCCTCATAACTCGAGAATTTCAATTTTTTCGTCTAAATTTTTTGTCATTTTTAAGATTTTCCAAATTTTTTTTTCACCATTGTATTCTACTCAAAATTCTAGGTAATTAAAGTGCTTTTATTTTTTCTCTATCTTGAACGGTTCCCGAGCTACAGCGCTTTAAAGAATTCAAATTACTAACTTTCTATAACCCTTTTTTTCAAATTTCATTTTTTCGAATTTTCAAAAATACTACAATATGTAGAAAAAAGTTCTCTCTTTAATTTCCCAATACCGTTTTTCTCTAAATCTTCAACTTTAGCGCGTATTCAGCATTTTCAAAAAAAAAAAAAAATTATAATTTTTTTTACACCATCGCATTCTCCTCAAAATTTTGGGCTATCAAAGTGCTTTTATTTTTTTTCTATCTTGAACGGTTCCCGAGCTACAGCGCTTTAAAAAATCCAAATTACTAACTTACTATAACCCTTTTCTTAAAATTTCATCTTTCCGAATTTTGAAAAGTACTACCATATGTAGAAAAAAATTCTCTTTCTAATTTCCTAATATCATTTTGCTCCAAAACTTCAACTTTGGCGCGCATTCACCATTTTTCAATTTTTTTTTGAAAAAATTTTTTTTTACGTTTTTACTATCGAGAAAAATGCTTGCTTATAGTACTCGATTTCCTCTATAATTTTTTCTTATAATTTTTTTCCCTATTCCTAACCGTTACTTTCCTACAAATTTTCTAAATCGTTGTTTTCATATTTTGCCTTAAAAATTTTTTCTTGTGTTATTTAAGCTCTTTTTTCCACTTAATAAACCACCATTTTCTAAATTCCCGTACTCTTTTCTTAAAGAGCGGGCTTTTCCGCCAGCTTTTTTTTTTGGTTGGGTTTCAAATAAATATAAAACTACTACTTCACTCATTACAAATTTATTGATTCAAGAACATTATTTTGTGTTACATATAATAGATACATTAAAATATAGATTTATTGGTCACCGAACCGTTTAATACATTATAACTAAAAAATGAGTCGTGAATAACTAATGCGTACACTTTAGTGTCTTTGGGGAATTTATTCTTTCTCGTTTGGAACTCCAATTTTACATCCACTGTCGATGAGTTAATCGCCTCTGGTTGATGACTGCAATTGATAATAAAAACGGGGTTTTTCATATATTCCGCGAACGTTATCATCGGATCGTTTATCTCGCGCCCGTAGTAGCTGCTTTGGAAGTTTTCGTAATTGTAATAGGCTGCTGCGTACAGTTTCTTGGCGAAATCTAAATTCCATCTTTCGTATGGATAAACGGTTGAATTCAGATACAGTCTAATGTCGCATACGTCGGCGTGGGTAAACTGGGTTGCGTTTTTTTCTTTCTTGTCGCAATTATTGCTGTCTTGAAACCCGACGATTATATAGCGCGGTCTTTCCAGACTTGTACTCGTTCTCAAGGCCCACACGTCGGAAGATGTTTGCCTTAAAGCTGGTAATTCGTACAGATCCCATTTACGATATGCCATTTGAATACTGGCATTGTTTCCTCCTTTATTAATGCGAGACAGTATTTTCAATTTTTGCTTGTCGTCTGGAATGATGTGACGAATTTTCCATTCGATTTTGTCGATACTAATTTCTGCCTCTACTTCGCCGACGTAACAATTGGTAAAAGTGCGAGCTATAATCATAATAAGCTCTTGTTTTACGTTGAAAACACCTTTTGCGTAATCTTCGGCGAATCCCATAAGATATTTTAAGGGTAATTTCCCGGAGAATACGTTACTTGCCGTGTCTACGATATCTTGGTTTGCTTCGTCGAGACCCCATCCGCACGTCATGAGAGATCTTTGTTGCAAACTTCCGAATGAAACCATGGTTTTTAATGTCGTCGTAACTCCAGGTTTACGAACCACGGCGACCTGTTCACCTCCCATCTCGTAGCGAATTTCATCGAACAAAAATGCGAGGGCATTATTTGATAAAAAACATCTTTTCGTTGCGTCTATGGGTTTAAATTTTCCTTCGATATATATGTAACTTTCGGCGATATCCAGTATAATATCTTGAAAATTAATGGGGATACGGACTTCATCCGAATTGTTGAATGATGGAGATCCGTATGGTTTATACGTATGCTCTTCTAGACTAATAATGGAATTGTCCAAGATGGGCTCGGAGAAAACCTCTATTTTATCGCTGGTGGTGGAAATCATTTTCGCACTTTAAGACCGATTGATTTTAAAAATTTATAGTCTTCGGCAGATAACTGTTGAGATGTTTGTGATCTAACGTCTGGACGACGACTAACCTTGACGTTAACTCTTCTTTTACTTTTATTATGTTTCGGCGGTTCCCCCATCTTAGTCGACAGCACACACAATTGACGATTGAAGCAAAAACCCATTTCTATGAAAGTTTCTTCAGTTCCAATTTCACGATTATTTTCTCGCCTTGAAAATTGATTAGATCACCGCTATCGTCCAAGATGCGAAGAGTAATGTTGTCGATAAACTGACGTCCTGCCGGCATTAACGGCATATAAATATTATTTTGTGGTTCTTTACTGATTTTGTAACCGGGCTCCACGTCGATATCGAATTCGAACAAGGTATGACCTTCCACCGAATTCATATATGCTCCGGAAATTATATTACAATCTACGCGTATGATGCGTACTTTCATTATTTCCACCATCTCGGTTGATTCGTGCTTTTTGTCTCTTTTTAACACTGTATGATTAAATCCTAACATTTTACCGATACTCGCCTCTCCCCGGAAATCTATAGTATATTGGGATTTCAGTTCACATTTCAACGTATTATTATTAGCAACCAAGTAAAAGATTCCATCGTTCTTTTCTTCAGTTGAAATCCTCAAAGCCTCCAACATAGCTTTACCTATCTCATCTATTTCATAGGCCCCAGGTGGAATCTGCAATTGTATCGGCTCGGTGGTGTAACCCTCCTTCATGTAGGCAAACTTATTGTTGCTTTCGTCCACATTAAAAATTGAATTGTATGTGTAAAATCCCAGCAATGCCAGACCATATTTGTTTTCTCTATTTAATTCGACTGGTGGATAAAAATCGGCGCTTAAGACGCTCGAGTGTCCTGTTAGTGTGAACGTATAAGACATGACTAACCATTAAAACATCACACATCTCGGTTTTATTCTTAGCGGCAACATTTAAAAAGATTCATCGTCACACCTTTTCTCACTGCATTAGATAGTGATGTTTTTATGCTATTTTCTGCTTTTATGCGCACATCGCTGATTTTGCAATAACAACAAAATATTTTTCTAGCCGTAAGATCCTCATCAGTCATAACCTCGTTTAAATTGCTGCTGCTGCTGCTGAAATAATGTTTGCAACCGCACTGATATTTTAATATATCGATATCGCTTTTAAGATGCTCCGGCAACTTTTCCCAAACGAATGGAATTTCATTTGGGGCTAATGCAATCATTACTTCCTTGGGCATGTTTTCTAACTGTTTCACGGTCATTTTCCTTAATCCACCGGCTAGATGAAATGCTTTCAGTGATTGCAACATTTTAGTATAGTTATTGCGATCCATTTGCGGTGTTAATGGTGACGATGATGATGATGACATCTTTTACGCTGATGATTCGACAAGAAACTTTAAGCACAAATGTCCACACCAGACTGTTCCAAAATCCTGCTGACGATCGTATGTATAGTAAATAATTTTTGATGGTTCCGATCCCGTTTGTAGATATCGTACCAATTCGATCGGTGGGGGTAAATCGCCGAAGCTGTCATAATATGTTACTTTAGAATTATTTTTTCTATAAGCTACCCAATGAGTCCCTGCACCACGCGTACTATCCAAATTCACTATTGCTGCTTCGTAACGTCGAGGACCTTGTCTAGGTAATAAATCCCTCATATAAACGCCTCGAAAGTGTCCTATTCTTTTCTTTTTGGCATATTTTTCTATATCGATGTTAGATAGTGGTCTTCGAGGTAGGGATTCAATTAGTTTTTTGATCTACGATTTAAAAATAATCCCATACCTTTACGATATGGCTTTAGAAACAAACCATTTCCTTTCGATTTTAAATACAGGCCGGCACCGGTTTTATCTTCGCTGCTTTTTTTTTACTGCTTTTATGGCGCGCACAATTCCCGCTGCCCCACCGGCTAATGAACCCAAAGCTGATAACCCGGCAAAAATTGGTATTAATGGTAATATTCCACCAGTTTTAGGAATCGGTATTATTCTCGGTGTACGAACCTTCCTTTTGCCACCTGCCGCTTTTACCGATCTACGTGCTGCCGACAGAGCTATTTTAGATGCATTCATGACATTTTTTTCCAACACATTTTTACTTCCGGCTTTTAATAATTCCCTTCGAACTGCTTGTCGAATAGCTGTTCCGAAACTGGCTTTCCGAACATGTCGATTTTTATTAACACCTTTCCTTTTTGTATGACGCGTGCCTTTACTAGATGTTTTTTTTGTTGATAATGATGATGGTACACCCATACCAAAACGTTGTTTTCCTTTCATAATGTTTGTAACTAACCAAGCTGCTGTTTTTTCACCTAAACTGGAATCTTTCGATTTTACTCTATTCCAAGCACTTTGTTCGAGCTCGTAATCCGCTCGATGTCTCGCACTTATGTTGTCTTTATTATGTAAATAGGCTAAATCGTGTTTTTTGCATGCGGCATCCAAAGGATTAATGCCTGGATCACCTCTTGTCACACGTTTTATTACTTTTGTTCCGGGTCCGCAATATTGATAACCAGGAATGTGTACCTCGAATGGTAATTTATTTATTAACGAATTCACAATACCGTATCCAGTTTTGTTGGAAACGTGAGACCGTCCACTTCGTTTGACGCTCGGCATCTGAATGACAGTTTTTGTGAAAAATTGCCTATAAAATATCAAATTTTCCTAAGATGCGCGTTATCGATCTTAAACAAAAACTTCCTATTGACAATCTCGATGAAAAAGTCGGACTTGGATTTGAAAAGAAGATAATGAAGAGACACGGTCCTTTACTTCCTTCCTCTATTCGCGGCCTGTTAATTGGTCCATCCAATTGTGGAAAAACTAATGTCATGATTTCGCTGCTTACACACCCCCTTGGGCTACGTTTCGAAAATGTCTATATTTACTCGAAATCTCTGTATCAACCGAAATATGAGTATTTAAGGAAAATTTTAGCGCCCATCAAAGGTTTAGGCTACTATGCCTTTAGTGATTCCAGTAATATTGTGGAACCGTCCGATGCAAAACCAAACTCTATATTTATCTTTGATGATGTTATATGTGAAAAACAAGATGTTATAAGATCGTACTTTAGCATGGGACGTCATAAAAATATCGACTCCTTTTACCTAGCGCAAACATATTCGCGAGTGCCTAAACAGCTTGTGCGAGACAACGCCAATTTTATTATTATGTTTAAACAAGATGAGTTGAATATGAAACACATATTTTCCGACCACGTTTCACCGGATCTAACTTTTACTCAATTTCAAGAAATGTGCTCAAAATGTTGGGATAATAAGTATGGATTTTTAGTAATTGATAAAGACAGTGATGTGAAATCGGGAAGATACCGCAAAGGATTTGATAGCTATATATTACTGTAATAATAAGAGAAAACGCTCATTTGATTGTTGAAACGTCCTTTGTTAACATCATGAATAACGCGATCGACTTAAAACGTAAACTAGTGGAAGCTACCAATGCCGTCAGAAAAAAATTTAAACAAATTAAAGCGGCTAAAGAGTTTAATGTTGTGGAATTGGAAAAGTTTTACGAACCCATTTCTAAGCCGTTGACAACTATATCTGATGTGGTTAAGCAACGTCAGCAGCAGCAGCAGCAGCAGCAACAACAACAGCAACAACATTATCCAGTTACAAAGCCACATAGTCTCAGTACATCAGTGCAGTCGACTCAAATATCAGGTTTTCCCCAACCTACACATTCCTTTCAAACCTCCACACCTATTCAGCAGCAGCAGCAGCAGCAGCAGCATCGCATTTCAAAAGAAGATATTAGCCAATCGGTGTTTGATACACCCTCGACATCAACTAATACATCTCTCGCATCCGCTGACACCACAACTTCCGATACTTTAAACGCACACCTGAAAGGATTACGTTTGAAACCATCTCTATACGATACTGTATATGGTGTACGTTTTGGTTCAAAAACAGATCATAACAAAAATTTTATTGGTAATTTAGAGGTGCGTTTTCGAAATGGAAATATTGTCTTATACAAAAAAGGGAAAAATATTGCAGAATATGGTGGATCACCGGCACTTTATGATTTGTTATTTCTTAAAACACCCCCAAGTGTAGGCAAGGAACAACAACAATTAAGTGATAATGTACTTTCAACGTACAAGGAAATTTTGGAATCAACGAATGCTGTCTACAACAATTTTAAAAAAAGTGATGGTTTACGGGAGACCAGATGGAACAAATATTTACGAATTATTAAACCTCTGATAATGGGCACAAAATTAGGTGGTACTATTACAAGAAAAAATCTCTCGGAAAAACTACAGTTACCCACAAAAAAGAAATTATCTTCGAAAAAATTTCAATATGTCTACTGGAACAAAGCTAAAGAGTTGGTGGATCGTTTACGCTTGTTGTGGAGTTCCAAAATGGCCGGTCACACTGGACACGAAAATGAAATTATGTCAATCATAGAGGAATTACGAGAAGAAGATATAATATATTAAGCTCAATATTTAATGATATTATTCAGTTCTTCCTTCGATCTGAAACCTTTAGTATTATTAATAATATGGAGCCCAGTCTAGAAAAAATCAAGATTGTTAATGAACTACATAGAACGGCTAGAAAAAATTTTGTAAGACGGCGCACGATAATAAAAGGATACAGAGATTTGTGGCAAATTGATTTGGCTGAAATGCAACAGTATGCTGATGAAAACGATGGTTATCGTTATATTTTGGTCTGTATAAATTGTTACTCGAAATTTGTCTATACCAAAGCCATAAAAAACAAGACTGGTATAGAAGTTACTAATGCGATGAAAAGCATCATTGAAGAGGCATCATATACACCAACAAATCTGCAAAGTGATCAAGGAAAGGAGTTCTATAATACAAACTTTCAAGCCCTGATGAAAAAATATAATATAAATCATTATTCCACTTACAGCACAAAGAAAGCTGCAATTGTTGAGCGAGTCATAAGGACTTTAAAAAATAATTTATATAAACAATTCTCGACAAGAGGATCTTACAAATGGATACATATATTATCGGCAGTAACAAAAACCTATAACCATTCGAAACATCGCACCATTGGAATGAAGCCTGCAGACGTGCAAGAAAAAACACATATTAAAGCATATGATTATTTAAAAATTGTACCTAAAAAATTTAAGTTTTCCATGGGTGACATTGTGCGTATTAGCAAGTACAAAAGCTTATTCGAGAAAGGATATACGCCCTCTTGGTCAACCGAATTGTTTAAAGTTGTAAAAGTTAACGTTACAAATCCACCTACTTACTTGTTGGAATCGTTAGAAGGTCAGCCTATAAGAGGGTGTTTTTACGAATCAGAACTACAAAAAACAAGCAGTCCTGACGTTTATCTAGTAGAAAAGGTCCTTAGACAACGCAAGAAAAATCACATCGAACAATTATTTGTCAAATGGCTAGGATTTCCCAACCACTTCAACTCTTGGATAGATAAAGCTAATATTGTTTAAATAACATATTGTATGACTATATTTTTTATTTAAAATGTAAAATAAATAAACAATATATTGTAAAATAAAGTTTTTTATTTCAATCTTCATTATTAAAAACAATGACAATAAAACATCATACACATAAATAACATTTCAATATTCTTGGAGGGAAGGTCCAATTCACCGACGACTACGACGTTATCTTCAAGGCTATGCCACTCGGAGTGCGTTCTCCTATTCTTTAACCTGCTTTTTTTAGATTTTTTTTGAAGTCGAGTCGTACGACAGTGCGCTTAATGAGTCATTTAAAGGCTGATGATAGAGTATTTTCTGCATAACTTCAATTTTTGTTTTAAGCTCACTATTATTTTTGTATATCATGGGGAGGACATCCTTGTTAAATATGTCACATATTACAACTGCAAAATTGTAAAACTTTCTATTAACAAAGTGTTTTGTCACAGCATCGTCATCATCTTTAGGTTCGCCTAAGTTGGTTATGATTTTTCCACCCATATCATACTGCCCATCCGATGTAAGTTTAAAACCAATCCCTTGTGGCCCAGATAATATATGATATTTTTCATTATATTTCTGACGACCAAATTTATCAATTGTGTTGTTTCCTCGACTCATTTTCAATCTTTACTAAACTATTTTATTTTTATTTGCCCTACTTATATTAAATATTTCAGCTGAGAAAAAGAAACACTGACTATGATCTACAGGGTTGGTATGTTTATAAAAGAAATAAAATAAAACTGTGATTGTAACAGATATTTATTTACAGTTATTTAATTGCACAAATACAAAAATTATAAAAAATTAGTTTTCCATGTCTTCGTTTTCGTTGCTCAAAATTCTATCCCATCCGACACTATTTCGATCGTCAACGTCTTGGGCTGTTGCTGTTGCAGAAACCAATTCATATTTTGCAGCAAGCTCACCTGGTAAATGTGGAATATTGACGAGGTATTCTTTTAATTCTTCTTCAACCATTTCAGCACAAAATGTATCCATGTCTATGGAACCATATAAAAATTTGTCGCACAAGTGTGCCCCGGCCATAAAATTGATTGTATCCCTGATCTCGTTCTTATATTGATCTTTGGTTACATCAATATGCGACCAATCATTTACGCTATCTAACATATCGTGAGCCCTATTTCTTAATTCTCTCCCCAACCAAAATATGTATCTATCTACACATTCGTTGGCGGTCGTCGTCGTCGTCGTCGCATCAGCAGACATCTTTAACAGAAATAATGAACACGCGTAAGTATTCTGACATGTGCAACTATATTTTAAATTTAATTACATCCTTTTTTTCAAACAATTTACATACAATTTACTCCAATGAGCCAAAACGTAATAATGTTCGAGTATTGTTTCCAAAAACTCTAGTGCCCTGTCCCAAATAAGTTAGAGTGTATTTATCTTTAGTTTTACTCATAATATCTACAATATCGTCAGGTAGTGTTTCGGCCACACGTTTTGGTAAAAAAGTCTCAAATGTGCTATTATCACCGTCATCGTGTAAAGCCACTAAAAGAGTTTTACCAAATCGTGTAGTCATTGAAACCATCTTTACAATTTTATACACTTTGCCTACAATCATTTCGGTAACCTTTTTTTTCTCTAAAACCTCGAAATCTTTGCTAAACATTTCATTAATTTCATCTAGAGTTTCTTTTGCAATACTCATTATTGAAAAAATGGTATATAAATCCAAAAATTACCGTGAATATAAAAGCACTTTCAGAACACTACACGAACACAATATTTGATGTTTATGCCACTGATATCTGCGACTGTTTGAAGTCACTTCTTCTCCCACGAACCTTTATAGCGAGGTTTCAAGGTCGAATTGTAACAATGGTGGGGGTAGCTTAACGATAGAAATAGTGGGAGGAGTATTCAAGGTCAAATGACGTCACACATTTAAATTGGTATAAGGATAACTTCAAGGACAAAATATAATGAAACAAATAACTACATTTTATGTACTTTATTCATTGATTTTTTTCTGCCATTCTTCTATGCGTTTAACATTATCACCTAAACCTAATTTCCTTAATTTGTTCAATAATAAGTGTTTGTTTTTATTTCTAAGAAAATTCTTACAAACTATACTAGCTAAAAGACACACTTCGGCATGGTCCATATACTTAAAAAATACACTAAAGTCCTGAGCCTCCGAATCTTGCATTTCATATGCGTAAAATTCCGAACCGGCTGCAGAAATTAGAAATTCCTCGTACATTTCTCGCACTAAACTTTCCATATTAACTACTACTACGTTAAACTTAAGTCCTACACTCTAATTTCATCTAACACAACCGGATCTGCAATGAACCTAATCAGTTTTTCCAAACAGTCACTAAACCCCAACTTTTTTATCTCACGAACAAAGTCTTGTAAATTTATTGTTTTGCTGCAATATTTACGACATGCATTCGCAGCCTTTTCATATTCATAAGCCAAATCACAATAGCGCGACGCCCATTCTGCTCGACTTTTCATTGCATCATTGAAATAATTACTAGCCGTTTCAGTGAACTCATCGCCCAATTTTTTTACTGTCTCTTGCAAAGCACTATTCATATTATTCACTCATTTTTACATTCACGACACTTTTTTATTGCTGGTGGTGGCCCATCTATATGATGACGATATATTTGTTCATAGTGAATGTAACAGGGTAAGCTTAACTGTAGTTCCTTGTTACACCGATATGACGCTGGCAGCTTATCCCAAATTTGCCGTAAACTCAGCGTATCAACGCAAGTTTTTAAATATTCGAGAGGAAAAAATGCTAGATCCTTCTCTTCAAAATCACACAAACTTTTTAAATTACTCTGATATAAACAAATTACTCTGCCGACTTGCTCTATAATTTTTTCTTTAGATAGTTCCGTATCTGACATTTCACACTGAATGAATGCAAGTAGACTCACACAATTTATAGAACAATTTGCAAGGTCAAAATCATTTCAAGATCATCCCACACTATTACAATGCACAAATAACTACTTCAAGGTCACACACCCAAGATGACCTTCAACAAAGTCAAGGTCGTCTCGACCAAGGTCAAGGTCAAGGTCACACACACAACCTTGAACACAAGGCCAAGGCCAAAGCACACGTGCACTTTCAAGGTCAATGACAAGGACATGTGGGCGGGGCCAAAGAGGGGTGAAGCAAGGTCAAGGTCAAGGTCGAGGAGTGGGGGGATTGAGAGAATCGGGTTATGTTCACTACTAACGCTCTTTTAACGTAAAAATTATATAACATTGTAGATAATATGTCCTTACTTCTTTTTGATTTCAGATAATACCCTAGTTTGTGATCTTATCCTTTCATGAAATCCTAAGTAAACGATGAGAGGTCCAGGTCTCAAAGGCTTCCAATTTATTTAATCGTTCTATATCTAAAGTCAAACTTAATTCAGAAATCATTCAGAAACTGGCTCTTCTACACTTACTTCTAATTTTTAGTCTCATTTGCTCTGTCGGTGATTGCAGTGATAAACGCTCTTTTAACGTAAAAATTATATAACATTGTAGATAATATGTCCTTACTTCTTTTTGATTTCAGATAATACCCTAGTTTGTGATCTTATCCTTTCATGAAATCCTAAGTAAATGATGAGAGGTCCAGGTCTCAAAGGCTTCCAATTTATTTAATCGTTCTATATCTAAAGTCAAACTTAATTCAGAAATCATTCAGAAACTTGCTCTGCTACACTTACCTTTAATTTTGAGTCGCATTTGCTCTGTCTGTGATTGCAGTGATAAACGCTCTTTTAACGTAAAAATTATATAACATTGTAGATAATATGTCCTTACTTCTTTTTGATTTCAGATTATACCCTAGTTTGTGATCTTATCCTTTCATGAAATCCTAAGTAAACGATGAGAGGTCCAGGTCTCAAAGGCTTCCAATTTATTTAATCGTTCTATATCTAAAGTCAAACTTAATTCAGAAATCATTCAGAAACTTGTTCTTCTACACTTACTTCTAATTTTGAGTCTCATTCGCTCTGTCGGTGATTGCAGTGATAAACGCTCTTTTAACGTAAAAATTATATAACATTGTAGATAATATGTCCTTACTTCTTTTTGATTTCAGATAATACCCTAGTTTGTGATCTTATCCTTTCATGAAATCCTAAGTAAACGATGAGAGGTCCAGGTCTCAAAGGCTTCCAATTTATTTAATCGTTCTATATCTAAAGTCAAACTTAATTCAGAAATCATTCAGAAACTTGTTCTTCTACACTTACTTCTAATTTTGAGTCTCATTTGCTCTGTCTGTGATTGCAGTGATAAACGCTCTTTTAACGTAAAAATTATATAACATTGTAGATAATATGTCCTTACTTCTTTTTGATTTCAGATAATACCCTAGTTTGTGATCTTATCCTTTCATAAAATCCTAAGAAAACGATGGGAGGTCCAGGTCTCAAAGGCTTCCAATTTATTTAATCGTTCTATATCTAAAGTCAAACTTAATTCAGAAATCATTCAGAAACTTGTTCTTCTACACTTACTTCTAATTTTGAGTCTCATTTGCTCTGTCTGTGATTGCAGTGATAAACGCTCTTTTAACGTAAAAATTATATAACATTGTAGATAATACATTCTTACTTCTTTTTGATTTCAAACTCGTCGGTGATTCTGGAGTTTTGAATGCGCATCTCTCCTGTTTATTTTCGAGTGGTATTTTTCGGTTCAAAATTTACACCTTAGTGTCTTCGGGTCTTGCATAATTGGTTTTCTTCCATCAACTTTAGGATTTATTCATTTTTAGCTGTTGTTTTAGGATGAGTCAGAAGTATTTAATTGATATTTTAAAACATTTCTTGATGTGAGACCAGTATTTATCAATGTTGTCTGAATGAATAATTTATTTAGTTTCGTAAGCTACTCTTCCTTTTTTTCGTTCTCAGCGTTCCTATATTAAGTAGTCCATTCGATTGTCATAAGAAAAACGCATTTTTACTTAAATTTCCACTTTATTTTTTGACAATTCGACAAGTTTTATTGCACGACAGTTTCTTTAGATACTTCAGTTGCGTCAAAAATACAGTAAAAATTTATATAAACACGTGTTTTACATGTAACAATAGTAAACTAGTTTAGACTTTTACTAAGAAACCATTAATAAAATCAAATTATGATTTGACCCTATATTTGTTCAAGGTAGAGTGGTCGCGTTGATAACGGCATCTCTAAATATTATATTTATTGTTATAAAGGCGATCTGGTTGCGCACAGTTCGATGTTCCGTGTCCTAAGACGATTCTCAAGTAAACAAGTTTTTCAGAGGAAGTTCATACCAAGTGTTAAGTACACCGTAGGGAATAGTGGGGGAATCCCGGACGGCGGGAAATGGCGGACACGCCAGTATAACTATGTTAGAAAAAGATAGCAGATATTTTAACCGCCACAATCGCGAGTCACGCCCAAATGTAGTGCCGAACAGTGAATGGTGAGGTGAGGTCGCGTACGCCGTACAAGGTAAGTTAAGTCGATTATTTTTCAACATTTTCATCTTATTTTTTAGTAAAATTGAATACGTGCATATTATTTCAAGCTAAACATAGGATTCACGTTTTTTTTTAAGTGAACTAACGTCTAATTAAGCAACGTTTGTAAGTTATCGCCAAATGCATTACGATATTCTAACCTCAAATAAATATATAGCTTTTCGTTTTTTTGTGAGTCGGGTAATGGCGAACGATTTGTGTGGGGTAATCACAGACATCCGTAATTACCTCTATATGGGTTATTATAGGCCGAATACCCAGTTATATAGACTTTTTATAAACCTGCTCAAATAATTTTTTATAAACCTACCTAAACCTTTTTATATTTGAGATACCTTGAAATTACCAAAGAAAGACAGAGACCAAATACAAATTAGAAGATTTACAAAAAGCTATTCAGGACGTCAAGAACAAAAAACTTTCATTAGAAAAAGCAGCTATCGTTTACTCTATACTCAAGATGTTCCAGAAAGAAACATTCAATTATAATCACTAGTACCCCTATGAAAGACGCTTTAGAAGAAAAGGAACAAAGGAAGAAAAATAAAGAAGAGGCAAAAGAAAATGATAAGTCTGTACGAACCACTGAAAGGAAGAAAGGTATGAAGAATCTTAAAGCATTTGAAGATGACATGAAGGCTAAAGATATGAACGTACAGCGCAAGAAAAAGAAAGTCAACAAAAGTGCTACAAAGGTTGATGAAAGGTATTATTGTCTTATTTGTAATGAAAAGTATGAAGAACCAATCATAGAAGATTGGATAATGTGCATCAAATGTAAATTGTGGGTCCACCAAAATTGCACGAGTGGTGCAAGAACATGATTTCTGTGCCAATTCGACTATGTCCGTGATTACCCCATACACCATCCGTAATTACCCCCAAGCTGTGGGGTAATCCCGGACACCAGAGGTTTTGTTTTTTGTTGAAATTTGATTTTATTTTTGAAAATGTATCTAAGTTGATTATGAGAACATAAGAATGATTAGTTTAAGTAAATATTAAGCAATAAATAAGCCTTATAACTTTATTTGGTTTTATTGTATTTCAGTTCTGCCTTAAATGTTCGCAATTACCCCACCTTCTCCTAATCGTTCTCCTGAGAGTGCTGTGGAAAACGACTACCTCTCTCACTTTTCTCTTCTAGACAATAATCTCTAACCATCTAATACATTCGTTCCTCTCTTCTGTTTTTTTGTTAATTTTTAAATTTAGTTAACTTGCTGATGGAACAGCACCGGGTCTATGTCCTGTGTGAGAGCATTGAATAATATTGATGTTTAATGGATGGCTAAGCAACTGA
Source organism: Diaprepes abbreviatus (assembly GCA_034092305.1). Taxonomy (NCBI): domain Eukaryota; kingdom Metazoa; phylum Arthropoda; class Insecta; order Coleoptera; family Curculionidae; genus Diaprepes; species Diaprepes abbreviatus. The sequence continues at coordinate 3,030,002 of JASJET010000116.1, forward strand.
AGAAACACAACTCTCTCAGAGACTGGAATAAATATATTAATAGACTTTCTTACTTATTAGTACACCAGATTTATTAATATATTATCAACCACTTTCTCTGTGTAATGTGTAATAACACATTAAATTCTTTACCCTGTATGAAACAAATTATAATAATATCATAAGCAACACGTCAATAACCAACTAGAAGATCTAATTTCCATGACAGCAATATCCTACCTAAAAGCTAAAGCGTTGAAACGAATCTAACTGTTAATATTTTAACAAAAATCTTAAAAATTTTTAAAGAATATATCTTGGAAATTCCTTTTTTACTGCAATTTTTAAAAATTGCACAAAATGTGCCCACGCCTTATAGCAATTTCTTCCTATATAACCTTCGAACCTATTTTTTAGAGAGCAGCAAAGATACGCAATGCCCTAGAGCATCGAAAATTCCCTGTCATAAACATGAGCTTGAAAAATGTATGAAAATACTGCAAATCCAATTTTTTTTATGGTCACAATTTCAAATCAAATTATTTTGTACATGACATGTCAAGGTAAAAAAGTTTTTTAACACTTTTTTTGATGTCTAAACTTCTCAGTTAGTTTTAGAATACAATCTCGCCTGATTATGCTTTTGCATATTTATAAATTTCGCTGTAACTCTCAGAATTCTAAAGTGTTTTTAAGGTTTTGTTCAATAGAATTAATTGTTCAAGGCACGCCATATTGTGCTTTAGTTTACCTTACTGATGTTTATTATATTAATTTTTTAACTCAACGCATTTACACCAGTCAGTAAAAAAATTTCAGACATTTCGGAGTGAGAGGTAACTAAGTACGGCAAATTGTAAAGGTGATTTAATCATGATAGTTAGCGACAGTTGGTAATGTTCTATAATTAACCACGAACATTTAAAAATATCAAAAGGGGTTCTTTAATTTTAGGAGTATTGATTATAGAAAAAAATTTTTAAATAGTAATTTATAAGTAGTTAGAAACCTACAATGGCGTAATTCATTTTGTTATTCAGTTACTATAAATAGTTGTTAAAATTAGAGCTTTTTTTGCTTATGTAATACTTATTACAAAAATAAATTCTTGTGTAATTTAGTCCTTGTAAAAGGATGCCCTCACGATAAAAGAATTAGTATTTACATAGTGGCAAAAGCTGTTTTGTGGCCGAGATACATTAATTTATTGATACAGAGATTCATTTTTATTAGCTTATTGTAGAAAACGTCCCATTTTTTTTATTAAACGAAACTGCGTTTTACCTTAAGGCTTTATATTATCATAAAATAATAATGACAAGTTGATTTTTCATTCAATAAAAATTATAATAGTTATTTTACATAGATATTTTTTTAAACTCTTTTAGATTGGCTATGATTTTCATATGAAAAAAAAAGACTAAAATAATTGACATAATTTTATTTCGTCATAAAAGTTTAAAAATTTATTTCAAATCGAATTATGTGTTCATTTTGTACTCACTGGAACTGCTTTTTCCAATATTGTCACCTATTTATCTACACATCTACACATCTATACATCTATACATCTATACATCTATACATCTATACATCTATACATCTATACATCTATACATCTATACATCTATACATCTATACATCTATACATCTATACATTTATACATCTATCATCTATACATCTATACATCTATACATCTATACATCTATACATCTATACATCTATACATCTATATATCTATACATCTATTCATCTATACATCTATACATCTATACATCTATACATCTATATATTTATACATCTATATATCCGTACATCTATACATCTGTACATCTGTACATCTGTACATCTGTACATCTGTACATCTGTACATCTGTACATCTGTACATCTGTACATCTGTACATCTATACATCTATACATCTATACATCTATACATCTATACATCTATACATCTATACATCTATACATCTATACATCTATACATGTATATATCTATTCATCTATACATCTATACATCTATACATCTATACATCTATACATCTATACATCTATACATCTATACATCTATACATCTATACATCTATACATCTATATATTTATACATCTATATATCCGTACATCTATACATCTGTACATCTGTACATCTGTACATCTGTACATCTGTACATCTGTACATCTGTACATCTGTACATCTGTAGATCTATACATCTATATATCTATACATCTATACATCTATACATCTATACATCTATACATCTATACATCTATACATCTATATATGTATACATCTATTCATCTATACATCTATACATCTATACATCTATAAATCTATACATCTATACATCTATACATCTATACATCTATACATCTACACATCTAAACATCTATACATCTATATATCTATACACCTACACATCTAAACATCTGTACATCTGTACATCTGTACATCCTTACATCCATACATTTTTACATCTATACATCTATACATCTCTACATCTATACATCTATATATCTCTACATCTGTACATCTGTACACCCGTACATCTATACATCTGTACATCTGTACATCTGTACACATGTACATCTGTACATCTGTACATCTATACATCTGTACATCTGTACATCTGTACATCTGTACATTTGTACATCTGTACATCTGTACATCTGTACTTCTGTACATCTATACATCTATACATCTATACATCTATACATCTATACATTTATACATCTATATATCTATCCATCTATAACATCTATATATCTATACATCTATACATCTGTACATATGTACATCTATACTTCTGTACATCTATACGTCTATACGTCTATACGTCTATACGTCTATACGCCTACACGTCTATACGTCTATACGTATATACGCCTATACGTCTATACGTTTATACGTCTATATGTCTATACATCTATACGTCTATACGTCTACACGTCTACACGTCTACACGTCTATACGCCTATACGCCTATACGTCTATACGTCTATACGTTTATACGTCTAGACGTCTATACGTTTATACGTCTATACGCCTATAGGTCTATAGGTCTATACATCTATACGTCTATAGGTCTATAAGTCTATGGGTCTATACGTCTATACGTCTATACGCCTACATGTCTACACATCTACACGTCTACACGTCTACCCGTCTACACGTCTACACGTCTATACGTCTATACATCTATACGCCTATAGGTCTATAGGTCTATACGTCTATACTTCTATACATCTATACATCTATACATCTATACATCTATACATCTATACATCTATACATCTATACATCTATACATCTATACATCTATACATCTATACATCTATACATCTATACATCTATACATCTATACATCTATACATCTATACATCTATACATCTATACATCTATACATATATACATCTATACATATATACATCTATACATATATACATGTATATATCTGTACATCTGTACATCTGTACATCTATACATCTATACAACTATACATCTATACATCTATACATCTATACATCTATACATCTATACATCTATACATCTATACATCTATACATCTATACATCTATACATCTATACAACTATACATCTATACATCTATACATCTATACATCTATACATCTATACATCTATACATCTATACATCTATACATCTATACATTTATACATCTATACATCTATACATCTATACATCTATAAATCTATACATCTATACATCTATACATCTATACATCTATACATCTATACATCTATACCTCTATACATCTATACATCTAAACATCTAAACATCTATACATCAATACGTCTAGGGATATCTATACATATATACAAAAAAAACTGAAGAGTTTTTCTGTAGTCCTTACCTTTGAAACAGCCAAACCGATTTCGATGAAACTTTACAGACTTGAAGTTGTCAGCACTGATATAGGCTGCTTTGTCTGTTTGTCTGTTCTATTTAATATTTATTTCCGACAAAGTCGCTGGTAAAAGCTAGTTAATAATATAATAATATAATGGTCCGAAATGTGACGTATTTAAAAGTTTCAATTTATTATACATTCATTTAATTTAAAATAAGCAAACTATTGAAGTTTCTTATTACAAAAGTATGTGAATTTTTTGAATTAGAGTCAACGTTTGTTTAATTTATATGGCGGACAAAAAAATAATTTTGTCTGATATTTTTCAAAAATTTGTATGAGGGTGTTTTCGGGGTATCAGTTACAGAGCGAAATTAAAATTACTTTTAAAAAATTTAATATGACAGATTAAAAATATCTCGTTTTATCCAAAATTGATATTGGAAGATTCTGGGGATGTAAATTATGAGTATAAAATTATTTTTGAAAAATTCAATATGGCGTTCTAAAAACTTTACGTTTCAAAATTTTGTCCAAAACTGGTATATAAGAGTTTTTAAGGATGCAAATTACAAATTTAAAATTATTTTTAAAACATTTAATATAGAGGATCCAATATGACGGACTAAGAAGAGTATTACGTATCTCGATTTTGTTCAAACCTGGTGTTAGGGAGTGCGGAAATAACGAACTTAAAATTATTTAAAACATTTAATATGGCAGATGTAAAAAAATTCTATGTCCTAAATTGGATTAGAGAGGATTAGATTAGGAATCTAAAATTATTTTTTAGAAGTTCATTATGAATTGACTGAAATTATGAAGTTTTTTTATATTTCAACTTTAATTCTTTTTAAAATTTGACAGCTCATAGAGGAGCTTGAAATAATTCACGCCGGTGATCCGACAATTATTTTTACCATACAAGAAGTCAGAATATAAAATCGGGTAAGCTTCTACTATGATCTTGATGAAGTTTTATTTATGAGCATTGCAAAAATAAAAGAATAAAAAAATAAATAATAAAATAAGCTTGAAATTTTATCATTTTACAATAAACTCTCGTTGGTTTGTTAAAAAATACAAGGATATCCTAAATTCGGTTGAATAAAATGTATCGGTTAATTGTCTTTCCCTTTCTTAATTTAAGTTAAGATATATTTTAAGTAAATATTATTATTTAAAAAATTGACCATAAATGGGCTCGACTAAAATAGTAATAATAACTGTACTTAGAAATGAAATACTAAACGTTCAAGTACCGCAAATTACAACGAAATTTCACTCCATAAATCTCCTGTTACGAAACCTATTCACAGAATGTTAAGGCATAATAACTTTGCAACAATTTAAACATATAATTAAATGCCACTAATGAAAAAATTCATATGTACATATTTCACTCATTCCACAATTTATCACTTTTTCTTCCCCTTCTTATGGGAATGCGCAGATTAAAAATACTGAAATATTGATCTCCAGCTGTGGAGCTTCCATTATTCCTCAGCCAACATGCTTCTTGACAAATGGCTAATGATGTGAAAAGAAAAAAATGATTAACAGGCATTAGGACAAAATCTAACAAATATCAAACTGCATACAACACTACAAATCATTACGGAGTAGTAAAAGAGACAGACGCTTATTCTCTTTTACAGGTGGAATAACATCTCCAAAAATGTCATAATCACTCATACTTCGTTGGCTTTTCAATGATCTTGTTTGTAAAATGAACGATTTTTGCAAACACTTTATTAAAAAAATTAATAAAAAAAGACTGGATGCCGCAAATGGCTGCTAGAATATTGGTTGAAGGATTGCTGATACCGACACTGAAGTGTATGCAACCAGTGGTACACGAATACGTGAAATCAGTTATCCATTGCGAATTTATGCATTTTTTGAACCGACAAATAATGTAGAATGGCGAAAATTCCCTATCCTAAACTCCGTTAAATCTTCTAATCCTTACTGGAATCCCTTAGAAAAGTAATATCCCCTAGCTACGTCAGATGGCGTAGCAACAAAACTACGCTTAAAATAATGAATGACAATCCGAGTCTGTTAGGTTTGACCTAACTAAATGTCAGAAATAAAACGGGAGATAATTCATCTTTAGAGAAAGCATAAATATTATCTCTAGAACTACAGTGGTTAAATGATACATTAACAGCAGGTTCTAGGAGACTATGGGAAATATACAGTATTGAGATTAAACATTTAACTTATTTTCTTTGATAGCTGTTTCTTCATATGTTTACACTTCATATTCTATCCTTGTTAAAGGCTGTACAGGCTCAAAAGTTAAGAAAAATTGCCGTGCATCGTAGAAATATACAATACAGGACCTCCACAATACGATCACACCTTTTTGGTATCCAGGAAACGGTGCAGTGCTATAAAATTCCCAAAAGCGATCCTCATTCACTTATAAGATATACCACGCTTTGAAAACCGAATTACTTTTTATAAAATTTCATTAGTTATCTGTAACTAGTGACTAAATGATAAAGTAAGCAACAAATGTTCAAATTATAAATCTATTAATAGCTATAATTAAGGTTGTATGTTTAAAACGAAATCTACATGTAACAATGCTATTGAGAATTCTCGGCGTTTCTTGATATCATAAATATATTTAAGGAAAGTTAGAGATTTACGTATACTAATTGGCATAATATTTTTTGATCTGCCGTATATTATTCGATATTTTGTGTCAATTACACTTTTAATAGGGATTAAGGCCTTTGATGGGTGAAATTATACTTCGAAATCGAAAACTTACTTGCTTATTTATTCGGCAATTATTTTGTAAAAAAAGAACTCGTAAAATCTTTTGAAATATCGTAATGTATAAAAATATTTATTCTTGGAAAAATTTATTAATATAAAATTTTTTTTAATACGGGAATCGTGTATCAGTTGTAAATATTTATAATACATTTTCGGTAAAAATATATTAGAATCCAGAAAAAGAAAAGGTCTTATTGAAAGGTTTTTCTAAAATATTATTTAGGAGCAAATTTTACGTATTTATATTTTTCTGTAAAGTTATGAATAGAGTGTGTCTGCGGGCACAAAATTTTATTTAGGAAAATGAATAGATTGAAAGGAGGAAAAATAGGCTACTTACAGAGTATATGAAGTAGCAATTAGGATGCTCAATTCAAGTTATATGGAGGACAACCGAATTGCTGTAAGACATGCTAACTCACGATATACTGAGTATAGTTATATATATATATATATATATATATATATATATATATATATATATATATATATATATATAAAACATGTTTCCACCAAAGTTTTTGATCTGTATTTGACCCCTGATTACGAATATCGAGAGTGAATTCCCGAAAAATGGTTAGATAATTTAGTATAGACCAGAAAAACTTTTTTGTTTTTCTTTGTCAAACAAGAAATATTTTCATATTCTTTGATAACTGTTTATTTACATGTTTACATTTGATTTTCTATCCTTAAAGGCTGTACAGGGATCAAACATTAAGAAAATGGCCTTGCTTTATAAAAATATACAATATAGAAATTCCACAATACGATAACATTTACTTGGTACCTAGGAAACGGTGCTGTGCTATGAAATCCCCGAAAGCAATTTCAATACACTTATAAGGTTTACCACGCTTTCAAAGCCGTCTTACTTTTATAAAATATTGTTCCGGACGGCCGGTCTTCAAACAAACTACACACACTGTATTATTTTAATCACTTTTTATTGTCAACCTTACTTTTGACACTTGTCAAATTAATTCAACTTGCGTCGACAAACTCTCAGAATATACTGACTGAGAAAGCAGATCTGGACCCTTTATATACCCTTTTGGTCGATGCCGGAAGATTCCCTAATTCTCTAGAAGGATTTCCATACTACGTGGTGTGATAAAACTAAGAAAAAGGAATAATCCGGCGATTTCTAGACCTTCCATCATAGGCGTTCCATACTAAAAATAAGGAAATCGAATTCTCTAAAAAGTTCCAGACCTTCTTTCATAGTCGTCTCCTGAGGAAATTAACAAAGGTAAAATTACTTAAATAAATTATAAACTTGTAGAAAATATATCTAAAACCCTATGAACTGCAAACACAAACTAATATTATGAAATGTGCAACGCTATAAAGTTCGTAACAATATCATTAATTATCGGTAACTAGTGGCTGTATGTTAAAGTAAGCAACAAATGTTGAAATTTTAAACCTACTACTAAATATGATTTAGGTTACATGTTTAAAACGAAATCTAAATGTGACATTGCTATCAGGAATTCTCGGCGTTTCTTCAGATCATAAATACATTTAATATAAGTTAGAAATTTTCGCATACTAATTTGCGTAACATTTTTTGACCCGTTGTATATATTTCGATATTTTGTTTCAATTATACTTTTAATAGGGATTAAAGCTTTTGAAATTATATTCCGAAATCGAAAATGTTACTTGCTTATTTCTTCGGTAATTATTTTGTAAAGAGAGACCTCCTAAAATCTTTTTAAATATCGTAACGTATAAAAATATTCATTCTTAGAAAATGGATTGATAATAAAATATTTTTTTTTAATACGGGATTCGTGTGTCGGTTGTTAACATTTATAATACATTTTCGGTGAAAATACATTAGGACCCAGAAAAAGAAAAGGTCTTATTAAAAGGTTTTTGTAAAGGTGCTAAAATATTATTTAGGAGAAAAGTTTACGTATTTATTTATTTTTCTGTAAAATTATGAATAGAGTATGTTTTGAATTTGTCTGTGGTGGTCACAAAATTGTATTTAGGTAAACGAATAGATTGAAAAAAAAAGAAAAACGGGCTACTTACAGAGTGTATGAGGTAGCAACTAGAAGCTCAAGTTAAGTTATATGGTGGGCACCAAATTGCTAACTCACGATATACTGAGTATAGTCATATCCGATGAAGAGACATGGTCCTACAAAAGTTTTTAATCTGTATTTTAATCACTGATTACGAATATGGGGAGTGGATTCCCGAAAAATGGTACAAACAAAAAAAAATGATCAAACTTTTTATTTTTTTTGTCAAACATATTGTTTGATAACTGGTTATTTACATGTTTACATTTCATATTCTATCTTTATTAAAGGATGTATAGGGATCAAACATTAAAAAATGGTCTTGCTTCATAGCAATATACAATACAGGAACTCCACAATACGATAACATTTCCTTGGTATTCAGGAAACCGTGCAGTGCTATAAAATTCCCGAAAGCGTTTATGCTTCCTCGACTGCTTCTCGAGCAGCATATATATATATATATATATATATATATATATATATATATATATATATATATATATATATATATTGGGTGGTTGAAGCTAGTACGGAGAGACAACGAGAGTGGAAGTCGCAGAGAATATACTGTCTGCCCCCTTTTTTAACGGTCGTAAGGAAAATAAAATAATTTTTTCAAATACATAGTTGTGGTGGTAGTAAGTTAAACACTTTTTTAGCTACTCCAAGCTTTCGAAAATATTTATTTTCTTCGTCAGAGCTACAATATAGGAAATTTTTTTTAAAAAATCAAAATTTCAGTAAGAAATAAAGAAATCTTTCTGCCGTATTTAGATAGTTTGTTATATATGTAAATTCTCCTTTCAGACAGAGAATATGAAAAATATATTTACAAACAATTTATTTCCTGCAAATATTGCTCTGGTTCTCTCTCCATACGCGTTTCGATCACCTCTTGATCTCGTCAGTGGAGTTGCATCGGACCGAAAGCAACATTAGCAGGAAATAACTGATGTAAGAAATATAAATTTCAAGGTACGTCGGCAGGATATTGCACCTGCTGTCTACCGACCTCGATGTCAGACTAAAAAATATCGCCAGTCGAACGACATCTATGAATCATTGGAGTAATGAGAAATTTTTAAAAAATCTAAATTTCAGTAAGAAACAAAGAAATATTTCTGCCGTATTTAAATAGTTTATTATATATGTAAATTCTCCTTTTAGGCAGAGAATATGAAAAATATATATACAAACAGTTTATTTCCTGCAAATATCGCTCTAGTCCTCTCTCCATACGCGTTTCGATCAATTCATGATGTCGTCAGTGGAAAGAAATATAAATTTCAAGGTACATCTGCAGGATATTGCACCTGCCCTCTACCGATCTCGATGTCAGACTGAAAAATATCGCTAGTCGAACGACATCTATGAATCATTGGAGTCATGTGAAATTTTTCAGTCTGACATCGAGGTCGGTAGATGGCAGCTGCAATATTCTGCCGACGTACCTTGAAATTTATATTTCTTATATCAGTTATTTCCTACTAATGTTGCTCTCGGTCCGATACAGCTCCACTGGCGAGATTTTAAGGTGATCGAAACGCGTATGGAGAAAGGACCAGATATTTGCAGGAAATAAACTCTTTGTATATATATTTTTCATATTCTCTACCTGAAAGAAGAATTTACATATATACCAAAATAAGAAATAATGCTCTTATGTACATGGACATTTTTAAAAAATTACTATTAAATACTTAATATTAATGATTTATATCTAAATGACTAAAATGCAAAAACAGAATTTTAATGTGTGTTAATACAAGATCTCGTTAAACTGACAAACATTAAACATTATTTAAAATTTATAGTTAATTTCGGGATACAAACTGCGAACTGATTGCTGTTTTCAGATTTTTTATAGCATTTCCTTTACAAAATAAAATTTTTTAATTAATACCAATTTTGTTCATTTAACAATTGTAAATATTTCGGTGTAAGCTATTGATTAATCATGCCCCAGTTTTTATCTAGTTAGTTAACTAAAATATGAAATCGTTCTACTTAAGCATTCATTTATAACAAAATTTTAATTAGTCAATAATTCATAACAAAATCGAGAACCTTTGTTGCGTCCTTTGTAGCCCATGGGAGTAATTAGCCAGAGCTGTTGTCAATTATTGAGTTGACGTAGAGAAGTCAGGAGGCAACAGGGAGTCAAAATACGTACAAAGACCTTCGGTGAAGCCATATCTCTTCATCGTTTACGAAAAAAAATATTTCATATGAATTATTGTAAAAATAATATAGGATATTAATGAAAAAGTGTTATTTAAACATTTTTCTATTTAACTTTTTTCAAAATAAAAATTTACGTATGGTCGGTTTAAGGTTAAAAATAAAATCATATAATTTTAATAAAAATCCTTGAAAACTTAAACTCTTATCAAGAAAACTGCAGGAATGAAAAACCGGTAACCACTTTTGTGTTACGTCCTGAATAGGTAATTGAAAATATTTGCTGCGTCATAAAAGAATGTAAAATGTACACGTTTCGAGACATGGCTAGCATATTATTTAAAGTAAAACATGTTTTTAAATTTATGTTGCGTGCTCTTAGCAACAGCGAACTAGCAAAGGCACTACTTTAGATTTTATATTTGTCTAGAAGTTTCTATCTTTAGAATTTGCATGAATTTTTTTACGATCGCTTTCCATATATTACATATACCGATCACGAAAATTCAGTATGTCGGTGGAAAGCTAGGCGAGAGAGTTCCTCTTAACCGTTTCAAGACAATCATTTTAAACTAATACTGGTGAGATATTTGTGAGCAAAACCAAACATTTTGATGTAATAAATTTTAATTTTTATTAAAAACACGAATTTATTTTGTAAAGGGTGTTTTTTATAGAGGTATAGAAATTTTAAATGGAATAAAACAAAGATGAATTTTTTAAATTGGCATGAAATTTACTTTATTTGAAAGATAACCTTCTGACATTATAATTTAAATATGACTTCTGGCATATGACCGCCACGGCTGGCTCGGACGTAGTCTAATCTGGAGGTCCAATTTTCGATGACTTTTTCCAACATTTGTGGCTGTATATCGGCAATAATGCGGCGAATGTTGTTCTCCAAGTGATCAATCGTTTCGGGCTTATCGGCGTAGACTAGCGACTTCACATATCCCCACAGAAAATAGTCTAGCGGCGTTAAGTCGCACGATCTTGGAGGCCAATTCACGGGTCCGAAACGTGAAACTATGCGGTTACCAAACGTTTCCTTCAATAAATCAATTGTGGCACGAACTGTGTGACATGTTGCGCCGTCTTGTTGAAACCACAGCTCCTGCACATCATGGTTGTTCAATTGACGAACGAAAAAGTCAGTAATCATGGCTCCATAGCGGTCACCATTGACAGTAACGTTCTGACCAGCATCGTTTTTAAAGAAGTACGGACCAATGATTCCACCAGCCCATAAAACACACCAAACAGTCAGTTTTTCTGGATGTAACGGAGTCTCAACATACACTTGAGGATTATCATCACTCCAAATACGGCAGTTTTGTTTATTGACGTATCCATTCAAACAAAAGTGAGCTTCATCGCTAAACAAAATTCGCTTATGAAAATCGGGATCAACGGCAATCTTGTTTTGGGCCCATTCACCGAATCTACGCCTTGCTAGGTGATCGTGTGGCTTCAATTCTTGCACGAGTTGGATTTTGTAAGCAAGCAAACCAAGATCTTTCCGCAAAATCTTCCATAAAGTGAATGGACACATATCCAATTCGTGTGCACGATGGCGGATAGACTGATTCGGGTCTTCCTCTACGCTACGCTCTACAGCAGCAATGACTTCTTCTGTACGCACTGTACGACGTCTCTGTGGATGCGTATTATCTTTTAGAGTAAACGTGGTGCGAAAACGTTCCATAGTTAATCGAATTAATTGCTCTGATGGACGATTATGTTGACCGTAAAATGGACGTAGTGCGCGATACGTATTTCGAACAGAACCATGATTTTCAAAATAAATTTGCACAATTTGGAAGCGTTGTTCAGGCGTCAGTCTATTCATGTTGAAATGCCAAACCAAACTAAACATAAATCACTTGACAGCTGACAAAATGGCCGCCAGTTAAAAAAGTGTTGCCAACTTAAAGTTCTATACCTCTATAAAAAACACCCTTTATAAAATGACATGTAATAATTTTACGAAAAACCAAAAAAATAATAGTCACGTGACTAGCATTATGTGTCATATTTTAATTTTTTTCCAAAAAAAATTCAAAAGTGGAGTTATATCTCAAAATATCGAAAAAAGTTAAGAGAAAACTTTTTCTAAATGCAATTTTTAGAATAGCAGCTTTATAAGATAATTTTTATTTTTTGCCCATTTTTTGTAAATTGTACCACTGTTTCAAAATAAGACTCGACACAATCTACATAGAACTTCTTAGTTTTGACAATGTTTCATCCCAGACATATTTTGTTTAAAGTAGCGTCATATTAAATGTGTGTTTTTCTACAAAATCCTTCTTCTTCTTCTTCTTTGCGAAAGCCTAAGGCTTGTTTCTACCCATTTCTTTGTCTCTCCTGAGATGCCGACGACCAGCTATCCTTCCACCTCTTGGGGGGCCGTCCCGGCGGTCTGCCGGATGCTGGTTTTCCATTTCTGGCGATTTTTACCAGTCTGCGGTTCTCCATCCTAGATATGTGCTCGTTCCAGAAGCGTCTCCTAGCGCGTGTCCATCTTACCACGTCTTCCGTCTTGCATTCTTCCCTTATTTCGCTGCTTCTTCTTTGATCCCAGAGTGTGTTTCCTGTGATCGTTCTCAATATTCTCATTTCATTGGTTCGCATCATCCTCTTAGTCTCTGCTGTGTCAGCTCGTGTTTCTGCCGTGTATGTCATTACGGGCCTGACACATGCTTTATATATTCTAACTTTTGCTGGAATTGATATGTGTGCATTTTTCCATATGGTTGTTCGTAAGGCTCCCGCTATCCTGGTTGCCTTGTTTACCTGGTCTCGTACGCTCTTCTTGAGGTCACCATATGGTGATATTGTTGTTCCCAAATAGTTGAATTCGAAAACCTGGTCTATTATTGTGTTGTTGAGTTCTAGTTTGCATCTCCGTGGTTCCCTGGCGATCACTATACTTTTTGTTTTGATGGTAGATATTTCCATGTTGAATTTCTCGGCCTCTTTTTTAAATGCCTGTAAAAGCCATTGCAGTCCGTCCTCGGTGTCCGCGAATAGCGTTGCATCGTCTGCGTAGCATATTATCTTGATTTTTTGGTTTCCCATCTTGTATCCTTGCTCCACCCTACACACTCGCTCTATTATTCTGTCCATTATTATGTTGAACAGCAGTGGACTGAGACTGTCTCCCTGTCGTATCCCTGTGCTTTGCTCTATTTTTTCTGTTGTTGTTGATTTTGTTCGTATTATTGTGGTGTTGTTTGTGTTGAGCTTTCTAACCGATGATGCTTAGAGGCACTCCCCTGCGGTCCAGCTCGTTCATTACGTCCTCCAGCCTTATTCTGTCGAACGCTTTCATCAGATCTATAAAGCACAGGTATGCTGGTTTGTTATACTCTATTGCTTTCTCTACAACCTGTCTGACGACGAACACTGCGTCAATCGTTGAACGGTTTTTCCGAAAGCCTTGTTGCTCCTCGCTGATTGTGGTGTAACTGAGAATACGCTGCTGTAGTATACGGGTGAACAGTTTCATGGTCGTGTCTAGGAGTGATATTCCTCGGTAGTTCGCCGGATCTGAGGTTGTCCCCTTTTTAAATATCGGGACTGTAATGCTGTGTCTCCATCTCGTTGGTGTGTTTTCGTCCTTCAATATTTTGTTGAATAGTTCGGCCAATTGTCCAGCCAGAGCCTCTCCTCCGCACTTCAGCAGTTCGTTTGGGACATTGTCCGGGCCTGGAGATTTACCGTTTTTCAGGTGCTTTAGTTCGGCTGTTACTTCCTCCACCGTGCACTGTTCTACCTCCTCGATGTCTATGGCTTCTCCTCGGTTCAGCCTCCCTCGCTCCCTGGGCCTTAGTTCTTCCTGTTTGTCCTGGTCTTTATACAGGCCCTGAAAGTAGGTGGTCCATTCGGCTGTCGAGATGTTGTTTAGTTGCACTGTCTCATTTATTTCCTTCCTTGTTGCTCTGAGCATTTTCCATATACGTTTTTGGGTTCCATAAAGGTCATTCTCCATTTCTCTACTAAAGTTTTCCCAATGCTCTCGCTTTATTTCCCTTATGCGGTTGTTTACTCTGTTCCTTGTTTCAGTGTATTTGATGTAGTTTATTGGGGTCTTGTTGGCTGTGTATGTTAGGGCTATTAAAATTTGCTCACATGTGATGCCAAGTTTATTTGTTTTTGTCCCTGTATAAGGTAACTTCCTAAAATAACTATTTTTGAAAACGTGTCTAAAAGTAATACACATTATAATTAAGACAAACAAGTACATAGTGTCATCAGTTTGTTATCAATTAAAAAGGTGGAATTTTAAATGCGTTTTATTTTTTTAACTTTTAGACACAAACTACGATTTCAAAAATATGAAATTACCTTATACAGGGTCAAATAAACTTTGCATCACATGTGACCAAATTTCAATAGCCCTATTTGGATTTTGTAGAAAAACACATATTTAATATGGCACTGCTTTAAACAAAATATATTTGCAATGAAGCATTGTCAAAACTAAGAAGTTTTATGTAGGTTGCGTTGAGTCTTATTTTGCAACAGTGGTGCAATTTACAAAAAATGGTGAAAAGATCTAAATTATCTTATTCTGCTAAAATTGTATATAGGCTAAAAATTGCATTTAGAAAAAATTTTTCTAATAACTTTTCTCGATATTTTGAAATATAATCCCACTTTTAATTTTTTTTTTGATAATGCTAATCACGTTACTACTATTTTTTTGGTTAATTTTCATTTTGATTGAAGCAGAAATTGTTGCCAAAGTCAAATTTCAAATAAAGCTATTAATTAAGAAAATCCTATATGATGCGGACTTTACTGGTCACACTGTATATATATATATATATATATATATATATATATATATATATATATATATATATATATATATTGTGACGATTACGGTGGTAGTCGCACACGCGCGCTACGTACCAGCACAAAATATTGCCCGGAAATAAATTTGGGAAACTTAATTGTTATTGATTTATTATTGAATTTATATTTCTGATTTCAAAAATATTGCAAAAATTTTAATATTTACTTGTTGAACGCCAGGTAAAAAATCATTGTAATAAATTATAACTATTTCTTATAACTTTGAAATATTTTCAATTTTCAAAATATTCTATATAGATATAGATGTGTTTCTACCTGTTAATTGACTCCTCAGGTAAGTTCAGTTTTTTTTTTATAAGATCTCAATCAGATAATCAATGCACAGAATGATTAAAACACAACATATAAATTTTATTTAACAATAAAAAACAAATGTCACAAAAATTATTAATAAATATAGGATTAAATAAAATGGCCAATGCTTTTATATTTCAAACAACAATATTTCTAATCAATATTAGTAATTATACAGTTTTATTTACCATGCATTATCTTTCAACAACCTGTATCACAAATTGGCAACGTTTTCGTTTTTCAATTTAGCAATCGTCTACTAGATGGCTATACTGCCATTTAATATGAAAAGTGTGGTTTATCTTACAAAATTGATCTTATTTTAAACAAATTATCGTATGCAGTGTTGTGATTGAAATGATTAACATGGTTTAATACTTAATATTGATTATGATAAATATTATCTATATTCTAACAGGTTGGTATTGCAAACTATAACTTATTAATTTCATTAATTTTATTTTGAGAAAAGTTAGCTTATTATAGATGCTATTTGTTGATGTCTACCAAAAAAAAATTGAAAGTTTTCTACTACCTAGTCTAATATAAATACCTTTTATTGTTTTCTGTTACTTGGTCCCAAGATTATAAAACACAATTCCAATTTTTTTTCTATTTATTTTCTTCTTTAAAAAACTTTCAAATTTCCAAAATATTTTATTGTCGTTTCCTGTAAAGTAAGAAATTGACAAATAATTTTCCCAAGTCTCGTTCCACAATTTTCTTCTTAGAAAAATTCAAATTAATTTTTCTTATATTCTTCTTATCACAATTTTTTGTATTTATTGTTCTCTGAGAGTTGAAAATTTACTTCACAGGACAAAACTTGAAGACTTTTATTATTTACTTTAAATAAAATATTAAAAATTCTTTTTAATTAACGACAACAAAACACAAAACCTCTCTAAAAAAAAATATTTTGCTTTTGTTTACTGTTGACGTACGAAAAATTCCGTTTCCCTTTAAAACAATTGAAAATATGAGATTATCAAAATTTTTGGGAGCAAAAGACGCAATGATTTCAGCTAACTGATAAATTCAACTCTCTCGAAATTCCTACGCCTTAGCTTTATATATGCGGCCAAAACATAAGAAATTTCTACAATCTGATTGGTCAGATTTTATGACACCTGGCAACTTGATAAATTTTACTACTTTGAAAAATTGCAATTTATGAAGGCTTTTGAATTTTACAAATTTTGACTGGAATTTTCATGTTTTAATTAATATATTGACCTAAATCTAAACATTGAGCATTATTTAGCTTGCAATAAATAAACTTTAGAGCTTTCTCAATATTTTGATATATATATTAAAGCTACTTTGGCATACTGTTTATATATTAAAATTAATAAAAATTAACACTGCACATTGAAATTTATCAAAATTTTACTCAAATTTTTTTTCGAAAAAAACTCTAAAATGTTTATTGTTGCTTTGGATATTATTATCCTATTGTTAAACAAAATTTTCTTATCGTCTTAGTATCAAATTTGCTTAAAAAAACTTAAATCTACCTTATAAACTAATTAAATCTATCCTACATTTTACAATTTTGCACTACTTATAGTTTTAATTTCTATATAGTTTCTTTAATGGTTCTTAAAACTATAACATTCTTCTTATATACCGTACATTAATGTTTGTTTTTCACTAATCACAGTGTTTTTGTTCGAATTTCGTACTAATTTTCCACTACATGAACTTTTGTGTCTTATGAGTGATTGTTTTTATTGGGACCAAAGATGATGTGTAACACATTATTATTAGTTTTTTAAACGCATTCACACACTTATTATTCAATCAAAAATATATATTTGTTTATAATAATACTTCCTCTACCTAGTTCAATATTTTTTTCATAGTTTTTAATTGAACTTTAGTTTCTATAGCGGAAAATATGGCATCAAATATCAATTCTAAATTATTTACTTAGAAAAGAATTTTGGAATTTATTGTCTGTTTCTTAAGACTATATCTGTTTATATCTTAAACTATGCTTAAATTTAATTTCTAACCTATTCTAAACCATATTTACTGGCTTATTAACCATATATACTTCATTTTAACACTTCTGTGTCTGATTTTTTTTTAATCTTAAATAAAATTGAGTTTTATCATTTATATATATATATATATATATATATATATATATATATATATATATATATATATATATATATATATATATATATATATATATATGTTGCCCTTCCTTCTCAATTCAACTAATTGGACATTAAATGTTGAGTTTGGGAGTTAAATGCTCGTACAAGCCAGAGTTTTCGAAATTTGAGTGGTCTTTTTGAAAAAAAAAACATAACCTCATAACCTCGTAGGTAAATAACCAGAAAACCTGATGCTGTGATCTTAGAATATGATTTCCGCTACTTGCCTCATCTCAACAATCACTTTAATTGAGCTGTTTGGCCTTGAATGTCTCATAAAATATTAACCCCAGTGTTACGTTAACCATTACATGTATAGGTTAAATAAGACTCTTGTAAACTACTATCTTTAATTAGATAGATGATTACTTAAAAGAATGAACCTAATTTAAACGACTTATCAAGACAAAGACCTATTCTCGAGAGCTGCAGAATTACGTCTGCTGTATAACAGGTTGCCTATATTTTCTACAACAAGAGGTCTACTATGTAACATGTATTCGACAAGACCTACTATATTACAACACCAGGACCTTTTGATTTTATAACCATCAGAACCCCGTAACTCCATAACCATAAATTATAATCGAAGGCATCGCACTTTCATTATCTTTCTAGACTGGCGATATTTTTCGGTCTAACATTTATATTTTATATAGCAATTTTTTTCTGCGAATATTGCTCTCGATTTTATATAGCTTCAGCATACTGGGGTGCGAGTATGCCAAATCTACGTTTTCTCTAAATTTGGGGAAAATGTGTACAATCTAGCAACACCTCAAAGGGAGCGTCTGGAGATGACCCCCATCTATGAAGTCTTAACCATATAGGACTTAAAATAACGGATATACTCAGCTCCAGCTCGAGACCATACGGTGGCCGAAACTCGTATGGAGAGAGGACCAGAGTTGTATTTGCAGGAAATAGGCTGTTTCTAAATATTCCTTCTTTTTCTATGCTTGAAAGAAGAATAACATATAGGCAACCATACTATCTTTTATTAGGCGATTTGACTAGATTTGAACTAACTTTAAGCGAGTAGATTGTCGTGTTTTAAAATACTTTTGTAATAATTAATTTATTAGAATAAAGAAATTAGAAGACCTTAAAACTAAAAGGTAATGCCAACCTAAATTGCCTTATCTTCAGTAAGTGTTTGGTTTCATTTTCAATAAAAGCTAAACATTAAAATTAAGTTAGTCATAAAATGTATATAGGGATTTCTAGCGGACTCGTTAATTATTCTAAAATATTGCCCTAATTTTCGCAACACAAATTTGAGTGCCTTTTGGGGTTTGTCAAAAAAGTTTGCATAAATAATATAAAAAAAGTCGGTCATTGTTTTTTGATGAGGATTTTATTTCAATAAAAATTTATATTAGCCTATATGGAATATAAGGAAAAACTATTTTTCCAAAAATTTGTACCGAAAAATGAAGTTATAAACTACTTTCAATTGTAATAAATTTATTAGCTGTAGATCCTAGACAAAATATTTATTAGACCAATCAATCAATATAAAAAATGGAACCGTCTCCCAAAAAAGGGCTAAAAACTGAAAAGACACTAAAAATTTGTATATGAAATTGTAATTTTTGACTTGGGAGCCAAATTATTAAAAGCAAAAGGTGATTTACATAAAAAGTTTGAGAATAGAAAGGTAGTTCAGTAGGTCTTCGTAGCCCATGAAGAGACATGGTTCCCTCCAAGACTTTTTATTTGTATTTTGAAGCCCTAATAACGAATATTGAAGGTATTTTCCGAAAAATGATCATATAATTTGTTTATGCCCATTCTAATTGGAAAAATCTGCTTAAAAAACATTAACCAGTACCATTTAGTAACGAAACAGATTACAACTCGGCAACGCAACCACAAACACTAGCAACAGGGCCGATGACGCACAGCAAGTCTCGCAACCTGATGGGCCGGAACCATTCGGAAAACGAACGCGTTCGACGCGCACACGGTACTGACAGCACCGGAGTCGCAGGCGTAAGTTCGCTCGTAGACACCATACAGTGGGCTTTGAAAATGGTGAATGGGATTTTACCGAAACGTCAGCTGCCTTACAGTCCTGAGAGGGACTCAGCACATACACGGGATGCCCGAAAACCTTCGATTACACATCACACCCGTGAAAATATCCGACATAACATATATATATATATATATATATATATATATATATATATATATATATATATATATATTTTTTTTTTCTAATATTTTCTTGGGTATAGGTTTTTCATTAGAGAAACAAAGGACAACAATTTTCTTTCTGACGTTTCGCTCTACATGGCGAGCTTCTTCAAAAGAGCTTGGTATATTTATTTTACATCTACAAAAATTACAGAATTTTCTATATAATAAACATATATCACAGCAATTACATTTTTATATTTTCAATTTAATTAAAATTAATAAAAACAAAACAGATTTTAAAATAGTCTTATAGTTTAAAATTTAAAACAATACAAACAGGTTAAAATAGTGAAAATTATAAAATAGTACATACCTTGAAAGTAGTTTTGTGTGTATGTTTAAAAATAAATTCAAATATGATCTTTGGTATGCAATTTGTATAGATAGATTTATTTTTATAAAAAGCAAAAAATAGGAAAAAAGATTATTATTTATTTTTTAATAACGTTCTTTTACCTGTATGAGTGTATATGAAATCGTTCCAAGCATCATTACATTATTTCTCATATTTATTATAGAGTCGCTTCAAGCATGTTTTATTCAAAAATCAAATTATAGTATATCTGACTTAAATTTTTGACATCTTGCTTGTCATTTACAACATTTTTATCTTTTTTTATGTGTATCATTTCTTTGATGACTAATTTATGATAATTTCTGTCGGTATCTAAAATATGGGTGTTTTTAAAATCAAATTCATGCTTAGATGTTTGTTCATGCTTATGTAAAGATGTCGATGCGTTTTTAGTATACTTGTGTCCATTCACTCTATTTTCAATATATTGTGTCGTCATGCCAATGTATTTCTTAGGACAATTGAGGCATGGAATTGCATATATTACGTTAGATCTTTTTTTGGTGGGAACTTTGCTTTTTAACTTCGTATAAAATGACCCAAGTAAATTGTTCGCCTTATGGCATACCGTTATGTTATGTTTATCCAAAATATATTTTATTTTTTCAGACAGTTGGTTTACATACGGTAATGCAATGAAAGTGTTTTGTGTTTTGGTATTGTTAATTTTATTTTTTTTGTTTGAGTTATAATGTAAATAGGTTCTTTGTTTAATTATTTTTTTTATGAGTAGTTTAGGAAAATGGTTCATTATTAGGGTCTCTTCTACTTTTTTTAGCACTTCTGGGCGAAATTCGGGTGAAGATAATTTTATAGCTCGATCAACTAAGCCGATTATGACACTATTTTTTTGTTTATTTGGATGTTCAGAGTTAAAATTCAAATACCGGCCCGACCAAGTATCCTTCGTGTACCATTTTGTATGAAGACTATTATCCGTCTTATTCCTGTGTATAGTAAAGTCTAAAAAGTTTATTTTTTGTTCTATTTCAATTTCAGCTGTAAATTTCAGTTTTGGGTGGAAATTATTAAAATATTGTAACAAGCTATCTATTTTGTTTTCGGGTACAGCAGCCAAACAGTCATCTACATAGCGTTTAAAAAAGATTATATTAAAATCAAGTTTTTTCAATACTTCTTCTTCCACATATTCCATAACTATTTGTGCTATTGTTGAGGAGATTGGTGAACCCATAGCACAACCGTCTAATTGTTGGTACAAACTATCTTTGAATTGGAAATAATTATTATTTATTGTAAGTTTTACAGATTCTATAAATTCATTGAGTGTCAATGTTGTGTGTTCTTTTAAATCGTCCCATTTTTCTTCCAAAACTTTGGGAATGATGTCATTGGGTATATTTGTATACAAAGAAACTACATCTAGTGAAACTAATTTATAATTTGTTGGTATTTGTATTGTATCAATGAATTGTTTAAATGTGAAAGAGTCTTTTATATAGTGATTATTTTTTCCTGTGATGTTTGTTAGGCAATTTGATAAGTATTTGGACAGGTTATAAAAAGGGGACTGTATGCTTGAGACAATTGGTCTGAGAGGTGTATTTGGTTTGTGTAATTTAGGTAACCCATAAATTTTTGGTGCTATAGCATTATGTATTGTTAATTTTTTACTTTCTTCCTCAGTTATATGTTGGTTTTTTAATAGTTTTTTAATTAGTGCGTTATTTTTAGTTTGGAACGATTTTGTAGGGTCACTTTTAAGTTTCTTATAAGTGTTAGTATCATCAAGTAGTTCGTTTATTTTTCTATCATAATCAGATGTATTCATAATAACGGTTTTGTTACTTTTATCAGGTTTGAGAATAGTAATTTGAGGGTTATGTTTGATAAATTGTTTTGTTTTATTAATTTGTTTTTGTATTTTAATTTGGAAATTATTAGTTTTGGCTTTATTATGTCTGGTTTTTATTTTGTGGTTTGTAATTACGTTTACTATTTTAGATCTAATGCTATCTCTTATTTCTTCTGGTTTGTTATATATGGCAGACTCTATACTAGAAATATATTCATTTAGAGGTAGCTCTTTTTCATTACTGATTGGTAATGAAAAATTTCCGCCCAGGGCGAGTACTTCTGACACATCTTGTGGTATATCTGTGTCAGAGATGTTATTAAGCCATGTTTGTGTGTTTATTGGTATTTTGTCTTTTTCTTTGTGATTGACTAAGTTTAAAAATTTCCTTTGATTTTTTTGCTTTATATATTGAAATATTTTTTCATATTTTCTGCTTTCAAACTGAATAAAATTATTAAGGATAGTTTCAGGTAACATAGTTTTTGTAACTTCTATTGATTCTTTTAATTTAATCTCCAAAATATTCAAATTTTTTACATTATCAGTGATTGTTAAATTTAAAATTTTAGATTTGGTGTTATTCATTATATCATTAAGTTTACTTTCAAGGTACATACCTGAGAAAAAGCATATATGAGAGGTCTTAAAATTTAAAAACTTTGGAAAAATGCCAGCATGCCTGCATCGAAGTAAAAATATTCTTCTATTCTTCTGCTTTGATATTTTCTTATATAATGTAGATATTTCTCGAAGCTTATTAACACAGTCGATACCATACGAGTTTTTCACCTTTTCAAGGAAAGTCATGATAATCCTTCTGTTGTTCTGTTGCAGTCCGGAAACCCTTGCAATTAATAATTTATTTTTGTATCTTAAACCTTTTGTTAAATATTTTTTTCTAATATTTTCTTGGGTATAGGTTTTTCATTAGAGAAACAAAGGACAACAATTTTCTTTCTGACGTTTCGCTCTACATGGCGAGCTTCTTCAAAAGAGCTTGGTATATTTATTTTACATCTACAAAAATTACAGAATTTTCTATATAATAAACATATATCACAGCAATTACATTTTTATATTTTCAATTTAATTAAAATTAATAAAAACAAAACAGATTTTAAAATAGTCTTATAGTTTAAAATTTAAAACAATACAAACAGGTTAAAATAGTGAAAATTATAAAATAGTACATACCTTGAAAGTAGTTTTGTGTGTATGTTTAAAAATAAATTCAAATATGATCTTTGGTATGCAATTTGTATTAGTAAAGATCTAACGTAATATATGCAATTCCATGCCTCAATTGTCCTAAGAAATACATTGGCATGACGACACAATATATTGAAAATAGAGTGAATGGACACAAGTATACTAAAAACGCATCGACATCTTTACATAAGCATGAACAAACATCTAAGCATGAATTTGATTTTAAAAACACCCATATTTTAGATACCGACAGAAATTATCATAAATTAGTCATCAAAGAAATGATACACATAAAAAAAGATAAAAATGTTGTAAATGACAAGCAAGATGTCAAAAATTTAAGTCAGATATACTATAATTTGATTTTTGAATAAAACATGCTTGAAGCGACTCTATAATAAATATGAGAAATAATGTAATGATGCTTGGAACGATTTCATATACACTCATACAGGTAAAAGAACGTTATTAAAAAATAAATAATAATCTTTTTTCCTATTTTTTGCTTTTTATAAAAATAAATCTATCTATACAAATTGCATACCAAA
This sequence comes from Diaprepes abbreviatus, assembly GCA_034092305.1. Classification (NCBI taxonomy): domain Eukaryota; kingdom Metazoa; phylum Arthropoda; class Insecta; order Coleoptera; family Curculionidae; genus Diaprepes; species Diaprepes abbreviatus. The sequence goes on from JASJET010000116.1 coordinate 3,054,348, forward strand.
GATCATATTTGAATTTATTTTTAAACATACACACAAAACTACTTTCAAGGTATGTACTATTTTATAATTTTCACTATTTTAACCTGTTTGTATTGTTTTAAATTTTAAACTATAAGACTATTTTAAAATCTGTTTTGTTTTTATTAATTTTAATTAAATTGAAAATATAAAAATGTAATTGCTGTGATATATGTTTATTATATAGAAAATTCTGTAATTTTTGTAGATGTAAAATAAATATACCAAGCTCTTTTGAAGAAGCTCGCCATGTAGAGCGAAACGTCAGAAAGAAAATTGTTGTCCTTTGTTTCTCTAATGAAAAACCTATACCCAAGAAAATATTAGAAAAAAATATTTAACAAAAGGTTTAAGATACAAAAATAAATTATTAATTGCAAGGGTTTCCGGACTGCAACAGAACAACAGAAGGATTATCATGACTTTCCTTGAAAATGTGAAAAACTCGTATGGTATCGACTGTGTTAATAAGCTTCGAGAAATATCTACATTATATAAGAAAATATCAAAGCAGAAGAATAGAAGAATATTTTTACTTCGATGCAGGCATGCTGGCATTTTTCCAAAGTTTTTAAATTTTAAGACCTCTCATATATGCTTTTTCTCAGGTATGTACCTTGAAAGTAAACTTAATGATATAATGAATAACACCAAATCTAAAATTTTAAATTTAACAATCACTGATAATGTAAAAAATTTGAATATTTTGGAGATTAAATTAAAAGAATCAATAGAAGTTACAAAAACTATGTTACCTGAAACTATCCTTAATAATTTTATTCAGTTTGAAAGCAGAAAATATGAAAAAATATTTCAATATATAAAGCAAAAAAATCAAAGGAAATTTTTAAACTTAGTCAATCACAAAGAAAAAGACAAAATACCAATAAACACACAAACATGGCTTAATAACATCTCTGACACAGATATACCACAAGATGTGTCAGAAGTACTCGCCCTGGGCGGAAATTTTTCATTACCAATCAGTAATGAAAAAGAGCTACCTCTAAATGAATATATTTCTAGTAGAGAGTCTGCCATATATAACAAACCAGAAGAAATAAGAGATAGCATTAGATCTAAAATAGTAAACGTAATTACAAACCACAAAATAAAAACCAGACATAATAAAGCCAAAACTAATAATTTCCAAATTAAAATACAAAAACAAATTAATAAAACAAAACAATTTATCAAACATAACCCTCAAATTACTATTCTCAAACCTGATAAAAGTAACAAAACCGTTATTATGAATACATCTGATTATGATAGAAAAATAAACGAACTACTTGATGATACTAACACTTATAAGAAACTTAAAAGTGACCCTACAAAATCGTTCCAAACTAAAAATAACGCACTAATTAAAAAACTATTAAAAAACCAACATATAACTGAGGAAGAAAGTAAAAAATTAACAATACATAATGCTATAGCACCAAAAATTTATGGGTTACCTAAATTACACAAACCAAATACACCTCTCAGACCAATTGTCTCAAGCATACAGTCCCCTTTTTATAACCTGTCCAAATACTTATCAAATTGCCTAACAAACATCACAGGAAAAAATAATCACTATATAAAAGACTCTTTCACATTTAAACAATTCATTGATACAATACAAATACCAACAAATTATAAATTAGTTTCACTAGATGTAGTTTCTTTGTATACAAATATACCCAATGACATCATTCCCAAAGTTTTGGAAGAAAAATGGGACGATTTAAAAGAACACACAACATTGACACTCAATGAATTTATAGAATCTGTAAAACTTACAATAAATAATAATTATTTCCAATTCAAAGATAGTTTGTACCAACAATTAGACGGTTGTGCTATGGGTTCACCAATCTCCTCAACAATAGCACAAATAGTTATGGAATATGTGGAAGAAGAAGTATTGAAAAAACTTGATTTTAATATAATCTTTTTTAAACGCTATGTAGATGACTGTTTGGCTGCTGTACCCGAAAACAAAATAGATAGCTTGTTACAATATTTTAATAATTTCCACCCAAAACTGAAATTTACAGCTGAAATTGAAATAGAACAAAAAATAAACTTTTTAGACTTTACTATACACAGGAATAAGACGGATAATAGTCTTCATACAAAATGGTACACGAAGGATACTTGGTCGGGCCGGTATTTGAATTTTAACTCTGAACATCCAAATAAACAAAAAAATAGTGTCATAATCGGCTTAGTTGATCGAGCTATAAAATTATCTTCACCCGAATTTCGCCCAAAAGTGCTAAAAAAAGTAGAAGAGACCCTAATAATGAACCATTTTCCTAAACTACTCATAAAAAAAATAATTAAACAAAGAACCTATTTACATTATAACTCAAACAAAAAAAATAAAATTAACAATACCAAAACACAAAACACTTTCATTGCATTACCGTATGTAAACCAACTGTCTGAAAAAATAAAATATATTTTGGATAAACATAACATAACGGTATGCCATAAGGCGAACAATTTACTTGGGTCATTTTATACGAAGTTAAAAAGCAAAGTTCCCACCAAAAAAAGATCTAACGTAATATATGCAATTCCATGCCTCAATTGTCCTAAGAAATACATTGGCATGACGACACAATATATTGAAAATAGAGTGAATGGACACAAGTATACTAAAAACGCATCGACATCTTTACATAAGCATGAACAAACATCTAAGCATGAATTTGATTTTAAAAACACCCATATTTTAGATACCGACAGAAATTATCATAAATTAGTCATCAAAGAAATGATACACATAAAAAAAGATAAAAATGTTGTAAATGACAAGCAAGATGTCAAAAATTTAAGTCAGATATACTATAATTTGATTTTTGAATAAAACATGCTTGAAGCGACTCTATAATAAATATGAGAAATAATGTAATGATGCTTGGAACGATTTCATATACACTCATACAGGTAAAAGAACGTTATTAAAAAATAAATAATAATCTTTTTTCCTATTTTTTGCTTTTTATAAAAATAAATCTATCTATACAAATTGCATACCAAAGATCATATTTGAATTTATTTTTAAACATACACACAAAACTACTTTCAAGGTATGTACTATTTTATAATTTTCACTATTTTAACCTGTTTGTATTGTTTTAAATTTTAAACTATAAGACTATTTTAAAATCTGTTTTGTTTTTATTAATTTTAATTAAATTGAAAATATAAAAATGTAATTGCTGTGATATATGTTTATTATATAGAAAATTCTGTAATTTTTGTAGATGTAAAATAAATATACCAAGCTCTTTTGAAGAAGCTCGCCATGTAGAGCGAAACGTCAGAAAGAAAATTGTTGTCCTTTGTTTCTCTAATGAAAAACCTATACCCAAGAAAATATTAGAAAAAAATATTTAACAAAAGGTTTAAGATACAAAAATAAATTATATATATATATATATATATATAGTGTTGAGAGATACGTCTAATGATATCAACACGTGATTTTCTGGGACTTTAATTAAACGTCCCGAAAAATAAATAAATAAATATATATATATATATATATATATATATATATATATATACAGGGGCGGATCCAGCCTCTCTCCTTGGGGGGGGGGGCGGTGATATCACAAAAGTACAGTATGGCAAGCGAAAACAAATTGTCCCCGGGGGGGGAGGGGGGCACCAGCAACATTCCATTTCTAGTGTAAAAGGCAGGGACGGGGCTATTTTTTTGAATTTGAAGCTCTTGGAGAGGGAGGGGGGGCGATCATAAGAAAAAACAAGTTTCCGACAGGGGGGTGGGAAGATGCGTTCAACATACACATTCCTCGTATAAGAGGCAGAATCGGGTCTATTTTCCTGAGTTCAAAGCTCCTGGGGGGGTGCTATCGCAAAAAAAAAACAAGTTGTCAACGGGAGAGGGCTGCCAGCCGCATACACATTCCTAATATAAAAGGCAGAATCGGTTCTATGTTCCTGAACTCAAAGCCCTTGGGAAGGGGAGGGGCGATCGCAAGCATACACATTCCTATACTCTATTCAAGAACTAGAGAGAGTAATAAAACTGTTACGGAAAGCTCCAACGTACCTGCTTCAGTGCCCCCGGTAACTGAAAACTGCCGTAAATCTAATTATATTTAAATATTATAAGCTTTTATAAATTTACTGCAACAAAAAAATTTCTGATAATTCAATTTAATTTCTGTCAGTGAGCAAAGTACACCTTACAGTGTGTCCTTAGTGATTTATTTTGTTTGTGTTTGTTTTTATATATTATTTGAGATTAGTGAGATACACAAGAGAGGGAGGGCATTTTTTCCTCAACGAAAAACTTATTACGATGAATGTTTGTTATGATGCCTTAAGATATTAATATCTAGATAATAATGTTAAAAGCTCTGTTGAGATGTGTTCCAATATAACAGGAGTTCGAAAATCTATCATGTACCGAACACTAACGGAGAAAAAAACGACTGGAATTGCTAGTAATTTCAAGCTATATTCGATCACAGGCAGACGAAAAACCTCGTTGGAAGAAGAGATGTAAACTCTAATGATAGGAGTTGTGCATACATTTTATTATAAGAAGCAGATCTCAACCGTCGACAAAATTCTAACTAAAATCAATGAAGATCGGGATTTGCCTGAAATTAAAAGAACTGAGCTCTGGAAATTGCTCAGAGAACTTAATTTTTGTTGGGAAAAACCAGATAGGAAATCTGTTCTTATAGATCGTCCGGAGAATGTTCGTTGGTGAAGGAAATATCTCTCTCAAATAAAAGGTAGAGTTGGTGGAAATAACACAACTTACAAAATTAATAATTTAACTGGACTTTTGAAATATTTTTTTGAATAAAGTTACTGCAGATAATTACGAAAAATCCATATAATAAAAGAATAAAAGAAGATGTGGAAACTCGATCTCATGATCGGTGAGAGAGGAATCAATTATAATTAATTTGAGCGAAGATAGCTTCACTGACTTTGATGACGAATAAGATACGTAATGTTTACCAGCGTTAACACAATTTATTATTTAAATTTTCTGTAACATATAAAAATTAATGACATTTGAATCCCTTTTTAGTGTTTAATTGTAATTCTGCAGATGGTTTAAGAAATAAACAAAATGGAACGTCAAATATCCCAAAAATGTTTTTAATTAATAATAAAATTACCGATAGCCCCAAAAAAATTTGAATATTATATTGACGAATTTATTTTTTTTATATATGTTTAAGTTCTTGTATTTTTGATAATGGGTATTTTGTAAGTATTTAAATTATAACTTTTAAAAATATTTTTTTTGAGAGAAAAAGGCTACGTTTTAGTCTGAATGTGCCTAAAACGATTTCTATGCCAAAATTAAAAATAATAAAACTACAGTTGTGATTTGTGTTAAATATGTCAAAATTACCTATATTTTCTAATATATATATATGAATTATTAAAAAATCATAAGAAATAAAATAATATAAAAACTTTTTATTTTAAGTGTATTACTGAAATAATACTCTATGCCATAAATATTTAGTGATAGACCTCCTTTTGACGCCTTCCGATGCCTATAACAAGGATTAAAATCCTATTTAACACTTCACACATCCAAATATCTATTGCTATCGAACCCAAATAGTCCATTTTTATAGACCAATATTTTTGATTATAAGATTTCTAACCCATTCCTATGAAAAATATATGTGTCAAACAGATTTTGCCAAAGATACCGGACTAAAGAACACAGGTAGTTTGTGAAGAAAAAAAGGTAAAAAATGAAAAACTCTCCCTAGTTCTTGCATAAACTATAGTATAAGAGGCAAAATCGGGTCTATTTTCCTGAACTCCAAGCTCTTGGGGGGGGATCGCCCCCCCCCCCCCCCACCCCCCCCTGGATCCGCGCCTGTATATATATATATATATATATATATATATATATATATATATATATATATATATATATATATACAATAAGTATGACTACTTTATATATGTAGTTTCAATATAAAAATGAATATTCCCAAGAAAATAACCAACTAAAAATATATTTAATGGTTCAAGAAAAATTATATATATATATATATATATATATATATATATATATATATATATATATATATATATATATATATATAATCGAAGGTTTTCGGGCATCCCGTGTATGTGCTGAGTCCCTCTCGGGACTGTAAGGCAGCTGACGTTTCGGTGAAATCTCATTCACCATTTTCAAAACTCACTGTATGGCGTCTACGAGCGAACTGACGCCTGCGACTCCGGTGTTGTCGGTCCCGTGTGCGCGTCGGATATCCGACATAACACATATATATATATATATATATATATATATATATATATATATATATATATATATATATATATATAAATATTTAACTGTTATAGTTATTATTAATTTTTGTAAAATCATAAATATCGCTCTTCTTTCACCTCGGATATATTACAAATTTTAGAAAATTAATTAGATTTTTATGCAATTACTTTCATTAAATTTCAGATATATTTCAGTCATCGTTTTATTCCCTCTCTCTCTCAATCTAGCAGCCCAATTAGGTTCACTTCTGGACATAGGCTTCCTCTAGTCTCTTCCATTCTAACCTATATTTTGATATCCGGTGCCAGTTTCTACCTGCTTTCCTTTTTATGACGTCTATCCATCTTTTTGGGGATCTTCCGATACTTTTTTTGACGTGCAAAGTCTCCATTACAATATATGTTTTATCCACCTTGCATAGTCTTGCCCAGCGACATCATTTTATTTAGCAATCGTTAAATCAAAATCATTAATTCACCAATTTTTTTAAGATCGTTATGCTCCTGTGTTAGAAATTTGAGAACATCTTATTACCCAATTTCACAAAACTTATTTTTTTATCGCAAAACGCTTTATAAAACAATAAATATATTTAAATTAAAACACACATATACGAAAAGTTTACAACTTTGGAACTTCACTAAACAATAAACAATTAATTGTATGATAGAAACAATAGAAACAATTAATTGTGAAAATATTTTTTTAGTATTCCTTGTGACTCGGGATGATTTTTAATAAAAAAAAAAGATGAAATATTTATAATATGGCAGATCATCGAAACAACCCGTAGGGAAATGAGAATGACAATTTTTTTTTCAGCCTTTTCTTTAACCTACTACCTACGCGGCTCGGTTTAAACAATGATTAATAAAAATTATATAAAAAAAATTAAATTAGGTAAAGATCAAAGGTTACACTTGTAGTAGAATTCAAACTCAAAAAGGATTCCAGAACCATAATTAACAAGATTATGCTAATAAAGTATAACACTTGAAAATTATTAACTGGGTAATTATAAATTTTTGATAGGTATTGTAATTAGTTTATTGATTTACAATAAAATTAAAAGTTAATCGAATAAAATTCTATACTATATAACACCTATTTTCACCCAAAAACATTATATGCGTAATGAAAAATACACCGGTTATAAAGGGTGTTTTTTTTATAGAGGTATAAAACTTTTAAATGGAATTAAACAAAGATGAATTTTTTAAATTGACATGAAATTTACTTTATTCGAAAGATAACCTTCTGGCATTATAATTTAAATATGACTTCTGGCATATGACCGCCACGGCTGGCTCGGACGTAGTCTAATCTGGAGGTCCAATTTTCGATGACTTTTTCCAACATTTGTGGCCGTATATCGGCAATAACGCGGCGAATGTTGTCCTCCAAGTGATCAATCGTTTCGGACTTATCGGCGTAGACTAGCGACTTCACATATCCCCACAGAAAATAGTCTAGCGGCGTTAAGTCGCACGATCTTGGAGGCCAATTCACGGGTCCGAAACGTGAAACTATGCGGTTACCAAACGTTTCCGTCAATAAATCAATTGTGGCACGAGCTGTATGACATGTTGCGCCGTCTTGTTGAAACCACAGCTCATGGTTGTTCAATTGATGAACGAAAAAGTCAGTAATCATGGCTCTATAGCGGTCACCATTGACTGTAACGTTCTGACCAGCATCGTTTTTAAAGAAGTACGGACAAATGATTCCACCAGCCCATAAAGCACACCAAACAGTAAGTTTTTCTGGATGTAACGGTGTCTCAACATACACTTGAGGATTATCATCACTTCAAATACGGCAGTTTTGTTTATTGATAAAAGTGAGTTTCATCGCTAAACAAAATTCGCTTATGAAAATCGGGATCAACGGCAATCTTGTTTTGGGCCCATTCACCGAATCTACGCCTTGCTAGGTAATCGTGTGGCTTCAATTCTTGCACGAGTTGGATTTTGTAAGCACGCAAACCAAGATCTTTCCGCAAAATCTTCCATAAAGTGAATGGACACATATCCAATTCCTGTGCACGATGGCGGATAGATTGATTTGGGTCTTCCTGTACGCTACGCTCTACAGCAGCAATGACTTCTTCTGTACGCACTGTACGACGTCTCTGTGGATGCATATTATCATTTAGAGTAAACGTGGTGCGAAAACGTTCCATAGTTAATCGAATTAATTGTTCTGATGGACGATTATGTTGGCCGTAAAATGGACGTAGGCGCGATACGTATTTCGAACAGAACCATGATTTTCAAAATAAATTTGCACAATTTGGAAGCGTTGTTCAGGCGTCAGTCTATTCATGTTGAAATGCCAAACCAAATTAAACATAAATCACTTGACAGCTGACAAAATGGCCGCCAGTTAAAAAAGTGTTGTCAACTTAAAGTTCTATACCTCTATAAAAAAACCCTTTATTTTCATTTTTAATGGAAGGCATGTGCTTGATGCTTTGATAACCAATTTTTAATATTTGCTTGTAATAAATCAGGTTTAATCGCGAATCTCCTGAGCCAGTGATCCAATCACAGGTTATAGCGAAGATCCCATGGCCGCTCCCGAAGTCTGCTTGTAGAAAATTTCTTAAAAAGTAAAATAAATGGAAATCAAACATATTTTAATTAATTCTAGTAGAGTGGAGTCCATGTTGTTATTTCGTAATATGTCCGATATTGAAACAGGACGGTCTAGAGCCGCTAGACTTAAGGAACATAAGAGATGTATAAAAAAGAAACAAATTGTACAATCTGCAGTAGCTGAACACCAGCATTGCTCAGGTCACACATTTAATGTAAAAAAAAACTCAAGTGTGCATCAGTGACTGGTTTTCTTAAACGTAAAATTAGAGAATCAATCGAAATTTGTAAATATCCAAATAATATTAATAGAAATGCAGGTTACAGTCTACATCACACGTGGAAATCGATTGTAACGCTGGATCACAGTTCGCTGAGCACCAGTCTGGTACAAATACCAGGCTGTTGCCCTTCGATAGTCATTCAGTATTCTAATCCCATCATCATCATTCCTGGTTTTACAACTCTAGGTGAGTCTCAGCCGCATTCACTATCGCCCTCCATCTCCTACGGTCTTGTGCTTCCATTTTCCACTGCTGGACCCCAATCCTATACAAATCAGCTTCGACGGCATCCTTCCATATTTTCCTGGGACGGCCTATTGATCTTCTACTATCTGATCTCTCACAGAATACTGTTTTCAATAATCTATGGTCCCCTGATCTTACCACATGGCCTGTCCATCTTATTCTGTTGCCATTTATACAACGGACTATGTTTTCACTGCCATACAGTGTCGCCAATGCAGCATTGTGGCATCTTCTCCAATTTCCTGTTGTTTCATCTCTTTGGGGACCAAATATCATTTTAAGACCCTTTCGTTCAAATATGAGTAATTTATTTATTTCTCGTTGATTGAGGGTCCAAGTTTCACTGCCATAAGTAACTACCGGGCGAATAATTGACCTGTACAAAGTTAGTTTGGCTTGTCTTTTTAACAGTTTAGATCTCAATAATGTTGTGAGGGAGTATAACGCCCTATCTGCTGCCGCTATTCTCGCTGAGACGTCTTTTTCAACTCGATTGTCGTCTGTGATTACCGCTTCTAGGTACTTGAATTCCTTAACCACTTCGAAGTTGTGTTCATTCAGTGATATATTCTGCCCGATTCGAGGTCTTGGATTCTTGGTTACTACCATGTATTTAGTTTTTTCTTCATTTACTCGGAGACCCATGTTACCTGCTTCTTCCTCGAGTTGTGAAAATACCTCTCGCACGTCTCTTGTTGAATGAGCCACTGTATCGATATCATCAGCAAAGGCCAGCACCAATTTTGAACCTTGGTTCGCAAAACCCTCAGTCAGCCCCGACGCAACCCTGCTCATTGCATATTCCTAGGCAAAATTGAATAGCAACGGTGACAGAGGGTCTCCTTGTCTGAGTCCTGATGTCACACTGAATGGCGCTGATGTTCTATTTTCTACCCTTACCTGTGCATATGAGTTTGTCACGCACATTTGTGATAGATCGACTAATTTTCTAGGTACGCCCATTTCTAGCATTGCTAGCCATAGTCTGCTTCTTTTCACGGAGTCATATGCTTGCTGGAAATCCACAAAGATTTGGTGGACATCTCGGTTAAATTCCCAGTTTTTTCCCAATATTTGTCGGATCGTAAATATCTGGTCTATTGTTGACTTTCCAGCACGAAAACCGCATTGGTAGTCGCCGATAATATCTTTTGCATAAGGCGTCAATCTGTTTAGTAGGGTAATTGGCAGGATTTTGTATGTTGTGTTGATAAGAGATATACCTCTATAATTTCGAAATTGTTCCTTGTTTCCTTTCTTATGTATAGGTATTATGACGCTTCCATTCCATTCCTCAGGCATTTTCTGTTGTTCCCATATTTTCTAAATAATTTCATATATTTTTTGATGTAGACCGTTTCCTCCCTTTTTTATCAGCTCTCCATTTATACCATCACTGCCTGGCGCTTTGTGATCTTTGAGTGATGCTATAGCATTTTTAACTTCTTGAAGTGTTGGTGATGGCACTCTTATATCTGCGGAATGGAATGTAATGTCCTCTTCCTAGGCCCCATTTTCAATACTTAGTAACTGCTGAAAATATCCTTTCCATAGCTCGACAATTTCTGTTTCCGTCATTATTAACTCTCCTGTTTCTTTTCTCATAGCTTTCGTTTCTCCAACATTTCCACCCCGTCTCACAGTCTTTACCTCCCTAAAGAATTTCCTTACTTGGTTCATGTTCCTATTTCTGTCTATTTCCTGTATCTGATGCTCCAGGTAGCTCTTCTTTTTGGCTCTAAGTAATCTTTTTGTCTGTGAAATTCTTTTTTGTTCTCCTTAGTGGGGATTTTTAGCATTATCAGTCTTTTTCGAGTTTTTACTTCTAGCATTTCATCGCATTTGTTGTCAAACCACTTTCTTTTTGGTGTTAGTGTTCTAATCCCGTGGAGTAAAAATCCCTGAAGATGCTTCGTAAAATCGTAGGCGAAACATCAGATAATAATTCCAATTTGATATGGTCCAAACTCAAGAAACATGATTTTCAACTTGATCAACGCCGTGAAAAATTTCGTTCTTTACTAAAATATATTGTTAGATTAAAAAAAAATTTACATCTCAAATTTAACTTTTGATATAGGGGATACTATATTATATATCCCCACATTTTTGGTTTCCGAATAAATTAGTTTTCGAAAGCTTAGTCAAGTTCCTCAAATTTATCTCTGGTTTGATCTTTTCAGTACATAAGTACTTTAAATTCATTGTAATTAAACTTGCAAAGATATTAAATGCGTTTTACTGGTAAACATCCGGATTTAAAATTAATCATTCCCAAGTTTCAAGTAAGTCGAAGACAAATTTCGAAAGAGCTTTTTAGAATATTGACACAAAACTTTAAACAATTAAAGTTCCAATCTTTGGAAAGTCTTGGCAAAGAGCTTTTTGATAACTTATTAAATCTGTTATAGGTTAACAGACCATTAAGTAACTTTTCTTTAAACAAAGTATTTTTATTTTTAAACTAACTTGTTTTCCTTCTGTCTCTATGTGGTTTCCGTGAAACAGTTTGAGCTATATGAGATATTTATTGCTGAAAAATAAAGACGATTCTTACGGAAAGGAAAATTATCTTTAATTCGGCTAAGTATTTTTAAGATTCACGGAAAGTTGTAAAAAGGTATTGAAATCTTTAAAAATCTATGATAATAGTTTTTATAGACCTAGCGGTGATGAACAATTATGAAAAAAAAATCATAATAAGAAAAAATAATTCATTATTGTATTAACATAAAATTAGTTACAAAAAACTAAATGTGGGAAAATAAATATAAAGAAATAAACATATACATTTTTCGGAAGAAAATGCTTGGAAGCTTGGAAATTCATTAAAACCAAAAGAATACAAGACAGAAAAGAACATCTATCGAAATAATATCTGAAAAGTAATTTATTATTCATTTTCAGTAATTGTTAACTGAAAATATGGTTCAGTATATGGGAAAAACAGCTATAATTAACATACAAGGAGAACATGTCGGAATAAATACTAATGATTTCGTTAAAGCTATATAAGCAGCTTACATTAAAAATAATAATGGAATCCTCAGTAAACCCAGTGTTGGAATATCTAATCTTTGGCAACAATATTTGGTTACATCAAATCATTGAGGCGTGTATAGTGAAGCGAAACTGCGTACTTCAATGAACAGTTCCTATATAAGCTCGTATTTTTAAGACAGAACATTCAGTTAATACTTTTTGACGATTAGAGATACAACCTAATCGAAACGTCGTATTAACAAACAAAAAGACAATGCTTCGAATATTTCCAAAAACCTTGAGAGTAGTCCTGTGCGTTGCACGTTGTCCATCCTGGTTCAAGGGTATAATTACTGTTAGTACAAAAAAATGTAGACGGTATAAAACACTTTGTGAAAATTGTTCACCAGCTCTTTGCAGGCGCGGATTCAAGGGGGGAGGGCGGTAGACAATGTTGAAGATTGACTAAAATGTGGTTGCCGGACTTGCGTTGTCTTTATTTTTATTTATTTTTACGACATTTCTATTAGGTTGTATCTTTAATCATTATCAAGTATAAACTGAATGTTTTGTCTTAAGACTACGAGCTTATATAGGGACTGTGTCAATTGAGTCACAAAGTTTCGTTTCACTGTACACACCTCAATGATCTGATGTTACAAAGATTCCATTATTGCTTTTAATATAAGCTGATTCTCTAAATTTTCTTTTTTTCATGTTGGGTTCCATATATATTGCCTCAGCCTCAGACCATTTTATATGCTGTTGTTTGTCCCAGGCGTGTTCTACAGTACCTGGTCTCGACGTTTCCCCTTTTTATGTATGAGTTTTATGTTCCCTAATTCTAACTTCTAGTGACCTTTTGGTTTCTCCAAAATTTCACCACACTCACATGGAACTTTGTAAACACAATTTTTCTTATCGGTTGTTTTTGGTTTTGTTCTTGTTAAATGAGCTCTAAGTGTATTTCCTGATTTAAAGCATGTTTTTATATTATAACTACTGGCAATTCGTCTTATGTGTTTCTTGCTGTTCAGTATTCGATGTTCTAAAGTTATTTATAACATCGTCAATTGGTTTGACAGGATCACCATTCTGTTGTAAATCGGATTTAATATTTGCTACCTCTTTTTCCCATGAATCGGCATTATTGCATATTAATATAGCGCGATTATAGAGGTTGCGTATAATTACAACAGATTGATTAAAACTATGATTTAAATATTGTCCAGTATATGTTGGCTTTTTGTATACTGAAGTTTTAATAGTTTTGTTTGAACGGTTCACCAAGACATCTAGGAACAGCAATGGATCATTTACCTCTTTTTTTTATGGTAAACTTAATTGTAAGTCGAATGGTATTTAGATGTTTTAAGAAGTCATTAAGTTCTTGATCATTGCCCTTTCATACGATGAAGGTATCATCGACATATCTCAACCAGATTTTCGGTTTTACTATTGCCGTTTCTATGGCATGAGTTCCATTCCATATATATATATATATATATATATATATATATATATATATATATATATATATATATATATATATATATATATATATATATATATATATATATATATATATATATATATATATATATATATAGGCGATGACTGGAGAAAGTAAAGAATCCATCGGATGCCCGTGTCCTGAGCGTAGAATTTGTCCTTTACTTGAAAGTAAGCACTACGCAGGCAACACTCCAAAAGGTCCATCACCCGTTCCAGTGGTCCCGTGGTTCGATCTGATAAAGTAGTATCATTTGAAAATCTACTTTTGATTATGTCTAGGAATTCCCTAATGGTACATTAGTATACAGACTTTCCACATCAAAGCTCATTAGTCTTTCGTCTGGCTCTAGATTGATGCTACTAATATTGTTTACGAAATGTGTAGAACTTTTAACATATGTGTTTGTCTTACCTTCTAAAGTATGATTTTTAAAAGAAACTTCGCCAATGCATTTATTGGGGATCCTCTGGAGCTCGTTATTGGCTTCAATGGTATATTTGTTCTATGAATATTTGGTAGTTAGTAAAGATGTGGTGGCTTACTGTTGTGGTGTGAGTACAGATCGTAGGTTGCCTGGTATATGGTCTTGGTAGTACCTTAGTGTTCTGTAGACAGACTAATAAGCTTTGATGTGTAAAGTATGTATACTAATGTACCATTAGGGGAATCCCTAGACATAATCAAAACTAGACTTTCAAATGATACTACTTTATCAAATCGAACCACGTTACTACTGGATGGGGTGATGGACCTTTTGGAGTGTCGCCTGCGTAGTGCTTACTACAAGAAAAGGACAAGTTCCACGCTCAAGACCACGGGCTTCCAATGGGTTCTTCACTCTCTCATATATATATATATATATATATATATATATATATATATATATATATATATATATATATATATATATATATATATCTATGGAATTGTAGAAATGCCAACAGTAAAACGGAAAGTTTGGTTGAGATATGACGATGATACCTTCATCGTATGGAAGGGCAATAATCAAGAACTTAATGCTTTCTTAAAACATCCAAATACCATTCGACCTACAATTAAGTTTATCATGAAAAATGAGGAAAATAATCAAGTGCCCTTCCTAGATGTCACGGCGAATCGTTTAAACGAAACTATTAAAATTTCAGTATACAGAAAGCCAACACATACTGGACAATATCTAATTATAGTTCTAATCTATCTGTTCTAACAAAAAGAGAATAATATGTAAGCTCTATAATCGCGCTATATCTATATGCAATAATGCCAATTCACTAGAAAAAGAGGTAGCAAATATTAAATACAATTTACAACAGAATGGTTATCCTTTAAAACTAATTGATCATGTTATAAATAACTTTAGAACAACGATTACTGAACAGCAAGAAACACATTCCATCTTTACAATTCCATACATTAAGGGAACTTTGGAGAAAATAAGATGAATTGCCAGTAGTCATAATATAAAAACATCTTTTAAATGAGGAAATACACTTAGAGCTCATTTAACAAGAACAAAACTAAAAACAATCAATAAGAAAGAATGTGTTTACAAAATTGCATGCGAGTGTGGTGAAATCTATATTGGAGAAACCAAACGGCCACTAGAAGTTAGAATTAAGGAACATAAAACTCATACACACAAAGGGGAAATGTCGAGATCAGGTATTGCTGAACACTCCTGGGACAAACAACACCATATAAAATGGTGTGAGGCCGAGGCAGCATATATGGAACCCAACATGAAAAAAAGAAAATTTATAGAAGCAGCTTACATTAAAAAAAATAATGGAATCTTTAGTAAACCGAGTGTTAAGATACCTAATCTTTTGCAATCACTACTTTGTAACATCAAATCATTGAAGTGTGTACAGTGAAGCGAAACTTTGCTCTTCAATTGACTCAGTCCTTATATAAGCTCGTAGTCTTAAGACAAAACATTAAGTTTATTCTTGATAACTATTAGAGATGCAACCCAATCGAAACGTCGTAAAAATAAAGACAATGTAAGTCCGACAACCACATTTTAGAAATGTATATGCTACAGGCATCCCCCCTCCCGTCGGCAACTTATTTTTTCTTGCGATCCCCCCTCCCAAAGAGCTTCGACATCAGAAAATTCACCTGACCCTGTCTTTTACAGTAGAAATGGGAATGTTGCTGGCGTCTCCCTCCTCGTCGACAACTTGCTTTCGCTTGCTATACTGTACTTTTGTGATATCACCGCCTTCTCCCAAAATGAGAGGCTGGATCCGCCTCTGGCTCTTAGGCACTTGTGGCAAAAGTAGACAAAGCACAACAATTGAAGTGACACCTAATTATAGTGACTGAAGTAATAATTTAATTATTTTATATTGTTTTGTAATAAGTTGTAGAAATGAAATATTAAAAGAGTTGAGACCAAAAGAGTATAAATGTTTATTACTCTACTTTCCAGAACACTTCGTAAACTGGGAAAATCAATTTTCTGTTGCAAAGTCGTTGTCAATATACTATTCTTAAGTAACATTCTCCGTCTCAGCTTCGCTCGCTCCATGTTTGTATCTGCATTATGTTCCTCAACAGCAATATTTTTAAAACTTTCTGCTGGTGAAAATGATTAAATGATATTTAATGTCTACAGGAGCCAACCCAAGTGCGAAAGCTGCTAGCCACAAAAACTAAATTTACTTTTCCCTAAAATGATACTAATCTCGTGAACTTTTCTTTAATAGTAAATATAAATTAAATATTGTACGAGAAAACTTCAACTCGAAATAAATTATTGGCCTTGCCTAACTCTGCTGGCGGTTGTTTGTGTGAAGTTTTAACTATACTGTAAAAAGTAAGTGCATTAAATTGAGGGTAAATGTGCTGGATGCAAATTTTATAAACCGTTTCTTAAATTCAATTAATGTAATGCATTTAATTTAATAATTTTTACATTAATCTTAATTAATCTAATTCAAGTTTGATCATTATTTTATAAGGTGACTATACGTTTTTAATTTTCCTGTCTAAAATAGTAATTTTTACGCTTACCTCCTTCATCATTTATGTGTTTTGTTTTTTTTTTTGTTTTGGGAACATATTTACAAATGAAAGAAATCTTTAGCAGTATATCTTGTTTATTAGAATTTGGTTCACAATTATGGTATTATAATTGATAGTCATTGTTCGATAGTCCTTGTTGTTGTTTTGTTTAGTTCGTAAGGCTTCTCTCCTTTGTACTTAAAATATAGAAAGGTATTAGTCTTGTACAGAGTGGCTCGGTATAGAATATTTAGTTAGAAATTCTTAATTTAAATTGTCTTTTGCGGTTATTGTTACCTTCATCGAGAGACCTCGACTGAGCAGATAATCATTTGGCTGCAGAATCGACAAATTTCTGAGTGGAAGCTCTCTGGATCCTATTGGATCTTCTATGTCTTCTAGGCACCTTAATTTTCCCATTGTGTCAGTTATCATAACTATTACAGATTTTATTAAGCTACCAATGAAAAATCACATAAGTGTCAAATATAAATAAATTTTAAGGTTAGAATCTACTCGACTTTTCTTGCGAGACAGTTTTACTTCAACAAAGCCTATTTATTACTATAAAATTTCTTATAATAATTTTAAAATTTCATATTTTTATTTTTCATTGTTTTGAGGACTTGTCAGTTGTCAGTCGATATACAAATCCCTGTATCTTTTTCCGCCGTTTCCTTGAACGTTTTTCTGGGGACAAGAAAAAAAATCTTAGAGTGATAAAGACATTTTTCCTTGCAGAGTTGCACCGGGAAAGATCACTTGGCATTATTGCTAGATGTGTAAGATTCGGGTCCTTGACCAAATTTATAGTAACAGGTTACTTTGTGTACTGTTTAAAGCTGTGTGCTGATTTGGTTTGGTCAGCTCGGGAGACAAACCCGATATCAAATTTTTCTATTTTTTTTCTTTTCCACCACGAAAAGGCCACCTAACATCACTGGTAAGTCTTTGTTTTAATTCTTAAGTATTAATAATTGTGGATATATTCAGAAAAGGAATAAGTAACCTACTTCACTCGTAACATAAAAAAATTTGAGTTCTTTCTAAGTCCATCTTTTGTTTTAGGCCTTTTTTCCCCTTTTTCTTTTTTCCTTTCGTTGCCCTCTTGCTGACTTCTCTACGGCACTTGCCTTGGCTACTGTACATACCAGACCACTCGGGCCTTCTTGCGGATATCTCTATGGCACCTGCCTTGCATGCTGTACATATCACCACACCGAGTGATCCAGAGCCTCAACATCAGGACATCAAGAAGCCGCCGTTAATCAGGTTTTATGGGTCTGTGCCGTTTCAGGGAATTATAGACTTTTAATCTGCTTAAATTTTGTCTGCGGTGAAACCTATAAGTTTAAAGACATCATAGCGTTTTATTTTCTTTTGTATATATAATTATTAAATAATCAGTATACCTACCTCTTTAAAAACTATTGTGTTTCCTCATATGGTACAATTAATCAAATCTTGCAACTGTATGCAGTTGATATCTTTCACATATGTAAAAGGGCACATTTCTTAACTCAGGTAAACAGGCCTATTTACGCGGGTAGAGTGCACTTAATACTATCATTTTATATATATATAGTTGTCATTTATATTAAATCGCTTTTGTATATTTAGTACTATAGCCAAAACACACTGATTAAAGTAAAATTTCTCATTTTATTAGACTAATTATTTAATTTTGATTTGTCAAAAACCAGCTGACTGTCCCAGATTTGTTCCTTCGAATAGAGAAGCGATGGGCCACTCTCGGTGGTTACATTTACACCGTAACACGTAAAAATATAGATACTTGTTTTTGAAATTTTTTTGGGTGTTTTTCTTGGAGTTCAATTAGATTTTCTGTTTTGTTTTTAGATCGGTCTCTGCCTTAACCTTTAGGGCACCAAAACAGGTGGCGCATTTTACCTAGACCACTCTCCGTTCCCTTGGGAGCTAGCTGGATGAGCCCTAAAAGGTAGAGACTATTGCAGAGCCACCTGATTAAATAAAAAAAAAAAAATAAAGTAGATTCAAGTCACACATTAAAAAGTCTTTATTTATCTAACAAGACTTAAACTTATTAATTGACAACAACATATTTTCTGTCATTCTTTCATTCATACAACTATCCCTCTTTTAAATTTTTTATATCTAGCATATATGCTTTAAATATATAGTCAGTGTTCATTGAATTTAAGATATGGTATAAAATATTTAATGCACCAACATTAATATGAGCTCAAAAAATTCTGTTACCAGGAAAATGTGGACATTTTTTTCATAGGTAGTGTACCGTCATCTCTACACCGGTTTCAAACTCATTGGTTTCCGTCAGTACCGGCAGACATGTACACCTCATCATAAGAAAATTAAGTACTTCAAGCAACTCATATCATACCAAATAAAAAGTTCAGTACAAGTTGCGCCATCTCTCGGAATCTTATGCACCATGAATATTAATGTAAATTCCTTCAATGTTAAGATACATGTGAATTAATTTTAATGTACAGAAAGTTGAAATATCTTTTCAGTTACTTTATTGAAATTTAAAATACCATTTAATTAAATTTAATGTACAACGAACTGATATATGAATTTGCTTTAAATCCAAAGATAAATGTAAATTATTCACGATTTAAACTACAAAATCATTAAATTTATTTTATTATGTATTAAATTTAAGGTTATTTCTAACAATGTACTATATTGTAAAATAATTAAGCAAAACATATTTAGTCACGCATTTTCCTGAATAAAATGTAATAATAAACGATGAAAATATTTTCTTGCCAATATAACCAAACAAAATGGCAGGAGATGCTAATTAACTCGATAGGTAAGACTGTTGGCTATTCTCTCCAAGATTTCAATATTATATTTTTCCCAACAATTTCTCTTTACTTTTGTTCTCCCCAAAAATTTCGCAAAAATATTTTTTCCCAAAATTTAGAGAAAATTCCTCAATTTGGCAAATCTGGCTTTCCATAAGAAAGGACCTTGAGAGTTAAGCGGCTACCCATCCAGCGATCGAAATGAAAAGCGCATAGCTGGAGTTATACATATATACATATATATATATATATATATATATATATATATATATATATATATATATATATATATATATATATATATATATAAATAGATAAGTTTTTGTCCGTGTAATTTAAAATAAAATAGAATAAAATATTGGCGAAGCGGACGTGAAAATTTGTTCATCTGCATTATTCTCGTGTTAAAAAGTGCGGAGCACTCCAAAATATAGAAAAAACTCCGGGTCCGATAGATGGCGACAGCGCTGTTTCGTCCGAATATGGGACTCGTCTGGCCACCGCATTCGGTACAAACCATCATCTCGCCTTTGCATCCTATAAAGCTGAATTTAAAATCAAAAAACAGCAAATAAGACGACAAAGGCGACATCTCGATGGTCCACTTGATAACACAAGAAGCACACAAATTAACAAAGTTTGTAAAAAACCGCCATATGGTGGCGCGACGGTGAATTAAAACAGAAATATATAAAATCGAGTACACGAAACGCGCTGCCCAAAGGATAGGGGTCGCATTTTTCGGTACTGGCAACCAAGCCTACCGCTAATTTCAGCAGCCAAAGCCACGTGTCGCACCAAATAAACTTTGCATCACATGTGACCAAATTTTAATAGGATTTGTAGAAAAACAACACATTTAATATGGCGCTACTGTAAACAAAATATGTCTGAGATGAAGCATTGTCAAAACTAAGAAATTTTTGTGTAGGTTGCGTTGAGTCTTATTTTGTAACAGTAGTGCAATTTACAAAAAAATTGGCAAAAAATATAAATTACCTTATACAGCCGAAATTTGCATATGGGCTAAAAATTATATTTAGAAAAACTTTTCCTAATAACTTTTTTCGATATTTTGAGATATTAAGAGAGAATTAAAATTTTACAGATAACGCTAATTACGCGACTATTATTTTTTTGGGTAATTTTCATCTCGATCGAAACAAAAATTGTTGCCAAAGTGAAATTTCAAATAAAGCTATTAATAAAAAAAATTCCATATGGTGTGGACTTTACTGGTCACACTGTATATATATATATATATATATATATATATATATATATATATATATATATATATATATATATATATATATATATATATATATATATGTTTATATGTTTATGCGGCTTTCACGGATTCCTCCGTGTGAGATGCAATAGCAGTGGTTATATCCACATTATGCTGTTGTAGTACTAAAATCACATTCAGCCAACGTACAACTACATGCAACTCCGCGTATGAATGAAGTAAAATGCGAACAGTGAATGCAAACTTCGCTCCATCATATCCTTCCCATGTTAGAGGATGCACAGTTTGAATAAATTGCTGAAAAACACAATTCATCCTGTTGTGCATCTTCTGCGCTTGGTGGTTGTAGATCAATTGTTGAATTTTTTTATTAATTATCTTGACCATGAGATGGGAATGTCTGCGAAATTTCTCAGTCTTGCGGAAAATTATATTAACAATAAATACCGGAAGTTTCAAAAAAATAAAAAAAAATTCGATTAGTCGATGAACTACCTTAAACGAGTCTAAAAAATTTACTACAGAAAACGAATGATTTATTGCATCAATCAACGAACGCATTAATAGCAAACATATAAATTATATTTCCTAAAACAGCTCTATAAAATACATTTTTTAAATGTAACCATACATGTTCGCAATATTTTACGGAAATAGTCGAGCAATTCAATTTCGTTAGAAGAAAGAACTAGGCATTCGCGATACATATTTCCCGGTACTTATTTTTCTTCAAAAGCGAGAATTTGTATTACAAAGGAGTGATAAAAATGGATGGTCGAATAAATTCCGCTTGATGAACCGTAAAAGTACAGTTTCTTATTTATGATCCACTTGTAGCAATGGAATACATTATTTTGTAAATCGGTATTTTAAATTTGTGAGAAATGGAAAGGGTTTCGGGTGTATACGTGATAAAATGTCTGGTCCTGAGTGACGTATGCAGAAATGGTTTTTCTTATATAGGGTGTTCGATTAGTATACGAATAACTCTTTATAGGAGTAGCTAAAATAAATCTATTATTTCATATTTTTTCTAAACGATATATGGAAACCAAATTCGGTATATTGCATTGTATATTTAAATGAAATTTTGACATATTATATAATCGAAAAATATTCACAATCTTTGGTATTACACGGAAGTTAAGAAAGGTCTGGCCAACAAATCGTAGGCCCATAATTGCACAAGCAGAACAAATAATCATAGTTATATTACTATTTTACATGATACTGCATTATTTCCAAAAAAAAAGTCATTAAATAATAAAAAAAAAAAGTTTTTTCGTTCTGATAAACGACCAATTATTAATTCAATAATTTGGAAAACTAAATTATTATTTATTCTTATAATGGGTAATTTAAAAATGAAATTATTCCAGTAGTGGATAATTTCGTTTCTGAAATTATCAAATTGACGAAGTAATTAATAATTTCAGAAAGAAAATTATCCATTCTCAGAATGAAATTAACAATTACTTTGTTAGTGGATAATTGTAGGAATAAAATTACCAATTGCATTCTTAATAAATTTAGAAATCAGATTACTAGTTATTTCTTCAATCGATAAAATTTTTATAAAAAAATTGAACCGACTAAAAGTGCGCTAAAAAGTGAAAAAGACCATAAATTTTTATATGAAATTGAACTTTTTGAAGTCGGCGCCAAACTAATACCTGAAAAAATGTGATTTGCATAAACAGATTAAAAATACTTTATTTGTAATTGCTTTCTTATTATAATTTGTATATATTAGTAGTTATTTATTTCATTTACAAATAATTTGGCGCCGACTTCAATTTCATATAAAAATTTATAGTTATTTTTCACTTTTTAGCGCACTTTTAGAAGTCAGTTCAATAAAAATTTTATTTTTCAATTTTTAGTTTTAGAATTCGCTATGATATCCATAAATTATTTGAACTAAGTACTAATCGAGATTAGTATACCTCGCAATGACTTTAAGGTGGCAAAAAAGTACCTATTTTATCCAGACTTGTAAATCATCCTAAAATGAACCACTAAAAATTCTTTGGTTGTTTTCCAAATACCAGCAAAATTGTGTCAGACAAATATTTAGTCTGTCATAGTGAATCCACTATCTTAAATTTCAAATTAATTTTAGATTGATAACCCAAAACCTTCCAATATCGATGTTCAAAGAACCTGAGATGTAAATTTCTTAGCTCGATATATTTTATACTGCATATTGAGTTTGTATACGCCTCAGGAATCCCACAATATCAACTTTAGACAAAACCGGAATATTTAAAATTTTCTGTCCCTCATATTGTGTCTCATCAACCTAATAGTTGTAAAAAATTAACTCCATATTCGTAATACACGATTCCGAAAACCCTCTAATACCGAATCTGAAAAAATGCGAATAAGGTAAAATTTTCAACCCACCATATTGCATTCGCTATACTGAATTTCAAAAAAATTATTTTAAGTCTTAATCTAATCTAAATTTAAATCCTTCAAAGCTCCCTAGTACCAATTTTGGATGAAATCCAGAAATTTAAAATTTCTAGACTTATATTCGCTATTTTCATCCTCAAAAACGATTCATTCCCACCTTTGGACAAAATCGTAATATGTAAAATTTTTAGTCCGCTATCTTGGATTTGCTATATTGAATCCTGAAAAAATACTTTTAAATTCATAATTTACACCCTCAAACACCCCCTATATCAGTTTGGGAGAAAATCGAAAAATGTAAAATTTTTATGACACCATATTGAATTTGTCAGATTGAGTTTTTCAAAAAATACGTCAATACTGATTTTAGACAAAATCGGGAGAAGTAGAATTTTTAATGCGCCATCTTGGATCCGCCATATTGAATTTTTTGAAAATAATTTGAGATTAGTTATGTACAAACCTGAAAACTCCTCTGTACCAATTTTGGAGAAAATCGGACAAAATTGATTTTTTGTCGGCCAAATCTTGAATCCATTATGTGCGACCCCGAAAACTCCCCCACACCAATTTTGAAGAAAATCAAACAAATTAAATATTTTTGTCCGCCATATTGGATCCGCCATATTGAATTTTTTAAAAATAATTTCAGATTCGTTGTATACGACACCTAAAATTCCCCCATACCATTTTTGGAGAAAATCAGACAAAATAAATTTTTTTAGTCGCCATATTGTAAGCGTCATCTTGGATATTATTACCCCAATTTCGTCCAAAAAAATATGGGACTACCGCAGCAACTTCCTGAATATAACGTAAAAAATTTCATTCAAATCGGTGCTGCCCTTCCGGAGTAATCGGTGTACATACATAAAAAACATACATACTCGACGAATTGAGAACTTCCTTCGTTTAGAAATCGGTTAATAATTTCGTTTCCATAATTATTATTTGATAAAGAAATTGGTCATTTTATTTTGTGAGTTAATTATTATTCATTAAATGACATTCCGACTATTGAGTTATACATCACAAAATTAATTGTTAATTTTACACAATAATACAGGGTGTCTCAAAAGAAAGTTCACATTTAAAAAATCGATTTAAAAAAAAGTCAGGACTTTATTGAAAAAATGTTTATTACATATTAAAATACATTGTTTGGGAATTTATTTTTTAAAAATGATATCGTCCAAATGTAATCCGTTGCGCTCACGGCATTCATTTAATCGAGCACTAAAATTGCCCATGACGGCTCGGCAGGTATTCTTCGTGATGTCTGCCATTTCGTTGCGGATATTTTCTTTTAATTGTGCCAGGAAAGTCGGTTTGTTGGCGTAAACTTTTGATTTGACATAACCCCATAGGAAAAACTCCATAGGTGATAAATCAGGACTGCGTGGAGGCCAACTTATGTCACCTTTCTTTGAGATCAATTTACCAGGAAAAATTTCACACACTCGTGGCAGAGACATGTTGGACGTGTGTGAAGTTGCTCCGTCTTGCTGGAACCATGTTCTTTGGTTATAGCCAGGAAAATTTTGCAGTTTAGGCACGAAGAAGTCGTCTAACATCTCCACATATCGCTCTGAAGTCACTGTTACTGTGCGTTCCCTTTCATCTTCAAAAAAGTACGGGCTGATAATTCCTCGCGCCGACATCGCAGCCTATACAGTCACTTTCGGCGAATGTAGAGGTTTCTGATGTTTGTGTTTTGGATTGTTTGCACTCCAGTAGCGGCAATTTTGCTTGTTTACATGACCATTAAGATGAAAATGGGCTTCATCCGAAAAGAAGATGTTGGTAAACGTTGAAAAGCGTTCAGTCATCTGGTTTACGAAGTCAAGCCTCTGACCAGCATCCTGAGGCTTCAATTCTTGCACCAACTGAATTTTATAGGGGTTCAGCTTTAAATCTTTCTGTAAAATGCGGAATATTGATGACCTATGCACATTTAAAGCAACAGCACGCTTACGAATCGAAACTTTTGGGTCGTCACGAACAGACTGAGTAACACTCTCTACGTTTTTGACCGTTCTCGAAGACCTCGGACGCCCGGATTTTGGTTTATCTAGTGTTGAACCGGTCTCTTCAAACTTCTGGACCCATTTTCCAATAAGCCGAGCGCTTGGCGCATCATTTAAGTGACGAATATGTCGAAAATTGCAGAATTTTCTACGCGCTACAGTCGCCGAATTACCGTTTTTGTAAAACTCACGTACGCACAAAGCACGGTCCGCTCCCGAGAAACGCTTCATAGCGACTAAATTCCCAAGAGCCAGGCTACCGATTGACATACCCCCCGCGCCGCTCGGAATAGTTGCGTTCACGCAATAAGCAAAACAAATGTGTACTTTCTTTTGAGACACCCTGTATAACTAAAAAAATGTTATTGCCTATCTCTGATTTAAAATTATATAATGAAATAAAAATATCACTTATTGAAACATTTTTTCAATATTTCATGGTTCTATGAGAGTGGTTCAATAGTAAGGTAAAAAAGCAATTAAAACAACATTAATTTTTACTTTTTCTTAAATTTTCAACATAGTCTCCTCGAAGCTCTATACACTTGGTATTCCAAATCCTTTATGATTTTTTAAAAACAAAGAAGTATCAAAATCTCCAAAATAATCTTCTACAGCTACTATAATCGCCTCATCTAATGAAAATCTCTGTTTTCTTTTCCACTTTTTTAGGTTAGGAAAGAGCAAAAAGACACACGGTGCCAAATCTGGTAAATAAGGTGGATGGGGTACTATTTCAAACTCTAATTTATTTAATTTCTTTGTACCTTGAGAATTCCAAAAAACAGTGGATATAATCGTTCCGGCCGACAGTTTTTTCATACACAAATATTGATTCAAAATATTTTTTGCAGTGCCAGTTCATATGCCTACACATTCAGCTATTTGACGATCGTTTGCCAATCGTTGTTAACAATACGATATATTTTGTCAATCATTTCTGGTGTAGAGACCTCAACTGGGTGTCCCGAGCGTGTTTCATCTTTAGTTGATATTTGTTTATCTAAAAATAAATAGTTTTTAAAGTCAATGTAGAACTTCTGTGAACAGCATCTAATACAATTTTATTCTGAACAGCTGTCCACTGTTTCATATAAAAATGTTAAATCTTTGTTCCAAACTCGTCTTTTTCCTTTATTTATAGCAATAATGTGGTGCCCTGATTCAAATGACTGCCACATATAAACTAAGCATTGGATCATACTGAAACTTTATAGAAGTTCCTCCGAAGAGTTCGATTATATAACAGTATTAATTTAGCGATATCTATCTAGAACTAATGAACCTTACTTATCGAACCACCCTCGTAAAATAAGTCGTATCAAATAAAAACAATAATTTGAAATTTGAGTCTAGTTTTGTGTTGGTTTTTTTCAGAGAAAATATTTTCATGGATTTTCTTCTTCGGCTATGATTTTATTTAAAAATAGAAACAATGTCAGGAAAAGAAAAATCTATTCTACAACCGTCAGGTCTGGGATTTTCCACTTCGTTTCTTTTACGGCAGTGGGTTGTGCACGAGCGAAATAATCTTACCAGATGGCTTGTTATAATATCAGAGGAATATTGGAATAGAGCTGGAAATAGCTATCTTTATCATGGGCTTTAAGAATTGCAAAGGTTTCTATCGACCATTTTACCCTTCAATGTGTACTTAGGGTAATTGCAGTTCTTTTTATTGACGCTCATAATGATTTGAGCTTGAAAAGTACACTCTTAGTAGCTCCCCTAGAGATTCCCTTCAGAGAGAACCAGTGCTGTAGTACGGGCACTAGAATCTCTAGATAGTATCTTGCAGAGACCGGATGCCAAAGTTATGCTTTCGGTATTCTTTCAGTAATTCTTTTGCATGTTCTACGGTAAATCCCTTATCAATTTTTTGTATTCCCTCTAGGCATTTTTATATTCTTTCAAGTTTATTTTAGTTCTGTATTTTAACGCCCTTTCAAAGACTTGCCGAGTATTCTTCTGGTTCCACCATTATATCTTAGAATTCGTTGGTCTTCATCTTATTTG
Organism: Diaprepes abbreviatus; assembly: GCA_034092305.1. Classification (NCBI taxonomy): domain Eukaryota; kingdom Metazoa; phylum Arthropoda; class Insecta; order Coleoptera; family Curculionidae; genus Diaprepes; species Diaprepes abbreviatus. The sequence goes on from JASJET010000116.1 coordinate 3,081,842, forward strand.
ATGACTAGCTTCAAAAAAACCTTAAAGTGTATCGCTGATTTGTTAGGAAGCAATTTCTGTATCAGCTTTATCACGATTTCGCCTTATACATCTTACGACTCTACTTTCCAGTTCCTCCCGAAAGAAATTTCAATTTGTAGTCCTATAGTTTCGTTATTTCGTTATTTTTACGTCTTACTGAAAGTCGACTTCAAATGGGATAGATCGGTGATCTGACAAAGAGACTTGGATATTGACCTTCCACTTTGTTACCCACTTCTAATATTTGGGGTGCAAATAGTTTGATCAGTGGCAGACTCACATTTATTCATAATGGAAGTGGGAATGTTCCCTTTGTTTATACATTTCAGGTTGTTGTACTAATACTGAAGAAGTTTAGGAAAATATTTTGTAATGTCGCGCGTTCCTGGGCGGTTGCGAGAACCCTTTTCCTAAACTTGTTTTATTGCTTACAAGTTGAGCGGCGATATACCTAACAGTATTGAGGCTAAATGGGTTAACCCCTTCGATGGCACACCATGGCACGATTTCTGCCGTACGTCTGGCGTCGAACCGCGTGGACACGTCCATATTGAGCGGAGCTCACCCTTCGAGCTGGTTTTGACCTCGCTTGAACTCATCAGATGTGGAGACTACAAGTCTATTATACTTACATTACATAAAGGAGCTCCTGAAAGCTAGACTTGTGGTCAGCTAGACTCAAGACTCAACATCATTTACGAAAGTATTTTGTGTTGCTGACTCGGAATATGAATTATAATTTGGGTGACACGTATCAGTTTCTAGGAAGGTGTTTGAATATAGAAATTATACTGAAATAAATATTGTTAGAACCACATTTACTAAAATTCAATGGGTGTATATTCTCATTTCATTTAAACAAAATTTATCTAAATTTAACCAATATATATATATATATATATATATATATATATATATATATATATATATATATATATATATATATATATATTTATATATATATATATATATATAATCAAAGGTTTTCGGGCATCCCGTGTAAGTGCTGAGTCCCTCTCAGGACTGTAAGGCAGCTGACGTTTCGGTGAAATCTCATTCGCCATTTTCAAAGCTCACTGTATGGCGTCTACAAGCGAACTGACGTCTGCGATTCGGGTGCTGTCGGTCCCGTGTGTGCGTCAGACGCGATTGTTTTCCGAATAGTTCTGGCCGATCAGGTTACGAGACCTGCTGCGTGTCATCGGCCCTGTTGCCAGTGTTTGGGGTTGCGTTGTGATCTGTTTCGTTACTAAGTGGTACTGGTTGATGTTTTGTAAGCAGATTTTTCCAAGTATTAGGCTCTCGCTGGCTATCATCTCTGCTATTTAGGTTGTTGGGCCTCTTTGCAATTTCAATGGCTTCCCTTATAACTCTTGTGGACAGGTTTTCACACCTCGATAGCATTTTTGTTCCTGAGAAATTTATCTTATGTCCTGTGTTTAACCAGTATTGGGCGAGAGCAGAAGAAGTTGTTTTTTGCTTGGCAGCGTTTATATTTTCTTCTCTTCTGGCGCTTATTTTACGGTTGGTTTGGCCTACGTAAGATGAGCTGCATTCTCCGCATGGAATTTCGTACACTCCTTGGTTTTCTAGAGGGATTCTTTCTTTAGATGTTGACAAGAGATCTTTTATTTTACGGTCTGTAGTAAAAATGGTTTCAATGTTGTGTCGCCTGAGAATTTTTGCGATCTTGTCTGTGGTGCCTCTTAAGGAACAAAAGCTTTGGAGCTATTCTTTTGGTTTTTGCGATTTTTTGGGGCCAAGTGTTTGTTTTTTAGAGCCTTGTCTATGTGCGCTTTTTTATAAACGTTTTTTGTAAGGCGTCTTGTAGTATATTCATCTCTTTGTGGTAATTTTCTTGATCTGTGAGGGACTGCGATCGAAACGCAAGTGATTTCACTACTGCAAATAATTGGGCGGGGTGGTGATGTGAATCGGCATTGAGGTATCTGTTAGTGTAAGTGGGCTTTCTGTAGACAGTGTGCGAAAGCAAGCCATCCTCTTTTCTTTTCAGTAGGATATCTAGAAACGGTAGTTTTCTTTCCTGTTCTGTCTCCATGGTGAATTTAATTTTTGGATGTATACTGCTTATGTGATTTAGGAAACTTTTGAGATTTTCTTCTCCATGTCGCCAGATAACGAATGTGTCATCTACGTAACGCATCCACAGTCATGGTTTGTATGAAGAGGTCCCAAAACTTTTGATTTGAAGTGTTCCATAAATAAGTTAGCGAGTGCAGGAAATACCGGTGATCCCATCGGGGCTCCCTCGACTTATTTATATCGTCGGCCTTCATAACTAAAATAGGTCTTATCAAGACAGTGTCCAGCTAATTCGATGATATATTTTGGCAGATTGTATTTGTTCTTTATTACAGAAAGAGCTTTCATGACTGGTATTTGCGTGAAAAGTGATGTTACGTGGGAACTAACTAGACATTATGTTTCATGTAAACTTATGTTTTCGATTATTTTGCAAAAATGTTGCGAGTTTTTAACGTAGGAGGCCGTTTTTTCGACGAAGGGTTGGAGAGTGGTGGCTAGATGTTTTGCTAGGGTTTGAGTTGGAGAGCCAACAAAGTTTACAATTGGTCTCAAGGGGGTTCCGAGCTTGTGTATTTTGGATAAGCCATAAAGTTTAGGATAAATGGATGATTTTTCTCTTGGTGTGATCTTCTTCTTTATTTCTTCGGTAAGTGGAGATGCCTTGATTAATGTTTTGGTGGTATTTTGTAGATAAGTGGTATGGTCTCTGTTTATTTTTCTTGTAGGCAGGATCGTTTCACAGGGCGATCATCTTTTCATAATAGTCTGTTTTGTTTAGGACCACTGTCGAATTTCCTTTGTCAGCTGGAAGTATTACGATCGAGGTATTTTTGCCCAGGACTTGTAAGGCTCGATGTTCTTGTGTAGGTAGATTACTTTTTGGAGGTTTTGCTTTGCGCAAAACGGCTGAAATTTCTTGTCTGATAGTTTCTGCTGTGCCGTTGTTTAAGTTGGTTAAAGCTGTTTTAACTCAACATATTATATTATCGGTTGAGATACGTGATGGTGCTATCGCGAAATTAAAACCTTTGATTAAAACACTTTTGGCGGCTGGTGTCAAAACTTTGTCAGATAAATTGTGTACGACTTCTGGCTCATCCGTTGGCTGTTTCTTTAATGGTGCTTTTAATGACTCTTTTAAATGGATAATTTTTCTTTTCTGTCTCTCTATTCTTATTGAGAAATCTATTTCGGCTCTGAATTCTGCTAGAGTGTCTATAGTAGACCATAGTGACACGTGTATAGTGTTGCTTATGCTCGAAAACCTTCGATTACACATAACACCAGTGAGAATATCCGACATAATATATATATATATATATATATATATATATATATATATATATATACATATATATATATATATATATATATGTATATATATATATATATATATATATATATATATATATATATATATATATATATATATATATATATATATATATATATAATCATTTGTCCTTCTTCTTTTGTAGCCCCAGAAAACCCGTCTCCTGTCCAGCAGTAGTCAGCCAATATAATCGAGCTTCATTTTTTACTGTTTTATAATTTATCTTGGTGAAAAGTTCATCTGACACTATACATAAATTTTCTGAAAAAAAGTCTAAGTGAATATGAAGAGAACGTGAATAATCAATGAAACCTTCACCTTTTAACAATTTTTCTATCTACTGTAGCTTCGATTTCGCAAAACGTCCGTCACCAAATTGGGACAACTGGTATACCGAGATCAAAACAGTGACTCACAAATTTATACTAACCTGTAGAAAGGCCCAGTTACCCTGCTTCAGCAGGTATTAACACATATAAGGAATCATAATAGGTCAGCTTAGTTTGCCCGTATTTAAGGTAATTAATCAAAGTTACTTATCTTGAGATCCCATCTGCACTGGGTATGAATAAGAAATATGGATGGAAATATATTATGGATTTAAAATTACATAAATTCTATGCGGGATTCTCAGAAGAAAAATAACACCCATAAATAACTCACAAAATATTCGGTTATTAGAAATTGCCGAAACACGTCGACAGTAATTACCACGGAACATGTACTGACGTCATTACCACCATTCACGTCAATTCTAAAATTTAAATGGCACCCTGCGGGATGTTTGATTAGGTTTGGATGCTTTTACCTACGCAGAACCAAAATAATTATTAGGATCACTGGCTTTCGCGCTAGCTAAAGTGTTCGGTGATTCACTCTAAATTTTTTTAGGTGAAAATTACACTACGTAACAAATTTTAATTTATTTGCTGTATCTTGTAAGAAAAGTGCATTTTTTTTTGTTAATTTTCTGGCGCTGAAAACAAAAATGACAATGAAATGAAAAAATTAGTTGCAGTTTTCAAGAACAAGTTTTTTTATTTTATTTTTAACAAAATAATAAATAAAATTTTTATAAAAAAATTTGAACCGACTTCTAAAAGTGCGCTAAAAAGTGAAAAATAACTAGACATTTTTATATGAAATTGAAACTTATGAAGTCGGCGTCGAACTAATACTTGACAAAATGTGATTCGCATAAACAGATTAAAAATACTTTATTTGTAGTTGCTTTCTTACCATAATTTGTATATATTAGTAGTTATTTATTTCATTTAGAAATAATTTGGCGCCGACTTCAAAAATTTCAATTTCATATAAAAATTTCTAGATATTTTTCACTTTTTAGCGCACTTTTAAAAGTCATCTCATTTTTTTTATAAAAATTTTATTTTTCTATTTTTAGTTTGAATTCATTACGATATTCATAAATTATTTGAACTAAGTACTAATTTTAGATTAGTGTACCAAGGTGGCAAAAAAGTCCTCATTTTATCCATAATTGCAAATCACCCTAAAATGAACCACTAAAAATTTTATGATTCTTAGAGTTCTTCAAATCCCAATGAAATTGTGTCAAAAAAATATTTAGTCTGTCATGGTAAATCCATTATCTTAAATTTCAAATTACTTTTAGATTGGTAATATAGGCCCCAAAACCTTCCAATATCAATATTTAAAGAACTTGAGACGTAAATTTCTTAGCCCGATATATTTTATATTGCATATTGAGTTTGTATACGCCCCAAGAACCACGCAATATCAATTTTAGATAAAACCGGAAAATGCAAAATTTTATTCCTTCATATTCTATCTTATTAACCTAATAGTTGTAAAAAATTAACTTCATATTCGTAATACACCACCCCCCAACCCTCTAATACCAAATCTGAAAAAATGCGAATAAGGTAAAATTTGTAACTCACCATATTGAATCCGCCATATTGAATTTCAAAAAGATAATTTTAACGTCTTAATCTAATCTAAATTTAAACCCTTCAAAGCCCCCTAGTACTAATTTTAGATGAAATCTATATATTTAAATTTTCTAAACGGTCATATTGCATCTGATATATTAGATTTTCTTAAAATAATTTTATATTCGTTATTTACATCCTAAAAAACGATTCAGTACCACATTTGAACAAAATCGAAAAATGTAAAATTTTTAGTCAGCTATATTGTGTTCGCCATATGGAATCCAGAAAAAATACTATTAAATTCATAATTTACACCCTCAAGAACCCTCTATATCAGTTTTGGAGAAAGTCGAAAAATGTAAAATTTTTAGGACACCATATTGGATCCGCCAGATTGAGTTTTTAAAAAAAGTATTTTAATTTTGTAATTAACACTAACAAAAATCCCCCGGTACTGACTTTAAACAAAATCGAGAGATGTAGAATCTTTAATCCTCCATCTTAGATCCGCCATATTTATTTTTTTTTTAAATAATATCAAATTCATAATGTGCTATCATATCAATTTTGAAAAAAATCTGACAAAATTAATTTTATATCCACCATATTGGATACGGAATTTTGAATTTTAAAAAAATAATTTTAGATTCGTCATGTGGGGCCCCGAAAACTCCCCCATACCAGTTTTGGAGAAAATCGGACAAAATTGATTTCTTCGTCCGCTATATTGGATCCGGCACATTGAATTTTTTAAAAATTATTTTAGATTCGTCATGCGCGACCTCAAAAACTCCCCCGTACCAGTTTTGGAGAAAATCGTACAAAATCGATTTTTTTGTCAGCCATATTGGACCCGCCATATTTAATTTTTTTAAAATGTTTTTAGTTCGTTATGTGCAACCTTGAAAACTCCCCCATACCAATTTTGGAGAAAATCAGACAAAACCTATTTTTTCGCCGCCATATTGTCAGCCCTATCTTCGATATTATGGCACCAATTTCATACAAAAAACTATGGGACCACCGCATCAACTTCCTGAACATAACGTAAAAAATTTCATTCAAGTCGGTGCCGCCGTTCAGGAGTAATCGGTGTACATAGATTTTAAAAAATACATGGTCGGCGAATTGAGAACTTCCTTCTTTTAGAAGTCGGTTAAAAATACATATTTTTACACTTGTAGATACACTAAATATCAAGTCTTTTTGCTCTTCTTTTGTTAATTGTTTCTGTAGCATCTCTAACAAGAATCCAACAGTAGTCGGCAAGCATGGAAGCAATCCACTTTCCCTGGTATCTTCTCTCCATTGTTGATATATCCTGGTGGAAGCGTTCTCGGTGCTCACTTACAGCTCCGCAGTTGTCCGGAAAAAAGTCCCAATGTGAGTGTAGGAAATAGATCTTGATAGACATATTGCAACCCATTTCTTGATACGATGATAGCATATTTTCAACAAAAGTAACGTCATTGTCAGCTTTTTTATTTCCGAAGGAATTAGTGACTATGAGGCGAAAGTCATTTCAAGCATTTTTTTTTCAATATCTGATAAAGTGCTGTTTTTCAAAATATTTCAAGTCTGTGGCCCAACAAAAATATCTTCTTCAATTTTTGCTTCACTTAGCATTGGGAATTTTTGACGCAAGTACTGAAAAGCTGACCCAACTATATTCAGTGCCTTAACAAAGTTTTTTAGTAGGCCCAATTTCATATCCAGTTGAGAGTATTATGTGTCTTTGTCTGAGTTGAGTTCTGACAGTTAAAATTGAGATAGAAGTATTTTTGTATATATTTTCTCGGAGTAATTGAAATTGTACGATAAATATAAAAGTTTCTAGATTATAGCCTTGAGATTAAGGTTATTTTTTTTGAATGAATTTTTGATATACCTTTTTATTAAGTTTTTTTGGTAACTTCCGTTGGAAGGAATGTGCTAGTGATTTGAGAAAAATCGTTCTCTTTTGGCTATCTGACGCACGAGCGCGAAGAAGTGGTTCCTGTTACCACTTTCCCAAGTTAAGGGATTCGGCCATAAATGGCCGATTAAATTAACCGAAACCAAGCCTGGGTGCAAACATTTTTTTGGTGATTTTGTCATTTCACCCTACAGCCAGTTTGGCGATAAATGTTCCTCAACAAGCCCAGAAACAAAGGCTTAAGATTTTATCAGATGCCACCATTTTGTTGAGTTCGTGGTATGTACAACATATTCAACAAAACAATCAGTTTTGTGTTTAAGCAAAATTTAGCTAGGCTTTGCGTAGACCCTTTTTTATGGCTGATTCAGTAAGAATTTTTATTTCTTTATTTTAAGGTCTTAGGATTCAATATTAGTGTTGGATAACTTCAGTACGTCTTTGGATTTCGCCAGTCTTTCTGTTTTCTTGGATAAAATTTTGTAATGTACAGCGTTTGTGAAATAATATGCAGTTTAGGTTATCGTGCTGCACTTCTAGGATTGTGAGCCTCTGAATGGGACAATCTCCATATTAAGCCAGGTTCACGTCCTTTCTGATATATATATATATATATATATATATATATATATATATATATATATATATATATATATATATATATATATATATATATTTATATGTATATATATATATATATATATATATATATATATATATATATATATATATATATATATATATATATATATATTAAACCACTCTTTTTAATCGCTTTGTTTACCGAGCAAAGTTTGCTTTTCGATTACCTAGAGGGCTAACAGGTGGGGGATTCTTTTGTACATGGTTTTGAACCTTTTTAATTGAAAGGCTTATATTTGAAATTTATTATTTTATAATGATATTTATCTTTTACCAAATTTACCAAATCATTTAACAGAAGTAGATCTTTGCGGCGAACCAGTAAATTTTGTAAAGTGAAACGAAGTCGACTACGTGACGCTACAACATCAAATTTGAATGTTTTATTTTGTGGTACCCTACTGTAATTGAGTCTTTTTTATGGTTCTTTTCAGAGTCCAAGACTAACGAATTAACCATTTAATAACTATTTAAAGTATTGAATTTTATAACGATAAATATATTGAAAATTTTAATTGCTTCACAATTTAATATTTTGGAAACTAGATTTTTACTTATCCATTGTGGCGTATTACCTTTTATGATTCAAGACTTTTTTTGTACAAAATTGTAACATTCTTTTTTGCATCATTCTGTTGTGCTAAAATTTGTTAAGATTCCAACCACTTGAACAACAGTTATGAGTTCCTTGTAACGATCTAGTTTTTTTTTTATTATCTATCGCTTTATTTTTTTAATCATCTGTTGCTTAGATCCTAATTAACTATCGCTTAAATTCTTATTATCTATCGTGCCATCAATTTTCTAGTTCACTATCTTTGTACCCAATTTTGTAGTTTTTTCCTATTGCTTTTTTCTTTATTACTGCAAAGTCTTCTGCATTGTTGGGTTTATGGAACTTCATATTCTCAAGTTCAAAGTAGAGAGTGCATTTGTTTTCTATTTCTAGGCTATGTCGACGTAGACCCTCTAATTGAAGTAGTTGTTTTGCTTACTTCTTGGATCGTTTTGCTATCCACCGTGCAAGACACTCTCAAATTTAACTTACTCAACTTTTTTTCTGATTTAACTTTCATCTTTTTTAAATCATAGAAAGCCAATAACTTTCGAGTAAGTTGTTATCAAAATTTCTTCTACTTATTGCAATTTTATCATTCCTAATCGCATTTCTATCAGATAGCTCTATTAGAGGAGCTTACAATAATTCACGCTGTTGATAGCTTTTCCCAGGATTGTACTCATTTTCTGAGAAGGGGTATACCGTGAGGAATAAATGCATAAATGGTTTTATTTCGTATAATTTTAAATTAGAATACTATTAAGTAGTTAAACTCAGCGTTGTATTTACCAGGATATGACATATTAAATATTTGTTCTTTACCAAGTTTTCTCTACTACAACTGCTTATACTATAATCATTAGGGCAAATTTTAGAGTAAAATTTGGTAGCGTCCTTTTCTCGAATTAGACATTTATAAAACTTACACAGGCAATAGAATTGGGGTTAGGAGAGAGTTAAAACCTGAAAAATAGTGGAAAAATACAAACATAACGAATCTACCCTGAGATAAGCTAGCGTATAGGTAGACTCCAGTCAGCCTTAGGACAAACTTTGAGTAAGTCTGAACTTAGGTACCTTATAGGGTGTTGCCAGGATTTCGTGAGGTGTTGATTGTTGGAAATATTAAAAATCTTAATTTCACTAACGTCAAAAATTTTAGATTTCAAGGTCTACATTCTGACAGAAACTCCAGACGACATGATTTTGACGCGTCACTGCCTATTAACAATATTTGATACATTTTTTAAAAAACTGTAAATTTAAGACTCAATACGGACAAAAAGTATAGAGTATTATTTATTTTTGAAAAGCTTGTAACAAACTAAATCACATTATTCACAAAAACAAGTTTGATTTATTTTTCTGAAATAGTTGAGCGTATAAAAAAAGCTGACTATGCCACTAAACTCTACATAAACAACCCCAATAGTTCTATTTTTTAACTTTGCAAAAAGTTGCCAGATAACCCAGATACCAGGGGTGCTCCAAAATGCATAATTTTCAAAATCGCTCTGTATTTCCAAAACGATCGTTTTTTAAACAAGTAGCACAGTGTCACGTCCTTCTATTTTTACTAATAACGGAAATTAAATTTAAAAACCATGTCAACGCGACAACGTCGCATTTCGTAATAGATCATAATATATATTTATTTCAAAATGGGAGGTAAATGAACAATCGATAAGCTGCCAATTTTCTTAGTTTTTATAAAAAATTCACATGTTTTCGCAGTTCTTTAATTCTGATTTTATTAAATACTGTGTCGTATTTGGGGCGTTCTACTTTTCTACCGACAATCTGAGTGATAAATTTTTAGATTTGTTAAAAAAATAAAAGTGTATATTCTTTTATAAAATGTATTTTAAATTATTGTCTAGTTATCGGAGATTTCAAAAACGTATAATGCATCGAAGTTTTATTTTATACCTTTTATTTATTTCAAGTTTTATCGGAATAGTAAGAAAAAATAAACACCTCAGTCACAAAAAAAAAATTTATTAGTTATTATGTAAAATCAAGTGTTCAGTTTTTTTTTAACTTTGCTTAACTAGAATATGAGCATTTATTATTATTTAGCTCGATTTATCGAAAATCTTATTAGAAATATATAAAAAATGACATTTAATACCACTCTGTCACATTTTTGCTTGTTAAGACAACAAACTTTGAAATATTTTGCAAATAATTGCAATAAACATAGCTGAAATTCTGTTAATACATTGTATGGTCAACATATAATATTATAATACGTTATTTTAGTATATGTTTTCATTAAACTGAATCATATGCTACTTCGACGTTTAATTACAAGAGGGACAAAATTGTGACAGAGTGGTAGATATTAATTAGCCAATATTTGAACTTAATCCTTTAACATTTCTAAAGTTTTTAAACCGATAACAAAACATAATACTTCTCTTATAATGCTACATAAAATATTATTTCTTAGTAGAACCATCCTTTGGTACACGTAAAATCAGACTAATCTTCTCTTTTCTCTTATTCTACTGTTCAAATACTTCTATTGGTTCAACAAATTCGTAATAAACACGCCTTCCTCTTTTGACTTCTTTAGGACTTGGAATTATTTTTATCAATTTTTCAAACATTATAAAACATCACCCGAACATCTCCATCTTCATCCACACAACTTATTGCAACTCCTAAGTAGGTGTACTCTACTTTGTTTTTACTGGGTACTTTTACTAACATATGTGTACCATTTTTTATTAATAATGGGTGGATGTTGTCTACAGACAGGTCATATGAAGTACCCGGTTTTATGTGCACAGTTTTTCTTGGATTAACAAGGGGCTGACCATCTTTATCTTCTGAACTAGAAGTATAAAGAGTCTCATAAAATCTCTTTGTAGGAACTCTAATTATATTGGTTATATCAGCCAGTGGTTCTTCTAAATCTGAGGTTGGGCTGTCGCTAACTTCAATCTCATGTTCAGGCAATGGGCGATAAGTCTTCAAATTGTAACAATCACAAAATTTGTTGCAAAAACAACTCAATGTTCGGTAGCTCAGCACTCCAGGTTGCTGAGCCACTAGTTGGTGGACGTCCATACTGCCTTTCAACGGATTAATTCCACTTTTTTCCACAGCTTTATCTTACTGCGGTCTTTAAGTGCTTCATAAAATTGTAAAGCGTCGACAATGTCGTGTCCACTGGCGACGAAATGGTCAGCTAAACGTTTAGTAGACCCTCCTATACCGTCAGCTGCTCCCTTATCATGAACAGATTCAAAAAAATTCCAGGTTGAACTTTCAAATCTGTATTGCTTAATCTGTCTCGTCTAACTTTTTCTCTTCCCCTTGCGCTAGCAGCGGATGAGGCTGGAGTCAGTGAACGAGATCTAGAATTTAAAGGAAGTGACCTGAAGCTTGAAGGAACAGGTGTGGAAGCCGGAGTATTCATTAAAACGTCCTACAAAGCTTCTTGTTGTTCTCTTCTCTTGTAGTTTTTAACTTGTCATTTTCTTTTCATTTGTCTGTATTCTCTTGGTGTCATATCTTTGACTACTTTTTGCGAGCATGAAGTCTTTAGGTTTCACTTCTGCAACTTTTTCGGAGTCTTGTTTCCTTTTTTCACGACAACGTCGCTGCCTTTCCTCCGCAGATAACACCCCGATGATAATACCTTAAATGAATAAAATAATTGATTATGTAATGTATAGAACACAAAAAATATTAATTAACTATTGTGAAAATCAATCAAGGCAAAGTTCCAGACAAAAATTACCACTCCGTCACGAGTTATGCCACTCCGTCAGAGATTTTTTGTGACAGAGGTGCCTCGTGACAGAGGTGTAAAATAATAGTGTTCGAGGATCTCAGCGTTCACCTAATTACGAATTGTTCGCAAAAGTGGGTTAATATGACAGATTTACTGGCAAACAATAATATTACGTATATAAATGGGAACTACAATAAGATTTCAAAGTAGTAACTTACGTGACAGAGGGGTCGCCGAATAAATACACGCACCTCTGTTCACTACCTGCGGGCGGCTAACTCGGCTCGCTCCCGGGTGGGGCCTCAAGGCGTGAGGCCAAGGGGGGGAGGGGAAACCGTTCTATTGCTTAGTGTTGAAGGTCAAACAGCTAAAGCGCGTTTTTTGTTTTGCAAAATGCGTGACGGAAGATAGCAAGAAAAAACCTATACAGCCGGACCCAACGATAAAATATTTTTTTGTTTAATAGTATGAACCTTTACGTTTATTTTATTCTTATAAATTTAATGATAATATTTCAGAAGTTCAATAAATAATTTTATATTAAAGGATTCTATATGATTTTTTTAAGCGAGAGCATTTTATAACATTAGGCGGCGCAAAGAGACACATTTTATTTGTATGTAAAACACCTCTGTCACACATTTCGAATACTATGTCACAATGATTTTGTAAAGAGCAAAAACAATAAAAACAGAATTTTAGTATTATTATAATGACTTTTTTGTCCAAAAAAAGCTTGTCAAAATAAAATTTGAGAAACTGCAATTTTGGAAGAATACCGATTTTTTTTCCGGAGGGGACACGTCATTGTCGGTAGAACGCCCCATTTGTATTTTACTAGAATTGGTAAAATTTAAAATTGGAAAATACTTGTCTGATTTGTGAAAGTGTAAATTTTTTTTTTGGAAAAATACTTCAGAATCGTATTTTACTATTCAAAAATAGAGAGTAAGGAAAAAAATCGTCTTAAAATTCGGTGTTTCTAGTAGTCTCAATAATTACCAAAATACCTTATTCCAGACCTAAATAAACTACTAAGCTTTGTGACAAGTTAAACAGGTTAGTCAATATTGTAAGCGAGATAATTCTTAACAGTAAGTATTTAGAGACTGCCTTACTTTATAATATTCAAAGAAAGTTTGTTAGACTGTAGCCTGGAAACCATTCATCGCTGGAAGTTATTATAATATTAGTATTGAACATTTTGTTTGAAAATCTCTAATTAGTAATTTTCTTTTCGATCAAATCTTCTAATTAGAAATTTACTTCTTATAGTTAATACAAATCAACAAACTTATTTAAATAATTTGTAGATAATAGAATTAAATAAAAAAGGTGGTCTACTGTAATAAGAGGGTATTTCAGGAATAGTAAACAAAAACAATTATTTATCATTTGAAAATAATTTTATTGTTTCTTGAAATATTCTTTAGCGTTTGAACAAATTGATTCGAGCGCTAAAGGGAGAGGGGGGGGGGTAGCCACTTTTAGGCTCGCACAATATTTTAATGTATTTTATATTTTTCGTTGCGGAGAATCGATTTTTCAAGAGTATGAGTCGCAAAATCTGTCAGTTTTTTTCTTATGAATAAATTAATTGTTTAAATATCTATAAGCAATTATTTTGGTTATTTATGGTTGCTCTACCGATTGTACTTTCAATTGAAAACGACCTGAATTTTTAATTTTTAAAAAATAGTAATTAGAAAAAAGTTATACACAAATTAGTGTCAAAACATTGTAAAATAAATTTCCGCCCTAACTAAATTGATCATAAATGAGCTTCTAGGAATCCAATACAGGCTTAAATTGAAGGAAATTATTGTGACTTTTCAATGAACTTTGTTGAATATTTTTCTGATTATTATTAACAAAGTTACAATAGTTTAAATTTGTAATTTTTATCTAAAATTAATAAAGATATTTGTTTATAAATTTTTTTAAGTGATAACTTTACGAAATGACAAAGATATCAACATGATTCTACCTTTCATGATCTGTTCATTGACCGGAATCTCAGATATGATGCTCACGTAAACTATATCACTAAAAAACTGCGAAAGACTCTATACAAGTTCTACCAATTGAGAGAATTCCTGTCTTTGAAACTATTGCGAATGACTTACCAGGCTTTGATTGAGTCAGTCCTCGCATATGGTTTGAATGTTTGGGGCAGTGCATGTGGTCGCATCCTTTATCCGTTGACTGTTACTCAAAAGTATATATTAAAAATATTCTTAAATAAATCAAGGAGGTTTCTATCAGACTTGTTATTTGAACAAGCTGACCTTTTAACTATCAGACAATTGTATTTTAAAAATGTTTTTAAAGTTATGAAGAAGTGTGATGAATATAAAAGTCCGATTATGCACAATGTTCATACCAGGTCTGTTCACAATGGAGGCCTTACCTTTCCTGTGGCATTATATACGGCTTCGCAGAGGCATATTATGTATATCGGTTCAAAGTTATTTAATTTGTTGCCTTTAGAAATAAAATCTATTGTAAATGTATATTCTTTTTGTGTGAAAATATCTACGTGGATAAAGGCAAACCAACATCAGATTGTTAATGCAGTGCCATTATTAAATTAGTATTGGAAATGGAGATGATTTGAGGTATTTTTTTTGTGTTAATATTTTTAAATATGATTAATATGTATGTATGTGATGTTTTCTCTTTAAATAGGTGTAAGTTTAATTTCTTTAATTAATTTTAATTTGACTTGAATTTTAATTGTTTTATTTTGTGATAGTGTATTAGAAAGTAAGCGTTTGTTATTTGACATCCAGAAAAGCTGCTTGTAGCTTATGGATTCAACAAATACATGGATGTAGAAAAATTATAAAATTATATACTTTGAAAAGAATTTAACAAGCCTAGTGTTAAATAAAATTTATTTTTATTATTATTTATTTTAAAACCAAGATTTTAGGCTTTATTAGAGCTATTTACGATAATTGGTTACCGAGTAACCGCTGTTTTAAGACGCATTGATGGATAGGAGCGCACATCGTGCACACGTTCGTCCACGTGGGTCAGGAAAAAATTCGTTCTAAATATGGAGAACTATTTATAGGAAAACTTTGAAAATATGACAGCATATCAATGTCGATGAGGCAATCCAGTTAAAATATTTTCAAGATGGTGGCATTTTCGGTTATACTGCAAGTAGATGTCAGTTTGCTAATTTTAAATAGAGCACTCTATATATTATTGTATTTTTGGATTGTGCTCAAAAATTCTAGGCACATTTTATGGATCATATACTGAGTCTAAGCGTTTTTGACATATTTAAGTTTTTATGTCAAAAATGACATTTGCAGACCCTAAAATAATTATCAGAACATTAAAATACTAATTAAAAAATGCACCGAATAAAATATTCAAATCCACCTAACATTTGTTGATTATAGCAACGCTTTTGACTCTGTCGAGGCATATTTCAAGCAATGAACAATGCAAGGATTGACTCCAGATGCAGAAATCTTTTGAAATATATTTACGATAAGGCCACTCTGCAAGTAAAGATAATAGAGGACTTAGAAAAGTAGAAGATAAATATTGGTCGAGAGGAGCGACAAAAAGATACGTTTCCCCCTAAACTCTTTACTTTAACACTGGAAGATGTCTTTAAACAACTAAACTGGGAACATAAGGGCATTAGCATCGATGGTAAATATCTCAGCCATTTATATTTCGCGGATGACGTGGTAGTAGTAATTAAAAATTTAGACATTTAGTAATGCTCTCTGAGTTGAAAAATGCTTCAGAGAAGGTTGGATTAATCATGAAATTAGCAAAAACCAAAATAATGTCTCTAGAAGATACGCTACTTTATGTAGAAAACAACGAAATACAAAGAGTCGAGGAATATGTGTATTTAGGCCATCTAATTAGACTTGGGAAAGAAAACCAAAAAGCAGAAATAAATAAAAGAATTAGAATGTCATGAGCAGCCGTCGAAAAATTGGGATACGCTCTTAAAAGCCCCGATATTCCCATTAATTTGAAAAGAAGAGTATTTAACTCGTGCGTTCTCCCAGTAATGACCTATGGAATGGAGACAATCACATTAACAGTTAAAGCAGCCAATAAACTACGTACTACACAGCGAACAGTATAATCATGCCGGGAATATCACTACGTGACCCAATAAGGAACGAAGAAGTAAGAAGACGCACGGAAGCGGAAGATGTGATAAAACGCATTGCTACTTTGAAATGAACCTGGGTGGGACACGTCGCTAGGCAAGACTATACAAGGTGGACAAAACATATATTGCAATGGAGACTTAGGTCGTCAAAAAAGTATCGGAAGACCCCCAAAAAGATGGATAGATGACATAAAAAGGAAAATAGGTAGAAACTGGTACCAGATTGCAGAAAATAGGTTGGAATGGAAGAGACTAGAGGAGGCCTATGTCCAGGAGTAGAACAAGTTAGGCTGCTAGAGAGACAGAGAGAGAATAATTATCAATTTTTCCTATAAGGAAGCCTTTTTATATAATTTGGGTTGGATTCCTCATTTCAAGAAGGCCTACTTTATTAGATTTTAATAATATTTTACTAAGCACTCATACAGGATGTAACAAAAAATAAGATTAAAAATTAAATTGGAGGGATCGAAAATTTTTTCAAATGGAAAGTTTGTGTAAGATTGTTTATGCCGAAAATTTTTAGTTTTCGAAATATCGCCAATTAAATATTTTTATATGGCGATTTTACTGCGGATTTGAGTTCAGTTATAATCTTACTTGGCTATGACATATTACTCATAACTGACTACGACTGCATTGAAAAATAATCAAATGATAAAGAAATGTAGGAGGCCCTCACCATTTCAAAGTTATTAATAATAATGCCGGGCCGCTTAAATTATACTGACTAAGCCATTCAATATCCGCAAAAACACACGTCATCAAAATGTGCTCTTAAACAAGTTATCGAAACTTTTAAGAACTTTGAATGCGTCAAGGCAATAGTGTAAAGAAATGAACTTCTTGTTAATAATGAGAATACTGAAATCGCTATTTTGGGATATTTCGCTGCATATCCAACAATGTATGTATGACAAGCTGTTTTAAAGTCAGATTATCCAAATCAATATTTCATAAAATATAACGCAAACATAAATTTCATCCATACACTTTTTCCATGATTCAACATCTAAAAGGGACTAATTTTTCAAGACGAGTAGCATTCTGTGAATTTATCATAACTTGGACGCAAGGAAACATTTTTTTTTCTAGACAATATCATTTGGACAGACGAAGCTAAATTTACAAAAATGCTGTGTTTAATCGTCACAATTCCCATTAGTGTTTAAAGAGCAAAATTTTTAAGAATTGTGCAGTTTAATGTTTATTGTGTACTAAGAAATAATGATGTCGTAGAACTAAATTTTTATCAAGAAAAATTAAATAGGGAATCAAACGTTTTTGAATTATTCTACATATAAAATGTGCTTATTAACTTTTAGGTGAAGGCTGTTTGAACATTTTATATAATTTTGAATTTGAAAACAAATCACCTATTTGTTTGGTAACTTGTCTTGCTGTCATTGGTTCGGATGACATCTAGTCTGCGGAATCCCCAAACTTTCAGAAACTTGATAATTGTTAGAACGAAAAAATCCTTTGCGGTTGTTTTACCTTTTTTTGCACGAGACCTATTTATTACCCCGTTCTGAGTCTATAATAACCAGCAGAAAGTATATTTTTTCAGTTAAAAACAACTAAGTTACTGATACAAATTTAGTGATTAAAAAATCGGCTTATTTAATAAATTTATTTCAGCCCACTGTTGTTACCTAGATATTCCTATAGGTTCATTTTTTAGCTGTCATTCTTTTAAATTTTAGAAACCTCTAAAAGAAGGATGCCATGACATTTTACTTTCCTTTTTGAAACAACGAACAGCAGCTGTAATTTTGTATCTAAATTTAATTTGTTAATCCTTTGGGATCTTGAGATGGAAAATACTTTAAATTATTCTAGTAACTGGGTTTAGTTGTTTAGCTACCTCATCTTTACCTGGTTTGCTCTTGATTCAGTTATATTTGCTGGAATAATGCCCGGAGACAGGGATTTTAGTAGGTCTGCACGTTTCAGTAAAGGAATTTGTTTTAATCCCACGTAAGAACTTAGGATTTGATCCATTAATTGTAGTTTATTAAAGGAATATTTTATACATTTTTGATTTATTATAGTTTGTGCTCAAAATTATTTCTTAACGAGTGAATTTAATGACAATTTGAATGTGGCCATAGTTGTTCTTTTAAGTCTCATTATTTTTACTTATAGTATCTGCAAGTTTAATGTTTTAGTTTAAGGCTATTTGTTGCTTTTTCTGAATATTCATCAATTTTTCTCAACTTTTCTTAATATTAGATAGCTGTTTCTGTGGTAACGCTTTAATTTATTTTTTTGTATTAATAAGAGTTCTAATTTGTGAGCAGTCTTTGATATTTATTATAAAATTAACTATATCTTGGTGCCTATTTGTTCTCTGTATGTACTTGTATGTTTCAAAGTAGGATCGAATGGTGTTCAATCTCTTAGCACCACTTTGGATTTAAAATTGGCAGAAAGGAGGTAATATAGCATCATTATATGTCTGGTGGCTCAAATATTTTCAGTTTGACTCTAGTATGATTCTTTTGTGGTATTACAATGATTAGGTACTTGAGATTGACTAAATTAACTTTAAATTCTAGGGATTGTCAGCAAGAAGTTTATTTATTTTGAATTAATTAAAAGGCCCAAATTGTGTCCTAGAATTTTATATAGTATTATGATAAATATGATAATTAAATTTATAATGATCCTATACTTTATCCTACCTATTGGTACTACCTGTATAAAAAGAAACGCGTTACCACTGATCCTAGTTATTACTTTAACGTTCTCCTAATTTGTCAAAGTCGCCTGGTATAATATTATTAAAATATTTAATAAAATTATATTAAAGTGTATTTTTGTACCCTCTATTAACTATCTTCCTTAAATTTTATCAAAATATGTCAGTTTCTTGTCTGGTACAACGACTAAAAATCTATTATAGCGCTAAACATGCACTTGATATTCGTTAGGATTAAGATAAATTAACAAACTTAAAACAAACACCCGTATTTTACATTGTGCCACTTGTTCACCATTTTACTAAACAGGTAAATTTGATCACGACCGGCTGACGTATAATTAATGTTGTTTTGATTGAGTAGTTGTAAGTATCTGCTTAGCTCATGTGTATAACGACAAGCTTTGTTTAGACAGATTTTATTAATTTGTCCAATCCATTTCAATTATATTCATTTATTTATTTATATAGTTTAAATTACACAACATAATCGAAGTTCCTAAAAATATCCACTGATCACATAAAAAAAAAAGATCGACCTGTCACATCAGATTTTGTGTTACTGCGCACAAAAAATAAATCCCTTGGGATTGTAAATGTAACATTCCAAAAATAAGTCTCGGTTTACCTTTTAGACACAGCGAGGCTATAAAAAAATATCAGTCACAGTAAAAAAATTTCGGACATTTCGTGGTTAGAGGAAATCAACTATTGGTGATTGTAAAGGGGATAAATACAAGACTAGCCATGATAGTTAGCGATAATTGGCATTGTATTCCAGTTTGTCTAAAAAAAGACGAACAAATTTAAATCAAAAATTAGAATTACTTTGTTATTTTTCATGGTACAAACTTGTTATTACGTGAACTGTAAAGGTGATTTAAAACTTCGAATTTTAGAAAAAAATCGGTCTACGACCCATAAGAGCCAAGATAAACAATTAAAAAAAATCATATCTGTGTTGTTTATAAACATTAACAGTCGGATTCACTAACATGATT
This sequence comes from Diaprepes abbreviatus, assembly GCA_034092305.1. Lineage (NCBI taxonomy): Eukaryota > Metazoa > Arthropoda > Insecta > Coleoptera > Curculionidae > Diaprepes > Diaprepes abbreviatus. The sequence continues at coordinate 3,101,883 of JASJET010000116.1, forward strand.
TAAATTTAAAACCGCCCAAAATTGAGAGCAGAGGACTTGAATTGACAAAAGCACCAATAAGTCAAGTAGGTCTTAAACCCTAAAAGTACAAGAGTAAAAAAATCATCTAGTTTTATTACTAAACCAGCAAAAATGGAAAACTTTATTTATTTGCGGTAAACACTATTTGTTTTACATATTTCAAGGCTTTATGGCAAGGTTCTTATCCTTAATATCCCTATATAAGCGTTTATTTGTTGACATATGTAATAAAAATTTTGACAATCATAGGCAAAACAAAACTGGCCGACTTTAAGATTTAAATTTTATGGAAACTAGATCGGGTTTAAATCTTAAGTCTTTTTAGTGAATCTGGCTGTTAATGTTTATAAACAAGAGACATACGATTTAAAAAAAAAGCAAAAAAAAAACACCTCTTCTTCAACCCATTTTTAATTCATTCATGTCATCTCCATATCTGCACCAAAATTTAGGTTTTAGAGGAGCAGAAGACGAGGCGTTTTCTTCGAAAGTTTCCATGAAGATGTTAGCTACCATAGATGATAGCTGAGATCCCATGGCCACTCTTGAAGTCTGTTCATAGAAAGTTCCTTGAAAAGTAAAATAAGTGGAAATCAGACATGCTTTAATTAATTCTAATAGAGTTTTTTTCTAAAACCTAAATTTTGGTGCAGATATGTAGATGATACGTTCGTAGTTTAACCACATGGCGCAGAAAAACTCCATAATTTCCTGCATCATCTAAATCAACAACACCCTGGCATAAAACTCACTATGGAAACTGAATCAAATGGTGTCCTTTTCTTGATGTACTAGTATAAAGGAAAGAGAATGGTAAATTATGACATTCTGTGTACAGAAAACCAACACACACAAATCGATATCTCAAAGCAACATCACACAATCATCCTTCTCAAAAACAATCCGTCATAAACTCTTTGGTATATAGAGCACTTTCAATATGTGACGCACAATCACTGAAATCAGAAACAGAAAAACTGACTAATGTTCTGAGAGGCAACGGATATTGCGCTGAAGATATAAGACGTTCTATTAATAAATATAAAAACTCAATTCCTCAACAAAATGTCATAAATGAACCTTCTATGGACAGTGTTGTCTTACCTTACATACACGGAACTACCGACAAGATTGCTCCGAAAATCAACACATGTAAAAAAATTGGACAATGTTTGAAGTCTCCAAAGGACACAATTCCATTTCAAACAGAAGTCGTTTACAAGATACCGTGCTCTTGTGGTAAAGTATTTGTAAGTGAAACAGGACGGTCTATATCCACTCGACTTAAGGAACATGAAAGATGTATAAAAAAGGAACAAATTGTACAATATGCGGTAGCTGAACACCAACATTGCTCAGGTTACACATTTAATGTAAAAGAAACTAAGGTGCTAGCATCAGTGCCTGGTTTCTTTAAACATAAAATTAGACAATCAATCGAAATTTGTAAATATCCAAATAATATTAACAGAGATGTGGGTAACAGTCTACATCACACATCACACATCACGGTTCGCTGAGCACCAGTCCGATATAAATACCGGGCTGTTGCTCCTCGATAGTGTAATGGAAAAAATATTAATTATTTTACACTGTTCAATGTGAACTATATTCCGTTAAAATGAATAATTAAATAATCACTCTGTGAATAGATTTCCCGTGGGAATAGGGTAGTTATATTTTTTATCACTATCCACGAAAGTCTAAAGGACAAATAAATCAGTTATCGAGCTTAACTTTTATGGTCTTTGTCGTTTAAATGTTTTCTCAAAAAAATACATAAAGTCAGTTAATTTATGAAAACCTAAAAGACCCTCTCTTAGAATTGCCTATAAATCTGTCTAAGTAATTCTGCCCTGGTTATGTAAATAAAACCAGACGTGATAAGGGTAGTTTTTAACATATGTTATATGAAATACCTTTAAAATGTATTAAAATATTGAACGATTTTCCCATTATTAGGAAACAAAAGAATAATCAAATAAACTCATTATACTGTAATATAACGTTTGACCCGTGTAAGGAATCTAATATGGCGAGGTTTTTTCACAGACGTTATATTATCTTATTCCTTTAGTTATAGAAATAAATAGAATAGTTCTATTAATTGTGTTTATATAAAAATTATTATTAATACGCTCAGAGGCAAATTCGGGAATCAAGCATCCGGTATAGAATAGCTAACGCCCTCAGCACGTAACGATCGAATCCTTCGAACTTTAAGGGAAAGAAATTGACGTTTCAGGGTTCGATCGGGTAATATGGGTACAAACGGGAATCAAAGGGGTGTCGAGGGATGTAAGTTTCGAAGACACTCTTTTAAGGAATAGTAAATGTCAGTCATAGTTTGAATGTCGTTAGAACAGTACCGTGAGTACCAGTGTCGTAGAATAATTACGTCACGGGTATAATCGTCGGGGAAGAAGGTTTTCTTTGTTTAATTTGGGAAATTAAGGAACTATCGTGTGTTATTTTAGTGGGACATTTCGCGATTTTCATACGGATCGATTAAGTTATATAAATAGATGTTTTTTTTTTCGCGTTTCATTTCTTTTTTTTTTTGTTTAATATTTTATTAAGCTATTTATACGTGTTTTTCAAAATTGGATTTTACGTTTTTGGTTAAAATAACGGCCGAGAAGAGCAATTATGCTAGTTTTTTGTAATTGTTATTAGTTTCAAGTTTCTCATTGTAAATAGTTCGTTTTTTCTATTTATTTTTGTTAATTAGATTTAAGTGTTTTGAGAAACTTGTTTTATTCAATCTAATTAAAACCTTCACGCGAATTAATTTGCGGGCGCGCTGTTGCGAGACCTACAAAACAAGAGATGTCTTCTGACCAACTACTTAGCAGCCTTTCCTGAGTCCTGAAGTTCTGAGTTGTGGTTGGTAAGCTAAAATAACCGTAGTTTTTTGGTACTAAAGCTGCAAGAGAGAAGATGCACGACCAGACTTCCAGAGTGTCTTTATTACCGTGTAATTTAATTGTAGGTTATTAAAATAGTTACTAATTAATATGGGGCAAAAAATGATTATAGATAAAATGATTAACGCTACCTCAATATGTCATTAGCAGGAGTCTATAATCAAATTCCGTCACAATAGTCATTCAGTGTTCCAATCTCGTGGAGTAAATATCCCTGAAGATACCTCGTGCAATCGTAGGCGAAACGTCGGATAATAATTCCAATTTGACACGGTCTAAACCCAAGAATTTTTTTTCTACTTGACCAAAGCCGGGAAAGCTTCCTTTCTTATTTGACATTACTCATAAACTATTCAACCGATCTGGTCAAACTTTCGCACATGTATAAAGATCTATAATGGCCTAATAACAAGATATTATATGTCACTTTCGGTCATAATTATTATTAGTATTTAGAAAATAGTGCAAAAAAAAGTTTTTCACCACTATCTCGATAAATCTTTCATCGATTTTGACATATAAAACATGAAATTAAGGTTTTTTCTACCTACTTACAACTTTCGCCAATACAACATTTCTCTAAAATGTCATTAGAAATTTCTACGAGCAGAAAATCGAATTTTTCGAATTTGGCTGTTGTTTATAAAGAAAACAGAGCCGATCTGACAGTAGCTCTTTACGTATTTACTAACTCTCCCCCCTATCATTTAAAACCTTCAGATGTCTGTAATAAATTTTTCGATGAAATCAATCTTTTTTCATTACGCAAACAAAAACGTCAGAATACTGTATTTTAATTTTAGAAACTTAGATAGTGATTATAGACAAAAAAGTTTAAATAGTATGATGTAGGCCTTAAAAACCTACAATCTAATATCGATATTCCGAAAGTTGGGGATTTTCCACAGACTCAAAAACATTGAACTTTCTTAACCATTGGGAGGTTGTTTATAACAATTATGAAACCTTTCCGCCAACACTGAATAGTTGAAAGATTATGTTTTTCATTACTTGTTGATGATTTTTGAAAAAATAATAATTTAAGTACATTAAAAGCAACTTTCAAATTTGAGTGGTGGCAGCGGCATACCTGCGGATGATGGGAGTAATAACGTGCTAGAGTTGAATTACTTGACGTGCAAACTTTGTTTTTAAAAACTTTTGTTTACACATATTAAGGTTTCACAATTGTGAATTAGCTTACGACTAACTTAATATGAGTAGGTACACAAAGAAAATCAATTAAGAATGCTTTAATGTGTTTATAAAATTCAATTTATATTAAGGGTGTGTTTGAAGGTCATAGGCAATGATGTTTCTTGCTAAGTAGTAAATATCTGTTGGACTTCCATTGTCTTTATTTTTTTTAATAATATATTTAATAGAAGTACAACCAGAAGACCATTTTATTAGCTTTGACGTGGAAAGCCTATACACCAACGTTCCAGTTAAGGACTCATTAAAAATCATAAGAAAGCAACTTGAAGAAGATCAGACCTTAGCAGAAAGAACATCTTTACTACTGCACGCCATTATGGACTTGTTGGAAAGTTTTTTGACTAATTCCTATTTTCAAGAAAAGGAAAAATTCTATATCCAGGATGATGGACTACCAATGGGATCTTCACTCTCACCGGTGATCGCAAATATTTTCATGGAATGGTTCGAGACGTTTGCAATTGAATCCACAACTAAGAAACCAAAGTTGTGGCTCAGATACGTAGATGATACTTTTGTTATTTGGAGATGCAACGACGAAGAACTTCGAAACTTCCTTTTTCATCTCAACAATATCAGCCCAACTATTAAACTCACCATGGAGGAAGAAGTAGAAAATAAATTACCATTCTTAGATGTCTTGGTTGAAAGAAATGGCAGACAAATTCGAACTTCTGTTTACAGAAAAGCCACACACACAGGACAATACCTTAATTATTCGTCTAATCACTCCAACAACATCAAACAAGGAATTATAGGAAATCTCGTAGATAGAGCCTTAACTCTCTGCAACTCCAACGAGAACTTGATGAAAGATATAGATTACATTAAAAATGATCTGACAGTCAACGGATACCCAGTATATCTAGTGGATAAATTTCTAGAACAACGTAGAAATAGGACAACATCGACAACGAATGAAGAACGAAAACCAGTATTGAATATCCCCTATGTTAAAGGCATTTCAGAAAAAGTTAGAAGGATAGGAAAACGATATAAAATCAACGTTGTTTTTAATTCAAATAACTCTCTAAGAAGTCGGCTCACTAGGGTCAAACCAACACCTCAAAGAGACATGAAGAACTGTGTATATCAAATACCATGTGAATGTGGCAATTCCTACATTGGCGAAACAAAGAGATCTCTTGACGTAAAGATCAAAGAACACCAAAAATGCACATCTCGAGGAGAAACAGAAAAATCTGGGGCCGCCAACCATGCCTGGACTCATGGACACTACATAAAATGGTCTGAAGCTAAAATACTACATCGAGAACAACATTGGAGAAAACGGAAGTTCAAAGAAGCCGCGGTTATACATCAGAACCCGAGTTGTTTTAGTAAACCATCTTTAGATATAAGAGAAGCGTGGAAACCACTACTTAGTAATTGTAAACTAAAACTAAATGCAGCTTAAAAATATGATATTGTCATAGCAGGCATGACTGCACCCATCTCAGTCATACTCTACTGCATTTACTTTTAGTATAAATAGTTATGTAGCTAAGGGATTTATTTAGTTTCACTTGAAAACGGCTAGAGATAACTACTAGCCGAAACGTTGTGATATTCAACAAAAATAAAGACAATGGAAGTCCAACAGATATCTACTATTTCGCAATAATAAGGCATATTATCAAACAAAATCAAATAAAGGAAAGGAATTACCTCTGACACCAATGAAAGCTCTACAAATGTTCATAGATGCCAGTTTAACGGAAGGACAGTACAAAACCATTAGAAAGGTGAATAATATTTTTTTTCCTTTTGTAAAAGGACAAAAAAAATGTTATCCAGCACCGGAATCATGCACGATAACGAGTAACGGTGCCGAAGTGAAATTATAGCCTCTAATTGACATAGCCGTTTGGCGTCTATCCGAATACTTGACAGAGGTATGTTAACAGTGGAGGAACAAGAGCGGGATACTTTGAAAATAATATCTAAATGAGGTTGCGATGGTTCTCAGCAAACACAATATAAACAAAAACTTGAAATTGATGTCGATTCCGATGCCAACTTATTTCTGAGCTCCTTCGTGCCTTCAAAAACTAATATATGATATGAAAAATGAAACTGTATTATAGAAAAATCCAACACCCTCTTCCCCACGATTCTGTCGACCAATAAGATTCCGTTTTGTGAAAGAAAATGTCGATGTTACAGAGGAAGAAATCAAATACGTTAATGATTTTATCAAGTATGTAGTCTGAACAGAGGTTGATTAAAATCGAGAAAAGTTTGTAGTAAAACATAAATTTATAATGACCATGTTCAACGGAAAGGTATGCAATGCAGTCACCGGTATGACATCAACAAGTCGATGCTACATTTGTGGTGCAACTTCCAAAGACTTCAACCGATTAAACTACAAAAGAGAAGTGACTACTGAAGCCATTGAATTTGCCCTCTCACTGCTACATGGTAGGATACGATTATTTGAAAGTATTTTTCATTTGGCTTATAAGCTAATTGTAAAGAATTATAGAGAAAGGAGAGAGAAAACAATTGGAAAAAAAGTAGAATAATAGAAATCCAGACCCAGTTCCGCAATGAAATAGGTTTATTAGTTGATATCCCAAAGGTTAACTTTGGCAACACCAATGACGGCAACATAAGCAGAAGATTTTATGATGACCCCAGATTAGCATCTGAAATAACGGGAGTAGTGAACATAACCCGATTCTCTCAATCCCCCCACTCCTCGACCTTGACCTTGACCTTGCTGCACCCCTCTTTGGCCCCGCCCACATGTCCTTGTCATTGACCTTGAAAGTGCACGTGTGCTTTGGCCTTGGCCTTGTGTTCAAGGTTGTGTGTGTGACCTTGACCTTGACCTTGGTCGAGACGACCTTGACTTTGTTGAAGGTCATCTTGGGTGTGTGACCTTGAAGTAGTTATTTGTGCATTGTAATAGTGTGGGATGATCTTGAAATGATTTTGACCTTGCAAATTGTTCTATAAATTGTGTGAGTCTACTTGCATTCATTCAGTGTGAAATGTCAGATACGGAACTATCTAAAGAAAAAATTATAGAGCAAGTCGGCAGAGTAATTTGTTTATATCAGAGTAATTTAAAAAGTTTGTGTGATTTTGAAGAGAAGGATCTAGCATTTTTTCCTCTCGAATATTTAAAAACTTGCGTTGATACGCTGAGTTTACGGCAAATTTGGGATAAGCTGCCAGCGTCATATCGGTGTAACAAGGAACTACAGTTAAGCTTACCCTGTTACATTCACTATGAACAAATATATCGTCATCATATAGATGGGCCACCACCAGCAATAAAAAAGTGTCGTGAATGTAAAAATGAGTGAATAATATGAATAGTGCTTTGCAAGAGACAGTAAAAAAATTGGGCGATGAGTTCACTGAAACGGCTAATAATTATTTCAATGATGCAATGAAAAGTCGAGCAGAATGGGCGTCGCGCTATTGTGATTTGGCTTATGAATATGAAAAGGCTGCGAATGCATGTCGTAAATATTGCAGCAAAACAATAAATTTACAAGACTTTGTTCGTGAGATAAAAAAGTTGGGGTTTAGTGACTGTTTGGAAAAACTGATTAGGTTCATTGCAGATCCGGTTGTGTTAGATGAAATTAGAGTGTAGGACTTAAGTTTAACGTAGTAGTAGTTAATATGGAAAGTTTAGTGCGAGAAATGTACGAGGAATTTCTAATTTCTGCAGCCGGTTCGGAATTTTACGCATATGAAATGCAAGATTCGGAGGCTCAGGACTTTAGTGTATTTTTTAAGTATATGGACCATGCCGAAGTGTGTCTTTTAGCTAGTATAGTTTGTAAGAATTTTCTTAGAAATAAAAACAAACACTTATTATTGAACAAATTAAGGAAATTAGGTTTAGGTGATAATGTTAAACGCATAGAAGAATTGCAGAAAAAAATCAATGAATAAAGTACATAAAATGTAGTTATTTGTTTCATTATATTTTGTCCTTGAAGTTATCCTTATACCAATTTAAATGTGTGACGTCATTTGACCTTGAATACTCCTCCCACTATTTCTATCGTTAAGCTACCCCCACCATTGTTACAATTCGACCTTGAAACCTCGCTATAAAGGTTCGTGGGAGAAGAAGTGACTTCAAACAGTCGCAGATATCAGTGGCATAAACATCAAATATTGTGTTCGTGTAGTGTTCTGAAAGTGCTTTTATATTCACGGTAATTTTTGGGTTTATATACCATTTTTTCAATAATGAGTATTGCAAAAGAAACTCTAGATGAAATTAATGAAATGTTTAGCAAAGATTTCGAGGTTTTAGAGAAAAAAAAGGTTACCGAAATGATTGTAGGCAAAGTGTATAAAATTGTAAAGATGGTTTCAATGACTACACGATTTGGTAAAACTCTTTTAGTGGCTTTACACGATGACGGTGATAATAGCACATTTGAGACTTTTTTACCAAAACGTGTGGCCGAAACACTACCTGACGATATTGTAGATATTATGAGTAAAACTAAAGATAAATACACTCTAACTTATTTGGGGCAGGGCACTAGAGTTTTTGGAAACAATACTCGAACATTATTACGTTTTGGCTCATTGGAGTAAATTGTATGTAAATTGTTTGAAAAAAAGGATGTAATTAAATTTAAAATATAGTTGCACATGTCAGAATACTTACGCGTGTTCATTATTTCTGTTAAAGATGTCTGCTGATGCGACGACGACGACGACGACCGCCAACGAATGTGTAGATAGATACATATTTTGGTTGGGGGGAGAATTAAGAAATAGGGCTCACGATATGTTAGATAGCGTAAATGATTGGTCGCATATTGATGTAACCAAAGATCAATATAAGAACGAGATCAGGGATACAATCAATTTTATGGCTGGGGCACACTTGTGCGACAAATTTTTATATGGTTCCATAGACATGGATACATTTTGTGCTGAAATGGTTGAAGAAGAATTAAAAGAATACCTCGTCAATATTCCACATTTACCAGGTGAGCTTGCTGCAAAATATGAATTGGTTTCTGCAACAGCAACAGCCCAAGACGTTGACGATCGAAATAGTGTCGGATGGGATAGAATTTTGAGCAACGAAAACGAAGACATGGAAAACTAATTTTTTATAATTTTTGTATTTGTGCAATTAAATAACTGTAAATAAATATCTATTACAATCACAGTTTTATTTTATTTCTTTTATAAACATACCAACCCAGTAGATCATAGTCAGTGTTTCTTTTTCTCAGCTGAAATATTTAATATAAGTAGGGCAAATAAAAATAAAATAGTTTAGTAAAGATTGAAAATGAGTCGAGGAAACAACACAATTGATAAATTTGGTCGTCAGAAATATAATGAAAAATATCATATATTATCTGGGCCACAAGGGATTGGTTTTAAACTTACAGCGGATGGGCAGTATGATATGGGTGGAAAAATCATAACCAACTTAGGCGAACCTAAAGATGATGACGATGCTGTGACAAAACACTTTGTTAATAGAAAGTTTTACAATTTTGCAGTTGTAATATGTGACATATTTAACAAGGATGTCCTCCCCATGATATACAAAAATAATAGTGAGCTTAAAACAAAAATTGAAGTTATGCAGAAAATACTCTATCATCAGCCTTTAAATGACTCATTAAGCGCACTGTCGTACGACTCGACTTCAAAAAAAATCTAAAAAAAGCAGGTTAAAGAATAGGAGAACGCACTCCGAGTGGCATAGCCTTGAAGATAACGTCGTAGTCGTCGGTGAATTGGACCTTCCCTCCAAGAATATTGAAATGTTATTTATGTGTATGATGTTTTATTGTCATTGTTTTTAATAATGAAGATTGAAATAAAAAACTTTATTTTACAATATATTGTTTATTTATTTTACATTTTAAATAAAAAATATAGTCATACAATATGTTATTTAAACAATATTAGCTTTATCTATCCAAGAGTTGAAGTGGTTGGGAAATCCTAGCCATTTGACAAATAATTGTTCGATGTGATTTTTCTTGCGTTGTCTAAGGACCTTTTCTACTAGATAAACGTCAGGACTGCTTGTTTTTTGTAGTTCTGATTCGTAAAAACACCCTCTTATAGGCTGACCTTCTAACGATTCCAACAAGTAAGTAGGTGGATTTGTAACGTTAACTTTTACAACTTTAAACAATTCGGTTGACCAAGAGGGCGTATATCCTTTCTCGAATAAGCTTTTGTACTTGCTAATACGCACAATGTCACCCATGGAAAACTTAAATTTTTTAGGTACAATTTTTAAATAATCATATGCTTTAATATGTGTTTTTTCTTGCACGTCTGCAGGCTTCATTCCAATGGTGCGATGTTTCGAATGGTTATAGGTTTTTGTTACTGCCGATAATATATGTATCCATTTGTAAGATCCTCTTGTCGAGAATTGTTTATATAAATTATTTTTTAAAGTCCTTATGACTCGCTCAACAATTGCAGCTTTCTTTGTGCTGTAAGTGGAATAATGATTTATATTATATTTTTTCATCAGGGCTTGAAAGTTTGTATTATAGAACTCCTTTCCTTGATCACTTTGCAGATTTGTTGGTGTATATGATGCCTCTTCAATGATGCTTTTCATCGCATTAGTAACTTCTATACCAGTCTTGTTTTTTATGGCTTTGGTATAGACAAATTTCGAGTAACAATTTATACAGACCAAAATATAACGATAACCATCGTTTTCATCAGCATACTGTTGCATTTCAGCCAAATCAATTTGCCACAAATCTCTGTATCCTTTTATTATCGTGCGCCGTCTTACAAAATTTTTTCTAGCCGTTCTATGTAGTTCATTAACAATCTTGATTTTTTCTAGACTGGGCTCCATATTATTAATAATACTAAAGGTTTCAGATCGAAGGAAGAACTGAATAATATCATTAAATATTGAGCTTAATATATTATATCTTCTTCTCGTAATTCCTCTATGATTGACATAATTTCATTTTCGTGTCCAGTGTGACCGGCCATTTTGGAACTCCACAACAAGCGTAAACGATCCACCAACTCTTTAGCTTTGTTCCAGTAGACATATTGAAATTTTTTCGAAGATAATTTCTTTTTTGTGGGTAACTGTAGTTTTTCCGAGAGATTTTTTCTTGTAATAGTACCACCTAATTTTGTGCCCATTATCAGAGGTTTAATAATTCGTAAATATTTGTTCCATCTGGTCTCCCGTAAACCATCGCTTTTTTTAAAATTGTTGTAGACAGCATTCGTTGATTCCAAAATTTCCTTGTACGTTGAAAGTACATTATCACTTAATTGTTGTTGTTCCTTGCCTACACTTGGGGGTGTTTTAAGAAATAACAAATCATAAAGTGCCGGTGATCCACCATATTCTGCAATATTTTTCCCTTTTTTGTATAAGACAATATTTCCATTTCGAAAACGCACCTCTAAATTACCAATAAAATTTTTGTTATGATCTGTTTTTGAACCAAAACGTACACCATATACAGTATCGTATAGAGATGGTTTCAAACGTAATCCTTTCAGGTGTGCGTTTAAAGTATCGGAAGTTGTGGTGTCAGCGGATGCGAGAGATGTATTAGTTGATGTCGAGGGTGTATCAAACACCGATTGGCTAATATCTTCTTTTGAAATGCGATGCTGCTGCTGCTGCTGCTGAATAGGTGTGGAGGTTTGAAAGGAATGTGTAGGTTGGGGAAAACCTGATATTTGAGTCGACTGCACTGATGTACTGAGACTATGTGGCTTTGTAGCTGGATAATGTTGTTGCTGTTGTTGTTGCTGCTGCTGCTGCTGCTGACGTTGCTTAACCACATCAGATATAGTTGTCAACGGCTTAGAAATGGGTTCGTAAAACTTTTCCAATTCCACAACATTAAATTCTTTAGCCGCTTTAATTTGTTTAAATTTTTTTCTGACGGCATTGGTAGCTTCCACTAGTTTACGTTTTAAGTCGATCGCGTTATTCATGATGTTAACAAAGGACGTTTCAACAATCAAATGAGCGTTTTCTCTTATTATTACAGTAATATATAGCTATCAAATCCTTTGCGGTATCTTCCCGATTTCACATCACTGTCTTTATCAATTACTAAAAATCCATACTTATTATCCCAACATTTTGAGCACATTTCTTGAAATTGAGTAAAAGTTAGATCCGGTGAAACGTGGTCGGAAAATATGTGTTTCATATTCAACTCATCTTGTTTAAACATAATAATAAAATTGGCGTTGTCTCGCACAAGCTGTTTAGGCACTCGCGAATATGTTTGCGCTAGGTAAAAGGAGTCGATATTTTTATGACGTCCCATGCTAAAGTACGATCTTATAACATCTTGTTTTTCACATATAACATCATCAAAGATAAATATAGAGTTTGGTTTTGCATCGGACGGTTCCACAATATTACTGGAATCACTAAAGGCATAGTAGCCTAAACCTTTGATGGGCGCTAAAATTTTCCTTAAATACTCATATTTCGGTTGATACAGAGATTTCGAGTAAATATAGACATTTTCGAAACGTAGCCCAAGGGGGTGTGTAAGCAGCGAAATCATGACATTAGTTTTTCCACAATTGGATGGACCAATTAACAGGCCGCGAATAGAGGAAGGAAGTAAAGGACCGTGTCTCTTCATTATCTTCTTTTCAAATCCAAGTCCGACTTTTTCATCGAGATTGTCAATAGGAAGTTTTTGTTTAAGATCGATAACGCGCATCTTAGGAAAATTTGATATTTTATAGGCAATTTTTCACAAAAACTGTCATTCAGATGCCGAGCGTCAAACGAAGTGGACGGTCTCACGTTTCCAACAAAACTGGATACGGTATTGTGAATTCGTTAATAAATAAATTACCATTCGAGGTACACATTCCTGGTTATCAATATTGCGGACCCGGAACAAAAGTAATAAAACGTGTAACAAGAGGTGATCCAGGCATTAATCCTTTGGATGCCGCATGCAAAAAACACGATTTAGCCTATTTACATAATAAAGACAACATAAGTGCGAGACATCGAGCGGATTACGAGCTCGAACAAAGTGCTTGGAATAGAGTAAAATCGAAAGATTCCAGTTTAGGTGAAAAAACAGCAGCTTGGTTAGTTACAAACATCATGAAAGGAAAACAACGTTTTGGTATGGGTGTACCATCATCATTATCAACAAAAAAAACATCTAGTAAAGGCACGCGTCATACAAAAAGGAAAGGTGTTAATAAAAATCGACATGTTCGGAAAGCCAGTTTCGGAACAGCTATTCGACAAGCAGTTCGAAGGGAATTATTAAAAGCCGGAAGTAAAAATGTGTTGGAAAAAAATGTCATGAATGCATCTAAAATAGCTCTGTCGGCAGCACGTAGATCGGTAAAAGCGGCAGGTGGCAAAAGGAAGGTTCGTACACCGAGAATAATACCGATTCCTAAAACTGGTGGAATATTACCATTAATACCAATTTTTGCCGGGTTATCAGCTTTGGGTTCATTAGCCGGTGGGGCAGCGGGAATTGTGCGCGCCATAAAAGCAGTAAAAAAAAGCAGCGAAGATAAAACCGGTGCCGGCCTGTATTTAAAATCGAAAGGAAATGGTTTGTTTCTAAAGCCATATCGTAAAGGTATGGGATTATTTTTAAATCGTAGATCAAAAAACTAATTGAATCCCTACCTCGAAGACCACTATCTAACATCGATATAGAAAAATATGCCAAAAAGAAAAGAATAGGACACTTTCGAGGCGTTTATATGAGGGATTTATTACCTAGACAAGGTCCTCGACGTTACGAAGCAGCAATAGTGAATTTGGATAGTACGCGTGGTGCAGGGACTCATTGGGTAGCTTATAGAAAAAATAATTCTAAAGTAACATATTATGACAGCTTCGGCGATTTACCCCCACCGATCGAATTGGTACGATATCTACAAACGGGATCGGAACCATCAAAAATTATTTACTATACATACGATCGTCAGCAGGATTTTGGAACAGTCTGGTGTGGACATTTGTGCTTAAAGTTTCTTGTCGAATCATCAGCGTAAAAGATGTCATCATCATCATCGTCACCATTAACACCGCAAATGGATCGCAATAACTATACTAAAATGTTGCAATCACTGAAAGCATTTCATCTAGCCGGAGGATTAAGGAAAATGACCGTGAAACAGTTAGAAAACATGCCCAAGGAAGTGATGATTGCATTAGCCCCAAATGAAATTCCATTCGTTTGGGAAAAGTTGCCCGAGCACCTTAAAAGCGATATCGATATATTAAAATATCAGTGCGATTGCAAACATTATTTCAGCAGCAGCAGCAATTTAAACGAGGTTACGTCTGATGAGGATCTTACAGCTAGAAAAATATTTTGTTGTTATTGCAAAATCAGCGATGTGCGCATAAAAGCAGAAAATAGCATAAAAACATCACTATCTAATGCAGTGAGAAAAGGTGTGAAGATGAATCTTTTTAAATGTTGCCGCTAAGAATAAAACCGAGATGTGTGATGTTTAATGGTTAGTCATGTCTTATACGTTCACACTAACAGGACACTCGAGCGTCTTAAGCGCCGATTTTTATCCACCAGTCGAATTAAATAGAGAAAACAAATATGGTCTGGCATTGCTGGGATTTTACACATACAATTCAATTTTTAATGTGGACGAAAGCAACAATAAGTTTGCCTACATGAAGGAGGGTTACACCACCGAGTCGATACAATTGCAGATTCCACCTGGGGCCTATGAAATAGATGAGATAGGTAAAGCTATGTTGGAGGCTTTGAGGATTTCAACTGAAGAAAAGAACGATGGAATCTTTTACTTGGTTGCTAATAATAATACGTTGAAATGTGAACTGAAATCCCAATATACTATAGATTTCCGGGGAGAGGCGAGTATCGGTAAAATGTTAGGATTTAATCATACAGTGTTAAAAAGAGACAAAAAGCACGAATCAACCGAGATGGTGGAAATAATGAAAGTACGCATCATACGCGTAGATTGTAATATAATTTCCGGAGCATATATGAATTCGGTGGAAGGTCATACCTTGTTCGAATTCGATATCGACGTGGAGCCCGGTTACAAAATCAGTAAAGAACCGCAAAATAATATTTATATGCCGTTAATGCCGGCAGGACGTCAGTTTATCGACAACATTACTCTTCGCATCTTGGACGATAGCGGTGATCTAATCAATTTTCAAGGCGAGAAAATAATCGTGAAATTGGAACTGAAGAAACTTTCATAGAAATGGGTTTTTGCTTCAATCGTCAATTGTGTGTGCTGTCGACTAAGATGGGGGAACCGCCGAAACATAATAAAAGTAAAAGAAGAGTTAACGTCAAGGTTAGTCGTCGTCCAGACGTTAGATCACAAACATCTCAACAGTTATCTGCCGAAGACTATAAATTTTTAAAATCAATCGGTCTTAAAGTGCGAAAATGATTTCCACCACCAGCGATAAAATAGAGGTTTTCTCCGAGCCCATCTTGGACAATTCCATTATTAGTCTAGAAGAGCATACGTATAAACCATACGGATCTCCATCATTCAACAATTCGGATGAAGTCCGTATCCCCATTAATTTTCAAGATATTATACTGGATATCGCCGAAAGTTACATATATATCGAAGGAAAATTTAAACCCATAGACGCAACGAAAAGATGTTTTTTATCAAATAATGCCCTCGCATTTTTGTTCGATGAAATTCGCTACGAGATGGGAGGTGAACAGGTCGCCGTGGTTCGTAAACCTGGAGTTACGACGACATTAAAAACCATGGTTTCATTCGGAAGTTTGCAACAAAGATCTCTCATGACGTGCGGATGGGGTCTCGACGAAGCAAACCAAGATATCGTAGACACGGCAAGTAACGTATTCTCCGGGAAATTACCCTTAAAATATCTTATGGGATTCGCCGAAGATTACGCAAAAGGTGTTTTCAACGTAAAACAAGAGCTTATTATGATTATAGCTCGCACTTTTACCAATTGTTACGTCGGCGAAGTAGAGGCAGAAATTAGTATCGACAAAATCGAATGGAAAATTCGTCACATCATTCCAGACGACAAGCAAAAATTGAAAATACTGTCTCGCATTAATAAAGGAGGAAACAATGCCAGTATTCAAATGGCATATCGTAAATGGGATCTGTACGAATTACCAGCTTTAAGGCAAACATCTTCCGACGTGTGGGCCTTGAGAACGAGTACAAGTCTGGAAAGACCGCGCTATATAATCGTCGGGTTTCAAGACAGCAATAATTGCGACAAGAAAGAAAAAAACGCAACCCAGTTTACCCACGCCGACGTATGCGACATTAGACTGTATCTGAATTCAACCGTTTATCCATACGAAAGATGGAATTTAGATTTCGCCAAGAAACTGTACGCAGCAGCCTATTACAATTACGAAAACTTCCAAAGCAGCTACTACGGGCGCGAGATAAACGATCCGATGATAACGTTCGCGGAATATATGAAAAACCCCGTTTTTATTATCAATTGCAGTCATCAACCAGAGGCGATTAACTCATCGACAGTGGATGTAAAATTGGAGTTCCAAACGAGAAAGAATAAATTCCCCAAAGACACTAAAGTGTACGCATTAGTTATTCACGACTCATTTTTTAGTTATAATGTATTAAACGGTTCGGTGACCAATAAATCTATATTTTAATGTATCTATTATATGTAACACAAAATAATGTTCTTGAATCAATAAATTTGTAATGAGTGAAGTAGTAGTTTTATATTTATTTGAAACCCAACCAAAAAAAAAAAAAGCTGCCGGAAAAGCCCGCTCTTTAAGAAAAGAGTACGGGAATTTAGAAAATGGTGGTTTATTAAGTGGAAAAAAGAGCTTAAATAACACAAGAAAAAATTTTTAAGGCAAAATATGAAAACAACGATTTAGAAAATTTGTAGGAAAGTGACGGTTAGGAATAGGGAAAAAAGTTATAAGAAAAAATTATAGAGGAAATCGAGTACTATAAGCAAGCATTTTTCTCGATAGTAAAAACGTAAAAAAAAATTTTTTCAAAAAAAAATTGAAAAATGGTGAATGCGCGCCAAAGTTGAAGTTTTGGAGCAAAATGATATTAGGAAATTAGAAAGAGAATTTTTTTCTACATATGGTAGTACTTTTCAAAATTCGGAAAGATGAAATTTTAAGAAAAGGGTTATAGTAAGTTAGTAATTTGGATTTTTTAAAGCGCTGTAGCTCGGGAACCGTTCAAGATAGAAAAAAAATAAAAGCACTTTGATAGCCCAAAATTTTGAGGAGAATGCGATGGTGTAAAAAAAATTATAATTTTTTTTTTTTTTGAAAATGCTGAATACGCGCTAAAGTTGAAGATTTAGAGAAAAACGGTATTGGGAAATTAAAGAGAGAACTTTTTTCTACATATTGTAGTATTTTTGAAAATTCGAAAAAATGAAATTTGAAAAAAAGGGTTATAGAAAGTTAGTAATTTGAATTCTTTAAAGCGCTGTAGCTCGGGAACCGTTCAAGATAGAGAAAAAATAAAAGCACTTTAATTACCTAGAATTTTGAGTAGAATACAATGGTGAAAAAAAAATTTGGAAAATCTTAAAAATGACAAAAAATTTAGACGAAAAAATTGAAATTCTCGAGTTATGAGGCTAGGGCCGCCGAACGGGAGTATGTGGAAGTTGTAGGGGGAGGTTTTTTTTTTTTTTTTTTTTTTTTTTTTTTTTTCTAAGTCCACCACGGCCTCCCCCACCCTCCCACCCGCGGAGGGAAAAAAAATCGATTTTTGATGGTTTCAGAGCGATTGCGCGGCTCCTTCACCATTTTCTCGCAATTTTTGAGGTATCGATTTTTTTATTTGCGGTGACAGAAGTTCGGAAATTTTTTTTTTGGATTCTAGAGAAAATTTCCCACAATATATGTATTTTTCCAATTTTTTATCGTCAACCGTTACGATGCCAGAGCCCATCCAAAATGCGATGAAAAAATTTTTTTTATATTAGCGAATCGGGAAAAATAGTGTGATATACTTCAACTCTTCCTTATTACGATTCCGTCAAAACATTTTCAAAATTTTCCTTACCTTGCCTGAAAATAATTAAAATATATGCATAATTTGCATTTTTTGTAAATATGTAGCAAAGTAATGGTTAGAAATATCAAAAAAATTTATTTGAAAAAAATGTAGAGAAAGTCTAGTACTATATGCTAGAAAAGTGGAGGGGGGTAGTTTGTGTCCATACCAGAGATACGGTGAGTTATAAAATCATATTATTCTCAAACTTATATAATGCATATATGCACTCCACCTTACCCCCTCCAACTTTTTGAATGTATATAGAGGCCGGTATTAGAATTATTTCATCATTACACATTCGATCGGCAAGATGGAAGATATACCAAAAAGGATCATTGGCATTGTCAGGCCATTCGTGCCCGGCAAGATATGCAAGTGTGAGGAGTGCGGGGGTACCGCACCAGGAGCGGCACCTTCGGCACCGCCTGCAACGCCGACACCACCAGCGACGACGACGGTGCCGCCAATGAGAAGACCAAGGGCTGCACCTAGGTCGGTGTTAATATCGTTGGGTATTACTCCACGGTAGGCACCCCACCCTCCCCCCAGGCCCTTTTAGGGCCACAAAAACGGTCCTTTTCAGGACCACATTATATTTTGATCGTAGTTTAGTAATCGTCACTTATGGGGCGAGATATTCGTTTAACGACGATTTGTCTCGTAGCTTAAGTGCCAAGTTATATGCTTGAGAACCTATGAAAATGTTAACAGTTCAAACAAGGTTTCTATTATTTTTTTTTTTGTAATGTATTCTTCACAAAATATTAAGAATAAGTCTTATTGTCTAAACAAATCTAATTCCTTATTTAAAGTTTTTGAAAAAAATCAATAATTCTATAAACTCTCACCAATACATAACATTTAGAATCCGTTGGTGGGGTGGGGGTAGTTCTATATATATGAGACTGGGTCAGTTACACAGTCATATATTCATCAACCCTCATACGATAAACATGGAGGAAGAAAGACCCGCCAGCCGAGGCTCATCCATCTTTAGTGATGACACCGTAGCCGACAACGTTGGAGACCTGCAAGTCTTCGACGACGACGAGGTGGATTTTGAAATTGACGTCCTACGTTGGGACGACTTGGATGAGCCGATTCCGCTAGTATATGACCATGATCCGGGTCTAGTGGAATTAGACGACGCGGGTGATTGGGTCTTACAAAGACTCGAAACTCCGTCGCCGCAGCCAGAGCCGGACTCGACGGAAGATGCGGTGCTGGAAATTCCAGCATCACCAACACCCGACGACCCACAAGGCCCCTGCGATTCGTCAAGCTGGTGGTCGACCAGCGAGGATGGGGCACCATAAGCCCCACACTCTCCCTGGCCCTTTTTAAGGGCACACAACAACGGTCCTTTTCAGGACCACAAAATACTTTGATCGTAGTTTTAGTACATATTAGTACTTTGTTACTAATATTGTATGTATAGAATATACAATATTAGATACAAAGTATTAAAACTTTAAGTGCTGGTGGAACCCAGCTAAATCGTTCGTTCGTATTTGAGACCACAAACAACTTTTGGTCTCAATACGTAATATGACATTTGTTTTCACCCCCCACCATTAATTTGTCTCTATATATACGACCATCAATACTTATTACAATCATTTTAGTTCAACATGTCAGGGACTCAACAACAACAACAACAACAACAACAACAACAACCCATCCAATGCCCTGTGGTAGATTCTACCACAGAGAATTGTTTGGAGTGGGAGCCGAACGATCCTAGATGGGATGAACTTTGGCGGTTCATCATCGAATACACAGAGGACAGCACCGCCACCCCCGCTGATGATGATGACGGGCCGTGCGACTCCACAACTCAATAAAAGCGTCGCATGTTTTAAAACCAAACGGTCCTTTTCAGGACCACAAAATAATTTGATCGTAGTTTTAGTTGGTTATAATACTTTGTAACCAATATTTTATGTTTTTTTCATAAAAACATACAATATTGAGATACAAAGTATTAGAAGTTCTGGCGACAGAACCTTAACTTCATAAACCGAACCATGTTTTAGCATACTTGTAAATATTATCAGAAAATATTTACAACTATTGCTATTGCGTAGTTTTAGTGGATTATTCACTTTTTTTTTTTTTTTTTTTTATTACCTAATATTATGTGGGACAGGGCCTATATGAAATAACACACAAAAATAAATTTTCAAGTCATTTTTATTCTCATTATAAAATATAAAAAATTTGATCAAACACTTTTTTATTAACTACAATATATATATATATATATATATATTTACAAACTTAATACTATAAATTAAAAGCTAATATCTACAACTACCTAACACCTACTACATAATTTATTAAAGTCCTCTAATTGTCTTTTTAACCGCGCAGATTTCACCTTTTTTATCTCTAATTGTTTTTCAAGTTCTATAATGTCACTGGCACACTCGTTCACTTCATTCACTAACCGTTTTTTCATGGCATAAATGTCAGTCAATTTGGTCTTCTGAGAGTTGGTGAAGTCTTCGACCCACTCCGGTTGTGATGGCTCGGAAGAAGACGCGGTTTTATTTGGTGAAGACGATGACGACGACGACGACGACGAAGCAGCGGAAACTTCATCGCCTTCAAAACACCGCTTAAACCGCTTCTTCATGGGTTTCCGGCACCCCAATATCGGCGACAGTGGTGCTGGCGCTGGGGAAGACTTCACCTCCGACACTATTACATTCTCGACGCTGGCCGGTGTTGGTGGCGTTGGTGGTGTTGGTCCATCGGGGCCTTCTATGACTTCCACTTCTACTGACAGTGGCTCTTGCGGTGCTGTTTTTAGGAAGTCGGGTAATGGAACAGGGGTGGAGGGACGCTTAAAGTTAAACTTTTTCTTCTTCCCTTGTCCCACACCTTTAATCGCCGAATAAAATGTTTTTTTATCGGCGATTTCCGACTTCCGCATAGTCAAGAGCTTTTGCAGTTTCGACGCTTTCGGAGAAGATTCCCTAGGCCGCGATGCTTTTCGCACAACCACATCACTAATCACATTAATTTTTGGCTCTTTCTCCTCCGTCCAGCATTCCAGGAATTGCGCTGCCGACTGAACCAACTCCTCGTCGCGACCATCGTTGAGGGCTCGGTCTTCGGCATCTTCATGCTCCACGCCATTCCAGTTCTCGAACACCCCCGGACTTAGCACCTCTAAACCACTCATGTTATCGAGCATGCCTTGCTGTGAACCGCAGCTCACGTCAAGAGCATCTAAAAGAGACCGTACACTAGACATTTTCGATATTCCAACTCACACAATTAACTTTTTCTTAGCACTGTACTGTTTGCTGTTCTGACGAACTGTGAAGAGCTCGAGCCAGCAAGTCTGCTTTTATGCCCATTTCCCCCACTACACCGCCTTTATTCCTTTTGTTCGATGCATTAAGTATAATATTTAAACTTGTCAGATGCAAGGCCAAGGCCAAGGCCGACGTAACCGGCAATACCAGGGTCGTTTTCAGGGCTGTAATTTTCATGGATTTTTTTTTTGTCCCTGTCAAGGTTATTTTAAAGAAGCATATAAATATAGTACTAAACTTGTTAGATGCGAGGCCAAGGCCAAGGTCAAAGTACCCGTCAATGTCAGGGTCGTTTTCGAGGTTGTAATTTTCAAGGATTTTTTTTTTTGGTCCTGTCAAGGTTATTTTAAAAACAAGGACATTAATGAACGTGCCATCCAGAGAAGAAATTGGGTCATAGAAGAAGCTTACCTGTACAGAAGAAATTAACATGTATTTTATTTCTTAATTTTTAATTTTTTGTTTGTTATTTTTTTTATTTTTTTTTAATAATAAAAAGTAAACTCAATCTTTTGTTATATTTTAACTTTTTTTCAATAAAACAATAGTAAAATGAATCTGTATGTGTATTTATTAAACATCACCTAAAATACGTTTTGCAATCCATATTTTTCTGCAGAGTCCGTTTATTAATGAAATAGAACCATATATTAGGGTGAAATCTAATGGTTTCAAATCAGTCTCACATAACAATGTCAGAAGTAAACACTATTGATAAGTTCGGTCGCAAAAGAAAATTTAAGGATTTTAACTTTATGCGAGGTCCTTCAGGAATAGGTTTTAAACTTACACCTAATGGAGATTACGACATGGGAAGCAAAAGATTGTGCTATTTAGCAGAACCTCTTGAAGGAGACGATGCGACCACACGAAATTATGTTGATAATAACCTTGCTCAGTGTGTGCAAGATACGCAGAAAGCTTTACATGACTCAACAATTGTTATTAAAGATATATTCAGAAACCAACTTGAAGGTTACGTACGCAAGAAATTAATTGAAACCGGTCAAGAACTTAGAGGATACATTGATGATACTGTTATTGCAATATATGAACTTAGGCAAGACGAACTGCGTGATGAACTTAACTCTAGAATGTTGAAAATTGAAAAGACTATGGAGGATCTTGTCAGCAAACCTGTTTCACATTAAACATTTACTCGTAGACCTGTGCGTTTAATTTACTATTAGACAAATTTTTCAACAATAACTTTTACAGTTTGTTATTTGTCGACACTTCATTATATTTATAATTTTAAAATAAAGGTTCAATAAAAAAGCAATCAATCAATGAATACATGTTTTTTATTTAAAAAAAAAAAAAAAAAAAAAAAAAAAATTACAATACTATCGTTACATATTAATGTTGTATGTTTAATAGAAATAATAAAAACAATACAAATAATGAAATATGGATTTTCCAGATTACGTGCTGTCCTGACTTAGAAATGATTCCAACACGGTGACTAAATTTGCTAAGTTTTCTTCCGGGTCTGTTTTGTAAAAATCTATGTCTGCATGCCCCCAAGGTAGAGTTTTGGTTGAACTGGGAATTACATAACGTTTATCATCGCTATGTGACAATGCTACTTTATTTATTATGTTGGTATAAATGTTATGTAATTCACTTCTAAATGTCTTCATCTTTCTTAATATCAAACCACCCCGTTCAACAATTCTTTGGTAGTCTTCCTGATGAAGGTCTTTCTCGATAACACATTTTTTGATACCTTTGGCTTTTTTTAATTCATTATTAATGGACTTTACATAATAAGCCTTCGCGCCGGTACCATAAAAACTTATTATCGGATCACCAGGAAACTCATCTTTCATTCTACCAACTACAGAATTACTTTTAATTATGTTGAAATTATTAATTTCGGGGTAATTTGATGTATCGAATTTTTCGGGGTTTTCTGATATAGTTTGATAAAAGTTTTCCGTATACACTTTTAATATAAGCGAGTCAGTATCGGTGTAAAGTAACGAAGCATCATCGCCAAACTTGGATTTAATAAAATTATAATAAAAATCGTATATTACAGTCTTTGATATATCTAATATGGAAAAACCGATATAAATTGGTTTATTGTACAATATTTTAACTTTATTCATATGTATAGCAACAAAGTTCTCGGTAAATATCGAGCTACTATTGAAATTGGGGCGGGATATTAGTGCTCTAGCTCCATTTCTGCCTACACTGTTCTCCCAATGTGTTACTAATTTTATATCCTTTCGATTTTCCACATTTTCCATAGTTTTACCAAATATCGCGTTATTTTTTAATTTAAAAGTGTCCTTCGCAAATTTTGTGGTGGCCTTGTTACGTAAATTGGTATTAAAATCAATATACGATTTTAGCCATTTTGATTGCTCAAACTGTAATACTCGATGGGTTTGCATTACCACTAAGCCGTTGGCGATGGCTTGTTTTAAAGTTCTATAGTGTACAATGTATTTTTTTTTATCTTGTAAATTGGGAATTAATTTCGGTAATTTAGCGTTTTCTGTTGGCGGTATGATATTTTCTACTAGAAATGGAAGATCAGAATGTGCATCATGCAACTCAGTCGGATAATGCACATCCACTTCCAAAACGTAGCCATGTAAACTATCATCACCAACAGCCATAATATTTAAATCCAGAATTTCGCGCTCGCTTAACCATCGAAAACCACCATATGGTAATGCTTGTGACATACTATGACCATATAGATTTGTAGCATCAAGGTATGTTATAAATGAAGAAGGTTTTGTTGGGTCATAGTCTGGTAAAAAAATATTATTAGCGATGTGCTTCCTTTCTGTACACTGGCTTATGCCGCCGCGTATACCTTTCTTAAAAAAATGTATCATGTCTATATCAGTTAAGAGCTCTAACTCTACCTTAGTCATACGTAGCATACAATCAAATGATAAACTTGGAAGGGTATAGTAATGTGCTGGATCAAGTTTATCGAATTTTAAGCAATTATTCCGAAATTGCTCAAAAACATCACACAATAGCAACACATCTGATTTTAAATACACGTCCGAATAGTCCCCCAAAGTTTTACACCCAAACAAGCGCCATACTTCTTTTGCTCTTCTATAGCTTTCATCGCTAATATGTTCTTCCCGTAAATTATCATAAAATTCATCTTTACTTGGAAGACATGTATTTTCCATTTTTTCTATAGAGTCAATAAAGCTATAGGGAAAAACACCCTTTTGACGCATCAAATTAAATTGGTTGATATTTGAAAAATGTTTCCGCGTTTCAATAAAATCGTCGTCGTTTAAACCGCTGCCTAAATTTTCCAAAGACGTTGACAGAAATTTAAAACTATCAATAAATCGCAACTTTAAATATTTCCTCTTGACTTTTCCACATTTACTATCAAAATAATCGTGCACATAAATGCTTTTGGTAAATGATATGTACTTTTCCTTACTTTGAGCCAAAACACCAATTTTATCCCCATATTTACATAACTCTTTTATAAATAAATGGCTGTCGTAGCCGCTTAAGTTATGAAATATGATAGGGATAAAAGAGGGTAATTTATAATTTAAATTACAAACGGAATGTGCAGCACCAAATCTTTTTGCACCAGTTATGTGACAGTGGTCTCGTACTTTAATCTCACCCTCTTCAAAAGGGCCTTCACATATACCACATATTTTAGCATCATTAAACTCCCTTTTTTCTTCAGGCGTTAACGGTTTCATAGGCTTAATGTCTTTTAAATATGTGTTGTATAGAGCCCTTAAATCACACTCGATACGATCCACAAAGACTTGAGCTGCATTATTCCCCCGAAATAGCTCAAATTTCGAAAGTGAGTCGTCAAAAGAGCATTTAATTAAATAAGCAAAAGAATATGGTTCATGTTTAAAACTTTTTACAGTGTAAGAATTTTGTGGGTTTGGTTGTACCGTTTCAATGGGTTTTAAAACAGATTCGAAATCTGCATAAACCACGAATGGAACGCGCATTTGCTTTTCTATACCCTCGAATTTTAAAATATTTTCCGGCACACTCTTTCCAAATTTATCGATTTTTAAATCCACTGAGGGTGTTTGCGTGAAAATGTGGTTACAATCGTAGCTTTGATGTAAAGTTAAAGCTGACGGTGTACTAAAATAAATGAGGCAACCATCACAGAAATATATTTTATGTTGTTGACAACTAATTTGACTTGAAACTAAACGTGATAAATCCCGAATCCAACAATAATGACTCTTTGAACAAGTCGTATCGCAAAAATGTTCACCGCCATCTTTACTACTACAGTCTTTTGTAATTAACAATAAATTTACATGCCTATCCAACTTTTTTGACGCATACCTCAGTGGACCAATAACTTCATGTATTATTTCATTATTTTCATATTTAGATTCCAGACCGTATACGTTAATTGATATGTTGTTCATTTCCTCAAATTTTTTAATGTCACGTAATTTTACTGGAAAATCCATACCTGTTACATTTAGCACTCTAGAAAAATGGGGGTAGGATGTCTTCTGTGAAGGCTCTGCTGTTGGAGGAAACAATGCTGATGTTACAGCCCACGCAAAGCAAAATTCGTCCTGGTTAATCACATTGACGACAGCTCCTTTCTTTTCAATAGAACACGGCAACTTGATGTATGATGAGCCACCCATAGGCATATACTTGTTGATACCAACTTCCAAGTATAAAATTCGCACAAGAGCCCATCCTATAACAAGAAAAATAATATATAAAAATCAGTTTAATATATCGGGTTTTGATTTTTCCATACCTGAATCTTTCTCCTGGAACTCTGTCGCCTGCGTTTTTATTGATTCGGTGAAAGAATGGTAAACGGCATCCAAATCACTTTCTACACTAATTATTTGATTAGCAGTGTTGAAGGATTTTTCACTGAATATTTCTTGTGACGGAAGCATGTACTCGCCAACAGCTGTCATGTTAACTTTTAAAGCATGATGCACACGCAATAAATTATTAACAAGTTCCACCACCTTGGATTTAATGTCTGCAAAGAACATTACGTAATCGGAATGCTCCATATCACTGCTAACCCGATAGGTTGCAATTCTTCTTTTGAAGGCACATTGAACGAGTTGCACACCATGACATACCGGCAAACATGAATTATTTTTATGTTGTTGTGTTCGTTTATGCGCTGACATATGATTTATTGGAACATCTACATTACATGTAGCGCAATTAATTACCGGAATCGTCGATGTATACTCTTCAATTCGGAGCCGTTTTCCTCCAGGCACTTCATTAAATCTCGCCGCACACGATTCTCTTTTATGACGTCTCATATTATAACTCTTAGTAAACTTAGAACCGCAATTTTCACAAACATATGCCATGATTTGTCAAATATTAACACATGTACTACCTATACAAGTCAGAGCCAACTGATGAATGAAACTGCCCCATACTCTATATAAAACCATTCAAGGTCACCCCCAACCACGTAACATATCTTCAAGGTCACACACCCAAGATGACCTTCAACAAAGTCAAGGTCGTCTCGACCAAGGTCAAGGTCAAGGTCACACACACAACCTTGAACACAAGGCCAAGGCCAAAGCACACGTGCACTTTCAAGGTCAATGACAAGGACATGTGGGCGGGGCCAAAGAGGGGTGCAGCAAGGTCAAGGTCAAGGTCGAGGAGTGGGGGGATTGAGAGAATCGGGTTATGTTCACTACTAACGGGTATCAGCTACTGCCTTATATATAGATTGAAAGTTATCCTAGAAACAATTTCAAGCTGAGATATAATCGATCCGGAAAAATGTGAAAAATATGCATCTGAAACAGCTTGTTTATATGTGGAATTGTATCCTTGGCAACCTATGATGCCTAAGATGCACAAAATTTTAATTCACGGTGCAGTAGTAATTAAACACGCTTTATTACCAATAGGCATGATGAATGTAATGAAGAATCACTGAAATTATGTAAGTGTATAGGATAGACAGATTCTAAAAAACACACTTAATTTCTGATTACAAGCGAGATTATGTTTATTTTAGTAAAAATAAAAACACAAAATATATAAATCGGTCATATTTGATAGAACACCAATCAGAAGCGCGTGACGTCACGCTTTCGTAAACATTAGTCATTATTGTTTATCGCCTTTACCGTTCGAATTTGTCTTAATTTGCATCATTAATGAGATATTTTGTGGATAAAACTATCAAGTGTGTCAGTTTTGTGCTACTAAAATTTATCAAGGCCAATAGCTCAAATTTGCCAAAATCGACTCTTTAATCTCGGAAGCGAGGTTAACTGGTGCACGGTTTTAACTTCAATCGGGACAGCTTAACTTCTGAATTTGTATAATATATTTACTTGTACTGATTTATCAGCTGATTTTGGAAAGGTGGTAGGTGCTTCTTGATCTTCAATTGTTTGCAAAGCTAAAAAATAAAAGATACTTGTGAACAAACTGTAACTATTTACACATTATTATGTACTATAATTTTTGCAACAGACTATAATAATAATAATAATAATAATAATAATAATACTTTTGGCGTCTTTGTATGCCTGGTATGAGTGAATAATCCCTGGAGGGAGTGCGAAGCCGTTTGGCTTGTAAATCATGTATAATAATAATAGGGTGACTGAACTAGGACGAGAAACGATCGGCTATAGACAACAGCTTCATGCCGAATTTTGTAGGGAATATCCACACCTACAAGTGTCACAACAGAGAATAGCAGATCAATACAGAGCTATTCTCCGAAATAAACTAATCTCAGAAGCGCGACTTAACATCATCAAAGCGGAAATAGAACGAGAGATAAGAAGTACCGATGATAACAATGAACAAACCCCAGAACCTGCGCCACAGCCAGACCAAGAGACTCAAGAACAACCAGAAAACGACATGAGAGCTGACATCGCTGTGGACAGGCAACAACAACTACATCAACACGAGGGTCAGATAACTCCAAGAGCTCTACCCGCCGAAGATGCTGTGCGGGAACCCCAACAAGCTCTTACTCAAGCGGGACGACCAAGACAGCGCATGAAATGGACTGTGTCCATGAACGAGACAATAATGCGCATTTTTTATAGGGTGACTCAACTAGGACGAGAGATGATCGGCTACAGACAACAACTATATGCCGAATTTTGCAGGGAGTACCCACACATGCAAGTGTCCCAGCAGAGAATAATAATAACCAATCGTAGGAGGCGATTAAATGGGGAGAACTTTTAAATAATGAAATGTCGACTGCAAAACATAACGTACCCCAGGTGGGTAGGACCCATGGTCCACAATCCCACACCGCAGAAGCGGTCTGCTCCACGGATTCTGGGGGGAGCAACATTTCGACATCACAAACTTCAAGTGGCAGAGTGTTGAGGAGGCGAACCCCTGTCACACAAGAAGCTACAGCCCAACAACAACATGAGAGCCAAACAACAACGAGACCTCCACCCTCCGAAGGTGCTGCGCAGGAACCTCAGCCAGCGCTCACTCAGGCGGGACTTCCGAGACAGCGC
The DNA here is from genome assembly GCA_034092305.1 of Diaprepes abbreviatus. Lineage (NCBI taxonomy): Eukaryota > Metazoa > Arthropoda > Insecta > Coleoptera > Curculionidae > Diaprepes > Diaprepes abbreviatus. The sequence continues at coordinate 3,130,938 of JASJET010000116.1, forward strand.
ATGAAATGGACAACATCCATGAATGAAACAGTAATGCGCATTTTTTATAGGGTGACTGAACTAGGACGAGAAACGATCGGCTATAGACAACAGCTTCATGCCGAATTTTGTAGGGAATATCCACACCTACAAGTGTCACAACAGAGAATAGCAGATCAATACAGAGCTATTCTCCGAAATAAACTAATCTCAGAAGCGCGACTTAACATCATCAAAGCGGAAATAGAACGAGAGATAAGAAATACCGATGATAACAATGGACAAACCCCAGAACCTGCGCCACAGCCAGACCCAGAGACTCAAGAACAACCAGACAACGACATGAGAGCTGACATCGCTGTGGACAGGCAACAACAACAACATCAACACGAGGGTCAGATAACTCCAAGAGCTCTACCCGCCGAAGATGCTGTGCGGGAACCCCAACAAGCTCTTACTCAAGCGGGACGACCAAGACAGCGCATGAAATGGACTGTGTCCATGAACGAGACAATAATGCGCATTTTTTATAGGGTGACTCAACTAGGACGAGAGATGATCGGCTACAGACAACAACTACATGCTGAATTTTGCAGGGAGTACCCACACATGCAAGTGTCCCAGCAGAGAATAGCTGACCAATATAGAGTTATTCTCCGAAACAGCCTAATTCCTGAAGCTCGGCTTAATAGCATCAAAGAGGAAATTGAACGTGAGATCAGAGGCACTGACAATAACAACAATCCGATTGCTGAACCTGAGCCACAACCGGAACCTCAGCTCCAAGAACAACAGGAACAGCTAAATGACGAAGCCCAACAGGACAACACTGAACCCTTTTATCAGAAATTGTCAACGGAAATGAGTGCTGCGGTGTTGCGTGAGTATGATGGAAGCAATCCGTTAAGAAGACCGGCACTGCCAAAGATTAATTCATCCAAAAAACTGGGTGCCATGTTAGACGTCATGAACAATCGGATTTTACCAGCTTATGTTTCAGATGCCTACACTCTGGAATCCTTACATATGACCATCTACTGTGCCGCGACTGCTATAGCTAGAGCTTTAGAAATTAAAGTCACAACAGAGCGTCGATCAGCAAGGACAGAACCCAACATACCACCATGGGAAAGACGCCTAAACAAGAAAATTGAAAATCTTCGAATAGATATAGGACAGCTGACGGAGTACATCAGGGGCACGAGAACTAGTCGACTGCAAAGGCGAGTTGAAGAAATCATGAATCGTGTCCGATATCATTCGCAACAAGATCCAGCGAATGTTACTGCTCAGCAATGCCTTGACTCGCTGAAACAGAAGCTCTCTGTTATTGCATGACGGCTAAAGAGGTACAAGACCAGCAATAACCGAAAACGAGACAATGCGCTCTTCCAACGATCCGAAAAGACTTTCTACCGTAAGCTAAACTCTCCACCTAATATGGCAGATAATAGATATCCCAATAGAGAGCAGGTAGAAGAATTCTGGGGAAACCAACTTTCCACACCAGCCGATTGTAACATCGCAGCTGGCTGGATCAATGAAGAACACCAAATCTGCCAAGATTACAGCCAGATGCAGTTTGAGCCATTTACCACCGAGGAAATTTCAAGAATAATCAAGGAGTCCCATAACTGGAAAGCTCCAGGTCTCGACGGGATCCAGAACTACTGGCTCAAAAAGTTCTGGTGTATGCACCATCAGCTGGCTGATCTTATTAATGATGTTTTTCTTAACCCAGCAAAAATGCCATTGTTCTTGACCGAAGATATTACGTACCTCCTACCAAAGGACCAACACAACACACATGACCCAGCTAAGTATAGGCCAATCACCTGCCTACCCACACTGTATAAGGTGATCACCTCCTGCCTGACCCAACGCATCTATGCACATTGTGAGCAAAATAATATCATTGCAACTCAACAGAAAGGATGTACGAGGGGAGCAATGGGATGCAAGGAACAATTGATTGTTGACTCTGTCATATGTAACCAAGCCTGTACCAACCGAAGAAACCTCTTTGCTGCCTACGTGGATTATAAGAAGGCCTTCGACTCAGTACCACATGAGTGGCTCAAAACTATATTAAGAATGTACAGGGTCGACAATAATTTTGTTTCCTTTTTAGAACGCATCATGTTAACCTGGAGAACTAGGATCCAATTGCAAGTGCCATCCAGCGACACCATCGAAACTAACACCATTCCGATACGAAGAGGAATATTTCAAGGCGATTCACTTAGCCCAGTGTGGTTCTGCCTTGCAATGAACCCACTATCACGCCGTTTGAACTCCACCAGACACGGCTTTAGTGTTAGAAACAACAACGAAGAGATAGTCAGAGTGAATCATCTTCTATACATGGATGATCTTAAACTGATGGCTGCTACCAGAAGCCAGCTGGAACAAATGCTTAAAATTGTAGAGGAGTTCTCCGGGGATATCGGAATGCAATTTGGACTTGACAAGTGCCGTATTTTGAACATCGTTAAAGGGAAGATACAACCGGGGGCTTTTGAAATGCAGAACGGTGAAACTATAGCTGCAATGGAAGCAGACCAAACATACAAATATCTAGGTATGAAACAGGCTAAAAGAATTGATCATGGCACTATGAAGGCCGAATTGACAGCCGAATTTGTCAGGAGGGTAAGGCGGGTATTAAGAACTAATTTAAATAGTAGAAATTTGTTTAAGGCGCTCAACACGTATGCTTGCTCTGCGCTGAGCTACTCTTTTGGAATTGTAAAGTGGAGCAGGACGGACATCCAAAGCCTGCAAAGAAAAATAAGGACACTCCTAACAAAAGCACAAAAACATCACCCTCGGAGTGCCATTGAACGTACAATGCTTCCAAGACACCAAGGAGGAAGAGGATTGGTGGATATTGGTAAGCAGTTCGACCAACAAATAATAAACTTACGTTCATATTTCCACAGGTTGGCGGACTCTTCCACACTACATCGAGCAATATGCGAGGCAGACGATTCAACACCGCTACAGTTGAGGGAACAAGATATTACTTCTCACCACCAAACAGACCAAGAGAAGTTACAAACCTGGCTACGGAAGCCACTTCATGGACGGCATCCAAATGAGGTCAATCAGGACAATGTCGACAACTCAGCGTCGAACTACTGGTTGATTTCAGGACAGATGTTTCCGGAAACGGAGGGCTTCTTGTTAGCTATCCAAGACCAGGTTATTCCGACGAAGAACTATCGGAAGTTCATCATTAGAGATACCTCAATAGAGAACGACCAGTGCAGATATGGCTGTCGAACATCGGAGACAATTCAGCACATAACTGGAGGATGCCAAGCGTTTGCCGCAACCGAATATAAGGAAAGACACGACTCAGCCGCTAAGATACTCCACCAAGAGTTAGCAGAAAAGTTGAACCTATTACAGGTAGGAAAGGTGCCTTATTACAAATACAATCCAGAGCCTATTCTTGAAAACAACCAGTTCAAGTTATATTGGGACCGAACGGTTCTGACGGATCAAACAGTAGCTCATAATAGACCAGACATTGTACTAATAGATAAGATTTCTAGGCGAACTACACTAATCGACATTGCGGTGCCTAACAACAACAACCTAAGGCCAAAATCCAACGAGAAGATCGCCAAATACAGAGATCTGGAGGTCCAAATCCGAAGACAATGGGCAATGAACAGCGTCCAAACGATTCCCATAATACTGTCAACAACTGGAGTGATACCGAAGAACCTCCTGCAGAACATCAAGGGACTGGGCCTTAGTGAGCATCTTTATAAGCCGATGCAGAAAGCAATTCTCCTAGCAACCGCGCGAACCGTCCGAAAATTCATGGGAAATGCAGCAGACAACGTCACCTAGGACCCGATAACATGGGAAGGGTTCCCACAGAGCTTCATACTTTTGGCGTCTTTGTATGCCTGGTATGAGTGAATAATCCCTGGAGGGAGTGCGAAGCTGTTTGGCTTGTAAATCATGTATAATAATAATAGGTACCACAAAGATTGTTTGAAATCATAACTACTTATAATGTTATGAAAAAACCGGCAAATAGAAAAGATATACACTTGAATTCAATAAAACATGTTACCGGTATCAAAAAGCAATGGGTACGTACCTGAGCTTTCTGATGAAGTGCCTGCGAGTTCTAAATGTCCTGTAGGTATTTTTGTTTGTGCTACATCTTTGCTACAGCCTTCAATTAGACACCTTCTTTGTTTTTTGAGAGCATACGGATGCTCAGCGGTGTGAGAAGTTTGTTTGCTTCTACCTGGTTAGTATTCAAATCTTGTGGGTATACATCCTGACTTTATGCGCACCTGTAAAACTGGATCCATTACAAGGTACTGTATATAATTTTCCATATCATTTTGTAACTGGAAAAAGAAAAAAACTTTTGCTTTTTAACTTCACTACATAGTATAAAACAAAGTCGCTTTCTCTGTCCCTATGTCCCTTTGTATGCTAAAATCTTTAAAACAACGCACCGGATTTTGATGCGGTTTTTTTCAATAGATAGAGTGATTCAAGAGGAAGGCTTATATGTATAATAACATCCATTAAATAGTGGAGAAATACTGTTATTTTTGAGGTTTCTAATGTGATGTCGTTAATTATCATATTTTTTTCCGCTTACATTGCAAACGCAGGCTGAACCCTACGAGATTTATCAAAATAATGTACTAATTATTTGTACACATCGAAAAGGTCTACAGAAAACTCCGCGATGGTATATGTCTATCTCTCATGGATATCCCACAATAACATTTTTTTGTCATTTACTTTTTACGACAAATAATGGCAAATTTTGAAGCGATTTTAACCAATACAGCATTAATCCTTATCCAATTAAATAACTTAAATACATTGTTGATTTAATATAGATCTATATGGTCCTTTACAGCACAAGATTTAAATGAATATTTTCGAAGATATTACAGATTTAAAATTGCGGGAAGTAGCGCTTGCGGCGGTACTGGCCGACCGGGGCGGCGGCAGCATGCCTATAAATAGCGCGTCGGAGGCCGATGTAATAATTGTTGTAAAAATAAAATAAATAGTCACAGTTTTTCTGTAGTGTATTTAGTATCAGCATTGCACCCGTGCGAAGCCGGGGCGGGTCGCTAGTTAAATATAATACAGTAATAAAAAAATGAAATCTAACCTCAAACGGCATCGATAGTGTTATTGACAAATATTTACCTTACATATATTTTCTTTGCGAGCTTCGCCACTTATTTATATAAAATAAATACTTACATCAAAATGATCTTTGCAGAAATAAATTACTGAATTAACGGATACAGAAGCCGGGTCTCGCGTTGTAAGATTTAGCCACGTATTTCTGATATTTTTCTTCATCGGAACGTTAATAAATAACTTATTCGGAGTTTTTATCGATGTATTATTACATCGAGGAACTGCACAGCATCGATACACATTACAATTCATGATTATCGCACAAAATGGTGGAAAATATGAATCGAAACAAGCAATAAGATGCAATTTGTCAAGCGTTTACGAAAGGGTGACGTCACAGATGGACGCCATTACTATTTTAGCGTTTTGGTGCGAAATTTAAATTGTATTTTAAAAAGGTCAATTTTTCCTTTAAAACATCAATTTTTTTATGGAAATAAGATTTATTTTGTATAAAATAGATGCGTAAAAACATCGTGGAGTATTTTTCCAAAATCAGTCATCGTGCCTATTGGCCAGCTTTCCGAGGAGGCAGCAGAGGCTCGTACCAAGCATTTTTGGTTGTACCGACTATACCAAGATGTACTCAATGGGTTACTTTTGAGTTCAGACCTTCTGTTGAGCAGCAAGAGGTGCGTAAAATCAAAGAAATTGGATTCTTTTTTGCAGGAAACTATTGAAATGCTCGTGTCTGCGGCGCCGAACACTATTATGAACTCATCAGATAACGAAGAAGAAAATGATCATAATTTGTGATTTTCAATATGTCATTTTGTGACTTGTGTGTATTCTAATAAAATTTATAAAAATACGTTTGTTTCTTTTTATTCTTCTTCTTCTTCTTCTTCTTCTTCTTTTTCTTCTAGGAAGAACCAAGTTCTGTTATCTACACAATGCCTCATCGATCCTCGTTTGAGGTCGAAATCCAGCTGTCTCTCCATCTTTTGGGGGGGCGGCCAGGCGGCCGTTTGGTGTTTGATTTCTCTCTCATCACGGTTTTTGCTAGTCTGTCATCGTCCATTCGTTCCACGTGATCTCTCCACTGCCTACGACGGTTTCGAACCCACTTCACAACATCCCCCACTCCGCTGTCCTCGCGTATTTTTGCGTTTCTTATTCTATCTCTTAAACTTGTTCCCGTGATCATTCTCAGCATATTCATTTCTGTGGTTCTCATAATTTGTTTTGTCTTTGTTGTTTCATTTCTTGCTTCTGCGCCGTAGGTCAGTATCGGTCTTACACAGACGTTGTAAATTCTTGCTTTGCTCTCAACCGTCATATGTTTATTGTTCCAGATAATGTCTCTTAGTTGGCCTGATATCATGGCCGCTTTGTTGACTTGTGTGCGTACTTCTTCCGTTACTGCCCTGTTACTTGTTATATGTGCTCCCAGATACTTAAACTTCCCAACCTGTTCGATATGTTTGTCATCAACCATTAGTTTGCATCTTACCGGTTCTTTTGCTATTACCATTGCTTTGGTTTTCTCCACAGATATTTTCATATTATACTGTTTGGCTGTTCGATTGAGATGGAAAAGCATTCTTTGTAAGTTGTCCTCGCTATCTGCTGTCAAGGCAACATCGTCTGCAAAGCATATAATCTGAACGGTGTTGTGTCCCATTGGGTACCCAATATTTGTGCTTTTTATCTCATCAATGATTTCGTCCATGATTACATTGAAAAGTGTTGGACTTAGGCTATCACCCTGTCTTATTCCTATGGATAGTGGGATTTCCTCTGTTAGAGTGTCATTTGTTTTAATTACCATGGTGTTTTTGGAATTCAGTTCGTATATCGTGCGTATGGTTGCTTCGTCTACTTGTTTTCTTCGCAGTAGTTCTGTTATGTATTCCAGTTTGACTCGGTTGAACGCTTGTGTAAAGTCCACAAAACAAATGAACAGCTGTTTATCGAATTCGATAGATTTTTCAACCAGCTGTCTGATAATAAATATACCGTCGATAGTAGAGCGGTTATTCCGGAAGCTCTGCTGTTCTTCGCACGCCCCTTGTGACAGTATTTTGGTTAATAATTTGGCTGAACTGTTTAGTAGGCTAATTCCCCTGTAGTTTTCGGGTTGTTTCTTTGATCGTTTTTTGTGGATCGGAATTGTGATGCTTTTCCGCCATTCGTTGGGTACTGACGTTGTTCGTAGATTAAAATCTGTTTTGAGTATACAAATAATTTTAGCCGCTTAGATTATTCAAATACCAGTATGTGCAACGTGTACTTTTGCTAACCACTAATATCTAACTATATCCAATGTTAGATGGATCATTAATAAATCACAATGATCAAAGTTTATTGCTTTTGACTTCTAAAATCTCGACAACTCAACAGCAGCTGTTTCAACAATCCTTTCTCAGATAATTGAAGATCATTCGCGTTTGGTACTGGTTTTTTACCTCATATAGTATTTATACCATTGGATAGAAAATTTTTCCCGCTATCCATTTCTGCAATAAAAAAAGTAACTTGACCTTTTAAATTAGCCTAAAGGTTACCATAATATGCAATTGATTTCCTAATTCATTTGTATTTAAAGTTTTTCTTCATAATCCTTCTTTTTTTCAGTTATGCCACCATTCCGGTCCTTTTATGTTACCCTATATTCTCTGATCTATTTGTTTCTCCTCAGTGGGTGATTCATCAATTTTGTATTTTTTCTTTTACCACGAAACTTGGTTTCGAAATCCTTAACATAACAATTGTATTTATTTTGTTTTTTAGAATCACCGGTGAAGCTAAAATAAATTAATTTTATACTACCCTGTCAAGAAAATTTCATTTTAAGAATATTATATTAGTAGTGTTCTTCTCCCGCGTGTTTTGTTATTCTCTTCGCAATATTTCCTGACATTTCCTATGTTTTTTTATTACTCCAATAAAACGTATGAATAAGGTAAATAAAGAGCTGGATCTATAAAACACTTAAGTTTTTAGGGTTTTTATTAAATTTTTGTTATTCGCCGGATTTTCTTTCTTCCAATTTTAAGGCCCATTTCTTTAAATGTATAAAAGAGCTATGGAACTGATTTTATTCAAACTAATAAAAGTAATGGATTCCGGACAATAAAATATTGGAATTGAAAATTAGGGTCAGAATAACTGCTTGTGTGTGAAACTTAGAATGGGTGTCTCTAAAAGTCTGTACAAAAAACAGAAACTAATTCCTGAAGCTAAATATGGGAATGTAGCTCATTTTACCTAAATTGAGAAATTAAGATTGGATTACTGTTTTGATGTTCATTTCAGAGGGCACCACCAGCAGCACTTCACCTATATCTAAAGCTTCATAAGTTTTTGTGTCTCGATATTTTATATTACTAATTAGAAATTCTTATTTCATTGCAATGGAACAAATATTAATTATTTTACGCTGTTCAATGTGAACTATATTCTGTAAAATGAATAATTAAATAATCACTCTGTGAATAGATTTTCCGTGGGAGTAGGATAGTATATATATATATATATATATATATATATATATATATGTATATATATATATATATATATATATATATATATATATATATATATATATATATTTATCACTATCCAAGAAAGTCTAAAGGAAAAATAAATCAGTTATCAAACTTACCTTTTATTATCTTTGTCGTTCAAATGTTTTCTTAAAAATATATAAACTCAGTCAATTTATGAAGACATATAATAAAAAGACCCTCTCTAAGATTTGGCTATAAATCTATCGAAATAATCCTACTTTGATTATGTAAATAAAGCCAGACGTGATAGGGGTAGTTTTTTTAACATTTGGTATATGAAATACCGTTAAAATGTATTAAAATATTAAACGATTTTCCCATTATTAGGAAACAAAAGAATAATCAAATAAACTCATTATACTGTAATATAATTTTCGACCTGGAGTTAATATAGCGACTGTTTTTCCTGATTGCAAGAAAGAATGATTTAAATACCAGCAATATGTATAAAAGGTCACATAGGTTTTTTCACAGACGTTATATTATATTATTCTTTTAGTTATAGAAAGAAAAAGAATGGCTTTATTAACTGTGTTTATATAAAAATTAAAATTAAGACGCTCAGAGGCCAATTCGGGAATCAAGCATCCGGTATAGAAGGGCTAACGCCCTCTACATTTTAAAACTCAACTTGACATTTACAGGGTAATATGGGTACAAACGGGAAACAGAGGGGTGTCGAGGGGGTAAGATACGAGAACGCTCTTTTAAGGAATATTGAATTTCAGTTACAACCTGGAAGTCGGTAGAATCGGTACCGCCGCCCAGTGTCGTGCCAAAAGTACGTATCGTATAATCGTCGGGAAAGAAGGTTATCTTTGTTTTCATTTGTTTTCAGTGAATTTAAGGGAACATCGTGTGTTGTTTTAGTCGAGCATTTCGCAATTTTAATAGTATTTGATTAAGAAAGATAAATAGCGGTTTTTTTCGTATTTTATTTCTTTTTCTGTTTAGTGTTTTAGTTAGCTATTTATACTTGTTTTTCCAAAATTGGGTTTTACATTTTTGGTTAACAGAACGGCCAATAAGAGCAACTATGTTAGTTACTTCGTAATTGTTATTTGTTATTAGTTTAAGTTTCTCTCTATAAATAATTGGTTTTTCTATTTATTTTTGTTAATAGACTAAGTGTTTTGAGAAACTTATTTTGTTTAATTTTAATCAAAAACATCCCCGTGACTAAACGCGCGGACATACTGCTATATGGGCTGTAAACAAGAGGTGGCATCTGTCCAGCTAATTAGCAGCATTGCCTGAGTCCTAAAGTTCTGAGTTATGATTGTGGTAAGCGTAAATAAACGTAGTTGTTTGGTAGTACAGCTGCAAGAGAGAAAATGAAAGTCCAGACTTGCAGAGTACCTTTATTACTGTAAAATTTAATTATAAGTTACCAAAATAGCTACTAATTAATATGAGGCAGAAAAAAGGATTATAGATAAAATGGTTAACGCTATCACAATATATCACTTGCAAGAGTCTATGATCAAATTCTGTCACACCATAACATCTTGTAACCAAAAAAGTCATACCGAGTAGGTGTCACTTCGATCAGCCACATCTGATATAATTTAATTTAAATATTTTATTGCGTACTGAGACTGGTCGTAGTCCCCCTTCACAGGAGTCGTTCAAGAAATTTGAAGCATTTTTAAGGGTCAGCAGATAATACAAATTTGCATAGCAATGAACTAAGAATGATAAGTATCGTCATTAATTACAAAAAAGTTCTAATAAACAATCCAACAAACCTTTATCATCTAATTTTAAAATTTATTATTTAATTCCAAAATTTTTCGCTATGGTCAAATATTGTATCAACGCAGAAACGACCGATTTGATATTAGTTTACGGATATTGCCAAGAAAATGGTCGGGAGTCAGTGAAAGTACACACAGAAAAATTTCCAAATAGGAGCGTACTGAACCACCAAATATTTGCCGCTGTAGGTAGGCATCTTTGAGAAACCGGTAGTGTTGCTTGTGCAATGCTTGATAATAGACGGAATTTTAGAACTACGACACTGAGGGTTGGGAAAGAAACGAGGTGATGAAAATATGAGTCGAAGCCTCACACACTTAGCTTTCTAAAGATATAGTAAATAAGCTTTTAAAAGAACAGCTGTTGTATCTATTCCACCTCCGGAGCAATACAAGAGCTTTTACTTGACTTTGATCTGAGACTAGCCTTTTGTCATAAAAATTAAAATTTCATTAAGAAATAATTCTATCTGCCGTATTTAAATAGTTGTTATATATATATATATATATATATATATATATATATATATATATATATATATATATATATATACATGCACCTGGCTGTGCAAAGGACAGATCGGAAGGAAGCATGCAATTACTGAACGCGGCTTCGCCGACCTCCCGCAGGATGGCGTATATATGTTTATGCGGTTTTCACGAAGTCCTCCGTGTGAAATGCAATAGCAGTGGATATATCCACATTATGCCGGTGTAGTGCTGAAATAACATTCAGCAAACGTACAACTATATGCAACTCCATGTATGAATGAAGTAAAATGCGAACAGTAAATGCAAACTTCTCTCCATCATATCATTTCTGTGTTAGAGGTTGCACAGTTAGAATGGATATATCCACTGCTATTGCATCTCACACAGAGGAATCCGTGAAAGCCGCAATACATATATATATATATATATATATATATATATATATATATATATATATATATATATATATATATATATATATATATATTCTTCTTTCAGGCAGAAAAAAGGAAAGAAAATATAGAAACAGTATATTTCCTACAAATACCACTCTAGTCCTTTCTCCATACGCGTTTTGACCACCTTATGGTCTCATCAGTGGAGCTATATTGGATCGAGAGTAACATTTGCAGGAAATAATTGAGTGCAAACCTGCCGACTTCGATGTCAGACTGAAAAATATCGCCAGTCAAACAATATCTATACAATCACCGGAGTAATGCGAATTAAAAAAAAAACATTTTAATAAGAAATAAAGAAATCTATCTGCCGTATTTATATAGCTGTTTAGGTGTATTATCCTTTCAAGTAGAGAAAAGAATATATATATATATATATATATATATATATATATATATATATATATATATATATATATGTATATAATTTTCTTTTTATTTTGTCTTTTTTTGGGTTTAGGTTCGTTATTTAACAAAAAATTAAAACCAGTTTGATGTTTTGCCCTTTGTTTAAGGCATCTTCAGAAATTTTTTGTTTTTTTATTTGTTGATCTTCCTAAAAATATTTTTTATATAATTGAAAACATTCATACACAAACATATTTACAATCTTAAAAAACAAACAAACACTTTAAAAAACTATTCAAATTTTTAAAAAAGTATTTTATTTTACCAGAACATACTTTGACATTCTATTTATTTATTAATAATGAAATGAAAGTTTTACATGCGAGTGTGTTTTATTTTTTATATTTTACAAAAAACCGAAAGAACGCATACATTTAATTTTATGTTTAAGAGGATTTTCAATTTTTGATGTTTATTAACAGGATCGAATACTTAATATTTTTGTTTAAATTAGGCTGGTGTAAATGTGGCTCAAATTTCTCTGTATCCGTTCAGTCGTTAACAGTGTTTTTATCTTTTTTAATTTCTATCATTTCCTTTATCTGTGATTTTTGGTAATTTTTATCTTTGTTTTTAATTATAGTACTGTTATAATCAAAGGTATGTTTTTCATCCTGTGTGTGTTTGTTTAACACTGTTGAGGCTTTTTCGTATATTTATGGCCATTCAATCTGTTGTTTAGCAATTGACTTGTTATGACTATATATTTTTTGGGACAATTTGAGTAAGGGATCGAATATATTACATTTGACTTATTCATGAGAGGAGTTTTACTTTCTAAATTAGTAAAGAGCATATTTAATGTATTGTGAGATCTGTGACATACGATAATATCATGCTTTTTTAAAATGTGTTTTATTTTTTCTGACAGCTCACTAGTGTAAGGTAATGCTATATATTTTTGCCGTTGATGTTCTATGTTTATTGTTATTACGTTATTATAAAATTTATATGTTCACTTTTTACAATATTCTTGGTCGGAATTCTGGAGACGTTAGAGAGATGGCACGATCAGACAGGCCGACACAGTTTAGATATCTACCAGACCAAGTGGGTTTGGTGTACTTGGAATAATTGGAACCTGTGTTATAGGTCCACACTTTTTTGATGGCCACTTAAACGATGCCATTCTTGGATTCATTAGGCAATAAACTGAATATTCGAGAAAGAATATGGCTGCAACCAGACGAAGGTCCTGCGCACTTTCAAGTTACTGTCAGAAATGAGTTAGGTATTCAGTATCTCCACAGTTTGATAGGTCGTGAAGGAACACAATACTGGTCAGCAAGGTCTTCGTCCTGATTTTTTCTTATGGGATTTATTAAAAATATTATTCTATAACACCAAGTAGGTAAATTAAAGTTAAATAGTTATTTCAGAAAAAAATGAGACACCCTCAGTTTTTAGAATTCCACTAGTTCTTTTTTATGAGGATATGTTTTTACAGTTTTATATTTTTATTTTTTAATTGTTAAACATAATTTAATAAGAGCAGGGCTCTCAGCAATAGACTAAAATAAGTTAAAAAGTTTTCAGATTTAGTATATACAGAAAGTCAGGTAAGTACCTCTTAATTTCTTGAGAGTATACAGGGGAGGTCAAAATAACCTTATTTTGTTATAGAAAATAAAGTCCTAAAGTGCCCCTTAACGAAGATACAGAGCCTTAAAGGGGTAATGAAATTTTAACTTTTTATAGACGCCATAAAGACTCATTAAACCATACTACAGTAGATGTTTTAGATCATCAGAAAATTCAGGAACGGACTTGCAGCCACACTCGTTGGGCCTAATTTTTAACAGGTGTCATTTTAAAGAGCTGAAAACTAATTTCTTAAATATATTGGTTATTCCTCTTCAAAAAAAAAATGTTCTTAGTTTATTTCGATAAAACTGGCGGTTTTCGAATAAATCGATTCTTATGTGAAAAACCCAAAAATTACTTATGCTAAACATCAACAGGTAATAAAATTTTTATAAAAAAATTGAACCGACTTCTAAAAGTGCGCTTAAAAGTTAAAAATAACTATAAATTTTTATATGAAATTGAACTCTTTGAAGTCGGCGCCAACTAACACCTGACAAAATGTGATTTCCGTATACAGATTAAAAATACTTTATTTGTAATTGCTTTATTACCATAATTTGTATATATTGGTAGTTATTTATTTAATTTACAAATAATTTGGCGCCGACTTGAAAAAGTTCAATTTCATATAAAAATTCATAGTTATTTTTCACTTTTTAGAGCACTTTTAGAAGTCAGTTAATTTTTTAATAAAAATTTTATTTTTTTATTTTTAGTTTTAGAATTCATTATGATATCTATAAATTATTTGAACTAAGTACTAATCGAGATTATCTAAAGTTGTAAATCACCCTGCAATGAACCATTAAAAATTCTTTGGTTTTTAGAGTTTTCCAAATACCAGTAAAATTGTGTCAAACAAATATTTAGTCTGTCATAGTAAATCCACTATCTTAAATTTCAAATTAATTTTAGATTGGTAATATAGGCCCCAAAACCTTCCAATATCGATGTTTAAAGAACCTGAGATGTAAATTTCTTAGCTCGAATATTTTATACTACATATTGAGCTTGTGTACGCCTCAAGAACCCCACAATATCAATCAATTTTAGACAAAATCGGAATATGTAAAATTTTCTGTCCCTCATATTGTATCACATCAACCTAATAGTTGTAAAAAAGTCATTTCATATTCATAATACACGACCCCGAAAACTCTCTAATACCAAATCTGAAAAAATGCGAATTTAAAAAAAAATAATTTTAAGTCTTAAACTAATCTAAATCTAAACCCTTCAAAGCCCCCTAATTCCAATTTTGGATAAAATCCGGAAACTTAAGGTTTCTAGACTTTTATTCGCTATTTACATCCTCAAAAACGATTCAGTCCTACCTTTGAACAAAATCGAAAAATGTAAAATTTTTTGTTTGCTATTTTGGACTTGCCGTATTGAATCCTGAAAAAAAAACTTTTAAATTCATAATTTACACCCTTAAGAACCCCCCTATATCAGTTTGGGAGAAAATTGAAAAATGTAAAATTTTTAGGACACCATATTGAACTTAACAGATCGAATTTTTCAAAAAATATTTTAAATTCACAATTAACACTAACAAAAATACCCCAGTACTGATTTTAGACAAAATCAGGAGATGTAGAATCTTTAATCCGCCATCTTGGGTCCGCCATATTGAATTTTTTAAAAATAATTTCAGATTCATTATGTGCGACCCCGAAAACTTGAAGAAAATCGGAAAAAAGTGATTTTTTCGTTTCCGTCAGTACCGGCAGACATGTACCCCTCATCATAAGAAAATTGAGTCCTTTAAGCAACTTATGTCATACTAAACAAAAAGTTAAATACAAGTTGCGCCATCTCCCGGAGTCTCGTGCAATGTACCACGAATATTAATGTAAATTCCTTTAATGTTATGGTACATGTTAATTAATTTTAATGTACAGAAAGTATTTTCTTTTTCAGTAACTTCATTGAAATTTAAGGTACCATTTAGTCAAATTTAATGTACAAAAACTGATATTTGAATCAATTGCTTTAGATTTAAAGTAAATGTAAATTATTCACGATTCTCGGTATAAAATCATTAAATTTAATGTAGAATGGACATTAAATTTGCATTAAATTTAAGGTTGTTTTTAACATTGTAGCTAAAAGTACAGGCTGTGTATTTCTATTTAACAAAAAAAATCAGGAAAAATAACTTTTTTTTACTATACCGTACAAAATAATATACTTGTTCTCGATCATAGTTCTCCCTTTCATTTAGGCTAATTTGCATTTGTTGTCCCAACTAAGACCGTAAAGGGCCTGAATAATTATTTTAGAGCTGAGGCTTAACCCAATATTAATGTCCAATCGAGCTTGCCCTAAAATTAATATTACCAGAATTTTTTTTGCATAATCATGCCAGGGAATTATAATGTATTCAAAATTTCAGGGTGGCAAAAATATATTTAAAAAATTGGATTTTTTTTTGTTCTAAATCAAATTGGTTGCGATTTGCCCTCATGTATCAGAATGGCCTCAAATTTTAAGGGTTGATAAAGGTAACAAAGTAATGGAGATATCCAAAATTTCAGCGCTTTTGGTGCAATTTTGTCAATTTTGCAGCATAAACAATACAAATCAACGAGTTTTTTAGTTTTCGAAGTGAAACAAAACCTGTCTTACGAATAAATATTGTTTTTAAATTTTTATTTTGATAACTAATAAAAAATATTATAAACATTTTAATTTTATCATAAAAATACATTTTTTAAAAATCTTAATGAAGCATGCTTATTTCCCCAAGCAAATTTTCATAATACAACTTTGGAGTGCAATTAAAAATTGCAAAAGTCCAAAATCTTTTTGTAAAATGATGCATATGGAACCGGGGGACTATTTGTGACTTATTTTGCGGGATATGGAAATAATATGTCATAAAATATTCTGGCCACATAATTATCTGTTAAATGTAATATACAATCAAACAAAATTTTATAAAATTTATTGTTAGTAGACTTCTGACTACGTAGAAACCTTCAAAATGGTAATTAATAGTAATTATGACTCATTTTCTTTTTTGGGGAAAATTTTTTATTTAACAATTAAGATGTGAACAACAGTTTTCAGTAAAAAAGTTTTAAATAAAAGTTGTTGCCATTAAAAACACTTACAAAATGAGCTAAAGCCCATCCAAATCAGATAATTTGTTCGTTAGTTATTGCAAGAAAATCTGCTAAAATGGTTTCTTTTTCAATTGTTTATAAACAATAGAAAGATATATTGCATTAACTTTTTACTACAAATAAAGGAGCCGCTTGTTGCATATAACAAATGTGCAAAATTTCGAGTAAAAATATTTATTAGTTTTTCCACAAAGTATTTGTTTATAACTTTTTATGTTTTTTTTTTATTGTTTATATAGCGATTTAGAGGTCGTACAGCGGTATGCGGGTACGCAAATGAAAGTTACAGACTTATACTAACAATAACAAAAAAGAACAAAATGAATTGTTGATTTTAAATTGTTGAAACAGATAAACAAAATTGGGGTTCGTTTTTTTATTATAAACAAATAAAATAACTCTGCAACAAATATTGATATCGAAATGCCGATAAGTGGACGCGATAGCTGAAATTTTGACGCATATTTTGAAAAAAAAATGTGTTCGACCACTAGAAGCTGAGATGGAGTTTTTTTTTTCAGAAACTCGATGTGCAGTTGTTTATTAACATTAAGAGATTATTTAAGTAGGAACTCATAGGGAGATTGTTAAACTATTGCATGCGGTAGTTTTCAACTCGATTAT
Organism: Diaprepes abbreviatus; assembly: GCA_034092305.1. NCBI lineage: Eukaryota > Metazoa > Arthropoda > Insecta > Coleoptera > Curculionidae > Diaprepes > Diaprepes abbreviatus. Next base: position 3,148,088 of record JASJET010000116.1, read on the forward strand.
TTCAAAATTGTTGAATTAGTAATAGTTTAAAGTTGCACCTATTCCGAGGGTCAGAAAGAGAGCAGCGGAGGGGGGCATTATTTAAGCTTGCGACACGGTGAAAAAACCGTGACTCGGACGCTTCAATTTCGAACAATGGATGATATGTTTTTGTAATCAAATTATTGTTAAACACAGCAATAAACAAATTGTTACACTCTTATACATTTTATGCATAATTATAATCTTACCGTACTTACGTGCTTTTCAAATTGCCAAAAAATTGTTACGGTGATTAATAGTATAGTATTAATTAGAAATATTAAAATTTAGATTGATTATTAATGTACCATAATATTTATCGACATATACCATGAAACAAATAGCAACGTTTGTTGATAGCATTATTATTTTTCGAAATGCAGAATAAATTACATTGGACGATTATATTGTAATCGATTATCCAATCGAAAATTATTGTAATATTACTTTCAAAGACTATGAAAGTAATAGGGAAGAAAATAATTATGATTATCATAATAATAATGATGTTGATGATGATGATAATTATGTCAATGATGAGACTGGCGATGATGATGATAAGAGTAACAATGATGATGACGATGGGAGTAATAATGATGATGATAGTTGTAATCATAATAATAAAACCGATAAGGGTTTCAAAAATGAGTGTCCATCGATGTTTACGGAATGGAGAAGGGAATAAATATTTAGAATAGATTTAAGCAAAAAATATATTTGTTAGCAAAAAAACTTGTATGTGAAAAATGTTCGTCCATAAATTAAAAAAAAAATTAACGTGAGTTTTTTTGGTACAACCAATAATTTACCGCCAAATGTATCGCAATTTGTTTCATGCTATAACTCCATAAATATTAATGGTAAGTTAAAAATCAATCTGATTTTTAATGTTCCTAATTAGTAGTATACTGTTCACTACTGTAACATTTTTTTTGCAGTTTGAAAAGCACGTGCAACAATTTGTTTATTGCTATGTTTAACAATAATTTGACTATAAAAACATATCATCCATTGTTCATATCTCGTCGAGAAACCACTAATTAGAAAAAATAAAAATTATTCGCCCAGATAGTTTAAATTTTTCCGGTGAAACGAATGTGAAGCGTCCGAGTCACGTTTTTTTAAGCATGCCGTAGGTTGAAAGAACGCCTCCCTGCACTGCTCACTTTTTTACTCTTGGAGTAGGTGCAACTTTAAACTATTGCAACATCAACAATTTTGAAATAATTAAGTTGAAAACTGCTGCATACAATAGTTTATCTCCCTATGAGTTCTTACTTAAATAATCCCTTAGTAATAAAATAGGCAGCAGCGATTTTGTGAAAAAAAAATTTTCAAAGGTAGAATTTAACTTTCGAAAAAAGTTGGACATATCACTACTTTTTAAATCCTTTCAACGAAAACTGATAGAATTAACTTACGTTTACTAATTTATGAAACACAAAAAAAAATTTAATTAATTCTACAATATTTTAATATATTTTCAGACAAAATGCCCACCTTTCAGTTAACTCACAACAGACATGCAACTAAATTTGACAAAAAATTTACAAGACCAATAACTTATGCGCAACTCTAACATCATGCGTGTCCAAGATGCACTTGATCAGTTCTTTTCATGTTGGTATTAGGGGTAAGGAATTTATAGGGTTATTTGTATTTTTGAAAATTATTATTATTTTTTTTTTTTAACTTTTCACAGTGTTGTGTCATATATAAAGTGACCACATATCTCGTTTTCCACGGGACAGTGCCATTTTTCAAAGTATTGTCTCGGTGTCTCCAAAGAGCTTATCGGGACACAAAAAAATCCCGTTTTATAATATTTTTGGAAATATTAGACAATTAGCAAGAATTTTAAATATTTGGTTAGTTGCGTAAATGGTCGGTTCTTGGTTTTCTTGACAGCAGTGAAAAAGCGATTTGCATGTGTAGGTTGTGGGTATATTCTTGCAAAAAATGTGAATAAATTCAAATCGTCAAAATTCGTTAATCGCGCCTTCCGCGACCGCGAATCTTCCCGTATATTCAGGTCAGTTCTTTGTACGGTCTAGAACATGGCACAAGAATTATATAACTCAAGCGACAAGCGACATGGTCATATTTTTTATTGAGTTGCAAGTAAAGAGTCAGCGGTAATAATAGAGGTAAAAGGTATGAATCTCAGACTTAAATTTCTTAAATACCTAGGAATAAGTTCCAAATAAGATTTTGTAAGCAAATATAAAGTAACACCAGTTTCTTTTATGATGCCAAAGCGAAATGCGTTTTTAGTGAACACTTACAAAGAAAATATGCTTTCATAAAACAACGAAATATCATTCCCTCAGTTGTACGTTGTGAAAAGTGTCGAACAAATTTTAGTGTATCCCGCAGAAAATTTGAACATGCTTCATCTTCAAACACATTAATGGTTCATTACTTTAAAAAAAGTGATGCGCCGACTTTAAAAGGCATGGATGTTGCAGTAGCTGAGGGTGTTTGGGCCTATCACATTGTATACGAAAATCAATAGTTACGAATGTTTTTGCATACAATGCAGCTGACGATATGAAAAGATATTTAGTAGAAGCTAAATGTATCTTAATCCTGATCGATGCATCTAACCACGGCTCTCAAAATATATTTCCGATATTCGTTCGGTATTTTCGACCATACGAAGGTGTACAAGTTAAACTATTAGATTTTCATGAGCAATCAGGTGAAATATCCGACATTATTTTAAAATACTTCCCAAATGTTTTACACAAATATAATTTAAACACAAAAATGGTGCCCTTTTGTCGAGGCAAACTGCAATTTTAGCGGTTATCAGAGACGAGGTTCCAATAACGTTTTAAATAAATTGAAGTCAAATTTGAATCAGCATTGGTTGCGGATGCATAGTCCACCATGCAGTTAAGTCAGCAGCCGATTGCTTATCATTTGATGTTGAAGTCGTTATTGTAAAAATATACTCATTTTTCTACATTTACACCGTAAGTGTTTAAACATTTTCTCTAATTTTACGTTTAAAGAAACTAGGTACTGATTCTAGCACCATAGTTTCTTTTAGATTAAAAGTGTAACCTGAGCAATGCTGGTGTTCAACAACTGCAGATTATACAATCTGTCTCTTTTTTATACATCTTTCATGTTCCTTATGCCTAGTGGATATAGATTGTCCTGTTTCACCTACATACACCTACATACATACCACAAGAACCAGGTATCATATAAACGCCTTCTGTTTGAAATGGAATGAAATGGAATTGCGTTTTTTGGAGACTTCAAACATTATTCAACTTTCTTACATGTGTTGAAAATTGTTTGAATGTTTGATTTTCGGAGCAACTTGTCGGTGGTTCCGTATATGTAAGGTGAGACAACACTGTCCATAGGAGGTCGTCTTATATCTTCAGCGCAATGTCCGTTGCTTTTCAGAGCACTAGTCAGTTTTTCTGTTTCTGATTTCAGTGATTCTTCGTCACATATTGAAAATGCTCTATGTACCAAAGAGACGGATTGTTTTTGAGAAGGATGATGGTGTGACGTTGCATTGAGATATCGATTTGAATGTATTGGTTTTCTGTACACAGAATGTCCTAATTTACCATTCTCTTCCCTTTGCACTAGTACACCAAGAAAGGGAAGGGCACCATTTGATTCAGTTTCTATAGTGAATTTTATGCTAGATTGTTGTTGATTTAGATGATCCAGGAAATTATGGAGGTTATTCGCAGCATGCGGCCAAACTGCGGACGTATCATCTACACATCTGCATCAAAATTTAGGTTTTAGAGTAGCAGAAGTCAAAGCGTTTTCTTCGAAAGCTTCTATGAAGATGTTAGCTACCCTAGGTGATAGCGGAGAACCCATGGCTGTTGCCGAAGTCTGCTCGTAGAAAGTTCCACGAAAAGTAAAATAAGTGGAAATCAGACATGATTTAATTAATTCTAGTAGGGTGGAGTCCATGTTGTTGTTTCGTAATATGTCAGATATTATGGAAACTGAAACATCTATAGGAACACTTGTGTACAGGCATTCTATATAAAAATTGATCAAGATGTCTCCGGGCTCTAATTGTATGGTTTTTAATCTTTGGACAAAGTGTCCAGAGTTTTTAACAAAGGATTCGGTTTTTCCTGTAAGGGGATGTAAAAGTTTCGCCAGATATTTACCTATTTTGTAGGTTGCGCTGACGAATGGACGTAGAGGTGCATTTTCTTTATGTATTTTGGGCAATCTGTAGAGGCGTGGAATCTTGGACTTGTTTGGTTTAACGGCTTTTTTCTACTGGAGTAAGGCTGGAGGCATTAATTAAGAGATGTGGGGTTCCTTTCGATTTTGTTTGTTGGATCCGTCCGAATGACTTTGTAAGTATTGTCGTTCAAGAGCTGGTTTATTTTTTCAGTATATTTGTCCTTATCCATAACAACAATCTCGTGGAGTAAAGATCCCTGAAGATGCCTCGTGCAATTGTAGGCGGAACGTCGGATAATAATTCCAATTTGATACGGTCTAAACCCAAGAATCATAATTTTCAACTTGACCGAAGCAGTGAAAGCTTTCGTTCTTTATTAGTTAATTATTTGTTAATAAAAATAACTATTTTTTTTCCATTTTTGATTTGTTTAATACTAATTTAGTTCTCCATCTAAGATTTGCATTTTATTAAAGTGTTTGTCTTTTATTGGTGTATTATTTTCACTGTATACAATAAACAATAACCAATTAAAAATTTACCTTTATTTTGTTATATATATATATATATATATATATATATATATATATATATATATATATATATATATATATATATATATATATATATATATATATATATATATATATATATAATAAAATAGAATAAAATATTGGCGAAGCGGACGTGAAAATTTGTCAATCTACATGATTCTCGTATTAAAAAGTACGAAGCACTCCAAAATATGGAAAAACTCAGGGTCCGACAGATGGCGACAGCGCTGTTTCGTCCTAATATGAGACTCATCAGGCCACCGCAGTCGATACAAACCATCATCTCGCCTTTGCATCGTACAAAGCTGAATTTATAATCAAAACACAGCAAATAAGACGACAAAGGCGACATCTCGATGGTCCACTTGATAATACAAGAACCACACAGATTAACAAAGTTTGTAAAAGAACCGTCATATGGTGGCGCGACGGTGAATTAAAACAGAAATATGTAAAATCAAGTACACGAAACGCGCTGCCCAACGGATAGGGGTCGCATTTTTCGGTACTGGCAAGCAAGCCTACCGCTATTTAAGCAGCAGGTGCGGCACGAGGCTTTGGCTGCTTAAATAGCGGTAGGCTTGCTTGCCAGTACCCAAAAAATGCGACCCCTATCCGTTGTGCAGCGCGTTTCGTGTACTTGATTTTACATATTTCTGTTTTAATTCACCGTCGCGCCACCATATGACGGTTCTTTTACAAACTTTGTTAATCTATGTGGTTCTTGTATTATCAAGTGGATCATCGAGATGTCGCCTTTGTCGTCTTATTTGCTGTGTTTTGATTATAAATTCAGCTTTGTACGATGCAAAGGCGAGATGATGGTTTGTACCGACTGCGGTGGCCTGACGAGTCCCATATTAGGACGAAACAGCGCTGTCGCCATCTGTCGGACCCGGAGTTTTTCCATATTTTGGAGTGCTCCGTACTTTTTAATACGAGAATCATGTAGATTGACAAATTTTCACGTCCGCTTCGCCAATATTTTATTCTATTTTATTTTAAATTACACGGACAAAAACTTATCTACATATATATATATATATATATATATATATATATATATATATATATATATATATATATATATATATATATATATCCAGTTTCATAGCGTTCTACGCCTTCCGGTATCCAGTCTCCATTGTTTTCAGTCTTCCCAATCCCCTGGAAGTAAGTTTCTTTCGGACATGGCTCGATTAATGTCCTTAATCCAGGTAACTTTTGATCTTCCTCTTTTTATTTTTTCATTTGGTGTCCATTTTAGGATTTGCTTTGGTAGATGTTCGTCCGTCATTCTCTCCACATGTCCATACCATACCAGCTGACGTTGTTCGATTCCATCGAGAATAGTTTTCTTTACGCCCATAATCTCTCTAATTCTCTCGTTGGTTATCCGTTCGATCCTTGACTTTCCGGCAGATCTTCGCCAAAAGTCCATTTCAAGAGCCAGCAGTTTGCGTTCTAAAGTTTTATTTATCTGCCATGATTCACATCCATAAAATACAACGCTTTTAAATATTGCATGGTATATAAGATGTTTTCTTTCCTTGGAGATGTTTGTTGACCATAATAGTGAGTTTAGGCAACTGATAGCTTTTTTCCCTTTAGTTATTCGCTCCAATATTTCTTCTTCAGTTCGTCCACTTTGACTGATCTTTGTTCCAAGGTAGGTATAATGAGAACACGATTTTACTATGATATTGCATCTACTTCCAAATCTGTTTCTTCTCCACTGATACACATATATTTAGTTTTACTGCAGTTGACAGTTAATCCCCATTCTGCGTATTCTTTAAATAGTTTCCTCGTCATAAATTCGAGGTCTTCTTTATCTTAGGTCACTACCATTTGGTCATCTACATCTACATTTATTTTGTTAAGGTGGCAAATAACCTTACAATATTTTCTTGCCCGGTCCCGTTTTCTTTCCAGAAAATTTTGGTTACTTTAGTTATAACGATTCCAAATTTAAAATGACGTTTTAAAACACAGGAAAGTACTTTATTCTAGTTAAAATTAATTATGTTTTTTTTCCGATCCTGTCGAATAAAGTTTAATACAAATGTAAATTATATTGCGATTTGAACTTTGGAAAATCCGGGTCTTTCGAAAATCCGAGGCCTAGGGGAAATAACACATGCATTAGAGCATAAAATGGTCGATTCGTTTTGTGGATTTGAAATACGAGCGGTCGACCAAGACGTGAAACAAATAAGTTCAAAAACGTGCTTTTAAAAAAGGAAAAAAATAAATTTTATAAAAAAACATTTAATTATATAAAAATAAAAAAAATATAACAAAATACATGCAATAATAATATTATATTTAGTCATTTTAAGAGCATAGGGTCTTTGGTATTGTAAAATTATTAAGACTGTTATTCTAAATCTACAAAAGATAGTTTGTCCTTTTTGTAGATTTACATAAATATGTTTTTGAAATATTCCTATAAAACTTTTAAATAAAACTTTACCATGAAAATTAACTTTTAAATATATAAATTTTCTTTTAGAATTAGTTATAATGTATATACTAATGAAATATCCAATTACGGTCAATTTAAAAACTGCATAATGCAAAAAAGAAATTTGTTTCCAGTAGCTTAGTCAGTCCATTTCAAATAATACCAAAAAAAGCCTTCCTGGGACCTTATTCTTGACCCATATTTTTTCATATCTCTTTTACGACAGTCACATATTTATGAATATCTAAAAAACCTAACAAAGATGGAAGATTTTTATTATGACATTCTCTTTTCCTTTATTTTTATAGGATCCCACTTCGGGTAGTGTTCCATTTTCAAGCAATTTACCCCATATTTTGAATATGAATCAGGTATTTTTTATAGCGTGGGCGCATAATTACCCAAAGAAAATATTTTCACTTTCACGCAATGTTTTCCGACCTAATCCTGTATGTTTTGCAATTTCCGCTAAAACATTCTCTTATTCGATTTAAAATCAAGCCTTAAATAAATAACGGAAGAACTTTATGGAGAGAGATTAACAGTAACAAAATATCAGTGACCTCATAGAAGGACACTAGGTTGAAATTGTACGAAGGGTTCTGAAATTTGATCGACATAAGTCTCATTTTGCAAGCTATGGGGTAGTCAAACATTTTTTTTAGGAGGGCTTCAAGTTTATACGCTGTGTATGTAGAAATCGCTTGTAGAAATTTAAACCAAAAAAAATTGGTTATAACCATAACAAAGCCTTATATTATCTTGTATTTCGTAAATTCTATATCATTTCTCAATACTCGACAGCAACTGTTTTAATGAGCATGAAAAAAATTGTGGCCTTAGATTCTAGAAACGTTGTTATAAAATACCATTAATTTATGATGCAATAATTTTTGCGTTGAAAAAATGACTTTTCACTCTATGCTTATAAAAATAGATTGCCTCTATTTTTTGTGCGAAATTAGAGATCAGGACTATCTCTGGTCCCATATATATGTTGCAATAGTGGCTCTGCAGATTCTCGAAGTTAGCTAAATACTATAGAGGTAAAATAGTTGCTACTAACTCTGCATAGAGTACAAGGTTTGGTAAAGAATTTTTTAAAGGCAACGAATAGAAAGATTTCAGGATTTTGGGCAAGAAATTCCAAGGCTTAGTGAAGTAAAAATTAAAGAAAGTTTTGTATTTTAAGGAGGAAGAAACTATTTGTAAAGCTCATCGCTGAAAACGGTTTACTGAGGGAATAACATGTATCAAGCACTTTTTATAAATTTAATATTATGCAATCGAGTCCAATTTAACGTTTAAATATAAATATGGCATTACAACATTAAACAGATAACTGACTCAAATTTAATTTTACATAGCCTGGTCAATGAAAACAGATCTTTATAGAAGTGCCTTTCTTATGGGATTGCTTAGGTCTCGTGCGGTATCCATTGTTTTGGTGCTATCTCTCTTGTACGCGGCCCCTACCATATCTTTCCTCCACAGTTCCTCCTCACCATAAGTTCTCTTTCTAGACGATCAAGTAAAAAAATGCAGCTAAAATAGCATTTGGATAGACCACTTTTGAAGGGAGAGGGTTGCTTAAGAAGAAGATCTTTATTAACGGTACTTAAAAGATCTTTTCGATACCAAACAAATATTTCCTGAATTAAGTAAAATACACCACCAGACCATGTATACACTGTATAATCAAATCAATTTTTCTCTTTCTACTGTTTAACTAAAAGGAAGAGAAATATGAGATTAAGAAAAATCAATTAGTTTTTCTAAAATTTACTGAAATATTTTTTCGTTCCAAATGTAAAATTTTATGAGAAAAAATGGTTAAATATTGTGTTTTATACATATATTTTGCTGTAAGTGGAAAATATGATAACATACGTGACAGTGAAATTTTTTTTTGGGAGACCGACAAAAAAATCTCGAAGTTCTTATGCTACAATCCAGAAATAGCTTATATGCAAAAAATAGCAGTGATTTTACAATTCTGAATAGTTACTTAGATTTTTTTCAGGTCTTGAAAAATGCATTTTTGAAAAATTCGAAATTTTCGGGTGATATCTTCTTATATGTCAAACGAAAAAAAGGCTGTAAAGAAAACTTTAACAGTTATCAAACATTATGTTGATTTGGGTGTATCGAGAAATGAGATAAATAATAGTTTTTTTTAATGCTAAAATTAGTTAAAAGAAACACTACTGCCGAAAAATATTTAAAAAATCTGTGCTTATGTAATTCGTGGCTAAAATAAATATACATACTCCTGTAATAATTCAGAACTTGGTGGTTCAAACCCTGGCATGATTTGATATGGATTGACTCACTCGTAGGTGATGCAAGAGATAGACACAATTTTCTAGCTTAAGTATAATTTACAAAAAAAATATTAGATGCCAAATAGATTCTTCAGTATTCGAATATCTGAGAAAACGTCATAAATTTTACCATTTGGTGCCTTTTAAATAGGAGAAAAAAAATAACGAGACTCTATGTGAGCAGCTTTATATTCTTTAAGATATTCCATTGGGTTGCCGCAACTTGACAAATATTAAAAATGTTATTTTTATTTACCATAAATTTATATTACCAGTCTTATTGGAATATTATTTATGCAATTTACACTAGCATCTGTATAAGACAAAAAACGCATCTAAGTTAAACTTTGTACTAAACATCGCAATCTAACTTAGTGTAACCTTATTTCTGCCAATTTCTTTGTTTGATACATTGTTTGCAGAGAAATCGATAAAATCAGTCGCAATATATTTAGATGCATCTTTAGAATAACAGTCCTAATATATATAATTTTTGTAGGTTTGTAAAATAGAATATTACAGAAAAAAGCGCGCGATCCAGTTTATAAGTGTTCCTAAAAGGACAACATAGGCAGCAATAGCATAAGTAGTAGCACCATTACATGGTAAATCAGTTCCCTTGCTACCCTCGCATACGCAAACTTCTACGTCCTGGTTATTTTTCTTCTCTGTCAGACATCCGCTTTTTATAATTTCACTATTTGTTCGGACTCTTGTGCACATGTAAGTTTGGTAACTAACTGCAACAAAATACAATATTTAGTTATTTTATATATTGGTATAAAAACGCGTTATTTAATAGAAATATCAATTACTATTAATTATAAAATGGAAAACTATAAAAATTATTGCAAAATCGAATCAATCAGTGGACCAGGAGCTGATAAAATATGAAGAGAATAAAAACAAATGTGCTGAGAAAATGTACTAACAAGCAAGAAATATTAGACGAATGAAAACGTCAGTTATAGAACAATATACGATAACTATAGGGTTAATATAGTAAAACCAACGTTCAAAAAATTATATGTAAAGTCCATAAACAAATTCATAGAACGCAAATAAAAACATTAGGAGACGGAAAAACAATGTGGATTCCGAGCAACATCTTCGTATGTGAATCATTTGTTCACTTTAAAGTAAATAATAAAATAATAGAGGAAGAAGTATTTATTGATTTAATGAAGGCATATGACAGAGAACGCGTGATGAAATTAATGAAAGCAATCTCAAGAACATATGGAGCATTTCACCTCAATTCTTTTAGCGCAAAGTCCAATGTTTTCTACTCGTGTTTGCGAAGCTAAAAATAATCGAAGATAATTTTAAAATAGAGTTTTTGGATGTATTTCTTTTTTTTTTTAGTTTGAAAAAATACAAAACGTGTTATATTTCGGTAACGGCATTTTTAATATATTTTTTGACAGCCTAGATTAAAAGCTGAGATTTTATTTAGATAGATATAATAATTTTTTAAAATAGATTTTTTTGGTATTTTTTAGAAATAAGAGCAAGAACACAGGACTGTTTGTCAGTTCTGCTTGAACGCGGCACTTTCCTTTACCGCTGGTGATATAAAGTGTGTGAAATGTGCTGTATTCTTGGCGGAATTGACGAGATTTTCAATGTTCATTGCTTAATTTCCCAAAAACATACAAAAAAGTCAATTGTAAAAAGTGCTTGTACTGATGTAAAAAACTTCAGCTTTGCATCTAATCTACATAAAAAAGTAATATGTCATTTTTGAGATATTTGTATTTTTTCATGGTCAAAAAATTGAATTTTAAAAATTTTACTATATCATCGAAAAGGCGAGAAACAAATACATGGAAACTTCTATTTCAAAACTTTCTTCATTTTAGTTTAGCTTCTCAAAAATAGTATAATTTTGCACTGAGGCTCCATGCTAGGAGAGTGAACGTGAAACGTCTATTTTCTATCAGAAAAATGCACAGAAACACGACAATTAAAATACTTATAAGACACAGGGTAAAAATGGAGTTTATTCTAGTTAAGGTACAAAACAAAGATGCTCTTTTTCCCTTACTCTACTTAAAATATTTGATAAATATATGTTGATGAATCAGAAGAAGAAATGCCACAAATAAGTATATCACTATGTAACATAGATAAACACAATGCTATTTGCAAATGATCAGATTATCCTGGCACAGAACCGGAACAATTCATAGTGTACAGGGTGAGTCAACGATTGGATGAAGTAGGTTTGTGCCTTTTCGGTGAAATTAATAAAGAAACTATATTTATTGTTTGATACAGTTTATTTTTACGCAGATTTTAAAAATATTTAGGACTCTACAGGGTGAGCCAAAAAACTAGGACAGCATAAAGTTGTATTTTTTTAAATAGAAGACCCAATATACGAATCATATTTTCGATTTAGCTTATAATTTTAAATCTTTTTTTATTAAGGGTTTACTATAACAAAACTTTATAGTTTCTGAGATAATTAAGTTTAAAGAAAAAAAGTCACATTTTCAAGCATCAATTCAAACCTAAATAACGTTTTCAATTTTGTGACAAATATATTCAAATTTGGAATTTAGCAAGGCCAAAGACAAATTAACATAATTTTTACCTAATATTTGCAATAAAAGCTACAGGGTGTTGAACACATCGGCTCAAATTTGAACAAGTTTAAATGAATAAATATCTTTTTTTTTTAAATGGTACACCCTGTAAATTTTCATGTTATTTAATATAGTAATAAAAACCCTAAAAGTTTTGTTCAATATATCCTATACCTATTTATAATAGTTTTTGAGATATTTCAGTTTTTCTTATTTTCCATACTTTTTTGCAGAAATAGTCTTCATTATCATAATAGCCATGGCAAAAACAATGGAAAAGAATATTTTTCTGTGTGTCAAATTTATAACCGCAATCGATTCTTTTGGTTTTTATGTAGTGTAGTTTGGTTTTTTTAGCATTCATCTTATATTGTAAAATGAATTTTCCAAAGAATGAGTTAATAGATATGATTTATACAATAGGAGAGGCTCAAAAAAATTGCCTTCTTGCTCAAAGAATTTACAAAATGAAGTATCCTGATCGACGCCAGCCTAATACCCATACTTTTCAAAACTTAATGCAAAGATTTGATTCTTCTGGTACTGTTGATTATCCAAAACGTAAAGTGGTCAACAAACCAGTAACTAATGAAGAAAAAGAACTACAAGTATTGTTAAATGTTCAGGAAAATCCTTATATTGGTAGCCGTCAGTTAGCAGCATTATGTGAAACATCACAATCCACCGCTAATCGTACTACCAAGAAATATAGGTATCATCCATATCACATGGAATTACACCAAGAATTGCATGGACAGGATTTTGAAAGTCGTGTAAACTTTTGTCGTACAATAAATGCGGAGATTCAATTAAATCCAAATTTATTATGCAAGGTAATGTTTAGTGATGAAGCTACTTTTAGAAGTAACGGTGCCGTAAATAGACGCAACATGCATTATTATGCCACAGAAAACCCATTTTGGATTAGAGAGGTGCAACATCAAAACCACTGGTCATTAAATGTTTGGTGTGGTATTCATCATAATCGAATTATTGGATCCCACTTTTTTAATGAACCACTAAATGGCCATAGTTACCTGAACTTTCTACAAGAAGAACTACCCCAACTGCTTCAAGGTCTCGATAGGGATGAGCTCGACCGTATGTGGTTCCAGCACGATGGTGCTCCTCCGAATTACCATCGTGAAGTTCGTGCGTTTTTGGACCAACGATATCCGCAAAAATGGATTGGACGTGGGGGTTTCATTGAGTGGCCACCAAGGTCTTGCGACATCACCCCATTAGATTTCTTCCTATGGAGTTATATTAAAAATAAGGTGTATGTTAATCCACCAACAACAGTGGAAGATATGCGAAACAGGATTAGTGATACCTGTAGAACAATAACGCCACTAATTTTGTCCAGGATCCGAGAAAATCTGCAAAAAAGACTAAATTTGTGCATTGCACAAGAGGGTCGTTTATTCAAACACTTATTAAAAAGAAATAATTAATCTCAGTATTTAATAGGTAATTTTTTTGTTTCAATTTAGTATAAAAGTAAATATGTATTTGCCTTGTCGTTATTGTTGTGTTAATTTTTTCACATTATGTTTAATTAAACTATTGCCGTTATAATATAACGAATAATGTATTTCATCATATTTAACCACATTCTGTTTGTTTCTGTAGTTTCTTTTTATTATTTGACATGGCTACTATGATAATGAAGACTATTTCTGTAAAAAAGTATGGAAAATAAGAAAAACTGAAATATCTCAAAAACTATTATAAATAGGTATAGGATATATTGAACAAAACTTTTAGGGTTTTTATTACTCTATTAAATAACATGAAAATATACAGGGTGTACCATTTAAAAAAAAAAGATATTTATTCATTTAAACTTGTTCAAATTTGAGCCGATGTGTTCAACACTCTGTAGCTTTTATTGCAAATATTAGGTAAAAATTATGTTAACTTGTCCTTGGCCTTGCTAAATTCCAAATTTGAATATATTTGTCACAAAATTGAAAACGTTATTTAGGATTGAATTGATGCTTGAAAATGTGACTTTTTTTCTTTAAACTTAATTATCTCAGAAACTATAAAGTTTTGTTATAGTAAACCCTTAATAAAAAAGATTTAAAATTATAAGCTAAATCGAAAATATGATTCGTATATAGGGTGTTCTATTTAAAAAAATACAACTTTATGCTGTCCGAGTTTTTTGGCTCACCCTGTAGAGTCCTAAATATTTTTAAAATCTGCGTAAAAATAAACTGTATCAAACAATAAATATAGTTTCTTTATTAATTTCATCGAAAAGGCACAAATCTACTTCATCCAATCGTTGACTCACCCTGTACATAATCATAATATTAGTAGAGGAATACCAAGAGAGAAGACTAACGAAAAATTTAAATAAAACGAAATATCTCAGTATAGGCGAAGAAACAACGGGCCGTATTTTAGGTAGCGATAAAAGATACAGAATTAGGGAATGTGGAAACTACAGTTGTCTTGGAGAAAAAGTAAATAAAGAAGTATATGACAAACAAGAAATCAAACAAAGAAAAATACAATAAAGAAGAACTGTAAACAGGTTAAATAGTATATGGTGGCTCAGAGATATCCCGAAAGAAAGAGAAACGAATTTGTGGCATAGAAATATGGAGATGGAGAGAATGTGACAGAAAGTGACTATTTGTTATTTAAAGGGATGTATGATCGAGATCTTGTAGAATACCGAAAGGAGACGGAAAACTTTGAAAATATTTTTATTTCCTAACGAAGATTATTTTGTCAAATTATCTGTTACAGTAGGTCATTCATTAATCAAGAATCAATAGTCCGCTGATTGCCGCCCTTTTCTGAAAAATTGTCTTACAGAATTAATTGCTGTATAGTTGCTATGCAGAGACATATTCAAATTTATTTCTAAATGTCTTGGCTCATGCCGTGAAGAAATAGGTACATAAATTTAAACAAATTTTAGCTAGCAATTCGAAATAAAAGGAACCTTGGGGAAGTATCCGAACACCTGAGATAATTGATCTTATTAGAGCCTCGGTGTAACACAGTCAAAAACGTTCAGTACGAAAAGTATCAGGTGTCATTAATTTTTTTCATTTAGAATTCTGATCATGAATCTAAATCTTCATCAATCCATTTATATAGTCAGGAGACTATAATCAATACATCTTCCAAACCATCTAGATTATAGGTTTACAACAGGGGCTGTAATGACCCCTCCCAAGTTGACGTTGAAGCTTTTTAAGGGGCCGACTGCGAGTCTAGGGGTAACTGAAGGGCGTTAAGGTGGTCAAGATAGGCAGCAGCGTATTGAAGAAATTAGTAATACATAATTCTAAATTTTTCATCTTGTTTTAATTGCACAAGTTTTAAAAAATAAAATTTAACATTATAATTAGAATGCAAAACATAGAGAGTTAACCGCAGAAAAGAATACAAAGAGCTCTGGCTTTAAAAATCAATACTTCGATTCTAACCTGGATTATGGAAAATAGTTCAGCACAATTAAATAGCATTCCCTTTATCATATTTGTCTGAATGTAGGTTCAGTGAAACTTCAAGGCGCTCCAGAAACAGGTTGATTTAGATTCTGCTGGAATTTTGTTTAAGAATGAAATCGACATACACAATTTGTGGATAACTGACTAGGTGCATTTTCATTGATCTGGCTATATCAGTAAACAAAATTAATGTTACTGGAGTTTGGAAAATCACTATGTGCCCCATGAAAACCTTTAAAGAGCTCGAAAGTGATAATACGGTATAGGATGCCTTTAGTGGGAATTATCTATCTTTATTTCTTTTTAAGATGGGAATGTAAATGCAATTATGGTCATTTCTGTATAGTATACCGGCATGATAACCATTAATTGAATACATTTCCACAGAACAATCAGATATGGTTTCAGCAAGATGGTATTTCTTCGCACATCACAAAAACGTCATTAAATTATCTACACAGATTGTTTCAGAGCACATTAACTCCAATCAGTGAGACCTCGTGTGGCTACCAAGATTCAAAGAGTTTGCGATTACTTTTTGTAAGGTTACTTAAAGCAAAAGGATTTCTAGTGACGTTATGGAGAATTTTAACAAAGAAGGTGAGGTCATTTACTAAGCATTATTGCTAAGACATGAAAATGACATATTACTAGCTCACCGATATTTTGCTGTATCTTATATAGATAAAATTACCTTTAGAATCATA
This sequence comes from Diaprepes abbreviatus, assembly GCA_034092305.1. Taxonomy (NCBI): domain Eukaryota; kingdom Metazoa; phylum Arthropoda; class Insecta; order Coleoptera; family Curculionidae; genus Diaprepes; species Diaprepes abbreviatus. The sequence continues at coordinate 3,164,411 of JASJET010000116.1, forward strand.
AAATATTTAAAAATTCTCATTCCTAGGTACAACCTTATACCAAACGTGTCGGCTATTCCTCGTAGTAAACTCGGTATGAGGAAATCGTTACAAAAACTGTTCAGGCAACTAAATTTCTACAATCTATTAGGATTTTTAGATATAGACTGTGACTTATTCTCTAACATAGATGCAGGTAAGAGATTATTTAAGGTTCGTTAGTAAAGTGTTTCGCTTTACTACCAGCAAGCTTAATGATTTTGCAACCTCAGTTCAACATTATTTCTCAGATCAATATAATTACGAAAACTTATTTATTTTAATATACTTACTTAAGCCTTTAAAAGATACTGTGTATATTACACAGGATTGGGTGTCCGATTTTCTACAGGCAATGGCCGTTTTGTTTGCTTCCCATAGTTCAGTGAAATTCGGTCTCGATATTGTGTCATCTGCAAATGAAAACTCCAAACTTAGACACTGAATTTAAGAATTTTTAATTAAAATCATTAAATTTTTTGATTGACGGAACACTCATAGGTTTTATTTCTTTAGCGTATGTAGATCAATTACTCAAGATCTTTTAAGTAAATGAACAGGTTTTTACCCTCAAAGGGTGGATCGGCCTGTGGTTGTTTTGTCCTCTTCTAGTAGCAGAGAGAAATTCAGTTCATCCTACAAAAACTGCTTTAAATTCCCCATATTCGTCTTTAAAACCATCTTAATAACTTGTTTAGCCAGCGAAATGGATTATGACCAAACCTTCGTAATATGGGTTTTAAAAGAAGAAGAGGTATATCTCAGGTGGGTAGCAAATCTAGTATTAAATCCCATACCGTTGATAAACCACATGAATTCTGGTGATGTTACTTCGAGAAAAATTGATTACTGAAATCTATGTTATATGCAATGTGAAAATCAAAGACACTTAGAACAGGTCTCATAATATGGTATTGTGGCACTCATCACTATTCATAGAAGAAAACGTATGATTACCAAACTAAAGTTCATTTTCGACTAAGTTTTCTGTGTCAATACAATTTATTCACGTATATGGTCTCTTTTGCAAATCAGAAAACGAGTCCTTTGAATAATTTTTAGAGAACACTACAACTTAATGAGCAGGAAATGCCCAAAATTGTTACATACTCGATGATTTTAATATTCAACTACAGATAAAATCGAAGAATTGAACCTTTGAATAACTATACAGCAGAAATGCTTACTTTAACAAGTTACTCAGGAATGTTCGTAGTCGCGACGGTGAAATGAAAAACACAATCAACTTCATTGTGTCCAATAATCAGTCCAAATGTCTCAGTACTAAATAAAGTCCACAGCTTTAGTTATCACAGGCTGGGTAGAGCCGCGATTAAGTTTAAAACCAAGTTAGAACAAAAAAAACTCAATTTGCTAAACAGTAGATGTAACAAGAAATAATTAGGAGAGATGCCAATCTCTGAAATAAGCATCCAAAATAAAAAATCTTTAAAACGTTTGCCTGGACTCAACACACTAGAAAATAACAACAATTATGTAAATACCACTAATGAAAGTTGGTCTGCAAACAAAAAGAGAAGATAAAAACTAATCAGCAAGACGGCGAATGATGAATGTATATATATTATTGAAGATATAAAATGATGAATCAGAAAATACATACGCAACTGTAATAAATAAAGAAACACTACAAAATTAGGAACGTTGTAAGGAAAAAAAATGTCATATAGTCAACAGCAGATCCACCTTATGAGAAAAGTAGAAGGTATCCTTACATTGGAAACCTTCAAGGTAATCAAAGACTTTTATACTGATTAAAAACGCCAAGCCCAAAAGAAAACTTACCAATAAGAATACTACAGAAAATCAGGTCTGAGGAGATGTCTGAAACTATCAAAGAAATAAAATTCTCTCTGCTGCTCAGGAAAAATAGAGAGAATCGCATAATAGTTGAAATGTTGAAGTTGGGAGGAACCCCGCTAATAAAAGGTATACAACTTTTAATAAACTGATATTTACTGAAAGGAAACGTATTAACAAGCTGGAAGAATACTGAATTAATATTTTTTTTTTAAAAAGGGACTCTGCTGATAGAGGAAATTATAGTCTGTTGTCAAACTTGTGTAAGTTGTTAACAGATATTCTTACAAATCGCCTAACAAATTTGATATCGAACAAGTAGGTTTTAGGAAAGACTATAGTATCATCAACCACCTACAAACAATTAAGAATAAAATTTTGATTATTATGCATATCAATTTAAAATATTTTCAAAATAATAATTTGGGTGCCAAATTTAAACATTGACAATTGGTAGATGATATTGTACTTATAATTGTGGACGAGGGGAACTAGAAAGATTGTTAATAGACTTCGCTCTTATCTTACAGAATCTATGATTCCAATTGAGTTACCAGACAATGAAGGCAGTGTCCAACACTAAAAGATAATACTAGAAAAATAATCAATAAATATCTATTTCTATATTTATTTGGGTAACTACATTAAATTTTGTGGACACAACCAAATCAGTGAGATAACCAGAAGAAAAGTTTGATTGGGCAGCTTTTAGAAATCAGTGCTTGATTTAAAAAATCAGGAAAATCCAATTAGGTTGGGACGAAATGTATGGTACGGTTGTATTTGATCTGTTTTGACGTATAACTAGACGCAGTCTAATGTTCTATGTAAAGGGTAATACTTGTCATAAGCCTCATAGATCTAGTCCCTAATAAAGAAATATAGCGAAGCACTAAAACTACCCACTTTATGGGAAAAGTTGTAAAATTTAAATTGAGCTAGACTGGATACACGGAGAAGTTCTCAAATTAATTGACTCAGAACAAATAAAACTACTGATCACCCTCTTTAACAAAATTTACATGAACGGTCAAATACCAAAAGACTGGCTACTGTCGACATTCATCCCGATTCCCGAAAAAACGAACGCAACTAAGTGCTCCGATCATAGAATAATCAGCTTGATGAGCCACGCTTTAAAAGCTTTTCTTAACATCATTCAAGCACGAATATATAGAAAACTCGATGAAAACGTAAGTGACATGCAGTTTGGCTTCAGACAGGGACTTGGCACTAGAGAGGCCTTGTTTTCCATGCAGGTTCTGATTCAAAGAGCACGTGACATCAATGCCGACGTCTTTGCATGCTTCATAGATTTTGAAAAGGCATTTGACAAAGTGCAGCACAGTAAACTGATTTCAATCCTACAAGAGACAGGAATCGACGACAGAGACAGAGAGATAATATCAAAGCTATATTCACAACAAAAGGCTATTGTACGAGTTGAGAATGAGACAACAGAAGACTTTAATATAAAGAGAGGAGTACGCCAGGGCTGTATACTGTCGCCACTTCTATTCAACGTATACTCAGAACATCTCTTTAAAGAAGAACTGGGCAACATAGAAGATGGAATTAATGTAAATGGAGAAGTAATAAACAACCTAAGATACGCGGATGATACCGTTCTTATAGCCGATACTGCAGAGGGACTTCAAAGAATTATCGACCGAATAGTGACAGCTTGCAACAGATATGGTATGAAGATAAACTGCAAGAAGACGCAAACGATTATTGTCAGTAAAAACGACGTCGGCAATATACAGTTTACTGCCAACAACGTAACTCTCACAATGGCCGAGACGATCACATATCTAGGCTGCACGTTGAATAAGGACTGGGACAACTCTCGAGAAATAAGAAGCCGAATTGAGAAAGCAAGAGGAACTTTTAATAAGCTGCGCAACATACTCTGCAACCTATCCCTCAATATACATACGCGGATCAGGATTTTGAAATGCTATGTACTCTCAACTCTCTTATATGGAGCAGAAGCCTGGACCCTTACCGATGCTTCATGTAAACGTATAGATGCATTTGAGATGTGGTGCTAACGCCGCATGCTTAGGGTTCCTTGGATACACCAGGTATCAAACGAAAACATTTTACAACGTATCGGTGGAGAACTGGAGTACCTTACAAATGTCAAACGCAGAAAATTGGAGTACTTTGGACATATAATGCGGAATGAGAAATATCACCTACTCCAACTTATCCTACAGGGGAAAATAGAAGGCCAGAGATCAGCTGGACGAAGACGAATATCATGGCTGCGCAACCTACGAACATGGACTGGAATGACATCAACAGGTCTGTTCAGAGCAGCAGTGAATAAAGTAATATGGACCAATGTGATAGCCAACATCCAAAGAGGATAGGCACTTTAAGAAGAAGAAGACTGGATATGTCGCATGTAAAACTCCCGAATTGTGGGATGGAGACCTATACGATTAAAAAAAAAAGACGAAAAGGATGACTAGAATATATAGAAGATAGTAATTATGAAACATTTTTAAGTTGTTTTAATGGGTAGTTACTAAAATGTTTAACAATACCCTTGTGATTCATCCTAATACCCTACATTCACACATCATTTCTCGTAATATACTATAACGCCGTAGATGCATCATAATGCCCAAAAAACCCCTATAATATCCGCAGCATGTACAAGAAATTTTTGTAGTGATTTATTTTTCCAGTGCAGTGAACATATGAAAAAAATCTACAATCGACAGAAAAAATTGTCAATTTTATTTGGTGGAATTTTCACATTATGTGTTTTCTATTAATATAATACAAAGTGAATAAAAATGTATACGTACTAGAAAATATGATGGGGTCAACACATGGCATGGCCGTACCATTCCCGAATTTTGCAACATAATCATCACATTTCATTGGTTCCTCTGTAGTATCAGTATAACTAGGGCCTAACCAGGTATATGATAGGCAATATTTATAGTTGGGATCCAAATCGTCATGAGCAGAAGACAACCCTGGAACAAAATACTTTATAGTAAACTAGCGGCTCGTTCAGTCTAAGATTTAATATTGTTTTTATTTTTTAAGTAAAAACAAAATTACAGAGTCAGAAAGAACAGACCTGGGTAATGAGTGAATTTAAAATATAAACAAAGAATAATATAGTTACATTTTTAATTATATGTCCTCATAGAACTTTCTAAAAGTTACAAAATGTCTAAAATATTTGAATTTACTTTTTTCCTATTTATTATATTGTTCTGTACATATTTTTTTACATGTTTCCTCGAGTTTGATACGGATGGTTAATTTTCTGCTTACAAGTTCATTTTTATGTACACCCTGTATATTTTATACAGAATGTCTGAAAATTCAGCTCGTATACTCTGAAGGAAGATTCTGAAAATTTATGTGAACATGGGTTATTATTTAATAGCTTCAGAACTGCTTCTGATGTTAATCAATAAATACTATTTTTTGATGTTTAGAGTGAGCGATAAATTTAGTCAGGGGCGTTCCAACAGGGTGACATTTGGAATATTTATCCCTATTTCTTTAGATAACACTTTTAACAAAATCTACCTAAAAATTATGGTTCCACAAAATTATTTGCATAAAAAAAATGTAAAAAATCAACACACTAATAGTTTAGGAGAAAACCCGCTTTAATTAAATCCATATACAAACATTATAATAAGCTTATGACTATTATAAATTTGAAGTAAAAAAATATCAACTAGCTTGATAAAAAATTACAGTTATCTATCTTTTTTAAGAGCTTGAGTCATTGACAGAATTAGCTGATATGCATTTTATGTATGACGAAGCTATAATCCTTCCCAAATCGGACCTTGCGAGAAACTATTTATTAAATTACACCAGCGTTTAAGAGAAAATGGTACTTTTGTACCAATTAGATAGATTATGATAGAAGCTGTACTACTTGAATCCCACAAGTAGAAAAAAGAGCTCTAAAACTTGTTGCTACCAATCTTGGTATAAGTACAAGAAAAATTGATTTACAAGAAGATAGCACTACATGGGAAATTTTAAATAAACAACTAATTCATACAGATACAGATAAAAATACCATAACCTATACCCAAGAAAATATTACAGAAAAATATTAACAAAAAGTTTAAGATACTAAAATAAATTATTAATTGTAAGGGTTTCCGGAGTACAACAGAAAAATCATCATGACCTTCCTTGAAAATATCAAAAATTCATATGGCATTGACAGTGCTAATAAGCTTAGTGAAATATCTACATTATATAAGAAGATATCTAAACGGAAAAATAGAGGAATATTTTTACTTCGATACAAACATTCTGGCATTTTCCAAAAATTTTTAAATTTCAAAATCACTCATATATGTTTTTTCTCAGATGAAACATATAGATAAATATACCATAACTTTGAAGAAGCTCACTATGTACTGCGAAATGTCAGAAAAATTGTCGTCTTTTAATCTTGAAATAAGAAAACCTATACCCAAGAAAATATTACAGAAATATATATATATATATATATATATATATATATATATATATATATATATATATATATACCACCATCGAGATGATGACCTAATGGATAAATTGTGTTCCTTAGCAATTTGTTCAAACTGTGCAACCTCTAACACGGAAAGGATATGGTTGGAACGAAGTTTGCATTTACTGTTCGCATTTTACTTCATATATATATATATATATATATATATATATATATATATATATATATATATATATATATATATATATATATATAATAGATAAGTTTTTGTCCGTATAATTTAAAATAAAATAGAATGAAATATTGGCGAAGCGGACGTGAAAATTTGTCAATCTACATGATTCTCGTGTTAAAAAGTGCGGAGCACTCCAAAATATGGAAAAACTCCGGGTCCGATAGATGGCAACAGCGCTGTTTCGTCCTAATATGGGACTCGTCAGGCCACCGCATTCGGTACAAACCATCATCTCGCGTTTGCATCCTATAAAGCTGATTTTAAAATAAAAAAACAGCAAACAAGACGACAAAGGCGACATCTCGATGGTCCACTTGATAACACAAGAACCACACAGATTAACAAAGTTTGTAAAAAACCGCCATATGGTGGCGCGACGGTGAATTAAAACAGAAATATGTAAAATCGAGTACACGAAACGCGCTGCCCAAAGGATAGGGGTCGCATTTTTCGGTACTGACAACCAAGCCTACCGCTCATTTCAGCAGCCAGTACCGAAAAATGCGACCCCTATCCTTTGGGCAGCTCGTTTCGTGTACTCGATTTTACATATTTCTGTTTTAATTCACCGTCGCGCCACCATATGGCGGTTTTTTACAAACTTTGTTAATCTGTGTGATTCTTGTGTTATCAAGTGGACCATCGAGATGTCGCCTTTGTCGTCTTGTTTGCTGTTTTTTGATTTTAAACTCAGCTTTATAGGATGCAAAGGCGAGGTGATGGTTTATACCATCAAGCGGTGGCTTGACGAGTCCCATATTAGGACGAAACAGCGCTGTCGCCATCTGTCGGACCCGGAGTTTTTCCATATTTTAGAGTGCTCCGCACTTTTTAACACGAGAATCATGTAGATTGACAAATTTTCACGTCCGCTTCGCCAATATTTGATTCTATTTTATTTTATATATATATATATATATATATATATATATATATATATATATATATATATATATATATATATATATATATATATATATTATAACAGATACAATGTTATTTGATAAAATAATACGTAATCTGTTTTGTTTAAATTTGCACCAGCTGACATGCAACTGATAACAAAAATATTTTATCAAAAGATTAGTTGTAATATTCCAAAGTATTTCTCAGGCTATAGTCTTGGCTTATTGTACAAAATTTGAGTGATTTATTTGCATGGTATTTAAATTTTAGTGATATTAAGTACTAACTCCATATCTTTCCCCCAAACAGGGATTGCATAAATAATAATACTCTCAACCAATGCAAACTATCCAGACTACAATGTCTTGCCATTCAAAATATCTCTCAGCTGATAAAATTTAAATATTAATCTTTTCAATTTTGACATAATCATATCAATGTAAAAATCCCCTTTCAAAAAACAATCAATTCTAATTTCCAAATATTTAATATTAGTCACCCTAGTTTTTAAAAATATGATAGTATTGCAGGTTTTTACATGTAAGAAGTGTTAATATATCAATAAACTTCTGCTTAATTTTTAATTGCTAACCAAGTATTTCCCAAAAATATTAAAAATATGTCGTCAGCAAATGTCATAATTTTACCTGAAATTGTTAAATTAAATAAACTATTCAGATATATTTGGAGCAAAATGGGACGACACAGTGCACTGCCCTGTGAAAATACCATACCATTTTCTGAATACGGTCGCAAAAATAATCGGTAGTTTTATGCAATTCCTTTATCATCATACTGATCTAGTTTGGTATTCAAAGCCTTAGCCTAATTCAAAAATACAAACAAGACCCTATAAGAATCATCAAGAATTTTATGATTATTTAATATAATTTCATATTTGTGTAAGTAATTCAATGTGGTTTGTATTACTGATTTTTCAAAAATCTTCGAGAAAATGCATACTTATGATATGGGCCTTTAGTTACAAATGCCGCCTAAATTTCATTAAATTTATGAGAATGTAGATTGAATTTTAAAACTTTCATTTTCAAGATGGCGAATTTAATATAGTGGACTTAAATTTTTGAAAAACCCGAATTTGTGACTGAAACTTTGTACTGAGGTCAGTGGCGTAACGAGGACTCCGCAGGACTCGGGGCGCTCACCCAAAAAATTTTTAGAATTCAATTTCATCAATTTCCAATAAACATGCTACTTTACAATCCATTTAACACAAGGTGTCAGTAATTATGTATTATAAATGGACACATATGCAACACAGGGCGTTTAGATTTATATTAAATGTACATATATTAAGAAATTACTAATTAAACCCATTGAACGCAAGGCCTCTGTGACAGTCTGTATTAGTATCTATACTCACGACGTGCAGGAAGCAACTTTAATTCAAAGTAAAGTGTCGACAAAATCAGTCTTAACAGAGACTTAGGTAATAATTTGTAGTGCTCAAAACTTTCCTTTTTGGAATCGTAGCTGATCGTTTACCCGAGATATATATGTTTGAATTTTTCTCCATTTAAAAAGTGGAGTAAAATTTTTCCTGTTTAAAAAATATTGTAAATAAAATAAAAACGATTACTCACAATTTAATTGTTGTAGAACTGCGAGTTTTGGAACTTTTTGGAAGCTTAAAAAAAGAAATTACGCTTCTTGTAAAGACGCTGTTTCTGTTTTTCAACCGTTCAGAAAGCCTCAAAATTCAGGCCTCAACAGGCAGATAAATTTACGAAAAACTTTGAAATATTGAATTTATTTCAAATTTAAATATTTGTCAAATCTCGAAATTTAGAGCTTTTTTAAACGCTCAAAAAAAGAAATTCTGCGTATTTTTAAAAATCGAGATTGACAATCATTTAAAGTTGAAATAAATGCAATAACCATTTTTTATACTTTATTTGTTTATAGGATCGCGAGTCCTAGAGCTTTTCGGACGTTTAAAAAATAGAAAGAAGCATCTTCAAGAGATGAGCAATTTTTTTTGAACGTCTGAAAAGCTCTAAGACCCGCGATTCTAAAGGCGATTGGAGTTGCTCGCCCTTGCATTACAATGCTTTTTAAATGGAGAAAGCAGCACAATGGCACAAATAAGAATTAGCAGCTTTTGCTACATTATCTATAGAATGCGAAAGAACTAAAAAACTTGATATAAATCTACTCATAGAAGAGTTAGCAAATTAAAAGACCAAATATTTGCAACGATTTCGTAAAAACACATAAAACTATATAAATATATATAAATTATAATGTATTTGATGCTTGTTTTGATGTGTATGAATAAAGTTACTTTTATTCAAATCAATGTAGAACTATTTATTTTATCAAATAACATTATTTTTATATGTACCCTTAGAAAGTTAACGTATTATCTTGAACAAAACATAAGTTGTTAAGAACACACCCCAGGTACAACGCGAGGGGTATGTGGATTTGGGAGCATGGGTTTTGGTTTAAAATCTTGCTTTGCTCGCCTGTCTGTTGTGTAATGGGTATCGATCTAGCTACTTGTAGGATATGGGGTTTTGAGGGCTTGGGTTTTGGTTTAAAATCTTGCTTCGCTCGCCTGTCTGCTATATAAAGATTATCAATCTCGCAGCGCGTGGAGTATGTGGGTTTGGAAGCTCGGGTTATGGCTTAAGGAGTATGTGGATTTGGAAGCTTGAGTTTGGCTATACACTTTTAAAAACTCGCTCCGCTTGCATGTCTGCTGTCTAACGAACGTCGATCTGGCCACGCGTGGGGTATGTAAGATTAGAAGCTTGACATCTAAACATCGATATTACGATTAATTGTAATAATAGCTACGCCACTCTCTGAGGTCGCTGAATATGAAAATCAATTTGAATTTTCCAAATTTTCATTAGGTAAGATAACATATTTACTTGAGTTCATAAGAGAGCAGATTTCACTCAAGTAAAATCGAATGAAGCCTACATTTTCGGGGGCCCGCTTCTGATTTGTCTCGTTCTAAAATATGTTGGAGTGTACCAAAAAATATCCAAAACGCATTTATTTTTTCGTCATGAATTGCATTTATAGGAGGTGATCACTGAACCATAATTTCATAGCTAAAAACGATTTGTTTTCCAATTATAATTTAAAAATATTAATTTTTTTCATATAAAATTACATATATATCATTAGGGTTAGGAACATGTAAGGGTCTCTTTTGTATTTTTTCATAGGGGTGAAAACTTTTTTTTCCCTGAATTCATTCAATAAATTATAAATTTACTTAGTTTGGTTAAAAATTTATGAAAAGGGACGAAAAGTATATATATATATATATATATATATATATATATATATATATATATATATATATATATATATATATATATATATATATGTTTGTAAAGAAATTCATTACAAAAAATAATACGAACCATCAGGAATATTGAGTATGTAGTAAGTGGTGGAAATCTACCATTTCGAAAGGTTTAACTACCCTTCCACAATTTGTGAAAAATAATTCAAAAAGTCATTCTCTGATTCCGCTTATACGGGGTGTTCCAGGTGTAACTGCCGCAATCGATTTATCGGAGAATAGATTTTTGAAGATTTTTAAAATTTGTCAGTGTACTAAAGTCAATAGGGTCAATTTTGCTAAAATATTCTCAAGATGGTGGCATTTTCGGTTATACTAGAAATTGATGCCTTCTTGCTTATTTTAACTGGAATACCCTATATATTATTTAATTTTTAGATTCTGCCCAAAACTATAAATATATTTACATGTTTAATATCTTATACCTAAGTCTGACTGTTTTTGACATATTTTAAATTTTATATAAAAAATGGCTTTTGCAAGCCTAAAGATAACTATCAAGGGGATCTTCTTTAGTGGGCTGTATTGATATTTTAATAATAAATAAATACAGGGTGATCAAAAATGAACATTAAATATTAACTTGAAGAAATCGTTAAAAGTCGTTGTTTTTAAATGTGAACCCCCTATTTTTATAATGCTATCTTATTTAGTATTAAAAATAAGGGTGACTTTGAATAGGGTTGTCTATTCCAAAAATTTGTAGTCTTTGAAATGTTGGAAATTAGGCATTTTTGTATTGTAAAAACGCTATACGACTTTTAAGTTTTGTTATTAGATGGCCATGACTGCAAAACGTGACTAAAGTAAACCATAGAGCAGTACAAAAATGTCATTATTTCTTGCCCTTTGACAGTTATTAAGGAAAATCTTAGTGCGTCTAATTTAATCGCCCCGGTGTGATTTTTATAAATAATTATCAAATGTCTATTTCTACCAAAACCCACAAAAAAAACATTTTTGATTTCAACGTTGAAACGAATTCGTTAGGTTTCTTTGAGTAGTCTCTTAAAATGCTTGATATTAGCGTTTTCAAGACAATTGGCAAATAAAAGATAACAAAATGTATTTTATTATTTATTTTTTATAATAACTACTTGATTTTCATTAAACGCAATTCTTTTTTATCTTCTATATATTTTGTCGATAAAGATAATAACTTTGAATATTTTTAATTTTTCGAAAACTGAACATTGTCATAGAACATTAAAATTTTTCTGGACAAGTACCATCTAGGTCAGAAAAACACACAACAATGAAAAAAATGGTACAAAAAGCCAAATAATGTACCATGCCATCGTGCTAAACGAACAGTTACGTTTTTAGAAAAAAAAGTAATCGTTCTTGACTGGCTGAGAAATTCTCCAGGTACGATACCTACGAGAATGTTTGGGACTTTATCAAATCTGAAGTTTGTAAACACCCTCCTGCAACCAAGCAAGAAGTGATTCATATACTCAATGACACTTGGTAACATAAAGTGAGAGATAAGAAGAGAAACTCAGAATTGTCTAGACTGGAAGCAAATTTCATAAACGTTGATTAAATGCGTTTAATTTAATGCATTAAATTTAACAATTTACTTTAATCTCAATTTATTTATTCCATTAAAACTAAGGTAATCATACACTAAATTTAAAGTTTTGATCATTACTTTTTAAGGTGACTATATACTATATATACTCTATACAGCCAGTATTCATTTAATTTAAGATATATTATCACATATTTAATGCACCATCATTAATATGAGGTGTACCGTCATCTGTAGACCCGTTTTGAACTCATTGATTGCCATCAGTATCGGCAGACATGTATACTTCATCATAAGAAAATTGAGTCCTTTAAGCAACTTATATCATACTAAATAAAAAGTTAAATACAAGTTGCGCCATCTCCCGGAATCTCATGCAATGTACCATGAATATTAATGTAAATTCCTTTAATGTTAAGTTACATGTGAATTAATTTTGATGTACTAAAAGTTGAAATATCTTTCCAGTCACTTTATTGAAATTTGAGATAACATTTAGCCAAGTTGAATGTATAACAAACTAAAATTTGAATGAACTGCTTTAGATTTAATGTAAATGTAAATAATTCACAAAATTAGGTACAAATACATTAAATTTAATGTGGATTCGACATTAAATTGGCATTCACTTTAAGGTTGTTTTTAACAGTGTTTGTAGCCAGTTTCCTAAAATAAACGACTACCTTGTTAGTAAAATTTTCTGCAAGATTCTATAAATTTTTACTGAAAACAATTTTTTTTTAAGGATATATAAATACATATTCAGATCTACGGCATCGTTTTTATAATGTAGATTTTCTGGTTCATTGGCCGACAAATATTTTTAAAATATCATTGAACTTCCTCGTGCTTCGCGGTAGCTTGCAAATTATTTTCCTTTAACGATTCATTGGTCCTGTGTAAAAGCGAAAAGTTTTGTTAGGATATCCTTTTCAGAGAGCAAAATAAATAAAATATAAATTGATGTACGTATTTTACTTTGACTAACTGTAAAGTATTGTAAATAATTCCACATCTGTCTTTTAAATTCTACGAAAAAATAAATATTTTCTAATAATATTTCTATATAGTTCATAAATTAAATTAATCTGTATATGTATTACTTATCTTAAATCTTTTTTACTATCGAAATACATTTTCAAGTACCTATTTGAGTTTTTCGCTAGTTGAGAGCTTATTCAATATGATAAAAATTGATAGAAATATTACAAAATATGGAGTTAAATTTAAGAACAATATATGGTAAGTAAACAATAGAAGAGGGTATTGTTTATGTAATTAGTCAGCAAATGCTTTGTTGTGCAAACTTTAAAAAAAATTACACAGGTACACAAATAGAAGCATCTTGTCCGAGACTCCTCTATCTCTATGTAATTTGACGCTTTAAATCCAAATCCGTAGTCCAAATAATGTCATTGGGTCAGAGTTTTCAATAAATCCGCGAAAATATCCCAAAAACTGACCATGTCATCAATTAAATGGTAATATTAACAACTCAAACAGTTTCTATTAACTCTGAGCTCCCTTATTCCCATTTATATATATATATATATATATATATATATATATATATATATATATATATATATATATATACACACGCTGAATTCGAATCTAGGGTAAAAATAGCCTCATCAGGTAAAGATATTTTGTAAATTGTGAAACCAACAACTTCGAATTGAATGGTAATTCTGACCATCTGAATTACCCCGATTAGGTTAACTTTATATTTCCGTAGGAGGATAGAAGAAGGAGAGGACAATGTGTGTAGTTAAGGTAAAGGAGCGTGAGTTTTTTGTTTCCGAGATTGGATATGCGCGCTGCGTCAAAATAAGAATCTACACATGGAATACGTGATGCTCCCATTATCTCGAGTAAAGGTAACAGTGAGTGAAAATGAAAATCAATTAAAAAATGGGAAAAGTGGGCTGTTATTTTCCATATTTTATATATAATTAGAAAGCCTACAATCGCTACGATTTGAAAAAATCTTATTTAAATTTTTTCAATGTTAGTGGACTCTCTTATTGTACAGGCATCTGAGAAAAAGTATCTTCTTGCAGATATTACTCCTCTATCCTTATGTAATTTGACGCGCTCTTTCAAAAATGTCAAAATTGGCCTCATTAGATCAGGGTTTTTCATAACTGTAAAAGTGATCCGTAAACGGCGAAATTAGCTTATTCCTTAGACCCAATCTTGTGAATTCAGATGCTTGAACATTTTTTTTTTAATAAAAGAAACTTAATTCAATATTATTTCTGGGATTGCACTTCACTTCACCTTCCTGGAAATAGGCAAGTACCAACTAAACTTCATCCAAAGGCTCCAAGAATTGACATTCCAGGGTTCTCTCTCATACATAAGCATGAAGGAGGAAAATTACATGAATTTAACCCAGGGTAAAAAACAACAATGGATGACCGACGAAATTCTTTACTTAATAAATGAAAGAAGAGTCTGGAAGAGTAAAATCGAAGAACAGTACAGAACAATAAAATAGCAAATACGAACAAAGATCAGATTAGTGAAAAAAGATTTCTATCAGAGAAAGTTTATAAGGAAGTCAAAGAATTGGCTGATACACAAAAGCATAAAAATATTGCATGTTATACAGCACGAATGGCAAAGTAATTACTGGTTTGGAGGAAAAACTGACAGCCGACGACGTGAAAACAATATATTGAGGAACTCTGTGAAGATAATAGAGATCAGAATGGATTGGAAAATGAACGGAAAAATAAAGAGCCGGAAATAATAAAGGACCAAATTATAAACGCTTTAAGATTACTAAAAGACGGCAAGGCACTAAGTCCAGATCAACTGTCATCCGAAATTCTTAAACTAATTGAAAATAATCAAACACACATTTTAACAGATCTCTTTTACTGTATAACAAAAGAAGAGTTATTCCAAATGAGTGGCTGATATCAACTTTTGTAACCCTACCAAAAAAATAAATACAATAAACAAAAGGTTCCAACAGGATATCAATGATACCCTGTTTGAATTTCGGAATGGCCTCGTTACTATGGAGGCTTTATTTGCATTGGCTGTTTTGCCCCAAAGGTGCCTATATTATAGAGCTGAAAATAGAGAGAGAAGTGAGTCAGGGCTATGTATTCTCGCCAATCTCTATTCAGAAGATGTCATGAGCAAGGCATTGACTAATCAAAATTATGGTATTTAATTAAAAGACATTCGAATAAATGGCGTAAGGTATACCGATTATTTTTATAGCAGAAACGCTATCGGAATTACAAATACTTATAAATAAGATGGTAGAAGCTAGGGAAGATTATGGACATTATTTGAACATAAATGAAACAATTACAAAAACAACACGGGACATTGGAAATGTATACATACATAATCAACCAGTCGAAAGGGTACGAAAATACAGTTACATTATTAACGAGAACAAGGATAATTCTGAAGAAATTAAAACACGTGTCGAAAAAGCGAGAGGCACATTCAACAAAACGATGCAAGTTTTCTACAGTCACGACCTGATTTTGGAACTAAAAATTTGGCTGATAGGTTGCTCTGTGCTCTTCGTATTGTACTATGGCGTGTAGCCGTGGACATTGAGGAAGAATGAAATAAGAGGGGTCGTGGCTCTGGAATTATGAATATATCGTAGAATACCACGAATCTTCAGGTGCTGCGACATATGAGGAAGAAGAGGGAAGTGATTTTGACAACAAAAGTAACGAAAATTAGTGTACTTCAGACGCATTGTGAGAGAAGGAAGATATCGATAACTACATCTCATTGTTCAGAGAAGAATTGTGGGAAGACGATCAATGGGAAGACGAAGACATTCTTGGTTGAAGAATTTATAAGGCTGGCATAAATGTACCAACACCAACTTATTTAAATTAGCAGTTTCGAAAATATGGATAGCTCTGATGATTGTCAAACTTTGAAATGTAGACGATACGTGAAGAAGAAGAAGAAAAAATTAGGAGTGAGGACTCATAAGTCAAAATCACTATTAGGATTTTTTTAAGGTTAGATCACGTTAATAAATTAGAGGGTTGATATTTTGTTTTGAAATAAACTGGTACCTCAGATCTATTGTCCATAGTCTGATTGTGTATTTTACTGAATTAATTGGGTAAATATTTATCTGATATAGAGAAGTTCTTTTACCCACCTATAATGAAGATATAGTGTGTTTTACAAAATTTGACCAAATGTTCCTTTACAGATATTGTTTAAAGTATTTGTGATATTAGATTGCTAGTTAGTAATGATATTTTATCTCCCATATATGAATATTTCTTGTTACAATAATTTCCGTTTGCAGAGCTGGACTAGAGTATGAGCATATTTGTTATTTTTTACAAAACAAAATATTCTGTATAGCTTTTTAAAGACTTTAATGACACGTTTTAAGACTTAAGTCGATGCCTAAAAGCTTGGTGATATTTATTTGGCTGCCACACCATTCCGTCTGTGAAATGACCAATAATTTTTTAGAAAGATTATTTTTTTGTAATAAAAATTTTGTTCGCAATATTTTTGATATTTGTATAATGATTAAATAAAAATATTAAATTTGTTTTTAATACAATAAATTTTAAATAAGATTAGATCAATAAATCTCACGATTTTTCAATAGAGGATTTTAATCAATATTACACTCCATAGTAACTTACTCTCAAACCATGAACTGTTGGGTGGCAACAAAATCAAAAAAAATGTCAGTATGAGATACTGACTTCAGTATTTAAAACGGCACTAAAAATTATTTGTAGACATTTACAGCACGTTTAGAATGCTCCATGAATTCTATTTACTGTTCTTACCCGTTTTGTTGTTTGAAATATTCATATAGGGACCCTAAAATATCATTGCCAATTAGCAACCTAATATCACAAATTAGACTAAATTTTTTAAAATACACCGTATTTTCATTACGGGTGACTAACAGGACTTTTCCATGGCAAACATTTATCGAGTGAAGTAAAAGATACTACTAGAATATATGCAATTAGATCTGAACCACCCTTTATTACTTTGTTTTAAAAATAGTATGAAAATATGGCAATAAATTGTTCTACGGTTTTTATGTTACTTATATATATATATATATAGATATATATATATATATATATATATATATATATATATATATATATATATATATATATATATATATATATATATATATATATATATATATATATATATATCGTAGGTTTTCACGGATGAAAGAATTCATGGTTTGGTTATTCCGAGTGTCAATCTGTTCGTTCAAAAAATCGTTTTCATGACGTTTCGCCAAAATCTCATTTGGCATTTTCAAGTGCGGTTCATCTCGTTCCTCGCTGAGAATTGATAGTGGCCCCTGATTAATTTCGAGTTTTGTTTAGCTGGCTCGCTTTCTGTTTAGCGGCTTCGCAGGCTCCTCCAGTGCGATATATTTTGTTTTTGTACGCTGGTCTCTCGTGTATTGGTTGATTTTTGTTGTTTTGTTTCTTGATTTTTTATTAATGTTTTCCATGTAGTTGGAATATGTATAGCGTCGTCTCTTTTATTCACTGTCCCGCTTTTTCGATTTCTAGGTTCTCTCTTATGACACGTACCTTGTAGTTCTGTACAGGTGCTATTTCTCTTGCGTTTTCGAAATCGATGGTATATCTGGTTGTTTGATAATGTTGAATTAGAGCTGAGGTTGTCTGTTTATTTTTCAGGCTATTTTTATGTCCTTCAATTCTTACTGATATGTGCGTGTTTCCTTGTCCTATATATGTTTGATGGCAATCTGCACATGGAATGCTGTAAACGCCATGATTTTCAAGGTTGTTCTTATCTTTGGGATTTCCCAGGATGTTGTCTATTGTTTTTTGTGGTTTAGATATGGGCTGTATGTTGTGTTTTCTGAAGATGGGGAGGAGATCTTTTTAAATGTTAAACGTTTCGAGAAACTGAGATCCAAGAAATCAACCCTCCTCTGCGATATCACTTTCCTAATAAGATGCCACAACAAAAATCTAGAACCAACTTGCACCAAACTCTCGTAAAGACCAGAAGAACTATTTTGATCCTTAAGACCGCTGGAAAAGTTCTACTTCAAGAATAAATCCGAGAAAAACAAATAATCCTATAAAGGACTAAAACAGAACTTTATAATCTCCACTCAGCTTTATCCCACAAAATCCATCACATCCTGTGGAATGACATAGAAAAAGTATCCTGTTGGAGAACGGAATCAGACACCCAGGTTAAGGCAAAAAAACAACAGAAGCAATTTGAAGCACTAAAACAACGCAATATTGCCGACACACAGCAAATAATGGACTGCAACAAAGTTATCCATAACATCTCCAACTATTAATTAATAGAATCCGAAAAATTAGTTGCTTTTAAAGGTTTTAATTTTGCCGTAATGCCAATAACAATCTCCTTAGAAGAGATAATTTCGAATATAGAAGCTGCCCTAGAGAACATCCCTGAAGGAAATGCTAAACAAGCCAGACCAGGCATAACGCAAATTTTGAAATCAAGCCGGTCTCCCAACTCAAACTTAACGCGAGTTGAACATCAAGCCCTCTCGTCCTTAAAAAAGAACAAGGAAATAACAATAATACCAGCAGATAAGGAAAATGTTACGGTTATAATGAACACCATCGAATATATGCAAAAAATATCAGAAGCCTTTTACAAACAAACAGTGATCCAACAACATACCTTGAAAAAACTACGAAAGCCAAGATAAAAGCTTCAAAACTAGATCCAGAAACTGAAAAATCTATAATACCAAGAGAAAAATCAAGCAGATGTCCAAAACTGTATGACCTACCAAAAATACACAAAACAAATGCACCACTTAGACCAATAGTGAGCGCTGTGGGATCTCCAACACAAAAACTGGGAAAATATTTAGCAAGTACCATGCAACCAAGAGTCGAACTGGCTGATTTCTTCGTGGAAAACTCCGAACATCTGACTAAAATGATCAAAAACATTCACCCCGAAGAAAGTGACATTTTACCACTGGATGAGATTTTGGACAAAACGATTTTTTGAACGACCGGATTGAAACACGGAATAACCGAACAATATATATATATATATATATATATATATATATATATATATATATATGTATATATATATTTATATATATATTTATACGGGTTTCACGGATTCCTCCGTGTGAGATGCATTAGCAGTGGTTATATCCACATTATGCTGTTGTAGTGCTGAAATCACATTCAGCAAACGTACAACTATATGCAACTCCGTATGTAAGTGAAGTAAAATGTGAAACAGTAAATGCAAACTTATCTCCATCATATCCTTTCTGTGTTAGAGGTTGCACAGTTAGAATAAATTGTAATAAAACACAATTCATCTTATTCCACCACCATCGAGATGGTGGCCTACCTGTACCACCATACCGAGAAGAAAGTCAAAGCTTACCCTCCCCGCCACAGTGATATATATATATATATATATATATATATATATAAAATTTTTTCTTGTCTTTTGGGTATAGTAATTACCAAATTTTTACTGCAAAAAGCTAATCAATTTCAAAATATAAAAATAATATTACATCTGAAATGGAGAAAAATTTTCAAATACAAATATACGCTTTGGGAAATACGCAATAACAAGTAAAAATAAAGTTCGACAAAACAGTCTGGAGTTTATGTTTGCCCTCGTCAATGACTGGAGCAGAAACTTTCCCAAACAAATGAAATGTCTAAGATGTTTATCAATAATGATTAACGACACAATGTGTTCTAAATATATATTGTTATTTTTCTAGTTAATTGATTTCTTAAATTTCAGTTATTTTGGAAAAGATTTTCGTGCGTGAAGGCGTGTATTTGCATATTTTTGTTTATGGTTTGACGACAACGCGTGGTTTTAATGTAGATGTTTTCTCTTATTTTCTTTTATAGCGACGCCTCTTCAAAACTAACAAATTTTTCCAAACTTACGCCTTTTAATGTCCAAACTCTGTCTAGACAAAGTATTGAAGGCTTAATGAGTTTCTGGTATATCGTTAATTTTAATCCTGCATAGATTTTCATTTCTATAACCAGACTCTTATCGTAAATATCACAGATAATCATAAATCTAGTAAAATATCTGTTCTGAGAGCAACTAGAAAAGAATATTTTGTTTTCTTTAAGATTTTTACACTTAGATACATTGGGAGATAATTTCAAGTTACTTAACTAGGTTAAAAAAGATTTAAACTATTAAGCCTCTACCTAAATTATCTCGTACACCATATTCAGTTGACACACCGACTATGTTCATAGTAACAAAACATTAATCATTATTTTAGAAGATGTAATTTTACGTATGGAAAAACGAACTACAAAAAACGCTGACGAATACTAGGAAACAGAAATGCTCTCATCAATTTGAGAAGAAAAGCATTAATTCCATGAGATCAGGATAGAGGACAAATGCCACTAAAATTTTTACACCATTGTCTATACATAATGCACAGCTTCTTCCAAAGGATGACACGTCCCAGATAGACCTGTGGTAGTCTTATTAGAAAAACCAAAAATCCGATTTCTTTATGACAGAAGAGAAGGGATATATTTCATGTGTAAGCATAATAAACACCTTGTGTGAGAGGTAATTATCGAGTATTGAGAGCTCCGATTCAAATAAACCTAAAAAGTAGAAGAATAAAGATGACACAAGAAGAATAAAATGATTTGTAATGAACAAGGAAATATCGATGCATATCTTGTTTTTTAAGTGCCCTCTCCTTTGAGAAGGTTTGGCTATTATCACAGCTACTCTTATCTTTGATATTGTAGCTCTAAAAACTCAATGGAACTACAGTTATACCATTTTTTTTTAAATCAATATTTCAGTAAGAAATAAAGAAATCTATCTGCCGTATTTAAACAATTGTTATATATGTATTCTCCTTTGAGGCAGAGAAAGGAAATAATATATACAAACAGTTTATTTCCTGCAAATACCACTCTGGTCCTTTCTCCATACTCGTTTCGATCACCTAACTGTCTTGTTAGTGGAGCTTTATCGGATCGAGAGCAACATTTGCAGGAAATAACTGATATATGAAATATAAATTTCAAGGTATGTCGGTGGGATATTGCAAACCTGCCACTTACCGACCGCGATGTCGAGACTAAAAATAATCGCCAGTCGAACGACATCTATGAATCACCGGAGCAGTAAGAAATTTAAAATAAAAATCAAAATTTCAGTAAGAAATAAAAAAAAAAAGAAAAGAAAAGAATATATACAAACAGTAGGAGGCAGGTTTGCAATATCCTACCGACATACTTTGATATTTGTATTTTATATATCAGTTATTTCCTGCGAATGTTGCTCTCGGTCCGATATAGCTCCACTGACGAGACCATGAGGTGATCGAAACGCGTATAGAGAAAGGACCAGAGTGGTATTCGCAGGAAATAAACTGTTTGTTTATATTCTTTTCCTTTCTCTGCCTGAAAGGAGAATTCATATTTAACAACTATTTAAATACGGCAGATAGATTTCTTAATTTCTCACTGAAACTTTGAGTTTTTAAAAACTTTCTCACTACTCTGGTGATTCATAGATGTCGTTCGACTAGCGATATTTTTCAGTCTGACATCGAGGTCGGTAGGTGGCAGGTTTGCAACATCCTACCGACATACGTTGGAATTTATATTTCATTTTTCGGTTATTTCCTGCAAATGTTGCTCTCGGACCGATACAGCTTCACTGATGAAACCACGAGGCGGTCAAAACGTGTATGGAAAGAAGACTAGAGTGTTATTTGCAGAAAATAAACTGTTTGTATATATTCTTTTCTTTTGTCTGCCTGAAAGGGAATACATATAAAACAACTATGCAGTTGTACCATTTTCTCAAGTTGTTCAGCCATGAAATCCATCGTCTTCCCATTGTTTTAGATTTGTTAATTGTAAAAAAGCGTATTTATCTCCTCTCATAATATGACCTAAGTGTTGTAACTTTTTCACTTTTATTGTGTTTAATATTTCTTTTCCTTTCCCAATTCTTTCAAGTACCGCCATGTTTGATATTATATCTCCAAAATTCTCCTATATGTCCACATTTCGAATACCTCCAGTCGATTAGTGATGTACTGTTTTAGCGTCTAAGCTTCTATCCCGTGAAGCAACATCGAGAATACATAACACCTTAATATCCTGATTTTGAGATGTAGACTTATGTCTTTACCACAAAATACCTGTCTCATCTTATTAAATATATTTCTGACTTGCTCGATTCGTATCAGAATTTCTTCTGTATATTCAACGGTTTCATTAACAACTTTTCCCAGATACTTATATTTTTTTACATTTTCTACTCGTTGTTCTTTGATATAAAGACTCTCTTGGTGTTGGTGTGATTTTGTTATGGTCGTAAATTTAGTTTTTCTTGCATTCAAACTGATTCCACATTCTTCACTGCTCACTACTATCTGATCTACTAATTTCTGTAGGCCTCCTAATGACCCTGCAATGATGGTGTCATCTGCGTATCTGATTTTATTAATAACTCTTCCATTTATTTTATTCCAATTGTTGTTTCTTCTAGTGCTTTGTGAATAATGTCCTCCGAGTACAATTTAAATAGTAACAGTGAGAGCACGCATCCTCGTCTTACGTCACGTTTTACGTCTACTTCGTTTGAAAGTTCCTCGCCTAGTTCAACACCAGCCGTTTGATTAAAGTACAAATGAGCTATTATCTATATATCCTTGCTATCTATATCCTTATTTTTGAGTAGTCGCATTAGATTATTATTTCGGACTTTATCAAAAGCTTTATTATAGTCCAGAAAACAGACATATACAGGTTGATTGACATCCATACATCTCTGAACCAACACGTTGAATCCAAATAGGGCTTCTCTTGTCCCCATTGCGCTCCTGAATCCAAACTGGGAATCTCTAAGGTCTCGATCTATTTTGCTAAAGATTCTTTGATATATGATCCTCAGAAATATTATTAAAGTGTGACTCATTAGGCTGATTGTCCGATGGTTATGGCATTCTCCCGCGTTAAGTATTTTTACTAAAGTAATGAATGTTGATTTAAGTCATTCTGTAGGTATGATTCCCATTGTATATTGTATTGTACAGGTCTACTAATATATCGATTTGTCTTTCCGTAATTAACCTGATTAATTCAGCTGGAATTTCATCAGGACTTGGGGCCTTATTGCCCTTTGATATTTTGATAGCGTGTTTTACTTGTTACTTCTTCCCTTGGTATATCTGGACCTGTTTGACTATTACTTCCATCTGCCTCTAATTCCTCTCTCTGATCCTCAAAAAGATCTTGTATGTAGCCTTTTCACCTTTCCAGTTTCCCTTTTGTCTCAGGTATTACGCGACCCTATCTGTGTAAAAGGATATTGCACCTGTTTGTACGTTATAAACCAGCTATTACTTTAATCTTTTTGTGTAGGTTGAGGTCATCATGTTTTTCCTGCAATTCTTCTAGTTTAGTACATTTATCTCCGTACCATTTTCCCTTGGCTTCTCTTATTTTCTTTCTTATTTCTTCTTCTATGATATTATATTCTTTACAGTCTTTATTTTTAAATAAATCGTGAATCGATGCATATCTAGAACCTATAAACCAGGATTGAGTTTTAACATTCTAAACGACATCGAAACACTGAACAAGAAAATTATAGAAATACTTACACCATCATAACAACGCCACCGTAAAAGGCTATATCCAAAAGGTGAGTAATTGAGTTATGACAGTAAAAATGGAAAGAGCACTTAAGAAAAAAAAAACAAAATACAGATTTAGACGAATTGAAAAACATAAATAAGGAAATTTTAAAAGAGATATGAACGGACGTAAGAAGATATGACACACGCAACAAACAATTGAAGAAAATAGAAAGATAAAAATACTCATGAAGGAAATTAATTGGTAGACGTATACAAATACACGAACTAAGATACAGTTAGAGAAATGAAACAACAAACAGGGAAAGAACAATAATATAGCGCCCTATACAATAGTCAACAAAGGGAGTTGGCAAATCGAACTTCAGAATCATATATATATATATATATATATATATATATATATATATATATATATATATATATATATATAAATTAGTACACCCAGATTCAAAAAAGTTACCAGAGATAACACTAGAAGAAGCAAAACTTTCTTTTAAAGAAATAAAAAATAATAAAGCTTCCGAAGTTCAGATCATAACTGAAGCTGTAAAGATCGGTCGTGAGAAACTGCTGATGGTTATATTTTTCTTTTTAATCTCAATTTAAAAAAGATTAAATGGAACAAAGCGATGACGGTCCTCATTCTTAAAAGAGAGACATAACCGATCATGAAAACCATAGACCCGTCTATTTGTTCTTTTGGTTGTATAAATAATCTCTCAAGATCTTAACTGAAAACTTAGAACAAAAGCTGGATTTTTATTAACCGCGGGAACACGTGGGTTTTACAAGAGGATAATGATAATTTGTAGACTATCACAGTCCCCATAGAGAAGTCTTTAGAATGCTTGGTCAGGACGAAGTCAGAGGAAATCCTGATGGAGATTCGTAGCTATTCTGACGTGAAAATCGATCGTCGGAACTGGGTATAGGGGCGAAAGACTAATCGAACTATCTAGTATCTAGTTCCCTCCGAAGTTTCCTTCAGGATAGCTGGCGTTCGTTGCTCATACGGTAAAGCGAATGATTAGAGGCATTGGGGTCGAAACTACCTCAACCTATTCTCAAACTTTAAATGAGTGAGATCTCCGGCTTGCTCGAACTTATGAAGCCGCGAAAAATAACGGATCAGAGCGTCAAGTGGGACATTTTTGGTAAGCAGAACTGGCACTGTGGGATGAACCAAACGTCGAGTTAAAGCGCCTAAATCGACGCTTATGGGATACCATGAAAGGCGTTGGTAACACACTCATATTAACATTTGTCGGTTTTATAATTTCTTTCAATACTCTAAAGTTGTCAGTGATATTATCTTCACTGCAACAAATAAGAATAGATTACTGATATAATAATTTAACAAAATTCATTTACAACAACACAATAGCAAGTGTAAAACTCCGTCAATTCACCGATGAACAGAGCGTGATAGTATGTTTCTTAAACTTTTTATAGCGATATTAGAATATGCTTTTAAAGAATTTAATTGGGAAAGACAAGGCATCAATATCGACGACGAATATTTAAATCAGTTGTGATTTGCTGACGATATTGCCATAACAGTCGATAACCTAGATGAATTACATTAGTAAACCTCGGCCCAAATATATATATTAATTTGCAGGAAAGCACGTTTATGACAAATCCAGTTACGAATAATAACATAAAATGTAATGAAAGCGAAGTGGAGCAAGTCTATCATTGTGTCATGAATTATAAATTAGAATGGACAGATTTTGGTAATTAGGACAACTGTTACAGGGTAAAGCTTTCAAAATGTATTACCAAAATAAAATTTACCAATCTCAGGGATTATTGCCATGTGAAATTGTGGTTCGATACATTTATTCAATCCAGAGAAACTTAAAAATAGATAGACAGACCGAAGGGAACGGAGATATAATTATACCCATTTCACATTTCGCATCGATTTGTATAATTGGGTTTATTGTAGCTAACTGGATTTCGACTCGATCCCCTCAAAGCAAAAATGTAATTTTTTTTCTGGACTGCTACAAGTAATTTCGAATGACTAGAACGATCCCAAATTCAATTAATGAAATAACATAAAACCTCAATCAAACATCGCAAACTCATGAACAAGGAATTTCATTAATTTTTAATTTTGTATATTAAAAACTATTGGAAAATTTATTTTGGATAAAAAGTAGAAAATAAAGTTTTTGTTTAACTTTTGAATTCTTAAATCTGTAAACATTTGATAGATCTAGAGAAAAATTAACTTCATACACAATCGAATATTTACACATTGAGTTAAAAATTCACGGGCTGCAGAATTTTCTTAAAGTTCTTTTTTCTATATATATATATATATATATATATATATATATATATATATATATATATATATATATATATATATATAAATAAAATAAAATGGAATAAAATCTTGGCTAAGCGGACATGAAATTTGTCAATCCTCATCATTCTCGTGTGCGGAGCACTCCAAAGTATGGAAAAACTCCGAGTCCGAAAGATGGCGACAGCGCTGTTTCGTCCTAGAATGGGACTCGTCAGGCCAGCCCACTCTAGGGGGATCGTTTGGTGCAACACGTGGCTTACTGCTAAAATTAGCAGTAATCCTGGTTGCCAGTACCAAAAAATGCGACCCCTATTCTTTGGGGTTTCGTGTACTCGATTGTATATATTTCTGTTTTAATTCATCATCGCGCCACCACAGGGCGGTTTTTACAAATTTTGTTAATTTGTGTGGTTCTTGTGTTATCAAGTGAACCATGGAGATGTCGCCTTTATCGTCTTCTTTGCTGTTTTTGATTTTAAATTCAGCTTTATAAGATGCAAAGGCGAGATAATGGTTTGTACCGAATGCAGTGGCCTGACGAGTCCCATACTAGGACGAAACAGCGCTGTCGCCATCTTTTGGACCCGGAGTTTTTCCATACTTTGGAGTGCTCCGCACTTTTTAACACGAGAATGATGTGGATTGACAAATTTCCGCTTAGCCAAGATTTTATTATAATATATATATATATATATATATATATATATATATATATATATATTGATTCTTGGAGTAAAATCCTTTTGTTGATAAATTTTATGCACATGTGTGTTTTTACTATTTTCATTTTACTTGATATACACTATTTTGATGTTTTGGTCCAGAAACCTTAATCAGAAATATCCTTGTAAAATCCTTTTTTTAAGACAGCACCTATTACAAAAAATTCCCTTTAAATATTAACATTTGTTTTTTGCTGCCGATTTTTCGACCTGCAGTTCGTTTTCACATTATACATATATATATATATATATATATATATATATATATATATATATATATATATATATATATATAAAGATAACCTTCTGGCATTATAATTTAAATATGACTTCTGGCATATGACCGCCACGGCTAGCTCGGACGTAGTCTAATCTGGAGGTCCAATTTTCGATGACTTTTTCCAACATTTGTGGCCGTATATCGGCAATAACGCGACGAAAGTTGTCCTCCAAGTGATCAATCGTTTCGGGCTTATCGGCGTAGACTAGCTACTTCACATATCCCCACAGAAAATAGTCTAGCGGCGTTAAGTCGCACAATCTTGGAGGCCAATTCACGGATCCGAAACGTGAAACTATGCGGTTACCAAACGTTTCCTTCAATAAATCAATTGTGGCACGAGCTGTATGACATGTTGCGCCGTTTTGTTGAAACCACAGCTCCTGCACATCATGGTTGTTCAATTGATGAACGAAAAAGTCAGTAATCATGGCTCTATAGCGGTCACCATTGACTGTAATGTTCTGACCAGCATCGTTTTTAAAGAACTACGAACCAATGATTCCACCAGCCCATAAAGCACACCAAACAGTCAGTTTTTCTGGATGTAACGGTGTCTCAACATACACTTGAGGATTATCATCACTCCAAATACGGCAGTTTTGTTTATTGACGTATCCATTCAAACAAAAGTGAGCTTCATCGCTAAACAAAATTCGCTTATGAAAATCGGGATCAAAGGCAATCTTGTTTTGGGGCCATTCACCGAATCTACGCCTTGCTAGGTGATCGTCTGGCTTCAATTCTTGCACGAGTTGGATTTTGTAAGCACGCAAACCAAGATCTTTCCGCAAAATCTTCCCTAAAGTGAATGGACACATATCCAATTCCTGTGCACGATGGCGGATAGACTGATCCGGGTCTTCCTCTACGCTACGCTCTACAGCAGCAATGAATTCTTCTGTACGACATTTCTGTGGATGCGTATTATCATTTAAAGTAAACGTGGTGCGAAAACTTTCCATAGTGAATCGAATTAATTGCTCTGATGGACGATTATGTTGACCGTAAAATGGACGTAGTGCGCGATACGTATTTCGAACAGAACCATGATTTTCAAAATAAATTTGCATAATTTGGAAGCGTTGTTCAGGCGCCAGTCAATTCATGTTGAAATGCCAAACCAAACTAAACATTAATCACTTGACAGCTGACAAAATGGCCGCCAGTTAAAAAAGTGTTGTCAACTTAAGTTCTATACCTCTATAAAAACAGCCTTTATATGTATATATATATATATATATATATATATATATATATATATATATATATATATATATATAATTTATTTTTGTATCTTAAACCTTTTGTTAAAATAATTTTTTGTAACATTTTCCCTATACCCAAGAAAATATTACAAAAAAGTATATATATATATATATATATATATATATATATATATATATATATATATAAAACCGCTGATAAATATAACTCTCATGTTAAAAAGTGCGGAGAACCCCAAGATCATGGAAAAACTGGTTCTGAAAAATGACTACAGCGGTGTTTCGTCCTAGTATTGGACTCATCAGGCCATTGGATTTGGTATAAACTATCATCTCGCATCTGTGTCCTATAAACAGATTTGACGGTTGAAAAATAGTAAATAAGACACAGAGATTTGACGGTTGAAAAATAGTAAATAAGACACAGCGGTGACATCTCGATGGCTCACTTAATAACACAAGAACAACACAAACCAATAATGTTGTTTACAACCGCCATGTGATGGCGCGATGGTAAATTAAAAAAGGAATACATCAAAACTTGACACATGAAACGTGCTAATCTAAGGATAGAGATCGGATTATCCGGCATCAGCATTTTTTAACATGGGAGTAATATTTATCAGCGGTTTTTTTATATCCGCATAGCCAAGAATTTTCTATTTTATATATATATATATATATATATATATATATATATATATATATATATATATATATATATATATATATATATATATATATTATAAGTTTTTAGGGCAGGCAATGGATCAAGGAATGGTTTGGAACGATCACATTTTGCTTTATCATTTTGTAGTGGTGGTGCTGTAAAGATTAATAGAGTCCTCCTGATTCAAAAACGAATATTACGTACAATTTTTAACGTTAAAAAAGAAAAACTCATTAATTGATCTTTATAAATAATGTTATCTTAATTGTATTAGATGTGAATGCAGTTTTGGGATAAGCTCTACTAATTATAATTATTTGACATGACATGGTAATGACTTACTTGTTCAATAACATGAAATAGCAGCTCCTGAAAGGTCAGCATCATATACATGTGTAAAAATTTATAATTACATCCGAAGAATATTAGATGCATGGTACAAATATATAGATTACAGTAGATTCTCAAACGTTAATAAAGTGTGAACCTGAGAACTTGTGTTCTACGATAGACTTGTTAAGTAGATAGTATGTTTTAATTTCTAGATACTTTGTCGAAGTATCATTTTGCATCTACTTCAATCAGGGAAAGTCCGACTCTGCACAAAAAAGTGTAGTTACTTAAACTTTAATAATAAAAATATCATAATCACTAGAACATAGTTTAAAGGATTTTAGATTTAGTCACAATTTTTAGAGTTTTTCTTAGGATTTAGGAATTTAAAAAAATTAATTTACCCACTTTAAATAATTCCACAAATTCTAGCACAATTTTATCTCTGGAAACATATAATAGAAAACAACTCCTCTCTTTATACTTGTAAACCTTTAAATATCCAGCTATTTGGGCTGATAATTTATATCTATCGATTCCAATAGCTCTTAGTTTTGAGTGTCCAGTCTCAAATATCTTTGCTGTGGTTTTATTTCACACGTTACTATAATTTTAGTAATGTAATGGAATAAACACTAATTATTTTATGCTGATTAAAGTGAAATATATTCCAATGAAAGGAGAAATTAAATAATTATCCTGTAGATGAATTTTAACCATGGAAATTGAGCTAGTAAATATCGTATATTGCTTAATCTAAATCTAAAGAAAAAATAAATCAGTTATCATACATAAGCCTAAACTCAGTTTTATTATTTTTGGGTTTTTTAAATGTTTTCCTAGAAATATATAAACCAAGAAATTTTATGACGACATAAACTAAAAAGATCGTATCTTTTTTTAATATTCGTAAATAAATCTTTCTAAGAAATCTTATCTTGGTTATAAAATTAGAACCATAGGGATAAGTACGTGCCAAGAGTAGGCTTAACATGTGACATCCGCAAATAATGATAATATGTTTTTTTCCCATTACTAGGACACATAATAGTCAAATAAAATCACTATAATGCAATATATTCGTTTGATTACACATACAGAAAATTCATATAATGACTGTTTTTTGTATTCACAATAAAGAATGAGTAAAATACTATTAAAACCGATAAAAAGAGTGAACAGTTGCTATAGATTCGTTGTGTTATAGGAAGACCTAGATTAGTTTAACTATTTGTTCTTCTTGTATAAAAGATAAGATTAGGATGCTCAAAGTTCTATTTGGGAATTAAATCACCGCACTGTACGAACGAGAGGACAGACACTTTCAGGAATCAAAATTACTTTTATAGGATGTAGGAACTGAGATAGGTAATAATGGGAACCGCTGCGCGGAGTCCGAAAAGTAAATTTCGATGGTTCTCATGTAGAAATAATGAGCTTTAGTGATGAGAGTCGGTACAGTTTACAGAGAATTAGGTGGGCGTATATAATGATTGTTTGAGAAGGTTCTTGTTTTTGACAAGAGAAAGAAACAGCCTCTTGTATTTCATTTGGGAAAAGGACGACTTTAGTACGGTTTTTTTTTAAAATAATTTGAAGAACTGTTTCTCGTGTATTATTATTTTTTTGGTTAATATTTTAGAAAGCTATTTACCCGTCTTTTTTTCAAAATTGGATTTGTGAAATTTTCATTAATGGAACGGTCAATAAGACCAATTTATTTTAGTTATTTTGGACTTGTTAATCATCAATAATTATAAATTTCTCGTTGTAAATAATTTTGTTTTCTATTATTCTTCTTCTTCTACGTTGAGTAGGGATATCCCTGTTTGTCATTCTATCTACACCCGCCTTATTCTGCTGATGAAGAGAACCAGCTCTGGGCCCATCTCTTTGGTGGTCGTCCTGGTAATCTTCTTCCTCTTGGTCGTCCATACATACAAACTTTAGCTAGTCTCTCTTCACTCATTCTCTCAACGTGTTCTTTCCAACCTCTTTTTCTTTCTTTTGTCCATTTGACCACGTCCTGCACATTACATTTTTCTCTGATTAAGGTATTTGTCAGCCTATCTCTGATTGACACGTTCAGCATTGATCTCAGTACTTTCATTTCGGTAGTTCTCATTTTCTGCTTTGTCTTCTTAGTGTCTGCTCTTGTTTCCGTGGCATAAGTTAGAATTGTTCGTATCATGGTCTTATATATTTTTGTTTTTCCCTCTATTCTCATGTATCTGTTTCGAAATATAACATCTCTTAAGCATCCTGCCACTTGTAGGGCTCTTGTATTTTGTGACAGTACTTCTCCAGTAAGGTTACGGCAGCTTGTTGTCTAGGTATTTAAAGTTCATGACTTGTTCAATTATGGCATTTTCTATCTGTAACTTACATCTTCTTGGTTCCTTGGAAATTATCATACACTTCGTTTTATTCATTGATATCTCAATATTGTACTTTTTAGTTGATATGTTAAATAGGTGCGTCAATCTCTGAAGGTCGTCTTCGTTATCTGCGAGTAGGACCGCATCATCCGCGTAGCATATTATATTGATATTGTGTCCGCCCATCTGGTATCCGCGTTTCAGTCTGATGTCCTCTATTATGCGGTCCATTATCAAATTGAATAAGAAGGGGCTTAGCGAGTCTCCCTGCCTTATCCCTTCGTTTATCTTGATGTCTTCGGTTAGACCTTCGGATATTATTATTTTTTTTGCTGGAATTTGTGTACAATTCATCAATTAGGTTTATGATCTCCGCTGAAACATTTTTCTGTTTTAGGATGTCCGTTATGTGCTGCTTCTTGATGCGGTCAAATGCTTTTGTTAGGTCAACAAAGCATAAGTATGCAGGGTGGTTAAATTCTATTGATTTTTCGATTATTTGTCTCACTATAAATAAGGCATCTGCGGTTCCCCTGTTTTTTCGAAAGCCCTGTTGTTCCTCCGAGATCTCTATTTTCTCTTCAAATTTGTCACGAATAATTGCTGTAAATAGTTTGGTGACAGAGTTAAGAAGTGTAATTCCTTTGTAGTTGTCCGGGTTTTTATGGTCACCTTTTTTGTGTACGGGAATTGTATAGCTGGTTTTCCATTTTTGCGGTATTTGCTCTTCTTTAATAATTTTATTAAAAAGATTCCTATTCATTTTTGTTAATAAATGTAAGTGTTTTGAGAAACTTGTTTGGTTTGTTTAATTTTATAAAAACCCATAAGGCGAGACCTGATCAGCTGCATGGCGTTTCTCTAAGTTCTGAAGTTATATTTCTTGGTATTTCTAAGCCCTAAATAACCTGTAGTTATTTAGTACTAAAACTATAAGAGCCAAGAAGAACAATCAGTCTTCCAGAGTACTGTGATATTTATTTATAGGTTTCTAGAATAATTACTAATACAGGACAGCAATAAATGTGGGCGAAATGGCCATATGCTAACAAAATATTCTACGATCAAATGATGTTACTCTAATTTGTAGAGTAAACTTCGACTTAAATGACGTAAAAAACAAATCTTTTTTTCTACTTATATTCCAATAGGATAAAATTTTATAATCCCACCAAATAGATTGAAAAATACTTATTTTTATCTGATATGCTTTCCTATCTGATATAAATAATCAATCATACAATATTTTATATACGTCTTAAGAAATGTGAGACATCTAATTAATCATATTTTGTAGGATTTGAAAGTTATATCTTTTTTTGCGAATAGAAGTTAGATATTTGTATTCGCAATGCCAATCAGTTTTCTTAACATAATGATAATGCGTGTGGGGATACTTGTCCTTAAACCGGGCATAAACGTTCAGGAAAACTTTCAGATGATAAATTCAAAAGTTGAATTAATGATGAGTCATTCAGCTAGACACAAACATTCATTACTTTCAGAAATTTAATTGTAGATCTGAGTTCCTATACACATTCTGAATCACTCTACCTGTAAAAAATGTTAAAAATGTTAACTGGGAAAATTAGCAGATGGTCTGCGCCAGTCCAGAGTTTCGGAAGGGAGATATCAGAATTCAGTGTGATAATCTTATTAATTATATGTTTCACAAGTCCTTTTAGTATATATTTAAAATTCGAAGCAAGACCGAATGTTTACGCTGTGTTACGTGCTTTTTTTAGAATGTAGATAATAGGTATTATCTTTCTTTACATTGCTTTGAGGTTCTTTTTTGAATTATTAACCATGTCTAATGGATTTCTTTTGTTTTGTCAAGACGTATATATAACTTAAGAAATACTTCAATCGCTGATAGCTATGATTTTGCTTCGTTATGTTTATGTTCTTTTTGTGGACATTTTTTGTACTAGGTTTTGCAACTTCCATTATTATTTTAAATTTTAAGTTATTCTTATGTTCGCTGGTAAGCCTGCGCTTGGTGGATATGAAAATTTTGACCGTGGTTATTTATATATAGAATTATCGTGTAAATTGAAAAACACTGTTGATTTATTTTTATCTTCTAATGATGCGTAGTTTGTTCCGTAAAAGGCTCAATTTTTCGTGTAAAATCACGCATATTATTATGTTTCCATAAAGGGATGGATACATATATTCATTTCTCATTAAATAAATACATTAATTTACTTAATTCGACCAAAAAACTCGTCAGTTTTACATGAATTTAAGAAATTTTGTCAACTGGTATCGGATGTTCTTTCAATAAAATTTATTTTTTTTGAACAGAAGTGAAAATCATATTTTTTTTTCTAAGAAATTCATTACGACTAATAATACAAACCATCAGGAACACTAAGTATTTAGTGGAAATTTACCATTTTGATGGGTTAAACGATCACCGTACAGATTTCGTAAAATACTTCTAAGTAAGGGTGTTTTTTATAGGAGTATAGAGCGACAAAGGACCTGACATTACTAAAGAAGAAATACTATACGCTAGAAAAACAATGAAGAATGGTAAATTACCGGGTCCAGATAGGATTACATCGGAACTTCTCAAGCTTGTGGAAGGTCAATCAGTGAATATTCTTATTGACCTTTTTAACTGTGTTTACAAAACAGGAAAAATACCAAAAGAATGGCTCCTGTCAACTTTTGTCACCATGCCAAAAAAGGCCAACGCAAAACAGTGCACTGACCATCGCACAATAAGCCTAATGGGACACAGATTAAAAGTATTCCTCAAAGGGATTCACACAAGAATTCACAGAAAACTAGGTGTGGATATTGGTGATACTCAATTCGGATTTCGGAACGGGCTTGGAACAAGAGAAGCACTATTTGCACTTAACGTTATGTGCCAAAGATATCTAGATATGAACCAAGATATGTATATGTGCTTCATTGACATAATAAAGCGTTCGATAAAGTACGTCACGATCATGTAATGAGACTGCTGGTAGAACAAAAACTTGGATAAAAGAGACATCAGGATTATTTCCAAGATTTACTATAACCAGAAAGCGAATATTCGAATAGAGCAAGACACAACGGAGGAACTCGAGATTAAGAAAGGCGTAAGACAGGGATGTATACTTTCACCAATCTTATTCAACCTATACTCAGAGGAGATCGTAAACAGAGCACTTTCAGAACAAAATATAGGTATTAAAATAAATGGCATCCCAATGACACGGTTGTAATTGCAGAAACTTCGGAGGATCTTGAGATGCTAATTAACAGAATAATAGAATGCAGTGAAGAATATGGATTATCACTTAACATCACTAAAACAAAAATAATGGTGGTATCTAAATTACCACAAAACTTCGCTGACATAACCGTGCATGATCAAAGAATTGAACGTGTGAGAAAATATAATTACCTGGGAACTGTTATCAACGAAAATAACTATAGCTCTGAAGAAATCAGAATCAGGGTGGAAAAAGCTAGAGCTACGTTTATTAAAATGAAGAAGGTGTTCTGCGGACGAGATTTCAGCCTTAAACTTAAAATTCGCCTTGTGAGATAACACGTGCTGTGGATGTGGATGTACCATAGAATATTCAGAATATCGTGGACAGAGAGAGTAACAAAAAGGTTTTGCGAAGAATGCGGAGAGAGAAAGAATTAGTACTTACTATTAAAGAACGCAAACTGCAATACTTGGGACATGTTATGAGGGGAGATAAATACCAGTTGCTGCAATTAACTAGCCAGGGCAAAATAATAGGCAAAAGATCCATAGGAAGAAGAAGGCATTCATGGTTAAAGAACTTAAGAGAATGGTACAATTGCAACAACTGCCAACTGTTTAGATCTGCAGTGTCAAAGATACGCATAGCTTTGATGATAGCCAAACTTCGGAAAGAGGACGGCACCTAAAGGAGATAGGAGTATAAACTTTTTTTTTGGCTGTTCTCATTCAATAAATGTGTAAATATATTTAATTCGGCCAAAACTCGATAGTTGAACATGAATATAAAAAATTAATTTGACGAGTAGCTGCTGTATTCACAACATCTAACGAGTTTTTTATTTAACTAGATTAATTCATACATTTATTGAATGAAAGCAGTGAAAAAATATAAAATTTTGACCCCTTTCAAAAATCATTAGAAATGCAATTTAAGACGTTAACGAATAGATTTTGGATATACAACATATTACAGAATGGGACAAATTGTAGGTGGACCCTTGAAAACTTTGTAATAGTGCCAGAAATAATGGTGGGTTATTTAATTGCGACATATATTTTTAGCAATATTTCTAAAACAGTCCTTCACAAAATTCCGAAAAAAAAATTCGAATTTATTAAAATTAGTCCTGTGAAATGATATCCCGATACAAAATAGGTGACTCTAAAGCTGGCTTCTACTAAAATATGTGTTTTAAGTTCTTACTATGGAAAAATGCTAAGTGAACAATATTGCTTTGTCAAATTTAGATTGATACGTTCAATCTATCAAAAAAAAAAAAAATTAACAGACAAATGAATGATTTTGTGGGCTTCACACTCAGTAGTAATTAAAAAGGTATAGTGCTAAAGGAAACTTTTTTTGTTCTATTTATTGTGAGATTCATATTTTTAAATTATAAGGAATTTTCAAATGACGGTTGGAAATAAGTATGGAAACTTTTAAAATTTCATCAAAAAACATTGTTTTAAACATAAATAACAATTTTTTAGTATTTTGTAGAATACTCTTTAGCATCTAAGACTGCTTGGCAACTTCTTGGCATCCATTTTCTATAGGCCAAGAGAGATCAGCTCTAGCTCGGGCCTTCTTATTCTTCTTTGGTAGACACATCTCTTCCATAAAGACCTCCATCAAGTAGATGATGGCGTACCGTTCTACTTGTCACTTTAATACCAAACTGCTCCGAGATTTCGTTTTTTATTTGTCTGGATGATTTGCTGGGATCAAGTTTTGAGATCCTTAAAATAGTTTTATTGATTCGAGAAGTAGTTTTACGAGGTCTTCCCGTTCTGGCGCATATATTACATCACCACGACTATCATATTTTTTGTATTATTTTCGTTACTGCACTTTTAGAAATATTTCGCAATTAAGGACTTTTTTCTCTCCATTTGAAATATATCCACAATTTTTTGCTTAAAATCACATGAAAAATAATAATGTTTTCGTATGATAAATTAATATTTTTACCCGATATTTACACTGTAGAACTGAAATTTAAAATTTTAGCACCAAAATATAAGTTGCTTCTATGCTTATTTCCAACCATAAATTTCTTTTTAAATTGTTAAATGTGACGATTATGTATATCAGTGATATTTCTGCATTTTAGCGAAATGTAAAAAGCTCTTGATAAATTCAGTATTAATTTATACGAATATAATTAAAAGTTTCTATACATTTTTCCACCACTGTATATATATATATATATATATATATATATATATATATATATATATATATATATATATATATATATATACAGTTTTAGAATTCTCCACATACATTGTAATTTTAACAGAAAATTATTCTGGTGGTTTAAAACAACACTGACCGCTTTTGTTAGTAGGTCAGCTTTGTGGAGTAGCAGACCAGTCAAATTGTGACAAATGATTATGTGAGGGTCAGATGTTTGCCACAGACGATGGATTTTCTGAAACAAATGTGCAGGAAAAGTCTGGCATAACTTCAGGCAATGTTAGAACAAAGATAATAGGGTTTTTCGTAGTTTCGGTAATGAGATCTTACCATAAAATGATTTTTCTTAATGAGTGTT
The DNA here is from genome assembly GCA_034092305.1 of Diaprepes abbreviatus. NCBI lineage: Eukaryota > Metazoa > Arthropoda > Insecta > Coleoptera > Curculionidae > Diaprepes > Diaprepes abbreviatus. The sequence continues at coordinate 3,202,159 of JASJET010000116.1, forward strand.
TACAATTTTATTATTGTGTATTTTTTACAAAATATTTCTTCAATTGTTTTTTATCTGAAAAAAATTTCAAAATTGCACGACAAAGAAATGATTCATCAAATTTTTCTTAATTGACGTAATTGTTGATATCATGTAGATACCGAGATTTTAATTGGAATGCCTTAGTTTTTTTATGCATGAATAATAGTTGTTGAGTATAATATTGGGTATCATATTGCAGCCATGTCTCGTAAAAATTCTTAAAATTAAATGTAAAAACTCAAAATAGTGGTTCAATAGAATAAAAATTTCCCTTTTTCCAAAACTGGTATGGGGGGGGGGGAGGATTTTTAATGGTGTATATTACAATTTTAAAGTTATTATTGAATCAGTATAGTATATTCTATTATTTTTTTAAGCTGATATTTGAGCGAACTTGCTGTTCCTTAATATACTTTCGTTGTAAGGGAACAAAAGTTTATTGTGATTTTTACTAATTTTAACATTTATTAACTCTAAATTAAATTCTACTAAATGGAAGAATTTACTTGAGTCCCCCTCTGTATAAGGATTTGGACCGTTAAATTGTATATCTTATGTCTGGCCAAAAATAGTCACATATCAGGGAAATATAAATTCATTAACAAACTTAAACCTAGTTTTATTACTTTTGGGGTAGTTAATTTTTCTGAAAAAAACAACATAAACTTAGAGAATTTATGTGACACAAAAACTAAACTATTCCACCCTCTCGGAGTTTTTAATATAAATCTGTCAAAGTAACTTAATAATCTTAAAAATCATATCATTAAGGGTCTAAGGTTAAGTTGTAAAGTGATAACCACATGTGGCGACCGTGAGAGAGCTTTCTTTTACTTAAACTGAGCAAATTTTCCCATCATAAGAAAACAAAAGAATATTTAAATAAAATCGCTGAAATGCAATATTAGTATTTGTTATTATGTACAAACTTCGCGACTGTTACCCATTTTTCCCCAATTGACGAAAATAAGAATAAGAAAGAGAGAAAATGGTTAAAACCTTGGGTTTTTTTTATGGGTTCTTTCACGCATCTTTTAGAATAGTTGTAGAATAGTTATTGATCACATTTATATAAAGTAATTATTAGTTTTGAGCTCTGGTCAGTTTTAATATTAAATTAAATTCGACGCATGGATGACTTATGCCATCTATGAACCAGGGGACCGAAAGCATACCGACGCTCGGGAACGAAAACTACCTTTCGCGCGCGGGGATGCATCGCGTAAGGGCGTTGCACGCATGACGGGACCAACGCATCTAATAGGGAGAAGGGCGGTTCTAAGGGATGAAAGTTGAGTTCGATTTTGAGAAATTAATTAAGGGCAGTTACGATTTAGAATTCGTCTAAGTCAATTTGGCGTGCGTTTTAGTGTTTTACCAGTGTAAGAAGGTTTTTCTCTGCTGTCTTTTCTGCTATTTTTGTCTTATATTTTCTTTTATTCTTCCAGATAGCATTTCAACTAGTAAGGGGAAATTTACTTTATTTTCTACCTTAAACTTTTAATTAAACAAATAAATTTGGGTTTATTTCATTAAGGGGAATATCAGAGCGGCCTAAAGAGCTTGTTGTTTTAAGCTTTTTAATTATAATCCAAATTTACTCTTAAGTTTCTCATTTGTAAATACTGTTTTATTTTTCTTTTATTTTGTTAATAGATTAAGTGTTTTGAGAAACTTGTTTTATTCAATTTAATTCAAACCTTCACGCGAATAAACTCGCGGGCGCGCTGCAGCGAGATCTACAAGACCAGAGATGTCTACTGACCAACTAATTAGCAGCCTTTCCTGAGTCCTGAAGATCTGAGTCATGGTTGTGGTAAGCTTTAATAACCGTAGTGTTTGGTACTAAAGCTGCAAGAGAGAAGTTGAACCACTAGACTTCCAGAGTGTCTTTATTACTGTGATATTTAATTGTAGGTTATCAAAATAGTTACTAATTAATATGGGACAAAAATGATTATAGATAAGATAATTAACGCTACCTCAATATGTCATCGGCAAGAGTCTATAATCAAATTCTGTCACATCGTTAACATTATTTTGGCACATGTTTGGTACCCGAAGTGCCCGTTCCGATTTTGATGAGACTTAAATAGGCTTAGAGCGAACCTTTTTCTTCATGCGAACTCCTTCTAAAAATCGAAATAAATAGGCGAGTCCCCTGTGCAATCCTTAGGAATATTAAATGAAACAATAAAATTGGGTTATTAAAATTTTCCATAATTAATAGCAGTTTCATAACGAAAAACTGACACATAATCGTAAAACATATACAGACAAACATTATTGAAAGTAAAGTGATAGCTAACCTACAAAAAAAATTAATACGAAATGAATACCATAATAGAGAACTTGAAAAATACCCTCAATGGGATATTTGTACGTGTTTTGTGGAATAAAGAAATTCAAAATTTGATTCAATGACTGAAAGTTTGAGTCTTATGGGTGGAGGTCGCGACCTTGTTATCACCAATTTTGATAAAACTTAAGAATTATACAAGCTGAGGTTATATTTAGATAACCAAAAGCCCAAAAGCGTTCGTGCCATCGCCCATTTCATGTTTGTGGAAAAATTTTAAAAATCGAACCCTGACAGGTGCGATACTCTTTTAGAAACTCTTTCACATTAGTCGCCGTAGCGCCAATGAGTCAGCACTTTACTAGTGTTTCGAAAACCGAGGGTTCAATCCCCCTCAATGCAATTTTTTTTATCTTTCCAAAAAATAATTATCGGTTTTGGGGATTTTTTTGATGACCTTAATCTGTATAATTCTTAAATCTCATCAAAATCGATGATGATAAAGTCGCTACCTCCCCTTGTTAGGTCATTTAATCTGTTCTCTACTTATCTTTCAGGTAACTATATGTTAAAAATCCTTTCTTGTACAAAAGGGCAATAAAACTTTAAAGCCCTTTTCCGCCAAAACAAGATACTTATTTCTTACACTGAGCCGGAAACCAATTAAACAGTTTTTGAGGATGTTGTCAGAGGAGAAGCCAATGAGCTTTTTTTTCAGGAAATTAAAGCAGTATTCCAAGTTATTTTTCCTGTAAAAGGATTACATATGCAGTTATTCGATCCAGATATAATAGGTTTATTAGAAAAATGTTTTTAATATTTTCGTAAAGTTGAATATAAAATTGTGTTGAGAGAACCAAAATATTTGTGCTCATTCACCTGTAGATATTGAATCCAAAAGTTGAATTTCTTTAGCACGGCTGATAATTTACCATGTTCTTTAAAAATGGTGATAACTGGATCTAGTAAAGGCAGATTTAAATCCTTTAATTTGGAAAAAAAGTTGGCTAAGTATACACATTTTTGCAGCCAAAGAATATGAGATACACAAGAGGGCTTGAAATGAAATGGATTGTCAAGATAAAATATGCATTTCAGACTTCAATTCAAACAAGCGGGTCAAAACTATGTTACGAGAAAGTCACCTAACTTCTATATGAAATAGTAAAGAAACGTGGACGTCTTCAAAGTGCTCACAAAGCGCATGAAACAGACGAGAGTTTGTGTCATGTGATTTTATAAAATTTACAATTTTTTACAATGTCTGTTAAAGGAGTGGATGACTCTGCAGGAATGCGCTTACAAGCTGGTGCTTGAATGGAATTCTATCCTAGACAAGCAATACTGCAGCGTTTACTATTGCGATCGACTCATCAAGCTGAATAAAGAAATAATTCTATTTTATTCTTTTTAAAAGTTCACGTTCCACATCATTTGTTAAAGCATTACTTCTTCGCGACACTATGTTGCTTGATAAGGAAATAACGTCAATTTGTCTTTTCTTTTTCTCCAAGCGTACACTTCTTAATGTCTTTAGCACACAGTCTAATAAAATTTTGTGCTACTGTATGTGCTGGTCCAGATCTTGCAATTCTTTAACTAACTCCGAAGGTATTTTACTATCTTGGTTTCAATCTGGTCAAAAAATAAAAACACTAGACTTGATTACCTGCCAATTTTCTTTTAAAATACTCAACAGGTTTTTTCCTGTGATCCGCATGTCTTGTTTCAAAGTGTCTACGAAGAAGTGATGGTTTTAAACGGTTGTTGGCCAGGATTTTATTACAAATTACACCAAGCGGTTTAGGTTCTAGTTACTTAGTGGCAAAATAAAATTCCATTTGCAAATAGTCACTGTCATTATTTCATTCCTTCGTTTTTCCTCATTCTGTTCGCCTATTTTTCTTTTCTTTCAGTCTGGCAAGAGAATAGCTCACTACAACTGCCATCCTGTGTTGGTTTCAAATCAGGAACTGAAGCAGAAACTAATTATTTCTTGCAGCGATTCGCCAGACTTGACAAAACTACCCGTTTTTAATCAACGACCCATACATTTACCGAGCAATAATTATTTATTTTCACGTTCGATATACGCACGTGCGATTTTTAAAGCTTAAAGGTATTTGTTGCAATTTATATACACAAAAAGAAATTATTAAACTGGTTTACACTACACTACACTAACTCATTCATCTTTTTGAAATTACTCGAGGTTCTTAATCTCATCGTACGATTTGCCTCTACTCTACTCTTCCTTATATGTGACTGCGGTGTTTTTATACCGACAGACGTTATTCTCGTTCTTTCATGCGTATTTGGGAAAGTTTTGGTTTGCCGAAGTATAAGTTGCCAGCTTGTTCGCGAATATACTGACATCGTTAGCGGCATAGCGAGTCGACGCGTTATAGATCATTGCCTGTTTCGATGTTTAATTTAAAATTTTGTCATTACAAAGTTTTTTCCGTGAAGCCCCTCTATGAAACTCGCGAACTTTTGGGATATCGCAAACCACCGGTTGAGAAACACTGTTGTAGAGGATACAAAATAAGAGGCACGTTTTTTTAAAGATAGAAATTCATTTGAAGGGGTAAATTCCACTTAGTTCTGTAATGATATCTTAACAAGAAATGTAATTTAAGATATTTAAAAAACTCTTTTTAGGATAAACTTTAGGAGTGGTTTTACTTCTTTAAAATGAATCTCCGCTGATTTAAAATACTTTTCTTTATTTTCAGGTCGTTTACAACACATTGAAATATCATTAAAATCGGAGCCGAACACTTCGGGTGCCTTTGTTGTAAGCCTATTAATTGTGTTATGTGAATTTTACTAAACTAATTTCAGTCAAAATTATATGGGACTACCGCAGACATATCTTGAATATAAAAAGCAAATATATTGAGGTTTAATTAAGAACTACGTCTATTTTTTAAGTTTACGTTCGAAGGGGTTACATAGGTTTCAGAGGCTAAAAAAAGTGAAATTTTACGATTTTTTTTTTCAAATAAGAATATATTTATTATGATCAAACTTTTTACAGAGGAAAGAGCAACTATTAAACTGCTCTCAGTAAAATTTTCATCTAAAAATCTTGAGAAATGAGCCGGTGCGACCTGATTTTCGGAGATGCTTCGAAAAAAAAGGACTTTGCGGTGGACATGATAACTCAAGATAGTCTTATATGGAATCAAAAAACCACATATTTCCTGTTAGTGCATGAGTATAGCTAGGGAGTGGACGAAGAATTTTGCGAAAAATTAAAAATTGCATTTTTGGCAGAGTTGCAAAAAAAAAAAATTGCAAAATTTCGTTAAAATTGATGCCAAAAAGCTCTGCCAAAAATACAAATTTTATTTTTTTGCAATATCCTTCGTTCACTCCTTAGAGAATCACTTTTAGACAAAACATGTATAATTTGAAGAAGATCGGTGCATTCGTTTTCGAGAAATCGTGTCCACCGCCTTCAAAAATGCAGTTTTGAGAAATACGCCTTTAAAGTTTCATGTAAGAAAAAACTCGAGAAAAATCTGTTTTCTGCGTCAGTTGCAATATCTAAATCATCCCTTTGCTCTCTTCTAAGTCGAATTTGGGCTTCTCGAGTCGTAGCCTCTGCTTTTTTGTCGGTCAAGGAAATGCGATGCTTGTCTATCATCCGAGCATATTCATGGTAATTCCGGCAGACTTTCACATCCATATTATGGAAAAACATCAAAATAGATAACATGCCTTCATTGAAAATAGATGCAGCTATGTATGCAGCAATATGAACTATTTTGGAGCCGGTAAGTTTTCCTTTACCGGAAAGCGATTTCCTGCGGATTGTTTTCCATTTTTAGTTTCGTCTCAACCACACTTTTGTTTTCAAGATCGCGTAAACGAGTGCCCATTCAATTTTGTACGTGGCCTATACATTCTTTTTACTTTATCACGACATTTCCACCGTAGGATTTTTCTTTTACAATGGCAGAATAGGTTTTAAAGTCACTGTCTCCAATATAATTAATAAACTTCAGCATGAATTTTTGCATTAACCGTTTAAACATTTCTTCAATTGATAAGGCTTCCATATTACCAGCTGGTCCCGAGTGATTAGCATTACATTCCTTATTACGTATATGATTTTCATACCACACTTCAAACTCTGCCGAATCTACTTGTTTTTTCCAAGTTTCACATAATTTACAATATGAACTTTTCACATTTATCTCTATAACTTTTTCAGAATAGTAGCCTATCAACGCAGCAACACCGAATAATGAAGAAAATCCTTACTTTTTCCACAAAACATCGCCTGATACAGTCACATTTTCAATCTCGTTTTTTTCGCATGTAAATTGATTTTCTTCTTTTGCAGCAGAAACAAAAAGACTCTCGCCAACGCTCTTTACACATTCGTATATATTTTTAATATAAAAGTCGTAAGTTGTAGAGAGTGGAAAAACTAGAAAAAAATTTAAAATAACGTATTAAGAGTAGACTCCCCAGGCACAGTTCTCTCACCTCTGCATTTTTCGGACTGAATGAGATATATACTGTTACTTTTTCAAATTTGAAGCCTGAATAGTGAAAGGAAGAAGAGCTGCGTCTTTATACCTGCTGCGCGCGCACCGACCGAGCGACCCTGAGATGGGCGGACTTTTAATAGCCTCTATTTCCGAAAGTTTAATCCCTATTGACTTGCAATTTTCAGAGAATATTTATAGTATCATGTCCAATAGGTCAATAAAAAAAATATTAAATTTTTTGAAAATTTGAAACCTATGTAACCCCTTAAGCAAAATGATTGCAATCTAGTATAAAGTGAGTAACAAATATTTTTTAGTTTCTATATACTATATATATATATATATATATATATATATATATATATATATATATATATACCCCAAACTGGTATCGGGGGTATCAGTTTTGGATAAAATTGGAAAATGCTAAATTTTCAGTCTGCCATGTTGAATTAAGAAAAAATATTTGAAAACTTATAATCAAAAATACCTCCCAAATCTAATTTTGGACAAAATTGTAAAGTAAATTGGCCATATTGAATTCGACATATTTATTTTTTAAATTTTAAATTTCTAATCTGCTATCCCGAAAATTCCCCCATCCCACGGTTGTCTATATGTATTGTTAGAGGCAAAAAAAATTTTGATAACCAAGCCCCTTGAGTGAAGTATCAATTGAGATATAATAAAATGAACAATGAAAAAATACAAATCTTGTTTCTATACTGTACTTGCAGAATATTATTTTTATTATAAACAAAAAAAACTGTTTTTTTTGCTGTAGTTTCCTAAAACGTAAAAATTTTGATACCTTCTGACCTTCCACTGCAATTTTTAGTTTGCTTGAAAGATTATTGTGTATACCTTTCACTGATGGACCGTTTGAAAATTATCGTTCATAAATTTTAAGCTGTGAATATCTTTCAGAGAATTGGTAGTTCCATATGCAAAGAAGTTTAACACTGTATGTTTCTATATTTTAAAGTCTATCTCACACCATACTTCTTTCTCTGATGAATTGATCGTTGGGCGTTACAACTCACTTGCAACCCGGCGGTGATATCAAAAAGACAATCGAGCAGTAAAATAAGCTTTTTATGACGTCGGTTTAAGTTATATATATATATATATATATATATATATATATATATATATATATATATATATATATATATATATATATATATATATATATATACGTTTTAATAAATTCTGTAACAGTTTAATAGTAACCTAGTGGACCATCGATAAGTATAAATATATTTTACATCATTTATCTAAAATTTTAAAGTGCGGCTGGCAGTTTTTAAAATTTGTGTTCTAAAGTCACAACAGTCACAATTTAAGTTATTAGTTCAGGTTAGTTCAGGTTAGTTAGGTTTACGGATGTGCCGGCTTGTGAGATTTTGGATATCTTTGCAGCTCCTGTACTTTCACATACTGAAAAATTGCTACACTACTAAGAAATAAATTTTTCTGTTTCAGGCTCGTGGTTTTTTGCAGGCGATATGCACTCGTACTTTTATTTTTAAAAAATGGCGACACACAGTTTTCCAGGCACTTGTTACATATTTACTGAAAATTTGCCTTAAAAATTTATGGGTATATATTAGATTTTTTAATAATCGTTATTTCCACTTAAAGAAAAAATCGTATGATTTTAAGTATTGAAAAAAAAAACAAATGACGACCATTTATTGTATTATAATATGCTTAAATATGCAATTTTATCTCAATTAATCATTATGAGAAACTTGTTAAGATTTTATTAATAATTGTAATTTATCGCCATTAAAAATTTTTAAAATAGAAAGTTTATAATACAAATGAAATATAAAATATGTAGAAGAAAATCTCCCTTAAGGATCCCCTGCCGAGGTTTGGTGAGAGTTTATTTTACATCTACCAATATGACGTGTGAATTTAATTGTAAACAGTCAATGCCAAACTGTTCGTAGTAACCTCCAGAATTCTCCAGGGTCAACCCAAAATTTGTACAACCAATAAGTTCTGCCACTTAAAAGCATAATATCAAGCGTTAGCAGTAGGAACATATACCTCTATATTGGCACTGCTCTTCAGTTTACTTGATGTTTCGCCTTCAAGTAGGCAGAATTTATTTGCAGCACGAACTCAGCGTTAACCCTGGTAAATTCTGGAAAACTTTTAAAATGCTTGATATCAATTCATTACCCAAACTTAATCTGGCTGGGTTAGATTAACATTGTTAATTATAAATAACGCAGTTAACAGTACTTTCATCGCCAATAATTATTAAAGCTGAAAAGATACATCATGGCGTCAGTCAAATTAGTATTCCTTTTAAACCAGTCAAATGAAGTTATCATTTTTCTGCTTCATGTCGTTAAAGAAAAACTGTAAACAGTTTATTGTTTATAAATAAAATTTTGGCTCATTTCATACGCATTTCGATCATGGCATGATCTCGTCAGCGGAGCTGTAATGAACCAAGAGCAACCTTCACAGCAGTTAACTGCCTATATTAAACCTAAATATCGAGATATGTTCATAGGATGTTTTACATATAGAAATTTTCGATGCTAGAAAGTGAAATATCAACAGTCAAACGGCATTCATACATACACGGGAAGAAGCTTAAAAATTGGAATTTAAGTAAGATATAGAGAGATCTCTACCATTGGTTACACATTTTTCTGCTTCAGTCCGTTAAAAAAGGAGAGACAGTTTATTTCTTGCAATGTCGGCAGGATATTAAACCTGCAGATATACCCTTCCATGCATCACAACAAAGTTTCCTGTTTCTTCCAGAGACGTGTACTTCGCGTTTTTTTTTTATTTATTTATTTTTGCAAATTAGTCACTTCTTTCACCTTTATTTACAATTTAACTCACTTTGTTTCACAAAAACAAAACAATGTCTTTAAAATGGCACTAAAAATTCATATAAATCAAAATTAAATCACAATTGAAAGAAATAGTAGAAGTGCCAATTGTCACAAATTGTGGTACAATGACTAATGATTAGCCGCAATTCCCGGAAGTACGGTTAATCTGGAGAAGTTATAATATTATGAATTCTAGCTATTTTTTGGATTAAGATTATAGGTATAGGCCGAGTCCTTATGGTTAAAATGAATTTGTTATGAGTTAAAAAATTATTTTGTGATATTTAAATAACCAAAAAAATTTAATTAAAATCTTTTAAATCCTAAGAATTTTATTTGCCTCACACGTACTCGTGTAGCCATGGGAACCGCGAGGTAATGATATGCCCCATTGCTAAATCTACCCTATGTTTGTAAGAAACACATAGCGTAGATTTAGCAATGGGGCATATCATCACCTGGTGGTTACCATGGCTACACGAGTACGTGTGAGGCAAAAAATATTTACATAGTTCAGAAATTTTGGACAGGTTTTTTTTATATCTGCCTGTTTTTGTTTTAATCCAAAATCTTTTTGAAAAAACTAGTAATTTTATTAAATATTTAACGGAAAACTTATTGAAAATAGTTTCTTTCGTATAATAGGCCGGCGGTTATTAGCATCTGGAAAAAAAAATTGTGTTAGTAGACTTCTGACTATCTAAAAACCTTCAGAATGATAATAGTAATCATGTAGTATCTTACGTCTCTTTTTTTTGGGAGAAACATTTTTGATTTAAAAATTAGGATGTGAAAAACAGTTTTTCAATAAAAAAAGTTGTGCGCATTGAAAATACCTACAAAATATGCTAAAGTTCATGTAAATCGGATAATTTGTTCATTAGTTATTGCAAAAAAACCTGATAAAATGGCTGTTTTTTCACTTGTTAATAAACAATTGAATAATATATTGCAATAACTTGCAAAATTTCAAGTAAAAATTTTCAATAGTTTTTTGCACAGGGAATTTGTTTATACCTTTTTTTATTGTTTATTCTTAGCGATCTAGAGGTTATACAGCGGTCTGCGTGTATGTAAATGAAAGTTCGAGACTAATACTAAAAATAACAAAGAAAACCAAATTAATTGTTGAAGCAGATAAACAAAGTTGGAGTTCTCCGTTTCTTAGACATCGATGGTCACTCATTTTTGAAACACTTATCGGTTCCATTATTATCATTATCACTCGCATCGTCATCATCATTATCACTTTCGTTATCATCATCACCCTCATAATGGAAATAACTATCATCGTCATCAACATCATCAATATTTAGCGTAATCATTATTATTTTCTCCGCTATTACTTTCATCGTCGATGAAAGAACTATTACAATAATTCTCGATCGCCTAAAATATGACCGTCAAATGTAGTTTATTCTGCATCTCGAAAAATAATAATGGTACTAACAAATGTTGCCATTTGTTTCATGCTATATCTTAATAAATACTGATGGTACGTTAAAAATCAATCTGCTTTTTAATACCCCTAATTCGTAGTATACTGTTGATCACTGTAAAAATTTTTTTTTGCAATTTGAAAAGTACGTAAGTACGGTAAAATTATAATTATGCATAAAATGTATAATGTTTATTGCTATGTTTAATAATAATTTGATTACAAAATCATATCATCCACTGTTCATATCTCGTCGAGAAACCACAAATTAAAAAAAAAATGAAGGTTCTACTACTAATATACGCCGATAATCCAAATTTTTCCGAAATGAATTGAAGAGTCACTTTTTTTCCGCGCTCCGGAGGCTGAAAAAATGCCCCCCATCCACTGCCCACTTTCTGACTTTTGAAGAAGGTGCAACTTTAAACTATTGCAACATCAACAATTTTGAAATAATTGATTTAAAAACTGCTGCATACAATAATTTAACCATCTCCCTATGATTTCCTATTTAAGTAATCAATTAATATTAATAAACAAAGCCGAAGTGATTTTTTGGAAAAAAACCTTCGCTTCTAGTGGTACAGATTTTTTTTTCAAAATAGGCACCAAAATCTCATCTATTACCTCCACTTATCGACATTTCGATATAAAGAATTATCGAAGAGTTATTCTATTTATCTATAACGAAAAAACGAACCCCAAATTTGTTTATCTGTTTCAATAATTTAAAATCAACAATTCACTTGGTTCTTTTTTGTTGTTGTTAGTATAAGTCTCGAACTTTCTTTTGCGTACTTTCAGACCGTTGTACGACCTCTAGATCGCTGGGAGTTATAAACAAATTTACTCTTCAAATAACTATTGAATAATTTTAGTTGCAATTTTGCACACTTGTTGTATACAATAAGAGGCTACTTTCGATGTAGTATAAAGTTAATGCAATATATTTTTCTATTGTTTATTACCAATTGAAAAAACAGCCATTTTAGCAATTTTTTTTTGCAATAACTAACGAACAAATTATCCATTTGGATGGGCTTTAGCTCATTTTGTAGGTATTAATACACACTTTTTGTGTGAAACTTTTTACTGAGAAATAATAACTTTTCCTAGAAATCGAAAAAAGTGTTTTTTCACATCAGATACTATATTACTATTATCGTTCTGAAGGTTTCTACGTAGTCAGAAGTTTACTAACACTAAATTTCAAAATCTCCTCATTGTGAGGCTAACTTCACCTGCCTACAAGTAATAAGTCATATATAATAAATAAATTGTTTTAAATTTTTCAATATATATCAAATTTTTTTGAAAACCATAAATTTTTGTTCCAGGTAATTAATCCCCTAACTAGCGGTCCTCCCGGCTTTACACGGATACTGTTAGGATTTGAAATTAGAGGTATGTAATAATGTTTTTGTATTACATGATATGAATATAAGTAAAATAACTAAATTTTCTCCTCACATAAACCATAAAAATATTATCGATTCCATCATATCTGAAAGTACTCTAGCTCTAAACAAAATAGAACATACCAATAATATTGACTTAATTACCGGAACAATTAAAAAACATATAAAATCCACTAATTTAAAATCCAATAATTCAACTTTAGACACAGTAAAAAGTATAAGAGAGAAAGTAAAAGATAATGATCTAATAATAACAAAAGCAGATAAATCAAATGCAACAGTTATTTTGCCAAAAGTTGAATATGTCAATAAAATAGAAGCATTTATTCAATCCGAAAATATTACAGAAGTTAAAAGCGATCCTACAAAAGTTTTTCAAACAAATTTGAAACAAACCCTGTCAAACATAACAGCCATTTTTTCAGAATTCGATAAAAAAAGAATAATCAATATGTACCCATAAGCACCAAAACTCTATGGCCTTATAAAAAATCACAAACCAGGAAATTCCATTCGCCCAGTCGTTTCATATATAAATAGTCCCACGAGAGAACTCAGTATGAAACTAAATTCATTCTTCAAACAAATAAGCAACTTTAAACCAAGTCACAGTTCAAATAATTCAGTAGATCTCGTCCAAAAACTAAAAAACATAAAAACCCCAGATAATTCCATACTAGTTTCTTTTGACATAAAAAGCATGTTTTCTAATATTCCAACAGATGAATGTTTTATACTTATCCAAGAAATCTTACAGGAACGAAATATAAATCCAATAGTTACTACTGAAATCTTCTCCTCTTTTGAACTTTGCCTATCACAAACCCATTTCCAGTTTAATAACAAATTTTATTTACAAAATTCAGGCCTACCAATGGGTTCTCCTCTTAGCCCTCTCCTAGCAGACATTTTCATGTCAAACATAGAAAACAAAATTCTTAATTTCCGTTTAAGCAAAAACCATGTTCAATTTTGGTACAGATATGTGGATGATGTTCTAGCATATTTTAAAGGCACTACTAGACAGCTTCAAAAATTTTTACAATACATTAATAATGGCCAACCAAAAATTCAATTTACTCTGGAAACTGAAAATAACCATAAAATAAATTTTCTTGATCTCACCATATCTCACCTCAATAATCAGTGTAATTTTAAAATTTTTATAAAACCAACGTTTACAGGTAATACTATATCTAATGACTCTTTTCACCTCTTACAACACAAAATGGCTGCATAAAATTCAATGATACATAAAGCATTCTCTTCGCCTCCCTCTGAAGAAGATCTTCAAGAGGAACTAAATATCATTGAAAGGATTGCAATATCAAACAATTTCTCCCAACAAACCATAAAGAAATTAATAACTTAAAAACAAAAACAACTAGCTTTTAATTCAATATATCTCAAAATACAAAATGATAAAGATAGTTCATCTTATATATCTTTGTCATACTGTGGTACCCTATCAGAAAACATAGCTAATACTCTTTCCAAACATAACATAAAATTAGCCTTTAAATCTCAACACAATGCTAAATATAAAATTAATAAATTTGATAAATCAGGAGTTTATAAGTTAAAATGTTCAGAGTGTGATAGCTTGTATATTGGACAAAGTGGTAGAAGCTTTAAAACTCGCTTTTCAGAACACCACCGATCATATAGACTTGCTTAGAACACACCCACAGTTTTCCTGATTTAAGCAACACTGACATATTACATTATTCAACAAAGGGCCAAAAGTTAAATATTCTAGAATCTTTAGAAATATATAAACATAGTAAAAATAAAAATGTAAATTTGCTTAATGACAAGACAGAACTTGAGTTTTCCTCGTTATTTGTTGTCGCCAAATAATAACTAGTTCTCAAAATTTAGTACCTCTCGTTTGTAATAATGTAATTTCTCTGGTAGTTTTTATTTATTGTTAAATTTTCTTATGTTTCTGTATTGAATACTTGGTCTATCTTTGTAATTCAGTTTGAAAATGACTCTGTGAGTTGAAACTGCAGTCACTGTTTTCTTAATAAATTTAGTGGTATAAAACATAGTAGTTCCTTTTTAAACATTTCCCTAAAGAAACTGCTTTTCAAGTTCTCAAAGTTTAAGTTTTGTTTTTATCAATTTTAAACCACAAATACAGTTATTGAAGATAGACATTTGTTCTCGCTTACTTATTTTTAGAACCTTTTGAGATCGATAATCTCGTAACATGTTGTTTTGATATACATATCTTAAAAGGTTTAGTCAACATAAACCAAGAAAGTGCCCAGACTTTTCTTTGTCTCCGAATTAATTTAATAGCATCATTGTTGATTAGCTACTACTCACAAAATTTGTTAAGAATTAAGTGACAAACTTCCTTATCAAATGAATCCTCCATTGGTAAAATATACTATTTTATAACTATAATTATTGAAAATTCATTAAAAAACACTCACCAAACAATAAAAGCATCACTAGTATTATACCACGTTGCTCCATAACTGAGGAAACACTACTTTGAGTTAATCCAAACACGAACTGCACAAACATTTTTTTAAAATCAGGAAGTAAACTTTATAAAACGGTACTATAATCTTGTAAGCTTTGCACGGATTAAATCAATTTAAGTTACTAACTTGTATTAATTTAAAATCTCGTATCATATCAATAATTGATTAATCTTGACAAGTGCTACGGATTATACATCCGGAGGTAGAAACGGAACAGGCAGCTTAATAATTGAGATAATATGTTGATTGATTTCACGTTGGATGCATATTTGGCATACTTTTTTACAAAAATATTTTTTAAGGAAAATTACTTTATCATAATTTAAAAACAATTGCACTTCTGGCGTAGGAATTTTTATTAAATATTTTCACCATTCTTTATTCTAAGAAACTGATATAATTTTATTGTCTTAAATTTCAAGCGCACGCCAATTAAATTTAGTGACTGAGCCAGCTGTAAGTGTCGGCGATAATGCGATATCAAGCGACAAGATATCATCGTATCGAAAAATGCGTACTCTTTCTATGACGTAGCTAAGTGCTCATTCAAACACTGGAAAATAAAGTGCTTACAGAAGATTTCCAAAATAGCAATAAAATGCATTGCAGAATTTTTAGTGTTGCGACTCAACATAGATAACCAAAAGTTAAGTAAAAAAGTATGCGACCCCCTCACTACAATATGGTAATTCGAAGTTTACAAAAGTTTTACACGGCGAAGATTCGTCCTTTTTTCAGTATCACGATTTATGAAGAATCGTTTTTATTTTTAAATTCGTAGTAACGTGTTCACATGCTTCCGAATAGTGAATACGAATCATCCATTTGCCTTTGTATTAGATGACGAATGATCAAAGACGGGTATAGACCTATTAATAAGTTATTAACAGGTTGTTCACCGAAGAAATCAAGAAATAGACGAATTTTGTATTTCAGTGAATATTTTAAATTATTATAATCGGCCAAGCGCTTTCGGTCTTCCTTAGATTATCCTCAGGGCTCAGACCTCGTCAAAGGGCACACCTTAACCCTGCCAGTCCGAAAACAGTCCCCAATAACGCCAGCATAGTCTCCACACAGAACAAGTCATGTACAATTAAAAAACTTTTTTTAAAAATTTGTCCCAAATTAAAATCAATACTAAAACATTCAAAACACTGCACAAATTAAAATTATTAAAACAACAAAACTTTTGCTGTTGTTATTGCAAAGGTTTTATTGTTTTAATAATTTTAATTTGTGCAGTGTTTTGAATGTTTTAGTTTTGATTTTAATTTGGGACAAATTTTTTAAAAAAGTTTTTGAACTGTACATGACTTGTTCTGTGTGGAGGCTACTCTGGCGTTGTTGGGGACTGTTCTTGGACTAACAGTATTAAGGTGTGCCCTTTGTCGAGGTCTGAGCCCTGAGGATGGTCTGAGTTAGACCGAAAGCGCTTGGCCGATAGTAATAATTAAAAAAAAAATATACACTGAAATACTAAATCCGTCTATTTCTTGATAGACCTATTAGACCAGGGCTTATCTGTAAAATATTGGGGTTTCGTGGATGTGAAATGGAACATGGAGATTTTTGCATGAGAACTTTCAAAATAACCTGAGTAACGATAAATTTAATATGCGTCAATTCAAAAAGTTGGGCAATATTGTTTTCATGAATAAAAATATAAAATTAATGAAAAAAAAACGTTTTTTTTTTCAATTTTCTCTCGTTTAACTTTAAAGGTATTTATTTTAGAGGAAAGTTGAAAAGGAAAAAAAGTTTTGTAGTTAAATTTGCAATAAGATAGGGTTGGTCGGAAATCTCAAAATATATTTCCCTTATTGTAAAATAGCAATAAATAAAAAAAGGGTATTAAAAAACAGTTTTTTAATCAATTTTATTCGACCATTTAAATTTCTCTGAAGACCCTCATATTAGAGCAAAGAAAATTTTATGCCATGATAAAAGAATACTCTAAAATTCGTTATTAGGCTTGAATAGATAGTTTTTGCATAATAATTTTGCAATCCAATTTCGTTTACAAAAGTGACCATTTTTCAAGTTTGTCTGAGTCCAAAATATCACTTTAACATATTTAAATTTATTTTCGACATATAGTAGGGAACTCAAGTTTTCCAACGCTTTTTTCAGAATTAAAATCCGATGATTTGGACGCCCTCAGGAATTGTTTAAAGATATTGTTGATATTTTTGATTATAAACAAATAGATTATCTCGGCGGATTTTTATTGGATTTTTTTTTGCAATACATGGTTTGAAAGCACTTGGAGAGACGCATCTTTCCATGAAAAAAAAATCAAATCAGTTAATTGGTTTCCGAGATACAAACTGTCAAAGTTGAAAGGTTGTTACGGTGAATCTATAAACAATACAGACCTGATTCTTAAACCAAAAACTTGGTCTTGCCAAGTTCTTTTTTGATACAAATATTTAAATGTTTATGTTATCGGAAACTTTAATAAAAAATGAAAAAAAGGGTGGGGAGCTTTCCTTGTAAAATTGAATTCGAAAATTCAAAATACATATCTGAAAAAAATTTTCATTTTCTCGGTTTCTAATGGAGCGATTTTGATCATTTTTTTAAACCGATGTACCGCGAATAATGGAGTTCAACTGTCATAATGCCATGTTCCCATCATGCATTCATTTTGTTATAAACAAATGACGTTATTTATGCATCATATTTACAGCATACTGCACCCTACAGTATTGGACTTTCCAAGCGAATCTTTGTTTATTAATATAATTAAGCTTAATAACGATATAAATTGACTTTAATTATCAAAATTGTTTAAACAATTATTATTTAGACAAATTGAAAAAAAAATTGGTTTTAAATTATTTTATTCGTAAAATACAGATAAAAATAAAATAATTATTTTGTATAAATCATATATAAAAACTTAATAGTTTTTAAGTTATAAGTAATACAATATTTCTACAAATATTTGGAGATATAATATTTTCGGAGATGAGAGCATGATGCTTTAAAATGTAACCGTTAGCATGAAAGTGTGGGGCGGGAGTAAGAAACATCTGCTCAAACTGGCATTCTGAAGATATAGAATAGGCATTAAAGAGAATTAACTGAAAACGGTGTATATTAACGAATGTACTAATACGTAAAATAAATTATTTTTAGCATTAATACATCTCTCAGTATAGTAATATTTTATTTTTATCTGTATTTTACGAATAAAATAATTTAAAACCAATTTTTTTTTTAAATTGTTTAAACAATGATTGTATAAACAATTTGATAATTAAAGTAAATATATATCGTCACAGTAGTTTTAATGATATTAATAAACAAAGATTCGCTTGGAAAGTCCAATACTATAGGGTATAGTATGCTGTACATCGGTTTAAAAAGAAATGATCAAAATCGCTCCATCAGAAGTCAAGAAAATGAAATTTTTTTTTTCAGATATGTATTTTGAATCTTCGAATTCAGTTTTGAAATGAGAGATTTTTACCCCTCTTTTTTTTCCATTTTTCACGCGCGTGGGGATATTCTTTTCATTTTTTATTAAAGTTTCCGATAACATAAACATTTAAATATTTGTATCAAAAAAAGAACTCGGCAAGACAAAGTTTTTGGTTCAAAAATCAAGTCTGTATTGTTTCTAGATTCACCGTAATAGGCTGTCAACTTTGACAGTTTGTATCTCGGAAACCAATTGACGAAGTTCAAATTTTTCTTCACGAAAAGAAGTGTCTTTCCAAGTACTTTCAAATCATGTATTCCAAAAAAAAATCCAATGAAAATCCACCGATATAATCTATTTGTTTATAAGCAAAAATATCAATAATATCTTTAAACAATTCCTGAGGGCGTCCAAATTATCCGATTTTGATTTTGAAAAAAGTGTTGAATAACTTGATTTCCCTACTATATGTCAAAAATAAATTTAAATATGTTAACGTGATATTTTAGGCTCAGACAAAGTTGAAAAATGGTCAATTTTTGTAAACGAAATCGGATTGCAAAATTATCGTGTAAAAATTATCTCTTCCATTCTAATGAATTTTAGCGTGTTATTTTATCATGGCATAAAGTTTTCTTTGCTCTAATATGAAGCTCCTCAGAGAATTTTAAATGGTCGAAAAAATTGATTAAAAACTGTTTTTTTTTACTATTTTTTTAATTATTGCTAATTTGCAATAAGGAAAATACATTTTGAGATTTCCGACCAACTTTATCTTATAAAAAATTTAATTACGAAACTTTTTTTCCTTTTCAACTTTCTTCTAAAATTAATACGTTCAAAGTTACACGAGAGAAGAGTTGAAAAAAAAAACGTTTTTTTCGTTAATTTTATATTTTTATTAATAAAAACAATGTTGCCCAACTTTTTGAATTCACGCATTTCAAATTTATCGTTACTCAAGTTATTCTGAAGGCTCTCATGTAAAAATCTCCATGCTGCATTTCACATTCACCTAAAAACAGATAAGCCTTGGTCTATATAGACATATAGATGTGAATGGGCACTTATATTGAAATATCGCACACATCCATAAAACAGAACCACAAAACTTGCGTACCCTTATATTACTTTTAGCAATTCGAACCTGTGCCCTGCATTTCACGCACTTGCAAAATGAACCCCTGTGTATGTGAGACGGATGGTTCTTCCCGATCGCGCTTAGACACGTTCGTACAAGATTACCTACGCCCAAACAGACAGAATCCGTCAACAAGTCATTATGAACCAAAAAAAAAAATCGGACACAATAATCCAGCAGGCGCACCAACGAACACAGTCGTCAATTTGTTAAGTGTACAACTTACCGAAGCAGAGAAAACTATTTTATCTAAAGGAAAGAACTTCGCCATCACTCCAAGGCGCATACCAATGGAAGACAGAGTCGGGTCTATTTTCCTGAAGCTCTTGGAGAGGAGGGGGGGCAATCAGAAGAAAAATCAAGTTGCCGACAGGGGGGTTGGATGCGAGCAACATACACATTTCTAGTATAAGAGGCAGAATGGGGTCTATTTTCCTGAACTCAAAGCTCTTGGGGAAGGGGGCTGTCGCAAGAAAAATAAGTTGTCATGGCGGGGGGGGGGGGAGCGCCAGTAGCATACACATTCCTAATATAAAAGGCAAAATTGGTTCTATTTTTCTGAACTCAAAGGTCTTGGGAAAGGGAGGTGCGACCTCAAGTAATCTCATTCCTATACTCTATTCAAAAACTAGAGAGAGTAATAAAATTGTTCTTAAGTTTATCATCTATTTCTGTTGTATAAATTTCATCTACTCTCGTCAGTTCTTCTGTGATGTTGTTTGCAGTCCGCTTTTTCAACATTTTTTGTCTTACATTTATTTTTTAATTGTTACCTTGGCTCTTACAACGCGATAGACGCTTCCGATGGTTATAGTCTTATTCTCTGTTACTTGACTTTTTACTAGAGAAGGAGTCCATCATAAATAGGTTGTTTTCATGAAGGAAGTTCAGTAATATTTCTTCCCTCTCGTTTGTTTCACCAACTCTGACTCATAGTTTCTCATTCTTCTTCTTCTTCTTCTTCTGGTGCCATGTGCAAAGCCGCACGTCGGCGATCAAATGTCCATTCCTCTTCCAAAGTTATAAGACGGCCAGGACACCCTCTTCGGCCTGTCTAAATATAGTTGCGGCGTCCGATATTCCACACCAGTCTCTTATATTTCGTAGCCAAGAATGTTGTTTTCTGCCTGGTCCGCGCTTTCCCTCTATTTTTCCTTGCAAAATCAACTTTGGTATGGAGTATCTGGATCCTCTCAACATATGTTCCAAGTAAGACACTTTACGCTGCTTTACCGTGTTCAGCAGTTGTCTTTCTACGCCACTCCTTCTTAAAACTTCTTCATTTGTGAGATGAGCAGTCCAGGGAATACGTAGCAGTCGTCGAAGTGTCCATAGTTCGAAGGCTTCGATCCTATTCAGTGTTCTAACTTTAAGTGACCATGTTTCAACGCCATACAATACCATAGGCCATACATAACATTTCAAAACACGTATTCTGGTATTTAGTGGTAAATGCCTGCAAAGAAGAAAATTCTTGATTTTAAAAAATGCTGTTTTTGCTCGGCCTATTCGTTCTTTCACTTCTTCATCACAGTCCCACTTTTCATTCAAGGTAGCTCCGAGATATGTAAACTTCGCGACGCGTTCAATTATGTTCCCGTTGATACTGAGGGGAGTATTGCGTTGATGCCTACTAATCACCATCATTTTTGTCTTGGCAATATTAATTCGTAGCCCAAACTGTTCACCGGATTCGTTAATTTTATTCAATATTGCCTGAAGGTCTTCGATGTTATTGGCTAGTATTGTGGTATCGTCTGTGTAACGAATATTATTCATTGGTATGCCGTTAATTTTGATACCTCGTGTCTCTTCCTCCAAAGCTAGTTGAAAGATTTTCTCAACATAAATATTGAATAAAATAGGGGACAAAATACACCCCTGTCGGACTCCCTTCAATATGCCAAAAGTGTCCGTTAACAGATCGGTATTAATGCGGACTTCTGCTGATTGGTTCCAATACAGTTCTTTTATTATTCTTATATCCTTATCGTCAATACCAATTTCCTGCAATCTCTCCAAAAGTGGCCCATGTCTAACATTGTCAAAGGCTTTTTGGTAATCAATAAAACAGATGAAAACATCCTGTCTTTGGTCATAGCACTTTTGTACAAGTAATTTTAAAGAAAATAGTGCTTCTCTAGTGCCAAGTCCCTTGATGAATCCGAACTGTGTATTGCCACTCATATCCTCGCATTTTTTGTATATCCTTGAATGAATGACCCTTAGGAATGCTTTAAGCGCGTGACTCATCAAACTGATAAGTCTGTAGTCTTCACAAAGTTTGGGAGTTGATCTCTTTGGTATTGCGACAAAGGTTGACTTTAGCCAATCCAATGGAATTTGCCCAGAGTCATATATTACATTAAAGAGATATGTAAGCTGTTTAATATCAACTAGCTTTAAAACTTCTGCATAAACTTGATCATGACCTGGAACTTTACCGCATTTCATTTTATTTACTGCGTGTCTGACTTCACACTCAAGGATTTTTGGACCACTCATATGTTCCGTGTTGTTCCTATAATTATTTGTACGCTGGTCATTAAATAGGGTCTCCGCGTAATTCAACCAGGTCAACTTCAGTTCTTCCGTATCCAATATCGGCCTTCCTTGTCTATTTCTCATGGATGGTAGAGCTGTTTTCCTCTTTATACCAGTTTCTCATTAATATCTTCGATTTCCTTCATTTGGCTACCATATTTAAACATTTGTCTGACAATGTATGTACAAAAATACTTATTTTAATCTTTATCACGGAACTTCCTTATAAAATGAGGATATTCTCTGTTTTAATTCAGGAGATTAAATATATTATATGGCAATTTCAATTGAAATATTTTTAATAAATCCGTTAAGCTGCTACGATACGCCATGATAAACAAAGAAGCAAATCAACAGAATTTCTTGTTTGAAGTCATAATGATTTGATTTTTATCAAATGAATTATCTACATAATATTAAATAGTTTCGAAATTATTGAGATATCTTAGTCAATAGGGAATTTATATACACCATTTATTTATTGATATAATGGAATCCGAGTATATTTACATTATTTTGTTAGCTTTTAAAATTTATTTATTGAAATTAAGATTGATTATCAAATATTCATCGGCGTACGTGCGCTAAGAAACTTTTTCATTTAATAATTTATGAAAATTATTGTGATTTTCTGTTTGATATTTTTTATAGTATAACAATGGACGTAACTCTTATAAAGCTTATCACAGCTCATTATACCTCAGAGGCTAGTAGGTCGTGGTTCTAAAGGGAGTCCTAATAAGAACTTCACTTTCTAATCGCGCGCTATTTTCCTTTTTCAGCAAAAAATCCAATCCGTTATCGCCTTAAAAGATCGGCTGAAAAAATCTCAGCTGTGACATTCAGAACAACCAAACATTTCTGCCCGACTTTTCTCCCAGGAATTAAATGCCCACAGCAACACTCTTCAACGATCTTTTGGCAAAAAAATTGGATTGTCATACTTCCACTTTCTTGTGTGGTTGACTGCGGAAAACTGTTATCAAAGTGCATAAATGTAATAATTTCATATGAAATAACCGGCATGGAAAAGATATTTAACAAAACTAAAGTAAATAGGATATGGGTATATCCTATTTAAATGTAAACAAACAAAACCAGTGACGTAGAATCGCTGGCCTATGAATCAAGTTAGAAATGGAATTAAATTACGGCTGTATTTCTTATAGGCAGATTACGGAATGATAAAGAAAATAACAGAGTTGGGAAGTAAATTTGTAAGGAAATGAAATTTCGAATGGCTTGAGATGCAGTAACACCGAAAAATGCTGTTATAGGAAGGAAATATGAGAAATCCTTAATGAAAATGATATTGTGTTACCTAAAACGTGAATATTAGCATAAATAAGGTAAAATTATTCGAATTAACCATAGTAAATTTAAGATGAAATTTTAACCGTGACATACTTGCAAGATTCAGTTAAGTTAAGAACAACAGATTACTAACAATGGACAGTACAGAAACTCTATCAACTAAACGTAAATGCAAGTTAACAATGTATTTCGTAACAAAATTATCTTAGTGATGGACACACCCTTTCATCTCATGGGCTTTGTTAGTAAGAACTTCCTATAGAGGTTTATCGACCCATATTTTTTTGAAAAAGATGAAGGGGCTTCCATGCCTATCAATCGCGAGCACCGACGTTACATCATAATAATTTTTTTAGTAACAATGGAATGAGATGTGATTTCAAGAGGATCAGACTATCTTCGCACCGTACGCGAAACAATCGCTAACAAGTTACAATTTAACTTGTTTGAATTCGTCGAGTATGTATGTTTCTTTTTTATTTATGTACACCAATTACGCCGGAACGGCGGCACCGATTTGAATAAAATTTTTGTACGTTATGTTCAGGAAGTTGCTGCGGTGGTCCTATATTTTTTTGGACCAAATTGGTGCAGTAATATCCAAAAGGGCGCTGACAGTATGGCGGCCACAAAAATTAATTATGTTTGATTTTCTCCAAAATTGGTATCTGGGAATTTTTCGGGTCGTACACAACGAATCTGAAATTATTTAAAAAAAAATTAATATGGCGGATCCAATATGGCGGATAAAAAAATTTAATTTTGTCTGATTTTCTTCAAAATTGGTGCGGGGGAGTTTTAGTGGTCGCACACAATGGATCCAAAATATTTTTTTAAAATTCAACATGGCGGATCCAATATGGCGGACAAAAAATCGATTTTGTTTGATTTTATTCAAAAAAGGTACGGGGAGTTTTCGGGGTCGCACATAAGGAATCTGAAATTATTTTTAAAAAATTCAATATGGCGAATGCAAGATGGCGGATTAAAGATTCTACACCTCTTAATTTTGTCTAAAATCATTATTAGGGTATTTTGGTTAGTGTTAATTATGAATTTAAAATATTTTTGAAAAACTCAATCTGGCAGATACAATATAGTGTTCTGAAAATTTTACATTTTTCGATTTTCTCCCAAACTGATACAGTGGGTTCTTGAGGGTGTAAATTATGAATTTAAAAGTATTTTTTCAAGATTCAATATGGCAAATCCAAGATAGCGGACTCAAAATTTTACATTTTTCGATTTTGTTCAAAGGTGGGACTGAGTCGTTTTTGAGGATGTAAATAGCGAATATAAGTCTAGAAATTTTAGATTTCCGGATTTCATCCAAAATTGTTACTAGGAGGCTTTGAAGAGTTTAGATTTAGATTAGATTAAGACTTAAAATAATTTTTTTGAAATTCAATGTAGTAGATGCAATATGGTGGGTTGTAAATGTTACCTTATTCGCATTTTTTCAGATTTGGTTTTAGCGGGTTTTTGGGGTTGTGTATTACGAATATGAAGTTAATTTTTTACAACTGTTAGGTTGCTAAGATACCATATGAGGGACAGAAAATTTTAAATATTCTGATTTTGTCTAAAACTGATATTGTGGTGTTCTTGAGGCGTATACAAACTCAATATGCAGTATAAAATATATCGAGCTAAGAAGTTTACATTTCAAGTTCTTTAAATATTGAAAATTGATTTTGTGGGTTTCTTGAGGCGCATACAAACTCAATTTGTAGTATAAAATATATCGAGCTAAGAAATTTACATGTCAGGTTCTTTAAACATCGATATTGGGAGGTTTTGGGGCCTGTATTACCAATTGAAAGTTCATTTGAAATTTAAGATAGTGGATTTACTATGACAGACTAAATATTTGTTTGATACAAATTTACTGGTACTTGGAAAACTCTTCTTCCGATAGCAATACAGTCGGAAAAACTAGAGTGGTAGAAAATAAAGAGAAAGGCAAGGGCACTGAGGTAGATTTAAGTGTCACTCTCTCTTTACGGTTTTGGGAGCATCGCGGCATTTTCTGTAACCTAATCCTTAATTCCTTGCTTTATTTTCAGAATTATTCAAAAATTCAAGATTAATTTCATTCCATGAATTATAGATGATTAGGATGTATTGAATAAAAATTAATAAAAGTGCCTAAGATTGCACATATTTAATATTAAAGAGCTTCACAAATTCGGTAAACATAGATTATTATTCGTTTTTGGTATAAAACTGCAATTGAAGCAAAAATGTTAGGAATTTTTTGCAGGATTTGTTTCATTATAAATCACTCAATCAACTGATGTAGATTGAATGACCGAACAATACTTTTTGTTATTTGAAAAAAAATATTAATGAAATATTTCACGTATTTTATGTATTTTTTGCGTGTTATTGCAAAATTATTATCTGATGAAATAATAATAGATTAAAATATGAATAGCAATTACATTCCTGAAAATTTTTCTTTTTTCAAAATAAAAATATCCGCACTTAGTCAGCTTAAATATGAATTTTCACAATATGCACTTTTACTTATTTGCTATGTCATGCAGTTATGGCCTGCAGCACGCTCACTTTCTAAATGAATAATAGAGACAGGTGCATAGCTGCATAGTGGCCATTGGGAGCTCAAACTATTCCGTTAACCATCTATATGAAAAAAGGGCAAAATTCGGGTCATTATTTTTTGCATAATGACCACACCCACACCTCCCCGGCAGGCGATTCCAATGTGCGTATTCTCAATCTAATTTCAAACCACACATCATCAGCCCATCGGTTAGGTGGATGTCCTCGGTTTCGAAGTACCTCTTGGTGAATTCAATTTTAAAATGAGAGCTACCCACCCCTCTTTTTTTCATTTTTCACGCGCGTGGGCGATATCCTTTTCATTTTTTATTAAAGTTTCCGATAACATCAACATTTAAATATTTGTATCAAAAAAGAACTCGGCAAGGCAAAGTTTTTGCTTTAAGAATCAGGTCTGTACAGGGTGAGTCAACGATTGGATGAAGTAAGTTTGTGCCTTTTCGGTGAAATTTACAAAGAAACTATATTTATTGTTTGATACAGTTCATTTTTATGCATATTTTAAAAATATTTAGGACTCTACAGGGTGAGCCAAAAAACTAGGACAGCATAAAGTTGTATTTTTTTAAATAGAACACCCTATATACAAATTGTATTTTCGATTTAGCCTATAATTTTAAATCGTTTTTATTAATAGTTTACTATAACAAAACTTTATAATTTCTGAGATAATTAAGTTTAAAGAAAAAAAGTCACATTTTCAAGCATCAATTCAATCCTAAATAACGTTTTCAATTTTGTGACAAATATACTCAAATTTGGAACTTAGCAAGGCCAAGGACAAGTTAACATAATTTTTGCCTAATATTTGCAATAAAAGCTACAGGGTGTTGAACACATCGGCTCAAATTTGAACAAGTTTAAATGAATAAATATCTTTTTTTTAAATGGTACACCCTGTATATTTTCATGTTATTTAATAGAGTAATAAAAACCCTAAAAGTTTTGTTCAATATATCCTATACCTATTTATAATAGTTTTTGAGGTATTTCAGTTTTTCTTATTTTCCATACTTTTTTACAGAAATAGTCTTCATTATCATAGTAGCCATGGCAAAAACAATATAAAAGAACATTTTTCTGTGTGTCAAATTTATAACCGCAATCGCTTCTTTTGGTTTTTATGTAGTGTAGTTTGGTTTTTTTTTGCATTCATCTTATATTTTAAAATGAATTTTCCAGAGAATGAGTTAATAGATATGATTTATACAATAGGAGAGGCTCAAAAAAATTGCTTTCTTGCTCAAAGAATTTACAAAATGAAGTATCCTGATCGACGCCAGCCTAATACCCATACTTTTCAAAACTTAATGCAAAGATTTGATTCTTCTGGTACTGTTGATTATCCAAAACGTTAAGTGGTCAACAAAGCAGTAACTAATGAAGAAAAAGAACTACAAGTATTGTTAAATGTTCAGGAAAATCCTTATATTGATAGCCGTCAGTTAGCAGCATTATGTGAAACATCACAATCCACCGCTAATCGTACTACCAAGAAATATAGGTATCATCCATATCACATGGAATTACACCAAGAATTGCATGGACAGGATTTTGAAAGTCATGTAAACTTTTGTCGTACAATAAATGCGGAGATTCAATTAAATCCAAATTTATTATGCAAGGTAATGTTTAGTGATGAAGCTACTTTTAGAACTAACGGTGCCGTAAATAGACGCAACATTCATTATTATGCCACAGAAAACCCATTTTGGATTAGAAAGGTGTAACATCAAAACCACTGGTCATTAAATGTTTGGTGTGGTATTCATCATAATCGAATTATTGGACCCCACTTTTTTAATGAACCACTAAATGGCCATAGTTACCTGAACTTTCTACAAGAAGAACTACCCCAACTGCTTCAAGGTCTCGATAGGGATGAGATCGATAGTATGTGGTTCCAGCACGATGGTGTGCCTCCGCATTACCATCGTGAAGTTCGTGCGTTTTTGGACCAACGATATCCGCAAAAATGGATTGGACGTGGGGGTTTCATTGAGTGGCCACCAAGGTCTTGCGACATCACCCCATTAGATTTCTTCTTATGGGGTTATATTAAAAATAAGGTGTATGCTAATCCACCAACAACAGTGGAAGATATGCGAAACAGGATTAGGGATACCTGTAGAACAATAACGCCACTAATTTTGTCCAGGGTCCGAGAAAATCTGCAAAAAAGACTAAATTTGTGCATTGCACAAGAGGGTCGGTTATTCGAACACTTATTAAAAAGAAATAATTAATCTCAGTATTTAATAGGTAATTTTTTTGTTTCAATTTAGTATAAAAGTAAATATGTATTTGCCTTGTCGTTATTGTTGTGTTAATTTTTTCACATTATGTTTAATTAAACTATTGTCGTTGTAATATAACGAATAATGTATTTCATCATATTTAACCACATTCTGTTTGTTTCTGTAGTTTCTTTTTATTATTTTACATGGCTACTATGATAATGAAGACTATTTCTGTAAAAAAGTATGGAAAATAAGAAAAACTGAAATATCTCAAAAACTATTATAAATAGGTATAGGATATATTGAACAAAACTTTTAGGATTTTTATTACTCTATTAAATAACATGAAAATATACAGGGTGTACCATTAAAAAAAAAAGATATTTATTCATTTAAACTTGTTCAAATTTGAGCCGATGTGTTCAACACCCTGTAGCTTTTATTGCAAATATTAGGTAAAAATTATGTTAACTTGTCCTTGGCCTTGCTAAATTCCAAATTTGAATATATTTGTCACAAAATTGAAAACGTTATTTAGGATTGAATTGATGCTTGAAAATGTGACTTTTTTCCTTTAAACTTAATTATCTCAGAAACTATAAAGCTCACCCTGTAGAGTCCTAAATATTTTTAAAATCTGCGTAAAAATAAACTATATTGAACAATAAATATAGTTTCTTTGTTAATTTCACCGAGAAGGCACAAATCTACTTCATCCAATCGTTGACTCACCCTGTAGTGTTTATAGATGCACCGTCACAGGCTGTCAACTTTGACAGTTTGTATCTCGGAAACCAATTGACGGATTTGAAATTTTTTTTCACGAAAAGAAATGACATTCCAAGTACTTTCAAGCCATATATTGCAGAAAAAATCCAATGAAAATTCGCCGAGAGAATCTATTTGTTTATAAGCAAAAATATCAACAATGTTTTAAACAATTTCTAAGGGCGTCCGAATCATCCGATTTTGATTCTGAAAAAAGCGTTGGAAAACTTGAGTTCCCTACTATATGTCGAAAATAAATTTAAATACGTTAACGTGATATTTTGGACAAACTTTGTCAATTTTTGTAAACGAAACAGGATTGCAAAATTATTGTGCAAAAACTATCTATTCGTTCCTAAAGAATTTTAGCGTGTTATTTTATCATGGCATAAAGTTTTCTTTGCTCTAATATGAAGGTTCTTAGAAAAATTTAAATGGTAGAACAAATTGATTAAAAAACTCTTTTTCTTTTACCTTTTTTTTTTAATTATTGCTATTTTGCAATAAGGGAAATATATTTTGAGATTTCCAATCAACCTTATCTTATGGCAAATTTAATTACAGAACTTTTTTTTGCTCTTCAACTTTCCTCTAAAATAAATATCTTCAAAATTACGCGAGAGAAAATTTGAAAAAAAAAGTTTTTTTTTGTTAATTTTATATTTTTATTAATAAAAACAATGTTGCCCAACTTTTTTAATTGACACATATCAAATTTATCGTTATTCAGGTTATTCTGAAGGCTCTCATGCAAAAATCTCCATGTTCCATTTCACATCCACAAAACCCCGATATTTTACAAATAAGCCCTGCTCTATAATTCCTTGCTTAATTTTCAGAATTATTCAAAAATTCAAGATTAATTTCATTCTGTGAATTATGGATGATTAGGATATATTAAAATAAATTTAATAAAAGTGCCTAAGATTAAACATATTTAAGATTAAAGAGCTTCACAAATTCAGTAAACATAGATTATTATTCGGTTTTGGTATAAAACTGCAATTGAAACAAAAATGTTAAGATTTTTTTTGCAGGACTTATTACATCATAAAAAACTCACTCAAATTATGTAGATTTAATGACCGAACAATACTTTTTGTTATTTGAAAAGAAAAATATTAATGAAATATTTTACATATTTTATTTATTTTTGCGCGTTATTGCAAAAATTATTATCTGATGAATTCCATTCCTGAAAATTTCTTATTTTTCAAAATAAAAATATCCGCACTTAGCTTAAATATGAATTTTCACAAAATGCCCTTTTTCTTTGTAGCATTTAAATTTACCAGTTTGCATCAATGCTACATGTTTTTAGTAATATGATATTATTTGTATATTTTTACCAGATTAAATTTAACTATTTATCTTGTAATTTAAAATTTGTAAACATGGAATTTGTTTTTTTGGTTCACAACTCTTTTGGTCTTATAACTTATCACTGGAAAAAATTCGTAAAAAGTGAAATGATAGGAAAATGACGTTTTTTGAGAAGATTTTGATACATACCCTCTATTTCGAGGTCGTAGAACACGATTCTGACCTCGGTTTTTCCATAATTTTTTCTCAATTTTGCGGAAAACAGGAAAAATAACTTTTCACTTTAGGATCAATTTTTTTTCACTAAATCGTTAAACTTTTGTTATAACAACGAATTCTACAGTGATAGAAGCTTCTGCATTATTCAAAAATTTGCACTTTTTTTTATCGAAAAAATCCGAAAAATTACCACGACAAAAATCACAACAAAATCAAAAGAAAACGGCCGGCACCAAAAAATAATAGTTTGCGTAGTTCGCTAAAGATGGCGTACTGTTGAAGTCGGCGATGTTGCCAGATTGCAAAAAACGATTTCTTTAATTATTCGTCTCTTTATGTTTGAACTGGAAAGAAAAGGTTCCAAAAATAATGTTACTGTTATGTCTATGCCTTCGATGTGCGATTTTGACTTTAAATAATAAAGGTTTTAAGGATTATAGTTGCTTTTGTTTGTCGCCCTCCAAATGCCGATACTTTGATGTGCGATTTTGATTCTAAATATTAAAGGTTTTAAGGATTATAGTTGCTTTTGTTTGTTTCCCTCCAAAAACCAGTAGTTTTAAACGGATAATATGAATTGATCATATTGCTTATGTCCGTTAGCAGAAAATGTCGAGTGGCAGAGCTTGTCCCGCCTCCACGTGGTTTCTGCTGGAAAATGACATTTTTTAAATAATAAATCTAGGTCAATTTAGGTTAGTTCAGGTTAGTTTAGGTTAGTTCAGGTTAATTTCAGTTTTTAAAGTAACCAACACTAATGTTAACCTTTACTTACCAGAACTAACCAAAAATTTTGGAAGGTTAAGATTCATTGTACCCCTTTTTCTACGTTACAAACATTCAACTATGTTGTTAACTGTAATGGGTAAATTTTAAAGTTTATACCAAGAAACTTTAAATCTAGATTAATTTAGATTAGTTCAGGTTAGTTTTTGTTTTCCAAATTAACCAAAATCAAATTAAACCTGAACCAACCTATCTTAACCAAAACCAACCAATAATTTTGAACGGTTAAAATTATTTTTACTTAGAAACTGTATTAAAAAAAATTAAACTATGTTGTTGACTGAGGACAAATCTTATAGTTTATATTATGAAAAAATTTTACATCTGGCAACGTTGCACATTTATACGTGATTCGGCGGCCAGTTTAGATAGTCTGACTGTTGATGACGTTTTCGAGACGTGTTTTTGATTTTTCACTGAAAATATAAGTTTTTCTAAATTGGTTTGCTAAAATTTGTACAAAAATAATTGAAATATATTACGTACAATATTTTTTAACTAGTTCCATTGAAAATAAATGCGTAAATTCGGTTTTTAACTGAAAAGAAAGTGCTTTGTGAAGTGACGCTTTTCTTTTTTTCAGTTTTCCGAGAAAGTGAGGAAAAATAGTGAAAAATCAAGGCTAGAATTGTGTTCTATGACCTCGAAATACGGGGTGAGTATCGAAATTTTTTCAAAAGAACATAATTTTCATGCTTTTCACGATTTGCAAATTTTTACCAAATATTTTATTTTTAATCAATTCTCATTTATTTACATTCCATTTCAGTATTAAAAATATAAGGTTATAGTCAGTAATATAGTTCAGTTAGCATTTGTTGTGGATGTATATCCAATTCGTTTGACATGAACACGGCATGTAGAGTCTGATCATTTAAGGTTGAGTATACAGTATGGAATTTGTAGCTATTTTTTTTTGAAGTTTGTTTTAATCATGATTAGTAACTTTAGACTGTTTGATCATAATTTTCTTTTTGATAATTTTCTATGGCTTGCCAATATTTGATGTATTACCTGGTAATCAGTGTAAGTTCCGAACTAGGTTAGAGTGCTCCAGGTTGAGAATAAGGTTGGCTAAAATTAAGATCAATATCCCTAAGATTTGTCACGTCTGGCTGCGATAGAGATTTGCATTTTTGTTTCTTTTACGGTTGAACCGTCGAAGGCAGTAGACAAATCCTGCCATTAGATTTGAAAGGGCAGACTGTCAAGTGTTTTTTTGTTACAGTCCATTAATCAATGAGGTAAGTTTTTGCCCCTTATTTTTACAAACATATGGTAAAAATAACTTTTGTTTCAGGGCTATCTGATGCAAGTTTTTTCTTTTCTTCTTCGGCTTCGTTTCATTGTCTTTCTCTAGTCTTTCAACTTCCTGATTTTCTTGGCCGTATTGCATCAACATCTTGACGTTGACGTTGACGATTGGGCTCATTTTCATTAAAGTTCCGACTAAATGAAGATTCATTCATCCACGATAAACAAGGATCCAGATAACGCTAGATCGAATCAATAGAAGTAGAAGGTATGGTGTAAATAAGCAACAAGGTAGGAGAACACTTAGAAAATAGGACCTGACATCATTTTTTTTATTCATATAAACTTATTTACCTATACCATAATATAACATGTAAAAAACATCTTGATAACTTTGTAAAAAATTACTTTCTATACTCTTGGCATTGAAGGTTCTAGAACGTTTTGCGGCCAAATCTCTATATAACTTTTAAAAACGATATATCACCTATAGTTATCAAGAAAGGGTATATAAAAAAATTGTAGGTACCATTCTGGTTTATGTATATAATTTTTTCGTAATAAAATGGAATTGTTATTTTGTATTAAATAAGTCGTTTTATTATGGAGCTATACACCAGCAGTCAATAAATTAAAATCATTCCTGATACCTATGTAATTTCCTGTTTATCAGTAGGTAAATAACACAGATAATGTAAAACAGGTGGCGCCGATTGGGTAATCAAAGCAGAACACAACTATCTCTAAAAGAGATACGAACCTAGCCTCCGACATATTGAGCTACCGTACGCATCCCCTGCCGTACCCTGTAAAAAAGG
Organism: Diaprepes abbreviatus; assembly: GCA_034092305.1. Taxonomy (NCBI): domain Eukaryota; kingdom Metazoa; phylum Arthropoda; class Insecta; order Coleoptera; family Curculionidae; genus Diaprepes; species Diaprepes abbreviatus. The sequence continues at coordinate 3,235,628 of JASJET010000116.1, forward strand.
AGACGCTGCAACTTATTTGCTATGTCATGCAGTTATTACCTGCAGCACGCTCACTTTCTAAATTAATAGTAGAGACAGGTGCATAGCTGCATAGTGGCCATTAGGAGCTGAAACTATTCCGTTAACCATCTATATGAAAAAAAGTCAAAATTCGGATCTTAATTTATCGCATAATGACCATACCTCCCCGGCAGGCGATTCCAATGTGCGTACTCTCCATCTAATTTCAAGCCACACATCTAATATCACCAGCCCATCGGTTAGGTGGATATCCTCGGTTTCAAAGTACCTCTTGGTCGGCTTTAATTCATATATCTTTTTGCTCATGTCTTATTGGTTAACCTGACCATGGGGCCTGCCAATTCAATTTCAATATTTGGAATTCTATCACGCAAAGTTATTCCCAACATTGAGCGTTCAATAGCCCGTTGCACTACTCTCCTTATTTATGTGAGTATTTCTACGTCATATTTAATAACTAAAAGTATGTACTGATTAAAAATCTTACTCTTTAGACATATTGGGACGCTTGCTTTAAAAATATCTCATTTTTTCTTATGCGGCCGCTTCTAAACTGATCCTTTGGTGGATTGTGCAGATTTGAATTTCACGCCCTAACCTCATTTTTGTCCAAGATATTCATAACATGTGACCTATTCAATCCTTGTCTCTTTAATAATGGGACTGTTTCTGGTGATAAATTGTTAGAACTGCTAGTGATTCTGGCTCCAGCATCTTCACTTCAATTATCCATTTGGCTAGCGAATTAGCAATGCCGACGAATCGTGTTCGTTGATCTATTTCGAGGCTACCTCATTTTTAGATGTAGCCAAGGCAAAGGCCTCATGGCTTTCCAGCACTATGCTAGAGAAAATGCATGGCCTCTTTAAGTTTAACAGTGTCTGTCACCTATCTGTTCTTGCCTTCTTGTTAGCAATATAATTTCGTTTGCCTTAGTAGTAGAGCTCTGCTTGAGTTACATTGATATATTTATTCATTGCGCAGCTAACATTCATGATAAGGTATTTGGAATAAATTCCACATTCTGTTCCCTGCTTTTTTCTCTGGATTCACCTACGTAGATGTTAATTTAGTTTGAATATCTGCGTTTGAGAGTTGTTAGTGTAGGGTTTGTTAAAGACACTTCTTGGTGTAATAGAGTTCATCTTTATCTCGAGAAGTGGAATTATATCGAGCATTTCTTTCGATAAATGGCATCATACCGCACTAGACTCTACAATTCTTACAGTGCGAATGCGTATCATACTCCTTAAATCTGTCTCTTTGACAAAAATGTCAGATACTTGGGATTACTTTCATTACTTTAATCGATATAGTTCTCATGGCTCCTGTTGTTTTTTGAATCTGGTCTAATTTTTGGATTGTTGTTGTCTGATTCGTTTTTGGTTCACGTACAATAACTAAATAAGTTAGCATTGGTCTTATGATAACCATATACATCGACGCGGAAACTCATAGTGTTATAAAGTATTGAGAAAAAGTAGTTGCGAGCAACGCGCAGAATCTGCAAAAGAAATAACCCTTATTCAGAATAAGGCTTTAACCGGTCGAAGTTAATCTTTGTAGGTTGATTTGTTTTGGGATTAATTAGGGTGACTGAATTTTGAAAAATTTCAGTAATTTCGAACGGACCGTTAAATAGGTTTTCGACTTTAGTTTTAATTTGAGATTCCTTTCCATATACTCTGTCTCCGATCTTATATTCGTAGGGATTTTTTGCGACTCTTTGGTCGTATCTTTCTTTTAATTTTTGTTTTTGTGTTTCTGTTCTGTCCCTTGCGACCTTGTAATAATGCCCCATTCTGTTATTGAGATCTCTCACATATTTAGAGATATGTTCTTTTTAATTACATAATTTTTCGGGACATCTGATTGCGGAGTGTCCGTAAGGGGTGAATCCGTGGGTTTTGTTTTTGGTATTATTATAACATATTACCGCATAGGGTAAAACGTTGAACGGGTGTTTTTGGGGTTTTTATATGAGATTTACACGGATCATTTCAGATAGTGTGACGTGAAATCTTTCTAGTGAGCCATTCGATTGAGGGTGGCTAACGCTCGTAAAACATAATTTTATATCGAAAAGGTGACAGAGGTCTTTCATGAGGGCATTATTGAATTCTCTGCCGTGGTCGCATACTATCCTTAATGGGGTGCCGTAATGTTGGAAAAACACCAGGAGAGTATTTACAATCGACTTGGCTGACTTGTCCTCGATAGGGTAAGCTTGTGTAAATTTGGTTTGCTCGTCTCTTATGGTGAGTGCATGTTTTTTTGTGTGGTATTTAAAAATCTCTATATTGATTCTTTCGAAAGGTGCTCACGGTGTTTCCTTTATGACTAAAGGTCTGATCAGGTTTTTCCTGCATATTTTGACCTTTTGACATATTTTGACCTTTTGACATATATGTCAATATTTAGGCCTTTATTAATTTTTCGACGTCCTTAAGATTTGGCCATGTATATTTTTTTTATGCGTCGTACCGTTTCATTTATTCCCCTGTGTAAATTAGTTTTTCCTTGGTGGTGGATCTAGAATTTGTGAAATTTCATCCTCTGAGGGTGTCTTGACCATATCTTGGCAAATTTTTAGTTTTATCTCTTTGTCTGAGAATATATAGGAGAAAGTTTCTAGAATCGGGAGTTCGAGGTTATTTTCGATACAATATGTTTTTGAGATTTCAAATTCGTTTTGAGCTTTATAAAGAACATAAAATAAATGTTTAACTACAGTTTCTGGATCGAATGGGAGTGGTAGGATGTAATATTTTCTATTTTTAACGGACTTGCTGTTAACTATGTTAACGGTTGTTGTTTGATATTCGAAGTTTTCCTCGAATATATAGCCTAATATTTTGTGATGTAATTCTTGTAGTTTATCTTGCCAAAAGAAGGTAACTATGTTTTTATGAACTTTGTCCAAAAGTTGCGTGTTTGATGTTTCTATTTTCGAGTAATCGATTAAAGATCTTGTTTTATAGAACTCCACAAATTTGTTAAATTCTTTTGTTATTTGGTCATCGTTAAGATCTTCATCTTCTTCAGAAGGGCTTGTGGTTTTGTCTTCTGGTTCGTCATCTTGATCGTTTGGTGCAAAGATCTTTATTTTCGATTGTAGGTTTGCGCACTACTTAAAATGATATATTTTTATTTTGGAGAGTGCATCGGTATTTTTATCTTGCCGGGTTTGTGTTCGATCATAGGAGAAATCATCAGCTTTTCCCGTAGTTCCGCGAGATTATTCTTAGACTATATGTTCTTTCTTTTTTCTACCTTCAACGGGATAATTCAATGTTAACGTACTAATTTCTTTTTCTCAGTCCGTTCTTTTTGGGTTTATGGATAGTGAGTTGTTATAACACCACTCTTCTACTATTCTGTCGCAAAATATACTCTTGAATTTTCCTGTTTGCAGGATGATTATGTTATTTGCCTGAAATATGGTGTAGTGAGGTTTGTTGTTAACGTTAACGTGGTTGATTTGAGCCATCTCTTAATAAGATATTTTCCGGTTTTCACCTTTCTATACCTTACTCCATGTCTGGAATGGTTTTTCCTAAAGCATTCCCAATAATTAGAGTTTTTTTTTTCAATCAGTCATTCTCTTGACACGAAAATTATGACTTTACCCTGGAAACCGGATGTCAAGTGAAAACTGATCCCATGAGAAAATCCAGTAGGTATCAAAAATTCCACGAATTTTCACAAATACTTAAACTAATTCTCTTACCCAAAAACTAGAAAAATATCTAGTTAGCCTCATGCAACCACGTGCGAAAAATGATATTTCCTATGTAAAAAAATGTGTACAATTCATAACAATTCTACACTTCAAACCAGATTTTAAAATGGGATCATTCAAATAATTTAAGCAATGGATATATTTTTTTATATCGATTATTTGCTCAAATCACAGTAGATATGACTAATCTCAGCTAGCCACCTTTTTCTGCAGTTTTAGGTATTGATTTGTGCAATCAATCATCAAAATATGATAGCTTAGTAAATAATTAAAATTAATTAATTGATGACTTTATCTCATAAAACAACTATAGCAGCTGTTTGCGGTGGGACACAGAAAAAAATTGTGGACAAAACAAATAAATTTCTGAGATAGCAAGTTGATAATCTTCAAGAAAAATGTAACTTGTTCTTGATTGATTAGGTTGAGTCACACGAGAAGCCAGGTGGGTGTCTCGATATTTTATAGTTTCGCGGCGGGTTTACACTAGTCATTCAACAACTGTAGTAATATGTTCTTTATAATTAATATTTTGTCAGCTGCAGTCATCTTGTTTTTGAACCAAATTTATTGTAACTTCTGATTAAGGTTTTGAATGAATTGAATGAAATTAATGAATTTTTGAACGATTCTTTATTGGCAATGTTGTTATACTGATTTTTCGTTCTTCACGCCAAAGATGTTTTACAGAATTCAGATTGGGTGATTTCGGAGGAGAATATACATTTTAATGGATGTATTCGCGTTCCATCTGGTGGACTCATCAGTGGGATCCACAATAGCGTATAGCATTTTTACAATAGAAAAATGTTGAATTGCCAATATTTTGAAAACTACAAATTTTTGGAATAGACAACCTTAAACAAAGTTATCCTTATTTTTAATGCTTAATATGATAAAATTATAAAAATAGGTGCTTTCTATTTGAAAAAATTGACTTTTGACGATTTTTTAAATATAATTTTTATTCTTCTTTTTGACCACTCTGTACTAATAAAAATATCATAAAAAGACCACTAAAGTCGATCTTCGTCTACAAGAAAACTAACCCAAAGTAAATAATAAAGACTTCCTTATAGAAAAAATTTAGTTCAGTTTTGGTCCGCAAACGTCATTTTTGACATAAAAATTTCAATATGTCCAAACGGTGAGACTTAAGCATAGAACTAAAATTTGACGTTGAAATCAAAAATGCAATAATATATAAGGTACACTGTCAAATTTTCAGATTTTTCCTAATTATAGTTTTCCCACAATTTCCCGGAGAATCACCCTGTATATATATATATATATATATATATATATATATATATATATATATATATATATATATATATATATATATATAAATAAGTAGATAAGTTTTTGTCCGTGTAATTTAAAATAAAATAGAATAAAATATTGGCGAAGCGAACGTGAAAATTTGTCAATCTACATGATTCTCGTGTTATAAAGTGCGGAGCACTCCAAAATATGGAAAAACTCCGGGTCCGACAGATTACGACAGCGCTGTTTCGTCCTAATATGGGACTCGTCAGGCCACCGTTTGGTGCGGCACGTGGCTTTGGCTGCTAAAATAAGCGGTAGGCTTGCTTGCCAGTACCGAAAAATGCGACCATCGAGATGTCGCCTTTGTCGTCTTATTTGCGGTGTTTTGATTATAAATTCAGCTTTATACGATACAAAGGCGAGATGATGGTTTGTACCGACTGCGGTGGCCTGACGAGTCCCATATTAGGACGAAACAGCGCTGTCGCCATCTGTCGGACCCGGAGTTTTTCCATATTTTGGAGTGATCCGCATTTTATAACACGAGAATCATGTAGATTGACAAATTTTCACGTCCGCTTCGCCAATATTTTATTCTATTTTATTTTATATATATATATATATATATATATATATATATATATATATATATATATATATATATATATATAATATGATAAATAGATATTACATCTTTGCTGGAAAGAACTTTTTTTGCATTATTTGAAAATCGAAAATAAGGTACTGCCGTATCCAATTTACTTTTTATTCCAACCGCTTTTCATGTCTCGTCATCGTATTTCATTTTTTCAGCGCTCTAGCCACCGATCTTATACGAATACGATGGTTATGCTAGTTTGGGAATGTTCCAGATGTTCTTCTCTGTGCAAAGGTAATTCACGGTTTCAGGATTTTTTTTTGAGTAAAATATTAGGAAAGAGTGTATATAAATACACCATTACATGTAAAAAGTCATACAGCTGCTGTATAAATTTGTTTTGAAACTCCTTTGCCTATGCATATTGATGATAATGTGCTACGTCTACATGTAACAATTTTGTTATTATCGCAGCATGGCATTATTATCTCAAATGCGCTAATAAATACGTGAATAACTTTCAAAATTGTTAACATAAGAGTATAACAAATTTTTAAAATATTTTAATTATTCGTTCAATATATACAATGAAGGCGTAAAGTTTGGAATAATTTAGTTATTTAAAAAAACTTTGGATTTTTTGAAAAATTGCTCTGACAGGTCCATGGGTGACGCGAAAGAAGCTATGCAATGATTTTTAAAATAGTGACTTACCATTTTTTGAACACTTTTAAAGTCCTTGCAAAATTCTGAACATTTTTTCTATTTCATCTTTTATTCAAATGTGACAGTTTTCGATTTATCGACAGTTAAATCTCGAAATGAAGTAGTAACAACTAGTAATTAACCCATCAACGGCTAGCGTTACACATTTGTAACGTTAAATTTCCAATTTTATAGTTAACATTCCTGTCAGAGTTTTGATACAAGGTCATGTAAATCATCATGAGTGTCATTTTTAAAGGAAGGCAGCTGTAAAAAGCCATTTTATAGTTTTTTAACTTTTCTTCTAAAAGAAGGAGGTTCTCAATTCGTCGCGTATATATATATATATATATATATATATATATATATATATATATATATATATATATATATATATATATATATATATATATATATATATATTATGTATGTACACTGATAATCCCGGAACGGCGGCATCGATTTGAATGAAATTTTTTAGGTTATGTTCAGGAAATTGCTGTGGTGGTCCCATATTTTTTTGGATGGATGGCGTTGACAATATAGCGGCCAAAACATTAATTTTATCCGATTTTTTCGAAAATTGGTATGGGCGAATTTTCGGGGTCGTACACAACGAATCTGAAATGATTTAAAAAAAAATCAATATGGCGGATCCAAATTTAATTTTGTCCGATTTTCGCCAAAATTGATGGGGGGAAGTTTTCGGGGTAGCACATAATGAATCCAAAATATTTTTAAAAATTCAATATGGCGGAAAAAAAATCAATTTTGTCCGATTTTCTCCAAAATTGGTACGGGGTAGTTTTCGGGGTCACACATAACGAATCTAAAATTATTTTAAAAAAATTTGATATGGTGGATCCAATATGGCGGACGAAAAAAATCAATTTTGACCGATTTTCTCCAAAATTTTCATGGGGGAGTTTTCGGGGTGGCATATAATCTCAAATTATTTTAAAAAAATTTAATATGGCGTATTCATCATGGCGGATAAAATATTAATTTTGTCCGATTTTTTTTTAATTTGATATGGGGGACATTTGGGGGTCACACATTACGAATTTGAAATTATTTCAAAAAAAAAATTAAATATGTCGGATCCAAGATGGCTGATTAAAGATTCTACATCTCTCGATTTTATCTAAAATCAGTATTGGGGGATTTTTGTTAGTGTTAATTTCGAATTTAAATTATTTTTTGATAAACTCATTCTGGCGGATTCAATCATCCTAAAAATTTTACATTTTTCGATTTTGTTCAAAGGTGGGACTGAATCGTCTTTGAGGATGTAAATAGGGAATATAGAATTATTTTACGAATATGAAGATAATTTTTTACAACTATTAGGTTGATAAGATGCAATATGAGGGACTGAAAATTTTATATTTTCCGATTTTGCCTAAAATTGATATTGCGGGGTTCTTAGGGCGTATACAAACTCAATATGCAGTAGAAAATATATCGGGCTCAGAAATTCAAGTTCTTTAAATATCGATATTGGAAGGTTCTGGGGCCTATATTACCGATCTAAAATTAATTTGAAGTTTGAGATAGTGGATTTACTATGACAGACTAAATATTTGTTTTACACAATTTCACTGGTATTTGGAGAACTCTAAGAATCAAAAAATTTTTAGTGGTTCATTTGAGGGTGATTTACAATTTTGGATAAAATGGATACTTTTTTATCATCTTGAAGTCATTGCGAGGTAATCTTGATTATTACTTAGTTCAAATAATTTATGGATATCATAATGAATTCAAAACTAAAAATCGAGAAATAATATTTTTATAAAAAAATTGAACCTACTTCTAAAAGTACGCTAAAAAGCGAAAAATAACTATAAATTTTTATATGAAATTGTAATTTTTGAAGTCGGTGCCAATTTATTTCTATATGAAATAAATAACTACCGATATATATATATATATATATATATATATATATATATATATATATATATATATATCGGTAGTTATTTATTTCCACTATGTCTTTTTTTTTCATACGCGCTGCCCTATTTACATTATTTCTGCCAATTTTTTAAAATTTGTTGTCGGTCCAGATCTTTTTTACAATTATCAATTTTTAAAAAATGTGGGGAATTTGATTCCGGGACCTCTTATCTGCAGATATAATACGAATAAAGCAGTTTTGTAGTATTTTTATACGGAACTGATAATTTTTAAAGTTAACGTTAAAAATAATTATCTCAACGAAAACAAATTTATAGTATTTCAATATTTAATAGTTTCAATAGTATTTTTTTATTGTCATTTCCAATTAAAAATAGAATTTTAACGTTGTTATTTTACCGTTGGTTTTAATAATAGATTATTCTAGGAACTCAATATATGTATTTACAATTAAATCTAATTTTCTTGTTTCTAAGAATTTTATATTTTTGAAAAATAACATTGTTTTTTCTTTATTTCTTAATAAACTTACGTCAATGGAGATATTATTCAATAGAAAATATTCATTTTGTGGAAAATAAAGTGTCTTCAAGACAGAAGCACTACCATTAACTTCATGAGTATGAATCTATCAAAATTCTTCTTCTTTCTTCTTTAGTAGCCCTACAACCTGGAGTTGGTCTTGGCTGACTGCACAACTTGCTTCCATCTCACACGGTCGTCTATGATAGTTGGGTCAGTGGTTAACCCCATTGTTCTTAAATCTGACCATATGTTATCTCTCCATCGCATTTTTGGGCGTCCTAAGGGTCTTTTTCCTGTCGGGGCCTCCTCCCAAATTAACTTGGTAAGGCGGTTATTAGGGAGCCTATGGACATGGCCAACCCATCTTAGGCGTTGAGATTTAATTTCTTGTACGATGTCGCTAGCGTTATATATCTATTTGACCTCGGCATTTGTTCTTATTCGGTATTGATTAGTATTGGGGTCGTGATAGGGTTAGAAAATCCTTCTAAGGATTTTCCTCTCAAAACATCTAATTTTCATTTCCATTACTTTTGTCAGCGTCCACGTCTCACAGCCATACATGAGCACTAGTCTAATCACTATTCTATATATCCTGATTTTTGAGGTTCGTGTTAGGTTCTTGGATTTGATGGTGTTGTTGAGACTATACATACATCTGTTTGCTGCCTGAATTCTCCCTTTTATCTCCTCTGTTATATCGTTATCTGCGGTGATTGTCGCTCCGAGATATTTAAAACGCTCCACTGTTTCAAAGTTATACGTGTCTATTGTTACATTTTGTCCTATTCTATCTCGATTCTTTTGTCTGTTTATGCACATGTATTTGGTTTTCTCCTCATTGACCATTAGACCGGTTTTCCTTGCCTCTATCTCTTTTTTGTTGAAAGTTTCCTTTACATTGGTGACAGTGTTTCCAACAATACCAATGTCGTCCGCGTATGCTAGTAGTAATTTTGGTCCATTTACTGTTATTAGTTCTGTTCTAATTTGTGTTGTTCTCACTACTTTTTCCAGGATTATATTAAAGAGGAGGGGTGACAGTGCGTCTCCTTGTTTTAGGCCACTGTTTATCAAAATTCTATCAGCAAATAAATCAAATGCAACGATAGTCATGTACATCGTAACATACGATCAGGAAATCTATCAAAAAATAAAGGAATACAAATACAATATATACCTGACAAATTACGATTGCCCTTACACCACACTACTGTTAGCCACTACATCCTTACAGACTAGCAAAGACTCACCAAACCAACATACCGTAAAGACCCATAACCAGCTCCAGAGAATCCCCAAGAAGTATACTAGTTAATTTTCTCCTAAAAATCATACAGTTTTTAGAATATAAGACGAACACACATATAAAAATTCCACACTTTTTGTGAATATTATTAATAATAATAATCCAGATCTAGAGAACTGGTCAAGTTTTGATGTGGAAAGCCTAATGTGACATTAGGGGAATCACTAGACATGATCAAACAAATGATGGAGCATTATCAGATCGAAACACGCTCAGGTCTATTGGCTTCTAATGGATTCTCCTCTTTCTCCAGTCATGGCAATACATGTAGATACAGGGTTATTCATCTTATACGGCACGGAATATTGCGGGCAAAGTACGTGACTTTCAAAAAGTTTTACTATTGGGATATATAGGGGTATAATATAATTACTTTTTGAAAACTATTTTCATATTATACAGGGTGTCCCAAAAGCTCTGAAAGTTTCAAAGTTTTGTTTTTTTTAAAAAGAACCCCCTGTATATTATTGCATTTTTGGATTCTATCAAAATAACTGCCTATTTTAATAAGGTTTATAGTACCTAAACCTTAAGGGTTTTTAAATAATTTAAATTTTAGCAAAATCTAACCTAATATTTATGTTTCAAATACTTAAGAAGTATTTCAGTTATGTACTAAAAATTTACAGTGAGGAGTAACAATAAATCATATTTTATATCCCAATTATAATAAATTTGCTATATTATACAGCGTGTCCAAAAATTAAAAATGATCAAATGAGAACTAAAAGTGGCTATAACTTGATTAATTTAAATAGAAAGCTATACACTTACCTTACCAGAAAATGTAGCTTTTAAATACCTATCGAATGGTGTAAGGGTGTTCTATAGCTAAGTCTTCGTATTTTCACAAAAAACGCCACCATTTCGTATTTTTTGAATAGACGCCCAAAAAAATATATAGGAATGACAAATCAATTATTTAAAAATCGACTAAATGGACATAAATATACTAATAATACTGGAAACATACAGTAAATGACAGAAATGATATAAACAATCTTAGACAATCCTACAACAATATAATTTAAACGTAGTAAATGCCCTTAATAACATCAAAAATGTATATATATATATATATATATATATATATATATATATATATATATATATATATATATCCTTAAAAGCAAAAAAAATTCCTTAAATTTTTTTGTTCATCATATCTTCGAATATAAAATGCAAGTCCTTGGTGGTTTGTTGATATTAGTAATAGTTTTGACCAAATCTTAAGGTGCGTAAAATTTACTAAAAGGAACCTATTAAATAATCATTGTTTCAGTTTTTGATTATTATTTTAAATGTTATATTATTATTTTAAATATTGAATTTTAAGTGTGTGTCATGGTTTATTTATATTATATTCATATTTCGCTTTAAATATTAGACAATTGTTTTTTGAAGATGTTCTAATGAAGGAACGAAACATCAAAGCTATGAAAAACATATTTTAAATGTGAATCTAATCCCAAGAAAATAATGAAAAATAGAAATAAATAAATTATATTTAAACAATCGTCAAAAGTCAATTTTTTCAAATAAAAAGCAACTAGTTTTATAATTTTATCATATCAAGCATTAAAAATAAGGGCAACTTTGTGTAAAGTTGTCTATTCAACATTTTTCTATTGTAAAAATGCTATACGGCTTTTAATTTTTTAAGGGTTGGCCGTGACGGCGAGGCGTGGCGAAAATAAAACAATCAAACCCTACAGAATTGTTACCACTTCTTGCCATTTAACATTTATTAATAATAATAAATATTATTTATCGAGAACGTGATAGAGTTATTTCAAGCATATCCGAAGAAATAGAAACCAGTACTACCAACTGTTAAAAAGATTATAAAGAAATAGAAATAAACCAGTTGTTAATAAAACAAAGTTCAATTGTTTAATTTTCGCTACGATTCGCCATCATGGCCAACTAATAACAAAACCTGAAAGCCGTATAGCATTTTTACAATAGAAAAATGTTGAATTGCCCTTATTTTGAAAACTGCAAATTTTTGGAGTAGACAACCTTATACAAAGTTACTCTTATTTTCAATGCTTAATATGATAAAATTATAAAAATAGGTTCTTTCTATTTGAAAAAAATTACCTTTGACTATTTTTTAAAAATAATTTTATTCTTCTTTTTTGACCACTCTGTACTAATATTTTTCAAAATATCATAAAAAGACTACTAAAGTCGATCTTCGCCTACAGGAAAACTAACCCAAATTAAATAATATAGGAAAAATTTATACATAGTTAAATTCCGGTCCATTTGTTTAAATACGTCCGAAACGGTGAGAGTATAGAACATTATATATAACATATGTCAAGAATTTTACGTAGAAATCAAAAATGCAATATATATATATATATATATATATATATATATATATATATATATATATATATATATATATAGGGTGTTCCATTTAAAATAAGTAAGTCGACATCTACTTCCGGTATAACCGGAAGTGCTGCTATCTTGAAAATATACAGATCGGAAAGAAGCGTGCAAACACTGCATTTACTGTTTGTATTTTACTTCACTTGTACACGGAGTTGCATATAGTTGTACGTTTGCTGAATGTGATTTCAGCACAACAACGGCATAATGTGGATGTATCCACTGCTATTGCAACTCGCACGGAGGAATCCCTGAAAGCCGTATAAACATATATATATATATATATATATATATATATATATATATATATATATATATATATATCGATCGAGTGGACCATCGAGATGTCGCCTTTGTCGTCTTGTTTGCTGTTTTTGGATTTTAAACTCAGGTTTATAGGTTGTAAAACGAAACAGCGCTGTCGCCATCTGTCGGACCCGGAGTTTTTCCATATTTTTGGAGTGCTCCGCACTTTTTAACACGAGAATCATGTAGATTGACAAATTTTCACGTCCGCTTCGCCAACATTTGATTCTATTTTATTATATATATATATATATATATATATATATATATATATATATATATATATATATATAAATATATATAATTTGCACTGGTGTTTTTCCAGTTTTCAATCCGTTCGTCAGTAAAAAATTCGTCACGACGTTTCGTCAACATATCGGCTGACATTTTCAAGTGATGTTTCCTCGACTGCTGCTAGGCTTGGAAATCCAATATATATGTATATACATATTATTGAGTATAAAATGATGAGACATAATATTAACAACAAACACTCGTAAAAACAAAGATAAGGATGTATTGTATGACATCTTTTTTTACAATAGCGTATTTATTTAAATAATGTATTATAAATATATTATAACGAAAATGGATTAAGACAGGATAAAAGACAGGATAATATTTTTTTAAATTAATGGTGACAGTTTTATCAGTATAACAAGTGCGTCGGATAAGCATTTATCTAAAATAATACCACTTTCTCATTTAGAGAATAATAAAATTTACCGTAAATTACCGTATCTGTTAAAAAAAATAAAATGGCGATCTAGATAAAATAGAGACAAAGTTTATTCGTAAAGCAAACACGTGCGTTTATTTATATAACACGTCCTGAAACAACATTCGGAAACTTGGAGAAGTGGTTGTAAATAATAAAGGCAGTAATTTATTTCTATTAGGATCAAGTTGATATTTGGCTTAAAGGATTAGTCTGATGAACAGGATTATCCACAGGTAAAACTGTTTTTCTAATATCCAGCCAGAATATTCCGATGTTGCGTCATATTTCAACAGCTAACTCTCATATCATTGGTTGTTTTTCTAATGTTAATGAGTGGATCTTTAGCTGGTCCAGTAGCAGTGACTAAGATTGTGGGAAGCTGGGAAATTTTTCACGAAAAGTCATTTGAACAAACCTGAAAATTTGTTAATCTGTGGTTTGCATATTATTATACAGGTGTTCGAAAAATACGTGTACATTCTTGATGACAAAATAAGTCGATTTAAAATTAAGTTGAGTTATATACGATATTGCTTCGTTTAGCGGTAAAAAACGTCAAAGTTTTAAGAAAATATTGATTTTTCCCAAATTTCTTGAAAACAACGTACCCAAATTTAATGAATTTTGGTTTGTGGTTTAACAGTATAATATGACGTTTTCTAGTGATAAAGTAGTGTAAGTGTTATAAATGTGGCATTGCTTGTAAACATCGCTTCTGATTTTTTTTGTCACCAATGTTATGACCACCTGGATTAGGGGTGTCCCAAAATTAGTTGATCTTCATGTTTATAGGATGTAACCTGATACGACAACTGCGCAACTATCTGAAATGTTGAAATATATTTTCGCGGAAATTGTCTGTGAACAATTATCTTTTAAACGTCCTGAACAATATTCATCTTTTAAGGTTAACATTTATCGAAAAAATTTTTAAACTGCAATGGACCCCAGTCTTTGGCCAAATAGTACTTGTGTTAAACATTTTTTATCCCTGAAGTAGAAGAACAATGCAGGAACTTAGTTTATAATCCTCAGATTATGCAATTAAATTCACAGTGTTTGAACCACGATAAAATAAATGAACTATATATTGAATTTTGTAATTTTTCTAATCGTAATTTTTTATGTCTTACAGAAACCTGGTGTAAAGAAGAATATATAAACGGTTTTGTGTTAAATGGTTTTAATTTGGCAAATCATTATTATAAATCTGTAGTACAGGGTGAGTCAACGATTGGATGAAGTAAGTTTGTGCCTTTTCGGTGAAATTTACAAAGAAACTATATTTATTGTTTGATACAGTTTATTTTTACGCAGATACTAAAAATATTTAGGACTCTACAGGGTGAGCCAAAAAACTAGGACAGCATAAAGTTGTATTTTTTTAAAAGAACACCCTATATACGAATCGTATTTTCCATTTAGCTTATAATTTTAAATCTTTTTTATTAAGGGTTTACTATAACAAAACTTTATAGTTTCTGAGATAATTAAGTTTAAAGAAAAAAAGTCACATTTTCAAGCATCAATTCAATCCTAAATAACGTTTTCAATTTTGTGACAAATATATTCAAATTTGGAATTTAGCAAGGCCAAGGACAAGTTAACATAATTTTTACCTAATATTTGCAATAAAAGCTACAGGGTGTTGAACACATCGGCTCAAATTTGAACAAGTTTAAATGAATAAATATCTTTTTTTTTTTTTAAATGGTACACCCTGTATATTTTCATGTTATTTAATAGAGTAATAAAAACCCTAAAAGTTTTGTTCAATATATCCTATACCTATTTATAATAGTTTTTGAGATATTTCAGTTTTTATAATTTTCCATACTTTTTTACAGAAATAGTCTTCATTATCATAGTAGCCATGGCAAAAACAATGTGAAAGAACATTTTTCTGTGTGTCAAATTTATAACCGCAATCGCTTCTTTTGGTTTTTATGTAGTGTAGTTTGGTTTTTTTTTGCATTCATCTTATATTGGAAAATGAATTTTCCAAAGAATGAGTTAATAGATATGATTTATACAATAGGAGAGGCTCAAAAAAATTCCCTTCTTGCTCAAAGAATTTACAAAATGAAGTATCCTGATCGACGCCAGCCTAATACCCATAATTTTCAAAACTTAATGCAAAGATTTGATTCTTCTGGTACTGTTGATTATCCAAAACGTAAAGTGGTCAACAAACTAGCAACTAATGAAGAAAAAGAACTAGAAGTATTGTTAAATGTTCAGGAAAATCCTTATATTGGTAGCGGTCAGTTAGCAGCATTATGTGAAAGATCACAATCCACCGCTAATCGTACTACCAATAAATATAGGTATCATCCATATCACATGGAATTACACCAAGAATTGCATGGACAGGATTTTGAAAGTCGTGTAAACTTTTGTCGTACAATAAATGCGGAGATTCAATTAAATCTAAATTTATTATGCAAGGTAATGTTTAGTGATGAAGCTACTTTTAGAAGTAACGGTGCCGTAAATAGACGCAACATGCATTATTATGCCACAGAAAACCCATTTTGGATTAGAGAGGTGCAACATCAAAACCACTGGTCATTAAATGTTTGGTGTGGTATTCATCATAATCGAATTATTGGACCCCACTTTTTTAATGAACCACTAAATGGCCATAGTTACCTGAACTTTCTACAAGAAGAACTACCCCAACTACTTCAAGGTCTCGATAGGGATGAGCTCGACAGTATGTGGTTCCAGCACGATGGTGCGCCTCCGCATTACCATCGTGAAGTTCGTGCGTTTTTGGACCAACGATATCCGCAAAAATGGATTAGACGTGGGGGTTTCATTGAGTGGCCACCAAGGTCTTGCGACATTACCCCATTAGATTTCTTCCTATGGGGTTATATTAAAAATAAGGTGTATGTTAATCCACCAACAACAGTAGAAGATATGCGAAACAGGATTAGGGATACCTGTAGAACAATAACGCCACTAATTTTGTCCAGGGTCCGAGAAAATCTGCAAAAAAGACTAAATTTGTGCATTGCACAAGAGGGTCATTTATTCGAACACTTATTAAAAAGAAATAATTAATCTCAGTATTTAATAGGTAATTTTTTTGTTTCAATTTAATATAAAAGTAAATATGTGTTTGCCTTATCGTTATTGTTGTGTTAATTTTTTCACATCATGTCTAATTAAACTATTGCCGTTGTAATATAACGAATAATGTATTTCATCATATTTAACCACATTTTGTTTGTTTCTGTAGTTTCTTTTTATTATTTTACATGGCTACTATGATAATGAAGACTATTTCTGTAAAAAAGTATGGAAAATAAGAAAAACTGAAATATCTCAAAAACTATTATAAATAGGTATAGGATATATTGAACAAAACTTTTAGGGTTTTTATTACTCTATTAAATAACATGAAAATACACAGGGTGTACCATTTAAAAAAAAAAGATATTTATTCATTTAAACTTGTTCAAATTTGAGTCGATGTGTTCGACACCCTGTAGCTTTTATTGCAAATATTAGGTAAAAATTATGTTAACTTGTCCTTGGCCTTGCTAAATTCCAAATTTGAATATATTTGTCACAAAATTGAAAACGTTATTTAGGATTGAATTGATGCTTGAAAATGTGACTTTTTTTCTTTAAACTTAATTATCTCAGAAACTATAAAGTTTTGTTATAGTAAACCCTTAATAAAAAAGATTTAAAATTATAAGCTAAATCGAAAATATGATTCGTATATAGGGTGTTCTATTTAAAAAAATACAACTTTATGCTGTCCTAGTTTTTTGGCTCACCCTGTAGAGTCCTAAATATTTTTAAAATCTGCGTAAAAATAAACTGTATCAAACAATAAATATAGTTTCTTTGTTAATTTCACTGAAAAGGCACAAACCTACTTCATCTAATCGTTGACTCACCCTGGATAAAATTATATATTATTATATAGGTGTTCGGAAAATACGTATACACTCTTGACGTCAAAATAAGCCGATTTAAAATTGAGCTCAGTTATATACGATACTGCTTCGTTTAAGGCGGGTTTTCCTAGCAACGCACATTTTGCGTGGCATAGAACGTAATTCGGCCGACGCAACGCAACAACCAATGCGCTGCCTAAAAGTGTTTTCCTAGGATTGTCAGTTGTTTGACGACCGTTGCGATGAATTTATCTAAAAGTGAAATAAAAGCTTTGGCTTTATTAATATTACAAGACGAAATTTTGAAAGAAGAAGAAATTGCTAGTCAATTATTACAAAATAGAAGCAGCGAAGGAGCATTTAAATTACTTATCCATAGACATCTGCTTGACGACGAAGTAAAATTTAAAGCGTATTTTACATTTTATTCTTTTCATTTCAAATTGTGTCCTTTTTGACAACATTTTTAAACTCTTGAAGTTTCATGTTCCAAAGAATAGGGTAACCACTCACTATTTCTACCAATTGTTCGTTCTCGGTAGCACTAAAACGGATCTGTTAACTCATTTTCAGCAAAATATCGGAGCACTTCTTTCATTATACGCAGCGTACAACTGAATAGACTGCTCTCGGAGCAGTCGTCCTGTTGCGTCGACCGTATTAAGTTGGCACAAGTCGTTTTTACGCAGTGTAGGAAAACGCCTGCATTTGATTTTCATTAGAGAAGTTCTCGGCGTTTTACGCCGACCGTATTAAGTTCTACGCCGCGTAAAATGTGCGTTGCTAGGAAAACCCGGCTTTAGGCGGTAAAAGACGTCAAAGTTTTAAGAAAATATTGATTTTTCCCAAATTTCTTGAAAATATCGCACCTGAATTTAATAAATTTTGGTGTGTGATTTAACACTATAATATGACGTTTTCTAGTGATAAAGTAGTTGTAAGCCTTACATAATATCCACCTGGATATTTCTATCAAATAATTGCATGTATTTGTAAGCTTTTTTCTTCTTGAAAATTTTTCTCTGGATGAGCTGTTTCACCAGGAAAAAAATATTTTTCATTACATGCATACACCAACTAACTGTGATAATAAAAAATACCCGTAACAATAATTTTTGAGTGACTTTGTTACTATGGCATTTAATAATTTAACTATTGATAAATTGCCACCACTCTCTAAAAAGTCGACTGAAGTAAGATCAATATTCTCAATTCTATTTTACTGTTATCCATGGACAACTACACGCACTTCCAGAAGATTGACATGCTCCTGGTGGATGGGTTTTGTGAAAGAAATCGGCGTCGAAGTATCGCGAGAAAAAATTTGAAGGTAGGGGTCGTATTCGAACAACTCAAACAGTGGAAAAAGAAGAGAAAATTTTGGAAACAGTTGAAGGAGATCTATAGGACTAGCTGCTTAGAACACGAGTTAGATATCCCTAAAATTACTGTAAATGATATTTTAAAAGAAGAGTTGTTGTACTGTGGTTATTATTTATTCGAAAAAAAAGAATTTTTGGTCCAAATTTTGGTAGAAAAATTTTGTTTACTGACAAAACGTGCTATGCAACATTTGCAGTCACCACTCTACACAACGAATATGTTTATACGGATCAAAATCCAGGATAAATGGAAATATTTATCTAAATCTTTTGCAAAGCAATTACCAGTTCTTCTGGAAAATTTGCCCATTTTACTTAGGCGCGAACTATGGTAAATGAATGACGGTCCTTCCGTTGCTGTTTGGTAATATGTTCATGATCAGTATCCCAACTAATTGATCTGAAGAGGCAATGAGACACCAATAAGATGGTCACAACGTTCTCCAGAGTTAAATATGTTTTTGTGGGGCGCTCCTAAATAGAAGTATACAAGACTCCAGTGAACTCCTGCAAGGAATTATCGATGCGGTTTTTAAACGCTCTTAATCTTTTTAATAATCCTGAAAAATTGGTTAGAGCTCACTTTCATTCTATAGACTGTGTTAATAAATGTATTTAGCAAAATTGCAGCCGTTTTGCACATTTCCTAAATTAATATTTTCTATTCAATTAGTTTTTTCAATCTTTTAAATTAAAATACATACATGTAAAGAACTCAAGCTTTCTCGGCTTTGGTCAACTTGAAAATTATGGTTCTTAAATAGGTCCGATATTACAATATAGACTCCACTCTACTACAATTAATTAAAATATATTTAATTTCCACTTATTTTACTTTTCAAGGAACTTTCCACGAGCAAATTTTGGGAGCGGCCATGGGATCTCCGCTATCACCTGTGGTAGCTAACATATTCATGGAAGCTTTCGAAGAAAACGTCATGTCTTCTACTCCTCTAAAACCTAAATTCTGGTGCAGATATGTAGATGATACGTTCGCAGTTTGGCCGTATGGCGCAGATTACCTCCATCATTTCTTGGATCATCTAAATCAACAACACCCTAGCATAAAATTCACTATGAAAACTTAATAAAATGGTGCTCTTTCCTTTCTTGATGTACTAGTGCAAAGGAAAGCGAATGGCAAAATAGGACATTTTGTGTACAGAAAACCAACACATTCAAATCGATATCTCAATTCAACATCATACCATCGTCCTTTTCAAAAACAATCCGTCATAAACTCTTTGGTACATAGAACACTTTCAATACGTGGCAAATAATCAACGAAATCAGAAAAAGAAAAACTGACTAATGCTTCGAGAGACAACGGATATTGCGTTGAAGATATAAGACGTTCTATTAATAAATATAAAAACCCAACTCCTCAACAAAATGTCATAAATGTACCTTCTAACGACAGTTTTGTCGTACCTTACATATACGGAACCACCGACAATGTTGCTAGATTGCTCCGAAAATCAAACATTTGAACAATTTTCAACACATGTAAGAAAGTTGAATAATGTTTGAAATCTCCAAAGGACACAATTTCATTTCAAACGGTAGGCGTTTACAAAATACCTTGCTCTTGTGGTAAAGTGTATGAAGATGGAACAGGAAGATCTATATCCAATAGGCTTAAGGAACATGAACGATGTATAAAAAGAAAACAAATAGTACAATCTGCAGTAGCTGAACACCAGCATTGTTCAGCTTACACTTTTAATCTAAAAGAAACTAAGGTGCTAGCATCAGTGAGTAGTTTCTTTAAACGTAAAATTAGAGAATCAATCAAAATTTGTAAATATTCAAATAATATTAATAGAGATGCAAGTTATAGTCTACATCATACGTGAAAATCGATTGTAACGCTGGATCACGGTTCGCTGAACACTTGTCGAGTATAAATACCGGGCGGTTGCTTCTCGATAATCATTTAGTGTTTTAATCTCGTGGGCGAAACCTCGGATAATTCCAGTTTGACATGGTCCAAACCCAAGACCATGCACTTCCAATATTTATTTTTACCATTGTTCTATTATTACAGCAAACTGGTGAATGCATGTAATTGAAAATATTTTTTTTTTCCTGGCAAAGCCGCTAATCTAATGAAAATTTTTCAAGAATTAAAAGCTACCAAATACGTGTAGTTATCCGACAAAAATATGTAGGGTATTATAACGTTGAGGACATAAAAAGCAGAAGCGATGTTAACAAGTGACGCCACTTTTATAAATTTTACACTATGTTATACGGTCACTATACCATTAAAAAAATATATTATACTGTTAGACCACACACCAGAAATCATGAAATTCATTTACCACGCTTTCAGAAAATTTGGAAAAATCATTATTTTCTTAAAACTTTCACTATATATACATATACACACACACACACATATATATATATATATATATATATATATATATATATATATATATATATATATATATTTCGATAACGAACCAAATGTATTAATACTGCTTCTTCTTCGGATGCAAATCCATTAATGGATGTTTGCGATCACATACTCCATTGCTTCTCTATCTCGGGCGGTGTGGATCAGTGTTTGTACATCACGTAACCCTGTCCATTGTCTTATGTTCCCAAGCCAAGACATTTTCTTCCTCCCCATTCCCCTTGTGCCCTCAATTTTGCCCTCAATCATCAACTGTAAGAACCCATATTTTTCGTTTCTCGTGATATATCCCAGCTAGGCTGTTTTTGTTTTCTTGACTACTTCGAATAGTTCACGTTCTCTTCCTACACACCCCAGAACTTCCTCATTTGTCTTCTTCTCCGTCCATGAGATTTTAAGAATTCTGCGATACAGCCACATCTCGAAGGCTTCCAGTTTATTTATATTACTCGTTCTTAGGGTCCAACCCTCCACGCCATAAAGAAGCACTGAGCATACGTTGCATTTCATAAACCTCACCCTCAAGTCAATATCGAATTCTGAGCAGGTAAGCACATTTTTAAGCTTCAGGAAAGCCTATCGGGCTTGCTCAACACGGCTTTTTATTTCTCTGTCCGATGTCTAATCCTCACAAACCCATGTTCCCAGGTACTTGAACTTGTCCACTCTTTCAATGGGCGCTGCATCAAATGTTATTCCAGAGTTTGTAAATGCATCCAAGTTTCTGGAGATGATCATAAACTTTTTTTCTTAGTATTGATGTTCAGACCCATAGATGCACTGTGTTGTCCAACCATATTTACTATTTGTTGTAGATCGTCTATATTTTCGGCTATCAGGATCGTGTCATCGGCATAACGAATGTTGTTAATCCATACACCATTCACTCTAATGTCCTTTTTTACATCTTCTAAGGCCTCTCGGAAAATTTTCTCTGAATATAGAATAAATAGGAGCGGAGATAGTACACACCCCTGTCTCACTCCCGTCTCAATTTGTACAGTATTGGACATACCATTTTCAATTTTTTACCTGTGCATTCTGGTTCCAATACAAATTTTAGATGCATCAGATGTCCTTATGATCGATGTCGAGCCTCTCGAGGAGTTCTATTAACTTTTGATGTTGAACACGATCGAAAGCCTTCTCATAATCTATGAAACATAGGCACACATCTTTTCTTTGGTCATAGCAATCGCTTCCCTTGTACCTAATCCTTGGCTAAATCTAAACTGGGAGTCGTTCACGTCTCTTTCACATTTATTGTATATTCTTTGGTGTATTATTTTTAAGAAAAGCTTTAATGTATGACACATAAGACTGATAAGTCTGCGATCTTCGCATCTTTTTGCATTGGGTTTCTTTGGTAACGGGATAAAAGTAGAACATAGCCATTGTTTGGGGTAGAGACCCGTATTGTAGATGATGTTAAAAACTTTATGCAATGCTGCAACATCTCTTTCATCTAGGAGTTTGAGTATTTCTGTCAGAATTTTGTCTGGTCCAGCTGTTTTGTTGTATTTTAAGTTATGGATAGCTTTTTCAATCTCTTATTTTGTAATGGATGATCCAGTCAAACTATCACTTAAATCAGTCTCTCTTAGTGGTCTGTTGTCTTTAAAAAGTTCTCCGATATATTTCTCCCAGATGTCAATTTTTTCTTTGCTTTCGAGGAGTATCTTGTTGTTCTGGTCTACTATTAAACTTGGTTTCCATCCTCTATATAATCCAGCAGTTTCTTTAAGATTTTTGTGCAAATTTAAATGATCGTGTCTATTTTGCAGTTGTTCTATTTCAGTGCATTCATGTCTAAGCCAGTCATTCTTCGCTATTCTTATTTTTGTTTTTATTAATTTATGGATGTTTTGGTCTGCATCGTTCTTGTGTCTCCATTGTTCGTCCATTAATAGCAGAATTTCATCGGTCATCCATTTCTGCTTTTTGTTTCTTGATTTGTATCCCAGTATTGTCTGTAGAGTATTCATTACGGTATCTGTTATCTTCGCCCAAGACTGGGTTAGTTCTACTCCAATGTTTGATGTTATCGTTTGAAGTCTTGTGTTTATTTCATTACTGATTTCCTTCCTTATCCCAGAATCCTTCAACTTATCCAGTGCCAGCCTTACTTGTATTGTTGGCTTTTTTATGCTTGATAGTGCGATCTTTACAAACGTCCATCAGCAGAACATGGTCAGAGGGTACGTCTGTCCCAGGGTATGTGCAAGTTCTTTTTATAGTTGAACCAAATCTTTTGTTTATAATAATAAAATCTATTTGATTTCGCACAATACTCTGTGTTGAGTCTGCTGGGGATTTCCAGGTATAAAGACGGCGAGGATGAAGTTTAAACCATGTATTTGTAATTTTTAGTTCTTGTTCTTGTCAAAATTCTAGAAGTCGATCATCTCTTTCATTCCTCATACCTAGTCCATATGGCCCAACTATATTCTCAAAGCTGTTCGTGTTTTTTAGTTAGCCTAAACAACTCTTTGATCTCATTATAAAACTGTTCTACGTCTCGGTCTGTTGAGTCCTTTGTTGGTGCGCACTCCTGTATGATATTGAGGTTGTTGGGTTTGGCACTCAGCCTCAATAAGGACGTGAGGTCGGAATAGGGGACAAAGTCAATAACAGAGCTTAAAAGTTTCTTTGGCACTACGATTAATACTCCCTTTCTATGGTCTAGATCTTCGTTTCCTGAGTAGAAGAATGTACCATTATCTACACTGCATTTTCCCGTGCCGGGCTACCAAGTTTCGGCGACACCTATGATGTCTAGCCTTAGCCTATCCATTTCACGGGTTAGATTTGCTAGCTTTCCAGCTTCAAACAAGCTTCGTATATTCCATGCCCCAATTCTCAGTTGTTTTCTTAGGTTTATCTTTTGATTTGAAACATTCATAACCGTTCCTCCCGGAGATCCAAGTGAGGAACTATTTAAAACTCCGGAAAATTTTGTAGTGAATGCATTCATCAAGTGATTGTCTTGGGAAAAGTAATGAAGGTGGTATCCCGTTGCCTTCCTTCATGCCAAGTTTGGCTTTATAGTTCGGCCGCTCAGACGCTTTTTGCAACCGCTCAATCTGGGTACCGACGTTGCGGTTATGGTGATTTTGGTCCGCCCCGAGTATTTCCTCTGTACTACCCATATCTGGGAGGCATTTCCCTATCCGCCACCTGGAGAGACTCCCGATGGGGGATCACCAACCCCTCACGGGTATCTCAAGTACTCACTTGCAATGTCGCTTAAAAATATTGTTACGAAAGTGCGGGTATTGAAATCTAAATATCGATACTTCCAAATATCGTATGGTATCGCCCATGTCTAATAAAAATAATTAAATGCGAATAAATTATTTACCACTCTTTCTTTCAGCAGAAGTTCTACATTGTGCCAATTATAATTAAACGATCCCCAAAAATATTTCTTCCTCCGAAAAAATTAATTTCCTCTAAATCAATTTAATAGTCTAAGGAAAGACAGCTCTTTCCAGGATTCCAATTTCCCAACAGTCCAAAGTTATTTTGTCACAAATTCATTTGGAAAAGGGTTTTTGACAAAAATTGCCTAACTTCTTTCTCGCTGCTATTATTTAAAATAATGCTGACTTGTTTACCTAAGAATCCGGGCTCGTGGGACGATCAATTAAATATATCCATTTAGAATCCCCTCTGGTTTTTAAATTAATTGAAATTCAAATTTAATTTTGTATCTATCATTTCAGTCATTCGTTTATTATTTTGTTTAGCTTCTGTTATATCTTTATAAAACGTCACACAAAACAAACATTTGGTCTGATATAAATTTATATCTACAGTATGTCAAAAAATCCGACGTCAGTAGCTATCTTTGGCTATTTTGACGAATACGAAATTTTTTCTGATAACAGGTTTATGTAATGCAAACAAAATTTAAACATTTTTATACTTTAATCAGTGGCGTTTGAGTGATCAACATGAACCACTAGCTTTGGTAAGAAAAATGGGTAAATTTGGTCTAGTGAACGAATACTCATGCGTCATATCAAAGAGAATTTCACTCATTGAGAGGTATCATTCGTTTTTAACGGACTTCTAAAAGAAGGAGATTCTCAATTCGTCGAGTATGTATGTTTTTTTTATGTATGTACACCGATTACTCCGGAACGGCTGCACCGATTTGAATGAAATTTTTTACGTTATGTTCAGGAAGTTGCTGCGGTGATTCCATATTTTTTTGGATGAAATTGGTGCAGTAATATCCAAGATGGCGCTGATAATATGGCGGCCAAAAAAATTAGTTTTGTCTGATTTTCTCCAAAATCGGTATGGGAAAATTTTTGGGGTCGTGCACAACGAATCTGAGATTATTTTTAAAAAATTCAATAAGGCGGACAAAAAAATTGAATTTTGTCTGATTTTCTCCAAAATTGGTGTGGAGTTTCGGGGTCGCACATAATGAATCCAAAATATTTTAAAAAAATTTAATATGGCGGATTCAATATGGCGGACAACAAATCAATTTTGTCCGATTTTCTCCAAAATTGGTACCAGGGAGATTTCAGGGTCGTACATAATTACCCAAAAATTATTTTTAAAAAATTCATTAGGCGGATCTAATATGACGAACGAAAAAATCAATTTTGTCCGATTTTCTATAACGAATCTGAAATTATTTAAAAAAAATTCAATATGGCGGATCCAAGATGGCGGATTAAAGATTCTACATCTCCCGATTTTGTCTAAAATCCGTATTGGGGTATTTTTGTTAGTGTTAATTACGAATTTAAAATATTTTTTGGAAAACTCAATCTGACAGATTGATGGTGTCCAAAAAATTTTACATTTTTCTTTTTTCTCCCAAACTGATATAGTGGGTTCTTGAGGGAGTAAATTGTGAATTTAAAAGCATTTTTTCAGGATTCAATATGGCAAATCGAAGACAGCGGACTAAAAATTTTACATATTTCGATTTTGTTCAACGGTGGGACTGAATCGTTTTTGAGGATGTAAATAGCGAATATAAGTCTAGAAATTTTAAATTTCGGGATTTTATCCAAAATTGGTACCAGGGGATTTTAAAGGGTTTAGATTTAGATTAGATTAAGATGCAACATGGTGGATTGAAAATTTATATTATTCGCATTTTTTCAGATTTGGTATTAGAGGGTTTTGGGGTTGTGTATTACGAACATGAAGTTAATTTTTTACAACTATTAGGTTGATACGATACCATATGAGGGACAGAAAATTTTACATATTCCGATTTTGTCTAAAATTGATATTGTGGGGTTCTTGAGGCGTATACAAACTCAATATGCAGTATAAAATATATCGAGCTAAGAAATTTTCATCTCAGTTTTTTTAAACACCGATATTGGAAGGTTTTGAGGTCTATATTACCAATCTAAAATTAATTTGAAAATAAGATAGTGGATTTTCTATGACAGACTAAATATTTGTTTGGCACAATTTTACTGGTATTTGGAAAACTCTAAGAACCAAAGAATTTTTAGTAGTCCATTTTAGGGTGACTTACAACTTTGGATAAAATGGCTACTTTTTTGCCAACTTCGAGTTATGCTAATCTCGATTAGTATTTAGTTCAAATAATTTGTGGATATGATAATGAATTCTAAAACTGAAAATAAACAAATAAAATAAAAAAAAATTGAACCGACTTCTAAAAGTGCGATAAAAAGTGAAAAATAACTATAAATTTTTATACAAAATTGAACTTTTTGAAGTTGGCGCTAAATTATTTTTAAATGAAATAAATAACTACTAATATATATATATATATATATATATATATATATATATATATATATATATATATAAATTATGGTAGCAATTACAAATAAAGTATTTTTAATCTGTTTGTGCAAATCACATTTCGTCAGGTATTAGTTTGGCGACGACTTCAAAAAGTTTCATATAAATATTTATAATTATTTTCCACTTTTTAGTGCACTTCTAGAAGTCGGTTCAATTTTTTAATAAAAATTTTATTTAATTATAATGTGTTTTTCAGAAATTTGTTGCATTAAAGGGAATTTAAAACAGTAGGTTATTTTGTCGAAAAGCTGTTTATTTTTCTTCTTTAATTTGTTAATTGTAAGCATATATTGTTTTTATTAAAATACATAAATATTCCTAACGGACAAATCTATTATCGGTATCTAAATGCAAGACATTACGTATGTTATTTTAATATATTTTTCACTCTTGATCAATTTTAATAATCGGGCATTAAAAATTGGAATAAAGTAATAAGATTCAAAAGGCCTTTTAGATATTGCTTGGTAAAACTCTTAAGAGGCAAGCACAATATTTTGTGCTTAATTTGTAGGAATATTTCGAGTTGAGGATGTGGAAACTGTTTTATCTCTTCAAGAGATAGAAATAATAATTTTATTTTTGGAACTAAATATTTGTACAAAAAGAAATCACACTGAAGTCAAACTGAATATATTCGAGCCACCAAACATATCACGATTCTATGTTATTTTATTTTTAGCTATTTAATCCAAAGTCGAGCCGAGAGAATAAATACAATTCGGATTCACTTTAAAATATAAAAGATAAACTTCGATAAATTGGAGCTATCATGATACACCCAAAGGGCAAATATGTACCAAAATATAACGAAAGCTACTTTCAAAATTAACCCTTACTAATGTAAAAGCAATAGCTAAAGCGTTCCCATAATAACAGCTATCAAATACTTAGAAAAATCCAAGAAAAATTGATTAATATTCTGGAAAAAACAACTAACTGCCTTAAATCCCAAAATAACACTAAAAAATCTACTAAAATAGCTAAATTTAGGTATTCAAGGGAAAATTATGAAACATAAAATTACATACTATGGCCAGGTTCTAATGGTCATGAAACTAACTCGTTAAGAGTTAATTGTGGGTTTAAACTTTAATAAATTTGAAATCGATAAAAACTACTTTAATACTACTAAAGACTGCAATTAATTGATTTTACCTAGAAATTTAATATGGGGTTAAAAACATTCCTTCACTAAAATGTGAAAAACTATTAAAATTCCCGTTTTTGGGCTTATTGCAGTAAAAATCATGCAATAAATAGCAAAACAGTTAAAAGTAAGGTAACTAAGCAACTAAACTCAATTACCGAAACAATTTCAACTATTTTTCACCCAGAAATTCCAAAGGATGGACCAGATAAATTAAGATGAAAAATTTAAGTTTTTTGTTTTTTTCCGAAAAGGAATGCAAAGTCAAGACAAATGGTATCGGCTTTATTTATATTAAAGATTCATGCGTGCGCACAATGTTCCTTTCTTCGAACTTATCTAAAATTTAAAAGCGATGACAGCTCAAAAGAAAATCTATGCTAGTTTCTGGGTGAAAACAGTCGGCTGAAATAAATTTGTTAAATAAGCTACTTCATTAATTATTAGCTCAAAATTGAATAAGTAAACCATTAGTTTTTTTTTTAATTAAAGGAATATACTTCTCGCCGACCATTATCTACATAAAAAGAATAAATTTTCTACAACAGGTAAAGTAAACGAAAAGGATTTCTCTCTATCAGCAATTATCGATTTCTTGAAAGTTTGGTGTCCCCGCAGACTAGATTTTGTTTCGAACCGATGACGGCAAGGTAACTGGTCTATTGATGTGAAGTAAAGAAAAGGTACTATCAGGGGTGAAAACTAAACTAAAACATAAGGAAAATTAATTAAAATATAACAATTACTACTTAATGGATTCAAATAAGTACAAAACAATTCAAAATGAGATAATGCAAAAAAAAAAAACTTCAAAAATGGCTTTTATCAATCCATATTCGATAGTGACAGATAACCTAACCTACAAAGAAAACGTTACATAAATAAGGCAAAATCTATGGGACTGACCGAAGAAATTTCTAGAAAATTGCCGTTAAAAGTATGAAAGGAAAAATAATATTCGGACAGCAGACAAAAAAAAACGAGATTTATCTGAAAAAAGGTAAGAGTAAATACCAAAAAGAATAGAAATAAATATAACCACCCACAGTCTACTGAATGCCAAGCAAAACAACATGAATAGGGGTCAAACCGCGACAATTAAATATAATATAAAACCGTTTCCTTGTAGTAGTAAAAACGTTGCCAAAATTCAGGAAGTTAAAATAACCGATCTGGGATAGGAAGTAGAAATACAAGAATTTGTAGTAAAATCAAAAATGGAACTAATCAACTATTGAAACACACCATTTATGACAGATGCTTAAAGAAACTTGAGTATTTCCAAAAAAAAACAATATTAAATTAATAGAATTAGCCATAGTAAACTAAAATTGAAATTTGAACGGTGTTGAATTTATTGTTGGAATTAAAAAGAAGAACAAAGTTAGTTTGAGAGGCCTTTGAAAAACTACTATATTTAGAACAAAAACCTCCTGCCATATTTAAGAATAAAAATTTACCATTTTTGCACACTTCCAGATGAACATAAATATCCTGAGAGTGACAAAATGTGATATGGAGAGATCAAGGATGGGTATATTTCTAGGAGTTGAAGAAAACTCATAAGTTTATCAGACAAACAACAAAAGTAACTGACATAGCTGATAAGGTGGCATGGCGAAAATTGACATACGCAGGACATGTAACTCGAGGTGATGTAAATTGATTTTGAGACCATATGGATGAGAGAAAGCCCAAGTATGCGTTGTGTGGATGATATCAAAGAATCAGCAGGGTTTGATGGGATGCAAATTGCCAGAACAGAAATCGTTGAAAAAATGAATTTCAAGAGACGTATGCCTAAAGGTGCAAAATGCTAGGAAAAAGGAGAAGAAAAAATAAAGACGTTATTGTAACTTTTTAATAAAAATTACTGGTAACTCCAGAAATGAAGCTGCTGTGATATAAGTCATTTATAGTTCCTAAATATTCAAAATCAAAACGCTTTTTTAATTTTTGCCTATAATTAATGATAAAATATATCTAACTTAAACTATCTTATTTTTAGAGAATTGTATTGGATGAAACAACTGAACAAAGAGTTGATTTTTCCCTTTAGTGCTAGCAGATCATTGCTGTTTTTTAGAAGCATATTTTGTCCGTTTTAATTACTTTTTATGGAAAAAAACAATCAGAAATGTAACATTTTATCTTCTAATTTTTCATACCTTTCTTTGTTACCGCTGATACGTAGAATAATGCTGATTTGTCTTCTTAAGAATTCATCTAAAAGAGGGACAATAAATTAAATTGACCCACTTAGCTTACTGGCTTTGGAATTAATTAGGAATTCAAATTTAATTTTTCGTTTATCATTTCAGTCCTTCATTTTTGTTTGAGAAATTTTACGGTTTTTTTTTTTGGTATGAATTGAAACAAAAACAATATTTTAATATACATTTTTATTTGTTAATAGAAACTCAGGAACTTAATTAAAAATATATCATGGGAGTGTCTTGCCTCCTAAGTAGGTAGTTAGAATAAAGTAAATTAATGCAAGATTTTAGTGATCCTAGACCTACGTCATTTAAGTAATGCTAAGATTTTTCTCTCTTTTATGTTGAAGTAGCATAGCGGGTTTTTATATATGTTTTACGCAACATTATTGAATATCAACATTCATTATTGTAAGACGTTTTCTGTGGGCTCCAACTTCCGTCAAACACTTTAAAGTTCGAGAACAAAATGGGGGAATCTACGTTATAGTTGTAAGCCTGAATTTTATATGTATTACTAAGGTAACTATTTTAAGACCTTTTGTAAGCGGCCAGATCCGTCTAAAGGGTCTAACATCACTCCAGATACGATAAAAGGTCAACTGCGGGTATGTGCATGAAGGCATTATGTAGGCGACTGCGAGTAACATGTACTATACGCATGGGTTTATCGATTTTATACTCATGAACTGCTCTGTGTATATGGATAAAATCACTTGAATAGGTCTGGTTGAAGTCTACTAGAGCTCAAATGAATGGTTTTGAACCCTTCTTTTTAACCGACTTCTAAAAGAAGGAGGTTCTCAATTCGTTGACTATGTATTTTTTTTATGTATGTACAATGAGTACGCCGTAACAGCGGCATCGATTTGAACGAAATTTTTTACGTTACGTTCAGGAAGTTGCTGCGGTAGTTTCGTATTTTTTTGGAAGAAATTGGTGCAGTAATATCCAAGATGGAGCTGACAATATGGCGGCCAAAAAAATTAATGTTGTTCGATTTTCTCCAAAATTGGTATGGGGGAATTTTTGGGGTCGTATGCAAAGAATCTGAAATTATTTTAAAAAATTCAATATGGCGGATTCAATATGGCGGACAAAAAAATTTCATTTTGTCTGATTTTCTCAAAAATTGGTGTGGGGGAGTTTTCGGAGTCGTACATAATGGATCCAAAATATTTTTAAAAAATTCAGTATGGTGGATCCAATATGGCGTACAAAAAAATCAATTTTGTCTGATTTTCTCCAAAATTGGTACGAGGGAGTTTTCAGGGTCGTACATAACTAATCTAAAACTATTAAAAAAAAAATAAATATCGCGAATCTAATATGGCAGAAGAAAAAATCGATTTTGTCCGATTTTCTTCAAAATTTGTACGGGGAAGTTTTCGGGATCGCACATAACGAATCTGAAATTATTTTTAAAAAAGTCTAGAAATTTTAAATTTCCGTTCTTCATCCAAAATTAGTACTAAAGGGCTTTGAAGGGTTTAGATTTAGATTAGATTAAGACTTAAAGTAATTTTTTGAAAATTTTACCTTATTTGCATTTTTTTCAGATTTGGTATTAAAGGGTTTTTGGGGTCGTGTATTACGAATATGAAGTTAATTTTTTACAAACTATTAGGTTTATAAGATACAATATAAGGGACAGAAAATTTTACATATTCCGATTTTGTCTAAAATTGATATTGTGGGGTTCTTGAGGCGTATATAAACTCTATATGCAGTATAAAATATATCGAGCTAAGAAATTTACATCTCAGATTATCTAAATATTGAAAATTGATATTGTGCTGTTCTTGAGGCGTATACAAACCCAATATGCAGTCTAAAATATATCTAGCTAAGAAATTTACATCTCCGATTCTTTAAACATCGATATTGCCAGTCTAAAATTAATTTGAAATTTAAGATAGTGGATTTACTATCACAGACTAAATATTTGTTTGACACAATTTTACTGGTATCTGGAAAACTCTAAGAACCAAAGGATTTTTAGTGGTTCATTTTAGGGTGATTTACAACTTTGGATAAAATGTGTACTTTTTTGCCACCTTGGAGTCATTGCGAGGTACACTAATATCGATTAGTACTTAGTTCAAATAATTTATGGATATCATAATGAATTCTAAAACTAAAAATAGACAAATAAAATTTTTATAAAAAAATTGAACCGACTTCTAAAAGTGAAAAATAACTATACATTTTTATATGAAATTGAACTTTTTGAAGTCGGTGCTAAATTATTTTTAAATGAAATAAATAACTACTAATATATACAAATTATGGTAAGAAAGCAATTACAAATAAAGTATTTTTAATCTGTTTATGAGAATCACATTTTGTCAGGTGGCGCCGGTTCACAAATTTCAATTTCATTTAAAAATTTATAGTTACTTTTCACTTTTTAGCGCACCTTTAGAAGTCGGTTAAATTTTTTAATAAAAATTTTATTAAAAAATGTGGATCAAATAAGGCAGCCATAATCACGTGAGGTTATCTTATTTTTAGATATTCGGATGTAATACTTTTAAATTACATACAATTAAGCTTTTAAAGGTATTCAAAAAGTCCCAAAATATTGGTCCTAAATGTAGATCCTATATGGACAATAGATTTAAATATAAATATTGATCTTAAATTGCAGGGCTTTTAACGAAAAAACTGTTCGAATGAAAAATATTGCTCTCAAAATACTATGGCAAAATGTAGGTTTAAAAATTATTTATAAAAAATCAATAGTCATCAATTCTGGGCCTAAATTTAGGTTTTGAAATGTTTAATAGTAAACATTAGAGTATTTTTATTAAATGGCACAAAGTTAATGCGTCTTTTCTATATCTTTTCTTTTCGGTACTACATACAACGCCCGCTAGATAGCGTATGTCAGTTCACCAAATAAATTGCGCTCGGTGAAATATAGAAATGTTATATATGTATTCTCCTTTCAGGCAGAGGAAAGGAAAGAATATATACAAACAGTTTATTTTCTGCAAATACCACTCTAATCCTCTTTCTATAAGCGTTTCAATCATCTCATGGTCTCGTCAGTGGAGCTGTACCGGATCGAGTGCAGTATTCGCAGGAAACAACTGATATACGAAATATAAATTCTAAGGTATTTTGGTAGGATATTGCAACCCTGCTACTTACTGACCTCGATGTCGAGATTGAAAAATATCGCCAGTCGAACGACATCTATGAATCACCGGAGTAATGAGAAACTTTTTATACATATATAACAACTATTTAAATACGACAGACAGATTTCTTTATTTCTTACTGAAATTTCGATTTTTTTAAAAAATTTCTCACTACTTCGATGATTCATAGATGTCGTTCGACTGGCAATATTTTTCAGTCTAAACATCGAGGTCGGTAGGTGGCAGGTTTGCAATATCCTACCGACAGACGTTGGAATTTATATTTCATATATCAGTTGTTTTCTGCGAATATTGCTCTCGGTCTGATACAGCTGCGCTGACGAGTCCATGAGGTGGTCGAAACCCATATGGAGAGAGGGCCAGAGTGGTATTTGCAGGAAATAAACTGTTTGTATATATTCTCTCCTTTTCCCTGCCTCAAAGGAGAATACATACAGTGCCTTCATTTCAAAACGAACCATCCTTAATAACTTTGTTAAATAGAAAAATTTAAAAAAAAGAAAAAACACGTCGATTTAGATATACAGGGGGAAGTTTAATTTTGCATTTGTTAAAAGTCTGTCAATCACCTCCTCACCTCCAGCTAACCTCACTTTGATATGTCAAATGGGAACCCCCACCTTGTGACACATCATTGTAAGCAGCATAAAATTGTCTATCCAACCGTATGAAAAAAATCAAATCGGTTGACGTACAAGCGAACAGTGTGCAAAAATGTCTTGTAATAATGCATAATATATCGGCCTCGAACTTTGGTATGTCAAATGATTACCCTATAGTGTGATACATCATTTTAAAGGACGTACGATCTGCTATCCAGCGATGTAAAAAAAATTAAGTTAATAGACGTTATAGGCAATTAGGATGCAAAAATGTGTGTTAAATATAAGCAGTTTATTCAGTTTTATTCAGTTGAAGAAAATTATTTTATTAAATGTTCAAAATGTGCGCCGTTATTAGCGAGACAATAAAAAAGCCTATTTTGAAATTCCCCACGAACATTGGCAAGGGTTTCTCTGCTAATTCATCTACATTCCCGAACAATTCGATCTTTTAAATCGTCAATATTTTCAGGTGGGGTTTTATAAACCTTGCTTTTTAAATACCCCCAAAGAAAAAAGTCTAGAGGGGTTAGGCCTGGAGACCGTGCTGGCCATTCAATTGCACCACGTCTGCCAATCCACGTCCCTGGAAAATGTTCATCAAGCCACTCTCGAATTGCCAAAGCGTAGTGCGGGGGAGCTCCATCTTGCTGGAAATGCAAATTATTTTCATTTAGTACCATAACAGCATTTTCATCCACTTGATTTTCTAAAGATTGCACAATGGCAGGGTATATTGTGTTTTCTAAAAGGTTTAAATAAATTTGCCCAGTTAAATTATCTTCCAAAAAAAATGGCCCGATGATTTCATTGCCATAAATTCCTGCCCACACGTTAATTTTTTCGGGATATTGAGTATGCCCTTCTCGGAAAAGGTGCGGATTTTCATTATCCCAGTATCTGCAGTTATGTCTGTTAACCAGTCCATTTAGAAAAAAAGTTGATTCATCACTAAAGCAGATATTCTTAGGTAAATGGGGGTCCTCGTCAATTCGTTGGCACATTAATTCGCAAAATTGAATTCTCCTATCAAAATCGTCTTCTCCGAGTTCTTGAAGAATTTGAATTTTGTAGGGAAAAAACTTATTTTGTTTTAAAACTTTATGCACAGAGCCAGCAGAAATGTTGGTTAAATCTGCGACCTTTGAGATGGATAAAGTTGGATCTATTGCAAACTGTCCTAGTACCTCGATTTGGCATGCTTCATCTACAACCCTTTTCTCAATAGATTTTTTATTACAAACGGATCCCGTTTCTTCAAACTTTCGTACCAATTCGAGTACATATTTATGGCCCACGTTTTTGTCTTGATGCTTCTCGTTAAATGCTCTGGCGGTTCTACGAGCGCACCGATCTTCAGCTCCATAGAGAAAAATTATTTCTATTCTTTCGGCTAGCGTATACACCATTTATATTCACGTTTCAACTAGGCGCCACAATGACAATTTTAACAATAATAAACAACTGGTGTTTAAAGATCTTAAAAATTTTATTTATTGCAGTGATTTCTTGTACCTATCAGGTACCGCAAAAAATATCATTGAAATAAATACACTAGATTGATTAGACTGCAATGAATTTTGCGATGAATTTTAAAACAGGCTTAGTTTTTTTCTCGCAAATATTTTAACTGTTTATTATTTTAAAAAAATATTTATTTTAAATTTAAAATAATATTTTACTCTATGAAGTAGCCATTTGACATAATAAAGTTTAATGTGATAAGGTGTCTATTATTACCACACATCTTTTCTTACTATTCGCTTGTACATCAACAGATTTTGTTTTTTTTTATTGGCTAAATAGGAGATAGTATGCCCTTTAAAATGATGTATCACACTATAGGGTAATCATTTGACATACTAAAGTTCGAGGCCGATATATTATGCATTATTACAAGACATTTTTGCACACTGTTCGCTTGTACGTCAACCGATTTAATTTTTTTTATACGGTTAGATAGACAATTTTATGCTGCTTACAATGATGTGTCACAAGGTGGGGGTTCCCATTTGACATATCAAAGTGAGGTTAGCTGGAGGTGAGGAGGTGATTGACAGACTTTTAACAAATGCAAAATTAAACTTCCCCCTGTATATCTAAATTGACGTGTTTTTTCTTTTTTTTTAATTTTTCTATTTAACAAAGTTATTAAGGATGGTTCGTTTTGAAATGAAGGCACTGTATATAATAACTATTTAAATACGGCAGATAAATTTCTTTATTTCTTACTGAAATTTTGATTTTTTAGAAAAAGGCATATAAGAATGTTATAACCACCTCTTATTATAGTGAGCAGAATCATAAAAAATGAGCCCCTTTCTTCTCTAACATGACAGACAACAAATTTATTGATCAAAGAGTTTTCAAGTGAAGAATGCTTTAGACGCGGTATTTGTTACATGTTAAAAATATCAAACAGTTGTCAAGGTATGTTGCAAAACATGAAACATAAGTTTGCCAACCAGTTCGCACTAAAAAATACAATTTTAATCTAACCTCCTCAAGACA
The DNA here is from genome assembly GCA_034092305.1 of Diaprepes abbreviatus. Lineage (NCBI taxonomy): Eukaryota > Metazoa > Arthropoda > Insecta > Coleoptera > Curculionidae > Diaprepes > Diaprepes abbreviatus. The sequence goes on from JASJET010000116.1 coordinate 3,272,331, forward strand.
AAAATTTAAAAAAAACAGGACGAAAATGGGTGGCTACATTGAAGAGAACTTTTGTTGTAAAGAAATCAATTTTATGTAACCTGTAGATACTATTGCCATATTTCTGAAAAAAAAATTCGGCTGTCATATTAAATCTGCGTAAAATTAATTTTGCCCCTCATATTTGGAAAGTAGAGGTCAAGACCTTCAATTTCCGCTGCTGTAAACTTCTATAAATATATATAAAAGTAGTTCTTGAAATTTAATAAAATATATGAACAGAAAAAAAATTAAAACTTAGTTTGATACGTGTAAGTAAATTGGAAAAGTGCGAAAGTTGTATTTTATGTCAAACGAAAATTGGCTTACAATTTTTGACAAAATGGTGAAAGTAGATTTGAAATTATATTTTATTGATTGTATGTTAACATTGATTTTTAATATATTTTGTCAAGTTGTACATATAGGTTAAATTTCTTTTTGCTTTAATGTCAAAATTTGACAGTATACTAACATGCATAGGGGACAGCTGGCTAAAATATTTTCGAGATGGAGGTTTTACCGGAAGTAGATGTCAACTTGCTTATTTTAAATAAAACACCCTATATACTATTGCATTTTTGATTTCTACTTAAAATTCTAGACATATTTCATATACGATATTCTATACGCCGTTTTGGACAGTTGCGGACCAAAACTTAACAATAAATTTTTTCTATAAGGAAGTCTTTAATATTTAATTTGGGTTAGTCTTATAGTAGACAAAGATCGACTTTAGTAGTTTTTTTATGATATTTTGAAAATTATTAGTACAGAGTGATCAACAAAGACGCATAAAAATTATATATAAAAATGGTTGTTAACTAAATGACTGGAGGCGCCCCCTCATGTTGATAAAATAAATTTCTATGATAAGCTAGCGGCAAGTTATCTAAATATTTAAATTCCATATTTCTTAAGATGTCGAAGTAGCGCTCACCTATAAGTTAAAAAACGTATTTGATATCTAGAAGTCTTCAAAAATGGCTAACTTACCATTCAGATTATCTTGGTAGAATTCGAGGGAGACGACGCCGTCATTTCTTATAGCACATTACATGTTAAACTGCAAAAACCCTTGAAAATTTAATTCTCTAAATGGATGTACGTTTGAGTCGCTCCAATAGTGGGAACGGCGTCTATTAAACAATCCATTTTTTGTGAATTTAGTTTCGTCCGATCAAATAATATTATCCAAAAAAACTAGCATTTTCTTTTGTCCCAAGTAAAATAAGTTGACAGAACTCTACTCTTCGCGGAAAATCAATGCCTTTTAAATATTGTACTATGGAATATAAAGGGTGTTTTTTATAGAGGTATAAAACTTTAAGTTGGCAACACTTTTTTAACTGGCGGCCATTTTGTCAGCTGTCAAGTGATTTATGTTTAGTTTGGTTTGGCATTTCAACATGAATAGACTGACGCCTGAACAACGCTTCCAAATTGTGCAAATTTATTTTAAAAATCATGGTTCTGTTTGAAATACGTATCGCGCACTACGTCCATTTTACGGTCAACATAATCGTCCATCAGAGCAATTAATTCGATTAACTATGGAACGTTTTCGCACCACGTTTACTCTAAATGATAATACGCATCCACAGACACGTGGTACAGTGCGTTCAGAAGAAGTCATTGCTGCTGTAGAGCGTAGCGTAGAGGAAGACCCGAATCAGTCTATCCGCCATCGTGCACAGGAATTGGATATGTGTCCATTCACTTTATAAAAGATTTTTCGGAAAGATCTTGGTTTGCGTGCTTACAAAATCCAACTCGTGCAAGAATTAAAGCCACATGATAACCTAGCAAGGCGTAGATTCGGTGAATGGGCCCAAAACAAGATTGCCGTTGATCCCGATTTACATAAGCGAATTTTGTTTAGCGATGAAGTTCACTTTTGTTTGAATGGATACGTCAATAAACAAAACTGCCGTATTTTGAGTGATGGTAATCCTCAAGTGTATGTTGAGGCACCGTTACATCCAGAAAAACTGACTGTTTGGTGTGCTTGATGAGCTGGTGGAATTATTGGTCCGTACTTCTTTAAAAACGATGCTGGTCAGAACGTTACAGTCAATGGTGACCGCTATAGAGCCATGATTACTGACTTTTTCGTTCACCAATTGAACAACCATGATGTGCAGGAGCTGTGGTTTCAACAAGACGGCGCAACATGTCACACAGCTCGTGCCACAATTGATTTATTGAAGGAAACGTTTGGTAACCGCATAGTTTCACGTTTCGGACCCGTGAATGGGCCTCCAAGATCGTGCGACTTAACGCCGCTAGACTATTTTTTGTGGGGATATGTGAAGTCGCTAGTCTACGCCGAAAAGCCCGAAATGATTGATCACTTGGAGGACAACATTCGCCGCGTTATTGCCGATATACGGCCACAAATGTTGGAGAAAGTCATCGAAAATTGGACCTCCAGATTAGACTACGTCCGAGCCAGCCGTGGCGGTCATATGCCAGAAGTCATATTTAAATTATAATGCCAGAAGGTTAACTTTCGAATAAAGTAAATTTCATGTCAATTTAAAAAATTCATCTTTGTTTTATTCCATTTAAAAGTTGTATACCTCTATAAAAAACACCCTTTATATAGGGATGAAAATTGTGTTTTCATAAAATCCTTAGAACTTATGTTTGAAATAATCCAAACTCTAATGCTATTTGCCTGGTAGCATAGAAGAAATATACCTTCGTCAATGCTGGTAGATACTGTCGGATAGGCGACGAAATATCCTAAAATTTTATATCGGATAGCGAATGTATCGCATGTTCTTGAAATAACTCTATCACATTCTCCATAAATAATAAATAAGTTTAAATAATCTTCGTACGTGTAATTTAATCGCCTCGGCATGATTATTAGTAATGAATGTCAAATGGCAAGAAATAGTGACAATTCTGTAGGGTTTCATTGTTTTATTTTCGCCACGTTTTGCCGTCATGGCCAACTAATAACAAAACTTAAAAGCTGTATAAAATTTTTACAATAGAAAAATGTTGAATTTCCAATATCTTAAAAACTAGAAATTTTTGGAATAGACAACCTTACCAATACAAATTTACCTTTATTTTTATTGATTAATATGATAAAATTATAAAAATAGGTGCTTTTTATTTGAAAAAATTGACTTATGACGATTTTTTAAATATAATTTTTATTCTTTTTTTTTTGATCACTCTGTACTAATAATTTTCAAAATATTTTCAAAAGACCACTAAAGTTGATGTTCGTCTACAAGACTACAGAAAATTAACCAATGTTAAATAATAAAGACTTTCTTATGGGAAAAATTTATCGTTAAGTTGTGCTCCGCAGACGTCATTTTTGACATAAAAATTTAAATATGTCCGAAACGGTGAGACTTAAGTATACAACATTGTAATGAGATATGTCTGGAATTTTACGTGGAAATAAAAAATGCAATAATATACAGGGTGATTCAAAAATCGATCACGAAACTTAAGGGGGTGATTCTACTTGACAAAATAAGGGTAGAGCTTCATATAATTTTTTTTCAAAATGTCATTCGTTTTCGAGTTACAAGCCGTCCAAGTTCTTATTACTCGCTTACAGGAAAACCGATTTGACTAATATTTGAAAGATAGGCTAAGTCTTCTGCGCTTCATCATTTTAGTAACAATTCACATTGATTGTTTGCCGCTAGAGGGCACTTTACCTACATGGAAAATTGTTTTTTTGTCATAATTTTTTAGTGTTGACAGCTACAGTAGTTTTTGGCATAATTTCTGAAAGACTGATGCCAGGCCTTTAAAAAAGGTGCTCTTTATTTACATCGCTAAACCCAACGGTTTAGACGTAAATCACCCTTAAAAATTAAGTGGTAAATTTACTTTTCTCATTTCATTACCACCAGCTACCAGGTAAATAGCTATCAAAGTATACTAGAGCTGTCAGTTTAACATCAAATAAATTCGCTTTTTAAACTATTTAATTTATAATCTTAAAATAACTAATAATGGCTAATCAGTAAATATTCATATTATGGATTATTGCGATATACATTTAATTGATAAAAATTAATGAAACAGTACTAAACAAACTAAAAAAGATTCTCAAAATGTCCCCCATTTTCTTCCATACATTTCCTAACACTCTTCAAAAAATGTCGCCTAACTCGTTGAAAAATTTCTGGTGTTTCTTTAATAGTTTGGCACTTTTCGATTATCCTGAAGCGAAGATCCTCGACGTTGATTACTGGAATATCGTACACCAATTGTTCAAATGACCCCAAAAGAAAAAATCCATAGGATTAAGGTCTGGTGACCTCGCTGCCCATGCCAATGGTCCACTTCGTCCTATCCATCGCTCAGGATACGTTGCATTCAAATATTGTCGGACACGTATACTAAAGTGGGGAGGAGCTCCGTCTTGGAGGATCCACATGTTGGCCCTTACTTCCAATGGCACATCTTCCAGATGGCAATGGGAGACGATTTTGGATAAAATCTAAGTATACGTCACCAGTTAATGGGCCATCAAAGAAATGAGGACCAATAAGGTAATCTCCTATTATCCCTGCCCACACATTTAGTGAAAATCTACGCTGATGTTTCGTTTCTACCACATTGTTTGGGTTCTCGTAAGCATATGTGTGGATGTTGTGTAGATTTGTTATGCCATCACGAGTGAAACCAGCTTCGTCAGTGAATAATATGACGCCAATTAATCGATTATCGTGTTCATACTTAGCTAGGATCTGATTGCACATTTCCAACCGTCTCGGCCGATCATCGTCATAAAGAGCCTGCACCTTTTTTGAATGAAACGGGTAGAGTTGTTCTTCTCTTAGTATCCTCCATGAACTAGCCTGACAGAGCCGCACTTCATTCCCAATTTTTCTAGTACTAATACCTGGATTATCTTCAATAATTTCAAGCACTCTTTCTTCTTGTTGCACGTTTCTAGCAGTTCTAGGTCTTCCCCTATTTCCATTATAACTTTTAAAGGAACCACATTCCGCAAGCCTCCTGTACACACTGGAAAATGTTTGAGCTTTCCGGATAACTCTCCATATAATATCTTCTTGCCAACTCTGCATTACCATTTGCTTTTCCATAACAAAAATGGATATCACAATATTCGATATTTGAATATTGGTGATTAGCCATTATTAGTTATTTTAAGATTATAAATTAAATAGTTTAAAAAGCGAATTTATTTGATGTTAAACTGACAGCTCTAGTATACTTTGATAGCTATTTACCTGGTAGCTGGTGGTAATGCAATGAGAAAAGTAAATTTACCACTTAATTTTTAAGGGTGATTTACGTCTAAACCGTTGGGTTTAGCGATGTAAATAAAGAGCACCTTTTTTTAAGGCCTGGGATCAGTCTTTCAGAAATTATACCAAAAACTACTGTAGCTGTCAACACTAAAAAATTATGACAAAAAAACAATTTTCCATGTAGGTAAAGTGCCCTCTAGCGGCAAACAATCAATGTGAATTGTTACTAAAATGATGAAGCGCAGAAGACTTAGCCTATCTTTCAAATATTAGTCAAATCGGTTTTCCTGTAAGCGAGTAATTCAAAAAACAAAAAATAAAAACTTGAACTTGGACGGCTTGTAACTCGAAAACGAATGACATTTTGAAAAAAAATTATATGAAGCTCTACCCTTATTTTGTCAAGTAGAATCACCCCCTTAAGTTTCGTGATCGATTTTTGAATCACTCTGTATAGGGTGTTCCGGTATAACCGGTATGACTTAATGAGTCTTTACGGCGTCTATAAAATATTAAAATTTCATTAAATTATACAAGTCGGTTTAAAACTTATAAACGATAAGGTAAATTACTGAGTACCCCTTTAGGGCTCTGTATCTCCGTTAAAGGATACTTTAGGAATTTTTTTTCTTTGACAAAGTAGGATTATTGTTACTTCCCATATATGCTCCCGAGAAATTCGGAGGTATTTATCGAACATCCTGTAATTATACCGAGGGCAGATCCAGAAAATGGCCATTGGATCGGAGAAAAATTTTTACCTATATGTTTCTTTTTCTTTGGAAAAATTTGTAGCTGGCTCTTGATGAGGTCTTTTAATAAATAATATAATATTAAGAACATGAAATATCTGTGATTTCAACACAATGGTTATTGATAATATTCACCTTTGGTAGGTTTTTAATAATACTTATTTCTAAAATAAAATCAAAACAAAAGTAAAATTCTTAGTAAAGTCTATCATAATAGGTGAAATATTAATTCAACAAATAGATTAAAAACGCAAACACAAAAAATTAAAGAATCAAAATTATACATACATATGGTCCATAATGATATTTTTTTATATTAAATGGCAACAGGGTTTTATTAACCTTAAAGGTTTCACGCAAGGATTGGTCAATCAAAAATAAATTAATTATTCTTTTTTAGGTCAAAGGGACACGTTATACGTTTTGACAAACTGGAATAAATGAGCGAATGCAGAATACACAGAAGTTCATTTTTGTCTTTCCAAGAGTTTTTCAGTTTATTTAGAACGTAAAATATACGATTTAATTTAGGAAAGAATAATGGAAAGTAAAATCATGTCATATCATAGAACTTGTTCGAATTTAAACACATTTTTAACGATCTTTGATGCAAGCAGGGGCGGATCCAGCCTCTCTCTTTGGGGGGGGGGTGATATCAAAAAAGTACAGGTTGACGAGAAAAACAAGTTGTCAACGGGGGGGGGGTGCAAACAGCATACTCATTCCTAATATAAACGACAGAATGGGTTCTATTTTCCTAAACTCAAAGCTCTTGAGAGAGGGGGGGGGGGCGATCGTAAGCATACACATTCCTATACTCTATTCAAGAACTAGAGAGAGTAATAAAACTGTTACCGAAACCTCCAACGTACCTGCTTCAGTGCCGCAGGTAACTGGGAACTGCCGTAAATTTAATTATATTTAAATATTATAAGTTTTCATAAATTTACTCCAACAATAAAATTTCTGATAGTTTACTTTGATTTATGTCAGTGAGCAAAGTACCCCTTACAGTTTGTTCTTAGTGATTTATCTTGTTTAACCTTGTTTTTATATATTATTTGAGATTAGTGAAATATCCAAAAGATATGGCTTTCACCTCTATATTTATTAAAATATCGTTAAACCAGGGCATTTTTTCCTCAACGAAAAACTTATTACGATGAATGTGTATGATGCCTTAAGATATCAATATCTAGATAATAATATTAAAAGCTCTGTTAAGATGTGTTCCAACATGACAGGAGTTGGAAAATCTACTATATACCGAATACTGAAGGAGAAAAAACGACTGGAATTGTTTGTATTCCCAAGCCACATTCGATCACAGGCAGACGAAAAACCTCGTTGGAAGAAGAGATGAAAACTGCAATTAAAGGGGTTGTATATACATTTTATTATGAGAAGCAGATCCCAACCGTCTACCAAATTCTAACTAAAATCAATGAAGATCGCGATTTACCTGAAATTAAAAGAACTGATCTCTGGAAATTGCTCAGAGAACTTAATTTTTGCTGGGAAAAACCAGATAGAAAATCTGTTCCTATAAATCGTCCGGAAACTGTCCGTTGGAGAAGTAAATATATCTCTCAAGTAAAAGGTAGAGTTGCTATAAATAACACAATTAGTAATTTAACTAAACTTTTGAGAGATTTTTTTGAATAAAGTTACTGCGGAAAATTGGGAAAAATCCATATAATAAAAGAATAAAACAAAATGTGAGAACTTGATCTCATGATCGGTGAGATAGAGGAACCAATTATAATTAATTTGAGCGAAGATAGTTTCACTGACTGTGATTAGGAATAAGATACGTAATGTTTACTAGTGTAAACACAATTTATTATTTGAATTTTCGTTTTTGTTGTATTTTATTGTTTAATGTTGTTTATATGTTTTTTTTATTTTTTTATATATTTTTATTTTAGTGTGTCCCAGTCTTTAATTTTATATATATTTAATTCCAATTAGCCGTAAGTTTTTAATTATCTTATTATTATATTTGTGTCTTTTTCTGTAGAATTAACATGTTTATCTTATTTTTTTGGGGCTATCGTATTTCCATATAATAAAGTAAATTAAATTAAAATATCAGTACAATAGAAATAAAAATAAGTAGGTCTAATTTTAATTACAATATATAAAAAGTAACTACATTTGAATCCCTTTTTAGTGCTTACTTGTAATTCTGCACATGGTTAAGAAATAAATAAACTGAAACACCCTAAAAATATTTTTAATTAATAATAAAATGACCGATGGCCCCAAAAATATTTTAATCTTATATGGACGAATTTATTTTTTCATATATGTTTAACTTTTTGTATTTTTGAAAATGGATATTTTGTAAGTATTTAAATAATTTCGATTTTTTTGAGAGAATAAGGCTGCGTTTTAGTCCATTATTATAGACCGGTATTTTTGGGTATAAAATTTCTAACCCATTCTTATAAAAAATATATATGTCTAACTGATTTTGCTAAAGACACCGAACTAAAGAACACAGGTAGTTTGCGAAGAGAAAAAATGATTTATTACTCTCTCTAGTTTTTAAATAAACTGTAGCACCCACCGCCCCCCCCCCTTGGATCCGCGCCTAGATGCAAGTACATTTTCTCTAAAGCTTTTCACATTTTACCAAGAAAATAATCTTAATTGACTGCAATTTCCTTCATATTCAATTATGTTTAAATTCGTGTCCGGCTTTAGCCACATTTTTAGTAAAGTTTTATATAGTGTAACAATATTAAGTGCTAGTGAGGTTTTCATCGATCTTTCATGATAGGTAAAACGTGTAATCGACTTTAGACATTTTTTTTTATTTTTAGAGGACTTAATTACAAGAGCATTTTCTACCGAACTTTTTTTTAGTGTTGGAACGCGCACTGGGGTTAAACCATGTTTTTCCAAATTAATACTTCTTCTTTTTCGGGTGCCATGTGCTATACCACACGTCGGCGATCATTTGTCCATCTCATGATCACATTATAACTAGAGCGCCCTCCTCAGCCTGTCTGATATACCGCACCAGTTTCTTATATTGTGGAGCCAAGAGTGTTGCCTTCGACCTGGCCCCCGCTTGCCTTCAATTTTTCCCTGTAGTATTAGCCTTGGTATGGAGTAGCGAGGTCCTCTTAGTATATGCCCTAAATATGACACTCTTCGTTGTTTTACAGTGTCCATTAGTTGTTTTTCTACGCCATTTCCTCGTAGAACTTCATCATTCGTTATGTGAACAGTTCAGAGGATATGTAGTGGTCCGCGGAATTTCCACAATTCAAAAGCTTCGGTCCGATTCAGCCTCCCAACATTAAGTGACCAAGTTTCAGCACCATATAGTACAATAGGCCATAAATAGCACTGAACCACACGTATTCGGGTGCGTAGTGGCATATTTCTCTGAAAGAGAAGATTCTTAAGTTTAAAGGAAGTTGTTCTGGCTCGGCCAATTCTTCCCTTCCCTTCACCGCACTCGTTGAGTTTTTTTAATATTGACTGGAGTTCTTCAAAGTTGTTAGCTTAGACTGCAGTATTATCTGCATAACGAATATTGTTTATTGGGATACCATTGACTCTGATACCTCGCATTTCATTTTCTAATGCTAACTTAAATATTTTCTCAACGTAAATATTAAACAAAACAGGTACACATACTTGCCGGACTCCCTTCAGTATATTAAAGGTCTCTGTTGACAAATCGCCATCAATACGGATCTCAGCTAACTGTTGCAATTAATACTCGGGCAGTTTATTTCACGTCTTTATAAGAGTTGGAGTTCGTGTTCGACTTTAGCCACTTTTCTTCAGAGACTTATTTTCCAAGAAGTTAATTCGTATAACAGAGTTTAAGTTGTTTGAATGTATGAAAGTTATTGTAAGGACGACATTATGAACTAAAATACAGTGCCAATTAACTTGATACAATTTACATTTTTTATGAAAAAACAGACTCTTTCCTACCAGACTGAGTCCTGGCATTGATACAGCCCCTTATTAACAGTTTCCGAAAGTTTTGAGAAACTAAATCCTTAGCCACAATATCAAAAACTCTGGTAATGTAATTTTTGTAAGAAAGTTATACCAACTTCTAAAAAAATGCTAAAAAGCGAAAAATGCTAAAAAGCGAAAAATAACAATATAAATTTATATATAAAATTGAAATTTTTGAAGTCGGTACCAAATTAATACCTGATCCACATAAAAAGATTAAATTTGTAATTGCTTTCTTACCGTAGCATGTATGTATCTCGTATTAATAATTATTTGTTTCATTTAGTAATAATTTGGCATAGATTCTAAAATTTCAATATTATATAAAAAATTTTATTATTTTTCGCTTTTTAGCGCGTTTTAGACGCCGATTCAGTTTTTATCCATAGTTGAAGATCATACTAAATTGAACAATGAAATTTTTTTTACCAGAAAGAGCTTATTTCCTGCAAAAACTACTCTGGTTTTCCCTCTATACGCGTTTCGACTACCATGGTTTAATCAGTGGAGCTGTACCGAACCGGGAGCAATATTCGTAAGAAACAGCGGCTATATAAAATTAAAATTCCGAGGCATGTTAAAAATCTTCTTCTTCGATGTCAGACTGAAAAATATCGCCCGACGAAACGACATCTATGCATTTGCGTACAAAATTTGAAAAATCAAAATTTCAGTAAGAAATAAAATAAGTCTCTCTACCGTGTTTAAATAGTTGCCTATATGTGTTTCTCTGCCTGAAAGGAGAATAATATTAAATTGTAAAGCCATTTTGAAGAACATGTGAATAATGTTAATTTTCAACTCAATCTTAATTTATACTCTCGAAGACCCCCTATAAAAATTTTGTATATAATCTGAAAATTTACAATTTTTAGACCACTATATTGCATCTACTCCAGTCTTCCTATTGAATTTGTAGCGATTTCATGTAAAAATTTATTGCAGATATCTGAAAGTTTCAAGTCGTAGGGAGCACCCAGTAGATGATAAATACCTAAAAAAGTACAGCTAAATCAGCCCCGTTTTTTTATAAACATCCAAATTCGGAAGATTCGATTTTCCGTCGGTAAATTTTTTCGGTTACATTTTAAAGAAAACTGGTCCAAATGAAAGCTATGGGTATTGAAAAGACCTTTAATTTAATTTTTTATACGTCAAAATCGATAAATAATTTATCGAGATAATGGCGAAAAACCATTTTTTTTTGCACTATTTTATAAATGTTAATAACTTTTGCAAAAAAGGCCGAAAGTGATGTATAACCCCTTGACGATGAGGCCTTTATTTGCTTTTATAACTATGCGAGAGCTGGACTAAATCGGTTTGGTAGTTTATGAATAATCTTAATTGCTTATCCCAGACATTGAATGTTCAAACAATTGTCCTTGCCCAGAGAATGATTCTACAGATATGTGCAAAAGCGGAATGGATTCTTTGAAGTTTAAACTACCAACAAAGATGAAAAAATAATGGACTTTTACAATAATTGTTGTTAAAAGACCGTTTAAAGAAGGCGTACCTTTTTTACTTATAAACAATTGGAATAACTTTGTTAATATTAATGACAGAAGTTTGTGAATAAGTGGACACGTACTCCGAGTTTATTACTTACTTACTTACTCCGTGGCGTTACAAGCCCGTGTGGATTTTAGCCGACTTGACAATATGCCTCCATTCGTTTCTGTCCTTTGCTAGCTCCATCCAGTTCTCTACATCCATAGCTTTAAGGTCTCCTGCTATATTATCCCGCCACCGGAGCCGGGGTCGTCCAAGTGGTCTTTTTCCAGTTGGGGTTTCTTCCCACACCAGTCTCACTATTCTTTCGTTAGAGTGTCTTATGAGGTGGCCTGTCCACTGGAGTCTTCTAGACTTTATTTCTTTTACTATGTTGGCGTCTGCGTATAACTCTTCTAACTCTTTGTTTGTTCTTATTCTATATTGTCCCGTTGTCCCATCCAGTAACGGGTCAAAGATTTTCCTTAGGATTTTTCTCTCCCAAACTCGCAGTCGTTTGCCTTTGTTATTGTCCAAGTTTCGCTGCCGTACATCACTACTGGTCTTATAACTATTTTATATAGATTTATCTTTGTTCGTCTTGTTGCTAGGGTGTAGCTACATCTGTTCCCAGCTTGGATCCTATTGTTTATTTCTTGTGATCCGTTATTATCTTCAGTTATGGTTGTTCCAAGATACTTAAATTCTCTGACGCGCTCAAAGTTGTAGTCGTCGATGGTGATGTTCTGTCCAATTCTGTCTCTGTTTCGAATATTGTGGCTCGTGTACATATATTTAGTTTTGTTTTTATTTATTTGTAGCCCCATCTTCTCTGCTTACTTCTCGAACCTGATAAAAGTTTCCTTCATTTTTATTCTTGTGTTTTCTACTAGATCTACATCGTCTGCAAATGCCAGCAGTAAGTTTGGTCCTTCTCGATGGAATATGGAAGTCGGTGTATCAATTATTGCATTTCTGATTATGTGTTCTAAAGCTACGTTGAAGAGTTGTGGTGAGAGTGCATCTCCCTGCTTCAGTCCATTGTTAATCTCAAATGTCTCCGAGTACTGTTGCCCAACTCTTACTTTACATCGTAGTCCTTCCATACTCATCCGTATCAAGTTGACTAGTTTTTTAGGAAAGCCAAGTTCTCGCATCGCTGTCCACAGTCTCATCCGGCATACTCTATCGAAAGCCTGTTTAAAGTCTATGAACATCTGATGAAGCTCTCGATCGAACTCCCAGCATTTTTCCATTATTTATTTTATAGTGAATATTTGGTCAACAGTAGATCGGCCGGGTCTGAATCCGCATTGATACTCTCCAATGATTTCTTCTGTGTACGATTTGGTTCTTTCTAACAGAATGTTTGCAAGGATTTTGTAGGTAGTATTAAGGAGCGTTATTCCTCGGTAGTTGTTACATTGCTTTTTGTTACCTTTTTTGTGAATTGGTACGATAACACCTTCTTTCCATTCGTCTGGCATTGTTTCTTCCTGCCAAATACCTTGAACTAGCTTGTATATAGATCTGTATAGTGCTTCCCCTCCGTGCTTCAGACACTCTGCGGGTATACCATCGCTGCCTGGGGCTTTATTATTTTTAAGTTTTTTAATTGCTTGGGTTACTTCTTCATATGTCGGGCAATGGTCTTCTATTTCAGCTGTATGTACCTCTATATTTAATGTATTCGTGCTAGCTCCACCGTTTAGCAGTTGGCAGAAGTATTCCTTCCAGGTTTTTAAGATTTCCTTGTCATTAGTAATAAGCTCTTCGCTGTCTTTTTCAAGGAAGTTTCGTGTTCTTGCTTGGTACCCTGCTTTTATACTAGAGACTTCTCTAAAGAATTGTCTTGCTTTGTTGTTCTTCCGATTTTCTTCTATTTCTCTGATTATTTGTTCCTGGTAATCCTTCTTTTTCCTTTTCATTAGTTTTCTTGTCTGTGTTCTAGTATATTTGAACCGTTCAATATTTTTGTCTGTTGGATTTTGTAGCATGTCTCTTCTAGCTAGGTTTCTTTCTTCTATGGATTTCCGGCAATCGTCATCGAACTATTTTTTTGTTGATCTCTTTTTGTTACCCAGTATTTTATTAGATACGCTTGTCAAAGTTGATTTTATATTCTTCCAAGTCGAGTCTATGTTGTTACTTTCTTCTGTCTGTTTCAGTTTTATTTGTATAGCGTTTTGAAATTTCTCCTCTGTCTCCTTATTCTGCAGACTTTCTGTATTCCATGTGGTTGTTGGTGTATTCTTGTGGGTTTTTTCGGACGCTATTCTTGTTCTCACCTTCGTTCTTACAAGGAAATGATCCGTGTCTCCATCCGCCCCTCTTAGGCTTCTCACGTCTAAGCAGTTACTACCTCTTCTGGCATCTACCAAGACGTGATCGAGTTTATTATCAATTGCAAATATGGTTAGGAAATCAGATGGACGCAACCAAATATGGCTGGCGAAAACATAACCATGGTTTCGAACCAATTTACACATCTAAAAATTTGATACCCGACGAAACTTTAACTTTAATTACATGTAAGTGCACTACTGGGTGCAAAACAAGTAGATATGGCTGCAAAAAATACGGTCTCAACTGCACAACTCTTGGTTTAAACTGCAACGATGAGGGAGATAAAAAATGCGACAACTCCGCTGCAGTAATAATTGAAGACGAAAATGACGCGGAGAAAGATGACGATTTGCTACAAGTAATGATAAATGATGACGAAGAAGAGCTTCTACAAAAAAGAGCAAGAACAGAAATATAAATTTTTATCGTTGAGTTATATAAATAAAAAAATTCGATTGTGTATTTAAGGCATTTAAAGTGTATTTAAAAAAAAAAGAAAGTTTTGTATTATGCATAAACTTATGCCTGGATTATTTATTCCGAGAATATGTATATATATATATATATATATATATATATATATATATATATATATATATATATATATATATATATATATATATATATATAATATTAAACTGCTAGTAAAATTTTTTGAAACAATATTAGTGTTAATATTGCCAAAAAATATGTTGTAATATTTGTAATATTTCGTCGAGTTACCCCAGCTTTAAAAAATGAAAACTCTACGTTATCTGGAACCCGAGATATCGTACAATTTTGTTGCACACTCCAATTTGAAGTTTGAATTTCAGAAGCACACCGTGAGAAAGCCGAGCTTCTTCCACCACTCGCTACAATGTACTTGCAAAAGTACCTTCATTTCGAAGGGCTATAACTTTACTAACGATGCATGAATTTCATACTTATCATTTGCATAATAAAATATAGGTCTTTGTTTAAAATCTGTGAAAATTTTGGCTCTTAATGTTTATAAACAAAAGAGATATGCTTTTAAAAAAAATGCTATCTTAGCTCCTATTGATCGTAGGAGACTTTTTTTTTAAATTCATGTTTTTTCACCAACTTTCAAGTCCACTTATTTACAAACTTGTATCATTAAAATTAACAAAGTTATTCCAATTGTTTATATGTAAAAATGGTACCCCTTTCTTAAACGGTTTTCTTAACAACATTTTTTTTTTAAATCCATCATTTTGTCATCTTTGCTTGTAGTTTGAACTTCAAGCAATCCATTCCGTTTTGCAAATATCTGTAGAATCATCCTCTGGGCAAGGACAATTGTTTAAACATTCAGTGTCTGGGATAAACAATTAAGATTATTCATAAACTACCAAACCGATTTGGTCCAGCTTTCGCACAGTTATAAAGGCACATAATGGCCTTATCATCAAGGGGTTATATATCACTTTCGGCCTTTCTGGCAAAAGTTATTAACATTTATAGAATAGTGCAAAAAAGTGGTTTTTCGCCATTATCTTGATAAATTATTTATCGATTTTGATGTATAAACAATGAAATTAAAGGTTTTTTCAATACCCATAACTCTCATTTGGACCAGTTTTCTCTAAAATGTAATCGGAAAATTCTACGGACAGAAAATCGAATTTTCCGATTTTTGATGTTGTTTATAAAAAAACGGGACTGATCTAGCTGTACTTTTTTACGTATTTATTATTTACTGGCTACCTTCTACGACTTGAAACTTTCAGATATCCGCAATAAATTTTTTAACCTTTTTTCATAGGAACACTGGAGTAAAATCAATATTGATTTTTTTACAACAATTTTAAATTCGTTATTTGCACTCACAGAAACCCCAGCAACACATTTTGAACAAAATCGTGAGATTTTGGTTTGACTTACTAGATCCACTATATTGTATGTTATAGAAATTCGTTATGTATGACCCCCAAAACTCCTTCTTCCCTACTTTGAAGAAGATCATGTAAAAGTAATTTCTTTACCAACCATATTATCGGCGCCATCTTGGATTTTAATAAATCAATTTTAACCAAAATAATATGGAACTACCGCAGCAACTTCTTGAACATTAAGTCAAAAATTTTCTTTATATGATGCCACTGTTCCGGAATAATCGACGTATATACAAAAAAAAATATATGTAGAAGTTGAATGAAGAACTTTCTTCCTTTAGAAGTCAGTTAAATAAAATGAATTCTATACGATAGCATCGCCTTTCTTCAAATAGGCACAGCCAGTGCCTTTTTTAATTTAATTTGAAGAGTCTCCGGTAAGTACCTCCTAAGTTCTTGGGAGTATACAGGGAAGGTTAAAATAACTCTACTTTGTCATAGAAAAAAAAATTCCCAAAGTGCCCCTTAATGGAGATATCTAAAGTGCTGCAAGTCCGTTCCTGACTTCTCTGATGATTTAAAACGTCTACTGTAATACGGTTTAATGAGTTTTTATGTCCTCTATAAAATATTAAAATTTCATTAAATTACGCTAGTTGGTTCACACTTGGTTCAAACTTGCCGATAAGGTAAATCGATGTGTACCCTTTTAGGGCTCTATATCTTCGTTAAGGGGCACTCTCCTGTATGTTTTGGAGAAACTAGGAGACACTTACCAGATACCCTGTATTACTAATACAATATATTGAACAAATTCTAATTTTCTAGGTCTACAGGAATTGGTTTTTTTTGGACGATATGTTAGTCAGTCAACTATTTGGCTGCTGTTTAATAGATAGAAACTCGAGACTCGCTAGTTTTTGCATTTGGAGTCTTGCGCTTCGGGTAAACCATGTATGGTAGTGGTATTTTGGTAAAATTATTTATAGTTCTGCTCGTAAAATAACAAAACTGTAACACACCTCCCCTCCCTGGAGAAAAGTTTCTTCTTAAAAATACGGAATATTCGGTTATTAATTGTCATTTTCCGGCGGGTGTGCTTTTAAGTCTTTAGCATGTTAAAAGCCTAAATTTCTTCCTGACTCATTAGAAATCTCGTAGGAACATGGTGATCCATCTACCTGCGGTCATCTTGGGGTTTTTAAAATGAATATGAATAAATGAAAATTAAATATTGAATACTTCTGTACAGGTGGTTATTTGGGCAGTGCCTAGACTAGCATGCTGGAGATTAGGGGGGTTATATAAATTCAAAGCGCCACCTGTTTCAGGCCCGTCGGTAAGAAGAAGCGATGCTGTTATCGAAAACAGGAAACAACCAGATCCAAAAATAAAACACCCCGATTTCAAAAAGAGTTAAATCTATATTTCACAATAAAAAAAGGGTTCTGTTTTACAATCTATGTGAATTGCAACTTAAACTAAAGAAATATGTGACTATTTGCTACCTATATTACAACAAAAAAATAAAAACAAAGAAATAATGAACAACACTATTTCAAGTATGACGTTATCTGCGCCAAACGCAAGCCCGTTTAGATTTAGATCCAGCTTTAGACTGTCAGCTGATTTGCGTTGAATAATCTTACTTTTTTCTCTCGTTCAACTGTTTAAATTTATTATGGAAGACTAACCTATCTGGTAGGCCAATTAAGTTAATTATGTTTATTTAAGCCTAATTAAAAGTGTTGAACTATTAATATATGAAGGGATGTTTTAAATTACCTAGTATATACGTATACCTTCGGTTTACAAGATATTTTAAATGAAATTTAAAATAAAGTGTCCTGTAATTGCTCGCATAAAGTCTTATTAGCACCCAATCACAAAGGAAAAAGGAAAGTATACTTTAAAACCGGTAATATCACTGTTTATTATGAAGTTCTAATACCTGAAAGGCAGTTTTGCCATTAAATCCAAACACTTTCGGCAAGCTGGATAGCCGATGGCCTCTATGGAGCAAATCTAATTTTAGACAGGAAGGCAAAGTTCCAGTATATTAAAAACTGTTTGTGGCATATACCTGATTGTCTTTAAAGGTGTACCAAGTATTAAAAGTCACAAAGATGGTGAGTTACCTTCTTAGGTGAGATCACTTTCACTAGGGTTTACTTAACGAAAACGAATACAATAATAACTTTGTTTTTCCTTGATATCTGGCAAATAACGCCTTAACACTCTAAACTATAGTTTTAGGTACACACAGGAATAAAAGTAGGATTGTATCCTTTTTGGGTTTCTGCCAGTTTTCACAACCAAAGCTTGGCCCAGACTCTCTCTACTGATGCTTTTAGAAATTTAAAGAGCTCCAAAAAAAAAAACAAAAGAATAACTACACCCTTGATGAAAGTGGCAAAATTGGAGTGTTTGATGCATTTCTAGGCACACTTGATTTTTTTTTACAAAACCGGTTTTTCATGTGACAGTGACAAACATTTTTAGCTTTTATTTTATATGTATTAAAAAGACTACTTGATGAAAATAAGAGTCGAATTTATGGTGAGTATTGGCTTGATGTTGGTAAAATTATTTATAGCTCTGTTCGTAAAATAACAAAACTGTAACAGTAGTACTATTTGAACTTGACCGTTCACCAACGGTGCCCCTTGTATTTATTCAATGACGGCAAAAAATGTTAAGTGACCTCCTTAGGCATAAATGTATTTGTTTTGTAATAACTACAGAAGTAAATTAAATTTATTATAAATACATCTCAAGGACAAATGCTAAGTAAGATTAATTACAAAAAAGTGATACTTTGTTGGAATTATTTCATTCAACTTGATTTGTTTTTTATCTTTTTGCCTTAGGGTATTAGACAATTCATCTTTTATTGACTGACAAAAAAAATAATCCTTATTTCCCAAGGGAGATTTTACTTAAAAAGAAATAATAAAAAATACATGAAAATAAATAGAAACTGTGATTTATCCTCCGACAAAAAACTTCTTTTATCTTATAGCTTCAAAAATATATTTTATGTTTATAATAGAGGGTGACATAGAAATACTGGAATGTTTGAACAACTCTAAAACAAAGGGTTATGGAGAAAAATTTTCAAAAAAAAAGCTTTAGGAAATTATATGGTGATCTTGACTTTTAGAGTTACTTAAAAGTCAAGTTTTTTTTTAAACAGAAACCTCCTTTTTTTTGTGGAAATTAATAGCGGAGAAAGTTTTCTATCCACTGGTATAAATTATCTTTCTTTCTTTCTTTCTTTCTCAGCCCATAAGCCTCTCCGATGGTCCTCCATTGGGATCTGTCTCTCGCCTTCTGGAGCCAGTCTTTTCCAGTAAACTGTCTTATATCATCTACCCATCTGCGTTGTAGCCTGACACGATTTCGGTTCGTTTCTTGCGGTTGCCATTGCAGTAATTTACTCGTCCACCTATCGAGCTGTTGTCTAGCTATGTGCCCCGCCCATTGCCACTTTAGTCGTGATATGCGTTCAATGACGTCAACTACTTTGGTTCTTGATCTTATTACTTGATTTCGTATTTTATCCCGTTACGAGATTCCTAACATTTGTCTCTCCATAGAGCGTTGAGTGAATCACAGCCTATTTGCGTTTTATTTCGTTAGTGTTATCGTTTCCATGCTGTAAGTAACAACAGGTAAGGCACACGTGTTATACACTTTCCGTTTAAGGTTGATTGGTGTGTTTATATCTCTTGATACGTACTGCAACTTTCCAAAGGCAGCCCATGCCAGTCCAATTCTCCTTGTTATTTCCGCCGTTTGATTTTCTTTGCCCAGTTTCATGACGTGGCCTAAATAGATGTACTCTTGGACATACGGTGTAAAAAACCAGAATCAGACGCGATTGCTCTTCAATTATCCAGGAAAAAAATATTGGAACAACCACTGCGGTGGCTGAGGAAGAGGGGCGTAGCGTCGTTGTAGGTTACGAGTGATCGATATCGCACTGGAGTGGAGCGGGTTCGATTCCCGCTCTTACTTTGGGTGTTTGGAATAAATAAGTATTTGTCCCAAGTTTGGTTATTATAAAATTTAGTTGGGACAGAGGCTGTATGCGCTAGTTCGCAATGCCAGTGCTTGAATTTGAATGCTTATCGGTTTAATTGAGTTTGAATCGAGTGGCGTCCAAATTAAAAAAGAAACTCTGGAATTACTTGGGAGATTTTAGTAGTTAAAAGCAGTAAACGTTAGTCACTGTAGCTTATTAACGACAGATCCAACATTGGTCACCCTCGGCTATTGGTGATCAACTACAGAAAACGTTGGTCATTATCGGTAATTGGTTATCAGTTGTCAATTTTTAATACAAAATCGTTTTCTTAGACCAAGCACATTTCGATCTTGAAGGTAAGGTAAACCAGCACCATTTTCGATATTGGAGTAATAAAAAATCAATCTTCAATGCATATAGTCCACACATTCAATTCACAGTAGAATGTGAAACTAATAATAGTATACCTTTTCTCGACACTAAATTAATAAGGACTACTAACAACGAAATAATGGTGGACTGGTATACTAAGCCGACGTATTCGGGACGTTAAATAAATTTTCACTCCTACCATATTACAAAAACTAAAATAAATCTGGTAATTATTTAAAAAAAAAAGAATTTCATCAATTTGTCATCCTACTCTCATTCATAAAAATATAAACAGATTAAATAACATACTAAAAGAAAATGGCTATCATCAGTGGTTCTTAAATAAGTTTTTACACAACACCACCATCACTCAACAGAAACACAACTCTCCACACCCCACACAACACAGATCTAGTTCACAAAATTTTAATGTCTCACCAGAAATATCCGAATTCATAACACCAATACATTCTCACATAGAAAACAATATCAGTCAAAATACCATTAACATTTCCCCTGAAATTTCGGCTTTCTTAGAAGAAAACCAACCCACATATTATTTCTCATTACCTTACATCAACCAAGCCACACAAAAATTGAATAGAATTCTTTCTATGCATATTAATATAAAAATTTTTGGGAAACACATATTAACGGTTGTTCAAACCTTTTCCAGACTGAAAGACATGAATAGCAAACCTAACAAATCAGGGGTAGTATGCCATTTAAAATGTATAAACTGTGACAAAGATTACATCGGTCAAACATGAACTGTTTTGAAAGATATAATCACCAGACACAGGAGTGTAGATTGCAAAAGAGAACATGCACCTTGTCGGAACATGTAATCGATGAGGATCACAAGTTTGATTTTGTCAATGTTGAAGTGATTAACAAAGAACAAAATAACAATAAAAAACATTTTCTAGAGATGGTAGAAATGTATTTAGATGATAACTGTATTAACAAGAGAAAAGATATTGAAAATCTCAGTGTAATCTATCCTCATCTTTTGTCCACATTAAATAATAAAAATACAAGACAGGATGTTTCCCAGCCTCTTGACTTCACAATTTCTCCATAGTTTTCCACAAATTGCGTAAGTACATTTTTGTCACTTCCCTATAACAATCACATTGCAAGTAGATATTTGTGCAATTTTGAATGTTAGAGGGCAAGAAGTTGGGAGACTGCTTTTTACCTTCTTTGTTCTATAAAAACAATTTTCATTAATCATTTCCTTATTACCTTCTCACAATTATCACAATTTTTAAACCCAACAAGGCTCATAAGAACTTAATTATTCATTAAAAAACATAAACCTTATCAATATAAAAACAAAGAAAAATTAATATATTACATACCTAACTTGTAAATTAAAATTAACATTTGTTGTAAAACATAATGATTCCACATTCAAAATTGCCGCTAAAATTAAATTTGACGTTTCTAATGGATCTCATCGACCAAAAAAAGAGTGTTTCAGGCAATTAATGGACTCATTTTGCCGTAAGTATTTGAATTTAGAATCATTTTTTATTAAACCTCTTATATTGTAAATTTTAAAATAATAATTAACGGAACTGTTCTATTTTGTAGCCCTGAAGAAGGAAATAATAAACTTCAGAAAGCTTGGCGTTTGTAAAAAACAGAGTTTCATTCAGCCCTGGGACCGCTAGACTTTATAATTTTCTTATATATATTACCGTTGATGAATATATCGATGAAGAAATCGATTTTAAAATCTATAATTGTGATTTTTTTAATAAATAATTTATTTGGTATGTATGTTTTTAATTTTCAGTAGAAAGCCTTGAAAGCTTTGAAAAAAACATGTTTACTATTATCCGAAGACTATATGTGTGAAACTGCACACGACAAAATAAGATAACTTTGGACTGCATTATCTCAGCTAATTTTGATCGAAGAAACTTGATCTGGAGTTCATTTTGAAACTCTATTTTTTTCTTGTTTCATACCTATTTTTAGCCAGAAAAGAATTTATAAGCAAAAATGTAAAAAACATTTTTTTTACTATTTTTTGCTTTTTTCTTTCGATTTATGTTTGCCTTATATTTCAAGAAATTTTTTTTTCAATTCTGAATAAACTTCCACAATGAAAAATTCAATTTCCAAAAAAAAAGTATTCTTATAGTTTTTTCGGATTGCTCTTACGTTTTGAGATATATTGAAAAGACTCAAAAATGACTTTTTTCACTCCGTTCTTATGAACGATATTGCAAAAGGCGAAAACAAATCAATTTTGAACAATATTTATAAAGGTATTTTAAAAGTTGTATCTCCACTTGTTTTTTGCTGAATAAATTTTCATACCTATCTTTGATTTCTATATTATATCATATGATTTATTGACATTGTGAGTTTTAAAATATAATCAAAATAAACTAGTGTGATCCAGATTGGTTGTGATCGCGGGCCGATGTTGGCCTGTGAATAGTACCTTGAAGATTCCTGGTTTGTAAGATTTAGGAAGGAACAATTTGATAAAAGAGTTTTTATTGCTTTAGTCGTTCATTGGTTACCTAAAAATAATAAAATTATAAAGTGCTATTAAATTTAAGAGCGTATTTTTGAGAACAGGGTGGAAAAAGTCATTTTTGTTAATTACTTTGTTATAAAAATCAATTTTTGTAACCAATGATTTGTAACGTGGAACGGAGTCGGCTGCGTAGAGCTACAACCTCAAATCTTAGATCTTGTTTCATTTTGCTATACCTTTTCTGTAATTGAGTTTTTATGGGTTTCCTAGAGTCCTAGAGTGGGCAAATTAACAGTTTAATAGTAATTTAATTTAATGCATTTAGCTCTATATTGATAAATTAATTGAAATTTTAGTTATCTAACAATTTAGGTTTTTTTTTGGAAATTCAATTTTTTACATAGCTATTGTGGCGTATTACCTTATGTGATTTGAGATACTTTATACAAACAGTTTCATACATATTTTGATTTACCAATTTTCATGTTAATATTTCTATTAATAATTAAGTTTTTGTATCGCCTATGTTGCCTGTTTATTTCATTTGCCACATGTATGTAGTTTTAAGAGAACCCATAGATTCACTCCGGTGGTAGAGTTTCCACAGATTTAATTTTTTCCAGGGAAGGGGTATACTGTAAGAAATAAATGTATTAGCCTCTACTTACCTGATTTTATTTTCTATAATTTTAATTCAAAATGTAATAATAAATAATTGAAGTTAGCGATTAATTTACCCAGATATGACCATATTTGTACTTATCCAAATTTTCTCTATTGCCTCCGTTCGTTCTAGGATCATTAGGGAAAATTTTCAAGTAAAACTTGGTGGCGCCTTTTTCTGGATTTAGATATTTACAAAACTTACATCGGCAATAGATTTTAGTTCAAGATAAAGTTAAAGCTAGTCAAAAATAGTGAAAAATCTAAAAAAAAAAAATGAATCTACCCCGAGATGAGGTAGCGTATAGGTAAACTTCAATCAGCGTTAGTTTAGGAATTTGCCAAGTCTGAATTGAGGTACCTTGTAGGGTGTTCTTTGGATTTGTGAATCATTTGGACTATCTTTTAATTTGCAATTATTTTTATATTACATCAGCGCACTCACATTCATTCATGTGTTTAGTTTAATTTGTATAAAATGATAACAAGAAGCATTGTACTACTGTAGCTTTGCCACATCTTGCAATCAGCTTCCCTATTCTCTCTAAGATGCCACTACCATATATCATGCAAGGTCGTAGGTAGTCGCGACAATACGTAACGCACAGAACACGCATCGGTTATCTTTGTAACAATGAAATTTCCTTTATCCATGTCGATAAGTATCAACTGAGATTTCGAATGAAGCTGAGCCCCGCACCCTGCGCCACAAATATCTCGCTCCCCGGCTAGTCCTAATGAAAAATTTTGCGCTGCAGTATATTGGTATCATGAGCAAGGTCTTAGCCCTTGCGACATAGTGGAAGAATCATTGTGTCCCTTAGGCTAAAAGTTTGGATACTTCTGCTCTAGATAAATTTCTTATTATACAATAATTAATACATTATAAGAACATGGAAAAATAATTGTGCCGCAGGTGTAATTTTCTATTAAAATTATAGAAGAATAAAATTACCGATAAATTTGGGGTTATAGGCTTAAATACTTTACATAAACCATGAAGGACTTTAATCCCCAAAATTCTCTAACGGCTACGTCTTAAACCTGAAAACAATAGAACACACACCGAAGGGTTAGAAGGACTTAAGGCTACGCGACGAGAGGTATACGAAGTCCAGCTAAAAGTTTTGTTTCTAATAGTTGAATACTTAAACTGGAAATCATTTATAAAAATTCATATTTCATGATGTATAGTTGGTGAACAATTCCATATAAACAAACAATGTATTGCTAGTGGTTCTGATATGGAATTTTGTTTATTAATTTTTACATGTCTCTTTTTTTTTCCTTGCGAAACTGATGCCGCTTACAGAAGAGGTAAGTTTTGTTTGTAATTAAGAGTTTGATTCTTGATGTACTGCGTCTTGAAAATATACATTCTCATTAAAAGTACCCGAAATTTCTCATTCAAACAAACCGCACTTGAGATAATATCAAAATCTTTTTTTTCTGGGTTGGTACATCTGTCATCTGGTGCTCAAATATCTGTTTGAGCCCCATCTGTTGGGAATTTGTGCTTGATAGCTTTGAAAACAAGTCAGTGTTTGTTGTGTTCTGCGAATTTTGTAATGTCAAATTTAGTTGAGCAAAGAATTTGTCTAAAATTTTGTTTTTTTTTTAATAAAATATCATGTGCGGAAGCGTTGAAATTATTAACGGTAGCCTATAAGGGCTCAACAATGTCGAAAATACAAGCGTACTAGTGGTACAAATAGCTTAAAGCGGGCCGTGCTGCGGTTGATAATTTGCCTCGTTTTGGTTGTCCATCCACCAGTATGACTGACGAAAACTTTGAAAAAGTTAAGAAAATTGTCTTTGCAGGTCGTCGTGTAAGCATCAGAGAGATAGCAGTTAATCTTGGTGTCTCGTTCAGATCAGTGTAGAGCGTTATGCACGATGTTTTGGGCATGAGCAGCTTGTGCCGAGAGTGCTAAATTTGTTGCAGAAATAGCATCGGATTGATGTCGCTAAAGAAATGCTTTCTTTGAGCCAAAATGTTATCAATGGTATTATTACCGGTGACGAGACATGAGTCTATGAATATGATATCGAAACTAGCCAACAATCGTCGGAATGGCGCTTCTCAAACGATCCAAAACTCAAAAAACCACGATAGAGGCAATCCAAAATCAAGACTTTGCTGGCCGTAAATAAGCAGTGTTAAGTGACCGCCTTTGAGGGAAAATGTTCGTCGCAAGAGGCTAGAATTGTGGAGAAACAACTCGTAGTTTCTTCACCACGACAACGCATCAGCTCACACATCTCATCTTGTATGAGACTATTTGACAAAAAAAACGTTCATACCTTTCTGCAAGCTCCGTATTCACCCGACATAGCTCCTTGTGACTTGTTCGTATTCCCACGATTCAAGTTACTATTTCGAGGAAATCGTTTGGAGACGATTGAGATCATAAAGGAGAATTTGTAGAAAGGGCTGAAGGCAATTCCAAAATAGTGCTATGAAAATTGCTTTCAAGATTGGAGGATGCGCTAAAACATGTGTATTGCTTGCAGTGGAAATTGCTTTTAAGGAAATCAAATGAATATCGATGAATAATTGTGCTGTATTAATTTTATTGAAGAATTCCGGGTACTTTTTGAGAAGGTAAATGTTGAAACACTCGATTCTATGAAAATTTATAAAGTTTTATATCTTTGAATTGTACCCTTGAACAAAAATCTTTCAAAGAGTGTATTTACATAAAAATGACACTCATATTAAAAATTACTACACGAGTAAGGGGGAAAACCGCTTTAATTAAATTAATGTATAAATTTCGTTTTATTTATTTTTATACTAAATATCAAAGTAGGCTTATTACGAGTATAAGTTTGAAATAAAAAAAAACATCAAGAAGCCTGTGGTTAAAATTTTTTCAAAATTTGTGTTTTTAAGGTTTAATAAAAGAACATACCAGAATGTTCGATTTACTTCTTTAAATTAAAATTTTTTAAAATTTTTTTTTAATTTTTATTAGCTTTAAAAGTAAAACAAATTAAGAAGTTTAAAAAGAAAAACGTCTACAATAAGTCTTTGTTATTTAATCATGAAAGTTAATTGTTGGTTTAACAAAAAATAAATGTAAAGAGAAGAACAGATGTCTTAATTAAAAAAAAGTTGCAAAAAACGTTGATAATGACGATGTATCTTTGAAGTTGTTACTCTCTCAAAATTTCTTTGTTTGTAACGAATTTTTTGTCAACAATGCCTGACACTTTATTGTATTTGTTGTACATTTTCTACAGGTACTGAATAAACTAAGGACTTTAAGTAATCCTACAAAATGAGTTTAGTAAATTTAGATTCATTGAACGGGGAAGCCAAGCAATAGGCCCACCTCTGCCTATTAATCGTTCTGGATACGTTCGATTTAAGTACTCTTGAACCAAAACAATGAAATGAGGCGAAGCCCCAGCGTACCTAAAGAATGTTTCGAATCTTTGACTGTAGGGCACATTTTCCAAAAAGCCTGGCGAAACATTTTCAACAAATTCTAAATATGCGGGCCCGTCTTAACATTGAGGCATAACATGCAGCCTCATTTTTCGATCTCTCAAAATATCTGCCCTAACATTGATTGAAAATTTGTTTTAAAATCCAACTTCGAAAATATGGGAGAAAAAATTATTTTTTGATGAGTAGCCGTAAAACATACTTCTTTTCCCTTTCTCATCTTTTAAAATGCAAATATCGGAAAATCAAGAAACTAATTTTTAGATATTGTTATGAGCTCCTTTTTTTTAACCAAAATCGAGCCCATATCTCTATTTAATCAAGTGATATCAATAAATTTATCAAATGTTAATTTACAGCTTTTCACTCTTTTGGAGTTCAAATTTTAAAAAATCCTTTCTTAGTGGGTACTTGCATGGTCTTGCCAACCTTTTCCTAAATTTTCATGTGCCTTAATTTGTCCGTCAGTGAGTTAGGACAATGTCGCATATGAATATAAATAGAAATCACAAAAAATATGAATATTTTCCCTTTGAATTAAATCAGTTTGCTTATCATTGTGCAAGGGAAATATATAATCTTTCATAAAGTGCAAAATTTCATTTATTTCAACAAAATATTTTTACTGAACCCAATGAAATACAGATACGAAAGTTTCTATGATATAACCATCAGATTATTCGTCACGAAACTTGCGACTTATTTACGGAAACTTTCCCCAATACTTGTTTTATTTTTCATTATATTCGCCAGCCAAGAAACTTCGGAAGATATTTTTATTACTTTATAAAAGGGAATCTTTGTCTCAGTACTTATATTTAATTTAACCTCAAAGTTTAAACATTAAACTTTTAGGTACGTAGGATTTACTTCCATTGTACTTTTGCTGCCAAATTTTCATTATTTGTAGCTCTATGTTAATTTATAATAATGCATGTTGTATAAAAAGGCAACAAGATGAATATCGAGAATTCACCTCCCATATGTTATTGTTTCAAATGTATAAATTGTTTCCACCAATCATAACTGATGGTTTAAGAGCAAAATTCGATTTTTATCGACAAGTCGAAAAATATGCATTTAGAAAAGATTTTAGCACAAAAGCCTTCATAGATTACCAAAAGGCAATTGATAAAATTCAATTTTCGGCTTTTTGTCAGCTATGGACGACTGCGCCAGGATATACACAATTATTATTGATATATATATATATATATATATATATATATATATATTGAACTATAGATTATATCCTCTTTTTATTTTGTCTTTTCTTGTGTTTAGGTTGTTTATCCAAAAAAAAATCTAAACAATTTGACGTTTCGCCCTCTATTTAAAGCATTTTCAACTTTTTTTTTGTTTTTTTATTAATTTTCCATCCTAAAAAATATATTTATTTAATTGAAAAAAATTCATATTCAAACATGTCTACAATTTAAAAACCAAACATTTTGTTTATTAATTAATGATGAAGTGCGACTTTTACGTGGTCTCTTTAGATACTAAGGACACATGGAACGCGAATTTATTTAATTTTTTATATTTTACAATGCATCAAAAAAAACCGAAAAAATGCATACATTTAATTTTATATTTAAGAGGATACTCAATTTTTGATGTTGATTAACAGGATCGAATATTTAATATTTTTGTTTAAATTAGGCCGGTGTAGAAGTGGCTCAAATTTCCTATAATCGTTCGGTCGTTAACCGTGTTTTTATCTTTTTTAATTTCTATCATTTCTTATATCGGTAATTTTTGGAAAATTCATATCTTTGTTCTTAATTATGGTACTGTTGTAATCAAAGGTATGTTTTTCGTCCTGTGTGTGCGTTTAACGCTGTTGAGGTGTTTTTCGTATATTTTCGGCCATTCAATCTGTATTTTAGTAATTGGCTCGTCATACCTATATATTTTTTGAGACAATTTGTGCAACGGATCGAATATATTGTATTTAATTTATTATGAGACCTGTGGCATACGATAATATCGTGTTTTTTAAAATTGCCCCTAATTAAGAACAGAGATATGAATTATCAAAAATAACAGATAAAAGAAATGATAGAAACTAAAAAGACAAAAACACTGTTAACGAGAGAACGGATATAGGAAATTGGAGCCACATCTACACCAGCCTATTTTGAACAAAAATATTAAGTATTCGATCTTGTTAATATATATTAAAAATTGGATATCCTCTTACATATAAAATTAAATGTGTGCATTTTTTCGGTTATTTTGGTGCATTGTAAAATGTAAAAAATATAATAAATTCGCATTCCATGTACCTCAGTATCTAAATAGACGATGTAAAAGTCGCACTTCATTATTAATTAATAAACAAAATGTTCAGAGTGCTTACTGGTAAAATTAAGTATATTTTAAAAATTTGAATAGTGTCTTAAAGTGTGGTTTGATTTTCAAATTCTAGACATGTTCGTATATGATTTTTTTTTAATTATATAAAAAATATTTTTTAGGATGGAAAATGAATAAAAAACAAACTTTTTTTGAAAATTCGTTAAATTCAAATTGTTTAAATTTTTTGTAGGATAAAGAACACAAACCCAACAAAAGACAAAATAAAAAGAAGGATATATATATATATATATATATATATATATATATATATATATATATATATATATATATATATAAATATGTAGATAAGTTTTTGTCCGTGTAATTTAAAATAAAATAGAATAAAATATTGGCGAAGCGGACGTGAAAATTTGTCAATCTACATGATTCTCGTATTAAAAAGTGCGGAGCACTCCAAAGTATGGGATAACTCCGGGTCCGACAGATGGCGACAGCGCTGTTTCATCCTAATATGGGACTCGTCAGGCCACCGCAGTCGGTACAAACCATCATCTCGCCTTTGCATCGTATAAGCCATACTTATAATCAAAATACGGCAAATAAGACGACAAAGGCGACATCTCGATGGTCCACTTGATAATACAAGAACCATACAGATTAACAAAGTTTGTAAGAGAACCGTCATATGGTGGCGCGATGGTGAATTAAAACAGAAATATGTAAAATCGAGTACACGAAACGCGCTGCCCAAAAGATAGGGGTCGCATTTTTCGGTACTGGCAAGCAAGCATACCGCTATTTAAGCAGCCAAAGCCACGTGCCGCACCAAACGATCCCACCATGAGAGCATCGTTTAGCGTGTTTCAAAGCCAAACAAGTAAATAAATATGTAGATAAGTTTTTGTCCGTGTAATTTAAAATAAAATAGAATAAAATATTGGCGAAGCGGACGTGAAAATTTGTCAATCTACATGATTCTCGTATTAAAAAGTGCGGAGCACTCCAAAGTATGGAATAACTCCGGGTCCGACAGATGGCGACAGCGCTGTTTCGTCCTAATATGGGACTCGTCAGGCCACCGCAGTCGGTACAAACCATCATCTGTCGGACTCGGAGTTATTCCATACTTTGGAGTGCTCCGCACTACAACAGGGCGATCCTATTCCACCGAAAGTTATTACGTTAGTCCTGGTAAATGTAATTAAACAACTATTTAAGGTTGACAGATAGTATTGTTCTAGGCACTAACATCGAAAATCAATAATAAGCGAATTTAATAAAGTATCAAAATGGTTACAAATAAATATAAATAAAACAAAAATATTGAGTAACAACCCAAATAATATCACCATCGACAACAAGACAGTAGACAATGTTGAACACTACATCTACTTTGGACACACCATCACACTATGATCACACTGGGCAAGGAAAACTAACATGCTGAAGTTATTTGGATGATCAGTTATCAGCGAATGCCTTGATTAAATTGAAAATCATTCTGAAGATATGAACATTCCTGCCTGCCTTACATGGGCTGGAAACGATGGTATTGACAAGAAATTCTGTCTAAAAACTGAAAATGGTAACGAGCGAAGTAAATTATTTTGAAAAACAAAATAAACAACAGATATATTAGAAACAAAAAAAATGTTACAGACATATTGAAAATAATTGCCAGGTTAGAGTGAAGATGACAAAAAGAAATGCCGGAAGAACACTCATAATATGAGTTGATGATATTTGACGCAGGTGAATGAAAATTGTGGAAGCTAGGAAGCCCTCAAGAAAAACATAAAAGGAGCTTATCTCTAGCACTGGATTAATAAGTACGACCTAGAGGACTAAGAAGAAGATAAGAATAATGAAAATAATCAAAAGAATAAGAATAAGAAAAAAAAATTGTGTCTAAAAGATATAATTTGTCTAAAATCAAGTTCTTCATTCTTTAAAATTTTTTATTTAAAATATCTTTTAATAAAATTGTGTTCGGGAAATATGTGATTATCATACATAATCAAATTATAACAGCATTAAATAAATGGGCGAAACCGCGACAGATGACTGATAATTTTACAATAAATTTCCAATTTCCAATTATTGTAGCGGCATGAACCAAAAACTGTTTTTTTATTATAGGGTAATTATTTAGAAAATATATCGTGGCTACAGGATGATGTAGATGTCAACTTGCTTATTTTAAATAGAATACCCTATATATTATTAAATTTTTGATTTTTACGTAAAATTCTAGACATATTTTATGTATAATGTTCTATACTTAAGTCTAACCGTTTTGGACGAAGATCGACTTTAGTAGTCTTTTTATGATATTTTGAAAATTATTGCTACAGAGTGGACAAAAAAGAAGAATAAAAATTATATTTAAAAAATCGTCAAAAGTCAATTTTTTCAAATAGAAAGCACCTATTTTTATAATTTTGTCATATTAAGCATTAAAAAATAAGGGTAATTTTGTATAAGGTTGTCTATTCCAAAAATTTGTAGTTTTCAAAATATTGGTAATTCAACATTTTTCTATTGTAAAAATGCTACACGGCTTTTAAGTTTTATTATTAGTTGGCCATGATGGCAAGGTGTGGCGAAAATAAAACGATCGAACCCTACAAAATGGTCACTATTTCTTGCCATTTGACATTCAACAATAATAATCATGTCAGGATGATTAAATTACAAGCACGAACATTATTTAAACTTATTTATTATTTATGGAGAATGTGATTGAGTTATTTCAAGAACGTGCGATACATTCACGATCCGATATCCGAAGAAACAGAAACCAACACTACCAACTGTTAAAAGGATTACAGAAAACTTCAAAAATTTTGGATCCATGAAAGAAAAAAGAAATAGAAATAAACCAGTTGTTAACAACGAAAATATTGAAATTAGAATTTTAGGATATTTCGCCGCATATCCGACAATATCTACAAGGCAAGTAGCATTAGAGTCTGGATTATCCCAAATACCAGTCCTAAGGATTTTATGGAAACACAATTTTCTTCCATATGCATATTCCATAGTATAACATTTAAAAGGGACTGAATTTCTACGAAGAGTAGAAGTCTATGAATTTATTTTACTTTGGTCACAAGAAAATTCTGATTTTTTTGGATAATATTATTTGGTCGGACGAAGCCAAATTCACAAAAAATGGATTGTTTTAGTTTTTGTAGATCTCCAGTTCTTGAAGTCTTATATAATCTTTTTAACAGTGGGTAGTGTTGGCTTCTGTTTCTTCGAATATCGGATCGAGAATGTATCGCATATTCTTGAAATAACCATTGTCCGTAAATAATAAATAAGTTTAAATAATCTTCGTGCGTGTAATTCAATCGTTCCGGCATGATTATTATTAATGAATGTCAAATGATAAAAAATTGTGGCAACTCTGTAGCATTTAATTGTTTTAATTTTTTCGCTGCGCTTCGCCGTCATGGCCAACTATTAACAAAACCTAAAAGCTGTATAGCATTTTTACAATAGAAAAATGTTGAATTGCCAATATTTTGAAAACTACTAATTTTTGGAATAGACAAAATTCCCTTTTTTTAATGCTTAATATGATAAAATTATAAAAATTGGTGATTTCTATTTGAAAAAATTGACTTTTAACGATTTTTTAAATATTATTATTCTTTTTATTACCACTCTGTAATAATAATTCTTAAAACATCATAAAAAGACTATTAAAGTCGATTTTCGTCTACAGGAAAACTACCCCAAATTAAATAATAAAGATTTCCTTATAGGAAAAATTTATAGTTAAGTTTTGGTCCGAAAACGTCATTTTTGACATAAAAATTTAAATATGTCCAAAACGGTGAGACTTAAATGTAGAACATTATA
This sequence comes from Diaprepes abbreviatus, assembly GCA_034092305.1. Lineage (NCBI taxonomy): Eukaryota > Metazoa > Arthropoda > Insecta > Coleoptera > Curculionidae > Diaprepes > Diaprepes abbreviatus. The sequence continues at coordinate 3,305,241 of JASJET010000116.1, forward strand.
TATAAAATATCTCTAGAATTTTATGTAGAAATCAAAAATGAAAATAATATGTATGGTGTTCTGTTAAAAATAAGCAAGTTGACATTTGTTTCCGGTATAAATGGAAAAAAAGAACTTTGGCTCGAAAATTCCTGTAAAGAAATAGAGAACCTCCAAAAAAAACACGACAATTTCAATCTCCACAGGAAACTTAAATATATCTCCGGAATTAGAAAACCAAAAAATCCTCATTTACTCAAAGCCGCCGACGGAAAAATCTGTAATCACGAACAACAGTGCAGAGAATGGGAGAGATACATCAGTGACCTTTTTGACGATGTTACTCGAGAAAACACTGCACATACACATACTATATGCAGCAGCGTGATAGACAGGGTACCCAGTATATTGAAATCAGAAGTCAAAAAAGCAATACAGCAAGCCAAAAATAATAAGGCACCTGGACCAGATCAAATCCCTGCTGAGCTGCTTAAACTTCTGGATGAGGAAAATATTTCCTACCTAACCACTTTCTTTAATAAAATTTATAACCAAGGAATAATACCAGATGATTGGTTAGAATCGCTGTTTATCACACTACCAAAGAAAAGTAGACCCACCAAATGCAGCGATTTTAGACTGATTAGTTTAATGAGCCACACACTTAAGATTCTTCTACGAATTCTACAGAACCGAATATTCCTTCTATGCGAAATTCGAGTGAGTGATGAGCAATTTGGATTTAGAAATGGTCTAGGAACCAACGAGGTAATATTTTGTATGCGCGTTCTCCTACAAAAAGGTTGTGAATTCCGAAAGAACATCTATGTCTGTTTTATCGACTTTGAAAAGGCATTCAATCGACTACAACACGATACACTTTTCGAATGTCTACAAGCAGCAGGTCTAGACCGCTACGATATAAGACTGCTAAAACATCTGTATTAAAATCAAGTAGCCTCTATTCAAATTGAAAACAGTCGTACTCAAAGCCTACCCTGACAAAGCGTTTTGTCACCCTGCCTTTTTAATGTATACTCTAAAGACATTTTTAGGGAGGCTCTGGATGACAGAAAAGAGGGAGTAAGACTGGGTGGAGAAGTAATCAACAATATTAGATTTGCTGATGATACGGCCATTCTTGCAGAAAGCATCGAGGATCTCCAAACATTAGTAAATCTAGTCAATGAGGCGAGCTGCCGAAGAGGCCTTAAAATCAACATCTCAAAAACAAAGTGGATGCCTGTTGGAAAGATTAATGTAGATAAATGTCAACTTTGGCTCGATGAAGAGAGGATAGAGCGTGTAAACCATTTCAGATACCTTGGCAATTGGTTGAATGTGAATGGGGACTCAGATGAAGAGATAATAGGTAGGATCTAAATATCGCGTAAGGCCTTTATGACATGGAAACCAGTTCTATACAACAGGAACCTGTCAATGCATATTCGTAAGAGGGTCCTGAGATGCTATGTATGGTCTATTCTGTTATACGGTTGCGAGACATGAACACTAAAAACCACAACGCTAAATAAACTGGAAGCTTTCGAATTGTGGTGCTATCGTCGAATCCTAAAGATAATATGAGTTTCGCATACTTTCAATGAGGATGTTCTCAGAATGATGGATACAGATCGACTGCTCTTGAACATTATAAAGAGGCGGGAAACAGAATACTTCGGCCACATAATTAGAGGACCTAAATACCATCTACTTCGCCTTGTAATACATGGAAAAGTGGAAGGAAAAAGATGGATAGGCCGAAAGAAGCTTTCATGGGTATGTAACATCAGACAGTGGTGTGATTGCACGGTGAAGGAACTATTTCGCGCTGCAGCCGATAGAGAAAGATTTCAGGAAATTGTAAACATGATGACCACCAACGTCTGAATACGGACATGGCACCTAAAGAAGAAGAAGAAGATAAATGGAAATGCCGTCATTTTGAAAATATTTTAGCCGGCTGTCCCCCATGCACTTTAGTACACTGTCAAATTTTCAGATTCTTCCTAATTGTAGTTTTCCCACTATCGACCGATAAGTTTCCCGGAGAATCACCCTGTAGAGTGATTTACTCATTTTAACTTTTAAACAATGATATTGTTTATAACAAATTTGTCTACCATATGCTCGGAAAGCAAGTTTCTTGCAACTTAAAATATATAGAAAACTATAGAAAACACTTTCCTGCTTTATCGCACATCCAATTTACTACGAAATGCGCGGAGAATTTATAGTTCTAATGATCGAAACATGATACACAAAATTAAATTTCCCATGACCTATTTTACATTGAACCTTTTTAACTACTCGATGGAATGCTATAATCATTTTATGATATTAAACAATTTAGTTTCCATAAAGATTTAAGTGTGTGGTTTCATGCAGAAATTTATCAAAACTCGAGATTATTACGAAACTTTGAAAGCATGCAAGCAGGGAATGATACTGCATAAAACCGGAGAAAGTTCGGAACGACATACTTAAGCTATCTAACAATTATGGTGGATTCTCTTAAGGTCATTTTGTGAGAGTTTCTGAAATTGTATTAAAGTTTATATAAGTCTGTTGCTTTAAAGCTAGCATGTACTTTAAGTTTAACTGCCGAAATAAATTTCAGATAAGTTTCTTTGATGTGGTTTAAATCAACTAAAGGATTTTATTATTATACTTGGTTGTTACTTCTGAGAGAGAGTAGTTAAGAATATGTTTGTAAGCCGATTATAGCCATCATACGCTACCATAGTACTGTAAAGAGATTAATATGAGGTTCTTGGGTTTAGACCGTGTCAAATTGGAATTATTATCCGATGTTTCGCCCACAATTGCACGAGGCATCCTCAGGGATCTTTACTCTAGGAGATTAGAACACTGATAACTATCGAGGATCAACAACCCGGTATTTATACCCGACTGGTGCAATCGAGTTCCACGTATGATGGAGACTGTAACCTGGATCTCTATTAAAATTATTTGGATATTTACAAATTTCGATTGATTCTCTAATTTTACGTTTAAAACAACCAGACACTGATGCTAGTACCTTAGTTTCTTAAAAGATATCGTAGTAAAACTAGATTTTAACTTAAATTCCACTTTAATTGAAACTTGAATAACATGTTTCGCTTCCCGGTAGCTTTATCAAAAATGAATACAATTTCTTATGTCTAGGTCAGGTAAACCATTTTTGGATTTTCCCATAATAAACAGGAAATAGGTCATTAAAATAGGTTCAATAAAGGAGAATTGTTCAGGTCTAATTGACAATTTAATAAAGTATCAGTGTTTTTAAATTTATTTATTTTTAGGGATTCCAATAAATTTAATTTAGTGCCTTTATTTTCTGTATGTAAAATTTGAAAATTTTGATCAAAATTATGATTAGATTCTCCTAATAATGAGAATCTGTTTTTTCTTTAATAACTTTTACAAAGTAAATTTTGAAAAAGAACTAAACATTATTAAACAAATTGCTGTTAACAATGAACACACCCCACAAATAATAACCAAAATTCTAAATACAAAATTATACATGAAAGCGTTAAATCAGGTATTTCCCGTAATGAAAAATAATACAAAAATTTTTTTTACGATTACATATTTTGGTCAAGCAAGTAATTGCATCGCAAAATGTCTAAAAAAGTTCAATATTAATGTGGCTTTTAAAACCAATAAGTCAACTGGTAATATTATAAAAAATAACAAAACAAAAACAAAAAAAGAAAATAAATCGGGTGTGTATAAAATACAATGTAAAGATTGCCCTAAGTTTTCTATAGCACAGTCAGGCAGAAGTTTTTCAACAAGAATTAAAGAACACTTTAGTAGTTTTATTAAAGAAAGAACAGATTTTCATTATTCAAACCACTTAAGACAATCTAATCATAATTTTGATCAAAATTTTCAAATTTTACATACAGAAAATAAAGGCACTAAATTAAATTTATTGGAATCCCTAGAAATAAATAAATTTAAAAACACTGATTGAGGACTCTTATATCTTCAACGCAATACCCGTTGTCTCTCAGAGCATTAGTCAGTTCCTCTGTTTCTGATTTCAGTGATTGTTCGTCACATATTGAAAGTGCTCTGTATACCAAAGAGTTTATGATGGATTGTTTTGAGAAGGATGATCGTGTGAAGTTGCATTGAGATATCGATTTGTATGTGTTGGTTTTCTGTACACAGAATGTCCTAATTTGCCATTCTCTTTCCTTTGCACTAGTATATCAAGGAAGGGAAGGGCACCATTTGATTCAGTTTCCATAGTGAATTTTAGCTAGGGTGTTGTTGATTTAGATGATACAGGAAATTTTGTAGGTTATCTGAGCCATGTGGCCAAACTACGAACGTATTATTTACATATCTGTAACAAAATTTAGGTTTTAGAGAAGCAGCAAATAAGACGTTTTCTTCGAAAGCTTCCATGGAAATATTAGCTACCGCAGGTGACAGTGGAGATCCTATGGCCACTCCCGAAGTTTGCAAGTAGAAAGTTCCTTGAAAAGTAAAATAAGTGGAAATTAGACATGCTTTCATTAATTCTAGTAGGGTGGAGACCATGTTGTTGTTTCGTAATATGTCCGATATTATGGAAACTGAATCATCAACAGGAACATTTGTGTAAAGGTATTCTACATCAAAACTGACCCATACGTCTCCAGGCTCTAATTGGATGGCTTTTAATCTTTAGATAGTGTCCAAAGTTTTTAAGAAAGGATTCAGTTTTTCCTGTGAAAGGATGTAAAAGTTTGGCTAGATATTTATCTGTTTTGTAGATTGGTGAGTCTATTTTACTCGCTGAGCACCAGTCGCGTAAAAATACTGGGCTGTTGCTCCTCGATAGTCATTCTGTGTTCTAATCTCATGGAGTAAAGATCCCTGAAGATGCCTTGTGCAATCATTGGAGAGACGTCAGATAATAATTCCAATTTGACACGGTATAAACACAAGAACAATGATTTTCAAGATAATATAATGCTTCAAAACACCCGAAAAAATTATTTTATTTTAAAACTTTCTACTTTATTTAAAATATGATTTTAACATAAAAAGGTGAAGTTATTTTCAAGCAGAAATATTTGTCTTAGCTCTAGGAATATTTCCAGTATTTAAAATTAAGGGGTTAGGCTGTCCAGAAGATGGAATGGATAAGTAAGATCCCGTAAAATTGGAACGAAAATTAGTCCCCCTGTATATTTTTTCCCTTAGCTCAGCTGCGATGGGGTAAACATTAAAAAGGGGAAGCATATTACCATATTAATTTGCTTTAAAAATGATATTTGGTTACCAAACAAGCTTTATGATACAATTCTCGGATCGAGCCGCTACAACAAATATACCCATCTGAGAGAAATATGTGCACTCTAAATTAATTTTTACGCTCTTCCCCTGGGTAATTTATAACAGATAAAAATACATATACTTCTAATTTATGATAAATTTATTTTTCCGGAAATGTTTTTGTTATCCAAGTAATTATCAACTGAATTAATGACAGAAAATCAACTGAAAATTACAATCTGCAAACAAAAAAGTAAACGTGAATTTTCAAAGGGAAACGTTTCGTTAATAATAAGTTAAAATATCCTTGAAAAGGTTTATAGAATTTTCTACCAGAATACAATTGTAAAAAGCGAGTGTCACAGTCTACAAGAACCTAAAAAAGCATAAAATAAAATAACCGTATAATGACGGTTAAAATTCCAATAAAAAAACTTCCCGCTGTCGGCGGGAACGGCACATGGAGACCGAACTGGACGGCGGTGCAGACTTATTGCATAAACTCACGAACATCGTACGGATTGCGTACCGGTTCTACGGGAACGGGAATGTTTGTGGAGATCGTGCGACAATTTGACAACAAATCAGCGCTGCTTACCATACACGAGTCCTTCTTTGATTTATCCCGTAGCATAGTCGTTCTTCTCTACCAGGTTGTATCTCTTTGGTATAATTTTGATAAAGCCTATGTACTGATAATCCTGGATTAGCTAGCCCTGGGTTGAATTGAACGCTGCTTTCGTCGTCGAATCGAGGAAAATGTCTAAATTCCGCATCTAACGAACCTTGCAGGGTTTTTTGTTAAGTTGAAGTGAACATTGAATATTTGGGTTGTTGAAAGGGGTACCATGCAGGTGGTGCCGGAGAGGACTCACCATAACCGTCCGACCCAGCGAAAAGTCAAGCCGCCTCACCTTTCTTGATGTTTGTTTGTGGCACTTGGGAATGATTAGCCATAGCTCTTAAATTAAAAAAAAAAAGAAAATTTTTTTAAGCCTTAATTTAAAAAGGGATATTGGGGATGAGTCTAGGAGGAGACCTGAAGTGCTCAAGACGTCTTTAAAAAAAATTCAAAGATTTGGGGTTTACTAATTATTGGTTGAAAAAATAATTAGTAGGGCAAGTTTAAGTATATTTTTCGTTGTGGCCAATTTTTTTGATCTGCAAAGAACTACCTAACTTTTTGAAAAATTATTTAATTTTCTATTGCCAAAAAATAACTATTTTAATACCTTTGTAACACTGTAAAACGTATTTTTTTTTTATCTTGGCGCAAAAATCGTAATTATTTGGGCGTAAATTTCCTACTTCCGCAAATCAAGTAAAAATTAATCGATCGTAGTTTAAAGTATGGGTAATTTGGACTTTCAAATTTGAAAAATGTATGGGTAACAGATCGCTCCGGTAAAACAAGTGTAAAAATTAGATATTCCCGAAAAACAAGCTAAGTGGATGCCACAAATAAAATGTTGAAATTTTATCGGCCGTAATGTCGAACAATAAGAATGGCTTTATTTTTTATTATTCGCGAAATATGACTTGTTTTTTGATATGTTATCTAACCAGTTTTATAGTAGGGTTATTGGTTCGTTTAGAAGATCTAGGAGGTCTATGCAGTCGTCAGAAAGATCGTCGATGTTCTGAAAAGGAAAAGAGAACTTCTTGTACAGAAATGTGGTTTTTTGAAGTGAAGACTTGAAAATCCTGTTTGAAAATCGATTCTTTCCAAAAAATAGAAGTTTTGACCAATGAAAATGATTAGATTATGGAGATCAGCCGTGAAAACAGCCTTTAGAGACCAAAACACTATCAGCGATTTAAAAAGTTGCTAAAATCGAGGGTCTTTCGTAATCGGCTCAGGTTTTCTTCGTACTTCTTCAATCATGCTACATTCGAAACTTGGTTCGACTGCTGCTAATTTGCCGCAAAGACGTGGGGTTTATTTAGCGATCAGGTCGATACGCCCTAAAATCAAGTGGTTACCAATGTAATGGTATGACATTTTGACGCAAATTTGGAAGTCTGATTATGTCGCCGGATCTGAATCTTTCTTTTTCATAATGCATTTAGCAGATTTAAAAAAAAATGATTTTTTTTTTCGGTTTTTTCTTAATTTTCTTTGTGGAGGACGCGCAATTTCAACAGACTCAAAGTTCTGACAAACCGCGCTAAGCGCTGATTGGTTCTCTTTTAAAAGACTCGTTGGAATGCCGAGAAGATATAAATAGCACCGATGTCAAGATTCGTTAGCAGAATCTGTTTTTTAAAGACCACATATCTCTTAAATTTCATACCCAAGTGCATACGAGTATCTAAATCTTTTAAAGCATTTACTGAGTGAAACGTGAGATTCCCTGCCGTTCCTTAATAGTCTGGCACTTGCACTACGTCAGAGAAAGGCACGGGGAATCTTCAATAGGTGGGCCACTAGTCAGTAATTACGCAAGACATTATTGTCAGTTTCCCTTCCAGAAAAAATAAAACAGTTTAACACGTGAATAGAGAGTTTTAAAAACCGTAGAGGTTTTCTTGGAGCGCCCCTTTCGGCATTTAGTACAACGAGGGAAGCCGCTCTGATTACGACGGTTTAAGAAGAGCTAAAGGTTCTTGGTTGTCTTAATTACGCAACCAAGAATTTAAATAAAGGAAGGTCAGCACAAAAAAGAGGATTGCGGTATTAGAAAGGCCAGAAAACCTCGTTTGTTAGGCGGAAAATCGATAGAGGAGAACTCTAGTAGCTGATAATAATTCAATGCTAGGTGAGGAACCTCAAGGTTAAGTCTTCAGTCAAACAAAAGCCATAGAACGCGAATTTTAGTAAAATTCCAGTGTCGTCGGAGAAAATAAGCTTTTCTAAAAACCTTTCCACGCCGATTTTTTTTTCAAAGTTCTTGCGTAAACTGCTTGAAATAAATAATATACGGAGCACTCACGCGCCTACTACGTATTAAATAATTTGCGGAAATTAAATTGCGTATAGGAAACCTGATAGCGACATATCCGATTTAGACATTCCCGATTGCCACTTAAATAATTCTCTGTCACGAGAAAATTAGTTATAACCTGATAGTGACATCGTTAATGATTCTAAGAACACTAAACGTGCCTTGGTTTACGTTTAACAGAAAAAAATTTTTTTTGGAATAATTGAATTTCGGAAATTCCTTAGGAGCCCCAACACTAGATTTTACTTTCGACACAAAGAATTTTCAGAGACCCAATATAAAAACTTTTACTTCGAAGAATCCCATAAGAGCTCTCGTCTAATTAATAAAAAAATAATGAAAGTAAATATTGGTCAAGTTCTCCGCGACTCATCCAACCCAAATTCCATATAGTTAATTTTTCTCATATGTTAGGTATATTAATCCCCACCCTCCCGTTATTTTTGTATTTTTGTACAAAAATATTCCAATTCCAAAAAAGTAATTTATTTAAAGATGTCCAAATCCTTCGTTCACAGTTCATTCCGGTCTGATGAGGCGGGTGGCATTTCAGGCTGTCCGGGTGGTTTTGGTGGGATTTCCGCTGCCCCTCCTCGGGTCGCTCCAGACCTAACATGATTCTACACTCATAATGAATATGAAATGATCCAAATAAATCAAAATACTCCGTTAAATATCAACACTACAATTTCTCCAATGTAACAATTCTTAAATGACATCCAAGCTTCACTTCATGATGGGGACCACGTAATGCAGGGACAGACATACCCTAAATGATCAAATTCCTGATACGCAAGTAATTCGTAATTCGTATACGTTGTTCGGGTTCGATCATAATGTATCTCGTGGCATTCCCGCGGAAAATCCGATCTCCAAAAATAATTTTCCTGAAACGTCAGAAGTGCATATACGACACGAGCCAACGTCTTAGCTATTAAAAGGGTACGATAATTTTTACTATAAAATGTCAAACTGTAAGCAATATCTGGACTGTACTATTATTTTATTGGCATAATAAATGCATGATTTTTATGTATGTGTTCTATTTTAGTTTAATATCTTTTGAAATTTTTTATCTCAAATGGGAAAAAGTATAAAAAATTTTCACTATATATTTTCCTGTCAAAGACAAGACGTCCGGTAAGTACAGGGTGAGTTAACGATTGGATGAAGTAAGTTTGTGCCTTTTCGGTGAAATTAACAAAAAAACTATATTTATTGTTTGATACAGTTTATTTTTACGCAGATTTTAAAAATATTTAGGACTCTACAGGGTGAGCCAAAAAACTAGGACAGCATAAAGTTGTATTTTTTTAAATAGAACACCCTATATACGAATCGTATTTTCGATTTAGCTTATAATTTTAAATCTTATTTATTTTTATTAAACTTTATAGTTTCTGAGATAATTAAGTTTAAAGAAAAAAAGTCACATTTTTAAGCATCAATTCAATCCTAAATAACATTTTCAATTTTGTGACAAATATATTCAAATTTGGAATTTAGCAAGGCCAAGGACAAGTTAACATAATTCTTACCTAATATTTGCAATAAAAGCTACAGGGTGTTGAACACATCGGCTCAAATTTGAACAAGTTTAAATGAATAAATATCTTTTTTTTAAATGGTACACCCTGTATATTTTCATGTTATTTAATAGAGTAATAAAAACCCTAATAGTTTTGTTCAATATATCCTATACCTATTTATAATAGTTTTTGAGATATTTCAGTTTTTCTTATTTTCCATACTTTTTTACAGAAATAGTCTTCATTATCATAGTAGCCATGGCAAAAACAATGTAAAAGAACATTTTTCTGTGTGTCAAATTTATAACCGCAATCGCTTCTTTTGGTTTTTATGTAGTGTAGTTTGGTTTTTTTTTGCATTAATCTTATATTGTAAAATGAATTTTCCAAAGAATGAGTTAATAGATATAATTTATACAATAGGAGAGGCTCAAAAAAATTGCCTTCTTGCTCAAAGAATTTACAAAATGAAGTATCCTGATCGACGCCAGCCTAATACCCATACTTTTCAAAACTTAATGCAAAGATTTGATTCTTCTGGTACTGTTGATTATCCAAAACGTAAAGTGATCAACAAACCAGTAACTAATGAAGAAAAAGAACTACAAGTATTCTTAAATGTTCAGGAAAATCCATATATTGGTAGCCGTGAGTTAGCAGCATTATGTGAAACATCACAATCCACCGCTAATCGTACTACCAAGAAATATAGGTATCATCCATATCACATGGAATTACATCAAGAATTGCATGGACAGGATTTTGAAAGTCGGTGCCGTAAATAGACGCAACATGCATTATTATGCCACAGAAAACCCATTTTCGATTAGAGAGGTGCAACATCAAAACCACTGGTCATTAAATGTTTGGTGTGGTATTCATCATAATCGAATTATCGGACCCCACTTTTTTAATGAACCACTAAATGGCCATAGTTACCTGAACTTTTTACAAGAAGAACTACCCCAACTGCTTCAAGGTCTCGATAGGGATGAGCTCGACAGTATGTGGTTCCAGCACGATGGTGTGCCTCCGCATTACCATCGTGAAGTTCGTGCGTTTTTGGACCAACGATATCCGCAAAAATGGATTGGACGTGGGGGTTTCATTGAGTGGCCACCAAGGTCTTGCGACATCACCCCATTAGATTTCTTTCTATGGGGTTATATTAAAAATAAGGTGTATGTTAATCCACCAACAACAGTGGAAGATATGCGAAACAGGATTAGGGATACCTGTAGAACAATAACGCCACTAATTTTGTCCAGGGTCCGAGAAAATCTGCTAAAAAAACTAAATTTGTGCATTGCACAAGAGGGTCGTTTATTCGAACACTTATTAAAAAGAAATAATTAATCTCGGTATTTAATAGGTAATTTTTTTGTTTCAATTTAGTATAAAAGTAAATATGTATTTGCCTTGTCGTTATTATTGTGTTAATTTTTTCACATTATGTTTAATTAAACTATTGCCGTTGTAATATAATGAATAATGTATTTCATCATATTTAATCACATTCTGTTTGTTTCTGTAGTTTCTTTTTATTATTTTACATGGCTACTATGATAATGAAGACTATTTCTGTAAAAAAGTATGGAAAATAAGAAAAACTGAAATATCTCAAAAACTATTATAAATAGGTATAAGATATATTGAACAAAACTTTTAGGGTTTTTATTACTCTATTAAATAACATGAAAATATACAGGGTGTACCATTTAAAAAAAAAGATATTTATTCATTTAAACTTGTTCAAATTTGAGCCGATGTGTTCAACACCCTGTAGCTTTTATTGCAAATATTAGGTAAGAATTATGTTAACTTGTCCTTGGCCTTGCTAAATTCCAAATTTGAATATATTTGTCACAAAATTGAAAACGTTATTTAGGATTGAATTGATGCTTAAAAATGTGACTTTTTTTCTTTAAACTTAATTATCTCAGAAACTATAAAGTTTTGTTATAGTAAACCCTTAATAAAAAAGATTTAAAATTATAAGCTAAATTGAAAATATGATTCGTATATAGGGTGTTCTATTTAAAAAAATACAACTTTATGCTGTCCTAGTTTTTTGGCTCACCCTGTAGAGTCCTAAATATTTTTAAAATCTGCAAAAAAATAAACTGTATTAAACAATAAATATAGTTTCTTTGTAAATTTCACCGAAAAGGCACAAACTTACTTCATCCAATCGTTGACTCACCCTGTACTTCCTAATTTCACAAGACAATACAAGAAAGGTCAAAATAACCCTATTTTGTCATAGAAAAAAATTCCTAACATGCCCCTTAACGGAGATACAAAGCTCGAAAGAGATACCAAGCTATTTTCCTTATCGGCTTTAATTTTGAACCGACTTGAGTTGCTAGTTTATCTAGATTTTTTGCATTACCTACACAGAGGGTTTAAGTCAGTGTCTGGGCACTCCTTATGAAAGAACGGACACTGTGTTTTTAGTTGGTGAACATTTCAATATATGGCATTAGTGGGGGAAAAATAATCGTAATTTACGGGCCTATCATCTGATTCTGTCACTATGTTTAAATATGGCGACGATTTATGAAATATATAGTTCGTTGCTTATGTATTTAGACGAGTCTTAGATGATTAAGTTATTGTCATATTTAGTCTTCAACTTATTGTGCATTGTTTTTAAAAATCATAGTGAAGAAATTGGCAAGTAGACTTAATTCTTGATTGGTAGTCCTCTGGCCCACACTTAAAAATTTTTTGATTACCTCACCGATTAAACTTCTTATATGTGTTCTTTATATCGAGTCGGACAATTTTTTTATCTGCGAAATTTTTCAGTAGCGGGGCATTTCTTTTACAGATTAATTTAATGAAATTTTAATATTTTATAGAGACTCAATAAACCATACTACAGTAGATGTTTTAGATCATCATAAAAGTCAGGAAAGGACTTGCAGCCACACTCGAAAAGCCTAATTTTTGACGGGTGTCATTTCACAGAGCTGAAAACTAATTTTTTAAGTATTTTGGTCATTCCTCTTCAAAAAAGGTACTCTTAATTTATTTCGATAAAACTGGCAGTTTTCGAGATAAGTAGGTTTTTATGCGAAATATTCAAAAGATACTAATGCCAAACATAAACAAGTTAAAGTCAGATTGTTATTGTTAATACCTACATACTGATTTATTATTGACGGAATCTGTCAAAACCGCCTTCGAGTAAAAATAATTTTAAAAAATGGAAGAATATTTTTACGCAGAGTATGCTGATATGCATTTAATTTATGGTGAAGTGCTGTCAAATTCTTCGAAGCCAAGAAAACTTTATGCCGAAAGATTTCCAGCTTGAACATTTCCAGGTCCAAAAACCCTTCAAAAGGTTGATTGAAGCCGAAGAGAAACAGGTAAAATATGAATAAATATTAATTATTAAAGTGAACGAATTAATTTTTTACATGTTTTACTCAGGGTCATTTTTGCCGCGACGTGGCGGTGAGGGCCCTCCCAGGAAAGCACGAGACCGTTACGTAGAGGAACAAATTTTGCAAGATATGGTTGACAATCCTTCAAATACCATAAGAAAGCTGGCAACATCAAACATGAAACTCTAACAGAACAGTTACTTCACCTGTACCACGATGAAAAAGTACACGATATGTCTCCAGATGATTATCACGCAAGTCTTCAATACTCTAACTGCTCTTTACAGCAACAGAACCTAAATCTAAATTTTTCTATCCTTATTTTGTTTACCGATGATGCCGGTTTTACAAGAGACGGCATAATAAACTAACACAATTTAAATTTTTGGACTGATGAGTACCCACACGCCATAATTAAAAAAAAGCGCCAACAAAGCTTTATTGTAAACATATGGGCTGGCATCATCGGACTTAACCTTATAGGTCGGTTTGCTTTAGAAGAAAGACTTAATGGTGAGATTTATTTACAATTTTTGCAGCAAAATTTTAATAATTTATTGGAAGAAGTACCTTTTGACAGAAGAATGCAAAATATTCGAAGGATAAGAAAATGTATTGAAGTACGTGGAGCTCATAGTAAATATTTGCTAAAATAGCATTTAAATGTTTTCACTACTTTTGCATTTTAATAACATAGCAAAATAATTGAGTCCCGATCAACCCTTTGAAAGGTTTTAAATATCTTTATTAAACCATTCCTCAAAACTCTATCTGTGAGGTACTCTTTAGGACGTCAACTTTGCAATGTTGAGGTGTCGAATGCGCCGAAATGACCAATTATATTTGTCCGGCAAAATGTTTTTCGTTTTTGTAAAATAAAACATTCGATTAAAACAACAAACATCACTGAAGTCATTCCTTTTTTTCTCGCATTAAATTCATAAGTTTACAATAATCTGAAAAAGAAACGCCCAGCTACTGAAAAATTTCGCAGATAAAAAAGTTGTCCGAACACATATACGAAGTTTAATCGGTGAGGTAATCAAAAAATTTTTAAGTGTGGGCCAAAGAACTACCAATCAAGAATTAAGTCTTCTTACCAATTTCTTCACTATGATTTTTAAAAACAATGCACAATAAGTTGAAGACTAAATATGACAATAACTTAATCATCTAAGACCCGTCTAAATACATAAGCAACAAAATATATTTCATAAATCATCGCCATATTTAAACAAAGTGGAGGAGTGCCCAGACATTGGCATAAACCTTCTGTGCAGGTAATGCAAAAAATCTAGATAAACTAGTAACTCAAAATTCATGAAGATATATAATTAGGTTACAGACTAGGTTCCAGAAAATCACCTATCTAAACCGCTGAATTTTTAACTAACAAAAATCGAATAAGTAAGGGAACTAGAGTAGAGAGCTAGTGTACATTTACAGCATCATTTCCACCAAACAGACACCACTTGGTTTCACTTTATCTTATAAAACATGGAGCAGATTAAACCAAATCCGGACAAAGTCTGGAGTGTGAGCTAATTTCCTATTCAGATGGGACAAATCCGAAACTAGCCCATGTGACTGTGGCGATCCCGCTACGATTTCGTTAATAGACCAAGCCTTGGCTTAAATGAAAACTTCTTAAAGGCTGCTCCATCGGCTGTTACTTCGAAAATTTAAAAATTGATATATTAGGAGTTTATGAATGTGTCACCATACACCTAGCACAAATAAATTAGAAACTTTAAGTAACAGTGAAAATTGTAGCACAATTTATCAATGATTTTCGAGTTATGAATTAACAAATATACAGACTGATAGACCTTGCTTCCTATAAATATAAGGAATGATGGATATCTAATTTTAAAATATGATTTGAATTATTTAAATTTTCTTAATGGAAAATATTACAAAACAAAATAGTTCGTGATACTTCACATACTATAAGTATATCAATTAGTTAAATAAATAAAAATAAATTAATAGGAATTTATAAACAGCAAAGACTTTTGGAAAATTAATCAGTAAAAACATTTCAAGCTAAGTACCTTTTAAATATTTAAATAAGTTTAAAAACATTCTGCGCGTCAAACATATTAGAAAAATTTGTGGTATTTGATGTTTTGTAAAATTTACTTAGAAGGAAAATACTCGAAGTTTCCACATCCGATGTTAATGAAACTTGGATATGTTGTAAAAGACGCGAAAATAACTTATTGGTTGAGGTTTACTTTAAGGGGATGAAAACCGATCCTAAATTTCATCCCCAAAAACAATTTTTTAAAAAATGTTTGAAGTTCCAATTGAGATATCTTTACAAAACAAAGCGTAAATTACTTGTTATATGAAATGAAGTAATATATTGGCGGTTTCACCTACATGCACATCATCTCTTACAAGGATAAATTTGTTCTACATTCATGTATTTTGGTTTTAAAAATTATTAAAATAAACAGATTTTTTTTAATAGTAACAAGCCACTAAAGTTGATGTTTTACGGGATTTCCGAAAAAAAACTTATAAAATGGAGTGTCACTCCAAATACTTTTTAATCGACTTCTAAAAGAAGGAGGTTCTCAATTCGTTGACTATGTATTTTTTTATGTACACCTGTTACTTCGAAACAGCGCCACCGATTTGAATGAAATGTTTTATGTTATATTCAGGAAGTTGCTGCGGTGATTCCATATTTTTTTGGGTAAATATGGCGCCCAAAAAAATTAATTTTGTCCGATTTTCTCCAAAATAGGTATGGGGAAATTTTAGAATCGTACACAACGAATCTCAAATTGTTTTTAAACAGATTAATATGGCCGACAAAAAAATTTAGTTTTGTCCGATTTTCTCCAAAACTGTTGTGGGGGAGTTTTTAGGGACGCATATAACGATTCCAAAATTTTTTTAAAAAATTCAATTTGGCGGATCTAATATAACGGATAAAAAAATCAATTTTCTCTGATTTTCTCTTATTTTTTAAAAATTCCATATAGCAGATCCAATATGGCGGACGAAAAAAATCAGTTTTTTCCGATTTTTTCCAAAATTGATATGGGATAGTTTTCGGGGTCGCACATAATGAATCTGAACTTCATATGGCGTATCCAATATAGCGGATAAGAAATTGATTGTGTCCGATTTTTTTCAAAATTGATATGGGGGAGTTCTTGGTATCGCATATTTCGAAACTGAAATAAAAAAAAATAACAAATATGGCCAATCCAAGATGACGGATTAAAGATTCTACATCTCTCGATTTTATTTAAAATTAGTATTGGGCGATTTTTGTTAGTGTTAATTACGAATTTAAAAGATTTTTTTAAAAACTCAATCTGATGGTTTCAATATGGCGTCCCAAAAATTTTACATTTTTCGATTTTCTCCAAAACTGATATAGGGGGTTCTTAAGAGTGTAAATTATGAATGTAAAAGAATTTTTCAGGATTCAATATGGCGAATCCATTATAGCGGTCCAAAAATTTTACATTTTTCGATTTTTTTCAAAGATGGGACTGTATCGTTTTTGAAGACGTAAATAGCGAATGTAAAATTATTTTAACAAATCTAATATGTCACATGCAATATAACGGTCTAGAAATTTTCAATTTCCGGATTTTATCCAAAATTGGTACTAGAGGGCTTTGAAGGGTTTAGATTTAGATTAGCTTAAGGCGATTAAAACTCAATATGGCGGATCCAATATGGTGGGTTGAAAATTTTACCTTAATGGCATTTTCTTAGATTTGGTATTAGGGGGTTTTTGGGGTCCTATATTACGAATATGAAGTTAATTTTTTACATATTAGGTTGATAAGATACAATTTAAGAGACTGAAAATTTTACCTTTTCCGATTTCGCCTAAAATTGATATTGCGGGATTCTTGGGGCGTATACAAACTCAATATGCAGTATGAACTATATCTGGCTAAGAAATTAAAGTCTCAAATTTTTTAGATACTGGACGGTTTTTGAGCCTAGATTACCAATTAATTTGAAATTTAAGATAGTGGATTTACAGACCAAATATTTGTTTGACACAATTTCACTGGTAATTCGAGAACTCTAAGAATCAAAGAATTTTTAGTGGTTCATTTTAGGGTGATAAAATGGGTAGTTTTTTGCCACCTTGTAGTCATTGCGAGGTACACTAATCTCGGTTAGCACTTAGAACTAAGAATATATGGCTATCATAATGAATTTAAAACTAAAAATGGAACAATAAAATTTTTATAAAAAAAATTAAATTGACATCTAAAAGTGCGCCAAAAAGTGAAACATAACTATAAATTTTTATATGAAGTCGACGCCAAATTATTTCCAAATGAAATAAATAACTACTAATATATACAAATTATGGTAAGAAAGAAATTACATATATAGTATTTTTAATATTTTTTTGTGAATCCCGTTTCGTCAGGTATTAGTTTGACGCCGACTTTAACATTTCAATTTCATATAATTAATTAATAAATTAAAATTATTAGTCATCTGAAACGAAGTAAAACAATTGCTGTTTTATCTCCACGGATATTCGCACCTATTTTTTTATAATAATAATAAAAATTCTTATTGTTATACAACTCACAATAAGGTCTATAGGATTTAGCACCATCGGAAAATTGGTGTTTACATTTAGAAAGTTTTGGTTATGATGATTGACAATTAAAAAAACGATTTTGAAGACCCAGGTTTTGGTGAAACGGATACAGAACCTCATAGATTCAATCAATCAGATCTCAGTGATCTAGTTCGGAATCTCAACTTATCAAAGACTCAGGCAAAACTATTGGAGTAGAGATTAAAGGGTGGGAATCTTCTAGAGAAGGGAACGATAATTTCTTCTTATCGTCGACTGGACTTCTAACACTTGTTCTCGCTGGAGTTAATTCAGTGTATTGTACTGCTGTTGATTTATTAATGGACGAATTAAGAGACCGTTACAATCCTAAGTAATAGAGGTTGTTTATGGATTTCTCTAAACTTTAAAATTGAAAGCCGCGCTTCTCCATTTTGCAAACGAAAAACTTTCGCATACTTATGCAGCCCATATGAAAGTAACGTATAATAGTAACAAGATTTTGCTATTGATATAAGACCAACAACATTATTAGAATAAAATTCGGCGATTTGAAAGTTATAACACTATTGTTAAGTTTCCAATAAAGATATTGTGACAAAAAAAATAGATTGACTGATTGGGCGCTAAATTTGTATAGTAAAAAAATTCAATTTAATTCATTATCGAAAGGGTATCTATTGTGACGATATCGCCACAAAAGAAAGTTGTTAAAAGTTTTCTAGTTTTAAGTTGAAAATCCAAAGGAATGCACAAGACTTCAATGTGTAATAGAGTGAATTAGATCTTGTTGATTTAAGATAAAGTAGAGAAGACGAATATACTAATAATTAACATTGAAAAATTTAAGGAACATTATATGAAAGAGCTAAATGACGCCAGGCTTCTCTACATGTCTATATCCCCGACCCAGGCGCGGATCCAAGAGTTTTGATTTCAGGAAAATAGACCCGATTTTGCCTCTTATACTATAGCTTATTCAAGAACTAGAGAGAGCAATAAATCATTTTTTAACTTTTTTTTCTTCGCAAACTACCTGTGTTCTTTAGTCCGGTGTCTTTGGCAAAATCTGTTAGATACATATATTTTTCATAGGAATGGGTTACAAATTTTATAATCAAAAGTACCAGTCTATAATAATGAACTTTTTGGGTTGGATAACAATACATATTTGGAAGTGTGAAGTGTTAAAAAGGATTTTAATCCTAGTCACAGGCAACGGAAAAAGGTTTATTTTATCACTAAGTATTTTTGACATAGAATATTATTTCGGTAATAAACTTAAAATGAAAAGTTTTTATAATATTATTTTACTTCTTATGATTTCTTAATAATTCACATACATTACAAAATGTAGATAATTTTGACATATTTAACACAAATCACAACTGTATTTTTATTATTTTTAATTTTGGCTTAGAAACCGTTTTAGGCACATTCAGACTCAAACGTAGTCTTATTCTCTCAAAAAATTCTAAGTTATAGGGTTATGGCACCAATTATGGACATGTTAAGGATACCTTTTTCCGTTTTATAAAATAAAATTCGTGTTTTTATGTGTACAGATACCGTATAGTGGTAAATAAATTTAGAGATAATATGAGAATACGAATCTTTAAGTTGAACTTTAAATAGTTGGATATAAATAAGTTATTTTACTTAAAAATGTAGAAAGTTCAAAATCACCATTAATGGACACCTAAATTCCAGTAATGGTCAACCAGTTATCGACAAGTGCAATGAAAGAAACCCAGTCATTGGCAGTAACCTGGCTTTTTCTAAAAAGCATTCAATTACAAATTTAGGTAGGTACGTAAATGATAGGTATATTTAAAAAGAATAGGCACTTATTAATCATAAATTAGCTTTTATTTGAGTTTTATTTGAACTCACATTATTTGCGATAATCATCCCCATTTAAAATATTTCTGAAAAAAAAAACATTTATTCTCATATAAACTATGGCATCGAAGTAATAGTCTCTTAAATTTATCATTTACAGTCTCAGTATCATTAAAGTATTTATCCATTTAATATAAAAAACATTATAAAACTAAAAACAAAATGAGCAAAGTAACAAAAACTAAGTAAATTCTTATAAAATTAAATTACTTTTTCTTACAAACAAAATATTAGGTATTAATGAGATCTTCAGAGATCTGTGAATTAAAAATACTAAAAATTACAAAAGGAAGTGTGCCTACGTAATTAAATCCTGTATAAATCAGGTAAGTATTTCTCCAGTTCCTTAACTTTATAGAAACCCCTTTTATTCAGAAGCAAAGGTTCACTTATAACTTCTATTAGATCGTGTTTTTATACCATATTTTATCAGGTTTGTCAGGCCATCTAAAAGAATTGCCTGTTGATAGTACCATAGTGCTAATTTCATACTGGTCTTTATCAACGGCTTCTGTTCTGCCCGGGAAAAACTCGTCTTCATATCTTACTATGACAAACTGTCTGGGTCGAACAATGGCTTTATATTTTGAAGGTAACGTTTTGATTTTTAGCATGTTTAGCGATTCATCTTCAGAATTTTCTTCACTCTTGTTTTCGCGACGTCTTTTGATCTCCCTTTTTTCATGCGCGAGTCCAGCTCTTTTCCGCTGTTTACATTCATCTGCTTTTGCCCTTTCTCCGTTATCTTCGGTAATGCCATCCTCTTTTTCATTATAACTACTGTTTTCACTCTCAGCATATGTTATTTCTAAATCTGTATCTTCGGAAGTTGTATCATCCTGATCTATTGCTTTTTTTCTAGCTTTAGAACATCGTTTGTCCATCATTGGTAATTTGGTCTGTACTCGATCCAGTAATAAACATTGTAAAAAACAGAAATTTTAGGTTATGTTTCTATTTAATATTATGACAAAATATATTCTTAGTTCCTAATATTCAATATAAAATAATATCAAACTTAATTATCAAATAACATAATGAAGTAATTCACGAAAATATATACTTACTCTCGATTTTCATAATAAAACCGGATTTTTCGGACGTAGCTCATACTTCTCTTATATTTAGGCTGCCATCTTGAAGAAAGTGGCCGATCTTGACATTTTGATTTGTTAGTGAGACAACTGACCCCCTACTACTTATAATCCAGTGTTACTATCCCCAAAATTCTTTTTCGTTTGGTTATTATTTCGGTTTATTTAGAAAAAATGTCCATCATTGGTTCTTGTTCATAATTGGTGCTATCACCCTAATTTAAATGCTTACAAAATACCCATTGTCAAAAATACAAGAAGTTAAATATATATAAAAAATAAATTCGTCCATATAACATAAAAATTTTTTTGGGGCTATCGGTCAGTTTGTTATTAATTAAAACCATTTTTAGGACATTTGACGTTTCAGCTTATTTTGTTTCTTAAACCATCTGCAGAATTACAATTAAACACTAAAAAGGGATTCAAATGTAATTAATTTTTATATGTTACAGTTAAAATTAGATCTACTTATTTCTATTTCTATTGCACTGACATCTTAATTTAATTTACTTTATTATATGGAAATCCGATAGCCCCCCCCCCCAAAAAAAAATAAATAAACATGTTAATTCTGCACGTTGAAGAAAAAGGCACAAATACAATAATAAAATAATAAAAAAATTACGGCTAAATGGAATTAAATATATAAAATTCAAGAGTGGAACACACTAAAATAAAAATATATAAAAAAATTAAAAAATATGTATACAACATTAAACAATTAATTACAACAAAAACAAAAATTTAAATAATAAATTGTGTTTCCACTGGTAAACATGACGTATCTAATTTGTAATCAAAGTCAATGAAGCTGTCTTCGCTTAAATTAATTATAATTGGTTCCTCTATCTCACCGATCAGGAGATCGAGTTTCCACATTTTGTTTGATTCTTTTATTACATGGATTTTTCAATTTTCTGCAGTAACTTTATTCAAAAAATCTTTAAAAAGCTCAGTTAAATTACTAATTTTGTAAGTTGTGTTATTTCTATTAACTCCACCTTTTACTTGAGATAGATATTTCCTTCTCCAACGGACAGTTTCAGGTCGATCTATAAGAACAGATTTCCTATCTGGTATTTCCCAGCAAAAATTAAGTTCTCTGAGCAATATTCAGAGCTCAGTTTTTTAATTTCAGGTAAATCGTAGTCTTCATTGATTTTAGTTAGAATTTTGTCTACAATTGGGATCTGCTTCTCATAATAAATTGTATGTACAACTCCTTTTATTGCAATTTTCATTTCTTTTTCCAACGAGGTTTTTCGTCTGTCTGTGATCGGATGTAGCTTGGGAGTACTTCAATTCCAGTCGTTTTTTTCTCCTTCAGTATTCGGTACATAGTGGATATTCCAACTCCTGTCATGTTGGATCACATCTCAACAGAGCTTTTAACATTATTATCTATATATAGATATCTTAATGCAACATAAACATTCATCTAAATAAGTGTTTCGCTGAGGAAAAAATGCCTTGGTTTAACGATTTTGGAATAAATATAGAGGTGGAAGCGATATCTTTTGGGTATCTCATTAATCTCAAATAATATATAAAAACAAACGCAAACAAGATAAATCACCCAGGACATACTATAAGGTGTATTTTACTCACTAGCAGAAGTTAAATTGTACTATAGATCCCATTCTACTTCTTATACTAGAAATGTGTATGCTGCTGGTAACCCCCCCCTCCATAAGAGCTTCAAATTCAGAAAAATAGACCCGACCTTGCCTTTTACACTAGAAATTGGAAAGTTTCTGGTGTCTCCCCCCCTTCCGTCGACAAATTGCTTTCGCTTGCCAAACTGTACTTTTGTGATATCACTCCCCCCCCCCCCCCAAAGAAAGAAGCTGGATCCGCTTTTGCCCCAACCACATATATAGCTTAAGGTACTAATGTTATTGTAAGTACAGAAATTATCGAGAAAACATTAAGAACGATGAAAAATGGCAAATCCACCGGGCCAGAAGGAATTCCAGCTGAACTGATCAAATACGGACCAACCAAAATCAAGGAAATACTGACGTTTTTGTTCACCCAATCGAAGAAGATATACCAACACTATGGAGAAAGTCATGGATAACACCCATAGATAAAAAGGACAGATGTTTGTGGAAACTATAGATGTGTAACGGTCACGGATACTCTATGGAAAAATATTTAAAAAAAATGATTTAGGGACAACATGACGCTAGTAACATAGAAGAATAGGCCAGTTTTAAAGCTGAGTGCTCAAGTATTGACAACCTCTTTCCAATCATCCAAATTATTGAAAAGAAAACTACCACTTGCAATGGTAAAGTCCATCTGCTATTCGTGGATCTTACTAAAGCTTACGATACCGTATCAATTAAAAACTTGTGGGAGGTGCTGGAAAAAGTTAGGTTAAGATAACACAGATAAATGCCTTAAAATAGTTATACAATGACAGCTACTCTAATATCAAAATAGGACAAACACTGTCACAAGCATTTCTAGTAATAAAAAGGACCTATAACAAAAATAGACTTAGAACGCATGCAATTTTTGGATTAGGAGTGAGGTAAATACGTTTAATTATATTCTTTTTCTAAACATATCCACAATTATTACAAATAAAGATTTACAAAGAGTGTCGGGTGGCCTTTTTATGGCGAAGAAGAGACCCTAAAATTGGGTCGAAGACCCGAATTGTCCACATTAAATATAAAAAAAACGCTGAACAACCTTTCTGGATGCAACTCTGGATGTGACAAGTCTCTAATATCAAGACAAAAAAGGATGTAATTTAATAATGTTATTGTGGTATATTCAAAAATTATACCGATCAAAAAGGGCCTTATTGACATAAAACTCTCTTGCAAGAAAAGTCGAGTCGGTTCTAACCCCAAACTTTGTTGTTGTTGATACCTATATGATTTTGCGTTTTTGCCCTAGTAACAATCCCAATAGTGACAAAATAACTAAAACAGGGAGAAGATAAAAGTGCCCAGGGGACGTATCTTCGAATTGAGGAACGTGAAGTGAACGGTGAAAAGGTGGTGAACGCGTATTCTTGAAATATTCATCATTCATATCCTCGTTCACCCGGTAGAAGGCAAGCGAACGGTGAAACATGCGCAAATCAAATGTCATCCTCTAAATGACATATTTAACGCCCGGATTTCAAAAAATTAAATTGAATTAAAAATTTTTATTTTATTTTTGGTTCTTCAAAATAACTCGTCAATAAAAAAAAATATGTTGACGAACGGTTTCTTTAAGACGTTTTATTTTTTGAATAAACAGTTGAAACGTTAATTAGGTGATACCCCGATATTTTTAATATTTTCAAATTTTTTAATAAAATATCCTTAGAAAGTTGAAAATGTCTCGCAAATATTAAGTAAATTTGAGATTACAGACATAAAAAATTATTACAGGAGATTCTGTTCATAACTCAATTGTATGAGCGTGCTATTTAAAAATGTTTTTCTAGCGCCAGTTCTGCTTATGGATTTAACATAAATACTTGTGTCCATAACAGCTGAGTATCTTAGTTTTAAACAGTTAAATCTAACATAATTCTTTTCACGACGCAACTTATAATAAATTTGAATAATTACAATTTGTAAGCTATCTGAAACTTTTATTTAAATAAGTAATAAATTTTATATTTAAATTATGTTAACTACAACATTTAACTTAATTAGACTGTGTTAAACACTATACGACACTACAATGAAATAAATATTATGAATATAATTTATCGGGACATATAAATATGAATCCTACAGACCAACCAATGAGGTCCTTCAGCATAAAAACCTTATTTATGGAACATTTGAACTTTAAGCCTCTACAAATCTTTATAAAATAAAAAAAAATATATTAAAAGTTCAATGTGAGATCCGCCAGTATCTTTAATAGACGTCTTCTGTCTTTGGTTTCGGTCCCTGGTCTTAAACAGTTTCTCTATCATTGTTCAAGTTTCAAGTTTTCTTCTAAATTTAGTTCTCAGGACAGAACGTCGGCAGTAAGAGGGTGGATATTTTGTGAATTCATACAATAAATAACTGATTGGATAGTTTCCGTGGTGGATTGGGATGATGGCTTTTAGTCATACTACGAAGAGTTGTAATTTCCACCGTTTCAAGGTTTATCAGTGCTGGCTTTCTGCAATTACTATCAGTATATTACTTTGTATATATGATTACTGTTTTTCTTGATATCCCTTTTTTATATATTAGAATCTTAAAGTACTTGGCTCTTTGTATGCATTTTTGTTTAACAGTTCTAGAGTGTCCATTTAAGATAAATTTAATCCAGGCAAAGTACAAATATTGTAATGACAATCAATAACTTCAGAAAAATAATAACAACAGCACAATTTTTTTTTTACTTTTGACGATTAATTTAACGTACCAAAACTACTTTTTGCTTAAAATGGCAACAAAACATACTACGGACATTTTCAATCTGACAGCTCAATTCAGTCTGTCATCCATTTTATTTTTTTGAAATTCTCGGGTTTTAGCACGTTCATTTCTGGCAACATTGCCTTTTCAAGAATACTTTTCCTGTCAAAAAGTTTACATCGCCGTTCCCATCGCCATTCACATCACACTCCCAACAGAATCCCAAGAAGTTTCATTCAAAAATCTGTTGAGACAGAAGGCAAATGTTTTCCTGCCCATTCGAAGTATTTAGGAGTAGTAGAAAAGTATGTTTTCTCAATTGAACCCAAAATACAATTTAAATTAAGACTTTTTGTCTCAATATTATATACCGAGCTACTCTGTATAAAACTAATATTTTCCTATATTTTAGGTACAGGGAAAAGTCTTACGAGCCAAATATAATGACAAGAACTGTCAAAATAAATATCATTCCTTATATCATAATTGCGAACCCAATTCCAATAAAGACAAAAATATCGCCAACATTTATCTTTGTTTGTAAATATGCTCCTAGAAAAAAAATACATAAAAGATGGAGGAAATAAGTATAAAACTGTTATTTTTATACATATTTCAACCGGAAAAAATAAAAACGTAACAATATACTAAATTTTGTAGCTTTCTGTGCGAGGGGGATGACAGAGATTGCAAAAATAATTTTGCCGATAAACAATGGCCTAAAAGAAATTTGATACCTAGACAAAGAACACAATTTTTGAACCACTGGTAAATCTTGACCACGTATATCTTTTTCGCTTACACATCAAACTCGTATTATTAAAAAAATTTATCCAGGCGATGAATAAAAATGATTTAGGTTTACTGTACTTAAAAGGCATTTTCCCTAGGATTAGTGAGGCTACAAAAAAAGGGTTTGTATGTTTGTAGACCCATAAATAAAGGAGCTTTTAATGAACCATTACTTTGAGAAGAGTTTGAATGAGGTGATAAATGCTGCATGGAAATCTTTTAAAAAGGTTGTAATTAAGCTTTTTAGTAATCTAAAATCTTATAACTACGAAAAAATACTTTTAAAACATTTTAGAAATTATAAAGCCCTGAGATCTGTTCTTAAAAATACAGGGTGAGCGGTTTCACCAAGATATTTCAATAATGGAAAAATGTTATCAAGAAAAATGGAATCCAAATATGCGGGAAGACTATTGCTAGATACTAAAATGGTTGTTTCTCAAAAAAAATACAGCAGCAAATGGTAAATATAACGCTATATTTTAAATTCAATTAATAAAGAAAGTAAATTAAATAAAATAAATCACTTTATAACAGCATGAAATTTATAATTTCTTATTATAAAAAGACCTTACAAAAAGTTATTTTAATTAATTTAAGAAGCAGTTAAATTTTTCAAGCATTTTAATATTATTGCTTGTTGTGACAAGCACGTGTTTATTTAATTAAGTTCAATTAATTTAATTAGTGAAAAATAACGAAGTGCCATAATATGTCATCTGCAATAAATTCTTAAATTATTTGGAGCTAATTTAGGAAGGTTGATATGCGAAATATTCCATGTAATTAGTGTAGCAAAATACTGTAATTTTAATTAATTAAATATATACAGGGTGAGTCAACGATTGGATGAAGTAGGTTTGTGCCTTTTCGGTGAAATTAACAAAGAAACTATATTTATTGTTTGATACAGTTTATTTTTATGCAGATTTTAAAAATATTTAGGACTCTACAGGGTGAGCCAAAAAACTAGGACAGCATAAAGTTGTATTTTTCTAAATAGAACACCCTATATACGAATCGTATTTTCGATTTAGCTTATAATTTTAAATCTTTTTTATTAAGGGTTTATTATAACAAAACTTTATAGTTTCTGAGATAATTAAGTTTAAAGAAAAAAAGTCACATTTTCAAGCATCAATTCAATCCTAAATAACGTTTTCAATTTTGTGACAAATATATTCAAATTTGGAATTTAGCAAGGCCAAGGATAAGTTAACATAATTTTTACCTAATATTTGCAATAAAAGCTACAGGGTGTTGAACACATCGGCTCAAATTTGAACAAGTTTAAATGAATAAATATCTTTTTTTTTTAAATGGTACACCCTGTATATTTTCATATTATTTAATAGAGTAATAAAAACCCTAAAAGTTTTGTTCAATATATCCTATACCTATTTATAATAGTTTTTGAGATATTTCAGTTTTTCTTATTTTCCATACTTTTTTACCGAAATGGTCTTCATTATCATAGTAGCCATGGCAAAAACAATGTAAAAGAACATTTTTCTGTGTGTCAAATTTATAACCGCAATCGCTTCTTTTGGTTTTTATGTAGTGTAGTTTGGTTTTTTTTGCATTCATCTTATATTGTAAAATGAATTTTCCAAAGAATGAGTTAATAGATATGATTTATACAATAGGAGAGGCTCAAAAAAAGTGCCTTCTTGTTCAAAGAATTTACAAAATGAAGTATCCTGATCGACGCCACCCTAATACCCATACTTTTCAAAACTTAATGCAAAGATTTGATTCTTCTGGTACTGTTGATTATCCAAAACGTAAAGTGGTCAACAAATCAGTAACTAATGAAGAAAAAGAACTACAAGTATTGTTAAATGTTCAGGAAAATTCTTATATTGGTAGCCGTCAGTTAGCAGCATTATGTGAAACATCACAATCCACCGCTAATCGTACTACCAAGAAATATAGGTATCATCCATATCACATGAAATTACACCAAGAATTGCATGGACAGGATTTTGAAAGTCGTGTAAACTTTTGTCGTACAATAAATGCGGAGATTCAATTAAATCCAAATTTATTATGCAAGGTAATGTTTAGTGATGAAGCTACTTTTAGAAGTAACGGTGCCGTAAATAGACGCAACATGCATTATTATGCCACAGAAAACCCATTTTGAATTAGAGAGGTGCAACATCAAAACCACTGGTCATTAAATGTTTGGTGTGGTATTCATCATAATCGAATTATTGGACCCCACTTTTTTAATGAACCACTAAATGGCCATAGTTACCTGAACTTTCTACAAGAAGAACTACCCCAACTGCTTCAAGGTCTCGATAGGGATGAGCTCGACAGTATGTGGTTCCAGCACAATGGTGCGCCTCCGCATTACCATCGTGAAGTTCGTGCGTTTTTGGACCAACGATATCCGCAAAAATGGATTGGACGTGGGGGTTTCATTGAGTGGCCACCAAGGTCTTGCGACATCACCCCATTAGATTTCTTCCTATGGGGTTATATTAAAAATAAGGTGTATGTTAATCCACCAACAACAGTGGAAGATATGCGAAACAGGATTAGGGATACCTGTAGAACAATAAAGCCACTAATTTTGTCCAGGGTCCGAGAAAATCTGCAAAAAAGACTAAATTTGTGCATTGCACAAGAGGGTCGTTTATTCGAACACTTATTAAAAAGAAATAATTAATCTCAGTATTTAATAGGTAATTTTTTTGTTTCAATTTAGTATAAAAGTAAATATGTATTTGCCTTGTCGTTATTGTTGTATTAATTTTTTCACATTAGGTTTAATTAAACTGTTGCCGTTGTAATATAACGAATAATGTATTTCATCATATTTAACCACATTCTGTTTGTTTCTGTAGTTTCTTTTTATTATTTTACATGGCTACTATGATAATGAAGACTATTTCTGTAAAAAAGTATGGAAAATAAGAAAAACTGAAATATCTCAAAAACTATTATAAATAGGTATAGGATATATTGAACAAAACTTTTAGGGTTTTTATCACTCTATTAAATAACATGAAAATATACAGGGTGTACCATTTAAAAAAAAAGATATTTATTCATTTAAACTTGTTCAAATTTGAGCCGATGTGTTCAACACCCTGTAGCTTTTACTGCAAATATTAGGTAAAAATTATGTTAACTTGTCCTTGGCCTTGCTAAATTCCAAATTTGAATATATTTGTCACAAAATTTAAAACGTTATTTAGGATTGAATTGATGCTTGAAAATATGCATTTTTTTCTTTAAACTTAATTATCTCAGAAACTATAAAGTTTTGTTATAGTAAATCCTTAATAAAAAAGATTTAAAATTATAAGATAAATCGAAAATACGATTCGTATATAGGATGTTCTATTTAAAAAAATACAACTTTATGCTGTCCTAGTTTTTTGGCTCACCCTGTAGAGTCCTAAATATTTTTAAAATCTGCATAAAAATAAGCTGTATCAAACAATAAATATAGTTTCTTTGTTAATTTCACCGAAAAGGCACAAACCTACTTCATTCAATCGTTGACTCACCCTGTACAGTGTGTCCCACGACGAATTGCCACTATTGATTTCTCGAAAAATATACTTTTAAAATTTGTTCTCTACTAAAGTCGATAAACACCTTAAATTGCCAGGTTACTTGAAAATTTTACAATTTTACTGCTTGATGATTTGAATCAGTTCAAAAATGGGAATTGTGTCTGTTAAAAAGGCCATTTTTCGTAAATGTTCCGTCATGAGTCGAAATTATGTTGTCCAAAAATCGAAGGTCGTCTTATATAATCATTAATTTAAATTCGCAAACTTGCACTCTTTTCGGCAAATCAGTATCTTTTACGTGTTGATCCAGAGATATTCTATACCTGCCATGTTGGACTTCATTTATTTCTTACTGAAATTTTCTAATTTTCATTTGACACTGTTTCGAAACAGTTTCTGTTTATCTGGATATCCATTAGCAAATATCTAGTATGCCCTTGATAAATTTCTTTTACATTCCCTATAGATAATAAACAAATTTAAATAATCTTCATACGAAAAGTTTAATCGCCCCGGCATGATCATTATTAATTAAAGGAAGGAGGCGAGAATCACCCATGTATTCAAAAAAGGAGATATAAACGAGATCCCCAATTATAGACCTGTTTCAATACTATCCCCATTTGCAAAGGTTTTTGAGATGTCGATAAATGAGTGTATTTTGAGTCAAGTGCAAGAGTTAATATTGCCAGAACAGCACGGATTTTTTAACCGCCGTAGTACTATTAGCAATCTAGCTTCCTTTGCCCAATTTACTGGTGGGGCATTGGATAAACGCAATCAAGTTGACGTGGTCTATATCGACTTCTCAAAGGCATTTGATCGAGTCGATCACTATATTTTATTTAACAATCTTGCTGCTATGGGTTTTAGCGGGAGCCTATTGTTATTTCTTAAATCTTACCTACAAAACAGAATGCAATATGTGGAGATCCGGGGTTATCAATCCTATAAATTTAAATCTACAAGCGGGGCTCCGCAGGGGAGCAATCTGGCTCCACTAATATTTTTACTTTTCATTAACGATATTACGGTTGGAGCATCGAGCAGTGTTTTGCTCTTTGCGGATGATGTAAAGCTATTTCGGATGATTCATAGTGTAAACGACACCCTTGAGCTTCAAGGGGATATTGATGTTGTTCGGGATTGGTGTAACGCGAATAATTTGCCCTTGAATGTTGATAAGTGCACCATAATGACTTTCAACAATAAAACCAACTTTTTGTATTTTGAATATACTCTAAACAGTCAAATATTTCAACGAAGTTATGCTTTTAAGGACTTTGGAGTCACTTTTAACCCAAAACTTTCATTCACGAAACATATCAGTTTGATTTGTGGGAGTGCGGTCAAAATGTTGGGGTTCATATTGCGCAATTCTAATGATTTTAGCAATTTGCAGACCTTAAAAACTTTGTATGTTAGTCATGTTCGGTCGAAGTTGGAATACGGTGCAGTCATATGGCATCCTATCTATGATAAGTACATTAGTCAATTAGAGGGAGTGCAAAGAAAATTTTTAAAATACCTATCATTTAAGAGTGACGGAGTATTCCTTCAAAGGGGTATAGATGAAGAGCAATTACTGAGGCGATTTGGCGTTTCATCTTTAATAAATCGCAGACATTACATGTTAGCCCAGTTCCTGAGCAAGATATCCAGATCTTATATTGACTGTTCTGATTTATTGTATCAAGTTAATTTTCATGTACCCCTGAGACCTGTTAGATCCTGTCCCATTTTTTCATTACCTAGCCCTGAAACAAATTTTCTTATAAAAACACCTCTATTTCAAGCCATGAGTATCTTCAACAAGGCTTGCAGTGACATCGATGTTTACAGCCTACCCCCTAAGAAATTAACACAGGCTTTAAAGTTAAGGTTTCTAATAAAAATGTAAAATGTTTGCCTCTTGTGAATTGTATGAATTAATCAATAATTTTATTTTCCTTATAATTTTGTTTAATATCTTAGCAAAGTTATATGTCATATTGTCTTATAAATGGATGTTATCTGTTAGACAATAAAGATTATTATTATTATTATTAATAGTTGTTAAGTGGCAAGATATATTGACATTTATGTATTGCTCTGTTGTTTTCTTTCGTCGCGTTTCGTCGTTATGGCCAACTCATAACAAAACTTATAAACCGTATAGTGCTTTTACAATAATTTTGTTTCTATTTGTTGACCGTGTAGTTATTAATTAGTTTTTACTTTTTTGGGTTTCGGTCATATTATTACTTTATAAAAAAATTAACACATGTTTTTTCTGACGTTTCGGTTTATTTTATTGATTAAACCATCTTCAGAGAATTACTGTAAATATGAAAAGGAATATGTAAATTTATGCTATATAAACTGAAAATTTTACTTTCTTACCTAATGTTAACAGGTGGTTCACTTGAAAAATTTACATTTAACTATTTTATTACTTTAATACAATATAATTAAACACTTCTTATTTAATATAAATATAAATATAGAAAATTATTATTTTTTGATGCATTTTTTTTTCACATCTGGTTTGTTGTGCTTTTGACTGAGTACTACCAAAGGGTTTGAAAGTTTCTGGACCATCTGCAATTTTATTGCCCTATTAGATTCGTATATACATTACTCAGGTCATTTGTGTCCGTTCTGAAATTCATGGTATTATTATCAAAATATCAACACTATATACTAAAGCAGATCCCTTCTAGGAGGAAACCAACCCTAATTAAATAATAAAGGTTTTCATATAGGAGAAATTGATAGTTATGTTTAGGCTTACAAACGCCATTGTTGACATAAAATTGAAATAATATATAGGGCGCTCCATTTAAAATTAGCAAGAAGGCATCGACTTCCGATTAAACTCGAAGTGCCACCATCTTGAAAATATTTTAACCGAATTGCTTTATTGCTCTCTAAACCGCAAAATTTTAAAAATTTTCCAAAGTCTCTGTTCCAATAAATTGATCTTGGAAATTCATTGTGGGACACACGCAATGGCATAGCGAAGGTTGCGCAGGACCCGCGGCGCGGGGGTGACCCGCTCACACAAAAAAATCTTTAGAATTCAGTTTAATCAATCTCCAATAAACTTGCTACAATCCATTTAATGCACGGTCCCAGAAATTATTTATTATAAATGGAGACTTATGCAATTCAGGGCGTTTAGATTTGTATTAAATGTACATATATTAAGAAATCACTTTTAACATGAGAGTAATATTTATTAACGGTTTTTGTCCTTTATATATATATATATATATATATATATATATATATATATATATATATATATATATATATATATATATATATATATATATATATATATATATAATCGAAGGTTTTCGGGCATCCTGTGTATGTGCTGAGTACCTCTCAGGACTGTAAGGCAGCTGACGTTTCGGTGAAATCTCATTCACCATTTTCAAAGCTCATCGATCGAAAGGCAAGAGATTTCACAACTGCAAAGATTGAGTGGGGTGGTGATGTGAATCGGCGTTGAGGTATCTGTTGGTGTGAATGGGCTTACGATCGCAGTCCCTTACAGATCAAGAAAATTACCACCAAGAGATGAACATACTGCAAGACGCCCTAACAAATAACGGTTATAACAAAGAACATATAGAAAAGGCTCTAAAAAACAAACACTGGGCCCCAAAAAATCGCGAAAACCAAGAGAATTGCTCCAAAACTTTTGTTCCTTATGTAAAAGGCACCATAGACAAGACCGCAAAAATTCTCTGGAGACACAACATTGAAACCATTTTCACCACAGACCGTAAAGTAAAAGATGTCTTGGCAACACCTAAAGGAAGAATCCCTCTAGAAAACCAAGGAGTGTACGAAATTCCATACGGAGAATGCAGCTCATCTTACGTAGGCCAAACCAAACGCTGTCAAGCAAAAAACAACTTTTTCTGCTGCGGCCCAACACTGGTTAAACACAGGACATAAGATAAATTTCTCAGGAATAAAAATGCTATCCAGATGTGAAACCTGTCCACAAGAGTTAAAAGGGAAGCCATTGAAATTGCATAGAGTCCCAGCAATTTAAATAGCAGAGATGATAGCCAGTAAGTGCCTAATACTTGGAAATCTTTGTTTATAAAACATTAACCAGTACCATTTAGTAACGAATCAGATTACAACTGATCTACGCAACCCCAAACACTGGCAACAGGGCCAATGACGCACAGCAGGGCTCGCTCCATAATTCGGGCGTCAGTTCGCTCGTAGATGCGATACAGTGAGCATTGAAAGTTGTGAATGAGATTTCACCGAAACGTCAGCTGCCTTACAGTCGTAAGAGGGACTCAGCACATACACGGTATGCCCGAAAACCTTCGATTACACATCACACCCGTGAGAATATCCGACATAACATAACGTTCTCTTTTATTTTCAAAAGATTTGTGTAATGGATTTCTCACCCTTTTCGAATTACTGTCATCTTCAGTAGCCAATAGTAGTCTGATATCATATTTACGTCCAATTTTCCTGGTCACCTTCGTTCAACTTCTTTCATTAATGGAAACGCTCGCCTTGCTCTTTGCTGTAGTCACCTAAGTTTTCAGGCAAATAGCTCGTATGAGAATCCAAGTCATGGAGTTTGAGACTCATCAAACATCATAAACGCTTTAAATTGTTTACAATGGTTACTATGATCACTTTTCTTATTTTCCAAAAAGTTTCGAGAGATTTCTCGAAAACTAAGCCAT
The DNA here is from genome assembly GCA_034092305.1 of Diaprepes abbreviatus. Lineage (NCBI taxonomy): Eukaryota > Metazoa > Arthropoda > Insecta > Coleoptera > Curculionidae > Diaprepes > Diaprepes abbreviatus. The sequence goes on from JASJET010000116.1 coordinate 3,339,363, forward strand.
GCAGCTTTTTCAACATCGTTCATTGTAGTTATGAAAGATTTATCGTTGAACATTTTACGGATCTGAGGTCCATCAAATATTCTTTCTTTCACTTTAGCATCAGTCAACTGAGGAAATTGGCTTTACAAGTACTGATAACATTGTCCTTCCTTATCTAAGGACTTGACTAACTGTTTCATACGTCCAACTTTTATATAAATAGGCGAAAGTAATACTTTTGATGATTCAATTAAGGGCTGTTTCAATACATTGTTATTTCCTGGTTCAAGTCCTGCTCTTGCTTGCCAAACTTTTTTCTCGTAAGGATTTGCGCGATCTCTGCTGTTCCATAAACACAAGAAGCAGGGATACTTTGTATATTCTGATTGTTGGTCTAGGATGATCGCTATGATTTTCAAATCACCACAAACTTGCCATCCATGCCCATAGTATCTAATTTTCTGTAATACATATTTGACATTTTCATAACATTCTCTTAATCGTGTTGAGTGAGCTATTGGAATACTTGCGTAATAATTTCCATTGTGCAGCAGTACTATCTTGAGACTCCGTTTTGAAGAGTCTATGAACAATCTCCATTCTTCAGGAACATAACAATCTTGTTTCATTTCGTTCATCAAACCTCAAACGTTTGTACAATACACCAAAGATACCGCTTCATCTTTATGGAAGTGTTGGCAGTATGGCTCCTCTCGATTCCTGTAGAACGTTGAGTTTGTTCCTTGTTTTAGCATCCCACGGCTTTTCAACTCTGTAGACATATATTCACATACCTCTTTAGGTAGACCCATGTTCCTGATGGAATCACTCAAACTTCCTTGATCAAATAGTCTTACAGGTTTATTTCTCTTTCTTTTTGATAGATATTCTTTATCTTTATCTTCTTGGTCCCAACCACTTCCAGGTTCTTCTTCACTGTCTTCCGTCACTTCTTTATCTGTTTCTTCAACACTTGTTGGAGCTTAATTCACTGTAGCGCTGGTATCCATACCTTCAATATTGCACTCTAAATGAGTTTTGCTGCTACAATAGAAGACACTATCAAATAAGATATTTCTAATTTGATCTTCGCATTGAATCCTTCTACTATTATATTGCAAAAGTAACAGTTCTCTTGTGATTCAGATATAGTCGAGATGTATTTTAAAACTTTGTGGTTTTTTTTTCAGTCCATCATTTGAGACTATTTTAACAAAAACAGCAAATGTTGTCCGGAGCACATGTATCATCTTGATTAGATATTATACTTTCATAACATTCACGATATATATTTTTGCATTTTCCTACGTAATTTGTTTACTTCATATTTTCCGCAAAAGTAACAGAACATGCTTTTGTCGCGACAGTATTCATGCCTGGCAAGTGCATTAGTTCAGGTTAGTCTCAATGCGAAAGCTGGCAAGGAAAGAGCATATAGACCAACAATAGGTATCCATAGTCTCCATGAGGTCAGTAATGATAATGGAACAAGGCTAATAGAATTTGCAACATCTCACAACCTGCTAATAAAATCTACAATGTTCGAACATAAGAAAATACACAAAGAAACGTGGTTCTCTAATGACGGTGTCACAAGAAATCAGATCGATCACGTCTTAGTGGATGCCAGAAGAGGAAGTAACTGCTTAGACGTGAGAAGCCTAAGAGGGGCGGATGGAGACACGGATCATTTCCTTGTAAGAACGAAGGTGAGAACAAGAATAGCGTCCCAAAAAACCCACAAGAATACGCCAGCAACCACATGGAATACAGAAAGTCTGCAGAATAAGGAGACAGAGGAGAAATTTCAAAACGCTATACAAATAAAACTAAAACAGACAGAAGAAAGTAACAAAATAGACTCGACTTGGAAGAATATAAAATCAACTTTGACAAGCGTATCTAATGAAATACTGGGTAACAAAAAGAGATCAACAAAAAAATGGTTCGATGACTATTGCCGGAAATCCATAGATGAAAGAAACCTAGTTAGAAGAGACATGCTACAAAATCCAGCAGACAAAAATATTGAACGGTTCAAATATACTAGAACACAGACAAGAAAACTAATGAAAAGGAAAAAGAAGGATTACCAAGAACAAATAATCAGAGAAATAGAAGAAAATCGGAAGAACAACAAAGCAAGACAATTCTTTAGAGAAGTCTCTAGTATAAAAGCAGGGTACCAAGCAAGAACAGGAAACTTCCTTGAAAAAGACAGCGAAGTGCTTATTACTAATCACAAGGAAATCTTAAAAACCTGGAAGGAATACTTCTGCCAACTGCTAAACGGTGGAGCTAGCACGAATGCATCAGATATAGAGGTACATACAGCTGAAATAGAAGATCATTGCCCGACATATGACGGAGTAACCCAAGCAACTAAAAAACTTAAAAATAATAAAGCCCCAGGCAGCGATGGTATACCCGCAGAGTGTCTGAAGCACGGAGGGGAAGCACTATACAGATCTATATACAAGCTAATTCAAGGTATTTGGCAGGAAGAAACAATGCCAGACGAATGGAAAGAAGGTGTTATCGTACCAATTCACAAAAAAGGTAACAAAAAGAAATGTAACCACTACCGAGGAATAACGCTCCTTAATACTACCTACAAAATACTTGCAAACATTCTGTTAGAAAGAACCAAATCGTACACAGAAGAAATCATTGGAGAGTATCAATGCGGATTCAGACCCGGCCGATCTACTGTTGACCAAATATTCACTATAAAACAAATAATGGAAAAATGCTGGGAGTTCGATCGAGAGCTTCATCAGATGTTCATAGACTTTAAATAGGCTTTCGATAGAGTATGCCGGATGAGACTGTGGACAGCGATGCAGGAACTTGGCTTTCCTAAAAAACTAGTCAACTTGATACGGATGAGTATGGAAGGACTACGATGTAGGGTAAGAGTTGGGCAACAGTACTCGGAGACATTTGAGATTAACAATGGACTGAAGCAGGGAGATGCACTCTCACCACAACTCTTCAACGTAGCTTTAGAACACATAATCAGAAATGCAAGAACTGATACACCGACTTCCATATTCCATCGAGAAGGACCAAACTTACTGCTGGCATTTGCGGACGATGTAGATCTAATAGAAAACACAAGAATAAAAATGAAGGAAACTTTTATCAGGTTCGAGAAGGAAGCAGAGAAGATGGGGCTACAAATAAATTAAAACAAAACTAAATATATGTACACGAACCGCAATATTCGAAACAGAGACAGAATTGGACAGAACATCACCATCGACGACTACAACTTTGAGCGCCTCAGAGAATCTAAGTATCTTGGAACAACAGTAACTGAAGATAATAACGGATCACAAGAAATAAACAATAGGATCCAAGCTGGGAACAGATGTAGCTACGCCCTTCGAGACCTGATAAAATCGAAACAACTAACAAGACGAACAAAGATAAATCTATATAAAACAGTTATAAGACCAGTAGTGATGTACGGCAGCGAAACTTGGACAATAACAAAGGCAAACGAAGAGCGACTGCGAGTTTGGGAGAGAAAAATCCTAAGGAAAATCTTTGGCCAGTTACTGGATGGGGCAACCGGACAATATAGAATAAGAACAAACAAAAAGTTAGAAGAGTTATACGCAGACGCCAACATAGTAAAAGAAATAAAGTCTAGAAGACTCCAGTGGACGGGCCACCTCATGAGACACTCTAACGAAAGAATAGTGAGACTGGTGTGGAAAGAAACCCCAACTGGAAAAAGACCACTTGGACGACCCCGGCTTCGGTGGCGGGATAATATAGCAGGAGACCTTAAAGCTATGGATGTAGAGAACTGGATGGAGCTAGCAAAGGGCAGAAACGAATGGAGGCATATTATCAAGTCGGCTAAAACCCACACGGGGTTGTAACGCCACGGAGTAAGTAAGTTAGTAAGTAAGTAAGTAAGGTGCATTAGTTCTTCTTGTAGCTTCATATTCCTTATCAGCCAAGTTACCAACTGATAAGGAGCTGCGGTCGCTTGATGACGACGCCTGCGGGCCTGCTTGCTCACTCTGACCAGCCGCCAATACTGGGCATCGGAATCCCGGCATCAAAACCATTTTTTTTTAATGTGCCTGCAGTGTTTTTAGAATTCTTCTTGTAGCCCCTTACTCACCATAAGGCAAGTTGCCAACTTATGGGTAGTTGATATATGCGTCCATCGCATCCATGTATCATTCCTTTTATTTATCACGACAGTCGTGACGGTAAAATATGAAGCTATTTTTCGTGCTTTACGAAAAAATTGTGGGTGAAGGGGTCAAACGGACTCCGTATTCAAATTAAGCGTATCAAATTACATGAAAATACCGAGATCAAACTACTTTGTTTTTGTGTGCCGGTGAATGATAAAACTTTAAATTTATTTTATGATTACATTAGATTTAGTGTAATAAATTAATTTAAATTAATGAAAATTATTAAATTTAATGCATTCAATGAAAGTTTGCTTCCAGCACATTTACATTAAATTTAATGCATTTCCTTTTTACAGTGTACTAAAATCTTTTCGAGCAAAACAAATTATTCATAAATTAAGGGAATATTTTTTTATCAGCCCTAAATTACCCATGGGAATAAGCGGAAAAATTAATTTAAAACATGTAATTTATCTTGTACAATCTGTTCCATTTTTAAAGTATAGGCTGTGCTCGGGCGCGCCCGCACAACTCCCTTTGTTAAACGTGTTTCGCCTGACACAATTTCCCAAGTACGCTTTATATGTTTTAAGCTCGTATACACTAAACTAAATAAAATTTTACCTGTACAATTAATTATTTATGACTTATAATACTATACTAAGTATTCATGCTTTGTAACCTTATCGCAGTAATAATCTGTTTCGTACTACTCAACTCGTTATGTTGTCTCGTTTTGCACAAGTTTTAAATTATATTAGGACAATTAGCGTCTAAAACTTATTTTAGAGAGATAAGGCAAATTTTTGTGTGAACGTAAACACTTGTTTAAGCGAAAACTGTACCTTATATATTGTCTGTTATACTATAATGATTAAAAACACAATTTTCGCTTTTTCATCTTCCAAGTTTTGATGTGACTGTTGCTCTATATAAGTTTGGTTTTTAGAGCTTCCTCAAGAATACTTGAACTATATTAAAGTTAAAAAGAGTTCCTTTTGATAAAATCTACCTTAGGTCTATGGCTTGTTACAAACTGTTTATTATTAGAGTCTAAAGGAGTTCCCAGCAGTTTGTAAGTACACATTTGTCTATAATAAGGATGTTAACTATTTTTGGGGAAGTATTTAAAACCATTCGTAAATACCTAATGAATCCCAAAATATTTAATATTATTTTTTTCAATACAACTAATGCTTCAAAAATTATATATGTTAAATTCCGTTTCAAGTTTCGCTTCAAAAAGCCAATACTTGCCACTTGACCGCTGTGACGTCATATGTTGACAAAGACCGGTAAACTGACAAAGAAATAAAAATTTTTTCGTAATTTTTGTAAAAACAGATGAGTTCTAAGTTTTATAAGTACAGTGTCTCAGGGTACAAGTCATTCAATTAAAAAACAGTGTACAAGCACTACAATTAAAATTCCTGAAACGTTATTTATTCATGTTCGGAAATTAATAGAAAAAAGTGACCTCAACTTGTCCGCAGGGATCCAGCACTACTTAATCTAAAATGTATTTTTGTAACGATCACTTTGAAGTAAATTTCGATAAAATTTATTTATTTTTTTATATTAAAAGTTATTATTTTTCAAGTTTTCAACGATGAAAATTGGAATTTTAGGTTAGAAATAAAGTAATCAAATTTGGGTAACAATCTTTTGCACTTGTTTTATTTTAGTTTTAAGCTTATAAATACCTATGATTACTATTATGTATTTATTATCGCTCACAGAAATAACAACTCTTGATAAACTACTTACATGGAAATCTTCAGATTTCTAAATTCAGCAGAACACAAGCTACTGTTTGTTTCGAAGAAACTGGCCACCGTAAAATAATCAATTCTTGGCGAATTCGATCTATTTGCCTCAATAAATAAACTTTCCACCATGGGAGAATTTCTTAGTATTGTTTTTAATGGTAGTAGTAAGCATATTTCGAAGAAATTGCAGGGAAATCACTATAAAATAATGTTAACCAAACAACAAAGCCTTTGACGGCGATGATATTTGCCAGCAAGTGATATCTGTTGGAGTTCCTTTGTCTTTATTTTTTTCTTTTAATATCACGAGGTTTCAGCTAGTAGTTATCTCTATCCATTGTCAAGTGAAACTAAATAAATTTCTAAGCTGCAGTACTATTTATACTACAAGTAAATGCAGTGGAGTATGACTGAGATGGGTGCAGTCATGTGTGCAACGCCAAAGTCCCATTTATGCTGTATTTAGTTTTAATTTACAATTATTAAGAAGTGGTTTCCATACTTCTCTTATATCTAATGATGCTTTACTAAAGCAACTCGGGTTCTGATGCATCACCACGGCTTCTTTGAATTTTCGTTTTCTCCAGTGTTGTTCGCTGTGTAGAATTTTAGCTTCAGACCATTTTATGTGGTGTCCATGAGTCCAGGCATGGTTGGCGGCATCAGATTTTTCTGTTTTTCCTCGAGATGTGTATTATTGGTGTTCTTTGATCCTTACGTATAGGGGTCTCTTTGTTTTGCCAATGTATTTTCATGGTATCTGATACACAGTTCTTCTTGTTCCTTTGAGTTGTTGGTTTGACCCTAGTAAGCCGACTTCTCAGAGAGTTACTTGAATTAAATACAACGTTGATTTTATATTGTTTTCTTATCCTTTTACCTTTTTCCGAAATGCTTCTAGCATAGGGGATATTCAATATTGGTTTCCATTCTTCGTTCCTTGTCGATATTCTCCTATTTCGGCATTGTTCTAGAATTTTGTCCACCAGATATACTGAGTATCCGTTAGTTGTAAGGTTATTTTTAATGTGATTTATCTCTTTCATTAAGTTCTTGTTTAAGTTAGAGAATTAGGGCTCTATCTACGAGATTTCATTATAATTCCTGTTTGGTGTTGTTGGAGTGATTGAATGAGTAGTTTAATTATTGTCCTGTGTGTGCATCTTTCCTGTAAACTGAGGATTGAATTTGTCTGCCATTTCTTTCAACGAAACCATCTAAGAAAGAGAATTTATTTTCTATTGCTGGGCCGATATTGTTCAGATGAGAAAGAAAATTTTGAAGTTCTTCGTCGTTTCCATTCCAGACAATAAAGGTATCGTCTACGTATCTAAGCCACAATTTAGATTTCTTAATTGCAGATTCAATTGCAAAAGTCTCGAACCATTCCATGAAAATATTCGCGACCACTGGTGAGAGTGAGGATCCCATCGGTAGTCCATCATCCTGGATGTTAAATTTTTCCTTTTCCTGAAAATAGGAATTAGTTAAACAACTTTTCAACAAGGCCATGACGGCGTGCGGTGGTAAAGATGTTCTTTCTGCTAAGGTCTGGTTTTCTTCAAGTTTCTTTCATATAATTTTTAGTGACTCCTTAACTGGAACGTTGGTATATAGACTTTCCACGTCAAAGCTAGTAAATTGATCTTTCGGTTGTACTTCTATTTCACGTATAATTTCTACGAAATGTTGCGAGTTCTTGACCCAGGACGATATATTTCCTTGTTGTGTTCTCAGGATTGGAAAAAGGAACTTGGCAAGCTTAGAAGTCCGAGAATTCGGGTACTCGACATAGGTCGTAAAGACATGTCTTGTTTATGTATCTATGGGAGTCCAAAAAGATGTGGAGTTTTGCTGTAGTATGGCGTCAACTTATTCCGGGTCCTGTCAGGAATATATCGTTCATATTTCTTAAGAACGCGATAAATTCTTCCTTCGATTGTTGATGTGAGATCTTTAGCAAAAGATGTATAATTTCCTTTCCTTGAAACTTCGTCGATTTTTTGATTATATCTCTCATTATTCATTGCGACTGTCGTACTCCTTTTTTCCGCTGGTAGAATCATGCACTTTTATTGATGTTCGTTGTCACATGACTTGAGGGTGATTTAGTTAAATTTCGATAATTAAATAAAAATTAAATTCCTCAAAAATAAAGAAAAACATTGTGTTTTTTGGGATTTCTATGGAAACTACCATTTCGCGGCAAAATTTTTATTTGAAAATAGTCAAAATTTTTATTAAGGTGTTTTGAAAATTTTCTCATTATAGTCTAAGAAATAGTAAACCCTGGATGTAACGTTCTGCGTGTACGGCTACGAAATTAATATTTGTAAACTTAAAAGTGTAAGTACTGTCGCGTGTACTTGCCAGACAAGCTCTAAGGTGAGCAGTACAGGATGTTATTTGCAAAAGTAATTCTACATGGTAAAATAAAAGTGGTAAGTCATATTACAATAAAGTTGAAAACTCAATTGTTCTCCAGTTACAGCATGCCAAATTTCAATTTTTGGTTTTCTTTTATTTTTAATATCCTGCGGTTAATTTTTACCTCATTAAATTTATATTCGGTATAAAAATGTTCCTCTATTATACAACTAGAGGTTACTTTACCTGAAATTCAAGGTTTATTTGTCACATATTTTTTTTATTTTGACAGCTATAGGAACAGATATATGTTCTTTTAAAGATAAAATAATACCTAATAAAAAAAGGTACCATTTATTCACCCTGTCAGGGTGAGTCAACGATTGGATGAAGTAGGTTTGTGCCGTTTCGGTGAAATTAACAAAGAAACTATATTTATTGTTTGATACAGTTTATTTTTACGAACATTTTAAAAATATTTAGGACTCTACAGGGTGAGCCAAAAAACTAGGACAGCATAAAGTTGTATTTTTTTAAATAGAACACCCTATATACGAATCATATTTTCGATTTAGCTTATAATTTTAAATCTTTTTTATTAAGGGTTTACTATAACAAACCTTTATAGTTTCTGAGATAATTAAGTTTAAAGAAAAAAAGTCACATTTTCAAGCATCAATTCAATCCTAAATAACGTTTTCAATTTTGTGACAAATATATTCAAATTTGGAATTTAGCAAGGTCAAGGACAAGTTAACATAATTTTTACTTAATATTTGCAATAAAAGCTACAGGGTGTTGAACACATCGGCTCGAATTTGAACAAGTTTAAATGAATAAATATCTTTTTTTTTAAATGGTACACCCTGTATATTTTCATGTTATTTATTAGAGTAATAAAAACTCAAAAAGTTTTGTTCAGTATATCCTATACCTATTTATAATAGTTTTTGAGATATTTCAGTTTTTCTTATTTTCCATATTTTTTTACAGAAATAGTCTTCATTATCATAGTAGCCATGTAAAATAATAAAAAGAAACTACAGAAACAAACAGAATGTGGTTAAATAAGATGAAAGACATTATTCGTTATATTACAACGGCAATAGTTTAATTAAACATAATGTGAAAAAATTAACACAACAATAACGACAAGGCAAATACATATTAACTTTTATACTAAATTGAAACAAAAAAATTACCTATTAAATACTGAGATTAATTATTTCTTTTTAATAAGTGTTCAAATAAACGACCCTCTTGTGCAATGCACAAATTTAGTCTTTTTTGCAGATTTTCTCGGACCCTGCACAAAATTAGTGGCGTTATTGTTCTACAGGTATCCCTAATCCTGTTTCGCATATCTTCCACTGTTGTTGGTGGATTAACATACACCTTATTTTTAATATAACCCCATAGGAAGAAATCTAATGGGGTGATGTCGCAAGACCTTGGTGGCCACTCAATGAAACCCCCACGTTCAATTCATTTTTGCGGATATCGTTGGTCCAAAAACGCACGAACTTCACGATGGTAATGCAGAGGCGCACCATCGTGCTGGAACCACATACTGTCGAGCTCATCCCTATCGAGACCTTGAAGAAGTTGGGGTAGTTCTTCTTGTAGAAAGTTCAGGTAACTATGGCCATTTAGTGGTTTATTAAAAAAGTGGGGTCCAATAATTCGATTATGATGAATACCACACCAAACATTTAATGACCAGTGGTTTTGATGTTGCACCTCTCTAATCTAAAATGGATTTTCTGTGGCATAATAATGCATGTTACCTATTTACGGCACCGTTACTTCTAAAAGTAGCTTCATCACTAAACACTACCTTGCATAATAAATTTGGATTTAATTGAATCTCCGCATTTATTGTACGACAAAAGTTTACACGACTTTCAAAATCCTGTCCATGCAATTCTTGGTGTAATTCCATGTGATATGGATGATACTTATATTTCTTGGTAGTACGATTAGCGGTGGATTGTGATGTTTCACATAATGCTGCTAACTGACGGCTACCAATATAAGGATTTTCCTGAACATTTAACAATACTTGTAGTTCTTTTTCTTCATTAGTTACTGGTTTGTTGACCACTTTACGTTTTGGATAATCAACAGTACCAGAATAATCAAATCTTTGCATTAAGTTTTGAAAAGTATGGGTATTAGGCTGGCGTCGATCAGGATACTTCATTTTGTAAATTCTTTGAGCAAGAAGGCAATTTTTTTGAGCCTCTTCTATTGTATAAATCATATCTATTAACCCATTCTTTGGAAAATTCATTTTACAATATAAGATGAATGCAAAAAAAAACAAACTACACTACATAAAAACCAAAAAAAGCGATTGCGGTTATAAATTTGACACATGGAAAAATGTTCTTTTACATTGTTTTTGCCATGGCTATGATAATAAAGACTATTTCTGTAAAAAAGTATGGAAAATAAGAAAAACTGAAATATCTCAAAAACTATTATAAATAGGTATAGGATATATTGAACAAAACTTTTAGGGTTTTTATTACTCTATTAAATAACATGAAAATATACAGGGTGTACCATTTAAAAAAAAAGATATTTATTCATTTAAACTTGTTCAAATTTGAGCCGATGTGTTCAACACCCTGTAGGTTTTATTGCAAATATTAGGTAAAAATTATGTTAACTTGTCCTTGGCCTTGCTAAATTCCAAATTTGAATATATTTGTCACAAAATTGAAAACGTTATTTAGGATTGAATTGATGCTTGAAAATGTGACTTTTTTTCTTTAAACTTAATTATCTCAGAAACTATAAAGTTTTGTTATAGTAAACCTTTGATAAAAAAGATTTAAAATTATAAGCTAAATTGAAAATACGATTCGTATATAGGGTGTTCTATTTAAAAAAATACAACTTTATGCTGTCCTAGTTTTTTGGCTCACCCTGTGGAGTCCTAAATATTTTTAAAATCTGCGTAAAAATAAACTGTATCAAACAATAAATACAGTTTCTTTGTTAATTTCACCGAAAAGGCACAAACCTATTTCATCCAATCATTGACTCACCCTGTATTCCTCCCGTTTGAACTTTTCTGGCTGGTACTCGCGACTGGCTGAGTGGATTGGTATTTTTTTTTCAATAACCTATTGTATTTAAACTAAAACATATCCAAATATTATCTCTAAACCTTTAAGATGAAAAATGTTAATTTTTTGACATTTTCAAAAATACCTAGAGTGGGATAGGGATCGAATAATGCCTATGAAATCAATGTCTTATAAAAATTCCCAGTCTTACATGTAGACTGTTACTTTAAGAGTTCACTAGCCCCCTCTCAGACTTTAGTAAATTTTGTTTTTTACTTTTTATTTAGGATGGAGGAGTAGGATATTATTTAAGTCAATAAAGTGATTATTGTTAATGTAATGGGTTGACATATCTATGTTTTTTTCATTATTTAATATGAACATTTTATGTTCTTTTAATTCACTACTTTCTCCCACGTTGGCCTTTGTATACAATTTACTTGATATTAAGGGTATAACCTGTTTAATTTCTTAATATTAATGTCATATATTTGTTTCCTCTGTAAGTAGGTATGATCGCTTGCTTTAACTAGCTAGAGATAAGGATTGGTAATCTAAATAATTTCGGTAATAAGTCACCCGACTGCTGTCATATATATACCTATATAAGGCACTTTCAAAATTGTTTGTTTTTTTGTCTATTTACCTTGACCTTAACATTTTTTTTTGTTAATTAATAATGAAATGCAACTTTTACGTCGTCTATTTATATATATATATATATATATATATATATATATATATATATATATATATATATATATATATATATATATATATATATATATATATATATATATATATATATATATATATATATATATATATGTTATGTCGGATATTCTCACGGGTGTGATGTGTAATCGAAGGTTTTCGGGCATCCCGTGTATGTACTGAGTCCCTCTCAGCTGCCTTACAGTCCTGAGAGGGACTCAGCACATACACGGGATGCCCGAAAACCTTTGATTATATATATATATATATATATATATATATATATATATATATATATATATATATTTATATATATTTATCGCTATAAATCTAAAAATGTACGTATTATGAAAGTGCTAAATATTTATCTAGAATTGGAATTAAAAGAAAGTTTTGTGTGCCATTAGAAACCAGATGTGGGTTCTTTTTTAACGATATTTTAAATTCAAGTTTCTCTAGTAAATTTAGTTTTTTGGTTTTATTTTCGGAGGGAAGTAATTTAACGTTATTATTCATTTTTAGGGTGAAAACGACCTGTGTGATGGCAGGCACGAATTCTTTGTGACACTTGCTGTCTTCAAAAAAAATATTTTGCAAAGTAACTGTATATATAAAAAAAATTGTCATCCTTAAAAGGTATTTAATTTCAGAATATTTATGATGTACGTTTATGAACCAAAACGTCTAAAAATTTATATCAAGTAAAAAATACACGTGTATAACTAACTTATCAAAAAAACACTTTACTCCCATATATATATATATATATATATATATATATATATATATATATATATATATATAATAATAACCGAAGAACCTCCTGCAGAACAGAACATCAAGGGACTGGGCCTTAGTGAGCATCTTTATAAGCCGATGCAGAAAGCAATTCTCCTAGCAAACGCGCGAACCGTCCGAAAATTCATATGAAATGCAGCAGACAACGTCACCTAGGACCCGATAACATGGAAAGGGTTCCCACAGAGCTTCATACTTTTGGCGTCTTTGTATGCCTGGTATGAGTGAATAATTCCTGGAGTATATTGACGGATAAAATAAATACAATCCATTTCAAAAACAAAAAATACAAACACTATTTAAAAACAGTCAGAATTAAAAAACTTACAAATCTACACATGCATTAAAGTGCTTCAAAAGACAAGTATTGACAATTGACAATTTCCATTTCAAAAATAAAAAATACAAACACTATTTAAAACAATCAGAAATAAAAAATAAACTTACAAATCTAAACACGCATCAAAATACTTCAAAAGACAAGTATTGACAATTGACAATATTAACTAGTTTTTCAAGAATTGTAAAATTTTTAATCTAAAGATATTAATTGGCAAATGAAAAATGTCAATCTCGATAGGAACTGAATTCATTTCCCTACACATTCGAGAAATAGGACTGTTAATGCCATAATTCGTTCGGTGATATATCACATCAAACAAATTGTGCGCTCTAAAAGCTCTTTGAGGAACCGATAATCCAATATTATTGAGTAGTTCAGGAGAATCAATACAAGAGTTAACAATCTTATAAAGTAGAACTAGGTCAAGATATATGCGTCTCACTCACAATGGTAACAACCTCAAAGCATCGGCAGTATCATCATATACAGACCCCTCCTGCTGCATTCCCTGTTTAAAGGCAATGAAACTTAAAAACTTTCTTTGTACTCTTTCTACTTTTTCTTTGTATGTAAAATAATGAGGTGACCAAACTTGGGACGCATATTCTAAGATTGATCGAACTACAGAGCAGTATATCACTTTAAAACAGTCTACACTATTAAAATCTGTAAGCATTCTCTTTACAAACCCGAGCAACTTCAAACTCCTGTTCACAATATTATAAATATATGTGTCGAAGCAAAGGGCCCGATCAAATGTAACACCCAAATCCTTCACACATTCAACGCGATTAATCATGTTATTATCAAGAAAGTAATCAAAAGTTATCCAATCCCTTTTACGATAAAAATTTATAATGGAACATTTATTAACATTGAGGTGCATAAAATTTAACTTACACCATTCAGAGAATCAAGCTAGATCCTGCTGAATGCCCTCGCAATCGTTGCTACTCCTAACAACTCGAAATATCTTTAAATCATCTGCATAAAGAAGACATCTACTGAAAGTTATGATGTCCTCAATATCGTTAATAAAGCAATTAAAAAGGAGCGGAGCGAGGTGAGTACCCTGAGGAACACATATATCAGATGATTCACAGTTGTTAATTTGTACTCGCTGTACTCTACCAGACAGGTAACTATTTATCCATTGTAGAAATGATCCATGAATACCCAAGCCTTCCAGTTTGTAAATAAGAAGTTGATGGTTAACCTTGTCGATAGCCTTGGAGAAGTCAGTGTAAATAGCATCCACCTGACACCTCCCCTCCAAAGTCTCCACCAAGTACTACTCATAGACAAGCAGATTAGTAGTAGTCGATCGATCTGCCATAAAGCCATGCTGTGAAGTTCCTAACACATTCCTAAAAAGAGGACTCATCTTTTGGTAAACAATACCCTCAAAAATCTTACTAAATAGTGAAAATTTCGAAATTCCACGATAATTTTAGACGTTAGCTCTATCTCCATTCTTATGGATTGGCGTAATGTAAGTAGTTTTCCAAACTTTTGGGAAAACACCCGTTGATAAAGAAATATTAAAAATCTGAGCCAACACTGCAGACAAAACACCCTGACAATTCTTAACAAATATGACTGGTATCCCGTCGGGACCGGTACCCAATTTACTGTTCAAGTGATCTATTGCATTAAACACGTCCACCGGCTCAACTTGAAGGAAACTAAGGTTTACAGTTTTCATGTAATTAAAAGTACGGGTCTCACAATGCTCATGTGTGTAGACTGTGGAGAAAAAAGCTCTAAAGAGCTCTGCTATAGCGGTTGAGTCCTCCGCTCTAACATTATTATGTGACATACTACCAGAAAAACCTACTATCAGACTTTATAGAGTCTTCAATGCCAGATATATGGTTTTGATAATTGTATTTATATGTGCACTTACATAGCTTACGTAACTCTGAAAATAAGATGTAATCAGAATTTGAATTGGAAATTTTATATTGCTTATGGGCTTTCTTTTTTTCAAAAATCAGATACTTCAATTCAGGACTGAACCATGGAGGAAATTTTTTATTTTTTGCTTTAGCTTTTGGGACATAGATATCAAAGCAAGAGTTCAAACCCCGATAAAACGTATTTAATATTATATGCCACGATACGGGAGAGAAAACGAATTAATGAAAAAGAATGAATGAAAATTAAATATTTAATGCTTCTGTACAGGTGGTTATTTTTTAGTGTTGATCGCTCCTTCTTTTAGGGCGGTGCCTAGGCTAGCATGCCGGAGATTAGGGGGG
This sequence comes from Diaprepes abbreviatus, assembly GCA_034092305.1. Taxonomy (NCBI): domain Eukaryota; kingdom Metazoa; phylum Arthropoda; class Insecta; order Coleoptera; family Curculionidae; genus Diaprepes; species Diaprepes abbreviatus. The sequence goes on from JASJET010000116.1 coordinate 3,354,834, forward strand.
TTATTTAAATTCAAAGCGCCACCTGTTTTAGGCCCGTCGGTAAGAAGAAGCGATGATCTTATCGAAAACAGGAAACAACTGGATCCAAAAATAAAACACACCGATTCCAAAAACAATTAAAATCTATATTTAACAATAAAAAAAAAAGGGATTTTGAATTACAGTTTTAAACTAAAGAAATATGGGACTATTTGCTAAATGGATCATAACAAAAAAAAAAACAAAGAAACAATGAACACTACTGCAACTATGACGTCATCTGCGCCATACGCCAAGTCGGTTTAGATGTAGGTCCAGCTTTAATTTTTACTATCGGCTGAACTGAATAACCTTACTTTTTCTAGTAGGCCGATTAAGTCTAAAATTATGTTTACTTAAGCCTAATTAAAAGTGTTGGACTATTAATATGTGAAGTGATGTTTTAAATTACCTAGTGTATACGTATACCTTCGGTTTACAAGGTATTTTAAATGAAATTAAAAATGAAGTGTCCTGTAATTGCTCGCATAAAGTCTTATTAGTTCCCAATCACAGGGGAAAAAGGAAAGTATACATTAAAACCGGTAATTTCACTGTTTATTACGAAATTCTAATACCTGAAAGGCTGTTTTGTGATTAAATCCAAACACTTTCGACAAGCTGGATAGCCCATGGCCTCTATGGAGCAGTGGTTTGTAATATGTTGGCTCTGGTAGGTAAATCTAATTTTAAACAGGATGGCAAAGTCTCGGTATAATAAGAACTGTTTGTGGCATGTACCTGATTGTCTTGAAAGGTGCACCAATTAGTCACAACGATGACGTGTTAGCTTTTTAGGTGAGATCACTTTCACTAAACTGTACTTAACGAAAAACGAATACAATAAAACTTTGTTTATCCTCAATATCTGGCAAATGATGCCTTAACGCACTAAACTATGATTTTAGCTGCAAACAGGAATAAAAGTAGTATTGTACTCTGAGAAAATCAGCAAAAAAACTGCTTTCTGGGTTTATGCCAGTTTTCACAACCAAGGCTTCGCCCAGACTCTCTCTACTGACACTCAAGAGCGCAAAGAAAAAAAAACAAGAGAATAACTAACTACACCCTTGATGAAAGTGGCAAAAGTGGAGTGTTTGATATATTTCTAGGCACACTTGACTTTTTAACAAAACCGGTTTTTGGTGTGACAGTGACAAAAACTTTTAGTTTTTATTTTATATGTATTAAAGAGATTACTTGATGAAAATAAGAATTTAATTTATGGTGAGTATTGGCTTGATTGTTGGTATTTTGGTAAAATTATTTATAGTTTTGTTTGTAAAATAACAAAACTGTAACATATATCAACATTATTTTGTGTCATTAATGAGGTCCAGTCAAAATTTGCCAAGAAAAAGTTCATTTCCAAATAATTGCAGTGTTTAAAATCGTTATAGTAATATTCAAAATTAAGTTCATCCAATTTTGTCGGTAGCGAAATTTCTAAATATAGAGCTGGATGATAAATATCACAACGCGTAATGTGTTCTGCAGAAATGACAACTTTAATATCTGAACTACTGCTAAATACTAAATCTAATATATTGCCCGAGACATTCGGAAATGAATTCAGTTGGTACATATTTAAATATGCTGACAAATCTGATAAAAGTTCTGATTGTTTATTTAAGTTTCCCATGGGAATCGCTCCAAATTCATTATTGCTCCATAACAAACCTGGCAAGTTATATGTATGTATATGTATATATATATATATATATATATATATATATATATATATATATATATATATATATATACATATACATATATATTTTATTTATTATTTTTTTCTTTCTATCATGGTAATATATCATTATATTCTATTAAACCATTGAAGCAAGCAAAAAGCAAACAATATAACAATATTTTATTCAGAAAAATTGCTTGCATGAAAAACTGACTGTGGAATCGACACAGGGTAGAAAAATAAAGCAATCAAACTGGTATTTGTTTTTTAAGCGCCAAGACAGGCATTCGCGTGGACGCGTTTATTGACGCACCGCTGTGTTTATTTATTTATTTCTAGGCTACTTCTTATTTCTTGAATTTCTTATTTGAATGAGATATTGTTGAGGAGTTATACTTTCCATTAAAAAAAATTATAGAAAAAAATTATTACATATTTTTTTAAATGCAACTTAAAGTTTGAGCGCTATTTTACTTTATGAAAATAAAATTTTTGGAAATTTTAGCCACCCATCACAAGAAAATGGAGAAAAAATCTGTCGATGTATGTCTTTAATAAATTTATTTGAAGAAATGCATTCACTAAAGCACCATCCCTTGATATTAATCAGGAGAGTCTTTGATACTACTCCGGTTGTTGACCGAGTTATGGGGATCGTTAAAGGTGGCTACAAGTATTAGTTTTGCTCGCTTGGATGTTTTATCTACTAAAATGATGTCTGGTTTGTAATGCGCAACTGTGTATGGGTAAACAAAATTCTATCCTAGTACAGCTTGAACTCGTTGTTTTCAAGTATACATTACTGGCTGTATTCATAATATGACATTTTCTCTCCACCAAGTTTTGGTGGATGATCTTAGAGGCTCCTCGACCTTTGTCATTCTGGATTGAGGGGTCTTTGATTATGTATTTTAGATAGTTTCTCGTTGGGAAGACTTGACTTTGGATAGCCAGTAGTAAGCGTTCGCTTTCAGAAACATTTTCCTAGACGTCAACCAGTAGTTCGCATAAACGAGTCGAAGAAAGAATAGTATGTGCGAAAAGTAGACTGCGAGAATCCGATGGCCCGCTTCTGGTAGATAAGTTCTTATATCTCTTAGACTCACACTCACAAACATGAAAGTACGATAGTCCGACTTCAACAATATTTTGTGTGAGTTGGTGTATAGTGAAGGAGAGTAACGAAGGTAAAGAGAAACACTCCTATAATACAAAAATAAATTTTGAACAAAGAGAGGTCGCTGACCTTGGAGAAACTTTCCTACTCAGACACAATCTTTTTCTCTTTACCCAACAATACCATACGAAATTGACTAAGTAATTTCTAAAGTATGTCAAAAAAAAACCTTCTGAAATAGACAATATGCCAGACAACATTCTAGCCTCAATAAAAAATAATTTAATCTCCCCAGTATTGTCAAACTTGATTAACTTAAGCTTTTTACAAGGCAGGTACCCTAGCGTAGTCAAAACCTCCAAAGTGATACCTATACATAAACAAAAAGGGAGCCCATTGAAGACCGAAAATTATCGGACAGTCACTCTTCAAAATCATGTGGCTAAAGTTTTTGAATTTTGCTTTAAGAAAACACTTACTAAATACTTAGAAGGAAACTTAATATTATCTAAATATCGGAACGGATTTAGAACTAAATTGTCAATTAATTCGATCTTGGATAGCGCTTTCTAACCTATTTATAACAGCCTTAACAATAAGCGACCTGTGTTGGAGTTATTTTTCGATATGAGTTGTGCATTTGACACCTCCAAAGTGATATCCATACATAAACAAAAAGGGAGCCCATTGAAAACCGAAAATTATCGGCCAGCCGCTCTTCAAAATCATATGGCTAAAGTTTCTGAATTTTGCTTTAAGAAAACACTTATTAAATACTTAGAAGGAAACTTAATATTATCTAAATATCAGGACGGATTTAGAACTAAATTGTCAATTAATTCGATCTTGGATAGCGCTTTCTAACCTATTTATAACAGCCTTAACAATAAGCGACCTGTGTTGGGGTTATTTTTCGATATGAGTCGTGCATTTGATACCGTCGACCATGATTTCATTCTTAAAAAACTTATTCGTATGGGTGTTAGAGGTCCGGCTCATTCGTGTATCAAATCTCATCTTTCTGATTGAACACAGCGGATTGTCATCAGTTGTGTCAGATGATCAAATCGCGTCGTGAATAGAAGAACATCACAAGGTTCTTGTAAAGGGTTTTCCAATAAGAGGTGTTATTTTGATATTCAAAGAAAAATGCCATTTTTTAAGATAAATGATCGGATATTTATTACATTATAAAGAGGAAGGTATGCCGTTAATGATGGAAAATAACATCAGCCAAATAACCACCACAACCATGCCTACAGGACCATATCCTTTTCATGAAATTTTCCATAACCAAATCGCAAAGTGGCTGCCCTATGTCCTCGATAGCCTCACGAATTCCATCTTTGAGGTCTTGAATCGACGCTGGGCTATTGGCGTAGACCTTGTCTTTCACGTGGCCCCAAAGGAAGAAATCGCAAGGTGTCACATCACAAGATCTCGGTGGCCAATTGTGATCACCTCTTCGAGAGATAACACGGCCCGGAAACTTTTCCCGTAAAAGATCAATGGTTTCGTTGCTTGTGTGGCACGTAGCGCCGTCTTGTTGAAAGTAAACGTGGTCCAGATAAATATCATCCAATTCCGGCCATAAAAAATCATTAATCATCTCTCGATAGCGCAATCCATTCACCGTAACTGTTGCTCCAGCCTCATTTTCGAAAAAGTAAGGTCCAATGACCCCGCCGGACCATAAACCGCACCAAACAGTCACACGTTCAGGATAGAGAGGCTTTTCAACAATAACTCTTGGGTTTTCCGAGCCCCAGATGCGACAATTTTGTTTGTTGACGAAGCCACCGAGGTGGAAATGGGCCTCATCACTGAAGATGATTTTTCGATGGAATTCCGGATCATTTTCATGCATTTCAAGAACCCAATCAGCAAAGGCACGACGTTGTTGATGATCGGCCGGCTTGAGTTCTTGCGTTAACTGAACTTTATAAGCCTTAAGACCCAAATCTTTATGCAAAATACGGTGTAATGACGTTTGTGGAATCCCTAATTCCAAAGAACGACGAGGAATGGACAAACCTGGGTTTTCTTCAACACTTTCGGCTACAGCAGCAATATTCTCGGCTGTTCTTGAGCGACGTGCACGGGTTTTCTTCTTCACATAACTAACTTGTCCCAACAGCTCGAATTTTTTCACCAATTTCTTTATTGCGCTCCGACAAGGTGCTTCATGATGACCCAAAAATGTTGGAGTTTTACGAACCGTCTCTGCCAAATTTTCACCATTTTTATAGTGAATTTTAATAATTTCAATGCGTTGTTGAAGCGTGTATCGTTCCATCTTTATTTATGGCGTAGTTTCTACTTGTAAAACGTCAAAAACTTACAGCTTCAAAAGTGACATCTACCGAAATAGCGGGCTTTTCAAAATGACACCTCTTATTGGAAAACCCTTTATTTCACCTACACTTTTTAATCACTATGTTAACAATTTGCCCAATGTTGAGATTCCTGATACATTGTTTGTATTATATGCAGACGACACGAATATCTTGGTGGATAGTGACTCCCAGGGTGGATCTACCTGAGAGATCGAATGCAAGTATAGAGCATATAAATATCTGGTGCAAGAACAATGGCATTAAATTAAATAAAAATAAGTTTATAGCAATGCAGTTTGTTACAAAAAACATCACCTTAAATTCTAGTTTGCTTCCAAAGGTTGAAGGAAAACCCGTAGAAAATTTGGAAACAATCTTCTAGGATTATATATAGGTTCGAAACTGACTTGGAGTCATCACGTAATGCAGATTGTACCAAGATTGAGCTCTTGCTCATTTTTTGGTGCAAAGTATACGGGATACGGTGTCGCTGGATGTACTGAAACTTCTTTATTTCGATCTTTTTCAGTCGGTAATCTCGTATGGCATTATACACCGGGGTTCAGCTGCAGATGTGAATCGTATTTTTATAGCACAAAAACGAGCGGTCCAATATATGCTGCGGGCAAACACCAAGGCGTATTGCATCAACTTATTCAAAAACAGAATATTATGTCTTTTCCATCCATATACGTCTACTCATTATTGTTATAATTAAAACAGAATGAGAGATTATGGAAAAGAAGATGTAATACACATACTTATTATACACGACGTAAGAATGCATTTGATGTGCCATTTTCCAGGCTAACAATTGGCCAGAAAAGTCCGAGATATATTGGGATAAAAGCTTACAATCATGCTTTGTGCTTCCATAAATGCTTCAATGAAACTGACAACCTAACTACATTTAAAAACAAAGTGAGATCATTTCTTATTGATAAGTGCTTTTACTCAGTAAACGATTTTTTCTCACTGTACAAATATATTAATTTAAAACTGTTTTATCTGTACGTAATCCCCAATTCCTTTTATCTGACTAATTTTTAAAATACCTGTTTTTTTTTTGTATGTATGTATGTGTCTATATGTACATGTACGTATATATGTACTTGAGTGTAAATCTGTATTTGTTTTTTTAAATGACGAGCTCATAATATTCTTACATTGTATTTTTTTATTATCAATGTTTGTAATATTTAGAAGCGAACACAAACTTTAATTCTAACTTTAACAAATTCTTAAAATCGTATTTTAAAAAATACGCATCCATTCTTTGTTCTTTTTCCGCCCCCGCAAATTTCAACGTTAACGCACATATCTATAATCCTCCCTTAACTCCCTATTTATTGCCTGCTACGAATTACCTTCGCATTTTATCACACAGTCGTTGTTTCCATTAATGCCCGGACTGTTTTAGCTTAAGTGAGAAAAACCAATTAAAGCAGATGGGAAAATTTTATTTTGAACCACCCTTCTAATATGTCCTTATATTAAATTTATACGTCAGTACATTCAAAACGATTGAGTTTATGCTTTATATAGATAAAGAAGATGAATTGTTGAAACATTTTTTGTTGTGATAACACGTGACGTCTGTATTAGCGTAATTAGCATAACTATATATCCAAAAATTTAACACGCTACAATTAAAAAAAAATTCACTGACTTCTAAAAAAAATTTTATAAAAAAAATTGAACCGACTTCTAAAAGTGCGCTAAAAAGTAAAAAATAACTAGAAATTTTTATATGAAATTGAAATTTTTGAAGTTGGTGCAAAACTAATACCTGGCAAAATTTGATTCGCATAAACAGATTGAAAATGCTTTATTTGTAATTGCTTTCTTAGCATAATTTGTATATATTAGTAGTTTTTCATAACATAAATCATTTGGCGTCTATTGAAAAATTTCAACTTCATATAAATTTTTTTATTGTTATTGTTCACTTTTTAGCGTACTTTTAGAAGTCGGTTCAATTTTTTTTATAAAAATTTAATTTTTCCATTTTTAGTTTTTAATTCATTTTGATATCCATAAATTATTTGAACTAATAGAGATTAGTGTACCTCGCAGTGACTCCCGGTGTCAAAAAACCACTAAAAATCATTTGATTCTAAGAGTTCTCCAAATACCAGTGATATTGTGTCCAACAAATATTTAGTTTGTCATAGTAAATCCACTATCTTAAATTTCAAATTAATTTTAGATTGGTAATATAGACCACAAAACCTTTCAATATCGATATTTAAAGAACTTGAGAAGTAAGTTTCTTAGCCCCATATATTTTATACAACATATTGAGTTTGTATACGCCCCGATAACTTCGCAATATCAATTTTAGACAAAATCGGAAAATGTAAAATTTCCAGTCTCTCATACTGTATCTTATCAACCTAATAGTTGTAAAAAATTAGCGTCATATGCAAATAAGGTAATATCATCAAGCCACCATATTGGATTCGCCATATTGATTTTCGAAAAACAAATTTAACGTCTTAATCTAATCTAAATTCAAACTCTTCAAAGCTCCCAGGTACCAATTTTGGATGAAATTCGGAAATCTAAAACTTCTAGACCAAATTTTTAGTCCTCTATATTGGATATGCCATATTGAATCCGGAAAAAATAATTTTAAATTCATAATTTACACCCTCAAGAACCCCCTATATCAGTTTTGGAGAAAATCTAAAGATGTAAAATTTTTAGGAAGCCATATTGGATCATCCAGATTAAGTTTAAAAAATATATTTTAAATTCTTAATTAACACTAACGAAAATCCCCCAATACTGATTTTAGACAAAATCGAGAGATATAAAATCTTTAATCCGCCATCTTGGATCCCCTAAATTAATTTTTTTTAGAATAATTTTGGAAAAAATCGGACAAAATTAATTTCTTTTGTTCGCCATATTAGATCCCTCATACTGAACTTTTTAAAAAATAATTTCAGGTTCGTTATGTGCGACCTCGAAAACTTCCCCGTGGCAATTTTAGAGAAAATGGGACAAAATTAATTTATTTTGTCCGCCATATTGGATCTGCTATGTGAATTTTTTAAGAATAATTTCAGATTCGTTGGGTACAACGCCGAAATTTCCCCCATATCAATTTTCGAGAAAATCAGACTAAATTAATTTTTTTGACCACCATATTGGCAGCGCCATCTTGGATTTTACTGCACTAATTTCTTCCAAAAAATATGAGACCACCGCAGTAATTTCCTGAACATAACTCCAAAAAATTCATTGAAATTGACAATGCCGTTCTGAAGCAATTGGTGTACATACGTAAAAAAATACATATCCGACGAATTGAGAACCTCCTTGTTTAAGAATTAATACTTGATAAAATGTAATTTACATAAAAAGATTGAGAAATACTTTATTTGCAATAATCCTTTTTACTGTAGCTTGTTGGTTTCTCGTTGTCAGTAGTTATTTGTTTGATTGAGTAATAATTTCGCGCCGACTCCCCAAATTTTAATTTTATATAAAAGTGTATATTGTTATATTTTGCTTTTTAACGCTCTTTAATAAGTCGATTCATTTTATAAACATTTATTTTTCTATTTGTATTTCTGAACTTGTAAAATCCCCAAATGATTTGAATTAACTACTAAGCGAGGTGTGTATTGTAACTTGCAATGTTACCAAATTGGAAAAAAGTACTCATTTAATCCAAAGTTGTAAACCACAATCAACAAATATTAAGTCTATCATAATAAATCCGCTATCTTAAACTGAAAAAAGAATATTTTGAATTCGTAATCGAGTCCCTAGAACGCTGCATATTGAGTCTGAAGAAACTAAAACAAGATCCGTAATATACACTCAAACTCCTTCCCCAATATAAATTTTGGCCAAAATCGGAAAATGAAAAATTTAATTTTAAAAACTTAACTTCAGATTGGTAACATACCTATCTATCTACCTAAAAAACCCCTAATACATATTTTTAAAAAATGTGACTAACTTACTAGATTGGATGCCTCATATTGAATTTAAAAAGAAATTTAAACCCTAATCTAACACCCTTGAAAATTCCAGTTTTGGTCATAGTCGAGAAATATAAAATTGTTAGGTAGCCATATTGCATCTGCCATATTTAATTTAAAATTCGTAACTTACACCCTTAGAAACTCTCCATTATCTATTTTGAACATAATCGAGGTATGTAAAATTTTTTGTCTGCAGTATTATATTTGCTATATCGAGTTTTTTAGAAATAATTTTAGTTTCGTAATTTATACTCTTAAGAACCCCGTTATAGCAATTTTGGGCAAAATCGGGAGATAATAAGTTTGATTTCGTAATTTACACCTCCAAAAACTGTCCAGTCCTCCACATTGGTAATTTTAACAATAATTTTAGATACAAAGAATTTTGAATAATTTTTAAAATATTCATTATGAAGGATTCCTCCGTGTGAGAGGCAATAGCAGTGGATATATCCATATTATGCCGTTGTAGTGTTGAAATCACATTCAGCAAACTTACAACCATATGCAGCTCCGTGTATGAATGAAGTTAAGTGCGAACAGTAAATGCAAACTTCTCTCTATCATATCCTTTCTGTGTTAGAGGTTGCACAGTTAGAATAAATTGTTGTAAAAGGCAATTTATCCTATTCCACCACCATCGAGATGATGGTCTACCTGTTTCACCATACCGAGAAGAAAACAAAACTTACCCTCCCCGCCACAGTGATACGGCAGAGGTACATGTTTCGTTTTTACTAAAGTCATCAGGGTACCGGCATGCACCTGGCTGTGTAAAGGACAGAATGGAAGAAAGCATGCAAATACTGAACGCGGCTTCGCCGATCTCCCGCACCTGAGCTTTGCAAATGGTGAATGAGATTTCACCGAAAAATCAGCTGCCTTACAGTCTGGAGAGGGATTCAGCACATACATGGGATGCCCGAAAATCTTCGATTATACATCACACCCTTGAGAATATCTGACATAACATATATATAATATATATATATATATATAAATATATATATATATATATATATATATATATATATATATATATATATATATATATATATATATATATACATATATATATATATATATATATATCTATATATATATATATATATATATATATATATATATATACATATATATATATATATATATATATTATATATATATATATATATATATATATATATATATATATATATATATATATATATAGGCACAGCGGTCGAATTTAAAACCTCTTTTTTTCTAGAAGATGGTTAAAATAGAAAAGTATAGAATGTTCTCAAAAATTATTCACATATTTCGACAAGGATGAAACTCTAATTATTTTATTTTGTTGAAAACCTTGATAACGCGTCAAATAATCCGTCTGGAGTCAAAAAGTGCAGGATCATTATTATTGTTGTGTTAATGGTGTGAAGGTCTTTACTACATCAATCGTAATTTGTTTGTTTTTCCTTGTAATATATTTATTTTAATCATAATGGGCGTTCTTTAGTACTGTGGTGAAAAACTTTACAGGCAATCTGTTAATGGGGTTTGAAGGAGTATACATAAAAATAGTTTAGCTTAAACCGGGAGTATTAAAAAATGTATAATTTTATTTTTTTAATACATATGTCGTTCAACCTCCGTTCGATTCAAGTTATGTCGTTACGCTGATGAAAAACTTTATAAATGGAATTTTAAAAATAGTTTGGTTTATACAAGTAGTTTCCTTTTGTTTAACGAAACGAAAGGTTTCGGTGTCAAATTTGTCATGGTTCTATTAATTTTTAATCTACAGGGTGATCTTGAAAACCTTCGTTTAGCAAAAAGGTAAACACTAATTTTTATAGAGTTTTTTACGTAGAGTTCAGTGGCGTAGTTAGTTTTTCTAAAATATTTAGTTTTTGAGATATTAACCTAACTTATGATTTTTTAAATAGGGTACCCTGTACATTATTTAAGGTATTAATTAAGTATAATTTAGGCTTTTTAAAAATATATGTGTTTGTTTTATTTTAAACAGCAAGCTCAGAATTCGATATTTTCAATAATTTATTTTATTCGTAACAGTAGGTCATGGTCAATTTATAAGAAACAAAAGCAAAATTTTGACAACAACAATTATGCCAAAGATTAGACATTTTAAAAGTGAATTTTAATGTTTTTCTATATTGTCAATTATAAACACTTAATTATTATTTTAATGGGCCAATGGATCATTTTCAAGCAATTCAGGAATAATTTCCTTAAGGATTTCTAGATACCTAAGTGGTATGAGACCCCCTTCATACATTCTGTAGGCACCAACCCTGAAGCACCTTTGTTGTACCCTTTCGAAAATTAAATGGTAATTTTCTGCAAAACAATGCCTCGTGTTGTGATGATTAAAAAATCCTGCACTTGAAAAATATCATTCGTCAGACCAGATGATAAATCTGTCAAATGATTCGTTTGTGCGATTTGTTTTAAATATCATTGACAAAACGTTACTCAGCGCCCATCATCTCCGGGTGTAAATGGTGCACTGTTTTAAATTGATTTCGATAGTATTTATACTTTTCCAAAATTCTTCGAGCGTCAGATTTTGCTACACCAACTTATTCTTCTATTTCTCCACAGGATTATGAAGTTGTTGCTGCTGAGTAAAATAACACATTTATTTCTTTTTTCTCCCTGTCTTTTTTGACGTATGTTTTGGGACGCCGCTGAATAAAAGATCCGTGTTAAACTAGATTTCTTTTTAAATGAGCAAATATGTCTGGAAAGGGTTGCTTTCTTTCTGGATACCTAACATGAACAAAAACGATCACCAGAAATGAGAAGTTATTCTAATGATAACGCTTTAAATACATTACCTATTAAAGTATAATTCAGAAGCTTCTTGGGGACTCCTATTGCTTTGTATAAAACATACTAACATATCCTATTTTTCCTAATCATCATAAACGGCCATTGTAAATGCAAAATACATTATAAGTGAACCAAAAACACCTACTTAACGAAAATATTTCACAAATAGAAACAGTTTGACGAAACTGTGAAGTTTTGGACATCTGCTTTTGTTCCTTAAAAATTGGCCATGACCTACTGTTACAAATAAATTAATTATGGAAAATATCGAATTCTAAGCTTATTTTTTAAAATAATATAACAACATTATATATTTTTTAAAAGCCTAAATTATGCTTAAACAATATCTAAAATAATATATCTAAAATAATATACAGGGTGTATAAGTTTGGTTAATTTCTCAAAAACTAAACTTTTTAGAAAAAAAAAAACTGACTGCGCTACTAAATTCTACATAAAAAGCTCTATAAAAATCAGTTTTTACCTTATTGATATGCCTAACGGAAATAAGAGATGTTTAAAAATGAAGATTTTCAAAATCACCCTCTTATATTCAGGAAATTGCAGCGGCAGTTCCATATTATTTTCTATGAAAATAGTTTAGAAAAATCCAGGATGGGGTTGATAATATGGCGGAAAAAATTAATTTTGTTTGATTTTCTCTAAAATTGGTACGGGAAAATTTTTGGGGTTGTACGTAACGATTTTAAAATTATTTTTAAACAAATTCAGTATGGTGGATCCAATGCGGCGAACTAAAAATTTTACATATCTAGATTTTGTCCAAAATTCCAATATGGCGGATTAAAAATATAACATCTCTCGATTCGGTATATAGACCAGGGCTTATCTGTAAAATATCGGGGTTTCGTGGATGTGAAATGGATCATGGAGATTTTTGCATGAAAGCCTTCAGAATAAAGAATAAATTTGATATGCGTGCTTTTAAAAAGCTGGGTAACATTGTTTTTATTAATAAAAATATAAAATTAACGAAAAAAAAAACTTTTTTTTTCAAATTTTCTCTCTTGTAACTTTGAAGGTATTCATTTTAGAGGAAAGTTGAAGAGGAAAAAGGTTTCATAATTAAATTGTCCATAAGATAGTGTTAGTCGGAAATCTCAAAAATTTCCCTTATTGGAAAATAGCAATAATTAGAAAAAAGATAAAAAAGCAGGTTTTTAATCAATTTTTTTTTGACCATTTAAATTTCTCTGAGGACCTTCATATGAGAGCAAAGAAAACTTTATGCCATGATAAAATAACACGCTAAAATTCGTTAGGATCAAATCGATAGTTTGTGCACAATAATTTTGCAATCCGATTTCGTTTACAAAAATTGACCATTTTTCAAGTTTATCTGAGTCTAAAATATCACGTTAACGTATTTAAATATATTTTCGACATATAGTAGGGAACTCAAGTTTTCCAACGCTTTTTTGAGAATCAAAATCGGATGATTTGGACACCCTCAGGAATTGTTTAAATACATTGTTGATATTTTTGCTCATAAACAAATAGATTATCTCGGCGAATTTTTATTGGATTTTTTTTTGCAATACGTGGTTTGAAAGTACTTGGAAAGACGCTTCTTTACATGAAAAAGAATTTCAAATCCGTCAGTTGGTTTCCAAGATACGAATTGTCAAATTTGACAGCCTATTACGGTAAATCAATAAAAAATACAGACCTGAATCTTAATCCAAAAACTTTGTCTTGCCGAGCTTTTTTTTGATATAAATATTTAAATGTTTATGTTATCGGAAACTTTAATAAAAAATGAAAATAATTTATAAAGAATAACTATTTTATTTTTATCTGTATTTTACGAATAAAATAATTTAAAACTAAAATTTTTTTCAATTTGCTTAAACAATGAATGTTTAAACAATTTTGATAATTAAAGCAAATATATATCGTTATAGTATGCATAATTATATTAACAAACAAAGATTCGCTTGGAAAGTCTACAGGGTGCAATATGGTGTAAGTATGATGAACAAATAACGTCATTTGTTTATAACAAAATGAATGCATGATGGGCATATGGCATTATGATATTTGAGTTCCATTATTTGCGGTACATTGGTTTAAAAAGAAATGATCAAAATCGCTCTATTAGAAGCCGAGAAAATGAAGATTTTGTCAGATATGTATTTTAAATCTTCTAATTCAATTTCAAAAGGAGAGCTCCCCACCCCCCTTTTTTTAATTTTTCACGCGCGTGGACGATATTCTTTTCATTTTATACTAAAGTTTCCGATAACATAAACATTTAAATAGTTGCATCAAAAAAGAGCCTTGGTAAGACAAAGTTTTTGGTTTAAGAATCATGTCGGTATTGTTTATAGATTCACCGTGACAGGCTGTTAAATTTGACAGTTTATATCTCGGAAACCAATTGACCGATTTGAAAGTTTTTTGACGAAAAGAAGCGTCTTTCCAAGTTCTTTCAAACCATGTATTGTAAATAAAATCCGATGAAAATCCGCCGAAATAATCTATTTGTTTATAAGCAAAAATATCAACAATGACTTTAAACAATTCCTAAGGGCGTTCAAATCATCCAATTTTGATGCTCAAAAAAGCGTTGGAAAACTTGAGTTCCCCGCTACTTTTTTTCCATTTCAACTTTCCTCTAAAATGAATACCTTCAAAGTTACACGAGAGAAAAGTTGAAAAAAAAAACGTTGTTGCCCAACTTTTGAATTGGTTATCTCCAAAATAACTACTGGTGCTTTCAATATTGGTATTGGGAGTTTTGGGGTAAACATAAGATTGCGGATTTACTATGGTAGACTTAATATTTGTTTGGTACAATTTCATTCAAAACTGATATTTCTAGAATTCTCAGAATTTTTCTAATTGAGTTTCGAGTGATATAAAACTTTGGATTTGAAATTGAAATGTTTACATCGACAATAAATTATTATTAAATGAAACGACCAACAACGGCCAACATGCTATACATACAAGCTATGGCAAGAAAACCATTACGAATAAACTATTTCTCAATCTTTTAATGTAAATCAAATTTTCTCAGGTGTTAATTTGGCGCAGACTTCACAAATTTCAATTTCATATGAAAATTTATATTGTTATTTTTCACTTTTTAGCTCTTTTTCAGAAAAAGAAATTTTTTATAAAAATTTTATTTTAATTTAGTTGATTTTATTCCATTTAGAATGGACACCGCTGCGATTCTATAACGAAACGAAATTAAGGAAACAAAAAATAATTTATTTATGAACGAAGTCATAAATAAAAGACGTTTTTGACAAGTCGAACGAAGCCAAGCAAGGACGACGAATTTTCCAAACCCTTCTTGATTGAAAAAGAAAACGATTACAATAATTTACATAAAAGGATTATTATTTCCACACCATTGTTTTGATACATATCTTAATAAAATTTATTTTAGCTTAGTAATTTAGAATTCTGAATATTATAAAATATGATTCGTTGTTGTAATCCGGAAATATAATAAGTTTTAAATAAAAGAACCTAACTTATAAAAGCATGCTTAAAGTAAAATATGCCTACATTAAAAAAGTTTTCTTTGAAACATAATTAAAATTCGTTTTAACGGTTCAGAGTGTGCAACAAAATTAATTAGTGTTTTGCGACAACCCATAAATTGTTTTTGGTATAGTCTAAGGAAAATTCAATTTATTTACCTACTGGAGTCACACTTTCTTAATTATTCGAGTAATATAACGAACTCTGCCAAAATACGAACCTCAAATAAAATGCAAATTCATCAATTAGGAAGACAAACTTCTCTGTCTTAAAAAAAAGATAAAAATAAATATAGGTGTTGTTAAACAAGGATGCAGCTAATTATCCACAATTTTAAGTCTGTACAGGGTGAGTCAACGATTGGATGAAGTAGGTTTGTGCCTTTTCAGTGAAATTAACAAAGAAACGATATTTATTGTTTGATACAGTTTATTTTTACGCAGATTTTTAGAAATATTTAGGATTCTACAGGGTGAGCCAAAAAACTAGGACAGCATAAAGTTGTATTTTTTTAAATAGAAAACCCTATATACGAATCGTATTTTCGATTTAGCTTATAATTTTAAATCTTTTTTATTAAGGGTTTACTATAACAAAACTTTATAGTTTCTGAGATAATTAAGTTTAAAGAAAAAAAGTCACATTTTCAAGCATCAATTCAATCCTAAATAACGTTTTCAATTTTGTGACAAATATATTCAAATTTGGAATTTAGCAAGGCCAAGGACAAGTTAACATAATTTTTACCTAATATTTGCAATAAAAGCTACAGGGTGTTGAACACATCGGCTCAAATTTGAACAAGTTTAAATGAATAAAAATCTTTTTTTTTAATTGGTACACCCTGTATATTTTCATGTTATTTAATAGAGTAATAAAAACCCTAAAAGTTTTGTTCAATATGTCCTATACCTATTTATAATAGTTTTTGAGATATTTCAGTTTTTCTTACTTTCCATACTTTTTTACAGAAATAGTCTTCATTATCATAGTGCCCATGTAAAATAATAAAAAGAAACTACAGAAACAAACAGAATCTGGTTAAATATGATGAAATACATTATTCGTTATATTACAACGGCAATAGTTTAATTAAACATAATGTGAAAAAATTAAAACAACAATAACGACAAGGCAAATACATATTAACTTTTATACTAAATTGAAACAAAAAAATTACCTATTAAATACTGAGATTAATTATTTCTTTTTAATAAGTGTTCGAATAAACGACCCTCTTATGCAATGCACAAATTTAGTCTTTTTTGCAGATTTTCTCGAACCCTGGACAAAATTAGTGGCGTTATTGTTCTACAGGTATCCCTAATTCTGTTTCGCATATCTTCCACTGTTGTTGGTGGATTAACATACACCTTATTTTTAATATAACCCCATAGGAAGAAATCTAATGGGGTGATGTCGCAAGACCTTGGTGGCCACTCAATGAAATCCCCACGTCCAATCCATTTTTGCGGATATCGTTGGTCCAAAAACGCACGAACTTCACGATGGTAATGCGGAGGTGCACCATCGTGCTGGAACCACATACTGTCGAGCTCATCCCTATCGAGACCTTGAAGCAGTTGGGGTAGTTCTTCTTGTAGAAAGTTCAGGTAACTATGGCCATTTAGTGGTTCATTAAAAAAGTGGGGTCCAATAATTCGATTATGATGAATACCACACCAAACATTTAATGACCAGTGGTTTTGATGTTGCACCTCTCTAATCCAAAATGAGTTTTCTGTGGCATAATAATGCATGTTGCGTCTATTTACGGCACCGTTACTTCTAAAAGTAGCTTCATCACTAAACATTACCTTGCATAATAAATTTGGATTTAATTGAATCTCCGCATTTATTGTAGGACAAAATCTTGTCCATGCAATTCTTGGTGTAATTCCATGTGATATGGATGATACCTATATTTCTTGGTAGTACGATTAGCGGTGGATTGTAATGTTTCACATGATGCTGCTAACTGACGGCTACCAATATAAGGATTTTTCTGAATATTTAACAATACTTGTAGTTCTTTTTCTTCATTAGTTACTGGTTTGTTGACCACTTTACGTTTTGGATAATCAACAGTACCAGAAGAATCAAATCTTTGCATTAAGTTTTGAAAAGTATTGGTATTAGGCTGGCGTCGATCAGGATACTTCATTTTGTAAATTCTTTGAGCAAGAAGGCAATTTTTTTGAGCCTCTCCTATTGAATAAATCATATCTATTAACTCATTCTTTGGAAAATTCATTTTACAATATAAGATGAATGCAAAAAAAACCAAACTACACTACATAAAAACCAAAAGAAGCGATTGCGGTTATAAATTTGACACACAGAAAAATGTTCTTTTACATTGTTTTTGCCATGGCTACTATGATAATGAAGACTATTTCTGTAAGAAAGTATGGAAAATAAGAAAAACTGAAATATCTCAAAAACTATTATAAATAGGTATAGGATATATTGAACAAAACTTTTAAGGTTTTTATTACTCTATTAAATAACATGAAAATATACAGGGTGCACCATTCAAAAAAAAAGATATTTATTCATTTAAACTTGTTCAAATTTGAGCCGATGTGTTCAACATCCTGTAGCTTTTATTCCAAATATTAGGCAAAAATTATGTTAAGTTGTTCTTGGCCTTGCTAAATTCCAAATTTGAATATATTTGTCACAAAATTGAAAACGTTATTTAGGATTGAATTGATGCTTGAAAATGTGACTTTTTTTCTTTAAACTTAATTATCTCAGAAACTACAAAGTTTTGTTATAGTAAACCCTAAATAAAAAAGATTTAAAATTATAAGCTAAATCGAAAATACGATTCGTATATAGGATGTTCTATTTAAAAAAATACAACTTTAGGATGTCCTAGTTTTTTGGCTCACCCTGTAGAGTCCTAAATATTTTTAAAATCTGCGTAAAAATATACTGTATCAAACAATAAATATAGTTTCTTTGTTAATTTCACCGAAAAGGCACAAACCTACTTCATCCAATCGTTGACTCACCCTGTACATGGCAGTAAAGTAGTTCAAGGAGAGACCCAATTCGGAGGTAAATTTACAAGGAGAAAAATAACAAAGCTTCAATTTGCAGATAACATAGCTATTTTTGGGGAAAATGTAATATTTTTATTTAAATGAAAAAAGTGTTGTCCACGTATAAAATAAAAGTAGTGCTTAGTAAAAAGCTGAGTGTATATCATCAGCAAGCCATTTACAATATTTTACTACCAATACTATACTCAGTGTGCAAATAAGAGACAATCTAATTAATTTCTTTGTATTCACTTAAAAGTTTATTAGTATACTTACAAATAATATTGCTTCAAGAAAATTCATCAAAAAATCGATTTCTTTGAAAGCTACAAGGAAAATACTACATTTGGATTGTTATTATAAAGGGTGTTCGGATAATGCATGCAGAATACTCGGAGAGAAGATTCCATAGGGTAAAATAAAGGTAATAAGTCATATGACAAAAAATCGAAAATTGTTTCTCCACTATGTGATCAGATGTCTTTTTTACTTAAAATTTAAATTTTATTTTTACATATATTTCTTGTTCAGTTACTGGAAAAAAGTTATATTTTCTTAATTTAATCTGTGGGTGATATTTTCTACATTTTCCTTTTCAAATAACAGTGTTGTATCCAGGCTTTTTCTGGCGACTAAATATTTTACAGTACAGGCATTAGTAATTTTTGCATTTATCATGTCTATATATATATATATATATATATATATATATATATATATATATATATATATATATATATATATATATATAAAAACTATTTCGAATCGAATATAATACTTCGCAAAAAAGTAAACAATGTTATTGTTTCCTTTTTTTTTATTTTTCAACAAGGTCTCCTTGGAGCTCTGTACACTTGATCCAGCAATATTTCAACTTTTTTAGGCCTTGTGAAAAGTAGGAAGTATCTAAATCCTCCAAATAGTCTGCTACAGCCTTAATAATTGTTTTATCTGAGCCACTTTTTTAGGTTAGGAAGGAGAAAAAAGCCACTAGGTGCCAAATCTGGTGTAAGGTGGATGCTGTACTAATTCAAACGGTAATTCATTTAATTTTGTTACTACAACTGCACAAGTGTGAACTCGATCATTGTCTTGATGAAAAATGACTTTTTTGTGTTGTAATCCAAACGGCCAAGAAGTGTTGCATAGTAATCCCTTGTGACTGAACTTTTTTTAAATAGTCAATAAATATTATGCATTGAGAATCCAAAATAATTAGTGGCTACAACCTTTCGGTCGAAAAAACAACTTCAGACGCCCTCCACTGTTTTGACAGCGGTTTCGACTGCGTATAGTGCGGGAGACTGACGTTTGTAGTTTAGCAGAAATTAATTTTCCTTGCAATTGTACCGTAATTGCCGAAGAACTTGATATGAACGCTCGAACAGTTCGGAATATTTTAAAGCGGAACAAATATCGCTGTTACAAATTATGAATAACTTAAGAAATTTTTCCGAATGACCAGGAAACACATATGGTGTTTTGTGAGGACATATTAGAAAGGACTAATAGGGATATAACCCCTGAAGTTTTGGCAAATGCTCGAACTGTATTTTACAATAGACTGGGTTATGGTTTCGCTCAAAGTGGAGGCCTGTTTGAACACCTCTTGTAGACTTTTAGGTATTTTTGTTGATTCAAATTGAATTTATTTACTTGTTTATTTATTTACAATTACTGAACGTGTTACTTTTATTTTTTTACCAGAATAAAAGTTCATTTTTGAGAATGATTTTTAATTTTAAAGTGGTCTATTAGTTTTACTTAGAAGTTACCTTTGCGTTTCACTAGTTTTTTTTATTAGAATAAATGTTTATTTTGTAACAAAAATATCAATTTTCTAAACGCTTAACGGTCAACAAAAACTAATTTGATGTATTTAAAACAATCAATGTATGAAATAGTCATTAAATATTCCAAATTCCGTCGATTACGTTATAAGTTTAGACGAAAAGTAAATACACGCTCTCATTCGTTTCAAGGTACTGCTTGTCTTCGTGTCACACGGAAGTTAGCGGGGGTAATATTGCGCGTAGGCGTTCCCTACGATCTTCTGTCCCGAACTAACCTGAAAGTAGTTAGACGGGCTTAGTTGGTCAGAATTTGAGAAAAGGGCCAAAATAATTTCTAGCTAAGAAATTTAAAATAGAAGGTTAGCTATAGTAACGTCTATTAAACCTCGATAATATGAACGGCCAGTCTTTTCTTGTTAAAGTTTCGTCTCAGGTCAAAAGCAACAGTGTTATGGTTGCGTCGCGCCCAGTTAAATTTGTGCGCCGCTCTTCTATTTGACATTGGTTTGTCGAGAAACAAATATCAACGATTACAAAATTGGACTAAACAGAAAGGCAGTAATATATTTTTGCCATACTCTGGTGTGTAAAATAGAAAAAAAAGCATGTTATCCACATGACGAGTATCTAACTTTTACTAAATCAAAAGCCGAGGTTAAATTCCAAGGCTTACTGGTTCACACAGTGGATCGAATTATATTGCTTCAATTAAATGCCCTTGAACAAATCGATAAATTAGATTTGTAGATATGAGTTTCATTTGCAAATGGGGCTTCGATGGAACGTCAGCTCAGAGCCAGTACAAAATGAATTTCACTGATTTCAGCAGGTAGTAACAAGCAAACTCAACAAGAACAGATTTTGTTGTACAATTCCAAACCCTCCTCTACTATGAATTACGGGCCTTTGAAATTTGAATTTATTAAGGAAGCCGAACAAAAGTCTTTAAAGAAAATAAAAAATTATTAATTCGACCCAAACAACTTGCACCATATAAAAGAGTTCTCTTTGCCACCCGAGCTTCAGTACAGTACAACTTATCTATGACGATGATAGTCGGTTAGAAGCATGCTTTGGCTGGAGCGAAATCGGTCCAACGTTGTTACCTCTGCCAAACAACATATCAGTTCAACAACATTGATACTGTGTCCCAGTAAATACAGAGTATTTCAAGCTACAACTGTTAACTCTACACGCATGTATTCGAGTCTTCGAATACTGCTTGTATTTGTTGTATCAACGTGACACACAGCAGTGGCAAGCCCGTAAGCAGAAATACAAAGATGTGAAAACCCAGACAAAGGCTAACATCCGACAGGCTTTTAAGGAGAGAGATTAAGACTTCTTGTTTACATGCCAAAGTAAGGGTTAGGAAGCACTAACGATGGCAACATAGTTCGACGTTTCTTCGAGAACAGTGATAAGTTAGCCATTATAACAAGAGTAAAGTGAAAACTGATCCTCCGTTTTTTGTCATTTTGCAAACTATTGGAAGCGGACATTAAACTGCAATAGAGAAGATTTGGGAATACAAACTTCAAACAGCAAGATTATTCTTCAAAGGATATTCTTGGTACAACATTCCAAAAGGAATCCACAAATTACTTACTCCATTGACCAGACATCATAGCATTTGCAATATTACCGATAGGTAAACTATCGAAAAATGCACAAAAATTAATGGACAAGTTAATAAGAAACTATCGCCTAGACTTTGCCCGAAAATCTTCTTGAGAAAAATATAGAGAATGTGTTCCAAAACTTTTGGCGTTGATGGATCCTTACACTATTTTTCGACATCGTAAGGATTCGGACAACAATTCGTACGTATTGGAGAATGAGAAAAGAGCTGTTATGAAAGAAGGCATTGATTAAAAAGTTCTTTTTATTATTTTTATTACAGTCGTATTTTATTTATTCATTTGTGTGAATCAATAAATATTATATTACTTACAAATTATTTGCATTGGTATTTGTTAAGAAGTCCTAAGCAAGGAAGAAAAAGTACTTTTGCCTTTTTAACGATTATCGATTTCCACGTATTTATTATTATAGTATTATTTTTAAAATGCACCTTGGACTCAAGCGCAATATTTTATTCATGGAAATACAATTATTCTTTTTATTTTGTTTTTAAATTGCATATTTAACAGCTATTGAACCACATTAGACGTTTTTCGAATTCAGTCTGCTATGTAGGATCCGATTTTTATTTTTAATATTAAATCCGTGCTTTCGACCCATTATGTTTTGACGACCCCCCCCCCAACCATCTTTGCTGGAAACCAAGAAGCAAGCCACGATACAACAGTATGCTTTATTTCACTTATTCAACATGGCTAAACGGGTTGTCTGTCTCTTTCTATTACATTTCCATTATTTAGAGGTTCTGTTTTGGATTTTCCACACCTGTATAAGGAACTTTATTTTGTCGATCACTGCTTTTTCCATTATTTATAGCAATGGTGTAATGACCTGCTTCAAATGACTTCCACATATTAACTAAGTATCAGATCATATTAAATTTTTGTAGAGGTTCCTCCGAAGAGTACAGCTACATAACCGTATGCATTTAAAAATGATAGTGGTACCACCTGTGACAAATTTACCTTACTTATTGAACCACTCTCGTATGAATATACCTCATACACTTCACGAATGTCAATGTATAGCGCAGAGTTATTTAGAACGCCGACTGTTGGACGTATAAAGTGAAAAGGCCCAAACAAGTATGGCTTTTAAATAAGCAATACCGCGTTTCGTATGAATCTAATTGCAGTATAGCTATTTACAAATTAAGAAAATTGTGGTTACTAAGTTTTGGACACCCTATTGCCAACAAAGAATGCAGTCAAACAATTTTAAGCCAGCACATAATGTGAAATTATTGAAAAGTGGATCAAAATATATCCTATTTTTCCGTTTTCCGTACGTACTTTTTCTAAAACGTGTTCAGCGAAAATGTCAAATTATTTATTATTTACTTTTCAGGTAACAAAAGATTTGTTCGAGACTTTCAGATATTGACAAGTAAAAGCTTTCCAAGTTAATGTTTTTTGAGAGACAAAGGATTTCACGTCCTAATAAGGTGATCTATTCCATGTGACCAATTCTTCCAATTCCTCAAAACACCTACCTTACTTTTAATATTTCCGGAAACAAATTTATAAAACAGTCGAATAGTAAAAGCATCTTTTGAAATATAAAAATAAGTCTATTCTTTTAAGCATTTACGAAAAGAGATGAATTCTTTTAATGAACCTGATTTATTATTTTGTAAGCTTGGAAATTAGCTTTTGGAAACACAATGTCTGTTGCATGAAACATTTTCTTTCATTGTTTCATGATTTAATTAGATTTGACGAGAAATTAGTTCCACTGAAGCCAAAAATATGTTCTTCAACAATTGAAGGGTGCAGTACATTAACCGGTTAAGTTACATTTTGTAAAATGTTGAGGGGACACAAAAAAACATTTTTAAGGTGAAAGCGTCCCATACTAATAATAATTGAATGTTTTATTATTAGCATATGACCACGTTATTTTTCTTATTAAATATAGTGATATTTACAACCAAAAAATAAAAGAAATATTTTTAAAAAAGTTATGGACGTGACCGGTTTATGCAAAGTTTTCTATATTTCTGGGACCAAAATAAAAAATATTTTAAATTTCATTTTGAAAAAAATACTTTTTATGGAGTAAACCAAAAAATGTTTTAAATAAAATTGAAATATTTTTATTCATAGTAACAGACACAATAACAAATACTAATATTGCATTTTAGTTATTTTATTTAAATATTCTTTTGTTTTCTTATAATGGGAAAATTTGCTCAGTTAAGTAAAAGAAAGCTCTCTCATGGTCGGCCACATGTGGTTATCACTTTAGTACTTAACTGTAACCCCTAACGTTATGGATTTTAAGACTATTAAGTTACTTTAACAGATTTATATTAAAAACTTCGAGACGGTAGAACAGTTTAGATTTTGTGTCACATAAATTTACTAAGTTTATGTTGTTTTTTCAGAAAAATTAACTACCCCAAAACTAATAAAACTGAGCTTGTTTAAATATATTAATGGATTTATATTTTCCTGATATGTGTCTATTTTTGGCCAGACATAAGATATACATTTCAACGGTCCAAATCTTCCAGAAGGATTCAAGTAAATTGTTCCATTTAGTAGAATTTTATTTAGAGTTAATAAATGTTAAAATAATTAAAAATTACAATAAACTTTTGTTCTCTTACAATGGATAGAACATTTCACAAGGAAGGTTTAGGTATACAATTTGTAAGGAGATATATTCGCTTAGGCTGTCTAAACTATAATTTAAACAGTGACATAACAACAACTCCAATGTGAAGCTAGGGCGAGTCGCTAGTAATGAATATCTTTGAAATGCTGTGGTTTTATTTTATAGTATATACTTTGAATAACACAAGTTGACTAAGTTCAGAACTAGACACTAGACAACACTTTTACGTAGGTTCTTGATATGATAAATATGAATCTGAAGTCGGAATTGACCTCTTGTTAAGAATTTTCCCAATATTTTAACCTAAATTGCAAAAATCACAGAGTGTCTTTTTTTTATGTAATCTTACAGGGTAAGTTCAAGATATAACGCGAAACTGCGTTATATATAGTAATTAAAAACTTTTCATCTCTCAAATATCGTCAAAATTATCATAGTAGCGTATATTGGGGCCATCGCTTTACCCTTCCACTTTTTTGATTGGTCATACAAGAATGACCTTTGTTCTAACTGGATATCCAATTTCATCCCCAATATCGTTTGATTACATAAATTCAGCCTCTTTTTGATTGTACATCATCTTTTCCTCCAACTTTCACCTCCTTCCCATAGCAATTGAAGGAATTATTTTCATGCAAATAAATAACTTCATCTACCAGTTCTATTTCTTTAAATAGTTCCGTACTCGACATGACACACTTCAAACGAATGTAATTAATGTAAGATTCGCTTGTTTAAGATACCAGCCCCCTTCAATTGCTTTGATGGATAGGAAGAAGATAAAGGGTGGAGTAAAAAAATGGTGACAAATCAAAAAAAGAGGGGTATGTAATTAATCTATATTGGGGGAGAATGTTAGCAGCCAATCAAAAAGAAAGTCATTCTTAACTGACACAAAAAAGTGATTCTGGGGTAAATTAGTAGCCCCCAATTTACACTACTTATCATATAAATGTTATTTCCAAGAAGGCGGAAAATACAGATCCAAAATTTTTGAAAAATCCGAACTTGTGTCTAAAACTCGGGAATTTTTGAGGTCACTGAATTCGGAAGTCAATTCAAATTTTCATATTTAAGATAGCATATCAATTCAAAAGAAAAGAAATTTTACTCACGTACGCTTTATCCGATGTTATACGAAATTAGAGTTTTAAAATTATGACTACATCTTCATTTTCACATACCCCGAAAATCTTTAACTGATAATTTGAATCTCATTTGGAGGTCGCTAATGACCTTGCTTCGAGCTCGCTATTTTTGCCTGGATTTGGAAGTTTGATTAGAAACCTGAACTTGGAGCCGCTATATTGAATTTTCCGTGGATTGTACGAAAAACTGAGATGACCAATCGAAAGGACATCTCTTAAAATAGTCAGGATAGCATATACTTGAGAAAATATCAACTTTTTGAAAAGAAAATTGATCTGTCTAAGATAATGGTCGACCTTTGACAAGTTATTATGCCCGACTAATAAATTTCAATTGATGATATGTTAGAAACAAAAAAAAATATTTTACTGTATAGTTTAGTGGTAAACTTTGAACTTGCCCCGTTACATAATCGCAAAAATAGGACAAAACTCTTATTTTCTCCCACTTTACGTTATAATATTTAAGATTCGGATTTGGCATGTCAAAACATTTGAAAAAGTATAATCAGGTTTGTATTTATGGGGATAGATGAAATTTTATCGGTCTGTGTAACCTACAAGAAATTTTTCATTGTTATCTAGTGGTATTACTACAGAGGATATTCTCCGAAAGTGTGTTTTTAAAATTGCTATTTACGTTGGCAATCATTGTGGTAAATAGACTCGAATGATATAAAACTTTTTAAAAAAATGAAAAAGTTTTTTAGTATATTAAGGTTCCTGATCCTTGACAAATGTTAAAATAGGCAAAATGGGGGAGGTTTGAAATCAATCTTACGTTTTTCGAACCAGTTAATTTGTTCAGTTTTTAACTCTGTTGCAATAAACCTAGGCTCCAGCAAGATTGTGTAAATTAGACAGTTCGAAGAAAAAACAAAGCTTGACAGTCTTTCGATGCAATTTTATTTGTGATTCTCTGTCTTTTGGTTTTTTTAGTTTGATTCTTAAAAGTATTTAGCCTTATGTCGTATTAGCGGAGTACGAGTAATTTTTTTTTAATTTTTTGAACGTCAATAACAATCATTTCTTTTTTTGGATTCCATATAGTATTAATGGTTTAATTTACCGAATTTTTGTTAATTCCTTCCAAGGATCTCTTTCAATTGCCTTTCGCAATTTTAACTATTTTTCGATTTTAGCGAGACGTCAACGCACCTCGTTATTATTCGGTATTTTTATACTCATCTCCGAGAATATGGACCTATTTACGCGATTACTGGATTTATTCCATTAATTTTATCCTTTAGGAAACGTGGGAGTTCGTTTCCGTCGGGATTAATTTATTTTTTAAGAATTTTCGTATTATCAATTATTTGTGTAAAAAAAAAGTTTTAACACAAATCAAGGGTTGTTGGTGAAGTCCCGTCAAACCTCTCGACCAAAATTAAAATTCTAGCCCTAATTTTTTTTTCTCGCTCACCGGGATGGAAGGGGAATGAGTGAAGCTCAGAGCTAACGAAGATTATTGAAATTTTAATTTTGTTTGGGAACAGTTCTAGGAAATAAGTTATTTAGGAAAAGGTTATCAAGTAATATTTCTTCTTGACTCTTAGTTAACTTTTTATTCACTTTTTTTTAATTCAGTACTGTTTTCTGCAAGTCAAGTTCAGGATTATTTTACTCTCCACTGTCATTTTTGGGTTTATTTGTCAAAATCGGGATTTTCATAACTTTATAGCAAACACAAAGCTGACTATTAGTCGCAATGTCAATATCAGTTCATCTCCACTTTGTCACGTTCTGCTAATGATGTTCAAGTCAGGATGCGTAGGTTAAATAACTCGTACGCGCCGCTTACCTCGCATTTTAATCCACGTTGTCAATTTCAGGAATATAACATGTGCATGATCTTTATTGTCTGTACAATGTTATGTTGTCAAAGACAACCTCCTTTAAGAACCAAGAGCTGCCTAAAAATAGAACAGTCAACGTGGCTTCCGAGAGCTAAGCTCAATCAGAAAAAGGACAAGTTGACTTGAAATGAGCAATCCGTAATGTCCTTAATTACACCGCTGCCTTTTCTCTTTTATAGCAGTGGTGACATTGCACTCTGAATTCGGTGTAGCATCGAGTCAAAGTGCCGCCACCGTGCGGTTTAATGTCTGGGTCTCACCCGTTTCGGCAATCGAAGAACTGTAGTTTTAGCACTGTATGCCGTATCATTTAATTTATTTAAGGAGTTTGGGGCAATATTAAACCTGAATATTATTATATTGTCGTAAAATCAGCGTGTATTTACAACCCTTATAAAAATAAAATCGGTAAAGTTACCGGATAAATGCTTTATTAGGATGATCATTTTCCCTTTTCAAAGAAAAGTTGTCGAGTTAGAATCAAATAATAAAAAGTAATCGTGGATAATTTCACAACGTTCACCTTTATTGTATTATCTTTCTTTATTTCGGAAAGCTTGTTAACATTGTGCTACTTATACATATTACACATATTTGCATGCATACGATATGTAACCAAATATTAAAAAGATATCCGAAAAGCATTTTCTATAATTCTTTTCTAAACTTATAATGGCCTTGAATCTCCGAGGTATTGTAATATAGTTTTATGATGTTCGTATAGTGGTGCATACAAAGTTATAATAATATTTTAAAATAAAAGCAAAGACAAACCGGGAAATATCATAGAAATATTATTGGAATATATCCCTATAGAATTAGCATAACGTCTGAACTAGAGCCCGGTTGTATGAACGTTGAATAACGTTGTAATATTTTTATTTATATTTGGAAAAGTGTTAATAAAGAGTAGATATATAATTTCTTGGTATACAAACACCAATTTTATGCTATCCTTTTCTAATTGCAGTATTTAAAAAAGTGTCATGTATTAATCGATACATTAATTCTAAATACATAAAAGTATGAATATATGGTTGCTTAAATTATTATTATTATTATTTTTCAATGTGTAAACAATATCTAACAATATCTAACAATATTTACCAAAAAAATAAGTTTTTAAATCCTCTTTTTGTTAATATTAATTGTAAACTTCGCATTTATAGTAATTTCTAACACTTAAAAACACTGAAAAGGGCCACGACAAGCAATTAAACTGAAAGAAAAGATAAGTAAACATGTTTATGCCCGTCAAGCATTAAAAAAGCTTCTCTCCCACCAAGCATAAATAGCCTTCACACAAATCTATTGTTGTTTAAATCTATAGAGTTTGATGGAAGGAAAAATTGCAGATTTGAAACTAATTTTTATTCTGAAACACTATTAAAAATAGTATTATATTCTTTGTAAAGTTATTTTAACCTTTCATTACCCATTAAAACTTTCGACTTGTAGATACTTTTCACGATTAAAAGGTAGTACGATACTTTTAATAAACAAAGTAGCCTACCAGACTTTAAACTGTGATAAGGAGAATCCATTGAAATAATAAATTAACCTGTATTTTATTTATTAATTTATTTATTCAAAACTCTTTTTACAAATACCTTCAAGATGGAAGGTTATTACAAATAAAGGTATCGGTAATAAAATTATAATTAATACTAATAAGGAAGGTACCTAAAGTCTCCGAGTCCGATTTAAATGAAACTTCAATATGTTGTGGATGGTACAAAAATAATAGAAACGTATTTTTTTTATCTGCGGAGGTTAATTATAACGGGGTAAAAACTACCCATAAAGTTCACTCCTAAAAACAGTATTTTTGAAATATCTTAGAGTCTGAGATATTTTTACAAAACAAAATGAAAGTTATTGTTATTCGAAATGATGGTATTTTCACCTCCAAGAATATCGTCGCTTATTTTTTATTAGGTTAAACCATGTATTTACGCGCATAATTTAATTTTAAAAATTACAAAATTTAATGGAATGGTTTCAAATTATTGTTTTTCACGAATAACATAAGTAACTTAAGTTGACGGATTTCGGAGATTCCAAAATAAACTAGTATAAAATTTAAAAAAAAAATTGAACCGACTTCTAAAAGTGCGCAAAAAAGTAAAAAATAACTGTAAATTTTTATATGAAATTAAAATTTTTGAAGTCGGCGTCAAACTAATACCTGATTCGCGTAAACAGATTAAAAACGCTTTATTTGTAATTGCTTTCGTACTTAATTTGTATATATTAGTAGTCAGTTATTTCATTCAGAAACAATTTGGCACCGACTTCAAAAATTTCAATTCCATATAAAAATTTATAGTTATTTTTTACTTTTTAGCGCACTTTTAGAAGTAGGTTCAATTTTTTTTATAAGAATTTTATTTTTCGATTTTTAGTTTTGAATTCATTATGATATCCATAAATTATTTGAACTAAGTACTAATCGAAATTAAAGTAACTCGCAATGAGGTAGGAAAAAAGTACCCATTTTATCTACAGTTGTAAATCACCCTAAAATGAACCACTAAAAATTATTTAATTCTTAGAGTTCTCCAAATACCAGTGAAATTGTGTCAAAGGAATAATTAGTTCATCATAGTAAATCCGTTATCTTACATTTCAAGTTAGTTATAGATTGGTAATATAGGCCCAAAAACTTTCCGATATCGATATTTAAAGAACTTGAGACGTAAACCCCATAATATCAGATCTGAAAAAATGTGAATAAGGTAAAATTTTCAACGCACCATATTGGATCCGCTATATAAAATTTCAAAAAATAATTTTAATATCTTAATCTAATCTAAATCTAAACCCTTCAAAGCCCCCTAGTACCAATTTTGGATGAAATCAGGAAATTTAAAATTTCTAGACCATCATATTCCTATCATCCGACCTATTAGATTTTCTTAAAGTAATTTTATATTCGCTATTTACATCCTTAAAAATGATTCAGTCCCACCTTTGAACAAAATCGAAAAATGTGAAATTTTTATCCCCTATATTTGATTCGCCATATTGAATCTTGAAAAAATACTTTTAAATTCATAATTTACACCATCAAGACCACCTATATCGGTTTTCGAGAAAATCGAAAAATTTTTGAATTCGTCAGATTGAGTTTTTCAAAAAATATTTTAAATTCGCAATTACCACTAACAAAATTCCCCCAATATTGATTTTAGACAACATCGAGAGATGTAGAATCTTTAATCCGCCATCTTGGATCCACCATATTTATTTTTTTTAAAATAATTTCAGATTCGTAATGTGCGATCCCAAAAACTTCCCTATATCAATGTTGAAAAAAATCAGATAAAATTGATTTTTTCGTCCGCCATATTGGATCCGCCATATTGAATTTTTAATAAATAATTTTAGATTCGTTATGTGCGACTTCGAAAACTCCCCTGTACCAATTTTGCAGAAAATCAGGCAAAATTGATTTTTTGTCCGCCATATTGGATATGAATTTTTAAAAAATATTTTGGATTCGTTATGTGCAATTCCGAAAACTCCCCTGTACGAATTTTGGTGAACATCGGACAAAATTAAATTTTTTTCCCGCCATATGGGATCCACCATATTGAATTTTTTAAAAATAATTTTGGATTCGTTGGGTACAACCCCGAAAATTTCCACATACCGATTTTGGAGAAAATCGGACAGGATTAATTTTTTTGGCCGCCATATTTTCAGCGCCATCTTGAATTTTACTGCACCAATTTCGTCAAAAAAAATATGGAACCACCACAGGAACTTCCTTTACGCCGTTCCGGAGTAATCGGTGTACATACATAAAAAAAAACGTACATAGTCGATGAATTGAGAACCTCCTTCTTTTAGAAGTCGGTTAAAAAGAGCGTGAGCCACCTCCAAATACGTTCTTTTAAATTTCATGTTCTAACTGAGATATTTTTATAAAACAAAATGTAAATTACTTGTTATTTGAAATTATGAATTTTCATCCCTAAAGATATCATCCCTTATTTCTTATAACGGTAAACCATCATTAGCGCACGTAATTTAAATTTAAAAATTACGAAATGTAATTAAATTGTTTTAAAGTATTTTTTTCACGAGTACCATAATTAACTCAAGTTCACATGTTTTGGGGTTTCTAAAAATGAAGTAGTAAGAGAGGATGAGTCACCTCCAAATACATTATTTCAAATCTCAAATTCTAACTGATATTTCTTTACAAAACAAAGTGGAAACTACTTGTTATTTTAACCCCATATATACCATCCTTACTTTTTATGAGGGTTAATGTTGTAATTCATATATATAATTTAATTCTCGACATCACGAAATTAAACCAAATTGGTTGATAATATTTTTTTTACGAATACAATATGTAACTTAATTTGCTGTGTTTCGCGGTTTCAAGAATTAAATTAGTAAAAGAGGTTGAGTCACTCCTAAATACTTCAGTTCTAATTAAGATATTTGTACAAAACAAAATTAAAATTACTTGTTGTTTAAAATTATGTCAAATTATGGTATTTTTATTCCCAAAGATAGTACTCCTTATTTTTTATAAAAGTAAACCATCATTTCCTAAATATATTATTATTATTCTTAAAATTTTCAAATTTTAATTTAAATGAACGTTACAGAATTAGAAATCACTATTTGTCACGAATTATAATAATTAACAGACATGAATGCCTAGCCAATGAAATACATTTATATTTTCCTATTAATTATAAGAAAAAATTTCAGTAAGCTCTGTAACGTTCATATCAACTGAAATTTGTCAACTTTAAGGATAATTATACATGTATGAACATTCTTCGAATGATATCCTTGAGGGTAAAAATATTATAATTTAACTCCATTTCAAATTACAAGTAACTTATTTTTAGAAACCCCGAAACATGACAACTTAAGGGATTTATGGATTTATGGGATTCGTGAAAAAAATATAGTCAATGATGATTTACAAGCCAAACGGCTGCGCACTCCCACCAGGGATTATTCACTCATACCAGGCATATAAAGACACCAAAAGTATGAAGCTCTGTGGGAACCCTTTCCATGTTATCGGGTCCTAGGTGACGTTGTCTGCTGTATTTCCCACGAACTTTCGGACGATTCGCGCGGTTGCTAGGAAAATTGCTTTCTGCATCGGCTTATACAGATGCTCACTAAGGCCCATTCCCTTGATGTTCTGCAGGAGGTTCTTTGGTATCACTCCAGTTGTTGACAGTATTATGGGAATTGTTTGGACGCTGTTCATTGCCCACTTAGGTTGTTGTTGTTAGGTACAGCCATGTCGATTAGCGAGGTTCGCCTAGAAATTTTATCTATTAGTATAATGTCTGTTCTATTATGAGCTACCGTTTGATCCGTCAGAACCGTTCGGTCCCAATATAACTTGAACTGGTTGTTCTTCAGAATAGGCTCCGAATTGTACTTGTAATAAGGCAATTTTCCTACCTGTAATAGATTTAACTTTTCTGCTAACTCTTGGTGGAGTATCTTAGCGGCTGAGTCGTGTCTTTCCTTATACTCGGTTGCGGCAAACGCTTGGCATCCTCCAATTATGTGCTGAATTGTTTCCGATGTTCGACAGCCATATCTGCATTGATCATTTTCTATTGAGGGATCTCTAATGATGAACTTCCGATACTTCTTCGTCGGAATAATCTGGTCTTGGATAACAAGAAACCCTCCGTTTCCGGAAATCAACCAGTAGTTCGACGAGTTGTCGACATTGTCCTGATTGACCTCATTTGGATGCCGTCCATACAGTGGCTTCCGTAGCCAGGTTTGTAGCTTCTCTTGGTCTGTTTGGTGGCGAGAAGTAATATCTTGTTCCCTCAAATGTAGCGGCGTTGAATCGTCTGCGTTGCATATTGCTAGATGTAGTGTGGAAGAGTCCGCTAACCTGTGGAAATATGAACGTAAGTTTATTATTTGTTGGTCGAGCTGCTTACCAATATCCACCAATCCTCTTCCTCCTTGGTGTCTTGGAAACATTGTACGTTCAATAGCACTCCGAGGGTGATGTTTTTGTGCTTTTGTTAGGAGTGTCTTTATTTTTCTTTGCAGGTTTTGGTTATATGACATATTATATATTATTATTATATTTTTATATGATTTCCTAAAAATTTTGTTAATAAACTATTAGGTAATAATAATATAAAGGAAAAAAAACAGTAGAATATGTAATATATAATTGAATATTTGTATGATTTTATCTATAATTTTTTGTAAAAATTTTGTTAATAAACAAATTAATAATTAATATGACTAAACAAATTGTTACTCCCATATAAATTAATAAAACAACATCAGTATTATAAATATTACTTACGATGCAGAAGTTTCCTTGAAGCGCCAATGAATAATGCGCATGAACTATGGCAACCCGCCGACAGCGGCCTGCAGCAGCTATTTTCGATTAGATTAGGCCCAATTTTCGAAGGTTCACAGATCGTATGGAAGTGTATTTCTTGGATCTAAAAAATTCACAGGTAAAGTACAAGTATTAGAAGCATTTTCTGCAAAATTGAGCCCTTAATATTCATTTGCCATGCCATTATGAATTTTTCAAAAAAAAAAAACGTTTTTTTCATACCAAATTTTTTTCTTTGAGATTGGAAATGATCCATCTAAATCCAATGCACGCGTTAAGAAAATTTTATCTCCATCCGATGAAAAGTTATCGCAATTTTTTTGGTGAAAAAATTGATTTTTGCAAAATTTATCCGCTTACGATTGAAAATTTTTTATTTTTTTTTAATAGACTTCAAAATATAAAACAATACAAAAAATTTCCATTAAAATTGGGCATTGTATCTTAATTAGGAAAGTGGAAAATTGAGGTTGAATTTTCAATTTTGACATCGAATTTCTCAGAAAATAAAAAACTCGCATATTCCGGGTTTGACATACTTTTTTAGAGTGATAATACCTATATTTATGTTAAATTTTAAATAGGTAGTTTATTAATAAATGTCTTTTTTAAAAAAAAACATTTCTTGATAACTAGTGGCGTCACCTATAACTTATATTATGTAAATCGATAGATTTTTTAATTCTCTACAATTTTTGTTTGAAACATTTTTCGATGCAACTTTTACTTTTCGAGATAAACCCAAAAAACCCAAAATCGTGACCATTTTTGTTCCGCCATTTTTTTTTCACAGGTCTTTCAGAGTTACCATCGAGATATGTTTTATAGGATGCCGAAATGAACACATTCCAGCAAAAAAAAACAATGTGACATTTTTGTTACTGACGAAAGTCTATTTTCCATGGACTACAACAAATAAACGAAAATTTATTGCGCAGAGTAATTTTTACCTTAGAAAATTTTTCTTATTACCTTAAATAATATTTTAATGTTATTAAGCTGATTCCTACTTTCCTAAGTTTAAAAATTATTCGCTGTGAGAGAGAGATAAGTAAATAGATGGACAGAGAGATAGTAAATAATTAATACTATGAAAATTCTGTTTATTGTATAAAACCTCAATAAACACCCAAAAACAATTTTGTCCAATGACAGTCACTGTTCTGTCTTATATCTATATCCTCTCGTAAATTGATATTTTAGAATAAATCTCAATATATCTCTCTAGAACAAATACAAGCATAAATGCAAACGACTGTTTTTAATTAAAATTTATATTTCTCCCCTTGAACAATTTATAATAAGATAAAAAAGTAAGCCTATAATTTATGAATAATTTATTTTAACATTATTTTTCGAAATTATTTTGGAATTCTTGTATTTCAGAAAATAATATTGGGTTAGTAAAATTGTGAAAATAATAGGCGGAGATATCATGTTTTCACGTTTTATACACAATATTTATAGTTAAAACAAGTCTGCAGGAGTTTAAAGATACAAAGGGGTATTAGAGTAAAGATGACCGATATGCTCACGTTTTGGAGAAACAATAAGTATAGAATGTTTTATAACTACATGCTAATGCTTAAGGGTATCAATTGTTCTATAATATTACTGCAAAATTAATTAAAAATTAACCTATAAAGATTAATCAAAAAGTTTCCAAATGATGCGAACATTAATGGAACATCACATATAAAATAACAAGATATAAGACTCATTGGTCATTGTTAATCGGTAGAGCTTTACAACATAAAGATTTTTCAGTATTTACGTAAGGTGCACCATTTTCGACTATAGCCTGAGCTCCCTGAATGGGTTCCGATAATGCTGTGCGATGTCTTGCTGGTTATGATTTGTCAGAAATTTATTGACCACCAGAGCTCACAGAAGTGGGAATAGAACCATTCTATCTAGGCAGCCTTTGGCTATCGTCACCTCCACGATTTCTTCCAACAGATTTAATTGTGCTTGTCTACCTTGGAGCATGTTTTGTTTCTTGATTAATAGATATGTTGATTAGGGTGTAATGGTCTCCCTTTTAGAGTGGTTTCCCGAATGTGCCTTTTAACAAAACAAATACAAAATACTAGCAAGAAATTTCATCAATTTTTTATTATCAATGTAAACATCAATGTGTCGTGCAAATTCATGTTACAACACAAAAAGAATGTTTTATTATTAACAAAAAAAAACAAGATTTATAAACTAATAACACCAACGAAAAAACAAAAGAGGAACAACATTTCTACCGCCAGTTTCAAAATCAATATTTTGTAGGACCTCATCTAGTTCTATGAATTGCTTGTACCTTTCTTGGCATATTTAAAATAAGTGAGGGAATAAACTTTTGATCTAAAGCTGGCCACTCTTCTCTTAAAGCTTTACACAGCTCATCAAGTATCATTGGCTGATGATTTTTGGTATGCAGTTGTCTCTGGAGTCGATCACAAATATTTTCTATTGGGTTATTCTTCTAAGATGAAATTTACAATTCTCGTGCAAGTGGGGAAATAATGGGTTGAATAACTAAATCGTGGTATCTCTAAGAAGTCATATTCTGTGCGCGACTGCTTAGAGATTCTACCCCATACATTTACAGAGGCACCTCCAAAATGCAACTGTTGGAACCATATTGTGTTCAATATACCTCTCTTCTCGTTCACGCTATGTTAAAAAGCAACCATCTTAATGATATAAGGCATATCTTGACTCATCCGTAAACAAGCAGTTCCGATATTCCTCTGTAGTCAAGTTACGGTGTTCAATTGCCAATGTTCTCTGTATAATCAGGTATATCGAGCACGTTTTCTGGCTCTAAGACCACCATCATGTAACCTTTTTCTAATGGTTGCCAAACTTACATTTATCCCGGTGTGCGCCCGGAGCCTGGAGGTAGAAAACATTCAATTTCTCCGGGCGGTAGTCTGGTTATAGCACGTTGCCGGTCACCGCTGTGACGTATGATGGCACTCTCAGTTTCTTGAAAACGACTCCAAGCCCAACTTTTTACACTTTACCAAACGTTGTACATTTTGGCAACTTCAGACTGTGTACGATTTTCATGTTGATGAAGAACGGCAAAATCATTAGAAGACAGCCTTTTCTGAGGTATTCTGTGATATAACAAGATATAAAACACTTCACGGTATCACTATGGTTCATGTGATCACTAATTTTAGCCAAATATAATGTGTAGAAAATTTAAAATTCACTAGT
Organism: Diaprepes abbreviatus; assembly: GCA_034092305.1. Classification (NCBI taxonomy): domain Eukaryota; kingdom Metazoa; phylum Arthropoda; class Insecta; order Coleoptera; family Curculionidae; genus Diaprepes; species Diaprepes abbreviatus. The sequence continues at coordinate 3,392,058 of JASJET010000116.1, forward strand.
AGTTTTGATAGGTTGAAAGAAAAATTGGAATATGCATGTAGAGATAAGCAAGTCTCCAACAAGGAAAAGAATACCTTTACCAGAATTTTAAATATATTTGGCAGCAATATAGATGCAAAAATTAACATAGCCACTTCAAAAGACGCGCAGTGTAGTTTCTTTGTCAGCTTTATCATAAAGATGGCAGGTTAATTGGTATAAAGGATTTCGCCTGGAAGTAATCTCTCCCAGGTATAAAGATGATATTGGACCTTTTTCAACCTTAGTATAGGTATCCTGTAGCATTGCTTGCTTTTAAGATTCTGCAGAGCGCCGGAATGATGTAATTGGCTTTAAAAGCATTGAATAACCTTATCGAGACCCAGCACCTTGTAGCTCTCAAACTCTTCTATGTCCTATAATATCCTGTTTTGGGTTATTACCTGCTTTGCAATATAATGGAAAAATACTAATTATTTTATACTGTTTAACCTGAACCACTAAAAAGAGAAATTAAATAATCACCCTGTAAATAGATTTTAACCATGAGAACTGAAACATTATTTACATAACCACCCAAGAAATTCTAAAGGAAAAATAAATCAATCATCGTGCTTAAGTCTAAACTCAATTTTATTACTTTTGAGTCGTATAAATATTTTTTTAAATATATATCAACTCAGACAATTTATGATGACATGAACTAAAAAGATTGTACCCTCTTTTAATGTTTATAAATAAATTTGTCGAAGAAATTCTACCCTGGTTATGTAATTAAAACCGCAGAGATAAGTGCTAAGGGTGGTCTTAACATGTGGTTGCTACAAATAATATAATATATTAAAATATGGAAGGATCTTCCAATTATTAGGAATCAAAAGAATAATCATATAAACTCACTATAATATAATATATTGTTTGACAACATGTATAAAGAATAAATATAGCGACTGTTTTTCCTGATTGCAAGAAAGGATTATTTGGAAAGGATAATAAAAGGACATTCAGGTTTTTCACCGATGCTATCTTATTATTCTTTTAGTTATAGAATGGCATAGAAAGGTTATACTAATCCTTTTGTTTTAAAAGATATAAGTTCCGATCTAGTTAAATTCCGGAATTAAATAACCGACACATAGATTTCTGGGGAAATAAGAGAATGTCCTGATTTTATTTCATTGATAAAAGGCCAACTTTAATACAATTGAACAATTTAAATAGCCAATTTTTGGTGTTTTTACTCTTTTCTTAATTTATATTTTTAAAAGCTAATGTATCTTCTAAATTGGGTTGTTACATTTTCTTTAATGATGGAACGGTCAATAGAAGCAATTAGTGTAGTATTTTGAAATTGTTAAACGTTACTAATTTTAAGTTTCTCATGGTATAAAATTTCGTTTTTTATTTGTTTTTGTTAACAGATTTAAGTGTTTTGAGAAACTTGTTTTGTTTAATTTATTTAAAACCTTCGACCGAACAAATTCGTTTTTTCTGAGTCCTGAACTTGTTTTGGTTTGTTCTGGTAACCCATAAATAACCTGTCGCTGTTTAGTACTAGACTAGATTTCCGGAGTGCCTTTGTTACTGGGACAGGTTTTTAAAATAGCTGTTGATATGGGACAACAATTTGATTGTAGAGGGAATGGTCATACGCTACCCCCAAATATTGCGTTCCTAGGAGTCTACGATCAAATGTTGTCACAGCAATTTTTCAATCTCTTTTCGATGCCATTTTGGTTGGAATTTGGAAATTGCTTCAATCATTTATTATAGCATCAGTAATAATGTCAAAGTCTGACAGATGCACCTTAAGGATTGTATTCAAGGTATCCGTGCAAGTCTCTGTAAAATCTTACCTGATATCTACGGTGTCCCTAGGTTCAAGGGGATTCTTCGCGGCTTAATTACGGTATGAGGCCAATTGAAATGCCGGACCCCAAACTGGAAGGAGATGCTCATATTTTAGTCGAAAGGCAATACATGCCACCCAATTAGCATTTATGTTTCAAAAAAAAAAAAAATATTCGTAACGCTCATAATATACGAGGATACTCCCAAAAGTACCCAACATAACATATTTGGAAAAAATATTTTTATTTCTCAACATAGTCTCCTTTTAGCTCGACATACTCTTCCCAGCGATCTTCTTTAGTTTCGATACTCTGTTTATAGTAAGGACCATCGAACTCATCAACATAGCTATAAAAAGAAGACTCCATCGCTTGATTGCTGCCAAATCTTTTACCACCGAGCCAGTTTTTAAAGTTTGGAAAGAGAAAATAATCTAAGGGAGCTAAATCTGGACTTCGTCACTTAAAGGCTGCTATAAGTTAGCATAATACTCGCCGTCGATTGCCTTTCCGTTTTAAATATAACCAACTGATCCTTTGACATTGTCGGTTTTTGCTTTCTTTGGAACCCAGTCTCATCTGTCAGTGCATTGTTTTGAATGTTCCTTTATCTCATGTGTGAAGTGATGGATCCATACTACATTCGTGGTTATGAATTAGTACTTTTAAAATGTTTATCATGCTTGTTAACTCGCGCACTTTCAGTCAGTGATTTTCTTCACCATTTTTGGGGTGGTCACCTCATTTCGTCAACCAATACAAGGTTCGTCTTGGCAGCTCATACGGCCTCATTTAAACTCTGCCATTTAATAATTTATTATTTAGAATGAAAGGGCAGACTCTTCTAGAGTAGACTGTAGCTCAGCTTTGATACTGGTTGGACTAAGATCCTTCAAATGGAAATATTCATATAACGATGACCTATTTTTTTTTCATGTTTACAAATTCACTGAAAACACTCACTATGGCTGTCAAACAAATACTAAACAACTCTTCAACCTTCAAACTTTAGCTTTATAGGGTTGGTACTTTCGACCATAGTATTTTTTTAAACAACAACTGCGATTTCTATGTCGTATCAGTTACTTTTGAATTACACTAGTTTACAAGGTTTTTGTTCGTGAATTAAAATATATTTAATTTTCGCATTTTAGATCGCCTCTACTGGGAAAAAAATTTGAAAAAATCAACATATTAAACTTATAAGTTATTAAATAAGAAACAATGAAGAAATGACCATCACTGTTATAGGTAGATAAAAGTTAAAAACAGCTTTATCTGATAATTTTGACATGAACAAAACAATAAATACTTTATCATGTACTCTACGTAGCATATATAAAAAAAACAAATTACATTTTGTTCAATGGACAAAAATAAGTATTTTCTCTAACCAGGGTTATTTTCGTATGAATATAATGATATATATGCCTTTAGAAACCTGTTTTTTTTTTGTCCTAACAGGTTGACAGAAATAACTTCTTACAAACACAAAAGAGAATGTCGGCGGATCATTATTATTATATATGTACAGGAAGAAAAACCAATAGTTATATTCCCAGGAAATACAAAATAATATAATAGTTATTTTGTTACACCCACGTTTAAGCAAAAAATAATTTGGGTATAATTACTGAGGTAATAAAATATAAAAAATAGGATAATCTACGAGACCCAACATTATTACAGCTTTCCTGAACCTCTGTGAGCGAATTCATTTTAACGAGACCAAAACTTTTTTATTTTAAAAAATTCTCGTGTCCATATGCTGCGTTTTCGAACGCGGAATTACCACTCCGGTTAATTTGATGAGGTTTTTTTTGCAGTTAAATACTAGAATAATATAAAGAAAAACACGAAAAAAATGTATCCGACAAAAAGATCGTCGACTCGACCGTCTGTAATATGTGAAAAAAATGTGTACATATTTTTGAAAACAAACATTTGACTTTCCACAGTTGTTTAATTAATATTTATACAAACAAGTGTTTATATTTTCCGACAAATTTTATGCGTCATTTTCCAGTCCGATGTTAAAAAATTGTCAATTTCTCGACCATGTTTTACTGATTACCACAAACTGCATTTTTTTTTCACTTAAAATGAAACATAGAATACACTGAAATATATGTCCGACAATACAATTGTATCATATTCATAAAAAAAATAATAATAACTTAAAAATTGTCCATGTGATTTAGTTCATAGTTCAAGTTAAAGCCGCGTATATGTCAAAAAAGGTTGATGATACGATAAAATGTATGTATAATAGTAAATAAAAAATTCCTCTTTGCAAAACCTGCAAAAAGGCGTTCTTATGTTTTTTTTTCGTAAAATCAATGCTTTGGCCATAAACTTTAATAATAAATTCTCATTCTCATTTTATGCTAAAAGTGAGCAGCAAATTTAGTCAAGGGCGTTGCGACAGAGGGCGGTCTGGTTTATTTATCCCTATTTTTTTTGTATGACACTTTTCTGATATCCTACCTGAAATTCATCATAGTAGGTCAATGACGATCATAAATTTAAAGCAAAAATATATCAAGTAGCTTGTGGTTAGAGTCAAAATAATAATGAATTACAGGTTGGTTGAAAAGTTTTGAAAGCGAAAATGAAAGAATGTGTATTTTTTAATGAAATTAGTTTTTTATTCAATATAATCTCCCTCAACTTCAACACACTTATTCCAACGATCCTCCAATAATTTTATACAATCTTTGTAATGGTTTTTGGGAAGCTTTGCAAAATAATGTTTCACGGCTGCAATAGCTTCTTCATTCGACGAAAAACGCTTTCCACGAAGAAATTGTTTCCAATTCCTGAAGAAGTAGTAGTCGGAGGGAGCCAAATCTGGTGAATGCGGTGGGTGTTCAAGCAATTCGTACTTTAATTTTTTCAATTTAGCCATCATCAAATCACTTGTGTGAGGACGTGCATTGTCTTGATGAAAAATGATTTTTTTCTTCCGTAAGCCGGGTCTTTTTTCACGAACTTTTTTATCCAACTGGTCCAAAAGGTTGCAATAATACTCAAAGTTAATTGTTTTACCTTTTTCAAGATAATTAATCAATAAAATCCCTTTTGAATCCCAAAAAATTGATGCCATAACCTTTTTTGCCGATCGTTCTGATTTGACCTGTTTTGAAGCTGAATAACCAGCTTCAGTCCACTGTAAGCGTTCTTGTTTCAGTTTAGAACCATGATGGTAAATCCAAGACTCATCCACCGTTACAAAACGATGCACAAAATCAGTTTTATTCTGCTTAAAACGCTCCAAATTACGCTTACAAATTTGTTTTCGATTCAGTTTTTGTTGAATTGTTAACGAATGCGGCACTATCTTTCCGAAGAGCTTTTTCATACGTAATTCTTCATGTAAAATATAGAGTACTTATTCGTCTTATGGTATCAGCAATTTTACGCTTAGTCGGACTTGGATCTTTACAAATAATATCATAGATTTGTTTAACTATTCCTAGTGATGTTGTACTTTTTGGACGTCCACTACGTGGTTCACCTTCAACGCTTTTACGACCACGTTTAAACTCTAAAACTCATCGATGCACAGTTGGAAATGAAGGAGCAGATTCCTTTAACATTTTCACTATTTTTATAGGAATTTTTGTTGCTGATAAATCTTCCAAAACAAAGAATTTTATCACTGCACGATATTCGGTTTTACCCATTGTATAAAAATTCACTGACATGTCAACTTCAAATAGCTTGTAAACAAAGAATGAATTGACAGATAGAAATAAACTTTTGTGTGTGTTCATACAGAAGATGAAATATTAAAATGGCGTATAAATTTTGATTCCTGTACTGGTTAGTAGGTGTCGGTTTCACAACTTTTCAACCAACCTGTATAATATATATATATATTAAACTATTAAATTTAAAAAATAGAATATTAAGTAGAAACCCGTGTTGGAGGGCCACTTTTATGATACATTTGACAAATGGAATTTCCGGTTTTCAATCCGTAGAAAAATCTTCACGACGTTTCATCAACATTTCAGCTGGTATTTTCAAGTGATGCTTCCTCGACGGCTGCTCGACTTGGAACCCAAGGGAATTTTATAGCCTTAAACCTTTTTCCTGGGTATCATGGAGGAGTGATCGTATTATGGGTTTTCTGTAATGTATATTTTTATAATTTAATGCTGTATATTTAACGTTTCTCCTCCTTGAAGTCTCATATAGGATGAAAATATAAAATGTAAATAAACAGCTGTCAAACAAGATAGGTTACATTTTAGATATCAACACTGTACCTTTCTTCCATACTCTCCGGATCTGCTTTTAATTTATTTTTGGAAAATGGTATTTCTTGAGCCAACATTTATACTTTCTTTAAAGAAAACGAGAAACACTTCCGAGTTTAGTTCTGACATTTTCGTTATGTTAAAAATGTCAAGCTCGTATTGTCAATCATTGGTTTAAGGGCATTTGACATCACTGGTTAAATGTTGCTTTTCTGCAGAATTTTCGTAGGATGAAGAAACGTAACACAGTATTGGAGTCATTTTACTGATCTGCACTATTTGTTGGTTAAAGAAATGCATACATTAGGTAGTAGTTTTCAGGGAAGCGTATGATTGGTTGCATATCGATACTAACAGTTCCAACCATTATTTTATCACGCATGTGCGACATTAATTTGGATTTTGGCAAAATCGTTCTTTTTCTAAAAGATTGTTGGAAAAGCAACGGAGTGTGAACTATCAGGACACTTTTTGTAGATTATATTCTATATAAAAAAGGAATTAATTGAATCGTTCGGCCCTTTACTAGTACCCAGTAGTTTTTGATGCTGTGGGCAATTTCATATTATTGGATTATGGGCTAACTGCAATGGAAACTAGGATATATTAACCCATTATTGGGGATCATTCACGCCGTTTCGTCGACCATCTTACCAAATATCATATTACCTGTGGAATAACAAAAAACCCTTCAGCTAACAGGGTTCTTGTTCCAGTTTTTGTTCCAGATTTTGTTCCAGTTTCAGTTTTAGATTTGAATTTTATGTTCCGTTTTTTTCGGGTTGCTGTTTTGTATGGTTATTCCTGGTTTTGAATCAGCTCCTTAGGCCTGTTTTTGTTGGTATTTCTGTTTGTGGAACTTCGATGAGAAGACAATATTTTGATCTTGAGATACAGCATCCCTTTGACAATGCAGTAACCTACCCGTGGCTAAATCAAGGAATACCACGACGCTTGGATCTCAGGTTTTATTTTACTTTATAATTTTGTCAAAAAGTTTGTTAATATTGTGCTAATTTAACTTAGTTATCACATTTTAATACTTGATGATACAATATAAAATATAAATTCCGATACATGTTGGCAAGATAAAAACCTGGCGACATGTATCAGAATTTATATTTTAAATAATAATAATAATAATTATGAATTACAAGCCAAACGGCTTCGCACTCCCTCCAGGGAATATTCACTCATACCAGGTACACAAAGATACCAAAAGTATGAAGCTCTGAGGGAACGCTTTCCATGTTATCGGGTCCTAGGTGACGTTGTCTGCTGCATTTCCCTCGAATTTTCGTACGGTTCGCGAGGTTGCTAGGAGAGTTGATTTCTGCATCGGTTTATACAGATCCTCACTAAGACCCAGTCCCTTGATGTTCTGCAGAAGGTTCTTTGGTATCACCCCAGTTGTTGAGAGTATTATGGGAATAGTTTGGACGCTGTTTATTTCCCATTGTCTTCGGATTTGCACCTCCAGATCTCTGTATTTAGCGATCTTCTCGTTGTATTTTGGCCTTAGGTTTTTGTTGTTAGGTACTGCGATGTCTGTCATGAGCAACTGTTTGATCCGTCAGAACCGTTCGGTCCCAATATACCTTGAACTGGTTATTCTCAAGAATAGATTCTGCATTATATTTGTAATAAGGCACTTTTCCTACCTGTAATAGGTTTAACTTTTCTGCTAACTCATGGTGGAGTATCTTAGCGGCCGAGTCGTGTCTTTCCTTATACTCGATTGCGGCAAATGCTTGGCATCCTCCAGTTATGTGCTGGATAATAATAATAATAATTATTATTATTATATTTTTATTTCTGGCTCCATAGAGTTAACAAAATATTATAATTAATTAATGTACAGGATAATCTAGAGATAGAAAGGGCGAAGTCCAGATGTGGATAACACCTAAGTGATATTCACCCTGATCAACTCAACCCAGACATAAAATAAATAAGACCTAATTAATAATTAAACACAGAAGAGACAAGAAACAATACTTATACATCCAAGTTAGATACACTGATACAAATTCTGGATTTTTCTTCATGAAAATTCAAAAGAAAAAACTACAGTATTCGTATTTGTTGATTAAATGCGTGTGTGAAGACAACATATCTAAATTTTATAGGCGTGAGTTTTAAAGAAATCCGAAAGAGAATTATATAGTTTAGCGACATTATACGTAAAATGGCGGAGTTATTGCTCCTCGAAAACGAATATTTACATTATGCACGTGGGATCTAAAAATGATTCATCTGTATAAATATTCTGAGCTTTTATAACATATAATTTTATGGTAAAAACAAACTTCATGTAACCACCTCCTACTCTTCGTATTCAGCCACTTTAAATCGAGTAGCTTATGAGATATTCTCTCGTATTTGCGAGCTCCATAAATTATTCGCAAACAAGAGTTTTGCACTTTCTGAATGGCAGTTAGCAGTTTCCTTATATTACATCCCCGTGGCTAAAAATGGAGAGTACCAGCGAGTCACAGAGCAAAGTCTTAAGTTTTATGGACAACTCATGGCGGTAATTGTAAAGAAGTTTTAGTCTAACATAAATTTTCTTAACACAATGGGAAACATGCTTATCAAATCGCAATGCACTGTAAAAGACAACGCCCAGATTTTTAATACTATCCTCAATAGGCAGAACTGAATCGCCAATCTTTACATTTATAAGATTTTTAACAATCTCTTTATCAGATTTTTTCCAAATATCATTATACAGCATTTTTTTGGATTAAGATACAAGGAATGCTCCAAGGAGACCGAATGAAGTGCTTTAATGTCTTGATTAATAGCGTTTCAAGCTTCAAGAACATCCTGCCTTCTAAAAGACCCTGGGTAGCAATGCGATTTGCACCTTTTCAAGGCACTTGGTAAATAAGAAATGTAGATTGCACAAAGGACTTACAATAGAGCCCTGCGGTACACCAGAATTTATGGGACCAGAATTTATGGGCAGCTGCTCTGACATCTCGCCATCCAATTTGACGCATTGCCTTCGACCCTCCAGAAAACACCTAAAAATACAATGGCATGATCACTAAGACTGATATAGTGACGTATTGCGAATAGCAATCGGTGGTGTAGAGTGTCGAATGCTTTCGAATAGTCGAGCAGTGTCAAGACTGTTACTTCTTATGAATCAGTCGCCCGGAATATATCATTAGCAACATTTGCCAGACCAGTAGAACAACCGTGATTCTTTCTAGACCCAGATTGAGTCTCACGCGGTATTCGGTTAACCTTCACATGCTCTGTAAGTTATTCATTAATTATTTTTTCTAATATTTTTGACATTCAGGACAAAACACTAATGGCACGAAGATCCCAAAGTTCACTGGTGCCACTAACTTTTGTCAATGACACTACCAGAGCCCTCTTTCAGCATTCTGGATAAACAGAATAGTAGTTATTTTCTGCCAATGTTGCGCTCTGTTCAATACAGCTCCACTGACGAGACAATGAGGTTGCCGAGACGCAAATGGAGAGAGAACTAGAGCTGTATTTCCAGAAAATGAACTGTTTCTAAATATTTTGTCCTTTTTCTCTGCCTGAAAGGAGAATAACTACAGGCAACTATTTAAACACGTCAGATTTATTAATTTTTTACTGAAAGTTTCACTTTTAAATCATTTGGTTGGTAATGCGCACGTAATTTTAGTCCATGCTTTATATCCTGCGAAATTGCGTCTCACTGTGCTGTTAAATAACAAAATTGTTATTCGCATACTGACTCGGACGGAGGGTTAATGGGTATTTTTTCATTTTTCTATTGTATATTCCTACAATCACTTGTTATGTATCTTCTTCTTCATGTACCTTCTCCATTTCGGAAGTTGGCTATCATCATTGCTATTCTGACCTTGGAAACTGCGGCCTTGAATAGATCAGATGACTTGACGTTGAACCATTCTCGCAAATTCCTAAGCCAGGATATTCTTCTTCTTCCAAAAGATCTTTTTCCCACAATCTTTCCCTGGATTATGAGTTGCAGAATCTTATACCTTGATGTGGCCGAGATATTGCAATTTTCTCTTTTTTACTTCATATAGGATCTCTACGTCCTTCTTCATTCTTCTCAGAACCTCCAAGTTGGTCACATGATATTCGCAGCATCCTACGGTAGGTCCACATCTCGAAGGCTTCTAGTTTCTGCTCGCAATGTAAGTTGAGGGTCCAAGCTTCTACACCATACAATAGGACTGGGAATACATAACATTCAAGCATCCGAGTTCTTAGGTCCAGGCTCAGATCGCGACTACGAGCTGCTTCATGATCTTCACAAAGGATGCACGGGCTTTCTCAATGCGAATCTTTATTTCTGAACAATAGTCCACGGAATAGTTGACACTTGTACCCAAATAGTCATATCTCTCGACTCTTTCCAACCTTTCGCCTTCGACATACAGATGTTCATTGGGTACTTCAATTTTGGTGACAATCATGTATTTGGTCTTCTTAACATTAAGTGTCAGACCATATTCTCGACTAGTTGTGGTGACATTATTCAACATATTCTGAAGGTCTTGCATGTTTTCGGCGAGAAGTACTGTGTCGTCTGCGTAGCGCAAATTGTTCAGTGGAATGCCGTTAACTCGTATTCCACCGGTGTCATTTTCGAGGGCTTCGGCGAAGATTTCCTCTGAGTAGAAGTTAAAAAGGAGTGGTGAGAGAATACATCCTTGTCTCACCCTTCGCTTGATCTCCACTGCATTCGTTAGTTCAGATTGGACGCGGACAGACGCACTTTGGTTTAGGTACAGTTTTACAATTATTTGTATATCTCTTGTGCCAAGGTTTTTTCGTTTCAGCGCTTCTATTAGTTGTTTATGTCTCACTTTATCAAATGCTTTATTATAACCAATAAAACAAGCGTATACATTTTGGTTGACATCGAGACACCGCTGCATCAAGACATTGTAGGCGAACAAGGCCTCCCTAGTGCCACATCCGTTTCTAAAGCCAAACTGAGTATCTGCTATATTTTCTTCGAGCTTCTTATAAATTCTACGATGGATGACTTTGAGAAAGATATTTAGTGTATGGCTCATTAGGCTGATCGTACGGTGTTCTTCGCATTTTCTGTTATGTATCAAACAGTAAATTAATTTAAATTTTAAAGTGTACAATTATACTCACTTGTTATATATTTTGCTATAAATCTAGTAAATTTCAAATAATTTGTTATATTTACAATTGTAATTTGAATTTTTTTTGCTTGAATCCTTAACCTTGTATTGCTAGACTAGGTGAAACTTCGTGGGCTTCAGGACATCGGATGATCTTCTGGTTTAGGTTGGCAGTTTGTTTAATCAGTTATTAGTTATTTTTTAAAATTTTGAGAAACCCCTTCCCACCTCCCTTATCACCTTTTTGAGATGAACACCTTTGTTGCATCCTTCGCAGCCCATGAGAGTAACTAGCTCCAGAGGTTGTCAATTATTGAATTGACATAGTTAAGAGAAGTAAGGAAGTAACAAGTAAAAAGACACAATGTCTCAATTTCATGAAGAAAGAAGCATCCCCAGTCATGCTATTTAACATACATTTTTTCCTACTTCTGTACAAAAATTGGATCAAATTTGGGCTCGGTAACCACCTAGGAGCACTCTCAACGTATAGTCAACCCACTACCAGCTTCCGGATTATTAAATCCGTACATTTTAACAATTTGTTATACAATTTTTATTTTATGGAGAGCAGACATGAAGTTTTCTGTACGAGTACTTTCTTTATTCTCATTCTTTTACTGTTTCTTTATATATTATTTCTCACGAACTTACAAAACTGTCTACTATAAAAAGCAAATAATGTGACTTAGTATATTTCTCCATTATCTTCTTAAAAGAATTTCATAAAACTTGTGCAAAGTCATAAAGGTTTACAATGTAACCATGCCCAACAAGCATTCAAATTTGAAAAATAAAAAAATAATGACTTCGGCAAAAAATCCCCTTCCGAATTTAACTTAACCGAATAATTTCCGATATAACTTCCCAGTATAAACAAACATAACAATAAACGAGTGTTTCTAATTAAATTTTATATTTTTTCCCGGGGGAAATTTATAGGAAGATAAAAAATGTAAGCTCATAATTTATAAATAATTTACATCATATCTTAATATTACTTTAGATAAATCTTGTATTTCAGAAAGGATTTTGGTTAGTATAATTATTATAATAATAGACAGGTGAATTATGTTTCTCCGTATTGTGGGAATTGGGACGTAAATAAATACTTCTGGTTAAAATTACTTTGTAGGAGGGTTTAGGTGCGGAAAGGCTTTATTGGTATTGACATAAATACTCTTTACGGTGTACTAGAGGAAAAATATTTCTGAAAAGCAACGTGAAATAGCGGCTAAAGATATTTCTAGACATAAAAATTTTAAATTTTCTATATTGCTATAAAAATAGTGCCTGTGTAACTAGAGCGCCATGGGCTTTGTGCCGTGCAGCATTATGCACTTCAACAACTGTAATATGACGTTATTTTTATTTGGCTGATTTCAAGCCAAACGGCTTCGCACTTCCTCTAGGGAATATTGATTCATACCGGGTATACAAAGATACCAAAAGTACAAAGCTCTGTGGGAACCCTTTCCATGTTATCGAGTCCTAGAGGACGTGGTCTGCTGTATTTCCCACAAACTTTCGGACGGTCTGCTCGGTTGCAAGGAGAACTACTTTTTGAATCGGCTTATACAGATGCTCACTAAGGCCCAGTCACTTGATGTTCTGCAGGAGGTTCTTTGGTATTACTTCAGTTGTTGATAAAATTATGGGAATTCTTTGAACGCTGTTCATTGCCCATTGTCGGCCCCGGATTTTACAGGGTGAGTCAACGATTGGATGAAGTAGGTTCGTGCCTTTTCGGTGAAATTAACAAGGAAACTATATTTATTGTTTGATACAGTTTATTTTTACGCAGATTTTAAAAATATTTAGGACTCTACAGGGTGAGCCAAAAAACTAGGACAGCATAAAGTTGTATTTTTTTAAATAGAACACCCTATATACGAATCATATTTTCGATTTAGCTTATAATTTTAAATCTTTTTTATTAAGGGTTTACTGTAACAAAACTTTATAGTTTCTGAGATAATTAAGTTTAAAGAAAAAAAGTCACATTTTCAAGCATCAATTCAATCCTAAATAACGTTTTCAATTTTGTGACAAATATATTCAAATTTGGAATTTAGCAAGGCCAAGGATAAGTTAACACAATTTTTACCTAATATTTGCAATAAAAGCTACAGGGTGTTGAACACATCGGCTCAAATTTGAACAAGTTTAAATGAATAAATATCTTTTTTTTTAAAAGGTACACCCTGTATATTTTCATGTTATTTAATAGAGTAATAAAAACCCTAAAAGTTTTGTTCAATATATCCTATACCTATTTATAATAGTTTTTGAGATATTTCAGTTTTTCTTATTTTCCATACTTTTTTACAGAAATAGTCTTCATGATCATAGTAGCCATGGCAAAAACAATGTAAAAGATCATTTTTCTGTGTGTCAAATTTATAACCGCAATCGCTTCTTTTGGTTTTTATGTAGTGTAGTTTGGTTTTTTTAGCATTCATCTTATATTGTAAAATGAATTTTGCAAAGAATGAGTTAATAGATATGATTTATACAATAGGAGAGGCTCAAAAAAATTGCCTTCTTGCTCAAAGAATTTACAAAATGAAGTATCCTGATCGACGCCAGCCTAATACCCATACTTTTCAAAACTTAATGCACAGATTTGATTCTTCTGGTACTGTTGATTATCCAAAACGTAAAGTGGTCAACAAAGCAGTAACTAATGAAGAAAAAGAACCAGAAGTATTGTTAAATGTTCAGGAAAATCCTTATATTGGTAACCGTCAGTTAGCAGCATTATGTGAAACATCACAATCCACCACTAATCGTAGTACCAAGAAAAATATAGGTATCATCCATATCACATGGAATTACACCAAGAATTGCATGGACAGGATTTTGAAAGTCGTGTAAACTTTTGTCGTACAATAAATGCGGAGATTCAATTAAATCCAAATTTATTATGCAAGGTAATGTTTAGTGATGAAGCTATTTTCAGAAGTAACGGTGCCGTAAATAGACGCAACATGCATTATTATGCCACAGAAAACCCATTTTGGATTAGAGAGGTGCAACATCAAAACCACTGGTCATTAAATGTTTGGTGTGGTATTCATCATAATCGAATTATTGGACCCCACTTTTTTAATGAACCACTAAATGGCCATAGTTACCTGAACTTTCTACAAGAAGAACTACCCCAACTGCTTCAAGGTCTCGATAGGGATGGGCTCGACAGTATGTGGTTCCAGCACGATGGTGCGCCTCCGCATTACCATCGTGAAGTTCGTGCGTTTTTGGACCAACGATATCCGCAAAAATGGATTGGACGTGGGGGTTCCATTGAGTGGCCACCAAGGTCTTGCGACATCACCCCATTAGATTTCTTCCTATGGGGTTATATTAAAAATAAGGTGTATGTTAATCCACCAACAACAGTGGAAGATATGCGAAACAGGATTAGGGATACCTGTAGAACAATAACGCCACTAATTGTATCCAGGGTCCGAGAAAATCTGCAAAAAAGACTAAATTTGTGCATTGCATAAGAGGGTCGTTTATTCGAACACTTATTAAAAAGAAATAATTAATCTCAGTATTTAATAGGTAATTTTTTTGTTTCAATTTAGTATAAAATAAATATGTATTTGCCTTGTCGTTATTGTTGTGTTAATTTTTTCACATTATGTTTAATTAAACTATTGCCGTTGTAATATAACGAATAATGTATTTCATCATATTTAACCACATTCTGTTTGTTTCTGTAGTTTCTTTTTATTATTTTACATGGCTACTATGATAATGAAGACTATTTCTGTAAAAAAGTATGGAAAATAAGAAAAACTGAAATATCTCAAAAACTATTATAAATAGGTATAGGATATATTGAACAAAACTTTTAGGGTTTTTATTTCTCTATTAAATAACATAAAAATATACAGGGTGTTCCATTTAAAAAATAAGATATTTATTCATTTAAACTTGTTCAAATTTGAGCCGATGTGTTCAACACCCTGTAGGTTTTATTGCAAATATTAGGTAAAAATTGTGTTAACTTGTCCTTGGCCTTGCTAAATTCCAAATTTGAATATATTTGTCACAAAATTGAAAACGTTATTTAGGATTGAATTGATGCTTGAAAATGTGACTTTTTTCTTTAAACTTAATTATCTCAGAAACTACAAAGTTTTGTTATAGTAAACTCTTAATAAAAAAGATTTAAAATTATAAGCTAAATCGAAAATATGATTCGTATATAGGGTATTCTATTTAAAAAAATACAACTTGTCCTAGTTTTTTGACTCACCCTGTAGAGTCCTAAAAATTTTTAAAATCTGCGTAAAAATAAACTGTATCAAACAATAAATATAGTTTCTTGTTAATTTCACCGAAAAGGCACAAACCTACTTCATCCAATCGTTGACTCACCCTGTATTTATATAGGGCACTTGTCCTACTTGCAATAGATCTAACTTATCTGCTAACTCTTGATGGAGTACAACAAGAAGCACGGGAAGACCTCAAAAAAGATGGGTAGACAACATAAGGACAGTGGCGGGCAAACAGTGGATGAGATTGGCGAAGAATAGAAAAAGATGGAAACAATTGAGAGAGACCTACATCCAGGAGTAGATGGACAGAGGTTGACAAAGAGAGAGAGATATATATAACTATAATATAACCCAAAAGAAGGAGGCAGAATAGGTGTTTTTTCTATATTCTTTTTGTAAGGGAACAAAAACTAATCGTTACTTATATTTATTTTATATTGATTTATTAAAAGTATATTCCACTAAATGGCGGATGTTGTCTTTTGACAATTTTTTTACTTACTTAACAAAAATAATATGTGTTAAAAGTGGCTAAAAGGGCGAGTGAGATTTTTCTCTATGACCATAAACGGGAATTTTTAGTTATAGAATCACATAGAATAGTCAAAGACATATTAATTTTAAGATGCTCAGGCCAAATCGGGAATTAAATCTCTAATATATAGGTGGCTAATGTCCTCAGCAATTAAAACTTTCGGGAACCGAATCATTCTGTGAAGGCATCGATATGTGGCAAAATACTGATTTTATTGGTGGTTTTAAAAAATTGTATTCTTTAGTTATGATTCGAAATTTGTTAAAGGTGTTACGATCTGAATGCCGCTTGAAAAACTTGCTTTCTATGCATCTAACAGGTGCGAATGTGAAGATTTTTATTTTAATTTCCGCATTGATCTTCGGGAAAATATGAAACCATAAACTCAGTCATTTTGTTCTTCACATGTCTTAGTACAAATGAGTAACTCTATAATAGACAATCTTAATTTTAGTTATTGAAAACTTTTCTAACGCCCCTCCCCCCAAATTAAATTAATTGTATGATGGTAATTTATTTTTAGTGCAACTTCTCTTCGTCAAATTGATATATTTTAATAATTTTTTGTTTTTTAAAGTCGCTCGGCGAATTTTTTCTTTCAATTTTGCTCACCTTGTTTGTAGTTTAAAACTCTGTCATTATCGTTCGAGCTTTTTTTAATAAAATTTAGCCTGTTCCTGTTTTTACCAATTATCCAGGAAAAATTCAACCAATTTAAATTTTCTACCATCCCACTTTAAGGGTCTTTACGTTCCCGAAATTGAAACTGAGTCCGCACTAAAATTAATTTTAGAGGAGTTTGCGAACTTCCAGCAGCTTGTTTTTCATCCGTTAGTCAGGTGACAAGTTCTTTTATCTACATATAGCTAGTGGCTAAAATGGTAACACGTTATTAGTTTAAAATTGATGGAAGAGCATGGTTTCAATATATATTTTTTTAAATGTATGGAGTAAATTGGTACTTTTTAATAAGAAAACACTTGTCAAGTGTAAGTACGGACATGCATTATGTTATGGTCTTGTAGCCGTTATTACCGTTATTCGTCTTGGTGAAATTTCATAGCACGTCTGTTTTTGAGTTAAAGTGTAGGGGAGGTAGGCGAGCATTGGACACTTTTTTTACATAGATGGTAATAAAACTGTTATTTTTTATCAAAATCAAAATTTTAATCCAAATGTATCTAGCACACATATTTGATAGTAATTATTGCAAAGACAAGTTTTGGTATTGTAATCAGTCTCAAAGTTACAAAAGATCTTCTGACATATGTCCAAAGTGCCCAAACCTCCCGGTGGTCGGGTGGTTTGGGCACCTCTGTAGGGAAGTTTGGGCATTGTATTTAATACGCCACATATTGCTATACAATACTACTATGCTTAAGTATTATATAACATTGCTATAAAAATTTGTAATACAAATATTTTTTCTTATCACAGACTTAAAAAAAAATAAACAAATTGACTAAGAATGAATACTGCACGATGTTGGACTTAATTAAACTTATCTTATATTTAGTATGACCCATATAGGCTTGCCAAATTTATATTTAAAGCTGCCACGTTTCATCCATGTCGTTGGTGTAGGCAATTTTGTCTTTATATCCTCCAGGGGGACGCTGGCTACGTCCTCGATGTCAGGAAATATAAATGTATTTCGTATTTTACTCGCTCTCATAAATTTGACAGTTGCCATGGAGTGACTAACTTCTTCGATTAACCCAACATAATGATAGACAGTTTTTTTGGTGTCAAATTTAACCAACACAAAGTTATTGATCTGGAAATTTCTATCCAGAACAATGACATCATCTTCATCAAAATCTTCTTCCGAGGATTCAACGAGGGCTTCGTCAGAAACAGATACATTTTCTATTTCATCATCGCTGCTCATTTTCCTGTTTTTCTCTCGTTTCGAAGTAAATTCTTCAGCAAGCTTCGGAATTGTTTTCTGTCCTGTATTTTTAGAGCATTTCCTTTTTTTGTTGACCTCTTTGATCTTATTTTTTCTTTGTCTTTCTTCTTCTTCCATTTCTATAAGTCTTTTTTCGGGTGTGTCCGTCAATATCCTGGTTTTTCCCTTCTTCCCTGTAATGCTACGCAATTTCCTGGGGCCAGCCTTCGGATATGGTGTTACTAAATCAGATGTTACTATGATAGTGTCCTTAGTCTGGCTTCTAATTGGAGATTCGAGTTGAGATGGCCCAGCGACTTCCACATTTAAACTTGTACGATCCTCTAGACTATGATTTTCTTCCGCTGAAGGCTGTTCCGTGAGAACTTGGTTTGAAATCGATTGTTCTGTAGGAGCATTATCCTCATCCGGCAAGCAGCGATCAGTGACAGAAGAACAAAGGAAATCTTCATCTGAGAAGATGTTTGAATTGAATGGCGATATGCCAGATTTTTCAAATCCCCTTTGAATATTCTATTGCTTGAATGCAAGTGGCATGGCTAATGCTGCTAATTTTGTGATTTCATAAATTGTCACCGTTTTGCTAGGATTGCTTACCATCCAATCCGTTACAGCAGTGTTATAATAACTTTTGAGTGGTCCATAGACACTCAGGTCTAGGGGTCCCAGTTTATGGCTGCAGTGCGGTGGGAAAGTCATTAAAACAATGCCCGATTCTTTACAGAAATCGAAAACTGGTACTGAAATATGGCTCTAGTGATTGTCCAGCAGCAAAAGAACTGGCGAGGAAGGCGTTGGTTTTGTATGTTTTGCGAAATTATGCATATATTTAAAAAAGTTTGCTGCTGTCATCCACCCTGAAGGAGATGCTGATCCATCTGATCCAACAGGGGCATCATGTAGCATGAATGTTTTGAAATTGAGCAGTGGGAATATGAAAAAGGGTGGTAATGAGTTTCCCAATGCATTTATACCACAGCCAATCGTTACAAGCGTCCCTCTTTCAGCTGACGTTACTTGCCCAACTTGCTTAGTGCCTCTGAGAGCAATCACTTTCTGTGTTCGTTGTACTGTTGATAATCCAGTTTCGTCTATATTGTAAATAGAGTTAGGGCCGAAATGATGCCGTTCATATACAGTTTTAAGATTTTCAAAAAAATCTTCGACGTTTTTCTTATTGAAACTTGTGGACCGTGAGAGACTGGTGGCTTCTGGTGTCCTTATAGAAAGTTGGGGTCTTTTAAAAAATCCTCTAAGCCCATCTTTAGACGCAAGTTTCTTCTTTGTCCAGTTTTCTGGTATTTTTTTTTAATGGCAATGGCGTATTCGTAAGTCAGTTCGCGTGCCCTCACTTTCGACAGTCCATGGTTTAGTTTAAACGATGTTGTAAGATATTCTGAAATGTTTTCTTCTTCATCTTTCGTGAATATTTGAGTTGAGACAAATTTACAAGAAACATCTTTCACGGCGCCACCCTGCTTTATGTATCTTTGAAGGTTAGACCTGGGTATATCATATTTACTAGCAGTAGTTTTAATTTTCCCTCCTTTAGAAACCTCTTCTAATGCGCGCAAAATAACATCTTTAGGGATTTCGTGTCATTATTTATCTTTTTAAGTGAAAACGACATTGCCCTGAAAAGAAATGATAAAAAAAACATTAAATACAATAGGCATAACATAAAACTACAAAAGTAGGACACCAAAATGCACTATAACGGAGGGAGCATTGGGCATGCCCAAACCTCCCTCCTACGTGCGTGCCCAATGCTCCCCATAACCTCATTTTTCAAATAAATTTGAATATGATTATTTTTATCAAATGTTGAATCCTAATTAGCAGGTAAATATAATCTTTAATAAACACAAAAGAAGAAGTTAACATAGATACTTACACTTTCTTGCAGATTGCTTTGTTATCTTTCTCCAAATCAGAACCAAAATATTTACTTCTGTACACAAGAAACCGTTAACCGCATATGACTTTGACAACTAAGTGAAATGACAGCTGACGTTTGGTTAAGCGGTGTTGCCAGTTATTAAACTATAGTGCTGTGGTAGAAAACAAAAAAAATTACCATGAATTTCCAGAAATGAGGGGGTGCCTAAACCTCCCGACTGCCTAATGCTCCCCTACCTCCCCTATTCAAGAACTAGAGAAATATATCGTTTTTGAACCATTTTTTCCATACAAACTACATGATTTCTTAAGTCCAGAGACTTTGGCAAAATCTTTTAGACACATACATAGGAATGAGTTAGATATTTTTTAACCAAAAATACCGATCTAAAATAATGGGTCATTTGGGTTGTTATTGTTATTGAAGGTATTTTTCAAGTTCTGTGTTCTTGTATTAATTTTGTATTAATTCTTTTTCGTAGGTTAAACCATCACTTTAGTTTTAATAATGTTTGTCTGTAATGTCTCACGATTATGTTTTGGTTTTTTGTTATAAACTCTTATTCAATATGGAAAATAAATTTTAATAACATCTTTATATAATTTTATATATTAACTGCTTTTAGCTCTTCTATTATTGGTAGGTTCAA
The DNA here is from genome assembly GCA_034092305.1 of Diaprepes abbreviatus. Taxonomy (NCBI): domain Eukaryota; kingdom Metazoa; phylum Arthropoda; class Insecta; order Coleoptera; family Curculionidae; genus Diaprepes; species Diaprepes abbreviatus. The sequence goes on from JASJET010000116.1 coordinate 3,412,584, forward strand.
TACTTCAATAATTTTAGTTATTTCATATTACAGGAGATATTTTGCATTAAACAAACCAAACATACCGAAATTACTTAAACATATCTACAATATGTTGCAAATACTAATTCAAACATATCTCGAACTTTGTACAACTAATATATTTTGAAATGTATTAATTTCCAAAAGGTTATAGTGGTCCCATTTTATATGAGCTGTTTGACTTATGTATAGATTCCTATTAATAAAGTTTGGAATTAATAACCACAAGGACTTATTTTAAATTATTTAAGTTTAAAAGTAAGAAAATAAAGCTGTTTTTTAGGTAACAAATTGGCGCCCTACGTTGGGCACCAACTTCATACCCAAGAAGAAGGCTTTATTTTTACTTTTAAATTTAAATAATTTACAGCAAGTACTTGTGGTTATTAATTACACATTTTATTCCTACAAATAGAGCTTAGAATTATGTGAAAGATATTATCTTTAAATTTGTATCCGCTACAAATTATTAAAGTCAAAGCTCAGGGGGGTTCCAATCTAAATTTAGAAAATGTAGGATTAAGAAAAGTAGTGCGTGTGTGTGCAAAATAAAGGCCAGAAAGAACAACAAACAATTTATTCACAATATGTACAAAAAATTACAAAGTATTGAAATTTCTTAAGAAATTGATTGATAGACCAAGGAAAAAAAATCTTGCAGACTTTAAGATTAGTTAGAACCTCTGATACAGTATGTGTCATAAAATTTAAAATCACACTTTCTTACTAAAAAAAAAACTTTTTGTACCAACCCTGCAATATGTCAAATAAATACTTTTTAATTAATGTTTTATTTGAAATTAACATTCACTGATTTAACCAGAAAGAGAGAAAACTGAAGTGTTGCGTAAAAAATTATTCTTAATAAAAGATTTAATATGGTAAGACCTATTGTTTTAAGAGTGTGATAAGATATTTAATAAAATTTGTCTGTTGTGAAGACGCGAGAAGATAAAAAAAATTGTCGACGACAAGATAGAGCAAGATGGTGCAGCTCTTTGAACTAGGAACAGACTAGCAGGTGGAGATAATTTTACATAGGCCTCTAATTAGCACAAGATTAGAAATTAGTGCTCACCTGTGGTCATTCTGGTGAAGCAGGTTGGAATTCGAATATCTTCTTTTCTTTGTTTTGGCGCCAATGTGTTTTATGGAGTTTTAGATTGCACGATGGCAAGATAGATACAACTTTTCTAGTTGTAGGGCCAGGGGCGGATCCAGCCTCACTCTTTGGGGGGGTGGGCGATGATATCAGAAAAGTACAGTATGGCAAGCAAAAACAAGTTGTTGATGAGAGGAGGGGGAGACACCAGCAAGATTCCCATTTCTAGTATAAAAGGCGGGGTCCGGTCTATTTTCCCGAGTTTAAAGCTCTTGGAGAGGGGGAGCGGTGACAAGCAAAAACAAGTTGCCGACAGGGGGATGTCAGCAGCATATACATTTGTAGTATACGAGGCAGAATCGGTTCTATTTTCCTGAACTCAAAGCTCTTGGGAAGGGGAGGGGCGATCGCAAGCATACCCATCCCTATACTCTATTCAAGAACTAGAGAGAGAAATAAAACTGTTACCGAAACCTCCAACGTACCAGCTCGAGTGCTGCAGATAACTGAGGACTGCCGTAAATCTAATTATATTTAAATATGATAAGCTTTTATAAATTTACTGCAACAATAAAATTTCTGATAGTTTAATTTAATTTTTGTCAGTGAGCAAAGTACACCTTACAGTGTGTCCTTAGTGATTTATCATGTTTGTGCTTGTTTTTATATATTATTTGAGATTAGTGAGATACCCAAAAGATATGGCTTCCACCTCTATATTTATTTCAAATCGTTAAACCAGGGCATTTTTTACCAGCGTAAACACAATTTATTATTTAAACTATTGTTTTGTTGTATTTTGTTGTTTAATGTTCTATATATATTTTTTAGTTATTTAAATATTTTTATTCTAGTGTGTCCCACTCTTAAATTTATATATGTTTAATTCCAATTAGTCGTAATTTTTTATTATTTTATTGTTGTATTGTGTCTTTTTTTTTAAGCGTGTAGAATACATTAACAAAAAATAATTTAGGGCTATCGGATTTTCATATAATAAATTAAATTAAATTAAGATATCAGTGAAATGGAAATAAAAATAAGTAGGTCTAATTTTAACTTTAACATATCAAAACTAATTACATTTGAATCCCTTTTTGTGTTTAATTCTGCAGATGGTTTAAGAAATAAATAAACTGAAACGTCAAATGTCATAAAAATGTTTTTAATTAATAATAAATTGACCGATAGCCCCAAAAATATTTTAATATTATATGGACGAATTTATTTTTTTATACCTATTTAACATTTTGAATTTTTGACAATGGGTATTTTGTAAGTATTTAAATTATAACTTAAAATTTTTTGAGATAATAAGGCTACGTTTTAGTGCCTAAAACGATTTCTATGCTAAAATTAAAAATAATAAAAATACAGTTGTGATTTGTGTTAAATATATCAAAATTATCTACATTTTGTGATGTTTGCGAATTAATAAAAAATCATAAGAAATAAAGTAATATAACTTTTTAATTTAAGTTTATTACCGAAATAATATTCTATGCCATAAATACTTAGCGATAAAATAAATCTCCTTCCGACGCCTATGACATGGATCAAAATCCTTTTTAAGACTTCACACTTCCAAATATCTATTCTTATCCAACTCAAATGGTCCATTATTATTAACCGGTATTTTTAATTATAAAATTTCTAACCCATTCCTATGAAAAATATGTGCCTAACAGATTTTGCCAAATACACCGGACTAAACACAGGTAGCTTGCGAAGAAAAAAGGGCAAAAAATTATTTATTACTCTCTCTAGTCCTTGAATATACTATAGTATAAGAGGCAAAATCGGGTCAATTTTTCTGAACTCAAAGCTCTTGGAGGGGGGTCGATCGCCCCCACAGCCCACCCCTTGGATCCGCGCCTGGGTAGGGCTACAAAACATGAAACTAGGCAGTAGCACTCTTACCACAATATTAGGTTGCCAAAATGTTTAACAACAGGTAAACTAAATAAGAAGATAGGCAATTTAAATAAGAAAATAGGTAGTTTAAATAGGAAAATAGGTAATTGAAGTTAAAAAACAGGCATTTTAAGATAACCTCATGGATTCGTGTCAAAATGGTCCACCATGTCCTAACCAAATAAATTTATGCTCTCTAGATACATTAAAACATGCTTATGCCAAATACAAGATAATATGTATCTTCAGATAATTGAATCTGCTAAAATTTGCAAAAGAGTGAAAACTCTTGGTCTCTCACAGTTGACAGGCAAAAGACCTCGAATTTTCGATTCAGATTCTCCACCCCAAAATGGAAACAATTTTGAAACAAAAAACTTTTGACACATTTTTTTATTAAAATTATGGCGGAATAACTAATCGAATAAAAAAGTGACTAAATTAATAAGAATAATACAAAACTCTTTTAAACTAATTAAGACAAAAAAAATTAATTACTTTTTTCTTGTCACCATAACCTTTTTAAAATCAAAACATACAGTGAAAAATGTCAAGAAATGGTTCAAATGAACTACTTCTACTGATGATCGATAATGACAACGTCATATCAGCTGATTTATAAATTTTACGAGGGTAATACAAAAAATAGAGCGACCGAATTAAAAAATTCCGTAACAACAGACATAAAAAAGAGGTTGTCAGAAGTGATATAGACTGTTTTTTTCTGTTTATCTATATACTTGGATGTGTTTATCTATATACTTGGATTTTGGATTCTTTGCGTGCACGTCATCATTTAATGACTCTATTCAAGACAACCTGTTCACACTTGTACTAACTATAATTAATATACGACAAAAGCTTCAAAAACAAAGAACGTATGTCCAAACGGCAATAGAAATACGTCATGTGATAAAATCATGTATCACACAAAGAAAAGTAATGTCTATCGTTTATTTTCTTGCATCAGCATCTCAGGTCATTGGCATCGTCATTTTGTGTTTGACTATTTTACTGGCCAGTAAAATCTAGGTTTCTATGTTATTTGACAAGGCCTATTACTAAGCATCTGTTGAAGTGTTTCACTGCATATTTATATATTAATTATAAAAATATAAAATATATTTTGTTTGAAAAAAAATCTACTTCTAATTAAATTTCTAGGCCTACACACTTGTCGAGAGGATTAGTTAAACTAGATTCCAGTCTCCATTTATCCCTAAAAACAAAACTAATATGTAGATATTATACAATTACAAAATTACTTAATTGCTTACCTTATAGTATACCAAATTTTGAGAGTCACATTCTTGTCTGAGAAAACCGTCGAATGAATATTAATTTCACAATTATGTACATTTTCAGTACTGGTTATTATACATGGTCCTTTAGATATCCAATTTCAAAGAGACTTGTCGAGAGCATTAGTTACATCAGATTCAAGTGTCCATTTATCCCTAAAAATAAAACTGATATGTAGATATAATACAATTACAAAATTATTTAATTGCTTACCTTACAGTATGCCAAATTTTGAGAGTCACATTCTTGTCTGAGAAAACCATCGAATGAATATTAATTTCACAATTATGTATATTTTCAGTACTGATTATTATACATGGTCCTTTAGATATCCAATTTCAAAGAGACTTGTCGGGAGCATTAGTTAAATCAGATTCAAGTGTCCATTTATCCCTAAAAATAAAACTGATATGTAGATATAATACAATTACAAAATTATTTAATTGCTTACCTTACAGTATGCCAAATTTTGAGAGTCACATTCTTGTCTGAGAAAACCATCGAATGAATATTAATTTCACAATTATGTATATTTTCAGTACTGATTATTATACATGGTCCTTTAGATATCCAATTTCAAAGAGACTTGTCGGGAGCATTAGTTAAATCAGATTCAAGTGTCCATTTATCCCTAAAAATAAAACTGATATGTAGATATAATACAATTACAAAATTATTTAATTGCTTACCTTACAGTATGCCAAATTTTGAGAGTCACATTCTTGTCTGAGAAAACCATCGAATGAATATTAATTTCACAATTATGTATATTTTCAGTACTGATTATTATACATGGTCCTTTAGATATCCAATTTCAAAGAGACTTGTCGGGAGCATTAATTAAATCAGATTCAAGTGTCCATTTATCCCTAAAAATAAAACTGATATGTAGATATAATACAATTACAAAATTATTTAATTGCTTACCTTACAGTATGCCAAATTTTGAGAGTCACATTCTTGTCTGAGAAAACCATCGAATGAATATTAATTTCACAATTATGTATATTTTCAGTACTGATTATTATACATGGTCCTTTAGATATCCAATTTCAAAGAGACTTGTCGGGAGCATTAGTTAAATCAGATTCAAGTGTCCATTTATCCCTAAAAATAAAACTGATATGTAGATATAATACAATTACAAAATTATTTAATTGCTTACCTTACAGTATGCCAAATTTTGAGAGTCACATTCTTGTCTGAGAAAACCATCGAATGAATATTAATTTCACAATTATGTATATTTTCAGTACTGATTATTATACATGGTCCTTTAGATATCCAATTTCAAAGAGACTTGTCGGGAGCATTAGTTAAATCAGATTCAAGTGTCCATTTATCCCTAAAAATAAAACTGATATGTAGATATATTACAATTACAAAATTATTTAATTGCTTACCTTACAGTATGCCAAATTTTGAGAGTCACATTCTTGTCTGAGAAAACCATCGAATAAATATTAATTTCACAATTATGTAAATTTTCAGCACTGATTATTATACATGGTCCTTTAGATATCCAATTTCAAAGAAACTTGTCGAGAGCATTAGTTAAATCAGATTCAAGTGTCCATTTATCCCTAAAAATAAAACTGATATGTAGATATAATACAATTACAAAATTATTTAATTGCTTACCTTACAGTGTGCCAGATTTTGAGAGTCACATTCTTGTCTGAGAAAACCATCGAATGAATATTAATTTCACAATTATGTATATTTTCAGTACTGGTTATTATACGTGGTCCTTTAGATATCCAATTTCAAAGAGACTTGTCGAGAGCATTAGTTAAATCAGATTCAAGTGTCCATTTATCCCTAAAAATAAAACTGATATGTAGATATAATACAATTACAAAATTATTTAATTGCTTACCTTACAGTATGCCAGATTTTGAGAGTCACATTCTTGTCTGAGAAAACCATCGAATGAATATTAATTTCACAATTATGTACATTTTCAGTACTTGTTATTATATTTGGTCCTTTAGATCTCTAATTTCCATTACACAATTTATTTTATTATTAACTAGCTAGGCTCTGAAACTTACGAGGAAACTTATCCAATTTCAAAGAGACTTGTCGAGAGGATTAGTTAAACCTGATTCAAGTGCCCATTTATCCCTAAAAATAAAACTAATATGTAGGTATTATATACTAACAAAATTATTTACGTGCTTACCTTACCGTATGTCAAATTTTAAGAGTCAGTCTTATCTGAGAAAACCTTCAGATGAATATTAATTTTACAATTATGCACGTTTTCAGTACAGCTTAATATACGTGGTCCTTTAGATCTCTAATTTCCTTCCTTACACAATTTATTTTATTAATAACTAGCTAAGCTCTGAAACTTAACAACGAATTAAATTGTTTAATTTTTTTGTGTACTGCTACCTTCCATTTTTCTCTATTTCAATGAGAATTGATACAACAGCTTTTGTACGTATTATATTATAATACAAAAAAATATTCTAAAAAAATTGTGTTCAAGTATTGTTATCAAACAATAATACTAACCCCACAAAATTGGACGGTATGCCCTACATATCCAACGAAAGGGATTTATTTAAATCGGGCTTCATTTCAGCATAGTATAATTTATAACACGATAAAAATACTGAAATAATGCCAAAAATTTCATTATATAAACCTAAATATTGTAAACATGGACACTGAAGTTTATCACTGCCGTCTGACAGCGTAAAGCACGAAACAAAGAAAATAGACCTGTTTATTCCAAATCGATTTGTTTTACATCGGTTTTGTTACTAAATACAGAATAATTTTACAAAATAACTACATTTCCGAATTTCTATTATTTTTTTTTGTAATGACGTTACGTAGAAAATCTTCGAAACTTCGCCACTGATTTGACAGCTGATTGATTCGGATGAATGTCGGCCATGATAAATTGATGACGTGCACGCAAAGAATCCTTAATCCAACTATATGTCTAGTTGTCTGTCTATCTGTATCTGCTAATCTTTGAAACGGCTGAACCGATTTCGATAAAACTTTACAAACATGAAGAAGAGATTGTCAGAAATGTTATAGGCTGCTTTCTTTCTGTTTGTCTGTGTGTCTGTCTATATGGACTAATCTTCGAAACTGCTGAACTTATTTCGATGATATTTTATAGATATACAGAGGAAGTTTTCAGCACTGATGTCAGGCTGTTTCTTCTCTGCGTGTCGGTCAGCACACGTTAATCTTCGAAATAACTGAACCGATTTCGATGAAATGTAACAGACCCGAAAAAGAGGTTTTCGGAAGTGACATAAGCTACTTTCTATTTGTATGTTTGTCTGTCTATACGCGCTAATATTCGGAACAGATGGCCCAATTTCGATAAAATTTTACAGCCATGAAGAAGAGGTTGTCGAAAGTGATATAGGCTACTTTTTTTCGTTTGTCTGTCTGTCTGCCTGCACATGCTAATCTTCGAATTGGCTGAACCGATTTCGATGAAACTTTACAGACATGAAGAGGAGGTTGCCAAAAGTGATATAGGCAGGTTTCTCTGTCTGTTTGTCTGTCTGTCTGTCTGCACTAGTCAATTTTCGAAACCCCTGAACAGATCTCGATGATACAGATATAAAAAGAAGGCTGTTAGGAGTGATATAAGCTTGTTTTCTTTCTGCTCGTTCGTCTGTCTATCTGTATGGGCCAATCTCCGAAAAAGCTGAACTGATTTCGATAAATCTGTATAGACATGAAGAGGAAGTTGTCAGAAGTGATATCGGCTGCTTTAAAAAAGTACAGGTCTCTCATAATTCAACAATTTTTTATTTCCCAAGTATGACGCGTACGAATATGCGGGTATAACTTAGTATTATAATGAGTAGGTTATATTGTGAATTTATTATTTCAGTTTTATTATCTTGTGATATATTTATAGTATATCGAATATTTTAATGGTAAACGTTGACAACAAAAATATAAATTTGTATGAAAATTAATATGAAGTATTTAAGATTTCTTTCAGAGAAATTAAACGTGCTTTTCAAAATTTATCGAAGTATAGTTATAAGTTCAACCTGTTGCAAAACTATTTCATTCTTCAATAGATTGGTCTAGCTACCTCACAGCTTTATTTGATGTATCAATATTTTTAAAACTTGGCTTCTTTATAGTGAAACTTAAACATATTATCTCAGTTGACGAGCAGATGCGTCAGATTATATGTTAAAAGACAATAACTGTAAAAGAATACGTCCGATAAAAAAAATATTATCAAAATGAATTGACATTTTTTGATCGAATGGGAACGAGGCTGGAAAACTGAAAATATCTGGAATGTTGGATTAATATATCATAAAACACATTATATATATTTTTATGTACAAATTATACATTAAATACGACATCGAAATTCTTTTAGTGGAATTTAGTACTGATAATTTCTCCTAGGTTTATACAAGAATCCATCCGCCTACTATTGAAATAACTGATTTGAAAAAATCGGGAAAAAAACAATTCATTTTATTTAATACAACAATAAATCGTCTTGAAAGAGGATCAGCTACTAATCAACTCCCACCATGAAAAGAGAATGATAAAACCATGATGGACATTTTTTATATATCACATTTACTGAATAAAAAATAAGATTTTACAAGGGATTTATACACAAAAGGAAAAACTGAGCTGGAATAAAGGAAAGATAAATTAACTTCTTTCGTCCCAAGAAACTTTATATAAAATAAACTTTTAAAAATCTGGAATAAATTATAGGAAGGTTAACAGAGAATACTTAAATTGCATAATTTTTTGCTGATATTCCTCCATGGACAAAATTTTTATTGATAGAGCTTCAAGTGAAGTTGTAAACAACATAAATATTCTTGTTGATCACGATGTGGAATCCAGAATTGCTTAAACAATTAAACATAATAATTATTTCCGTTTCGTGACCAGAAAACAAGTCCTTTTTAGACTTTCGCGTATACAGGGCAACTCTAAAATATGAAGATCTAGTCCAATTTACTTTAGTCTAAAAGTTGATAGTTTTCCAAGTACATATAATTTTTTAAGCTTTGTTGTAAATATATATCTTAATAATAACTTGATTTGCACTAATTTGGTACTTTGGGGTTTTTCAGAATGAGAAATCAAGCGCTACCTGCAGCACTTCGGCTATATCTAAAGGTTTTTATTTTATGCTTCCAGCATTGGATTTATGCTTAGGCCCGTGAGAACCGAACCTTGACACGTTAAAGTTTTTGGGACTCAGTTGAGCTTAGTTTGGCTGTGAATATATGGAAAAATTCCAATAAAGTATTAGAAATAATTGTTGCAGTGTTATAGAGAAATGAGTAATTATTAAGCAAAATGGTCCTTAAGATTTTTTTTTAAACGCACCATATTTAAACTTCTAAAATATTATATTACTAACAGATAATATAATACAAGCTAACTTTCGTTTGTACTTCAATACCAAAAAGTTTATGATTTCGCGATTAACTATGAAATAGTGAGTTGTAATATTTAATTTTTATTCCTTTATTGATCATGAGATAAATCTCACTATATGCAGGGCGCACCGAAATAACTTCGTTTAAGTTTTGAGTACAAATGAAGTAGTTTAGAATTGCAACTATTTTTTAATCGACTTCTAAAAGATGGAGATTCTAAATTCGACTGCTTTGCATTTTTTTAAGTATGTACAGGGTGAGTCAACGATTGGATGAAGTAGGTTTGTGCCTTTTCGGTGAAATTTACAAAGAAACTATATTTATTGTTTGATACAGTTTATTTTTACGCAGATTTTAAAAATATTTAGGATTCTACAGGGTGAGCCAAAAAACTAGGACAGCATAAAGTTGTATTTTTTTAAATAGAACACCCTATATACGAATCGTATTTTCGATTTAGCTTATAATTTTAAATCTTTTTTATTAAGAGTTTACTATAACAAAACTTTATAATTTCTGAGATAATTAAGTTTAAATAAAAAAAGTCACATTTTCAAGCATCAATTCAATCCTAAATAACGTTTTCAATTTTGTGACAAATATATTCAAATTTGGAATTTAGCAAGGCCAAGGACAAGTTAACATAATTTTTACCTAATATTTGCAATAAAAGCTACAGGGTGTTGAACACATCGGCTCAAATTTGAACAGGTTTAAATGAATAAATATCTTTTTTTTTAAATGGTACACCCTGTATATTTTCATGTTATTTAATAGAGTAATAAAAACCCTAAAAGTTTTGTTCAATATATCCTATACCTATTTATAATAGTTTTTGAGATATTTCAGTTTTTCTTATTTTCCATACTTTTTTACAGAAATAGTCTTCATTATCATAGTAGCCATGGCAAAAACAATGTAAAAGAACATTTTTCTGTGTGTCAAATTTATAACCGCAATCGCTTCTTTTGGTTTTTATGTAGTGTAGTTTGGTTTTTTTTGCATTCATCTTATATTGTAAAATGAATTTTCCAAAGAATGAGTTAATAGATATGATTTATACAATAGGAGAAGCTCAAAAAAATTGCCTTCTTGCTCAAAGAATTTACAAAATTAAGTATCCTGATTGACGCCAGCCTAATACCCATACTTTTCAAAACTTAATGCAAAGATTTAATTCTTCTGATACTGTTGATTATCCAAAACGTAAAGTGGTCAACAAACCAGCAACTAATGAAGAAAAAGAACTATAAGTATTGTTAAATGTTCAGGAAAATCCTTATATTGGTAGCCGTCAGTTAGCAGCATTATGTGAAACATCACAATCCACCGCTAATCGTACTACCAAGAAATATAGGTATCATCCATATCACATGGAATTACACCAAGAATTGCATGGACAGGATTTTGAAAGTCGTGTAAACTTTTGTCGTACAATAAATGCGGAGATTCAATTAAATCCAAATTTATTATGCAAGGTAATGTTTAGTGATAAAGCTACTTTTAGAAGTAACGGTGCCGCAAATAGACGCAACATGCATTATTATGCTACAGAAAACCCATTTTGGATTAGAGAGGTGCCACATCAAAACCACTGGTCATTAAATGTTTGGTGTGGTGTTCATCATAATCGAATTATTGGACCCCACTTTTTTAATGAACCACTAAATGGCCATAGTTACCTGAACTTTCTACAAGAAGAACTACCCCAACTATTTCAAGGTCTCGATAGGGATGAGCTCGACAGTATGTGGTTCCAGCACGATGGTGCGTCTCCGCATTACCATCGTGAAGTTCGTGCATTTTTGGACCAACGATATCCGCAAAAATGGATTGGACGTGGGGGTTTCATTGAGTGACCACCAAGGTCTTACGACATCACCCCATTAGATTTCTTCCTATGGGGTTATATTAAAAATAAGGTGTATGGTAATCTACCAACAACAGTGGAAGATATGCGAAACAGGATTAGGGATACCTGTAGAACAATAACGCCACTAATTTTGTCCAGGGTCCGAGAAAATCTGCAAAAAAGACTAAATTTGTGCATTGCACAAGAGGGTCGTTTATTCGATCACTTATTAAAAAGAAATAATTAATCTCAGTATTTAATAGGTAATTTTTTTGTTTCAATTTAGTATAAAAGTAAATATGTATTTGCCTTGTCGTTATTGTTGTGTTAATTTTTTCACATTATGTTTAATTAAACCATTGCCGTTGTAATATGACGAATAATGTATTTCATCATATTTAACCAGATTCTGTTTGTTTCTGTAGTTTATTTTTATTATTTTACATGGCTACTATGATAATGAAGACTATTTCTGTAAAAAAATATGGAAAATAAGAAAAACTGAAATATCTCAAAAACTATTATAAATAGGTATAGGATATATTGAACAAAACTTTTAGGGTTTTTATTACTCTATTAAATAACATGAAAATATACAGGGTGTACCATTTAAAAAAAAGATATTTATTCATTTAAACTTGTTCAAATATGAGCCGATGTGTTCAACACCCTGTAGCTTTTATTGCAAATATTAGGTAAAAATTATGTTAACTTGTCCTTGGCCTTGCCAAATTCCAAATTTGAATATATTTGTCACAAAATTGAAAACGTTATTTAGGATTGAATTGATGCTTGAAAATGTGACTTTTTTTCTTTAAACTCAATTATCTCAGAAACTATAAAGTTTTGTTATAGTAAACCCTTAATAAAAAAGATTTAAAATTATAAGCTAAATCGAAAATACGATTCGTATATAGGGTGTTCTATTTTAAAAAATACAACTTTATGCTGTCCTAGTTTTTTGGCTCACCCTGTAGAGTCCTAAATATTTTTAAAATCTGCGTAAAAATAAACTGTATCAAACAATAAATATAGTTTCTTTGTATATTTCACCGAAAAGGCACAAACTTACTTCATCCAATCGTTGACTCACCCTGTACTTCATTATATTTAGACCAACGATATTCTTAGTTTTTAGTACCAGTAGTATAATGCAATTTGTCCAACTCTGCAAAATAAGCGGTGAAGGGAATTTTCGGCCGGCGATCCATTTTTTCAAGTTTGGGAAGAGAAAGTAATCGTTGGGAGCCGGATCTGGCGAATATGGCTCATTTGGAAGCACTTCGAAACGTAGGTCATGGAGTTTTGCTGCAACAAATATAGATTTGTGTGCAGGCGCGTTATCCTGATGAAAGAGTCTATAAGCATCACGCCGTGTGAATCCCAAAAAACTGTTGCTATGACTTTTCCTGCAGGCGGAACCGTTTTTGCTTTTTTTGGCGCACTTTCACCTGCCCCCACCCACTGTTTAGACTGCTGCTCTGTCTCTGGCGTGTAATGATGAATCTGTGTTTGATCTACAGTTATAAAACGTCGAAGAAACTCAGCAGGATTGCGTCTGAATAAGTCTAAACACTCTTGCGAAGTGTTCATTCGAAGGCGTTTTTGGTCGACTGTTAACAAACGCAGCACCCATCGCGCAGAAAGCTTTTTCATGCGAAGAACATTATGTAAAATGGAATGAATACGATCTATAGAGATGTTTGCTATACCAGCAAGCTCTCGTTCTTTCAGTTAGCGATTATGAGGTATGACATTGTGAATTTTTGTGACAATTTCGTCAGTTGTAGCGGTTTTTGGGTGTCCCGAGCGCTCATCGTCTTAAATTAATATACGACCAGGATTAAATTCAGCTGCCCATTTTTTTACTGTCAAAAACGAAGGAGAATAATCCTTTAAAGTAGAATCTAACTCACTTTTAATGTTCGTAGGAGTTAAGCCCTTTAAAACAAAGTACCTTATAACCACTTAATTTTATCTATCTTTCGCAAAATATCGAACCTTATGTGTTCACTCGATCGCTACAAACAAGCAACTCAACGCACACATCTGAAACTTTGCAGGGCGTCAGCTCAAGTTTAATGCTTACAAAATATCGTAGTTACTTGAGCCTACTAACGCCCTGTCTACTTCAGGCCAAGAACCTATCGAACCATCCTCGTACATATCATTGTTAGCTTGTTGTTATATAAATTATTATTGTTGTTGACTTATTGACCCTTAAATAAGCTCCAAATTTATCGAATTAGTCTTAAGCCTGGACAAAGTGTGATGGGGACTACGACGAATCTCAGTATGCAATAAAATATTTAAATTAATTTCTCTCAAAAACGGCTCCTCGAAGCAACTCCTACTACATATCTTAGCGTCAAAAATTTACCCTAGCGTTTTTACCGACTTTTTAGAGACACCTTGTACGTTTATTCTATTATCCCTCGCAAATAAAGCATTTCTTCTTCAACAGTTACAATAACTGCCGCTTCACTCCCTTGTCTCAAATTATATATTAAAAGATTTATGAGTTCTAATATTATATTATAACTATAAATAAAAAACTCGCAGAATACCTCCGTTTATGTAATCAAGGTGTGTAGTAATCCCTATTTTCGCCGTTACCGTTTGGCAACATTTCCATTAGGAAAGAAATATGGCACAAAGGGGAAGTTAAATTTGTACCGAAATTGTTGAAATACAAATATCTTTAAATATTACCAGTGCAGTACGAGTATTTTGTGTAGAAATTAAAAAATATTTTAATATTATAGAAACATTTTTCTTCCTGTCAGTGAAGTAGCGTAAATTTTCACCGCCCGGGTAGATCTTAAACTTATAACCCGGAGCAGATGCCAAATACCGCCCCCTCTCTTCCACAATAAAAGATAATAACGACCAAATGTTCTAGAGCGATGAAAATTTATGCTACAAATTTGAGAAATTTTTACAAAAAAAATTATCGAAAATTTAAGATTTTTAAGAACTACAAATCAAAATGTAATTGTAAATTGTGTGTTTTGACTTTATGTATTATTTAATTATTAAAAGCAACAATATTTGATTAAAAAATTCATTGTTAATTGAAAATCATTAAACTGTCCAAGATAGCAATTAATATTTCCGTCCTAGACCAACATCCCCTAGAAGACACGGCCACAGTGCCTAACGTCAAATGAGCTGTGACGTCACACAATTTGGGCCGACATTTTAACCTTTAACACATAATAATACATTGACTAGCAATCTTTATTATTCACACATATATAAAGTATATGTACTGATCGTCAAATAAACAGAAAATGTCCGGACCATGCTATGCGCCATTTTGGGTAAGGTGAAGTTATAATAACAGTGAATACGCTGTCGCCACTGAAAAATTATAACGACTAAATGTAATCGTTGACCTCCCATTGACAAGGTTTGAAGCAATTTGCATACCTTTCCGAAATTTCATCGACATAAGTAGTTGAATGAAACGAATGGTAGAAAGAGACAAAATGACAGTATTACGTTATAACCTTACCCAACTTATCCAATTTGTGTCAATTGATTGTTATGTGTGGACGTCTGTCATACTATTGGTCGGTTGTAAAAATAAATTAAAAATTTTTATTATATTTCTGGTTGTTAAAAATAACTAGTCCTTAGAAAAAGTAATATGTTGACGAACTGTTTCTTCAAAACGTTTTATTTTTTGAAAAAACAGTGTTAATTAGGTTGTACCCCGTTATTTTCAGTATTTTCTAATTAAAATTTCCTTAGAAAGTTGAATGTTTCGCAGATTTCAAGTAAATTTGAGATTATAGACATACAAAATTATTACACTAAATTCTGTTCATATCTCAATAGTATGAGCGTGCTGTTTAAAAATTGTTTTCCTACAGCTAGTTATAATTATGGATTTAACATAAACACTTGTGTCCCTATATCCCCAAACGGTCGAGTATCTTACTTTGAAACAATTAAATGTAACATAATTGTTTTCATCAACGCAACTTATAAAAAATTTGAGAAGTAACAATTTGTAAGATATTTAAAACTTTTATTCAAATAAGTAACATTCAATTTTATATTCAAATAATGTTAAATGCAACGTTTTACTTCCTTAGACTGTGTTAAACACTATACTACACAACAATTAAATAAATATTATTGATTATAATTTATTAGGACATATAAATTTGAACCCTACAAGCCAACAAACGAGGTCCTTCAGAATAAAAAGCTTGTTTATAGTACGTTTGGTCTTCAAGCCCCTACAAATCTTCACAAAATAATAAAAAAAGTATATTAAAGATTGAATAGTATCATTAATGGGAGTCTTCGGGCTGGCCTATGGTTCCAGCCCCTGGTCGTATACAGTTCCTCTTTCACCGGTCAAGTTTCAGGTTTTCTTGCAAACTTACTTGTCAGAACAGGAAGTCTTGCAATAATCGGCTGGATGTTTAGTGAATTCATAAAATAATTGATTGGTGGATAGCTAGGACGATGGATTTTAGTAATACTACATAGAGCAGTGGTTTCTACCGTTTCAAGTTTTATGAGTGCTGGCTTCCCGCAATTACTGTATATAGGAGGTATGTATTCCTATTAAAGTCAGTATATTGCTTTGTATATATGAGTTGTTTTTCTTGATATGCCTTTTTCTTTGTATATTAGACTCCTAAGGTATTTGGCCCTTTGTATACATTTTTTGTTTAACAGTTCCAAAGTGCAAATTTAAGATAATTTTGTGGTCTATATTTACACCTAAATATCTGACTGATGGCTTGGTGCATATTACTTGGTTATTAAGTTATTTAAAATAAATTTAATCCAAGGAAAAACAAAGATTATTTCACAATAATAACAAAAATGCCACTTTTTTTTGACGTTTAAATTGACGTGCCAAAATGTCACTTTACCCAAAATGGCGCAGAGCATACTCCGGACATTTTTCGTTTGACAGCTCCATTACCACCTGTCATCCATTTTATTTTCAGAAATCCGTGTTATTATTATAATATGTTACGTGTAGTCAGTCACATTAAACTCAACTAATATTCAGCTGGCCGACTGCATAAGAATAGGACTTGTGAATAATCGTTTATTAGTGGATCGCACTCTCGGACGACTCTCGGTATCTCTTTCGTTCCCCTAAAGAAAGTAGAGAGAAAGAGTAAGCGATACCTGTAAAGAATAGAAGCATTTACTAAGAAATTCACTTGTTACCTAAACATGTTTATTCTGTAAAGTTAATTTAATGCCTAGGATTTAATGTTAACCTGAAACCTGGAAAGTCGATTGTTAAGTTTATACATAAATTGTGGATATAAAAAGTGATTTTGTGTAATTAGTAACAACTTAAAACAATGACTAATAAGTGGTGGAAATAATAATAATGGCCTAAAGTGCTTGTTTTTGGCTTTTTCACCAATGGTGTTTTGCGAAAAATGGCCCAACGTTATGTCTGCAGAAGATTACGAGCCTAATAAAAAATTCAAAATTTGCTAATTACACTTTTCTTAAGATAACATAATTGGGACAATTTCAAAGCAGAACCCATAAACAGTTAAAATTGTTTCATGGAGGCCTCTTTTTCAAATTGTCCTAAATATTTTTCTAAAAATGGTAAAAGTAAAGAAGAAAAATAAAGAGAATTTGGTGTAGAGAGTTTTTTAAAAGCAGTTGAAGAAAGCAAGCAGGAATATGACAGTCATGAAAAAGAAACATATTTTCAAAATTTTTAAAATTTATTTACTACTGCTATAGTTAGGAAAGACTAGTTTTTTGCAGACAACGGAGATAAAATAGTATTATTTAAGCTTGAATATATACCTGGCTCTTCTATGACATGGGCAATTGTAATTGACAACAATTTTAAATTAGAAACCTATTTATATGGCCAATAATTTAATGTTTCCATATCAAAAGCAAAAACTCCATTTAGTGCTAGTAATTTGGATGAAATTCAAATATTGATCGATATTATTGATGATGTAATGAAGTCAATTCCAGATAATAAAACTGATAATGCCCTAAGTACACCTAGTTTATGCAATTCTATGAATAAGCATCAGATAATCTTGGAACTCTGAATGGCTTTGATTAAAAGTTTACTGAGTGTTTAAATTTCATATTTAAATAGTTGTCTTTCCTTATTATATCAAAAGAATGATATAGAATATAGAAATCCTCGATCTAAGCCATAGCAAAATATATTATTTAAAATTGACGTCCAAAATTTTGATATTGAGACAATTAAAGATAAAATGTCAGTAATAACATATTTAAGCAGGTAATACTGTTATTTTGCTTTAATTTAAACACACTTGAATTTTGCAAAATAGAACTAGTTTACAATGAGTTTTGTGTTAAATAAAAGATAATTTTTACTGGCAGAATTTTAAAATACCTCATTGAACATAAAATACTAACTATTTTTGAAGAATGCTGTTATCATGATGAAAAATATATTGTCAAAAAATTTTTAAGCATAATTTTTACTGGCAGAATTTTAAAATACCTCATTGAACATAAAATAGTAACTATTTTTGAAGAATGCTGTTATCATGATGAAAAACATATTGTCAAAAAATTTTTAAGCAGTATAAAAAGTTACTTCATTAAAAATTACTGTGGTAAAAAAAGATAGGTTGGGACAAAATAAGAAATGAGACTTACAAATTGTTTCTAATAAGTAGCAAAAAATCTCCGAAAAAGATTAGTTATTTGTTGTAATATAGGAGAAAGTCTGGCTTACTACTTATCGACTTGTCCCTGTATACTCCTATATTACAAGCACGTTCGGTCTTTCATATGAGTTGGAAAACCTAGAAAAGACCTCCCGTGTCTGAATCGGGTCTCTAAAAATGTGAGTGTTTCGTCCCGGTGCCAGTCGTAGGACTCGTCAGTGGGATTCCGACTGACATCTTCCCAGACACTCGTCGTCGTACTTATTTATGTTCGGATCTCTTATTTGAAATTAAATCTTACCGGAGAATGGCGGTAAGATGTTGAATAATCAAAATTTCAGTAAGAAATAAAGAAATCTTTCTGCCGCATTTAAATAGTTTGTTATATATGTAATTCTCCTTTCAGGCAAAGAATATGAAAAATATATGTACAAACAGTTTATTTCCTGCAAATATCGCTCTGGTCCTCTCTCCATACGCGTTTCAATCACCTCATGACCTCGTCAGTGGAGCTGTATCGGACCGAGAGCAATATTAGCAGGAAATAACTGATATATGAACTATAAATTTCAAGGTATGTCGGCAGGATATTACACCTGCCGTCTACCAACTTCGATGTCAGATTTTAAAATATCGCCAGTCGCACGACATCTATGAATCAACGGAGTAACGTGAAATTTTTAAACAATCAAAATTTCAGTAAGAAATAAAGAAATCTTTCTGCCGTAGTTAAATAGTTTGTTATATATGTAATTCTCGTTTCCTGCCGACATACCTTGAAATTTATGGTTCATATATCAGTTATTTCCTGCTAATATTGCTCTCGGTCTAATACAGCTCCACTGACGAGATCAGGAGGTGATCGAAACGCGTATGGAGAGAGGACCAGAGCGATATTTGCAGGAAATAAACTGTTTGTACATATATTTTTCATATTCTCTGACTGAAAGGAGAATTACATATATAACAAACTATTTAAATACGGCAGAAAGATTTCTTTATTTCTTACTGAAATTTTGATTGTTTAAAAATTTCACGTTACTCTGTTGATTCATAGATGTCGTTCGACTGGCGATATTTTTCAGTCTGACATCGAAGTTGGTAGACGGCAAGTGTAATATCCTGCCGACATACCTTGAAATTTATGGTTCATATATCAGTTATTTCCAGCTAATGTTGCTCTCGGTCCGATACAGCTCCACTGACGAGATCATAAGGTGATCGAAACGCGTATGGAGAGAGGACCAGAGCGATATTTGCAGGAAATAAACTGTTTGTACATATATTTTTCATATTCTCTGCCTGAGAGGAGAATTACATATGTAACAAAGATGTTGAATAATGCGACTTATTCCTTATCATGAGATATCCCAACTAATGACGAAGTTATACCTAATTAGCTATTCATGTTAATTTCTCACCATTTCAACAGTCTTTAGTAATTTTTTTGCATTGGTTTTCAGAATAAATTTTAGTAACTTCCCAGTACACTTTCACAATAATTTATTCTCGCCTGTATTATTTTACTAACTAGTTAGTTGACAGTTTATTAACTCCGCTCAAAATAAATAATTATACGATATTTTTTAATATTTTGGAATTCTAAGCATATAATTTGTACTTGAAAATACTTTAAAATTCGTAAGTCAGTATCTAAAAGCGAACATCTGGGTTTTTGCTATGAGATTTCATTTTCCCTAAAAAAATCGAATTGCTGTCCGACTAAGGGTCCAGTTCACGACTGGCAGCCGCTGTTTTAACTGAAAATACTTATTTTATTAACAACAAGAAAAGTTATTCTGTACTTTTTATATATTCTGATATATACCCAGTAAAAATGAATAGCGCAATGAGATGAAGTCACGCGTAACCACTGAGGCCTTGTGCTTTATAAGGTGTTGCTTAGACGCTCTAGCACGTCTGACGCATCAAGCAGGACACAGCGTGCAAACTAATTAATAATCAATTTTGAACTGCCTTTATTTTTACTAATAAAGTCACATGTCAGATTATGCTAATTGATCCATACGTATTTTATACGGTACAACCGACAAGCGACAGCAAATGCCAGGTCGGTGAAACGATACCCTAAGCTGCAGCTTGATGTTAAGCTCAGTCCATAGTGGCATTTTTGATTGTTATCGTGCCGTGTGCCTTCGGGGTGGACCGTCAACTGTATTAGATTTTGTTCTGGATGGTAACCTTCACCGATCTTGTTTCTAGTGGTTGCATATGCTGCGGTTTTATGATCGAGTTTTCGTGGAAAAAATCTAAAAGAAAACTTTCAATTTCTTCACTGGAATGGGAAAGGAGGAACTGTTGTTGTGCCCGGGTGACTGGTTATTTAGTATTTGGGTTGAGTCAGTTTCGGAGGAGGGGAGAGAGGTGTAGAAGAGTCTTGCCCACTAGCGATAGCTCATGCCTGCTATGCACAATACATCACTTAGTGACATATCGTCGTACGTAATTCATTACTTATCACAGTTCTATTTATTTTGATATATCGTTAATTATTTGTAGTAGTACAATAGTCGTATCGTATAGTACTCGACGTATTGCACGTCTCCCGCCTTATTGAAAAGGTTTATCGTTTGCTCTCAAATATATTGACTCTCGCCTCAAAACTACTCCGAAATACAGTGATAGTGTCCTCGATTCCTGGTTCCTGTATGGTGAAGCTTGGAATTATTCTGGTGGCCACCAAGAAGAATTTAGTGAAGTGCTTTCGACTACAAGGTAGGCCATTTTAGTATTTGTGTCACGCTGTCGCCGTATTTTGTATAATTTCTCATCTCCTCAATTTAAACCTATATACAGTCCACTCTTTGTCTCAATCCCCTACATATTTTTTGGTTCCATGTTCCATTTTAATTGTCTACGACTGTTCCATTATTTATTACACGTTTCTTATATATGATTGTTATTTTATTGTCCTATTTGTATAATTTATATACATGTGAGTGTTATTTTCTCAACGATGATTTATAATTTCCTGTATATTTTAATTTATTTTTGTTTTGTACTGTTTATCCAAAATCATAATTTTAATTGTATGACCACTAATGCTGTGGTTCAGAACACAATGTTAGTGCATTGTATAGTGGGTTTATGGGAAATACTAACACCAGAGTCAAATCGGATTTGCATTAGATTTCGTGTTAAATTAATATCTGTATTGTTGTGTAGGTCCACTATATGAGTATATTTTTTTGGCCCCATTATCTGGTCTGAACGTCATTTTTTTATATCTTTGCATACACACTTATTTATACTACCCTTTCCTAATTGCATTATTTAAAATAGTATAACGTGTTAAATTAAATGACGAAAAAAGGAACCGAGCAATAAAATAAAAGTATGAATTTATGGTTGTCTAAATTATCGTATAAAATTGTATAAAAAATAAAACGCAAATATTTTGGAAATGATGAGGATGATATTTAATTACAAGGAATCAAATTTATTTATTTATTTATTTTTTTAATTCAATGAAACAAAAGCGTTTTGTACAATAATGTAATTTCTGGCCATTTTTCCTTTTATTTATTGAGGTTTATGTGAAACGATTGCCCATACAACTCATTTCCAGACAGACACTTGCTGAAAGTTCACCTTTAGGCCACAGATAATTATTTTCTTTTGAACAACTTCCTTCAAATAGAAAACAATGGATATAAAAGCTAGTCATTGAGATACCCTCTCAACGTGAATTTATCGAACCAGATGGTTAAAGTTTTAACACTTCGATACATTGTTAAGTACGCACACTTATACTAACTTCGAAGTTATAACTTAATTTAATCACCAGACCATTGTTTATATAAAATTATATAAAAGAAAATTTTAAATTATTATATATATATATATATATATATATATATATATATATATATATATATATATATATATATATACATATATATATATATATATATATATATATATATATATATATATATATAAATAGATAAGTTATTGTCCGTGAAATATAAAAAGAAAAATAAAATAAAATCTTGGCTTAGCGGGTGTGAAATTTGTCAATCTGCATTATTCTCATTTTAAAAATGCGGAGCACCCCAAAGTATGGAAAGACTCCGGGTCCGACAAATGGCGACAGCGCTGTTTCGTCCTAATATGGGACTCGTCAGGCCACCGCATTCGGTACAAACCATCATCTCGCCTTTGCATCCTATAAAGCCGAATTTAAAATTAAAAACAGCAAACAGGACGACACAGGCGACATCTCGATGTTTCACTTGATAACACAAGATACATACAAATTAACAAAATTTGTGAAGTGAACCATCGAGATGTCGCCTTTGTCGTCCTGAAATCCACAAAAATGAGAATCTTAATCATCCATTTTATAAACAGTGCGGGTAAAGATAATATTAGTGAGAATTAGCGTTAAATAATAACTATTTAGTAAAACGTAGACACTATTTATCAATAGTTATTTATAACATATTAGTTTCTAAGTATTACAACAATAGTATTTGTTAAAACTTTGTTAAAAATATTGCAAATGTGTAATATAAACAAAACAAGAATTATCAATTTTAGCAAGTTATAATTAAAATTTAAATGTATAGGTAAAATTTTCTTAAATGCAATCCAATTTTATTTATTAATTTTATGTGGTAAATAATAACCAAAAGTAAAGTTTAGATATATCAAAATGTCAGGAAAAGTCCAAAATTTACATAAATCATAATTTATTGTCATCAAAGAGAATATTTATTTCATAATATCAATAAAATAACAAAATTTTATCATAAACTGACAATTAGGAGTCCATTTTGATTTTTTGTTTCAAAGCTTAAAATTTGGCGGACAAAAAAAATTTAATTTTGTCCGATTTTCTCCAAAATTAGTATAGGGGAGATTTCGAGGTTGCCCATAACGAATTCAAAATATTTTTAAAAAATTCAATATGGCGGATCCAATATGGCGGCCAAAAAAATCGATATTGTCCGATTTTCTCCAAAATTGGTACGGAGGAGTTTTCGGGGTCTCAGATAACGAATCTGAAATTATTTTTTAAAAATTCAATATGGCGGATCCAATATGGTGGACAAAAAATCAATTTTGTCCGATTTTCACCAGAATTGGTACGGGAGAGTTTTTGGGGTCACACATGACGAATCTAAAATTATTTTTTAAAAATTCAGTATGGAGTATCCAATATGGTGGATAAAAAATTAATTTTGTCCGATTTTGTTCAAAATTGATATGATAGCACATTACGAATTTGATATTAAAAGAAATTAAATATGGCGGATCTAAGATGGAGGATTAAAGATTTTACATCTCTCGATTTTGTCTAAAGTCAGTATTGGGGGATTTTTATTAGTGTTAATTACGAAATTAAAATATTTTTTGAAAAACGCAATCTGGCGGATTCAATATGGTGTCCTAAAAATTTTACATTTTTCGACTTTCTCCAAAACTGGTATAAAGGGTTCTTGAGAGTGTAAATTATGAATTTAATAGTATTTTTTCTGGATTCAATAGGGCGAAAGCAATATAGCTGACTAAAAATTTTACATTTTTCGATTTTGCAAATGTGGAACTGAATCGTTTTTGAGTATGTAAATAGCTAATATAAAATTATTTTAAGAAAATCTAATATATCAGATGCAATATGACCATTTAGAAATTTAAAATTTCTGGATTTCATCTAAAATAGGTACTAGGGGGCTTTGAAGGGTTTAGATTAGATTAAGACGTTAAAATTATTTTTGTGAAATTCAATATGGCGGATTCTATATGGTGGGTTGAAAATTTTACCCTGTTCGCATTTTTTCAAATTTGGTATTAGGGGGTTGGGGGTGATGTATTACGAATATGAAGTTAATTTTTTACAACTATTCGGTTGATAAGATACAATATGAGAGACTAAAAATTTTACATTTTCGTGTTTTATCTAAAATTGATATTGCGGGTTTCTTGGGGCGTATACAAACGAAATTTACGTCTCAAATCTTTAAATATCGATATTGGAAGACTTTGGGGCCTATATTACCAATCTAAAATTAATTTAAAATTTAAGATAGTGGATTTACTATGGCAGATTATATATTTGTTTGACACAATTTCATTGGTATTTGGAGAACTCTAAGAATCAAAGAATTTTTAGTGGTTCATTTTAGGGTGATTTACAATTATGGATAAAATGGGTACTTTTTTGCCACCTTGGAGTCATTGCGAGGTACACTAATCTCGATTAGCACTTAGTTCAAATAATTTATGAATATCATAATGAATTCAAAACTAAAAATCAAAAAATAAAATTTTTATAAAAAAGTTGAACCACCTTCTAAAAGTGCCCTAAAAAGTGAAAAATAACTAAAAATTTTTATATGAAATTGAAATTTTTAAGTCGACGCCAAAGTATTTTTAAATGAAATAAAAAACTACTGATATATACAAATTATGGTAAGAAAGCAATTACAAATAAAGTATTTTTAATCTGTTTATGCGAATCACATTTTGTCAGGTATTGGTTTAGCGCCGACTTCAAAAATTTCAATTTCATATAAAAATTTCTAGTTATTTTTCACTTTTTAGAGCACTTTTAGAAGTCGGTTAATTTTTTTTTTATAATTAATCTGTTGTACCTTTTCGTTTTAATTTTAGATTATTATAAAATCTGTTAGTTTTTATTAATTTTATACATCAAACTAAGAATATGAATTTATACGTATAAAACAATAACTATAATTTGGTTGTTAAAAATTGTGACTTTTGTAAATATGAAGAAGTACACATGATAAATAACAAAAAATTTGAAAAACCTCACCATGTAGAGATTGAAATGTCAGAAGAATTTATAAATTTTTGTCGTCGTCTTTCAGTTTAGAAACAAATAAACCTACACACAAGAAAAAATTAAATGTATATATATATATATATATATATATATATATATATATATATATATATATATATATATATATATATATATTGCTGTAATGAACTAAGAGTAAAATTGACAGAAAACAACTGTCTATTTATAATTTCCATTCCATTATGGAGTCTTACATATGACGCTAGATGGATTGAGCTGATAGCGTTAATAATGTTATTGGATAACAGTACTGTAGGTAATAATTGAAAATGCAAGCTAGCAAGAGGATTTAAAATAATTTCTAGGTTGTTGTCTACAGAATAATTGCAATCTTTAGCGGTCCTAGAATTAATGTATTTAATTTTTGTATCACTTTTCCTATTTAGTTACCGCAAACTAGTATTTTCTAATTTTGAATAATGTCTCAGTCTATTTCTTTAACTTAGTGTCTGTATTTGAGCATTTACGATATTTAATATCATTCTCGTTTTAATTTAACACAATGTTTAAAAGAAAAATGAAAAAGAAATTCTCATTAAACTATATTTTTTTATAAACAACTTTCTTTTCTTTTCATAAAATTAAACTGTAAAATATTCAGTTTAGTGAAAAAAGCAGGTCAAACAAGCAGCCCTTTGGCCGCTTATTAAAATGCTACCCTTTGTTTGAAGAGAAGCCAATAAATTACATAATCCTTTATTAAACTAAAATGCGATATCCATTATTAGAGTGACCTATTTATAGAGTAAGTAGAGCAAGGTTCCATCAAATTTTCCAAATATTTGTTGACTGTATAGATAATACTGCAGCCAGTATTTTTTAAATAATCTTTGTTAATGTTTTAGTCGATTAGGTTCAAAAGTAGCGGTGTAGCGGAAGGCCTTTTACTTTCCGGATATGTCATTCCCATATGATGCCTGAAATAATATTTGGCGCATGTTCCAATTTTGAAAGGTGAGCTCAAAACGTGAAAAATTATTTATTTAGAAAATGTCAAAAATCAACAATTTTTTAAATTTTTTGTGATTCTCCTTCTTCTTCGGGTGCTATATGCTATGCTACACGTCCATTTTAGTGACCTCCTCAGCCCGTCTGAATAAGATTGCGACGTCTAAAATATACAATTTCTTATATTGGATTGTGAAAAGTTTTCGAACTTACCTTTGTCTACCAGTCATTGCAGTTTTTGGGGTTTGTGTTCTTTAGAATAGCAACAAACGTAGACTTTAATTAATCTACTGGAATTTGTCCAGATTCCTTTATCACGTTAAAGAGATATATAAATTATTCTTTACCGACTTGCTTGAAAACTTCTGCATATATATCGTCGTGACCTCAACTTTTACCATTCTTCATACAGATTAGTGCATATCTGACTTCAGACTTAAGAATTATTGGAGCACTTGTATTTTGAGTGTTTCTTGTATGAGTGTGTGTTCGTTGATCCTTAAACAATGTCTCCTCGCAGTTTTTCCAAGTCTCCTTAACTTTGTTGGTACATGCAGTCAGTCCTCGTTGTCTATTTCTTATTGACGGCAATGCTGCTCTTCTATTTACTCCAATTATTTCTTTTACCTTAAAAGAATAATGTAGCGCTTTTCAGCCTTTTCATATAATTTCCGAGGTTATTACTCTTCAACTTCCCTTACCCATCTTTTGAGAGTACGATTTAGTTCATAATATTTAACATGCTGATTTTTAACAAGTCGGCATCTAGCCATCAAGTTCAATATTTTGTCTGTCATCCATGAAATTCAATTCAACTTTTGGTAGGGCCAACTTTGCAAGCCTGTACAAAACGATGTTCCACACCGATTGGTCTCCGGTTACTCAGTCTACGGCCGTGATGGTTGCCTGTCAGTCGTTTTATGATATCTTAAATTACAACTTTGCTGCCTGTATACCTCGCCAATTGCCTAGACGAAGGCGTTTTTCCCCTTGGTTTAGGGTGAATTAATTACCAACAACAAAAGGTGAAGGTGCGTCGACAACTTCAAACTCATAAATCTACTTATTACCTAGAATAATACAGAACTTTGCGTAGGCTAATAAAATCACAGTAGCAGCGGGCTTATGAGGCTTTTGTAAGAGACGCTGAGCAAAATATAAACAGTGATCCTTCCAACTTTTGGACTTTCATTCAGAGTGAAAAGCTCAGTCAAGCATTCCAGCTATCATGAACTACGAGAACCATCCATTTTATGGGCCTCATAATATTGTCTCAGCGTTTGCGGAGTACTTAAAGAGTGCTTGTAGATACTCGGATCCCTCTAAAATTTCTGCTTCTGGGAACCTTCTGAAACCATTAACATTCCCATAATCACTTCCACGGATGTTCCATGGGCCTGCAAGTCACTCAAAAATAAGGCCACATCTGGCAGAGATGGTATTCCTAGTCTTCTGGTGAGGGACTGTTCCATTGTTCCGAGCTCTCCTTTTTTTTTTGCACATGTAATTCCATGGTTGTATCTGTTGTTGATCAAAGTAAAGTCTATTTGGTTGCATCCAGTATTTTCCTGTCCATCTTGAAGATACTTTCAGGCATAAAGTCTTTTAGGATGTTGCTTATAGAAACTGTTTTTGATAACCAAATTCCCATCGACGACATTATTGAATTAGCGTTTTACCTCGTTTTACTTAACCCAAATACCCCAATTACATTTTTCGCAGTGCCGCTACTGATCTTTACCTTGAAATCACTTATCACTATATTAATATCTTGAGGTTTCAGAGGCTGCAAAACTTCCCGGAATTGCTCGTAAAGTTGTTTAGCGTCTGCTTCCCAATTATCTGTTATAGGTTTATACACTTGTACTATATTAATATTAATCGATTAGGCACTCATTTTTAGAAGTATAATTGGGTCTCAGGATGCTACGACATTCTTTATAGACTTATCCATCTCTTCATCATCTCAAACTGAAATATTATTAGCAACCTCTGGTGACTGAAAAACTGCCCGGGACCAAAGGTCTGGCAGCCAGGGGGATTAATGAGGCCCTTTTAGTTTCATAAGATCAAGTAAGTGTTTTCGATGTTTTTTTCCCGCTGAACCCGAAAATGAAACTTGTTTTCTCGTTAAGTAGTCAGATAATTTCTTATTAATAATTTAATTGTTTAAAATATCCTAAAAAATTATCCATGATGGGTATCAATATAAAATCTTATCGATAACTGTAATGAATAGAAATAACCTCGTTCAAGGTTTAGCAAAAATATTAATTGGAGCCAAAGTTATTGTAAAATTACTGTTAAAAAGTGGAAAATTGCGAGATGATCAAGCTTTTTCACTTAAAACTTGACTTTTAATCATCAATATAAGCTTTACAAACAAAGCTGTGTTAATTTAAAGTCGAAATTTTCGTTTAAAATAGACTGAATAATTTGTTAATAGGCATTTTAATTTAAAAAAAAAACATCACTTGCGTTGCTCATGCTTTTATTCTGCTTGTAATGGCGAATCTTATTCAAATGTTGAAGATCTTCAAGATTATGAGTAAAAACCTGATATCTGACAATTATATTGTAAATGATTATCTAATCGAGGATATCGAGAATTATTGTAATAATAATTTCAACAACAATGAAAGTAATAGCGGAAAACATAATTATGATTATGATAATAATGATGATGTTGATGATAATTATGTCAATGATGAGAGTGAAAATGATGATGATAATTGTAATGATAATAATGAAACCGATAAGGCTTCTGAAAATGAGTGTCTATCGATGTCTAAGAAACGGAGAACGGAATACATATTTTGTATAGATTTGAGCAAAAAATATGTTGTAAGCAAAAAAAAACTGTATGTGAAAAATGTTTGTCCAATGAAATAAACCAAAAATTTACCATGTGTTTTTCTTGTACAAACAATAATTTGGCAGCAAATGACAGTGGCAATTTCTTCATGCTATAATTCGATAAATATTAATGGTACATTAAAAATCAATCTGATTTTTAACCGACTTCCAAAAGAAGGAGGTTCTCAATTCGTCGAATATGTATTTTTTTTATGTTTGCACACTGATTACTCCGGAACGGTGGCACCGACTTGAATGAAATTTTTTACGTTATGTTCAGGAAGTTGCTGCGGTGGTCTCATATTTTTTTGGACGGAATTGGTACAGTAATATCCAAGATGTCGCTGAAAATAGGCGGACAAAAAAATCAATTTTGTATAATTTTCTCCAAAATTGGTACGGGGGAGTTTTCGGGGTCGCACATAACGAATCTGAAATTAAAAAAAAAATCAATATGACGGATCCAAGATGGCCGTTTAAAGATTCTACATCTCCCGATTTTTGTCTAAACTCAGTATTGGGGTGTTTTAGTTAGTGTTAATTATGAATTCAAAATGTTTTTTGAAAAACTCAATCAGGCAGATTCAATATAGTGTCCTAAAAATTTTACATTTTTCGTTTTTCTCCCAAACTGATACAGGGGGTTCTTAAGGGTATAAATTATGAATTTAAAAGTATTTTTTCAGAATTCAATATGGCAAATCCAAGATAGCGAACTATAAATTTTACATTTTTCGATTTTGTTCAAACGTTGGACTGAATCTTTTTTGAGGATGTAAATAGCGAATATAAGTCTAGAAATTTTAAATTTCCAGATTTCATCCAAAATCGATACTAGAGGGCTTTGAAGGGTTTAGATTTAGTTTAGATTAAGACTTAAAATAATTTTTTTGAAATTCAATATAGCAGATACAATGTGGTGGGTTGAAAATTGTACCTTATTCGGATTTTTTCAGATTTGGTATTAGAGAGTTTTCGAGGTTGTGTATTATGAATATGAAGTTAATTTTTTACAACTATTAGGTTGATGAGATACAATATGAGGGACAGAAAATTTTACATATTCCGATTGTGTCTAAAATTGATATTGTGAGGTTTTTGAGGCGTATACAAACTCAATATGCAGTATAAAATATATCGAGCTAAGAAATTTACCTCTTAGGTTCTTTAAACATCGACATTGGAAGGTTGTGGGTCCTATATTACCAATCTAAAATTTATTTGAAATTTAAGATAGTGGATTTACTATGACAGACTAAATATTTGTTTGACACAATTTTACTGGTATTTGGAAAACTCTAAGAACCAAAGAATTTTTGGTGGTTCATTTTGGGGTGATTTACAACTTTGGATAAAATGGGTACTTTTTTGCCACTTTGGAGTCATTGCGAGGTACACTAATCTCGATTAGTACTTAGTTCAAATAGTTTATGGATATCATAATGAATTCTAAAACTAAAAATAGAAAAACAAAATATTTATAAAAAAATTGAACGGACTTCTAAAAGTGCGCTAAAAAGTGAAAAATAACTATAAATTTTTATATAAAATTGAACTTTTTGAAGTCGGCGCCAAATTATTTGTAAATAAAATAATACTGTATAATACATATACTAATATATACAAATTATGGTAAGAAAGCAATTACAAATAAAGTATTTTTAATCTGTCAGGTATTAGTTTGACGCCGGCTTCAAAAAGTTCAATTTCATATAAAAATTTATAGTTTGTTTTTCACTTTTTAGCGCACTTTTACAAGTCGCTTCAATTTTTTTACAAAAATTTTATTAATATTCCTAATTAGTAGTATACTGTTGACCACTATAACAATTTTTTCGCAGTTTGAAAAGCAATTAAGTACGGTAAAATTGTTATTATGCATAAAGTGCCTAAAAGTGCAACAATTTGTTTATTGCTAAGTTTAACAATAATTTGATTACACGAACATATCGTTTATTGTTCATATCTCGTCAAGAAACCTCAAATATGAGAAAAATAAACGAATTTTAAGCGTTCGAGTCACGCTTTTTTCCTCGCGTCGCTGGCTGAAACAACGCCTTCCCCCCTCCTCTACTACTCATTTTCTGACTCTCCGAGTAGGTGTCACTTTAAACTATTACAACATCAACAATTTTGAAATAAGTGAGTTGAAAACTGTTGCATACAATAGTTTAACCATCTCCCTATGAGTTCCTTCTTAAATAATCCCTTAATGTTAATAAACAACGCCGTAACGCACCCGCAGACCACTGTACAACCTCTAGATCGCTGAGAATAAACAATAATATATATATATATATATATATATATATATCTATATATATATATAAAGTTAACAAATTAATTGTACAACAAGTCTTAAATATTTTTCCTTGAATTATCCACATTTGTATGCAACAAGAAGCTCCTTTCGGTGTAGTATAAAGTTAATGCAATATTTTTCTATTGTTCATTAACAACTGAAAAAACCGCCATTTTAACATATTTTTTTGCAATAACTAACGAACAAATTATCCTATTCGAATGGGCCTTAGCTCATTTTGTAGATATTTTTAATGCGCACAACTTTTGTTTAATACTTTTTTACTGAAAAAGAATAACTTTTCCTAGAAGTCGAAAAAACTTTTTTCTTATTTTAATTGTTAACTAAAAAATTTTCGTCAAAAAGAAAATGAGACATAAGATACTTCTTCTTCTTCAAGTGACATATCAGGTCCCCCTGACATTGGCAATTACATTGGCAAGTCTTTCACGGTCCTGCGCCAGCTGGAAGAGTTCCCCCGCGCTATGTATACCTATTCATTTACGAATATTCCTCAACCAGGAAGCCTGTCTCTTTCCTACCCCTCTACGTCCCTCTACTTTACCCATCATGATTAGCTGAAGAATTCTATATCACTCCCCTCTGAATATATGTCCAAGATATGAAATTTTTCTACACTTCACAGTGTTTAATAGTAAACGAGTTGTGTCGGCCCTATTGAGTACCATTTCGTTGGTCTGCCTAGCTGTCCAAGGTATTCTCAACATTCGCCGGTGTAACCACATTTCTAGAGCCTCCAACTGATTAACCGTGGGAGCCTTAATTGTCCAAATCTCTGCCCCATATAGTAACACCGGCCAGATGTATGATCTAATCATTCTCTGTCGTAGTTTTAGGTTGAGGTTATCATTGCAGAGAAGTGGTTTCATTTTTTGAAAAGTTGTTGTAGCAGTCTCTATTCTACACCTTATCTCTTTATCTGGGTTTAGATTTTCGGTGATATAACATCCAAGATATTTAAAATGAGTCACCCTGTCTATACTTTTTCCTTCTATTTGTATTGAAGCGTTAAGATGAGGTTGTCTACTAAAGACCATAAATTTTGTCTTTTTGATATTCATGTTGAGTCCCGTTTCTTGACCCTCAGTGTTAACACAGTTTAATAGATGTTGCAGGTCTTGTAGTTTGTCGCTTAGGATAACAGTGTCGTTGTATTTATATATTCTCCATTGATTTGTATTCCCATTCGTTGTCCTTGAGTAGCCCGTTTAAAGATTTAATCTGAATATATATTAAAAAGCAGTGGAGATAGTATGCGCAGAATTTTACTTTCTTCTGTGAGTTTTCCATTTAGCCTTACTGTTGCTTACTGCCGCCAATATAGATTTTAAATAATTCTCACGTCTCTGCTGTCTACCCCTACGTTATTTAAAATGTCTATGAGTTTTCTGTGCTGTACTCTGTCGAAGGTCTTCTCGTAACCTACAAAACATACGAATACATCCTTGTGTTGGTCCCGGCATTTTTGCAGAAGTATATTTAGAGCGAATAAAGCCTCTCTAGTACCTAGGGCGTTTCTAAATCCAAATTGGGTTTCATCTAAATCTGCTTCGCATTTAGATCTTATCCTGCTGTGGATGATTCTGAGAAAGACCTTCAAAGTGTGGCTCATTAGACTTATTAGTCTGTACTCACTGCATCGCTTTGCTCGCTGTTTTTTTGGGATTGGGACGAATACAGACCTCAGCCAATCTTCCGGTATATCTCCAATCGCGTAAACGGTATTAAACAGTTTGACCAAGATTCCTATATTTTCCTCATGGATCATTTGTAACAGCTCGGTTGGAACGTTATCAAGCCCGATGGCTTTCCTGGTTTTTGCAGATCTTATGGCAGATAGAACTTCACTGTTTAGAATTTCCGGTCCCATGTCTATGTTATCGTCTATATTAGCTACATAATTATTATTATCATTCTGAAGGGTTCTACATAGTCAGAGGTCTACTAGCACTAAATTTTTTTCCAGGTGCTATTTCTGCCGGCCTATATACTTAGACTCAGGGATTTTTGCTAGCGTTTTATAGAGACCTTTTAGAGACGACATGGTTAAACAATTATTAAAATGTGATCTCCAAAAACAATAACAAAATTCGACAAAATCAACAGAAAAATTTAGTTTTCCCAAAGGTAATATAAACACCTATTTTCCGACTATACCATCACGCAAAATATTAAGTTGATATCCGAAAAATATTAGGTGTTAAATTTATTAAATAAAAAACCCAACCTCGGAGCAAAAAATCGTTTAACACGGCGCAAGCCGGACATTAAAAATAATGTTCAGATTATCATGTTTTCACCGGAAGAGCCTGAATAAAAATAAGCAAACCTACTCCCCATTTTTGTTATTGATTTTCCTTTATGTTTTTTTAAAGAATTGCCAAGAACCCCGATATAACCGGGTAAAGTAGTTTCCTTTTATTTTTTTTTTTGGTGTTTATAAATCTTTTTTAAGCTCGATAAGCAAGATTTATAAGTATATTATTTAAAAATTAAAATGTGGAAAAAATTCATGCTTTTTTGTGAGCGTCTGTGTACTTCAATTATTTGAGAAATTTATTACGATATTGTTGCAGATACCTGCTTTAGAAAATTAAATTACCGTTGATAATCGTATTCAAACTTTTTTACTCTTGATAAATTAATTTAGACCAATCAAGAACAATTTTATCGTGACAAAAATACTATCAGAATACCGACTGTGCTATTACATTTAAAACAATTCTTAGTGATATTTTGTTATATTTTTTCAGTCTATTTTGATCCGTTAATTTGTCTTAAATAATTTAAACAAAAAAATTGCGTTTTAATAAAGTCCGTAATGTTAGTTTTTGGAAACGATAGTGAGATTAAAATACGTAATATATACTTATTCAACAGCATTATTGGATGTATAAGTGGGACAATAAAAATCTGCCCAACTGCCGCAATGCAAGTATTTCTGAACTTCACATACATTTTTAGAGAACATGGCGAAGAGGACGATTTATAGGATGATGAGAGATGAGGTCATAAAACGAAGGCTCAATCTCTCATCCAGAAATCAACAAATCTGAGACATGCCCTAAGATGAACTGAAAAAGAAATTCAACTTTGTGAAAAACATCAGCACAAAATTGAGTCGCAGGAGTGAATTGGACAGAAACACCATTGCAAAACTCAACAAGAAATCAACTAAATGGTATACAGATGGCTCCAAAGCAACGAAGGAAACTGGAGTAATAGTGGGTGGACCCGGCATCAGACACTACGAAAGCTTGGGTAAGTCACCAAGCAGAAATATATACCATTAGGATGGGTATTTAATTTAACAAGAAGCAAAACTATCACGGCCAAGAGATTTTCACCATGATGGATCACCAAGCAGCCATCAGGACGCTGAGCTCTCAAGTTATCAGTTCCAGGATGATCTGGGGATGATTTGAGTAAGAATAATAAAGTCACCCTCATGTGGGTACCGGGACATACCGGAATAGAGGGGAATAAAATAGTAGACAGGCTCGCGAGGGAAGGGGCTGAGATACCATTTCTGGGGCCAGAGCCCTTCTGTGGAATCAGTAGCAGCGTAATGCTGGAAGAACTAAAGATAGAAGAAGAAAGCAGGAGATCCAATTATTGGATGGAGCTGCAAGGATTGAAACAAGCTAATATACTTCTGGGGATCTACGACCAGAAGAGGTCCGAGATTGCGTAAGGTTGAGTAAAAACCAATTTAAAGTTCTGACAGGGGTCCTGACGGGGTATTGCTACCTGAAGGGACACCTTAAGAAACTCGGACTGGTAGAAGGAGAAGAGTGCGGATTCTGTGAAGAAGAGGACGAAACCTCTATTCATATCCTTGCAGAGTGCAATGCTCTAGAAAACCCTAGGATACCGTTCTTGGGAGCACACCAAAACGAAGTAGGGGAGCTACCCACCTTGAAGCCGTCCAATATCCTGAGATTCCTGAGGGAAGTAGGACTGAAGGACCTGCTTTAGCCGATAAGGTAACTCGTACGACTAGGCAGCAGTAGGGGTACAATAGATCTACTAGATCGCAGTGTACAGATCTCCAACTCTATGAACATACACACATACAACAACATTATTTGGAGACGCATTTCAGACAAGTTCAAAGACGTGATTAAACAAATTTAGTTCATGTACCTGGTTATCCATTTTTGTGGGATATGTTCATTTGGATCAAATTCGTGTTTCCAGTTAAAAGGTAAATGCTTGAACACCAAGCAAAGGAATTGTAATGCATAGTTTGTCTATTTGCTCTAACAACCAAGATCTTTCTGAAGCTTTCGCAAGAAGCGCCCGACTCTTTGGTGACAATTGTCAATTATATAATATTTTGTGCCTTCAGTACGCACCTGTCCAATGAATTCAGCAAAAACATAAACTCAGACGATGAAATTGTTCTTTTCTATATTGCTGCTCGTTGATTACCTAAATGAAATGTTTTTGACCGAGCTTTATAATAAAAAATGAAAAAAAATTATTATTATAAATAAAAGGAAAATGTTAAGTATCTGATATTCGCTATCAAGCTATCTTGGAACTTTGTCATGTTTGAACTCCCTTGGATCAAAACTGAAGGATCGGATACGGAAATTGTAGTTCATCTAAGAGGAAAAAAATTTAACCATCTTGAAACTCTTGTGTTTGAAATTCAACTTTATTTCCCAGAGTTCTCTGAACGAGAAGCTGCATTAGTACGAAATCTATTTCACATACCTTTCAATGTTATAAACATTTTTGAAGAAGTGCAGGATGAATTTTTAGAGCTGCAAAATGCATATTTAAAAAAAAAATCTGTACCTCAATTTAATGTGTTATACATCATGCATAATCCAAAGTTTCCATGATGTCTTTCCGAATAATAGTACCATTTGCTTCTATTTACCTGTGCGAATACAGAATACGCATGTAGAAGACAAGTGGCAAGATTTAAAAGAGGCCATAATAAAACCTGCCCAGAGTATTCTTACCAGAGAGAAACAGAAAAAAGGACAAGAGTGGATAACAAAAAAATCTTAGGACTCAGGGAAGAGCGAAGACAGTGCAAGGAAAAATGCAGACAAAAATATAATGAAGTACACAAACAAATCAGAAACGAAATAAGGACAGCAAAAGAAACTTTTTATAGAAGAAAATGCGAGGAAATTGAAGAACTGCAACTAAAACATGACACTTTTAATTTACATAAAAAGATAAAGGAATTGGCAGGTATACAAAAACGGAAACATCCCAATCTATTATGCAACGCAAATGGAGAAATAATAACCGATCTACAAGAAAAGCTTATGACTTGGAAGAATTATGTAGAAGAATTGTTCGACGATGAAAGACAAGAATCTAATATAGATAATATACAAGACGACGAAGGACCAGACATAACTAAAGAAGAAATACTATACGCAATAAAAACAATGAAGAATGGTAAATCACCGGGTCCAGATAGGCTTACATCGGAACTTCTCAAGCTTGTGGAAGGTAAATCAGTGAATATTCTTGTCGACATTTTTAACTGCATTTACAAAACAGGAGAAATACCAAAAGAATGGCTCCTGTCAACTTTTGTCACCATACCAAAAAAGGCAAACGGAAAACAGTGCACTGACTATCGCACAATAAGCCTAATGGGACACACATTAAAAGAATTCCTCAAAGTGATTCACACAAGAATTCACAGAAAACTAGATGTGGATATTGATGATACTCAATTCGGATTTCGGAACGGGCTTGGAACAAGAAAAGCACTATTTACGCTTAACGTCATGTGCCAAAGATGTCTAGACATTAACCAAGATATGCATATGTGCTTCATTGACTACAATAAAGCGTTTGATAAAGTACGTCACGATCATCTAATGATACTGCTGGTAGAGAAAAACTTGGATAAAAGAGATATCGGGATTATTTCCAAGATTTACTATAACCAGAAAGTGAATATTCGAATAGAGCAAGAGACAACGGAGGAACTCGAGATTAAGAAAGGCGTAAGACAGGGATGTATACTTTCACTAATCCTATTCAACCTATACTCAGAAGACATCGTAAACAAAGCACTTTTAGAGCAAAATATAGGTATTAAATGGAATCCCACTAAACAACTTGAGATATGCCGATGACACGGTTGTAATTGCAGGAGCTTCAGAGGATCTTCAGATACTAACTAACAGAATAGTAGAATGCAGTGAAGAATATGGATTATCACTTAACATCAGTAAAACAAAAATAATGGTGGTATCTAAATCACCACAAAACTTCCCTAACATAACCGTGCATGATCAAAGAATTGAACTTGTGAAAAATATAATTACCTGGGAACTGTTATCAACGAAAATAACGATAGCTCTGAAGAAATCAGAATCAGAGTGGAAGAAGCTAAAGCTACGTTTATTAAAATGAAGAAGGTGTTCTGCGGACGAGATTTAAGCCTTAAACTTAAAATTCACCTTGTGAGATGTTACGATCTTTACTGTG
This sequence comes from Diaprepes abbreviatus, assembly GCA_034092305.1. Lineage (NCBI taxonomy): Eukaryota > Metazoa > Arthropoda > Insecta > Coleoptera > Curculionidae > Diaprepes > Diaprepes abbreviatus. The sequence continues at coordinate 3,450,314 of JASJET010000116.1, forward strand.
GAATGGAAGCGTGGTCATTGAAAAAGATTGATACCAAGAGGATGGAAGCATTTGGGATGTGGATGTACCGTAGAATATTACGAATATCGTAGACAGAGAGAGTAACAAATGTGGAGGTTTTGCGAAGAATGCGGAAAGAGAAAGAACTAGTACTTACTCTTAAAGAACGCAAACTGCAATACTTGGGACATATTATGAGGGGAGATAAATACCAGTTGCTGCAATTAATTATCCAGGGAAAAATAATAAGCAAAAGATCTATAGGAAGAAGAAGGCATTCATGGTTAAAGAACTTAAGAGAATGGTACACTTGCAACAACTGCCAACTGTTTAGATCTGCAGTGTCAAAGATATGCATAGCTTTGATTATAGCCAAACTTCGGAACGAGGACGGCACTTAAAGAAGAAGAAGAAGACCTGTGTGAAAGTGAATTTTCAATTCTTTTGCAGATCAAGAGGAATATATTGGATGTTTAAGATGATATTAGACTGGCATCGGCAAACAGCCAATCAAGAATTATAAAACTCGTTATACAGATGTTCATAATTTTTGTTAAGTCTTCAAATATATTTTTTTAAATAATTTTGTTTGTTTTATTGGTCAACTAAGGCATATGAGACGGGGGGTCGCAAACACGTCAGTCAAAAAAGGTCACGGTTAAAAAAAATTGGAAATTACTGATTTAGAGGGACAAGAAAAGGCATCACAACCCACGCAATGTACAATCTAAAATCTATATAGTTTGGCTCGAGGTATTTTATTTTCCTTTACGAACATAGACACAAGCAAAAAATCTACCAAAAAATTCCAATTACACCTTATTTCTTCTTCCGGTGTCTTTGTCATGACCGATTTTTGTGCGTGAATAAAACATTTGTCGATAAAGCTCATAAAATATTTCAAATAAATGTCGATTAACTTTTTTAAGAGAAAATATAAAAGGTAGTAGTTATTGGTGTTTCGGAGTATTTGAAAACGTATAATTGTTTATTTACCCTGCTTTCTTAAAAAATATTAATCAAGTTAATTTTAGAAAATATATTGAAAATATTTGAATAGTGGCTTTAATCACATAACTTTCTTTAGTTAATTTGTTCTATGTTTTTGTTTGATGGTATAATTTCCTTCACTATCCATTCTTATATTATTCTTATATTATTTTTCTATATTTTATTTTAATGCGTTTTATTACTCTATGGAAATTATATCCAAAAAGACCTGTTTTGTTAACAAAAATGTAACATTGTTTTTTTTTTGCTGTAATGTGTTCATTTCGGCATCCTACAAAACATATTTTGATGGTAACTCTGAAAGACCTGTTCAAAAAAAATTACGGACCAAAAATGGCCACGATTTTCGGTTTTTTGAGCTTATCTCGAAAAGTGAAAGTTGTATCGAAAAATGTTTCAAACAAAAGTTGTAGAGAATTAAAAAACCTATCAATTGGTGGCTGCACTAGTATCGAGATATATTTTTTTTCGACAAATTTATGATTTTGTTTTTTTTTAAAGACATTTATTCACAAATTATTGATTTAAAATTTAACATACATGTAGGTGTTATCATTCTAAAGAAGTATGACAAAACCGGTATCTGTGAGTTTTTTATTTTCCGAGAAATTCGATGTCAAAGTTGAAAATTCAACCTCAATTTTCCGCTTTCCTACAATGCTCACTTTTAATGGAAATTGTTTGTATTGTTTTATATTTTGAAGATCTATTAAAAAAAATTTGCAAAAACCAATTTTTGCACCAAAAAAACTGCTATAACTTTTTACCGGATGGAGATAAAAATTTTTAATGCGTGCATTGGATTTAGATGTATTTCCGATCTAAAAAAAAAAAATTTGGATGAAAAAAACTTTTTTTTTTTCAAAAATTCATAATGGCGCGGAAAATGAATATTAAGGGCTCAAATTTGCAGAAGATGCTTTTTAATGCTTGTGCTTTACCTGTGATTTTTTTGGATCGAAGAAGTGCACTTTCATACGATCTGAGAACCTTCGAAAATTGGACCGAATCTAATCGAGAATAGCTGCTGCAGGCCGCTATCGGTCGGTTGCTATAGTTCAGGCGCATTATTCATCGGCGCTTCAAGAAAACTTATGCTTCACAAGTAATATTTATATTATTGATGTTGTTTTATTAATTTATATGATAGTAACAATTTGTTTAATCATATTAATTATTAATTTGTTTATTAACAAAATTTTTACAAAAAATTATAGAGAAAATCATACAAATATTCAATTATATATTATATATTCTAGTGTTTTTTTTTCCATTATATTATATTCCATTATATTATTATTATCTAACAAAATTTTTTCAAAAAATTAGAAAAGAAAATCATACAAATATTCAATTATAATTACATATTATATTGTTTTTTTCTTTTATATAATTATTACCTAATAGTTTATTAACAAAATTTTTAGAAAAATTTCAGAAATTTTTGAAATGTACAGATTTGTGTGAGCAGTGTGATGGACAGTGCGATAATTGCTTTGAAAATTTTATTTCCTGCGATTTAGAAAACGATCATGACAATTCATAGGAAATTAATAATCGGTGTGAGAATAATTTGGACTATGAAAATGTTAATAATGATGAGAATGAAATGTACAATGAAATTGATAATAATGATAAAAATGGTATGTGCGATGTAAGTGAGAGTAATAATTGCTATGATGAAATGGACGCCGACTGCATAGAAGTAATAGAAAAAAAGAAAGATGAATGAATAATTGATATACTGTATTTGTATGATTTTCGCACGTAATTTTAATGTATTATTAAATATTTATATGACGTATTATATATTATTATTGTATTTTTATATGATTTGCTCATAAAAAATTTCATAAAAATTTTATTATTAAACTCTTAGGTAATAATAATATAAAGGGAAAAACAGTATAATATGTTATATATAATAGAATATTTGTATTATTATCTCTATAATTTTTTGTAAAAATTTTGTTAGTAAACTGTTAGATAATAATATAAAGGAAAGAAACAGTAGAGTATGTAATACATAATTGAATATTTGTATGATTTTTTCTATAATTTTTTGTAAAAATTTTGTTAATAAACTAATTAATAATTAATATGACTAAACAAATTGTTACTATCATATAAATTAATAAAACAACATCAATATTACAAATATTATTTGTGATGCATAAGTTTCCTTGAAGCGTCGATGAATAATGCCCCTAAACTATGGCAACCCGCCCACAGAGGCCTGCAGCAGCTATTTTCGATTAGATTCGGCCCAATTTTCGAAGGTTCGCAGATGGTATGAAAGTGTATTTCTTTGATCCAAAAAATTCACAGGTAAAGCACAAGATTTAAAAAGCATGTTCTGCAAATTTGAGCCCTTAATATTCATTTGCCACGCCATTATGAATTTTTGAAAAAAAAAAGTTTTTTTTCATCCGAAATTAAATTTTTGTTTTGAGATCGGAAATGATACATCTAAATCCAATGCACGCATTAAAAAAAAAATTATCTCCATCCGGTGAAAAGTTATCGCACTAGTTACGAATAATATTGTTATATATTAATTTGTTATAAAAAAATAAAGATGATAAGTCACTTTGGATATCAAGAGGAGAATTTTTTGACATATGTACAGAGTGTCTAATTTTCGACATTTGTGCAGGGTACTTACAAGAGATAGGGAGTTGCGATTTTGGCAAAGAAGCGGAATGCCAAATACTGTAATGAATACCGCACAATCAGTATTATGAGTCATGTTTTAAAAATATTCCTGAAAATTATTCCTGCACGTATTTACAGCAAATGCGAAGAGAAGATGAACAACTCGCAGTTTTGTTTCAGAAATGGGATGGGTACACGTGATGCTTTGTTCAGCATGCAGGTGTTGGTGCAGAGATGTCGAGATGTGTCTGCAGATGTGTTCGCGTGTTTTATAGACTACGAGAAGGCTTTTGAAACCGCCCAACACGGAAAACTTATTGAAATAGTAAGAACAAAGCTACTTTCAAGATTCGACATGAATGTAAAATAACTTTGAAGAAGCTCACTATGTCAGAGCGAAACTTCAGAAAAATTATCGTTTTTTGATTTTCAAATAAAAAACCTATACCCAAGAAAGAATTCCAGAAAAATAATAACAAAGGTTTATGAAATAATATATATATATATATATATATATATATATATATATATATATATATATATATATATATATATATATATATATGGTCACGAACAAAGGTTTATGAAATAATATATATATATATATATATATATATATATATATATATATATATATATATATATATATATATATATATATGGTCACGATCCTGGAGCAGCTTTTAACTTTCATTGTGACTTTCATAAAAAATTTTCGTTTTTTGATTTTCAAATAAAAAACCTATACCCAAGAAAGAATTCCAGAAAAATAATAACAAAGGTTTATGAAATAATATATATATATATATATATATATATATATATATATATATATATATATATATATATATATATATATATATATATATATGGTCACGATCCTGGAGCAGCTTTTAACTTTCATTGTGACTTTCATAAAAAATTTTCAACCTGTACATTTTCACCCACTGATGTTTTTAATAGAATAAACACATTAAAGGAGAACTTGGGTTCTGGTCCTAATAATATAACAGTGTTCTTTTTAAAACAATGCCAATGTATTTTTCACTTATTTTGAGTAAATTATATAATTTGTCTCTTCAAAGTGGGATTTTTCCTGATGAGTGGAAGAGAGGTTATGTTTGCCTATTTATAAGAATTCAAATAGAGCACATATAGAAAATTATTGGCCAATTTCTAAATGTTCCATATTTTCAAAAATACTCGATTATCTTTTGACTGATGAATTAACAACTGTTTTTGGTAATAATATAGTTCCGGAACAACATGGTTTCTGTAAGGGGAAATCCACAGTTACAAATATTTTGATTTATGTTGACTTTTTGCTATGTGCTTTGGAGGATAAATGCCAGGTTGATGATATATATACGGATTTTTCTAAGGCGTTTGACACAGTAAATCATACTTGTCTTTAACTAAACTGAAATCTATTGGTATTCAAGATCCGCTCCTTTCGTGGATACGAAGCTATCTCACGGAAAGAATACAGATTGTACGATATAAGAACTACTTGTCGCGTGAAATTAGGGTACAATCTGGGATTCCTCAAGAAGCGCATTTGGCCCCTCTTCTGTTCAACTTGTTTTTGAATGATGTCGTCAAGTCTTTTTTTTAAGTGCATTAGATCTCTGCAGGATTGCATTGATATGCAGTCTGATTTGGATGCATTTAGTGTATGGTGTACTACTAACAGATTGTACCTTAACATTGGAAAGTGCAAGACAGTGCGGTTCTGTAAAAAGAAGACTTTAATTGAATACGATTATAAGATTAACGGCGTGTCTGTAGAATTGACCGATTCTATATCTGATGTTGGTGTAATATTGGATAGTCAGTTAACTTTTAAAGAGGATATAAATAATATCACGAATAAGGGATTGAAATTCGTTGGGTTTGTTACACGAAATCTATCTGACTTCAACGATATTATTTGTCTTAAAAATGTTAATTGCAGTGTTGTGCGTTCTATATTAGAGTGTGCCTCACCCATATGGCCACCTTTCTACAATGTACACAAATTGGAGCTAAAAATGGTGCAGAAGCGCTTTTTAAGATTCGTAGCTTATAAATTAGGCGTTCCTTGCGGCCTCTCCCTTTTTGCAGGGTACAGCAACGGATGCGTATGGCAGCTCAATATGTCGGAGGCTAGGTTCGTATCTCTTTTAGAGATAGTTGTGCTCTGCTTTGATTACCCAGTAGGCGCCAGCTGTTTTACATTATCTGTGTTACTTACCTAGTGATTAAACAGGAAAACACTTAGGTATGAGGAATGATTTTAATTTATTGACTGTTGGTGTATAGCTCCACAATGAAACGACTTAATTAAAACAAAATAACAATTCTATTTTATTCCCAAAAAAAAATATTATGTACATAAATTAGAATGGTGCCTACAATGTTTTTGTACTCTCTTGATAACTATGGTTGTTACCTCGTTTTTAAAAGGTTATATAAAATTTGGCCACAAATGTTCTAGAACCTTTAATTGCCAATAACGTAAGTTTTATAGAGTTATCAAAAAGTTCTTACATGTTATTATATCACATTAAAATATATTTAGGTTGTTTTGTTTGTATTTAAAAAAAAATTGATTTATAGCTCCAAATCTTTAACCCAAAGTTTTCTCCTACCTGGTCTATGCTATGGCACCTCTCACTTCTAGCGCTGTTGCTAGGATTCCTGTTGTGTTGTGGATGAATGGAGGCTTCACAGGGCCACTTCCAACTCACCAACCAAACGCAGGGTAAGGTTAAAATAGTCGTGGTCACAAGGACAGGAAAACTAGGGCCGGAACCATCAGAAAGCCTTGACAGCAATATCAAGATGAAAAGAGTGAGATGAAGCCCAAAGATAAAAAAGAACTGGCTTCAAATAGCCCTGAAATAAAATGTTAGTGGACTTTCTTAAAAAAACACTTGACCGTCCGCCCTTTCAAAGCTAGTGGCAGGATTGGTCTGCTGCCTTCGACGGTTCAACAGTAAAGGGGACGAAAATAAAAATCTCTCTTGCAACCAGACGTGACAAATGTTAGGGATATTTGTATTTACTTTTGTCAACCTTATTCTCGACCTGGAGCATTCTAACCTAGTTCCGAACTTACACTGACCACCAGGTAATACATCAAATATTGGCAAGCCATGGAAAATTATCAAAGAGAAAATTATGATCAAACAGTCCAAAGTTACTAATCATGATTAAAACAAAGTTCAAAAAAAATTGCCACAAATTCCATACTGCATACTCAACCTTAAATGATCGGTCTCGACATGCCGTGCTCGTGTCAACGAATCGGGAATACATCCTCACATTACCGACTATAACCTTATACTTTTAATACTGAAATGGAATGTAAATAAATGAGAGTTTATTAAAAATAAAATATTTTACGACTTTTAAATTCAAACCAAATAATGTGATATATAAACTACAGCAATTTACAAACTGTGTTAAAAAAAAAGTGATAAGTTACAAGACCAAAAGAGTTGAGAACCAAAAAAAAAACAAATTCCATGTTTACTATTTTAAATTACGGGATAAATAATTAAATTTAATCAGGTAAAAATATACAAATTATATCATATTACTAAAAACATGGGAAAAAATTCGTAAAGAGTGAAATGATAGGAAAATGATATTTTTTTGAAAAAATTTTGATACATACCCCCTATTTCGAGGTCGTAGAACACGATTCTGACCTCGGTTTTCCATAATTTTTCCTCAATTTTGCGGAAAACAGGGAAAATAACTTTTCACTTTAGGTTCAATTTTTTTCACTAAATCGTTAAACTTTTGTTATAACAACGAATTCCACAGTGATAGAAGCTTCTGCATTATACAAAAATTCAAAAATATGCACTTTTTTTATCAAAAAAATCCGAAAAATTACCACGACAAAAATCACAACAAAATCAAAAGAAAACGCCGGCTCTCAAAATAATAGTTAGCATAGTTCGCTAAAGATGGCGTACTGTTAAAGTCGGCGATGTTGCCAGATTGCAAAAACGATTTCTTTAAATAATCTCTTTCTGTTTGAATTGGAAAGAAAAGTTTCCAAAAAGAATGTTTTCCTTTCCTTTGATTATTGAAGAACTATTAATTACTCTTATGTCTATGTCTTCGATGTGCGATTTTGACTCTAAATAATAAGGGTTTTAAGGATTATAGTTGCTTTTGTTTGTCTCCCTCCAAATACCAGTACTTTGATGTGCGATTTTGACTCTAAATATTAAAGGTTTTAAGGATTATAGTTGCTTTTGTTTGTTTTCCTCCAAATACCAGTAGTTTTAAACGGATAATATGAATTGATCATATTGCTTATGTCCGTTAGCAGAAAGTGTCGAGTGGCAGAGCTTGTCCCGCCTCCACGAGGTTTCTGCTGGACAATGACATTTCTTAATTATTAAATCTAGGTCAATTTAGGTTAGTTCAGGATAGGTCAGGTTAGTTTAGGTTAGTTCAGGTTAGTTTAGGTTAGTTCAGGTTAGTTCAGGATAGTTCAGGTTAGTTCAGGTTAGTTCAGGATAGTTCAGGTTAGTTCAGGATAGTTCAGGTTAGTTCAGGTTAGTTCAGGTTAGTTCAGGTTAGTTCAAGTTAGTTCGGGTTAGTTTAGGTTGGTTCAGGTTAGTTCAGGTTAATTTCAGTTTTTTAAAGTAACCAAGACTAATGTTAACCTGTACTTACCAGAACTAACAAAAAATTTTGGAAGGTTAAGATTCATTGTACCCCTTTTTATACGTTACAAACATTAAACTATGTTGTTAACTGTAATGGGTAAAGTTTATACCAGGAAACTTTAAATTTAGGTTAATTTAGATTAGTTCAGGTTAGTTTCTGTTTTCCAAATTAACCAAAATCAAGCTAAACCTGAACCAACCTATTTTAACCAAAACCAACCAATAATTTTGAAGGGTTAAGATTATTTTTACTTAGAAACTGTTCTGAATATTAAAAAAAATTAAACCATGTTGTTGACTGAGAAAAACAGATCTTATAATTTATATTATGAAGAAATTTTAAATCTGGCAACGTTGCACCTTTTTACGTGATTCGGCGGCCAGTTTAGATGGTCTGACCGTCGATGACGTTTTTGAGACGTGTTTTTGATTTTTCACTGAAAATATAAGTTTTCCTAAATTGGTTTGCTAAAATTTGTGCAAAAATAATTGAAATATATTATGTACAATATTTTTTAACTAGTTCCATTGAAAATGAAGACGTAAATTCGGTTTTTAATTGAAAAGAAAGTGCTTTGTGAAGTGACGCTTTTCTTTTTTTGAGTTTTCCGGGAAAGTGAGGAAAAATAGTGAAAAATCAAGGCCTGAATTGTGTTTTAGGACGTCGAAATAGGGGGTGAGTATCGAAATTTTTTCAAAAAAACATAATTTTCATGCTTTTCACGCTTTGCAAATTTTTACCAAAACATGTAGCATTGATGCTAACTGGTAAATTTAAATGCCACATCCTAAAGAAAATATCAACTACCTCATTTACTACTCCAATTAAATTTGAAGCCTCTTGAACATCGCAGGGAATACATAGATTTACTTTATCTATTTAAAATCGTTAATAGTATAATAAATTCTTCAGAATTGCTAATGCATATTGGTTTCAATGTGCCTCAGAGAAGTAGTCGATGAGTTGACGTATTCTCTGTGGACACTCATAGAACTAACTACTTCACCTATGCACCACTAAATAGAATGTGCATTTTAGTTAATAAGTTATCCTGTGATCACGTTGATCTGGACATTTTTAACATGTCCTTAAATAGTTTCAAAAATTTTTAGGCCAATTTCTAAATGTTCTATAGTTCAAATTTTTATTTCTCACTCTTCTACATGTAGTCCTAAATGTGAGCTTACTGTAGTTTGACGGATACTTTGGATTTGTTTGTTTATTGTTTAGTATTTTTTTTTATCTATTTGGAAGCTTGTTTGTAAGTTGTAATGTGTTGTAAATTTTTAAATGGTTTGACGGTTAATAAAACATTTATTTATTTATTTATTAAAATAAACAATCGGCGTAAATTTAGTTAAAATTTCGTCTCCTAAAAGTTAATTCAGGTCAGAACTTTGTAATCCTTGAGCGAGGAAGAAAGTATTATATATCCAGGCCATTTCATTTTTGCTGTAAACAATACGTAGTCAACTTGAACACCCTGTATTTTAAAAACACTGCCGCTGATAACTTAAACTGATTTAAGTTTATTTCTGAATCGCCTAGAATAATAAATCAGTTTCATAACATCTTATGTTCCCTATTTTGTAACAAAAAATAAATCATTGGCTATTTATTATTCTTTACATTACCTCTATCTGGGAAACTTTCGGTCAGTTGAGGGATCATTTTTTCCAGTTTCGAAATTAAAATTTATATAGATTCCACAGACTTCGGAAGATTCTAGTGCATAGACTGGCTGACAACTGAGTTATTTACGATAAAAAAATTGCGTAGGAAGCGAAAAAGCCACAAAACTTCCCTAAGAAAAATCGAATTTTTTTTATTCTGTTTTGTTCCGATAATAGCCTCAATTTAAAATTAAATTTAACAGTTTCTGTAATGTGTGTGGTTAACAGCTTAGCTTTATAGCCAAATAAATTTGAAACACGAAAAATTTTTGGAGACTTGACTTTTATACGTAAATTTTAATTTGATGAAAATATTCCAATATGACAAGTAAAATTAGAACGAAATAGCTGAAAATTATGTTTTTGGAAATTTATTAAATCTAGTGTTCTTATGATATTGACTACCAAGTAGAGGGTATTCTTCAGAACATTTTTATACATCATATGTACAGGGTGAGTCAACGATTGGATGAAGTAGGTTTGTGCCTTTTCGGTGAAATTTACAAAGAAACTATATTTATTGTTTGATACAGTTTATTTTTACGCAGATTTTAAAAATATTTAGGACTCTACAGGGTGAGCCAAAAAACTAGGACAGCATAAAGTTGTATTTTTTAAATAGAACACCCTATATACGAATCGCATTTTCGATTTAGCTTATAATTTTAAATCTTTTTTATTAAGAGTTTACTATAACAAAACTTTATAGTTTCTGAGATAATTAAGTTTAAAGAAAAAAAGTCACATTTTCAAGCATCAATTCAATCCTAAATAACGTTTTCAATTTTGTGACAAATATATTCAAATTTGGAATTTAGCAAAGCCAAGGACAAGTTAACATAATTTTTACCTAATATTTGCAATAAAAGCTACAGGGTATTGAACACATCGGCTCAAATTTGAACAAGTTTAAATGAATAAATATGTTTTTTTTAAATGGTACACCCTGTATATTTTCATGTTATTTAATAGAGTAATAAAAACCCTAAAAGTTTTGTTCAATATATCCTATACCTATTTATAATAGTTTTTGAGATATTTCAGTTTTTCTTATTTTCCATACTTTTTTACAGAAATAGTCTTCATTATCATAGTAGCCATGTAAAATAATAAAAAGAAACTACAGAAACAAACAGAATGTGGTTAAATATGATGAAATACATTATTCGTTATATTACAACGGCAATAGTTTAATTAAACATAATATGAAAAAATTAACACAACAATAACGACAAGGCAAATACATATTTACTTTTATACTAAATTGAAACAAAAAAATTACCTATTAAATACTGAGATTAATTATTTCTTTTTAATGCAATGCACAAATTTAGTCTTTTTTGCAGATTTTCTCGGGCCCTAGACAAAATTAGTGGCGTTATTGTTCTACAGGTATCCCTAATCATGTTTCGCATATCTTCCACTGTTGTTGGTGGATTAACATACACCTTATTTTTAATATCACCCCATAGGAAGAAATCTAATGGGGTGATGTCGCAAGACCTTGGTGGCCACTCAATGAAACCTCCACGTCCAATCCATTTTTGCGGATATCGTTGGTCCAAAAACGCACCAACTTCACGATGGTAATGCGGAGGCGCACCATCGTGCTGGAACCACATATTGTCGAGCTCATCCCTATCGAGACCTTGAAGCAGTTGGGTTAGTTCTTCTTGTAGAAGGTTCAGGTAACTATGGCCATTTAGTGGTTCATTAAAAAAGTGGGGTCCAATAATTCGTTTATGATGAATACCACACCAAACATTTAATGACCAATGGTTTTGATGTTGCACCTCTCTAATCCAAAATGTTTTTTTTGTGGCATAATAATGCATGTTGCGTCTATTTACGGCACCGTTACTTCTAAAAGTAGCTTCATCACTAAACATTACCTTGCATAATAAATTTGGATTTAATTGAATCTCCTCATTTATTTTACGACAAAAGTTTACACGACTTTCAAAATCCTGTCCATGCAATTCTTGGTGTAATTCTATGTGATATGGATGATACCTATATTTCTTGGTAGTACGATTAGCGGTGGATTGTGATGTTTCACATAATGCTGCTAACTGACGGCTACCAATATGAGGATTTTCCTGAACATTTAACAATACTTGTAGTTCTTTTTCTTCATTAGGTACTGGTTTGTTGACCACTTTACCTTTTGGATAATAAACAGTACCAGAAGAATCAAATCTTTGCATTAAGTTTTGAAAAGTATGGGTATTAGGCTGGCGTCGATCAGGATACTTCATTTTGTAAATTCTTTGAGCAAGAAGGCAATTTTTTTGAGCCTCTCCTATTGTATAAATCATATCTATTAACTCATTCTTTGGAAAATTCATTTTACAATATAAGATGAATGCAAAAAAAACCAAACTACACTACATAAAAACCAAAAGAAGCGATTGCGGTTATAAATTTTACACACAGAAAAATGTTCTTTTACATTGTTTTTGCCATGGCTACTATGATAATGAAGACTATTTCTGTAAAAAAGTATGGAAAATAAGAAAAACTGAAATATCTCAAAAACTATTATAAATAGGTATAGGTATATTGAACAAAACTTTTAGGGTTTTTATTACTCTATTAAATAACATGAAAATATACAGGGTGCACCATTTAAAAAAAATATATTTATTCATTTAAACTTGTTCAAATTTGAGCCGATGTGTTCAACACCCTGTAGCTTTTATTGCAAATATTAGGTAAAAATTATGTTAACTTGTCCTTGGCCTTGCTAAATTCCAAATTTGAATATATTTGTCACAAAATTGAAAACGTTATTTAGGATTGAATTGACTTTGACTCACCCTGTACTGTTGAAAAAAGAACAGTGTGTCATAATTACAATGAAACATAAAATGGATGTGTAATTCGTTAAGATAAAAAGCTGACAAAAAAGTGGTTGTCGGACTTCCGTTGTCTTTACTTTTGTTTATTTTTACGATGTTTCGATTAGAGTGTATCTCTAGTCATTATCAAGTATAAACTCAAGGCTACGAGTTTATATAGCGACTATGTTCATTCAAGCGGTAAGTTTCGCTTCACTGTACACACCTCAATGATTTGATGTTACAAAGTAGTGGTTGCCAAAGATTAGGCATCTCAATCTTGGGTTTACTGAAGATTCTATTATTATTTTTAGTGTAAGCTGCTTGAATAAATTTTCTTTTTTTCCGTGTTTGGTTCCATATATATTGACGCAGCTTCAGACCATTTTATATGGTCTTGTTTATTCTAGGCGCATTCTGTAATACCTGATTTCGATGTTTCCCCTTTTTGTGCATGAGTTTTGTGTTTCTTAATTTTAACTTCTAGTGGTCGCTTCGTTTCTGCGATATACATTTCACCACACTCACATAGAACCAGGGGCGGATTCAGTTTCTCTCTTTGGGTGGGGGCGGTGATATCACAAAAGTACAGTATGGCAAGTTGTCGATGGGGGGAGATACCGGAAACATTCCCATTTCGAGTGTAAAAGGCGAGGTCGGGACTATTTTTTTGAATTTGAAGCTCTTGGAGAGGGGGGGATGCCAGCAGTATACACATTCCTAGTATAAGAGGCAGAATCGGGTCTATTTTCCTGAATTCAAAGCTCTTAGGAGGGGGGGGGGGTGGCGATCGCAAGCATACAGATTCCTATACTCTATTCAAGAACTAGAGAGAGTAATAAAACTCTTATCGAAACCTCCAACGTACGTCCTCCAGTGCCAAGGCATTTTTTCCTCAACGAAAAACTTCTAGATAATAATGTTAAAGGCTCTGTTGAGATGTGTTCCAACATGACAGGAGTTGGAAAATTTACTATGTTCCGAATACTGAAGGAGAAAAAAACGACTGAAATTGTAAGTACTCCCAAGCCACATTCGATCACAGGCAGACGAAAAACCTCGTTGGAAGAAGAGATGAACACTGCAATAAAAGGAGTTGTACATACATTTTATTATGAGAAGCAGATCCCTTTGAAAATTGTTCAGGGAACTTAATTTTTGCTGGGGAAAAACCAGATAGAAATCTGTTCTTATAGATCGTCCGGAAACTCCGTTGGAGAAGGAAATACCTCTCTCAAGTAAAAGGTAGAGTTGCTAGAAATAACACAACTTACACAATTAGTAATTTAACTGAACTTTTGAAAGATTTTTTTGAATAAAGTTACAGCGGCAAATTGGGAAAAATCCACATAATAAAAGAATCAAGCAAAATGTGAAAACTCGATCTCATGATCAGTGAGATAGAGGAACTAATTATAATTAATTTGAGCGAAGATAGCTTCACTTACCTTGATTATGAATTAAATACATGTGTATGAGTGTAAACACAATTTATTATTTAAATTATTGTTTTTGTTGTATTATATTGTTTAATGTTGTTTTTATATTTTTTTATTTTTTTTATATATTTTTATTTTAGTGTGTCCCACTTTTTGATTTTATATATATTTAATTTCAATTAGCCGTAATTTTTTTATTATTTTATTTTTGTTTTTGTGCCTTTTTCTTAAGCGTGTAGAATTAACACATTTATTTTATTTTTTTGGGGCTATCGGATTTCCATATAATAAAGTAAATTAAATTAAGACGTCAGTGCAATAGAAATAAAAATAAGTAGGTCTAATTTTAACTGTAACATATAAAAATTAATTATATTTGAATGCCTTTTTAGTATTTAATGGTAATTCTGCAGATGGTTTAAGAAATAAATAAACTGAAACGTCAAATGTTCAAAAAATGTTTTTAATTAATAACAAACTAGCCCCAAAAAAATTTTAATATTATATGGACGAATTTATTTTATATATATGTTTAACTTCTTGTATTTTTAACAATGGTTATTTTGTAAATATTTAAATTATAACTTAGAATTTTTTCAGAGAATAAGGCTACGTTTTAGTCTGAATGTGCCTAAAACGATTTCTATGTCAAAATTAAAATACGGTTGTGATTTGTGTTAAATATCTCAAAATTATCTATATTTTGTATTGTATGTGAATTATTAAGAAGTCATAAGAAATAAAATAATATTATAAAAACTTTTTATTTAAGTTTATTACCGAAATAATATTCTATGCCATAAATGCTTAGAGATAAAATAAACCACCTTCTGACGCCCATGACAAGCATTAAAATCCTTTTTAACACTTGACACTTCTAAATATCTATTGTTATCTAACCCAAAATAGTCCATTTTTATAGACCGGTATTTTTAATTATAAAATTCCTAACCCATTCCTATGAAAAATATATGTGTGTTCAACAGATTTTGCCAAAGACGCCGGACTAAAGAACACAGGTAGTTTGCGAAGAAAAAAAGGATAAAAAATAATTTATTACTCTCTCTAGTTCTTGAATAAACTATAGTATAAGAGGCAAAATCGGGTCTATTTTCCTGAACTCAAGCTGTTAGGGAGGGAAGCGATCGCCCCCCCCCCCCCCGTTGGATCTGCGCCCGCATAGAATTTTGTAAACATATTCTTTCTTATCTGCAGTTTTTGGTTTTATTTTTGTTAAATGAACTCAAAGTATATTTCCTGATTTAAAGGCTGTTTTTGTATTATAACTACTGGCAATTCATCTTTTTTTCTCCGAGGTTCCCTTAATGTACGGAACTGTGAAGAAGGAATGTGTTTCTTGCTGTCCAGTAGTCGTTATTCTAAAGTTATTTCCCCTGATATTTTACCTAAAATCGTGAGTAATTTACATCTACTTTATATCTAAAGCAACTCATTCAAATATCAATTCGTTGTACATTAAATTTGATTAAATGGTATTTTAAATTCCAACAAAATAACTGAAAAGATGTTTCAACTTTCTGTACATTAAAATGAATTCACATGTACCACGTTAAAAGAATTTACGTTGATATTCATGTTATATTGCATGATATTCCGGGAGATGGCGCTACTTGTATTGAACTTTTTATTTAGTATGATATAAGTTGCTTAAAGAGCTCAATTTTCTTATGAGAAGGTGTACATGTCTGCCGGTACTGACGGAAACCAATTAGTTTGAAACCGGTCTACAGATGACGGTACACTGTCTATGTTGCTGCATTAAATATATGATAACATATCCTAAATTTAATGAACACTGGCTGTATATTTAACGTACATAGTCACCTTAAAAAGTAATGATCAAAACTGTAATTAGATTTAATGGAATAAATTAATTTAGATTAATGTAAATTATCAAATTTAATGTATTACATTAAACGCATTTAATAAACTTTTATGAAATTTGTTTTCAGTACATTTACTTTAAATTTAATGCGTTTCCTTTTTACAGTGCAGTGGCGCATATAGTTTTTTGTTAAAGGCATTAAATTTTGAGTTATAGATTTGCTTTTTTAAACAGAGCATCCTGTATAATATTTCCCAGTCAATTTTTTCAAGATTTACAAAAACATATAATATTTGATATTTAATTGCAATAATAATTCTAAAATTTTGATCTTTTTGATATTAAATACGTATCGTATTAATAATAATAGTTTTAGTACAACGTTTTGAATATCGTTTAAAACTTTTATTTCAAAGTATCTAAGATTCTCTATATTACGGTTCAAAAATGACAATTTTAATTACTGCTGTTAATCTGTGTCTGTTGCACAAATTTTACCAATTTACAAATGCGACGTGCCTTGCCGTTAAAGCTGAAGGCTCAAATTTTTTTAATTGGGAAAAATTGGAAAACTTTGAAATAATACCGCAATTGCTCTCATAGTAATAATTAAAATTGGAAAGAAATGCCTTAAGGTATAATTATTCATTGACAAAAAGTAAAAATTTAATGAATATATGTTTAATCCACTTTTTTTTGTATTTTCTTTCTTCATAGGAAACAATTTTTTCTTCGTCCTTTCCTTTATTCATTAAATCATCTTTGCCTTTTAATTTTCAGTCTTGGTGTGTCTTGCTGAATGGATGTTGATAAGCCTGTAGGTCTGAGCAATTGGTAAGTATTTATTGAAATTTCTTTGTTGCTTAAAAATGGATACATCAAATATATAAGAATATTTTAATTTACTTATGTCTGAGCTCAACACTATTATAACAAAAATACATTTTCTCTATATTACAGTTAACAATTCTTTTAATTACATAATAATCAAGCATCTATATGAACAAATGTGTTTGATTAGAAAAATAACAAAACAATGCTGTACGCCAATTTAATTTCAAATTTTTAGAAAAGGCAATGTGTACCCAAGTTATAAGAAAGACGAAGAAAAGAAACATTCATAAATTCAAGACAACAAAATTTTTAAAAATAAAATTTTTATAAAAAAATTGAACCGACTTCTAGAAGTATGCTAAAAAGTGAAAAATAACTATACATTTTTATATGAAATTGAAATTTTTGAAGTCGGCGCCAAACTAATACCAGAGAAAATGTGATAAACAGACTATAAACATTTTATTTGTAATTGCTGTCTTAATATAATTTGTATATATTAGTAGTTACTTATTTCATTCAGAAATAATTTGGCGCCGACTTCAAAAATTTCAATTTCATATAAAAATTTATAGTTATTTTTCACTTTTTAGCGCACTTTTAGAAGTCGGTTCATTTTTTTTTATAAAAATTTTGTTTTTCGATTTTAAGTTTTGAATTCATTATGATATCCATAAATTATTTGAACTAAGTACTAATCGAAATTAATGTACCTCGGAATGAGGTGTCAAAAAAGTACCCTTTTATCCAAAGTTGTAAAACACCCTAAAATGAACCACTAAAAATTCTTTAATTCTTAGAGTGAAATTGTGCCAAACAAATAATTAGTCTGTCATAGTAAATCCATTATCTTAAATTTCAAGTTAATTTTAGATTGGTAATATAGGCCCCAAAATCTTCCAATATGGATATTTAAAGAACTTGAGACAAACCCCATAATACGAAATCTGAAAAAATGCAAATAAGGTAAAATTTTCAACCCACCATATTGAATCCGCCATATTAAATTTCAAAAAAGTAATTTTAACGTCCTAATCTAATCTAAATCTAAACCCTTTAAAGCCCCCTAGTACCAATTTTGGATGAAATCCGGAAATTTAAAATTTCTAGATTTTCATATTCCATCTGACATATTAGATTTTCTTACAAAAATTTTATATTCGCTATTTACACCCTTAGAAATGATTCAGCCCCACCTTTGAACAAAATCGAAAAATGTAAAATTTTTAGTCTTCTATATTGGATTTGCCATATTCAATCTTGAAAAAATACTTTTAAATTCTTAATTTACACCCTCAAGAGCACCTATGTCAGTTTTGGAGAAAATCAATAAATGTAAAATTTTTAGGGCACCATATTGAATCCGCCAGATTGAGTTTTTCAAAAAATATTTGAATTCGCAATTACCACTAACAAAAATCCCCCAATATTGATTTTAGACAAAATCGAGAGATGTAGAATCTTTAACCCTCCATCTTGAATCCGCCATACTTATTTTTTTTTTAATAATTTCAGATTCGTAATATGCGATCTCAAAAACTCTCCCATATCAATTTTGAAAAATATAGGAAAAAAAAATGATTTTTTTCGTCCGCCACATTTGATCTGCCATGTTGAATTTTTCAAAAATAATTTTAGATTCGTTTTGTGCGACCTCGAACGCTCTCTCGTACCAATTTTGGAGAAAATCAGACAAAATTGATTATTTTGTCCGCCAAATTGGATCCGCCATACTGAATTTTCTAAAAATATTTTGGATTCGTTTTGTGTGATCCCGAAAACCCCCCTATACCAATTTTGGAGAAAATCGAACAAAATTAAATCTTTTTGTCTGCCATATTGGATCCGCCATATTGAATTTAAAAAAAAATTCTTATTCGTTGTGTATGTCCCCGTGCCAATTTTGAAGAAAATCGGACAAAATTATTTTTTTTGGCCGCCATATTAGATTTTACTGTACCAATTTCGTCCAAAAAAATATGGAACCACCGCAACTTCCTTTACATAACGTAAAAAAAAGTCATTCAAATCAGTGCCGCCGTTCCGGAGTAATCGGTGTACCTACATAAAAAAAAAACATACATAGTCGACGAATTGAGAACCTCCTTCTTTTAGAAGTCGGTTAAAAAACTTATATTGTTTGATCGCAGGTATTTTTGTAATTTAATTTAGATTATTCGTATAGATCCAGTAACCAAACGAACTTTTATTTGGTTGTTGGTCTTATAAAAAGAGTATTTCCTAAAATATTTGGAACAAAATCTAGATTTTTTTGATGGTTCTAAAGCTTAAACTTTGATATTTTTTAGAACTCTACATATTACGTTTTTCTAAATCCTTACAAAACTAAAACAAATCTCAAATTTTGAAATTTGTGTTAAAAACAATTTAGATAAAATAACGTCAATAAAAAATCGAGTTAAATACTAAATTGAATGAAATAATTGTTCCAAAAAGATAATTCCCAAAAATAAAAAAATTGCTGATAAAGCGGTCTACATTTAGCCAACCTATATGTTCCAGCAATTGTTCGAATTACACGCTTTTATATTTTAAATACGCGAATTAAATGAAGTGAGATACCCCAGAAACACAAACTATATTTTATATGGTCATAAAACCGAGCATAATAACAGTAAAAAATAATCCATTAAATTTGTTGTAAGCGATGTGTAGCATAGAATGTGATAGTTAATTTCTTGCAAAGTTCTTCATCATAATAGGTATCTCAGCAAAGTCTGTGATCCATGTAACTTTTACACACTGTACTTGTAATAATCTACAATTAAATTTTCGGATGTATAACTTATTGAGAACACGAGTTTGAGAGATAAAGCACACAAAACCCGTTTTATCCACATTTAATTACAGGGTGAGTCAACGATTGGATGAAGTAAATTTGTGCCTTTTCGGTGAAATTTACAAAGAAACTATATTTATTGTTTGATACAGTTTATTTTTACGCAGATTTTAAAAATATTTAGGACTCTACAGGGTGAGCCAAAAAACTAGGACAGCATAAAGTTGTATTTTTTTAAATAGAACACCCTATATACGAATCGTATTTTCGATTTAGCTTATAATTTTAAATCTTTATTATTAAGGGTTTACTATAACAAAACTTTATAGTTTCTGAGATAATTAAGTTTAAAGAAAAAAAGTTACATTTTCAAGCATCAATTCAATCCTAAATAACGTTTTCAATTTTGAGACAAATATATTCAAATTTGGAATTTAGCAAGGCCAAGGACAAGTTAACATAATTTTTACCTAATATTTGCAATAAAAGCTACAGGGTGTTGAACACATCGGCTCAAATTTGAACAAGTTTAAATGAATAAATATCTTTTTTTTTTAAATGGTACACCCTGTATATTTTCATGTTATTTAATAGAGTAACAAAAACCCTAAAAGTTTTGTTCAATATATCCTATAACTATTTATAATAGTTTTTGAGATATTTCAGTTTTTCTTATTTTCCATACTTTTTTACAGAAATAGTCTTCATTATCATAGTAGCCATGGCAAAAACAATGTAAAAGAACATTTTTCTGTGTGTCAAATTTATAACCGCAATCGCTTCTTTTGGTTTTTATGTAGTGTAGTTTGGTTTTTTTTGCATTCATCTTATATTGTAAAATGAATTTTCCAAAGAATGAGTTAATAGATATGATTTATACAATAGGAGAGGCTCAAAAAAATTGCCTTCTTGCTCAAAGAATTTACAAAATGAAGTATCCTGATCGACGCCAGCCTAATACCCATACTTTTCAAAACTTAATGCAAAGATTTGATTCTTCTGGTACTGTTGATTATCCAAAACGTAAAGTGGTCGACAAACCAGTAACTAATGAAGAAAAAGAACTACAAGTATTGTTAAATGTTCAGAAAAATCCTTATATTGGTAGCCGTCAGTTAGCAGCATTATGTGAAACATCACAATCCACCGCTAATTGTACTACCAAGAAATATAGGTATCATCCATATCACATGGAATTACACCAAGAATTGCATGGACAGGATTTTGAAAGTCGTGTAAACTTTTGTCATACAATAAATGCGGAGATTCAATTAAATCCAAATTTATTATGCAAGGTAATGTTTAGTGATGAAGCTACTTTTAGAAGTAACGGTGCCGTAAATAGACGCAACATGCATTATTATGCCACAGAAAACCCATTTTGGATTAGAGAGGTGCAACATCAAAACCACTGGTCATTAAATGTTTGGTGTGGTATTCATCATAATCGAATTATTGGACCCCACTTTTTTAATGAACCACTAAATGGCCATAGTTACCTGAACTTTCTACAAGAAGAACTACCCCAACTGCTTCAAGGTCTCGATAGGGATGAGCTCGACAGTATGTGGTTCCAGCACGATGGTGCGCGTCCGTATTACCATCGTGAAGGTCGTGCGTTTTTGGACTAACGATATCCGCAAAAATGGATTGGACGTGGGGGTTTCATTGAGTGGCCACCAAGGTCTTGCGACATCACCCCATTAGATTTCTTCCTATGGGGTTATATTAAAAATAATTTGTATGTTAATCCACCAACAACAGTGGAAGATATGCGAAACAGGATTAGGGACACCTGTAGAACAATAACGCCACTAATTTTGTCCAGGGTCCGAGAAAATCTGCAAAAAAGACTAAATTTGTGCATTGCACAAGAGGGTCGTTTATTCGAACACTTATTAAAAAGAAATAATTAATCTCAGTATTTAATAGGTAATTTTTTTGTTTCAATTTAGTATAAAAGTAAATATGTATTTGCCTTGTCGTTATTGTTGTGTTAATTTTTTCACATTATGTTTAATTAAACTATTGCCGTTGTAATATAACGAATAATGTATTTCATCATATTTAACCACATTCTGTTTGTTTCTGTAGTTTTTTTTTATTATTTTACATGGCTACTATGATAATGAAGACTATTTCTGTAAAAAAGTATGGAAAATAAGAAAAACTGAAATATCTCAAAAACTATTATAAATAGGTATAGAATATATTGAACAAAACTTTTAGGGCTTTTATTACTCTATTAAATAACATGAAAATATACAGGGTGTACCATTTAAAAAAAAAGATATTTATTCATTTAAACTTGTTCAAATTTGAGCCGATGTGTTCAACACCCTGTAGCTTTTATTGCAAATATTAGGTAAATATTATGTTAACTTGTCCTTGGCCTTGCTAAATTCCAAATTTGAATATATTTGTCACAAAATTGAAAACGTTATTTAGGATTGAATTCATGCTTGAAAATGTGACTTTTTTTCTTTAAACTTAATTATCTCAGAAACTATAAAGTTTTGTTATAGTAAACCCTTAATAAAAAAGATTTAAAATTATAAGCTAAATCGAAAATACGATTCTTATATAGGGTGTTCTATTTAAAAAATACAACTTTATGCTGTCCTAGTTTTTTGGCTCACCCTGTAGAGTCCTAAATATTTTTAAAATCTGCGTAAAAATAAACTGTATCAAACAATAAATATAGTTTCTAAATTTCACCGAAAAGGCACAAATTTACTTCATTCAATCGTTGACTCACCCGGTACAACTTGTTAGAATTTACATGAAATTTGTTGAACATTTCTTGAGCCATCCAGGTAGTTTTTCTTAATCTATTATTTGCAACTAGATAGCTGCTATCAGCAAATAAAGTTGCATTTCGTTATTGCAAGTATCAGGCAAATTGTTATTAAATATTAAAAACAAAAGATGGCCCAGGAAGGATCCCTGAGAAAAAAATCCTCAGGTAATTTTTAATTTTGCGAGTTTAATTTCTTTCATATTAGCGATCTGATAATGATTGTACAAATACGACTGCAACCATTCGTGCAGTTTGTCCTTCAAACAGCCCCTAAAAAACTTTTCTAGAAGAAAAATATGGCTAAAAGACATGAATCTTGCCGAAGTCCATAAAAATGTCAACGTATTTATTTTTATTAATTAACTTCTCATCCATATTATTAAAAAATTCTGGAGTCGTCAAGCATGTGAACCGGGCGCTGCAAAAATCATCTATACAACGTTTAAGACTGTTGAACTGTTCAGAGAAAAGTTGTAACTGAGTTTTATTAGTTTTGAAATCATTGGTAAAGTAGCTATTTTGAAATCAAAATTTATTCTTTTTTTGAAAAGCTTGCTATTTTCAAAATTCGGGAAAACTTCAGTCATATGCTACCCATTAATCAAATACGTCCACAGAATGAGCCTTGTGATGGACGCCCTGTTGAGTGAACTGAATGATGCCGGTTTGTATAGATAGGCCTATGCTGATGACCTAGTCATTTTGTGCCATTGTTACCATGTCTGCGACCTGAGAGGCCAATGATGTGGGCCCTCCGGATCACGGAACGATGGTGCCGCAGGGTGGGGCTCGGAATAAATCCGGACAAGGCCGAGATAGTACTCTTTACAAAAAAAAGGAAATGGGGAGACTTCCCACAATTACATTGGTGGAAAGGACTCTTCAACTTAAGGGGACAGTTAAATACCTGGGAGTAATTCTGGACTCACGACTGAGCTGAAATGATCATATTGACGCTCGAACCAAGAAAGCCATATGTGCTTTCTGGGCTTGTAAACGAGCCGTTGGGTGTACATAGGGACTGACACCTAAATTGCTATTTTGGATATACACTATGGTGATCCGCCCCATGATAACGTACGCCATTATTGTATGGTGACGTAGTACAACAAAGCGCAAACACATTCTTTAACTTGACAAAGTTCAGAGAATGGCTTGCGTGGTAATATTGAGTGCCATGAGGACTGCTCCCATCATGGCTCTGGAAATCCTGGTGAACCTGCCTCCTCTTCACTTATAAAGGGTGTTTTTTATAGAGGTAAAGAACTTTTAAATGGAATAAAACAAAGATGAATTTTTTAAATTGACATGAAATTTACTTTATTCGAAAGATAACTTTCTGGCATTATAATTTAAATATGACTTCTGGCATATGACCGCCACGGCTGGCTCGGACGTAGTCTAATCTGGAGGTCCAATTTTCGATGACTTTTTCCAACATTTGTGGCCGTATATCGGCAATAACGCGGCGAATGTTGTCCTCCAAGTGATCAATCGTTTCGGGCTTATCGGCGTAGACTAGCGACTTCACATATCCCCACAAAAAAAGTCTAGCGGCGTTAACTCGCACGATCTTGGAGGCCAATTCACGGATCCGAAACGTGAAACTATGCGGTTACCAAACGTTTCCTTCAATAAATCAATTGTGGCACGAGCTGTGTGACATGTTGCGCCGTCTTGTTGAAACCACAGCTCCTGCACATCATGGTTGTTCAATTGATGAACGAAAAAGTCAGTAATCATGGCTCTATAGCGGTCACCATTGACTGTAACGTTCTCACCAGCATCGTTTTTAAAGAGGTACGGACCAATGATTCCACCAGCCCATAAAGCACACCAAACAGTCAGTTTTTCTGGATGTAACGGTGTCTCAACATACACTTGAGGATTATCATCACTCCAAATAGCGCAGTTTTGTTTATTGACGTATCCATTCAAACAAAAGTGAGCTTCATCGCTAAACAAAATTCGCTTATGAAAATCGGGATCAACGGCAATCTTGTTTTGGGCCCATTCACCGAATCTACGCCTTGCTAGGTGATCGTGTGGCTTTAATTCTTGCACGAGTTGGATTTTGTAAGCACGCAAACCAAGATCTTTCCGCAAAATCTTCCATAAAGTGAATGGACACATATCCAATTTCTGTGCACGATGGCGGATAGACTGATTCGGGTCTTCCTCTACGCTACGCCCTACAGCAGCAATGACTTCTTCTGTACGCACTGTACGACGTCTCTGTGGATGCGTATTATCATTTAGAGTAAACGTGGTGCGAAAACGTTTCATAGTTAATCGAATTAATTGCTCTGATGGACGATTATGTTGACCGTAAAATGGACGTAGTGCGCGATACGTATTTCGAACAGAACCATGATTTTCAAAATAAATTTGCACAATTTGGAAGCGTTGTTCAGGCGTCAGTCTATTGATGTTGAAATGCCAAACCAAACTGAACATAAATCACTTGACAGCTGACAAAATGGTCGCCAGTTAAAAAAGTGTTGCCAACTTAAAGTTCTATACCTCTATAAAAAACACCCTTTACATAGAGAACGAGACTCTGAAGACTGTATATCATCTCAGTTGCCTGGAACATCTTGGAGTTGGAACGGGCGGCGATTCAGGTGTCTGGGAAAGCGCGGTGGAGAGGTGTCCATCACTCCCCGTGCGGAAAGACCGCCGCTTTTAAAACCCAATCTCTCCCTGGAGATATTTATGCCAAGTAGAGAGGATTGGGCGGGAGAACAAAATCCTCCGAAAAATAGATCCTGGTGGTATACTGATGGATCTCGACAAGATGAAACAGCTTGAGTCGGAGTATTCGGCAGGAGCATAAGAGTCAGAGAGTACTATGCTCTCGGACAATGTGCGACAATTTTTACAGCTTAAATTTATACTATTCTGCAGTGTGCCTATCTCTGTGAGAGGTACATGGACAGGAATAGAGTAATAAATAAATGCGCAGACGGTAAGATTGCGATATTGGCACTGAAGTCCAGTGTCGTGACTTCGCGACTGGTGTCTGAGTTCAAGGATGTACTAAATGGTATGACAAGGAAAGGTTGCACAGTCAGACCCATATGGGTTCCGGGTCACTCGGGTATACGCGGGAATGAGGAAGCAGACCGTCTGGCAAAGTTGGGTTCGGCGACCGAATCGTATAGACCCCAACCAATATTACCTGTCCCAATTGCTATTGGCAAAAGGGAATTAGAATCGTTACTGGAAAGCAAATTTATTAAATCTTGGAGGGGAGCTCCTGGAATGAGGTGTGCTAAGGGGCTTAGCACACGGCGTACTAAGGAGCTTCTCTCCTTGGGAAGGAAAGAACTGCGAATTGTGGTGGGATTGTTGACAGGACATTGTCACCTCAGGGGCCATGGTGTTTGGACGAGGATAAAACTGTCGACCATGTTCTCGGAGAGTGTCCAGCACTCAACGAGCTGAGACAGAGATATTTCGGAGATAAAATTTTGTTACCGGAAGCAGTTAGTCAAGTTCAACTAACGAGGTTGCTTTGATTCGCAAAGGCGATCGGCCTCGAATAACTTGCAGATATGGTGGGATGTAAAGGGCCCAATGGAGGCCTAGGCATCGATGATCTAGCATCACCACCCCATTTTCATTCATTCATTCATTCACGTCCACAGAAATCCTAAACATGAATACAGAAGTAATATTTTTTAGTGTTTTGATCTTTGCCATATTATTGTATTCATTAACAAGACCCAATATCATTGTGTTGGAGAGCAGTTTATTCTAACTAGCGTCAGCAATGTTTCAGAATAATTTTTCTGGGAGATCAATAAAATATTGATTAAAGCAATTTCAAATTTTCATTTTGTCATTAAAAATAGATCCTTGTTCATAATTTAAACTAAAAATTGGACTTTTTCAATTCCAAATGTTATTAAAATTATTATTTATAATTCTTTACGCCGCTGTTGATATTACTCGATTATAAAAAATTAATATATAGTTTTTTGGTTTTCCTATTTAAATTTTTAAAATGATTTTGTATTTAATGTTTATCGTATTCAGATTTAGTTATATTTTTTTTATGAAATAACATTTTTAATCTTATTGAAGACGTCTTAATACTTTTCGTGGTCTACGGCTTTAATATTATTTATTTATGCTGTTTTTGTTTTCGTAAAGAAATATTTATCAATATATTACTGAAGACAACCAAAAAATTAATTACATCCCTGATTTATATCTGCCACCTCGAAAACATTCTGCCAGATATCTCCGTCCAAATACGCCATAATATTGTTTTGGATGTAAAATCTTTTGAATTTAAGATTTCTTACACGTTCAGTTTTAATAGGAATATTCATTATTTGTGCTGAGTGATATGACAGGCCGGTAATCCATACCGAACAGTTTACCCCTTGAGAATCGTAATTCGTACATAAATAATCAATCAACGGTGATGATTTTCCGTTATACAGGTGGGCTAACTTACAGTGTAATATATATTGTAAAATTGTAAAATATCCTTTAACTCGCGAAAAATACTTGAAGGTTCAAGATAATCAATTATTACCGATTGACATATATCACGAAGGAACTTCCAAAAAAATATTTAATATCGAATTAGCATTATACCTAAATATTCTGTAAAAAATATAGCTTCACTGATAGGTCACAACTCATATTTCTTTCAGATAAATCACAACAATTTTTCTGGGAATGACAATTTTCTGATTTTTATAACCCAAAAATTTTCTTTAAAAATTCTGGAATCAATTCCTTGCCATTCTTTCAGTATCTTCATCTTTTTCTTCATCCAGCCCTTTGCGTCCACTGCTGGACATAGGCCTCCCTCATTCTTATCCATTGTGCTCTATCTTGAGCGATTTGCATCCAATTTGTTGCAATTCTCTTGAGATCGTCAGTCCAACGAGTAGGGGGTCTTCCTCTACTTCTTTTGTCTAATCTGGACTTCCACTCGAGTAATCTCTTCGTCCACCTTTCATCAGTGATTCGGGCGACATCCGACCCAGTTCCATTTGAGTGTTGCAATTCGGAAAATTACGTCGGTAACTCCTGTCTTTCGTCTCAGGTCTTCATTTCTAACTCGGTTACGCAGCGATATACCTAGCATTGACCTTTCCATCTTTCTCTGAGCTATTTGCAGCGTTTTAGAAGTTATAGTTGTCAATGTCAAAGTTTCGGCACCGTAGGTCAGAACCGGTAACACACATTGGTCAAATGTTTTGTGTTTTAAAGAAATTGGTACATCGCTTTTAAAGAAATTGGTACATCGCTTTTAAAGATGTCTTTAAGTTTTCTATAGGCTGCTCATGCGAGATTTACTCTTCTCCGTAGCTCGCATGTTTGATTATCTCTTGTAATCTTTATTTCGTGTCCAAGGTATATGTATTTTTCCAAAAGCTCCACTTCGTTGTCTCCAATATTGATATTTCCACTAGGTACCAGATTGGTCATAAATTTTGTTTTTGATATATTTATTTTAAGACCCACATTGGCGCACACTAGCTGAAGTTTATGTAACATTGTACATATCTCTTTGAGATTATCGGAAAACAAAACTGTGTCGTCCGCGAACCTCAAATTTGCTAATCTTTGGCCTTCTACATTCAGGCCTCTTTTTTCCCAGTTAAGATTTTTACAGACGTATTCTAGTACTGCAGTGAACAGTTTGGGCGATAAGGTATTACCCTGTCGGACTCCTTTGCCAATTGAGATGTGATCCGTGTTTCTGTGTAGTTTCAGCGACATAGTTGCATTCCTGTATATATTGTAAATTAACTTTATATATCGATAGTCAATGCGGCATGCTTGTAATGCTTCCATAATTTTGTCAAGCTCTACCGTATCAAAGGCCTTATGGAATTCTACAAAAACCAGAACGAGTGGTCGATTTTATTTGATAGTTTTTTCTATTACCGGTTTGATGCTCTGTAGGCGACCGTTTGTTCCAAACCCAGTACGAAACCCGCTTGCTCTATTTGTTGGTAGAAATCAAGTTTCTTCTCAAGTCGATTCGTTACTATTCTTGTTAGGAGTTTATATAGGTGACTAAGAAGATTTATTGGTTTGTAATTTTCCAAATCATTTGGATTTCCTTTTTTGTAAATCAAAATTACCTCAGCATTGTGCCACTTGTCGGGTATTGTACTGTCCAAAAGGCACATATTAAAAAGGTCTTTTATTTTCTTCAGTAGACAAACACTTCCGATTTTGATTGCATCAGTAACTACACCATCTTCGCCTGGAGATTTGTTATTCTTAGATTTTTTTTCAGTATCATTGAATGTTATTTCAAACTGGATGGCTTTAAAAGTTTCCCTATGTGAGATGCGGAATGAAATATGTTCTGTAGATATGAAAAAGCTTTTCATTTTCTATTCAAAACAAAAATCTTCGATCGAACTCATTTTATGCAAATTTTCATTGGCATAAGTAAAGCAAATAACTTCGCATTGTGTGATGCTAATGAACCCTTACTCAAAACTAGTTTCACACATATTAATTTCAACTTCAGTTTCTGGCTAATTAAGGTCAAATTTATACAAAATTGCCAGTAATTGGAGAGGATATTGATACATAGTAACAACCTGATAGCTGGTGCATTATTAAATTTCTTTTTTTACTTTCTCAACTCATATTTATCCTATCTTAGATATAGGTCCTTCTCAGTCTTTTCCGTGTCTCCCTATGCTGTGCTACATCCATCCAGTCCTTATCCGCTACCAATGAGATATCGTCCATCCACCGTTCTTGTGGTTGTCCAACACTTTTTTTTGCCTGCTTAAGTTTCCATTCTGTTATTATATATGCATATCTGTCTCTAGGTAGTTTGGCAACATGTCCTACCCATCTTCATTTTACTTCTTCCGTTATGTCTATAATTTTTGTTTTCTTTCTAATTTCCGCATTGCGTATCCTGTCTCCTAATGAATACCAAACATTGTCTAGTTTATAGCCCTTGGTGAAGTTTTTGGGGAACTGCTTTTGTAAGGCTTATTATTTCTAATCCACAGTTCCAGACTCAAATTCAAGTAATACAGCTTGGAAAATTATGGGAGCGATCTTTAGGAATTTTGGTCGCCAGGAGCCTGAACCTGATAATCTCAATTTCACCCCCTCTTTCATCTTGGATCCACTAGTAAACCATACCAGTGAATCTTCCTCTAGTCGAGGTAATGTCTCTCCGTTCGCTTGGTGGCAATTAGTTATTACTTCAGAGTTCATGTCAAAGTCATACTATATGCAGACTATCGGTTTTAATATGGATTCTGTTGAAATTTTATTCAGAATCTTGATATGCCCAGCAAAATTCCCAGATTTGACGTAATCTGTTGGAAACTGTTTAAGGGCATTTGTTGATGCTG
The DNA here is from genome assembly GCA_034092305.1 of Diaprepes abbreviatus. Lineage (NCBI taxonomy): Eukaryota > Metazoa > Arthropoda > Insecta > Coleoptera > Curculionidae > Diaprepes > Diaprepes abbreviatus. The sequence continues at coordinate 3,480,250 of JASJET010000116.1, forward strand.
CTCATAGATATAAAAATTAAATGTATAGATTGCGGATTCTATATAAGCAAGTTGGCTTGGCTTAGGAAGGGATATAGAATTTTCGATGAGTAGCATCTCACTTTTTAATAGCGATCAGGTGATCGGGGTATCCAATGACGTTTGTAGTATCGTGTTTGGTTCCGCCATTAGAAAGAGAGGTACTACTCATAGAAAACACTTTCTCTTTTTAAGTGTTAGTCAACTTTCTTCTATGGAAACTGTGCACTCATCACAGCTGTGTGCAATAGAGAAGGTTCAGCATCGCTTCTATTGTCGTTGTAGGGCTTCTACAAATACTAAATTCTGTATTTTGCAGCTTCTTTAGAGTTGTTTCCTCTCTTTGACCAGGAGGCATATGTGACCATATGTTTGATGAACGTATCATATAACCATAAGATCGTTCTCCACCTTGTGAAGAATCTTTTCAATGTAGCTATCCAGGTCAGTTTTTGGTCTATTATTACTCCCAGATATTTAACCTATTACCATTTAAAGTTGGAGCGTTTATGTTAAGTTTGTTCACTGCGTTATAAATTCGGAGTCATTGACTTGACTTAGCAAGCTATTCATGCCTAGGGATCACAGCAGGGGTGATAGTATTACCTTGGAGACACCCTTTGAATGAAGTAATCACACATGATTAGAGGAGGTTCTATTTGTCTTGCAACTATATATCTGATCATGGATTCATGTGACGCGTTATTAAATGCTCCCTTGATGTCAATGAAAGTACTCAAAGAGATTTCACTTGTCATGAGTGTTTTTCCAGAGATGCCACAATATTTAATTAGTGCCTTCAATAGTTTTTCGATGCAAAAAATTATAGTCAAAAGAATTCACTTTAACCAAGTAAACTCAGGTTTAATTATGTTTGAAAGTGAATATCAGAGATGGATCTAAATTTTTTATAAAGAAAAACTAATCTAAAAAATAAATTCATGAATTCACACATCGTAGTAACAAATATCATAGATATAATTAAAATAATATATCCTTCATTTCGGATCAAATATATACATACTAAAATGAATACAAAGTTAAGGTATTATTCCAGAACACATTACAGAAATAAAACATATTTAGGACTTCGCAAAGTAAATATTCTGATTTCGCCGAGCTACAGACACTAAAGAGAGTTAAATTGAAGTTTTCAGCTAGTAAAATTCAAAGGTAGATAACGGAGATATTGCGTTAATAAAAAGGGGTTTAGATAACATTACACTATAATAGAGAGAAGTAGTTCGACGAATATTCAGTAATATACAGGGTGATTTTCCGAGAAATTTATCGATCGATTGTGGAAAAACTATAATTGGGAAAAATCTGAAAATTTGATACTGTACTAACCAGGAGCGGAACCAAGGGGGGGGGGCGGCCATTGCCCCCCCTCCTTCGAGAGCTTTGAGTTCAGGAAAATATACCCGATTTTGCACCTTATACTATAGTGTATTCAAGAACTACAACGAGTAATAAATCATTTGTAACTATTTACTCTTTACAAATTACCTACGTTCTTTAGTCTGGTGTCTTTGGGAAAATCTGTTAGACACATATATTTTTCACAGGCATGGGTTAGAAATTTTATAATCAAAAATACCGATCTATAATAATGGACTATTTGGGATGGATAACAATAGATATTTGGAAAAGTGAAGTGTTAAAAAGGATTTTAATCCTTGTTATAGGCATCGGAAGGAGGTTTATTTTATCTCTAAGTATAAAAACCGTTTTAAGTGCATTCAGACTAAAACGTACCCTTATTCTCTCAAAAAATTCTAAGTTATAATTTTAATACTTACAAAATACCCATTGTTAAAAATACAAAAAGTTAAACATATATAAAAAAAATAAATTCGTCCATATAATATTAAATTTTTTTTAGGCTATCGGTCATTTATTATTAATTAAAAACATTTTTAGGACATTTGACGTTTCAGTTTATTTATCTCTTGAACCATCTGCAGAATTACAAATAGACACTAAAAAGGGATTTAAATGAAATTAATTTTTATATGTTACAGTTAAAATTAGACTTACTTATTTTTATTTCTATTGCACTGACATCTTTAATTATATATATATATATATATATATATATATATATATATATATATATATATATATATATATAATTAAAGAGTGGGACACACTAAAATGAAAATATATAAACAACATTAAACAATAAAATACAACAAAAACAAAAATTTTGATAATAAATTGTGTTTACACTGGTAAACATTACTTATCTAATTCGTAAGCAAAGCCAGTCAAGCTATCTTCGCTCAAATTAATTAAAATTGGTCCCTCTATCTCACCAGTCATGAGATCGAGTTTCCACATTTTGTCTTATTCTTTTATTATATGGATTTTTCCTAATTTTCCGCAGTAACTTTATTCAAAAAAATTTTTCAAAAGTTTAGTTAAATTACTAATTTTGTAAGTTGTATTATTTCTAGCAACTCACCTTTTACTTGAGAGAGATATTTTCTTCTCCAACGGATAGTTTCCGGAAGATCTATAAGAACAGATTTCCTATCTGGTTTTTTCCAGCAAAAATTATGTTCTCTGAGCAATTTCCAAAGCTCAGTTCTTATAATTTCAAGTAAATCTAGATCTTCATTGATTTTAGTTAGAATTTTGTTGACGGTTGGGATCTGCTTCAAATAATTAAATGTATGTACAACTCCTTTTATTGCAGTTTCCATCTCTTCTTCCAACGAGGTTTTTGTCTGCTTGTGATCGAATGTGGCTTGGGAGTAATAACAATTCCAGTCGTTTTTTTCTCTTTCAGTATTTGGTACATAGTCGATTTTCCAACTCTTGTCATGATGGAACACATCTCAACAGACCTTTTAACATTATTATCTAGATATTGATATCTTAAGACATCATAAACATTCATCGTAATAAGTTTTTCGTTGAGGAAAAAATGCCCTGGTTTAACAATTTTGGAATAAATATAGATGTGGAAGCAGGCGCGGATCCAAGGGGGGGGGGGGCGGCGAGGGCGATCGCCCCCCCCCCCAAGAGCTTGGAGTTCAGGAAAATAGACCCGATTTTGCCTCTTATACTATAGTTTATGCAAGAACTAGGGAGAGTTTTTCATTTTTTACCTTTTTTTCTTCACAAACTACCTGTGTTCTTTAGTCCGGTGTCTTTGGCAAAATCTGTTAGACACATATATTTTTCATAGGAATGGGTTAGAAATTTTATAATCAAAAATATTGGTCTATAAAAATGGACTATTTGGGTTGGATAGCAATAGATATTTGGATGTGTGAAGTGTTAAAAAGGATTTTAATCCTTGTTATAGGCATCGGAAGGCGTCAAAAGGAGGTCTATCACTAAATATTTATGGCATAGAGTATTACTTCAGTAATACACTTAAAATAAAAAGTTTTTATAATATTATTTTATTTCTTATGATTTTTTAATAATTCATATATATTAGAAAATATAGATAATTTTGACATATTTAACACAAATCACAACTGTAGTTTTATTATTTTTAATTTTGGCATAGAAATCGTTTTAGGCACATTCAGACTAAAACGTAGCCTTTTTCTCTCAAAAAATTTATTTTTAAAAGTTATAATTTAAATACTTACAAAATACCCATTATCAAAAATACAAGAAGTTAAACATATATAAAAAAATAAATTCGTCAATATAATATTAAATTTTTTTTGGGGCTATCGGTCATTTTATTATCAATTAAAAACATTTTTGGGATATTTGACGTTCCATTTTATTTATTTCTTAAACCATCTGCAGAATTACAATTAAACACTAAAAAGGGATTCAAATGTCATCTTATTCGTCATCAAAGTCAGTGAAGCTATCTTCGCTCAAATTAATTATAATTGATTCCTGTCTCACAGATCATGAGATCGAGTTTCCACATCTTCTTTTATTGTTTTATTATATGGATTTTTCGTAATTATCTGCAGTAACTTTATTCAAAAAAATCTTTCAAAAGTCCAGTTAAATTATTAATTTTGTAAGTTGTGTTATTTCCACCAACTCTACCTTTTATTTGAAAGAGATATTTCCTTCACCAACGAACGTTCTCCGGACGATCTATAAGAACAGATTTCCTATCTGGTTTTTCCCAACAAAAATTAAGTTCTCTGAGCAATTTCCAGAGCTCAGTTCTTTTAATTTCAGGCAAATCCCGATCTTCATTGATTTTAGTTAGAATTTTGTCGACGGTTGAGATCTGCTTCTCATAATAAAATGTATGTACAACTCCTATCATTACAGTTTACATCTCTTCTTCCAACGAGGTTTTTCGTCTGCCTGTGATCGAATATAGCTTGGAATTACTAGCAATTCCAGTCGTTTTTTTCTCCGTCAGTGTTCGGTACATGATAGATTTTCGAACTCCTGTTTTTTTGGAACATATCTCAACAGAGCTTTTAACATTATTATCGAGATATTAATATCTTAAGGCATCATAACCAACGTTCATCGTAATAAGTTTTTCGTTGAGGAAAAAATGCCCTCCATCTTTTGGGTATCTCACTAATCTCAAATAATATATAAAAACAAGCACAAACAAAATAAATCACTAAGGACACACTGTAAGGTGTACTTTGCTCACTGATTAAATTGAATTATCAGAAATTTTATTGTTGCAGTAAAGTTATAAAAGCCTATAATATTTAAATATAATTAGATTTACGGCAGTTTTCAGTTACCGGGGGCACTGAAGCAGGTACGTTGGAGGTTTCGTTAACAGTTTTATTACTCTCTCTAGTTCTTGAATAGAGTATAGGAATGTGTATGCTTGCGATCGCCCCTTCCCTTCCCAAGGGCTTTGAGTTCAGGGACATAGAACCGATTCTGCCTTTTATATTAGGAATGTGTATGCGGCTGGCACCCCCCCCCCCCCCCGTTGACAACTTGGTTTTTTTTTTTGCGATAGCACCCCCCCAGGAGCTTTGAACTCAGGAAAATAGACCCGATTCTGCCTCTTATACGAGGAATGTGTATGTTGATCGCATCTTCCCACCCCCTGTCGAAAACTTGTTTTTTCTTGTGATCGCCCTCCCCCCCCTTTCAAAAGCTTCAAATTCAAAAAAATAGCCCCGTCCCTGCATTTTACAATAGAAATGGGAATGTTGCTGGTGTCCCCCCCCCCGGGGACAACTTGCTTTCGCTTGCCATACTGTACTTTTGTGATATCACCGCCCCTCCCAAGGAGAGAGGCTGGATCCGCCCCTGTGTGGAAGCCATATATCTTTTGGGTATCTCACTAATCTCAAATAATATATAAAAACATGCGCAAACAAGATAAATCACTAAGGACACACTGTAAGGTGTACTTTGCTCACTGACAGAAATTAAATTGAACTATCAGAAATTTTATTGTTGCAGTAAATTTATGAAAGCTTATAATATTTAAAAATAATTAAATATAATTAGATTTACGGTAGTCCTCAGTTACCTGCGATATTGGAGCAGGTACGTTGAAGGTTTCGGTAATAGTTTTATTACTCTCTTTAGTTCTTGAATAGAGCATAGGAATGTGTATGCTTGCGATCGCCTTCCCCCTCCCAAGGGGTCAGAGGTAAGGAAAATAGAACTGATTCTGCCTTTTATATTAGGAATGTGTATTCTGCTGGAACCCCCCACCCCCCTTGAAAACTTGTTTATCTTGCGATAGCCCTCCCCTCCCAAAAGCTTTAAGTTCAGGAAAATACACCCGATTTTGCCTCTTATACTAGGAATGTGTATGTTGCTTGCATCCCTTCCAACGTCTTCAAGAGCTTCAAATTCAGAAAAATAGACCCGACCCTGCCTTTTAAACTAGAAATGAGAATGTTTTCGGTGTCCCTCGCCCCCCCCCCGTCGACAACTTGCTTTCGCTTGCCATACTGTAATTTTGTGATATCACCGCCCTTGGTACTAACGTGCATGGGGACAGATGGCTAAAATATTTTCAAGATGGCGGCACTTCCGGTGATACCGGAAGTAGATGTCAACTTTCTTATTTTACAGGAAACACTCTATATATTATTGTATTTTTAATCTCTATGTGTAATATTTTATACTTAAGTCTCACCGTTTTGGACATATTTACATTTTTATGTCCAGAATGACATTTGTGGACCAAAACCTAACTATAAATTTTTCCTTTAAAAAAATTTTCTATAAGAAAGTTTTTATTATTTATTTTCAATTAGTTTTCTTGTAGATTTTAGTAGCCATTTTATGATATTTTGAAAATTATTACTATAGAGTGGTCAAAAAAGAAGAATAAAAATTATATTTAAAAAATCGTCAAAAGTCAATTTTTTAAATAGAAAGCACCTATTTTTATAATTATATCAAATTAAGCATTAAAAATAAGAATAACTTTGTATAAAGTTATCTATTCCAAAGATTTGTAGTTTTGACAATTGACAATTCAACATTTTTCTATTGTAAAAATGCTATAAGGCTTTTAAGTTTTGTAATTAGTTGGCCATGGCGGCGAGACGTGGCGAAAATAAAACAATCGAACCCTACAGAATTGTTACTATTTCTTGACATTTGACGCGCCAAAAAAGTTTGATCGTGATTTACTAACAGCGCCGAAAAAATTAGGGTGAGATTTGAATTGTATTTTTTATTTCCGACCCTGTAGGTTAGATTTAACGTTTTTTTTTCAATTATTTGTTTCGATGATACTTGAACGCAAAAAAGTTTGGCAGTGATTTTCTAACAGGAATTCGCCCGTAGCGTTAAATAGGGGTGAGATTAAAATTTTATTTTTTATTTCAAACCCTATATATTAGATTGAACGTTATTTTTTCTTAAAATACTTATTTTGATAACAACTTGACTGCAAAAAAAAAATGGCCATGATTTATTAACAGGAACCCACTCTTAGCGCTGAAAAATTAAGATCCAGATAGAGATCTGGATTTTATTATCACACATAACATCTTTTAAAACTAAATATTTAACGTTTGTTTACTTGTGACGTAGGAAGAATATTTGATTTTTTTTAAACAAATGAAAAATTGAGGTTGTGTCAAGTTTCGGGGCTCGAGAAACGCAGTGATTCCAGCAAACTGATTATTTCAACTCTTCCGAAAATTCCTACATCTTGGCTTTTTATAGTCGACCCAAAACTTAAGAAATTTCTGATTTCTGATTGGTCTGATTTTTGACACTAGGCAACTTGATAAATTTTTATATCTTGACAAGTTGAATTTTATGATGCCCTTTATATTTTACCAATTTTTGACTGGAATTTTAATGTTTTTTTAATATATTGACAGAAATTTAACTTCTGAGCTTAATTAAACTTGCAATAATTACACTTTATAGTTTTCTCGGCATTTTGATATATGTAAAAGCTACATTGGCACATTATTTATATATTAAAATTGATAAAAATAAACACTCTGCACTCTAAAATTCATGACAATTTTTATCAAAATTTATTCATAGAGACTCTAAAAACGTTTATAACCGCTTTAATGTTATTACAATTTTATTCAGCAAAATTTTCTTAATGTGTTTGTACCAATATTTCTTAAACTAATCTTAAATTTACCTTACAAACTTATTAAAACTATTTTATATTCTATGCTTTTATATAACAATGACTTAAATTTGTACATAAATTATTTAATAACCCTTAAAACTAAAGAATTTTTCTAATATTTTATACATTAGTGTTTAATAATCACTATTCACGGTAATTTTCTCAGAATTTTGCATTAGATTTTCCACTTCACTAACTTTTGTGTCTTGCGAGTGATTGTTTTAATGGGACTATGCATAAGACTTAATTATTAGCGTTTTTAAAATCATCCACACTCTTTTTAATCTCTTTAACCTACATATTTGTTTATACTAGACCTTACTCTAACTAATACAATGCCTTTCTTATAGTTTTTTTTTTATTAACTATAGTTTTTATGAGAAAAAATATGTCATTTCTTTAAAAAATACAATTCTCAATTCTTTTTCTTATTCAAGAATTTTGAATTTTATTATCTTTTTTTAATACTTTAAATGTTTATTTACTCTAATATTTTAATAATACATCTTGTGCTATACCTAAACCTAATTTTAGCCTATTCTAAACTAGATCTACTGGTATATTAACCATTAAAATGGATCTTTTATACTTTCTGTGTCTAATTTCTTCTCTTTTTGTCTCAACCAAAACTGAGTCTGAGCACTTATTTGCACAATATATATATATGTATTTATATATGGAAAATGAAAAGGGTAAGCTTACAACGAGACTTACGTTAGGATTTCCTAAAAGGTTATCGTAAGCTTAGACAATACAGCAAAGAGGTGTGCTATTGTTGTTTCTCATATTGAGCAACATTTTTGCCATTCAATGTATATAATCTATTATAATAAATTGATTGAAATTGATATAAAAAAGATGGTAAAGTAGCAAGTTTATTTTTAATAAATTTCATAAACCATTTCATTTTCGAGCATTTCATAAACATTTTCCTAAAAGGTTTCGATTAGTACCCCACATTTAATTCTATTTTTAGTTTTTACTTTCCGTTATTAACTTTTGGGGAAGTTTGTACGCTATTAAAGGAAAAATACGTAATTAATATAATTGACAAATAGAACTAGACAAACATACCCGGAGTGACGCTGAAGTTAAAATAAAAATTTAAAAAGATAATTTTGGCAAGAGTGTTAGGTAAACAGATTAGAACAAAGGATCTAATAATTACCCCCATATCTTACTTTAAAATGCATATAAACTAGATTTAATTCCTGTGTACCAGCATTGAATTAGTCCTGCAGTATGATATTATCCTCAAACATAACAGGGAAAGTTTTGTAATGTCTGATTAACGTATATGTATATTCTGTGCTTTATTATGCTGACTTTATTCATATGCGTGTTCTCTACCCAGTTTTCATGGCACTATTCAAAGGTTGCTGTATTTATAGCTCTTAATTTTTCATCAAATTTTGTTTTTTGACATCTACAAAATTTTGTAAATTGGGGACATTATCTTTTATTTACTTGCATGTTCATTTTCTTGATAATATATCTTTCCAATCCCTCAATATAGCCTCCCTGCTTCTTAATTACCATGTTCCAAAATGTAGTCTCTTTACTTCTTAGGTACCATATTCAAACATGTAGAATGTGATTCCATCTAGTACGCTATCTTTATTTATCTGATGAACTGCTCGGATAGCTATGATAGAATGCTTCCCTAAAGATTAAAAAAGATGTCCTCGCATGAGTTGTTTCAACTTTGAGAACAAGTCAAAGTGTGGAGGACTCATATCAGGACTGTAGGTTGGAAAATTTAGCACTTCCCAACCTCATTGACGCAGCTTTTCCGTTACGATACAGGTAACGTCAGAGTGAGCTTTATCATGGAGAATGAGTCGTCCAGCTTTTAGCAACTTAGTTGAAAAAAGTTGAAATTTCTTAATAGGCCCTAAAAAAACAAAGAATCCTTTTTGTACCCACCCTTTAGTATATCAAGGTAAATTAATTGACCTACTATAATTTCTTAAAATTAAATAGGTGTAGCATTTAAATTAACCAGTTTGCATCAATACTACATATTTTTAGTAATATGACATAATTTGTATATTTTTATCTGATTAAATTTAATTATTTATCCTGTAATTTAAAATTGTAAACATGGAATTTGTTTTTTTTTGGTTCACAACTCTTTTGGTTTTACAACTTATCACCCTTTCTTCTTAACAGAGTTTGTAAATTGCTGTAGTTAATAAATCACATTATTTGGATTGAATTTAAAAGTAACAAAATATTTTATTTTTTAATAAATTTTCAATTATTTTCAGAAATGCTACAAAATGGCGCCCAACGTGGGGCGCCATTTTGTAGCCTCTCCCTTTTTACAGGGTACGGCAACGGATGCGTACGGCAGCTCTATATATATCTTAGGCTAGGTTCGTATCTCTTTTAGAGATAGTTGTGCTCTGCTTTGATTACCCAATAGGCGCCACCTGTTTTACATTATCTGTGTTACTTACCTAGTGATAAAACAGGAAAACATATAGGTATCAGGAATGAGTTTAATTTATTGACTGCTGGTGTATAGCTTCATAATAAAACGACTTATTTTAGACAAAATAACAATTGCATTTTATTCCAAAAAAATTTATATACATAAACCAGAATGGTATCTATAATTTTTTTATATACCCTTTCTTGATAACTATGGGTGATCTATCGTTTTTGAAGGTTCTAGAACGTTTTGCTGCCAAATCTCTATATAACCTTTAAAAACCATAGATCACCTATAGTTATCAAGAAAGGGTAGATAAAAAAAATTGTAGGTACCATTCTGGTTTATGTATATAATTTTTTTTGGAATAAAATGGAATTGTTATTTTGTTTTAAATAAGTCGTTTTATTATGGAGCGGTACACCAGCAGTCAATAAATTAAAATCATTCCTGATACCTATGTGTTTTCCTGTTTTATCACTAGGTAAGTAACACAGATAATGTAAAACAGGTGGCGCCTATTGGGTAATCAAAGCAGAGCACAACTATCTCTAAAAAAGATACGAACCTAGCCTCCGACATATTGAGCTGCCGTACGCATCCGTTGCCGTACCCTGTAAAAAGGAAGACGCTACCAAGGCATTTAAAAAATAAAGTTTAGTAACAGTAATAAATCAAGAGAGGAGAGTTTCAATAGCACTTACAATAAGTAATCAAAGTTGGGTCAAATATTAACTAAAAACCATCACCGATGTACATATAAAATAGAACCTGTTGTTTCAAGGTACTCTGTACTAAGGTATTTTAAGAAAATTTGTCTTCTGAAAAGATACAATAGAAACAATATTTGGGCTTCTGGAATTTGGAACAGACTAGCAGGTGAAGTCCAATTTCCACAGATAAACTTTAAATCAGCCAAAGATTAATATTAAGGGTTTTCTGTCGTCTTCCTGACGAAGTAGGTGGGAATTTGAGTATTCTTCTTCCTATGTTTTGGCCTCAATGTGCCTCGGGAAATGTATGTTTGCCAAGTTCCCGCAGATAAGCATTCTATCAGCTCAGGAGTCTTATTTTGAATAATGGCAAGTACCCTTTAGGTACATTTTACACTGTTATAACATTAAAAAATATAAACTTAGACGGCGAAGCTCTTACCACAATATTAGGTTGCCAAAACCTTTAACAAGCGGTCATCTATTAAAAGAAAATAGGCAATTTACACCACGAATTAAGAAAATTCGCTTTAAAATGAATATTATCTCTAAAAAAAAAATAAATTTATCCTCTGCAGATACAATGAAACATGCTTACGCATAAAGAAAAGGTAATATGTGTCTCAGAGAAGATAACCTGCTAAAATTTGAAAGATATTTTAGGAAGAAAATAAATGTACCTTGGTCTTTAACAATTAGCAAGCAAAAGACTACGAGCTTATGATTTCGATCTCCTATGACAGAAAATATCTTCAAACAAAAAAAGTTTGTCAGATTTTTTTAATTTGGCAAAACAAATCAGCCGAATCAAAAAGATGTCTAAACAACAAAAATAATCTAAAATTCTTCCAAACTAAATAAGCTATTGTGTGAAAAAGTGAAAAAAAAAACTTTTTTTTTCACTAAAACATTCTTTTGAAAACAAAACACTGACAAATGTGAAGAAATGGTTCAATGGATGATGTCTACTTGCAATCGATAATCACACCGGCTGATCATGACAGAAGAGTATTTTTACGCCTGTATCATAGAATTAGAAAAAATAGAGTAACAGAATTTAAAAAATTCCGTAACAAGTTTGGTATCTATAGTTTTAATTTTGTCGTTGTTTTATGACAAGCAGTTTTTCATTATATATTGTTTTTGTATTATTATAAATTTATACATTTATGTCTGGTATTGTAGAGCCTTGAAAATGTTTTTAAATAAAGCGAAACATCGGTAAACGAAAACACTGTTTTTCTTGAATTCACGATCCAAATTCCACTTAATCTCGGCTGAATAATTATTATTTTATCACTCTGGGGTACAAACTTTGTTAAAAAAATTAATTATATATATATTTGCTATTATTCGAAGCGTATGAACACCCTTAGGTTTCTGTTCTACAGAGCAACTCTTATAGTTACAGTTTACATGATATCTCACGAAAGTTATGCAAATCTTTGTCTTTTTGGTTTAACTTTGTCGTTTGTTGTTTTATGTTTTCCTTTAATACCAGTCGGTAGCCCACGCAAAGAAAAATAAAACTGCTTATATGGAGATTTTAATCCGATGAAAAACTACTTTACATGTTTTTAATATTTTATGTAACCGGAAGTAACGTTAAAAGCCCTTTGTTATGTTAAAAATAGAATGAAAAAAGAAGATTAGATTATATTGATGGAGAAACAGCGAATTTTATGGTTCTCTATAAAATATTTTCATGTCACGATAGGCGAGCATTATTTTTTATTTGAAATAATAAAACATATTTATTTAAAAATTGTAAAAAATCTTATAATTCTTTTGCCATACCAGGCGTGTCTTCACAAGAGCTTCAATTTCTTATAATACATCTTTACTTTGGTGAATTTCTTCTTTTTTTTTTCTTCCTTTTTTCTTTTCAATTTTCGTCTATCCACTGCTGAATAGTCTTTTCCAAATTTCCCGGTATTTCCATATTCTGTGCTAGTTGATACCACCTTTTTCTCGCTATCGGTTTAACAACAGTCAGCCACTATTTTGCGGTTTTCCTACACTTTTTGTTTTTTGTAATTCTTTGCCTCCATTATAAAAAGTGTTTTTTTTTATAGAGGTATAGAACTTTTAAATGGAAGTAGACTAGCGACTTCACATATCTCCACAGAAAATAGTCTAGCGGCGTTAAGTCGCACGATCTTGGAGGCCAATTCACGGGTCCGAAACGTGAAACTATGCGGTTATCAAACGTTTCTTTCAATAAATCAATTGTGGCACGAGCTGTGTGACATGTTGCGCCGTCTTGTTGAAACCACAGCTCCTGCACATCATGGTTGTTCAGTTGATGAACGAAAAAGTCAGTAATCATGGCTCTATAGCGGTCACCATTGACTGTAACGTTCTGACCAGCATCGTTTTTAAAGAAGTACGGACCAATGATTCCACCAGCCCATAAAGCACACCAAACAGTCAGTTTTTCTGGATATAACGGTGTCTCAACATACACTTGAGGATTATCATCACTCCAAATACGGCAGTTTTGTTTATTGACGTATCCATTCAAACAAAAGTGAGCTTCATCGCTAAACAAAATTCGCTTATGAAAATCAGGATCAACGGCAATCTTGTTTTGGGCCCACTCACCGAATCTATGCCTTGCTAGGTGATCGTGTGGCTTCAATTCTTGCACGAGTTGGATTTTGTAAGCACGCAAACCAAGATCTTTCCTCAAAATCTTCGATAAAGTGAATGGACACATATCCAATTCCTGTGCACGATGGCGGATAGACTGATTCGGGTCTTCCTCTACGCTACGCTCTACAGCAGCAATGACATCTTCTGTACGCACTGTACGACGTCTCTGTGGATGCGTATTATCATTTAGAGTAAACGTGGTGCGAAAACGTTCCATAGTTAATCGAATTAATTGCTCTGATGGACGATTATGTTGACCGTAAAATGGACGTAGTGCGCGATACGTATTTCGAACAGAACCATTATTTTCAAAATAAATTTGCACAATTTGGAAGCATTGTTCAGGCGTCAGTCTATTCATGTTGAAATGCCAAACCAAACTAAACATAAATCACTTGACAGCTGACAAAATGGCCGCCAGTTAAAAAAGTGTTGCCAACTTAAAGTTCTATACCTCTATAAAAAAACACCCTTTATTTGAAGAGTCCATTTGTTGGGATCTTGTCTAGCCACAGGAGCTGTCTATCCCCATTTGATTGGGACTGTCTTTGAGATTATATCTCGGACTCTTGTCCTTTTTCTCATTTCCTCGTTTTGCACTGTATCTCTTATTGCATCACTTTGTATTTATATTTTAGTTAATTCAAAATGAACAGTAAATAATTCCTTAATATTAAATTTATAATGACTGAAAAAAAATTGATAAAATACTTCAAAGTTAATTTATCAAAAAAAAAGGGCGAAAGTTATATAAAACTTATATAGTAGACTTTAATTGTTTTAAAAGTCATCAACAAAAACAAGAATTCTTTTTACGCCAACGCCGTAGTACTTTAAAAGAAATATGTTACTTTTAATTTACTTAAAAGTTTACTATACAGTTTAGATATAGTGATTAAAAAACTGTTTAGTCAGTTAAAATTAACAAAGAAAATTAGATACTAAAAGTTACAATAGTGATCAGAAAGTTGGTCAGACGTTAGCTGAATACAAAGAACAATGGTACGATTTAACAAATAAAACTCTCTTTCGTTAGTTATTTCGGATATATATTTGAAGATCAAAATTTTAACGATATATTAGATAATTCAGATAAAAGCCTGTTGCTTTAAAACAGTATGTTGCTAAAGGCAGTTTAAGAAAAAAGAAAGGATTGAGCTCCTTAAACTTAGAAGAGACAAGAAGGTGGAGTCAAAATTCTGCAAATAAACTTCAAATAAGCGAAAAATAAAAGATACAAATTAAGATTCTCACTTAGTCGTTCCGACAAAGTAGGTTGGAACTCGAATATCATTTTCCACATGACTTTAGCCCCATATGCTTCGAAGAGTGTTTGTCAGCCAAGTTCCCTCAGATAAGCTTTTCAACAGCTCAGGAATTTGTAGATTAGACAATGGCATGCAGTCACCACGAGGATGTCAGTACAAAAAATGACTATGTTACTGTAAAGCAAAGATAAGGAGCTCTAATAGCTTTTTAATGTTTTTGCATTACAGTATTATACAAGTTTTAGCATCGAACAAAGAAGTTCGATTATTTGCAGTAGTTTCGCGATCGCGATGCAAGTGTGTAAAATTGCGCCCTTTGGACGCGTGTAAGTTTGCGTGCGTAATTTTAGACACCTGCAATTTCTATGGTCCAATATTATTATTTTAATAATCAAGTTAGCTTGCCATTTCTGTTTTCTATTTCAAACACGTTCTATAATGACTTGTGTTATTTCATAATATCAAGAAAATCAAGGAAAAACAGATCACCAGATCTGTTCTGAAGAGACTAAGAAAGAAGGCTTACATGGCGAAAGCAAGACATCAGTGGCCTCATCTTTAGGAATGGTAGAGTCTGCTTTACGATTTGGTTTACAACAATCAAGATGTGCAACGAAATTAGACAGATTTAGTACTACATTTTCATCTGAGGTTGAAAAACACTTTTGCAATCATCTGCACACTTTAGATGGATTAACAGCAAAATAGTTTAGGAGTGCAGCGTACGAGTATGCAGAAAAAAACATTTCTCATAGCTTCAACAATGAAATTGCATTTTCGAAGTAGCACCCGGATCTTTCTCTTAGGCAACTAACTTCGATGAGCATTGCACGAGCCATATAATTCAGTAGATCGCAGGTGGAGCGGTTTTTCATCAATTTATTGGGTCTAATGGACAAATATAACTTTCCAGCTTAATCTATTTACAATATGGATGAAATGGGTATGTTCATTGTACCTAACAAATAGACCAAAGTATTGTTTAGAAAGGCTAAGCGTTCTGTCAAGAAAATATCTTGCGCAGCGCGAGGCACAAATGTGACTATCGTCCATGCTCTATCTGCGACTGGCCATTTCATTCCACTGGCGTTTATATTCGGCGGAAGAGGATGAAGGTAGAACTCTTAGACGCTGCATCACCTGGATCTATTGGTATGGTCTCGGATTCCAGTTTTACAAATGCAAATCCTTATATCGATTGGCTAATTGAATTTAGAGGCCACGTGAAGCCGCCTAAAGATCAGCCCATTCTATTGATTTTAGACAATCAGGTCTCACACTACACATTAAGAGCTGTTGAATTTTACTGCCAGAATAATATAATTGCAGTGACGTTATCGCCCTGCAGTAGCCACAAAATGCAGCCTCTTGACAGAGGTTTTCATGGAGTTTAGAAGAACTTGTATTCCAGCGAGCGCGAAAAATGGCTTTGTAATTACCCGGGGAGGGTAATTACTCTCTATCAGATGACTTCGATTTTTACATCCGCTCTTTATCAGGCTGCAACAACTAGTCACGGTGTGGAACTCTGCAAGTGCAGTGGTATTGTATCGTGGAATCCTGACATTTTTTTCGACGCTGATTTTCTGGCAAGCAACGTTACAGAAAGATACCATATCTGATTCTCAAGTCAGTTTCTGCAGCGAATACTTCATGTCAATCTATATAGACATCGATACATACAGGAGAACCATCTAATGAGACCATTGAAATTGATCCACCACAATCCGGGCTTTCCTGTTCGAATTTAATCTTTTTGCGTCATTCAGAAAAGTCTATAACGCCTGCACCTGCATCTGAAAAGCAATCATCTGTTGCAGAAGCGAGGTCTAGTCTCGAAATAAATTCGGCGCATTGGCGGAAATAATTCCTTTTCCAAAGTCGACTCAATTTAGGAGTTCTAATCGGAAGCACAAAAAATCAGAAGTGATTAGTAGTTCTATAAATAAACATCAACTAGAGAAAGAAAACGAAAGGACAAAAAAGTTCTTCTAGTATTCAAAAGGACATCTTCTAGTAACACTGGAAGTTGATGTAAAAGAAAATCGCGAAACATCAAACCATTTAAAGGTCTTTTAAAAAGTAGGTTCCAATTAAGTATGGACTCAGTATTCCTCCCCACAAATTAACCGGCCATCTATTCTGGTTTCCCATAACTCTGTATTCGTGCGGATTTGAATCATAATAGTAATGAAAGTTGTGTCTATTCACGAAACCATTGTTATGAAAAGTACATTCATCACTGAAGGATACATTATCAAAAAAGTATTCATTTTCTGCCACTTTATCTAACACCCAAAAGAAGAATTCAGTTCGGTTGTCAAAATCATTTTCTTGAAGCCCTTGACAAAGCTGGATTTTATAAGGATGAAATCTGTATTTGTTACGAATCCTTGAAACATTTGCTTGGCTAATGTTAGTATTTTCGGATATATGATTCTGACTAATATTGCGATTTTCGATGAATGAACCAAGTACAGTAAAAACTTTTTTTTCATCCTCAGTAACAGGTTTTCTTATAAAAGGTTTTTTATAACTGACACCTTCACTTTCTCGAAACTGGTTTAATACTCTCACAAAAACGGCTGATGAAGGATGATTTCTTTCAGGAAACCTTAAAGCAAAGACTCGAGTAGCCAACAAACAATTTAGATGACATTCTTCACGGATAAAAAATCATATCAATACGCTCTTTCTTTGGATTAATCTTCATTTTGACAAAGCAATAACATAACAATATTCAAATAATTCAATTCAATAAATGAAGTTTCACAGTTACAAAAAATAATACCGCTATTATAGCAACAGGCTTTGCAGACTAAACTGGCATATTAAATGAATGATCTTACTTTTCTAAAAGCCACAGGCATCTAGATACATTAGAATGTCTATTCAAAGAATACAAAATAGTGCAGAAAACGATTATATATCATTTGATAGGTATTTAAAAGGTACATTTCCTGGCAAGTTAAAAAGTATACTATTCCATTTAAATTAATCAGTTATAGCAACTCAAATTTTTTAATTTTTGAACGCTCTGTGTAATATAGCAAATTTATTATAATTGGAATATAAAATATGATTTAATGTTACACTTGACTGTAAATTTCGAGTACATAACTGAAATACTTCTTAAGATTTGAAACATGAAAATTAGATTAGATTTTGTCAAAATTCAAATTATTTAAAAACCTTTAGGGTTTGGTTACTATAAACCATTAAAATATACACTTATTTTGATCGAAGAATCCAAAAATGCAATAATATACTGGGAGTTCCATTTAAAAAAACACAATTTAGATACTTCCAGATCTTTTGGGACACCGTGTATAATATGAAAATAATTTTAAAAAGTAATTATATTTGACTCCCATATATCCCAAAAGTAAAACTTTTTGAAAGGCACGTATTTTGGACGCAATATTCCGTACCGTATAAAGTGAATAATCCTGTATAAAACCTGCAGCCGCTACATTAGGTTTAAATATGACAAAAACTTTTAATATAAATTCCATAAAGAATAATTATTTTGAAGCCGGCTAAAAACCATTGCATAGAGAAGTCAAGCTCAGATTTTAAAAAGAAATGTTTAAAAAAAATATTAAATTATATGTCAAAAAATATTTTGTATCAACGAATTGGATTTTATATTCAGTCATATAAAAAGAGAGCTTTGTAACCATTAACAATAAAAGTAATTCTGTTAAAAAAACATTTTCAATTATAAAAGAAGAAAACAAGGTATGAAATATACTAAGTATTTGTTTGTCGTATTATTACAATTATTTTTTTTTTAATTTTTCGGGTGATTTATAGACAAAGACTATTTTTAACCGACTTCTAAAAGAAGGAGGTTCTCAATTCGTCGCGTATATATTTTTTTTTTATGTATGTACACCGATTATTCCGGAACGGCTTGACCGATTTGAATGAAATTTTTTACGTTATGTAAAGGAAGTGGCTGCGGTGGTTCCATATTTTTTTGGACGAAATTGGTGACGTAAAATCCAAGATGGCGCTGACAATATGGCGGCCAAAAAAATTAATTTTGTCCGATGTTCTCCAAAATTGGTATGGAGGAATTTTCGGGATTGTACCCAACGAATCTTAAATTATTTTAAAAAAATTCAAAATGGCGGATCCAATATGGCGGACAAAAAAAATTTAAATTTGTCCGATTTTCTCCAAAATTGGTATGGGGGAGTTTTCGAGGTCGTAAATTACGAATTAAAAACATTTTTAAAAAATTCAATATGGCGGATCCAATATGGCGGACAAAATATCGATTTTGTTAGATTTTCTCCAAAATTGATACGGGGGAGTTTTTGGGGTCGCACATGACGAATCTAAAATTATTTAAAAAAAATTCAATATGGCGGATCCAATATGGCGGACAAAAATCAATTTTGTCTGATTTTCACCAAAATTGGTATGGGGGAGTTTTCGGGGTAGCACATGACGAATCTAAAACTATTTTAAAAAAATTCAATATAGCGTATCCAATATGATGGATAAAAATTAATTGTGTTCGATTTTTTTCAAAATTGATATGAGAGAGTTTTTGGGATAGCACATTAAGAATCTGATATTATTTAAAGAAAATTAAATATGGCGGATCTAATATGGCGGATTAAAGACCCTACATCTCTGGAATTTGTCTGAAGTCAGTATGGAGGGATTATTGTTAGTGTTAATTACGAAATTAAGATATTTTTTGAAAAACTCAATCTGTCGGATTCAATATGGTGTTCTAAAAATTTTACATATCTCGACTTCCTCAAAAACTGAGGGTGTAAATTATGAATTTAGTCCTATTTTTTCAAGATTCAATATGGCGAATGCAATATAGCTGACAAAAAATTTTACATGTTTCGATTTTGTTCAAATGTGGAACTGAATCATTTTTGAGGATGTAAACAGCGAATATAAAATTATTTTAAGAAAATCTAATACGTCAGATGCAATATGACCGTTTAGAAATTTTAAATTTCTGGATTTCATCTAAAATTGGTAGATTAGTAGATTAGATTAAGACGTTAAAATTGTTTTTTTGAAATTCATTATGGCGGATCCAATATGGTGGGTTGAAAATTTTACGTAATTCACATTTTTTTAGATTTGGTATTAGGGCGTTGGGGGGGGGGGGGGGTGTATTACGAATATGAAGTTAATTTTTTACTACTATTAGATTGATTAAATACAATACGAAGGACTAAAAATTTTACATTTTCCGGTTTTATCTAAAATTGATATTGCAGGGTTCTTGGGGCGTGTACAAACTCAATATGCAATATAAAAGAAATTTACGTCTCAAATTCTTTAAATACTGATATTGGAAGGTTTTGGGGCCTATATTACTAAACTAAAATTAATTTGAAATATAAGATATTGGATTTACTATGACAGACTAAATATTTGTTTGACAAAATTTCATTGGTATTTGAAGAACTCTAAGAATCAAAAAATTTTTAGTGGTTCATTTTAGGGTGATTGACAATTCTGGATAAAATAGGTACTTTTTTGCCACCTTGGAGTCATTGCATGCTCGATTAGCATGTAGTTCAAATAATTTATGAATATCAAAGAATTCAAAACTACAAATCGAAAAAAAAAAATTTTTATACAAAAATTTAACCGACTTCTAAAAGTGCGCTAAAAAGGGAAAAATAACTAGAAATTTTTATATGAAATTGAAATTTTTGAAGTCGGCGCCAAATTATTTCTAAATGAAATAAATAACTACTAATATATACAAATTAAAGTATTTTTAATTTGTTTATGCGAATCACATTTTGTCAGGTATTAGTTTGGCGCCGACTTCAAAAATTTCAATTTCATATAAAAATTTCTAGTTATTTTTCCCTTTTTAGCGCACTTTTAGAAGTCGGTTCAATTTTTTTATAAAAATTTTATTTTTTTCTTTAACAATATCTCAATCTTTCATTTGCACACCCGCAGATCAATGTATGATCTCTAGATCGCTGAGAATAAACAATCAAAAAAAACATTAAATGTTATAAACAAATTCACTCTGCAAAAAACTATTAAATATTTTTACTTGATATTTTGCATATTTTTTGTATGCAATAAGGAGGCATTTTTGGTATAGTATAAAGTTAATGCATCATATTTTTCTATTGTTTATTACCAACTGAAGAAACAGCAGGTTTTTTTTTAAAAATAACTAACAAACAAATTATCCAATTTGGATGAGCTTTAGCTCATTTTGTAGGTATTTTCAAAACGCAGAACATTTGCTTGAAACTTTTTTACCGAAAATAATAGCTTTTCCTAGAACTCGAAAAAAGTATTTTTTCACATCTTATAAAAATTTTTCCCCAAAAAAGAAAATGAGACGTAAGTTACTACATAATTACTATTATAATTCTGAAGGTTTCTATGTAATCAGAAGTCTACTAACATTAAATTTTTTCCAGATGCTAATTCCGGCCTAATAATAATAATAATAATCCCAAAACCATAACATTGCAACTTTGTTAATTAAATCCACTTTTTGTTGCAGATCTTCGATCGTAAGGGCATATGTGATAGTTCTTTTTATGGAAATACTATTTTTCATCCATACAACTTTAATATATTTTACGATACAATGTCAAGATGTAGAATAATAGTAATAATGTAGAACAACCAATTAACGTTTCTATGATCTCATTCCACTTTCTAAAGCACACCTGATCTTAAGCAGAGCCATATTGCAAAACTTTATGATTACCGTAGGAAAGGTGTAAAATTTTCCATTTTCTTTGTAACTAAAAGTTTATTACAACAGCAAGATACCATATTAAGTTCTTTTGTAACAACTAAGCGTAGTTTTTATAGTCTGATTGTAAATAACGAAGTTTATAGATTTTCTCCTAATGATATACCAAAGTTAAAATCCTGTCTGTTTCATGTAATTTCCTCCTACTGGTTGAAGGCCCAGGCTTAAAGGAAAGAAAAAACTTAAGCGGACCCAGAAAGTTTCATTAGGCAAAAAACTGTTTTATATTTTCTTACATTTTCCTAATGTAATGTTGTCATCGGAAGCAGCCGAATCCTTTGTTTGTGTGAAATGAAAGGGGCTGTTTTGTTAACAAGTTATCTACCAAATAAATGAATAGAAGTTTTGTTTCCTTGTTCTATTCTGTGTCGCACCATTTACAGGGTATTAACTATTTGTTATTTTGTTTCATTATAATCAGTCGGGGAGACCTATGAGTTTTCGTAGTCGATGAAGAGATAGGCTCCACCAAAGTTTTTACATGTATTTTGACCCCCAAATTGCGAATGTTCAGGGTAGATGGTCTGGTAATTTGTTATAAACAAACAAATTGTTAATAATTCAAAAATATCAAAATTTAAGTATGAAATAAAGAAATCTATCTGTCGTATTTAAATGGTTATTTATATGTATGATCCTTTCAGGCAAAGAAAAGGAAAGAATATGTACAAACAGTTTATTTTCTGCAAATACCACTCTGGTCCTCTTTCCATACCCGTTTCTGCCACCTCATGGTCTCGTTAGTGTAGCAGTATCGAATCGAGAGCAACATTTCCAGAAAACTACGTGAAATATAAATTCCAAGGTATGTCGGTAGGATATTAAAAACCTGCTACTTGCCGACTTCGATGTTAGATTGAAAAATATCGCCGATCGATCGACATGTATGAATTACCAGATAATCCGGTCAAGTTAGTCCTAAAAAGAGAGGTAAGGTTACCAAAATTCGCATAGAGCTGAAAATTTGTACAAATGTTCGGAACACCATTACAAATAAGTTGTTAAAAGTCTCCAACGATCCCATGCCTGGAAAAAAAATTATTTAAGATCAAAGTGGGGAAAAATGGGTTTTTCGCATTTTTCAGCCAAATGGCAAGTTTTATCATCAAAATAGTTTAGACCAAAATTATAGACCATAAAATTACCTATAAAAATTGTTCTTATACTTTTTTTCATAAGAGTCACCGTTTTTGAGATATCGTCGCTCAAAAAGTTCAGAAAGCTGCGTTCTCCATAATATGCATAAGTACGCCGCGTACAGACATCACTGGAACTGTAATACGAGTTGAAATATTTTTTCTATCGGTATATTACTTTAAACTTATAAAATAAATCAATATTAACTTCTAAGAAACTCAGTCCTCTATCTTCTACGCCAGTGCAACCTTGAAAAACGTCTGCCTCCTATTCAACTGTCCGCGTGGCAAGGATCGTAACCTGCTCTCTTTTCAACGGCTGAATAAACGAAATACTATTAGTCTGTAACTTTCCTTCGTAGTGAAAACACGTGTTTTATGTTTATCGTTAATATTTTCTAACCTTATTTGTGCTGTTTAAGTTAAAAAAAAAGATAAAATATCAAAATTTTGTTTTATTTGTAATAAACTTTTAACTAAAAATGGAAGTGTTACTGTTGATCATCAAATGAAGGCATGAATTGATGCAAGTACTAAAAGAGCTGATGAATTTTCGGAATACCTAAAAAATAAGAAATCTGTGACAATCCACGTGGAGTGTCGTAAAATGTATACTCGAAATAGTTCTATTGCAACAGCTAAAAGACAACACGATGAAGAAGAAGCCAATACATCTAATACAACTCTTCCTCGTACTAGAGCACGCGTGAGTGATTCTGCTTCTTGTTTCAAACAATATTGCTTTTTTTGCGGTGAGCAGTTGAATGAAGAGTGTGAGAAACGGAAAGCACTGCATTCTCGCCGTAAACTCTACAAAGTAACTATACTTTCATTCAAAGACTCTATAGCTCGGGCTCGTAATGATGATATGGCAAAAGCTGTTATTGCTCGCATTGAATTTGAATATGATTTAGTTGCGGCTGAGGCTAAATATCATAATGACTGTTACAATTCCTTCTTGAGACCGGTCAATGGGGGTAAAGTCGGTCGCCCCAAAGATGAAGCTACGAATCTTGCAATGGAGGAAATATTTAAATATACTGAGAATAGCGATGACTGTCAGTTTACATTAAACAAATTAAAAGATATTGGTAAAAATGCAACATTAGATAATAGGACAATTAAGGTACGGTTGAAAGTAAAGTATGGCAATAAAATTATTATTACTGAAAAATCCGGAACATCAACATTCATATGCTTGATAGACAATCATGAAATTTTAAATCAAGCTTGGTACAAAAAAAGAAAGTTAAACGAAAAAGAAGAGCGGTTAAGGATCTTGGAAGCGGCTGCGGCAATCATTCGCGAAGATATCCAATCTGCAACATTCGATAATACTAATTACCCTCCACCAGGCCGTATGTTTGAAGATTTGAACAGTGGGATTCCGGAATCGCTGACGCATTTTTTGGAGCTAGTAATTCTAAAGAATAAACGATCAAATTTGATCATTTAAAATTAGCATGCACAAACATCAGTCATAGTATTATCACTGCTGTTCGGCCGAGGCTTTTCAAATCTAAATTACAGTTGGGTCTCTCAGAAGAAGAGGACGAAGAGGAACGAGAAGACGAAGAACAAGAAGAAGCAAATGTATTTAACGATAATGAATCTGACGAATAATTGACCTAAATTCAATAGAATCCAGACAGCTTCGATTATTTTTAACTATTTCTTCTTTTTTTTAATCATTACATAGTATAGTATGGTTCCTGGAATAGGCCTACCGGGGAAACCACTTTAAAAAAACGCGTCAAGTACACTACCTTACAGGTGACGTGGAAACGTGTGCATATTTTGGAGAACGTAGCTTTCTCAACTTTTTGAGCGATGATATCTCGAAAATGGCGATTCTTAAGAAAAAAAGTGTATAGGTAATTTTATGATCTACAATTTTGATTTAAACTATTTTGATGATAAAACTTACCGTTTGGCTGAAAAACGCGAAAAACCCATTTTTCCCCACTTTGACCTTGAATAAATTTTTTCCAGGCATGGGATCGTTGGGGTCTTTTGATAACTTATTTGTAATGGTGTTTCGAACATTTGTACAAATTTTCAGCTCTATGTGAATTTTGTTAGGAGTAGTGCGAAATTTTTAAAAAATCAAAATTTCAGCAAGAAATAAAGATATCTATCTGCCGTATTTAAATGGTGGTTTATATGTATTACATATTTTTAAATAGCAGTTGTTTCCTACGAATATGGCTCTCAGTTCGATACAGCTCCACTGAGAAGACCATGTGGTGGTTTTATCTGCGCGAGTGTCTTGCTGTTGACAAGACTCGTGTGGCATTTTATCATCATGTACACTGCGATCTGGTATATCTATTGTGCCTCCCTACTGCTGTCCAGTCGTAAGAGTTACCTTACCGACTAGAGCAGGTCCTCCAGTCCTATTTCCCTCAGAAACGTTAGGATGTTGGACGGTTTCAAAGTGGGTAGCTCCCCTACTACGATTTGGTGTGTTCCCAAGAACAGCATCCTAGAATTTTCTAAAGCGCTGTACTCTGAAAGAATACGAATAGAGGTTTCGTCCTCCCCCTCACAGAATCTGCCCTCTTCTCTTTCTACCAATCTGAGTTTTCCTAGGATTTGAGTGAAAGTTGTAGCGATTACAACTGAGACGTGGTGAACATTCACTTGAGCGATATTGGTGCCTGTCATTTCCTGTTATTGGGAGAGAGTGTCGTCCGCTCCCATGAGGGTAATGTCCACTCCTATAAGGGTTATGTCCCACTTTTCATCTTGTCCTTCGGGTTCCTCGACCTCCGTTGTCGTTTCATCAGATGATGATGCTTCTAGATGGAGGTCGGAGATGTGGTGACCTCCCACGCTTGCCACATCGTCGCCATTTTCCCCATTTCCTTCTGGTTCCTCTTTAGGCCTAGCTTGGAGATTTTCCTAAACCGATAGTGGATGGTGTACCCGTTGTTTTTGATTTTCTGGCAGGATAGATTGTCGATTCCTGCTCTCAGTATTTGGCCTTTACCTTCGTCCTTTAGAATGACCTTCTTTTTTGATATTTTTATCCCACCAGTTTGGATTCCTATTAGCTGTAGAAGCTTTTCTGCCGTTGTTTCCTGGCTTTTAAAAAAGGAGATTATCGCTGTACAAGCTTTTGGGATGTCTTCTCTCTCACGCACCCTCAGTTCTACTCCCTTCCAGCCTTTCAGCTTTGGTGTCTTCACCCGGAGTTATTCTGTCGACTGTGGTGTTTCATAGTCGATCAGGACCATACCCGGATGGAAATGGATGCCTCTGAACTGGAGTTTATATTCCCATCCTTCATACATCTCTTCCACCACTAATACCTCCTCTAATGAGGTCTGGTCGTTCGCGTTGAGGGTAGTATTAGGGAATGTTTTGGGGGAGGATAGCAATCTTGATTGACTTCAGAGCATATGGAAGTAATTTTTAGTGAGACAGTACCAAAAATATTGTTGGGGTATAGTAGGTACCTAGCTGGGATGACTAAAGAAATAATAGATCCCAACGACTTCGTAAAATCACTTGCCACATTATTCAAAAAGTTCTCTATTCTACTGCTTATGCACCTGCTTTTGTTGAAGACGATGGGAAAGCCTGTACAATATTGAAAGTCAAATTCACAACGGGTCCGGATTCCATTATTTCGTTTGTTGTAAAATATTATGCTTCGGCTTTTGCCAAGCTTTTGTCGGTAATTTTTAATTTATGCGTTCAGAAATATATCTTTCTAAACCTGCAAAAGAAATCAAACATCTCTACGGTGTTTAAAAACGATGATAGAACCATAAGCGAAAATTATCACCTCATAGCTATAATGTGCAATCTCACAAAGGTATTTAAGCAAGTTCTATAGGAATAAATATCCTTTTACATGGCGCTTATGAGAGATCAGTAGCATGGTTTTAGTTCTGAAAAGTTATCTGTGAGCAGATGCTACCACATGCACTGCACAAAGCATTCAAACCATATGTGAGGAGTAACTAAATTTAATCCTGGTATGTCATTCTCAATAGTTTTAAAGACAGGAATTCTCTTAGTTGGTAGAACTTGTATATCATCTTTTTTAATGATATAGTTTACGTGAACATTATATCTGAGATTTCTGTCAATGAACACCCACAAGTATTTAACCTTGTCTGTCACTGCCCCAGATTCAATAAATCCGCAATATTTTTCACTCATAACACATTCATAATTATGTACTAAAATATTAGAATATGGAGTAATAACTCTATTATTTATAGAAAAGGTCATAAAGACAGTTTTCCTGACATTAATAGTCCGAAGATTCTGATCTATCTACAATCGTACCCTCGAAAAGTAATCCTCAGCTCTCTGAAATGTCTCGTGCCAAGATTTACCTTTAATTAAAATAACTGTATCATCGACATAACAAATATATTCACTATTTTCATTTAGGAGAACAGTAAAGAGATCATTTATATATATATATATATATATATATATATATATATATATATATATATATATATATATATATATATATATATATATATACATATACATATTTTCAAGTTTATTCAGTAATTTTTGGGCGCCACAGTGTCAAATATACTAGCCAAATCAACAAATACCCCCAGTGACTTGAACTTGGTATTAAACCCATTAATTATATAATCCGTTACATGCACTATTGCATCCCCCATGCCTACTCCCGACCGAAATCCATACTAAGAAAGAGACAAAAATTTATTTTCTTTCAAAAAACCATCCAATCTGAGTTTAATACACTTTTCTAAAAGTCGGCTGATCGAACTACTCATAGTAAGAGTTCGATACTTTTCCTTATTTAATTTATCTACCAATTTATAAATTGGAACAATAACAGCCATCTTTAAAGTTGCAGGATATGTTCCTTTTTCAAATATCAAATTTATTAAATGCAAAAAGGCTTTATAAGGCAAATATGATTATCTTTCAATATTTTTGGAGAGATATTGCCATCACCACCCGCCGCTTTAGTGTTTAAAGAATATATCACGTTAATTAGCTCGCTCTCAGTTATGGGATTGAAAAATATGGAATTCGAAATACGTTTATTAAAGAAATTGTAATTGTTTGTTTTGATTTTGCCTACCAAGTCCCTGTCCATATCTCCAAAAACAAATTTGCAATTTTCAGGCAGAAATAAGCTCGCCCTCATCCTTAATCAATTATATCCCATCATTCTTATTGGTAGCTCGTCTAATTACCTTCAGTATTCTCTTAATGTCACCTCTACCGTCAACCAGCCCGCTTCTGAAAAATTAGATTTTACTCATTGCCTCCTTTTTACCCATGAAACGTAAAAGCAGCACAAATTATTTGTGCTTCAATTATGTTTCGTTATATAAATGGGGAAATTTTATTTCAATCATAGCCAGTGATCAATGCTATTCGTCTGCAGCTATCTATCGGAATTCGAGCTGATACCAAATGTGCAGTTTAATAGCTGCTACATTTCTGTTGTGTATAGTTACTTCATGTTGTATGGTCAAAGTGTAATAAAACTAATGTTACCTCTGTAATGGATCCCAAATAGGATCTCACCACTTTTTATTACCAATTTTTATATTTTTAAAAGGATATATATTTTGTCCAACTTTTTCTAAATAAACCACTGCATAAAAGAGATTAATGTCACGAATAATTTATTAAAAGCATATTTTTATCCCGTCAGAAACATATTTTAATAAATTTAATATTTTTGCCGAAAGATATTCGTGAATATTACCCTATTTGACCCTCATTTCAATTTTGAATCCGTGGCTGGAATAATTTTTTTTTTGCTGTTTATTCAGTTTTAACGACAAAAGGTGCGTATGTTGGTTGAATTTTAATTTGGCCTTAGCAAGAAATGCAGTCAACCTGAAATTTGTAGCTTTGAGGCTCGGCGTATCTACACTTTACAACATTATAATTAATTTTAGAGAAATGGATAAAAAAGGAATGACTCCATGAAAATTCATGTTCCTGCTTTCGTGTGAGTAAGATTAAGGGCCGTAAGAAATTTATTAAAGAGGTTTGGAATTGCTGTATGTTGTACCTAAATTGCTCTAGCAATGTTTTTTTAGAGTGACGATTTCCTTCAATTAAAAGGAAAATATTAGTCTGAACTAGAAATTATACAACTTTTACTCTTTCAAAAGAGTTTGGATGTAACTTTTATCATCATCATCATCATCAGTTAGCTTATCCTGTCCACTGCTGAACGAAAGCCTCTCTTAATTCCACCCATCCCTTTCTATTTTGTGCCACTTGTATATAATTTAAAGCCCCTCTTTTTATGTCGTCTGTCAGACAGGAGGTCGTCCTCTACTTCTATAGGACTCATGTCTTGGCCTCCATTCCACAGGTCCCTTTGTCCACCATCCATCAGTCATCCTAGCTACATGTCTTGCCTAGTTCCATTTAAGATGTAAGATATATTTCACCACGTCTCTTACTCCTGTTCAGTTTCTTATCATGTGATTGGGTATTCTATCCCTAAGAGTGAGTCCCAGTATTGACCGTTCCATTTTTCGTTGGATGACATGAATTTTGTTAATGTTCTTTTTTGTCGAAGTAAGTGTCTCAGCTCCATACGTGAGAATAGGCAAGACACACTGGTTAAAGACCTTTCTTTTCAAGCATATAGGAAGATTGGATCTCAATATATATAGTCTACCGAATGTCGCCCACGATAAACCTATTCTTCGCTGGATTTCGTGCGTCTGATTATCTCGCCTAATACCGATCTCATGTCCTAAGTATTTGTATATATGCACTTGTTCTAGATTTGTGTTATTGATGTTCAAGGGACTACTCATTACTAGGTTTGTCATGTATTGTGTCTTTGATAAATTAATTTTCAAATCGACTCATTCTGAGGTATCGTTTAGCCTATCCAGCATATTTTGTGCTTCCTATCTTTTATGTTATTAATACAATATCGTCTGCAAAACAGAGATGATTTATCTATTCGTCTTCAATGTTGATTGCTGTTGAATTCCAGTTTATCCTTTTCAACACACTCGCTAGCAATACATCAAATGGTCTTGGAGAAAGTGTGTCACCTTGCCTTACCCTTCGAGGGATATTAAATTTATGTGTGCATTAATTTTCCGATGTTTTGGCATTTGCCATCACATATATATATATATATATATATATATATATATATATATATATATATATATATATATATATATATATATATATATACTCAATATATTTCTCGATAAGAACTCTGACGGTCAGAAGATGGTCATTTGCCCATAGCCTGATCGGAATCCCGCCTGCTCTCTCGAAAGAAAAGAGTCTATTGTATTTGTCAAACGGTTTGCGAGTATTTCGGTAAATAGTTTGTATATGTGGCTAAGGATGCTGATCGCCCTATAATTTTTAAGGTCTCTAACGTCACCTTTTTTGTGTACAATAACAATGGTTACATTTGTCCACTGTGATGGGGTTATTCCTTCTTCGATGGATTTATTAAATAGAGCATTTAAAGCTTTAATGATTTGTGGTTCTCCTTCTTTGATTGGCTCTATTACCAGCTCACCGTCTCTGGGAGCTCTATTGTTTCCCATATGTCTTAGTGCACTCATGATTTCTTCCTCGGTTATTTCTGGAATTTCTTTCGATCCCTGATTTAGCATTTTTGGAATGTCGGTTATGATCAGTCGCTGATTTGATGTATAAAGTTCTTGATAGAAAAGTTCGATAGAGTGAAAAATTTCCTCTTTGTGTGTTACTGTGTTTCCGTGTATATCCCTGATCTTCTGTATTTCCTTTCTTCCTGTTGTACTGTTCCTTAATACTTTAAAACTCTCCTCTATGACAATCCAAATTTTTTCCGTATTATGTTGTCCCTTATGCTTTCTGATTTCTTTTGGTATCTCTCTGTTTACGGTTCTATGTTCTTGTGTGTTCTTGTCTTCCATTTCTCTTCCCTGCTTCATTAAAAGTTTTGTTCTTTGGTTCAATTTTTGTTCTTTCACTTCTGGATAAATCACTCTGAAAAGATGCCAGAGGGATAATTCATGCATGCGACAGTCTAAATATTTTCAATTTTGACGTATTTTTCTGTTATATCTTTTTAAATATCAATCCTAAAGAAAAATTGTATAGGATATTTCGTAGAAATGCGCAAAAAACTTGAAAGAAATTACACTTTTCAAGTAAGTGATAAAACTTTTAAACTCTTCTTATATTATTGGCGTTTAGACACGTAAAACAAATTGTGCAATAATTTGTTCGACGCGCTAATTGAGAGTTGCAAACAATTGTTCAAAATATGTTAAATAATGATATCTCGATGGTGCTGATTATTTTACTTATACTAAACATCGTTAGCTTTCAAACTCTATTTGATTTGTTACGATTGAATGATCAGAAGAGCCACGGCGATTTTTCAAAAAAAGGACGTTTTTTTTTTTTTTGATTTAAACAAATTGAATATCTTGGGTATATTTCATCCAAATTTTATAAACAAATATGTAGGCTGAAATTGATTGGAAAGACCTATCTATCTTTTCAAAATACGTTCCAATCTGATCAATACCTTCGGAGATATAACGCTTCAAAGTTAAAGCTTGCTTGTTGTTAAATGACTCAATATGCTATAAGCTATAGATGGCATATCTAAAGAAATGCAGGCAAAACGCTCAACTCATTCTATACAAAAAAAGGCGACAAATTAGACATCAAAAATTATCACCCCATAAGTCTGCTGACACATCCGTACAAATTGCTTACAAAGATTATAACTAATTGACTTCTTTGACTCCTATCAACCGCCAAAATAAGCTGGGTTTCGAAAAGGCTTTAGTACAACAGAGCAGATACAGAAGATCAAATTACTAATTGAAAAATTCACCGAATGTAATATTCAAACCAAGTTAGCATTTGTTAATTATCGCAAGGCTTTTAACTGTGTCGAGCTATGGGCGAGAGAGAGAGAGAGAGAGAGAGAGAGAGAGAGAGAGAGAGCTAGGGAGAGAGAGAGAGAGAGAAAATCAGGCTTAATTTAGTTTTGATTTAAAATTACTAAGAAGTGATTTTCACATTGCTCTTATATCTAAAGACGGTTTACTGAAGCAATTAGGGTTCTGATGTACAACCGCGGCTCCTTTGAATTTGCGGTTTCTTCAGTGCTGTTTTCGGTGTAGGATTCTACCTTCGGACCATGTTATGTGATGTCTATTAGTCCCGGTTTGGTTTACGGAACCAGATTTTTTCTTTCTCCACAAGATATGTTCTTCTGATATTCTTTGATCCTTACTTCAAGGGGTCTCTTTGTTCCGCCAAAGCCGGAGTTGCCACATTCATATGGTATTTGACACATACTTCTTCATATGTTATCATTTGGTGGTTTGACTCTAGCTCAGAGAGCTATTTGAATTGAAAACAACATTGAATTATATTGTTTTCCTATTCTTGTAACTTTTTCTGAAATGCCTCAAACATAGGGGATATTCAATATTGGTTTTCATTCCTCGTCCGTTATCGATCTTGTCCTATTTCTGCGTTGTTCCAGAATCTTATCCACCAGATTGACTGGGTATCCGTTGGTTGTTGAGCCACTTTTGATGTGATCTAGTTTTTTCATTAATTTATCGTTTCAGTTGTAAAGATTCAATGGTTTGTTTTCGAGGTTTCTGATAATTCTATGTTTGTTGTTGTTGGAGTGGTTGAATTAATAGATTAGGCATGGTCCTGTATGTGCGGATATTTTGTAAACTGAAGTTCGAATTTGCCTGCCACTCCTTTCAACGGAAACATCTAAGAATGGAAATTTATTTTGTACTTCTTTTTTCATAGTGAGAGCAATGTTTGGGCTAATATTGTCGAGATGAGAAAGGAAGTTTTGATGTCTTCGTCATTTCCATTTCAAATAATGAAATTGTCGTCTATGTATCTAAGTCACAATTTTGGTTTCCTATTTGCAAACCATTCCATGAAAATATTTCCAACTACCAGTGAGAGCGAAGATCCCATTGCAAAGCATAAATTGAAAATGACTGACTACTCATTTATCTGTTACCAAACATCGGAGATTTGCACTTTCATCATTGGTTTCTTATAGTTTTTAAACTAGTTGAGTCTTAATTTGAGCATAAAATATTTAATTTCTTCGGTGTATTCAGAGAATGAAATTGCTAAGAAATTACCACATAAAACTATATGTTCGAGCCTCTTCCAATTTTTAGATTTAAGTAGGTTTTTATGACGGTCAATGCAATGAATTTCCCGTGGAATAAGATTCCTGTTAAAATAAGAGTATGTTTCAGGAACAATAAATTTGCCTTTATTTCTTAACAGGACCCTCAATTTATTGCTTTAGTTCAACCTGACTTAGAGGTGAAATGGTGTTTAATCTTGACCTTATATTTATCAGAGTCCTAAAACCGTTAATTGTTAAAGTTTATGAGAAAAAAGTTTTAGTATCTTTAAGCAAATAAATCAAAAAGAAAAAAAAGGTACATTATTTTTATAAGTCAGTAAATAATTTATAAATAATAATAATGAAACCTATAAAATTATTCAATATGTGTATAATCTAAGATTACACGTATTTTTTTTAATCTTACCTAAAATCAGGGGCGGATCCAGCCTCTCTCTTTGGGGGGGGGGCGGTGATACAGTATGGCAAGCGAAGGCAAGTTGCCGACGGGGGGGGGGGACACCAGCAACATTCGCATTTCTAGTGTAAAAGACAGGGTCGGGTCTATTTTTCTGAATTTGAAACTCTTGGACAGGGGGGGGGGGGCGATCACAAGAAAAAATAAGTTGTAGACAGGGGGGAGGATGCGAGCAGCATACACATTCCTAGTATAAGTGGCCGAATCGGATCTATTTTCCTGAACTCAAAGCTCTTAGGAAGGGGAGAGACGATCGCAAGCATACACATTTCTATACCCTATTAAAGAACTAGAGAGAGTAATGAAACTGTTACCGAAACCTCCAACGTACCTGCTCCAGTGCCGCAGGTAACTGAGGACTGCCATAAATCTAATTATATTTAATTATATTTAGATATTATAAGCTTTTATAAATTGACTGCAACAATAAAATTTCTGATAGTTCAAAATAATTTCTGTCAGTCTGTAGGATACCCAAAAGATATGGCTTCCACATTTATATTTATTCCAAAATCGTTAAACCAGGGCATCTTTCCTCTACGAAAAACTTACGATAAATGTTTATGATGCCTTAAGATATCAATATCTAGATAATAATGTTAAAAGTTTTGTTGAGATATGTTCCAGCATGACAAAAGTTAAAAAATCTACTATGTACCGAATACTGAAGGAGAAAAAAACGACTGGAATTGCTAGTACTCCCAAGCCACATTCGATCACAGTCAGGCGAAAAACCTCGTTGGAAGAAGAGATGTAAACTGTAATAAAAGGAGTTGTACATGGATTTTATTATGAGAAGCAGATCCCAACCGTCGACAAAATTCTAACTAAAATTAATGAAGATCGGGATTCACCTCAAATTAAAAGAACTGAGCTCGGGAAATTGCTCAGAGAACTTAATTTTTGCTGGGAAAAACCAGATAGGAAATCTATTCTTATAGATCGTATGGAAAATGTCCGTTGGAGAAGGAAATATCTCTCTCAAGTAAAAGGTAGAGTTGCTAGAAATAACACAACTTACAAAATTAGTAATTTAACTGACCTTCTGAAAGTTTTTTTTTAAATAAAGTTACTGCAGAAAATTAGGAAAAATCCATATAATAAAAGAATAAAATAGAATGTGGAGGCTCTATCTCAGGATCGGTGAGATAAAGGAACCAATTATAATTAATTTGAGCGAAGATAGCTTCACTGACTTTGATTACGAATTAGATACGTAATGTTTACCAGCGTAAACACAATTTATTATTTAAATTTTCTGTAACATATAAAAATTAATTACATTTGAATCCCTTTTTAGTATCTAACTGTAATTCTGCACATGGTTTAAAAAATAAATAAACGGAAACGTCAAATGCCCTAAAAATGTTTTTAATTAATAATAAAATGACCGATTGCCCCAAAAAATTTTTAATATTATATGGACGAATTTATTTTTTTATATATCTTTAACTTCTTGTATTTTTCACAATAGGTATTTTGTAAGTATTTAAATTATAACTTAGAATTTTTTGAGAGAAAAAGGCTTCATTTTAGTCTGAATGTGCCTAAAACGGTTTCTATGCCAAAATTAAAAATAATAAAAATACAGTTGTAATTTGTATTAAATATGTCAAAATTGTCTATATTTTCTAATGTATGTGAATTATTAAGAAATAAAATAATATTATAAAAACTTTTTATTTTAAGTTTATTACCGAAATAATATTCTATGCCATAAATACTTAGTGATAAAATAAACCTCCTTCCGACGCCTATGATAAGGATTAAAATCCTTTTTAACACTTCACACCTCCAAATAGCTATTGTTATCCAACCCAAATAGTCCATTATTATAGACCGGTATTTTTGATTATAAAATTTCTAACCCATTCCTATAAAAAATATGTGTCTAACAGATTTTGCCAAGGACACCGGACTAAAAAAGAGGTAGTTTGCAAAAAAGAAAAAGGGTCAAAAACGATTTATTACTCTCTCTAGTTCTTGAATTAACTATAGTATAAGAGACAAAATCGGATCTATTTTCCTGAACTCAAGGCTCTTGGGAGGGGGGGGGGGGGCGATCGCCCTCACCGCCCCCCCTTGGATCCGCGCCTGCATAAAATACAAAAATATTAAGACCCAGTATTCCAGCATATATCGCTAAATCAGCACGTTGGCAAATTGGGTCAATAATTGCTAAAATAATCATATTAATTGTTTAACTTATTCAACAATTTTATTGAAAATGTTATTACGTTAGGAAAATAGGTTAGAGATTTAATTTGTATATATACACCAAAAGTTTCGATAATAAATCAGTATTAAACCAAAAGGGTTTTAGTCACCACATTATATATTTCAACCCGTGGAGTAGCAATTATAAGGGGTGGTTATAATTATTAGCAACTATCACAAAAACAATTGGTTAGTACAACTACTCTACTATACATAAATATAGAAGGATGCTGCAAACATTAGTTAGTTAAACTAACAATATGGTAATTTTCGAGGAAATATATTATATAGAAAAAATTCTACGCTCTCCTAATAACAAACAATATATGTATGTAGCGCGGGCAATATATTCTTAGCCTAATATAGAAAGGAAAGTTGAAATAATACGTGTTTTGTATCAATTGTCATTGTGCAAAAAACATATTTCTTTATAGGTTCGAACATGTCAAATTTTGTACCAGGAAAAGGCTTTTTTCAGGGAAGTTTACTAACCATTTTTCATTTAAAGAAAATAGCTGCTAAAAGTTATGGATTGTTGCTTGAAGATAATGGTTAGGTTGTTGTAACCCAAAAAACTTGTGAAAGATACTTCATTTGCTTTAAATGAGGTGATTTTAATCTAAAAGATAAGGATCGTTTGGTCAGCCGAAAAAGTTTGAAGATGCAAATTTGCAAGACTCATTGAATGAAGATTCAATTTAAATGTTTAAGCAGAATTGAATATTTACCACTCTACTATTTTTGAACGTATACACGCATTGGACAAAATAAAGAAATAAGGAAAATGGATTTCGTATGCATTGCAGGAAAGAGACATTGAAAGGGGAAAAACCGTTTGTGAAATTTTGCTTGCTAGACAGAAAAGGGTTTTTGTATCGAATTATGAATGGTGATGAAAAGTTTATCTATTTTGACAACTCAAAGTATATAAAAAGGTAAAGTAAAAGCCATAATTGTTCGAAAAAAATGTCTAGATTCAGTATTACTTTGTTTTATTTTATTTATACATTTAGAACACACTGACAGTTACCGATTCAAGGCAACCCGGCTAAAATATCTTCAGATGGTGACATTTTCGGTTATACAGGAACTAGGTGTCAACTGGATGATTTTAAATAGAATATACTACACATTATGGCATTTTTAGATTCCGAGCAAGCTTTTAGGTACATTTTATGCATCATGTCCTATACATGTCTAAGCGTTTTTGATATATTTATGTTTTTGCGTCAAAAATGATATTTGGAGGTGCTAAAATAATTATCAGTTTTCCTATCTTCTTCTTCTTCATGTACCTTCTCCATTTCGGAGGTTGGCTATCATCATTGCTATTCTGACCTTGGAAGCTGCGGCCTTGAATAGATCAGATGACTTGACGTTGAACCATTCTTGCAAATTCCTAAGCCAGGATATTCTTCTTCTTCCAACAAATCTTTTTCCCACAATCTTTCCCTGGATTATGAGTTGCAGAATCTTATACCTTGGACCTCTCATGATGTGGCCGAGATATTGCAATTTTCTCTTTTTTACTTCATATAGGATCTCTACGTCCTTCTTCATTCTTCTCAGAACCTCCAAGTTGGTCACATGATATTCGCAGCATCCTACGGTAGGTCCACATCTCGAAGGCTTCTAGTTTCTGCTCGCAATGTAAGTTGAGGGTCCAAGTTTCTACACCATACAATAGGACTGGGAATACATAACATTTAAGCATCCGAATTCTTAGGTCCAGGCTCAGATCGCGACTACAGAGCAGCTTCTTGATCTTCACAAAGGATGCACGGACCTTCTCAATGCGAATCTTTATTTCTGAACAATAGTCCACGGAACAGTTGACACTTGTACTCAAATAGTCATATCTCTCGACTCTTTCCAACCTTTCGCCTTCGACATACAGATGTTCATTGGGTACTTCAGTTTTGGTGACAATCATGTATTTGGTCTTCTTAACATTAAGTGTCAGACCATATTCTCGACTAGTTGTAGTGACATTATTCAACATATTCTGAAGATCTTGCATGTTTTCGGCAAGAAGTACTCTGTCGTCTGCGTAGCGCAAATTGTTCAATGGAATGCCGGTAACTCGTATTCCACCGGTGTCATTTTCGAGGGCTTTGGCGAAGATTTCTTCTGAGTAGAGGTTAAAAAGGAGTGGTGAGAGAACACATCCTTGTCTCACCCCTCGCTTGATCTCCACTGCATTCGTTAGTTCAGATTGGACGCGGACAGACGCACTTTGGTTTAGGTACAGTTTTACAATTATTTGTATATCTCTTGTGTTAAGGTTTTTTCGTTTCAGCGCTTCTATTAGTTATTTATGTCTCACTTTATCAAATGCTTTATTATAATCAATATAACAAGCGTATACATTTTGATTGACATCGAGATACCGCTGCATCAAGACATTGTAGGCGAACAAGGCCTCCCTAGTGCCACATCCGTTTCTAAAGCCAAACTGAGTATCTGCTATATTTTTTTCCAGCTTCTTATAAATTCTACGATGGATGATTATGAGAAAGATCTTTAGTGTATGGCTCATTAGGCTGATCGTACGGTGTTCTTCGCATTTTCTGGCATTCTGCTTTTTAGGAATTGTGACAAACGTTTATTTAAGCCATTCTTCTGGTATTATTCTTGTTTCATAGATCTTATTAAATAGAGAAGTTACAGCACCTAAATTTTGCTCTTCGATCAACTTAAGCACATCTGCAGGTAGATCGTCCGGGCTAGGGGCCTTTCCATCTTTAGCAGATTTTATTGCTACTTGTATTTCTTCTTTTAAAATAGGTGGTCCAGTCTCATTATTTGTGTTGGTAGTTATTTCCTCTCTTTGGTCATTGAAAAGGGTTTTAATGTATTCTTCCCAAAGAATCAGTTGGTCTTTAATATCCAACACAGTGTTTCCTTCTTCATCTGCCAGGATGTATGATTTTTGCTTCCGGCCAGTTCCAGTAAACTCTTTAATTTTCTTATGCACACTGTGGGAGTCGTGTAGTTTCTGCAGATTTTCTATCTCAGTACACTTCTCTTTTAGCCACTCCTCTTTAGCTTAGCGACATTTATATTTGATGTCCTTCTGTACTTCTGTATATTTCTGTCTATCTGCATTTTTTAGGTTTCTTCTTTCTTCCATAAGCACTATTCCAATCTTTTCGATTTTTCCGTTTCTCAGGTTTCAGATACTTCTTACAAGGTTCCATAATCTCTGCCACAAGGAGGGTATGATCTGAGCCCACATCTGCTCCTGGGTAAGTTTTGGCATTTTTCACTGCATTCCTGTATCTATGGTTGACAAGAATGTAATCGATCTGATTTCGGACTATACGTTCTTCGTTGTCTTGTGGCGATTTCCATGTGTACAGGCGACGTTTCGGTAATTTCAAAAATGTATTAGTTATTACCATGGAGTTTTCTTGGCAGAATTGTAGGAGTCGATCTCCTCGTTCATTACGTTCGCCCAGTCCGTACATCCCAGCCCACTTGTCACATGGACCTTGTCCAATCTTTACATTCATGTCACCCAGGAGTAACGTGACATCTTTGTTCTTAGTCAGTTTCATGACCACATCAATGTCCTTGTAAAAAGATTCCACTTCTTCATCGCTTTTATCTGCCGTTGGAGCATACACTTGAACAAGGTTGAGTGTTCCACAGTATGTCTCGAGTTGTAACAGCAAAACACGGGGAGGGAAGGGTACGAAATTCTTTACAGATCTCTGGATAGTCTCGTCAAGTATAATCGCAATTCCATGAAGGTGTTGTCTATCCTTATTTCCCGAATAATAGATAATTTTGTCTTGAAGTTTACTCTGTCCGCAGTTCATCCATCGAGCTTCACTGATTCCCATTATTTTGATGTTCAGTCTATTCATTTCCAAGACAACATTATGGGTTTTCCCTTGGTCGTACATGCTTTGAACATTCCATGTTTGTTTTTTGGCTCACCCTGTAGAGTCCTAAATATTTTTAAAATCTGCGTAAAAATAAACTGTATCAAACAATAAATATAGTTTCTATGTTAATTTCACCGAAAAGGCACAAACCTACTTCATCCAATCGTTGACTCACCCTGTACCCCAAATAAAAGATCGATCACTGAAAGATATGGGGACCGGAGTGGCCAAAGAAAAGGACCACTATTGACAATCCATCGACTATCAAAAGTATTGTGCAATGTAGGTTGTCATAACATTGAGGACATAAAAAACTTGAAGCGATGTTTACCAGTGTCGTCACTTTTATAACACACTAGCCGGTCACTAGAAAATCACACTAAAAATCATTAAATTCAGTTACCACGTTTTCAAGAAATTTGGGAAAAATCAATATTTTCTAAAAAATTTTTACATCTTTTACCACCTAAACGAAACAGTATCGTATATAACTAAGTTGGCTTAAATGAACCTATTTGTTCGTCAAGAGTTGTACACGTATTTTCCGAACACCCTATATATTAATTTACCCATCACAATAAAAAATGTAAAAACCGGGTGCCGGGACGTCTGCAGAACAACAACGGCACTGATCTTATCAAAAGTAAGGGAAGATACAACAAAAAGAATTAATATGTGGATGAACAAGGGGATATTTATTTGAATATTCCCTGAGAAAAAAGAATTAATATATTCTAACTAGGTCATCTCTGCCAATAAAGTGAGTTTTCAAATTAGGAATATAAAAAATATTTTATATTTAAGCGGATAAAAACGTTCTTTATTTGTTAAAAAGTTTAATATTACTCAGTATATGTAATTAAAGTCAACCTACGGGTGATCTATTTTTTTCCAGCACCACTGCCATCAGGGCTAAAAACTTCAGTTAAATTCGGATCAATATGTTAAGTACTCTCATATTAATTTAACTTGGATACCGATGCGTATAATCTCAAATGTTACATTTTGTCAAGCAAATTTTCCTAAAAATTATCTAGTTTCCGAAGACACACGTTCAGATTTCTGTCCCTAATTAAGATAAATGTTATTTTTAGTTTAGCCTAGTTTTTTTTTTAATTATGTGGTTGGTGTTGCCTATTTTTTTATTATGTAACCGTTAAATAAAAGGGCTATCCTTGTTGCCTTCTTACTTCTTTTAACTGTATGCAATAATTAACAACCGCTCAGGCTAGTTGCTACCATGGGCTGAATAGGACGCAATTAAGGTACTCGACAGCTAATGAAAGAGATGGGAAGGGGGGCTCAACAATGTTTCAAAAAATTAAGAACTGGTTTACTCAACCGCCGACTTAAACTAGAAGGTCATCCGATGTTGAGAGGCCTGTGGAGGCTTACCTAGTCTAGCATTTCAAGGTTAACTAAGTATATACAAACTATTTCCGAAAAACAACTATGCACTTTAGTATGAACATTATTACATGATTTTCAATTTAATATATATATATATATATATATATATATATATATATATATATATATATATATATATATATATATATATATATATATATATATATATATATATATGAATAGTCTGGTCGTTCCGGGTTTCAATCCGTCCGTTCAAAAAATCGTCTCGTTACTCGCTGAGAACTGATGGTGGCCTTTGATGACTTTAGAGTTTTGTTTAGCGGGCTCGTTTCCTGATTGGATGAGCGATTTCGCAGGCTCCTCCCCTCTGCCGAGTGCGATATATTTTGTTCTTGTATGCTGGTCTCTCGTGTACTAGTTGATTTTTGTTGTTTTCTTTTTTGATTCTTTATTAATGTTTTCCATGTAGTTGAAACATTTATAGCATCGTCTCGTTTATTTAGTTGTCCCGCTTTTTCGATTTCTAGGGCCTCTCTGATGACGCGTACCTTGTAGTTCTGTACTGGTGCTATTTCTTTTGTTTTTTCGAAGTTGATGGTATGTCCGGTTGTTTGGTGATGTTGAAATAGGCCTGAGGTTGTCTGTTTGTTTTTGAGGCTATTTTTATGTTTTTGGATTCTTGCTGATATACGCCTCTTTGTTTGTCCTATATAAGTTTGATGGCAATCTGCACATAGAATGCTGTAAACGCCATAATTTTCAAGGTTGGTCTTGTCTTTGGGATTTCCCAGGATGTTGGCTATTGTTTTTTGTGGTTTAAATATGGGCTGTATGTTGTGTTTTCTCAAGATTCTTCCGATTCTGTCTGTTATTCCTTTTATGTATGGTATTATGGCTTTGTTCCTTGTTTGATCTTGGTCTTCGGTCTTTGTTGTAGTCTTCTCTTGTCTTTTTATGGCTTTCTTTATATTTGATTGTGAAAAACCATTCCGTTCTAGAGCTGTTGAAATGTGTCTTATTTCGTCTTGTTTTGTGTCAAGTTCTGTTAGACAGAGAGATCTTGATACTAGTGTGTTGACTACTGCCTGCTTTTGAGAGGGATGATGGTGTGACGCTGCATTGAGATATCGGTCAGTATGCATGGGTTTCCGATATACGCCAAAGCCCAGGGTGTTGTTGAGTTTTCTAGTTAATAGCAGGTCCAAAAAAGGAAGTTTATTTTCTTGTTCGCGCGTGAATTGGATTCTGTGGTGGATATTGTTCAGGTATATGAGGAAATCGTCCAGGTGTTCATTTCCAGGTGGTCATATTATAAAAATATTATCAACATAGCGTTTCCAAAATTTCGGTTTTAAAGGTGCCTTTTGCAGTGCCTCTTGTTCGAAGTATATCATGAAAAGGTTAGCTATGACTGGTGAAAGCGAGGATCCCATAGGTCCGCCATCTGTTTGTTTGTATATTTGGTTATTGAACATGAAGTATGTGTTCTTTAGGCAGTGCTCTGCAAGTTCAATTGTGTAGGCTGGAAAGTCTTCGTTCATGGCGATTTTTTCCAAAGTCTCATCCAGTGGTATGCTTGGATATAGCGATTTTATGTCGAGGCTTGCTAGGATGTCATTTTCTTCGAGGTGAATGTTTTTGTTCATTTTAGTCAGATGTTCGGAGTTTTTCACGAAGGAATCAGCCAGTTCGACTCTTGGTTGCATGATACTTGCTAGATATTTTTGAGGCTTTAATCTTGGCTCTCGTAGTTTTTTCAAGGTATGTCGTTGGATCTCTGTTGGTTTGTTTGTAAGAGGCGTCTTTGAGAATTTCTGACATTTTTTGCATGTATTCGTTGGTGTTCCATACCACCGTGACATTTCCCTTATCTGCTGGTAATATTGTTATTATAATTTCAGTTAATTTTATCTATTATCTCTTTGAAAAACTGCCAAATCTCCAAAAATATTTTTATTGCCGTTTCCTATAAAGTAAAGAATTGACAAAATAGTATCCAAAGTCTCGTTCAGCTATGTTCTTCTTAGTTCAATTCAAAATAATTTGTTTTTATATTCTTCTTTTCACAATATTATCGTATTTGTCATTGTCTGAGAGTTGAATTTATCAGTTTGCTGAAAGCGTTGCGTTTCTCGAGCTCCTGAAAATTTACATAACCTCAAATTTTCAATTATTTTAAAAAAAGGAAAGTCATAAGAAAACAAAAGTAAAATATTTTAATTTTAAAAGAGGTTATGTGATTAAGTTGTTGTCAAATTAAAAAAAGAATTTAATACTTTATTTAAAGTAAATGGAAAAAGTTTACAAGTTTTGCCCTGTAAAGTAATTGTTCAACTCTCAGACAACAACAAATACGACAATATTTTGATAAGAAGAATATAAAAACAAATTAATTTGAATTGAACGAAGAAGAACATAGCTGAGCGAGACTTTGGATAATATTTTGTTAATTCCTTACTTTATAGGAAACGACAGCAATAATATTTTTGGAGATTTGGAAAGATTTTTAAAGAAGAAAATAATTAAGATTTCTGGAATTGTTTTTTTATAATATATTGGGACCAAATAAAAGAAAACATAACAAGGTATTTATATTACGTAAGGCAGTAGAAAGCTTTTAATTTTTCATAGACATTGAAAATTAGCATCTAATATTAACCTAACTTTTCTTAAAATAGAAATAATTAAATTAATAAATTATAGTTTGCTATACTAACCGGTTAGAACAATAATAATATTTATCATCATCAATATTAAGTGTGAAACTATATTAACTACTTGAATCACAACACAGAACACGATAATTTGTTTAAAATGATATTATTTTTAAGAAATAACAACGCTTTTCATCTAAAACTGCACTATCGCCATCTAGTAGACGATTGTGAAACTAAAACGTTACCAATTTGTGATACAGGTTGTTAAAAGACAATGCTACAATAGATAAAAGTAACTAATAAGAAATATTGATTAGAAATAGTGTTGAAAAAAAGATAAAAGTATTGACCATTAAATTTCAACCAGTAATTATTAATAATATTGTGTCATTTTTTTATATTGTTAAATAAAATTTATATTTTGTGTTTTAATCATTCATTTTATTGATTGTCTGATTGAGATCTTATAAACAACTGAACTCACCTGAGAAGGAGTCAATTAACAGGTAGAAACACATCTATATCTATATAGAAAATTTGAAAATTGATAATACTACAAACTGGTAAAGAATAGTAATAATTTATTATAGTTATTATTTACCTAGCGCTCAACAAATAAATATAAATTTTTTAATTAAATTTTGGCAATATTTTGAAAATTTGAAATATAAAT
The DNA here is from genome assembly GCA_034092305.1 of Diaprepes abbreviatus. Lineage (NCBI taxonomy): Eukaryota > Metazoa > Arthropoda > Insecta > Coleoptera > Curculionidae > Diaprepes > Diaprepes abbreviatus. The sequence goes on from JASJET010000116.1 coordinate 3,524,228, forward strand.
TCATAAATAAATAATAACAAAGTTTCCTAAATTTTATTTCCGGGCAAGTATTTTGTGCGGGTGCTATACCACCCATAATCGTCACAATATATATATATATATATATATATATATATATATATATATATATATATAAATATAACAAATGAATATAATTGCATAGTGAGACGCAAAAAGATATAAATCAGGCATTACCTTCAAATGACAGAATTTAAGTGCGGCATTTAATTATTAATCTAGGTAAAATATTAACAAGTCATTTGTTAACTATAAAATAAAATAAAAACCAGAGGTCTTAGCGTCGTGGCACCCCTTGATCTACTCGTAGCTATGAGCTGTTCATGGTAAAAGCTTGACATTTTTTAGTGTGAAGACTATTCATGATAAATAACTAAATATGTGTTTCAGCATGTTTCAAAATTTCAACACCAAACTGTGAGATATTAAAATGGGGGAGATTTTTAAGCAGTCTCTATGTATGGAAAAGCTTTAAATGTAGTACATAATCACAGACTGTTTATGACGAACAATCTTTCAGCGTAAGCTACCAAGGCCATAAGAGTAAAAATGCTCTAACTGATTATAAATACTTAACACGTTATTTACTGATAAATTTTACTTATAATTATTAAAATTTATCTTTTGTTCTTCAGTATTCTCTATATTAACATGGTGTATTACTGTTTAATCGAGGTTCGTGGTTACATAGAAGAAAACAGAATAATGATATAAGCATAAAAAGTGTATTTATCGTGATTTCGTAATTGCCTTAATAACAGTAAGTATGACGTCAAACTCCTTATCCGTTGCTACACTCCCTTCTGCGATTTACGAGCAGCTTGTTAAGCTCCCAAGGCACTAATCAACCCATAATAGTCACGATCTCGTAAAACTCATTTAGTGCTTCCGAAAATATGTTTTTTTTTTCCAACTAGTATATTAGTATAAAGAAAACACGTAAAAATAGGTACATACAGATATTACGCCATGTTTTCCATGCCATTTTCTTATTAATGAAATTTATAAAAATCAGAAGACATGATGAGACACATCAATCAATTTTTATGATATAGCGGGACGAAAATCAAAAAGCTAAATAATGCAATGAACTGACAAACGTTATATGATTAAACTATTTTTATACTGAATGACTTAAGCTCTAATAAAAAATTACCAAAACAATTTATTAAAGTAAACTTTTTCCATTTTTCAATTATATGTTGTCAAATTGCACTTATTCAGGTTTATACAATGAGTTTAACTCTCTTACTGACAACGAACCAGCTTGTCTTATAAATATAAATTTTAAACTTATTATTTTGAACTCTCTCATATTAAAATTTTTTAAATAATATCCCATTTATTTTAAAACTAGAGCCAAGATTTTTCAAAAATATACTCTCAATTATATTTTGAACAAGTCTAGTATTCCTAGGTAATATAATTGTTTTTGCGGTATTGCTCTCATTTTTAGTATCAGAACCAGCTTTATATTAACAGTTTTTTTCACAAATTCCGTAGTTTCTTATATTATTTCACTGACTCTGCATTCTCTGAAAAAGAAAGTAAATTTTGCTGTCTTCAATTTACTTTGGATTTATCTGAACTCTATAATTATTTATTATTTAATTATTTATTAATGGACTGGTCCGTAAGTGATATAAAGTGGATAAGATAATGATATTATGTTCCATTCCTTGTCTTCCATTCTACAGTGTCTGAGTCAGCTAGCTCTGGTTGTCGTAGCAATTATATATGGGTGGGGTCTTAATGATTTACTTACTATAAAATGTAAAAGCAGCACTTCCTGGGGTTACTCTTACCGAAAGATCCAATCTAATGTGGCATCGGTAGCATAAAACTGAAAAAATGGTAACTCCAAAAAGATTTAGTCTATACAGATAGACTCTTAAAATTATCTAAATAAAACTCAAGGTATTTATATTAAATAATTGAAGTTTACACTGCTTGATAGCATTCTCAAAGCATTCACAAAACCTTTTCTGGAAGAAATCACTAAAATCATAAGTATACGAGAAGAACAACAAGGTTTCAGAAAGAACAGATCCACTATTGACGCAATATTCATTGTCAAACGAATAACTGAAAAATCCCCAGAATTCAATAAACCTGCGTACATATGCTTCGTCGATATGACCAAGGCTTTTGACAGAGTACGCTTAAAGGACGTCTTAGAAATAAAGAGAAACAAAAGGTCTAAACCATAGGCTAATTAACCTAATATACGATATTAACATTCAGTGCAAAACAAAAATCAGAGTAGGACATATAACAACGAAAGACATATATGTAAACAGAGGAATTAGACAGGTCGATTCGCTCAACTTCTTCATATTTATCTAATAATGGATAAAATAATAGAAAATCTCCCCAGAACAGCTGGATACAAAATGGGAAACATATTCTTCCATACCGTTTGCTATGCGGACGATGCTGTTCTTATTGCAGACTCTGAAGATAACCTCCAAAGACTACTACGCTGTTTTAACACTAAAGCGAAAGAACTAAATAACAACATCATTAACACTGAGAAAACCAAATGCTTAGTAACTACGCTGTTTTAACACTAAAGCGAAAGAACTAAATAACAACATCATTAGCACTGAGAAAACCAAATGCTTAGTAACATTCAAAGAACCAATACGATGCAAGTTGGAAATCGACTCCAAAATTGTCGCACAGGTAAATCACTTCAAATATCTGGGAGCAGAAATAACGAGCCATGAAAACCTTTTTAACGAAGTAAGAGAGCAAACGATGAAAGCGGCTAGAATTTCTGGATGCTTAAAAGAAATTGTGTGGAAGAACAAATACCTTAATACCAAAAGCAAAACTAAGATATATAAAACGGCTCTAAGACCCATCATAACATACGCGGTAGAAACAAGACCAGATACAGGCAGAACTCTACAAATGATGAGAACAATCGAAATGAAAACATTAAGAAGTATACAAGGCAAAACTCTACACGACAGAATACGGAATGAAGATATCAGACAACAATGCGGGATACAGGACATAGGAAGATGGGTTAGACAAAGGCGAAGATTCTGGAACAAACATATAGTGAGAATGGAGGACTGTAGACTCGTTAAAAGCGTAAAAATGAGTAACCCAATAGGAAAAAGATCACAGGAAAACCACCAGAACGATGGCGAAAATGCTGGACCTCATCTTCCGGGGAAGACGTGATGGCAATGAACAGGCAATAGCCTACTCGCATGGTTAACTGTGTTAGAAAGAAGAAGAAGAAGAAGTTTACTTTAATAAAATTCTCAATAGCTATACCCAAAGTAATAGAGCAGAAATTACATCGATATATTAGTTGTAACTATAGATATTAAATCAAACATGTCAAAGTTATGCTAATTAAATCTAAAACAAAAATGAAATAGATACTTCAACGAAAATTGCAATTAACTTTACACTACTTTTAAATGCTTCTTTTATAATAAATTCCGACAATACAGCTATTTATCTGGTACTACTAACGGGCTACAGTCTCTAAAGTGGTTTCGGGTTAGTTGAATAGTTGCAAATGGGATTGCTCTCGGGTGTTTAATATCCCCTTGTGTCCAAAAGGGAATTAAACGCAATGCATTCGCCAACAAAAGCAGTTGGTTTCGAAAAAATTCTCGTATAAAAGAAGGAAAAAAATCTGTCATAAAGTTTCAGAAGCTTGAACAATAGTTTTGCAAAAGCTGAAGTGAAGCTTGAAATTACTTTAAAAATTTGCAACTTGCTTGAATACAATTTATAAAGACTGACATATGGTTTAAAAATTGTTGTTCGAAATAGCTGTTTTATAGTCGAAGAATTACTTTAGTGAAAAAAGGTGTTTAGTGGTTGAAAACGCTGACTCCTGTAACAAAAAGAGAAAAATGGAGTTCAGTACTCTGGAATTTTTTATGAAGTCAATGACACGCGGCACATGGAAATAATTTACTTTATTTAACTTGACGATTATAACTAAAAATATAGCATATAGTTATCTGATGTAGATGTAGTTTGATCAAAACAAATGTTAACACCTACAGATGATCACTGATTTTACTTTTTAACAATTCTAAGCTAATTTACTAGTAGGACCAGGCGCGGATCGCCCCCCTCCCCCCCAAGAGCTTTGAGTTCAGAAAAATTTTCCCGATTTTCCTCTTCTACTATAGTTTATTCAAGAACTAGAGAGAGTAATAAATCATTTTTTACCCTTTTTTCTTCGCAAACTACCTGTGTTCTATAGTCTGGTGTCTTTGTCAAAATCTGTTAGACACAAATATTTTTCATAGGAATGGGCTAGAAGTTTTATAATCAGAAATACCGGTCTATAATAATGGACTATTTGGGTTGGATAACAATAGATATTTGGATGTGTCAAGTGTTAAAAAGGATTTTAGTCCTTATCATAGGCGTCGGAAGGAGGTTTATTTTATCACTAAGTATTTATAGCATAGAATATTATTTCGGTAATGAACTTAAAATAAAGAGTTATTGTAATATTATTTTATTTCTTATGATTTCTTAATAATTCACATACATTAGAAAATTAGATGATTTTGACATATTTAACACAAATTACAACTGTATTTTTATTATTTTTAATTTTGGCACAGAAACTGTTTTAGGCACCTTCAGACTAAAACGTAGTCTTTTTCTCTCAAAAAATTCTAAGTTATAATTTAAATACTTACAAAATACCCATTGTTAAAAATACAAGTCCTTAAACATATAGACAAAAATAAATTCGTCAATATAATTTAAAATTTTTTGGGGCTATCGGTCATTTTATTATTAATTAAATACGTTTTTAGGATATTTGATGTTTCAGTATATTTATTTCTTAAACCACCTGCAGAATTACAATTAAACACTAAATGGGGATTCAAATATAATTAATTTTTATATGTTACAGAAAATTTAAATAATAAATTGTGTTTATGCTGGTAAACATTACGTATCTAATTCCTAATCAAAGTCAGTGAAACTATCTTCGCTCAAATTAATTATAATTGGTTCCTCTATCTCACCGATCATGAGATCGAGTTTTCACATTTTCTTTTATTCTTTTCTTATATGGATTTTTCCTAATTTTCAAAAGTAACTTTATTCAAAAAAATCTTTCAAAAGTTCAGTTAAATTACTAATTTTTTAAGTTGTGTTATTTCTAGCAACTCTACCTAGAGATAATTCCTTCTTCAACGGACATTTTCTGGACGATCTATAAGAATATATTTCCTGTCTGGTTTTTCCCAGGAAAAATTAACTTCTCTGAGCAATTTCTAGAGCTCATTTCTTTTAATTTCAGGTAAATCCCGATCTTTATTGATTTTAGTTAGAATTTTGTCGACGGATGGTATCTGCTTTTCATGATAAAATGTATGTACAACTCCTTTTATTGCAGTTTACATCTCTACTTCCAAAGATGTTTTCCGTCTGCCTGCTATCGAATGTAGCTTGGGAGTACTAACAATTCCAGTCGTTTTTTTCTCCTTCACTATTCGGTGCATAGTAGATTTTCCAACTCCTGTCATGTTGGAACCCATCTAAACAGAGCTTATTATCTAGATATTGATATCTTAATACATCATAAACATTCATCGCAATAAGTTTTTCGTTAAGGAAAAAATGTCTTGGTTTAACGATTCTGGAATAAATATAGATTGGAATCCATATCTTTAGGGTATCTCACTAATCTCAAATAATACATAAAAACAAGCACAAACAAGATAAATTACTAAGGACATACTGTAAGGTTTACTTTGCTCACTGATAGAAATTAAATTGAACTATCAGAAACTTTATTGTTGCAGTAAATTATAATATTTAAATATAATTAAATATAATTAGATTTACGGAAGTTCTCAGTTACCTGCGGCACTGGAGCAGGTACGTTGGTGGTTTCGGTAAGAGTTTTATTACTCTCTCTAGTTCTTGAGTAGAATATAGGAATGTGTATGCTGCTGGCACTCCCCCTCCCCCCGTTGTCAACTTGTTTTTCTTGCGATAATCATCTCCCAAGAGCTTGGAATTCAGGAAAATATACCCGATTCTGCCTCTTATACTAAGATTGTACGCTGCTCGCATTCTCCTCCTCCCCTGTCGACAACTTGTTTTTTCTTGTGATCGCCTCCCTCCCCCTCTCCAAGAGCTTTACATTCAGAAAAATAGACCCGACCCTGCCTTTTACACTAGAAATGAGAATGTTGTTGGTGTCCCCCCCCCCCCCCGTCAACAACTTGCTTTCGCTTGCCATACTGTACTTTTGTGATATCACCCCCCCCCCCCAAAGAGAGAGGCTGGATCCACCCCTGAGTACGACCAGCTGGCAAAAATGATTAATGGCTGAATCATACTTTGAAATCAACATGTCAAAGTGCGTATTTCAAAATGCTAAATGCAACAGAAATATATAGGCAATTTGTAGATATCGAGAAAGGATGCCGATATAGAAAGCTGGCGAAATCGCTACTCCAGTTAAAACCGATGCCTTTAGATGGCGAGAGGCATACAATTTCTTGCAAAATTACAGATTTAAATAGAATAGTCGTAAAAATAAAAAAGAGCCTTTAAGTAATTTATTGGTGGAATGTACATTAAGTTACTTTTTATTTCCGCAATAAAAAATGTGGATTTCTATTTAAAAAGAAAAGCACTTTGACTTCTAAAAACCCTTGAAGATCAAGATCAGGTTTAAAGTAGGTTCCAAGAAGATGGCCAGATAAAAATTCTATAACTTTTGTTTTTTTCTAAAGCCTTTACTTTCTCACTTGGATTTTTCAACATCGTGAATATTAATGCATGTATATATAAGAGAAACTAACTGACAAAACATTATATTATAAGGATAGACGTGTTTTGTGTTAGTTATGAATCAAAAGTACTACTTCAGATTGCAAGGAACCACCAAAAATAGGTAGTTTATTGGGAGTGTCCTGCCACAAACAGACCGGTTTTAAACTCATTGGTTTTCGTCAATGCAATGTAAGCAAGCACACCAAGCCACAATAAAAGGAAATCCTTTAAGCAGTATGTTGAACCAAATAAAAAGACAAATACAAGCAGTACCATCTCCTGGCATTGCAGGTAATCTACATAAAGAAATCTCATTTGAAATCTATATATTAATAGTGAATGATGAGTCCATATGTTCCGTATAACGCTTCTTTTATTACTCTTATATACACGTGTGTTTAACCCAAACCATTTGAAAATAAATAAATGTAAGGAACTTTTTTGTAGGGAGCATCAATCTAAGAGAGCGATAATTTTTTTTGGGACAAAATGGCGTTAATAAATTTTGGATTTAAAGTTACAGATTAAAATTATTGGATCATGTACAACATTATGTGGTTTATGAACATTCATTTAGGTTTACGTTATAACCCAACGCTTTGAGGCTTTAAATCTACATCTTATGGATACTTTCGTTCGTTAGAGATACTCATAAAAGTCCAATTTTGACCCTGTGTTTATCTAACCTTAATAAATACAAGTGTCCCTCTTGAGTTATGGCTGGTTTATTTTCTTTACTGTAAGTTTCATAAATAAAACACCATAACGATGTTACGGATTCGATTCACATTATCCATGATTGTTAAGCTTGTACAGTACAATGAAAAAGTTAAACTGCCTATTACTATTTTACTTGTTTTTATAATAACTGAAGGTATTTTTTCTACTTCAATTTAATTGATGGCAAAAAGTAAAGTCTCTTTTTTAGAGCCATAGATATATATATATATATATATATATATATATATATATATATATATATATATATATATATATATATATATACAAACAACATATTTGTATATATATATATATATATAGGAATTAATTTTTCTTAAACCCTTAAATATGTTTTTAGTTGGTTATTTTCTTGGGCATGTGGTTCATTTTTGTATTAAAACTACATATATAAAGTAGTCATAATTATTATATATTTTTTATTACTTCAGGACGTTTCAATCCTCTCCAATCTTTTTCAGCTGAACGAACCAGGGACTTCTACAAAAATGTACATTTTTAATGTTATTATATATAGAATTACAGGTTAAAAACTTACCATTAACAACATTTATAAAAACGCACTCTATAAACTATTAACTTATAAACAGTATTTTTAAGTCCAACTGGGAGAGTGGACACTACATTTTTAACTTAATAACTGCATTAACTTGATTGAAATGTGGAAACTAGATAGTATATGTTTTAGGTGCTTTAAGTGACATAAAAGATTTGGGTATTTTCATTGGAGTAATATCTTTTTAAAAAAAATTTCGTGATTCAATTTAGAAGGGTTCAAAGCGGAGAATTATTCTTATTTAATGTTTTGTATATATTAGAATTTCCATTATATTGGTTTATTTTAATATGTTGAAATAGATTTAATTTAGATTATTGATGTCTGTTTTATCGTTTACGGCATTTGGATTTTTTTATTGCAATTTCGTAAAATTCTCGTTTTCCCTTGTGGGTTTCGGTTTTTAAGAGTTTGATATTTTCATAATCAAAGGTGACTTTGTGGTTCATTTCTTGTTCTTTAGGGTTGTAATATTTTTTTTTTGTCGTATATATGTCTATTTAGATGATTTTGCAGATACTAACTACTTTACAGCATATTTGGTAGACAACATTTGATTTTTTGTGTTTCGAATTGTCATTTTTAGTTTGCTGAAATTGTTTTTAAGTAAGTCATGGCCCTTATTACTAGTGATTATATTACGTTTCTTGAAAAAGTTTGAAAGTTTTCGGAAAGATTTGCTATGTATGGCAAGGAAAGATATTGTTTTCTGATTTTATTGTTTTCTAAATTTTCTGTTTTAGTATTTCCCTGTTTGTAATTTTCTAGCCTTTCTCTCAATATTTTATTAATCAGTTTATTTGGGTAAGAGTTTGACATAAGAACCTCTTTTGCTTTTTTGATACATTTGTTTCGAAATTCGAGGCTACTAAGGATAATGGCTCTATCGGCAGTTCGAATTATTACTGATTTTTTCTTGGCCATGTGGTGTTGGGAATTGTAGTTGAGGTAGCGAACAGACCATGCAAATTTTTTGTACCACTCAGTGGCAAAAAGAATTCAATACCAACTGGGTGGTATACAAAATCTCCATGGTCGCTATCTCAACTACAATTTGCAACACCAGATGGCAAGAAAAAATTTTGCGAGTCAATAACAAAGTTTACTTATAAACTGTTTTTGTGCATATTACGGCGTAATAATTCTGAATTTAAGCTCAAAAGAGAGAATGTCAAAAAGTTTTCCTAAAATGTCTTGCTTGGTTTAAAACTTTTTTGGAGACTCCAATTCCTCTGTATGATTTAAAAACTATGATTTATTAAGAAAAATAATAATTCCAACTGCTCCTACTTGTTTAAGTCTGATTTTTTTGAGTCGCAGGCTAAAAATACCAAAATGAGAATAATCAAACTAATACAAAATGTGAAAGTTTGTTTGTTTCTTTGTTTCCATGTTTGGTATTTATGGACTAGAAAACTACTGAATCGATTTGCGCAATTTTGGGATGCTGATAGGCTATAAAAAATTTGGAATTTCAAATTAATTTTATATTTTTTTTTTTATATTTTAATGTCTTATTATTGTCGGACTCGTAGTATAGCGTAATATTTCTCCCGGCCAGAAAATATAACTATCTATTATGAGCATTTTTTGTCCGATAAATGGTAATCAGTAAACAATTTCCGGCTATCGGACGGAAAAAAATGTCGTGGAAAATTTGTCGGATAATATGATCACTCGATTGTACAAACATTAATTAAACAAGTGTGAAAAAATCAGCTGACTGGTAATTAGAAACATGTAGAAGTTATTATGATATATTACAGGTGGTGGTTTGGACAACTGATGCATCATTGTTGTCGGACATAGTTGTTTTGTGTTTTTCGTCCAATTATCCTGTAATTTAACTGCAAGACAAAGTGTTGGTCATATCAATTTATACCTCACCAAATTAAATTATTTTGAGTAAATGAATGAATAAATTAAAACGAGAGTGGTGATACTAGATCATCGATGCATAGGTCTCTATTGGGCCCTTTACATCCCACCATAGCTGCAGGTCATTCGAGGCCGATCGCCTTTGCGAATCCAAGTAGCCTCGTTAGCTGAGCTTGCCTAACTGCTTCCGGTAACAAAATTGTATCTCCGAAATATCTCTGTCTCAGTCCGTTGAGAGCTGGGCACTCTTTAAGGACATGGTTAAGAGTTTCATCCTCCTCCAAACATTATAACGTCGGGTCGTCTGCGACACCGAATTTATGGAGATGGCCCTTCAGGTATTCTGTCAACAATCCCACCACAATTCGTACCTCTTTCCTTCCTAAGGACAGAATCTCCTTAGTATGCCGTGCACTAGGTCTAGTTATATGTTCCTTAGCATATCTCATTCCAGGAGCTCCTCCCTTCACGATTCAACAAATTTGCTTTCTAGCAACGATTTTAATTTTCTTTTGCCAATAGAAATTGGGACAGATAGAATTGGTTGAGGTCCATATGGTTCAGTTGCCGAACCCAACATTGCCAGTCGGTCTGCTCTCTCATTTCCGCCTGTGCCCGAGTTATATCATTGATTCCATCCTTGCACTAAGACACCAGTCGCGAATATGCGACACTGAACTTCAGTGCCAATATCGCAGCTTTACTGTCTCAGCATATATTTATTACCATATTCCTGTCTATATCACTCTCACAGAGATGGGCACACTGCCGAATAGCATAAAGTTTCGCTGTGGAAATTGTCACACGTTGTCCGAGAGGGTAGTACTCTCTGATTCCCATGCTCCTGCCAATCTCTCTGGCTCCAGCTCTTTCATCTTGTCGAGATCCATCCATATACCACCAGGATCCATTTCTCGGAAGACTTTGCTCTTCCTTCAAACCCTCTATACTTGGTAAAAATATCTGCAGGGTGAGGTTAGGTTTTAAAAACGGCGTCATGTAATCTGTCTGCGTGGGGAGAGATGGACACCTCTCCACCACGCTTTTTCAGATACCTGAGTAGCCGACGGTTCGAATGCCAAGATGCCCCAGGCAACTGAAACGATGAACAGTCTTTAGGGTCTTGTTTTATATGTATAAGTGAAGAGGAGACTGGTTCACCAGGACTTCAAGAGCCCTAGTGGGAGGAGGATTGCTCAATATTCCCACACAAGCCATTCATTGAACTTTGTCAAGTCGAAGAATGTGTTTCGGCTTTGTTGTATTACGCCACCATACAATATCGGCATACATTATCATGGGGCGGATCACCATAATGTATATTCAAAAAAACACTTTAGGTGTCAGCCCCCATTTTTAATTTAATTTAAATTATTTTGCAATTACGCTTTCGAAAACGTAACGGTTACTCATCACCATGTTTAAACCAAATTTTGAATGTTCAGATGATTCCCTTAATTTTATCGACAAGTGATGAATAGTCCAGTCAAATAAAGTAGTATACTCGGACACATTTTTTCCTTCTTTGCAATTGTGCGTTTAGCTGTTATGATAATTATTGCAATAAAAAAAGTTGTCGAATTGGTCAAAATGCAGCCACTCATAAAGTTTCAGAAAGTGGCAATTATATTGAAATACGACTAGACTGGACTATAACTCTTAGTGAATTATCTCGTCGGTTAGATATTTGTTCCTCCTTGAACCCCGATACGTCTCTGGTATCCATATCGGCATTGGTCGTTCTGATTTGAGGAATCTCTGTTAATGTATTTAGATAATTTTCATTAAATAACCTGGTCTTGAATAGTTAATAACAAGCCTTCAGTATCTGTCAACATCTGACGTTCAACGCAAAGATGATATTTTCCTAGATGGCATTATTTGAATGTCGTCCATGAAGGGGTTTCCGCAGCATGCTTGAAGCTTTTGATTGTTACGGTTCACCTTGAAAGATATTTAGCATTGGTGAGTTTCTACACTAGGAATTAATCTGCTCACCGTGACGTTGCAACATTTACTAGACAGGATAAAGCCTAATTTCTTAGCGTACGTCATGAAATCTAGAGCAGCAGAAAATGGTTGTAAGTTTTGTGCTATCGATTCGGAAGGATATTAATATTTTGTATTTTTTTATATTAAAATAAAGGTAAATTTCTTCAACATTTCAATATATTTATAAATTTGAACATATTTGTTATACTGATAAACAAAAGACATTCTTTTCTTTGCATATTTTTTTCCTTTTGTTCAAATGGTTTGCGTTTCTTCCCTGACAGCAAACATTTGCAAAATAAATCACGATGTATGTGATATAAATTTTATTTAAAGTTATGTTGTGTCAGTAAATCATTTTGACAAATGAATTTTATAAAATATTATTCTCAAACAATTGCTTTTTTAAATCGAATTCCTTACATTAAATAAAAATTTTATATTATATCTATTACTTTGTTGAATCGTTTGATTTTGGGCAGTAAAATAGCTACTAGAAAATGTAGGTTTAGAACTAGACGGAACAGGAAAAATAGGTCCGAAGGGAATGCAACTGAGATATAAAGTCAATACTACAGAAACGAGAGCATTACTTTGGCTCTCTTAATTGTGATTGTTATGTTTTTTATCTTTCTTTGTGTTTTGTTTCTGGAGTATATGAAGAAAAACTTTACATAGTTTTTTTGTTTTACTTCGACCGCGTTTTATTGATTTAGAAATCTTAAGACCATACAAGTCTTGCACATACGAGGGTGGTCCTAGAAATATAATAATGCTATAGTAAAAAGTACCAACCCTATAAAGCTAAAGTTTGAAGATGCTATGTTATTTATTAATTATTGGACAGCCATCAGTTGTGAATGCCCTAACGGAATTTATAAATATGGAAAAATTTGGTCAACGTTATGTGATACAGTACTTTAATTTCCAAGGTCTCGGTAGAACCAATGTTAAAGCTGAGCTAGGGAGTCTGCTTCTTCGCTTGCAGTAATTGAATATTGGGCGGTAGAGTTTAAACCAGGCCGCACAAGCTGCCAAGATGAATATCGTAGTGGCCGACCATATGAGGTGACCACGCCAGAAATAATGAAGAAAATCCACAAAATGGTACTAGATGACCTTTAACTGAAAGTGCGTGATCCAGCAGACATGACAAACATTTTAAAATGTGCTATTCATCGCATATAGATTAAAAATTTGGAAATGAGAAAGCTGTGCACAAGATGGGTGCCATATTTGCTAACAATGGAACAAAAATAGTGCCATGACGATGTTTCAATCCAGTGTTTGACGGTATTTCATAACAATAAAGCCGAGTTTTTGCATCGACTTATAATCATGGATGGAACATAGGTGACAGTTGAGATGAATAAACAGTGAAAACAATGGACTGAAAGAGGAAAATTCGCTCCAAAGAAGCCAAAAACACGCGGGATACTCGTGATTATCTTCAAAAAGGAAAATAATCAACAGCGAGTATAGCACAAATTTATTACGATGAAAAAATTCGCGTCGTTTCCTTTCAGACCCTATTCATCAGATTTAGCTCCCTGGGATTATTTTCTCTTTTCCAAGTTGAAAAAATGGTTTGGTGGTAAAAATTTTGCTTACTAGGATAAAGCGTGTTGGACCTGAAAGGAGCCTATATTAAAAAATAAATGAAAATTTATATATAGTAATACAATAACAGTACATACTATAATCATAGTATGTATTGTTATTCAGACATTCAGAGCTGATCAGTTTTTTAGGAATTATAGCATGTCAATATATCAGTCGGTATTTCTATTACCCATTCTACCCTTTTTTTATACAGGGTGTCCGGGAAAATGTGGAAAACCTATTAGATATGAAAAAAATACGTGAAAAGAATACTAAAAGTTCATAAAAACTTTTCTCGTATAGGCTTTCTCTTCAAAGATATGGGAAGACACTTGCAATGAAATCAAGTTTTTTACACATAATTATTGAAGTACCAGGAATAATAAAAAATTTTTTTAATATGATGTATACCAGGTAAGACCCTTCAAATTACTATCTAAGAAAGTGTTGTGAATTACTCACAGCCATAGGGATTGACAAGCTGTGACATTCATGACCCCATTGTTGTTTTACTCCCTGTATGATAAGAACTTTGGACAACGTTTTTTACATAACTTTAACTATTGACTACAAATTAAGTACTCTTTATTTATGTCGCTAACCCAAACCGTTTTCGAAAAAACGTCATTTTATTTCCATCATGTATTTGGCGTATTTCTATAAAAGATACATCTTTGTTCCTATCAAATGTTCAATTTTCAACCTTATAATAAATAAAATTCGATACAAAATTAGAATTTGCCTTTTCAGTTAAAAACGTCTCATTTTGTAAATTCCAGTTCGACCTACGTTCGTAGAAAATATGCATTTTATTTTATCCCCATCAAAAACAAACTAAGAGACATAATCTGTACAATAAACATATGACGGTTGAGAGCAAAGCAAGAATTTACAAGGTCTGTGTAAGACCGATGCTGACCTACGGTGCAGAAACAAGAAATGAAACCACAAAGACAAAACAAATTATGAGAACCACAGAAATGAAAACGCTGAGAATGATCACGGGAACAAGTTTAAGAGATAGAATAAGAAACGCAAAAATACGCGAGGACAGCGGAGTGGGGGATGTTGTGAAGTGGGTTCGAAACCGTCGTAGGCAGTGGAGAGATCACGTGGAACGAATGAACGATGACAGACTAGCAAAAACCGTGATGTGAGAGAAACCAAACAACAAACGGCCGCCTGGACGCCTCCGAAAAGATGGAGAGACAGCTGGATTTCGACCTCAAACGAGGATCGATGAGGCATTGTATAGATAACAGAACTTGGTTCTACCTAGAAGAAGAAGAAGAAGAAGAAGAAGAAGAAGAAGAAGAAGAAGAAGAAGAAGAAACAAATTATTATTGTTGAAAACGTTGTTAGGTACGAAAGAAATAAATATCCTACATTTTTAACCTTGTCAACTTTCACATTGCTGACACATTGATTCTTTATTTGGATATTTATTTACTGATTTTTGGATTTCATGGTGAAATTAATAGTGAAATAATTCGAAATATGTATAACACGTTTATTGAGTAAGTAGATATGCATCTGATGTATGGTCTTGCAATGCCTTGGAAGCCAAGAGGTTATATTACGACAGATATCCTAATCGTACTTTTCCAAATCAGAAAATATTTCAACGAGTTGATCAACGTCTAAGGGAGAACTGTAGGCGATTCCATTTAATAAGTTAATATTATTAAATTTCTTTATAATTTTAAAAAATTTTGGGAAAGAAATACTGATGCTGGTCGGGGAAGAACAGTACGTACTCTGCAATTAAAAGAAAATATTTTAAATGCTGTAGATGACACTCCTTCAGCGAGCACTCGAAAATTATCAGCGCAGTTTAATACGTCGGAAACAATAGTTCATGAAGTTCTTCAAGAATAGCTGTTGTATCCATATCATTTGCATGAACTGATTCCTGAAGATTTTTCCCGTAGAATGCAGTTTGCAAACTGGCTATTGGAACAGCAACGAAATAATGTAAACTTCATTGGCACTATTCTCTTCACGGATGAAGCAGGGTTTACCAAAAATTGTATCATAAATTTACACAACTCACATGTATGGGCTTATGAAAATTCTCATACTACTATTGTTTTGTTTCACCAACATCAGTTCTAATCAATTAATATCTGGGCAAGAATCATTGATAATTTCTCGATTGGACCATTCGTATTGGCGGAACGACTAAATGGAGAATTTTATTTGGAGTTCCTCCAAAATGCTTTTCACGATTTAGTAGAGCACTTATCAATTGAAACCCGCCAAAACATCTATTACATGCACGATGGTAACACCCTATTTCAACGTTGCTGTGCGGAAGCACCTAAATAACGTATATCCAAACCATTGGATACATAAAGGAGAACCTATTTCCTGGCCTCCTCGATCTCCCAATCTAACGCTATGGGATTTTTACCTTTGGGGACACCTCAAAGCCTTGTTATATTCCACTCCGGTCAATACTAAGGAGGAACTTCTACGGAGAATCACATTTCGTTGTGATCAAATAAGGAACAATGCTGAGTTAATGCGGCGGGTACAGCAGTCCTCAATTCGTCATGCCCGCGAGTTTATCAAACTTCATAGAGCCCCTCTTACGAAATTTTTAACTAAGCAGCAATTTTAAATTTTTATTGAAACTATGGTTACAGGAAAAAATTTCTCTTTTCATATTCAACCCCGACAGAAGTTAAACGACTAACAGTGTAAATAAAATTACGTTTTTTCGAAAACGGTTTGGGTTAGCGGCAGGAATGAGGAGTACTTAATTTTTAGTCAATAGTTAAAGTTATGTTAAAAGCGCTGTCCAAAGTTGTTATCATACAAGGCGTAAAAAAATTGGGTCATGAATGTCACAGCTAGTCCGTATCCGCAGCTGTGAGTAATTCCCAACCCTTTCTTGGATAATAACTTGAAAAAATCTTACCTGATATACATATATTAAAAAAAATCACGTGTACCTGGTGGTTAAATATTATGTATAAAAAACTTGATTCCATGGCACCTTTTTGGGAGCCCATATCTCCAAAGAGGAGGCTTATACGAAAAAAGTTTACATGGACTTGTAGTATTTCTTTCACGTGTTTTTTTCATATCTGGACACCCTGTATGAACGAAAATTTTCAGCCTCAAGTTAGAATGATTTTAAGTCTTAAAAATACTTTTCTTAAAATTATTATACAATGCAAATGTGAAGTCTGGAATAAATTCTTTACTTACAAGACGCTGTTTTTTTTTTAATCGTTCGCAAAAGTCGACTTAGTGTCAATTAAGTTTATCTCATAAATTATTTGAATAACAAAAGACATACTCCATTTGTCGTTAGTTGCATTTTGATATTACTACAAATACCCTTTGTTCTACTTTCTTGTCAATTTCTCCAAGCTCAATTGTTTTATCTTCCTGAATTTGGCAACATTTTTATACTACAAAGTACGGTTTTATGTTACATTTGATTTTCACTGTTTTACCTCTGTTTAAGATTTAGCTCTAAATTGTTTATAGATTCTCCGATAACGCTTGTATCTCGGTAACCAATTGACTAAATTTAAACTCTTTTTTTTCAAAAGAAGCGTCTCTTCGAATACTTTCAAACAGTGTTTTCAGAAAAATTTTTCGATGAAAATTTTTAGAGATATTTAATTTGTTTATAAGCAAAAAATTTTACAATAATTTTAAACAATTCCTGAGCACGCCCTAATTATTCGATTTTAACTTTTAAAAAAGTGTTTGAAAGCTTGAGATCTCTAATATATGTGAAAAAATTTCAAGTATGTCACTTTTTTACTTCGAACATACCCCTGTAGAAGTAGCATAACGTCAGAACTAGGGCCCAGTTGTTTGAACGCTGAATAACGTAATAATTTTTTTATTTATATTTCAAAAGTGTTGATAAACAGTAGATATTTTATTTCTTGGTACACATGTACCGATTTTATGCTATCCTTTTCTAATTGCATTTTTTAAACAAGTATCATATGATAATCGGTACGTCAATTATAAATACATAAAGTTTGAATATATGGTTGCCTAAATTTTTATTATTGTTATTTTCACTACGTAAACAATATTTGCCAATAAAAATAAGTTTTTATATCTTCTTTTTGCTAATATTAATTGTAAACTTAGCATTTATAATAATTTTTAACACATAAAAACACCGAAAAAAGTCACGACAAGCACTTAAACTAAAAGACAAGATAAGTAAACATGTTTATGTCTGTCAAACATTAAAAAAGCGTCTCCCCCACCGACCAAAAATAGCCTTCAAACAATTCTATTGTTGTTTAAATCTAGGGTATGATCGAAGCTTCGAAAAAATCATTTTTTGCCTTGTTTTTATTATTACGATTTTACAACAATGATAATAAATTTTGAAATATCTAAGACTGATTCAGTTTATACTTGATAACGATTAGAGATACAACCTAATCGAAACGTCGTAAAAATAAACAAAAAAAAAGACAATTAAAGTCCAACAACTACATTGTAGCTAATCTTCAATATTGTCTACAACCTTCAGACATGCCTCTGATTTGTCGACAAATCTTATTGGATTTTTATAGATCAACCCCTTATCCAGCCACAATAGTCGTTCAATTTGGAAGAAACTGTCTTTTTCATACGTAGGCGAACTCATAACGGATTTGTATTGAGATCATTGTTCTATATTAGATTATTTTTTCCTATAAAAAGTTCAACTAGGTTTTTGACCCTTTTTTTTATGTAATAACGCGAAATAAGCATTTTGTAAGTTGGGTAAGTAAATAGCTGACGTAAATTCTTATCTGCGTAATATTCTGTAGCGTGAGATCATTAAAATAATTAAGGCACGAAACTTTACAGTTTTTAAATAGACCAGTTTTATGGGTTATTCTGAACGTCGATATTTAGTGCAAGAGGGTAAATTGGGGCATATGAAGTCTGAAAGTAATTGCGGGTAAGGGTTATGGATGTAAATTAATTTTGAAGTTCTTATTATGTGTGTTAGTATTTAGCAATAAAAACGAGAATATAGGGTTTTAATAAATACACCATTGGCCAAAAGCAGAGCATTAACGGGCTTTTGTTTCTTTGAATCAAAAAAAAAATGAGATCATGAATGTTGCAGCTAGTCCGTCCCTGCAGCTGTGAGTTTCACGACACTTTCTTGGATAGTAATTTGAAAGATCTTACCTAGCATACATTATATTTAAAAAAAATGAAATATACCTGATGGTTCAATAATTAGGGTAGTCGGGTCTATGAGTACGCACTCGATAAGAGTACGTAATCCCAATAACCCTGACGTTGTTTACGATACGCGGCTAACTTCAGTGCTATTTTGAAGTGCAAGTGAGTTGAAGATGCTGTGCAAAAAAATAAAAACTCAACAAAACCACAGGAATTACGTAAGTTTAAACATTTTAACTTGTTTTCTTAAATATTTTTAGCATTTTTGAAGAATATTTGTGATAAAACTACAAAAATTAAAAAAAAGGCGATTATGCGAAACTCATGTAGGAGTCAAAGTGAGGGTGATTCCGGTCGATGCTAATATATGGTGTCGTACCTCGCTCGATTCGAAAATCTTGAATGTGTGCAAGAATACGCACTTGAGTATGTTGCAAGAGTACGCGCGTACTCTTTACACACGATATTCTTTTAATAGTGATAATCCTTATTTTTGTGTTTTCAGGATGTCTATGCAAAAAAGAAGTACCAAGAGAACACTTTGAACTCCAGAACAATTGCTTGATGCAAAAATATGTATCGAGGCAGGAGAGAGTAAAAGCATGGTATCTAAATCCTTAGAAATGCATGAAGCTTCTCTGCGAAAGAGATTGAAAAGATTATCTCCAGCCCGTATGCTGACCTCAACAAGTATTGCTCGAGCGATGAGCTTCAATAAGCTTCAGTGTAATCGCTACTTTGGAAATCTGACGAAATTGTTGGAAACCTATTAGTTTCCTTCTCACGCAATTTATAATATGGACGAGACTGGGGTCAGTACAGTGCCACAAAAAGTAATTTCAACAAAGGGGAAGCGCTGTGTCAACAAGATTTCCAGTGCTGAACGTGGTATTAATGTAACAATTATAAATGCAGTCAATGCTGCTGGTAATTTTATTCCCCCAGCATTCATATTTCTTCGCAAGCGTATGAAGGCTGAACTTTTGGATGGGGCTCCACCTTCTTCAGTAGGAATGGTGTCAGACACAAGGTACATCAACAGTGCTTTGCTTCTGGGCATTTTAAGCATCATGCAAGACCTAGCATAGATAATCCAATTCTATTGATATTAGATAATCACACATCACACTGCACGTTGGAAACAGTTAATTTTTTCCGATCTAATCACATTCATGCTCTTACAATACCGCCTCATAGCAGCCACAAAACTCAACCACTTGATCACTGCATTAACAATAGCTTCAAGATTTTTTACGCATCGGAATGTGAAAAATGGATGTGTAATCATCCAGGTCGAGTGATAACAGTTTATCAAATGGCACAGATTTTATCTTAAAGCAGCTAAACCTGCAAATGCTGTACAGAGTTTCAAGATTTCAGGAATACAACCACTAAAGCCAGACATTTTTGGAGAAGAAGACTTGTTAGCCAGCATAGTGACAGAAAGCCCTTTGCCGGAAACTCGTTATGGACCAAACCTCAATCTTTTCATGACCCAGTTCACCCAGTACAAAACTTTGATTATGAGGAAATCACAACACCTGTCATCATCGTGGCTGACGACAAAAATGAGGATCGGACTAATAGGTGGTGGAGCAACATCAGCCTTGCAACTTCGGGGGGACTGAGAAGTCCAGGAACAAAACAATGCTACCGATGTAACTTCAAAGGAAAATACTGTTTCAGATATTAATGACAATGTGCCCGGGAATTCACTACTGTCCTCATGCCCGACAGTTGAAATATCGGAAAAATCGCAGGGTGTGAATATGCCTTTTAAAGAGAGTCATAATATTTTGAGAGAAGGAGCCTATACACCACTTGCTTCCATGAACGTTCAATTCCCTCACGCCCCACTTAAAGATATAGTCCCACTACCAAGAGTTGGAGTGATTTTAAGATCGAACCACAAAAGAGCAAAATCAGACATTTTGAGTGGGTCTCCTTATAAGCTAGCTCTCGAAGAGGGTTCAGCTTCAAAACAATTACCAAAGAAAAAACCAAAACTAAATACTAAAGAGTTTAAAAAATATTTACAAGTTCTAAAAAAAACGCCCAAAAAC
Organism: Diaprepes abbreviatus; assembly: GCA_034092305.1. Classification (NCBI taxonomy): domain Eukaryota; kingdom Metazoa; phylum Arthropoda; class Insecta; order Coleoptera; family Curculionidae; genus Diaprepes; species Diaprepes abbreviatus. The sequence goes on from JASJET010000116.1 coordinate 3,545,036, forward strand.
AAAATGTGGAAATGTCTACCATGTGGTGAAGTATACATAGATCCCCTAGAGAAGACTGAATTGGGTGTTCCAAATGCAAGGAGTGGTGGTATGAAGGCTGTACTAGCTATGAAGATCAAAATATCGTCATGGTGACAACTGCAAGTAATGTAAACACAAATTTGGAGATAATTTTTTCCTGCGTACTCTAATAGACTCACTTGCGTACGCTTGTCCAATAAGCTATTGTAAGAGTACGCAATTCTCACTTTTGTTATTTTTTTGATTTTGCGAAGATATGGCATATTTTCATTACAATTTATGTTACTTTATGAAAGATGTCATTATTCAATACCAAATAAAGTTTAAGCTGATTATCTATAATTGCATATTTTATTCTAGAACAATTTGAATCTTAAATGCGTACTCTTAGACCAGCCTACCCTATATGTAAAAAACTTGATTCCATTGCAGCTTTTTGGGAGCCCATATCTCCGAAGAGGAGGCCTTTGCGAAAAAAGTTTATATAAACTTTCCTTTCACCTGTTCTTTTTTACATCCGGAGACTTCCCACATTATCCCGGACACCCTGTATAAATATAAACTCCAAAACAGTGGAGAAACTCCGGATCTAAAAATGACGACAGCGCTGTTTCGTCCTAGTATGGGACTCTTCAGAGCATTGCGTTCAGTACAAACCATCATTTCGTAATTATTCCCTATAAACTGATTCTGAAAGACACAACAGCGACATCTCGACGAATCACTCAATAAGACCCGCCAATCTTTAAAAATAGTGTTACGGAGGACTAGGAGAAACTTTTTGATACACCCTCGTATACAGATATCTTGATGCGCCAATAATGGGCCGAAATGAACATTATATCGATAAGTCATATTTTAAGATAAATCTCAACTGTTATGCTGGTATATTTATTGTTATTTTTAGGAGTTTCTATAGGTATATAAATAGGGATACCATATGGGAGTTGTATAGTTGTATTTAAATAGTAAAGATATTAGGAAGTGGTAATAATATATTTGTATTAGGAAGTAGTTAATATAAGTATTAGAGGTATTAGTGAAAGATGTTTTATTCTGCGGGCCCAGTGAGCCGTTTTAAAGGGATAAGTATGAAAAAGAAAACAATACAGCTGGCATAATCGAATTTAAATGTTTTATTGCTTACCATGACTCATCATAGCCCTCTTTCACAATTTTCACAAGCTTAGCAGTGGTCTGAGAAATACGGAGCATCTTTAAGGCTAACAAGCCAATAACAATAAAAATTTACATTATAACGAGCTAACAATTACAGTAATGTAAGAATAAACCCGCAAAAACAACAAAAATATCACACAGAGTAATAACAAATCAAAACAGAGACACCTTGTACATAATAATGGCGACTTGACCTTATATTGGGGGAATGAAGTCTGGCTGAAAACTAGTGCCTTCAAAAACGTAAAATTCCATTTTAAGAATTTATATTTTGTTAATACGTGTTTGTGGAACTAATTGTATACTAGTAATTTGCAAATTGTACATCTTTCGAAACTAATGCTTTCTTTTGTCTGAGAGTCCCCTGAGTAAGGCATAAGGAAAAAATATATAATATATTTTTGGAATTCATCAACTTAATATGCCAGGGTGACCTTGATGATCTTACTCGTGTTACTTAAGATGATTATTTTGATTTCACCATAATTAATGTATTTAAAAAAATATTCTCAAATGAAATGGTCCCTAATGAAAATTGAAATATTATTACAGTCCCTACATAAACATAATTAGTAATTAATTTTCAGTTCACTGGTTCAATAGGTCATGTCAATTTTGTAATTTGAATACAGCAATGTCAAATACATTAATATAAATACCACCACATAAATTAAACCGATCTAATTGCCATGTTTCAGATTTGATCTTGTGTAAACATATCTGTAACTATTTTTTAATAACTGTTAAATGATAACATAATAAAATTTGCTTCGATGGTATACAATATTGTAAGATTTCTCGTCTGCCGATCGAGACAAAGATTTTATTGTTGGATATTCTTAATATGGTTTATCTTCAAGGAACAAAAATATTGGCTTTGAAAAAGTGATTGTTATTCCTGTACAAAAATCTGGTAAAAATGTCAATTACATGTGTACTAAAAATAATAGTACTTTTCATTAAATTACGTTTAGAATATTGGTTTATTAAATAAAACATCTCACCCCAAAATGAGTACTGCTATTAAAACAGAATTGGTATTTCGGATGCAGTATCCTATATTACTCTTGATATAAAAATTGTTTTTCTAGTTACGAATATATTACTTCACAATTTCTTGATATTGATTCAGTAAATATGACTATTTTAGAAACAAAAATGATCAGATACTTTAAAGTATCTCCTATTATAGCCAGCTCAGTTAATTAAAAACAGCAAATAGGACGACAAAGGCGACATCTCGATGATTCACTCGATAACCTAAAATTCAGCTTTATAGGATACAGAGGCGAGATAATGGTTTGTACCGACTGCGGTGGCCTGACGAGTCCCATATTAGGACGAAACAGCGCTGTCGCCATCTGTCGGACCCGGAGTCTTTCCATACTTTGGAATGCTCCGCACTTTTTAACACGAGAATAGTACAGATTGACACATTTCACGTCCGTTAAGCCAAATTATTTTATTTCTGTTTTTATATTACACGGACAAGAACTTTATTTATATATATATATATATATATATATATATATATATATATATATATATATATATATTGGTCGATTGATGCTAATTTAAAATTGTTCGTAGACGTATTATTTGTGTAATCACTGCCTCGTAGTTGGGTCTCACGACCTGTAGGGCATTTATTGTAAATAAATAAATAAATAAATAAATAATTTTAAGAAATAAAGCAAAATTGCCGAATAAAAAAGATATATTAAAAATTGTATTTGAAAAATATATTCAAGGTTTGTAAAATTAGAGTTTTATATGTGATGAGAATTAATTTAAACTAAATCGCACGAATAAAGATGATAAAAGTTCTATTTTCTTGAAATACTACAGTTCTGAGAAATTTTTGATACGAGTCGAATTGAGAATCTACTAATTTTTTTTTAAACTGTTTTAAAAATTAAATTAAATAACTAACCTTAATCGAAAAAAGATTTGCTATAAATCTGCATGACATCCAATATTTATAATACATAAAAAACTTTATATTTTTAAAGCTGTTAAAAAACATTTCAAAATCAACAACCAAAAAAGTTCAAAGTTAATCTAACTTTATTTGATTAGCTCTAGTCTGCATTTGTGGCATGTTTAAAGACTTTGGTAATTTTTCTATAAAAACTGGATCATAAATAAATAATCTCTCTAGTACAGTTCTTTATGGGCATTAAGTAAGTGTTTAAAAACCATTCCACGACTTATTATTAAAAACTTTCAGAATACTTTTTTTATGAAAAGTCTTTTATACCACAGTTATTTCTTAATGGCTTAACTTTATTCAAATGACGAATTTTTAACCGAGATGGGTCTAAAATTATGAAGTGTTACTAAAGTTTTTGTAGACATAAATTTTTTTTTAAATTAAATATAAGTAAAATAATGAGAAAAATATTTCCAAAAAAAATTATTTCCAAATTCGCAGGACCTTTTACACTGAGTTAAACCAGAATTATTTTTGAATCATACACGTGCGTTGATAATACTAACGTACCTACGTGACTATTTTGTTATCTTCTTAAAATATTATTTTCGGTAAATATTTGGTTATACTACACCAGAATAAAATTAATTAATATTTTAAAATAAATGTGCTTTGGGGCCTAGATTGCTAAAATAAAGAGAAATTTCAGTTTATATTAGAAAATACTCATGTTCTTGCGAAATCTTCAGAAATTGAAAAATTTTTTTGTGAATAATTTTCGTCTGTTCTAAACCAGAAACTTGATATTTATTTCAATATACAAAGTTCCTCACAGACTTTTACTGAAAGTGTGGGCTCTGTATATATGCCACTTATCATTTTGGAACATAAATTTATTGTCCTAAAAGTGATAAAAATAAAAAAAAAAACATGTTGAAATATTGAAGATATTTTTCTTCTTATTTTTAAACGTCAATGGGATTGTCTATAAGATTCACTTTTTGTGTGACTCCAAAAACTCTCTTATACCAATTTTGAATATTAAGAAAAGAGTTTTAACTCTTAGTCACCCTGCAAAATGCAAGATTTTTAGACCGTCATATTGTAATAGCCATATTGAATTTTCAAAAACAATTTTAAATTCTGTAATTCAGAAACCCCTCTGTGCCAGTTTTGAATAAAATGGAGATATATATATATATATATATATATATATATATATATATATATATATATATATATATATATATATATATATATATATGTATATATATATATATATATATATATATATATATATATATGTATATATATATATATATATATATATATATATATATATATATATATAATTCTTGCCCCGGCGAACATAGATTGTATTAAAACGTGCGGAGAACTCCAAAACAATGGAGAAGATCCGGGTCCGGAAAATTATGGTAGCGCTGATTCGTCCTTATATAGGACTCATCCGGCCATTGCATCCGGTACAATCCATCAGCTCGTAATCGTGCCCCATCTACTTTTTAAGATGAAAAAACAGCAGATAAGACACAAATTGCAACATCTCGAAGGATCACTCAATAACACAAGAGCAACATCCACTAACAATGTTGTATAAAACCGCCGTGTGATGGCGCGACGGTAAATTAAAAATAGAAATATATTAAACTCGATACATGAACCATGCTACCCACAGGATAGAGGTCACATCGATCGGCATTGGCAACCAAATTGACCACTGGCACGCAGTTCAAGCAGGTTTCGCACCAACGATCTCCCTATGAAAGCGCTACGTGTTTTTTAAGCCAACAAATATTAAAAAAGAGATAAGTGTAATTTTAACTAAAATAGAAAATTCTCGGCTGTGCGGACATAGGTTGTTAGTCAATATTAATCTCGTATTATTATTCTAATATATACATGCGTCTTACAAGCCAGTGTCCAGAGATCCTATCACCTATCTTGAAATTGGATGTCAAACGAATACAGATATTACGTCAAAACTTTAGCAGTGTCCAAGACTCTACATCCGGCGGGAGGTCGGCGAAGCCGCATTCATTATTTGCATGCTTCCTTTCGATCTGTCCTTTGCACAGGCAGGTGCATGTCAGTCCACTGATGAGTCTAGTAGAGATGAAACATGTACCTCTGCCGTATCACTGTGGCGGGGAGGGTAAGTTTTGACTTTCTTCTCGGTATGGTGGTACAGGTAGACCATCATCTCGATGGTGGTCGAATAGAGTGAATTGCGTTTTATAACAATTTATTCTAACTGTGCAACCTCTAACACAGAAAGGATAAGATGGACAGAAGTTTGCATTTACTGTTCGCATTTTACTTCACTCTTACACGGAACTACATATAGTTGTACGTTTGCTGAATGTAATTTCAGGAGTACAACGGCATAATGTGGATATATCTACTGCTATTGCATCTCACACGAAGGAGTCTGTGAAAGCCGCATAACCATATATATATATATATATATATATATATATATATATATATATATATATATATATATATATATATATTACATGTTATTTTGAACATCAAAATTTTTTGCATCCTTTACAGTTTGGTTTTCGTCGGAATTTTTCGACAATTCAGGTAGTTGCTGCGGTTGTGGAGGGCGCGGTTGAGGGGATAGAAGGTGGGGAAAGCGTGGGGCTCTCACTGTGTGACCTCAGTCGTGCCTTTGATTGTGTTTCTCATGAACTATTGATTAGAAAGCTTCATAGATACGGTGTAAGAGGCGTTCCCCTCGATTTGCTTTCATCTTTCCTATCAAATAGAAGGCAGGCAGGCGCATATGGTGGAGAGCGTCCTGAGCCTATGATGGTACGATGTGGAGTGCAGCAGGGTTCGGTATTAGGACCTCTTCTTTTCATTATATATGTCAATGATCTCTTTAGGCATTTGTCACCGGGACTGTGTATCTGTTACGCAGACCACATGGCGCTAATTTGTAAAAGTAGAGACCCAGAATATTTAATGAACGAAATGTCTGTTATGGGAGAGCGTGCGAGATGTAGATTTGCTAATAATTCCCTTAAATTGAATGAAGAAAAAACACGGAATTTGTTTGTCATGAATGGACGTGGAGTGGTTGATGGTTCTTCGGTGACATTGTTGGGCATCAGTTTGTACGATGGTTTGAACTGGAATTCTCACATTGCATTATTGAGGAATAAGTTGGCATCCTCTGTTTTTGTTCTCAGGCAACTTCGTGGGTCACTTCAGTGTGACACCCTTCTCTCTGACACCTTTGGGGTTGTTGTGCTAGCACGATTCAGAACTTTAAAATGCAGAAGAAGGCTATTCGACTTGTCTCTGGTATCGGCTATAGGGACCACTGTAGGCCACACTTTATAAAATTGCGGGTACTAACGTTGCCTAGTTTATTTATCGTATACCAACTACTGGAGATTCATAAAAATCGTGGAAAATTCCACCAAAATTCCCACTTTCACTCTTACAGCACTAGATCAGCTAATTTAATTAGACCTTCGAGGTATAGATTGGAGAGATCTAAGAAAAATACACTGAATGTGTCATTGTACAACACGTTGCCTGAAACATTTAAAGATTTAGACTTTATGAGATTTAAAATTAAATTAAAGGAATTTTGGTTAGAGCATTCATTCTATTCGGTGGATGAGTACTTGGAGACTTCTTCTAGAGCATATTGTTAGGACTTTTTTAATGTAATTTACAGATAGTTTTAATTTTATTTTTTTATATATTATATATATATATATATATATATATATATATATATATATATATACATATATATATTAGGGTGGGTCGAAAATTTTTAGGAGGCACCTACAGCGCGCGCCCACTGCCAAAAATTGGGCATTCGTATGAAACTAAAAATCGCATGGTTCGTGTGGGCGTAGGAGAGGGTTTTCCGGTCGTACCTAACCTCAAAACGTAAAAAATCACCACTTCAGTGACCTAAAACAAAAGCAAAAATTCTATATAGCCTACTAGGAGATTTATGAGAGCTGAATTTAAATCCGATGTCCGAGTGGATCTAAAATTGAGGCTGTATGCTTGAAAACTATTAAATATTAGTCAAAAAGAGATAGTAAAATGTCAATAAAAATCAATCAGCCTCGACCTAGGGGTGTAGTGACGTAATATAGAAGATAATTGCTAGAACCTAACCTAAAAAATAACAATCCCTCCACAGGCATAAAGCGAAGCCTACGATGCTATATACCCTACAAAAAGTTTCTAGGGTAGATGAATTCAAATACGGTGTCTGTTGAACTTCTAGATGGCAGCTCCAAAATAGCGGAAATGCAGATAAAAATTGTGAAATAATAAACACAAGTAAGGGCCAAAGGTTGAGGATCAACAACTTAAAGGTTAAAGAGTTTAGTGCTTAAGAGCTCAGATACTTTATGTGTTTATTGTTTGACAATTTTCACTTGGATATCAGCCATTCTGGAGTTGCCATCTAGAAGTTCTAAAAACAAACACCGTATTTGAATTCAGCTATCCCAGAAATGTTTTTGTAGAATAATAGTGTCGTTAATTTCGTTTCATGCCTGTTGAAGAGATTTTTGTTTTTTTTTAGATGAGGTTCGAGCAGTTCTCTTCTAGATAACATCACCAGACTCCTACGAAGAGACAGAATGATTTTTATTGATATTTTTATATCTCCTTGCGACTAACATTTAATGATTTTTACATACCAGTTTTATATCCGCCATCTTGAATTTCTCAAAATGGGCATGGGATTTAAATTCAGTGACCTCAAAATCCTCTTAATAGAGTAGAATCCTGCCTTTGTTTTATGCTACTGAAATCACAATTTTTGGCGTTCCCCTAAGCTTATCCAAACAATGCGGTCGTAAGTTTCGTGCTAAATACCAACTTTTGGCAGGGAGCGCGCACAACAAGCGCATCATGGAAATTTTCGACCCACCCTAATACATATATATATATATATATATATATATATATATATATATATATATATATATATATATATATATATATAGCGATCGAATTTAGAACCTCCTTCTTTTTAAAAATTGGAATATGTGAAAAATAGCAAATATAGCATTTCCAAACTAATCTTAAAAAAGACGTATCTCAGAAGTTAAACGTTACAGCGAAATATCGTTTTTATTCTCCTCATCGACGTCCAAAAAAACATGTATTAGTAATTTCGAAACAAATAGTACAACTCTTTAATTTCTCCGAAAATAATCATGTACCTCTCTTTTTTTGGGCCTCCACAGCTAGTTGTTGAGTTAACCTTCTGGTTACTTAAGTTTTACTGTGGTCAGGGAAAACAAATCCGGATTTTATTCTTAAAAATGTGAGATAATGGATAAAATTTTCATAGCAAACATATTTTATAGCCATTTATCAATTCCCTTTCATAAACTCAAAAATAAAATTTATGTGGTTTTTTGTCGCTCTCCAAATATACCCCAAAAATATAATATTCAAACTAAAACGATGATGAACATAAAACTAATGTTTAGTCAAGTGGAGCAGAGTGAATTGAATTTATGTGCGGCATTCGTGATAAATAAGCATGTCTAAGACGTGGGCGTGAAAAAAAATTTCTAGAAAAATTCTTCAGCGAAAAAACCTAATATTTTTATATAATATTTTACACCATTTGTACATTTTCACAAAGAATAGCTATAATGCCGATCCATTATCTATGTTTCATTGCGATAATGAAAATATCGTAGCCCACGCGAAAAACTCGTTTATTTGTTTCCAATTTACTTAGTTAATAAAACATTTAAAGATATTTAGAACGCATATATATATATATATATATATATATATATATATATATATATATATATATATATATATATATATATATATATTTATTTATTTTCTTGATTCTTGAACCATAGATTATATCATTTTTCTTAATTTTGTATTTTCTTGGGTTTAGGTTCTATAATTAATAAAACACAAAACGATTGACGTTTCGCCCTTTATTCAAGGCATTTTCAAAATTTTTTCCTAAAAAAATATATAATTAAAATACATCAAATAAAAAACATATTTTACCATTTTGGAAAACAAACAAGACACTTAAAAACAGTAGTCAAAAACTTTAAAACATTTTAAAAATATTTAATTTTACCAGTACATACCTTGACATTTTGCTGTTCTGTTTCTAAATAAACTTTAAATTTTCATCGTTTACTGAGGATACGTGGAATGCGAATGTTTTATTTTTTTAAATATTTTTTATATTTTACAATGTATAAAAAAAACAAATAAGGTATGTTTGGTTTTATGTTTAAGAGGATATTCTATTTTTGATTCTTATTTGACCGGATCGAATAATTAATAGTTTTGTTTAAATTAGGTTTGCGTAAATGTGGCTCAAATTTCCTATATCTCTTCTGTCGTTAACAGTGTTTTTATCTTTTTTAATTTCAATCATTTCCTTTATCTGTAATTTTTGGTAATTCACATCTTTGTTTTTTATAATGGTACTGTTATAATCAAAAGTGTGTTTTTCCTCCTGTGTGTGTTTGTTTAACGCTGTTGAGGCGTTTTTTGTATATTTATGGCCATTTAATCTGTTCTTCAGTAATTGGCTCGTCATGCCTATATATTTTTGGGGTCAATTTGTGCAAGGGATCGAATATATTATATTTGATTTATTCATTAGAGGAGTTTTACTTTTTAAATTTGTGAATAATGTATTTAATTTATTATGGGACCTGTGGCATACGATAATATCATGCTTTTTTAAAATGTATTTTATTTTTTCTGACAGCTCACTAGTATAAGGTAATGCTACATATTTCTGCTGTTTATGTTCTATGTTTTTTGTTTTTACGTTGTTATAAAACTTTTCATTTCAAATATTACAGGCAAAAATGATTTTTTTCTTAAAGATTCATTCGCCTTTAAAAAATTTATTGATAAAGTAAACCTACCTGAAAATTACAGACTCATTTCGCTAGATGTTATATCTTTGTATACAAACATACCAAATCAACTTGTCCACACTAGTTTAGCAGAAAAATGGGAAATTTTAAAAAAACCTACAACGCTATCAAAAAATAATTTTATGGATGCTGTTGACCTCGTTCTTAATACAAATTATTTTCAGTATGAAAATACCTTTTATAAACAACTCGATGGATGTGCTATGGTATCACCAATTTCATCTACAGTTGCTCAGCTAGTAATGGAATATTTAGAGGAAAAAGTCTTAGAAAAATTAAATTTTAATATAATATTTTTCAAACGTTTTGTCGATGATTGCATAGCAGCCGTACCGCAAAATAAAATAAACGAAATTCTCCAAGAGTTTAACAGTTTCAACGAAAAATTACAGTTCACGTCCGAAACAGAGAATAATAATAAAATAAATTTTCTAGATATGACACTTATACGCAGAAAAAACAAAATTTTAACTGAATGGTACACCAAACCAACTTGGTCAGGTAGATATCTAAACTATTTCTCTAATCATTCAAAAACTCAAAAAAATAGCGTTATAATCGGTCTATCTGATCGTGCTATCTCCCTAACATCTCCAGAATTCCGACCAAAAATACTTCAAAAAGTAAAAGAGACACTAATAAATAATAATTTCAACGAAAAGACTATCACCAAAATAATTGATAAACGAACATATAAGTTTTATAACAACGTAAAAACAAAAAACATAGAACATAAACAGCAGAAATATGTGGCATTACCTTACACTAGTGAGCTGTCAGAAAAAATAAAATACATTTTAAAAAAGCATGATATTATCGTATGCCACAGGACACATAATAAATTAAATACATTATTCACAAATTTAAAAAGTAAAACTCCTCTAATGAATAAATCAAATATAATATATTCGATCCCTTGCACAAATTGTCCCAAAAGATATATAGGCATGACGAGCCAATTACTGTAGAACAGATTAAATGGCCATAAATATACAAAAAACGCCTCAACAGCGTTAAACAAACACACACAGGAGGAAAAACACACTTTTGATTATAACAGTATCATTATAAAAAACAAAGATATGAATTACCAAAAATTACAGATAAAGAAAATGATTGAAATTAAAAAAGATAAAAACACTGTTAACGACAGAACAGATATAGGAAATTTGAGCCACATTTACGCAAACCTAATTTAAACAAAACTATTAAGTATTCGATCCGGTCAAATAAGAATCAAAAATAAAATATCCTCTTAAACATAAAACCAAACATATACCTTATTTGTTTTTTTTATACATTGTAAAATATAAAAAATATTTAAAGAAAATAAAACACATTCGCATTCCACGTATCCTCAGTAAACGATGAAAATTTAAAGTTTATTTAGAAACAGAACAGCAAAATGTCAAGGTATGTACTGGTAAAATTAAATATTTTTAAAATGTTTTAAAGTTTTTGACTACTGTTTTTAAGTGTCTTGTTTGTTTTCCAAAATGGTAAAATATGTTTTTTATTTGATGTATTTTAATTATATATTTTTTAAGGAAAAAATTTTGAAAATGCCTTGAATAAAGGGCGAAACGTCAATCTTTTTGTGTTTTATTAATTATAGAACCTAAACCCAAGAAAATGCAAAATTAAGAAAAATGATATTATATATATATATATATATATATATATATATATATATATATATATATATATATATATATATATATATATATATTTATTTTTATTTTGTCTTTTCTTGGGTTTAGGTTCTGTTTTTAACAAAAGATTCTTCCATCAAAATAAGTGCCTATTTTAATAAGGTTAATAATACCTGAACTTTAAAGGTGTTTAATTAATTTGAATTTTACAAAATCTAACCTAATTTTCATGTTTCAAATACTTAAGAAGTATTTCAGTTATGTATTCGAAATTTACAGTGAAGTATAACAATAAATCGTATTTTGTATCCCAATTATAATAAACTTGCTATATTACACAGGGTGTCCAAAAATTAAAAAAATTTGAGTGGCTATAACTTTTTAATTTAAATAGAACGCTGTACTTTTTAACTTACCAAAAATTGTACCTTTTAAATACCTATCGAATGGTATAAGGGTGTTTATACCTAAGTCTTCGCGTTTTCACAGAATACGTCAAATAATCGTTTTCTGGACCATTTTTTTTTTTGAATAGATATTCTAATGCATCTAGTTGTCTATAGCGTTTAGAAATGACAGATAATTTACAACTATAAGAATAATAATAAAGGATATCTTTACAAATGTTCAGAAACTCGGAACGCAATTTATAGTCATCCTTCTTCTTCTTCATGTACCTTCTCCATTTCGGAGGTTGGCTATCATCATTGCTATTCTGACCTTGGAAGCTGCGGCCTTGAATAGATCAAATGACTTGACCTTGAACCATTCTCGCAAATTCCTAAGCCAGGCTATTCTTCTTCTTCCAACAGATCTTTTTCCCACAATCTTTCCCTGGATTATGAGTGCAGAATCTTATACCTTGGACCTCTCATGATGTGGCCGAGATATTGCAATTTTCTCTTTTTTACTTCATATAGGATCTCTACGTCTTTCTTCATTCTTCTCAGAACCTCCAAGTTGGTCACATGTTCTGTCCATGATATTCGCAGCATCCTACGGTAGGTCCACATCTCGAAGGCTTCTAGTTTCTGCTCGCAAAGTCATCCAACAAGCTATAATAGCAATAACGGTAATAATATATTAACGATAGCACAAAACAGAAGCAAAATATTTATAGTAGATATTCGAAATATCGATCATCCACTTCCAGACACTTACATATTCATTTTTCGAAACCACTGCTAACTCTGGACAACATTTGCGGGGTTACAGTTTAAAAAGCGTCTCTTATTCGTATTTTCATACCTTCTGATGTTGTTGGGGATGCATTGTAGACAATTCCTTTTATGTATCCCCATAAGAAGAAATCTGGTGGAGTTAAGTCCAGAGATCTCGGGGGCCAATTTTGGAATGCGTCTCTCCCAATCCACCTGTTTTGAAAGTTGACATTTAAAAATTGTCAAAATTCGCGATGGTAATGAGGCGGAGCTCCATCCAGTTGAAGCCACATAATTGTTCTAATCTTTAAAAAGACATCTTCTAATAATACTGGAAGTTGGTATCAGGTATCAGATAAATTATTAGTGGATGTGGCACAAAACAGGGAGATGTAAAATAAGAGAGACCAAAGTCCAAGAGTGGACAATTATGGGTTCAGAAAAAAAAGGAGAAGAAAAAATTTAGTACTCAATACAATTATTAAATTCTATTAGTAGTAGATGTAATTGGAACGAAAAGATCGAACTCGAAAGTTTAAAATGCATAAACTGTTATAGATTGAGTTAAATATAATATTAAAAATTAAAAAAATGGTTAAATAATGAAGGGAGAAAAAATTTATTTCAATAAAATAAAATATAAATCATTCGGTAGATCTAGGTTGTATAGGAATAGTTCTAAAAATTGTAACTATTGATATAAATGACTAAATCTTGCTATTTGTCATCCTAGACGATAGATAGATTTTAGTAAAAATCTTTTAAGACCTCATTTTTTTATAAGGCAAACATTATTAAATCTACATGTGAAATCGTTCTGGTTAAAATAATCACATATACAAGTGTGGAAAGTCGAGAATAGAACCTTTTAAAAAAAGGGAACGTAACAAAAAGCGACGGACAACCCGTTTAGCCATGTTGAAGAAGTGAAATAAAGCGTACTGTTGTATCGTAGCTTGCTTCCTGGTTTCTAGCAAAAATGGCGTCTGGCAAGGACTTTTCGCTGGTTTCGGGTCGTCAAAACACAGTGGGTCGAACGCACGGATTTGATATTAAAAATAAAAATCGCAGACTGAAACTTTAAAATCATGAAAATAAATTCGAAAAACGTCCAATGTGGTTCAACGCTTTAAAAATAAAATAAAAAGAATAATTGTATTTTCATGACTTCAAGGTGCATTTTAAATATACTACTATAATAATAAATACATGAATATCGATAATCTTTAAAAATGCGAAAGTACTTTTTCCTCTATGTTTAAGACTTCTTAATAAATACCAATGCAAATAATTTGTAAGTAAATATTATAATATTTATTGGTTCACATAAATGAATAAATAATACGATTGTAATAAAAATAATAAAAAGAACTTTTTAATCACTGCCTTCTGTGTTGACAGCTCTTTTCTCATTCTCCAATACGTATGAATTGTTATCCGAATCCTTACTATGTCAAAAACTGTGTAAGGATCCATCGACGCCAAAAGTTTTGGAACACATCCTCCATATTTTTTTTCGAGAAGATTTTCGGGCAAAGTCTAGACGATAGTTTCTTATCAACTTGTCCGTTGATTTTTGTGCATCTTTCGATAGTTTACCTATCGGTAATATTGCAAATGCTATAATGTTTGGTCAATGAAGTAAGTCATTTGTTGGTTCCTGTTGGAATGTTGTACCAAGAATATCCTTTGAAGAATAATCTTGCTGTTTGTAGTTTGTATTTCCAAAACTTCTCTATTGCAGTTTAATGTCCGCTTCCAATAGTTTGCAAAATGATGGGAAACCGGAGGATCAATTTTCGCTTTACTCTTGTTATAATGGCTGTAGCTTGAAATGCTCTGTATTTACTGGGACACAGTATCAATGTTGTTGAACTGAGATGTTGTTTGGCAGAGGTAACAACGTTGGACCGATTTCGCTCCAGCGAAAGCATTCACCTAGCCATCTATCATCGTCATAGATAAGTTGTACTGTACTGAAGCTCAGGTGGCAAAGAAAACTCTATTATATGGTGCAAGTTGTCTGATTCGATTTCATAATTGTCTATTTTCGTTAAAGACTTTTGTTCGGTTTTCTTAATAAATTCAAATTTCATAGGCCCGCAATTCATAGTAGACGAGGGTTTGGATTTGTACAACACAATCTGTTCTTGTTGAGTTTGCGTGTTAATACCTGCTAATTGAAGTGAAATAAGAGAGGTTAGGAATAAGTTTGTATCAGAAATATTCGGATCAGTGAATTTCATTTTGTACTGGCTCTGACCTGACGTTCCATCGAAGCCCCATTTGCAAATGAAACTCATATCTACAAATCTAATTTATCGATTTGTTCAAGGGCGTCTAATTTTAAGCAATATAATTCGATCTACTGTATGATCCAGTAAGCCTTGGAATTTAACCTCGGCTTTTGATTTAGTAAAAGTTAGATACTCGTCATGTGGATAACATGCTTTTTTTTTGTATTTTATACACCTGAGTACGGCGAAAATATAGTACTGCCTTTCTGTTTAACCCAATTTTGTAATCGTTGATATTTGTTTCTCGACAATCCAATGTCAAATAGAAGAGCGGCGCACAAATATAAATGGGCGCAACGCAACCACCACTGTTGTCTTTGACCTGAGACGAAATTTTAGAAAGAAAAGACTGGCCGTTCATATTACCGAGGTTTAATAGAAACGTTACTATAGCCAAACTTCTATTTTAAATTTCTTAACTAGAAATTATTTTGGCCGTTTCTCAAATTCTAACCCACTAAGCCCGTCTAACTTCTTTCAGATAGTTCGGATAGAAGATTATAGGGAACGCCTACCGCAATATTACCCCCGCTAACGTCCGTGCGACACGAAAACGAGCAGTAACTTGAAACGAATGAGAGGATGTCTTTACATTTCGTCTAAACTTATAACGTAATCGACGGAATTTGGAATATTTAATGACTATTTGATACATTGATTGCTTTAAATACATCAAATAGCTTGTCCTTCAGTAATTTGAGGAATCGGTTGCTCCTCATTATTATCAGTGCATTTTTTACAAATTTTTAGACAACCGGTTGCCTCAAATTTTTTAATAATTTCCGAAATTCTAAATTTTCAAGGAACAGGATGATTTTCACACTTAAATACAAATCTGCCGATTATTTACCAGAATAGAGTACCACATAATAATTTGCTCTTTTTGTTCCGTGGAATAAACTACCATTGTAACAAAAAAATTTGGCGCGAAACACGGTACTTACGTTTCAACCGCCGAATGAAAGCAAATAACTTGGAATCCTTTTGTTGTGCTAGGGCGTGGCGTATGCTGCCGCCCGCTCTCACCGCGCCAGCATTGGATTACCCCTCATCCGAGAGCCAAACTGGTAAATTACACGTATGTCGATGCTTGCGATGCTTATTCTTCTGTCTCATTCTGATTTGATGAATAATATAGTATTTTTTTTTTATTTTACTTAAGAAACGTCCAGTTTCTGGTGTGGATTTTCCAGACCTGTATACTTAATATATTTAATAATATATGTTATAGGATATTTAATTTTTTTTGTTATTTTAATTTTCCGATAGAAGTATTACTTTCCTAGAATCAGTATTATTACTAAGATTGGTTCAGTATTCTACATATTTAGAGCGATCATTGCCCCTTTGGCCCCGCCTTGGATCCGCCCTTGGTATATACTTAATTTATATAAGATAAATTTATCACAGTTTTATTTCCTATTATATTTCGAAACAACTTATTGCTATAATGTTAAAATAATATCTTTCAAATATTACGACATAATTATTTTATTGGTCCTGTTTATATTCATGAAAATTTAAAATTTCCAAATAATATGATAAACTGTTAAATCTGACTTCACAAATTACTTGTAAACCATCGTACGATCAGGGATAATTTCAGTGAATGGATAACACACACGTGACAAACGGCAGTTCTGTTTTTGACGTTGTGTAGGTTCAGGCGTTTTTTTCACGTTTTACGGCTTTTCGTGATTATGAAAGTGTTTTTATAAGTACTGTTTATTTATTGATGATAAAAGGATCATTCAGTGGCATGTGTGCTAAAAATTAGATTATTTATTTCCAACAGGTAATAGCAAAATTATAGGTTAGGTTTCATATTATAGGCGGGTAACTTGGGCTTACCATATTTTGTTATATGTGATTTTTTTTGGTTTCCTAATTATCGGAATCAGCAAGATGGCCTCTGATTAAACGTATTAGAAATATCAAATAAATTTTTTTTACAAGTCACTTTATTGTATATCTATAGCGATGATTTTGATTAGAACGATTTCACTTATAGATTTAATAATATTTACTTTATAAAAAAATGTGTTCTTAAAAGATATTTACTAAAATCTACCTATAGTACAGGACGATAAATAACCAGATTTAATCATTTATATCAAGAGTTATAATTTTTAGAACTAATTGTATACAGCCTAGATTTACCGAATGATTTATGTTTTAGTTTCTTGGAACTAATTTTTTCGCCCTTAATAATAACATTAGTTAACCAATTTTTTGTTAATTTTTAATATTATACTTGACTCAATTTATAGCAATTCGTGCATTTTAGACTTTTGAGTTCGATTTTTCGGTCCCAATTACTCTTACTACTGACAGAATTTAATAATGGTATTGTGTACTAAATTTTACAAATCTTCTTCTTCTCTTTCTTTTTTCTCAACCCATAATTGTCCACTTTTGAACATTGGCCTCTCTCTAAATATATTTTACATCTCCCATTCATTATTTATTTAATATCTGGCTGATATCGTCCACCCATCGTTTTTGTGATCGTTCCACACTTCTTTTTGCCTCCCTGGTGTTTCTTCTGTTATTCACATTCACAAACAGGGTCTGTGAATAGTCTGGCAAGATGTACATCCCATCGCTGTTTCATCGTCTTTGCTTCTTCCTTTATGTCTATAATTTTTGTTTTCTTTCTGATTTCTTCATTTGATATTCTGTTCTATGTCGTAATGAAACACTACGCACGGTACGGTCCATTCACTAGCCCTTTGTCATATTGTAAGCTTTTGGGCAAATGCTTTTGTGAGGCTTATTGTTTCCCTTCCATAAGTGCAGACTAGCAGGACGCAGGAATTGAGAATGTGTCCCAGTTTTCTAAATGTCTGGGGATTTGCATGCTATATATATATATATATATATATATATATATATATATATATATATATATATATATATATATATATATATATAATTTTTCCTTTATTTTGTCTTTTCTTGGGTTTAGGTTCTATATTTAATAAAAAATACAAAAGAATTGACGTTTTGCCCTTTATTTAAGGCATTTTCAAAATTTTCTTTTCCTAAAAATATTTTTATATAATTACACTCACATATCTACAATTTTAAAAAACAAACAAGACATTTCATTTTATTTTTATTAGCAATGAGTCAGATGACAAGAAGGATACAATTAGAGATGAAGTACTAATGTTTTAACTAATCATAAAATCAAAATAATACACCAAACAATAAAAAGTAACAGCCTTCAAAAAAATTTAAAATAGAAATTAAATCGAACAAAAAAATTTATCAAAGACAATCCTCAAATCATTGTTCTGAGGCCTGATAAAAGCAATAAAACAGTAGTTATGAACAAGGCAGATTCCGAGACAAAAATGAACAACTTACTAAAGGACCAAAATACATATAAAAATATTAAGAGTGATCCAACGAACTTATATGAAAAGAAAAATAATACCTTCATAGAAAAATTGCTCAATATAAAAGAACTAACTGAAAAAGATGCAAAAAGGCTAACCATTCACAATGCCATTCCACCAAAAATATACGGCCTACCAAAACTACATAAACAGAATATACCGCTCAGACCTATTGTTTCTTGTATACCATCGCCATTCTATAGTTTATCAAAATTCTTATCAGATTGCATTTCAAATATTACAGGCAAAAACGATTTTTTTATTAAAGATTCATTCGCCTTTAAAAAATTTATTGATACAATAAACCTACCTGAAAATTACAGACTTATTTCGCTAGATGTTATATCTTTGTATACAAACATACCAAATCAACTTGTCCACACTATTTTAGCAGAAAAATTGGAAATTTTAAAAAAACATACATCGCTATCAAAAAATAATTTTATGGAAGCTGTTGACCTCGTTCTTAATACAAATTACTTTCAGTACTGAAATACCTTTTACAAACAACTTGATGGATGTGCTATGGGATCACCAAATTCATCTACCATTGCTCAGTTAGTAATGGAATATTTAGAGGAAAAAGTTTTAGAAACATTAAATTTTAATATAATATTTTTCAAACGTTTTGTCGATGATTGCATAGCAGCTGTACCACAAAATAAAATAAATGAAATTCTCCAAGAGTTTAACAGTTTCAACGAAAAATTACAGTTCACGTCCGAAACAGAAAAAAATAATAAAATAAAATTTCTAGATATGACACTTATACACAAAAAAAAAAAACAAAATTTTAACTGAATGGTACACCAAACCAACTTGGTCAGGTAGATATCTAAACTGTTTCTCTAATCATTCAAAATCTCAAAAAAGTAGTGTTATAATCGGTCTGTCTGATCGTGCTATCTCCCTAATGTCTACAGAATTCCGACCAAAAATACTGCAAAAAGTAAAAAAAACACTAATAAATAATAATTTCCACGAAAAGGCTATCACTAAAATAATTGATAAACGAACATATAAGTTTTATAATAACGTAAAAACAAAAAACCTAGAACATAAACAGCAAAAATATGTAGCATTACCTTACACTAGTGAGCAGTCAGAAAAAATAAAATACATTTTAAAAAAGCATGATATTGTATGCCACAAGTCACATAATAAATTAAATACATTGTTCACAAATTTAAAAAGTAAAACTCCTCTCATGAATAAATCAAATGTAATATATTCGATCCCTTGCACAAATTGTCCCAAAAAATATATAGGCATGACGAGCCAATTGCTGAAGAACAGATTAAATGGCCATAAATATACGAAAAACGCCTCAACAGCGTTAAACAAACACACACAGGACGAAAAACATACTTTTGATTATAACAGTACGAAAATAAAAAACAAAGATTTGAATTACCAAAAATTACAGATAAAGGAAATGATTGAAATTAAAAAAGATAAAAACACTGTTAATGACAGAACAGATATGGGAAATTTGGGCCACATTTACACAAGCCTAATTTAAACAAAAATATTAAGTATTCGATCCTGTCAAATAAAAATCAAAAATTGAATATCCTCTTAAATATAAAACGTATACCTTATTTGTTTTTTTTGTGCATTGTAAAATATAAAAAATATAAAAAAAATAAAACACATTCGCATTCCATGTATCCTCAGTAGACGTTGTAAAGATTAAATTTTATTTAGTAATAGAATAACAAAATGTCAAGGTGTGTACCGGTAAAATTAAATATTTTTAAAAATTTTAAAAAATTTGAATAGTGTTTTGAAATGTCTTGTTTGTTTTTTAAAATTGTAGATATGTGAATGTAATTATATAAAAATATCTTTAGGAAAAGAAAATTTTGAAAATGCCTTAAATAAAGGGCGAAACGTCAATTCTTTTGTATTTTTTATTAAATATAGAACCTACACCCAAGAAAAGACAAAATAAAGGAAAAATGATATAATCTATGGTTCAAGAATCAAGAAAATATATATATATATATATATATATATATATATATATATATATATATATATATATATATATATATATATATATGTAAACAATAGAAAAATTCTCGGCTTATCGGACATAAATTTGTCAATAAACATGTATCTCTTGTTAAAAAATGCACAGAACTTCAAAACAATGGAGAGACTCAAGGTCCGAAAAATGACGACAGCCCTATGTCGTCCTAATATGGGACTCATCAGGCCATTGCATTCGGTAGAAACCATCAACCCGCAATTGTGCCCTATAAACTAACTTTAAAATTGAAAATCAATAAATAAGATACAACAGCGAAATTTCGATAGATCGCCCACTAACACACGAGTAACACAAATCAAGTGTTGTATACAACATAAGAATAATGAAGATGTCCTGAAAGCGAAAGTATTGCATACCATAAATTCTGCAAAAAACGAAAAGTGACTGGCACAGATGATATCCCCGTAGAACTTTTAAAGTGATTGATGACGAAAACACAACCTTTATCACAAAGCTTTTTACCGTTACCTGGAGATATCAGATGAATGTCTAAAATTGATTTTCATAATCTGCCGAAGCAACAACGTGCAAAGGAATGTGGTGATTTTGGGTTAATTAGACTTATGGGTTATATTCTAAAAGTCTTTTTACGTATCATGCATAAACGCGTTAGAAATAATGCGAGGCCGATCTGAATGATCAATTTCCGAAATTTCGAACAGCTCCATCTAGGTAAGGAAATAAAATGTAAAGTTGAAGCAGTTCATACAACATTTTAAAATTAGAATCACTTCCTTGTAACCTGAGCATCAACATTAAGCTGCTTTGGAGACCAGTTAAATACAACATTTGGTCAGTTTTTTTGTACGGAGCTAAGATCTAGATACTGAACGCTACTATAATAAAGAGTTTGGAAGCGATTGAAATGTGGTTATGCAGACCCATGCTGCGACTTTGGAGAGACTTATGGACGAATCAGGCACATTTGGATAGAATGAGCACTATTCGAGAGATGCTAAATTAAATTAAATACATAAAATTGTCATATTGGTATCATATATTACGATAAGATCGTTATCGTGCTCTTCAGTTGGTCATGAATGGGAACAAAGGCGTTGGCAGAAAACAAGCGTCTTGGTTAGAAACATAAACGAATGGACAGGCTTACAGACCGCAAAACAAATTTACTATTGAAGGAAATAAAGAGAAATTCGCCTTTGCAATTTCTAACGTTACGTGATATGACGCAATAAGAAGAAGATACGTTGGCAAATATTCACTGACTCTGCTCCTTCTTGAAATCTGCATTTTATAAACAAACGGTGTCCATTCTATTTAAAACAATCTTCAAGGAAAATTATCACATTTAAAATTGAGGAGGTCATTGATAATCATTGCCTCAGGTTAAAATAACTTTGTTTCGCTCCAAACAAATCGAAATATAAAAGGAAAAATAGGCTTTATATTTGATGACTTTATTTGCTTTTATCAAAGGAATTTTTTTCTGTATAAAAAAATAAATTTACGTTGTCAGGTGCAAATAAGTATCTAATTCCAACAAAAACAAAAAGTGTAGGTGGTCTGCCAACAACCAGTGCATGAATAAAATATATTTTGTATCTATAAACGCCTTTCTCACACAACAATAGTCATTGGGGTTATTGACAACAACATTTTATTTTAAATGAAAAATACATTTCATTTTTTTACAACGCAAAAAACAATATGCACCGGTTTTCTGACGTTGTTTTGAACGTTTCATTTATTTTAGTGGTATTTCTTTCTTCATGCGGCTTTCTTATTGAGATATCGAAATAGAAAACAGTAGAGGTTAAATTGAGGTGAAATTACGTAGTTTAGGGTTCAATAATATATAATGTTACAAAGGTATGGATGGAAAGGCAAAATTTTTATGTACAGGGTGTCCCATTTTGACACTTTTAGGGGGTATTGGAGTTATTATGTTATTTATTTAAAGTTAATCGAGGACTTAAGTAGGGATGTTGCCTATCACCCACATTGTTTAAAATATATTTAGAACAAGTACTTAAACCATGGAAAAGGAAATGTAGTGCTATGGGTATTCCATTAAACGATAATACGCTGTACACCTTATGCTTCGCAGATGACCAAATAGTGGTGGCTCAGGAGTACGATGACCTCAACTACATGGCAAGGAAGTTAATCGAAGAATATAACAAGTGGGGTCTGGAGGTTAACATAAAAAAGACCGAATACATGTGTATTGGAGGGATTCAGCAAGATCTTAAATTGGAGGATGGGCAATGTATTAAAAAATGCGAGAGTTACACATACTTAGGGTTAAAAATAACAAATGATGGTACACTGGATAAAGCAATAAAGGAAAGGAGCAGTCAAGGCAGGAGAGCTATAGCTATGATGAACGGAATTCTATGGGACCAGCAGGTATCAAAAACTAATAAACATCGAATATTTAATACGATAGTAAAAAGTATTATCACATATAGCAGCGAAGTGTGGCAAATCAAACAGAGGACGGAGGGTCAACTAAGAGCTACTGAAATGGACTACTGGAGACGTGCGGCAGGTAAATCAAGGATGGATAGAGTGACCAACGAAAGAATTAAGGAGATTATGGGAGTTACACATGACATAGTGGACGACATTAAAATTAAACAACTTATGTGGTATGGACATGTTCAAAGGATGCCTGAAGAACGGCTGCCAAAGCAGATATTAGAATGGAAACCACGAGGAAGACGGAAACCAGGAAGACCAAGAAGAAGTTGGAGAGGAGGAATTGACGAAGAAATCAGGATAAGGCAACTGGATAACGATCTTTGGCAAGATCGGGATCAGTGGCGACTGGAAATCGGAAGAAGTAGAAGGACGTTATAAACCGACTATATATATGTTATTATGAATTATAGTGTTACGGTTTTCACTTTAGTGTTCTACTTTTTAACGAAACGAAATATTTCGGTGTCAAATTTGTCATGGATTTCTTAGTTTTTAATCTACAGGGTGATTTTGAAAATATTCGTTTTTGAGGCGCATCTTGTATTTCTGTTATGCGTTAATTTGTCAAAAAAATAAAAACTGATTTTTATAGAATTTTTTACGTAGAGTTCAGTGGCGTGGGCAGTTTTTTTTTCTAAAAAGTATTGTTTTTGAGATATTAACCAAACTTATGATTTTTTAAATAGGATTCCCTGTATATAATTTTAGATATTGATTAAGCATAATTTAGGCTTTTCAAAAATATATAATTTGTAACAGTTGGCTATCGCCAGTTTATAAGAAACAAAAGACAGATGTTCAAAAGTTCACAGCTTTGTCAGATTGTTATTATTTATGAAATATTTTCGCAAAGTAGGTGTTTTTATTTTGCTTCTTATTTATTTTGAATTTATAATGGCCGTTTATGATAATTATGAAAAGAATTATATGTTAGTATGTTTTCTACAAAGCAATGAAAGTCCCCAAGAAGCTTTTAGGTTATATTTCAATAGGTAATGTATTTAAAGTGTTACCATTTTTTTAATTCTTCGGGTCAGGTTCATACGTGGATGTTAAAAAAACAACGTGTTTTCACATTTCGCCTTTAGTTTAAGGTATTTTCAAAAAGTTTTTTTTATATTGTTTTCCTTAATTTAATAATACCAATAACATTTTTCTTAGTTAAACAATCTTGAGCTTGCCATATCGAAACAGAAATGGCAAATTCAAGATTGTTTGACTAAGAAAAATGTTATTGGTATTATTAAGTTAAAGTATATATATATATATATATATATATATATATATATATATATATATATATAATTTATTTTTGTATCTTAAACCTTTTGTTAAATATTTCTTTCTAATATTTTCTTGGGTATAGGTTTTTCATTAGAGAAACAAAGGACAATAATTTTCTTTCTGACGTTTCGCTCTACATAGCGAGCTTCTTCAAAAGAGCTTGGTATATTTATTTTACATCTACAAAAATTACAGAATTTTTTATATAATAAACATATATCACAGTAATTACACTTTTATATTTTTAATTTAATTAAAATTAATAAAAACAAAACAGATTTTAAAATAGTCTTAAAGTTTATAATTTAAAACAATACAAACAGGTTAAAATAGTGAAGATTATAAAATAGTACATACCTTGAAAGTAGTTTTGTGTGTATGTTTAAAAAAAATTCAATTATGATCTTTGGTATGCAATTTGTATGGATAGATTTATTTTTATAAAAAGCAAAAAATAGGAAAAAAGATTATTATTTATTTTTTAATGACGTTCTTTCACCTGTATGAGTGTATATGAATTCGTTCCAAGCATCATTACATTATTTCTCATATTTATTATAGAGTCGCTTCAAGCATATTTTATTCAAAAATCAAATTATAGTATATCTGACTTAAATTTTTGACATCTTGCTTGTCATTTACAACATTTTTATCTTTTTTTATGTGTATCATTTCTTTGATGACTAATTTATGATAATTTCTGTCAGTATCTAAAATATGGGTGTTTTTAAAATCAAATTCATGCTTAGATGTTTGTTCATGCTTATGTAAAGATGTCGATGCGTTTTTAGTATACTTGTGTCCATTCACTCTATTTTCAATATATTGTGTCGTCATGCCAATGTATTTCTTAGGACAATTTAGGCATGGAATTGCATATATTACGTTAGATCTTTTTTTGGTGGGAACTTTGCTTTTTAACTTCGTATAAAATGACCCAAGTAAATTGTTCGCCTTATGGCATACCGTTATGTTATGTTTATCCAAAATATATTTTATTTTTTCAGACAGTTGGTATATATACGGTAATGCAATGAAAGTGTTTTGTGTTTTGGTATTGTTAATTTTATTTTTTTTGTTTGTGTTATAATGTAAATAGGTTCTTTGTTTAATTATTTTTTTTATGAGTAGTTTAGGAAAATGGTTCATTATTATATTTAGGAGATTAAATTAAAAGAATCAATAGAAGTTACAAAAACTATGTTACCTGAAACTATCCTTAATAATTTTATTCAATTTGAAAGCAGAAAATATGAAAAAATGTTTCAATGTATAAAGCAAAAAAATCAAAGGAAATTTTAAAACTTAGTCAATCACAAAGAAAAAGACAAAATACCAATAAACACACAAACATGGCTTAATAACATCTCTGACACAAATATACCACAAGATGTGTCAGAAGTACTCGCCCTGGGCGGAAATTTTTCATTACCAATCAGTAATGAAAAAGAGCTACCTCTAAATGAATATATTTCTAGTATAGAGTCTGCCATATATAACAAGCCAGAAGAAATAAGAGATAGCATTAGATCTAAAATAGTAAACGTAATTACAAACCACAAAATAAAGACCAGACATAATAAAGCCAAAACTAATAATTTCCAAATTAAAATACAAAAGCAAGTTAATAAAACAAAACAATTTATCAAACATAACTCTCAAATTACTATTCTCAAACCTGATAAAAGTAACAAAACCGTAATTATGAATACATCTGATTATGACAGAAAAATGAACGAACTACTTGATGATACTAACACTTATAAGAAACTTAAAAGTGACCCTACAAAATTGTTCCAAACTAAAAATAACGCACTAATTAAAAAACTATTAAAAAATCAACATATAACTGAGGAAGAAAGTAAAAAATTAACAATACATAATGCTATAGCACCAAAAATTTATGGGTTACCTAAATTACACAAACCAAATACACCTCTCAGACCAATTGTCTCAAGCATACAGTCCCCTTTTTATTACCTGTCCAAATACTTATCAAATTGCCTAACAAACATCACAGGAAAAAATAATCACTATATAAAAGACTCTTTCACATTTAAACAATTCATTGATACAATACAAATACCAACAAATTATAAATTAGTTTCACTAGATGTAGTTTCTTTGTATACAAATATACCCAATGACATCATTCCCAAAGTTTTGGAAGAAAAATGGGACGATTTAAAAGAACACACAACATTGACACTCAATGAATTTATAGAATCTGTAAAACTTACAATAAATAATAATTATTTCCAATTCAAAGATAGTTTGTACCAACAATTAGACGGTTGTGCTATGGGTTCACCAATCTCCTCAACAATAGCACAAATAGTTATGAAATATGTAGAAGAAGAAGTATTGAAAAAACTGGATTTTAATATAATCTTTTTTAAACGCTATGTAGATGACTGTTTGGCTGCTGTACCCGAAAACAAAATAGATAGCCTGTTACAATATTTTAATAATTTCCACCCAAAACTGAAATTTACAGCTGAAATTGAAATAGAACAAAAAATAAACTTTTTAGACTTAACTATACACAGAAATAAGACGGATAATAGTCTTCATACAAAATGGTACACGAAAGATACTTGGTCGGGCCGGTATTTGAATTTTAACTCTGAACATCCAAATAAACAAAAAAATAGTGTCATAATCGGCTTAGTTGATCGAGCTATAAAATTATCTTCACCCGAATTTCGCCCAGAAGTGCTAAAAAAAGTGGAAGAGACCCTAATAATGAACCATTTTCCTAAACTACTCATAAAAAAAATAATTAAACAAAGAACCTATTTACATTATAACACAAACAAAAAAAATAAAATTAACAATACCAAAACACAAAACACTTTCATTGCATTACCGTATATATACCAACTGTCTGAAAAAATAAAATATATTTTGGATAAACATAACATAACGGTATGCCATAAGGCGAACAATTTACTTGGGTCATTTTATACGAAGTTAAAAAGCAAAGTTCCCACCAAAAAAAGATCTAACGTAATATATGCAATTCCATGCCTAAATTGTCCTAAGAAATACATTGGCATGACGACACATTATATTGAAAATAGAGTGAATGGACACAAGTATACTAAAAACGCATCGACATCTTTACATAAGCATGAACAAACATCTAAGCATGAATTTGATTTTAAAAACACCCATATTTTAGATACTGACAGAAATTATCATAAATTAGTCATCAAAGAAATGATACACATAAAAAAAGATAAAAATGTTGTAAATGACAAGCAAGATGTCAAAAATTTAAGTCAGATATACTATAATTTGATTTTTGAATAAAATATGCTTGAAGCGACTCTATAATAAATATGAGAAATAATGTAATGATGCTTGGAACGAATTCATATACACTCATACAGGTGAAAGAACGTCATTAAAAAATAAATAATAATCTTTTTTCCTATTTTTTGCTTTTTATAAAAATAAATCTATCCATACAAATTGCATACCAAAGATCATAATTGAATTTATTTTTAAACATACACACAAAACTACTTTCAAGGTATGTACTATTTTATAATCTTTACTATTTTAACCTGTTTGTATTGTTTTAAATTTTAAACTTTAAGACTATTTTAAAATCTGTTTTGTTTTTATTAATTTTAATTAAATTAAAAATATAAAAGTGTAATTACTGTGATATATGTTTATTATATAAAAAATTCTGTAATTTTTGTAGATGTAAAATAAATATACCAAGCTCTTTTGAAGAAGCTCGCTATGTAGAGCGAAACGTCAGAAAGAAAATTATTGTCCTTTGTTTCTCTAATGAAAAACCTATACCCAAGAAAATATTAGAAAGAAATATATATATATATATATATATATATATATATATATATATATATATATATATATATATATATATATATATAATGGAAAAAAGGGATGGTAACTTCTTTGGATTAGGTTTCAAAAATTAACACTGCTATTCTGTGCTTGACGTTTCGCCCAACGTAGTGGGCTTTTTCAAAAGTATAATCTAGAATAAAAACAAAATACAACTAACATGGTCACAAACGCACACTCACAAGACTTAGAATTAACACTCAACGGTACAATATTAATTAAAAATATCAATTTATAAAATAATGTGAAATCATAAATTAAAATTAAAAATTACAAATTAATCCCAGATACGCACCTCAATTTACCCTGGCCATGTTTCTCAGTGAAATATTTAACGATTTCTTCAGTTACTATCAACTTAATATTTTTTTTTTATTTGGAAACCTTTTTACTCAGTTTTTTCTGATTTATAAATAAATTTTATCAGTATTGACTATACAGTGTGTTTCAAACAATAAGGGCTACAATAGGTGATTTAGTTTATTACGTTAAAATATATTTGGCTTAAGTTTTTGATATCTTGTTTGTTATTGAGTGCTTGTTTTTTTTTATATATAGCATTTCCTTTATCTGAAGTTTATGATAGTTTCTTTCCTGGGTCAGAATCTTTGTGTTTGAAAAATCAAATTCATGTTTAAAATTTGTCTCGTGTTTGTGTAATGCTGTCGTTGTGTTTTTTGTGTATTTATGTCCGTTCAATCTGCTGTCTAGATATTGTGTCGTTGTTCCAATATATTTCTGTGGGCAATTTAGACATGGTACGGAATAGATAATGTTAGATTTCTTTTTAAGGGTCACCTTACTTTTTAGCTTTGTAAATAGTGGTGACAAGTGGTTGTGTGTTTTGTGGCAAACTATAATATCGTGCTGTTCGAGGATGTGTGTAACTTTTTCTGACAATGAATTTATGTATGGTATTGCAGCATATATTTTTGGGTTATGATTATTATTATTATTTTGTGTAAGGACGTTCTTATTATATAGTTTGTAAAGCAAAATGTCTTCGGCCGTTTTTAATTTTTTAAAAAAGGGATCGGCTCTATCGCTGCCACTTATATCAAAATAATAATAATAAAAAAAATCATTCTTCAATATGTGCTGAAAAAATCCTCTGAAAAGAATTTTCCTACTTCTCTTCCACACTCCCTAAAAAAACTATTAAATTATCTCTATTTTTCGACCATTACAGTGGTGTTGCCTCTTAATTAAAATCCTAACGTGGATGAAAGTAAAAGCAATTCAAAAAGGCCTTGTTCCTTTACAATCAGTTTTATAATTTGGAAATAACCTCTATTCTCGGAATTAATTCAAAGATTTATCATTGTCTCTTTTTATAATGATAGGTGACCCTTACTTGGAAAGTTACTTTAGGTTGTCCCCAGTTAGTTCGAATTTTTTTGGTCCGCCTTTCTCGGCAATTGGGCGAAGGTTATCTTTGTGTTGCTACTTTTTTGTTTTACCGGGCTTTCTCGTTTCCCTGGTATTTTTTGAATAAAATGGATGTGATAAATGGAATAAATGGCATTTTTAAAAAAAACTGTAAGTGAGACCGGTAAAGATTTTATAGGTTTGTCAGACAATTCATAGACTTTTTTGTATTCTGGCGAATTATTTGATATTATGGAACGATTATCTAGACAATAAAGGGTTTCCTAGAGACGCAAATCCAGTGTTAAACTAGTTTGAAAACATTTACATTGTTAACCATCATAGAAACATAAAGTTATTAATTCTCCGCGAATATATATATATATATATATATATATATATATATATATATATATATATATATATAATCAGATAGTACTCAACATTAATTAGTTATCGTCTACAAAGTAATATCCTATGAGGTATTTTTAAGAAACAAAAATTTACCGTATTTAAATAGTTGTTTATATGTATTCTCCTTTCAAGCGGATCAAAGGATAGAATACTTGTTTGTTTCCTGCAAATAGGGATGGGAAAAAATAATCGATTTCTAAAATAATCGATTATTAATCTATGAAAATCGATTTCTTATAATCGATTATACATACCAAAGGAATCGATTAATTAAAAATCTATTTTCTTGTACAACCCGATTTTTGCCAACTCCATCTAAATTTTAGTTGAAGAAGTACTACGACATAATAGCTTTGTTCGCGGTAAGGATTTAGAACCGATTCTGAACTAATACGCATGCGCAGTTGAAATAGCAGCGTTCGCGGATAACAAAGTTCAGAATTTTTAGTTACAGTTCCCATGTTCGCGGAGAAAATAATTCGGTTCGAAATCGATTCTGAACCAGTCCTACCGGTTCTAAGAATTGAAGAACTGTAAGTTCGGAATTTTAAGCAGCGCCAGCGTTCATGCTGCGGTCGCAATGTGCAACTATTTGACAATTGTTTTTATTTTATTTTAGGTTTTTCTCTTGTTTATGTCATTCGTTGCATTTGATGTTCCAGTATATATTTTATTATATTATATTGGTTTTACTTTAATTAGTGTTAATCGACCTAGAATCTTAAATAATAAGTTAAAAAAGTGTTAGTTTGAACCTAAAAAAAATATATTTTTAGTGAATACTCCCATTATGTCAAATCATTTATCATCCAGCGATGAGGACTTAAAAGAAATTTTAGAGTTACACAAAATTCCTAAAAGTGCTAATGATTTTGAGGAAATTTTGCCCCCCATTTTTATTTAAGCTGAGAAATGGACAAGAACTGGCGTGTATTATGGTTTGCGATAAATGAAGTTGCATCGTATAGGGACGTATCAGACCGGTTTTTAGTTTTATTAAAAATGTTTTTTGAATCAAATGAAATGGACCTAAAACTGTTGTGTTTTATTTTTTGTTTAAAAAAATCCCCATCTTTTTATTAGGCGTATGTTTAGAATTAGATTTACTTTGATGCTTCCGAAATATGAACTTAACACAAAATAAAGAGTAAACAATAGATATTTGTTAAAATATATATTTGTTTATCAAAAATTCTATTCAGCAAAAAACAAGACGTTTTATTCCAAAAGGAACTGACAGTTAGACTTTATATTATATAAGAATAACAATTATAAGTCAATATTTCTTTAAAATAATACAAATAATAAAACCTAATAAAAGACAGTTTTAAGTTATTTAAAACAAAAAAAAACAACTGGTTTAATCAGAATTTAACACCGTATGCATACCAGAGTGGACGATTCAAAGTTCCAAAATCGTTCGCGGTAAAAACTGAGGATGCGCTGTACGGCAATCCTGAACTAATTTCGTACTAGTTCTGAATCGGTTCGGAAAGTGACCCGCGAACAAAGCTAATACGTTTCAAAGCTGGCATAGCATCACCGAAGATGTTACCTGAATCCTGAATATTTTAATAGATGGCGATAATACATTGTGTTACCGACTCTCTGTTTTGCTTGAAATTCATTACTTTGCTTCAATAAAAAAACTTGCGTAAGGTTTTTTTTTGATTGTGCGTTTTTGACTGAGTGTGATGATGTAAAACAAGACACAACAAAGTTGTTGGCTTCAATATTTTGATATAAAAAGTAAAGAAGAAACTGCCATATGTAAATATTGTCCAAAAGTGTTGAAAACTTGTTGTAACACAAAAAATTTAAAACAGCACATGGAAAGAAAACATTCTGTCATCCTCGCCAATACACTGAAAGAGATAAATGTTCTTTCTGTATTAGTTTTTATATTATTTGTAATTATTCACTTGACCGTCGATTGTCAAATAATAAAAATATTTATTTACCAAACTTTAAAGAGAACAGTCAGGTTTTTTGGATTTTATGATAAATTAATATTATTTGCAGAATTTCGATGATTCGTCGGATTTCACGGACTTAACGTCTCATTTTCTACCTGTCAGACCATCTACCTCAGAACCTACAAATGAGCCTTCAACTTCAACAGCTACTTAGGAACGTTTTAAACCATTAGAAGTCTCTTCTTGAAAATATTGGACCATGGATTGGGCGGTTCAAAAAACAAACAGATTGTTGACGCAATAGCTGAAATGATTGACCATGATAGTCTCCTTTTCAACGTGGTAGAAGGAGAAAGTTTTAAGAAACTAGTCAAATGGCTTGCACCTCTATTGAAACTTCCATGCTGAAAAATCATGTCATCAGTAATCGATGGAAAATATGAAGAGAAAAAGTCTACAGTAATAAAAAAATTCAATCTGTCAGTTACATATTAACCGTCGATGAATGAAAGGAGTTGCAGTTGAGAAGTTATATGGGCTTGACTGTTCACTTTATTGGATATTTTAAAATAAATTCATTCAACATTGCATGCGCACCACTTTCAGAAGAGTACACCGGAGACTATCTGGCCAACGTTTTAAAACGAATTTGCAATGAATGGGACATGTGAGATGAGAAAATTGTGGCTGTCACTACTGATAATGGTGCAAATATTGTCAAAGCAATAGAAGCGACATTTGGACAAGCGAGGCATATTCGATGCATAGCCCATACAATAAATCTTGCTGTAGACAATGCCGTTAATATGCCTGAAATAAAAACGTTCCTGGAAAAGGCCCGTTCAATTGTAACATGGTTTTACCAAAGTGGAGTTGGAGCAGATCAGAAGGCAAAATCAAGTATCTTATCGGAGATGTTTGCACGAGATGGAACTCACAATTGATGCTGATCGAAAGATTTGTAACGATGAGTACGACTGTCGACCCTAAGCTCACTCAGTTGGCATGTAAGCAGCTTTTGGTTCTGGCTTCCCTGCTACCGCAGAACGATTATTTTTCGAAAGCAGGTAACGTTCTAAGGATAAGCAGAAATCGAATTCTGGGAAAACGGTTGCCAAAACTATTATTTTTGAATTCTTTACCAATTGTGCTGATTTTTATTTAAGACTTAATTTGAATGTTAATTTTTGATCTCGACGGTGTTATAATTTTAAATTATTCGTTAGATCTTAAGTAGTACTTTTCAATAAAACTGGGTAAATATTTGGGCGTTTCCTTCAAACTTAAAAAAAAAATCGATTATTTATTTGTCGATTATTTTACAATTCAAAATAATCGATTATTAAAAAATTTTCCAGGTAGGTCCAATCTCTACCTGTAAATACAACCAGAGGTGAATCTAGTCAGAAAAGTGCAGTAAGCGAGTTGTCGACAGTGGCGGAGAGATACTAGCAACATTCCCATTTATAGTGTAAAAGGCAGGGTCGGGTCTATTTTTCGAAATTTGAAGGAGAGGGGGGGGGCGAACACAAGAAAAAACAAGTTCCCGACAGGTGGGAAGGATGCGGCAGCTTACATATTCCTAGTATAAGAGGCAAAATCCGGTCTACTTGCCTGAACTCAAAGTTCTTGGGGGGAGGGGCTATCGCATAAAAAACGAGTTGTCAACAGGGAGGAGTGCCAGGAGCATACACATTCCTAATATAAAAGGCAGAATCGGTTCTATCTTCCTGAACTCAAAGCTTTTGTGAAGGGGAGGGGCGATTGCAAACATACACATTCCTATACTCTATTGAAGATCTAGAGAGAGTAATAAAACTGTTATCGAAATCTCCAAGGCACCTGCTCCAGTGCCGTAGGTAACTGAGGACTGCCGTAAATCTAATTATATTTAATTATATTTAAATATTATAAACTTTTATAAATTTACTGCAACAATAAAATTTCTGATAATTCAGTTTAATCTCTATCAGTGAGCAAAGTACACCTTACAGTGTGTCCTTAGTGATTTATCTTGTTTGCGCTTGTTTTTATATAATATTTGAGATTAGTGAGATATGGCTTCCACATCTATATTTATCCCAGAAACGTTTAACCAGCCTCAACGAAAAACTTATTACGATGAATATTTATGATGCGTTAAGATATCAATATCTAGATAATAATGTTAAAAGCTCTGTTGAGATGTGTTCCAACATGAGAGGAGTTGGAAAATCTACTATCTACTGAATACTGAAGGAGAAAAAACGACTGGAATTGTTAATACTCCCAACCCACATTCGATCACAGGCAGATGAAAAACTTCGTTGGAAGAATAGATGTAAACTGCAATTAAAGGAGTTGTACATACATTTTAGTATGAGGAGCAGATCCCAAACGTCGACAAAATTCTAATTAAAATCAAAAAAAGATCGGGATTTACCTGAAATTAAAAGAACTGAGCTCTGGAAATTGCTCAGAGGACTTAATTTTTGCTGGGAAAAACCAGATAGGAAATCAGTTCTTATAATTCGTCCGTTGGAGAAGGAAATGACTCTCTCAAGTAAAAGGTAGAGTTACTAAAAATAACACAACTTAAAAAATTAGTAATTTAACGGAACTTTTGAAAGATTTTTTTGAATAAAGTTACTGCGGAATATTGAAAAATCCATATAATAAAAGAATAAAACAAAATGTCGAAACTCGATCTCATGATCGGTGAGATAGAGGAACCAATTATAATTAATTTGAGCGAAGATAGCTTCACTGACTTTGATTACGAATTAGATACGTATTGTTTACCAGCTTAAACACAATTTATTTTTTAAATTTTCTGTATAATATAAAAATTAATTGTAATTCTGCAGATGGTTTAAGAAATAAAGTGAAACGTCAAATGTCCTAAAAATGTTTTAATTAATAATAAAATGACCCATAGCCCTAAAAAAATTTTAATATTATATGGACGAATTTATTTTTTTATATATGTTTAACTTCTTGTATTTTTGATAATGGGTATTTTGTAAGTATTATAATTATAACTATTTAATATAATAATATTAATAATTTTTTGGGAGAAAAAGCTACGTTTTAGTCTGAATATGCCTAAAACCGTTTCTAGACCAAACTTAAAAATAATAAAAATACTGTTGTGATTTATGTTAAATAAGTCAAAATTATCTATATTTTCTAATGTATGTGAATTATTAAGAAATCATAAGAAATAAAATAATATTATAAAAACTTTAATTTTAAGTTTATTACTGAAATAATATTCTATGCCATAAATACTTAGTGATAAAATAAACCTCCTTCCGACGCCTATGACAAGGATTAAAATCCTTTTTAACACTTCACACATTTAAATATCTATTATTAACCAACCCAAATAGTCCATTATTATAGAGTGGAATTTTTGATTCTAAAATTTCTAACCCATTCCTATGAAAAATATATGTGTCTAACAGCTTTTGCCAAAGACACCGGACTAAAGAACACAGGTAGTCTGCGAGGAAAAGAAAAGGTAAAATATGATTTATTACTCTCTCTAATTCTTGAATAAACTATAGTATAAGCAAAATCGGGTCTATTTTCCTGAACTTAAAGCTCTTGGGGGGGGGGGGGGGCGATCGCCTCCACCGCCCCCCCCCCTTTGGATCTGCGCCTGAATATAACTCTGTTTCTCTCTCAAAACGCGTTTCCACCACCTAATGATCTCGTCATGGGAGTTGTGTCGAATCAAGAGCAACATTCACAGGAAACAAGTGCTCTATAAAATATAAATTCCAAAATATGTCAATAGGAAATTAGAAACTTGGCGACTTTGATGCCAGACTGAAAAATATCAGTCAAACGACATCTATACAATCACCAGAGTATTGCGAAATTTTTAAAAAACAAAATTTCGGCAAGATATAAAGAAATCTATCTGCCATATTTAGATAGTTGTTTATATGGAATCTCCTTTCGAGCAAAGAAAAGGAAAAAATATATAAAAGCTGTTTGTTTTCTGCAAATACAGCTCTGGTTCTCTCTCCATTCGCGTTTCTAGCATCTTATGGTCTCGTCAGTGGGCTGTATTGAATTGAGAGCAATATTCGCAGGAAACAACTGCTATATATCATATAAATTCCACTTTGGAATTTATATGTGATGACAAACTAGTATTTTCATATCTCCAGAATATTATGCTAGTGTTTTCGTAACATTCGATAAAAGATAAAAATAAACTTCCTTCCTACAGAGAATGGATTTTTTTATTCAAAGTTTCTCTTGATGCTTTTTTAATGCTTTTTGTTTAAAACTTGAATGTAAGATAGCAGATTAGCATAAACAATATAGGTATAAATCTTGGGGTAGGTTAGAGTTAAGAATATAAAAAACAAACGAGAGAAAGGAGATTTAGATTTTGGTTGATGTTTTAAGAGTGGGAGAAATAATGGGTGATGAAAAAATACGATTTTTGTATAGTTAAGCTCTTTGAAGTGATTTTTAGCTACGTTTTGATACAAGGTACTTTGCTAATAATAATAAATAAAGTATTATAAATTCAGATTGTTCAAGGAAGTAAACATATAGGCCGGCGGAGTTAGGCTCATATGAGGTGATTTTGAAATTTATTGTTAGTAGACTTTTTTACTATGTAGAAACCTTCAGAATGATAATAGTAATTTGTAATATTCTATGTGTCATTTTCTTTTTTGGAGAAAATTTTTTATTTAACAATTAAGATGTGAAAACACAGTTTTTTCAAGCTCTAGGAGAAACTATTGTTTTTCAGTAAAAAAGTTTCAAAAAAAAGTTGTGCGCATTAAAAATACCTATAAAATGAGCTAAGGCCCATCCAAATCAGATAAATTGTTCCTTAGTTTTTGCAAAAAAACCTACTAAAATGGCTGTTTCTTCAATTGTTAATGAACAATAGAAAAATGTACTGTATTAATTTTACACTGCAACTAAAAGAGTCTCTTGTTGCATACAACAAATATACAATATTTCAAATAAAATGTCTAATTGTACAGTGAATTTGTTTATAACTTTTTATGTTTTTTTTTGATTGTTTATTCTCAGCGATCTAGAGGTCATGCAGCGATCTCCGAATATGCAAATGAAAGTTTGAGACTTATACTAACAATAACAAAAAAGAACGAAATGAATTGTTGATCTTAAATTGTTGAAACAGATAAATAAAATTGGGGTTCGTTTTTTCATTATAAATAAATAGAATAACTCTTCGATAATTGTTGATATCGAAATGCCGATAAGTGGACGCGACAGCTGAGATTTTGACGCACGTTTTGAAAAAAAAAATGTTTACGACCACTAGAAGCTGAGATAGAGTTTTTTTTTAAATCACTGCAGTGTAGCTGAGATAGAGTTTTTTTTTTAAATCACTGCAGAGTTGTTTATTAAGATTAAGGGATTATTTAAGTAGGAACTCATAGGGAGATGATTAAACTATTGTATGCAGCAATCTTCAACTCAATTATTTCAAAATTGGTGATGTAGCAAAGTTGCACCTACTCCGAGAGTCAGAAAGTAAGCAGTTGAGGGAGGCGTTCTTTCAGCCTGCGGCGCGCCGAAAAACACGTGACTCAAAAGCTTCAAATTCGAACAAGGGATGATATATTTTTGTAGTCAAATTATTGTTAAACACAGCAATAAACAAATTATTGCACTTGTATACATTTTATGTATAATTACAATTTTACTGCACTTACGTGCTTTTCAAATTGCGAAAAAAAAAATATAAGAAATTAGATTGATATTTAATGTATCAATAATATTTATCAAGATATAGCATGTAACAAATTGCAACATTTGTGGATAGTATAATTATTTTTCGAGATGCAGAATAAAGTATCCTTAACGATTATATTGTAAGCGATTATCCAATCAAGAATTATTGTAATATTACTATAAAAGACGATGAAAGTAAAAGGGGAGAAAATAATTATAATTATGACAATAATGATGATGTTGATGATGACGATAATTATGTCAATGATGAGAGTGATGATAATGATGATTAGAGTAATAAAAATGATGACGATGAGAGTGACATTGATGATGATAATTGTAATGATAATAATGAAACCGATTAAGATTGCGAAAATGAGTGTCCATATTTTGTATAGATTTAAGCAAAAAATGTGTATGGTAGCAAAAAATTTTGTATGTGAAAAATGTTCGTCCAATAAAATAAACAAAAAAGTAAACATGTGTTTTTCTTGTACAACCAATAATTTGGCGGCAAATGACAGTCGCAATTTGTTTTATGCTATAACTCCATAAATATTAATGGTACATTCTTATTTTTAATATTCCTAATTAATAGTATACTGTTGACCACTGTAACATTTTTTTCGCAATTTGATAAGCACATACAATAATTTGTTGTTATGTTTAATAATAATTTGATTACAAAAACATATCATCCATTGTTCATATCTCGTCGAGAAACTACAAATTAAAAAAAAATAAAGATTCTCCAACCAATATTTGCTGAGATAATTCAAATTTTTCGAGCAAAACGAATGTTAAGCGTTCGAGTCACATTTTATTCACGTAACAAGCTGAAAGAACGCTCCCCCCCTCCCTTGATCATTTTCTGGCTCCTGGAGTAGGTGCAACTTTAAACTATTGCAACATCAACAATTTTGAAATAAATGAGTTGAAAACTGGTGCATTCAATAATTTAACAATCTCCCTATGAGTTCCTACTTAAATAATTCCTTAATAATAAACAACGCAGCAGCGATTTTTTGAAAGAAAAATTCCATCTTAGCTTCTAGTAGTCGTAAAGAATTTGTTTTTTTTCTAAATATGCTTTAAAATCTCATCTGTCACGTCCAGTTATCAACAATTGTCTAAGAATTGTTCTATTTGTTTATAACGAAAAAATCAATCACAATTTTGATTATCT
The DNA here is from genome assembly GCA_034092305.1 of Diaprepes abbreviatus. NCBI lineage: Eukaryota > Metazoa > Arthropoda > Insecta > Coleoptera > Curculionidae > Diaprepes > Diaprepes abbreviatus. Next base: position 3,583,907 of record JASJET010000116.1, read on the forward strand.
GTTTCAACAATTTAAAATCAACAATTAATTTGGTTCTTTTTTGTTATTGTTAGTATAGGTCTCGAGCTTTCATTTGCGCACCCGCACATCACTGTACGATCTCTAGATCGCTGAGAATAAACAATCAAAAAAACATAAAATGTTATAAACAAATTCACTCTTTTTTGTGTACTTGTTGTATACAACAAAAGGCTCTTTCGGTGTAATATTAAGTTAATGAAATATTTTTTCTATTGTTTATTAACAATTGAAAAAACCGCCATTTTAGCAGTTTTTTTTGCAATAACTAACTATCAAATTATCCGATTTGGATGGGCCTTAGCTCATTTTGTTGGTATTTTTAATGGGCAACACTTTTGTTTGAAACTTTTTTACTGAAAAACAATAGCTTTTCCTAGAACTTTAAAAATATTTTTTCCATCTTAATTGTTAAATAAAAATTTTTCCCCAAAAATGAAAATGAGGCATAAGATATTACAAAATTATTATTTTTATTCTGAAGGTTTCTACGTAATAAAAAGTTACTAACAATAAATTTTTTCCAGATGCTAATTTCGCTGCACTAATAGACGTTAATAAATTGTAGATTTTTAAACTGGCTTCACAATATTACATACAGATACAGACACCAACCGTTAAAAGTTAAAATTTTAATGGATTAATGAAAAAACCTTCATTTAAATTACTTTTGGTATTTTCCGCAATCAATGCCCTTTTTTCTTATGTATCCGTCCTGAAACCAGATGATTGCTTTACCTAATAGTCAATCACAAAAACCTTTAAAACAAAAATGGCCTTCAATTTTTTTTTTTGCAACTTTCATATCTTCGGAAAATCACGCTATTTTTTTCGCAATATTTATGCGACTTAAAAAACAAAGTTTTCCCTAACAAAGAATGTATTTTTTATGTACAGTTTTTTTTTGCTGATTATTTTTTAATGCTTCTTGTTTAAAATTTAGCTTATTAGCATAACAAATGTAGGTAAAAAGTTTGAGGAAAGTTAGAGCTAAGAGTATAAAAAACAAAAAAAAAACAGCAAGGAGATTTAAACATTTGTGGTTATTTTTAAGATTGGAAACAACAGTGGTTAAAATCTGAGCTCTGAGTTAATTTATTGCTACAATTGTTAAATAAAGTACCTAATATCTCGAAAAATCTTAGAATGTTAAAAATTCTATACTTCGCCTGGGAGCACCGGACGCATCAACTGGTAAAAGATATAAAGCAAGGAAAAGGTTTATGAATTATGGAACATGGAATGCACAGGGCAGTAAAAATAAAATGGATGCGATTTTAAAGGAGTTGGAAAATTCTAGGATAGATAGAGCAGCCATAACTGAAACAAAGGAAAAGGGATATGGATCGGAAATATTGGCAAAGTATGTGCATCTATTTATTGGAGTTCCCAAGAATGCTCGTGCAAACAAAGAAATTTGAATATAAATACACAAAATATATTACAAACTGGGAACCAACTCATGAGAATATATAATTAAGATAATGTGACAATAAAAGGTAAATTACCATTCCTTGGCCTATACGCTCCATCGAATGATGAACTTGTAACAATAAAATACACTTCCTTTGAAAAACTCAATGAACTAGCACAGTAAGTTGGAACTACTAGAGAACTAATTATATTATGAGACCTAAACAGGTCGTAAAACTCATAATCAAGTGGTAGGACCACTTGGAGAAACAGTCACAAATGATAACGGTGAACGACTAATTGACCCCTGTACAACTAACAACCTTAAAATAATCAACGGATTCTTCCAACATAAAAGAATCCACAAATTTACTTGGGAACAATGCACAAGACAACAGAAATCCATTATCGACTATATAATCATAAGACGGACCACAAAACTTCGAGTTCAAGGATCCGATCACTACCGATTATTATCAAGGATATATTTACCAAATTATGACAGCAACAGATCTAAGGAAATTAACATTGATTCAGATAGATAAGCAGTGAGTTATTCTAAATAAATCCTGGAAAATTTAGGTTAGAGAAAGCACTAGATACTTATAACCAACGGAGAATAGTTATATCAATATAAACAATCATTCTACCAAAATATTATTGAAAGTATATATAAAGCAGCAAGGGAAGCATTACAACACAATAAAAGAAAAAGAAGGAACAAGTCTTGGGGGACGAAGAAAATCGAAAATAGTAAAAATAAAGAAACAGAAGCATATGAAATACAAAAAATCCAAAAGAAAAGGAGGCATATCAGGAAATCAGACGAAAAGTAAGAAATACTGGCAATTTTAGCAAAAAAAAAAGACGAAATGTGAGATAATAAATGTAAAGAAATTGACACATACATTGCCGGAAAAAAAGGCTCTGACGCTAGGAAATTTATAAAAACCATAAAGAATATAAGATAGAAAATAGCATCTAAAGAAATAACGCTACAGACGTAAACATTTCTAAGATAGTTAGATCAGAAACTAAGACTATTTACCTAATAGTCAATTACAAAACAGCCCAGAATAAAATTGGAGTAGTGAACATAACCCGATTCGCTCGATCCCCCCACTCCTCGACCTTGACATTGACCTTGCTTCACCCCTCTTTGGCCCCGCCCACATGTCCTTGTCATTGACCTTGAAAGTGCACGTGTGCTTTGGCCTTGGCCTTGTGTTCAAGGTTGTGTGTGTGACCTTGACCTTGACCTTGGTCGAGACGACCTTGACTTTGTTGAAGGTCATCTTGGGTGTGTGACCTTGAAGATATGTTACGTGGTTGGGGGTGACCTTGAATGGTTTTATATAAGGTATGGGGCAGTTTCATTCATCAGTTGGCTCTGACTTGTATAGGTAGTACATGTGTTAATATTTGACAAATCATGGCATATGTTTGTGAAAATTGCGGTTCTAAGTTTACTAATATTTATAATATGAGACGCCATCAAAGAGAATCGTGTGCGGCGAGATTTAATGAAGTGCCTGGAGGAAAACGGCTCCGAATTGAAGAGTATACATCCACGATTCCGCTAATTAATTGCGCTACTTGTAATGTAGATGTTCCAATAAATCATATGTCGGTGCATAAACGAACACAACAACATAAAAATAATTCATGTTTGCCGGTATGTCATGGTGTGCAACTCGTTCAATGTGCCTTCAAAAGGAGAATTGCAACCTATCGGGTTAGCAGTGATATGGAGCATTCCGATTACGTAATGTTCTTTGCAGACATTAAATCCAAGGTGGTGGAACTTGTTAATAATTTATTGCGTGTGCATCATGCTTTAAAAGTTAACATGACAGCTGTTGGCGAGTACATGCTTCCATCACAAGAAATATTCAGTGAAAAATCCTTCAACACTGCTAATCAAATAATTAGTGTAGAAAGTGATTTGGATGCCGTTTACCATTCTTTCACCGAATTAATAAAAACGCAGGCGACAGAGTTCCAGGAGAAAGATTCAGGTATGGAAAAATCAAAACCCGATATATTAAACTGATTTTTATATATTATTTTTCTTGTTATAGGATGGGCTCTTGTGCGAATTTTATACTTGGAAGTTGGTATCAACAAGTATATGCCTATGGGTGGCTCATCATACATCAAGTTGCCGTGTTCTATTGAAAAGAAAGGAGCTGTCGTCAATGTGATTAACCAGGACGAATTTTGCTTTGCGTGGGCTGTAACATCAGCATTGTTTCCTCCAACAGCAGAGCCTTCACAGAAGACATCCTACCCCCATTTTTCTAGAGTGCTAAATGTAACAGGTATGGATTTTCCAGTAAAATTACGTGACATTAAAAAATTTGAGGAAATGAACAACATATCAATTAACGTATACGGTCTGGAATCTAAATATGAAAATAATGAAGTAATACATGAAGTTATTGGTCCACTGAGGTATGCGTCAAAAAAGTTGGATAGGCATGTAAATTTATTGTTAATTACAAAAGACTGTAGTAGTAAAGATGGCGGTGAACATTTTTGTGATACGACTTGTTCAAAGAGTCATTATTGTTGGATTCGGGATTTATCACGTTTAGTTTCAAGTCAAATTAGTTGTCAACAACATAAAATATATTTCTGTGATGGTTGCCTCATTTATTTTAGTACACCATCAGCTTTAACTTTACATCAAAGCTACGATTGTAACCACATTTTCACGCAAACACCCTCAGTGGATTTAAAAATCGATAAATTTGGAAAGAGTGTGCCGGAAAATATTTTAAAATTCGAGGGTATAGAAAAGCAAATGCGCGTTCCATTCGTGGTTTATGCAGATTTCGAATCTGTTTTAAAACCCATTGAAACGGTACAACGAAACCCACAAAATTCTTACACTGTAAAAAGTTTTAAACATGAACCATATTCTTTTGCTTATTTAATTAAATGCTCTTTTGACGACTCACTTTCGAAATTTGAGCTATTTCGGGGGAATAATGCAGCTCAAGTCTTTGTGGATCGTATCGAGTGTGATTTAAGGGCTCTATACAACACATATTTAAAAGACATTAAGCCTATGAAACCGTTAACGCCTGAAGAAAAAAGGGAGTTTAATGATGCTAAAATATGTGGTATATGTGAAGGCCCTTTTGAAGAGGGTGAGATTAAAGTACGAGACCACTGTCACATAACTGGTGCAAAAAGATTTGGTGCTGCACATTCCGTTTGTAATTTAAATTATAAATTACCCTCTTTTATCCCTATCATATTTCATAACTTAAGCGGCTACGACAGCCATTTATTTATAAAAGAGTTATGTAAATATGGGGATAAAATTGGTGTTTTGGCTCAAAGTAAGGAAAAGTACATATCATTTACCAAAAGCATTTATGTGCACGATTATTTTGATAGTAAATGTGGAAAAGTCAAGAGGAAATATTTAAAGTTGCGATTTATTGATAGTTTTAAATTTCTGTCAACGTCTTTGGAAAATTTAGGCAGCGGTTTAAACGACGACGATTTTATTGAAACGCGGAAACATTTTTCAAATATCAACCAATTTAATTTGATGCGTCAAAAGGGTGTTTTTCCCTATAGCTTTATTGACTCTATAGAAAAAATGGAAAATACATGTCTTCCAAGTAAAGATGAATTTTATGATAATTTACGGGAAGAACATATTAGCGATGAAAGCTATAGAAGAGCAAAAGAAGTATGGCGCTTGTTTGGGTGTAAAACTTTGGGGGACTATTCGGACGTGTATTTAAAATCAGATGTGTTGCTATTGTGTGATGTTTTTGAGCAATTTCGGAATAATTGTTTAAAATTCGATAAACTTGATCCAGCACATTACTATACCCTTCCAAGTTTATCATTTGATTGTATGCTACGTATGACTAAGGTAGAGTTAGAGCTCTTAACTGATATAGACATGATACATTTTTTTAAGAAAGGTATACGCGGCGGCATAAGCCAGTGTACAGAAAGGAAGCACATCGCTAATAATATTTTTTTACCAGACTATGACCCAACAAAACCTTCTTCATTTATAACATACCTTGATGCTACAAATCTATATGGTCATAGTATGTCACAAGCATTACCATATGGTGGTTTTCGATGGTTAAGCGAGCGCGAAATTCTGGATTTAAATATTATGGCTGTTGGTGATGATAGTTTACATGGCTACGTTTTGGAAGTGGATGTGCATTATCCGACTGAGTTGCATGATGCACATTCTGATCTTCCATTTCTAGTAGAAAATATCATACCGCCAACAGAAAACGCTAAATTACCGAAATTAATTCCTAATTTACAAGATAAAAAAAAAAATACATTGTACACTATAGAACTTTAAAACAAGCCATCGCCAACGGCTTAGTGGTAATGCAAACCCATCGAGTATTACAGTTTGAGCAATCAAAATGGCTAAAATCGTATATTGATTTTAATACCAATTTACGTAACAAGGCCACCACAAAATTTGCGAAGGACACTTTTAAATTAAAAAATAACGCGATATTTGGTAAAACTATGGAAAATGTGGAAAATCGAAAGGATATAAAATTAGTAACACATTGGGAGAACAGTGTAGGCAGAAATGGAGCTAGAACACTAATATCCCGCCCCAATTTCAATAGTAGCTCGATATTTACCGAGAACTTTGTTGCTATACATATGAATAAAGTTAAAATATTGTACAATAAACCAATTTATATCGGTTTTTCCATATTAGATATATCAAAGACTGTAATATACGATTTTTATTATAATTTTATTAAATCCAAGTTTGGCGATGATGCTTCGTTACTTTACACCGATACTGACTCGCTTATATTAAAAGTGTATACGGAAAACTTTTATCAAACTATATCAGAAAACCCCGAAAAATTCGATACATCAAATTACCCCGAAATTAATAATTTCAACATAATTAAAAGTAATTCTGTAGTTGGTAGAATGAAAGATGAGTTTCCTGGTGATCCGATAATAAGTTTTTATGGTACCGGCGCGAAGGCTTATTATGTAAAGTCCATTAATAATGAATTAAAAAAAGCCAAAGGTATCAAAAAATGTGTTATCGAGAAAGACCTTCATCAGGAAGACTACCAAAGAATTGTTGAACGGGGTGGTTTGATATTAAGAAAGATGAAGACATTTAGAAGTGAATTACATAACATTTATACCAACATAATAAATAAAGTAGCATTGTCACATAGCGATGATAAACGTTATGTAATTCCCAGTTCAACCAAAACTCTACCTTGGGGGCATGCAGACATAGATTTTTACAAAACAGACCCGGAAGAAAACTTAGCAAATTTAGTCACCGTGTTGGAATCATTTCTAAGTCAGGACAGCACGTAATCTGGAAAATCCATATTTCATTATTTGTATTGTTTTTATTATTTCTATTAAACATACAACATTAATATGTAACGATAGTATTGTAATTTTTTTTTTTTTTTTTTTTTAAATAAAAAACATGTATTCATTACTTGATTGCTTTTTTATTGAACCTTTATTTTAAAATTATAAATATAATGAAGTGTCGACAAATAACAAACTATAAAAGTTATTGTTGAAAAATTTGTCTAATAGTAAATTAAACGCACAGGTCTACGAGTAAATGTTTAATGTGAAACAGGTTTGCTGACAAGATCCTCCATAGTCTTTTCAATTTTCAACATTCTAGAGTTAAGTTCATCACGCAGTTCGTCTTGCCTAAGTTCATATATTGCAATAACAGTATCATCAATGTATCCTCTAAGTTCTTGACCGGTTTCAATTAATTTCTTGCGTACGTAACCTTCAAGTTGGTTTCTGAATATATCTTTAATAACAATTGTTGAGTCATGTAAAGCTTTCTGCGTATCTTGCACACACTGAGCAAGGTTATTATCAACATAATTTCGTGTGGTCGCATCGTCTCCTTCAAGAGGTTCTGCTAAATAGCACAATCTTTTGCTTCCCATGTCGTAATCTCCATTAGGTGTAAGTTTAAAACCTATTCCTGAAGGACCTCGCATAAAGTTAAAATCCTTAAATTTTCTTTTGCGACCGAACTTATCAATAGTGTTTACTTCTGACATTGTTATGTGAGACTGATTTGAAACCATTAGATTTCACCCTAATATATGGTTCTATTTCATTAATAAACGGACTCTGCAGAAAAATATGGATTGCAAAACGTATTTTAGGTGATGTTTAATAAATACACATACAGATTCATTTTACTATTGTTTTATTGAAAAAAAAATTAAAATATAACAAAAGATTGAGTTTACTTTTTATTATTAAAAAAAATAAAAAAAATAACAAACAAAAAAATTAAAAATTAAGAAATAAAATACATGTTAATTTCTTCTGTACAGGTAAGCTTCTTCTATGACCCAATTTCTTCTCTGGATGGCACGTTCATTAATGTCCTTGAACTGGTAGTAAACTAGTCCACAAAAGCCGCATTGTACAAATTTAACCCTGAAAAGGTCAATGTAGTTGAAGTCGTACGTAAGATCATTTCGCCAGCAGATACCTAGTCTTTTACAATGATGACAAGTTAAATAAAAAGCTTTTGGTATATGACTGTATGTTTTGGCTGCTTCACTAGGTTGTTCATCAGTTGGCAACATGATGTTTGAATATGTTGTACTTTTCAATCGCGGTACTCTAATTATGTATTACTTTTTAAAATAACCTTGACAGGACCAAAAAAAAATCCTTGAAAATTACAACCTCGAAAACGACCCTGACATTGACGGGTACTTTGACCTTGGCCTTGGCCTCGCATCTAACAAGTTTAGTACTATATTTATATGCTTCTTTAAAATAACCTTGACAGGGGCAAAAAAAAAAAATCCATGAAAATTACAGCCCTGAAAACGACCCTGGTATTGCCGGTTACGTCGGCCTTGGCCTTGGCCTTGCATCTGACAAGTTTAAATATTATACTTAATGCATCGAACAAAAGGAATAAAGGTGGTGTAGTGGGGGAAATGGGCATAAAAGCAGACTTGCTGGCTCGAGCTCTTCACAGTTCGTCAGAACAGCAAACAGTACAGTGCTAAGAAAAAGTTAATTGTGTGAGTTTGAATATCGAAAATGTCTAGTGTACGGTCTCTTTTAGATGCTCTTGACGTGAGCTGCGGTTCACAGCAAGGCATGCTGGATAACATGAGTGGTTTAGAAGTGTTAAGTCCGGGGGTGTTCGAGAACTGGAATGGCGTGGAGCATGAAGATGCCGAAGACCGAGCCCTCAATGATGGTCGCGACGAGGAGTTAGTTCAGTCGGCAGCGCAATTCCTGGAATGCTGGACGGAGGAGAAGGAGCCAAAGATAAATGTGATTAGTGATGTGGTTGTGCGAAAAGCATCGCGGCCTAGGGAATCTTCTCCGAAAGCTTCAAAACTGAAAAAGCTCTTGACTATGCGGAAGTCGGAAATCGCCGATAAAAAAACATTTTATTCGGCGATTAAAGGTGTGGGACAAGGGAAGAAGAAAAAGTTTAACTTTAAGCGTCCCTCCACCCCTGTTCCATTACCCGACTTCCTAAAAACAGCACCGCAAGAGCCATTGTCAGTAGAAGTGGAAGTCATAGAAGGCCCCGATGGACCAACACCACCAACGCCACCAACACCGGCCAGCGTAGAGAATGAAATAGTGTCGGAGGTGAAGTCTTCCCCAGCGCCAGCGCCACTGTCGCCGATATTGGGGTGCCGGAAACCCATGAAGAAGCGGTTTAAGCGGTGTTTTGAAGGCGATGAAGTTTCCGCTGCTTCGTCGTCGTCGTCGTCGTCATCGTCTTCACCAAATAAAACCGCGTCTTCTTCCGAGCCATCACAACCGGAGTGGGTCGAAGACTTCACCAACTCTCAGAAGACCAAATTGACCGACATTTACGCCATGAAAAAACGCTTAGTGAATGAAGTGAACGAGTGTGCCAGTGACATTATAGAACTTGAAAGACAATTAGAGATAAAAAAGGTGAAATCTGCGCGGTTAAAAAGACAATTAGAGGACTTTAATAAATTATGTAGTAGGTGTTAGGTAGTTGTAGAGATTAGCTTTTAATTTATAGTATTAAGTTTGTAAATATATATATATATATATATATATATATATATATATATATATATATATATATATATATATATATATATATATATATAATGTAGTTAATAAAAAAGTGTTTGATCAAATTTTTTATATTTTATAATGAGAATAAAAATGACTTGAAAATTTATTTTTGTGTGTTATTTCATATAGGCCCTGTCCCACATAATATTAGGTAATAAAAAAAAAAGAGTGAATAATCCACTAAAACTACGCAATAGCAATAGTTGTAAATATTTTCTGATAATATTTACAAGTATGCTAAAACATGGTTCGGTTTATGAAGTTAAGATTCTGTCGCCAGAACTTCTAATACTTTGTATCTCAATATTGTATGTTTTTATGAAAAAAAACATAAAATATTGGTTACAAAGTATTATAACCAACTAAAACTACGATCAAATTATTTTGTGGTCCTGAAAAGGACCGTTTGGTTGTAAAACATGCGACTCTTTTATTGAGTTGTGGAGTCGCACGTCCCGTCATCATCAGCGGGGGTGGCGGTGCTGTCCTCTGTGTATTCGATGATGAACCGCCAAAGTTCATCCCATCTAGGATCGTTCGGCTCCCACTCCAAACAATTCTCTGTGGTAGAATCTACCACAGGGCATTGGATGGGTTGTTGTTGTTGTTGTTGTTGAGTCGCTGACATGTTGAACTAAAATGATTGTAATAAGTATTGGTGGTCGTATATATAGAGACAAATTAATGGTGGGGGGTGAAAACAAATGTCGTATTACGTATTGAGACCAAAAGTTGTTTGTGGTCTCAAATACGAACGAACGATTTAGCTGGGTTCCACCAGCACTTAAAGTTTTAATACTTTGTATCTAATATTGTATATTCTATACATACAATATTAGTAACAAAGTACTAATATGTACTAAAACTACGATCAAAGTATTTTGTGGTCCTGAAAAGGACCGTTGTTGTGTGCCCTTAAAAAGGGCCAGGGAGAGTGTGGGCTTATGGTGCCCCATCCTCGCTGGTCGACCACCAGCTTGACGAATCGCAGGGGCCTTGTGGGTCGTCGGGTGTTGGTGATGCTGGAATTTCCAGCACCGCATCTTCCGTCGAGTCCGGCTCTGGCTGCGGCGACGGAGTTTCGAGTCTTTGTAAGACCCAATCACCCGCGTCGTCTAATTCCACTAGACCCGGATCATGGTCATATACTAGCGGAATCGGCTCATCCAAGTCGTCCCAACGTAGGACGTCAATTTCAAAATCCACCTCGTCGTCGTCGTCGAAGACTTGCAGGTCTCCAACGTTGTCGGCTACGGTGTCATCACTAAAGATGGATGAGCCTCGGCTGGCGGGTCTTTCTTCCTCCATGTTCATCGTATGAGGGTTGATGAATATATGACTGTGTAACTGACCCAGTCTCATATATAGAAAAAAAAAAAAAAAAAAAAAAACCTCCCCTACAACTTCCACATACTCCAGTTCGGCGGCCCTAGCCTCCTAACTCGAGAATTTCAATTTTTTCATCTAAATTTTTTGTCATTTTTAAGATTTTCCAAATTTTTTTTTCACCATTGTATTCTACTCAAAATTCTAGGTAATTAAAGTGCTTTTATTTTTTCTCTATCTTGAACGGTTCCCGAGCTACAGCGCTTTAAAGAATTCAAATTACTAACTTTCTATAACCCTTTTTTTCAAATTTCATTTTTTCGAATTTTCAAAAATACTACAATATGTAGAAAAAAATTCTCTCTTTAATTTCCCAATACCGTTTTTCTCTAAATCTTCAACTTTAGCGCGTATTCAGCATTTTCAAAAAAAAAAAATTATAATTTTTTTTAGACCATCGCATTCTCCTCAAAATTTTGGGCTATCAAAGTGCTTTTATTTTTTTTCTATCTTGAACGGTTCCCGAGCTACAGCGCTTTAAAAAATCCAAATTACTAACTTACTATAACCCTTTTCTTAAAATTTCATCTTTCCGAATTTTGAAAAGTACTACCATATGTAGAAAAAAATTCTCTTTCTAATTTCCTAATATCATTTTGCTCCAAAACTTCAAATTTGGCGCGCATTCACCATTTTTCAATTTTTTTTTGAAAAAATTTTTTTTTACGTTTTTACTATCGAGAAAAATGCTTGCTTATAGTACTCGATTTCCTCTATAATTTTTTCTTATAACTTTTTTCCCTATTCCTAACCGTTACTTTCCTACAAATTTTCTAAATCGTTGTTTTCATATTTTGCCTTAAAAATTTTTTCTTGTGTTATTTAAGCTCTTTTTTCCACTTAATAAACCACCATTTTCTAAATTCCCGTACTCTTTTCTTAAAGAGCGAGCTTTTCCGCCAGCTTTTTTTTTTGGTTGGGTTTCAAATAAATATAAAACTACTACTTCACTCATTACAAATTTATTGATTCAAGAACATTATTTTGTGTTACATATAATAGATACATTAAAATATAGATTTATTGGTCACCGAACCGTTTAATACATTATAACTAAAAAATGAGTCGTGAATAACTAATGCGTACACTTTAGTGTCTTTGGGGAATTTATTCTTTCTCGTTTGGAACTCCAATTTTACATCCACTGTCGATGAGTTAATCGCCTCTGGTTGATGACTGCAATTGATAATAAAAACGGGGTTTTTCATATATTCCGCGAACGTTATCATCGGATCGTTTATTTCGCGCCCGTAGTAGCTGCTTTGGAAGTTTTCGTAATTGTAATAGGCTGCTGCGTACAGTTTCTTGGCGAAATCTAAATTCCATCTTTCGTATGGATAAACGGTTGAATTCAGATACAGTCTAATGTCGCATACGTCGGCGTGGGTAAACTGGGTTGCGTTTTTTTCTTTCTTGTCGCAATTATTGCTGTCTTGAAACCCGACGATTATATAGCGCGGTCTTTCCAGACTTGTACTCGTTCTCAAGGCCCACACGTCGGAAGATGTTTGCCTTAAAGCTGGTAATTCGTACAGATCCCATTTACGATATGCCATTTGAATACTGGCATTGTTTCCTCCTTTATTAATGCGAGACAGTATTTTCAATTTTTGCTTGTCGTCTGGAATAATGTGACGAATTTTCCATTCGATTTTGTCGATACTAATTTCTGCCTCTACTTCGCCGACGTAACAATTGGTAAAAGTGCGAGCTATAATCATAATAAGCTCTTGTTTTACGTTGAAAACACCTTTTGCGTAATCTTCGGCGAATCCCATAAGATATTTTAAGGGTAATTTCCCGGAGAATACGTTACTTGCCGTGTCTACGATATCTTGGTTTGCTTCGTCGAGACCCCATCCGCACGTCATGAGAGATCTTTGTTGCAAACTTCCGAATGAAACCATGGTTTTTAATGTCGTCGTAACTCCAGGTTTACGAACCACGGCGACCTGTTCACCTCCCATCTCGTAGCGAATTTCATCGAACAAAAATGCGAGGGCATTATTTGATAAAAAACATCTTTTCGTTGCGTCTATGGGTTTAAATTTTCCTTCGATATATATGTAACTTTCGGCGATATCCAGTATAATATCTTGAAAATTAATGGGGATACGGACTTCATCCGAATTGTTGAATGATGGAGATCCGTATGGTTTATACGTATGCTCTTCTAGACTAATAATGGAATTGTCCAAGATGGGCTCGGAGAAAACCTCTATTTTATCGCTGGTGGTGGAAATCATTTTCGCACTTTAAGACCGATTGATTTTAAAAATTTATAGTCTTCGGCAGATAACTGTTGAGATGTTTGTGATCTAACGTCTGGACGACGACTAACCTTGACGTTAACTCTTCTTTTACTTTTATTATGTTTCGGCGGTTCCCCCATCTTAGTCGACAGCACACACAATTGACGATTGAAGCAAAAACCCATTTCTATGAAAGTTTCTTCAGTTCCAATTTCACGATTATTTTCTCGCCTTGAAAATTGATTAGATCACCGCTATCGTCCAAGATGCGAAGAGTAATGTTGTCGATAAACTGACGTCCTGCCGGCATTAACGGCATATAAATATTATTTTGTGGTTCTTTACTGATTTTGTAACCGGGCTCCACGTCGATATCGAATTCGAACAAGGTATGACCTTCCACCGAATTCATATATGCTCCGGAAATTATATTACAATCTACGCGTATGATGCGTACTTTCATTATTTCCACCATCTCGGTTGATTCGTGCTTTTTGTCTCTTTTTAACACTGTATGATTAAATCCTAACATTTTACCGATACTCGCCTCTCCCCGGAAATCTATAGTATATTGGGATTTCAGTTCACATTTCAGCGTATTATTATTAGCAACCAAGTAAAAGATTCCATCGTTCTTTTCTTCAGTTGAAATCCTCAAAGCCTCCAACATAGCTTTACCTATCTCATCTATTTCATAGGCCCCAGGTGGAATCTGCAATTGTATCGGCTCGGTGGTGTAACCCTCCTTCATGTAGGCAAACTTATTGTTGCTTTCGTCCACATTAAAAATTGAATTGTATGTGTAAAATCCCAGCAATGCCAGACCATATTTGTTTTCTCTATTTAATTCGACTGGTGGATAAAAATCGGCGCTTAAGACGCTCGAGTGTCCTGTTAGTGTGAACGTATAAGACATGACTAACCATTAAAACATCACACATCTCGGTTTTATTCTTAGCGGCAACATTTAAAAAGATTCATCGTCACACCTTTTCTCACTGCATTAGATAGTGATGTTTTTATGCTATTTTCTGCTTTTATGCGCACATCGCTGATTTTGCAATAACAACAAAATATTTTTCTAGCCGTAAGATCCTCATCAGTCATAACCTCGTTTAAATTGCTGCTGCTGCTGCTGAAATAATGTTTGCAACCGCACTGATATTTTAATATATCGATATCGCTTTTAAGGTGCTCCGGCAACTTTTCCCAAACGAATGGAATTTCATTTGGGGCTAATGCAATCATTACTTCCTTGGGCATGTTTTCTAACTGTTTCACGGTCATTTTCCTTAATCCACCGGCTAGATGAAATGCTTTCAGTGATTGCAACATTTTAGTATAGTTATTGCGATCCATTTGCGGTGTTAATGGTGACGATGATGATGATGACATCTTTTACGCTGATGATTCGACAAGAAACTTTAAGCACAAATGTCCACACCAGACTGTTCCAAAATCCTGCTGACGATCGTATGTATAGTAAATAATTTTTGATGGTTCCGATCCCGTTTGTAGATATCGTACCAATTCGATCGGTGGGGGTAAATCGCCGAAGCTGTCATAATATGTTACTTTAGAATTATTTTTTCTATAAGCTACCCAATGAGTCCCTGCACCACGCGTACTATCCAAATTCACTATTGCTGCTTCGTAACGTCGAGGACCTTGTCTAGGTAATAAATCCCTCATATAAACGCCTCGAAAGTGTCCTATTCTTTTCTTTTTGGCATATTTTTCTATATCGATGTTAGATAGTGGTCTTCGAGGTAGGGATTCAATTAGTTTTTTGATCTACGATTTAAAAATAATCCCATACCTTTACGATATGGCTTTAGAAACAAACCATTTCCTTTCGATTTTAAATACAGGCCGGCACCGGTTTTATCTTCGCTGCTTTTTTTTACTGCTTTTATGGCGCGCACAATTCCCGCTGCCCCGCCGGCTAATGAACCCAAAGCTGATAACCCGGCAAAAATTGGTATTAATGGTAATATTCCACCAGTTTTAGGAATCGGTATTATTCTCGGTGTACGAACCTTCCTTTTGCCACCTGCCGCTTTTACCGATCTACGTGCTGCCGACAGAGCTATTTTAGATGCATTCATGACATTTTTTTCCAACACATTTTTACTTCCGGCTTTTAATAATTCCCTTCGAACTGCTTGTCGAATAGCTGTTCCGAAACTGGCTTTCCGAACATGTCGATTTTTATTAACACCTTTCCTTTTTGTATGACGCGTGCCTTTACTAGATGTTTTTTTTTGTTGATAATGATGATGGTACACCCATACCAAAACGTTGTTTTCCTTTCATAATGTTTGTAACTAACCAAGCTGCTGTTTTTTCACCTAAACTGGAATCTTTCGATTTTACTCTATTCCAAGCACTTTGTTCGAGCTCGTAATCCGCTCGATGTCTCGCACTTATGTTGTCTTTATTATGTAAATAGGCTAAATCGTGTTTTTTGCATGCGGCATCCAAAGGATTAATGCCTGGATCACCTCTTGTCACACGTTTTATTACTTTTGTTCCGGGTCCGCAATATTGATAACCAGGAATGTGTACCTCGAATGGTAATTTATTTATTAACGAATTCACAATACCGTATCCAGTTTTGTTGGAAACGTGAGACCGTCCACTTCGTTTGACGCTCGGCATCTGAATGACAGTTTTTGTGAAAAATTGCCTATAAAATATCAAATTTTCCTAAGATGCGCGTTATCGATCTTAAACAAAAACTTCCTATTGACAATCTCGATGAAAAAGTCGGACTTGGATTTGAAAAGAAGATAATGAAGAGACACGGTCCTTTACTTCCTTCCTCTATTCGCGGCCTGTTAATTGGTCCATCCAATTGTGGAAAAACTAATGTCATGATTTCGCTGCTTACACACCCCCTTGGGCTACGTTTCGAAAATGTCTATATTTACTCGAAATCTCTGTATCAACCGAAATATGAGTATTTAAGGAAAATTTTAGCGCCCATCAAAGGTTTAGGCTACTATGCCTTTAGTGATTCCAGTAATATTGTGGAACCGTCCGATGCAAAACCAAACTCTATATTTATCTTTGATGATGTTATATGTGAAAAACAAGATGTTATAAGATCGTACTTTAGCATGGGACGTCATAAAAATATCGACTCCTTTTACCTAGCGCAAACATATTCGCGAGTGCCTAAACAGCTTGTGCGAGACAACGCCAATTTTATTATTATGTTTAAACAAGATGAGTTGAATATGAAACACATATTTTCCGACCACGTTTCACCGGATCTAACTTTTACTCAATTTCAAGAAATGTGCTCAAAATGTTGGGATAATAAGTATGGATTTTTAGTAATTGATAAAGACAGTGATGTGAAATCGGGAAGATACCGCAAAGGATTTGATAGCTATATATTACTGTAATAATAAGAGAAAACGCTCATTTGATTGTTGAAACGTCCTTTGTTAACATCATGAATAACGCGATCGACTTAAAACGTAAACTAGTGGAAGCTACCAATGCCGTCAGAAAAAAATTTAAACAAATTAAAGCGGCTAAAGAGTTTAATGTTGTGGAATTGGAAAAGTTTTACGAACCCATTTCTAAGCCGTTGACAACTATATCTGATGTGGTTAAGCAACGTCAGCAGCAGCAGCAGCAGCAACAACAACAGCAACAACATTATCCAGCTACAAAGCCACATAGTCTCAGTACATCAGTGCAGTCGACTCAAATATCAGGTTTTCCCCAACCTACACATTCCTTTCAAACCTCCACACCTATTCAGCAGCAGCAGCAGCATCGCATTTCAAAAGAAGATATTAGCCAATCGGTGTTTGATACACCCTCGACATCAACTAATACATCTCTCGCATCCGCTGACACCACAACTTCCGATACTTTAAACGCACACCTGAAAGGATTACGTTCGAAACCATCTCTATACGATACTGTATATGGTGTACGTTTTGGTTCAAAAACAGATCATAACAAAAATTTTATTGGTAATTTAGAGGTGCGTTTTCGAAATGGAAATATTGTCTTATACAAAAAAGGGAAAAATATTGCAGAATATGGTGGATCACCGGCACTTTATGATTTGTTATTTCTTAAAACACCCCCAAGTGTAGGCAAGGAACAACAACAATTAAGTGATAATGTACTTTCAACGTACAAGGAAATTTTGGAATCAACGAATGCTGTCTACAACAATTTTAAAAAAAGTGATGGTTTACGGGAGACCAGATGGAACAAATATTTACGAATTATTAAACCTCTGATAATGGGCACAAAATTAGGTGGTACTATTACAAGAAAAAATCTCTCGGAAAAACTACAGTTACCCACAAAAAAGAAATTATCTTCGAAAAAATTTCAATATGTCTACTGGAACAAAGCTAAAGAGTTGGTGGATCGTTTACGTTTGTTGTGGAGTTCCAAAATGGCCGGTCACACTGGACACGAAAATGAAATTATGTCAATCATAGAGGAATTACGAGAAGAAGATATAATATATTAAGCTCAATATTTAATGATATTATTCAGTTCTTCCTTCGATCTGAAACCTTTAGTATTACTAATAATATGGAGCCCAGTCTAGAAAAAATCAAGATTGTTAATGAACTACATAGAACGGCTAGAAAAAATTTTGTAAGACGGCGCACGATAATAAAAGGATACAGAGATTTGTGGCAAATTGATTTGTCTGAAATGCAACAGTATGCTGATGAAAACGATGGTTATCGTTATATTTTGGTCTGTATAAATTGTTACTCGAAATTTGTCTATACCAAAGCCATAAAAAACAAGACTGGTATAGAAGTTACTAATGCGATGAAAAGCATCATTGAAGAGGCATCATATACACCAACAAATCTGCAAAGTGATCAAGGAAAGGAGTTCTATAATACAAACTTTCAAGCCCTGATGAAAAAATATAATATAAATCATTATTCCACTTACAGCACAAAGAAAGCTGCAATTGTTGAGCGAGTCATAAGGACTTTAAAAAATAATTTATATAAACAATTCTCGACAAGAGGATCTTACAAATGGATACATATATTATCGGCAGTAACAAAAACCTATAACCATTCGAAACATCGCACCATTGGAATGAAGCCTGCAGACGTGCAAGAAAAAACACATATTAAAGCATATGATTATTTAAAAATTGTACCTAAAAAATTTAAGTTTTCCATGGGTGACATTGTGCGTATTAGCAAGTACAAAAGCTTATTCGAGAAAGGATATACGCCCTCTTGGTCAACCGAATTGTTTAAAGTTGTAAAAGTTAACGTTACAAATCCACCTACTTACTTGTTGGAATCGTTAGAAGGTCAGCCTATAAGAGGGTGTTTTTACGAATCAGAACTACAAAAAACAAGCAGTCCTGACGTTTATCTAGTAGAAAAGGTCCTTAGACAACGCAAGAAAAATCACATCGAACAATTATTTGTCAAATGGCTAGGATTTCCCAACCACTTCAACTCTTGGATAGATAAAGCTAATATTGTTTAAATAACATATTGTATGACTATATTTTTTATTTAAAATGTAAAATAAATAAACAATATATTGTAAAATAAAGTTTTTTATTTCAATCTTCATTATTAAAAACAATGACAATAAAACATCATACACATAAATAACATTTCAATATTCTTGGAGGGAAGGTCCAATTCACCGACGACTACGACGTTATCTTCAAGGCTATGCCACTCGGAGTGCGTTCTCCTATTCTTTAACCTGCTTTTTTTAGATTTTTTTTGAAGTCGAGTCGTACGACAGTGCGCTTAATGAGTCATTTAAAGGCTGATGATAGAGTATTTTCTGCATAACTTCAATTTTTGTTTTAAGCTCACTATTATTTTTGTATATCATGGGGAGGACATCCTTGTTAAATATGTCACATATTACAACTGCAAAATTGTAAAACTTTCTATTAACAAAGTGTTTTGTCACAGCATCGTCATCATCTTTAGGTTCGCCTAAGTTGGTTATGATTTTTCCACCCATATCATACTGCCCATCCGCTGTAAGTTTAAAACCAATCCCTTGTGGCCCAGATAATATATGATATTTTTCATTATATTTCTGACGACCAAATTTATCAATTGTGTTGTTTCCTCGACTCATTTTCAATCTTTACTAAACTATTTTATTTTTATTTGCCCTACTTATATTAAATATTTCAGCTGAGAAAAAGAAACACTGACTATGATCTACTGGGTTGGTATGTTTATAAAAGAAATAAAATAAAACTGTGATTGTAATAGATATTTATTTACAGTAATTTAATTGCACAAATACAAAAATTATAAAAAATTAGTTTTCCATGTCTTCGTTTTCGTTGCTCAAAATTCTATCCCATCCGACACTATTTCGATCGTCAACGTCTTGGGCTGTTGCTGTTGTAGAAACCAATTCATATTTTGCAGCAAGCTCACCTGGTAAATGTGGAATATTGACGAGGTATTCTTTTAATTCTTCTTCAACCATTTCAGCACAAAATGTATCCATGTCTATGGAACCATATAAAAATTTGTCGCACAAGTGTGCCCCAGCCATAAAATTGATTGTATCCCTGATCTCGTTCTTATATTGATCTTTGGTTACATCAATATGCGACCAATCATTTACGCGATCTAACATATCGTGAGCCCTATTTCTTAATTCTCTCCCCAACCAAAATATGTATCTATCTACACATTCGTTGGCGGTCGTCGTCGTCGTCGTCGCATCAGCAGACATCTTTAACAGAAATAATGAACACGCGTAAGTATTCTGACATGTGCAACTATATTTTAAATTTAATTACATCCTTTTTTTCAAACAATTTACATACAATTTACTCCAATGAGCCAAAACGTAATAATGTTCGAGTATTGTTTCCAAAAACTCTAGTGCCCTGCCCCAAATAAGTTAGAGTGTATTTATCTTTAGTTTTACTCATAATATCTACAATATCGTCAGATAGTGTTTCGGCCACACGTTTTGGTAAAAAAGTCTCAAATGTGCTATTATCACCGTCATCGTGTAAAGCCACTAAAAGAGTTTTACCAAATCGTGTAGTCATTGAAACCATCTTTACAATTTTATACACTTTGCCTACAATCATTTCGGTAACCTTTTTTTTCTCTAAAACCTCGAAATCTTTGCTAAACATTTCATTAATTTCATCTAGAGTTTCTTTTGCAATACTCATTATTGAAAAAAATGGTATATAAATCCAAAAATTACCGTGAATATAAAAGCACTTTCAGAACACTACACGAACACAATATTTGATGTTTATGCCACTGATATCTGCGACTGTTTGAAGTCACTTCTTCTCCCACGAACCTTTATAGCGGGGTTTCAAGGTCGAATTGTAACAATGGTGGGGGTAGCTTAACGATAGAAATAGTGGGAGGAGTATTCAAGGTCAAATGACGTCACACATTTAAATTGGTATAAGGATAACTTCAAGGACAAAATATAATGAAACAAATAACTACATTTTATGTACTTTATTCATTGATTTTTTTCTGCCATTCTTCTATGCGTTTAACATTATCACCTAAACCTAATTTCCTTAATTTGTTCAATAATAATTGTTTGTTTTTATATCTAAGAAAATTCTTACAAACTATACTAGCTAAAAGACACACTTCGGCATGGTCCATATACTTAAAAAATACACTAAAGTCCTGAGCCTCCGAATCTTGCATTTCATATGCGTAAAATTCCGAACAGGCTGCAGAAATTAGAAATTCCTCGTACATTTCTCGCACTAAACTTTCCATATTAACTACTACTACGTTAAACTTAAGTCCTACACTCTAATTTCATCTAACACAACCGGATCTGCAATGAACCTAATCAGTTTTTCCAAACAGTCACTAAACCCCAACTTTTTTATCTCACGAACAAAGTCTTGTAAATTTATTGTTTTGCTGCAATATTTACGACATGCATTCGCAGCCTTTTCATATTCATAAGCCAAATCACAATAGCGCGACGCCCATTCTGCTCGATTTTTCATTGCATCATTGAAATAATTATTAGCCGTTTCAGTGAACTCATCGCCCAATTTTTTTACTGTCTCTTGCAAAGCACTATTCATATTATTCACTCATTTTTACATTCACGACACTTTTTTATTGCTGGTGGTGGCCCATCTATATGATGACGATATATTTGTTCATAGTGAATGTAACAGGGTAAGCTTAACTGTAGTTCCTTGTTACACCGATATGACGCTGGCAGCTTATCCCAAATTTGCCGTAAACTCAGCGTATCAACACAAGTTTTTAAATATTCGAGAGGAAAAAATGCTAGATCCTTCTCTTCAAAATCACACAAACTTTTTAAATTACTCTGATATAAACAAATTACTCTGCCGACTTGCTCTATAATTTTTTCTTTAGATAGTTCCGTATCTGACATTTCACACTGAATGAATGCAAGTAGACTCACACAATTTATAGAACAATTTGCAAGGTCAAAATCATTTCAAGATCATCCCACACTATTACAATGCACAAATAACTACTTCAAGGTCACACACCCAAGATGACCTTCAACAAAGTCAAGGTCGTCTCGACCAAGGTCAAGGTCAAGGTCACACACACAACCTTGAACACAAGGCCAAGGCCAAAGCACACGTGCACTTTCAAGGTCAATGACAAGGACATGTGGGCGGGGCCAAAGAGGGGTGAAGCAAGGTCAAGGTCAAGGTCGAGGAGTGGGGGGATCGAGCGAATCGGGTTATGTTCACTACTAATTGGCCATTTAAAAAATTTTTTGGTACTTTCACATCACGATATTTCCTTCGCAATATTTAATCAAGATAAAGAACAAAGTTTTTCCCTAAGAATTGACTTTTTTATTCAAAGTTTTCCCTGATGATTTCTTAAAGCTTTTGGTTTAAAATTTAGAACGTAAAATGGCTGTTTATTAGAACAAATACAGATATAAACTTTGGAGCAAATTAGAAATAAGTGTTTAAAATAATAATAGAAAATACAGGATGTTTCTAAAAACCTACAAATCTTTATAAACTTTTTTGTAAATATTTATTTAATAATTGTTTATCTTGCATTAAATTTGTTGTTTTTCGGTTTTTTCGTATGAAAAATCAAGACTTTATCACAATTTCGATGTGTATTGCAGAGGGCGTCTCCAGCAGTACTTCACCTATATCTAAAACTTCATAACATTTTTGTGCCCCGGTATATTAAATTTCTAATTAAAGATTCTTATTTTTAGACATCTTTTATCGAAACAAGTTTTGTGAATTTAAATGTTTTGTTGCTTATTGAGACTCGTCGTAGCACCTCATCATTCCTTATTCCGGCTTAGAACTGGTTCAAGGAGTTAGAGTGTATTTAAGCGTCAACAGGCCAAAAACAATTAAAAATTACCTAACAATAAGCCACGAATAACAATAATAATAATATAAAAATAAGCTAGCAAAAATAATAAGAATTACACATAGATTTATTAACAAACCAAAACAAAAAATATTTATTTATTTAAATTTTTAATTAAATTTTAAATAAATGTTCGAAATGACCCCAGTTTCCATGTAAACAAAGAATAATTCTACGGATAAACTTGAATCTCTTCATCATCTCTGCGTCTAAGCATAATACATTCATGCCCTTCGGTGTTTATAGGTCAACGGTATAATATCTCTTTAAGAGTTTCCTATAAAAGTAATCCATAGACGTTAAAACCGGTAAGCCGGGTGGCCAATTTCAATCGATTTTGAAAATTATCATTTAAATAACACTTAATGTGAAGTATGGGGTACACCAAATATTTTTTCTAGTAGCCAGAGAAAACAGCGGTAATTGTTCGGTCTGGATTTTTTACTTCGATTTGAATTTGTCTTGACTTTATTTTTTTTTTAATCGTAAGTCTTTTGTTTCTCTGTCTTATCAACTTGTTAAAATTTCGTTCTATTTATCTTCCCTTTCCTAGTGTCTGTGTTTCGTTTATGTAGGGAAGTCAAATTTTGGACATTTGTTACTTACTGCTATAAATTTGGGTTTACATTTTCATTGCAAAGGCTAGATAGTGTATTTGCTCTCACAAAATCTTTTGTAGCTCTTTTCATAGCCTTTTTTTTATCATAATATGTTTTCGAATAAATTTTCCATATTTTACGAGCTTGGCGTTTCACACGATCCGTTTTTCCGATATTTATTTTTTTGTCCATTTTCTTTCTTAGTTAAGTAATTTTGCTACTTTTTGTTAAGCCACTAATTTTGTTGGATACTTTTTAAATTTTTCGTATCTAAGCCTTTTAGTCAAGTATTTATTGATTAAACTATGGTTGTCGGACTTGCATTGTCTTTATTTTTATTTATTTTTACAACGTTTCGATTAGGTTGTATCTCTAATCGATTAGAGATACAATCTAATCGAAACGTCGTAAAAATAAATAAAAATAAAGATAATGCTACACACATTTTAGTCAATCTTCAACATTGTCTACATTCTTCTAATATTCATTCTTTTTCAATCTTCTTCTTATACTTATTTTTTTCTTAGATCTCGTCATTTTTCTGTAAAATAATATAGTTATAAAGATAAATTACAATTTTTAACTGTTATGACATTCCCAAACAAACACACCGACATTTAATTTATCTTTTTATTTAAGGCTAATTAAAAATTTGAGATAAAACTTCGCCACTTTTACTTCAGGAATGTCCCCGCAGTTCAATATGATAACCAATAGAATACAAAATAAAGAAAGCAAATTTAAATTATTTTTAGTGTGGAACCTAAAGAACTCTGTTTTTAGATTCGTTCTCAGTTTCCAGGAGACTGAGTTCAAGATACTGAGATTTTTTTACTTGTCAATCAATAAATCTTCAATACAATGTTTATCGACGAAATTATGCAATTCTACATTAAAATATAAAACATTTATGACCTATAAATGTAATAAAAATACCTAAAAAATATATTTTCTACGAAAATACTTACCACGGTAATGTTAAGCTGACTGGCCGCCACATCGCCTCCCTCACATAACTCGCTTTACTTCAATAGAACAGCCACACACTAGATAAGTTGATTCATTATAATTTTAATGTGTTTTGATATCGTTGGAAACTGATATAATAAATCGAAAGACAAAGTTCGATAAAGTATTTTTTTAATATAATTTAATATTAAAAGTAACATTAGAGAAATACACTGAAAGACTTTTAATTAAATTTCTCTTTTCTAGTGCATATACACTAAAAATTAAGTTTTGATTTAGCAATAAAACTTTCATTTCGAAAGAAAGACATGTCAGGAAACTGATAATTTGGCAGTCTAAAGTACAATTTTTGCTAGAAATATGTTTGGGATCAAGTTTATTTTCGGTGCCATACTAGAAACAATTTAGATATTTAGCTCTGATCCTAAATAAATGCAATCTAATTACAAAAAATATTCAAAAGTAGGTGAGTCGCAGAATATTACCTCGTGAGTAGAACTACCCACAAATAAAAAGTAAGGTAGATAAATTAAAACTCCTTTAACATTTTTTGGAAAAATGACGTTTGATCACTTATAACCACTAATAATCTAAGAAAAAATAATTTTATTGAAGATACTTTTTTACTGAAGAAAAACTAATAATATTGTGGATTTTAATGTCGTTAACTCATAAAATTTTTAATTTTTTACTTGCGGAATTAACAGAGGTTAGGTTTTAAGCTGTTTATTGATTTTTTGCTATCATTAATTACCAAATTTACATATATTTAAGGTAGGATTATTTCAGGTGAATTCTAAACTGAAAATGGGATATTTTACAATTTTTCAACTAAGAATGAAATCCGCCTGTATTTGAAAAACACAATTTTTTTAGATGATTTATTGTGTTTCCCGCAATCGACGCGTCAGTAGTATAAATTTTTACGTAAATTAAATTCCGAGTTAATGTCTTTTACCTTATAGCCAATCGCAAAACCCCTCCGAATGAAATTGGCAATTACGAAAAGTTGTTTTTTGTATTTTTATATCGCTGGGAAATCATGCCATTTTTGTTTTAAATTAGAGCAAGATAAAGAACAAAGTATCGCCCAAAAAGAGAATGGATTTTTTTAACCAAACTTTTTCTTAATGATTTTTTAATGCCTAAGATTTAAGATGGTAGATTGGCATACAAAATTTAGGGATAAACTTTAGGGTAGGTTAGAAGTAAGAGTATGAAAAGTAAACGACGGAAAGGAGATTTAGACTTTTCTTTTTGTTTTTAATCATGAGAAAAATAATTGGTAATAATGTGTATTATAATTTGTATAAAGTTTTTTGATTTGTATACAAATATTACTTCAAAGAGCTTAGATAAACATGTTGTCCCAGTTTTAGACGTACCACTAGCCTGAAAACTACAGGAGATTGTTAAATTAGGAAAATGCCGCATTTACAAGAATTTTCTTACCTATTTCAAGGGTTTATCGCTAGGCTCTTATCATTGATATCCCTATATAAGTGTTTATCTGTTGAGATATGTCATATAAATTATGACAATATCCTCTACAAAACTAAACTTGTCGACTAGAAGATCTAGTTTTCATGGCAACTAGATTGGGTTTAAGTTTTAAATTTTCCTAGTGAATCTGGCTCTAAGTGTTGTAATATAAATTATGACAAAATCATAAATAAAATAAAACTGGCCAGCTAGAAGATTTAAATTTCATGGTAACTAGATAGAGCTTAAGTCTTAAACTTTTTTAGTGATCTAGCTGTAAATTTTCTAAATAAACTTGATATTGAACATATATTTGAAAGCGTAAGAGAGATTTTCATCGAGATTTACAAACCAATCAACGACAATATTAATAGGTATTTCGATGAATAATGTCGATTATACTAAGAGATGACGTCACTAATCCACATGTTGGTATATAGTTATGACATTTATGGTGTCCCGAAAGGTAAACATACGCTATTTAAAAGCCAGTTTATTACCAATTATCATATTGCAAAAAACATAGTTCTGTTTTGCGAGGAATTTTAATAACCTTCTTTCATTTAAAGAAAACAGCTGCTGAAAATTATCAATTGTTGGTTTAAGTTTATGCTGAGGATACTTAAACCAGAAAAACTTGTAAAAGATGGTCTAAATATTTCAAAAGTAGCAATTCTGATATAAAAGGCAATGAGCGTCCGGGTTAGCCGAAAAACTTTAAAGGTGCAGATTTGCAAAGATTATTGGAAGAAGAATCAACTCAAACATTGAAAAAAATTGGCAGCAGCATTAGATGTTTCTCAATCCACTATTTCCGAACGTCTACATGTATTAGGCAAGATCTAGAGAAAAGAAAAATGGGTTCCGTATAAATTGAAGGCGAAAAAACCGAGTTTTTGCATCAAGTTATGAAAAGTGATGAAAAGTGGATCCATTTTAACAATCTGAAGTGCAAAAATCATAAGTAGATCTAGGCCAGTCTTCAACATCATAATTAATGCGCAATATACATGGAAAGAAGGCTTTGCTATGTAATTGATGGAATAATAAGGGAACTGTTATTACGAACTGCTCAAAACTGCTCAACCTGAAATTAAATCAGGTATTAAAGTAACAACAACCAATATATGCCGAAATATACGATAAGTTGATTTTTCAACATAACAATGCTCGGCCTCACGCTGCGAAATGTGTAAAAATTATTGATGCAGCACAAACTTTCAAAACAACACTTACATTCTTACGAAGAAGTGAAAATTTGGATTGTTGAATGATTGGCCTTCAAAAACGAACAGTTCTTTTGGCGCAGAATCCCTTTTTTTGACAAAAACTTGGAAAAAAGTTATAGTTAACGATGACCAATTCTTTGATTATCAACGTAATTAATTTTGTTTTGAAAGAAAACGCCCAAATTATGTGAAACGATCCACCTAATTAACTTATATACCTATTAGGTTTAATTTAAAGCGAGAAGACTATTGCCATCCTATTCAAAAACAAAATGGCGTCGGGACACCTAGCGTTGATTGTCGATTTATTTTATTTCATAACTGTTAGATAAGCCTTGGCAAATTTATTGAAAACTTTTTTTCACTAGATTAATATTGACAGAACTATTAGCAAAAAAATAAATTTAAAACTTTTATAGCCATGTTCACTAAGGTTTAATACTTAAACTCGGTCTAGTTTCCCTGAAAAATAGATCTTCTAGTCGGCCAGTTTTGTTTTGCTTATGATATTGTCATAATTTATATTATATGTCTACAAATTTATGCTTCTATAGGGATATTAAGGATAATAACCTAGCAATAGGACCCTGAAATATATAGGAGAAACAGTTATTCTAAAAATCAAAATTTCAGTACGAAATAAAAAAAAAATATTTATATAATAAACTAAAATTTTGATTTTTAAAATTTCACCGGCAATATTTTTCAGTCTGACATCGAAGTCAAAAATCATTAAAACCCAACAAAAACATAAGATCTGGCACACCGGATAAGAAAATAAACTTAGAATCATTGTGGGATGAATCCACTAAGAAATTGTACCAAAAACGACTTAGGGAAAAAATACAAAACAAGCCATTAGACGAAAGGGATGACATTAACAACAGCTGGGAGAACCTAAAGCGAAATATTAACGAAGCAGCCACTGAAGCACTCGGAACACGAAAAACAAACCAAGGAAAAGGAGGACCCAACAAGACCCCCTGGTTCTGTAAGGAAGTTAAGGAGTAATGTAAAGAGAAAAAGGGAGCCTACTTAAAATACAAGACAACGCAGTCTCGGGAAGATTATCAAGAGTACAAAAGAATTAGAAATAGCACCAATACATTAGTGAGACAAGTTAAAAACAAGCACTGAAAACCTTTTCAAAAAGGATGGAAAGTGACTCCAGAAACAGATATGGCGACTGATCCGGGACCAAAGAAAGGAAACACATGAGTTAATTAGCAGTAACCGCATACCGAAGAGAACTTGGGTGAACTACTTGAAGGAACTATACAAGAAACAACAGACAGAAATCAAATCTAACACACCCGAAATTATGATTAACGACGATATACTTGTAAAGAAGGAAGACGTAGAACTAGCCTAAAAAAAAAACTAAAAAACAGGAAAAGTGCGGGACCTGACGAAATTACCAATGAACTACTGAAATACGGAGGAGAGAGCTTGACAGAACAACTGAAAATTATCATCAATAAAATCATATACCATTACAGAATCTCCGATGAATGGAGGACTAGCACAACAATACTCCTATTCAAAAAACGCGATAAAAAAGTGCCGACTAATTACAGGGGAATCAATCTTCTCTCCACCTCGTTAAAACTAACCACACAAATTCTTACAAGCAAAATTAATGAACACACTTCCTTAGCAGATGAACAGCGGGGATTCCGGTCGGGAAGGTCATGCATGGAGCCATATTTGTTATAAGACAAATAACTGAAAAGTCAATTGAATATAATCGTCCCGCCTTTATGTGTTTCATCGATCTAGAGAAGGCGTTCGATCGTATACAGCTGGAGGATGTAACACAGCTACTTTACGACAGACAAATACCTCAAAACATTATCAAAACGATTGAAACTATATATCAGGCAAATACGATTCAAGCTAGGATAAACGGTGAATTAACCGAAAAAATAGAAGTAAATAATGGCATCCGACAAGGTGACTCTCTTAGCCCCCTACTATTTAACATCATCATTGATAAAGCAGGTGCGTAGATTGAAAGGGTATAAAATGGGAGATAGGGAAATCAAAATACTGTGCTACGCCGACGATGCAGTGTTAATAGCTGAAAGTGAAGACGATTTGCAAAGACTACTACACCAATTTAACATAACAGCGAAAAAGTTTAACATGAATATATCAGCGTCAAAAACTAAAGCCATGACTACATCTAGAACACCACTCAGATGCAAGCTAGAAATTGATAACAAAATTATACGCAGGAAATGAAGTTCAAGTATCTCGGAATAGAAATATCCGGATACGGGGATGTTGAAACGGAGGTGAGGGGACAAGCCATGAAAGCAGCAAGAACAGCCGCTTGTCTTAACAGTACCATATGGAGCAATAAACATATAGGAATCGAAGTTAAATCCAGAATTTATTAAACAGCAATAAGACCCATACTAACATACACTGCAGAAACCAGACCAGAAACCTCGAAAACAAAACAAATACTGGAAACAATAGAGATGATAGTGGTGCGCAGGATAGCTGGCAGGACACTTATGGATCGGAATAGGAGCGAGGATATAAGAAAAGTGTATAAAGTCGATAACATCAATAACTGGGTATTACAAAGAAAAAGGGAATGGAACAAACACATCAACCGAATGACCGACGACAGAGTGGTAAATATCACTAGGGACAAATCATCAATAGGATGTAGGAGTAACGGAAGACTCCGTAAACGATGGAGTGATAACTTCGCAATAGACTGAAACCAGGCAAAGAGATGAAGGATAACAAGCAAATCGCTTATATATAAGAAGGAAAAAGAAAGACATCGAAGTCGGCAGGTTTTCAATATCCTGCCGACATGTATCGAAATTTATATTTTATATAGCAGTTGTTCCGTTTGAATGTTGCTCTCGGTTCGATCGAAGTCCACTGATGTGAACGAAACGCGTATGAACAGAGGACCAGAGTTGTATTTGAAGCAAATAAACTGTTTCTATATCTTTTCTCCTTTTTTTCTCTACCTGAAAGGAGAATAACATATAGGCAACTAGGAATTGTTGTATCCTAAAAATAAATAACGTTCTTCATTTTTGCCGGTGCTGTAATAAAGGAAAATAAACTGTTTCTATATCTTCTCTCCTTTTTTTCTCTGCCTGAAAGGAGAATAACATATAGGCAACTAGGAATTGTTGTATCCTAAAAATAAATAACGTTCTTCATTTTTGTCGGTGCTGTAATAAAGGAAAATAAACTGTTTCTATATCTTCTCTCCTTTTTTTCTCTACCTGAAAGGAGAATAACATATAGGCAACTAGGAATTGTTGTATCCTAAAAATAAATAACATTCTTCATTTTTGCCGGTGCTGTAATAAAGGAAAATAATTTTGTATGCTCGTATTTTTAGGGTTCAAAACTTGATTTATGGATACTCTTATCAGTTTAAGCCTTCTGCTCTCCATTTGAGATAGTTTTAAAAATATACTATGTTAGTGAATTCCGGAATTAGTTTTTCAGGATATGTCAGCAGTCACAAAAAAATAAAAAATCGTTTGAAATAACTTAAATAAATTGTATGGTTTTCTTTCTAATTCTATCATCTTTACATATTCTGTAATTTCCGAGTTATTTGTAGTGGTATGTCCAAAACTTTGAAATTCTATGTTTTTATAAAAAATTTTTGGTGACTATGACATAAAGCATTCAGGACGTTCAAAGGGTTAAACAAATAAGTTTAATCAAAAGTTATCTCTTAAAACTGACGCTCCAAACTTATATTTTTATTACTAACAAAAAGCGGTAGAATTTCTAATTTTAATGGGTATATAAACAAATTTTGTCATTTCAATGCTTTTTTGTGATTTTTTCAATCAACGCCTCTGGCGGAAGCACTTTTAGGGAAATTAGATTACATATACCTAACAGTCAATCACCTTCAGAATAATATTGGATATTAAAACATATTTTTCAATTCGATGCCTTTTTGTGTTTTTCACAATCAACGCCTCAGGCGGAAACACTTTTAGGGAAATTTGATTACATATACCTAACAGTCAATCACCTTCACAATAATATTGGGCATTAAAACATATTTTTTGGATATCATATTTTCGTAAAGTCATGTTATTTTTGTTTTAAATTAAATCAAGATAAAGAACAAAGTATTGCCACAACAGAGAATGGCGTTTTTATTCAAAGTTTTTCTTGATGATTTTTTAATGTCTATGTTTTAAAATATAGAACGCAAAAGGGCAGATTAGCATAAAAAATTGAGAGATAAACCTTGGGGTAGGTTAGAGTATAAAAGCAAACGACGGAAAGGAGATTTATACTTCTGTTGTATTTAGGAAAAATGACGGTTAAAATTTTGTTTTATAATTTTTGTATTTTTATGTCCGCTAAAGTGATATTTTGCTGTCTTTTTACACTGTGTACTTTTTTCTTCTAATATATTTGGTACTGATTTTTTTTATTGTATGAAATGTTTTAAAAAGATAAAGACTATTGGTATTTTTGAGACTGGGAAAAGATACTGTTAAGATCTTGATTTATGTTTTTCATAGACAGTGGCTCCTTGAAGCTATTGTTTGCTATGTTCTTTATATTCTACTCCGTATTCGATTGCGGCAGTATTGTTAAATTGATAAAAAATTCAAAACTTATTAACCTGTTACTTAATACAGGGAGTACGCTTAATGATTTATATCCTTCTGTTATAAAAATGTTTCCCTATGTGACACCAGAGGTCACTGTGCAAGAAATTAAAATATTATTTTTCAAAAAGTTGAAGCTGGTAGCCGTGACTATGTGGTAGATAATCATCTTCAGAAAATGTTTAAAAAGGAACTACTATGTTTTATACCACTAAATTTGATAAGAAAACAGTGACTGCAGTTTCAACTCACAGAGTCATTTTTAAACTGAATTACAAAGGTAGACTAAGTTTTCAATACAGAAACATGAGAAAATTTAAAAATAAATAAAAACTACCTGAAAAATTACATTATTACAAAGGGGAGGTACTAAATTTTGGGAACTAATTATTATTTGGCGACAACAAATAACGGGGAAAACCCAAGTTCTGTCTGGTCATTCAACAAATTTACATTTTTATTTTTACTATGTTTATATATTTCTAAAGATCCAAAAATCATACAATATCAAACAATTTCTCCCAACAAACCATTAATAAATTAATAACTAAAAAACAAAAACAACTAGCTTTTAATTGAATATATCCCAAAATAAAAAATGATCAAGATCTTATATATCTTTGTCATACTGTGGTACCCTATCAGAAATCATAGCTAATAGTCTTTTCAAACATAACATAAAAGGAGCCTTTAAATCTCAACACAATCTGTCCACTATCCTTTGCAATGCTAAGGATAAAATTAATAAATTTGATAAATCAGGAGTTTATAAGTTAAAATGTTCAGAGTGTGATAGCTTGTATATTGGACAAAATGGTAGAAGCTTTAAAACTCGCTTTTCAGAACACCACCGATCATATAGACTACAAAAAACAGACTCGAGCTTTGCCAACCATTGCTTAGAACACAGCTACAGTTTTCCTAATTTAAGCAACACAGACATATTACATTATTCAACAAAGGGTCAAAAGTTAAATGTTCTTGAATCTTTAGAAATATAAAGGGTATTTTTTTATAGAGGTATAGAACTTTAAGTTGGCAACACTTTTTTAACTGGCGGCCATTTTGTCAGCTGTCAAGTGATTTATGTTTAATTTGGTTTGGTATTTCAACATGAATAGACTGACGTCTGAACAACGCTTCCAAATTGTGCAAATTTATTTTGAAAATCATGGTTCTGTTCGAAATACGTATCGCGCACTACGCCCATTTTAAGGTCAACATAATAATCCATTAATTAATTCGATTAACTGTGGAACGTTTTCGCACCACGTGTACTCTAAATGCTAATACGCATCCACAGAGACGTCGTACAGTGCGTACAGAAGAAGTCATTGCTGCTGTAGAGCGTAGCATAGAGGAAGACCCGAATCAGTCTATCCTCCATCGTGCACAGGAATTGGATATGTGTCCATTCACTTTATGGAAGATTTTGCTGAAAGATCTTGGTTTGCGTGCTTACAAAATCCAACTCGTGCAAGAATTGAAGCCACACGATCACCTAGCAAGGCGTAGATTCGGTGAATGGGCCCAAAACAAGATTGCCGTTGATCCCGATATTCATAAGCGAATTTTGTTTAGCGATGAAGCTCACTTTTGTTTGAATGGATACGTCAATAAACAAAACTGACTGTTTGATGTGCTTTATGGGCTGGTGGAATCATTGGTCCGTACTTCTTTAAAAACGAAGCTGGTCAGAACGTTACAGTCAATGGTGACCGCTATAGAGCCATGATTACTGACTTTTTCGTTCATCAATTGAACAACCATGATGTGCAGGAGCTTTGGTTTCAATAAGACGGCGCAACATGTCACACAGCTCGTGCCACAATTGATTTATTGAAGGAAACGTTTGGTAACCGCATAGTTTCACGTTTCGGACCCGTGAATTGGCCTCCAAGATGGTGCGACTTAACGCCGCTAGACTATTTTCTGTGGGGATATGTGAAGTCGCTAGTCTACGCCGATAAGCCCGAAACGATTGATCACTCGGAGGACAACATTCGCCGCGTTATTGCCGATATACGGCCACAAATGTTGGAAAAAGTCATTGAAAATTGGACCTCCAGATTAGACTACGTCCGAGCCAGCCGTGGCGGTCATATGCCAGAAGTCATATTTAAATTATAATGCCAGAAGGTTATCTTCCGAATAAAGTAAATTTCATGTCAATTTAAAAAATTCATCTTTGTTTTATTCCATTTAAAAGTTCTATACCTCTATAAAAAAACACCCTTTATAAACATAGTAAAAATAAGAATGTAAATTTGCTTAATGACCAGACAGAACTTGGGTTTTCCTCGTTATTTGTTGTCGCCAAATAATGATTTGTTCCCAAAATTTAGTACCTCCTCTTTGTAATAATGTAATTTCTCAGGTAGTTTTTATTTATTGTTAAATTTTCTCATGTTTCTGTATTGAAAACTTAGTCTACCTTTGTAATTCAGTTTGAAAATGACTGTGTGAGTTGAAACTGCAGTCACTGTTTTTTTAATAAATTTAATGGTATAAAACATAGTAGTTAAATTAAATTTTAATTACCAGTAAAACCAGTTTTTCAGGGAAGCAAAAATCCAGTAATCATACTTCCAGTTTACTTAAATCTGACATCCAGATATGTAAAAGGTGATTTGACAATGAAAACAACGGTAATAGTTAAATAATTAATACAATATACTTACCTTAGGACGATAGTGTATTTTATTTACACATTATACTAATTACTTATTGCCTATGATAAGTTGCTGATACAATTAACAGATGAGATTCGAGAAGCACTGAACTGTAAAGAAACTATAATATGTGCATTTCTTCTTCTTGCAATAAAATTAAATAAAATAAAATATAATTTTGTTCTTTAATATTTCTACACAACTGCAAGTGTGGCTAGTCTCAGATAAAATATCTGAATTCTTAAAATGTTAAAACTAGAATTGTCAACAAGCATCGTTCAAGAAATTTTTGAATTCACGGTCCCAATTATTGGAAAAATGTTCGACACGAAGTATTCACAAAATTCAATATTATATACCTTAAAACTGCAACGCAAACAAATAATCAATCAAAAAGATACTTATAAAGAAACTCTCATAAAGTCACAACTTCAGTTAAAAACGACGCCGATAAATGTCAAAAGGTATACAATCTCTTGAAAAAATCCAAATTTAAATAAAACAGGCGTAAATGTAAAAAACGAAAGGTAAAAATATATATAGAAAACTTAGGTGGAACCCACTCGGCTCCCGGACTATAATATATCATCACAAACACTTTAGGAAATATTTGTTAAGGAATATAGGGTCAAATTTAGTAGATAAATATTTACCCAATTAAATAAAATGCACTACTAGGGTACGTATAATTCGATCTGAGTCATCCTGTCTACAATTTTGTAGATTTTTTGAAAACTAAAAATTAAATTTTTTGTCTTCAGAGGTAAGACACACTGTGTAACTTGTGGGTTCAGAATTTTTACGATAACATATAAACTTAAATTAGTTATCTATCACTTTACTAATGCAAGTTGGGTATCCCTCCACTTAAAAGAGATTATGTTAGGAGTAGGTATATTCCGTTAAGATTTACTTATTTCGTGAGATTGCTGACTAGTTGCTAAATCACCCAGAAAAGGGAGAACACTGTACAGAGGAAAGGAAAGGATAAGTGTAGAATAAATTTTTAACATTGCTAGTATTCGTATTAATTTAGCTACAAAAAATTGCTTAAAAAATTCTCTCTTTAGGATTGTGTGAAAAATTATATCTTTTAGGTTGAGATTTAATAAGAAAAGCTCTGTGGTTGCACTAAAGGGTAATAGCTAAATAATTGAAAAAATTATTTTTCTACGTTTCCAAATTAGGACTCTTAGTTAAATAAATAACAGAAATAAGGTGTCTGTCAAGTCACAGTAAGATTAGCTTATTTTTTGGCTCTTTAGTAGCGAAATATCCTAATAGGGTAGATATAAAAAAAATGTAATAATTAGGTTAATAGGAAATACATACATTACTAAACAAAAAATCAATTTAGGTAAAAAAATTTAGGAAACTGATATTTTACTGAATGCTCAAACTAAAGCCAATCTCTTTCAATATATAAGCAAGCTTTTTTCTGAAATGCCTATTTAATTCTAACAAAATTGGTGTTTTTTTTAAAATTAAAATTTCAGTAAAAACTAAAGAAATCTATCTGCCGTATTTAAATAGTTGTTATTTATATAATTCTCCTTTCAGGCAAGGAAAAGGAAAAATATATACAAACAGTTTATTTCCTGCAAATACAGCTTTGGTCCTCTCTCCATACAAGTTTTGACCGCCTAATGATCTCGTCAGGGGAGCTGTATCAGACCGAGAACAACATTAGCAGGAAATAACTGATATATGAATTATAAATTGCAAGGTATGTCGACAGGATATTGCAACCTGCCACTTATCGATCTCGATGTCAGACTGAAAAATATCGCCAGTCGAACGACATCTATGAATCACTGGAGTAGTTCAGAAATTTAAAAAAAAAATCAAAATTTCAGTAAGAAATAAAGAAATCTATCTACCGTTCTTAAATAGTTGTTATATATGTAAGTCTCCTTTTAGGCAGAGAAAAGGAAAAATAAATACAAACAGTTTAATTCCTGCAAATACCGCTCTGGTCCTCTCTCCATACATGGTTCGACCACCTAATGATCTCATCAGTGGAGCTGTATCGGACCGAGAGGAACATTCGAAGGAAATAACTGATATATGAAATATATGAAATTGGAGTACTTTGAACATATCATGCGGAATGAGAAATATCGCTTGCTCCAACTTATCCTGCAGGGGAAGATGGAAGGCCAGAGATCAGCTGGACGAAGACGAATATCATGGCTGCGCAACCTACGAATATGGACTGGAATGACATCAACAGGTCTGTTCAGAGCAGCAGTAAATAAAGCAATATGGACCAATGTGATAGCCAACATCCAAAGAGGATAGGCACTTTAAGAAGAAGAAGATGAAATATAAATTTCAAGGTATGTCATATATCAGTTATTTCTTGAAAGAAGCGCATGAAGCGCATAGCACAAGAAATGCAACAAAAGGTTAGCAAAATTAGAGAAGACGTACATGGCGAAGTATAACATAATGTGACGGGAATTTAGAAACAGAAGCAACAATTACATTTGCAAATCGAGAAGGTAGTCAGTACAGATATAATAAAGGTAGATAGTGTTCCTGCAACTAGTGTAATAAAGCCATCTATCTTTGACGGTAAGGTACCTTGGTTTACCTATCTCCGTCAATTCGAAGCCGCTGCCACCTGCAATAATTGGAGTTCATCGGAGAAGACACGTGTTCTTGTTCTAGCACTACGAGGTGAAGGTATGGAGGTTCTACGTAGCATTATGATTACGAGTTTATTGTCACTTTTCTGGAGATGTGCTATGGGGAAGCCCATTTCCAAGAAGTTCATAAGGCTCAACCAATCCAAGGAAGAAGACAAAATTACAACGCAAGTCTTCAAGAATATGAGGCGGATATAATAAGACTAATAAATTTGATCTATCCAACATACCCAGAACGTAGCAGAAATAGAATTCGTTGTTGGAAGTAAGGTCAAGAGGGGCATGTACAAAGCCACTGTACTTGCAATACTGTTCTTGACAGAGAGCCTGATGGCTATTGGCTTCATATTGCTAATATAGGTGATAAAGTTCGAAGGAGCGACTGGGAGAAAGTCTTTGCTCCTTATAATGAACTTAGCGAAGCCTGGTTAAGTAATAGTATCCCCTATTTTGGATTTGCTGTTTACAAAGGTAAAAAAAGTGTTGCAGTTGCCGTCAAGGTTTGCGATGGAGTTGAAGTATGCGGTTGTCGCATTAGAGTCACTTATGCCAGACCAGGAGGAAGGGGTCAGGGTCGTCGGTACCATTCGAATAATATGCGTTGTTGCCGGTGCGGATACAATGGTCACTTTTACCGAGCTTGCCCAAAAATCACTGCTGGTGGAGGCGATCGAAGAAAGAACCATTATGGAAGAGATAGAAGGAGTACTCACGGCAACAGTGCAGAACGTGACGAGAGGGACCGTGACCGCGAAAGGAGCTACGGAAGAAGAACGTTCTACAAGTCGAGAAGGTACGTCGAGAGGGACGGCGATCGTGAAAGAGACTCCGGAAGAAGAACGTCTTCCCGGTCATCCTCGAAAAGGTACAGTGATGACTATAAATAGATAGCGACATATTGAAGAGCCGCTATGACGTCAAAGCCAATACTGGTGGATTCATGGTTGATGAAAAAGAATGGGTGTATAGTCTGAAAAGACTCAAAGGACGTTCACCAAAGCTTCAGAAATCATGGCAATATCTCTACAATGTAGTGACCCGACTAAACGATCTACCGAATGTACCGAATTCAGAAAAGTCCTCATGCGAAGATGAAGGTTGGGCATCTTGACACATTGGCCCATTATCAAGATCAAGAAGGTTGATCGGGACGATCAAAGCTTGGAAGGGGACAATGTTAAAAACTTTATAGCGTTAAACATTTCATAGTACTTGTTTGTGTTTATAATTTGTATGGTTTTGGGTTTATTTTCTACGAGTTTATAATTTATTTAATTAATTTTACCTTTTGGTAATTTCATTATGAGACGTCGATGAAAGAAGGTCTGAAACTTTCTAAAGAATTCTATTTCCTTATTTTTAACATGGAACGCCTATGATAGAAGGTATAGAATTCGCCAAATTATTCTTTTTTATTATTTTTAATACACCATGTAATATGGAAATCCTTCTAGATCTAGGGAATCTTCCGATATCGACCAAAATGGTATATATATATATATATATATATATATATATATATATATATATATATATATATATATATATAAAGGGTCTAGATCGTCTTTCGAGGACACTATAGTTTGAGAGCTTCTCGACGCAACTTGAATTAGTTTGACAAGTGTAAAAGTAAATTTGCCAGCAAAAATCTTTTGAAATAATAGAGTGTGTTCAATAATACAGTGTGTGTCGGCCGTCCGGAACAATATGAAGTCATTGTCTTATTCTATTTAGTTATGTGGGTTTAAAACTTGTGTTTATGGTCATTTAATGTATTGGAAACGTGGGTTCTGCTGTTGTATATGGGTTTGGAAGATTGAGTAGAGAGACAGTGAAATATTTTTTCTGAATTCAAAGATCTTGGGGAGAGGGGGGGGGGCGATCAGATTTCTGGAAGGTTGACTAGAGAGACAGCGAAATATTTTTTCTGAATTCAAAGATCTTGGGGAGAAGGAGGCGATCGAATTAGTTGACATGCATGTAAAAGTATATAGATCATCTTGGATTGTATCTAAAACTATTTTCAAAGAAAAAAACTTGTTTTTTCATGTTAACTTTTTTAAAAGTCCACTCTCATTCTTTGAATATAAATGTCGGAAAACAATAAAACTATTTTCAAAAATAAATACTTATTTCCCTTTGTTAACGTTATTAAAAATCTTTTCTTCTTTCTTGAATATAAACGCCGGAAATGTGGTGCACCAACTTAATTTATTAAGAAAAAGAACTAAGTGAAAATACGATTTTCATTATTTTATTTATAAAAATAGTTTCGGCAGGCTCAGCGTCAATATCCTGTTTATGTGGGCGTTGTCTGCGAAAACCGAAATACGACCCATCCCGAAATTCTATTGCTTTCTGTGTTTCGCCCCCTTTTAACATTTCAAAGCAAAAAGTAAACCTATGTTAAATCGACGGTGCAAATCGCTCTCCTTTCAATAATATCATTCCAGACGCCTATTCTGGGGAACTGTTGGGAAATGAATAGCTGCTGATTTTGTAAAGCATATTTGTACAACTTTTCGGTGTGAAATATGACAGAACATATTTTAAACAAAACTCAATTGTTTTTGGTAACGGAAACAATAGAGTTCCGCCGATGGAATATTTTGCAGCATTTTTTAGGTTTTTGAATAGAAAGGTATAGAGTATGCTACAAAATCATGAATGAAAAAAAATTGAGGAAAGCAGTTTGACTTCAATAAAAAATAATATTTTAGTCGAAGAACGAAAGCTTCCACGGTTTTAGTCAAGTTAAAAATCATGGTTCCTGGGTTTAGAGCATGTCAAATTAGACAGATTATTTAACGTTTCGTCTACGATTGCACCAGGCATTTTCAGGTATCTTTACTCCACGAGATTGTCACGGTTTAAATTTCATTTTAATTTTACTATGGTTAATTTGGTAAATTTTTCCTTGAATGAATGATTGAATGAAAAAGGGGTGGTGATACTAGATCATCGATGCCTAGACCTCTATTGGGCCCTTTACATCCCACCATATCTGCAGGTCCTTCGAGGTCGATCGCCTTTGCGAATCGAAGCAGCCTCGTTAGTTGAACTTGCCTAACTGCTGCCGGTAACAAAATTGTATCTCCGAGATATCTCTGTCCGCTGAGTGCTGGGTACTCTCTCAGGACATCCTCCTCCAAATACAATCTGCACGTCGAATCTTCTTCGACACCGATTCTATGAAGATGGCCTCTGAGGTGACAATGTTCAGTAAACAATTCCTCCACAATTCGCAGCTCTTTCCTTCCAAAGGGGAGAAGCTCCTTAGTACGCCGCGCGCTAGGCCCAATTATATGTTCCTTAGCATACCTCATTCTAGGTGCTCCCGTCCACGATTCAATAAATTTGCAAACCTGGCAACGATTTTAATTCCCTTTTGCCAATAGCAATTGGGACAGGTGGTATTGGCTGGGGTCCATACGGTTCAGTTGCCGAACCCAACTGTGCCAGACGGTCAGCTTTCTCATTCCCACGTATGCCCGAGTGATTCGGGACCCATACGAGTCTGACTGTGCCGCCGTTCCTTGTCATACCATTCAGTACGTTCTTGCACTAAGACACTAGTCGCCAAGTAACGACACTGGACTTCAATACCAATATCGCAGCCTGACTGTCCGAGCATATGTTTATTACCACATTACTATCTATATCCCTCTCATAGAGATAGACACACTGCAGAATAGCCTAAATTTCCACTGTGAAGACTTTCGCACATTGTCTTAGAGGGTAGTTCTCTCTGACTCCTGTGCTCCTGCCGAATACTCCGGCTCCAGCTCTTTCATCTTGTCGAGATCCATCAGTATACCAACAGGATCCATTTTTCGGAAGATTTTGTTCTCCCTTCGAGTGTATTTGGCAGAAATATCTCCAGGGAGAGGTTTAGTTTTAAAAGCAGCATCATGTAATCTGTCCGCATGGAGAGTAATTGACACCTCTCCACCGCACTTTCCCAGACACCTACCTGAGTAGCCGCCCGTTCTAATTCCGAGATGTCACAGGCAAATGAGAGGATAAACAATCTTCAGGGCCTCGTTCTCCATGTATAAGTGAAGAGGAGACAGGTTCACCAGGACTTCAGGGGCCCTAGTGGGAGCAGTGCTCATTGTACTCAATATTCCTTGAACTTTATAAGGTTGAAGAGTGTGTTTGCGCTTTGTTGTACTACGCCATCATATAATAGCGGCGTACATTATCATGGGTCGGATCACCATAGTGTATATCCAAAATAGCACTTTAGGTGTCAGTCCCCATGTGCACCCAATGACTCGTTTGCAAGCCCAGAAAGCATCTATGACTTTCTTGGTTCGAGCCTCAATATGATCATTCCAGCTCAGTCGTGAGTTCAGAATTACCTCCAGGTATTTAACGGCTCCCTTAAATTGAAGAGTCCTTCCCACCAATGTAATTGTGCGAAGTCTCCTCATTTTCCTCTTTTTTTTGTAAAGAGGGCCACCTCGGCCTTGTCCGGGTTTAGTCCGAGTCCTTCCCTGTGGCACCGTCGTTCCGCGATCCCGAGGGCCCGCATCATTTGGCACTTCATATCCTGGATATCGCGACCAAGGCACAAAATAATCAGGTCATCAGCATAGGTCTGTGTATACAAACCGGCTAAGTTTTATCTTATTTTTGCTAGTATTCACGTTTTGGGCAGCACAATATCATTTTCATTAATCATTTCTCAAATATCCTTCGTATAACAGTATATTATTCGTTGTATTTTTTCCATCTCGATTATTTTGTTTATAATTCTGTAATTTGCCTACAAGAAATACAGCCAAAATTAAATTTTTATTTCTAGTCTGATTCATAGGTTGTTGACCCTATGACACTGTACTAAGTTGTTCATAGGAAGGAACTTTTATTCACCTTTTTTTGTTAGATATCGTTTTCTTGCCAGTTATTCAGGTGACAATCTTACGTTTATCCTGATTTTTTATTTTAAATTATTTTCCAGATTTTGTTGACATTTTGTTAGGTTATTCGGCACTCTCTGGTGTGTCGTTTCGAGTCGACGTATAGGCAAATTCTCCTTCTATTAGGTAGTAACGTATAGGATTGTGGTTTCTGTTTAATAATTTTTGGAGGAAGATTCGACGGGTCACTAATACCGAGTTGCTAATGGCTGGCAGGTAATGCATATTTCTTGACTTCAAAATTAAAAAAAAAACTATGAATTCCTATCTGATTCTGAGCTTATTATACTAAAAAACTAATTAATTAGCAAATCTGTTTCAGCCCTTTCTTGTTGTTCCGAGTCGCTCCAAGTTAATTTTATGCTTCTATTTCTGTAAAGTTGGTACCCCTGTAAAATTCCATTTGACACTTAAAAGAAGTAGCGTGTCGCGCAAGCTTGGAGCTTATTTATAAAATACAGCCTATTTTGCCCTCAGTTTTACTTTTTCCTATTAGAATCGACAAAAGGACTGAAAACTTCCATCCAGCTGGACCCGCTGGATTTGCAGCATACTGCTGGTTTTGGGGTTTGGAGCGCTAGTTAGTGTGTCCTGGTATTACTTTAGTGTTGTTTGATTTGAGTTTTTTGCCCGAATGGCGTCACAAAAACTCAAAAAAGACAAAACCTGGAAATAGGGATTTTTTTGTCAGTCTTGAGCACGTTTTCAATAAGGAATCTGTCTAGGCCCTCAGAAAATCGGGGTCCACTCTACAGACTAGAAATTATAACTACTGTCCTACGGATTCAAACATTCGTGCTATCTACCCTACGGGATTAAGCGTATAACTGCAATCTACTCTACAGGTGTATTCCTGTTTTGTAGTTGCGTCAGTGGTTACACCGAAACCGAGAAAATAAACAACTGGCTAACACAGGCCAACCTTTGTATTACCATATTGTTATTAATAATTTTATAATAATTTTATTAACATTTCATATATCTTTTTACTCTAAGACGCAGCGATATAATTTACCATCTATGATTATAGAGGAAAAAAACGGGTTTGATTTATGATTTTATTTTTAAATTAGTAGGTGATATTATGTGAGGTTTTAGTCAACCGTTTGAATTGATTTCCTTTATTTCTTTGTGTATTTATTCAAGTTTGATAGTGCTTTTAATATTTTGTTACATTGAAAAATAAAGATTGCTGCTTAAAAAAAATATATTAAACAGGGAAATTAAAATTGCAATTAATTTCGTGCCAGTGAAATCTAAGAATTTTTGTCGCAAATGAAATCTCAAAATTTTACCATGAAATATAATATATTATTACCAACTATGAACGCCTTACCAACTCCTGGCAACACCCTGTAAGGTACCTCAGTTCAGACTTACCTAATGATTGTCCTAATGCTGACTGGAGTTTACCTATACGCTAGCTCATCTCAGGGTAGATTCGTTGTTTTTATATTTTTCCACTATTTTTAATATATTGCCTCTGTAAGTTTTATAAATGTCTAAATCGGTAAAAAGACGCCACCAAATTTTACTTTAGAATGAGCCCTAATGATTATACTACGAGCAATTGTAGTAAAGAAAACTTGGAAAAGAATAAATATTTAATATGACATATCCGGGTGAATAAATCGCAGAGTCTAAGTACTTAAAAGTATCCTAGTTTAAAATTATAGGGAATAAAACCAATTAAATAGAGGCCCATACATTTATTCCTCACGGTATACCCCTTCCCAGACAATAAGTACAACCCCTGGAAAAAGTTATCACCATGTGAATTATTGCAAGCTCCTCTAATGGGGCTATCTAATAGAAGTGCGATTACAAATGTTAAATTGAAATAGAGAAACCTTGTTGACTTAGTCGAAAGTTATTGTCTTTCTATGACGTGGCAAAATGTGAATATTAAAACAAAAGAATAAATTAAACTTGACAGTGTCCTGCACAGTGAACGGCAAACCGATCCAAAAAGTAAACAAATCAACTACTACCTTTGGAAGGTTTACGTCGACATAGCCCAGTTATAGAAGAAAAGAACACACTCTATTTTAAACTGGACTATGAAGTTCCATAAGCCCAACAATGCAGGAGACTATCAACTTTGCAATAATAAAAAAATAAGCAATATCAAAAAACTACAAAAATATCCTCAAAGAGAAAGAATTAGAAAATTGATAAGGAAAGAGATAATGAGTGTTTAAATGACAGTTAACAAAAATATAAGCAATAGAAAATTACAAAAAAAAGTGATAGATAATTACAAAAATTAGATCATAGAAATCAATTTATAACTGTCGCTCAAGTGGTTAAAATCTTAATAAAATTTTTCTGAAAAGTATGTTACAATTTTGAACAAAATAACTAGTTTCCAAAATATTCAATTATTAAGCAGTTAAAATTTTCAATAAAGGTATCATTATCATAATCATTATTTTAAACAATAATTAAATGGGTACTTGGCCACTCTGGGACTCTAAAACAGAACCATAAAAAAACCTCAATTACAGTAGAGTATCGCAAAAATAAAACATTTAAATTTGAGGATGTAGCGCAACGAAGTCGACTGCGTTTCACCTTACATAGTTTACTGGTTCGCCGCAAATATATGATATGGTAAATTACCAAAAGATAAATATCATTAAAAAAAAATATTAAAGTCCAGATATTTAAAGTCTATTAATTAGAAAGGTTCAAAAACATATACACAAGAATCCCCTACCTGTTAGCCCTCTAGGTAATCGAACAGAAAACTGTGT
Organism: Diaprepes abbreviatus; assembly: GCA_034092305.1. Lineage (NCBI taxonomy): Eukaryota > Metazoa > Arthropoda > Insecta > Coleoptera > Curculionidae > Diaprepes > Diaprepes abbreviatus. The sequence continues at coordinate 3,628,424 of JASJET010000116.1, forward strand.
TTAGATAACTAAACGATTCAAAATACAGGCTTAATACCCATTAGGCTTAACAGTCAGAACCTCTTGTGTACATACTTTGGCTAAAATTAGGCACTTAGCTGAATCACTTTAAAACAGGTGGTTGAACAAGGCCTGTGACATAGACGGCTTCCTCAGACAGGACGTTGACCTGGCTCAATATGGAGATTGTCCCTTTCAGAGGCTCACAATCCCAGAAGTGCAGCACGAAAACCCAAACTGTACATTATAACTATTCCAAAAACATACTATAGTTTACATAAAGACGTAATTATTCCAAAGACATAATTATTCCAGACATATTGTACTTATCCCAAAGACAATACTGTAGTTATTCCTAAGACATATTGAACTTATCCCAAAGACCCTAAAATAAAAAAATAAAAATTCCTACTCAATCAGTCGTACAAAAGGCCTACGCAAAGCCTAGCTAAATTTTGCTTAAACACAAAAACTGATTGTCTCAAAAGAAATATGTACATACCTCGAACTCAAGAAAATGGTGGCATCTGCTAACTGATAAGCCGTTGTTTCTGGCTGGCTGAAGAAAAATAATCGCCAAACTGGCTGTAGAGTGAAACGACCAAAATCACCAAAAATTGTTTGCACCCCGACTCGGTTTTGTTACATTAATCGGTCATTTATGACCAAGTCCCTTAACTTGGGAAAGCAGTAAAACTAAAACCACATCTTCACGCTCTTGCGTCAGATAGCCAGAAGAGAACGATTTCTCTCAAATCACTAGCACATTTCTTCTAACGGAAGTTACCAAAAAAACTTTATAAAAATGTCTATCAAAAATCTATTCAAAAAAAATAACCTTAATCTCGTAGCCATAATCTCGAACCCTTAAAATTTATCATACATTTGAACTACTTCCGGAAAATAAATGCAATATCTCAATTTTAAACTGGCCAGTACTAAAATCAGACAGAGCCAACCAATATCTTAATAATCTAACCTGCCTCGCCCTACAAAATGAATACTCAATAACAAACTACTTAAAGGGGTTCGAAATATTCAAAAATAAAATCCATTTAGTTCGAATTAGTTCGAGATATTTCGAGGGTCTAATTTACAATATTATAATTACCAAAAATTCTAACTAGTAAAGTAAAAAGAAATATTCAACTAATAAACTAAAAACAACATAATGAACAAAGTCAATACAATCTTATTTTAAATTTAGCATTTCGATAATATTCAACTGATTGGCCATCTTATAGGCAACCCTAAAAACTTTCACGCAATCTCGTGGAGCTGACCATTCAACAGCTGATATGTGACAATAAATAAATATTTTCTGAAAAAGGAAAATCAATAAGAAAGCGAATAACCCTATTTATATTTATCCAAACATTAAAAAAAAAACGCTTTTCCCAATCTGTGATACATTGTCTCGAGGTACCTAATGAAAATTTACAAATTACAGAAATATGTTAAGTTTCGATGTCAATCAAAATTTCAAAATGTAAACAAAAGGAATGATCTGAATATAGATGAAACCAATATTAATGAATGAAAAACAAAAGGTAATCATTAGTTTTATAGTAGAAAACATCGTTTACTGTAAATTTACGTACAAAACAAAAATCTATTTATGACTTTAGTAATCTGAACCTGTAATTTAATCTTGAAAAATGTAAACAAAATATTTATTATTTAAACCCAATTTTTAACCGTAACAACATCTAGCTTAAGCTACAGTTTAATCCTTTAATCAAAGATTTTATTATAATAGACTACGACCGAGTTTTACTGAGACCACCTGTTTGTTGATTTTGTATCTTTTCTTGTTTTGTTTTGCTTGCTGAAGAATAAAGATAAAGCTTATTCTTAAGGATATCGTAGAAGGCTTCTGCTTTCAGCCTAGTTTTAGATGCAGTGGCACCCTTAATTTCCCACTCCTACGGAATAGGGGTTGGCTCGGCATTTTGCTCGCTGGTGCTGCCAATAGCCTTCAATTGTACTCTAGTGTTTTTCTTTACCTTTTTTGTTGAATTAAATTAACCCTACCTTTCATCTCACTGTGAGGTTTTGCGCCTATTATATTTTAAAAACCAGTGTAGCAAGATTAAAACAGTGAATAACTATCGAGGAGAAACAGCCCATTATTCATGTGACAAATAATCACTGAAATCAGAAACAGAAAAACTGACTAATGCTCTTAGAGGCAACGGATATTGCTCTGAAGTTATTAGATGTTCTATTAATAAATATAAAAACCTAACTTCTCAACAAAATGTCATAAATGTACCACCTACGGACAACGTTGATCCCGATCCAATAAAGTAGACCCTTTTTGGTACAAGTATGCCGCTTTTTAATTACCCAGGATACTCTTATGTCTTAGTACTCACATAAAAGTAAACTTTTCGTGTTTTTCCAGGACAATAAGATATCTAAGTTGACTTAGGACTACAGGCAAGCCCTAAAGTAATCAGCAAGAATCAACAGGGTAACTTTGATGTGGGTGCCAAGGTGCAAGGGAATAAAAGGAAACAAGGAAGCGGACAGCTTCGCAAAAGAAGGGACAAAAACTTTTTTTCTTGGCCCAGAACTTTTTTACGGACTACCAAAAAGCACCATAAAAAAGGAGCTCCGGAACTCGGAACAAAATCAAATAAAATTAAGGTGAAATAAGACGCCTGATCTCAGATAAGCGGAAAAATTTGTCACGTCCTTGAAGAAGTCTACTTTGACCATGTTGACGCCCGGAGTTGTCCCTGGACCTGCTGCCTCTCCTTGAAAGACTTTGGTGTCTACTAGGAGGAGTTTCTGTCGCCGCTGAGAACTTATGGTTTGTCTCATCAAGTGGAGTCTCGAGAAATATGTTTTTAAAAATGAAATTGAACTTATCATCATATGTTATTTTTTATATATTAGTTTTATTCACAAATTATGAGTCTCTAATATTGTCTACAACGGTGGAAAAGTGACTTTTAGTGAATACGTCTGGCAAGACAGTAGGTTGGCGCTCAAAGAAACAAAGTTCTTAGTCTCCAGAGAACAGTCGAAATATCCCGGGCTTAGATTAGTGTGACGCATCATAAGATCGAAGTATTGTAGCAGCACAAGAGAAGCCTTAGCCATCCATTCACAATCTACAATCCACAAGGGGTTTAAATTATGTGAGACTTCTGTATATGGAGGCGTGACATTTCAACGAATTTATTTCTGTAATGCTGTGGTGTAGCCTGAAGCAAATTTAATAATTTTGAGAGAGTCAAAAAAGTCTCTCTTTATTACCAGTTTTTTTCAGTAATATATAGATTTGTTTTGCCAGCTAAATATTTATTATGCTGAAAATAATTAAAATATGACTTTAAAACCAGGATATTCCAGTACTTTCCACGTAACGGCAAAAAATATAATTAATTAATATTTTGAATACAGCATGACTTTGTGATGTTGTTTGATGTTTTAATTTGTGTTCAATAGCTTTTGTTCAATATTAGTTCCCGGAATATACCCAAATTATTAAAAAATAATTAAAAAATAATTACTCGTTTGTTAATTTATTAGTTATAATGAAAATAACAGCTTTATGATGGATAGTTTAATTAAAAATGCGAAATAAATAGAATAATTGCCTGACAATCAAAAATGTGGGCTCAAGAATGAAGGAAAGAAAAATTGCCAATTAAAAAAAAAATAACTCCAACTTTTTGAAAAAAATATTTACGTGGTATTTTACAGGATAATTCTCCGGGAAATTTATCCAGCGATTGTGGAAAAACTACAATTAAGAATAATCTGAAAATTTGACAGTGTACTATGTGCCTGGGAGACAGTCGGCTAAAATATTTTTAAGATATATAAAGTTGTCTAATCCAAAAATTTGTAGTTTTCAGAATATTGGAAATTCAACATTTTTCTATTGTAAAAATGCTATAAGACTTTTAAGTTTTGTTATTAGTTGACCACTACGGCGAGGCTTGGGGAAAATAAAACAATCGAACCCTACAGAATTGTCACTATTTCTTACCATTTGACATTCATTAATAATAATCATGAATCTTTTGAATATGCATTTACTTGTCATTAGGTCGAAGTGATCATGATTACTTCAAGTGATAGAACTGAAAGTAATAATGACTCAAAAGAATAACCGTATCAGGACGGGGTGCCAGCGATGACGTTAGTATGGAGTGACATCATTGACTTTGATCGGTGTTCGTTGTCACGTGACTATAAGGAGATTTAATTAAATTTTTATTATTAAATAAAAATAAAATTACTTAAAAATAAAGAAAAATATGGTGTTTTTTAGGATTTCCATTGTGGAAACTACCGATTCGCGGCAAAATTATATTTTTATTTCACTACAGTCAACATTCCAATTATTAAAAATGAGTTATGAAAATTATGAGAAGTATAATGTGATATGTTCTTCTTCTTTCCTTCAAATGCATATCCACTAATGGATGTTTGCGATTACATTTTCCATTTCTTCCCTACTTCTCGCGGTGTGTATCAGTGTCTGAATATCGTGCAACCCCGTCCACTGTCCGATATTACGGAGCCAGGACATCGTCTTTCTTCCAATTCCTTTTTTGCCCTTGATCTTGCCTTCAATCATCAACTGTGGAAATTGGTATCTCTCATTTCGCATGATGTGCCCTAGATACGCCGTCCTTCTTTTCTTGATTATGCTGAATAGTTCACGTTCTTTCCCAATACGTGAGAGAACTTCTTCATTGGTCATTCTCGCTGTCCATGATATCTCAAGGATTCTTCTGTATATCCACATCTCGAAAACCTCTAATTTATTGATAGACCTTGTCTTTAATGTCCAACCCTCCACACCATAAAGAGGTATTGGCCATACGTAACCTTTTATGAACCTCAGTTTTAGTTTCAAGTCAAAATCCGAATACGTACGCACTCGAGTTTTACAAAAGCCTGTCGCGTCTGTTCAATGCGACATTTTAGTTTATTGTCAGAAGTCCATTCTGCGAATATCTATGTGCCCAGATATTTAAATTTGGTGACTCTTTCTATGGGTACTGCGTTGAATCTTACGTTGGCGTTTTGGAATAAATTGGGATTTCTTGAGATAATCATGAATTTTGTTTTCTTTGTATTGATGTTCAAGCCCATTAATTTGCTGCGCTCTCCTATTATGTTGATGAGTTCTTAGAGGTCGTATGATATATGCCTATATAAAAAAGCGAAAAAACCCAGAAAGCGACTTTAATCTATATTTTCGTTTTCCAAATAGGCTTGTGTTATTATCATGAACGAAATAAGCTGTTTTAGTAGAACATGTTGTGAAGTCTGGCAGTTTAGAAGATTACTGATACCTTCTATAAAATCGGCCTTGATCCAGAGCTTCAAATAAACTACGAAATATCAAAAATATAGACTAGTAAATAGAAGACAGTAGATTTAATCCGTCCATGTTCAGGCTACTAAAAACCATAACTTTCTCGTAAAAATGAGCCTCGTAAGCAGACAATGATAACGTAGTTTCGGAAAAAAAGTTTAAATAGTGGTAATAAGGTATGTTTAAAGACACAATTAAATCGCTGTGACCGTAACCATTATTTCTGGCTGAAGTGCTAATAATTTTTACGTGACAATTTTCTGCTACAACTTTGCCCTCGGGCTGGGAAGTAGAGATAAGCTAGCACTCTCAGAGAAATGCTTGATCGTCGAGAAGTAAAGTGCAGTACTGATTAACTGAAAGAAGGAAAAGAAGGGATAAAAATACACTATTCTGTAGAAGTGCCAACACGAGCATGCTGCTGTGCAACTGCTGCCAGAAGATAAGAGCAACCATAAGCTTTTTCTATCACCTATACGGCCAGAATACTTCTTGAAACTATTGCTTCTAATGTGCTGGACGTCTCGGAATCATCATCATCGTGTAGCAGTTATTGTCCACTGCTGAACATAGGCCTCCTCTAAGTTCCTCCATATCTCTCGGTTCTGGGCCGTCATTACCCAGTTCCCAGCAATTCTCTTTATATCATCGCTCCAGCATATAGATGCTGCCTCTATTACGTTTGTCTTCTCGTGGCCGCCATTCCGATATTCTTTTAATCCACCTATCGTTTGATGTTCTCGCCATATGACTTGCCCATCTCCGTTTCTTTCTAGTTATGTGTTCAACTACGTCTTTTACTTTGATTCTTTGCCTGATAGCATTATTGGGTATTCTGTCTCTTTTAGTGATTCCAAGCATGGCTCTCTACATGGCTCTTTGGTCTGCTCTTAGATTTTCTGCTGACTTTTTTGTTAATGTTAAAGTTTCTGCTCCATACAGGGGCGGATCCAGCCTCTCTCTTTAGGGGGGGGGGGACAGTGATATCACAAAAGTACAGTATGGGAAAAAAAACAAGTTGCCAACGGAGGGGGGGGGGGAGTGCAAGCACCATACTCATTCCTAATATAAAAGGCAGAATGGGTTCTATTTTCCTGAACTCAAAGCTTTTGGGAGGGGGGGGGGGCGATCGCAAGCATACAGACTCCTATACTCTATTCAAGAACTAGAAAGAGTAATAAAACTGTTACCGAAACATCTAACGTACCTGCTCCAGTGCCGCAGGTAACTGAGAACTGCCGTATATCTAATTATATTTCATTATATTTAAATATATTTTATAAATTTACTGCAACATAAAATTTCTGATAGTTTAATTTAATTTCTGTCAGTGAGCAAAGTACCCCTTACAATGTGTCCATGGTGATTTATCTTGTTTGCGCTTGTTTTTATATATTATTTGAGATTAGTGAGATACCCAAAAAATATGGCTTTCACCTCTATATTTATTCCAAAATCGTTAAACCAACGAAAAACTTATTACGATGAATGTTTATGATGCCTTAAGATATCAATATCTAGATAATAATGTTAAAAGCTCTGTTTAGATATGTTCCAACATGACAGGAGTTGGAAAATCTACTATGTACCGAATACTGAAGGAGAAAAAACGACTGGAATTGTTAGTACTCCCAAGCCACATTTGATCACAGGCAAACGAAAAACCTCGTTGGAAGAAGAGATGAAAACTGCCAATAAAGGGGTTGTATATACATTTTATTATGAAAAGCAGATCCCAACCATCTACAAAATTCTAACTAAAATCATTGAAGATCGCGATTTACCTGAAATTAAAAGAACTGATCTATGGAAATTGCTCAGAGAACTTAATTTTTGCTGGGAAAAACCAGATAGAAAATCTGTTCTTATAAATCGTCCGGAAACTGTCCGTTGGAAACGTAAACATCTCTCTCAAGTAAAAGGTAGAGTTGCTAGAAATAACACAATTAATAAAATTAGTTATTTAATTAAACTTTTGAGAGATTTTTTTGAATAAAGTTACTGCGGAAAATTGGGAAAAATCCATATAATAAAAGAATAAAACAAAATGTGAGAACTCGATCTCATAATCGGTAAGATAGAGGAACCAATTATAATTAATTTTAGCGAACATAGTTTTACTGACTTTGATTAGGAATTAGATACGTAATGTTTACTAGTGTAAACACAATTTATTATTTAAATTTTTGTTTTTGTTGTATTTTATTGTTTAATGTTGTTTATATGTTTTTTTATTTTTTTATATATTTTTATTTTAGCGTGTCTCACTCTTTAATTTTATATATATTTAATTCTAATTAGCCGTAAGTTTTTTATTATTTTATTATTGTGTTTGTGTCTATTTCTTAAGCGTGTAGAATTAACATGTTTATCTTATTTTTTTGGGGCTATCGTATTTCCATATATAAAAGTAAATTAAATTAAGATATCAGTCCAATAGAAATAAAAATAAGTAGGTATAATTTTAACTGTAACATATAAAAACTAATTACATTTGAATCCCTTTTTAGTGTTTAATTGTAATTCTGCAGATGGTTTAAGAAATAAATAAACTGAAACGTGAAATACCCTAAAAATGTTTTTAATTAATAATAAAATGACCGATAACCCCAAAAATATTTTATTATTATATGGACGAATTTATTTTTTTATATATGTTTAACCTTTTGTATTTTTGACAATGGATATTTTGTAAATATTTAAATTATAACTTAGAAATTTTTGAGAGAATAATCCTACGTTTTAGTCTATTATTATAGACCGGTATTTTTGATTATAAAATTTCTAACCCATTCCAATGAAAAATAGATGTGTCTAACAAATTTTGCTAAAAACACCGTACTAAAGAACACAGGGAGTTTCCGAAGAGAAAAAGGGTAAAAAATGATTTATTACTCTCTCTAGTTCTTGAATAGACTATAGTATAAGAGGAAAAATCGGTTCCATTTTCCTAAACTCAAAGCTCTTGGGGGGGGGGGGCGATAGCCCCCACCGCCCCCTCCTTGGATCCGCGCCTGGCTCCATATGTTATTACCGGTAACACGCATTGTTCATATACTTTTCTCTTCAGACATATGGGTATATCACTTTTAAATACCTCTCGTAATTCGCCAAAAGCAGCCCAACCGGAACCTATTCTACGCAGTATCTCATGTGTTTTATTGTTGTTTCCAATTTGTATTTCGTGCCCGGGGTATTTGTATATATGCGTCTCATTTATCTCGGAGTGCCTATTCTGATGTTTTGTGCAAGCACTAGATTTATTTATTCGAAGATCGACTTTTAATGAGGCCTGTACTATTTCCCCAAGCATCTGTTTTGCATCGCCGATGTTATCTGTGATAAGAATGATGTCATCTGCGAATCCTCGGAATATTATCATAATAACAATAATAACTGACTGACTGGAGATGAGTGATAACTGAAAACTCTTGTAAACTGCTTTCTGACTTAAAACAATTGGAAAAAACTGACTGTATTCGGGTGGGTGCAACCCTTATATAATTTTTCGGTGACTCCGCCTCAAAATCATGTGATGCCTATATCACATATTTTATAGGTAAATTTTGGTGTAATTAACGTATTTTAATTGGTTCTTTGGAAATTGTTATTGTTGCAAATGAAATTTTACTAGTGTCTATTTGTATATTTCAAATTAAAAAGAAAAACTGTTTTTAGGATAAAATTTAGGGTTAGAAATGAAGTTTAGGAAATAAAAAATTCCGGTTCGAATATTTTTAGTGTACTTTAACATATCACAGAATAAATGAAATCAAAAGTGCACGTTTGAGAATGGTCCTTTGCTTGTTAAAAAAAGCCACCAATGTTGATCATAAAATCTGTGTTTTTCATTTTTCTGTTTCTCACTCTAATTTTTTTCCACCAACTTCATTAAAATCGAAATCTTGCTCGTTTAACACGTCTAGATTTTAGAATTTGTATTTATTCTAAATAAAAAACACAAAAGAAACGTAAAAACTAAATAAATAAAAGTAAATGAGAACGCAGTCATAAAAAAGTTTTTAATTTTATGAAATATGTTATTTTGCAAAAATTACGTGCGTTTTACCAGTTTTGTTTTTATGAAAATTGAAACTTTGTTATTAAACTTTAAAAGAAACAAAGATTAAAACTTTTACGAACTTTTTGCTGGATAAGATTTATTTTTTGGCTTTTGTTTTGTATTTTGGTAATTTTTTTTTCTACTAGACGTTACGTAGATTAGCATATAATGACCTCGCAAAGAATTTTTGTTCAGTCATAAATTATAGCTTATACCTAGGCTCTAAAATTAATACTTGTTTCGTCTAAAGGCGCGTATTTATTTGAGCGCGGACTGGAACGAGGCTAGACGAGGCCGAACGAATGTCTCGTTCTTCTCTTTTATATTTTTAAATTAGTGACAGAATTGGCAGAGGTAAAGAAAAGTCGGACGACGTACAAACATAAACAAAAATAAAATAACACCAAATAGAATTGATTTTGACTGGCAAGAAATATGGAAAGTGAGACGAAGCAGTTGAAAACGTATAAGTGCAGTTCACATACAAATAAATTTTTCTTTGAAGTATCGATTTCCATAGGATGGTTTCTGAATTGCTACGGACAGTTCGTCGTATCGCCAGAGGCAGTTTACCTTACATTGATCACTCACAAGCGTCTAAGTATGCTGTAATGGCTATCGATTGCAAATCTTCGTGCATACGTGAAGTTCTTTGTCAGGTTATCCAATGAGTTTGAACTTTTAGAGTACATTTCTCTTTTGATCAAAGAATCTCTGAAAGAGTGTCTCGTTGTGTTACAGGTTTTTGACAAACTAACATAATTTTAACATAATAGATCTAATTATTAAAATATTTTCAATTATTTGCTTATATTGATATATGGTGAATCTCCATTTTCCTCTTCTTCTTCTTCGGATGCATATCCATTTATGGATGTTTGCGATCACATGCTCCATTGCTTCTCTATCTCGGGCGGTGTGGATCAGTGTTTGTACATCACGTAACCCTGTCCATTGTCTTATGTTCCGAAGCCAAGACATTTTCTTCCTCCCCATTCCCCTTCTGCTCTCAATTTTGCCCTCAATCATCAACTGTAAGAACCCATATTTTTCGTTTCACATGATATGTCTCAGATAGGCTGTTTTTCTTTTCTTGACTACTTCGAATAGTTCACGCTCTCTTCCTACACGCCCTAGAACTTCCTTATTTGTCTTCTTCTCCGTCCATGAAATTTTAAGAATTCTGCGATACAGCCACATCTCGAAGGCTTCCAGTTTATTGATATTACTCGTTTTTAGGGTTCAACCCTCCACGCCGTAAAGAAGCACTGACCATACGTAGCATTTCATAAACCTCACCCTCAAGTCAATATCGAATTCTGAGCAGATAAGCACATTTTTAAGCTTCAGAAAAGCCTGTCGGGCTTGCTCAACATGGCTTTTTATTTCTCTGTCCGATGTCCAATCCTTCCAAAGCCATGTTCCCAGGTATTTGAAATTGTCCACTCTTTTAATGGGCGCCGCATCAAATGTTATTCCGGAGTTTGTAAATGCATCCAAGTTCCTGGAGATGATCATTAACTTTGTTTTCCTAGTATTGATGTTCAAACCCATAGATGCACTGTGTTGTCCAACCATATTTACTATTTATTCTAGATCATCTATGTTTGCGACTATCAAGACCGTGTCATCGGCATAACGAATGTTGTTGATTCATACACCATTCACTCTAATACCCCTTTTTACATTTTCTAAGACCTCTCGGAAAATTGTCTCCGAATATAGATTAAATAGGAGCGGAGATAGTACGCACCCCTGTCTCACTCCCCTCTCAATTTGTACCGTTTTCAATTTTTACTTGTATATTCTGGTTCCAATACAAATTTTGGATGCATCGGATGTCCTTTTGATTGATGTCAAGCCTCTCGAGGAGTTGTATTAACTTTTGATGTTGAACACGGTCGAAAGCCTTTTCATAATCTATGAAAATAGAAAATCTTTTCTTTGGTCATAGCAATTTTGTACCAGTACCTGTGTTGCGACTATCGCCTCCCTTGTACGTAATTCCTGTCTAAATCCAAACTGGGAGTCACTCACGTCTCTTTCACATTTCTTGTATATTCTTTGGTGCATTATTTTTAAGAAAAGCTTTAATGTATGACACATTAGACTAAAAAGTCTGTGATTTTCGCATCTTTTTGCATTGGGTTTCTTTGGTAACGGGATAAAAGTAGAACATAGCCATTGTTTGGAGTAGAGATCCGTATTGTAGATTATGTTAAAAACTTTATACAATGCCACAACACCTCTTTCATCTAAGAGTTTGAGTATTTCTAACGGATTTTGTCTGATCCAGTTGTTTTGTGGTATTTTAAGTTATGGATAGGTTTTTCAATCTCTTCTTTTGTAATTGATGGGCCAGTCAAACTATCACTTAAATCAGTCTCTCTTGGTGGTCTGTTGTCTTGAAAAAGTTCTCCGATGTATTCCTCCCAAATGTCAATTTTTTCTTTGCTTTCGAGGACTATCTTGTTGTTCTGGTCTACTATTAAACTGGGTTTCCATCCTCTATATAATCCAGCAGTTTCTTTCAGCTTTTTGTGCAAATTTAAATGATCGTGTCTATTTTGCAGTTGTTCTATTTCAGTGCATTCATGTCTAAGCCAGTCATTTTTCGCTATTCTTATTTTTGTTTTTATTAATTTATGGATGTTTCTATGGATGTTTTGGCCTGTGTCGTTCTAGTGTCTCCGTCGTTCGTCCATTAATAGCAGAATTTTATCGGTCATCCATTTCTGCTTTTTATTTCTTGATTTGTGTCCCAGTCTTGTCTGTAGAGTATTCATTATGGTATCTGTAATCTTCGCCCAAGACTGGGTTAGTTCTACTCCAATGTTTGATGTTATCGTTTGAAGTCCTGTGTTTATTTCATTACTGATTTCCATCCTTATCCCAGAATCCTTCAACTTATCCAGTGCCAACCTTACTTGTGTTGTTGGCTTTTTTATGCTTGATAGTGCGATCTTTACAACGGCCATCAGCAGAACATGGTCAGAGCTACGTCTGCTCCAGGGTATGTGTAAGTTCTTTTTACAGTTGAACCAAATCTTTTGTTTATAATAATAAAATCTATTTGATTTCGCACAATAGTCTGTGTTGAGTCTGCTGGGGATTTCCAGGTATAAAGATGGCGAGGATGAATTTTAAATCATGTATTTGTGATTTTTAGTTCTTGTTCTTGGCAAAATTCTAAAGTCGATCATCTCTTTCATTCCTCACACCTAGTCCATATTCTCAATTCAAATTAATACAAAGATCTTATTAGGTCTTTGTAAACTGTCTTTTATTGTAAGTAAAAAATATGAATAATCAAAACAATTTTTTGGCATTCTTTTGAAGTTTCTTCGTATACCAAATATCTAAATAATATTCATGAATCATCTTTTTTTTTGTAATCGGAAAAACAACAAGATATAAAATAAAACGAAAAAAAAAAAAAAAACTAAAGAGGGAGATACGGGCTCCCAAAGGAGCTGCAATGGAATATAATTTTTTACCCACAATTACTGAACCACCAGGTATATTTCAATTTTTTTAATATGATCTACACCAGGTAAGATCCTTCAAATTACTATCCAAGAAAGTATTGTAAAGTACTCACAGCTGCAGTGACGAAATAGCTGTGATATTCATGACCTCATTTTTTACGCCTTGAATGATAATTTTTTTTACAACGTTTTATATATACCTTTAACTATTGACTAAAAATTAAGTCTTAATTCATGTCGCTAATCCTAGCCGTTTTCGAAAAAACGTCATTTTATTTACACTGTTATTCCCCTAACTTCTGTCGGGTTGAATACGAAAGAGAGGAATTTTCCTCTGTCACCATAGTTTCGATAAAAAGTTAAATTAACTGATTAGTTAAAAACTCCGTAAGAGGGTTCAACATGGGCTCCATGGAGTCTAATACACTCTCGGGTACGACAAATTGAGGATTGCTGTACCCGCCGCATTAACTCAACTTTGTTTTTTATTTGATCACAATGAAACGTGATTCTCCGTAGAAGTTCCTCCCTACTATCGACCGAAGTGGAACACACCAAAGTTTTGAAGTGTCTCTACAGGTAAAAATCCAATGGCGTTAGGTCGGAAGATCGAGGAGACTACGCAATAGGTCTTGCCTTACCTGAGTTGGATAGGCGTTATTCAGGTGCTTCCGCACAGCATAGCTGTGTGGGAGCAGTTTTTTTTATTTAAGTTTATAAATCACCTTATCTAAACCTAATTAAATTATAAATATTATTCATTATGCACTGTATTCTCTTATGGGATTTAGAATTATTAAATCAGGCAATATTGCATAAAGGTCTAACCGGTTGCAAATGAGTATCGTCTTAAAATGTGATTTTATACAATCTAAAAATAATTTAGTGTGTGCCGTTATTATTTAAAAAGTGATCTTGACACAGTGCAAATTAAACAATTTATTTTATTATTAACTATAACTATTCATAATAAGGTTAGTATAAATCTATTTTATCAAATTATCTTCAGGCAATCCAAAAGTTTCTATATCTTACACAATAAATCAATACTTTTTAAATCTCCAAAATTTTTTTTTTATTTCCACGTTTTATATTTCCTCCTTCCTTTCTTAATAAAGAAAAATTTACAATTCCTTTCTCCTTTGCCAATTATTTAAATATTTTTCACAGCTGCTTGCTTATTGACATAATCTATTTACTAATTTATTAAACTTCTTTTCCTTCCTTTAAAATTGACTTTCAATCTCCAGATATTTTTATATCCAAGCTCTATGTTTCTTCCTTTTATTTTTTGAAAAAATTTTAATGAATGGGACCCGCAATGTTTTCTTTACCACAGACTATCTGCACTGTCTTTCTTTAAATTAATTTATAAAATAACAAAAAGAATAGTTTTAGGTTATGGTCTCGTTAATATAAAAGGCTAGCGAACTTTACACTATAATCGATTAATAACCACTCCTTTTACTTTTCAAAATAACAACTGAAAATATTGAGGTTATATTAGTTTTTATGAACCAGACTAACGACGTTTACTCTCCAAATGATGGATCTGTATTCTCTTAAAAAAAATGAATTTTAGCTTTTACAGTAAGTGATTACGTGATATAAATTTTTGTTTTAATTTTTTCTGATTGGTCGGCCATCTGACATGAACTGGCAACTAGATGAAATTTTAAGCTTTGAAACACAAAATCAAAATGGATTTCTATTTGTCAAATTTTATTATTTTATTGATATTATGAAATAAATATTCTATTTGATGAGAATAAATTATGATCTATGTCAATTTTGGACTTTTGCTGTGATTTTGATATATCTAAACTTTACTTTTGGTTATTATTTACCACACAAAATTATAATTCCTTTTTCAGTCACTATTTCTGGACAATAACACTTTACTCCTTATTCCAAATATCACTTATTTATTAGTTTATAAGGTTCGTGTTTTTCTGAGTCAAATATGTTTATAGTTGAGCGTAAAGAAAATTGATATTTCTGTTACAAAATAAACATTTATCTAATAAAAATATTAATGAAACGCAACGGTAATTTCTAAGTAAATAAACTAATAGACCACTTTAAAATTAAAAATCATTCTCAAAAATAAACTTTTATTCTGGTAAAAAATAACAGTAACACGTTCATATCAAGTTCTTAGGCAATTACGGTACTATTGCAAGGAAAATTAATTTCTGCTGAACTACAAACGTCAGTCTCCCCGATTTGCTCGTTCTTCAGTAATTTGGGGAACCGGTTGCTCCTCATTATTATCAGTGCATTTTTTACACATTTTTAGACAACCGGTTGTCTCAATTTTTTTAATAATTTCCGAAATTCTAAATTTTCAAGGAACAGGATGATTTTCGCACATAAATACAAATCTGCCGATTATTTACCAGAATAGTGTACCACTTAATAATGTGCTCTTTTTGTTCCGTGGAATAAACTACCATTGTAACAAAAAAAAATTTGGCGCGAAACACGGTACTTACGCTTCGACGGCCGAATGAAAGCAAATAACTTGGAATCCTCTTGTTGTGCTAGGGCGGGGCGTATGCTGCCGCCCGGTCTCACCGGGCCAGCATTGGATTACCCCTCATCCGAGGGCCAAACTGGTAATTTACACGTATGTCGATGCTTACGATGCTTATTCTTCTGTCTCATTCTGATTTGATGAATAATATAGTATTTTCTTTATTTTACTTAAGAAACGTCCAGTTTCGTTCATGGCGATTTTGTTCAAAGTCTCATCCAGTGGTATGCTTGGATATAGCGATTTTATGTCGAGGCTTGCTAAGTCATTTTCTTCGAGGTGAATGTTTTTGATCATTTTAGTCAGATGCTCGGAGCTTTTCACGAAGGAATCAGCCAGTTCGACTCTTGGTTGCATGATACATGCTATATATTTTTCCAGTCTTTGTGTAGGAGATCCCACGGTGCTCACTATTGGTCTGAGTGGTGCATTTGTTTTGTGTATTTTTGGTAAGCCATACAGTTTTGGACATGTGCTTGATTTTTCTTTTGGTATTATAGATTTTTCAGTTTCTGGATCTAGTTTTGAGGCTTTAATCTTGGCTTTCGTAGTTTTTTCAAGGTATGTCGTTGGATCTCTGTTAGTTTGTTTGTAATAGGCGTCTTTGAGAATTTCTGAAATTTTTTGCATGTATTCGTTGGTGTTCATTACAACCGTGACATTTCCCTTATCTGCTGGTAATATTCTTATTTCCTTATTCTTTTTTAAGGATGAGAGGGCTTGATGTTCAGCTCGCGTTAAGTTTGAGTTGGAAGGCCGGCTTGATTTTAAAATTTGCCTTATGTCTTGTCTGGCTTGTTCGGCATTTTCTTCAGGGATGTTCTCTAGGGCAGCTTCTATATTTGAAATTATCTCTTCCAAGGGGACTATTTTTGGCGTTACGGCAAAATTAAAACTTTTAGACAGAACTAATTTCTCGCATTCTGTTAATTGGTAGTTGGAGATGCTATGGACAACTTTGTTGTAGTCCAGCACACAGCAAACACTGGATATATATATATATATATATATATATATATATATATATATATATATATATATACATATATATATATATATGTATATATATATATATATATATATATATATATATATATATATATATATATATATATATATATATATATATATATATATATATATATATATATATATATATATATATATGGCCTCCAAAGAGTTGCGTTGCGCCTGTTTATATACTTGAAATATTTTAGCTTATTCTACATATGAATAAAGCCCCATTACTTAATTTAGATATGACAGTATTGACAACATTAGTTTAATTAAGCAAACAAATTGATTTCTCCCGAAAATAATTCAATTTTCTGAAGTGAATGTTGGTAATATCAAAGATTATTTATTACCTGGATTTATAACTATCTATTAGTTATACAACTTGCCAAAATTTTCTTAAATCAATCAAAAGTTAAATCCCAAAAAGTATATTAATAAGTACCTCGTTTGGACACCTTACAAAGAAAATATATAAAACACTGGACATATTGTGGTGCCCTCCATACGCTTCTAAGTGTTTACCATACCGAACATCCTGTATAGAGAATGAAACAATTCACTTCCATTCTCTGAAATTCCACAATGTATCCTAGAATTAATAAACTCCTTTATTTTATATTTAACTGAATTACTATACAATAAAAATAAGTAATTTCTATTTTGTTTCAGACCGAAGCCCTTCAGAAACTCTCCATCAGCATGCAAGCCTTCGTAAGAATGGATACGTATGCCAATACAACTGTAATAAATCTACCTTCCACCGGTTATGTTTCTCTCGTGAATAGTGAAAGTATCACGGAATCCTCAAATACAAATGCGCCGTTTATTACAAACACTACAACCGTTCCCAGGACACAAAGTGTTTTTGAAAGCCAGTTAATGATACCTTTGTATATCATAATTTTTATTTTATCGATCGTGGGAAATGCGCTAGTTCTGTTTACGCTTATTAGGAATAAAAGAATGAGGACTGTTACTAATGTGTATCTTTTAAACTTGGTAAGTATTAACTTTTATGTTAGTATTTTTATATACACGTACGTCAAAAATTATTACATATTTATAACACAGCTCCACAAAAAATATCTTGAGCTGAAAACAAAACCCATCATATGGATTTTGACTCGCTGATTATGAATCTAAAGGTCGTTTTATCGTGCTGTCCCTGGTATTCACATATTCACAAAATTTTCAGCGTTTAACATTACCCAATTTAATTCATGTGCATAACAATGCACGTAAGCAGCATGCTCATTGTTTTTTTTTTATAATTGTTTGCACCCCATTCTACGAGCCGCTCATGACTGATATACCATCGTATGTTTAAGTCTAACAGAAGATAACGTTTTCGCATCATGATCTAAACGCAATCTAAAAACAATTGCCATATAAAAGATATTTGATACGTCACTAGTTTCGTCAGTTATTATAGACCAATAATCAGCTTCTTTAATTTCTTTAGAAATTTCCTCTTGACATTAATAAACATTGCTTGTAAAATTTAATTTTGAATTGTTTTTGACGCACCTTTAAATACCGATGTTTTTCCAAATTTTGTTACAAAGCACCATCTAACTCAGCACTAAAATCAATTAAACCTTAAAAAACCCCGGGATTAGAGAAAGGCGTAGACTCATCATGTTCTCGTAACCCGAGTTCAAAAACTCTACAGAAGCGCACAAAAGAGAAATTTTGTTTTCAAATATGTATTTGTAAATCTCGAAACAATCTAACTGTCACATATCCAACAACTTGCACTCCTGGAAAAGATTTTCAGTCGGAAAAAGCCTGTTCCTGCCATGCATGTTTTTAATGAAGCATTTTTTTACAGTATTTTGTTATCATACATGATTCTCCCAAAACTCTCCTCCATGCTAGTATTCCATAGGTTAGAACACTTTTGTATTAAAGAAGAATATAAAATTTTTACATGCTTAGGGGTGAGAAAGTCTTTAAGGGACAGAAATTTTGGCAGAAAACCTCTAATTTTTTTAACTAGGCTTTTAACACATATTAGACCCCAGTTTAATTGGTTACCAAGTATTATCTCGGGGTATTTGATTTTTGCCGCCCCTGGAATCTCACCTTCCTCAATCTTCAAGTTTCCCAGCTATGGTAGCTTATTTTTATAAGTGTAAAATTGAACATATTTGTTTTTTTCAATACTTAAGGTTAACCTATTAAAATTAAACCAATCTTTCAATAAAGCAGTGCCCTCTTCCATTCTTGATTTATAATCTTACAAAAAAAACCGGCGTCATCAGCGAAACAAACAAGTTTTCCATTCAGCTCCAACTGAAACAGATAATTCACATTGTGACAGTATTTAACTGCTGCATATGGATTGTTCTAGGTAGCGCGTGGCCGTTCCGTTCACAATTCACTACTACCCATATTATTTAGTAACTATCTCATAAACCTAAAAAAAAAAATACATTAAACGAATCCGCTGCGATAATGGCACTCTTGTAGTTCGGTCGATCTTGAAGTTTATTTCTTAAAGACTACCGTTAGTTATAGCTTACCAATACTCGGAACACAACTGCAGGTTTCAGGAAAACGTCTGTTAGCTGGCCAAAGCAGGATTCTTCTGATGCTTTTTGGTACACAGGTGTCCGTGTGTTTACCCACAAAAAGGTTTTTTTATCGATAAAAGAAAGACCAGTTTCTCAAAACACTTATCACTATTTAACAAATAAAAGAAAAATAAAGCGGTAATTACAAATGAGAAACTTAAGAGTAAATTTTGGAATATAATTAAAAAAACTTAAAAATACAAGCTGTCTAGGCCGTTCTGTGTGAAATAAATCCAAATTTGGTAAGTCCAAACCGTAAAAAAACTATTAGAAAGAAGAGAAAAATCTCTAATTAAATTGTTTATTTAAAAATAAAAGGGATGGTGGACTCCCTTTCCCGATAGAAAATAAAGTTAATTTCCCCTTATTATTTCAAATTCTGTCTGGAAGAATGAAAAAAAAAAACGTATAAGACAAAAACAGCAAAAAAAAATAGCAAAGAAAAACCTTCTTACACTGGTAAAACACTAAAACACACGCCAAACTGACTTAGACGGATTCTAAATCATAACCGACTTTAATTAATTTCTGAAAATCTAATTCAACTTTCATCGCTTGGAAACTCCCCAATTTTAGACGCGTTGGTTCCGATATGCGTGTTTTTCACCAATAGAACGTACTTATGCGATGCATCCCCGCTCGCGAAGAGCGTCTGTAAGTTTTTGGTCCCCTGGTTCATAGATAGCATAAGTCATCCATGCGTCGAATTTAATTTAATTTAATATTAAAATTAACCAGAAATTAAAATTAATAATTACTTAATACAAATGTAATCGGTAACTATTTTACTCTTATACTAAAAGATCATGTAAGAACCCATGAAAAAAACCTCATGCTTTAAACCATTTTCACATCTTATTCTTATTTTCGTCAATTGGAGGAAAAATGGGCAACAGACGCGAACTTTGTACATAATAACAAATACTAATATTGCATTTTAGTGATTTTATTTAAATATTCTTTTGTTTTCTTATGATGGGAAAATTTGCTCAGTTTAAGTAAAAGAAAGCTATCTCACGGTCGGCCACATATGGTTATCACTTTAGCACTTAAACTTAGACCCCTAACGATTTGGATTTTAAGACTATTAAGTTACTTTGACAGATTTATATTAAAATCTTCGAGAGGGTAGAACCGTTTAGATTTCTTGTCACATAAACTGACTGAGTTTATGTTTTTTTTTTGTAAAAAATGAACTACCGCAAAAGTAATAAAACTGAGCTTAAGTTTAAGTATGTTAATGGATTTATATTCCCTGATATGTGACTATTTTTGGCTAGACATAAGGTATACATTTCATCAGTCCAAATCCTTACACAGAGGGACTCAAGTAAATTCTTCCATTTAGTAGAATTTTATTTAGAGTTAATAAATGTTAAAACAATTAAAAATCACAATGACTTTTTGTTCTCTTGCAACATAAATTATAAATAGCAATTGGCTCAAAATAGTTCCCTGAGGTACGTCATAGATTACCTCCTCACTTACAACACCGTCAATCTGCATTCTTTGCTTGCTTTTTAACAAATAACTTCTTAATATAGTGTAAATTTTACCTCTTAAATCGTAGCTCTTGAGCTTCTCTAAAAGTACTTTGTGATAGACAGTGTCAAAACTTTGGAGAGATCAACAAACACATATTGATGGTTGACTTTCATCGAGAGGGTCCTGGGTCTGGGTAATCAAAAACTGAATTGCTCCCTGAGTGGATCTCCCTGCTCTAAAACCAAACTGAGACTCAGACAAGATCTTATACTTCTCCAGAAACTCAACGATCCTCTTTTTTTAAATTTTTCCTACAATTTTTGAAAAGACTGATAAAAGTGACACTGGTCTGTAATTTATTATTTGATATTTATCTCCAGTTTTAAATCATGGCTTAATTGTTCCATTTCTCAAGCAATTAGGAAAAATTCCGGTCTCAAAGTACCTGTTGATTAAAAAAGTTAAATTTGTGAAGTTATTTCTTTAAGCGTTTCACTTTCAATAGAGTCCCAACCAGGCGATTTTTGGTTTTTAAAAGAACTTATTATTTGTTTTATCTCTATTTCGTTAGTGTTTTCTAGGTATAAGCGGTTTGGTTGGTAACTATTTTTAGATTGTTTTTATAATATGAAGGAGTTTTTATCTTTTTAGCATAACTTTTGCCTAATTCACTGTAATATTTCTTAAATTGATCAGCTATTCCTTTTTTATCTATTAAAGTTTGATTTATGTCGTCTTTAATTTGCATCATATATTTTATTTATAAAGTCCAAAAGTGCTGACCTTGAGTTGCAATTCTTATCAATCTTTCTTTCTGTTCTTTATTTTGACCTTTTTCATATTTTTGTCGATGTAAAACTTTAGTTTATTTATAAAATGATTCCAGCAGATATTTGTATCACTCATAGTAAAAATCGATTCCCAAATTTCCCAAACGAATCATAAAATCAAAAAACTAAATATACCCAAATTAAAATCAGAAGAAACGGGAAAAAAGCTGAGACAAGACATCAATACAAACTTAGAAAGAAGACAATGCAAGCTTGGGTTAAACCATGATAACGTTGAACAAAAGTGGCAGTTTTTCAAAACGTCAATTATGGAACCAAGCAAGAAAGTACTTACAACATCAAGATACAAGAAAGAAGATTGGATGACAGATGATATTTTGGAGTTGATGGATGAAAGAAGGAAACACAAGACCAACAAGACCCGATATCAACAGTTGCAAATTCAAATAAGAAGAAAGTACCTTCCTAGGAAATGCAAAGAAATAGAGGAGTTGCAAAACAAGTACGACAACTTCAACTTACATAAAAAAGCCAAAGAACTAGCTGAAATAGAAAAGAGAAAAACCTCAAATGTATTGCTAGACAAAGAGGGAAGCATTATTATGGAAACACAACAAAAATTATGCAGGTGGAAAGAATACATAGAAAAACTATTTGAAGATCAAAGACACGAACATTCTTCTATAAACAGTCTAAGCGGTGACAGGGCCTGAAATTATTAAAGCAGAGGTTGATAAAAACTAATAAAGCTGTTGGTCCGGATGAAATGCCAGGTGAGTTGTTGAAGTTGATCAATGAGAAAAATTTTGAATTTATTGGTGAAATTATTTAATACAATTTACACGACAGGAACTATCCCCCGAGAAATGTTAACATCAACATTCATATGTTTACCAAGAAAGCAAATTCAAAAGAATGCAGTGACTATCAAACAATCAGTCTCATATCACATACTTTGAAAACCCTTTTAAAAATTGTACACGCTAGAATACATTCCAAATTGGTGCTGGATATTAGTGACACACAGTTTGGCTTCTGGGGCGGGGTGGATACAAGAGAAGCATTATTTGCTTTTAATGTGCTTACTCAAAGATGCTTAGATATCAATCAGGACCTCTGTGTCTGCTTCATACATTATAACAAAGCTTTTGGTAGGGTCAGACATGACAAACTGATAGAGATTCTCAGTAGCAAAAATTTGGATGAAAGAGATTTAAGGTTGATATCAAATCTGTATTAAAATCAGCGAGGGGCAGTAAAAATTGGACAGGAAATATCCGGAGATGTGGAAATACAAAGGGGAGTCAGACAAGGGTGTATATTGTCACCTTTACTATTTAACGCTTATTCTGAAGAGGTCATATTGGAAAGTCTTGAATCTGAAACAGCAGGGATAAAAGTAAACGGAATTTTAATCAACAATATTAGGTATGCAGATGACACCGTAATAATAGCTGACAGTTTGAAAGACCTAGAAAAAATAATGAGTAAAATATTAAGAGTTAGTGGAGAATATGGACTCTCTCTTAACACTAAAAAGACCAAGTTCATGATAATTAGTAAAAACAACACCAATAATAATGAAACCCTAATGGTAGGAGGCCAGCACATAGAAAAAGTTAAGAAGTATACTTACTTGGGAACCCTAATAACAGAAAATAATGACTATACCGTCGAAATAAAAACCAGAATCGAGAAAGCATGTGCCGACTTTATTAGAATGAAAAAGGTTATCTGCAGCAAAGATCTAACGTTAGCCCTGAAAATACGACTGACTAAATGTTATGAATACAGTGTTCTATATTATGGAATGGAAGCATGGACACTGAATCGAGATGCAATGAGAATACTTAACTGTTTTGAAATGTGGACCTATAAAAGAATTCAGAGGATTTCGTGGGTGAATCGAGTTACGAATGCCAGTGTTGAGAAGAATGGGGAAAGAAAAGGAAGTCGAGATAACAGTAAAACTGAGAAAACTGCAATATTTCGGACACATTATGCGGGGAGAAAAGTACAGCATCTTACGGCTCATAATCCAAGGCAAAATAAGTGGCAGAAGAGGCGTAGAACGACGACGAATTTCATGGCTAAAAAACCTAAGGGAATGGTTTGGATGCAGTTCAAAACATTTTTTTAGAGCAACTGCCTCAAAAATTAAAATAGCTATTATGATTGGCAACCTCCGCAATGGAGAAGGCACTTGAAGAAGAAGAAGAAGTTTCCTTCTCCAACTCACGATGAAGAATATGATAATTCGTATATTTTTTGTAGTAAGATTGTTTGACCTATTAGAGTCTTGGTCCATATTTGAAGGGATGAAAATTGATACTGGATAATGACCGGTTATGTCTAAAAAGAGTAATGATTATATAATACATTAAATTTGAAGAGAAGCACAATCCATGTCTGAAAAATTCTATTCTCTGAAATAAGAACTCGCCTTTTGTAGGAGTGAGATATAAGTAGATATATTTATGGATTTTACCTTTATCAAAATAATTCAAATTTTTTTCCTTAAATCTGATAAATAAACGATAGTAGTGGATATATGAGAGAAGGAAAGAGGAGGAGGAGGAGTAAGAAGAGTAAATCATCAACACTTTTCATCCTCCTCTTCCTCTTTTCTTCTCTCATTATACTTTTCAAATCTCTCATTATACTTATTAAAAAACCTCGTATCATCAACACTTTTCATCCTCCTCCTCTTTTGTTCTCTCATTATACTTTTCAAAAAGCCTCGTATACATCACCTTGAGTTTAATCTTAAAGTTAACAACATGGCTAACCTTTCATCGAATCCGATTATAGTAGGAGATCTAACCTTATGTTTGACCTTGAGGTGGATAACCTTATTTGACCATGAAGTCGATATAAAGTCCTACCACCAATGAATTTTCACTTCAGTAAATTTATAAAATAGATACGTGGAGCAACAAAAGATGATAAATTAAATACCAACAAATAATAAGTAAATAATAAGTAAATAATTTTATATTTAATAGTAAATATTACAAAGTAAATATTAAAAAATTCATTCAAAAATTTATGGATAATAATATTGAAGAAGAAGATCCAGATCTAGATGAATTAATTGGAGTATTGGATTACAATACACATCTTAACGAAAAAAAATTTCAGGAGAACTTCAGAAATTGTTTAAACTACGATATAAATAATTTCGAACAAATTGAAGCTGACTCTGGTGACTCCGATATTGAAGAAGATAATGAAGAAGACAGTGCTAGTGCTAAATTTTGTTTAGTGAAACATAAGTACACTGATCCTAAAGAAGTTGTGTTCTGTATTACTCAGAGTTATATCGTAGTGTTTGTAGTGACGGAAAATCAAGAAAAAACTCTTTGTCACGCATGCTATCAAATTATACAATTTTATCAAAGGGCAGGGGCTCATAGACATGTAAATACTCATAATAAGAGAAAATTAAAACGCTTAAGCAATGATTTACATTGCGATATGTGTTCAAGACAGTTGTATCAAATTATTACCCCCAAAGTTTGTTTAATTTGCAATAGTAGTGTTAAAAATATTGATTTAGATTGGGACGCAAATGTTCCAGTAGTGCCAATATAATGCCTGGTAAAAAATCAATATATAAAAACGGTAGGAAGTCGCGAAGGGTAAAAAAAAAAGTTGTTAATGAAATAATTGAAAATAAAACCGAAGAATGTCCTATATGTCTTGAAGATATATTATCTAATAAAATGATGTCACCAGAACCTTGTAATCACAGATTTTGCATCCCTTGTTTAGGAATGTGGATGTTAATTAATAAAACATGTCCAATCTGTCGCAATGAACTATGTGTAATTAAATGTGAAAATGAAGAAACTGTAGTCCTAGAATATTTAGATTAGAATGTATTATTTAATATTTATGTATTGCAAACCACTTCATAAATGTGAAAATGAAGAAATTATAATCCAAGAATATTTATTTTAAAATGTATTATTATTTAATTTTTATTATTTTAAAATTATTATTGTTTGTATTTAATTTATCCATTTATTCTTATCTTATTGGAATAAAGAATTGAACAATTTCGAAAAAAAAATGTTTTATTTATAAGAATAACGAACAAACATAACAACTAAATACAAGAGTTTTGATTATTCATAATAGATTGAAAAAATATTTTAAATTAACCACCCTGTTCAAAATTCTTAATCCTTTCTTATTTTAGAGAGTTTTAAATCTAAAATTAATAAGTTTATAAATATGAAAGAAAAAATATTATAGGAAATTTAGGTACAGTTATCTTCATACTCCTTTATAATTAGATCAATTAAATAAAATTTACATTACCTTAAATCGTCTCCGTTACTATTCACTATCACTTAAACACTTTAACTTAACCTAAAAATAGTTTCACTTAACACTGTCCCTAAACTTGGTCTATTGTTTGTATCTGTCAACTGAAAAAAAAAAAAATCAATTAGTATTTTGATATTAGGAAGACTAATAATAAATTTAATATAAGCTTAATATAAGCTACTTACTTTGTAGTGGAATCGACTTCGTCACACTGGACTGGTTCCTCCGGATTTATCTGAGGTTCCACTTGAGGATCCTCATTTTCCTCTGGATTTGTCGAGGAGGTTATGGATGGTACTTGTACCGGAGGAGGAACGTTGACTCTTCTTCTTATTACAAGTCTATTACCATCCATAACCTGAATTTCAAAATTTCTGTTCCTGAACATATTGATAAAAAATTAAATAATAAAAATTAAAATTTAGGAAGACAGCACTGGTGATGAACCAAAAATGAAAAAGTCACCTCGCAAAACAGTCATTTTATGAAAGTAGGTCAAGGTAAAATTTCGATTTTTAAATCGCGGAGAGGGCCCCTTATACCGCCCCTATACTCCTCCTATACCCCCCCCCGCCCCCGCCCCGCCCCCCGAAGGGGGAGGGGCGGGGGCGGGGGGGGGCGGCCTTCGGCCGCCCGCGCTGCCTCCCAGGGGACGGGGGGCCTTCGGCCCCCCGCCCCCTGGACCCCTCCCCAGTCGAGATGCCCGCAAACCTCTCGAGTTTTTATAGTTACAGCACATTTTAGGACGTCTCACTGAGAGTTATAGGGGACCCTAAGGTAAGATGCTCCGAAGAGAATTTTGTGTTTTATACGCCCGCAAACCTCTCGAGTTTTTATAATTACAGCACATTTTAGGGCGTCTCACTGAGACTTATAGGGGACGTAGCTCCCTAAGCAGCTCAGCAGAGGGACTCAGCTGGGGGGCTCAGCGGGGGGAAGGGAGAAAAGGGGAAGGAGGCTTTGCGGGGGAAGGGGGCGGGGAAAAAATTTTGCGGGGGAAGGGGGAGGGGGGAGGGGGAAGGGGGGCTCCGCGGGGTGTGACGCGCAGAATTGAGGTCATTGACCTTTATTGAGGTCACTATACGTACGAGGACAAACCGTGGTCTGCTTTCATATAAAACGGTCGAGGATCAGTTTATAGCAAGCTTAAGTCGAGTTTACCACGCTTTAAATTTAAAGTCTCCAATTTAAGTTTGTTTTAGTTTGTTTTAGTGTGTTTTAGTTTGTTGCTGTCAAGTGTACTCAAATTTTAAAGGTATGTCTTTTCCTTTTGCCTCAACTTCCACTGAACAGTCAGGAGTGGTGAACAAAATTAATATAATTTCAAATATAATAATTCAGCCTGCTTTTTTGAAAAATGAAAATGAAAGTGACAACCAAAATTTAAGTCAGAGAACCCAAAATTTTAACGCGATGATTAATACGATGCAAGAAAAAAATTTAGAAAACAAATTACTCCAAAGTTGTTCAGAAACGAACATAAAATTTTTAGAAAATTTGGAATATTTGCCTGAACTAGAGAATATTTCGGAGACAGATTTTGACTTTCAAAATTCAATTTTATCACAAAATTTAGATTTTAATAATATTTTAACGCCGGAAACCCCAAATTTTTTAACTCAAGATTTAGATGTAACAACGGACACTCCCATTACAAATACTCCCGACATATTAACTCAAGATTTAGATAATATCGACAATTTTAAAAAGCTAATGGGGATTCCCAAAATTAATAAAAATTTAACAAATTATCAGAGTAAAAGTGACAGTGACAGTGACAATGATTCGAGTTCAAATAAATCACAAAATTTTTTTGGAATGTTGAAAACTAGAAATTTTGAAAGTGAAAACAATTCTGGAGGAATACCGGGTAATTCTTCATTTTCTCCTCTATCTCTGTTCAAAATTTCAACTAATCAAAAAAAAAATAAAATTTCGGAATCGACTAGTAGTGGAAATATGGGGGTTGATGTTTTGGGGGAGGAGGATGGTTCACGGGATAGTTACAAAATTTCAGATTGTAGTGAAGATTTGGGAGCATCGTTTACTAGTGGTGGTGGTTCCCAAGAAATTCTTCCAATAATAAGTGAACCATCTGAAAAAAATGAAAATTTTAGTCAAAATTCAATTCCGTGCGGCCAAAACACCTACTGTGAATTAAATTTTCCAAATTCTCCAATAATTTTTGAAAACTCGCCACCAGATTTCGATGAAATTTTAAATTCTGTTTCTACACAAACAGAGACAGTTCAAAATTCTGTTTTAACACAAACGGAAGTGTCAATCCCCTTCGAAAACGATTATCCGAAACTAAGCTTTCATTCAAAATCAAATTTCAAAATTAAAAATAAACATTTGTCTTATCAAAGATCATTAGGATTTGTTTTGGATTCAATTTTAAATTGCGATCCTAATAAAACAGCTGAGGAGAAAAGGAAGATGTGGGAAAGGGCGATAGAACTTTATAAAGCTACTCTTAGCTTTTTCCATCCCATTCCTTAACTCCCCTCCTACTTCTTTTCCACCATTTAAATTCATACCTGATCGTGTTACCTTCAGTGTGTTAAAATCGACTTGGGCTTCACAATAAGAGATTCGTTTTAGAAAAATGGATTTTAAATGTGAAGAGTGCTTCAAAATTTTTACTCGAAAAGACAATTTGAATCGCCACAAGAAGATAATTCACTCTAACAATGGCCCCCAGTTAGAACAGAAGAAGAAAAGCTGTAAGTTTAATTTTAAATAGAAATTTTGTTTCAATTTAATAATTAGTTATTAATTTGATGAATTAGAGGCAAATTTAATAAAGAAGTTATTAAATTTTAGGTGAAAGAAGATATTGTCAATTCTGCAAAATATTTATAAAAAAGTCATTATGGTTCTGTCATTTGAGAACAAATAAACACAAAACCAATTCAATGGTGGTTAGGGATGAAAATGTGTCTGTAATAAAATCGGCATTTAAGGAAAGAATCATTTCATATAAAATATCATCGACTCAATACCAAATCAACATTTATGATTTTTTCTCCGAAATACAACAAAAAATAATTGAGGTAATCAGTTATGAAATCCAAAGACACACCTGCATCAAACTCAACATGGAGTTATTTGGTCTTTACTTAAATCCTTCCAATGAAAGTCATGAAGTTAAGTCTTTCAATACCCCATTTCGGATTTTATGTAATAGTTCAGAATTAACGCAAGAACTAGAAGATATTATTAAAATTATTGACAGGAAAGCTGATGAACTGGCAGAAAAAGATTCGGGTAAATTATTTTTTATTAAATATTTAGTAACTAAACTTAAACCAAAAATAAATTTGTTGTTAATTATTCTTCTTTAATTTCAGGATGGATTTTAATAAAAATTTTACACGTTGAGCTTAACATCAACAAGTACAACCCCTTAAAAGCTTCTTCATATATACCGCTACCGTCAGAGATCAAGTTGAAAAATGCTGTAGTCAACGTTCAAAACAATGATGAATGTTGTTTCGCCTGGTCTGTGGTTGCAGCTCTTCATTCACCTAACGGACCAATTGAAAAGGTGGAGTCGTATCCACATTTCACCACTATTTTAAACTTTAAAGGTATCAATTTTCCTTTAACTTTACAAGACATAAGTAAATTTGAAAATTTAAACAATATTTCGGTTAATGTTTATGGATTAGAAAAAATCAAGAATAATTTTAAAACTCAATTCGAAATTATAGGACCTTTACATTATACAAAAAATAAGCGAGAACGTCACCTTAATTTATTATTAATTGGAGATGATAATGGAAATTTCCATTACTGTTATATTTCGGATTTATCTAGATTAATTTCTAAACAATTATCTAAACATCATGGGAAAAAATTTTTATGCGACGGTTGTTTACAATATTTTACTACTGAAGAATTATTAGTCAGGCATAACACATATGATTGCGATTTTGTAAGAATAAATCTACCTTCAACTGAAACCAAAATAGATAGATTTGGAAATATTATTCCCGAAAATATTTTAAAATTTCAGAATATACAAAAACAAATTGAAGTTCCATTTGTTATATATGCAGATTTTGAATGCATTCTTAAGCCTTTAAATAATGAAATTAATGATGTAGATCCAAGTTCTCCATATACTGAAAAAAAATGTCAACATATTCCATATTCGTTTGCTTATTATATAAAGTGTTCATTTGATGATTCAATTTCCAAATTTCAAAATTATATGGGCCCCAATTGTGCACAAATTTTTATAACTTACTTAGAAAGAGACGTTCTTAATATTTACAATAAATATATGAAAAAGTTAATACCAATGAAAAAATTAAATGTGTTGGAACAATTACATTTTGAATATACGAATGATTGTCATATATGTGATAAACCTATAATTTCGGATAAGGTTGCTGATCATTGTCATTTAACAGGTTCCTATAGAGGCCCGTCACACTCTATATGCAACTTAAATTATAAATTATCTAATTCCATTCCAGTAGTTTTACACAATTTGCGTAATTATGATTCTCATCTGTTTATAAAAAATTTATGTCCAAATCATGAACAATTATTTGTCATAGCCCAGAATAAAGAGAAATACATTTCATTTCAAAAATCTATTGAAGTAGATCAATATTTAGATAAAAAAACTGGTTTCACCAAGTCAAAATTTCTATATCTTAAATTTATTGATTCATTTCAGTTCCTACCATATTCTTTGTCAAATTTAGCTTCCATTCTTAATGATGAACAATGCAAAGAAGTGTTCAAATATTTTAATGAAAAAGAAAAATTTAAGTATATCCGTCAAAAAGGCGTTTTCCCTTATAAATATATTGATAATATCGCCAAATTAAATGAAACGGAGTTACCAGATAAAAAAAATTTTTATAATGACCTCACGGATGAACACATTACTGATGAAGAATATGAGAGGGCTAAAAATGTTTGGAATTTATTTGAATGTAAAACAATCGGTGAATATTCCGATTTATATCTTAAATCTGATGTATTACTTTTGGCAGATGTTTTTCAAAATTTTAGAAAAACGTGTATGGAAACTTACAAACTTGATCCTGCACATTATTATACTTTTCCAGGTTTAAGTTTTGACGCTTGTTTAAGATATACTGGAGTCGAATTGGAGTTAATAACAGACCCAGATATGTTACATTTTTTTAAAGGTAGTGTAAGAGGAGGAATCAGTACCTGTGTATGTAGGAAATCTATAGCAAACAATTTATTTCTTTCAAATTATGATCCATTACAACCATCTAAATATATTATGTATTTTGATGCAACTAATCTTTACGGATATGCGATGTCTCAGTATCTGCCCGAAAAAGATTTTGTTTGGTTATCAAATCAACAAATTCAAAATTTAGATATAATGAATATATCTGAGACTAATGACAAGGGTTATGTGCTAGAGGTTGATTTAGAATATCCTGAAAATTTACACAATTTACATAATGAATTTCCATTCTGTCCAGAAAATTATAAGCCCCAAAATTCTAAAACTTTTAAATTAATTCCAAATTTAAAAAATAAAGAAAAATATGTAATTCACTATACTTTATTAAAACAATGTATTCAATATGGAATTAAACTAACTAAAATTCATAGGGTTGTAGAGTTTACACAATCTCAATGGTTAAAAAAATTTATTGATCTAAATACAAATTTAAGAAATCAATCTAAAAATCAGTTTCAGAAAAATTCTTATAAATTGGCAAATAATAGCATCTACGGTAAAACAATGGAAAATGTGGATAAAAGGACAGACATACGATTGGTTACACAATGGGCAAAAAATCATAGAAAAGATGGGGCAGAAAATTTAATTGCTAAACCATCCTTTAAAGATGTAACAATATTTTCAGAGAATTTAGTAGCTGTGCAAATGCGTAAAGTGTTAGTGCAATATGATAAACCTGTCTATGTAGGCTTTAGTATTTTAGATATATCAAAAACGGTGATGTATGACTTTTTTTTTGGGTTTTTAAAACCTTTATATAAGAATAATATTAAACTTCTGTACACAGATACAGATTCCTTTATTTTGGAAATTGAGACAAGTAATGTTTATGAAGACATTAGGGTTAATATTGATAAATTCGATACTTCAAATTATGATGTTAATAATATTCATGAAATACCAATAACTAAATCTGTTGTTGGAAGGTTTAAGGATGAATATGCTGGTGAACCAATAGAAAGCTTTTATGGCACAGGGGCCAAAGCTTATTGTGTTAAGTCAGAAAATGGGTTGCTTAAAAAAGCCAAGGGGATAAAGAAAAGTAGCATTAAAAAACAATTAGAATTAACACATTATAAAGATGTTGTAGAACAAAATTCAAAAGCTTTCTGTACAATGTATTTGTTTAGATCTCGACTTCACAATATTTATACAGAATTAGTTAACAAATTAGCTCTCACTTCTAATGATGATAAAAGATTTAAAATTCCCAATAGTTATGATACATTAGCATGGGGTCACCAAGATATTCCATTTTTTCAGTGGTTAATAGACCATGAAAATGAATTATAAAAAATTCTTTTAAGATTAAAAGTTTTACTCTTCAAGGCTAAATTTGAAGTATTTAAGAACATGGTAAATTTTAAAATTATATCAGTATAAAATATACCACCGTCTAGAATAAATATGTGTTTAGAATCTTTTGAAAAAGAAATTGATAACAAATTATATAGAACATATGAAAAAAGACTTTCCTCATTTAAATTCTGGAAAGGAAAATTAAATCCTAAAGTGTTAGCCCAATCAGGGTTTTATTATTTAGCTATTCATGATGTTTGTAAATGTTTTTACTGTGGTGCAGAAATATTTGCCTGGAAAATTGATGATTGTCCAATTGAGGAACATTATCGTCACTGGAAGAACTGTGACTTAATCGAGTGTTTGTGGTTAGGTGAAAAAAATAAAAAATGTGAACCTGTTGTCCTTAAAGTGAAAGAAAATATATCAACATCTTTCATTTTTTTATTAGTCTTAATAACTATGTTTGTATCTCTAATTTGTAAACAAATTA
Organism: Diaprepes abbreviatus; assembly: GCA_034092305.1. Classification (NCBI taxonomy): domain Eukaryota; kingdom Metazoa; phylum Arthropoda; class Insecta; order Coleoptera; family Curculionidae; genus Diaprepes; species Diaprepes abbreviatus. The sequence goes on from JASJET010000116.1 coordinate 3,661,102, forward strand.
TTTAATGTCCTTAAAATGAAAGAAAATATGTCAACATCTTTCATTTTTTATTAGTTTTAATAACCATGTTTGTATCTCTAATTTGTAAACAAATTATTTAATATTTTGAAAAAAAAATGTCTATATATTGTAGAAAATTAATTAAAACTGTTCAGTCTTATTTCAATCTCTTATTGTTTTGTTAATAGACATTTAAAATTGAAAAGTGTTTTAATGGCATCCCTTATCAACTACATTGTTTTACATTCAATTTTAAATAATACTTTATATGTTCTTTATCCTCCAAGGGTTTTACATGGAATGGTGTGTTTTGAAAACGAAACCTCTACTATTAAACCTGAAATATGTAATTATATGAAAGCTATGAATATTAATAATTATTCAACTGCTTTCGCATATAATATGAATAATAGTCAATCTAATAGTAATTTTTTCAAAATTTACTTTCATTATCCAAATAATACAATTTTTGACACTAACTGGATTGAAAAAAATAAAAAACCATTTACGATTTCTAGCTGTGCTCATATTAAAAATGACGAGGAAGGTAAAAACTGTTTAATTCTATTTATCTTCAATATAATTTTATCAATAGGTAGTTTTTCACTTTTGTCGTTCTTGACAATTTTGTTTTATCAAGATAGGTCATAAAAATTTAATAAACTTGCTTGACCTTGAAATTTATAGAGGAGTGGGGTGGATAAGATATATTCAGACTCAGTATTTTAGTTTTCAGTTAGCATCAAGACATCATGTTTAATAGTAGCAATTTTAATGGATATAAATCCAGTTCTAGTGAAACCAATGATAAAATTAGTCAGTGTAATGAAAAATTATTAAATTCAAAAATCTACTATCTTAACAATTCCTTATCAAAATTTGTTTGTGTTGGAATTGGTATAAATGATTTTACACCAAAAGTTCTAATTGGAGGTCGAAATGGATTTCACATTTACTTGAATGAAGAAGAATGGAAAGAACTTCAAAAAAATCAAGGAGTGTTGGTGAATTATTTTTATTCTGCTCAAGCATATGCATACCCACTAAAAATTGAAAAAATCACAGTGTTTTTTGAAAAAATAAATCATTCTCCTGTTATCAGAATTCAAAAGGATGAACATTATGTGATTCTGGGAAAAGAATCAATAGATAAATTAGTTGAAATCGATGAACTTGTTGACTACAGAATTCATATAATTAAAAAGCAAGAATTTTCCAAATATTTTAATTTGTTTCATCACTATAATTATCAGTCAGGAGATGTGTTGTCTCATATTTATAGTGTTTTGGATCCATGTCAGAATTTAAACAGTGAAAATGTCGGAACTGTTTTAGAAATGTTATCTCTACATAAACAGGAATTAGAAAACAAGTTAAGAAAATCCGGTGCATTACAATAGAAATATGAAGAAATCAGTGACAATCAGTGAGAACAATAATAAAGTTTATATATTAGTGACATGGGACTTTGCATTTAGACAAGCTCGAAAAAGTGAATATCAGAAATTTTATCTTGACAGACTAAGATTTGAAAAACGAGTTGAACAATGTGAAAGTATTCTTAAAAGTATTTTTGATGTAGATCATAGAAAAAAAATATATATTGAAAGATTTAATGTAAAAATATAAATTTATATTGTTAATCTCAGTTGTAAACATCTTAAAAATTATATTGTTAGTATTTGTTGTAAAAAGGATTATCGTAAATAAAAAATATGTTATATAAATAGGTCTTTTATTTAAAAATTTGATATACAATATTACTTAAAATTAATTACAATACATCTTTTTTAAGAATCCATGAATTATGTGATTTATCGAATCCTAACCATTTAACAAAAACTTGGTTCCCCTTCTTCCTTAAAATTTTTTCAACCAAAAACACATCTGGATGTTTAACTTTTTGTAACTCTTCTTGGTAGAAACCTCCTTCAATATATTCATTTTTACTATCTTTTAATAAATAGGTGGGTGGATTTGTTAACTGAACCTTTCTAATTTGAAAAATTTCAGTTGACCAATTTAGAGTATATCCTTTTTCAAAAGCTTCTCTTTGTTTGGAAATTCTAACAAAATCATTTTCTTTAAATGTAGTGCGCTTTAAATCAAATGTTTTTTTAAAAGTAAAAGAATTTTGCAGTATAGTTTTCTCATTTTTTTTATTAACCTCAACAGGTCTATATCCGGTAGTTCTATGAATACTATTATTATATTTTTCAATAATAGTGGGTAAAATAGAGTACCATTGGTAATTCCCTCTACTACTAAAATATTTCCACATTATATTTTTTAAAGTTCGATTTACGCGTTCTACAATACTCGCTTTGAGATTAGAGTAAGTATTATAATGATTAATTTTGTAATAATTCATAAGATCTTTAAAATCTTTATTGAAAAATTCTTTTCCCAAATCTGTCTGCAAATTTTGTGGTTTATTTGTTTTTTCTAAAATTTTTTTCATAGCTTCAGTTACATCTTTTCCTTTTTTACTTTTAAGTGGTTGAGTCCAAACATACTTTGAGAATGCATTTATCACCACCAAAATATATCTATAACCTTTATTAAATTTGGAATAGGGTTGCATCTCTACCAAATCAGCTTGCCATAAGTCATTTAGGCTTTTAACAATAGTTCGTCTTCTTCTATATCTTCTTCTTGCCGGTTTATGTAATTCATCTACAACTGTTTCTTTAATATTTTTACTCATAGTACTAGAATAAAATTTCTTAATACCTTCTTTAAATAACTTATTTTATTTGTTTGTTATCTTTTTTTAGCAAATCTTCGATTTTATATTCCAAAGTTTTAAAAGATGCATTATTCGAATCTTTGACTTTTTTGATTTCATCTTCGATTTTATATTCCAAATTTTTAAAAGATGCATTATTCGAATCTTTGACTTTTTTGATTTCATCTTCAATGTTGGTAATTCTTACATTAATTTTAGTTTCAAAAACAACAAGTGATTTTATACTTTCGTTTCTCATTTCTCTTACTGTTGCGTTTAATTCTTCTCTAGCATATGCCATTGTGTCATTAAACTCTTTTCTAGAAACTTCGGCTGCTCTTTGAACTAATTCGTTTAGTGATTTTATTTCTTTTACCAATTTATTTTCTAGATTTTTTATATCTTTTCCTAATTGAAATTCTACATTTGTTAAATTTAATTTTATTTCTACCAATTTTTTTTCTATTTTCTTTATATCTAAAATCGCTTTTTCAATTTCAATTCTTACATCGTTCAAAGATTTTTCATAATCATTTAACTTTGTTGAAATTTCTTCAATTTTTGAACTGTGTTGTGCAAGTCCTTTTTTTAAATCATGGATAGAGGTGTTAATCATAGCTTGTATTAGTTCTGCTAAAGATTCTAATTCTTTTTCTAATCTTTTATTCAACATCTTTTGAAAATATTCATCATCAACAGTGGTTTTTAATTCTGTTTTTAGATTGTTTAATTGTGAGATTATCTCCATGATTTGTTCACTATTTTTTAAAATTTCATTTTTAAATTTATTTTCAATTTTTTCATCTACATTTTGTAAATCTGTGTTTAATTTCTTTTCCAAATTTTTCAAGTTTAATAGAATTATTTCAGCATTATTTTCAATTGAATTAATTTTCTGATTTATTTCATTAATGTTATCGCTATCTTTTTTATGGATTATAAAGTGTGTATTCATAGCTCTCTCTATTTGTTGTGTGTTTTTATTCATACCATCATGAATGTTTTGAAAATTACCTATTTCTTCAGAAACCCTATTATTAAGTTTGTTCGTAAATTCTTGGAACTTTGATACCATATCTTTTATAATAATTTGTTTAACATTTTCTATTGCAGAAGTATCATTTATTTTTGATTTAACCAATGTTATTTCATTTTTTATGTTATTTTCAAAACTTTTTACTTCATCATATTTCTGTTTTATTGTTTTAAAATCATCTTCACACTTCGATGTTTTTTGAGAAAAACTTTTTAATAGTTCATCATTGTCTTTGACAATATTTTTTATATTTAATATCCTGTTATCATAGTTTGACACAACATTTTCTTCAAATAACTTAATTTTTTTCGAAATAGATTCCACATTTTCATCATTTTCACTAACTCTCTTTTTTAAATTTACAATATCATTTTTTAACACAGGTTCAAATCTTTGAACAATATCATCACTTTTAAAATTTTTTAATATTTCATTTTCAACATTGGCTAGTATTTTATTTTCTATTGTAGGTATATCTACTGTATACTTTTTAGAAATATGACGTCCAAATTTATCAATGGTCATTTTAACAATGTTATGTAACAATATTTACTACATTCTTTTATACAATTATATTGGCTTCTTTCAATTCTTCAATAATAGAAATAATTTCGTTGTTATGTCCTGTATTCCCAGCCATCATAGATGCTACCAACAGTCGAAGTCTATCAACAAGTTCATTTACGTTATCCCAATATACGTAATCGGTATAAGGTTTATTAACTTTTAAAGTTATTCCGGATCCTGTTCTTTTCGAAGATATTCGAGTTTCCCTGTATGGAGCTTTTCGTCTGTCAAAAAATCCTTGAACTATATTATGCGTTTCGGGATTTATGGTTTTAGTTTTTGTAATTCCTTTATTTTGTAAATAAGGCCCTATTATAGAAATATATTTTTGTGATCCATTTCCCTGTACCTGCTCATTTGGATCATAATTTCTACGGTATGCATTGGTTCTCTTTAAAATATCCATATAATTTTCCAAATCTTGTTTTTTATAACCTACTGGTTCCTTTTTAAATAATAATTCATATAAACCTGGTGTACCTGTATAAGTTATACCTTCAACTTTTATGTTTTTACCGATAATTTCTATAGGTCTTTGTGTTAAACCCAAAAAGAATTTCTCAGTTTCAAAATCATGTACTATTCCATAGAGGTGATCAAACTTATGTTCCACATCTTTTACCCCTCCATCAATATATTGACGAGGTAATTCATGAAATCCTGATAAATATTCTTGATATAAAGGTGTACTGACAAATGTTTGAATTGTTTGGCGTGTTTGTTCTAATATATCCGAAAGATTTCCTACCGTAGATTGTGAAATTGAAGAAGGGGTGGTTTCTGCTATGACACTTGTTTGTTGTAAAGATGGCATCTGACTATGTGAAGCTATACTGGTTTCCCAATCAATAATTGTTGGTATTTCTGTAGGAAGAATTGGAGTTTTCCCTGTCTTTCTTTTTTCTGGTGTTGATGTTCCATACTGTAGTTTTTTTCTTGGTGTTAGTGTTGGAAACAATCTTTTTTCTGGTGTTTCATAATTTTTTTTAATGGGTGTTTGTAGCTCTTCCTTTACCTCAGCCGATTCAATTTTACCAATTGTTGAAATTAATTGTTGTAGGGGTTGAGTTATTGGTTTATAGGTTTCCTCCAATTTGGATTGTGCTTCAAATTCAGCATTTTTTAAACTTTGATATTTTTGTTTAACAGCTTTCCTTGACTTAACAAGCTCTCTTGCTAAGCGTTCATTCATGATTAGTTAAATTTTTCACAAAACTTTTATTTTTATAAGAAAATATATGAATCAAATCCTTTTCGATATCGACCGGATTTTAAATTCGAATCCTTGTCTATTACCAAAAATCCAAATTTATCTTTCCAACACATCAAACATAACTCATTAAATTGATTAAATGACATATCAACATTAACATGATCATCATAAATATGTTTTAAGTTCGTTTTGTCTTGTTGAAATATAACAATCAAATTCGCATTGTCTCGAATTAATTGTTTTGGAATCGAAGAATACGTTTGACACAAATAAAAACAATCAGTATTTTTATGTCTTCCGAAACAAAAATAATCTTTTACAACATTCTGATTGCAACACACTATATCATCAAATATAATTATGGAATTTGGTTTTATTTCTTGTGGAGAAACAATATTTTCTTCATTTTCGGATTCATAATATCCAATTTCTCTCAATGGTTTAAAAAGTAATCTCAAATATTCATATTTTGGTTGATATAGAGACTTTGAATAAATATATAAATTTTCAAACCGTAAACCATTGGGATCTTCAATTAAACTTATAATGATATTAGTTTTACCACACCCTGATGGACCAATAATTAACCCCCTTTTACTAGAGCCTTCAAACAATTTTCCATGTTTTCTAAAATTATTTCTTGAAGTCTCATGGTCTTTAATAATAATTGAATAAGGTTGTTTGACAATTTTCATATATAAGAGGATGTATAAAGGGTAAGTTCTAATTTAAAACTAGTCAGTTTGTTCCAAGATTTCAATTATATAATGCCAATCTCATATAAGCAACAATCCATTTATAAAAGAAGAGTCAGAAAAAGAGGTAGTGGTTTAATTAATACTCTAATAAATAAGTTACCTTTTGAATTACATCTACCTGGGTATAATTTTTGTGGACCTGGAACCAAACTAGAAAAGAGACTAGCTAGAGGCGATAAAGGCATAAACTTATTGGATGAAGCTTGTAAAGAGCATGATATTGCCTATGCACAATCAAATGATATAAAAAGCCGACACGCTGCTGATAAATTATTAGGTGACAAAGCTGCCGAAAGGTTCAGAGCAAAAGACGCCACTTTTGGAGAAAAAACTGCTGCACTTGGAATAAGAGGTGCAATGAAAATTAAAAGAAAATTTGGTATGGGATTAAAAAAAAGAAGGAAAAACAGAAGTCGAAAAACTCGTCTAGGACGAGGAATAACTTTATCTCAAGCTATTTCAAAAGCAAGACAAGCACTAAACGGAAAACAATTTAAAAGTTTGACTGATATTATTCAAACCGCACTTAGATCTATCGGAGATAGTAGAATATTATCACCAAAAAATAGAATCATACCAATTCCAAAAACTGGTGGATTTCTACCTCTTATTCCTTTATTTGCTGGTTTGTCCGCTTTAGGTGCTCTTGGAGGAGGAGCAGCAGGTATTGCGAAAGCTGTCAACGATGCAAAAGCTGCTAAAGAAAAATTAGAAGAGTCCAAAAGACATAATAAAATGATGGAATCTATAGCAGTAGGAAAACAAGGAAGTGGTCTTTATTTAAAACCATATAAAACTGGATGTGGATTATATCTGAAACCTTATTCAAAAAACTGTTAAAACAAATACCTCGAAAACCACTTACAAATTATGATTTAAGTAAATATATTAATCTACTTAAAATTCCCAACTTTCGAGGTATATTCATGAGAGATAAATTACCAAAAAAAATTAATAAAAATGAAAGTGGTATTGTTAATCTCGATAAGAATAGTGGTGATGGAACTCATTGGACTGCATACATAAAAAAAGGGAAAAATATTTTATATTTTGATAGTTATGGCAATTTGCGACCATCTACCGAATTAACAAAATATTTTTTCAGCGATAAAAAGAAAAATATTGTGAAATATAACTACGATCATTATCAATCAATTAACAAAACAAATTGTGGTGAACTCTGTCTTAAATTTCTTTATAATAATGGTTGAAAAACAATATTAATTCATTTTGTTAAAAATTTTTAAAGAGATATGTCGTACAGTTTTGTCATTAGTGGTAATTCCCCCACGCTTTCTGTTAATATTCATCCTCCAATATATTTAGATGAAAATTTTGAATATTCCATTGGACTTGTAAATTTTGAAACTTTTAATGCTATTCCAAATATTGATGAGACTAATAATCTTTTCATTTATGACTCAAATAAAGAAATAAGAATACCACCAGGTAGTTATGAAATAGATGATGTAAATAATTTTATTCAAAAATTTTTGGACAATCGTACTTTTCTTCATATTTATGCCAATAATAATACTTTACGAACACATATTAAAACAGATATTCCTATCTCGTTTCGTGATGGAACTATAGGAAAAATATTAGGTTTTAAAAATAAGGAATTAGAAGGTCTTAAGGAGCACATTTCAGATTTTCCAGCGGAAATTATTAAAGTAAACGCCATAAACATCGATTGTAATATTGCCGAAGGATCATATTTAAATGGAAAACCTGTTCATATAATACATCAATTTTTTCCTAGTGTAGCTCCTGGTTTTAAAATAATAGAATCACCACAAAATGTCCTTTACTTTCCTGTTACTGTAAAGGTAATAGACAATATAAACATTAAAATAGTAGATCAAGATGGTGATCTCATCAATTTCAGAGGAGAAACGGTAACAGTAAGACTACATCTTAAAAAAATAGATTAATAATGGTTATTTTATATAATAAAAAAGTCTCAAATTATAATTTTTCAAAAAAATTTTACTCTAAAAACATTAATAAGAAAGATACTAAACGACATTTAACTAGTAATAAATTAAACTCTCAAAGGTTAACACCTTCTAATAAAAAATTTCTGATAAGTTTAGGTTTCAAACTAAAATAAAATGGAATATTTAAATGTAAAAGAAAATATTCTTGTAGATGAATCAATATTAAGCTGGGAAATACTATCATTTGAACCTTTCAATCCTACAAAACTTGGATTAAATGATGAAATTAGAATTGCTCTACAACAAACAGGAAAATATCCTTTACCTTGCAAAAGTGAATTATATTTAGAATTTCAAGTTACCAAAGAAGATGATACTCCATTGGCTAATACGGTATTAATCAACAATGCTCCAGCATTCTTGTTTAAAGAATTACGTTATATTTTAAATGGTGTTACAATTGATTCAGTTCGAGATGTAGGAATTACTTCAACTCTTAAAGGATACATATCATTTAATCAAAACGAAAGTGCTAAATTGGAAAATGCTGGATGGTATCCAAAAACGAAACCTAAAGAAAAAATTATGACTGATGAAAAAGGAAACGTTTCCCTATGCGTCCCATTAAAAATGTACTCGGGATTTTTTGAAGATTATAACAAAATAATTTTAAATTCACAACAAGAACTAATACTAATAAGAAGCAATGATGACACTAATGCTTTAGTAACCACAAGTGATGATGAAAAACCGAAAATTAAAATAACCAAACTTTGTTGGCGAGTTCCACATCTTACTGTGGCCATTCCCCAAGAATTGGCACTAACGAAAATTATTGATAAAAACAATGATATTCTTCTTACTTTCCGAAGTTGGGAATTAATTGAATATCCAGAGTTATTAGAAAATACAAGACATAATTGGCCTGTCAAAACCTCCACAAAAATTGAAACACCAAGACATGTACTAATTGCTTTTCAAAAGGATAGACGTGGTAATTTAAAATCAGATATGAGTAAATTTGATCATTGTGACCTAAGGAATATAAATGTGTTTTTAAATTCAGAAAGATATCCTTACCAGGATCTTCAGCTTGATTTTAAAAATAATAAGTTTGCTACCCTGTATGAAATGTTTTCTGAATTTCGTCAAGTATATTATAACTTTCCAATAGAACCAATATTTAATCCCAAAGAATTTAAAGATAATGCACCTATTGCTTACATTAATTGCTCTCATCAGAGAGATTTATTACAATCCGGCCCAGTAACCATGAGAATTGAATTTGAGACAAAAGAAAAAATATCGGGAAAAACAGCTGCGTATTGTGTTATAATACATGATAAAGTATTTAGCTATAATCCATTAACAAAAATTGTTAAACAACTTTAACTTCTCCCACCACATCAAATATCATTATTAAAATGAAAATATATCGAATAAGATCAGTTGTTTCTATACCATAGTTTGTTGCACATCAAATGGAATGTACAAAATACAAAAAGAAAAAATAGAACTATTTTTAAAAAAAATTAAACATCTCAAAAATCTTATTGAAGACTATTCGAAAAAACAATTTGTAATAAAAAAATTTAGTACTTTAAAAATTTGCTAAATAAAAATGAGGATAGTTATGGATGTTCAAGGATTTAAGGATGAACACAACAAGTTTATTCCTAAAGAACTTGCAATGTTTGATGGACATAAAATGAGTCATTATATTTTTAAACCACCGTATCCACTACAAATGCTTCCACCAGAAACATACAAGCAAGCAGAATGGTTAATGAAATTTCATCACTGCATCAATTGGAATACAGGATATATTCCTCTTCATAATTTTTCATCTATAGTAAAAAACTTAACAGAAAAAGGAGAATTCATTTATATTAAAGGAGAAGAGAAAGCTAATTTTATTAGAAAATATTGTACTAAGCCAATAATTGAATTGGACGAACAACCTGTTTTAATTAAATCATCTCCTAAATGTTTTTATCATTCTCAATCACCTTCAATGTGTGCCCTTTCTAATGTATTCTTTATGTATAAAAATTTTTTTATGAATGAATAAATTAACAATGAATGTTATAATATTTTTTTTATTTATCCACATCCCCACATTACTAACAGAAAATTATATTTTCCTGTCTTTACATAATCAAATATTTAAACATAACAGCCGTTACACAATAATAAAACAACTATAAAAATTTAAATATTTTATTTCACACTAACTTTAATTAACCAATAAATCAATACATAAATTTATTTCTTTATTGAGTCCAATTTTTTTAAGTTCATCAAAGAATTTTAACACATTTTTAGTCTTCAAAAATTCACTACACAATTCTGCTGCTTTTTTACAACAATTTGCATGATCAACATATTTTATATATAACAATAAATCTTGACCCTCACTTTCTTCTTCAACTAAACAAGATAAATATCTGGAACATGCTTCGTTCATAATGAACCCTTCATAAAGGTCCCTCACAAAATTTTCAATTTTAGGCATCATCTTCACCACGCAATTTGATTAGTTCTTGTAATACAACAGGATCTCTAATATATTGGTTTAAATGACGAACTTCATGATGAAACCAACTTAACTTCACTAATTCACGTATAAACTGTACAATATCTTTCTTTTGAAAATAACGTTCGCACAATTTCACAGCCTCTGTATGGTTTTTGGATATATCCAAATAATATTGAAACCAAGATGGACCACTATCAACTGCATAATGTTCGAACTCAAAAGCAGAACTTTTACATTTTTTATAAAATTTTTGAATTAATAAATTTAATTCACTTTCGTTAGAAGCAGTAGACATATTTCATTTTAGTATGTTTTAAGCTGGTAAAGTGTTGCTTTTATAATCAAAATTTAAAGAAGGGATACAAGGTCATGTTAACATGTATACGAAGTAACTCGAATGTATACGAAGTAACTCGAATGTATACGAGATAATTCGAATGAGAAAACAAAAGAGGAGGAGGATGAAAAGTGTTGATGATACGAGGTTTTTTAATAAGTATAATGAGAGATTTGAAAAGTATAATGAGAGAAGAAAAGAGGAGGAGGATGAAAAGTGTTGATGATTTACTCTTACTCCTCCTCCTCTTTCCTTCTCTCATATATCCACTACTAACGATTTCCACGTATAGGTGAGAATAAGATTGGTTTTCTAAGAAAATAATCATTTTTAACAGCTTTTAAGGCAAAATGCAATTAACGCCTATTAAAATTTTTTAGTTAAGAGAGGGTGACTAGTTGCTACTAATTCTATTCGTCGAGGGTCCGTACTGTTAATACTTCAGTAATTAAGTTATTTGCATCAAATAGAAAACTTTAGGGTAAAGGTCGCTCTCTAGAGATAAATATCGATCTGAAAAGGGGACACGATGATTAACATTATGTTATTGCTTTCACAGTTACCAATAATGATTGGCAAGAAAAGAAAATTGAAGAAAAATATTAGAAAGGACATCAATTTAAAGGGAAAAAGATACAGCTACAGAAAAACTATTCAATTTCCCTTTTTTAGGTTTCTATTACACAGATGTTAACCTGAATATGTTAATAAAAAAAGTTCAAACAAATTTGCGTTTACATTAAGTTACAATACTTCAATGAAAAACTCTCGCGGAACTCTTGAAATTTTCATTCGGAATTGAAATAAGATATAAGGAAGTCTCAGCGATAACTTGAATTTCGGAGCGCTCGAAATTTTTTTCTATCAATTGTCAAGTCAGCCATATTTGGTAGTTTTTTAATTGAAATGTAGATATTTACACTGCTGCAAAACTATAGACCGATAAGCCTGTTCTCACAAATTTACAGTTTATTGCAAATTAGCTAATTGGACAAGTCATAGAATATAATTTACCTTTGTAGGCAATCTTCGTAGATTACGAAAAGATCTTCAATTCCATATTGCATTGGACGATTATGAAAGAACTAAATAATGCCAGATTATGTCAAAGAGAACTTATTAGGAATATTTACAGGAGAGCACCTTCATTGGTGAAACTACATAGAAAAACAAATGTATTCAACGTTGGGAAAGAAAAAAAGACCAGATGATATCAATTCTCAATAGCTATTGAATTTGGCTCCTGAAGAATTATTCAAGGAACTGAATTGGTCCAGTCAATGTATAAATTGTAAATGATTTATGGTTCACTGATGATGTGATTTCGTTCGCTATAGAATTAGAAAAAGAGTAGAGTTGAAAATAAACATGGAAAATAAAAAAAAACAATGTGCTCTGAGAATACCGTAATAATAATGATTCAGACGCTATTAGGATCAATTACCTGCCTTCCCACACTATATAAGGTAATCACCTCTTCCTTGACCCAATGCATCTACGCACATTGTGAACAAAATAACATCATAGCCACTCAACAAAGAGGATACACCAGAGGAGCAATAGGATGCAAAGAGCAATGTTTCCTTTTTAGAACGCATCATGTCAACCTGGAGAACTAGGATCGAATTTCAAGTGTCATCTAGCGATACCATTGAAACTAATACACACTGTCGCGCCTTTTAAACTCTACCAGATACGGCTTTAGTATTAGAAATAACAACGAAGAGGCAGTAAGATTGAATCATCTTCTATACATGGATGATCTTAAATTGATGGCTGCTACCAGAAACCAGCTGAAACAAATGCATAATATTGTAGAGGAATTCTCCGGGGATATCGGAATGCAGTATAGACTTGACAAGTGCCGCATCGTTAAAAGAAAAGTACAACCGGGAGCATTTGAGATGCAGAACTATAATAGAAGCGGAATGAACATATAAATATCTAGGTATGAAGCAGACTATAAAAATTGATCATCGCACTGTCAAGGCCGAATTGAAAACTGAAATTGTTAGAAGGGTAAGGCGTTTATTACGAATTGAATTAAATAGTAGAAATTTATTTAAGGCGCTTAACACATACGCGTGTTCTGCACTTAACTACGTTTTTGGAATTGTCAAATGGAGCAGGACGGACATCGAAAACCTGCAAAGAAAAATAAGAACGCTCCTAACAAAAACACACAAACACCATTCTCGTAGTGCTATTGAAAGTACAATGCTTCCAAGACATCAAGGAGGAAGAGGATTGGTGGATATTGGCAAGTAGCTCGACTAATAAATAATAAACCTTCGTTTATATTTCCACACTACATCGAGCAATATGCGAGACAGATGATTCAACGCTGCTGCAGCTGAGGGGACAGGATATTGCGTCTCACCATCAAACAGACCAAGAGAAGTTACAAGCCTGGTTACGGAAACCACTTCAAGTGCTTAATTACAAATCCAATTCGGAGCCTAATCTTGAGAGCAACCAGTTCAAGTTATGTTGGGACTGAACGGTTCTAATGGATCAGACAGCTGTTCATACTGGACCAGACATTATACTAACAGATAAAATTTCTAGGCAAACTACACTAATCGACATTGTTGTACCTACCAACAACAACCTAGGGCTAAAATACAATGATAAAATCGTCAAATACAGAGATTTGAAGGTACACATTCGAAGACCATGGGCAATGCACAGCATCCAAATGATTCCCATAATTTTACTAATAACTGGAGTAGTATTAAAGGACCTCCTGTAGAACATCAAGGGATTGGGCCTTAGTGAGCATCTGTATAAGCCGATTCAGAAAGCAGTTCTCCTTGCAACCTTGCGGACCGTCCAAAAGTTCGTAGGAAATACAGCAGACCACGTCGCCTAGGACCCGATAACATGAAAAGGGTTCCCATAGAGCTTCATACTTTTGGTATCTTTGTATATCTGTTATGAGTCAATATTCCCTGGAGGAAGTGCGAACTCGTTGGGCTTGAAATCATAATGATTCACAAGATATTAGAAAACGTTACAAAATAGTCACACTTGCGGAAGAAATATCACATTTAATGGGTAGATTTTAGCTAACTCAAATATATTTAAACAAATAATAAAACCTCCAGCATTAGAGGACGAGACTATATGGTCAGTGTGGATGTTGGTGATAACATATGGAATCCAGATATTAAGAACCACAAAACAGGCAGTACAGAAACTGACTAATGCCCAGAGGATTATGGAAAGAAAAATGGTAGGTGTCATATTGAGCGACAAGTTTAGAAACGAACAACTTCTGGAACATACTAGGGTAGTAAGCTATAACAAGACGAATAATGGGATTTTACTGAACATGTTGCACGTATCAACGATGAAAGATTCAATGGCAAACGAGGCGCTCATGAACAAGTAACGAGCAAAAAGCACTCCCATTTCTAACTGGCATGACGACCTGGGAAGATCATCTGGATTGGCACGGATGCTCAGTTTTGAATACATAGGGGTAAAACAAGTAGAAGAAGAAAAAGACGAATTTAAGTTTAGAATAACATTTATTAATAGCGAGAACCCGTTTAAAAGAAGTGAGAACATTTTATAGTTATAATTCATAAGCTACGTGATCATTTTGGTGTGCATAATAGAAAGTAAGTGTCAATATTCACAGCAATCAATTACCGTCACTAGGCATCACTCCCAGGAATTTCTCGCATACCAATTTTAACAAAAGATGTACATCTTCATGCTTGCAAGATCCAGCTAACTCAGGAATAGCCATTTACTCTCCTTGAACTGTACACATTTAACCAACTCGATCTTGAAAAAATTGTAAGGTGACGATGTATGTATGTGCGTAGGGTTGCGAACTGGTAAATCTATTGTGCCCCCCCCCCCCTACTGCTGCCCAGTCGTAAGAGTTATCTTATCGGCTAGAGCAGGTTCTCCAGTCTTATTTCCCTCAGGAATCGCAGGATGTTGGACGGCTTCAAGGTGGGTAGCTCTCCGATTTGGTGTGTTCAAAAGAACCGCATCCTAGGGTTTTCTAGAGCGCTACATTCTGCGAGGGTTTCATCTTCTTCCTCACAGAATCTGCACTCTTCTCTTTCTACAAGTCCGAGTTTCTTGAGGTGTCCCTTCAGGTGGCAATGCCCCGTCAGCACTCTGAGTTGGATTGTATTCAGACTTATGTATTCTTTGAATGTCTTCTGGTTGTAGTTCCCCAGAAGTATCTACGCTTGTCTTAATCCTTGCAGCTCCGTCCAATAATTGGAACTTCTGCTTTCTTCTTCTATCTTAAGTTTTTCCAGCATTACGCTGCTACTGATTCCACAGAAAGGCTCTGGCCCCAGAAATGGTATCTCAACCCCTTTTCTCGCGAGCCTGTCTACTATTTCGTTCCCCTCTATCCCAGTATATCCCGGTGGTGATACTTTGCATCACAAAAGCAAAAGGCTCACATTCCCCTCAACGGCTCCCTCAAAGAGCAGAATTCTCTGATCTAAGGAGTGGAAAATTTCCTTGCCAAACTTCCGCTAAATCCTTAAAAAGTGATGATGAGTTTGATATGCCATGTGATCCGAAAGATTATCGGACCTATGTTTATTTGAAAAATATGAAGATGCCCTCATGATTGTCA
The DNA here is from genome assembly GCA_034092305.1 of Diaprepes abbreviatus. Lineage (NCBI taxonomy): Eukaryota > Metazoa > Arthropoda > Insecta > Coleoptera > Curculionidae > Diaprepes > Diaprepes abbreviatus. The sequence goes on from JASJET010000116.1 coordinate 3,676,835, forward strand.
GGGGCGATCGTTAGCTAACTTTTTTTTTGGCAAGAACTCAATAGAATGGACGTAACTGAAATGTGGTTTCAATGAGATGGCGCCACTCGTCACGCTGCATGCGAAACATCACCAGTTGTTGCAGATAAGTTTCCAAGTCATTTCATTTCTCGTTTTCAAGATTAACTCTAGCCGCCAAATTGCAATTTAATTTAGAGTAGTTTAGATTTCTTTCTTTGGACTTTTTGAGGGGTAACACCACTGTTCCAGCCGAAAAATAGGGCTAATTCTGACAATTTTTTTTGGGACTGTTGAAGAGGAAAATTATTTTCAGAGGGTTCATTCAATATATATTGAAGTATGAAAAAAATCTTTTAATGTTATTTTGATTTAAAATGTCGGTGACATAGCCGATCTTCGATATCACATTATTTAGGAATTGAAAAACGGGCGTAAACATTTTGCGTGAACTTTGGGACCTGGCACAAAAAGTAATAGTCTATATATAGGGTGACTCTACAGGAAATTTATCGATCGATTGTGGGAAAACTATAATTAGGAAGAATCTGACAGTGTCCTAACGTGCATGGGGGATAGTCGGCTAAAATATTTTCAGGATGGCGGTACTGCCAGTTATACCGGAAGTAGATGTCAACTTGCTTATTTTAAAACGAACATCCTACATATTATTGCATTTTTGATTTCTATGTAAAATTCTAGACATATATGTATAATATTCTATATTTAAGTCTCACCGTTTTGGATATATTAAAATTTTTATGCCAAAAATAGCATTTGCGGAATAGAACTTAATTATAAATTTTTTCTATAAGAAAATCTTTATTATTTAACTTGGGTTAGTTTTTTTGTAGACGAAGATCGACTTTAGTAGCCTTTTATGATATTTTGAAAATTATTAGTAAACAGTGGTCAAAAAAGAAGAATAAAAATTATATTTAAGAAATTGTCAAAAGTCAATTTTTTCAAATAGAGAGCACCTATTTTTATAATTTTCTCATATTAAGCATTAAAAATAAGGATAACTTTGTATAATATCGTCTATTCCAAAAATTTGTAGTTTTCAAAATATTGGTAATTCAACATTTGTCTATTGTAAAAATGCTATACGGCTTTTAAGTTTTGTTATTAATTGGCAATGACGGCGAGGCGTGGAGAAAAAAGAAAAACAATCGAACCCTACAGAATTGTCATTATTTCTTGCCATTTGACATTCATTAATAATAATCATGCCGGGGAGATTAAATTAGATGCACGAAGATTAGTTAAACTTATTTATTATCTATGTAGAATGTGATAGAGTTATTTCAAGAACATGCGGTACATTCGCGATCCGATATCCGCAGAAACAGAAACCAAAACCACCAACTGTTAAAAGGGTCAGAGAAAAGTTCAAGAACTTTGGATCCTTAAAAGCAAAAAGAAATAGAAATAAACCAGTTGTTAATAATGAAAATATTAAAACTACAATTTTAGGATATTTCGCCGCATATTCGACAATATCGACAAGGAAAGTAGCATTAGAGTTTGGATTATCTCAAACATCAGTTTTTAGGGATTTATGGATACACAATTTTCATCTCTATGTATATTCCATAGTATAACATTTAAAAGGCACCGATTTTCCACAAAGAGTAGAGTTCTGTCAATTTATTTTAGTTCGGTTACAACAAAAGGACGGTTTTTTGGATTATATTATTTGGTCGGACGAAGCCAAATTCACAAAAAATGGATTCTAATACAAAATACATTTTTTAACTTATACGTGAGCGCTACTTCGACATCTTGAGAAATTTCGAAGTGAACTATATAGATTACTTGCTGTTGGCTGATTATAGAAATCTATTTTATCCACATGATGGGGCGCTTCCACATAATAGTCATTTAGTTAACAATCATCTGCAAAACTTGTTTTATGATCAATGGATAGCCAAGAATGGGCCACATCTTTGGTTATCTCGCTCCCCTGGCCTAATAGTACTTGATTTTTTTATTTGGGAAACAATCAAAAATAAAGTATACAACTATGCATTAACCACTATGAAAGATTGCATGCCGCGCATCAGAATAGCATTTGAAGAACTTAATCCTCAGTCAATAAGAAGAGCCATCCAAAAAAAGTTCCTGCTTAGGTGTGAAAAATTTTTGGAAGTTCAATGGCGTCAATTTGAACATTTATTCAGATAATATTTGTAAAATTATTTTATTAACAATTGGTTTATTTCGTTTTTTCTTAGCTTTTATAGATCCAAAGTTCTTAAAGTTTTTTATGATCTTTTTAACAATTGGTAGTGTTAGTTTCGGTTTCTTCGGATATTGAATCGCGAATGTATCGCATTTTCTTGAAATAATTCTATCACATTCTCCATAAAAAAAAATAATTTTAAATAATCTTCGTAAGTATAATTTAGTCGCCCCGGCATGATTATTCTGTAGAGTTCGATTGTTTTATTTTTGCCACGCCCCAATAGAAAAATATTAAATTGCCAATATTTTTAAAATTACAAATTTTTGGAATAGACAACTTTAAAGAAAGTGACCCTTATTTTTAATGCTTAATATGATAAAATTATACAAATGGGTGCCTTCTATTTCGAAAAATTGATTTTTTGACGATTTGTTAAATATAATTTTTATTTTTCTTTTTTGACCACTCTGTAGTAATACTTTTCAAAATATCATAAAAAGACTACTAAAGTCGATCTTCGTCTACAAGAAAACTAACCCAAATTGAATAATAAAGACTTTCGTATAGGAAAAATTTTTGGTTAAACTTTGGTCCGCAAACGTAATTTTTGACATCAAAATTTAAATATGTCCAAAATGGTTAGATTTAAATATAGAACATTATATATGAAATATGTCTAGAATTTTAGGTAGAAATCAAAAATGCAGTAATATATAGGGTGCTCCTTTTAAAATAAACAAGTTGACATCTACTTCCGGTATAACTAGAAGTGCCGCCATCTTGAAAATATTTTAGCCGGTTGTTCCCCATGCACGTTAGTACAGGGTGAGTCAACGATTGGATGAAGTAGGTTTGTGCCTTTTCGGTGAAATTAACAAAGAAACTATATTTATTGTTTGATACAGTTTATTTTTACGCAGATTTTAAAAATATTTAAGACTCTACAGGGTGAGCCAAAAAACTGGGACAGCATAAAGTTGTATTTTTTTAAATAGAACACCCTATATACGAATCGTATTTTCGATTTAGCTTATAATTTTAAATCTTTTTTATTAAGAGTTTACTATAACAAAACTTTTTTCTTTTTCTCGTTTCTGAGATAATTAAGTTTAAAGAAAAAAAGTCACATTTTCAAGCATCAATTCAATCCTAAATAACGTTTTCAATTTTGTGACAAATATATTCAAATTTGGAATTTAGCAAGGCCAAGGACAAGTTAACATAATTTTTACCTAATATTTGCAATAAAAGCTACAGGGTGTTGAACACATCGGCTCAAATTTGAACAAGTTTAAATGAATAAATATCTTTTTTTTTTTAAATGGTACACACTGTATATTTTCATGTTATTTAATAGAGTAATAAAAACCCTAAAAGTTTTGTTCAATATATCCTATACCTATTTATAATAGTTTTTGAGATATTTCAGTTTTTCTTATTTTCCATACTTTTTTACAGAAATAGTGTTCATTATCATAGTAGCCATGGCAAAAACAATGTAAAAGAACATTTTTCTGTGTGTCAAATTTATAACCGCAATCGCTTCTTTTGGTTTTTATGTAGTGTAGTTTGGTTTTTTTTGCATTCATCTTATATTGTAAAATGAATTTTCCAAAGAATGAGTTAATAGATATGATTAATACAATAGGAGAGGCTCAAAAAAATTGCCTTCTTGCTCAAAGAATTTACAAAATGAAGTATCCTGATCGACGCTAGCCTAATACCCATACTTTTCAAAACTTAATGCAAAGATTTTATTCTTCTGGTACTGTTCATTATCTAAAACGTAAAGTGGTCAACAAACGAGTAACTAATGAAGAAAAAGAACTACAAGTATTGTTAAATGTTCAGGAAAATCCTTATATTGGTAGCCGTCAGTTAGCAGCATTATGCGAAACATCACAATCCACCGCTAATCGTACTACCAAGAAATATAGGTATCATCCATATCACATGGAATTACACCAAGAATTGCATGGACAGGATTTTGAAAGCCGTGTAAACTTTTGTCGTACAATAAATGTGGAGATTCAATTAAATCCAAATTTATTATGCAAGGTAATGAATAGTGATGAAGCTACTTTTAGAAGTAACGGTGCCGTAAATAGACGCAACATGCATTATTAGGCCACAGAAAACCCATTTTGGATTAGAGAGGTGCAACATCAAAACCACTGGTCATTAAATGTTTGGTGTGGTATTCATCATAATCGAATTATTGGACCCCACTTTTTTAATGAACCACTAAATGGCCATAGTTACCTGAACTTTCTACAAGAAGAACTACCCCAAATGCTTCAAGGTCTCGGTAGGGATGAGCTCGACAGTATGTGGTTCCAGCACGATGGTGCGCCTCCGCATTACCATCGTGAAGTTCGTGCGTTTTTGGACCAACGATATCCGCAAAAATGAATTGGACGTGGGGGTTTCATTGAGTGGCCACCAAGGTCTTGCGACATCACCCCGTTAAATTTCTTCCTATGGGGTTATATTAAAAATAAGGTGTATGTTAATCCACCAACAACAGTGGAAGATATGCGAAACAGGATTAGGGATACCTGTAGAACAATAACGCCACTAATTTTGTCCAGGGTCCGAGAAAATCTGCAAAAAAGACTAAATTTGTGCATTGCACAAGAGGGTCGTTTATTCGAACACTTATTAAAAAGAAATAATTAATCTCAGTATTTAAAAGGTATATTTTTTGTTTCAATTTAGTATAAAAGTAAATATGTATTTGCCCTGTCGTTATTGTTGTGTTAATTTTTTCACATTATGTTTAATTAAACTATTGCCATTGTAATATAACGAATAATGTATTTCATCATATTTAACCACATTCTGTTTGTTTCTGTGGTTTCTTTTTATTATTTTACATGGCTACTATGATAATGAAGACTATTTCTGTAAAAAAGTATGGAAAATAAGAAAAACTGAAATATCTCAAAAACTATTATAAATAAGTATAGGATATATTGAACAAAACTTTTAGCGTTTTTATTACTCTATTAAATAATATGAAAATATACAGGGTGTACCATTTAAAAAAAAAAAGATATTTATTCATTTGAACTTGTTCAAATTTGAGCCGATGTGTTCAACACCCTGTAGCTTTTATTGCAAATATTAGGTAAAAATTATGTTAACTTGTCCTTGGCCTTGCTAAGTTCCAAATTTGAATATATTTGTCACAAAATTGAAAACGTTATTTAGGATTGAATTGATGCTTGAAAATGTGACTTTTTTTCTTTAAATTTAATTATCTTAGAAACTATAAAGTTTTGTTATAGTAAACCCTTAATAAAAAAGATTTAAAATTATAAGCTAAATCGAAAATATGATTCGTATATAGGGTGTTCTATTTAAAAAAATACAACTTTATGCTGTCCTAGTTTTTTGGCTCACCCTGTATCAAGCAATAAATATAGTTTCTTTGTTAATTTCACCGAAAAGGCACAAACCTACTTCATCCAATCGTTGACTCACCCTGTACACCGTCAAATTTTCAGATTTTTCTCAATTATAGTTTTCCCACAATCCATCGATAAATTTCCCGAAAGATCACCCTGTATAATTGGCTCTCTGATGATGTAAGGTCTTTTTTAAAATCAAATTTCGTAGAAATGGTGCACTTTGAAAAAAATTAGTTGATTTTCGGTCAAAAATAAAACAATAAAGTGTTGTTTTGAAGACTTAAATCTTTAAAAATTCACTAGATTGCTTTTGGTTTGGGTTTCTCATATTTTATATTCTTCTTTTCTTCTTTAGAAACTTATGGGTGATATGTAAAATTCGAGCTTATATTTGAATTACAGTAGATACCAGGCTCGGATCCGAGGGGGGGGGATCGCCCCCCCCCCCAAGAGCTTTGAGTTCAGGAAAATATACCCGATTTTGCCTCTTATGCTATAGTTTATTCAAGATCTAGAGTGAGTAATAAATAATTTTTTACCCTTTTTTTTCTTGGCAAACTACCTGTGTTCTTTAGTCCGGTGTATATTTTTCATAGGAATGGGTCAAAAATTTTATTATCAAAAATACCGCTCTATAATAATGGACTATTTGGGTTGGATAACAATAGCTATTTGGAAGTGTTTGTTAAAAAAGATTTTAATCCTTGTCATAGGCGTCGGAAGGAGGTTTATTTAATAACTAAGTATTTATGACCCAGAATATTATTTCCGTAATAATCTTAAAATAAAAAGTTTTTATAATGTTATTTTCTTATGATTTCTTAATAATTTACATACACTAGACAATATAGATAATTTTGACATATTTAACACAAATCACAATTCTATTTTTATTATTTTTAATTTTGGCATAGAAACCGTTTTAGGTACATTCAGACTAAAACGTAGTTTTTTCTCTCAAAAAATTCGAAGTTATAATTTAAATACTTACAAAATACCGATTGTCAAAACTACAAGAAGTTAAACATATATAAAAAATTAATTGGTCCATATAATATTAAATTTTTCTTAGGGCTATGGGTCATTCTATTATTAATTAAAAACATTTTTAGGATATTTGATGTTTTAGTTAATTTATTTCTTAAACCATCTGCAGAATTAAAATTACATATTAAAAAGGGATTCAAATGTAACTAATTTTTATTTGTTACAGAAAATTTAAATAATAAATTGTGTTTACCCTGGTAAACATTACGTATCTAATTCGTAACCAAAGTCAGTGAAGCTATCTTCGCTCAAATTAATTATAATTGGTTCCTCTATGTCACCGATCATGAGATCGAGTTTCACATTTCCTTATATTTTTTATTATATAGATTTTTCCCAATTTTCTGCACTTACTTTATTCAAAAAAAATCGTTCAAAATTTCACACAAATTACTTATTTTGTAAGTTGTGTTATTTTTAGCAACTCTACCTTTTACTTGAGAGAGATATTTCCTTCTCCAACGGACATTTTCCGGACGATCTATAAGAACAGATTTCCTATCTGATTTTTTCCAGTAAAAATTAAGTTCTCGGTACAATCTCCAGAGCTCAGTTCTTTTAATTTCAGGCTAATCCCGATCTTCATTGATTTTAATTAGAGTTTTGTCGACGGTTGGGATCTGCTTCTCATATTGCAGTTTATATCTCTTCTTCCAACGAGGTTTTTCGTCTGCCTGTGTTCGAATATAGCTTGGGAGTACTAACAATTCCAGTCGATTTTTTCTCCTTCAATATTTTTTACATAGTAGATTTTCCAACTCTTGTCGTGTTGGAACACATCTCAATAGAGCTTTTAATATTATTATCTAGATATTGATATTTTAAGGCATCATAAACATTCATCGTAATAAATTTTTCGTTGAGGAAAAAATGCCCTGGTTTAACGATTTTGGAATAAATATAGATGTGGAAGTCATATCTTTTGGATATCTCACTAATCTCAAATAGTATATAAAAACAAGCACAAAGAAGATAAATGACTATGATGTACTTTGCTCACTGACAGAAATTAAATTGAATTATCAGAAATTTTATTGTTGCTGTAAACTTATAAAAGCTTATAATACTTAAATATAATTAGATTTACGGCAATCCTCAGTTACCGGTGACACTGGAGCAGGTAGGTTGGAGGTTTCGGTAACAGTTTTGTTACTCTCTCTAGTTCCTGAATAGAGTATATGAATATGTGCGATCGCCCCTCCCCTTCCTAAGAGCTTTGAGTTCAGGAAAATAGAAGCAATACTGCATTTTATATTAGAAATATGTATGCTGCTAGCACTCCCCCCCGTTGACAACTTGTTTTTTTTTTGCGATAGCTCCCCCCAAGAACTTTGAATTAAGGAAAATAGACCCGATTCTGCCTCTTACACGAGGAATGTGTCTGCTGCTCGCATCCTTCCCCCTGTCGGTAACTTGTCTTGTTGCTAGTGTGTCCCCCCCCATCGACAATTTGCTTTCACTTACCATACTGTACTTGTGTGGTATCACCGCCCCCCCCCCAAAGAGAGAGGCTGGATCCGCCCCTGGTAGATACAATAAACCCAAAAAAATATCAGGGAGCGACACAAAATTTTCTAATGCAAAAGAGTGAAATTGGTCTTTTAGCAATCGCTTTTACCCCTAAATACTGTCATGATATATTCCCATTCAAAGTTGTCAAAATAATTGTTACGACAGACTTTACAGTTTTACTTAATAACGACTTAATAGAGTTAAGAATATTACAAAGCTCTTGCATTACTGTCTGGGATCGACATTACCATATTTAATACTTCAGTAAAACATAAAAAGTGACATTATATGAAAATCTATTTTACTAGAGAGTATACAAATTAAACCATAAACCTTTTAAATTAAATAAGTCTACATTAGAGTCACAACAAAGACCCAACTAAATTTCTATAGTTTAGTAAATTTTCCTAATCAAATTTACTTAGGCTGTAAAGTTTTATTTTAGTTTGTTTCGAACCTTCGATACTAAATTTGTGTTTGTTTGTTATCTCAGTCACAACTTTTAAGCTGGATAATATTTTATACCTAAAATAATTATTAATAAAATTTTTATAAAAAAATTGAACCGACTTCTAAAAGTGCGCTAAAAAGTGAAAAATAACTATAAATTTTTATATGAAATTGAACTTTTTGAAGTCGGCGCCCAACTAATACCCGACAAAATGTGATTTGCATAAACAGATTAAAAATACTTTATTTGTAATTGCTTTCTTACCATAATTTGTATATATAAGTAGATATTTATTTCGTGTACAAATAATTTGGCGCCGACTTCAAAAAGTTCAATTTCATATAAAAATTTATAGTTATTTTTCACTTTTTAGCGCACTTTTAGAAGTCGGTTCAATTTTTTTATAAAAATTTTATTTTTCTATTTTTAGTTTTAGAATTCATTATGATATTCATAAATTATTTGAACTAAGTACTAATCGAGATTAGTGTAACTCGCAATGACTCCAAACTGGCAAAAAAGTACTCATTTTATCGAAAGTTGTAAATCACCCGAAAATGAACCACTAAAAATTCTTTAGTTCTTAGAGTTTTCCAAGTACCAATCAAATTGGGTCAAACAAATATTTAGTCTGTCATAGAAAATCCACTATCTTAAATTTCAAATTAATTTTAGATTGGTAATATAGGCCTCAACACCTTCCAATATCGATATTTAAAGAGAATAAATTAATTTTTTATCCACCATATTAGATACGCCATATTAAATTTTTTTTTAATAATTTTAGATTCGTCATGTGTGACCCCGAAAACTCTCCCGTACCAATTTTGGTGAAAATAGGACAAAATTGATTTTTTTTGTTGGCCATATTGAATCCGCCATATTGAATTTTTTTTTAAATAATTTCTGATTCTTTATGTGAGGCCCCGAAAACTTCCCCATACCAATTTTGGAGAAAATCGGACAAAATTGATTTTTTCGTCCGCCATATTAGATCCGCCATATTGAATTTTTTAAAAATTATTTTAGATTCGTCATATACGACTCCGAAAACTCCCTCGTACCAATTTTGGAGAAAATCGGACAAAAAATTTTTTTTGGCGGCCATATTGGATCCGCCAAACTGAATTTTTTAAAAATTACTTTAGATTCGTCATATGCGACCCCGAAAACTTCCCCATACCAATTTTGGAGAAAATCGGACAAAATTAATTTTTTTGTCGGCCATATTGAATACGCCATATTGAATTTTTTAAAAATTATTTTAGATTCGTCATATGCGACCCCGAAAACTCCCCTGTACCAATTTTGGAGAAAATCGGACAAAATTGATTTTTTCGTCCGCCATATTGGATCCGCCATATTGAATTTTTTAAAAATAATATTAGATTCGTTATATGGCATCTCGAAAACTCCCCCATACCAATTTTGGAGAAAATCGGACTAAATTAATTTTTTTTGTCCACCATATTGGATCCACCATTTTGAATTTTTGAAAAATAATTTCAGATTCGTTGAGTACAATCCCGATAATTCCTCCATACCAATTTAGGAGAAAATCGGACAAAATTAATTTTTTTGGCCGCCATATTGTAAGCGCCATCTTGGATTTTACTGCACCAATTTCATCTAAAAAAATATGGGACCACCGCAGCAACTTCCTTTACATAACGTAAAAAATTTCATTCAAATCGGTGCAGCCGTTCCGGAATAATCGGTGTACATACATAAAAAAAAAAAAAATACATAGTCGACGAATTGAGAACCTCCTTCTTTTAGAAGTCGGTTAAAAATTAAATATCGCCTACAGTTATTATATAATTCGGTTTAACTTTGTAATGTACTTGATTATTTGCTTAATTGCTCGCTATTTATGTTCAGTTTCTAGTTTCCATCTAGAACTTAGCATACTTACATATGAATGGTGACAATAAATTTTTTTGATAAATTTCTAGAACTTTATTGGAAATAAAATTTTTATAAAAAAATTGTACCGACTTCTAAAAGTGCGCGAAAAAGTGAAAAATAACTATAAATTTTTATATGAAATTGAAATTTTTGAAGTCGGCGCCAAACTAATACCTGACAAAATGTGATTCGCATAAACAGATTAAAAATACTTTATTTGTAATTGCTTTCTTACCATAATTTGTATATATTAGTAGTTATTCATTTTATTTAGGAATAATTTGGTGCCGACTTCAAAAATTTCAATTTCATTAAAAAATTAATAGTTATTTTTCACTTTTTAGCGCACTTTTAGAAGTCGGTTCAATTTTTTTATAAAATTTTAATTTTTCGATTTTTAGTTTTGAATTCATTATGATACCAAATCAGAAAAAATGAGAATAAGGAAAAATTTTCAACCCACCATATTAGATCAGCCATATTGAATTTCAAAAAAATTATTTTAACGCCTTAATCTAATCTAAATAAAAATTCTTCAAAACCCCCTAGTACGTATATTTCCCTACTTACATTCTGAAAAACGATTCAGTTCCACCTTTGAACAAAATCGAAAAATGTAAAATTTGATAATGAATACTTCAAAAATACTTTTAAATTCATGACTTACACCCTCAAGAACTCCCAATATCAATTTGTGAAGAAAATCGAAAAATGTAAAATTTTTATTACGCCATATTTCATTCGCCAGATTGAGTTTTTCAAAAAGTATTTTAAATTCGTAATTAACACTAACAAAAATCCCCCAATACTGATTTTAAACAAAATTGAGAGATGTAGAATCTTTAAACCGCCATATTGGATCCGCCATATGTAATTTCTTTTTTTTTATAATTTCAGATTCATAGTGTGCTATCTCAAAAACTTCCCCATATCAATTTTGAAAAAAATTGGAAAAAAATTATTTTTATCTGCCATATTGGATTCGTTATACTGATTTTTTTAAGAGTAATTTCAAATTCATTGTCTACGATCCCGAAATTTCCAATTTTGGAGAAAATTGGACAAAATTTATTTTTATGGCTGCCAAATTGTCAGCGCCATCTTGGGTTTTACCGCACCAATTTCATCGAAAAAAATATGGGATCACCGCAGCAACTTCCTGAACACAACGTAAAAAAATTCATTCAAATCGGTACCACCGTTCTGGAGTAATCGGTGTACATACATAAAAAAAATACATAGTCGACGAATTGAGAACCTCCTTCTTTTAGAAGTCGGTTGAAAACTTATACTAATATGTATAATAATAGTATGTTTTCGGATGGGGTTTGCAAAAGAACAAATGGTTTAAAAATTTAATGTTACGAAAAAAAGTCAAGTACAAGTTTTCTCCTCATTTTAAACTAACAAGGAAGGTACCTGAAGTGTCCGTCTCCAATTTTAATGAAACTTCAATATGTTTTAGAGGGTGCAAAAATAAGAAACACGATTTTTTTTTTATCTACGGAGATTCATTTTATCGGGGTGAAAACTGCCTCTAAATTTCATCCCTAAAATAACTATTTTTGAAATATCTCAGTGTCTAAGTGAGATATCTTTACAAAACAAAATGCAAATTACTTGTTCGAAATGAAGTTAAATTATGATTTTTCACCCCCAAGGATATCATCCCTCATTTTTTATAAGAGATAAACCATGTATTCAAGTATGTAATTTAATCCTAAAAATTACGAAATTTAATAAAATTGCGTGTCACCCCAAAATATTTTTTTTTTATTATCTCAAGATCTAATCAAGATAACTCTACAAAACAAAATGAAAATAATTTGTTATTTGGAAATGATATTAAACGATGGTATTCTCACCCCCAAAAATATCATCCCATATTTTTTATTCGAGTAAACCAAATATTTGCGCGTGTAATTTAATTGTAAAAATAACGAAATTTAATGTAATTGTTTGAAAATATTTTTTTCATGAACACCATAAGTAACTTAAGTTGTCGTGCTTCAGGGTTTCTAAAAATAAACTGGTAAAATGGGGTAAGCCACCCCCAAACACTTTTTTTACATCTCAGGTTCTAATTGAGATAACTTTACGAAACAAATTCTAAATTTCTTGTTATTTGAAATGAAATTAAACTATAGTATTTTTACCCTAAAGGATATCATTCGAAGGATGTCATTTCATACAGGTATTATTATTCTTAAAATTCATAAACTTCAGTTGATAAGAACCTTACAGGGCTTACTGAAAATTTTTTTTAATTAATAAGAAAATATAAACTTATTTCATCGGTTAAGTATTATTGTCAGTAAATTATTATAGTTTATGACAAATAGTGATTTCTAATTCGGTAACGTTCATTTAAATTAAAATTTGACAATTTTAAGAATAATAATATATGTATGAAATGATATCCTTCGAATAATATCCTTGAGGGTGGAAATACTCTAGTTAAACTTCATATCAAATAACAAATAATTTCCAATTTGTTTCGTGAATGAAATGACGATTTTTTTTTATAGAAAATAAGGAATAATACCCTTGGGAGTGAAAATATCATATTTTAACATCATTTCGAATAACAAGTAATTTTAATTTTATTTTGTAGAGATATCTTAATTAGAAATGGAGATATTAAAAAACGTATTTGCGAGTGGCTCACCCTCTTTTACTAGTCTATTTTCGGAAACCCCGAAATACGTCAAATGAAGTTATTTATAGTATTCGTAAAAAAAAATTTTATCAACAAATTTGGTTTAATTTCTTAATGTACAGAATTAAATTATGTAAATGAGTTACAGGATTAACCCTCATAAAAGTAAAGGATCATATCTGTGGTTTTAAAACAACACGGTATATTCTCGCTTCAACTAACAAGTAATTTCCACTTTGTTTTGTGAAGATATCTTAATTAGATTTGGGATTTGAAAAAAATGTATTTGGGGGTGACTTTTTTATTACTTCATTTTTTGGAACTCCAAAACATGTCAACTTGAGTTAGTTACGGTATTCGCGAAAAAAAAAAAGTTTGAAACAATTTCATTAAATTTCATAATTTTTAGAATTAAATTACGTGCGCTAATAGATAGCTTACCGTTATAAGAAATAAGAGATGATATCCTTGGGAGTAAAAAAATACCATAATTCAACATAATTTCAAATACCAAGTAATTTTTGTTTTGTTTTGTAAATATATCTTAATTAGAACGTGAAATTAAAAAATACAAATTTGGGGTTGGCTCACCCTCTTGTCCTAGTTTATTTTTAGAAACTCCGAAACCTATCAACTTAAGTTACTTCTTGAAAAAAATATTTTCAAACAATTTCATTAATTTTCCTAATTTTTAAAATTAAATTACATGCGTAAATATATGGTTTACCCTAATAAAACAAAGGCAAGATACCCTTGGTGGTGAAAATACCATAATTTAACATTATTTCGATTAGTAAGTAGACTCTTTTTGGTTGCTCAACAGTCTACCTACATATCGCTTCCCTTTATTAAAAATTTAGCTCCTAGATTTAAAAAAGTTTTCCAAAATGGAACTTCCATTAAAATTGCAACCAAACAAATTCAAACAATCGCGCTACTCTACTCTAAAACAAAAACATTATTTACAAGAACTCGCAACATTTCGTAGAAATTATACGTGAAATAGAAACACAACCAGAAGACCATTTTATTAGCTTTGACGTGGAAAGCCTATCAACCAACGTTCCAGTTAAACTCACAAAAAATCATAAGAAAGAAACTTGAAGAAGACCAGACCTTAGCAGAAAGAACATCTTTACCACCGCACGCCATTATGGACTTGTTGGAAAGTTGTTTGACTAATTCCTATTTTCAAGAAAAGGAAAAATTCTACATCCAGGATGATGGACTACCGATGGGATCTTCACTCTCGCCAGTGGTCGCAAATATTTTCATGGAATGGTTCGAGACGTTTGCTATTGAATCCACAACTAAGAAACCAACGTTATGGCTCAGATACGTAGACAATACTTTTATTATTTGGAGTGGAAACGACGAAGAACTTCGATACTTCCTTTTTCATCTCAATAATACCAGCCCAACTCTTAAACTCACCATGGAGAAAGAAGTAGAAAATAAATTACCATTCTTAGATGTCTTGGTTGAAAGAAATGACAGACAAATTCGAACTTCGGTTTACAGAAAAGCCACACACACAGGACAATACCTTAATTATTCATCTAATCACTCCAACAACACCAAACAAGGAATAAAGAAATATCGTAGATAGAGCTTTAACTCTCTGCAACTCCAACGAGAACTTGATAAAAGAGATAGATTATATTAAAAATGATCTGACAGCCAATGGATACCCAGTATATCTAGTGGATAAATTTCTTGAACAACGCAGAAATAGGACAATATCGGCAACGAATGAAGAACGAAAACCAGTATTGAACATCCCCTATGTTAAAGGCGTTTCAGAAAAAGTTAAAAGAATAGGAAAACGATATAAGATCAACGTTGTTTTCAATTCAAATAACTGTCTGAGAAGTCGGCTCACTAGGGTCAAACCAACAACTCAAAGAGACATGAAGAACTGTATATATCAGATGCCATGTGAATGTGGCAATTCCTACATTGGCGAAACAAAGAGACCTCTTGACGTAAGGATCAAAGAACACCAAAATTGCACATCTCGAGGAGAAACAGAAAAATCTGGTGCCGCCAATCATGCCTGCACTCATGGACACCACATAAAATGGTCTGAAGCAAAATACTACACCGAAAACAACATTGGAGAAAACGGAAATTCAAAGAAGCCGCTGTTATACATCAGAACCCGAGTTGTTTTAGTAAACCATCTTTAGATATAAGAGAAGTATGAAAACCACTTCTTAGTAATTGTAAACTAAAACTAAATGTAGCATAAAAAAAAATATGATTTTGCCATAGCAGGCATGACTGCACCCATCTCAGTCATAGTCTACCACTCAGCATAAAATATAATTATTTACTACAACTAGAAATCAATGGAAATCGGTCCCCCATTGTTCAATTTTCTCAGTCAGATATTTTTTAGTCACTATTCTGCATGTTGCTATCACACTTGCCCAACTTGGTGCAAGATTCGCCATTCTTGATATCTAAACTACATTACACTTTGATAATTATGACTGATTTGAGTCATAATTTTCATTTATCATTGTTTTTCCGCTTAATGATACTTTTCAAGAACTGTTATTTCCGCTTCCAGAACGATTGCCTGTTCTTGGGCAGTATAAACTTTACCTTTTAAAACGGGCTTTTGTCGTAAACTGTCAAGTGTCAATTGCATTCATGAATTTAAAATGGCGTTTCAATGACGTCCACGTGCTAAAAATCAGTTTCCTAACTAAATTTGAGAGTTTTTGCCTTTTAAGATATTTCTTTTCATATTATGTGATCTTAGTGTTAAGTGATAATGACTGTATTTGTTAAACAAAACTTGGCTTTTCATATATCCTCACTTTGGTAGGTCGTTTTTCTTTATTTTTATTTTATAACAATAGAACTAAGAAAGGTTATTTTCTCTTTTGTAGAAGTCCTGATGAAAGGAATAAAATTTGTCGGAAGCTCGACTAATATAAAATTCAGACTTCAAAAATTTCAATTTCATATAAAAATTTATAGTTATTTTTCACTTTTTAGAGCACTTTTAGAAGTCGATTCAATTTTTTTATAAAAATTTTATTTTTCAATTTTTAGTTTTTAATTCATTATGATATCCATAAATTATTGGAACTAATTACTAATCGAAATTAGTGTACCTCGCAATGACTCCAAGGTGGCAAAAAAGTACCAATTTTATCCAAAGTTGTAAATCACCCTAAAATGAAACACTAAAAATTCTTTAATTCTTAGAGTTCTCCAAATACCAATGAAATTGTGTCAAACACATATTTAGTCTGTCATAGTAAATCCACTATCTTAAATTACAAATTAATTTTCGATTGGTAATTTAGGGCTCAAAACCTTCTAATATCGATATCTAAAGAACTTAAAGAACGTACATTTCTTAGCCCGATATATTTTATACTGCACATTGAGTTGGTATAAGCCACCGCAATATCAATTTTAGAAAAAAATCGGAAAATGTAAAAATTTTCAGTCTCTCATATTATATCTTGTCAACCTAATAGTTGTAAAAAATTAACTTCATATTTGTAATAAACGACCGCAAAAACCCCCTTAAACCAAATCTGAAAAAATGCGAATAAAGTAAAATTTTCAACTCACCATATTGAATTTCAAGAAAAATATTTTAGCGTCTTAATCTAATCTAAATCTAAACCCTTCAAAGCTCCCCAATATCAATTTTGGATGAAATCCGGAAATTTACAATTTCTAGACCGTCATATTGCATCTGACATATTAGATTCTCTTAAAATAATTTTATATTCGCTATTTATATCCTCAAAAACGGTTCTGTCTGATCTTTGAACAAAATCGAAAAATGCAAAATTTTTAGTCCGCTATAATGGATTCACCATATTGAATCCCACAAAAATACTTTTAAATTCATAATTTACACAGTTTTGGAGAAAATCTAAAAAAATCGGGACGCCAGATTCAGTTTTTCAAACAATATTTTAAATTCGTAATTAACACTAACAAAAATCCCCCAATATTAATTTTAGACAAAATCGAGAGATGCAGAATCTTTAATCCGCCATCTTGGATTTTTTATCCGTCATATTAGATACGCCATATTTAATTTTTTAAAAATAATTTCAGATTCGTAATGTGCGATCTCATAAACTCCTCTCAATTTAAAAAGAAAATCGTACAAAATTAATTTTTATCCGCCATATTAGATACGCCATATTGAATTTTTTAAAAATAAATTAGGTTCATTGTGTGCAACCCAGAAAACTCCCTCATACCAATTTTGGAGAAAATCGAACAAAATTCATTTTTTCGTCCGCCATATTGGATCCGCCGAATCGAATTTTTTAATACTAGTATTAGATTCGTTATGTACGAACCCGAAAACTCCCTCATACCTATTTTGAAGAAAATCGGACAAAATCGATTTTTTTTGTCGGCCATATTGGATCCACCATATTGAATTTCTTAAAAATATTTTGGATTCGTTATGTGAGACCCCGAAAATTCCCCCAAATAAATTTTGGAGAAAATCGGACAAAATTAATTTTTTTGTCCGCCATATTGAATCAACCCTATTGAATTTTTTAAAAATAATTTCATATTCATTGTGTTCGACCCCGAAAATTTCCACATACCAATTCTGGAGAAATTTGGACAAAATTAAATTTTTTAGCCGCCATATTGTCAGCGCCCTCTTGGATTTTACTGCACCAATTTGGTCCAAAAAAATATGGGACCGGCACAGCAACTTCCTGAACATAACTTGAAAAATTTCATTTAAATCGGTGCCGCCGTTCCGGAGTAATCGGTGTACATACATAAAATAAAAATACATAGTCGACGAATTGACAACCTCCTTCTTTTAGATGTCGGTTAAAAAAAAAGTTTCCTTTCTTGGTCAACCATCCTTCTGACTGCAGCCCCACAAAGATGTCTTAAATCTCCCGGTTTAGTTATATATATATATATATATATATATATATATATATATATATATATATATATATATATATATATATATGGTTCACAATTAATCCGGGAATACATCCGTTCGTTCGTTAGGTTTCCTGTAGAAGTTTGCAGATGTTTCACCAAAATCTCATTTGGCGCCTTCTGTGCTTGGTGCTTGTAGATCAACTAACAACAACTCATCTACAACTACCAAGTACAGAAGAGGCCAAATGAGATTTTGGCGAAACGTCTGCAAACTTCTACAGGATATCAAACGAACGAACGGATGTATTCCTGGATTAATACTGAACTACATGTTCCCATCCGTGAAACACTACGTAACTATATATATATATATATATATATATATATATATATATATATATATATATATATATATATATATATATATATCATTTTTCTTAATTTTGTATTTTCTTGGGTTTAGGTTCTATAATTAATAAAACACAAAACGATTGACGTTTCGCCCTTTATTTCAAGGCATTTTCAAAATTTTTTCCTAAAAAAATATATAATTAAAATACATCAAATAAAAAACATATTTTACAATTTTGGAAAACAAACAAGACACTTAAAAACAGTAGTCAAAACTTTAAAACATTTTAAAAATATTTAATTTTACCGGTACATACCTTGACATTTTGCTGTTCTGTTTCTAACTAAACTTTAAATTTTCATCGTTTACTGAGGATACGTGGAATGCGAATGTGTTATATTTTTTAATATTTTTTATATTTTACAATGTATAAAAAAAACAAATAAGGTATATGTTTGGTTTTATGTTTAAGAGGATATTCCATTTTTGATTGGCCATTTAATCTGTTATTCAGTAATTGACACTTATACGCAGAAAAAACAAAATTTTAACTGAATGGTACACCAAACCAACTTGGTCAGGTAGATATCTAAATTATTTCTCTAATCATTCAAAAACTCAAAAAAAATAGCGTTATAATCGGTGTATCTGATCGTGCTATCTCCCTAACGTCTCCAGAATTCCGACCAGAAATACTGCAAAAAGTAAAAGAGACACTCATAAATAATAATTTTAATGAAAAGTCTATCACCAAAATAATTGATAAACGAACATATAAGTTTTATAATAACGTAAAAACAAAAAACATAGAACATAAACAACAAAAATATGTGGCATTACCGTACACTAGTGAGCTGTCAGAAAAAATAAAATATATTTTAAAAAAGCAAGATATTATCGTATGCCACAGGTCACATAATAAATTAAATACATTGTTCACAAGTTTGAAAAGTAAAACTCCTCTAATGAATAAATCAAATATAATATATTCAATCCCTTGCACAAATTGTCCCAAAAAATATATAGGCATGACGAGCCAATTACTGAAGAACAGATTAAATGGCCATAAATATACAAAAAACGCCTCAACAGCGTTAAACAAACACACACAGGACGAAAAACACACTTTTGATAATAACAGTACCATTATAAAAAACAAAGATATGAATTATCAAAAATTACAGATAAAGGAAATGATTGAAATTAAAAAAGATAAAAACACTGTTAACAACAGAACATATATGGGAAATTTGAGCCACATTTACACAAGCCTAATTTAAACAAAAATATTAAGTGTTCGATCCGATCAAATAAGAATCAAAAATGCAATATCCTCTTAAACATAACACCAAACATATACCTTATTTGTTTTTTTTATACATTGTAAAATATAAAAAATATTAAAAAAATAAAACACATTCGCATTCCACGTATCCTCAGTAGCCGATGTAAAATTTAAATTTTATTTAGAAACAAAACAGCAAAATGTCAAGGTACGTACCGGTAAAATTAAGTATTTTTAAAAAATTTTAAAGTTTTGACTATTGTTTAAGTGTCTTGTTTGTTTTTCGAAAATGTTAAATATGTTTTTTATGTGATATATTTTAATTATATATTTTTAGGATGCAAGAATTTTGAAAATGCCTTGAATAAAGGGCGAAACGTCAATAGTTTTATGTATTTATTAAATATAGAACCTAAACCCAGGAAAAGACAAAATAAATGATATAATCTATGGTTCAAGAATCAAGAAAATAAATAAATAAATATATATATATATATATATATATATATATATATATATATATATATATATATATATATATATATATATTGAAGGAAAGGTGCCGAATGCTAAAGACCTTTTTTGCAGTATTTAATAAATGTTAAAAATGTATTTTAATAAAGGTAACTAGGGACTAATTCAATGATTTCCAAACATTTTTATTAAAATTTTAGGTGTATTTAAAAAAGGTCGCAAACTTTCCGTAAAAAAAAACTCCCGCTCGTTAAAATTAAAAGGGTTTTCATTTGAACGGCTTTTTCGCCTTAAGGGCCAATTAGGAATTTTTGGTGTGTTTACTTTTTAATATCGTCACGGCAAAAGTACAGCAATGGACGCCTGGTATTTTTACCTAAAATTATGTTTGTAATATCAACGAAGGAAACAGAATTCATGCTTTAGGCAACATAAATTCGTTCTGAAGGAGAATATTAATTTAGTTGTTTTAAGATTGTAATAAGCACGGTTTTAAAATTTAAAAAAATCAGCCTTGAGATAAAGACTTTTTTACTCTTCTATACAGGGTGATTTTACGGGAACTTTATTGATCGATTGCGGGAAAACTATAATTAGGAAGAACCTGAAAATTTGACAGTGTACTAATTTGCATGGAAACAAATCTGGGACATGCTCCAAGATGAAATGAAAAAAAAATTCAACTTTATGAAAAACGTCAGCACAAAGTTGAGTTGCAAGAGCGAATAGGACAGAAACACCATTGACAAACTCAGCAAGAAATTCACTCTACGGTATACAGATGGCTCCAAAACAACGGAGGGAACTGGACTAGGAGTGTATGGGCCCGGCACCAGACACTATGAAAGTTTGAGTGAATCACCAAGCATTTTCTAGGCAGACATACATGCCATTAGGATGTGTATCCAATTGAACAAGGAAAAAAACTCTCACGGTCAAGAGATTATCATCATGACGGATAGTCAAGCAGCCATCAGTGCGCTGAGCTCTCAAATTATCAGTTTCAAGATGGTCTGGGAATGCCTAGAGGAACTGAATAATTTGAGCAAGAATAATAACGTCACCCTCATGTGGGTACCGGGGCATATAGGGATAGAAGGGAATGAAATAGTGGACAACCTCACGAGGAAAGGGGCTGAGGTATCTTTTCGCGGGCCAGAGCCTTTCTGTGGAATCATTAGCAGCGTAATGCTGGAAGAACCGAAGATAGAAGAAGAAAGCAGGAGATCCAATTATTGGAAGGAGCTGCAAGGATTGAGACATTTCCACCTGAAGGGATACCTCAAGAAACTTGGACTCGTAGAAAGAGAAGAGTGCAACGCTCTAGAAAACCTTAGGATGCGGTTCACTAAATTGAAAAAAGGGAACTACCCACCTTAAAGCCGTCCAACATCCTGAGATTCCTGAGGGAAATAGGACTGGAGGACCTGCTCTAGCCCATAAGGTAACTCTTACGACTGGACAGCATTAGGGGGCACAATAGATCCACCAAGTCGCAGTGTACAGACCCTTAATTATACGCACATACAAACAACGTGCATGGGGGACAGCTGGCTAAAAAAATTTCAAAGTGGCAGCGCTTCCGGTTATACCGGAAGTAGATGCCAACTTGTTTATTTTAAATGGAACACTCTATATATTATTGCATTGTTGATTTCTACGTAAAATTCTAGACATATTTTATATATAATGTTCTATATTTAAGTTTCACCGTTTTGAACATATAATTTTAATGTCAAAAATGACATTTGATGACCAAAACTTAACTATAAATTTTTCCTATAAGAAAGTCTTTATTATTCAATTTGGGTAAGTTTTCTGGTAGACGAATATCAACTTTAGTAGTCTTTCTATGATATTTTGAAACTTATTAATACAGAGTGATCAAAAAAGAAGAAAAATCCTCATAAGTCAATTTTTTCAAATAGAAAACACCTATTTCTATAATTTTATCATATTAAACATTAATAAAATTCAAAAAAAAAAAAATTGAACCGACTTCTAAAAGTTTGCTAAAAAGTGAAAAATAACTATAAATTTTTATATGAAATTGAAATTTTTGAAGTCGGGGCCAAACTAATACCTGACAAAATGTGATTCGCATAAACAGATTAAAAATACTTTATTTGTAATTTCTTTCTTACCATAATTTGTATATATTAGTAGTTATTTATTTTATTTAGAAATAATTTGGCAACGACTTCAAAAATTTCGGTTTCATATAAAAATTTATAGTTATTTTTCACTTTTTAGCGCACTTTTAGAAGTCGGTTCATTTTTTTTATAAAATTTTTATTTTTCCATTTTTGGTTTTGAATTCATTATGATATCCATAAATTATTTGAACTAAGTACTAATCGAGATCAGTGTACCTCGCAATGACTCCAAGGTGGTGAAATCACTCTAAAATCAATCACTAAAATTTCTTTTGATTCTTAGAGTTCTCCAAATACCATTGAAATTGTGTGATACAAATATTTGGTCTGTTATAGTAAATCTACTATCTTAAATTTCAAATTAACTTTAGATTGGTAATATAGGTCCCAAAACCTTCCAATATCGATATTTAAAGAATTGGAGACGTAAATTTCTTAGCTCGATATATTTTATATTGCATATTGAGTTTGCATACGTCCTAAGAACCCCGCAATATCAATTTTAGATAAAACCTGAAAATGTAAAATTTTTAGTCCCTCATATTGTATCTTATCAATCTAATAGTTGTAAAAAATTAACTTCATATTCGTAATACACCGGCCCCCAACCCCCTAATACCAAATCTGAAAAAATGCGAATAAGGTAATATTTTTAACCCACCATACTGGATCCGCCATATTGAATTTCAAAAAAATAATTTTAACGTCTTAATCTAATCTAAATCTAAACCCTTTAAAGCCCCCTAGTACCAATTTTAGATGAAATCCAGAAATTTAAAATTTCTAAAAGGTCATATTGCATCTGACATGTTAGATTTTCTTAAAATAATTTTATATTCGCTATTTACATCCTCAAAAACGATTCAGTTCAACATTTGAACAAAATCGAAAAATGTAAAATTTTTAGTCAGCTATATTGGGTTCGCCATATTGAATCCAGAAAAAATACTATTAAATTCATTATTTTAGGCCCTCAAGAACTCTCTATATCAGTTTTGGAGAAAGTCGAAAAATGTAAAATTTTTAGGACACCATATTGAATCCGCCAGATTGGGGTTTGAAAAAATATTTTAATTTCGTAATTAACACTAACAAAAATCCCCCAATACTGAGACTTTAGACAAAATCGAGAGATGTAGAATCTTTAATCCTCCATCTGAGATCCGCCATATTTAATTTTGTGTTAAATAATATCAAATTTGTAATGTGATATCATATCAATTTTGAAAAAATAGGACAAAATTAAATTTTTATCCACCATATTGGATACGCCATATTGAATTATTTAAAAATAATTTTAGATTCGTCATGTGTGATTCCGAAAACTCTCCCGTACCAATTTTTGGTGAAAATCGGAAAAAATTGATTTTTTTGTCCGCCATATTGGATCCGCCATATCGAATTTTTTAAAAATAACGTTAGATTCGTTCTGTGAGGCTTCGAAAACTCCCCCATACCAATTTTAGAGAAAATTGAACAAAATTGATTTTTTCGTCCGTCATATTGGATTCGCTAAATTGAATTTTTTATTATTTTAGATTCGTCATGTGCGACCTCGAAAACTCTCCCGTACTAATTTTGAAGAAAATCGGACAAAATTGATTTTTTTGTCCGCTATATTGGATCCGCCATATTAAATTTTTTAAAAATGTTTTGAATTCGTTATGTGCAACATCGAAATCTCCCGCATACCAATTTTGGAGAAAATGGACAAAATTAAATTTTTTTGTACGCCATATTGGATCCACCATTTTGAATTTTTTAAAAGTAATTTCAGATTCGTTGAGTACAACCCCGAAAATGAAAATTTTTTTTCAGATATGTATTTTGAATTTTCGAATTCAATTTTAAAATGAGAGCTCCTCATCCTTTTTTTTTCATTTTTCACGCGCGTGGGCGATGTTCTTTTCAATTTTTTTAAAGTTTCCGATAACATAAACATTTAAATATTTGTATCAAAAAAGAACTCGGCAAGACAAAGTTTTTGGTTCAAGAATCAGGTCTAGATTCACCGTAACAGGCTGTCAAATTTGACAGTTTGTATCTCGGAAACCAATTGACGGATTTGAAATTTTTTATCACGAAAAGAATCGTCTTTCCAAGTACTTTCAAACCATGTTTTGCAAAAAAAAATCCAGTGAAAATCCGCCGAGATGATCTATTTGTTTATAAGCAAAAATATCAACAATGTCTTTAAACAATTCCTGAGGGCGTCCAAATCATCCGATTTTGATTCTGAAAAAAGCGTTGGAAAACTTGAGTTCCCTACTATATGTCGAAAATAAATTTAAATACGTTAACGTGATATTTTGGACTCGGACAAACTTGAAAAATAGTCAATTTCTGTAAACGAAATCGGATTGCAAAATTATTGTGCAAAAACTATCTATTAGATCGTAATAAATTTTAGCGTGTTATTTTATCATGGCATAAAGTTTTCTTTGCTTTAATATGAAGGTCCTCAGAGAAATTTAAATGGTCGAAAAAAATTGATTAAAAAACTACTTTTTTACTTTTTTTTTTTAAATTATTGCTCTTGTGCAATAAGGGAAATATATTTTGAAATTTCCATCTTATGGTAAATTTAATTACGAAACTTTTTTTCCTTTTCAACTTTCCTCTAAAATGAATACGTTCAAAGTTACACGAGAGAAAAGTTGCAAAAAAAACTTTTTTTTCATTAATTTTGTATTTTTAATAATAAAAACAATGTTGCCCAACTTTTTGAATTGACGCATATCAAATTTATCGTTACTCAGGTTATTCTGAAGGCTCTCATGCCAAAATCCACATGTTCCATTTCACATCCACCTAAAAACAAATAAGCCCTGGTCTAAAATAAGTTACGGTCTTAAAAGCAATGATAATAAAACGTGCTTATTGATTCAGGATTTTAGATGTATCCACATTACTACTCGCTGTTTCGTTGAATAATTTAGCCTTCGGTTTACGACTAACAGTTAACATAGGTACAGAATTTCTGATTTGCCACGTTACTTACAAGGGTTCTATTAAAATGCTCTAACGTGTTCGCACGTGGGTTTCCTTACCTTAATACGAATCCCATCTTTTTCTATATTAGTAATAATTAAAAGCAGAAATCAATCTATTTAAGGGAAATCTTGGAAGTAAATATCGTTTAAACTAATCTATCTTATGATTTTCTATTAAGCCAATCCGTCTTTACGAAAATACCCTTATCATCTTGTCAAGTGGGGACTGACAGGGTTCTCAGGTGTACTTCATCCAGACGGAGGTGTAATTAGCAGTTGCTTGAAACCAATGAATTTCGTTCGTTTAATCAGTTGTTTCATTAACTCGGTTTATTATGACAGTGGTAATTATTAAGGAGCGGAATTATTAATTGGAGGACGATTTTAGCTTCAAATAACAATAACACCAAAGAGAGTGTATTATGGAAGTGGGGGTGTATGTTCAAACCAATAAAACCCACGTAAGCACTTTCTATAATATATTTGCATTGCATAAATTATACATTGAAAATCAGGGGCGGATCCAGCCTCTCTCTTTGGGGGGCGGTGATATCACAAAAGTACAGTATGGCAAGCGAAAGCAAGTTGTCGACGGGGGGGGGGGGGGATACCAGCAACAATTCCATTTCTAGTACAAAAGACAGGGTCGGGTATATTTTTCTGAATTTGAAGCTCTTGTTGAGGGGGGGGGCGATCACAAGAAAAAACAAGTTGCCGACAGCAGCATACACATTCTTAGAATCGGGTCTATTTTATTTTCCTGAACTCAAAACTCTTGCAGGGTGGGGGCTATCGCAAGAAAAACAAGTTGTCCACGGAGGGAGGGGTGCCAGCAGCATACACATTCCTTATATAAAAGGCAGAATTGATTCTATTTTCCTGAACTCAAAGCTCTTGGACAGGGGAGGGGCGATCGCAAGCATACACATTCCTATATTCTATTCAAGAACTAGAGAGAGAGTAATAAAACTGTTACCGAAACCTCCAACGTACCTGCTCTAGTGCCGCAGGTAACTGAGGAAGGCCTTAAATATATTTAAATATTATAAGCTTTTATAAATTTACTCCAACAGAAAAATTTCTGTCAGTGAGCAGAGTACACCTTACAGTATGTCCTAAGTGATTTATCTTCTTTGTGCTTGTTTTTATATATTATTTGAGATTAGTGAGATACCCAAAAGATATGGCTTTTACATCTATATTTATTCCAAAATCGTTAAACCAGGGCTTTTTTTCCGCCACGAAAAACTTATTATGATGAATGTTTATGATGCCTTAAGATATCAATATCTAGATAATAATAATATAAGCTCTGTTGAGATGTGTTCCAACATGACAGGAGTTTGAAAATCTACTATGTATCGAATATTGAAGACGAAAAAAATTGTTAATACTCCCATCCACATTCGATCACAAGCAGACGAAAAACCTCGTTGGAGAAGAGATGTAAACTGCGATAAAGGGAGTTACATTTTATTATGATAAAATTTTTATAAAAAAATTGAACCGACTTTTAAAAGTGCGTTAAAAAGGGAAAAATAACTAGAAATTTTTATATGACATTGAAATTTTTGAAGTCGGCGCCAAACTAATACCTGACAAAATGTGATTCGCATAAACAGATTAAAAATACTTTATTTGCTATTGCTTTCTTACTATGATTTGTATATATTAGTGGTTATTTATTTCATTTACAAATAATTTGGCGCCGATTTGAAATATAAGATATTGGATGTACTATGACAGACTAAATATTTGTTTGACACAATTTCATTGGTATTTGAAGAACTCTAAGAATCAAAGAATTTTAAGTGGTTCATTTTAGGGTGACTTACAATTCTGGATAAAATGAGTACTTTTTTGCTACCTTGGAGTCATTGCAAGGTACATTAATCGCGATTAGCATGTAGTTCAAATAATTTATGAATATCTTAAAGAATTCAAAACTAAAAATAGAAAAATAAAATTTTTATAAAAAAATTGAACCGACTTTTAAAAGTGCGCTAAAAAGGGAAAAATAACTAGAAATTTTTATATGAAATTGAAATTTTTGAAGTCGGCGCCAAATTATTTGTAAATGAAATAAATAACTACTAATATATACAAATCATAGTAAGAAAGCAATAGCAAATAAAGTATTTTTAATATGTTTATGCGAATCACATTTTGTCAGGTATTAGTTTGGCGCCGACTTCAAAAATTTCAATTTCATATAAAAATTTCTAGTTATTTTTCCCTTTTTAGCGCACTTTTAGAAGTCGGTTCAATTTTTTTATAAAATTTTATTTTTCTATTTTTAGTTTTGAATTCTTTAAGATATTCATAAATTATTTGAACTACATGCTAATCGAGATTAATGTACCTTGCAATGACTCCAAGGTAGCAAAAAAGTACTCATTTTATCCAGAATTGTAAGTCACCCTAAAATGAACCACTTAAAATTCTTTGATTCTTAGAGTTCTTCAAATACCAATGAAATTGTGTCAAACAAATATTTAGTCTGTCATAGTAAATCCAATATCTTATATTTCAAATTGCTTTTAGATTGGTAATATAGGCCCCAAAACCTTCCAATATCAATATTTAAAGAATTTGAGACATAAATTTCTTAGCCCGATATATTTTATATTGCATATTGAGTTTGTACACGCCCCAAGAACCCTGCAATATCAATATTAGATAAAACCGGAAAATGTAAAATGTTTAGTCCTTCATATTGTATCTAATCAATCTAATAGTAGTAAAAAATTAACTTCATATTCGTAATACACCACCCCTAACGCCCTAATACCAAATCTAAAAAAAATGTGTATAACGTTAAATTTTCAACCCACCACATTAGATCCGCCATAATGAATTTCAAAAAAGCAATTTTAACGTCTTAATGTAATCTAAATCTAAACCCTACAAAGCCTCCTAGTACCAATTTTAGATGAAATCCAGAAATTAAAAATTTCTGAACGGTCATATTGCATCTGACGTATTAGATTTTCTTAAAATAATTTTATATTCGCTATTTACATCCTGAAAAATGATTTAGTTCCACATTTGAACAAAATCGAAACATGTAAAAAATTTTTTCAGCTATATTGCATCCGCCATATTGAATCCTGAAAAAATAGGACTAAATTCATAATTTACACCCTCAGTTTTTGAGAAAGTCGAGATATGTAAAATTTTTAGGACACCATATTGAATCCGCCAGATTGAGTTTTTCAAAAAATATTTTAATTTCGTAATTAACACTAACAAAAATCCCTCCATACTGACTTCAGACAAATTCCAGAGATGTAGGATCTTTAATCCGCCATATTAGATCCGTCTTATTTAATTTTCTTTAAATAATATCAGATTCGTAATGTGCTATCCCAAAAACTTCCTCATATCAATTTTGAAAAAAATCGAACACAATTAATTTTTTATCCATCATATTGGATACGCCATATTGAATTTTTTAAAAATAGTTTTAGATTCGTTATGTGCTACCCCGAAAACTCCCCCATACCAATTTTGGTGAAAATCAGACAAAATTGATTTTTTGTTCGCCATATTGGATCCGTCATATTGAATTATTTAAAAATAATTTCAGATTCGTTATGTGAGACGCCAAAAACTCCGCCATACCATTTTTTGAGAAAATCGGACAAAATTGATTTTTTCGTCCGCCATATTGGATCCGTCATATTAAATTTTTTTAAAATAATTTTAGATTCGTCATGTGCGACCTCGAAAACTCCCCCGTACCAATTTCGAAGAAAATCGGACAAAATCGATTTTTGTCCGCCATATTAGATCCGCCATATTGAATTTTTTAAAAATGTTTTGAATTCGTCATGTGCGACCTCGAAAACTCCCCCGTACCAATTTCGAAGAAAATCGGACAAAATCGATTTTTGTCCGCTATATTGGATCCGCCATTTTGAATTTTTTTAAAATAATTTCAGATGCGTTGGCTACAATCCTGAAAATTACTCCATACCAATTTTGGAGAAAATCTGACAAAATTAATTTTTTTGGCCGCCATATTGTCAGTGCCATCTTGGATTTTACTTCGCCAATTTCGTCCAAAAAAATATGGGACCACCGCAGCAACTTCCTTTATATAACGCAAAAAATTTCATTCAAATCGGTCAAGCCGTTCCGGAATAATCGGTGTACATACATAAAAAAAAATATATTCGCGACGAATTGAGAACCTCCTTCTTTCAGAAGTCGGTTAAAAAGCAGATCCCAACCTTCGACAAAATTCTAATTAAAATCAATGAAGATCGAGATTTACCTGAAATTAAAAGAGCTGGGCTCTGGAAATTGCTCAAAGAACTTAATTTTTGCTGGGAAAAACCGGATAGGAAATCTGTTCTTATAGATCGTCCGGAAAATGTCCGTTGGAGAAGAAAATATCTCTCTCAAGTGAAAGGTAAAGTTGCTAGAAATAACACTTACAAAATTAGTAATTTAACTGAACTTTTGAAAGATTTTTTTAAATAAAGTTACTGCAGAAAATTGGGAAAAATTCATATAATAAAAGAATAAAAGAAAATGTGGAAACTCGATCTCATGATGGGGGGGCTAAAAGAACCAATTATAATTAATTTCAGCGAAGATAGCTTCACTGACTTTGATTATGAACTAGATACATAATGTTAACAGCGTTAATACAATTTATTATTTAAATTTTCTGTAACATTTCAAAATTAATTACATTTGAATCCCTTTTAGCGTTTAATTGTAATTCTGTAGACGGTTTACGAAATAAATAAACTGAAACGTCAAATGTCCTAAAGATGTTTTTAATTAATAATAAAATGACCGATAGTTCCAAAAAAATTTTATTTTCTTATATATGTTTATTTTCTTGTATTTTTGACAATGGGTATTTTGTAAGTATATAAATTATAACTTAGAATATTTTGAGAAAAAAATGCTACGTTTGAGTTTGAATGTGCCTAAAACGGTTTCTTCAAAATTAAAAATAATAAAAATACACTTGTGATTTGTGCTAAATATGTTAAAATTATCTATATTTCTAATGTATGTGAATTATTATGAAATCATAAGAAATTAAATAATATTATAAAAACTTTTTATTTTAAGTTTATTACCGAAATAATATTCTGTCATAAATACTTAGTGATAAATAAAAACCTCCTTCCGACGCCTATGACAAGGAGTAAAATCCTTTTTAACACTTCAAACATCCAAATATCTATTGTTATCCAACCCAAATAGTCCATTAATATAGAGCGGTGTTTTTGATTATAAAATTTCTGACCCATTCCTATAAAAAATATATGTGTCTAACAGATTTTGCCAAAAACACCGGACTAAAGAATACAGGTAGTTTGCGAAAAAAAAAGGGTAAAAAATTATTTATTACTCTCTCTAGTTCTTGAATACATTACAGTATAAGAGGCAAAATCAGGTTTATTTTCATGAATTCAAAGCTCTTGGGGGGGGGGGACGAACGCCCTCCATCGCCCCACCCCCCTTGGATCCTCGCCTGTTGAAAATGTTATGTGTAATGATGGGGTCCCTGATTTAAAATCGTCTCTACAGCGCGAATATGTATAACAGCAAGGGGATTATTATTGCTTAACTATGTTTGAGATTGTTAATGAAGACTCAAATCATAATAAAAAAAGCAAGGAAAGGCTGTAAATTGAAAATACTAACAGAAAATTTTCGGACGTAAAAGAACTGGCAAATTTTTGCAACAATTTTTTTTGTGAATGTGGGAGTCTATATGTTGAATATGATAAAGAATCCTTATTAAAAATTTCAGGTACGACATGCCTCTATTTCCTCAATGTTTCTGAAGTTTGTGAATGAACATGAAATAGTAAAACGAATACACTCTTTAAAGAATAATTGCTCCATCTCTTCTTGCTGAAACCCTTAACTTATCTAATAAACTTAATTTTTAAATTGGGTAAAGTATCTAACCGTTTTAAAGTTACCCTTGTTATACCAATACATAAAGCAGGAAACAAAGCAACTATTAGCAACTGTCGTCCAATTAGTGTAATAAATAATTTTGTGAAGATATTTGAGAAATGTTTAAAGGATAGATTGGTAAATTTTTTGGAAATTAATAACATCCTCTCTAAAAATCAGGTCTATCTATCTATCTCTATCTAATGAGCCTCAATCATCCATCTTTAGAAATAGGCCTCCCTTTGTTTACTCCATTGTTCTCTATCTTGAGCGGTCTGTACCCATCTTTGTCCGGTTTGCTTTTTTAAGTCGTCTGTCTATCTCATTTGCGATCTTCCTCTCCTTCATTTGTGTTACCAGAGTCTTCACTCTAGGATTATTTTGTTCCGTCTATTGTCTTTCTGTCTTAAAGTATGACGGGCGAATTTCCATTTAAACTTGGCTACTTGCGTCGGGACATCGCTTACTTTTGTTTTGTCTCGTATCCATATGTTCTTCTTTTTATCTAGAAGTCTGCATTTGTCTCTCCATTGCCCTCTGTGTTTTGGTAATTCTATCTACATTCTCTTTGGTAAATGCCCATGTTTGGGATCTATATATTAAGACAGGTAGTATCATTGATTCTAACTAATGCCACGGAAATAAGAGCAGACACTAAGAAGACAAAGCAGAAAATGAGAACCACCGAAATGAAAGTACTGAGATCAATGCTGAACGTATCAATCAGAGATAGGCTGACAAATACCTTAATTAGAGAAAAATGTAATGTGCAGGACGTGGTCAAATGGACAAAAGAAAGAAAAAGAGGATGGAAAGAACACGTTGAGAGAATGAGTGAAGAGAGACTAGCCAAAGTTTGTATGTATGGACGACCAAGAGGAAGAAGATTACCAGGACGACCACCAAAGAGATGGGCCCAGAGCTGGTTCTCTTCATCAGCAGAATAAGGCGGGTGTAGATAGAATTACAAACAGGGATATCCCTAGTCAACGTAGAAGAAGCAGAAGAAGAAGAAGTATCATTCATTGAATACGTTAGTTCTTAGATACTGTGGATATTTCTTGTTTTGTAAGATTCATGAGAGTTTACCAAATGATATCCAGGATAGTCTGACTCTTCTTTTTATTTCTTCAGTTTGATTGTCTTTATTTAGTTTTTTTTTTTGATCTATATATATATATATATATATATATATATATATATATATATATATTATATATATATACTCTGACACTTCCTCCGATTTCGTTTGTGCGAGCGTTTTAACCATTTCTTCAGTTTGATTTGTCATTTCATTTTGTCATAGTTCATTTTTAATCCCTTTTTTGACGCTTCGTTGGCCAGTTCTTCAATCATGTTTAGCAATTCATCTTTCTTATCTGTTATCTAAGCTATATCATCCGCGTATCTTAGGTGAATTTACTAAGTCAGTACCTGTAAATCTTGATAATGATAAAAAGTGTC
This sequence comes from Diaprepes abbreviatus, assembly GCA_034092305.1. Taxonomy (NCBI): domain Eukaryota; kingdom Metazoa; phylum Arthropoda; class Insecta; order Coleoptera; family Curculionidae; genus Diaprepes; species Diaprepes abbreviatus. The sequence goes on from JASJET010000116.1 coordinate 3,709,573, forward strand.
TTGCTGTCTTTCTGGATCTTGCCAGGGCATTTGACACGGTGCCTCATGACTCGTTTTTGGAGGTTTTAAACGTCTGTGATGTTAGGGGTTCTGTGTTGAGTGTCTGAGAGTTAATTATGAAATAGAAAACAAATTTTAAAAATATCTATATTGACTCTTTAGACATTAGAATCGGGGTTCCTCAAGGGACAGTATTGGGACAGATTTGGTTTATAGATTATATAAACTCACTAACAAGCATGTGCTTGGAGCATGTTTCTCTAATTTCATACACGGACGATACAGTGGCCGTTTCTTCTGGAGAAACCTGGCATCAAATAAAAGAATCAACGAAAACTGGTCTACTTAAAATAGCAACATCAGAAAATTAATTCATAAGTTTTATATACTGAGAAACATTTTCACTAGGCAGCCTTTAATAAATATTTATAAAACATTAATATAATCCTTGATTAGATATGGAATAATTGTTTGGGGTGGCCTGTATCAAAACTCTTTACAACAGCTCAACGTAGTATAAAATTACATTTTGAAGGTAATTTTTTGGAAGAAAAAAATATTCTACTAGGTTTCTTTATTGAGAATAAATTTTTGATATCCATTCATTGTGTAACGAAGTTACTGTATTTTGGGCATGAGTATGTTCGCCGAGATTTAATTTATTTATTAAACATCCGAAAAATCTGATTCTTGCGGGAAAAGAATGGTTAAAGTTTCAATATTACCGGTATATAATTAGATTTGCCGCGCTATGTCGGGAAATACAATTTTCCGATGATTTTTAGAGCGTCTGACCATAGTAATCGCGCGCCGCATACAGCAGTATTGTGTGCGCGATCACCGCATGCCATCGCACGTCAGCGTAGTGGGAGCTCGGGCCGTTTATTTGTTTTTATTATTGTCTACCTTAGGTTATATGTTAGTTTTAGGCCATGTCTTTTTATAAAAAAAAAGTATGGAATACAGGATACACGATGTTTTAAAACCGTTTGTTTCATTCCCTAGTCCCATTTTTGACATTACAGATAATAATTGGCAGCCGGCAGACATCACTAATGCGCACAATTGACCCCTGGTTTGCCGTTTCTCCTCTGTAACAAGCTGCCCGGTGCATAAATGGGCCCTCGACCACATGAATCCCGAAGGTGGCGCCCGAGAACCGACCACCGAGTGGATGTTTTGATCTTCAGGCAGTCAAACTGTTGATCAGTTGAGAGAGCAGGGATATCCCGAATATACGTAGATACCGCCGATCCGATACCCCTGCGCTGAGCATTTGACCGATGACTGTCTGCACGAGAAATATCCACTGACCGATGTTCCGCTGCCGTAAACATAGTACAGCGGAAGAACATGACCTGTTCCCCTCTTACGTAAAACGCATCATAATTGTATATATTGTTTTCTTGTATTTCTGTACATAAGACTGCGAAATTTAAAAATTACGTATGACACTCTTATGAAACGAAATGTAGAATAAATAGACATCTAAGGATAAAAAACAGTAATAAGAATATTAGTCATAGATTTGTTAACTGTCTGGATCCAAAGTTTTATAATATTATCCCGATTAGTATAGGAACAATCTTAAATGTGATAAAATTTAGTAAGCGTGTAGAACATATATTTTTCATAATATTGATCAATTTAAGCTTTTTCTTTGAACAAAATCTCCATATGTTACTTAGTGTGTAGGTTTGCTTAGTGTGTAGGTTTTTTACAATTTCAAAAGATTGAAAAAACAATTACATAATGAAATAAAATAAGTTTTTTAAATTCGTAATACATATAGGCACCTTGAAAATTCATCTTTCAGGTACAAGCAAATTAAATTTATTGACAAGATTTGATATATTTGTGGGTTTGTTTATTTGTTGTTGGACTTTTTATGTATTTAATTATACATGTCTGATATGAATATTGGTTTATTTCTTTATGTTATATACTGAGGGTTTAAAATTTATTGACTTTAATTATTAACTTAACAAATTAGATTGTAATATATCTGACTAAGGTTTTTTATATCATTTACAGTATGTTGTTTCTTCTTTATATGTATCATTTCTTTGACCAGTAATTTGTAATAGTTTTGGTCTTGGGCTAAAATTTTAGTGTTTTATAATCAAATTCATGTTTTAAATTTGATTCGTGTTTGTGTAGAGCAGTAGATGCATTTTTCGTGTATTTATGCCCATTAACTCTGTTGTCTAAATACTGAGTTGTCATGCCAATGTATTTTTAGGACAATTTAGGCATGGTATGGAATACACAAGGTTAGATTTTTTTTTCACAGGAACATTACTTTTAAGAGGAGTAAATAGTGAAGATAACAAATTTTGGTCTTTATGGCATACGCTGATGTCATGTTTTCTAAGGATATGTGAAATTTTTTCAGATAAATTTCAGAAAAAATTGTGTATATGTTTGTGTTTTTCGTTTTTAGGTTTTTATTTTGTTGTAGTTTATTATAGAATTTGAAAATATGTTTTATGACGATTTTATTTACTTGTGATTCGGAGAAATCCGTGAAAGCCACATAAACATACATACGCCATCCGGCGGGAGGTCGGCGAAGCCCCGTTCAGTATTTGCATGCTTCCTTCCGATCTGTCCTTTGCAGAGCCAGGTGCATGTCGGTATCCTGATGGGTCTAGTAGAGACGAAACATGTACCTTTGCCGTATCACTATTGGCGGGGAGGGTAAGTTTTGACTTTCTTCTTGGTATGGTGGTACAGGTAGACCATCTCGAGGATGGTGGAATAGGATAAATTATGTTCATTAGCAATTTGGTCAAACTGTGCAACCTCTAGCACAGATAGTACGTATGGTTGCAACGACGTTTGCATTTACTGTTCGCATTTTACTTCATATATATATATATATATATATATATATATATATATATATATATATATTATCGCAACGTCGTTCGGTCGGTATCTGAATTGCGTACCTGTTCTAAGGGTATGTCGGTGCCATTATCTGATACGATCGCCGCTAAATTTTACATAACATCTGCGCTAGTAACCGTTTCTGATATTGAGATGTTTGTGTCCTGTAGCACTCGTGAATTGTTTCACCAGGAGTTGTCTCTTTAGGTTGTGTTTGGTGAAGCCTAAATGCCGAGGCTTCTGGGTTAGCTGGCATTAGGTTAAACTCTATGCTACTGTCATCAATAAATCCCGGAAATTTCCTAAATTCCGCATCAAAGGATGACGTACATACAGGGTTGGTTTGGAAACTTTGGAGCATCGGACGTTGTTTTGGAAATTGAAAGGTAGGGCACCGCGCAGGCGGTGCCGGAGAGGACCCACCATAACCGCCCGACTCGGCGAAAAGCAAAGCCGCCTCACCTTTCTTGATGTTTGTCGAGGGCACCTGAGGAAGATGAACCATGCTCTTAAATTTGGAAAAAAGAAAAACTTTTATGCCGAAATTTAAAAAAGGGCTATGGGGTTGTGCGTCTGGGGAGCGAGCGTGGATGCTCAAGACGACTTAAGAATAAAATGAAAATAATTTAAGTTTTTATAAGAGTTCAGGGTTTATATCAATTATTTTGTGAAGAAATAATTAGTATAGGGGGGCAAAGGTCAGATATACTTTGTCGTGGCCAAATGTTTTTAAAACGCAAAGATCCTAACTTTTTCGAATAAATTTATTTATTCTTCTTGCCGATAAATTGTTTAAACTTGAGTCGAACGCAAGGTCGTACCGCAAGTCGCAAATTTATTTGTTTATTGTTAAAATCCGCAATGATTTTTAACACCGAAATTTTAACGCAGAAAAAGTATAGATATTTGGACTTTATCGTAATATTTTAAAAATGCGCACGAAAAGTTTGAGTAACTTAACTTAGACATAATTTTATAAATTTTCAAAGTCGAAAAAAGTAAGGGTAACATATCCGATTTTTAAGAAGAAAATTAAGATAAAAATTAGATTTTCACGAAAACTATAAAGGGGTTTCCTCAAGTAACTTTGAAAAAATTAACTAGCGTAATGTCTCTGGAGGGTAAAGTTTTTCAATCTAATTTTTTACGATTTTCACCGAAAACTTAAAATAACTTTAGCCTTAAATTTCCGCAAAAAATCTTCTTAGTTTTTCTTCTTAATCTTCTGGCTGAAAGAGAAATTATTTTATTTGGTTTGTTTAGTATTGGAAAATCAAGTTAGAATAGTTACGCGATCTTTATGACGGTGATCCGAGATTGCAACACCAGTTCGCGTATACAATCACGAATATCGCCCGTCTTTCGAACTGTAGTGTACCGGGCTCTGGGAAATAAAACCTATCTTACCTAGACACTATTTATTTTTATCCAGAGGACTCCCGATACACCGTATTGAAACCGATTTTTTTTTGCAATAGGTTTTTTTATTTTTAAAGTCTTCAGGCGCCCCAGCCCTTGGCAATTACCCGGGTAAAAGGTACTAGTTCATCCAGGGGCCTCGGAGGTACTTTATTTTAAATGATTTTAAAAAACACTATCACTTTCAGCAACGCAGCCCTCTAAAAGATCGTCGATGTTGTAACCTCTTCTTGGCTGTTCAGCCTTCCTAAAAGCGATGAAAGTTAATTACTTCTTAAGGCAACTGAATTTCGTTACTCCCCTTAAATATTCTCTGATCTGCTACTCGTTTAATACGACTTCAGTTTTTCTACAACCGCTGATTTCTGTATCAAATCTGACGGTTACTTTACTTTCCGGGAGGTCACGTCCCAAAATCAGGTGATGTACCGACAAAGTAACGTGATATTCAAGCGGATATTTGAACGTTAAATTTTGTCGCCGAATATGCATAATTACTTATGCTTTTATTACATTTAGGCAAATAAGAAAAACAATTAACAATTGTTTTTTCTGCTGTTTCGTTTTTTTTTAAAATGTACATTTTCAACAATATATATATATATATATATATATATATATATATACATATATATGTAACATATGGTACATATAACACCCCGTGTAATGTATTCCTACCTTCAACTAACCTCTACAAGTACAGTAATAATTTTTGTCCAGACGACGAACATGTAACCTATACCGAAGTTTTAGCCAGATCTAGCCGAAACCCAATTTACATAAGATTAGTGTGGGGTCCTTTGAACCTTGGTTTAATATAATGGGGTATATAAATCCCTTAATCTAGGAGCAAATTATTTTCCAAGTGAATCTTTTGGGAAGACAGGTTCATTCCTTTCTGAAATCTCTCAATTTATATGTATATATCAAAAAAATATTTTAATGCGGTTTCATGAATTAAACATTTTTGAATTTTAGAATACAAAGAAATAGTATTGAGTTTAATTTTTCAAAATACATAATTCAATAAAACCGCTATTTGATTTAGAGAACTTATATTGGAAAAATTTTTTTGACTCATATATTTCAATAAGAAATTGTAGAGTTGGTACAAATCTGTTTGTGATTTATTGTATCACAAGCCTTTAAGAAATCACATAGCATCAGCACGTTGCTCTTGTTTTTGGTCTGTTTTATGAAATGTTGATAATGCAATCGAAGAACTATGGCTCTTGCAAGGGGACCAGTTTTTTAATAAAGACACTGGAAAGGTTGGTGGATCGACACATTAAGGAAGGAATAATGGTACAGTACATCTTACAATTCAATATATAATGCTCTACAGAACGGCCTGTAGTAGCATGGATCAGTGCAATGTTAAATATATACTGAGCTTAACAAAGTAACTGTTAAAGTCAAGTAGGGGACAGCCTGCTGAGTGAATTGTATGACGCTGGTTTATATGCTCAATCCTTTGTCGATGACTTGGTGATTTTGTGCCCTGGTTGCGATATCCGAGATCTGGATGGACCAATTTTGCGGGCCCTCGAGATCGCGGAGCGATGGTGCTATAGGGAAGTGCTCGGAATAAACCCGGACAAGGGTGGTACTATTTACAAAAAAGAGGAAAGTGGAGAGACTTCCCACAATTTCATTGTCAAAAAGAACTCTTTAATACAAGGAAACTGTTAAATACCTAGGAGTAATTCTGGACTCATAACTGAGCTGGAATGATCATATTGAGGCTCGAACCAAGAAGGCCATATGTGCGTTCTGGGCTTGCAAACGAGCCTTTGGATGCACATGCGTGCTGATACCGAGAGTGCTATTTTGGATATCTGCACCATGATGACGTACGCCGCTATTATATGGTGACCTAGTACAGCAAAGCTCAAACACCTCTTACAATTCGACAAAGTTCAAAGAATGGTGTGGGAATATTGAGTACAATGAGGATTGCCCCCACCATGGCTCTGGAAGTTCTGGTGAATCTGCTTTCTCTCTACTTATACATAGAAAGGGCCGGAAGACTATGGCTTTAGTTGCCTAGGACATCTCGGAACTGGAATGTACGGCTACTCAGGTGTCTGGGAAAGCGTGGTGGAGAGGTGTCCATCACTCGCCATGCAAACAGATTACATTTCGCCGCTTTTAAAACCCAATCACTCAATAGAAAGTGAGGCTTGGGAGGGAGAGCAACATCTTCTAAAATAGTGATAAGAGTACGAGAGTCACAGTTCTATTCAACCAGAGACGATTTACGTCATTAACAAAAATAAGGTAATAAATATATGCTTAGTGAGGCTGCAATAATGGCACTGAACTCCAATGTCTTAACTTCGCGACTAATGTATGAGTGCAAGAATGTATTAAAGACTCTGACAAGGAACGGCTGCGCAATCAGTCTCGTGTGGGTGCCGGATCACTCGGGCATACGTGGGAATGAGGAAGCGGTCCACAACTGAACCATATGGATCCCAACCAATTGCCGATCTGCAGCTATGGTGGGATGTAAAGAGACCAATGAGATCTAGGCATCAACGATCAAGTATCACCACCTTTTGCTCATTCATTCTGGGTGATATCAAGAAAACGGTTTGAAATATTTTGATAAAAGATTAGTGGAGCAATAGGGCAGCAGGCTGACATTTCTTCAAATATTTTCCTGGAAGTCTGCATATAAATAATGCCTACGCCTCTCATAATATGTCAATTCTGAATAAAAAAATATTCTTAGATGGCAAATTATAATGTAAAAATGTTAAAACTATCATAAATAACTGAACTTAAATATGTAATATCCTATTGACAATAACATACTAAGGCACTTTTATCGAAATACTACTCCAAGTACCAAAAAATTAATATAAAATTAAGCATCCTAAACCACGAATACCATTTTTAACTGTGAAAAGTAACTCCGAGCTCATTTTTTCCTTTGCATGTTTTGCAAGTATGTTGATTAATTCACCATGATAATGTTTACTCTTTTTTATTAATTACTGCCCCTTTTTGCTTATAAAAACGCTAAACCTCACTTACGACCCAATCATTTGTTTGCTTCATACAAAATTGCTGCTTCTTAAAAATAGTCAACAACACCGAACATTAGTAAAATTGAACGCACGGTGCCCTTTTTCTTTCTTAGTCTCGATAATAAAAAAACTATTTGAGATGCATCACAAAAACGCACGTCAATATTGTATGTCAATCTTTTGAAAGTCGTATACTTCTAAATTGAAAAGAAATATTTTTTCACATTGTCAAAAATTAACAGAATCATAAACTATTATATATGTTTGACTTATTTATGGTTTTTGCAATAAAAATATCTTTTTGAACAGGAAGTTTGAAGTCAGTCTTAATAAATACTACCTAATAAAATTCCAAAGCGAGTAAATCAATATCTAAATTGAGAATGAGTTTCGAGGCTCAAAACAGAATGAGTATTTATAAATAATAGGCAATTCCTTTTTTCTCTATTTCCTTTGTCCTTCGATCTAATACGTTTTCGTATAATATGTTCTTCTAAATCACTCTGCGCCATCTTTCTTCAACTCGTTTAAATATCCACATTTTGTAAATTTCAAGCAATCGTAGGAATACGAGTATCTTTGACAATATCTCAATAAAAAAATTTTAAAAATTAAAGTAAATCTTCGTCTATCTATTTTTCTCGCTGTTTAATTCAGATATTAGAACCATCTTAAAATCTGATTTTTTTTGTCAAAAGGCTTGTCAGCCACACAGCTATTTCCAAAGTTATATTTATGATATTAATTATCAGGAACTGTGTTTTAGTCCAGTCGCTATGGGGAGGCGGAGTTGAACATTTTAAGGTCCAAAAGGTAACTTGATGTTTTTTGATGTATTTTAACGTGTTGATTCTATTTTTCCAGGTTACCAAGCTTAAAAATGGGTATTAAGAAAATAACAGTAGCATATTATCTTTCATTGAATTATATATTTATAACTCATAATAAATTTTGATGTACCATTATTGTTGCCTAAGAAAAATAATGTCATTATTGGTCTAGTAGACAGAGCCATCACTTTAACTTCCCCCTGAATTTAAACCCCCTGTTATAAGAAAAGTGAAAGAAATTTTATTAGGGAACAACTTTAAACACATAGACATTGATAATAAAAGAGCGAATACACAAATTTTACAAGAATATAGAGAAAAACACATTAAAACAAATATCGAATGGTCAAGAAAAGCAGGAAAATAGTATATATATATATATATATATATATATATATATATTTCAATTTAGTCATCAGTATCATGTTTTACAACACTTACATTCATCAGTATATAAAATAAAAAACACTACAAACACATTTACGTTTAAAATCTTAATTATATACATTACACATGAAACTAAGTCTAGTTTAAAAATTATGATTGAAATTTGTAATGAATAAATTCGTCAAAACTATAAAATGCATTCTGGATTAAGATTTCTTTTATTCTATATTTAAAAAGGTTATCTGGAAGCTCTCTCAATGACAGAGGCAAAACATTAAAGAATTTTTGTCGCCAGGCAACCAGGCCCGTTCCGACACCTTTCCAAACGAAAATATGCTGGCACCAAATTATCCCTGTGCCTCGCGTCCCAGCTGTGGACCCCACTGTGCGTTTTGAAACTTTCTTTGTATTTTTTAACATACCGTAGGTTATCCAAAATGTATTGCGAAGGCAATGTTAATATTTTTAGTTCGGAGAATGCTGCTCTACAGTCCTCCCTAAAGTTCATACCCCGCACCACTCTCACAACCCTTCGCTGAAGCCCTAACACGTGAGACGCCTGCGATGCATGGCCCCAGACAAGCAGTGCATATGACATTACCGAATGGAACAGGGCAAAGTACGAAACCCTCAGAACCAACATGCCAACACACAGCGCCAGACGCCTCAAAGCAAACAGGCTACTACGGAGCCTCCCTGAAACCTGCTTTATATAAGCTTCCCAAGTAAGGCCAGGATCAATCTAGACTCCCAAGAATCTAGCACTCAGCAAATCCCCATTTATATCTCCCACGTCACGTAGAGAAAATACCACTTGCTTGGTTTTATTTTCATTCAAAAGTAGTCCATTTGCGTCAAACCACTCCCTAGCACCAGACCGTGCCGCTTCCAACCTGGCCAAAGCCCCTTCCAGAGATACATCTGAAACCGAGAGAGTGGTGTCATCAGCAAAGAGTGTTAAATCTGCAGTATCTCTGCCCATAGGTAGGTCATTTATGTAGATTAAAAAGAGAATTGGCCACAATACCGAAACCTGGGGCACCCCTATCGAAATCCCTCCCTTGGCCGAGGACTCCCCTCCAACTCTCACAATCTGAACCCTATTTTCCAAGGAAGATGTTATAAACTTGCAGCTGTTCTCATTAAAGTTATAGAAGTGCAGCTTTTGTATGAAGAGATCATGAGCAACACAGTCAAACGCCTTACTTAAGTCGCAGAATAAGATGGCATTATATTCCCTTGATTCAAACGACCGTGTGATTCTCCCAATCAGATCCGTGCTCCTCTCCCGACGAAAGCCAAACTGACATTGGCTAAAGCAGCCATTTTTCTCAAAAAAGCTGACCATCCTTAATGTCATGCATTTTTCAATTATCGTGGATATGGCCGACAATAAACTAATTGGCCTATAGTTTGACACAACATTTCTATCTCCCTGTTTAAACACCGGAAAAACCATGGCCTGTTTGAGTATATCAGGGAAAATATTTTCCCTGAAGCACCCATTTACCAGCCCAGTCAGAGGACTTATGATTAAATTTTTTATTAATTTTATTAGATTTATACTAAGCCCAAAAATATCCCTGCTACACTTGTTTTTCAAATGATCGATTATTTCTCTCATTTCATTGAAAGAAATTTCTGCAAACTCAAAATGATCATTGGAAACAACCTCCATAAAACCTCTCAGGGATCATATATATATATATATATATATATATATATATATATATATATATATATATATATATATATATATATATGTATATATATATATATATATATATATATATATATATATATATATATATATATATATATATATATATATATGCATACGATATCAAGAAAAGCAAGAATATATAAATATATATATATATATATATATATATATATATATATATATATATATATATATATATATATAATTTTTCTTTATTTTGTCTTTTCTTGGATTTAGGTTCTATATTTAATAAATACATAAAACGAATTGACGTTTAGCCCTTTATTCAAGGCATTTTTAAAATTCCTTTGTCCTTGACATTTTGCTTTGTTTCTAGAAACAGAATAGCAAAATGTCAAGGACAAAGGAATTTTGAAAATGCCTTGAATAAAGGGCGAAACGTCAATTCGTTTTATGTATTTATTAAATATAGAACCTAAACCCAAGAAAAGACAAAATAAAGAAAAATGATATAATCTATGGTTCAAGAATCAAAAAATATATATATATATATGTATATATATATATATATATATATATATATATATATATATATATATATATATATATATATATATATATATATCCCTGCTTTTCTTGACCATTCGATATTTGTATTAATATGTTTTTTTCTAGATTCTTGGGTTTAGGTTCATACGTTGATGTTAAAAAAAACATGTTTTGACATTTCGCCTTTTATTTATGTTATTTTCAAAAAGTTTTTTATATTGTTTTCTTTAATTTAGTGATAATAACATTTCAGTGGCCATAATTATAACTAATTGAGTATAAAGGAGATGATGGAAATAAAAGAAAAGGAAAAAATACAGTTAACGACAGAACTGATGTATATATTCACCTTAAAATATGATGATCATGAATATTTTTAAGACAACGCTCCTAGGTTTCAATTTCGCAAAAGTCGTTTTTTGTCGCCAAACACTTTATAAAACACAAAATAAAGAACGAATTGAAATTTAATCCGACAGGTAAGTAGAAAAATGTGTGTCTGAAAATAGTAGATTTCTAATCTACAAGAACCATCTCTAAATTATATTTACAATTAAAATGTGACCAAATAATTTTCTCAGTGTTCTGATAGTTTGTGGGTCGTCCTTTCACATTCCTTAGTCGAAAGCTAAAACATAGTTTAAATAATAACTTTGCGTAATAGGATGAGCAAAACTTAGCTCTGTTAATCTGGAGTAGTGGGAGGAACAGGTAATAAAGTAAAATTTAATTGTTAATTTCAAAATAATTAATCATTAAAATATTTAAAAAAAAAACAGATTTGTAGTTTTTCGAGTTTTCATAGAAAACTGGTTTTAAGGAAAAACAATTATAAAATTTACAGACCAAATACACCAATGGAGTTGAATTTATAAGTTATTTTCCAGTTTGCATATTTCCTACCCAAATTGAATTTTTAATTTTTAAAAGTATGAAAGCGGTATATATCTCTTAAATGAGAATACAGCTAGAAAATAAATTATACGTCATTTTTATAAAACACACAATTTTCTGGTGACAAATTTATGTGTTTAACTAACGACCAGAAATACGATGAAGGAACCGACTCATCTTCAAAACAAATAATTTATCCGTTGTTAAACCAGCCTCTTTTGTTTTAGTCATGAGATTTAAATTTATTACCCTTAGATATGTAGCTTGTAAACTTATACAATCCTGCCTCGAAAATACGAAATTTAAATACGTAAAAGTATTCCTTTTACAGGATGTTAATTCATGCTATTGAAATAATTCATTACAGGATAAATTTGGGATGGAGATATTGGAAGAGGGCCTTGTTGATCTACATTATTGACCTTCACAAAAGTTTAAATAGGCTCTCCGGGTTAGACTGCGACTTACAAGGGGTGTATGTCAACAGGAGAGAACTTGAAGGCGCATGAGATCTAAACGGTGGTTTACGAAAGTCGGTCTTATTTTGGCAAATCATTACTACTCCATGGAAATTAGATCACAAAAGAGTTGTTTTGTTAACAAAAATGTAACATTGTTTTTTTTTTGCATCCTATAAAACATATCTGGATAGTAACTCTGAAAGACCTGAGCAAACAAAAATGGCGGACCAAAAATGGCCACGATTTTCGGTTTTTTGAGTTTATCTCGAAAAGTAAAAATTGTATCGAAAAATGTTTCAAACAAAAGTTGTAGAGAATTAAGTTAAAGGTGGTGCCACTAATTATCGAGATATATTTTTTTTCGACAATATTTATGGTTTTGGTTCTTTTTTTAAAAAAAGACATTTATTAACAAATTATCGATTTAAAATTTAACGTAAATATAGGTATTATCATTCTAAAAAAGTATGTCAAACCCGGAATCTGTGAGTTTTTTATTTTCCGAGAATTTTGATGTCAAAGTTGAAAATTCAACCTCAATTTTCCACTTTCCTAATTAAGATACTATGCCCAGTTTTAATGGAAATTATTTGTATTGTTTTGTATTTTAAAGATATACTTAAGAATGTTTTTTTTTTCAATCTTGGGCCGAGAAATTTTGCAAAAATCAATTTTTGCACCAAAAAAATTGCGATAATTTTTCACCGGATGGAAATAAAATTTTTTTAAAACATGCATTGTATTTAGATATATCATTTCCGATCTCAAAAAAAAAGTAATTTTGGATGAAAAAAACGTTTTTTTTTTCAAAAATTCATAATGGCGTGGCAAATCAACATTAAGAGCTCAAATTTGCAGAAGATTTTAATGCTTGCGCTTTACCTGTGAATTTTTTGAATCCAAGAAATACACTTCCATACGATCTGTGAACCTTCGAAAATTGGGCCGAATCTAATCGAAAATAGTTGCTGCAGGCCGCTTTGGGCGGGTTGCCATAGTTCAAGCGCATTATTCATCGGCGCTTCAAGGAAACTTATGCATCATAAGTAATATTTATAATATTGATGTTGTTTTATTAATTTATATGATAGTAACAATTTGTTTAATCATATTAATTATTAATTTGTTTATTAACAAAATTTTTACAAAAAATTATAGAGAAAATCATACAAATATTCAATTATATATTACATATTGTATTGTTTTTCCCTTTATATTATTATTACCTGATAGTTTATTAACAAAATTTTTGCTGCCTGCAGCAGCTATTTTCAATTAGATTCGGCCCAATTTTAAAAGGTTCACAGATCGTATGGAAGTGTATTTCTTGGATCCAAAAAATTCACAGGTGAAGTCTTCTTCTTCTTTCTCAGCCCATTGACGTCCACCCCTGGACATAAGCCTCTCCGATGGCCCTCCACTGGGATCTGTCTCTCGCCTTCTGGAGCCAGTTTTTTTCCAGCCAACTGTCTTATATCATCTACCCATCTGCGTTGTGGCCTGCCACGATTTCGGTTCGTTTCTCGCGGTCGCCATTGCAGTAATTTACTCGTCCACCTATTGGGCTGTTGTCTAGCTATGTGCCCCGCCAATTGCCACTTTAGTCATGATATGCGTTCAATGATGTCAACTGCTTTGGTTCTTGATCTTATTACTTGATTTCGTATCCCATAACGAGATTCCTAACATTTGTCTCTTCATGGAGCGTTGAGTGACTCGGAGCCTATTTGCGTTTTGTTTGGTTAGTGTTATCATTTCCATGCTGTAAGTAGCAACAGGCAAGACACACGTGTTATACAATTTCCGTTTAAGGTTGATTGGTGTGTTTCTATCTCTTAATACGTACTGCAACTTTCCAGCAGACCATACCAGCCTTATTCTCCTTGTTATTTCCGCCGTTTGATTTTCTTTGCCCAGTTTCATGACGTGGCCTAAACAAATGTTCTTTTGGACATTCTCTATGATTTTATTTTGAATCTCTATTTGTACATTTGCGTCAGGGCTCGTTAATTTAGTTTTCCCCAAGTTCATCTTAAGTCCCACTTTTCTCGCCTCTTCATTGAAATCTTGAAGCATTTGTTTTAGGTCTTCTGGGCTGCTAGACATGACAACAACAGGTAAAGTACAAGCATTTATAAAAAGAATATTCTGTAAATTTGAGCCCTTAATATTCATTTACCACGCCATTATGAATTTTTGAAAAAAAAAAAAACGTTTTTTTCATCCAGAATTATTTTTTTTTGAGATAGAACTATCCAGTGAAAAGTTATCGCATTTTCTTTGGTGCAAAAATTGGTTTTTGCAAAATTTCTCGGCCCACGATTGAAAAAGAATTTTTTTTAATAGATCTTCAGGCTATTTTCCATGGAGTATACCGAAATTATGTTGTGCCGTAAATAACATGATGTATCTAACATAGATTGTACCTACATAGTACTTGTTTTAGAATAGCTGTTCGCTTTTTGGTTACACTAGTTATTACTTATAAAACTTGAGTATTTCATAGCAATGCACCGCACTCATACGCGCGGTAGCAAACATATCTAGACTTGACATCAAAGCTACAAGGAAAGCATCTTAGACTTACATGGATTTGTTTAGTTCGTCTCTTGTTAATACGAGTGTCAAAGACAAACAGTTTTCATTCATTTCTATGTAGTCCTAATATACAAGTTAAAGTGAATCAAAATGTTAAAAGTTTTTAAATTTTTTTATCAACATAATTCCATTTTAATTCCTCCGATAATCCGATTGACAATTACGAATTCAGGTAAAGGTCAATCGATATTATAATCAATCGCTTTCATCCGTATTAGCTTTTTTAATTTCTTTTTTATTTTGTTAGTTTTTTCATTTCAACAATATATATTATTAATTTTCTGTTTTTTCTTCTTTCTTTCTATCTAAAACTGCATAGAAAAAAATCTGTGGTTTATGGTTTTTCTGTACAATTAAAATACGGTTTTTCGTGGAAAATTAATACCGAATTGCAAAGTTTTAACATAATTAAATAGCTTCATTTTGGTTGACAGATAACTGTTATTAAACATGGCTGAATCTAAAGGTAAATATAAGCAGCCTTGATTATTTAAAGTTTTGTTCTGGTAATGTGTCTTAGATATAAGAGAGTTTAAGCAACGACATAATTAAACCATTCAAGTTTTTAAATACTGAAGGAAAAGCTTTAGAAGAAACCTACTACAGCCAGTATGTTCGCTTTGTCACTGTTAAAAATTCATATTAAATTTACTGTGGTTAATTTGGTTAACTAAGGTAATTTTTGCTAATATTCACCTTTTCGGCAACACAATATCATTTTCATTAAGCATTTCTCATATATCGTTCATTTAACAGCATATTATTCGTTACATTATTGAGTTTTACTATATCTCAAGTCATTCCAACTGCCAACTCGATTATTTTCTTTATAATCCTGTAATTTGCCTATAAGAAATACAGCGGTAATTTAGTTTCTATTTCTAGCTTGATTCATATGTCGTTGACTACGTCACAGAGTTACATTATTTATATTTAATTAAGGAATTTATATTTACCTGTTTTTGTTAGATATCGTTTTCTTGCCTGCTATTCAAGTGAAATTCTTACATTTATCAATTTTTTATAGTAATTTTTCCTGATTTTTTTTTTAAATAATTTTATAGATTATGTTGATATTTTTGTTGAGGTTATTTGTCAGTGTCTAGAGATTAGATTCGAGTCGACATATAGACAAATTATCATTCTTTTAGGCAGTAGCGTGTTGGGCTGTGGTTTCTATTTAGTAATATTTGGAGGAAATTTGCACGGGCAACTAATACCGCTATGGCTATCAGGAATTATATATTATATATTTTTTCTTGGACCTCATTTTCAAGTTTTCCTGCTAGAATCGACAAAAGAAGACTGAAGACCTACATCCCGCTGGTTTTACAGCTTATTGCTGGATTCTGGGTTACAAATGCTAGTTAGTTTGTCCAGTATTACCTTTGATATCGTTTGATTTAATCTTATTTGCCAGCTTGGCTTTTTTTTGTCGTTATCGAGACAAAATCTAGAAACAGGGATTTTTTTGTCAATCTCGAGCACATTTTTAACCAGGAATCAATCTAGGCTCCAGGAAATCGGGGTCCACCCCACGGGTTCGAACATTGATGTTGTCCAACTTACAGGCTATCATCCTACGAGTTTGATCTTCCCAACTATCAGTTAGCGAGATCTAAACAACTGTCAGACACAGGCAAATCAGTTGTATTTATTTTCCTTTTCTCTGTATCTAGTTTGGTGTTCTTTTATATGTTGTAAAATCTAGCTTTTTTAAAATCTAGCTTATGCTACAATTGGATCTTTTGATTGAAGATTGACGATTTGAATTATAATAAAATATTTTTATTATAAATATCTACTATGAGTTTTGTTTCACCGACATGCTATTTGCGTTTGGTATTTCTTTTGTTTTGTTGATAGCGAATTTTAAAGAGAAAAGTTGAAAGTTAGGTCCAAGCAACTCGTGGAAGGCAGGCGCAGATCCAAGGGGGGGCGATGGGGCGATCGCCCCCCCCCCCCCAAGAACTTTGAGTTCAGGAAAATAGACCCGATTTTGCCTTTTATACTATAGTTTGTTCAAGACCTAGAGAGAGTAATAAATCATTTTTTACCCTTTTTTTCTTCGCAAGCTACCTGTGTTCTTTAGTCCGGTGTCTTTGGCAAAATCTGTTACACACATATATTTTTGGTAGGAATGGGTTAGAAATCAAAAATACCAGTCAACAATAATGGACTATTTGGGTTGGATAACAATAGATATTTAGAAGTGTGAAATGTTAAGGATTTTAATCCTTGTCATCTGCGTTATAAGGAGGTTTCTTATATCACTGAGTATTTATGCATAGAATATTATTTCGGTAATAAACTTAAATTAAAAAGTTTTTGTAATATTATTTTATTTCTTATGATTTCTTAATAATTCACATACATTACAAAATGTAGATAATTTTGACATATTTAACACAAATCACAATGTATTTTTATTATTTTTAATTTTGACATAGAACCCTTTTACGCACATTCAGACTAAAACGTAGTCTTATTCTCCCAAAAAATTCTAAGTTATAATTTAAATACTTACAAAATACCCATTGTCAAAGGACAAAGAGTTAAACATATGTAAAAACAATAAATTCGTCCATATGATATTAAAACATTTTGGGGCTATCGGTCATTTTACTATTAATTAAAAACATTTTTAGGACATTTGACGTTTCAGTTTATTTATTTCTTAAACCATTTGCAGAATTACAATTAAACACTAAAAAGATATTCAAATTAAATTAGTTTTTATATGTTACAGTTAAAATTAGACATTCTTATTTATATTTCTATTGTACTGATATCTTAATTTAATTTACTTTATTATATGGAAATCCGATAGCTTCAAAAAAACAAAATAAACATGTTAATTCTACACGCAAATAAAATAATAAAAAACTCGCGGCTAATTGCAATTAAATATATATAAAATTAAAGAGTGGGACGCACTAAAATAAAAATATATAAAAAAAACAAAAAATTATAAACAACATTAAACAATAAAATACAACAAAAACAAAAATATAAATAATAAATTGTGTTTACACTGGTAAACATTATGTATCTAATTCCTAGTCAAAGTCAGTGAAGCTATCTTCGCTCAAATTAATTAAAATTGGTTCCTCTATCTCACCGATCATGAGATCGAGTTTCCACATTTTATTTTATTCTTTTATTATACGAATTTTTCCAATTTTCCGCAGCAACTTTTCTCAAAAATCTTTCAAAATTTCAGCTAAGTTACTAATTTTGTAAGTTGTGTTATTTCTAGCAACTCTACCTTTTACTTGAAAGAGATATTTCCTTCTCCAACGGACAGTTTCCGGACGATCTATAAGAACAGATTTTCTATCTAATTTTTCCCAACAAAAATTAAGTTCCCTGAGCAATTTCCAGAGTTCAGTTCTTTTAATTTCAGGTAAGTCGCAATCTTCCTTGATTTTGTTGGAATTTTGTCGACGGTTGGGATCTGATTCTCATATTAAAATGTATGTACAACTCGTTTTATTGCAGTTTTCATCTCTTTTTCATCAGTTTTTTTCTCCTTTAGTACTCGGTAAATAGTAAATTTTCCAATACCTGTCATCTTATTATCTAAATATTGATATCTTAATGCATCATAAACAGTCAACGTAATAAGTTTTTCGTTGACGAATAAATGCCCTGGTTTATCGATTTTGGAATATATATAGATGTGGAAGCCATATCTTTTGGGTAGTATAGGGAAATAAATGATTGCGATCACCCTCTCCCCCTCCAAAGAGCTTTGAGTTCAGGAAAATAGACTCGATTTTTTCTCTTATACCTAGAATATGTATGCTGCTGACATCTCACTCCTCGTGCCCTGGTTTATCGATTTTGGAATATATATAGATGTGGAAGCCATATCTTTTGGGTATCTCACTAATCTGAAATAATATATGAAAACAAGCGCAAACAAGATAAATCATTAAGGACACACGGTAAGGCATACTTCGCTCACTGACAGAAATTAAATTAAACTATGAGATATTGTATTGTTGCATATAATTAGATTTACCGTAGTCCTGAGTTACCTGCGGTACTGGAGCAGGTACGTTGGAGGTTTCGGTAACAGTTTTATTACTTTCTCTAGTTCTTGAATAGAGTACAGGAAAGTAAATGATTGCTATCACCCTTTCCCCCTCCAAAGAGCTTTGAGTTCAGGAAAATAGAACCGATTCTGCATTTATACTAGGAATGGCACCCCCCTTCGGTTGACAACTTGTTTATCTTGCAATATCCCCCCCCTCAAGTGCTTTGAGTTCAGGAAAATAAACCCGATTCTGCCTGTTATACTAGGAATGTACATGCTGCTGGCATCTCCCCCTGTCGGCAACTTGTTTTTTCTTGTGATCACCCTCCCCCCTCTCCAAGAGGTGCAAATTCAGAACAATAAACCCGACTCTGTCTTTTATACTAAAAATGGAAAATGAAGATTTTTGCATTTTACCTGGCTCTGATGCAGTGGCGCCCTTAATTTCATATCCCTACTCTCCGACATAGGAGTTAGCTTGTCATTTTTGCTCGCTGGTGCTGGTACTAGCCTTCGACTGTACTTTAGTCATTAACGCTACCTTTCACCTCAATGTGAGGTTTTGCGTCTGTTTTTTTTTTTTGTAGAAAAAACCAGTGTAGCAGCTTTGACGTCAAAGAGAGACGATCTTGATTTACAGACGTCTTACAATATTGCTCTACTGATAGCAGTATCAGGATAGTAGCACAAACCTACATATAATGTACTTAAAGGAATCTCTGTAAGCAACAATACAGTCCATAAATGTATTGATGAAGTGAGTCATGGTGCTAAAACTTCTTGTGTAATTATTTGCAAACGATCCAGTTCTCCATAAAATTTGACGAATCAAGTTTACCTGGTAAAAGAACATTATTATTTGCATATGCTTGTTTTGTATTGGACCAGATACTAAAGACGGATAAGTGCTCAATATTTTGAGAGATGGTTACATGGAAGAAGCGATTAATTTATCAAATATAGTATTAGCAACAACAAATGAAGCACCTGCCTCCGTTGGGCGATACCTTGGTTTTATGCACCATTTAAAGAAAATGTACCCGGAGTATTTTCAATACATCCATCGACAATACTTAGTTGCTAAAAGTCTGAATAACAGACTACATTAATCTCTTCAATTCGTCAAAAGCATTGTTAATAAGATTCGCAGCAAAGCGTTAAATTCTAGTTTATTTTCGTAATTCTGTGAAGAAAATGATGATCAGCTATTCTTTCATATTGAGTACATTAGCTGAAAAAAGGTTTATATTTTTTAGTTTTTGAGAGAGTTTTAGAATTTTTAGATGCTAAAGATCCTATTTGAAAAAAATTAATCAACCGGAACCCAGATTTTATCTATTTAACAGATTTGTTTACCAAATTTACTGAGGTTAAGTTGAAATTACATGGCGATTTTAGGAATTTATTAAAAACGATGTTCATGCAGTTATTCTTGCTAGAATTAACTCCATGGAACAAAACATAGGACGGCGTGAATTTTCTTATTTCCTAATTTGTCACAGACATGCTGCCAGGATAATTTAATCAAGGAAATAACATAGTGGATTATCTGTCCATATGATGACACTGATGTCACATTACAAGAAAAACTGGTCGAAATAAGTACTAACAAAAAACTAAAGGTGCAGTTTAGAAATATATATCGGAAATGTTGGCTTCTAAAAGACATATCTGCTACTTAACCAGCATTACCGATAATCTATAATGTTCTCTCTCTCTCTCGCTTTTTCTCTAGATAATCCAAGTGGAACAGCCATCGAGGAAGCACCACTTGAAAATGACAGCGGAGATGTTGGCGAAACGTCGTCAAAATTTTTGTATTGACAAACGGATTGAAAACCGGAAAAACACCAGTGCATATATATATATATATATATATATATATATATATATATATATATATATATATATATATATATAATTTATTTTTGTATCTTAAACCTTTTGTTAAATATTCTTTTCTAATATTTTCTTGGGTATACCCAAGAAAATATTAGAAAAGAATATATATATATATATATATATATATATATATATATATATATATATATATATATATATATATATACAGGTGTGGTTCTAAGGGGGAGCGGTGGGGCTATCCCCCCAAGAGCTTTGAGTTTATATATATATCTACAGGCGTGGTTCTAAGGGGGGAGGGGAGCGGTGGGGCTGTCCCCCCCAAGAGCTTTGAGTTTAGGAAAATAGACCCGATTTTTCCTCTTTTACTAGGAATATGTATGCTGTTGGCATCTCCCTTCCGCGTCGACAACTTGTATAGACCCGATTTTTTTAATCTTATACTAAGAATATGTATGCATGTTTTTTCTTGCGATCGCCCTTCCTCCCTAATAGCTTTGAGTTCAGGAAAATAGACTTGATTTTTTCTCCTACACTAGGAATATGTATGCTGCTTGCATCTCCCTCCTCGTCGATAACTTGTTTTTTCTTGCGATCCCCACCTCTCAAGAGTTTTCAATTTAGGAAAATAGACCTAATATTTTCGCTTATACTAGGAATATGTACTCTGCTGGCATCCCCCCTCCCCGTCGACAACTTGTTTTTTAATGCGATCGCCCCCCTCCTGAAGAATTTTGGGTTCAGGAAAATAGACTCGATTTTTTTATCTTATACTAAAAATATGTATGCTACTGGCATCTCTCCCCCGTCGACAACATGTTTTTCTTGCTATCACCCCCCCCCCCCCTAAGAACTTTAAGTTCAGGAAAATAGACTCGATTTTTTCTCTTATACCCAGAATATGTATGCTGCTGACATCTCACTCCTCGTCGATAACTTGTTTTTTCTTGCGATCACTTTCCCCACGAGCTTTCGATTCAGGAAAATAGACCTGATTTTTTTCGCTTATACTAGGAATATATATGCTGCTGGTATCTCCCCCGTCGTTGAGAACTTGTTTTTTTCTTCCGATCCCCCCCAAGATCTTTGAATCCAGAAAATTAGACCCGACCCCGTCTTTTACACTAGAAATGGGAGTGTTGCTGGTGTCTCCCTCCGTCGACAACTTGCTTTCACTTGCCATACTGTACTTTTGTGATATCACCGCCCCCCTCAAAGAGAGAGGATATATATATATATATATATATATATATATATATATATATATATATATATATATATATATATATGTTATATATTCTTCAAAGGCCACCGTCAGTTCTCAGCGAGTAACGAGACGAACCGCACTTGAAAATGCCAAATGAGATTTTGGCGAAACGTCGTGAAAACGATTTTTTGAACGAACGGATTGAAACCCGGAAATGAGTTGCAATAGCAGTGGTTATATCCACATTATCCGATCTGTCCTTTGCACAAACAGGTGCATGTCGGTACCCTGATGAGTCTAGTAAGAGACGAAACATGGACCTCGGCCGTATCACTGTGGCGGGGAGGGTAAGTTTTGACTTTCTTCTCGGTATGGTGGTACAGGTAGGCCATTATCTCGATGGTGGTAGAATAGGACGAATTGTGTTTTGTAGCAATTTATTGTAACTGTACAATCTCTAAGACGGAAAGGATATGATCGAGTGATATATATATATATATATATATATATATATATATATATATATATATATATATATATATATATATATATATATTTAATTTATCTTATATTATTTTTTGACCTTAAGTACGTGGTGAAATTATAGAATTAAAGGACAGTAATTTATTAATCCAAAAAAAGTTTATTTTAATACCAGTCTGTCCTTCATACCATAATGCGGGGTATTTCGGTAATTTGTCATTTGCGTACAAAAACATAAAATAGAACAGAACAAATGGGTATATGCTAAAGGTCATAAAGATATAGGGTAACTTCTAAATTGATTAAGGTTTTCCCAACTCCAAGACTCGGATTAAAATACTAATTTATTTCAAATACGGTCAGATTTAATTGATTTTCGGCTTGAAGATTTATTTTCGGAAGCTAAGTACGCCTTTTGTTTTTAATTCCATAAAAATAAAAACAGTAGGGAAAAAGTTTTCATCAATTTTATTATTCATTATTTAATTTGTTTAACTTTTACATGGATTAAAAAAAAGACTTTTTAATTGTTCGAAAATGAAGAAAAATTCAGCAGATGCAAATTTATGTGGAAACCGACAAAAAGCCTTAAAAGAAAAAAAAATTAAATTTTATATCATTTCTAAAAAATATGCCTAAAATTTAATGCAGTGTCACGTTTTTATTAAATGATTTAGTTTAATTTAACTGCTGCATAGACCTGTGGGCTGCCAACTGCTCATCAAATTATTAACTGAATTATAACTAATCGATTATCCAGTTGAGTTGAAATGTGACACATATATATATATATATATATATATATATATATATATATATATATATATATATATATATATATATATATACACTCGAAGACAATGTAATACTATAACCTTGAAACTCTCCTCGAACCTTTATTTTAAGGTCATCTCAAGGTCAACTTCATTTTCGAAAGTTCGATCAAACTGAAATGTATTACACATATATAAAACCGATGACTGCGTAATATTATGATTTCGAAACTGACCTTGAATATCTAATTATATATACAGGGTTATTCACTCTATACGGCATGGAATATTGCGGCCAAAATACGTCACTTTCAAAACGTTTTACTTGTGGGATATATAGGGGTCTAATATAGTTACTTTTTAAAATTATTTTCATATTATACTGGGTGTCCCAAAAGCTCTGAAAGTATCGAAGTTGTGTTTTTTTAAATGGAACCCTCTGTGTATTATTGCATCTTTGGATTTTTCGATCAAATAAGTGCCTATTTTAATAAGGTTTATAGTACCTAAACCTTATGGGTTTTTAAATAATTTGAATTTTGACAAAATCTAACCTAATTTTCATGTTTCAAATATTTGAGAAGTATTGCAGTTATGTACTCGAAATTTACAGTGAAGTGTAGCAATAAATCATATTTTATATCCCAATTATAATATAAACTTGGTATATTATTCAGGATGTCTAAAAATTAAAACTAATCAAAGAACTACTCGCTAAGAACTGTCCAGTTCTCAGCGAGTAACGAGACGAACCGCACTTGAAAATACCAAATGAGATTTTGGCGAAACGTCGTGAAAACGATTTTTTGAACGAACGGATTGAAATCCGGAATAACCAAACTATTCATTCTACCATCCGTGAAAACCTACGATATAACATATATATATATATATATATATATATATATATATATATATATATATATATATATATATATATATATAAACTCTCGTATCTTTTTTTAGAATATTGTTACACAAAAAAGTATTTTATACGGTTTAGCACGACTTTCATGAAAATAAAACAATTCTTCTGAAAAAATATTTATGTTTATTTTATTAAGCTTTACACGTTCAGTAAACACTTGCATGTTAAATAAATACGATAAAAGGCTGATTCTTTTAGTCCAATAACTGTCATGGGTTGGAACATTGAGTTATTTTTGGCAAAAATAATATATTTTTTTTCTCTTTCAAAACATGGCGATTTATTATTTTAACAATTGATCTTCAAACTTTGTGCCTCAAAAATATATAGATGATTAACCTGTCTATCTATTTAAATCCTAGGCCCTCAAAAATAAAATAATTTCATGTCTTTAAATTGGCACATGCACAAGTACAACGATTGGATAAAGCAAATTTATTTCTTGTAAGTGAAATATACCAAGAAACTATATTTAGTGTATTATATGATTAATTCATATGCCTATTTAAGAACAAAATGGGAATGTTTTGGGTGCGTCAAAAATCTAGGACAGCATAAAGTTTCATCTTTCAAAATGCGAATCATTTTTTCGATTTAACGTATAATTTTGAAACGTCTTTATTGAGAGTTTAATACACCTTAACTCTATAGATTTGAAGATAATTGTGTTTAAAAGAAATAGGTCACATTTCCAAGCATCCATTAAATCTTATATATCGTTCTTATTTATGCATATTCAGATTTACCATCAGGGAAGACCAAGGCGAAGTGAAGGTCGTTTCTACTAAACGTTTGGTTGAAATTCGAGAAATGTTAAATTAAAATACTATATTTGTTTCGAGCGGTACACCCTATATTTTTTCGTTTTATGGAATATTAAAACCCCCACAATTTTTTGCGAAGCAATAAATAACTGTCGGACTTCTATTGTCTTCATTTCACCGTTTGCATGTGAAATTAACCACATTTTTAAGCTACAAGTTGTAGAAACTAGCATCCTACCAATAATTACCGCCGAAAAGTTAGTTCAAATACAAGTTCTGAAACATAGTTAAGTACGTCATAACAGGGTGTCTGGGGAAGGCGCCGGCAGACCCACTGATGAATTCACCGCCGGCATCGAACCCCAAATACGCCTAAAAAAATTTTAGTTGTCGAAAATTAGCTTGCACTTATGTCGCAACACCGCCGGTATATTTAGAACATGGCCCCCTTTTCATTCTCAACCAACTATAAGAGCAGACATATTCTGTTCTAACAGTTAGAGATAAGGTACTATCATATATTGCAACCAAATTCCGGAAAATGGTCGAGTGAAAGCTTCTCCAGAAGCCGTGCACCGTAACCTACAGATCGGTTTCAAACTTATTGGTTCTTTATAAAGAACCAAAAGATTTATAAAGGGAAAAAACCTGTTCTCTGGTGGAATAACCAATGCAAAAAAGCCATAGAAGGTCCTAAAAATGCCCTAAACAAGTTCAAAAGATACCCAAGTACCGTACTAACCTGATAGAGTTCAAGAAACATAGGGCCAACTCGAAAAGGACCATTAATGACGCTAAGAGAACATCATGGAATAATTTTCTAAATTCCATCAATTTAAATACTCGCAGCACAGAAATTCTGAAAAAAAAAAATAACAGCTTAAAGGGAAAACTCACAAACAATATCTTAGGTATTACTTAGAATGACCAATTAGTGACTGACCCAACTCAAGCATTCGCCTCTCACTCCTCTTTTTATAGAAATACTACCAACCAAAATACCCTTCCGATGGCTGGGCCCAACTTATCCCTTCTATCTTGCAGCTTGCCCTTCACACTTTCAGAAATTCACTACTCACATCAGAATCCCTGTAATAAAACCTACGGAATTCAATGGTCTTCTCTATATATACAATTAAATACGGGCATCTGGAGATATTCCACAAGAGTGGAAACACTCCAACATTGTCGCAATTCACAAACCAGGTAAACCTACCTCAGCCCTCGAATCCTTTAGAGTTATCTCCTTAACTTTCCACCTTAGCAAGCTTCTAGAGCGTAAGATAAATTCCCGATTATAGTAGTTTCTTGAGAAAAACAACTTAATGATTCCAGAACAACTGGCATATAGGCCTGAGAGGTCTGCCATCGACCACCTTGCAGGGCTCAAAATAGATATTCAAAATTCCTTTCGCCTACGAAAACATCTAACTGCTATCTTCCTAGATATCAACAAAGCTCCACAGAAACAGCATCATTAACTCACTTACAAAGCTCAATATAGAAGACTATATGTTATCTTATATTCAAAACTTCCTATGTAATAGAACTCTTGCAGTCAAAATTAGAAACTCCTTTTCAACAACCCATCCCCATATTGGTGGAGTCCCTCAAGGCTCCTCCATCAGTCCCACACTCTTCCTTTTAGCCATTAATGATATCATCAAACACATAGATCACAGAGTCAACATAAGAATTTTCGCCGACGACATTTTATTATATCACTCATCTACATACTCTAATTATAGTTCCTCCATTCTTCAATCAGCCCTCAATATACTAACTCTATGGTCCTCTGGTAAAAACCCCTCATTCTCTTCTGGAAAATCTAACGTAGTTCACTTCTGCCGTCTAAGAAACTGTCTAAAAATATCTAATTTACACCTTAATAACACCCTCATACATCCCACCACTAACAAATCATTCCTCGCAGTAACCTTCTACCAATTACTGAACTTTAAACATCATATTGACAAACTCAAAAACACTTCTGATCTCAAAATTATCAAAATGCTAGCAAGTACTACTTGGGACTCTGACCAACACTCCCGTATTAAAATTCATCAATCCTGCATATTTCCTAAACTCAATTATGCCCCCTGTATGTATGGATCCGCCCCTCCATCTTATATTTCTAAGCTAAATTTCATACATAACACAAGTGTTCGGCTGGCTATAGGCGCCTACCACACTAGCCCAATTTCTAGCATCATGTGCGAAGCCGAAATCTCACTATATCAGAGATATACAATTTAAATTATGCTCACTCTCCACTTTTTAAATCTTTCCTTCATACATCAACACTGTTTCATAGAAATTCCTTTTGTTGGATAACTTCTTTCAGTAAATACCCTTCTAGCACCAGCTTAAGTTATAACAAGCTTAAGGAACGCCTGCAAATCACTTTGAATCTATGCCTTAAACCATAAAATAACGGTTATACTTTTCCTTCATGGAATATGTTCCCAATTAAAAACGATCTTACTCTCAATAAATATGATAAACTAAATACTCCCCATCTCTTAATCAGGAAAACTTTTAATCTCGTACTTCAAACTACATATAAAATATTCAGTGTCAAATGTATTGATGGATCCAAAACTGCCACCCAGACCATCGCAGCATATTACTCCTTCAACGTAGAAAAAACTTTTCAAAAGCACAAAACAACCATTATTTTAACAGCTAAATTATACACTATTTACATAAGGAAAACTAATCTTTAAGCAACCTATATCAGAAAAAATATGAAGACTAATATAAGTAGCGCCCTCTCCCGGCTTTCCTCACAATTCGCATGGAATTTTTTTCTTACGTTTAGGTGCGCTTGCCGACCTTCTACTGACGAGAACCATTGAGTACCAAATCGATCTACAGGTGGCCAAGCACTTCCATGGGGAGCGATTTACACCCTTTCCTGATTTTAGCTTGGAATCTGAGATAGTGCTTTGTCTCCAAACGTGTTAAAACAGGGTACATCGGCCGTCGCAGTGTAAGGTTTTTTAAATTGGATGAGAACTAAACTAGATTCTCTAATATAGGGTGTTTTTTTATAGAGGTATAGAACTTTTAAATGGAATAAAACAAAGATGAATTTTTTAAATTGACATGAAATTTATTCGAAAGATAACCTTCTGGCATATGACCGCCACGGCTGGCTTGGACGTAGTCTAATCTGGAGGTCCAATTTTCGATGACTCTTTCCAACATTTGTGGCCGTATATCGGCAATAACGCGGCGAATGTTGTCCTCCAAGTGATCAATCGTTTCCGGCTTATCGGCGTAGACTAGCAACTTCACATATCCCCACAGAAAATAGTCTAGCGGCGTTAATTCGCACGATCTTGGAGGCCAATTCACGGGTCCGAAACGTGAAACTATGCGGTTACCAAACGTTTCCTTCAATAAATCAATTGTGGCAAGAGCTGTATGACATGTTCCGCCGTCTTGTTGAAACCACAGCTCCTGCACATTATGGTTGTTCAATTGATGAACGAAAAAATCAGTAATCATAGTTCTATAGCGGTCACCATTGACTGCAACGTTTTGACCAGCATCGTTTTTAAAGAAGTATGGACCAATGATTCCACCAGCCCATGAAGCACACCAGTCAATTTTTCTGGATGTAACGGTGTCTCAACATACACTTGAGGATTATCATCACTCCAAATACGGCAGTTTTGTTTATTGACGTATCCATTCAAACAAAAGTGAGCTTCATCGCTAAACAAAATTCGCTTATGAAAATCGGGATCAACGGCAATCTTGTTTTGGGCCCATTCACCGAATCTACGCCTTGCTAGGTGATCGTGTGGTTTCAGTTCTTGCACGAGTTGGATTTTGTATGCACGCAAACCAAGATCTTTCCGCAAAATCTTCCATAAAGTGAATGGACATATATCCAATTCCTGTGCACGATGGCGGATAGACTGATTCGGGTCTTCCTCTACGCTACGCTCTACAGCAGCAATGACTTCTTCTGTACGCACTGTACGACGTCTCTGTGGATGCGTATTATCATTTAGAGTAAACGTGGTGCGAAAACGTTTCATAGTTAATCGAATTAATTGCTCTGATGGACGATTATGTTGACCGTACAATGGACGTAGTGCGCGATACGTATTTCAAACAGAACCATGATTTTCAAAATTTGGAAGTGTTGTTCAGGCGTCAGTCTATTTATGTTGAAATGCCAAACCAAACTAAACATAAATCAATTGACAGCTGACAAAATGGCCGCCAGTTAAAAAAGTGTTGCCAACTTAAAGTTCTATACCTCTATAAAAAACACCCTTTATAAATGTAATTTTTACTTACATCAATATTTTTAATTGGAACGTTCTTACAAGATTAAGGTAAAGGAAATCTTTGCTTTCTATGGGGTTTATGCCAAATGGTATTATTTAAATATACATAATTTTGTGACGTCGTTAATGAAAGTATAAGAAATATATTCGAGTCTACCTTCTAATTAAACCGTAAAATTAGAAACGGGAAGTATTTTTAGTCTTCATTTTTCATAAAGAAATATAAGTTTTTTCAATGGTCATAAAATTTTATCATGTTCTTAATGAAAGGGAATGAAATGTATCTACGATATTTTCACATGTCACAAAAACGTATAAACACCAAAAAAACAAAATGTATTATTGGGAAACGGAGTTTTTGTGTTATTAGGTTATTTATTTTAGTACAAAAGAGTATGAGATATTTATTGTATAAAAGGGATAAGCCGAAAAAGTAAGAGGGAAAAATATAAAAAGAAGTTGTTCTTAAATAACATTAGTTTGAAGAGTCAGAAATTTAATAAATAAAATTCGGCAGAAATTTAAATGTATTATTGTTCAAGCATAACGTTTTTTAATATACTTTTTATCATTGAATTATGAGACCACAAAGATAAAGATCTACATATTCAGCTCCATCAAAATATTTGACAGCGTACGCCGTTCATTTGTTCACTGTAATAATTTAATTCAGTTTTTTTAAGTGTAAAAATTTTTGATGTGTAGCTGAATTTAAAGTTTACTTATGCGGTTATTTTACTGATATCTTGTTTTTAGTAACGCTGCAATCTACCTGCCAGTACTGAACCTTATCTCACTTGCAAGAGAATGCAAAAAAAATCAAAGAGAACCCACAACTGCCCAATCATACAAAATCTGATGGGATAAACATAAATAGACTTCAGTCTAATCATAGCAGCACCAAACATCCAAGATACTGACATCATTCTCACTAAGTCGTAGCGAAGGGAATGGGAAGATGAGGCGCCACCCCATTGGGATTCGATTGCAAAATATGATTCATTTTAACAAGATTAGGGGAAAATAAGGTAGATGTGCGAATTCTCTACACAAATGGGGTAAATTACCTTCCCAACAGGGTGCAAATGGACAAAAAGTTCACCATAAAGTACAGAAATGCCTAGTGAGTGTTTTTCTGGCTAATTGTTTGCGATTAGTGTAATTGCCATTGTTTATCCAGGGTGTCCGGAAAATACGTGTACAACGTTTGAAGATAAACTCGAAGTCGAAGTAGGTCAAACACTATAATGATATTTTTTAGCGATATAACGTTCTAATATAAAGTAGCGTTAGTGTTCTAAAATTGACGTCACCTGTAATCATCGCTTCTGATTTTATAACATCAACGTTATGACAACCTAGATTTCTCTGTCTATGTATATTTGAAAGCTTGACACTTTTGCATACTTCCTTCCGATCTATCCTTTGCACAAATAGGTACATGTCGGTACTCTGCTGAGTCTAGTAGAGACGAAACATGTACCTCTGCCGTATCACTGTAGCGGGGAGGGTAAGTTTTGACTTCCTTCTCGATACGATGGTACAGGTAGGCCATCATCTCGATGGTGGTGTAATAGAATGAATTGTGTTCTGTAGCAATTTATTCAAACTGTGCAACCTCTAACACGGAAAGCATATGATGGAACGAAGTTTGCGTTTACTGTTCGCATTTTCCTTCATTCATATACGGAGTTGCATATAGTTGAACGTTTGTTGAAGGTGATTTCAGCACTACAACGACATAATGTGGATATATCCACAGCTATTGTATCTCACATGGGGGAATCCTTGAACGCCGCATAAATATATATATACGCCTTCCGGGGGGGGGGGGGGTCGACGAAGCCGCATTCAGTGTCGCAAACTTCCTTCCGATCTGTCCTTTGCACAAATAGGTGCATGTCGGTACCCTGATGGGTCTAGTAGAGACAAAACATGTACCTCTGTCGTGTTACTGTAGCGAGGATGGTTAGCTTTGACTTGCTTTTCGATATGGTGGTACAGGTAGGCCATCATATCGATGGTGGTGAAATAGGATAAATTGTGTTATGTAGCAATTTATCCAAACTGTGCAACCTCTAACATGGAAAGGATATGATGGAACGAAGTTCTGTTAGTCAGGGAGATCTTGATATTATTGGGTTGACTACTGTCTGCTTTTGAGAGGGATGATGATGGGACTCTGCATTGAGATATGGGTCATTATGTGTGGGTTTCCGATATATGCTAATACCTAGGGTGTTGTTGGGTTTTCTAGTTAACATGTCCAAAAAAGGAAGCTTCTTTTCTTGCTCGATTTCTAGCGTAAGGATCCTATGGTGGATATTATTCAGGTATACGAGGAAATCGTCCAGGTGTTCTTTTCCATGTGGCCATATTATAAAAATATCATCCACATAGCGTTTCCAAAATTTCGGTCTTAAGAATGCTTTTTACAGTGCCTCTATCAGAAATATATCATGAAAAGGTTGGCTATAACTGGTGAAAGTGAGGACTCCATAGGTCCGCCATCTGTTTGTTTGTATATTTGGTTATTGAACATGATATATGTGTTTTAGGCAGTGTTCTGTAGGCCGGAAAATCTTCATTCATGACGATTTTGTCCAAAGTCTCATCCAGTGGTATGCTTCGATATAGCAATTTCATATCGAGGCTTCTTGCTAAGATGTCATTTTCTTCGAGGTGAATGTTTTTGATCATGTTGGTCAGATGTTCGGAGTTTTTCACGAAGGAATCGGCCAGTTCGACTCTCGGTTGCATGATGCTTGCTAAATATCTCTCAAAAGCAGACAGTAGTCAACACACTAATATCAAAATCTCTCCGGCTAACAGAACTCGACACTAAACAAGACGAAATAAAACACATTTCAACAACTCTAGAACGGAATGGTTTTTCACAATCAGACATAAAGAAAGCCATAAAAAGACAAGAGAAAACCACAACAAAATCAAAGACCAAGATCAAAAAGGAACAAAACCATAATCCCATACATAAAAGGAATAACGAACAGAATCGGAAGAATCTTAAGAAAACACGAGATATAGGCCATATTTAAACCACAAAAAACAATAGTCAACATCTTGGGAAATCCCAAAGATAAGACCAACCTTGAAAATCATGGCGTTTACAACATGCCATGTGCAGATTGTCAGCAAACATATATAGGACAAATAAATAGGCGCACATCAGCAAGAATTCAATAACACAAAAATAGCATTAAAAACAGACAAACAACCTCAGCTCTATTTCAACATTACCAAACCACCGGACATACCATCGACTTTGAAAAAGCAAAAGAAATAGCACCAGTACACAACTACAAGGTACGCGTTATAAGAGAGGCCCTAGAAATCGAAAAAGCGGGAGAGCTGAATAAACGAAACGATGCTAAACATAATAAAAAAACAAGAAACGAAACAACAAAGATCAACCAATACACGAGAGACCAGCATACAAGAAGAAAATATATCGCACTCGGCAGAGGGGAGGAGCCTGCGAAGCCGATCGTCCAATCAGCAAGCGAGCCAGGTAGACAAAACTCGACATTCATTAGAGTGTAGTGAAAACGACTTTTTGAACGAACGGATTGAAACCCGGAATAAGCAAACCATTCATTCCACCATCCGTGAAAACCTACAATATAACATATGTATATATATATATATATATATATATATATATATATATATATATATATATATATATAATAAAATAGAATAAAATATTGGCGAAGCGGACGTGAAAATTTGTCAATCTACATGATTCTCGTATTAAAAAGTGCAGAGCACTCCAAAGTATGGAATAACTCCGGGTCCGACAGATGGCGACAGCGCTGTTTCGTCCTAATATGGGACTCGTCAGGCCACCGCAGTCGGTACAAACCATCATCTCGCCTTTGCATCGTATAAGCCATACTTATAATCAAAATACGGCAAATAAGACGACAAAGGCGACATGGGATCGTTTGGTGCGGCACGTGGCTTTGGCTGCTTAAATAGCGGTATGCTTGCTTGCCAGTACCGAAAAATGCGACCCCTAACTTTTGGGCAGCGCGTTTCGTGTACTCGATTTTACATATTTCTGTTTTAATTCACCGTCGCGCCACCATATGACGGTTCTCTTACAAACTTTGTTAATCTGTATGGTTCTTGTATTATCAAGTGGACCATCGAGATGTCGCCTTTGTCGTCTTATTTGCCGTATTTTGATTATAAGTATGGCTTATACGATGCAAAGGCGAGATGATGGTTTGTACCGACTGCGGTGGCCTGACGAGTCCCATATTAGGACGAAACAGCGCTGTCGCCATCTGTCGGACCCAGAGTTATTCCATACTTTGGAGTGCTCTGCACTTTTTAATACGAGAATCATGTAGATTGACAAATTTTCACGTCCGCTTCGCCAATATTTTATTCTATTTTATTTTAAATTACACGGACAAAAACTTATCTACATATTTATATATATATATATATATATATATATATATATATATATATATATATATATATATATATATATATATATATATATATACAGGGTGTCTCAAAAGAAAGTTCACATTTAAAAAATCGATTTAAAAAAAAGTCAGGACTTTATTGAAAAAATGTTTATTACATATTAAAATACATTGTTTTGGAATTTAGGAAAAAGTCCATAGGTGATAAATCAGGACTGCGTGGAGGCCAACTTATGTCACCTTTCTTTGAGATCAATTTGCCAGGAAAAATTTCACGCACTCGTGGCAGAGACATGTTGGACGTGTGTGAAGTTGCTTCGTCTTGCTGGAACCATGTTCTTTGGTTATAGCCAGGAAAATTTTGCAGTTCAGGCACGAAGAAGTCGTCTAACATCTCCACATACCGCTCTGAAGTCACTGTTACTGTGCGTTCCCTTTCATCTTCAAAAAAGTACGGGCCGATAATTCCTCGCGCCGACATCGCAGCCCATACAGTCACTTTCGGCGAATGTAGAGGTTTCTGATGTTTGTGTTTTGGATTGTTTGCACTCCAATAGCGGCAATTTTGCTTGTTTACATGACCATTAAGATGAAAATGGGCTTCATCCGAAAAGAAGATGTTGGTAAACGTTGAAAAGTGTTCAGTCATCTGGTTTACGAAGTCAAGCCTCTGACCAGCATCCTGAGGCTTTAATTCTTGCACCAACTGAATTTTAAAGGGGTTCAGCTTTAAATCTTTGTGTAAAATGCGAAATAACGATGACCTATGCACATTTAAAGCAACAGCACGCTTACGAATCGAAACGTTTGGGTCGTCACGAACAGACTGAGTAACACTCTCTACGTTTTCGACCGTTCTCGAAGACCTTGGACGCCCGGATTTTGGTTTATCTAGTGTTGAACCGGTCTCTTCAAACTTCTGGACCCATTTTCCAATAAGCCGAGCGCTTGGCGCATCATTTAAGTGACGAATATGTCGAAAATTGCAGAATTTTCTACGCGCTACAGTCGCCGAATTACCGTTTTTGTAAAACTCACGTACGCACAAAGCACGATCCGCTCCATAGCGACTAAATTCCCAAGAGCCAGGCTACCGATTGACATACCCCCCGCGCCGCTCGGAATACTTGCGTTCACGCAATAAGCAAAACAAATGTGTACTTTCTTTTTAGACACCCTGTATATATATAAATATATATATATATATATATATATATATATATATATATATATATATATATATATATGTATATATATATATATATATATATATATATATATACATATATATATATATATATATATATATATATATATATATATATATATATATATATATATATATATATAGTTTACAGTGCTAAAACTTAATGGACTTTCCTCCTTCTTCTACCTTATCTTTTCCCCCGAATCTATAATACAAAAGTGATCTTACAACTCGTATTTAACTTTCCAGTATTAATGTGATAATATTCATGTCCTTTCTTAAGTTATATAAGTTACCGATTTGAGGCTTTGAAAGTCATACAACTAAAGTATACAAACTTCCATATTTAGATTTCCATAGGAACCGCCACTGAAATATTATTATATTCACGAAGTACAAAGGAGAAGGAAAAGTCTATTTAACTTGTTGAAGAAAAAATGAAATAGTAGAGACCGTGAAACGTGCCTCCGAGAAACATTACTCTAATATGATGAAAAATGTGTTGAAATCTAAATATTTATACATGAAAACACCGCTGTTTTTAGAGTACAAAGAGAGGGATAATATGATGTTATTGTATTTCTGACAGATATGTGAATACAGCGTGATAGAGGTGCTCAATCTTTAAAGCATGGAATATTTATTTGGATTGGACTATGAAACAATTAATTCTATTCTCAGAGAGTGTCCAACACTTAATGAACTGAGTCAGAAACATTAATAGATTTTAACTTTGGCCTTCCAACGGTATTTTGTATTTTCCAAATTTTTTTCATTTTTATTTTAAAAATTAAAAAGAAAATTTTGTTTGCATTTTTTTCAAAGAAGATAATTTTTCATATATTTGTAAGTGTTTTCAGTTGAAAGTCGATATTTTTTTGACGTTGAACTTACTAATAAATGGAATTTTTTTATTATTTCTATATAACTGCTGAAAAGTACTGTATTAATCGCCGCTGGTTTCAATAGATTTCGCGATATTTAATATTTTTGGAGTAATTAACCTGTAATTTGGGAAACAAATTATTAGGAATATCTACTTTAAAGTTATAAACACATTTTTGGAAAAATCGTTAGTTGCCTTCTTTCGTTTTTGGGGTTTAGGTTATCCTTGCCCAAAGTAAATCATTGAAAATATCGAATTCTGACCTTGTTTTTCAAAATAAAATAAGATCATTACATATTTTTAAAATGCATTAATTATACTTAATCAACATCTAAAGTAATATACAAGGTGTCCTATTTAAAAAATCATAAGTTTGGTTAATATCTCAAAAATTACACTTTTTGGAAAAAATCTAACCGCGCCACTGAACCAGGCGCGGATCCAAGGGGAAGGGGCGGTGGGGGCGATTGCACCCCTCCAAAAGTTTTGAGTTCAGGAAAATAGACCCGATTTTGCCTCTTATAGTATAGTATATTCAAGAACTAGAGAGAGTAATAAATCATTTTTTACCCTTTTTTTCTTCACAAACTACCTGGGATCTTTAGTCCTGTGTCTTTGACAAAATCTGTTAAACACATATATTTTTCATAGGAATGGGTTAGAAATTTTATAGTCAAAAATACCGGTTTATAATAATGGACTATTTTGATTATATAACAATAGATATTTGGATATTTGGATGTGATAAAAAGGATTTTAATCCTTGTCTTAGGCGTCGGTAAGAGATTTATTTTATCACTAAGTATTTATGCCACAGAAT
The DNA here is from genome assembly GCA_034092305.1 of Diaprepes abbreviatus. Taxonomy (NCBI): domain Eukaryota; kingdom Metazoa; phylum Arthropoda; class Insecta; order Coleoptera; family Curculionidae; genus Diaprepes; species Diaprepes abbreviatus. Next base: position 3,746,059 of record JASJET010000116.1, read on the forward strand.
ATTATTTCGGTAATAAACTTAAAATAAAAAGTTTTTATAATATTATTACTTTAGCTAATGAATTATCCCGTGATCACGTTGATTTGGATATTTTTAACATGTCCTTAAATAGTTTTAAAATTTTTTAAAGCGTAATCTATAGTCCAAATTTTTTACTCCTCATTGTTCTTTATGTAGTCTTAAATGTGAGCTTACTGTAGTTTTACCGGATGCTTTGGATTTATTTGTTTATTGTTTACTATTGTTTTTTTTTATCTATTTGGAAACTTGTTTGTAGTTGTAAAGTGTTGTAAATTTTTAAATGGTTTGACCGTTCATAAAGCATTTATTTATTTATTTATTCCTTATAATTTTTTAATAATTCATATACATTACAAAATATAGATATTTTTGACATATTTAACATAAATCACAACTGTATTTTTATTATTTTTAATTTTGGCACAGAAAGCGTTTTAGGCACATTCAGACTAAAGCGTAGCCTTATTCTCTGAAAAATTCTAAGTTATAATTTAAATACTTACAAAATACCCATTGTCAAAAATACAAGAGGTTAAATATATATAAAAAAATAAATTCGTCCATATAATATTAATCGGTCATTTTACTATTAATTAAAATCATTTTTAGGACATTTGACGTGTCAATTTATTTATTTCTTAAACCATCTGCAGAATTACAATTAAACACTAAAAAGAGATTCAAATGTAATTAGTTATTATATGTTACAGATAAAATTAGACCTACTTATTTTTATTTCTATTGCACTGACATCTTAATTTAATTTACTTTATTATATGGAAATCCGATAGCCCCAAAAAAATAAAATAAACAGGTTAATTCTACACGCTTAAGAAAAAGACACAAATACAATAATAAAAAAATTACGGCTAATTGGAATTAAAAACATAGAAAATTAAAGAGTGGAACACACTAAAATAAAAATATATAAAAAATATATAAAGAACATTAAACAATAAAATACAACAAAAACAAAAATTTAAATAATAAATTGTGTTTATACTGGTAAACATTACGTATCTAATTCCAAATCAAAGTCAGTGAGGCTATCTTCGCTCAAATTAATTATAATTCGTTCCTCTAATCTCACCGATCATGAGATCGAGTTTCCACATTTCTTTTTGTTATTTTATTAGTGGATATTTCCCAATTTTTTGCAGTAACTTTATTCAAAAAAATCTTTCAAAAGTTCAGTTAAATTACTAATTTTGTAAGTTGTGTTATTTTGAGCAACTCTACCTTTTACTTGAGAAGATATTTCCTTCTCCAACGGACATTTTCCGGACGATCTATAAGAGCAGATTTCCTATTTGGTTTTTCTCAGCAAAAATTAAGCTCTCTGAGCAATTTCCAGAGCTTAGTTCTTCTATTTTCAGGTAAATCCCGATCTTCATTGATTTTAGATAGATTTTTGTCGACGGTTGGGATCTGCTTCTCATAATAAAATGTATGTACAACTCCTTTTATTGCAGCTCACATCTCCTCTTCCAACGAGGTTTTTCGTCTGCCTGTGATCGAATGTGGCTTGGGAGTACTAAAAGTTCCAGTCGTTTTTTCTCCTTCAGTATTCGGTACATAGTATATTTTTCAACTCCTGTCATGTTGTAACACATCTCAGCAGAGCTTTTAACATTATTATCTAGATATTGATTTTAAGGCACCAGAAACGTTCATCGTAATAAGTTTTTCGTTGAGGAAAAAATGCCCTGGTTTACCGATTTTGGAATAAATATAGAGGTGGAAGCCATATCTTTTGGGTATCTTACTAATCTCAAATAATCTATAAAAATAAGCACAAACAAGATAAAATACTAAGGACACCCTGTAAGGTATACTTTGTTCACTGACAAATTAAATTGAATTATCAGAAATTTTATTGTTACAGTAAATTTATAAAAGCTTATGTTTAAATATAATTAGATTTACGGCAGTCCTCAGTTACCTGCGGCACTGGAGCAAGTACGTTGGAAATTTCGGTAACAGGTTTATTACTCTCACGAGTTTTTGAATAGAGTATAGGAATGCATATGCTTGCGATCGCGCCTCCCCTTCCCAAGAGCTTTGAGTTCAGGAAAATAGAACCGATTCTGCCTTTTATATTAGGAATGTGTATGCTGCTGGCACTCATCCCGCTGACAACTTGTTTTTCTTACGATAGCCCACGCCCCAAGAGCTTTGAGTTTAGAAAAATAGACCCGATTCTGCCTACTATACTAGGAATGTGTATGCTGCTCGCATTCTCCCCCTTGTCGGCAATTTGTTTTTCTTGTGATCACCCCCCCCCCCCTCTTCAAGAGCTTCAAATTCAGAAAAAATGGACTCGACTCTACCTTTTACACTAGAAATGGGAATGTTGCTGGTGTCTCCCCGCCTCCCCGCCAACAACTTGCTTTCGCTTGCCTTACCGTACTTGTGATATCAGCCCCCCCCCCAAAGAGAGAAGCTGGATCTGCCCCGGCACTGAAATCTACGTAAAAAACTCTATAAAAGTCAGTGTTTATCTTTTTGATGGTTTTGGTTAAAAAGTAGGACACTAAAGTGAAAACCGCGACATTATATCTTTGATAAATCACTTCAGTACTCCCTGAAAGTGTCGAAAATGGGACACCTTGTATTTACCGGGTGCCTTTAGATTAAAACATCCGTCTGCAAACACCTTATTGAACGATAAAAACACAATAAAACACAGTTAGTAGTTTTTTAAATTAACGCGTACTTACAGACTAACGCAATCTAAGAATTTTTTTTGATACTTTTTAGTGATTTACTACCAAATACCCATCGACCTGGCAACACGCGAATTTATTCTTTTCAGTAAATATCCAGAACGTTGACCACAGATCCGTCTGGCTTGAACCATTTCTATTGAGCAAATGTCTTTGATGTTAAACGCTTTAATTTACACCAGCCAATGTTTATCGTAGTTTTCCCTTAAAGGCTTTACGTAATCCAACTCACTTTTAACGTTTTAATTGGGTTTTAATAATTAACATTACTCAATCTTGAAAACTGATTTTTGTGTTCTTGATTTTGCGTTTAACCAAGCTTTTAGCAAAAAATATTGTTAAGCCAACAAAAGCTTGGAAGTTCTTTGTTGACTTTGGGAAATTAAACATCAAAGTTATTATCGTAGAAAGAAAGTTATCAAATCTTTGGAGTATGTGTATAGCTCCCTTCTTAGTTCATAATGATTCTGTTTACATTATATTTTATGAAAAATAATTTCGATATATTGGAAATTAATTGTTCCACCGGAGTTTAGAATATTTTTATTTTCCGGATAAATAGACAAAGGTATTAAGAGTTAGAAAAATAAAGGAACAAAGACGGATAGCGAATTTCTGATGATTTGGTACTAATAGCATTTAATGAAGAAGAAATGCCAACAAAACTAAAGAGCAATTCGGAGGAGATCGAACTAAAAATGAATATTATAAAAACAAAGTACATGACCAATGATGTTAAAAATTATAAAAACATGTTTCAAACAGACAGCGACATCGAGAGGACAGACTCATATACAGGAGCGGATCCAGCCTCTCTTTGGGGGGGGATATCACAAAAGTACAGTATGGCAAGCGAAAGCAAGTTGTTGATGAGGGGGGGAGGGGAGCAGCAACATTCCCACTTTTAGTGTAAAAGGCAGGGTCGGGTCTATTTTTCTGAATTTGAAGCTCTTGGAGAGGGATTACAAGAAAAAACAAGTCACCAAAAGGGGGAAAGATTCGAGCAGCATAGACTTTTCTAGAATAAGAGGCGGAATTGGGTCTGTTTTCCAGAACTCAAAGCTTTTGGAGGGGTGCGATCGCCCCCACCGCCCCCTCCCCCTTGGATTGGATTGGGGGGGGGCTATTGCAAGAAAAACAAGTGGTCAACGGGGGTATTGCCAGCAACATACACATTCCTGGTATAAAAGGCAGAATCGCTTCTATTTCCATGAACTCAAAGCTCTTGGGAAGGGGAGGGGCGATCGCAAGAATACACATTCCTATACTCTATTCAAGAATTAGAGAGAGTAATAAAACTGTTACCGAAACCTCCAACATACCTGTTCCAGTGCCGCAGGTAACTGAGGACTGCCGCAAATCTAATTATATTTAATTATATTTTAATATTATAAGCTTTTATAAATTTACTGCGTTAATAAAATTTCTGAAAGGTCAATTGAACTTCTGTCAGTGAGGAAAGTATACCGTACAGTGTGTCCTTAGTGATTTATCTTTTTTTTTTGCTTGTTTTTAAATATTATTTGAGATTAGTGAGACGCTCAGAAGATATAGCTTTTACCTCTATATTTATTAAAAAATCGTTAAACCAGGGCATTTTTTCCTCAACGAAAAACTTATTATAATGAATGATGATGAATGATGCCTTAAGATATCAATATCTAGATAATAATATTAAAGGCTATGTTGAGATGTATAGCGACATGACAGGATTTGAAAAATCTAATATTTACAAAATACCGAAGGAGAAAAAACGATTGGAAATGTTAGTACTTTCAAGCCACATTCGATCACACGCAGACGAAAAACCTCGTTGGAAGAAGAGATGTAAACTGCAATAAAAGGGGCTGTTGTACATTTTATTATGAGAAGCAGATCCCAATCGTCGATAAAATTCTAACTAAAATTAATGAAGATCGAGATTTACCTGAAAATAAAAGATCTAAGCTCTGGAAATTGCTCAGAGAACTTAATTTTTGCTGGGAAAAACCAGATGGGAAATCTGTTCCTATAGATGTCCGTTGGAGAAGGAAATATCTCTCTCAAGTAAAAGGCAGAGTTACTAGAAATAACACAACATACAAAATTAGTAATTTAACTGAATTTTTAAAGATTTTTTTGAGTAAAGTTACTGCAGAAAATTGAAAAAAATCCATATAATAAAAGAATGAAAGAAAATGTGGAAAATCGATCTACTGATTGGTGAAATTGAGGAACCAATTATAATTAATTTTAGCGCACATAGCTTCACTGACTTTGATTATGAATTAGATACGTAATGTTTACCAGTGTAAACACAATTTATTATTTAAATTTTTGTTTTTGTTGTATTTTATAGTATGTCCCACTTTTTAATTTTATTTATATATATATATATATATATATATATATATATATATATATATATATATATATATATATATATATATATATGATCTAGAAACGGGTCCCCATAAAGTTCCATGCTTTTGGTATCTTTGTATACCTGGTACTAGTCATGGAGGGAGTGCGAAGCCGTTCGGCTTGAAAATCGTAAAATAATAATAACAGTGATATATTTATTTACACGGGCGTCCTTTAATATTAATATTAAATACTTACTGTTTAAGATTTTTAATTAAATAACTAAAATGACAAACGGAACTTTAATGCATTACTACTGATATTTTCTAAAAATTTATAATGAATTTTATGAGTTTTCGTCCTGAAATTCATTATAAATTTCAGGATGAAAACTCCTTCACAAATTCGATATATAAAATGACGGGTTAAATATAGCGGATGTGAAAATCGAAGAATCATAAAAATCAATGATTCCGGCAGAATCTTGTAATTTAAATTCCTAGTAACAAGATTCGGTCGAAATAATCGATTTTTATTTATGGTTTTTATGATTTTCGCATCAACCATATTAGATCCGCCATCTTGAATATTGAAATTACTAAATTCTGACCTCAGATTTATGATTAGTTACGATTTTTCAAAAATCCACCCTCATAATCAAGGGGTTAAAATACATATAAAATCTTTGATGGAACTGTGTGTCTTCATTGGCTACGAGAGCCCATATTGTAAACAGAAATGCATTATATTTAATGTAAATGTGCTGAAACCAAATTTCACAAAAGTGTATTAAATGCATTTAATGTAATGCATTCAATTTAATAATCTTCATTAATCTAAATTAATTTATTCCATTAAATTTAATGTAATCATACATTAAATTTAAAGTTTAATCATTATTTTTTAAGGTGACTATGCACATTAAATACACAGCCAATATTCATTGAATTTGAGATACGTTATCTAATATTTAATACACCGACATCAATATAAGTTCAAAAAATTCTGAAACTACCAGAAAAAGGTGGACATTTTTCTTGTAGATAGTGTCCGCCATCTATACCGGTTTCAAACTCATTGATTCCCGTCAGTACGGGATAGACATGTACACCTCACCATAAGAGTTCTTTTAGCAACTTATAGCATAAGGCGCGTTGTTTTATTCCATCGATGATTTTGCGCACTAATCTGAAATCCATCAAACCATTCTTAAAATAAAGCGATAAAAATGCGATTAATCATTAAACCATTCTTTTTTTTTATCGATGGACGCATCAACAATCCATCGAATCCATCGGCTTCATACCCCGATGAATGCGATGGACAGGTAGTGGGGGAAAAATAACTGTTAATTTTGAAGGTTATGTTTTTATTTCTCTGTCTTGGAAAGAAATAATTGCCACTATTTTTGATTTATTGTTCGTTATATATAAAAACGACGGAATTTCTACCCTTAAATCTGACATACAACGGCCATACTTTTGAGGTATTAGTGGATGAATCCACTTATAATGAGGTTACCAAAGGTAAATATTGATATGCATAATTTTTTAGCCCATAATTTTCCAATTGCTTTTTAACTAAAACCTATGAAACAAAACGGATTGGGAAATGGTTTTGTGTAGTCCTATAAGCGTTTTATTTAATTGTGATAATAGGGAGGTCTCATAAAAAGAGGATTTTTGAGAATGCCTCTGAAAGGAAAAAGACTCCATTGATGTTTAGGGATATAAAAACTCAGAAATCCTATGTATAGATTGGCAAATTTATTGCAAAAAATCTTTACTTTTATAGCAATTTCAAGAGATAAAAGTTTAAGTTTAGTAGTATATATATTTGTGTTTTCGAATGAGGTATACCAAAAATGAGTAGTTTGGCCTTATATTGAGCTTTTGTTATATTTATTGTTTTAGATTTTACTACATTGCATGAATATGCTAAACAATTATACCAAAATTCTATTAAGAATCTTGACGTTGAACCTAATACGGATATCCAGACTATTACTAATCCAAATTCAATCGTTACCAAAGATAATTTTAAATAGACTGACAACATGATAAAGTGTCTTCTTGAAGTTCGATTGCAGAAAGAACCTGAATTTTCCAAACCAACCTGCAAAAAAATTAAACTTTGGAGACATGTAGTTGAAGAAATGAAAAAAAAAAACATGTCAATGTGATGTAACAGCGGAAATGTGCGACATAAAATATAGAAATTTGTTAAGTACATATAGAAGTAATAAAAAGAAACAAGGTAGCACCGGAGATGGGTCTATTAAATGGGAGTATTTTAGAATATTCGATGAAGTCTTAGGGTACAAGGCTTCCAGTAAAGTACCCACAGACAATGTAGGAGATAGTTTGGAGAGTACTGATAATGAAGATGTTGAAGTTCTAGATTCAGATCCTGAAACACCTTCAACTACTAGGGCATATGGTAAAATAAGAACTACCAGAAAAAAAAATATCTCCTTTCAGGCTTATTTGTACGAAAAATTAAAGAGGGATGAAGAAAAAGAAAAAGAAAAGCTGAAAGAGCTGAGAAACAATGGCGAGACAAAAAATTACGGAAAGAAAAAGAAATAGATGCAATTATGTATTTGGCGAAGGCAATTGCCGGAAATATACAAAAGTAATGCCTATCCACAGTCGCCACAAAGAATTTTAAAATTTACACTAGTCTAATATGAGGAAAAAAAGCTGTGTTTTGATTACTTCCTTTTTAATGATTTATTTTGTTGTATTTGTTTATTTCCCTTCTTTATATTTTTATAACTGTGTTATTAGTTCACTAAGTCTAATGTGATGAAACAAACTGTATTTTGATTAGTTCCTTTTTAATGTTTTATTTTGTTGTATTTATTTGTTATTTCCCTTCTTTATATTTTTATAATTATGTTATTAGTTCTCTAAGTCTAATATGACGAAAAAAACTGAATTTTGATTAGTTCCTTTTTAATGTTTTATCTTTGTCGTATTTGTTTGTTATTTCACTTCTTTATATTTTTATAACTGTGTTATTAGTTCACTAAGTCTAATGTGATGAAACAAACTGTATTTTGATTAGTTCCTTTTTATTGTTTTATTTTGTTGTATTTATTTGTTATATCCCTTCTTTATATTTTGATAATTATGTTATTAGTTCTCTAAGTCTAATATTACAAAAAAAAAACTGAATTTTGATTAGTTCCTTTTTAATGTTTTATCTTTGTCGTATTTGTTTGTTATTTCCCTTTTTTATATTTTTATAATTGTGTTATTAGTTGACTAAGGATAAAAATAAACAACGTTTTTAAGTTCTAAAATGTTTATTCTTAGCTTTTTTCTAACCAGTGAAATCTATAACTAGTACAAAACTATTGCTTAAATTGTATCACAGTAAAATACTTTTAATATTAAAACTACTTAAAAACAATATTTTGAAAATCTATTTGAACAACTCATATATAATAAAAACAGTGAAATCATTTTTATGTGGACTTGTTACTTTCGTAACTTTGGGGTATATACAATATATTACACATAAATAATAATCTGAAAACAGATATAATCAGTCTGGATAGTTGCAAACTTATCAAATTATAAAATCTCAACTAAGTAGACAACATTAGTAGTACTGATAAATTACGATTAAAAAAATTTTTTTCATCATATTAGCAAATGTTTTGCATTATATTATTTCTTAGATCTGATGCTACCAAAGTAATATCTGGGGTAGGATCATATGGATACTCATCATTACAATCATAGGAAATGTCTTCTTCATTTGGAAAAACGATGTTATCATTTACAGCAATATTATGTAAAATGCAGCTGCTTAAAATTATATACTTTGCATATTTTATTTCAATAATATTTAGGAATTTTAATCTTCTAAACAATCCTTTTAACCTGCCAAATGAATTTTCAATTACTACCCTAGAACTACTAAGTTTTTTATTAAATAATTTTTGTTCTATTGTTAAATGGCCGTTATCTCTAAAAGGTGTCATTAAAAAAGTACTTAATGGGTAAGCTGAGTCTCCTAACAAGTATGATTTTTTTGGTAGCCAATTGTCTATATCATCCGAAAGTTTCTTATAAATAAGTGATTCTTTCCACACTCGTGCATCATGAAAACTCCCAGGCCATCCACATGATATATTAATAAATTTTAACCATGGATCACATATCCCTTGTAAAATTAAAGAATAGTTACCCTTCCTATCATAGTAGGAACTGTCACCAGGAGATGGGATAAGTATATGTGTTCCATCTATACAACCAAATACGTTGGGAAAACTGCCTTGTTCCCTAAGATGGTTGAACATTTCAATATTTTTATTTGCCTCTACACCTTTTGGCCACTTAATATATTTACCAATATTTTGGCACAATAATTTACACACTTTTATCACTATTGTATGTGCATTTCCCCTTCTTAACCCAAATCGGTCTGCTATAGAACGAAAACATTCTTGATTACTCAATGTCATGAGTAGAGCTCTTTCTATATGAACAGGTGCTCTTCCTGGTCCACTATTTAGATAATTTTTCCTTATATTTTGCATTAATTCCTAAAACAAAAAGCATAACTTATTACAGAATGAAATAATACTTTTGACTTAATCTTAGACAATAATTACTAACCATTCATTTAGCCATAAGAGAAGGCTAGCCGCAATAAAAAATCATGAAATTATAAACATTTTAAATTGTGTTAATCGCCTTTCTTTAAGAAAGCTACAATTACATTATATAGCAAAATATACTCGTACCTCTACTGATGTTCGAGACATTCTGAAATGGCTCTTAAACTCTTCTATTGAATACTTGGGAATGATATCTTCATAGTATCTGGTAACGGGATGATTTTGATTTTCTTTTATTAATGACACGTAAAACCTCTGTTCAGAATCTGTTTCACTGGAGCTTTCCGTACTTGAATGTATTGTTAGAAATGTCTTTAATACTATTATTCCTTCCATATTATTATATAAAAATATTTATATAAATATAATATAAATATACTTCCAAATAAAAATTGGATTTTTAAGGTTAGGTTTTTGGAAAAATGTCACATGTCAATCAGAAATGAGCGTTCTTAAATTCAACAAAATTTCATTGAAAATCCATTCATGACGTCACAAGAACCCATCGGACTAATTCAGCGCTTTTTCATCGATGGAATAAAGTAACTCGCCCATACTAAACAAACATTCAATACAAGTTGCTCCATCTCTCGGAATCTCATGCAATGTATATTGAATAATAATGTAAATTTCTTCAGTATTAGAGCATATGAGAATTAATTTTAATCTACAGAAGTTGAAATATATTTTCAGTTACTTTATTAAAATTTAAGATACCATTAAAACGAATTTAATATACAACGAACTGATATTTGAAAGAATTGCTTTAAATTCAAAGTAAATATAAATTATTCACGATTTTTGGTACAAAATCATTAAATTTACTGTAGATTGGACATTATATTTACATTAAATTTAAGGTTATTTTTTACAGTGCATACGGCTCCCGGACTAGCAGTTTCGACAGTGGATAATAAAGGATAAAAATTGCATTATTTTACTGTTTGAGCCGAAACTGAGGCTCCCAAAAAGTGAAATGATTCTGAATTTTCTTCGTTCACATTTAAAATAAGTTTCTGATCAACTTTCTCCGTATAGAAACTAATTTTTTATATTTTTTTCTTCGATTTCAAATTGTATAGTAACATTTTTTGACGGACGTTTTAGTACAATTATTTTCCTCGCTCAGTGCGACGCCTAGGAATGATTATGATTTTGTACATGCAATCGTTCCATTTATGTATATATCTGCTTTCCCTCAGAAGGATATTGTTAATACTATATAAAGGTTTCAACCAAAATACACTACTCATCCTGACTTGATCCCATCTTTTCTTATACGTGACTACACTGCATATTATTTATCTTAGCTAAATCGCTTTAAATATTATTTTACGTATAGTAGAAATAAAATCTCTCCTACTTTTTGGAAATCATCCCAAGTATGCGTTGTATTTCAAAAATCTATGGACCGGTATCTATAATGTGTAAACATTTTCTTTTTTAATTAGAATTTACGCACTTTATTTATTCACCTTTAAGATCAATAAGCATTGACATTTAGGTACATCACATATCCGAATATACAGGGTGATTTTCCGGAAAATTTTTCGATTATGGGAAAACTATAATTAGGAATAATCTAAAAATTTGACAGTATACTAACGTGCATAGGGGACAGCCGGCTAAAATATTTTCAAGATGGCGGCGGCACTTCCGGTTACACCGGAATTAGATGTCAACTTGCTTATTTTAACTATAAATTTTTTCTATAAAAAAGTCTTTATTATTTATTTTGGGTTAGTTTCTTGTAAATGCAGATCGACTATACAGAGTGGTCAAAAAAGAACAATAAAAATTATATTTAAAAAATCGTCAAAAGTAAATTTTTTCAACTAAAAATCATCTATTTTTAGAATTTTATCATATTAAGCATTAAAAATAAGGGTAATTTTGTATAAGGTTATATATTCCAAAAATTTGTAGTTTTCAAAATATTGTCAATTCCACATTTTTCCATTGGAAGAATGCTATACGGCTTTTAAGTTTTGTCATGACGGTGAGGCGTAGCGAAAATAAAACAACAAACCCTACAGAATTGTTACTATTTCTTGCCATGTGACATTCATTAATAATAATTATGCCGGGGCGATTAAATTATACGCACGAAGATTATTTAAACTTATTTATGATTTATAGAGAATGTGATAGGGTTATTTCAAGAAACGTTATCTTGAAAATATTTTAGCCGGTTGTCTCCCATGCACGTTAGTGCACTGTCAAATTTTCAAATTCTTCCTAATTATAGTTTTCGCACAATTAATCTATAAACTTCCCGGAGAATCACCCTGTATAATGAAGTAGCTGTGAAATCCACCACATTAGCAGTAATGAGCAATAATTTATTGTATGCCGCCGCATGTAAGTCTTGGAGTGATCCTATTACATTATGTAGAAAGTAATAGGGAAATCTTTGAAAGAAAGGCGCATGGGTCGAAAATTTATTTCCACTTATAAAGAATAAAATGAGCTTGTTTGCATGGGTTTTCAGCTGTCAATAGAAAGAACCCATTTAAAATAAATAGCTCTGCCTATGATATTCTTTCTGCCAGGTCTGCTTTGAGGTTGCCTTTTGAGATTGATAGCTATTGAACCAGTGAGATGTATGAGCAGGCTCGGATACAAGGAGGGAGGGGCGGTGGGGGGGATCGCCCCCCCGCCCCCCAAGAGCTTTGAGTTCAAGACAATAGACCTGATTTTGCCCCTTACACTATAGTTTATTCAAGAACTAGAGAGCGTAATAAATAATTTTTTACCTTTTTTTTTCCTTCCCACACTACCTGTGTTCTTCAGTCCGGTGTCTGGCAAAATCTGTTAAACACATATATTATTCATAGGAGTGTGAAGTCTTAAAAAGGATTTTATCCTTGTCATAGGCGTCTGAGAGAGGTTTATTTTATCACTTAGTATTTATGGCATAGAATATTATTTCGGTAATAAACTTAAAATAAAAAAAATTATTATATTATTTTATTTCTTATGATTCACATTAGAAAATATAGATAATTTTGATATATTTAACACAAATCACAACTGTATTTTCATTATTTTTAATTTTGGCATAGAAACCGTTTTAGGCACATTCAGACTAAAACGTAGCGTTATTCTCCCAAAAAATTCAAAGTGATACAAGAAGTTAAACATACATAAAAAATAAATTCGTCCATATAACATTAAAAATTTTTTGGGGCTATCGCTTATTTTATTATTAATTATTTTCAGAACATTTGTCGTTTCAGTTTATTTATTTCTTAAACCAGCTGCAGAATTACAATTAAACTCTAAAATGGGATTCAAATGTAATTAGTTTTTATATATTACAGTTAAAATTAGACCCCCTTATTTTCATTTTTATTGCACTGACATCTTAATTTAATTTACTTTATTATATGGAAATCCGATAGCCACAAAAAAATGAAATAAACATGTTAATTCTACACGCTTAAGAAAAAGTCACAAATACAATAATAAAAAAATTACGGCTAATTGGAATTAAATATATATATATATATATATATATATATATATATATATATATATCTTCTTCTTCTTCTACCTTCTATAATAGGTCCCTGATCTGTTCCTTCTTCGATTTTCCTCATTCTGGACTTAAATTATCGCTCCACCTTTTCCGTGGTCGACCTCTACTGCGTGTACCACTAGGCGATTTATCTCGTGCGATCCTTACCAGTCTATCCTCTGTCATTCGGCTTATGTGTTTGTTCCATTGTATCTTACGCTGTAGGACCCACTCATTAATGCAGTCTGTGTTGCATGATTGCCTAATGTTATCGCTTCTTTCTCTGTCTAGTAGCGTTTTTCCTGTTATTCGTCGAAGTATTCTCATTTCTGTAGTCTCCAATAGTTGTTTCGTTTTTGTCGTCTCTGGCCGTGTTTCTGAGGTGTATGTCATAATAGGTCTAATTGTGGTTTTGTAGATCCGAACCTTTGTTTCTTGTTGTAACTGTTTGTTTCGCCAGATCACGTCGTTGAGACAATCCGCCACTTTATTTGCTTTGGCCACCTGCCCTCTTACTTCATCTTCGATGTTGCCATAACTAGTTATGTCGATTCCTAGATATTTGAAACTCATTTCTTGTTGTATTATTTGACCGTCTAGTTCCAGTTTGCTACGGAGGGGTTCTTTTGAGGTTGTCATACATTTAGTTTTTTCGGCTGGGATAATCATATTATATTTTCTTCCCGTAAGATGAAAGGTATTTAACAATCTCTGGAGGTCGTTTTCATTTTCGGCACATATCACAGCGTCATCAGCGTAACAGAAAATTTTTATTTCTGTATCACCCATTTTATATCCTCTACCAAGTCGCACCTCCTTTATTATTTTGTCCATTATCATGTTAAACAACAAAGGACTAAGCGAGTCTCCCTGTCTAATACCGCTGTTGACCGGTATGGGTGTTGATAATTTATCGTTAGTGCGAATCTGAACTTTATTGTTTGCGTATATGTTTTCGATGGTCTGAATTATATTGATAGGAATATTTCTCTTATATAACAGGTGGATTACGTCATCTAGCTTTATGCGATCGAATGCTTTTGTTAGATCTATAAAGCATAAAAATGTTGGTTTATTGTATTCTAGAGATTTTTTGACTGTCGTAGACACACACATCACGCAAGACCTTCCTGATCTAAATCCCTGCTGTTCGTCTTCCAGCGTTGTAACCGAATTAATTTTATTTTTGATTACTTTCATAACGAGTTTCAGAGTTGTGTCCAGTAGATTAATACCCCTGTAGTTCCCTGGTTCTTGTTTGTCACCTTTCTTAAACATAAGTATCATTGTGCTGATTCTCCACCTATCTGGTACTTTGCATTGTGTCAGAATTTTTCGAATGAAGTTTGTGAGTTCCTGTGTTAGTCGCTGACCTCCGTATTTCAACAATTCGTTATGAATTCCGTCTTGTCCGGGAGACTTTCTATTTTTTAAGGATTTTATAGCTTTCTCTACTTCTTGAATGGTGACTTCCACATTATTCCTTATTGCTGGTATGTTGTTTTTTCCAATGTTACATCTCCTTCAAATAATTTTGTTAGGTAGTCTATCCATTTCTCCTCTGATATTTTGTTTGTTTGTTTATATATATATATATATATATATATATATATATATATATATATATATATATATATATGTAGATAAGTTTTTGTCCGTATAATTTAAAATAAAATAGAATAAAATATTGGCGAAGCGGACGTGAAAATTTGTCAATCTACATGATTCTCGTATTAAAAAGTGCGGAGCACTCCAAAGTATAGAATAACTCCGGGTCCGACAGATGGCGACAGCGCTGTTTCGTCCTAATATGGGACTCGTCAGGCCACCGCAGTCGGTACAAACCATCATCTCGCCTTAGCATCGTATAAGCCATACTTATAATCAAAATACGGCAAATAAGACGACAAAGGCGACATCTCGATGGTCCACTTGATAATACAAGAACCATACAGATTAACAAAATTTGTAAGAGAACCGTCATATGGTGGCGCGACGGTGAATTAAAACAGAAATATGTAAAATCGAGTACACGAAACGCGCTGCCCAAAAGATAGGGGTCGCATTTTTCGGAACTGGCAAGCAAGCATACCGCTATTTAAGCAGCCAAAGCCACGTGCCGCACCAAACGATCCCACCATGAGAGCATCGTTTAGCGTGTTTCAAAGCCAAACAAGTAAATAAATATGTAGATAAGTTTTTGTCCGTATAATTTAAAATAAAATAGAATAAAATATTGGCGAAGCGGATGTGAAAATTTGTCAATCTACATGATTCTCGTATTAAAAAGTGCGGAGCACTCCAAAGTATAGAATAACTCCGGGTCCGACAGATGGCGACAGCGCTGTTTCGTCCTAATATGGGACTCGTCAGGCCACCGCAGTCGGTACAAACCATCATCTCGCCTTTGCATCGTATAAGCCATACTTATAATCAAAATACGGCAAATAAGACGACAAAGGCGACATCTCGATGGTCCACTTGATAATACAAGAACCATACAGATTAACACAGTTTGTAAGAGAACCGTCATATGGTGGCGCGACGGTGAATTAAAACAGAAATATGTAAAATCGAGTACACGAAACGCGCTGCCCAAAAGATAGGGGTCGCATTTTTCGGTACTGGCAAGCAAGCATACCGCTATTTAAGCAGCCAAAGCCACGTGCCTCACCAAACGATCCCACCATGAGAGCATCGTTTAGCGTGTTTCAAAGCCAAACAAGTAAATAAATATGTAGATAAGTTTTTTGTCCGTATAATTTAAAATAAAATAGAATAAAATATTGGCGAAGCGGACGTGAAAATTTGTCAATCTACATGATTCTCGTATTAAAAAGTGCGGAGCACTCCAAAGTATAGAATAACTCCGGGTCCGACAGATGGCGACAGCGCTATTTCGTCCTAATATAGGAGCAGAGGTAATATTTTGTCGACATATCGCGGAGTGAGGATTTTAAATAGGCAGTTGATTTGCTTTTAGTGCTATACAGCTCCACTAATGAGACTATTATGTAGTCGAAATGCGTACGGAGAGAGAACAAGAGTGGAATTCGCAGAATTGAACTGTATGCCTTTCCTTTAGCGGTCTGAAGTAGAAAAGGCAACTTATTAAAGACGCTTAACTACTGTAAGTTTTTTTTTGTATTATTTATTCTTCAAATAATATAAGAGAGGTGACAAAATTCCGCGCGCTGCTGTGCTTGTGCCTTAATTTTCATTAAGATGGTTTTCACAAAACAAAATTCGATTTGTGGATTAAGTTTTCTAACTTCCCACTTCCCTGTATAACTCATCTACTTGATTTTAATTTATTTGATAGAATAACGAATGTAATATTCTTACATAATAGATTATGGCCTAAATTTTACAAATTAGTAAATGTATAATAAATATATGTAACATGTAGGTAGGTAAAAGGTGTACAAAAAAAGAGGAAAAAAATTGGTTTGGAAACATATATTACGTAGATCCCTTTTATTTGTATCCATGCCGTCATACAGTTTTTATCTAATAAGGGAAGAAGCTTATACAGTTTTTTCTTTAATAAGGAAAACAATTTACACAGTTTTATAGTATTTGATCAGTTGACGCAAGTGGGTGGAAGGGTAGAGTTATATACATATATGTATATATATATATATATATATATATATATATATATATATATATATATATATATATATATATATATTTTTTCTTTCATTCATTCATATCAGCCCGTTTTCATCCACTCCTGAATGTAGGCCTCTTCCATATTTTTCCATTTCTGTCGGTCCTTAGCGATCCCCATCCAGTTTTTTCCGTCAATTTTCTGGATGTCGTCACGCCATCTCTTTTGGGGCCTGCCAATACTTCTCTTGTTCTCTCTTGGCCGCCATGCTGTTATCTTGTATGTCCATCTGTCTATGTCATGTCTTGCGATATATCCAGCCCATCTCCATTTTAGCTGCGCTACTCGTTTGCTCACATCTGTTATTTTCGTTCTTCTTCTGATTTCTTTATTTGGAACTCTATCTCGTAAACTAATTCCCAGCATTGCCCTTTCCATTGCTCGTTGTGTAACCCGAAGCTTATTAATGGCTTTACATGTTAGGGAGGTTGTTTCAATACCATAAGTAAGAACTGGCAGGATGCACGACTCGTAGACTTTTCTTTTCAGACTTATGGGGGTGTTACTGAATTTAAGAATGAATCCGAGTTTGCCAAAAGCTGCCCAGCTGAGACTTATTCTTCTAGGAATTTCAGCCGATTGGTTTTCCTTCCCTATTTGTATTTTATGACCTAGATATATGTATTCTTTTACGTTTTCTATTATTTTATCTTCAACTTTAATTTGTGTTTGTTCTAGACTCATTATTTTTGTTTTTGACAAGTTTATTTTGAGTCCTATCCTAGCTGATGCTTGATGAAGTTCTTGTATCATACATTGGAGTTGTTCTGGTGAATCACTGATTATAACAATATCATCAGCAAATCTTAAGTGGTTTAGTCGTGTTCTGTCTATGTTAATTCCCTTGTCATGCCAGTCCAAGTCCCTAAATACATCTTCAAGTGCCAACGTGAACAATTTTGGAGAGATTGTGTCTCCCTGACGTACGCCTCTTTTTATAGGTATCCTCGAGGTTTTTATATCCTCGTCTATTGTAACTTGCATGTAAGGGTTTTCATATATATGCTGAATCAGAGCAGAGTATCTTGAATCAATCCGAGCATTGTCCAGTGCTTTGAGAACTGCCCATGATTCGATAGAATCGAACGCCTTCTGGTAATCAACGAAGGCCAAATGCAGAGGTATATTATATTCCGTGGTTTTTTCGATAAGCGTGTGTACTGTCTGTAGATGGACTATTGTACTGAAGTTCCTGCGCAATCCGGCTTGTTCTGAAGGTTGGTATGCGTCCAACTTTTGCGTCAATCTGTTAGTTATTATTTTTGTAAGAAGTTTGTACAAGTGGGACAGTAAGCTAATTGGCCGATAATTTTCTATGTTATTTCTATCGCCTTTTTTGTATAATATGATGACTTCTGCGTTTTCCATGCCTCGGGTATTTTTCCATACATTAAGCATTTGTTCAACAAAATTCTCACTCTTTCTCTTAGTTGTTCTCCCCCTATTTTTAACATTTCGGCGGTTATACGATCCTCGCCAGGGCTTTTATTATTTTTCATTTGACTAAGCGCTTTCATTAACTCTACGGTATTTATTTCGGGCATCTCTTCTGAACCGACATTTTTTACTTCCTTTCTTTCGTAGTAAGGACCTTGAATTTTTGGACTGTATAACTCTGTATAAAAGTCCTGGACAGCCATCGTGATTTCCTCCCGGGTACTAACTAATTGGCCTTGTTTAGTTTTAAGTCCGGAAATTTTTGTCCGGCCCCTACCCAATTGAGATCTGAGAACCTTCATTGATTTGTTAGCTTCTATCGTGTCTTTAATCACTTTTGTATTAGGCTTTCTTATGTCCCTCCTTAGGTTTTTGTTAATTTCTTTATTTATGTCCCTATATTCTTCACAGTTTCGGTCCACATTTCTTCGTTTTTCTATGAGGTTCTTGGTATACGGGCTGATTTTACTACTTTTTTCTTTATTTTTAACGCATATCTCTTTTGTTGCTGCTCGTATGCTATTATTAATGTGTTGTGTTAATTCATTGATGTCCATTTCTTCCTGGTCTTCTTTACTTTTATAAAGTTTATTCTTTGTTACGTGTTCGAAATTTTCCTTGTTTTGTTTTAGTATTTCGTTTGTTGGAATGGGTTTTCTTCTTATCAATTTATTTCTTTCCCATCTGGTGTTAATGGTAATCGCAACTCTGATCAAGCGGTGATCGCTATTGGTGTCGAATTGGTTAAGGACAGTGATATCTTCGCAAATGTTTTTTTGGTTAGTTATAATATAGTCGATTTCGTTTTTTGTGTTACCATTCGGGCTTTTCCAGGTCCATCTCCTATTTAAAGGTTTTTTGAAGAAAGAATTCATACAATATATATATATATATATATATATATATATATATATATATATATATATATATATATATATATCTATTATATTTTCCAGATTCTTAAACCATAGATTACATCATTTTCTTCTTATTTTGTCTTTTCTTGGGATTAGGTTCTTTATTTAAGAAAAAAATCAAAAACAAAATGACGTTTCGCCCTTAATTTAAGGCATCTTCAAAAATTTTTTTGCTATTTTAATTATTGATCTTCCTAAAAATATTTTTTTATATAATTAAAAACATTCATACACAAACATATTTACAATTTCAAACAACACTTTAAAAACTAGTCAAGTTTCTAAAAAAGTATTTAATTTTACCGGTACATACCTTGACATTTTGCTTATTGAGTAATGAAATGAAATTTTTAATGTCGTCTATTTAGGTACTTGGGATACATGGAATGCGAGTGTGTTTTATTTTTTATATTCTCACAATGGACCAAAAAAGAAACGAAAGGAAGCCTACATTTAATTTTATGTTTAAGAGGATATTCAATTCTTGATTTATTAAGAGGATCGAATACTTAATATTTTTCTTTAAATTAGGCTGATGTAAATGTGGCTCAAATTTCCTACATCCGTTTTGTCGTTAACAGTGTTTTTATCTTTTTTAATTTCCATCATTTCCTTTTCGTCCGAAACAGAAAATAATAATAAAAGAAATTTTCTAGATATGACACTTATACGCAGAGGAAATAAAATTTTAACTGAATGGTACACCAAACCAACTTGGTCGGGTAGATCTCTAAACGGTTTCTCAAATCACTTAAAAACCCAAAAAAATAGTGTTATAATCGGTCTGTCTGGTCGTGCCATCTCACTAACTTCTCCAGAATTCCGACCGCTATATCCAAGCATACCACTGGAGGAGACTTTGAATAAAATCGCAATGAACGAAGATTTTCCAGCCTACACAATTGAACTTGCAGAACACTGCCTAAAAAACACATATTTCACGTTTGATAACCAAATAAACAAACAAACAGATGGCGCTCCTATGGGGTTCTCACTTTCACCAGTTATATCTAACCTTTTCATGATATATTTCGAACAGGAGGCACTGCAAAAAGCACTCTTAAAACCGAAATTTTGGAAATGGTATATGGATGATATTTTTATAATATGGTCACATGGAAAAGAAGACCTGGACGATTTCCTCATATACCTGAATAATATCCACCATAGAATCCAATTCACGCTAGAAATCAAGCAAGAAAAGAAACTTCCTTTTTTGGACCTGTTTTAACTAGAAAAACCAACAACACCCTAGGTGTTAGCGTATATCGAAAACCTACACATACTGACCGATATCTCAATGCAAATAAGACACATTTCAACAGCTCTAGAACGGAATGGTTTCTCACAATCAGACATAAAGAAAACCATAAAAGGGCAAGAGAAAACCACAACAAAAACCAAAGACCAAGATCAAACAAGAAACAAAGTCATAATCCCAGGAATAACCGACAGAATCGGAAGAATCTTAAGAAAACACGACATACAGCCCATATTTAAACCACAAAAAACAATAGCCAACATCCTGGGAAATCCCAAAGATAAGACCAACCTTGAAAATCATGGTGTTTACGGCATTCCATGTGCAGACTGTCAGCAAACATATATGGGACAAACAAACAGGCGCATATCAGCAAGAATTCAAGAACACAAAAATAGCCTCGAAAACAAACAAACATCCTCAGATCTATTTTAACATCACCAAACCACCGGACATACCATCGACTTTGAAAAAGCAAAATTCTTCTCACTGGCTTACCCGATCTCCTGCTACGTTACGGGAGAGAGAAAAAGAATTAAAATGAAAAAGAATGAATGAAAATTAAATATTTAATGCTTCTGTACAGGGTGAATCAACGATTGGATGAAGTAGGTTTGTGCCTTTTCGGTGAAATTAACAAAGAAACTATATTTATTGTTTGATACAGTTTATTTTTACGCAGATTTTAAAAATATTTAGGACTCTACAGGGTGAGCCAAAAAACTAGGACAGCATAAAGTTGTATTTTTTTAAATAGAACACCCTATATACGAATCGTATTTTCGATTTAGCTTATAATTTTAAATCTTTTTTATTAAGGGTTTACTATAACAAAACTTTATAGTTTCTGAGATAATTAAGTTTAAAGAAAAAAAGTCACATTTTCAAGCATCAATTCAATCCTAAATAACGTTTTCAATTTTGTGACAAATATATTCAAATTTGGAATTTAGCAAGGCCAAGGAGAAGTTAACATAATTTTTACCTAATATTTGCAAGAAAAGCTACAGGGTGTTGAACACATCGGCTCAAATTTGAACAAGTTTAAATGAATAAATATCTTTTTTTTTAAATGGTACACCCTGTATATTTTCATGTTATTTAATAGAGTAATAAAAACCCTAAAGTTTTGTTCAATATATCCTATACCTATTTATAATAGTTTTTGAGATATTTCAGTTTTTCTTATTTTCCATACTTTTTTACAGAAATAGTCTTCATTATCATAGTAGCCATGGCAAAAACAATGTAAAAGAACATTTTTCTGTGTGTCAAATTTATAACCGCAATCGCTTCTTTTGGTTTTTATGTAGTGTAGTTTGGTTTTTTTTGCATTCATCTTATATTGTAAAATGAATTTTCCAAAGAATGAGTTAATAGATATGATTTATACAATAGGAGAGGCTCAAAAAAATTGCCTTCTTGCTCAAAGAATTTACAAAATGAAGTATCCTGGTCGACGTCAGCCTAATACCCATACTTTTCAAAACTTAATGCAAAGATTTGATTCTTCTGGTACTGTTGATTATCCAAAACGTAAAGTGGTCAACAAACCAGTAACTAATGAAGAAAAAGAACTACAAGTATTGTTAAATGTTCAGGAAAATCCTTATTAGTAGCCGTCAGTTAGCAGCATTATGTGAAACATCACAATCCACCGCTAATCGTACTACCAAGAAATATAGGTATCATCCATATCACATGGAATTACACCAAGAATTGCATGGACAGGATTTTGAAAGTCGTGTAAACTTTTGTCGTACAATAAATGCGGAGATTCAATTAAATCCAAATTTATTATGCAAGGTAATGTTTAGTGATGAAGCTACTTTTAGAAGTAACGGTGCCGTAAATAGACGCAACATGCATTATTATGCCACAGAAAACCAATTTTGGATTAGAGAGGTGCAACATCAAAACCAGTGGTCATTAAATGTTTGGTGTGGTATTCATCATAATCGAATTATTGGACCCCACTTTTTTAATGAACCACTAAATGGCCATAATTACCTGAACTTTCTACAAGAAGAACTACCCCAACTGCTTCAAGGTCTCGATAGGGATGAGCTCGACAGTATCTGGTTCCAGCACGATGGTGCGCCTCCGCATTACCATCGTGAAGTTCGTGCGTTTTTGGACCAACGATATCCGCAAAAATGGATTGGACGTGGGGGTTTCATTGAGTGGCCACCAAGGTCTTGCGACATCACTCCATTAGATTTCTTCCTATGGGGTTATATTAAAAATAAGGTGTATGTTAATCCACCAACAACAGTGGAAGATATGCGAAACAGGATTAGGGATACCTGTAGAACAATAACGCCACTAATTTTGTCCAGGGTCCGAGAAAATCTGCAAAAAAGACTAAATTTGTGCATTGCACAAGAGGGTCGTTTATTCGAACACTTATTAAAAAGAAATAATTAATCTCAGTATTTAATAGGTAATTTTTTTGTGTCAATTTAGTATAAAAGTAAATATGTATTTGCCTTGTTGTTATTGTTGTGTTAATTTTTTCACATTATGTTTAATTAAACTATTGCCGTTGTAATATAACGAATAATGTATTTCATCATATTTAACCACATTCTGTTTGTTTCTGTAGTTTCTTTTTATTATTTTACATGGCTACTATGATAATGAAGACTATTTCTGTAAAAAAGTATGGAAAACAAGAAAAACTGAAATATCTCAAAAACTATTATAAATAGGTATAAGATATATTGAACAAAACTTTTAGGGTTTTTATTACTCTATTAAATAACATGAAAATATACAGGGTGTACCATTTAAAAAAAAAGATATTTATTCATTTAAACTTGTTCAAATTTGAGCCGATGTGTTCAACACCCTGTAGCTTTTCTTGCAAATATTAGGTAAAAATTATGTTAACTTGTCCTTGGCCTTGCTAAATTCCAAATTTGAATATATTTGTCACAAAATTGAAAACGTTATTTAGGATTGAATTGATGCTTGAAAATGTGACTTTTTTTCTTTAAACTTAATTATCTCAGAAACTATAAAGTTTTGTTATAGTAAACCCTTAATAAAAAAGATTTAAAATTATAAGCTAAATCGAAAATACGATTCGTATATAGGGTGTTCTATTTAAAAAAATACAACTTTATGCTGTCCTAGTTTTTTGGCTCACCCTGTAGAGTCCTAAATATTTTTAAAATCTGCGTAAAAATAAACTGTATCAAACAATAAATATAGTTTCTTTATAAATTTCATCGAAAAGGCACAAACTTACTTCATCCAGTCGTTGACTCACCCTGTACAGGTGGTTATTTTTTTTAGTGTTGATCGCTCCTTCTTTTAGGGCAGTGCCTAAACTAGCATGCCGGAGATTAGGGGGGGTTATTTAAATTCAAAGCGCCACCTGTTTTAGGCCCGTCGGTAAGAAGAAGCGATGATCTTATCGAAAACAGGAAACAACTGGATCTAAAAATAAAACACACCGATTCCAAGAACAATTAAAATCTATATTTAACAATAAAAAAAAGAGATTTCGAATTACAGTTTTAAACTAAAGAAATATGTGACTATTTGCTAAATGGATCATAACAAAAAAAAAACAAAGAAACAATGAACAACCCTACTACAAGTATGACGTCATCTGCGCCATACGCCAAGTCGGTTTAGATGTAGGTCCAGCTTTAATTTTCACTATCGGCTAAACTATTAACCTTACTTTTTAAGTACGGTTGAATTTTGCACTAACGAATTATCTAGTACGCCGATTTAGTCTAAAATTATGTTTACTTAAGCCTAATTAAAAGTGTTGGACTATTAATATGGGAAGTGATGTTTTAAAATACTTAGTGTATACATATACCTTCGGTTTACAAGGTATTTTAAATGAAATTAAAAATGAAGTGTCCTGTAATTGCTCGCATAAAGTTCCCAATCACAGGGGAAAAAGGAAAATATACATTAAAACGGGTAATTTCACTGTTTATTACGAAGTTCTAATACCTGAAAGGCAGTTTTGTCATTAAATCCAAATACTTTCGGCAAGCTGGATAGCCGATGGCCTCTATGGAGCAGTGGTGTGTAATATGTCGGCTCTGGCAGGCAAATCCAATTTTAGACAGGATGGCAAAATCCCGGTATAATAAGAACTGTTTGTGGCATGTACTTGATTGTCTTTAAGGGTGCACTAAGTGTTAAAGGTCACAAAGATGGTATTTTAACTTCTTAGGTGAGATCACTTTCACTAAAGTGTACTTAACGAAAAACGAATACAATAAAAACTTTGTTTATCCTCAATATCTGGCAAATAATACCTTAACGCACTAAACTATGATTTTAGCTGCAAACAGGAATAAAAGTAGTATTGTACTCTGAGAAAATCAGCAAAAAATCTCTGCTTTCTGAGTTTCTGCCAGTTTTCACAATCAAGGCTTGGCCCAGACTCCCTCTACTGACACTCAAGAGCGTCAAGAAAAAAACAAAAGATTAACTAACTACACCCTTGATTAAAGTGGCAAAAGTGGAGTGTTTGATACATTTCTAGGCATACTTGATTTTTTAACAAAACCGGCTTTTGGTGTGACAGTGACAAAAACTTTTAGCTTTTATTTTATATGTATTAAAGAGACTACTTGATGAAAATAAGAGTTTAATTTATGGTGAGTATTGGCTTGATTGTTGGTATTTTGGTAAAATTATTTATAGTTTTGTTCGTAAAATAACAAAACTATAACACTCCGGATCTAACTTCTTTGGATTTTTGCATCTGGGGTTTCCCTAAATCTTTTGTTGATGCATTTCTTATTGAAGATTAGCGAAATCGCGTTATTGCGTCTTTCGAAAGAATCAGAAATACTCCAGGATTATTTGAACGAATACTCTCTTCAATGAGACGAAGATCAGATTCTTACATTATGTCTGAAGGTGGTCATTTTCATCATTTGTTGTAATTTCTATTAATATTATGTTGTATTTTTTTCTTAGTCTTTGTTGATTAAAGCAAATGTGCATGAAAATTAATTAACACAAAAACATTATGACTTTATTTTATTGTGTAAAAACTACTTGTTGTTAGAGGAAGACTTAAGAGACAAAAAAGTTTCACAACAAGATGGGAAAACTAACTAAGTAATCAAATCGATTCAGTGGCGCTCGAAAATAAGTTTAAAAACAAACGAAATAAATTTAAAAAATAAAAATAATAATAAAATTTAACACCATGTAACTTAAAAACTAAGCATTATCAGACATATGTTTATAAGAACTTTTATGCTTAAAGTTATCTCAAGAATAACTTTTTAAAACTTTTCGTACATATTTGAAAATATCCTGTATTTATTTTGACTCTTCGGACAATTCTTTCATGAGAAGACTTTTTCTAACTGTAACAGGAAAATTGCCAACAGTTAAATCCTAAATTTAAAACAAATTTTAAAATGCCATCCTACCTCAACGATGTGTATATTCCAGTATGGGAAATAGACCCAAAAAAAAATTGAAACAGCTGACATGTGAGTCATTAGACGGACACCAAAAAAAACTTCATTCTAATGTCACATCTTTATTCGAACTGATAAATTATATTTTAATGAGTTTGGGTGAGAAAGGTTGAATTTTTTTTTGGATTGTTGGTGGTATTAGGGAGTCTCTGTCTGTTTTTTATTCATTTGATTTCAGGTATCGTTTTGGTTTCAAATTGATTAATGTGACCTTAATTTTTTGTTCGGCAGTGTATATACGAGGGCGGTCCGACAAATAATTAGCCTACATAAGAAAAACGAAAATTTTGGAAAAGTGGCGATTTATTTCTCAACATAGTCTCCTTTTAGCTCGATACACTTGACCCAGCGATGCTCCAACTTCTTTAACCCGTCTGAAAAATACGTTTTCTGGAGGTCTGCAAAGTAGGCCTCCGTGGCGGCGATAACCTCCTCATTCGACTCAAATTTCAGCCCGGCGAGTGACTTTTTCAAGTTTGGAAACAAAAAGAGGTCGCACGGGGCCAAATCTGGAGAATACGGTGGTTGGGGCAGCAGTTCGTAGCCCAATTCCAACAATTTGGCCGTGGCGACGGGGCAGGTGTGAGCCAGTGCGTTGTCATGGTGGAAGAGCACATTTTTCTTCGCCAAATGAGGCCGTTTTTTCTGCAATTCGGCATAGAATCGGCCCAATAATTCGGCACAGTAGAGCCCTGTGATTGTTTTGCCTTTCGCCACGTAGTCGATGTAGATCACACCGTGGGAATCCCAGGAAACCGTGACCAGCACCTTCCTGCTGATAGGACAGTTTTCGCCTTCTTCGGAGCACGTTTGCTGGGTGAAGTCCACTGTTTCGACTGTTCCTTGGTCTTTTCTGTATACCAGAGGATCCATGTTTCGTCGACGATCACGAAACGATGCAGAAACTCCTTCGGATTGCGCTTAAACAGCGCTGAAGTTGCACCAATCGCGCCGACAGCTTTCTCATGCCCATAATTTCATGCAGGATCTGACTCACGCAGTCTTTTGAGATGCCTACTGTCTCAGCTATCTCGCGTACCTTCAATTGGCGGTCTGCCAAAAGAGATAGTGGATTTTTGTCACGTTATCCTCCGTGGTAGCTGTTTTTGGGGCACCTGGGCGTGGCTCATCAAAAACCAACGAAGCAAACTTTGAAAAGGAAATTTAGTAAATAATATCTCTTTAATTATAAATACTTAATAAATATAAGATATACAAATAAAACAGTATTTTATTTACAAAATAAACATTATGATCTAAAATCCTTCTAGGGCCTTCCTACTAACTTTTGTGTTTAAACTTTGGCATCAAGTCAGCATGCTTTATCGGCACAATATATATATATATATATATATATATATATATATATATATATATATATATATATATATATATATATATATATGTATTTATTGTTGAATAAGTACTAAGACTCAGTTTTATTTGAGATAGATAGATCAGACACAGAAGGGTTAAATAATGTATTTTAATGGTCAATAATCCAGTAAATTTGGTTTTGAATAAGATAAAATTAGATTTAGGGATAGGATAAGATGTTTTGTTTAATTTGTAGTGTATATAAATAGATATAGTCTTAAGAGACAGACAATAAATTCCAAAATTTCCTGACTAAGTATATTAATTGAGAATTGGTGTATTCTTCAAAAGTATGACATATTTTTCTCTATAAAAACTTAAGTTCATTTAAAAACTATGTAATAAGTATTGAACTAGGAGAGGAAGTGTTAATACAAAAAAATATATATTTTTGAAGGAATAAAAAGAGTGTGGATGCTTTTAAAAACCTAATAATAAATGGTTATACATTAAAGTACGAAATGTAAGAAGAATGTTTTAGTTTTAAGAATTATTAAAAAAATTATGTAGAAATTAAAACCATATTGTATATAAAACTGTAGAATGTAAGATAGATTTAATTAGTTTATAAGGTAAATATAAGTTTATTTTAAGCAATTTTGGTACTAATAGGTTAAGAAAATTTTGCTAAATAATAGGGAAACAATATCAAAAGCAACAATAAACATTTGGAGCTTTTTCGAACAAAATTTGAGTAAAATTGTCATAAATTTCAATGTGCAAAGTGCTCATTTTTATCAATTTTTATATATAAATAATATGCCAAACTGGCTTTAACATATATCAAAATGTCGAGAAAACTCTAAAGTTTATTTATTGCAAGCTCAATAATGCTCAATAGTAAAATTAAGGTCAATATATTAATAGAAACAGTAAAATTCTAGTCAAAATTGGTAAAATTGAAAAGTCATCAAGAAATCCGATTTTCCAAGGTATTAAGATTTATCAAGTTGCCAGGTGTCAAAAATCTGACCAATCATATTGAAATAATTTCTTATGTTTTGGCCGAATATAAAAAGCCAAGGCGTAGGAATTTCGACAGAGTTGAAGTTATCACTTTGCTGAAAGCACTGCGTTTCTCAAGCTCACGAAAATTTACATAACCTCAAATTTTCAAGTGTTTAAAAAAATGAAACGGAAGTTTTTTTACGTCACAAGAAAACAAAAGTAAAATATTTTGTTTTTTAAAAGAAGTTATGCGTTTTGTTGTTGTCAATTAAAAAGAATTTCATAATTTAAATAAAGTAATTTGTAAAAGTTTTGTCGCGTAAAGTAATTGTTCAACTCTCAGACAACAACAAATACGATATATTGTGAAGAATATAAGAAAAATTAATTGGAATTGAACTAAGAAGAAAATAGTGGAAAGCGACTTTGGGTAATATTTTGTCATTTCCTTACTTTATAGGAAACCACAACAAAAAATATTTTTGGAGATTTGGAAATTTTTTAAAGGAAAAAATAAATAAAAAAAAGCTGGAATTGCGTTTTATAATATATTGGGAGCAAGTAAAAGAAAACATAGCAAGGTATTTATATTAGATAAGGCAGCAGAAAGCTTTAAATTTTTTGTAGGGATTGGAAACTAGCATCAAATTATTATTTTAACCCAACTCTTCTTAAAATAAAAAATAATTAAATAAATAAATAATAGTTTGCTATAATAACCTGTTAGAACAATAATAATATCTATCATCATCAATAGTAGGTGTAAAACTATATTAACTACTTGAATCACAACACAGCACATGATAATTTGTTTAAAATAATATTATTTTTATGAAATAACGATGTTTTTAATCTAGAACTGCATTAACGTCATCTAGTAGACGATTGCGAAACTAAAACGTTTCCAAATTTGTGATACAGGTTGTTAAAGGAGAATGCATGGTAGATAAAAGTAAATAATAAGTAACATTTATTAGAAATAGTATTGATTGAAAGATAAAAAATTTGACCATTTAATTTCATCTAATATTTATTAATAATATGGGGCCATTTCTTTATATTGTTAAATAGAATTTATATTTGTGTTTTAATCATTCTGTGTATTGATTTTCTGATTGATATCTGATAAACAACTGTACTCACATGAGAGGGAGTCAATTAACAGGTGGTAATACATCTATATCTATATAGATAATTGAAAATATTTAAAAAATGGTAAAGAATAATTATAATTTATTATAATTATTTTTTACCTGCCAATATTCTGAAGATTTAATATTTAAACCCCTATTGCTGTCAATTACTGTAATGATTTCCATAACAAAAGGACCTTTTTGATGTATAGGCATTAAGTGCTACAATTACCTTTATTTCGTATTTTGCCATAAGCCCCTAACCGAAGATTTCCAGTGTGAAACAATGACAATATAAATATTTATGCTCTTACCCTTAGCCCCTTGTGTTACGTTGCAAAAAACTGCCGCAGTGTTTAAGTTAATGAAGAAATATTGAGGGGGAGTATTTTTGTCGGGAAAAACCTAAAATAGTAATGCAAAAATATTAATTTCTTCTTACCAGGAAAGTATAGTATAGTATTAACCAAAAAATACTTCAACCAAAATGTAAATTTTATAACTAATATTTAGTATATTTAGTTATTAATATTTCACCGAATCAAGGTTACTAAATTTTATATTTGGAAAAAATTTATTGACAAAGATGTCTAAAAGCAGATATGAAAATATTTATGGATTATCGAAGCCTGAACAATGTAAATCAATTTTTAGAAAATATCCTCTTAGTTGACAAATATTCCTAAAATATAAATCTTCATCTCTGTAGTCCCATTACTCAGTTTTTATAGGGTCTTGTTCCAAAAACCCAGCGTGGAAAAGATGTTTATGAGCATTTTTCCTTTATTGATGAGATCTAACACCTGCTGAAATATTTTATAGCATTGTTTTTATATTACTGTATTAGGTTTTAACGCCATCTGGCCATTTTTATCGATTGAGGAGATGTTTAAAGTTCGAGAATCAAGTCGAGTCCTCTTATAAGCTCGAAATTAGTAGGTAACTTCCTAACTATAATTTTTCCACACTTAGATTGCTAATACACCGCAAAAAGGTAAAATTAAAAATGCACTGTATGTCATAAAATATAGAGATACACTAGAGGAGCAGGTTTACATATGGGCAATCACTTCTAATATTGTCAAGTTCAAGTCGAGTCGATTAAAAACTTGAAACCTCGAGTTTTCGAACAAACTCGAATATTTGAACAAACTTCAGTATCAGTATTTTGTTTTTAGTCTTCTTAAAAGAACCAATAACCTGTGACAGAATTTGATCATAGACTTCTGCAAATGACTTATTGAGATAGCGTTAGCCAGTCTATCTATAACCAAATTGTTGCCACACATTAATTTGTAACTATTTTAATAACCTATAATTACATTTCACAGTAATAAGACACTTTGGAAGTCTGGACGTTCATCTTCTCTCTTGCAGCTTTAGTCCCAGACAACTAAGGTTATTTAAGCTTACCAAAACCATGACTCAGAACTTCAGGACTCAGGAAAGGCTGCTAATTAGTTGGTCAGAAGCAACAGCGCGCCCGCAAGTTAATTCGCGTGAAGGTTTTAATTAAATTGAATAAAACAAGTTTCTCAAAACACTTAAATCTATTTAAAAAAAAACAAATAGAAAAACGAACTATTTACAATGAGAAACTTAAAACTAATAACAATTACGAAAACTAACATAATTGCTCTTCTGGGCCGATTTAATAATCAAAAATATAAAACCCAATTTAGAAAAAAAAAACACGTATAAATAGCTTACTAAAATATTGAACAGGAAAAGAAATAAAACGCGAAAAACAGCTATTTATATTACTTAATCAAACCGTATGAAAATCGCGAAATGCCCGACTAAAATAACACAGTTTATTCCCTTAATTTCCCAAATTAACTGAAAACAAATCAAAACAAAGATAACCTTCTTTCCCGACGATTATACCAGTGACGTAATTATTCTACGACACTAGTACTCACGGTACACTTCTAACGAATATCAAATTGTAACTCACATTTACTATTCCTTAAAAGGGTGTCTTCGAATCTTACACCCCCTCGACACCCCTCTGTTTCCCGTTTGTACCCATATTACCCGATGGAACCCTGTAAACGTCACTTTCTTTCCCTTAAAGTTCGAAGGTTTCGATCGTTACGTGCTGAGGAAGTTAGCTATTCTATACCGGATGTTTGATTCCCGAATTGGCCTCTGAGCGTCTTAATCTTAATTTTTATATAAACACAATTAATAAAACTATTCTATTTCTTTCTATAACTAAAGGAATAAGATAATATAATGTCTGTGAAAAAACCTGAAAGCTCTTTTATTTATAATGCTGGTATTTAAATCATTCTTTCTTGCAATCAGGAAAAACAGTCGCTATATACCTCCTTTCACAGGTCAAAAGTTATATTACAGTACAATGAGTCTACTTTATTATTCTTTTGTTTTCTAATAATGGGAAAATCGTTCAATATTTTAATACATTTTAACGGTATTTCATATACCATATGTTAAAGATTACCCTTAACACGTCTGGTTTTATTTATATAATCAGGGTAGGATTATTTCGACAGATTTATAGCCAAATCTTAGAAAGACTCTTTTAGTTTTATGTCTTCATAAATTTACTGAGTTTATATATTTTTAAGAAAACATTTAAACGACAAAGATAATAAAAGTTAAGTTCGATAACTGATTTATTTTTTCTTTCGACTTTCGTGGATAGTGATAAAAAATATAACTACCCTATTCCGACGGGAAATCTATTCACAGAGTGATTATTTAATTATTCATTTTAACAGAATATAATTCACATTGGATGGTGTAAAATAATTAATATTTGTTCCATTACAAACCTATGGTAGAAATGTTCGGACAAAGAGAGAAAGATATTTAACCCATAATAATCAATGAAAATCATTTAATTAGTCTTCCTGCAAATTTTCCATTTGACTGTTGATGAATCCAGTTGCCTATCACCAAACGCAGCAATATACACTCCGACTATTTGTTTGAATCATATAAATCTATTATTCAAAGTTTTTTTTTTCAATTTCCGAGTTTTTTCGAATATAAGAATTTTTTGAAAATTCAAGTTTGTTTGAAAACTCAAAAAATTAAATATTCGACTTTAACCCGACAACAAAATTTGATTTAACTATATTACGAACCGTTGTGGTTCTGTTTTCTTACTAATGTCTTTTTCAGCTCGGTTATTTTTATCCCTCATTCCTACCCCATAAAGAACAGTTACATTTCATTATCAATTGGCCATTATTTTGCCTTGTGTTTGGTATTTCACTACACTGTGCTTAGATATTTTCTTATCGATGTTGAATCTAATGTTACCTTTGTTTATTCAGGTGGTGTACACCAATTCTTTATATTTTATTTTGGGTTGCAGGAAATGTTCCGTTATTTCCAGTATATTTCTTTAAAAAATAACTAGTGGGAGACTTATTTATTTTTTTAATGTAAAATGCTAATGATTGATGAATTGGCTTAAACAACATATGTATTTCAGCCGACAGTTGTTGCCCAGGATCATTCTTTTTGTGCTGTAATTTCTTTCAAACATGGACGCGCCTAACAGAAGCAGCATATTACGTCAGAGTCTGCGCCGTTAAGCAGATAAATTAAACAATGGCAGACTTAACTTAAACTTGTTGTTGCGTTGCGTAATAATCCGGCATACCATCTATGATCATGGAATAAACCGGTTTGTTTTATGTTCTTAACGCCAGTAGACTATATAAAGTTAATTGATTGGATTTATTTTATTTTTCTTTTTGAATTTATTCAAGTTCGATTTTTTAGTATAATACATCCAGCTTACACTACAGCTTCATTTTTTGATGAAGAATATTGTTACTTTCTCTACTGAATTTTATTTATCCTTCATGCTACTTGCTTTCGTATTTCTTCTTTTTTGTGCTTGCTAATCTTTAGGCAGTAAAGTTAAAGGCTAGTTTCTAAGAACTTCGTGAAAGATTTGTGCATTCAGCCTAGCTTATGATGCAGTGGCTTCCTAAATAATCTACTTCTACCCTCTGAAACAGAGGTTAGCATTTTTGCTCGCTGGTGCTGCTTACTAGCTTTTCACTATACTCTGTTGATTTGTTACAGTTACTCGGCTTTGCTTTCACTTTATTGTGGAATAGTTTATTATAATATCACAGTAATTTTGTATTAAGGCTGGAAATGGGTCATCCTTATTAGGTGGCTTGAAGGGAGCAAAAATTTTCATCGACCATTTTACCCTTTCATATGTTACCACCGTTTTATCTATTTTGTAGTCATGATGTGATAAGGGGAACTTCTGATTTTCTTCAAATTTACCCTCATATTAATTTAAATCTGGAAAGTAAACTTCTATATAAAGGAATATATACTTTAATAGAATAATTTAATTATACTACTTTTGGTTTTAGTATAAAGAAGAGCTTCCCTGTTGTTTTATAAGTTACGCTAATCAAAACATTTCTAAACAAATAATTTTAAGACTAACCCTATCAAATAAACACGTTCGAGGAAGGAAAATTAAATTCTGTTTGAGAAAATTCGGGTCTAGAAATCGGGTAAAAGGATGTGACGAAAACTTATTAATACCCTAAAAAGAGCTCACAATTGTTCGTTTCCGGCATCCTGGTTTTCCTAGTTTTCTCCAGAAGGAAAATCACTGGGGAAATTTCAAATATTGAATATTAAAAACGTTTCTGGCATTTCGCTTTACGTTTACAGAGTGAATCGTTAAGAAGAAGGTGTTTTTCAAAATCTAATAGGCTATAATAGTTTAATATCTCGGAAGGTATTTTAAAGATAACTCGTTAATAAACTTAATATGATTAAAATTGGTATAGGGGAGGTTTTTGAAGGCGTAGTTTAAGAATTTAAAATTATTTTTAAAAAAGTCGTTATGACGCATTCAATATGGCAAACTAAAAATTTACATATCTCGATTTTCTTCAAAATTGGTACTGGAGGATTTCTAAGAGTGTAAAAAACGAATTTAAATTTTGTTTTTACAAAATTCAATATGACAGGTGGTCTAAAATTTTTAAATTTCCGACTTATGTCTAAAATTGTCACTGAGGGTGTTTTTTTTTTAAATATTTTCGGCTACATTAGGTACTTACAGGAGCGGATCCAGACTCTCTTTTTTTTTTGGGGGGGGGGGGGGCGGTGATATTACAAAAGTACTGTATGGCAAGCGAAAGCAAGTTGTCGACGGGGGGGGGGGGGAGTCACCGGAAACATTCCCATTTCTAGTGTAAAAGGTAGAGTCGGGTATATTTTTCTGAATTTGAAGCTCTCAGAGAGAGGGGGACGCCAGCAGCATACACATTCCTAGTATAAGGGGCAGAATCGGGTCTATTTTCGTGAACTCAAAGCTTTCGGGGGGCGACTACCGCAAGAAAAACAAGTTGTCAACGGGGGAGTGGTGCCAGCAGCATACACATAATAATATAAAAGGCAGGATCGCTTCTATTTTCCTGAACTCAAAGCTCTTGGGAGGAAGGGGGGCGGTCGCAAACATACGCATTCCTATACTCTGTTCAAGAACTAGAGAGAGTAATAAAACTGTTACCGAAACCAGGTAATTGAGGACTGCCGTAAATCTAATTATATTTAATATTATAAGCTTTCATAAATTTACTGCAACAATAAAATTTCTGATAGTTCATTTAATTTCTGTCAGTGAGCAAAGTACACCTTACAGTATGTCCTTGGTTATGTATCTTCTTTGCGCTTATTTTTATATATTATTTGAGATTAGTGAGATATCCAAAAAATTATCCTTCCACCTCTATATTTATTCCAAAATCGTCATACCAAGGCATTTTTTCTTCAACGAAAAACTTATTACGATGAATGTTTATGATGCCTTAAGATATCAATATCTAGATAATAATGTTAAAAGCTCTACTGAGATGTGTTGGAAACTCTGCATGTACTGCATACTGAAGGAGAAAAAAACAGCTGGAATTGTTAGTACTCCCAAGCCACATTCGATCACAGGCAAACGAAAAACTTCGTTGGAAGAAGAGATGTAAACTGCAATACAAGGATTTGTACATACATTTTATTATGAGAAGTAGGTCACAACTGTCGGCAAAATTCTAACTAAAATCAATGAACATCTGGATTTACCAGAAATTAAAAGAACTGAGCTCTGGAAATTGCTAAGGGAACTAAATTTTTGCTGAGAAAAACCAGATAGGAAATCTGTTCTTATAATCATCCGGAAACTGACCGTTGGACAAGGAAATATCTCTCTCAAGTAAAAGATAGAGTTGCTAGAAATAACACAACTTACAAAATTAGTAATTTAACTGAATTTTTGAAAGATTTTTTTGAATAAAGTTACTGCGGAAAATTGGGAAAAATCCATATAATAAAAGAATAAAGCAAAATGTGGAAACTCGATCTCATGATCCGTGAAATAGAGGAACCACTTATAATTAATTTGAACGAAGATAACTTCCCTGACTTTGATTACGAATTAGGTACGTAATATTTACCAATGTAAACAAAATTTATTTTTAAAATTTTTGTTTTTGTTGCATTTTATTGTTTAATGTTGTTTATATATTTTTTTATATATTTTTATTTTAGTGTGTCCCACTCTCTAATTTTATATATATTTAATTCCAATTAGCCGTAATTTTTTTTATTATTTTATAATTGTATTTGTGTGTTTTTCTTAAGCCTGTAGAATTAACACGTTTATTTTATTTTTTGGGGCTATCGGATTTCTAAGTAGTAAAGTAAATTAAATTATGATGTCAGTGCAATAGAAATAAAAATAAGTAAGTCTAATTTTAACTATAACAAATAAAAATTAATTACATTTGAATCCCTTTTTAGTCTTTAATTGTAATTCTGTAGATGGTTCAAGAAATAAATAAACTGAAACTTCAAATGTCCTAAAAATGTTTTTAATTAATCACAAACTGACCGATAGCTCCAAAAAAAATTTTATATTATATGGACGAATTTATTTTTTATATATTTTTTTAATTTCTTGTATTTTTGACAATGGGTATTTTGTAAGTATTTAAATTATAACTTAGATTCTTTTGAGAGAATAAGGCTACGTTTTAGTCTAAATGTACCTTAAACGGTTTCTATGCCAAAACTAAAAATAATAAAAATACATTCCTATGAAAAATATAGGTGTCTAATGGGTTTTGCCAAAGTCACCGGACTAAAGAACACAGGTACTTTACGAAGAAAAAGAGGGTAAAAAATAATTTATTACTCTCTCTAGTTCTTGAAGAAACTATAGTATAAGAGGCAAAATCGGGTCTATTTTCCTGAACTCAAAGCTCTTGGGGGGGGGGGCATCGCCCCCCATTGCCTCCCCCTTGGATCCGCGCCTGGGTACTTATGCATTATTTTAAACACTTTTCCAAAAATATTCAATATTCTAATTGTGTTTGATTTACTCGCTTTTGAAATTAACAATGAAATGAAGCTCGTAGTCCATAATCCTCTTGTATAGAGGATAATACAACAAGGTTTGATACGGTTTACTGTATTTTTTTCCAGTACTTGAAAATATATAATTATTTTATTTATCAGCATTCATTTAAGCCAAATGTTGTTGTAGCCTAGAAGGCTTGATGGCTTTATTTGAAAGAACTGGCGCAGTCGGTGTATAAGCAAGTTATTACAAGCTTCCATATTTTTGTCTTACCATGCTAGCTAGAAAGATTGTACGAATCGTTTAATGGTTGTCATTACTAGCAAACGTTCAAAGACGTGTCACGGATAAAACTAGACCAGATTATAATGCAAAATTTTATTTTTAAAAACTTGTAGGGCAACAGATAAAACATTTTAAAATATGTAATATTAATTTCTTAAATATGCCGCAGCCTATCTTGACAATCTTAATGTCAGTTATCCCTGGATCCATAGACTCTCCATGGAAAGGCTTTAGCGCCCCCTGGGAGGCGCTGGAAATCTATGATTTAATTTAAAATATGGCAAGACCCCATATACAAGTTATTTAATGATAAGAGATAGTTGACATCAGCAAATTTCTTTTGAAAATCGAAAATAATACTGCAAAAGTAACGTTATTATTCGCAGGATCCTGTGTGGAACAATTTTTTGTAAAACCGAACTGGTCTGGTAACAAAATATTATTGTGCTTTAAAAATGCCACATTTATAGTTTGAAATGCTTTTTCTATTTTTTTGGAGAAGATTGATAATAAGGTTACCATTCTACAACTGGCTATAATCAACTTATTGCTTTTTATGGCGTTTATAAGTTAATTAGGGACGTACAGTTCCAGAATGACAAATTGACTTAAACATTTTTCATAACAACCTAAAATCTGTTACTAGCTCTTCCACTACAAGCACTCTTTTTAAGCTAGGCTAAACGTGATCATATTAACCACTAAGAAAATAATCAACACATCGTCTGCAATCATAGCAGAGAAAAAGCCAACTTATTTATTTTTATAATTACTGACATTCAGATTTTGAGAAAATATTACACTGTGTTCAAAAGATCCATTAAAAGCATTCACAGTATCACTTTCAGTTTTTAATGTCTCATCATTAATACCAGTAATGCTTTTAAAGATTACTTTCATTTGAATTTTTTCATTCAAAGTGTTATTTATAAATTTCTAAACTGCGGTAGACTTATTGACAGAATTCCAAATTATTTGATCATTGAACTTCCCCTTATACAGGAATATATTTTTCATCTTTTCTTTCTAAGCTCCGACATTTAGTGATTAAGATATTGTCATTAAAATGGAAATGAGAGTTAGTTAAAAATTCAAATATTCTGAAATGGAGAGTTTGAAAACATTGAGGTTTACTAACGATTTGAAAATTAGCAATGAACATGACTTCTGTTCTCCGAAATTGAGAACCCCATGTATTTGTGACTCATATGCTTAATTCTGAATACATTTCATGTCATATCTATACGGTTTTATAAAAAAGGAGCTTTTTACATTAGATACCAGAAAAATATATAATGGAAAGAACATTCATTATGTTATTAAATATCGTTTGTTGTAAAATATATTCTATTAAATGAAAGAATTAAATAACTATTCTGTATATGAATAATCATGGGAGCTGGAAAGTAATAATGTTATATCACCACCCAAAAATCGTTTCCCAAAAAGGAAAAATTATATCAATTATCAAACTTAAGCATAGACTTAGTTTTATTACTTTTATATCTTTTATATGTTTCTTAAAAAATATAAAATCGGAAAATTTATGGCAACATAAACTAAACTAAAAAGGTTTTTAAATAAATCTGTCGAAGAAATTCTATCCTTTTCATGTAATTAAAATCGAAGAGATAAATGACAGGGGTAATTTTCACATGAGGTTCCGATGAACAACGCTAGAATGTTTTTAAATTGAACAAACTTTCCACCATTAGGAAACCAAAGAATAAGCAAATAAAATCGTTTTAATGCAATATATTCGTTTGACTACATATACAAAGAATTCGTATAATGTCTGTTTTTCCTAGTGAAAGAATGCTTTAGATACCTCCAAAGTGACTAGGAGAGTGAATAAGCTCTTTTTAACCGACTTCTAAAAGAAGGAGGTCTCAATTCGTCGAGTATGTATTTTTTTTATGTATGTACACCGACTACTCCGGAACGGCTGCACCGATTTGAATGAAAATTTTTACGTTATGTTCAGGAAGTTGCTGTGGTGGTCCCATATTTTCTTGGATGAAATTGGTATAGTAAAATCCAAGATGGCGCTGATAATATGGCGGTCAAAAAAAAAAAAATTTTGTCCGATTTTCTCCAAAATTGGGATTAGGGAATTTTCGGGGTCGTACACAACGAATCTGAAATTACTTTTAAAAAATTCCATATGGCGGATCTAATATGGCGGACAAAAATATTTAGTTTAGTCCGATTTTGTTCAAAATTGGTGTGGGGGAGTTTTCGGGGTCGCACATAACGAATCAGACAATATTTTTAAAAAATTCCATATAGCTTATCTAATATGGCGGATAAAAAATAAATTTTGTCCAATTTTTTTGCAAAATTGATATGGGGGAGTTTTTGGGATCGCACATTACGAATCTGAAATTATTTTTAAAAAAATTAAAAATGGCGGATTAAAGATTCTACATCTCCCAATTTTGTTTAAAATCAGTATTGGGGTATTTTTGTTAGTGTTAATTATGAATTTAAAATATTTTTTAAAAAACTCAATCTAGCAGATTCAATATGGTGTCCTAAAAATTTTACATTTTTCGATTTTCTACCAAACTGATATAGGGGATTTTTGAGGGTGTGAATTATGAATTTAAAAGTATTTTTTCAGGATTCAATATGGCGAATCCAATGTAGCGGACTAAAAATTTTACATTTTTCGATTTCGTTCAAAGGTGGGACTGAATCGTTTTTGAGGATGTAAATAGAGAATATGTCTAGAAATTTTAAATTTCCGGATTTCATTCAAATTGGTACTAGGGGGCTTTGAACGGTTTAGATTTAGATTAGATTACGATTTTAATTACTTTTTTTGAAATTTAATTTATCGGATGCAACATGGTGGGTTGAAAATTTTACCTTATTCGCATTTTTTCAGATTTGGTATTAGAGGGTTTTCGGGGTCGTGTATTACGAATATGAAGTTAATTTTTTACAACTATTAGGTTGATAAGATACAATATGAGGGCAGAAAATATTACATATTCCGATTTTGTCTAAAATTGATATTGTGGGGTTCTTGAGGCGTATACAAACTCAATATGCGGTATAAAATATATCGAGCTAAGAAATTTACATCTCGGTTCTTTAAATATTGAAAATTGATATTGTGGGGTTCTTGAGGCGTATACAAGCTTAATACGCATTATAAAATATATCGGGCAAAGAAATTTACTTCTCAGGTTCATTAAATATCGATATTGGAAGATTTTGGGGCCTATATTACCAATCTAAAATTAATTTAAAATATAAGGTAGTGAATTTACAATGACAGACTAAATATTTGTTTGAGACAATTTTACTGGTATTTGAACAACTTTAAGAACCAAAGAATTTTTAGTGTTTCATTTTAGGGTGATTTACAACTTTGGATAAAATGGGTACTTGTTTGCTACCTTGGAGTCATTGCGACGTACACTAATTTCGATTAGTACTTATTTCAAATAATTTATGGGTAATGAATTCTAAAACTAAAAATAGAAAAATAAAATTTTTATAAAAAAAAATTGAACCGACTTCTAAAAGTCCGCTAAAAAGTGAAAAATAACTATAAATTTTTAAATGAAATTGGACTTTTTGAAGTCGACGCCAAATTATTTGTAAATGAAATAAATAACTACTAATAAATACAAATTATGGTAAGAAAGCAATAACAAATAAAGTATTTTTAATCTGTTTATGCGAATCACATGTTGTCAGGTATTAGTTTGGCGCCAACTTCAAAAAGTTCAATTTCGTATAAAAATTTATAGTTATTTTTCACTTTTAGGCGCACTTTTAGAAGTCGGTTCAATTTTTTTATAAAAATTTTATTGTTAGATTTATTCTCGGTTTCATTTAATCACATTGAATTTGAGTTTATTTATTTCCCGTTTGCTTATCTGTATTTAACTTAAAGAATTATGTAGGCAACTTAAGTAGAACTAAGTAGTTTTTAAGTTAGGTTTTAAATACATCTTATGTAAGACAAAGCAACCTTCTTGACTAATCTGTAAGGGAATGCGTCCATTTATCATACAAAGACAAGACACAGACTTGATAAAGTCAGAATAAATCTGTTCAGTTACTCTCTTAAAATTAGGTCGCCCTTTTTAGTGTTATATGTAACATGACACGATCAGATATGTGTATTTCATTTCTGTGTCGCGTTCTTGTCGTGTCTGTGTCTTTGTTTGATAAATGGACGTTTAGTCTGAGATTTAAATTTGACCTAATTAAACTTATTAATATATTTTGCATATGTCTCTCTTTATTTTTTTAAATAGTGTATATTACTAGTACATTTAGATGCCAAACTAGGCGCGGATCCAAGGGGAGGGCGATGGGAGCGATCGCCCCCCTAAAAGCTTTGAGTTCAGGAAAATAGACCCGATTTTGCCTCTTATACTTCATTCAAGAACTAGAGAGAGTAATAAATCATTTTTTACCCTTTTTTTCTTTGCAAACTACCTGTGTTCTTTAGTCCGGTGTCTTTGGCAGAATCTGTTAGACACATATATTTTTCATAGGAATGGCTTAGAAATTTTGTAGTTAAAATTACCGGTCTATAATAATGGACCATTTCGGTTGGATAACAATATATGTTTGGAAGTATGAAGTGTTAAAAAGATGTCATAGGCGTAGGAAGGAGGTTTATTTTATCACCAAGCATTTATGGCATAGAATATTATTTCGGTAATAAACTTAAAATATAAAGTTTTTATAGTATTATTTTATTTCTTATGATTTCTTAATAATTCACATATATTACAAAATCAAGATAATTTTGAGATATTTAACACAAATCACTGTATTTTTATTATTTTTAATTTTGGCATAGAAACCGTTTTACGCACATTCAGAATAAAATGTAGCTTTATTCATTCAATAAATTTTAGGTTATAATTTAAATAGTTACAAAATACCCATTGTCAAAAATACAAGAAGTTAAACATATATAAAAAAATAAATTCGTCTATATAATATTAAAATTTTTTGGGACTCTCAGACATTTTATTATTAATTAAAAACATTTTTAGGATATTTCAGTTTATTTATTTCTTAAACCATTTGCAGAATTACAATTAAATACTAAAAAGGGATTCAAATGTAATTAATTTTTATATGTTACAGTTAAAATTAGACCTACTTATTTTTATTATGTTGCACTGACTTCTTAATTTAATTTGCTTGATTATATGGAAATCCAATAGCCGCAAAATAATAAAATAAACGTGTTAATTCTACACGCTTAAGAAAAATACACAAATATAATAATAAAATAATAAAAGAATTACGGCTAATTGAAATTAAATATATATAAAATAAAAAGGGGGACACACTAAAATAAAAATATATATAAACAATATTAAACAATAAAATACAAAAAAAAACAAAATTTAAATAATAAATTGTGTTTACACTGGTAAACATTACGTATCTAATTCGTAATCTAAGTCAGAAAAGCTATCTTCGCCCAAATTAATTATAATTGGTTCCTCTATCTCACCGATCATGAAATCGAGTTTCCACATTTTGTTTTATTCTTTTATTATATGGATTTTTCTCAATTTTCCGCAGTAACTTTATTCAAAAAAATCTTTCAAAAGTTCAGTTAAATTACTAATTGTGTAAGTTGTGTTATTTCTAGCAACTCTACCTTTTACTTGAGAGAGATATTTCCTTCTCCAACGGACAGTTTCCGGACTATCTATAAGAACAGATTTCTTATCTGATTTTTCCCACCAAAAATTAAGTTTTCTGAGTAATCTCACGAGCTCAGTTCTTTTAATTTCAGATAAATCCCGATATTCATTGATTTTAATTAGAATTTTGTCAACGGTTGGGATCTGC
This sequence comes from Diaprepes abbreviatus, assembly GCA_034092305.1. Lineage (NCBI taxonomy): Eukaryota > Metazoa > Arthropoda > Insecta > Coleoptera > Curculionidae > Diaprepes > Diaprepes abbreviatus. Next base: position 3,789,023 of record JASJET010000116.1, read on the forward strand.
TTCTCATAATAAAATGTATGTACAACTCCTTTTATTGCAGTTTACATTTCTTCTTCCAAAGAGGTTTTGCGCCTGCCTGTGATCGAATGTGGCTTGGGAGTATTAACGATTCGATTCGTTTTTTTCTCCTTCAGTATTCGGTACATAGAAAATTTTCTAACTCCTGTCATGTTGGAACACATCTCAACAGAGCTTTTAACATTATTATCTAGATATTGATATCTTCAGGCATCATAAACATTCATCGTAATAAGTTTTTTGTTGAGGAAAAAATGCCTTGATTTAACGATTTTGGAATAAATATAGTGATGGAAGCCATACCTTTTGGGTATTTCACTAATCTCAAATAATATATAAAAATAAGCGCAAACAAGATAAATTACTAGGGATATACTGTAAAGTGTACTTGGCTCACTGGCAGAAATTAAATTGAACTATCAGAAATTTTATTGTTGCAGTAAATTTATTAAAGCTTATAATATTTAGATATAATTAAATATAGTTAAATTTACGGCATTCCTTAGTTACCTGCGGCACTGGGGCAGGTACGTTGGAGGTTTCGATAACAGTTTTATTACTCTCTCTGGTTCTTGAATAGAGTATGGGAATGTGTATGCTTGCGATCGCCCTCCCCCTCCCAAGACCTTTGAGTTCAGGAAAATATAACTGATTCTGCCTTTTATATTAGGAATATGTATCCTGCTGGCATACCTCCCCCCCCCCCCGTTGACAACCTATTTTTCTTGCAATATCCGCCCCCCAAGAGCTTTGAATTTAGGAAAATAGACCCGATTCTGCCTCTTATACTAGGAATGTGTATACTGCTAGCATCTCCCCCCTCTCCAAGAGCTTCAAATTCAGGGAAATAGACCCGACCCTGCCTTTTACACTAGAAATGGGAATATTTCCAGTGTCTCTCCCATCCCGTCAACTTGCTTTCGCTTGCCATACTGTGCTTTTGTGAAATCACCGCCCCCTCCCAAAAAGAGAGGCTGGATCTGCCCATGTATCAAACTTTGTTTTTTTTTCGAATTTCTTGTTATTAATTATTGGTGTTTTTGTTTAGAGCAAATTAAATGAAATTTAAGAACAATATATTTTTCTATACAAGATTGATTAAGCAGATGTCTACCTTAAAGTCAACATGCAGAAAGTTCACTGTGAATTCGTGCCAAACCAACCCGTCTCTATACTTTAATTATTATATCAAAAAGGTAAAAACTGATTTTTATTGAGTTTTTTTATGTTCAGGGGCGCAGTCAGTTTTTTTTCTAAAAAGTCGACTTTTTGAGATATTAACCAAACTTATGATTTTTTAAATAGGACACCCTATTTATTATTTTAGATAATGATTAATCATAATTTAGGTTTTTCAAAAATATACAATTTGTTTATTTTATTTTGAAAAACAGGGTCAGAATTCGATATTTTCAAAAATTTACTCTATTTGTAATAGGAGGTCATGGCCAGTTTATAAGAAACGAAAGGCAGATGTCCAAAAATTCACAGTTCTGTCAACTTGTTATTATTTATGAAATATTTTTGTAACGTAACTGTTTTTATTTATTTTACATTTACGAATGGCTTTTTATGATAATTATGAAAAGTATGATATGTTTTATACAAAGCAATGAAAGTCCTCCAGAAGCTTCTGAATTATATTTCAATACGTAATGTATTTAAAGCGTTATCATTAGGATAACTCCTCATATCTGGCGATCGTTTTGTTCATGTAGAGAAGGGAACCCTTTCCAGACATATTTGTTTATTTAAAAAGAAATCTAGTTGAATACGGATCTTCTATTCAGCCGCGTCTCAGAACATACGTAAAAGAAGACAGGGAAAAAAAAGAAACAAATGTGATATTTTATGCAGCAGCAACAACTTCATCATTCTATAAAAAAATAGAGGAAGAAGTTGGTGTAGCACAATCTGATGCTGAAATTATTTAAAAAAAGTATAAATACCATCCGTATAAGTTTAAAATAGTGCAACATTTACACCTGGAGATGATGAGCGCCGAGTAATGTTTTGTCAATGGTATGTAGAACAAATCTGCACCAACGAATCTTTCGGCAGATTTGTCATCTGGTCTGACGGATGTTTTTTTTAAGTGCGGAGATTTTTAATCGTCATAATACGAGGCATTGGTCTGCAGAATATCATCATTTAATTTTCGGAAGGGCACAACAAGGGCGCTTCGGTGTTGGTGCCTCGTGTTTTATTAGGACCAACGCATAGCCTACCGGATCGTGATATATGAAGGGGGTTTCATAGCACGTAAATACCCAAAAATCCTTGAGAATATTATTCCAGAATTGCATGAAAATGTTCCATTGGCTCATTTCAGTTCCACTTATCTTCAACAAGACGGTGCCTTGAGCCACAACTCTGAACAATAATTTTCCTCGCAAATGGATAGGCACCAATGGGCTAGTGAGATGGTCCCCACGATCTCCCGATCTTTCCATTTTGAATTTTTTTTGTGGGGTTTTATGCAAAATCAAGTGTATAAGGCACGAGACGAATCTATAGCGGAACTTCGTGAGGCAATTGGTTGGTCTTCCAAACTTTTCATAATAATCCTGTGATTCTTTTAAATGCAATTAGAAGAATAACAAAACTGTGCCGATATTGCATTCGAGAAAATGTCAGTCATATTGAAAACCATCTTTTAAAAAACTCTTGGCTGTTTTTAGTTTCATTGCTTCTTTTTGTTTTTGTTACTTTAGTTTTATGAAATAATGTTGTTTTTGTTTCCTTGTAACCAAATTTCATTATTCTGGATTTATAATAACAGTGTTGTTTCAAGTAAAAAATGTAATAATAATTAAGAGTTTACAATTGAAAATATAGAAAAACATTAAAATGAACTTTTAAAGTGTCTCATCTTTGTTATAATTTTTATTATCAAAATTTTGCATTTGTTTCTTATAAATTGGCCATGGCCTACTGTTACAAAGAAAGTTTATTATTGAAAATATCCAATTCTGTTCTTGTTTTTCAAAATAAAATAAGCACATTATATATTTTTAAAAAGCCTAAATTATACTTAATCAATATCCAAAATAATATACAGGGTGTCCTATTTAAAAAATAATAAGTTCGATTATTATCAAAAAACTAAACTTTTTAGAAAAAAAAATTATGAAAAAAATTGAACCGATTTCTAAAAACGCGCTAAAAAGTGAAAAATAACTATAAATTTTTATATAAAATTGAACTTTTTGAAGTCGGCGCCAAACTGACAAAATATGATTTGCATAAACAGATTAAAAATACTTTATTTGTAATTGCTTTCTTACCATAATTTGTATATATTAGTAGTTATTTATTTCATCTAGAAATAATTTGGCGCCGACTTCAAAAAGTTCAATTTCATATAAAAATTTATAGCGATTTTTCACTTTTAAGCGCACTTTTAGAAGTCGGTTCAATTTTTTTATAAAAATTTTATTTTTCTATTTTTAGTTTTAGAATTCATTATGATATCTAGAAATTATTTGAACTAAGTACTAATCGAGATTAGTGTACCTCGCAATGACTCCAAGGTGGCAAAAAAGTACCCATTTTATTCAAAGTTGTAAATCACCCTAAAATGTACCACTAAAAATTCTTTGGTTCTTAGAGCTTTCCGAATATCAGTAAAATTGTGTCAAACAAATATTTAGTATGTCATATTAAATCCACTATCTTAAATTTCAAATTAGTTTTAGATTGGGAACTTGAGATGTAAGTTTCTTAGCTCGATATATTTTATACTGCATATTGAGTTTGTATACGCCTCAAGAACCCCACAATATCATTTTTAGACAAAATCGAAATATGTTAAATTTTTTGTCTCTCATATTGTATCTTATCAACCTAATAGTTGTAATATGTAAAATTTTCTGTCCCTCATATTGTATCTTATAAAAAAATAACTTCATATTCGTAAGACACGACCCCGAAAACCCTCTAATACCAAATGTGAAAAAATGAGAATAAGGTAAAATTTTTCAACCCACCATATGCGCTATATTGAATTTCAAAAAAACTATTTTAAGTCTTAATCTAATCTAAATCTAAACCTTTCAAAGCCCCCTAGTACCAATTTTGGATAAAATCCGGAAATTTAAAATTTCTAGACATATTCGCTATTTACATCCTCAAAAACGATTCAGTCCCACCTTTGAACAAAGTCAAAAAATGTAAGATTTTTAGTCCGCTATCTTAGATTTGCCATATTGAATCCTGAATAAATACTTTTAAATTTATAATTTACACCCTCAAGAACACCTTATATCAGTTTGGGAGAAAATCGAAAAATGTAAAATTTTTAGGACACCATATTGAACCTGCCAAATTAAGCTTTCAAAAAATATTTAAAATTCATAATTAACACTAACAAAAATATCCCAATACTGATTTTAGACAAAATCGGGAGATGTAGAATTTTTAATCCACCATCTTGGATCCGCCATATTGAATTTTTTTAAAATACTTTTAGATTCGTTATGTGCGATCTCGAAAACTCCCCCGTACCAATTTTGAAGAAAATCGAACAGAATTCATTATTTCGTCTGCCATATTAGATCCGCCATATTGAATATTTTAAAAATAACTTCAGATTCGTTGTGTACGACCCCAAAAATTCCCCCATACCAATTTTGGAGAAAATCAGACAAAATTAATTTTTTTGGCCGCCATATTGTCAGCGCCATCTTGGATATTACTGCACCAATTTCGTCCAAAAAGATATAGGACCACCGCAGCAACTTTCTGAATATAACGCAAAAAATTTCATTCAAATCGATGCTGTCGTTTCCGAGTAATCGGTGTACATACATAAAAAAAACATATATAGTCGACGAATTGAGAACCCCCTTCTTTTGGAAATCTTTTAAAAACTGACTACATCACTGACCACTACGTAAAAAAACTCTATAAAATCGATTTTTACCTTTTTGATAAATTAACACATAACGGAAATACGACATGTTCCTAAAAGATGAAGATTTTCAAAATCAACCTATAGATTAAAAACTAAAAGAGCGATGACAAATTTGACACCGTAATTTCTCGTTTCGTTAAAAAGTAGGAAACTAAAGTGAAAACCGCAACACTCTATCTTTGATAATAACTCCAATACCCTCTAAAAGTGTCGAAATTGGGACACCCTGTACTGTTTGAGATAAGTAAATAAATAATTAATTTGAGGTGACAAGAAAAAAAACTTTATGATTATTTGAGTACAAAAATTTTGCTCACTGAATATATAATTCTACAAAAAATTTAGTGCCTGAAAGGTCATTGCTCGAAAAGCACTATATTAAAAGACATCCTTTTTCCTTATCGAAAATTGGTTATAAAAAAGAAGTAAAAAGGAGAAAAGCCAAAAAGGTAAAAGGGTTTTTGTTAGGTTGGGTTGCTTCCTATTTTTTAAATCTCTTTCAGGAATTTGTTCTATCCAAAAATATCCCAAAAATATAACCGCATATTTTCCCAAAGTTTGCTCAACCTTTACGTTTAAAAACGTTTCATGTTCCTCCATTGAGACATATTTTAAGTTAAAATATTTTACTTCGGGGATCTTGAGTTATTCGAGTTTGATTGAATCTTTACGTAGGGGGTATGTAATTTTCTTTTTCGTTTTTATAAGTTAGAAAAAGGCGCCTTTAAGATCCACGTGAGAAAAAAATTAGGTTTCGAATTTAAATTTTTATAAAAAAAATTAATATTTTTTGCAATGAAATTAAACGGTTTGACGTAACCGTAATATATCGGTTTATAAAAAAATTTCAGACATTTCGGATTAGGAGATAACTGACGATTGCAACTTATAAAGGGCGTAAATTGTTAACGATAGTTTAATAAATTACCGACGAACCTCTGAAATGTCAGTAGACCGTTTTTAATTTTAAAAGTAGTGTGACCCACTTAGAGGGTTTAGCTTTAGATCTAGAGGGTTTTGAAGCCCTCTAGAAGGGAAACAGAGGTCAAAATTCCCTAGAGGGACTTTTAGAGAGAAATATTTTCCTATTGAAGAGTTTTAGAGGGATTTATAAAAAGGTTGTAAATCATGGTTTTTGGGTTTAGACTGTGTTAAATTGGAATTATTATCCGACGTTTCGCCTACGATTGCACTAGGTATCTTCAAGGATCTTTACTCCACGAGATTAGAACACTGAATGACTATCGAGGAGCAACAGCCCGGTATTTATACCCGACTGGTGCTCAGCGAACCATGCTCCAGCGTTACAATCGATTTCCACATATGATGTAAACTGTAACTTGCATCTCTATTAATATTATTTGGATATCTACAACTTTCGATTGATTCTCTAATTTAACCTTTAAAGAAACCAGGCACTGATGCTAGCACCTTAGTTTCTTTTATATTAAAAGTGTGACCTGAGCATTGCTGGTGTTCAACTACTGCAGATTGTACAATTTGTTGCATTTTTATACATCTTTCATGTTCCTTAAGCCTAGTGGACATAGATCGTCCTGTTTCATCTACATATACTTTACCACAAAAGCAAGGTATCTAAACGCCTTCTGTTTTAAATGGAATTGCATCCTTTGGAGACTTCAAAGACTGTCCAGCTTTCTTACATGTGTTGAAAATTGTACGTATGTTTGATTTTCGGGGCAATCTGGCAATCTTGTCGGTGATTCCGTGTATGTAAAGTAAGACAACACTGTCCATTGGACGTTCATTTATGACATTTTGTTGACGAGTTTGGTTTTTATATTTATTAATAGATCGTCTTATAGCTTTAGCCAATATACGTTGCCTCACAGAGCGTTAGTCAGTTTTTCTGTTTCTGATTTTAGTGATTGTTCGTCACATATTGAAAGAGCTCTATATACCAAAGAGTTTATGATGGATTGTTTTCAAGATGGATGATGGTGTGACGTTGCATTTGGATATCAATTTGTATGTGTTGGTTTTCTGTACACAGAATGTTCTAATTTTCCATTCTCTTTTCTTTGTACTAGTACATCAAGAAAGAGAAGGGCACCATTTGATTCAGTTTCCATAGTGAATTTTATGCTAGGATATTGTTGATTTAGATGATCCAGGAAATTGTTTAGGTTATCTGCGCCATGCAGCTAAACTACGAACGTATCATCTACATATCTGCACCAAAATTTAGGTTTTAGAGAAACAGAAGACAAGGCGTTTTCTTCGAAAGCTTCCATAAAGATGTTAGCTACCACAGGGGATAGCGGAGATCCCATGGTCGCTCCCGAAGTCTGCTCGTAGAAAGTTCCTTGAAAAGTAAAATAAGTGGAAATCAGACATGCTTTAATTAATTCTAGTAAGGTGGAGTCCATGTTAGTGGAGTCAAAGTTTGGCCAGATACTTACTTATTTTGTAGGTTGGTGACTCTATTGCGCTGACGATTGGACTTACAGATGCATTTTCTTTATGTATTTTAGGCAGTCCGTAGAGGCGTGGAATCTTGGAGCTGCTTGGTTGAACGGCTTCCTTTTCTTCTGGAATAGGGCTGGAAGCGTAAATTACCAGCTCTTGGACGACAATACTTACAAAGTCATTTGGACGGATCCAACAAACAAAGTCGAAAGGAACCTCAACTCTCTAATTAACGCTTCCAGCCTCACTCCAGAAGAAAAGAAAGCCATGGGATCTCCGCGATCACCCGTGGTAGCTAACATCTTCATGGAAGCTTTTGAAGAAAACGTCATATTTTCTGCTTCTCTCAAACCTAAATTTTAGTGTAGATATAAAGATGATACGTTCGTAGTTTGGCCGCATTGCGCAGATAACCTCCAAAATTTCCTGTATCATCTAAATCAATAATACCCTAGTATAAAATTCACTATGGAAACTGAATCAAATGGTGCACTTCCATTTCTTGATGGGCTAGAGAACGGCAAACTAGCACACTCTGTGTAAAGAAAACCAACACATACAAATCGACATCTCATTGCAACGTCACACCATCATCCTTCTCAAAATAGTCCATCATAAACTCTTTGGTATATAGAGCACTTTCAATATGTGACGAACAATCACAGAAATCAGAAACAGAAAACTGACTAATGCTCTGAAAGGCAACGGATATTAGGCTGAAGATATACGACTTTCTATTTATAAATATAAAAACCCAACAAAATGTCACAAATGAACCCCCTATGGACAGTGTTGTCTTACATTACATACACGGAACCACCGACAATATTGCCAGATTGCTCCGAAAATCAAATACACGGACAATTTTCAACACATGTAAGAAAATTGGGCAATGTTTGAAGTCTCCAAAGGACGCAATTCCATTTCAAACAGAAGGTGTTTACAAGATACCTTGCTTTTGTGGTAAAGTGTATGTAGGTGAAACAGCACGATCTATATCCACTAGGCTTAAGGAACATGAAAGATGTATAAAAAAGAAACAAATTATACAATCTGCAGTAGCTGAATACCAGCAATGCTTAGGTCACATTTTTAATGTAAAAGAAACTAAGGTGCTAGCATCAGTGCTTGGTTCCTTTAAATGTTAAACTAGAGAATCACCAGTCGGGTATAAATACCGAGCTGTTGCTCCTCGATAGTCAATCGGTGTTCTAATCTCGTGGAATAAAGATCACTGAAGATGCCTCGTGCATACACGGCACCACCAAGAAGATTGCTAGATTGCTCCGAAAATCAAACACACGGACAATTTTCAACACATGTAAGAAAATTGGACAATGTTTGAAGTCTCCAAAGGACGCAATTTTATTTGAAACAGAAGACGTTTACAAGATACATTGCTCTTGTGGTAAGGTGTATGTAGGTGAAACAGGACGGTCTATATCCATTAGGCCTAAGTAGTAGGACCAACGTGTTAAAAAAAAATTTAGCTCTGTAGAATGACATCTGTCAAAAATTAGGCACAACGAGTGTGGCTGCAAGTCCGTTCCTGATTTTTCTGATGATTTAAAACATCTACTGTAGTATGGTTTAATGAACCCCTATAAAATATTAAAATTTCATTAAATCATACAAGTCTGTTCAAAACTTAATGCCGATAAGTCTCTGTATCTGCGTTAAGGGCATTTTTTGTCTATGACAAAGTAAGATTAATTTGATTTCTCCTGTATACTTAGGAGATACTTTCCGGACACCTTGTATATTGGGTACATTTTTCGTCGACTGCACTAATAGAGTTTCATGCAGAGTTTGCAACAAAACTTTAATATTCTCAAACTGGATAAACATCTTAAGATACGAACATAATTGCTTTACAATATTTATAATTGACGTATATAGCAAAGTGTCTTCTAATATTTTAAAGTTAAATATAAACCTAAACAATAAAATTAGTGAAAAATTTTTTGTTTCATTGTCAAAGAGAAATTTTTTCTTCTGAAAAATAAATTCTACATATTTTTATTTCAAAAAAAAAATTTTTTTGACATTGAAATAACAGGTCGCTGATACTTTTAGTTATCGGTGATGTTGGGAATATACGCTTATTTTACGTCAAAATAATAAATTTCAGATTTAATATTGCACCAAAACTCCCTAAACAAAATAATTTAAATAATACGGCATACAGTGCTAAAATACAATTCTTCTGTCGAGACGGGGAAACCCAGAGAATAAACGGCACGGCGGCGGTTTGATTCGGTGCTTCTCCTAATTCCGAATGCGACGTCACCACTGCTATAAAAGCGAGAAGGCAGCGGCGTAATTAAGGACATTACGAGTTGCTCTCTTAGAGTCAACTTGTCCTTTTTCCGATTGAACTTGGCTCTCGGGGGCCACGTTGACTATTCTATTTTTTAGGCAGCTCGTGGTTCTTAAAGTAGGTTGTCTTTGACAACATATTACACTACAGAAAATACAGATCGTGCACGTATCTTAATTCCTGATATTGACACCGTCGATAAAAATACGAGGTTAGTGGCGCGTACGAGTTACTGAACCGACGCATCCTAACTTTTAATCATTATTACCAGAACGTGACACAGTGGAGAAAACCTGAAATTGACACTGGGACTAATCGTCAACTTCGTGTTGACTATAAAGTTATGAATACCGATCTTGACAAATCCCGAACGTGACAGTGGAGGGAAAATAATCTTGAACTTGACTTGCGGAAAACAGTACTGATGTAAAAAAAAACAGTAGATAAAAAGTTAATTAAGAGTCAAGGACGAGTGTTACTTGATAACCTCTTCCTAATTGGCTCATTCCTTAGAAGTGTTCCTTTGAAAAAATAAAATTTAATTATTTTTCGTTAACTCTTGAGCTCCACTCACTCCCTTCTATCCCGATGAGCGAGAAGAAAGGTGACGCGGCTTGAGTTTTCATTCTAGTCGGGAGATTTGGCGGGACTTCACCAACAACCTCTGATTTGTGTTAAAACTTTGGTTTTACACAAATAGTTGATAATGCAAAAAAAAATCTTAAAATAAATTAGTCCCGACGGACACGAACTTCCACGTTTCTTGAAGGATAAAATTATTCCAATACACCCGGCAAATAGGTCCATATTCTCGGAGATGGGTACAAAAATACCGAATAATGGCGAGATGCAGTGACGTTTCGTTGGAATTGAAAAATAGTTAAAATTGCGAAAGGTAGTTTAAAGGGGCCCCTGGGAAAAAAAATTAACAAAAATTCGGTAAATTCAAAATTAAATTGAAAAAAAAAACACTCATCATCCGTTAATACGACAGTGATTTAAAATGTTACAGTCATCATAATTAAAATCATGTAAAGTTTTAAAGTAAATTCATAATTAAAGTCTGTATTTTAATTAACAACCATTTATATGGTGTTAAAAAACTCATATAACTTCACAAATTATTGTTTTTAAAATGTTTGCTGAAACGTTGAACACAACTAGTTTTAAAGATTCCGAAAAAGAAAACGTTTCATGTTAAACGGTTGATTACAGAATTAACAAGTTAAGTAATATGATCCTAATCCGAAAATGTGAAAAACAGCAATATTCTTTCACGCTATAGCAGGCAAGGCGACAACCCAAACGGTTTACTGTACATTTACACAATTCCAGAAACAAGTTGAGGATAAATGTCAAGGGAGGCTTATCCGAAAGTGTTCCATTTTATATTTACTTTAAAAGAATAAAATGGAACCATTTGGACCTAAATCTATGCATATATTATACTTGAGTTTAGCGTAATTAAAAGCAAATAAGTTTCCCTTATATCCCAGTAAAATAGGATATTAACATAAATGTAAGTAGCTATATATATATATATATATATATATATATATATATATATATATATATATATATATATTATAGGTAGTCACCGTATCTCATAATCTTGATTTTTACTAGTACCAAGTCTCCTAAGGTTGAAGATTCTTGAGGTGTTTGCGGTTTGTATCGGCGTTGAAGTTGTTGTAGATATTCAGTAGTTCAGCACTTCCAAAAATCTCTCTTGACTTTTTCGATCAATTTCTATCTTTCAAGCAGGTGTTAAGTTAATAAAGTACCATATGAAGCGAATAATTGGTGACACACCGCTAACCTACGAAGAAATGACTACTTTAATATGTCATATAAAAGCATGTTTGAACTCTAGGCTATTATGTCCGCCAATGAAAGATCCCAATGATGTAACTGTACTAACCAAGTCACAGGACCTCCAAATCTAATTACAACACTAATTACCTCAGTCTCAACAGACGTACACTTCTCTTATTAAAAATATTTTTAAAATATTTTATCGTTTTCTGTGTATAAACCGACTAAAATGTAGTGTAGCATTTGTATATATGGAGCTGTAAATAACTGAGAGTAAAATGTACAAAAAAAAACTGTTTCTTTAAAAATCATCATTTCATAAAATATCGGCAGGATATTAACCGCAGAACTTAATGCCGGACTGTTATCATTAACAGTACAAATAAACACCTAAATATACACCGGAGCTGAAAGAAATTATTAAAAATTCATAACTTCACGGTCTGTGTGTGTATTTGGGAAAGTATTTTCTTTTCTCCTTAAGACCATTCTGAGGATAATATCCTGCCGATATTTTCCGAAATGGGGATTTTAGACGTAAATTTTGTTCTCGGTCCCTTACAACTCCACTGATGAGACCATTAAGCAGTCGAAACTGGTGTTAAGAGGAAACCAGGCTTGAATTTGTGGAAAGTAAACTATTTCATGACCTTAAAGAGAAAAAAACAATTTATATGAACAAGTCAATCAGAAGTTTCTTCAGAATAATTTAAAAATTTGTCATATTCTTGATTTCTTCTTCTAAAGTTAAATTATCACGAAAACGTGCAGTTTGACTGCAGTAACACTATACTAAAATATTCTATTAACAATAATTTGTTCACTTTTTTTCAGGCGATAGCTGATCTTCTGTTAGGAGTATTCTGTATGCCATTTACTCTCGTGGGGCAGGTCTTAAGAAATTTCATATTTGGTTCTACGATGTGCAAGCTCATTCCCTATTTTCAAGGTAAGAAATATCTTTTAATCTGTCAATTTAACCAAAATGGCATTAGTGTGTAAAAATTTTAGTTATTTTAAATTTCCATATACAGGGTGAGTCAACGATTGGATGAAGTAGGTTTGTGCCTTTTCGGTGAAATTAACGAAGAAACTATATTTATTGTTTGATACAGTTTATTTTTACGCAGATTTTAAAAATATTTAGGACTCTACAGGGTGAGCCAAAAAACTAGGACAGCATAAAGTTGTATTTTTTTAAATAGAACACCCTATATACGAATCGTATTTTCGATTTAGCTTATAATTTTAAATCTTTTTTATTAAGGGTTTACTATAACAAAACTTTATAGTTTCTGAGATAATTAAGTTTAAAGAAAAAAAGTCACATTTTCCAGCATCAATTCAATCCTAAATAACGTTTTCAATTTTGTGACAAATATATTCAAATTTCGAATTTAGCAAGGCCAAGGATAAGTTAACATAATTTTTACCTAATATTTTCAATAAAAGCTACAGGGTGTTGAACACATCGGCTCAAATTTGAACAAGATTAAATGAATAAATATCTTTTTTTAAATGGTACACCCTGTATATTTTCATGTTATTTAATAGAGTAATAAAAACCTTAAAAGTTTTGTTCAATATATCCTATACCTATTTATAATAGTTTTTGAGATATTTCAGTTTTTCTTATTTTCCATACTTTTTTACAGAAATAGTCTTCATTATCATAGTAGCCATGTTAAATAATAAAAAGAAACTACAGAAACAAACAGAATGTGGTTAAATATGATGAAATACATTATTCGTTATATTACAACGGCAATAGTTTAATTAAACAATGTGAAAAAATTAACACAACAATCACGACAAGGCAAATACATATTTACTTTTATACTAAATTGAAACAAAAAAATTACCTATTAAATACTGAGATTAATTATTTCTTTTTAATAAGTGTTCGAATAAACGACCCTCTTGTGCAATGCACAAATTTAGTCTTTTTTGCAGATTTTCTCGGACCCTGGACAAAATTAGTGGCGTTATTGTTCTACAGGTATCCCTAATCCTGTTTCGCATATCTTCCACTGTTGTTGGTGGATTAACATACACCTTATTTTTAATATAACCCCATAGGAAGAAATCTAATGGGGTGGTGTCGCAAGACCTTGGTGGCCACTCAATGAAACCCCCACGTCCAATCCATTTTTGCGGATATCGTTGGTCCAAAAACGCACGAACTTCACGATGGTAATGCGGAAGCGCACCATCGTGCTGGAATCACATACTGTCGAGCTCATCCCTATCGAGACCTTGAAGCAGTTGGGGTAGTTCTTCTTGTAGAAAGTTCAGGTAACTATGGCCATTTAGTGGTTCATTAAAAAAGTGGGGTCCAATAATTCGATTATGATGAATACCACACCAAACATTTAATGACCAGTGGTTTTGATGTTGCACCTCTCTAATCCAAAATGGGTTTTCTGTGGCATAATAATGCATGTTGCGTCTATTTACGGCACCGTTACTTCTAAAAGTAGCTTCATCACTAAACATTACCTTGCATAATAAATTTGGATTTAATTGAATCTCCGCATTTATTGTACGATAAAAGTTTACACGACTTTCAAAATCCTGTCCATGCAATTCTTGGTGTAATTCCATGTGATATGGATGATACCTATATTTCTTGGTAGTACGATTAGCGGTGGATTGTGATGTTTCACATAATGCTGCTAACTGACGGCTACCAGTATTAGGATTTTCCTGAACATTTAACAATACTTGTAGTTCTTTTTCTTCATTAGTTACTGGTTTGTTGACCACTTTACGTTTTGGATAATCAACAGTACCAGAAGAATCAAATCTTTGCATTAAATTTTGAAAAGTATGGGTATTAGGCTGGCGTCGATCAGGATACTTCATTTTGTAAATTCTTTGAGCAAGAAGGCAATTTTTTTGAGCCTCTCCTATTGTATAAATCATATCTATTAACTCATTCTTTGGAAAATTCATTTTACAATATAAGATGAATGCAAAAAAAACCAAACTACACTACATAAAAACCAAAAGAAGCGATTGCGGTTATAAATTTGACACACAGAAAAATGTTCTTTTACATTGTTTTTGCCATGGCTACTATAATAATGAAGACTATTTCTGTAAAAAAGTATAGAAAATTATAAAAACTGAAATATCTCAAAAACTATTATAAATAGGTATAGGATATACTGAACAAAACTTTTAGGGTTTTTATTACTCTATTAAATAACATGAAAATATACATAGTGTACCATTTAAAAAAAAAAGATATTTAATCATTTAAACTTGTTCAAATTTGAGCCGATGTGTTCAACACCCTGTAGCTTTTATTGCAAATATTAGGTAAAAATTATGTTAACTTGTCCTTGGCCTTGCTAAATTCCAAATTTGAATATATTTGTCACAAAATTGAAAACGTTATTTAGGATTGAATTGATGCTTGAAAATGTGACTTTTTTTTTTAAACTTAATTATCTCAGAAACTATAAAGTTTTGTTATAGTAAACCCTTAATAAAAAAGATTTAAAATTATAAGCTAAATCGAAAATATGATTCGTATATAGGGTGTTCTATTTAAAAAAATACAACTTTATGCTGTCCTAGTTTTTTGGCTCAACCTGTAGAGTCTTAAATATTTTTAAAATCTGCGTAAAAATAAACTGTATCAAACAATAAATATAGTTTTTTTGTTAATTTCACCGAAAAGGCACAAATCTACTTCATCCAATCGTTGACTCACCCTGTATATGTTTTTATATTTTCCAGGTTAATTAAGTGTTCTGTGTGATGTACTATAACATTTTAAAATGATTTAAATACAAAAAAATAAGCATGTAACAAAAACTAAGACTCGGAAGATTCCATCCATTATCAATCATTACAGGGTTCACAGTCAATTATAAAATGAAAAGCTAGTTTGTTATTTTCATCTCCCATCCTATAACATTATAGGAATTTAGATTCATGAATATCAATCAATAAATTCGAATATTAAAGTATCAAATGCAATTATTTCCATCTTTCCTCATATAACATTATAGAATTTACAGTAAGTTGATGCCTAAATTGTAAAATAATGTAAAATTAACCCAAAATATTAAATGTATGCTCAGTAGTGATATGCAAATAATTTTTCCTCAAATAAAACTAATCATTAATTACATAAACTGTGGACTAAAAATATTAATAGATCAAAAATAAATGGCATAAAAAACCCAAGGATTGAGTCTATCCACAATAAAACAGTAAATTTGTCTTACCAAGTTACAAAAAATAACTCCTGAATTTTAAGGAATATTATACAAATATAATATTAACTGCAAACTAATTAACGTTACTAATTTAGAGGTTTACAGGAACATATATTGCTGTCTTCAAATAAAAGTACACAAATTTACTACACTAATCTTATCTTACTAATAAGATTAGCTCGGTTACCCCATGGTGTAATAATTTTAGAGATAATAATATACACTTAGCAGTACCCCAGACAGAAAGACACGAAGATAAAAGAAAGTGACCGCCATTTAAATCGAAAACTATAGGTAAAAATAATATTAACGGATATAACCGAATTAATCAATCAGCAAGCAGCTGCATAGCAATTTCTACATAAAAAAAATAAATGATAGGCTACCTTAAGGTTCACAGTTATTCGAAAAATGGAAAATCTCTAAACAGGCTGATTCTCCGGGAACTTTATCGATCGATTGCGGGATAACTATAATTAAGAATAATCTGAAAATGTGACAGTGTATGCAGGCGCGGAACCAAGGGGGGGGGAGGCGGTGGGGGCGATCGCCCCCCCCCCCAAGAGCTTTGAGTTTAGGAAAATGGACCCGATTTTTCCTCTTATACTACAGTTTATTTAAGAACTAGAGAGAGTAATAAATCATTTTTTACCCTTTTTCTCTTCGCAAACTACTTGTGTTCTTTAGTCTTGTGTCTTTGGCAAAAATCTGTTAGACACATATATTTTTCATAGGAATGGGTTAGAAATTTTATAATCAAAACAAAAGTTATAATTTAAATACTTACAAAATATCCATTGTCAAAAAAATACAAAAAGGTAAACATATATAAAAAAATAAATTTGTCCATATATTATTAAAATATTTTTGAGGCTATCGGTCATTTTATTATTAATTAAAAACATTTTTAGGGTATTTGACGTTTCGGTTTATTTATTTCTTAAACCATCTGCAAAATTACAGTTAAACACTAAAAAGGGATTCAAATGTAATTACTTTTTTTATATTGTAATTAATATTAGACATACTTATTTTTATTTCTTTTGTACTGATATCTCAATTTAATTTATTTTTATATATGGAAATACGATAGCCCCAAAAAAATAAGATAAGCATGTTAATTCTACACGCTTAAGAAAAAGACACAAATACAATAATAAAATAATAAAAAACTTACAGCTAATTAGAATTAAATATATATAAAATTAAAGAGTGGGACACACTAAAATAAAAATATATAAAAAAAACATATAAACAACATTAAACAATAAAATACAACAAAAACAAAAATTTAAATAATAAATTGTGTTTACACTAGTAAACATTACGTATCTAATTCCTAATCAAAGTCAGTGAAACTATCTGCGCTCAAATTAATTATAATTGGTTCCTCTATCTCACCGATCATGAGATCGAATTCTCACATTTTGTTTTATTCTTTTATTATATGGACTTTTCCCAATTTTACGCAGTAACTTTATTCAAAAAAAGCTTTCAAAAGTTTAGTTAAATTACTAATTTTGTTAATTGTGTTATTTCTAGCAACTCTACCTTTTACTTGAGAGAGATATTTACTTCTCCAACGGACAGTTTCCGAACGATCTATAGGAACAGATTTTCTATCTGGTTTTTCCCAGCAAAAATTAAGTTCTCTGAGCAATTTCCAGAGATCAGTTCTTTTAATTTCAGGTAAATCGCGATCTTCATTGATTTTAGTTAGAATTTTGTAGACGGTTGGGATCTGCTTCTCATAATAAAATGTATATACAACCCTTTAATTGCCGTTTTCATTTCTTCTTCCAACGAGGTTTTTTATCTGTCTGTGATCGAATGTGGCTTGGGAGTACTAACAATTCCAGTGTTTTTTTTCCTTCAGTATTCGGTATATAGTAGATTTTCCAACTCCTGTCATTTTGGAACACATCTCAACAGAGGTTTTAACATTATTATCTAGATATTGATATCTTAAGGCATCATAAACATTCATCGTAATAAGTTTTTCGTTGAGGAAAAATGCCCTGGTTTAACGATTTTGGAATAAATATAGAGGTGAAAGCCATATTTTTTGGGTATCTCACTAATCTCAAATAATATATAAAAACAAGCGCAAACAAGATAAGTCACTAAGAACAAACTGTAAGGTGTACTTTGCTCACTGACAGAAATTAAATTAAACTATCAGAAATTCAATGTTGCCGTAAATTTATAAAATATATTTAAATATAATGAAATATAATTAGATTTATGGCAGTTCTCAGTTACCAGCGGCACTGGAGCAGGTACGTTGGAGGTTTCGGTAACAGTTTTATTACTCTCTCTAGTTCTTGAATAGAGTATAGGAATGTGTATACTTGCGATCGCCCCCTCTCCCTCTTAAGAGCTTTGAGTTCAGGAAAATAGAACCCATTCTGGCTTTTATATCAGGACTGTGTATGCTGCTTGCACTCCCCCCCGCTGACAACTTGTTTTCTTACATACTGTAGTTTTGTGATATCACCGCCCCCCCCCCAAAGAGAGAGGCTGGATCCGCCCCTGAGTGTATGTGTGTGAAATAAACCAGTTGTTAATAAAATAAAATTGCAAAAATGATTTAAGTAAATATTCAAATTGACGCCCTTGAGCTTCCAAGCATTTTTCGCACCTAAGCAGGAACTCTTCATGGGTGGCTCTTCTCAGGGGCGGATCCAGCCTCTCTCTTTGGGGGGCGGGGCGGTGATATCACAAAAGTACAAAAAGTACAGTATGGCAAGAAAAACAAGTTGTCATCGGGGGGGGGGGGGGGGTTGCAAGCAGCATACTCATTCCTAATATAAAAGGTAGAATCGGTTCTATTATCCTGAACTCAAAGCTTTTGGGAGGGGGGAGCGATCGCAAGCTGTTACCGAAACCTCTGATGTACATGCTCCAGTGCCGAAGGTAACTGAGAACTGCCGTAAATCTAATTATATTTCATTATATTTAAATATATTTTATAAATTTACTGCAACATTGAATTTCTGATAGTTTAATTTAATTTCTGTCAGTGAGCAAAGTACAACTTACAGTTTTTTCTTAGTGATTTATCTTGTTTGCGCTTGTTTTTATATATTATTTGAGATTAGTGAGATACCCAAAAGATATGGCTTTCACCTCTATATTTATTCCAAAATCGTTAAACCAGGGAATTTTTTCCTCAACGAAAAACTTATTACGATGAATGTTTATGATGCCTTAAGATATCAATAGCTAGATAATAATGTTAAAAGCTCTGTTGAGATATGTTTCAACATAACAGGAGTATGTACCGAATACTGAAGGAGAAAAAACGAGTGGAATTGTTAGTACTCCCAAGCCACATTCGATCACAGGCAAACGAAAAACCTCGTTGGAAGAAGAGATGAAATCTGCAATTAAAGGGTTTGTACATACATTTTATTATGAGAAGCAGATCCCAACCATCTACAAAATTCTAACTAAAATCATTGAAGATCCCGATTTACCTAAAATTAAAAGAACTGATCTCTGGAAATTGCTCAGAGAACTTAATTTTTGCTGGGAAAAAGCAGATAGAAAATCTGTTCCTAGAAATCGTCAGGAAACTGTTCGTTGGAGACGTAAATATCTCTCTCAAGTAAAAGGTAGAGTTGCAAGAAATAACACAATTAATAAAATTAGTAATTTAACTAAACTTTTGAAAGATTTTTTTAAATAAAGTTACTGCGGAAAATTGGGAAAAATCCATATAATAAAAGAATAAAACAAAATGTGAGAAGTCGATCTCATAATCGGTGAGATAGAGGAACCAATTATAATTAATTTTAGCGAAGATATTTTCACTGACTTTGATTAGGAATTAGATACGTAATGTTTACTAGTGTAAACACAATTTATTATTTAAATTTTTGTTTTTGTTGTATATTTTCCCACTCTTTAATTTTATATATATTTAATTCTAATTAGCCGCAAGTTTTTTATTATTTTATTATTGTGTTTGTATCTTTTTCTTAAGCGTGTAGAATTCATATGTTTATCTTATTTTTTTGGGGCTATCGTATTTCCTTATATAGAAGTAAATTAAATTAACATATCAGTACAATAGAAATAAAAATAAGTAGGTCTAATTTTAATTACAATATAAAAAAAAGTAATTACATTTGAATCCCTTTTTAGTGTTGAATTGTAATTCTGCAGATGGTTTAAGAAATAAATAAACTGAAACTTCAAATGCCCTAAAAATGTTTTTAATTAATAATAAAATGACCGATAGCCCCAAAAATATTTTATTATTATATGGATGAATTTATTTTTTTATATATGTTTAACTTTTTGTATTTTTGACAATGGATATTTTGTAAGTATTTAAATTATAACTTAGAATTTTTTGAGAGAATAATCCTACGTTTTAGTCTTTTATTATAGACCGGTATTTTTGATTATAAAATTTCTAACCCATTCCTATGAAAAATATACGTGTCTAATAAATTTTGCTAAAAACACCGGACTAAAGAACACAGGTAGTTTTCGAAGAGAAAAGGGGTAAAAAATGATTTATTATTCTCTCTAGTTCTTGAATAAACTAAAGTATAAGAGGAAAAATCGGGTCCATTTACCTAAACTCAAAGCTCTTGGGGGGGGGGGGGCGATCGCCCCCACCGCCCCCCACCCTTGGATCTGCGCCTGGCTCTTCAATATTTTCTTATAGAAAAAATTTATAATTAAATTTTGGTTCGCAAACGTCATTTTTGACATAAAAATTTAAATATGTCCAAAACAGTGAGACTTAAGTGTAGACTATTATATATAAAATATATCTAGAATTTTACGTAGAAATCAAAAATGCAATAATATATAGGGTGTTCTATTTAAAATAAGCAAGTTGACATCTACTTCCGGTATAACCGGAAGTGCCACCCTGAAAATATTTTAGCCGTCTGTCCCCCATGCAAGTTAGTGTACTGTATTTTTACATTCTTCCTAATTATAGGTTTTCCACAATCGATCGATAAAGTTCACGGAGAATCAATAGTTTTGAGGACCTTGAAATCTCAATATACATGTTAACTGACCCAAAAACGCACACCGGGGTAAATAGATTTAAGAAATGTACTGAGAGCGGAAAAAGTCTGCACCACGTGTGTACTTACTCATGAAACAAATCCCTCAGAGAAGTGATTATTCATTAATAGCAACTACAGCAAAAGGAAAAGATAAGGTAATGAAACTAAAGAAAACTAAACCGACAACCGACAAATCCCAATAGATGAAGTAAAAAAATAGGATTCGTTAATACCAAATAGACTGCGGAAAATATCTTTCGTTTTCAAGTAAAAGAATTGTTCAGGAATAAACAGACATGACGAGGTTCTCCAAAATGACCACAATTGTACAGGGTGAGTCAACGATGGGATGAAGTAAGTTTGTGCCTTTTCGGTGAAATTAACAAAGAAACTATATTTATTGTTTGATACAGTTTATTTTTACGCAGATTTTAAAAATATTTAGGACTCTACAGGGTGAGCCAAAAAATTAGGACAGCATAAAGTTGTATTTTTTTAAATAGAACACCCTATATACGAATCGTATTTTCGATTTGGCTTATAATTTTAAATCTTTTTTATTAAGGGTTTACTATAACGAAACTTTATAGTTTCTGAGATAATTAAGTTTAAAGAAAAAAAGTCACATTTTCAAGCATCAATTCAATCCTAAATAACGTTTACAATTTTGTGACAAACATATTCAAATTTGGAATTTAGCAAGGCCAAGGACAAGTTAACATAATTTTTACCTAATATTTGCAATAAAAACTACAGGGTGTTGAACACATCGGCTCAAATTTGAACAAGTTTAAATGAATAAATATCTTTTTTTTAAATGGTACACCCTGTATATTTTCATGTTATTTAATAGAGTAATAAAAACCCTAAAAGTTTTGTTCAATATATCCTATACCTATTTATAATAGTTTTTGAGATATTTCAGTTTTTCTTATTTTCCATACTTTTTTACAGAAATAGCCATGTAAAATAATAAAAAGAAACTACAGAAACAAACAGAATGTGGTTAGATATGATGAAATACATTATTCGTTATATTACAACGGCAATAGTTTAATTAAACATAATGTGAAAAAATTAACACAACAATAACGACAAGGCAAATACATATTTACTTTTATACTAAATTGAAACAAAAAAATTACCTATTAAATACTGAGATTAATTATTTCTTTTTAATAAGTGTTCGAATAAACGACCCTCTTGTGCAATGCACAAATTTAGTCTTTTTGTAGATTTTCTCGGACCCTGGACAAAATTAGTGGCGTTAATGTTCTACAGGTATCCCTAATCCTGTTTCGCATTTATTCCACTGTTGTTGGTGGATTAACATACACCTTATTTTTAATATAACCCCATAGGAAGAAATCTAATGGAGTGATGTCGCAAACCTTGGTGGCCACTCAATGAAACCCCCACGTCCAATCCATTTTTGCGGATATCGTTGGTCCAAAAACTAACGAACTTCACGATGGTAATGCGGAGGCGCACCATCGTGCTGGAACCACATACTGTCGAGCTCATCCCTATCGAGACCTTGAAGCAGTTGGGGTAGTTCTTCTTGTAGAAAGTTCAGGTAACTATGGCCATTTAGTGGTTCATTAAAAAAGTGGGGTCCAATAATTCGATTATGACGAATACCACACCAAACATTTAATGACCAGTGGTTTTGATGTTGCACCTCTCTAATCCAAAATGGGTTTTCTGTGGCATAATAATGCATGTTGCGTCTATTTACGGCACCGTTACTTCTCAAAAGTAGCTTCATCACTAAACATTACCTTGCATAATAAATTTGGATTTAATTGAATCTCCGCATTTATTGTACGACAAAAGTTTACACGACTTTCAAAATCCTGTCCATGCAATTCTTGGTGTAATTCCATGTGATATGGATGATACCTATATTTCTTGGTAGTACGATTAGCGGTGGATTGTGATGTTTCACATAATGCTGCTAACTGACGGCTACCAATATAAGGATTTTCCTGAACATTTAACAATACTTGTAGTTCTTTTTCTTCATTAGTTACTGGTTTGTTGACCACTTTACGTTTTGGATAATCAATAGTACCAGAAAAATCAAATCTTTGCATTAAGTTTTGAAAAGTATGGGTATTAGGCTGGCGTCGATCAGGATACTTCATTTTGTAAATTCTTTGAGCAAGAAGGCAATTGTTTTGAACCTCTCCTATTGTATAAATCATATCTATTAACTCATTCTTTGGAAAATTCATTTTACAATATAAGATGAATGCAAAAAAACCAAACTACACTACATAAAAACCAAAAGAAGCGATTGCGGTTATAAATTTGAAACACAGAAAAATGTTCTTTTACATTGTTTTTGCCATGGCTACTATGATAATTTCTGTAAAAAAGTATGGAAAATAAGAAAAACTGAAATATCTCAAAAACTATTATAAATAGGTATAGGATATATTGAACAAAACTTTTAGGGTTTTTATTACTCTATTAAATAACATGAAAATATACAGGGTGTACCATTTAAAAAAAAAGATATTTATTCATTTAAACTTGTTCAAATTTGAGCCGATGTGTTCAACACCCTGTAGCTTTTATTGCAAATGTTAGGTAAAAATTATGTTAACTTGTCCTTGGCCTTGCTAAATTCCAAATTTGAATATATTTGTCACAAAATTGAAAACGGTATTTAGGATTGAATTGATGCTTGAAAATGTGACTTTTTTTCTTTAAACTTAATTATCTCAGAAACTATAAAGTTTTGTTATAGTAAACCCTTAATAAAACAGATTTAAAATTATAAGCTAAATCGAAAATACGATTCGTATATAGGGTGTTCTATTTAAAAAAATTCAATTTTATGCTGTCCTAGTTTTTTGGCTCACCCTGTAGAGTCTTAAATATTTTTAAAATCTGCGTAAAAATAAACTGTATCAAATAATAAATATAGTTTCTTTGTTAATTTCACCGAAAAGACACAAACCTACTTCATCCAATCGTTGACTCACCCTGTACATAGTCCAATATAATAAATGTGTACAAATAGAACTACCATGGTAACTTTATTAATTAGACAAAACCAGTTGATCAATACAACTCCCAAAAACTACTGTTGATACTAAATGAATAGAATACAATAAACATGATTTTATTGTAGGATAAAGTCATTCAATATTTATTTTGCAACAATTAAATAAAATCCTGTACAACAGTCAATAAAGGAAGTACTTTCTCGACAAATGGCGTAAAAAACCGAGATCTATCTAAAAAAGGATAACAACTATAAAAAAACCAAGCACAGTACAATAAAATATCGATATATTGGTAAAATTCGGTGGGTAGGTTAGTAAGACCAATGAGATATATTTAAGGAAAATGATATTATGATGCCTATAACGTATTTTTAAAAATGAGGTAAAGTTAACTGAATTAGCAAAGCGGGCTTAAACTGAAATTTGAATTATAAAAAACATTTTAGAGATACCCGTATAATATCAATCTGATTTATTAAAAAATATAAGTAGTGATTTAATAAGGTATAATCAATTTATTATTGTAAAATTTACCGAATTTATAAAACAACATTTGTACTTTAAGGATACCTATATCAGTCTAACCCCATTCCTGAAAAAATCCCAAACTGACCGTCCCGAAGGGAATGTTTTTCAGTATTTCGCTTCCGACATTAACTATTCATCATGGGCTGGAGCTTATGGAAGAACGTGACGAGCCAACTTTCTTTGAGAACTATCATCTTGCCATTTATAAAACGGTGACAGCTATTTTAACCAACAATTTCGAGAAAAAAATGTTTACAATAGCCGTTAATATATATATATATATATATATATATATATATATATATATATATATATATATATATATATATATATATATATATATACGCTCGTAGACGCCATACAGTGAGCTTTGAAAATGGTGAATGAGATTTCACCGAAACGTCAGCTGCCTTACAGTCCTGAGAGGGACTCAGCACATACAAGGGATGTCCGAAAACCTTCGATTACGTAATATATATATATATATATATATATATATATATATATATATATATATATATATATATATATATATAATTTATTTTTGTATCTTAAAACTTTTGTAAAATATTTTTTCTAATATTTCTAATTTATATACATATATATATATATATA
Organism: Diaprepes abbreviatus; assembly: GCA_034092305.1. Lineage (NCBI taxonomy): Eukaryota > Metazoa > Arthropoda > Insecta > Coleoptera > Curculionidae > Diaprepes > Diaprepes abbreviatus. The sequence goes on from JASJET010000116.1 coordinate 3,813,949, forward strand.
TATATATATATATATATATATATATATATATATATATATATATATATATATATATAGAGCTTGGAAATATGAGCGCTCTCAAAATTAAATCTACAAGTTCACAGTTGTTTCTGGCATACGAATTTAAACATGATAAAAGTATTTTAATAAATTTCAGCAAGGCATCATTAACTTCTTTTTGTGTCGTAGGGATTTATATTTAAATGTAACAAAAAAACTTTTGGCAAAGGTTTTTATACAGGTACGTGACCAAAATATAAAATATTGCCAAGTTAAAAGGAGCAAATATTTTTTGCACAGACGGCTGGCGGCACTTTTTGCCTAAATTTAATAATTAAATGGAGTAGCTTTCATTTTTAAAGTAAATTTCTTTTAACAAATCATTAAATAATAATTAGGTAACTTTAGGGACATATCTTTATTAATGCTATTAGGGAAGTAAATATAATGATAAACATTTATTTAATAATCGAAAATTTTTAGCTCCCTATTTGCACTTAAAATACACCCATATAAAATATTTCCCTTCAAATTTTGAGCTCCCAAAAACTCCCCCTAAGTCTTTTTCAACCTATTGATACCTCTTCTATAGATAAAAGTAAAGATAAAAAATATATATAGAAACTTGATGTTATCAAGGGATCAGGTCCTGATGGCCTGTCTGCATTATTTACCAAGAAATGTACAGCTACTATATATATATATATATATATATATATATATATATATATATATATATATATATATATATAAATTAAATACACTATTTACTAATTTAAAAAGTAAAACTTCTCTCATGAATAAGTCGAATGAAATATATTCGATCCCTTGCTGAAATTGTCCCAAAAATATATAGGTATGACAAGCCAATTGCTAAAGAACAGATTGAATGGCCATAAATATACGTAAAACGCCTCAATAGCGTTAAACAAACACACACAGGACGAAAAACATACCTTCGATTATAACAGTATCATAATTAAAAACAAAGATATGAATTATCAAAAATTACAAATAAAGGAAATGATAGAAATTAAAACACTGTTAACGACAGAACGAATATAAGAAATTTGAGCCACATTTACTCGAAAATAATTTAAACAAAAATATTAAGTATTCGATCCTGTTAATAAACATCAAAAATTGAATATCTTCTTAAACATAAAATTAAATGTATTCATTCTTTTGGTTTTTTTGGTACATTGTAAAATACAAAAAAAATAAAATTCGCATTCTAGGTATCCTCAGTACCTAAATAGCCGATGTAAAATTTTCATTTCATTTAAATAAATTAAATGTCAGGGTATGTACTGGATAAGTTAAATAATGTTTCAATAATTCTTTAAAGTGTTTGTTTTTTAAAATTGAAAATGTGTTTTTGTATGAATGTTTTTAATTATCTAATAAATATTTTTAGGAATATCAATAAATAAAAAGACAAAACATTTTCGAAGATGCCTTAAATAAAGGGCGAAATGTCATATATTGTTTTCGATTTTTTGTTAAATAAGGAACCTAAACCCAAGAAAAAACTAAATGAAAGAAATGATATTATCTATGGTTCTAGAATCTGGAAAATATAATATATATATATATATATATATATATATATATATATATATATATATACATATTTAACGCAAATTATTCAAACAATTCTCTACTGTGTTTGTTGCAACATATTTGCAATAAATTTTCTTTTTCATATAGACATATTTCGAGATTTTTTATTACTTATTATTGGTTAGACAGTGAGAGTCTCCCCTTTTTAATTGTTTTTAGCTTATCTTTGCTTTATATTTACGTATTTTCTTAAACTTTTAAAGTACGTTAATTAAAGAGCTCCATGTAAATTTTGATACCATATATTATGTTAGGCAACTTTATATTAAATATATACAGAAATTTTTTTCAGTATCTAGATTGCAAATTTAAACTGACAGTAAAATTAATAAATCTGCCGTAAATGAGAGTGGGACAGATTCATACTCTCATCATAACCAATTTAGGATTTTCTAAGAATTTTCAAGAAATAAACTGTCTCTTTCCTTTAACGACCTGAGGGAGAACAGTAAATTATTAAACTTAAAGGATTGATGAAGGTAACAAAGCTAAAAAATTTATTTGTAGTCCGGTAATTCTTGCTTTATCTTTTGATTTCGTAGGGACCGAATCTTATTTAACTGGTAGAGCAGAAATGAAAATTAAACAAAATTTAATCTTACAAAAAGGATTTGCTTGTTAATTATTTGCCGGAATATAATACACATTTCTTTGGGTTTCACATAATTTATTTACATATGATTGACAATTTACTTTCACTTTTAAAAATGAAATTAATTTTATGATATATTTCATGGGTTTTGGTGAAAAATACAGATAAAGACATTAGAAATCTAGTGATATAAAGTTTAAATTATTGGGCTTTCCTTAGTAATATGAACTGTGCCAAGCTATATTAAATCATTGAGAACCTATGATGGTAAGAAATTGTATTAATTTATTTTTGTGGGGCTACAGTCAGAAGGATGTTGGCCAGAAAAGCAAACTCTTTTTTGTTAGCCTAGCTTTCGACAAATTTTATTCCCTTAATTAGGACACCAAAGTGAGTGTAGATGAAAAGTCAGATTTTGTTCAACAGAGACAGTCATTATTTCACCATCGCTTATTGGAGGTCTAAGTCAACAAGCAGCTACATTTCCTTGACCTCTTAATAACCAGAAAAGACGACCTAAGCATCGATTATACGGTTTACAGGGAAACTACATACACTGACAGATACCTGAATGCCGAATCTCACTGCCATCCATCACAGTTACAATCAGTCCCACGAACCACCAAGAAGAACTCAACATCACAACAGGTCTAAAACAAAACAACTATAAAAACACAATATCAAAAAATCCATAAAACGGAAGACAAATGCAATAGCAGAGAAAAAAGAAAATGACAAATCCAAACCAAAAATCACACTGCCATATATAAAAAGTGTAACAGACGTAATTGGAAGAATTCTGAGGAAGCATAACATATGCACAATTTAAAAGCTACAAACAACAATACACAAATTATTGGACAATTCAAAGGAGAAAATACCAGTGGAAAATCAGGAAGTGTACAGCATCCCATGTATCGACTGTGAAAAAGAATACATCGGCCAAACAAACAAAATAATCTCCACCAAAGTCTAAGAACATAAAACTAGCATGAAGGACAAGGAAACCACATTAGCTTTATTTCAACATCATCAGGAGACAGGATGCACTATCCTGTCGATATTTTGCGATATGGGAATTTTAAATGGACAGTTGTCTTCTGTGCATTTTGCTCTCGGTTCGTTACAGCTCCACTGATGAGACTATTAGGTGGTCGAAACTAGTATGGAGAGAAAATCAGAGTGGAATTTGCAGAGAGTATACTGTAACCTTTTTTTGGGGGATAAAATTTCCGTTCACGGATGGTTACAAACAATTAACTTGAAGAGGTCAACTTCATTTTTGTATTCATCGAGTAAAAATAATTGTTCAAAGCACTTAGAATTTTTTTATATAAACACAAATTAATTCGAATTTTTAAAATACAAATTAGGAGTTACAATCCTTACGGTTCAAATTGCATCAGATAGTGTAGTCTTGTGCTAAAAGTAACATAAAATTCGATTATTTGCAAAAGATCAGTCAGAAGCTGAAGCATACTGACAAACCATTTTTGGGGGTTAATTTTTCACGTAAGGATGGTTTAAGAAAATGATCTAGTTGTTGTTTTCAACTTTATTTATGTATTCAACGAATATATTTTTTCTGATTTTCTTTAGCTCATTTTAAACCTTTTTTAGACACAAAAAAAGTAGAAATTTCAATGTAAAAAGTAGGGATATTGCACTCTTATGGTCAAAACAAATCACTTAATTGCACATTAACATCTGAAGGAAAACGTATTTTTTTCATTGCAAAATTCCAATCAAAACCTGAGATTTATTGGAAAATTCATTTTAGAGGGTGAACTTTGGGAGCAGATTTCACCTTCTTAAAGTGTTTTTCCGCAGATAAAAGGAAAAATAGCATATGAAAAAAATTATTGAAATCGGAGGCATCGAGTTAGGACACCTTCTTTGTAAGTCTCGTGATACCAAACATATTATGCGCTCACGCCACTTTTTAGAAACAGGTCTTTAAATTAGAGGCTAGACAATATAACCTTACTTAATAAAACATAATAAAAATGAAAGTGGTCTTTGTATTCACGTAATTATCTGAGACATTACAGGGAATTTTTTATATAAAACTATATGGATATATTATTGATAATATGTAATTATAGCAGAAAATATTTATCTGTTCTTTTCTCCTGGGCCATTTTTAGTAATAACTTCCTTCTAGCACTCGTATTGATTTTTTTAATATATGCCTTAAAAATTTAAGGCAATTTTAAACTAGCCGAAAATCACCTGTATATAACCTTAAATCTACCAGAATATCGGCGAGAAAAATACCTAATAAGCAAAATTATTCCAATTCTTAAGCATCAGAAAAGAGGCAGATACGCTGAATATATATTCTGTATAACCCGGAAGGAATTACGCCGTATATATATGACCTTATCAGTGTCTCATGGCCAGAGGAAACTATGTGTGGCACATCTTCAGGGTACCAACGACACTAGCGCCGGTGGTGAACCATCGAACTTACTAGTCGAATCTGAGGCCATATATTACTCGAAGTGCCATCCAAGCATTTTTGGTAGATCGATACAGATGACCTTGTAATGACCGATAGTAAAATATTATGTAGGGTTCGTAGTTACCTCCGAAAACGGAGGCAACTACGGTATATATGAGGTAAGTACGTACTGTATATAATATATATATATATATATATATATATATATATATATATATATATATATATATATATATATATATATAAAATTGAATAAAATATTGGCGAAGCGGACGTGAAAATTTGTCAATCTACATGATTCTCGTATTAAAAAGTGCGGAGCACTCCAAAATATGGAAAAACTTCGGGTCCGACAGATGGCGACAGCGCTGTTTCGTCCTGATATGGGACTCGTCAGGCCACCGCAGTCGGTACAAACCATCATCTCGCCTTTGCATTGTATAAAGCTGAATTTATAATCAAAGCGCAGCAAATAAGACGACAAAGGCGACATCTCGATGGTCCACTTGATAATACAAGAACCACACAGATTAACAAAGTTTGTAAAAGAACCGTCATATGGTAGCGCGACGGTGAATTAAAACAGAAATATGTAAAATCGAGTACACGAAACGCGCTGCCCAAAGGATAGGGGTCGCATTTTTCGGTACTGGCAAGCAAGCCTACCGCTTATTTTTAGCAGCCAAAGCGACGTGCCGCACCAAACGATCCCACCATGAGAGCATCGTTCAGCGTGTTTAAAAGCCAAACAAGTAAATAAATATGTAGATAAGTTTTTGTCCGTGCAATTTAAAATAAAATGGAATAAAATATTGGCGAAGCGGACGTGAAAATTTGTCAATCTACATGATTCTCGTATTAAAAAGTGCGGATCACTCCAAAATATGGAAAAACTCCGGGTCCGACAGATGGCGACAGCGCTGTTTTGTCCTGATATGGGACTCGTCAAACCACCGCAGTCAGTACAAACCATCATCTCGCCTTTGCATCGTATAAAGCTGAATTTATAATCAAAACGCAGCAAATAAGACGACAAAGGCGACATCTCGATAGTCCACTTGATAATACAAGAACCACACAGATTAACAAAGTTTGTAAAAGAACCGTCATATGGTGGCGTGACGGTGAATTAAAACAGAAATATGTAAAATCGAGTACACGAAACGCGCTGCCCAAAGGATAGGGGATAGCTTTATACGATGCAAAGGCGAGATAATGGTTTGTACCGACTGCGGTGGCCTGACGAGTCCCATATCAGGACGAAACAGCGCTGTCGCCATCTGTCGGACCCGGAGTTTTTCCATATTTTGGAGTGCTCCGCACTTTTTAATTCGAAAATCATGTAGATTGACAAATTTTCACGTCCGCTTCGCCAATATTTTATTCCATTTTATTTTAAATTACACGGACAAAAACTTATCTACATATATATATATATATATATATATATATATATATAAATATTCTGTGAATTAATACAATTTCTTACCTGGAATAAAACACAGGTACTCGAGTACCCAATAAAGCCTTTATATTAATTTGAATTAAACAAAAATTGTACTGACCTAGAAGAAAAAGGGGCTACACCACATATCAATATAAGCAAATGAAGGGGGATATTTCAATAGTTAGGTAAATTATGTCAATATTTTAGTTTATCAATAACCTGTAATACGAAATACTTACTCTTTTTGAGACTAATTGCTCAAAATAAAAATTTACTCTAGCATCGTAGTTCACTAACATGGTATTATTTTAAAACCTGTCTAAGTTGACAGTAGATTATTATAGTTCAAATTAACAAGTGTAACAATAAGTCGCGAAAATTTTGAACTTTAAAGATATTAAAGCGGCAAAAGTGGAAAATTTTGTTTATTTTTAACCGACTTCTGAAAGAAGGAGGTTCTCAATTCGTCGACTATGTTTTTTTTTTATGTATGTACACCGATTACTCCGGAACGGCTGCACCGATTTGAATGAAATTTTTTACGTTATGTAAAGGAAGTTGCTGCGGTGGTCCCATATTTTTTTAGATGAAATTGGTGCAGTAAAATCCAAGATGGCGCTTACAATATGGCGGCCAAAAAAATTAATTTTGTCCGATTTTCTCCAAAATTGGTATGGAGGAATTTTCGGGGTTGTACCCAACGAATCTGAAATTATTTTTAAAAAATTCAATATGGCGGATCCAATATGGCCGACAAAAAAATTAATTTTTTCCGATTATCTCCAAAATTGGTATGAGGGATTTTTGGGGGTCGCATATGACGAATCTAAAATAATTTTTAAAAAATTCAATTTGGCGGATCCAATATGGCCGCCAAAAAAAATTTTTTTGTTCGATTTTCTCCAAAATTGGTACGGGGGAGTTTTCGAAGTCGCATTTGACAAATCTAAAATAATTTTAAAAAAATTCAATATAGCGGATCTAATACGGCGGACGAAAAAATCAATTTTGTCCGATTTTCTCCAAAATTGGTATGGGGAAGTTTTCGGGGCCTCACATAAAGAATCAGAAATTATTTTTAAAAAATTCAATATGGCGGATTCAATATGGCTAACAAAAAAATCAATTTTGTCCGATTTTCACCAAAATTGGTACGGGAGAGTTTTCGGGGTCACACATGACGAATCTAAAATTATTTAAAAATGGCGTATTTAATATGGTGGATAAAAAATTAATTTATTTTCTTTAAATATCGATATTGGAAGGTGTTGGGGCCTATATTACCAATCTAAGATTAATTTGAAATTTAAGATAGTGGATTTTCTATGACAGACTAAATATTCATTTGACCCAATTTGATTGGTATTTGGAAAACTCTAAGAACTAAAGAATTTTTAGTGGTTCATTTTAGGGTGATTTACAACTTTGGATAAAATTTGTACTTTTTTGCCACTTTGGAGTCATTGCGAAGTATAGTAATTTCGATTAGTTTTTAGTTCAAATAATTTATGAATATCATAATGAATTCTAAAACTAAAAATAGAAAAATAAAATTTTTATAAAAAAATTGAACCGACTTCTAAAAGTGCGCTAAAAAGTGAAAAATAACCATAAATTTTTATATGAAATTGAACTTTTTGAAGTCGGCGCCAAATTATTTGTAAATGAAATAAACAACTATTAATATATACAAATTATGGTAAGAAAGCAAATACAAAAAAAGTATTTTAAATCTGTTTATGCAAATCACATTTTGTCAAGTATTAGTTTGGCGCTGACTTCAAAAAGTTCAATTTCATATAAAAATTTATGGTTATTTTTCACTTTTTAGCGCACTTTTAGAAGTCGGTTCAAATTTTTTATAAAAATTTTATTTTCTCTTATCAATTTATTTTATATTCTTATTAGTCCTATTTAAGAATTTATTTGTTGACATATCTAATATAAATTATAACCATATCATAAACAAAAGAAATCTGGCAAATTAGTAGGTAATTGTAACTAAATCGGGTCCTAAATCAATAAACCTTCTTAGTGAATCTAGCTGTAAACCATAAAAAGCACTTTCTATATGCGCGAAGCTCTGCAATCAATACTCTCATATAACCTGCTAACTGAGATTAAGACTAGCCAAGTCTAACAGTAGACAGGCAAGCGGAGTGAGAGTATTGAGTAAGTCTTTAACTCAAGCCGGCTCTGTCTATGTCTATTTGTGTCTGTATACATCAATAAACTGAATATCTGAACGCTTAATATTTAGTAATTAAACTTCTCAAATCTCATAAACAGGTCATCTCGACATGAGACATGAATTTCTATTTATATATTACTAGCGACCCGCCCCGGCTTCGCACGGGTGCAATGCTGATACTAAATACACTACAGAAAAACTGTGACTATTTATTTTATTTTTACAACAATTATTACATCGGCCTCCGACGCGCTATTTATAGGCACGCTGCCGCCGCCCCGGTCGGCCAGTACCGCCGCAAGCGCTACTTCCCGCAATTTTAAATCTGTAATATCTTCGAAAATATTCATTTAAATCTTGTGCTGTAAAGGACCATATAGATCTATATTAAATCAACAATGTATTTAAGCTATTTAATTGGATAAGGATTAATGCGGTATTGGTTAAAATCGCTTCAAAATTTGCCATTATTTGTCGTAAAAAGTAAATGACAAAAAAATGTTATTGTGGGATATCCATGAGAGATAGACATATACCATCGCGGAGTTTTCTGTAGACCTTTTCAATGTGTACAAATAATTAGTACATTATTTTGATAAATCTCGTAGGGTTCAGCCTGCGTTTGCAATGTAAGCGGAAAAAAATATGATAATTAACGACATCACATTAGAAACCTCAAAAATAACAGTATTTCTCCACTATTTAATGGATGTTATTATACATATAAACCTTCCTCTTGAATCACTCTATCTATTGAAAAAAACCGCATCAAAATCCGGTGCGTATTTTTAAAGATTTAAGCATACAAAGGGACATAGGGACAGAGAAAGTGACTTTGTTTTATACTATGTAGTGATTCCAGCCCAAAATTACTTTGAGATTCACGGACCTAAGAACCGGTATATTTTGCGGACACTGTTTGATTAGTTTGTATAAAACCTACAATTATTCTATGACTGCCTTTGACTAAATTAGAAAAACAATATAATATTTTTTTATAAATGTATGTGGTTTACATTCTTGTAGGATTGAATATAGCTTTTTATTTTTGTTTTTATAAAGTTATCCACTTCCAATATTTTGATATATGGTAAAATATCGAGCTTCGATCTCGTGTTATTTGCCACGTTTCCCCTTTTTTTCCTCTTAAAATTTGTATAGATGACATCTGCCCTAAAATTGTTCGGCGTGCCACGAAATGCAAAAGCCTGATTAAATTCAGTTTCCTGTCATCTTGTCAACTCTTTTTCATCACTCTAGGTTTTTTATTGAACAAACGAGATGACTTGTATTGTTTTTGATATAAGCATTTAAAATGGTGTCAAAAAGTCAAATGGATTTTTCTATATGATGTTTTGTATAAAAAATATTCACGAAAGCTGTGATGCTGAAAATAAATTTTGATGCTGATTTTAAACATTAAGGGTATCTCATACAAATTTAATTTGCGATTTGTTTGAACTGTTGAATCGTTAAGAGCAATATGTGTCGGCATAATGTAACTTTACTTGGTTTTTAGGTTGTCATCAATTATATCGTAAGTTTTCACGGATGGTGGAGTGAATGGTTTGGTTATTCCAGGTTTCAATATGTTCGTCTAAAAAATGGTTTTCACGACGTATTGCCAAAATCTCATTTGGCACTTTCACGTGTGGATCGTCTAGTTACTCTCTTAGAACTGATGGCAATTTGTTTTCTCCCGAGTTATGTTAAGTTGGTTAGGTTTCTGACTGATCGAGCGACTTCGCAGGCTCCTCCCCTCTGCAAAGTGTGATATATTTGTTTGTTGTGTACTGTTCTCTCAGGTTTTTGGTGTTTATTGTCCTTTATTTTCTGGTTTTTTTATTACTGTTTTCTATGCAGCTAGAATATTTGAGGTATCATCCCGCTTTTTTAATTTCTAAGTCCTCTCTTTTGATGAGTACTTTGTAGTCTTGTATTGGTGTTCTTTCTTTTACTTTTTCGAAATTACTGATATGTTCCGTTATTTGATGATGTTGAAATAAAGCTGGGGAGAGACTACGTCTATGTTCCTGAATTCTTGCTTATATGCGCCTGTTTGTTTGTCCTATGTAGGTTTGATGGCAATCTGCACATGGAATGCTGTAAACGCCAAGATTTTTAAGATTGGTCTTATCTTTGGGGTTTCCCAGGATGTAGGTTATTGTTTTTTGTGATTTGAATATTGGCTGTATATTATGTTTTCGTAAGATTTTCCAGTTCTGTTCGTGATTCCTTTTATGTATAATATAATGGCTTCGTTCCTTTCCTCTTGATCCCTGATTTTTTTGTGATCCTGTTGTCTTTATATGGCTGCTTTTTATCTACGATAAACCATTCCGTTCTACATCTGTTAAGAAATGTTCTATTTCTTATTGATTTGTGTTTAGTTTTTTTATTAGTGTATTGACTACGGTTTGTTTTTGTGAAGGATGGCGATGTGATTCCGCATTGAGATATTGTGTGTCTGTGAGTTTCCGATATAGGATATATATATATATATATATATATATATATATATATATATATATATATATATATATATATATATATATATATATATATATATATCAATTCAGAATCACATCGCCATTCTTCACAAAAACAATAATAACAGAACCCTTCCTCCTAACACATCTGGACACAAAACAATAAGAAATAGAACATATCTTATGGTTTGTCGCAATCAGACATAAAGAAGCCATAAAGAGACAACAGAAGATCACAAAAAATCAGGGATCAAGATTAAACAAGGAACAAAACCATCATCCTACATATATGTTAATAAGAGTTGTCAAGGTTCATTTTCTCTTTACGTTTACCATGGCTAATTCAGGTAATTTTCGAGGTTGAGATCATATGCCTATTTCCTGTTTGAAATAACGAAAGAAGCTGTAGTTTAATGTCTTAGTTTATATTGTCCATCCTTTGTAATTTTGGGTTATAAAATAGTTTAAATTATCTCACTAATCAAGTTTAGTTGATTATTTACCTTATTTTTTTCCTCTTTGGTGCTCTTGAGATATTTTTACGGAAATAAACCTAAATACAGGGATTTTAGCAGTCCTCTTCACGGAAGGAATTCCTTTAGCACCAAATAACAACTTAGGGTATGACTGATTAATTGCATTTTATTTTAAGTCTCTTTAATACCTAAATTGGCCACATTAGCCTATTATTAAGTGGTATATTGGGTTTTAATGCCATTGTTGCTATATTTTTAATATTAATTTATTTTTCTTGAATTTTCCTAGTATTTGATACACGCTACTCTGGTACCGCTTTAATTATTCGTTTTGTATTATTAAGAGTTAATTTTAAGAGTAGCTTGGCTATTTAGTGTAGAATCAATCTCTTGATATGTCTGGTGGCTCGATTGTTTTCAGTATAACTCCAGTGTGATTTTTTTTTGTATTGGATTAGAATTATTAGTACTTAAGACTGGCCAAGTTGAAATTCAAGAAGTTATCGGCAAAAAAATATTTATTTTTATTTAATCAGGAAGCTAATGCCAAGATGTGTAGCCCAGCATTCCACTTAGGACTATGGTTACTTATAATTTCGAATATTTTTTACGCTTACCTCCTCGATCATTTATGTGTTTTTTTTTTGTTTTGGGAACATATTTACGAATGAAAGAAAATATCTTGTTTATAAGAATTGAGTTCACAATTATGGTATTATAATTGATGGTCATCGTTTGATAGTCCTTGTTGTTGTTTTGTTTAGTTCGTAAGGCTTTTCTTTTTTTTTCCTTTTTCTCTTTCTTTCTTCCTTTCGTTTCCTTCTTACTGATTTCCCTACAGCATCTGTCTTGGCTGCTGTACATACCAGACCACTCGGGCCTTCTTGCTGATATCTCTACGGCACCTGCCTTGCATGCTGCACATACCACCACACCGAGTGATCCAGAGCCTCAACATCAGGACATCAAGAAGCCGCCGTTAATCAGGTTTTATGTGTCTGTGTCGTTTCAGGGAATTATAGACTTTTAACCTGCTTAAATTTTGCCTTCGGTACTACCTATAAATTTAAAGACATCCTAGTGTTTCCTTTTCCTTTGTATATACAATTATTAAATAATCAGCGTACTTTAAAAACTATTTTGTTTCCTTATATGGTACAACATATTGAATCGTGCGACTATATGCAGTTGATATCTCCACGTATGTAAAGGGCACATCTGTAAACTCCAGTAAACAGGCCTATTTACCGGGGTCGAGTGCACTCAATAATTATCAGTTTATACATATATTTATTATTCACCATAAATCACTTATTCATAGTTAATATCACGGCCAGGATAATTGATTAGAATATAATTATTTTTGTTAAATTAATCATTGAAAGTGTAAATTGTCAAAAACCACCTGCTTAAACAGCTGGATGTCACAGGCTTACTCTTTTGACCAGAGAAGCGCTGGGCCACACTTAGCTGAATTTACACCGTGAAACGTAAATATAGATACTTGTTTTTGAAATTTTTTGGGTGTTTACTTGGCATTAAATTAGATTTTCTGTTTTGTTTTTAGATCGGTATCTGCCTTAACCTTTAGGGCACCAAAACAGGTGGCGCATTTTACCTCGACCACTCTCCTTTTTTTTGGAGCTAGCCGGATAAGCCCTAAAAGGTAGAAACTATCACAGAGTAACCTGATTAAATTTAAAAAATAAAGTAGACATCAAAAAGTCTTTATTTATCTAACAAGACTTAAACTTATTAATTTACAACAATCTATTTTCTTTCATTATACAAATTTTCTCTCTCCCTCGCTAATTTTTTGTTACTTTTACAAATTTGGCGCTGGTGAGTTATAGACAGATTTTTTTTCTTGCATACTATAAAAACGTACTCTGTTCTAACACAGTTAGAGGCAAAGCACTATCTCAGATTGCAAGAATACCAGGAAAGGGTGGAAGTCTTTCCTATGGTAGTGCACCGCCATCTGTAGACCGGTTTCGAACTTATTAGTTCTCGTCATTACAGAATAAGCCAGCGCACTTCAGCATCGGAAAAATAAATCCTCTAAGCAGCTTATATTAGACAAAATATGAAATCTAATACCAGCGGCGCCATCTCCCAGCATTCCACGCAATCTGAATATATAATCTCATAGTGATCTGTATATATAAACCAAAAGTGGATAATATACTTGCCGTTGAGTGAATAAAATACAATTATATAGGAGAAACTAAGCTCTCTACCAACTCAGTTGGTTGAGAGCTAAGTTTCAACTTAGAAACAATTTGTATTTTTTTTATAGTTAAAGCTTTGTAATCATTTGAAGTTAAAAATTTTTTAGAACTTGAAAATATTATTTAGTATATATCTAGCTTTATCCTACAGCAAAACTGTTAGATAATCAATTAAATACTTTTATTATTACTTATTAACGAGTTTTATTTGACCCACATGCTCAATAGCGTATGCATTTTTTTTAAATAAATCCACGTCCACTTTCCGGCGTAGGGTTTAGGCTCGCATTTTTGCTCGCTGCCGCCAGTACAAACTTTTATTTGAACTCTAGTGATTTGGATTTATCTATCTATAACATCAGTTTATAACGTTCTACGCCGTCTTCTAATTTCCAGTCTCCATTGATCTAGGTTTGTCCATAGATTTCATCCATTCCTCTTGTTCTTATATCTTTATCCACTCCTTCTCTCCAACTTAGTTTGGGTCTACCTCTCTTTCTTCTTCCCTGTGGTGCCCAATTTAAAACTTTTTGGAAGTCTAGTATCGTCCATTTGTTGAACATGTTCGTACCATCTAAGTTGGTTGATTTAATTTCTTAGATTCTTTCATTTCTGACTCTGTCCATTCTGGATTATCCAGCCACTCTCCTCCAATAATCCATTTCCGTAGCTTCCAGTGTTCTTAGAGTTCTTTTTTTCAATGACCATACTTCACTTTCATAGGTGACAATGCTTTTAACAATACTATTAAAGATTTTGTGTTTGTTTTCTATGGATATTATTTTATCCCACAATATGCTGTTCAAATGTCTATTAGCTTGTCGTCCCTGGTTGTTTCAATGCTTGATTTCTTCGTCAAGTTTGCCGTCGTTGGTTATATGCATTCCGAGATACTTATATTTGTCACAGTGATTTATTTCCTGCTGCTGTTTTTCCAGAATCAAGTTTTGTTGCTGTCCCCCAATAGACATGTATTCCGTTTTTTTTTGATGTTAACTTCTAGCCCCCACTTTTGATATTCTTCTATTAGCTTACGAGCCATGTATTCTAGATCTTCGTAGTCTTGTGCCAGAACTATTTGGTCGTCTGCGAAACACAATGTGTATAGTATGGAATCGTTTAGTGGAATGCCCATATTTTCGCACTTTCTTTTCCATGTTTTTAACGCTTGTTCCAAGTAGATTTTAAACAAGGTTGGAGATAAACAACATCCCTGCTTGAGCCCTTTACTAACCGTGAATCTTTTTGAAATACTATGCCCTTTCTTTATTTTGCTTGTATTATTGGAATAGAGCTCTTGAACAGCCTTGATAAGTATTATATTTATATTTGTTTTTTCTAGAGCTTCCCAGATTTTTTGTTGTGGTACGCTGTCATAGGCTTTTTTGAGATCCACATAGAGCAGGTTCCGTGTTGATTTTTTCTCAATGAGCTTTATTATTGTAAAGAGATGGTCAACAGTAGATCTACCTGCTCTAAATCCAACCTGTTCTTCAGCCTCAATATCTGAGTATTCGCTTTCAATCCTCTTTTTGACTAGTTTCCCATACACTCTCGAGATTGTGCAGAGAACCGCAATTCCTCGATAGTTATCACAGACGTCTTTACTTCCTTTTTGGTGTATAGTGGTAATATAGGATGTTTTCCACTTTTCGGGTATCTTTTCTCCGTTTATACATTTTTGGTAGAAGTTTGTCAATTATCTGTATAACTTTTCTGTGCCGTATTTAAGTAGCTCTGGCGGGATATTTCCGGGACCTGATGATTTTCGGTTTTTTAATGTTTGCCATATTTGCTTGATTTCTTTGCAATCTATCCTAAGTGGAGATTCTATGGTGCGCACGTGCACGCCGGAATCAGCTTGTGCTGTTTGTTGGTATTCTGCTCTTTCTTCTGCTAGCAATTTTGAAAAGTATTCATCCCATTGAGATAAACCAATCGGTTAAATGATATCTTTAGATTTTTCTTGTCGAAGAGATCTCAGTATTTTCCAGCTTTCGGTACTTCTGCTACTCCCCAAATGTGCGTTTATTCTGGTACAGGTTCTTTCCCAGGTTTTGTTTTTCTTTTGGGTTATTGCGTTTTGCACTGCTGTGTGTGATTTGGATTTAGTATTTATCAATTTGGTAATACTTGACTTTCTTCTCATTTCACTGTGAGATTTTGGCGTAAAAATACCACCGTAGCAATTTCCAAAGTAAAAACTATCAAATATTAATATAGAACATATTGACCTCATCGGTCGAGCCACCTATATCTGGATAAAATTGTGTACGTCTATTAGAATCGTCTTCTGAATTGCTGAGAAAACGCCTTTTTGTCAGGGTCAAATTTCGACCATCATTTTCCATACTCTTTCCGTTAAATAGGAGGTAGCACTTAGCGTCCTCTATATGTCAAAAATAATTTTGGAATTTATTCGCCTCAGCCGATGAAGTGAAATTATTTCAAAGCGCGGTAAGAAATAAACACATTATAAATTCATCCTATTTTGCTCTGTTCCAGAAATAAAAACTAATAGCAGTTTTGAAAAATGAAAAAAATCCATAATAAATTACCCGCAACCGTGATATGGAAGAAATAAAAGAGATTGATGACCCTCCATTTCAAGGCTTTAAGTTCTTTTTTCAGCAACTAATTAACAAAGAAGTCTGGTTTTCTAAAAAGCATTTTACCGCTCTATTTGTAGAAAAAAAAATGTGCCGGAGATATTTAACCGTCAATTTTTCATTACATTCGCAACAAAAAAGGCAAAGTTCAAGACAGTTTCCGTATATTGCGAAAAATGAAAGATTGAGTCTTGCTGGACAGTTGTTCTTGTAACTTTATTTTCTTTCACTTTTTTACCTGAAAAAGTGTATCGTACTAATACAAGCACCTTATAATAGAGGCGGTAAGGCACAGCGGTGTTGACTGTATTATTTTTTTCCTTTTTTTAATATTTATATTTATTTAGAACCATCTTTCTTTGAATCATTGTGAGAACATTCTTACGCCTATGGTGAGTAAAAACATTATTTCTTTATAAAGACTAGCAATAGTCCACCACCATTTATACATCCCATCTACCCTGACAATGCGCTCCTTAAAGGCTTAAATTTTAAGAGTCTTAAATAAAAATATTTGGAAAATTTGAATAGATTTCTATATTCAGCGACTTTAGAACCTCCAATTCCAAAGTTTCCCCAAAATTTTCCTTTTTACATAACCTCAAAAATTTTAATAAAATATATCATACTTACATTAAAAAATTTTTAGTTAATATTTATTCAAAAATCCATAATTATGGAAACCATGATTGAATTTGCAAGAAGGTACATTGTCAGCATTGACGTAAGAGAAATTTATATTATTTAATTCTCCGGGAATTTTATCGATCGATTGTGAGAAAACTACAATTAGGAAAAATCTGAAAATTTTGCAGCATACTAATGTGCATGGAGGACAGCTGCCTAAAATATTCTCAAGATGGCTGCACTTTTGGTTATACTGGAAGTAGATGCCAACTTGCTAGAGGTGGGCAAAATGGACTTTTTGGTGATTCGGACAGTCCGGATCACTAATTTTAAAGATCCGGGTCAAAGAACCGGTTCAATTGTCCGTTTCCCGTCAAGAATTCCAAAGTTCGAACGATTTTCCCATTTCATATTTTTAATATATAATTTTAGGAAATAGTACACTACAGATAATTACATTTCGATCCTTTTTTTTTATTAAATCCAATACAAGCCTCATTAATTTTTTTTTCAAAAAAAAAAAAAAATTTAAGTTTAAATTTAACTCCTATTACAATTTAAGAGATAAAATAAAAAGGTGAATGGGACATTTAAGCTGTATTTTAAACAAATAGTAATATTGCAGCTCTCTCAGTTAACTGCATATATTAATATTTGCGCATTCACCATCTCATATGAATTATCGAAAAAAACGGTGTTTGGCATAATTTTACAGCCATTGGAAAAAATTGGGTAAAATCTGAATTATGTTTTAAGCAATATAGGTCACTACCGAAAACTTGGCTAGACATCTTAAAAGTAAGCATCCATTAGTGACTTTACTTGAGTCACAAGAAATAACGTACCGTAATGCAGCACCACAGAAAATCAACTAAATTTAGAAATCAGTTTTCCTGATACTAATATGGACCGATCAGAACAATCGTCAACAAGTATTGCAAAATTGTAAAGCAGTCCTAATTTTTATTTTTTGTTTAATAACAAAAATTAAAATTATGTTTTTATTATTGTCACTTTTCCGAGAAACTTAATTTATGTTTAAAAAAATCGGGTTCCAGGATTAAAAACCCAAAATTATAATTGATCGTCAATTTTATGATTTTACAATTTCTGTCACTGTTTTAAGAGCCAGAACAAAAAAATATACGGAAAAACAGGCTTCTCTATGTGCCTACATCATACTACTAAATTATTAGTTTCAGCAAAATAATATATGTACCTACTTTGAAACAAAACATTTATTATTATTATTACATTTTAAATTACATCCACTCTCCCCAAAATTGCAATTAAATATGCCTATCATACCCAATTAAATTTAAAACAAGTGAGAATCGGCATATAGGGCTAAAAAAATTTTAATCACGTTCCTAATTCATATTTTAACTACCGAAATACTAGATTCGTAAGTATATATTCTACAAACGTCCTAAAGAAACATAATCTAAACTAGAGCAATCCTAAATCCTTGTACTCCACGGCCATTGCCTTTAACGTATTTACTGTTTCGGCAATTATTAATCGAACGAAATGAGGTTCGCCAGCGGACCCGAAACATCAGTGACCCATCGTACTATACCGAACCGAATGTTCGAAAGATACAAAGACCCGTAAAAGACACAACGAACACCGTCCGATTAAAACGGTTCAACGGATCTCGGCTCATTATAAGTCCGATGTAACGTATGACTAGTCGGAGGGCGAACTTTCGTACTGTCCGAGTCCGATATTTTAAATTTTAGTGATCCGGATCTTTCGGACTGTAAACTGATCCGGGTAAAAAGAACGGGTTTTAAAGTCCGACCCACCTCTACAACTTGCTTATTTTAAATGGAATGCCTCACATCTTATTGCATTTTTTAATTCTACGTAAAATTCTAGACATGTTTCATGTATAGTATTCTCACTGCTTTGGACATATTTAAATTTTTATGTCAAAAATGACGTTTGCGGATCAAAACTTAATTATAAATTATTCCTATAAGATAGTCTTTATTATTTAATTTGGGTTAGTTTTCTTGTAGACGAAGACCGACTTTAATAGTATTTTTTTGACATTTTGAAAATTATTAATACGGAATGGTCAAAAAAGAAGAATAAAAAATATATTTAAAAAATCGCCTAAAATCAATTTTTTCAAATAGAGAGTCCATATTTTTATAATTTTACCATATTAAGCATTAAAAATAAGGGTAACTTTGCATAACGTTGTCTATTCCAAAAAATTGTAGTTTTTAAATTATTGGCAATTTAACATTATTATATTGCAAGAAGGCTTTTGGGTTTGGTTATATGTTAGCCATGATGGCGAGGCGTGGCGAAAATAAAACAATCGAAACCTATACAATTGTCACTATTTCTTGCCATTTGACATTTATTAATAATAATCATGTCGGGGTGATTAAATTACACGCGCGAAGATTATTTAAACTTATTTATTATTTATGGAGAATGTGATATAGTTATTTCAAAAACATGCGATATATCGCGATTGGATATCCACAGAAACAGAAACCAACACCACCTACTGTTAAAGGTCAAAAACTTTGGATCAATTAAAGCAAAAAGGAATAAAAATAAACCAATAGTTAATAATGAAAATATTGAAACTACAATTTTAGGTTATTTCGCCGCATATCCGACAATATCTACAAGGCAAGTAGTATTAGATTATGGGTTATCTCAAACATCAGTTTTAGGGATTTTATGGAAACACAATTTTCATCCCTATGTATATTCCATAGTACAACATTTAAAAGGCATTGACTTTCCACGAAGAGTAGAGTTCTGTCAATTTATTTTACTTCGTTCACAAGAAATGCCGTATTTCTTAGTTAAAATGTCGCATTAGTTACGTCTAGTTTAAGGGTTTACTACATATTGTGAATTAGACCTCAGACAATTCAAAAGAATAAATACAATCGCTGACATAGCCTTTCCCACGGATTTACTTTGGCAACTAAATCACTTAATTTTCGATAATGTGACACTCAAAATTCTCCAGTTGAAGTATTGTCCTGGAAACGACAATTCTCGCACAATTTGGGCTTACCGCCCGGGAATGTGGGTTAACTGACAAGAATTAGCCACAGGCATAGTATGGTAGAAAAAACAAATACTCGTTCCGAAACGAAAACAAAATTAAGGTTAACACGAGGCATTTATCGCGTTCTTTAAATTACTTTAATTTGTCAACAAACCCGGCATGAACCGAATAGTGTATATTTTTTATAATTTGTCTGGCAGACGATTATAAAAGGTATACCGGGAAATATCGAAAACAGAGTAACTGTTTTTCAGGAATAGACTAACTCTGATATTTTAAATGGGACACACATACGTGGTTAAAACGTAATACTGAATTTATACAAATCTAATCAAATTAGATATCAATTTATTGTAGCGAGATGTAGTGTTATTTTCTGAACAAATCAAACGGAAATGATTCCAGAAAGGATAATTGGCTTATGCACCATTCTGAAAAGGTGGGTTCTATTGTGAAGTACTCTATTTCAAGAAAAATATTTCACTTTGATTACCTCCATATAAAATCCAAAAACGATTTTTTTTGTGAAAATAACAAATACGGTATCAATAATTATCAAGAAATAAGCTAGCACTGTGTCAAGAATTACTTACATCGCATAGCAGGTTTTGAAAAAAAAATAATACCACGAAAATAACGGGACACTTTTAATGTCGTGTGATAATTTTGTGCAAAAATTTATTCCTTTGCTAAATACTCCTCTGCATAGATAAATTGTACTTTACTGCTCAGTAATTTTAGTACAAAACATGTAATATGCTTTAAGCCTTTGTACTAATTTTTGAATTTCTATTTGCAGCTTTTAAAATTGCTCTATATTCAGATTTTCGGATCTATTTTTTTAACATAAAATTGCCATATGTAGTATTCTTTCCTGCCAGCCATTTCAACAAAAAATAATTATTTAAATAAACAAAATGAGCACGAATTTTTACCACTTAACAATTTAGAAAAGAAAAAAAAAATCTGTTCTGACAAGAATTTTCTAGCAGTAGGTAAGTAAACCGCTAAAGACAAGTTCTGATAAACCAGTTAGTGTTTTCCAGGTATAAGCCGTTTGGTGTTATTTTTAGAAAATTTTATAATATGATAAGGTTTTTATTTTTTCAGCATAACTTTTGCCCACTTCCCTGTAATATTTGTTAAATTGATCAACTATTTTTATTATTACATTTTGAGTGTCGTCTTTTATCTGTTCAATTTTTACCTTTACTTTATTTGTATTATATATTTTATTTACAGAGTTCCAAAGTGCAGACCTTGAGTTGCTATTCTTATCAATTTCACGTTCAAAAAATGTCTGTTTCATGTATGTGTTTCCTGGATTTTGTAGCATGTTTCTGTATAATTTGTTCCCTTCTTCTATAAATTTATGTAGATCAGGTGTCATCCAATCTCTTTTAAAATTTTTCTCTCTATTCTTTATTTTGACATTTTTCGTGTTTTTTTTTGGTCGATGTAAAACTTAACGACGAAGAATATGATAGTTCGTATATTTTTGTAAGTAAGATTATTTGATTTATTAGAGTTTTGGTTCAAATCTGAAGGGATGAAAATTGATATTGGATAATGATCTGTTGCCTTATTCAAATATAAACGAATTTGATTGCTTTATGGTATTGTGACGCGTTTTTACGTAGGCGGGGAGCAGAGGAGCAGGTCGTGCTCTGCGGCTCTTCTTCGTTCACGGCAGCGGAACATCGGTCAGTGGATATTTCTCGTGCAGACAGTCATCGGTCAAATGCTCAGCGCAGGGGTATCGGGTCAGCGGCAGCTACGTAAATTCGGGATATCCCTGCTCTCTCAACTGATCAACGGTCTGACTGCCTGAAGGTCAAAACATCCACTCGGGGGGTCGGTTCTTGGGCGCCACCCTCGGGATTTAATGTGGTCGAGGGCCCACTTTTTGCACCGGGCAGCTTGTTACAGTGGAGAAACGGCAAGCCAGGGGTCAATTGCGTGTATTAGTGCTGGCTGCCGGCTGCCAATTGTTAGATGTAATGGTGAAAATGGGACTAGGTAAGAAAACAAACGGTTATAAAACATCCTGTATCCTGTATTCCATTCTTTTATACAAAGATATGGCCTAAAACTAACTTAAAATCTAAGATATACAACAATATAAACAAATCAACGGTCTGGAGGGCAAGAGTATGTTTTAGAGCTGTTCACGGTCGCTCATTCTGTTCGGTTGCGTTGAAGACGGTAACCTGGTGGTATCATTCGCGACGCCATTCACATATCTCGTACTATTCGGTCGCGACGCTACTCACGACGGCTTGTACGCAAATTATCGCGCTTCGTATCTAAAATCCGCGTTCCCGGTTCACGGCGCTTCGTATAAAAACTCGATCAACGGCGGTATACGCGGTATGTAACGACAACACTGCGTCGATCGGCGATAGGCGGCGTCTCTACACGGCGACGGTCTTTATACGCGGCGGCGGCGATAGGCGTCGGGGCGGCAGTTGTTTAGCGCCATTGTCAACGGACGTCGGCGGGCACCTGGCGGCAAACACATTCCCGGTCATTAGAGGGGCAGGACGTAAGGAAGGCAGTGTGTGGCAAAGACCATACACACAAGCCTAGCCTCACCTACATCACCAGACCAGGAAGGCGCGGCCCAGCAGGCGACCCAGTCCAGTCCGTTTGGACTGTTGACCCGGGTGGAGACCGTTTGGTTCTCCGCGAAATAATGGTCTGCTGGGACTTAAATAGACGGCCCGAGCTCCCACTACGCTGACGTGTGACGGTGTGCGGTGATCGCGCATACGATACTGCTGTATGCGGCGCGCGATTACTATGGTCGGAAAATTATATTTCCCGG
The DNA here is from genome assembly GCA_034092305.1 of Diaprepes abbreviatus. Classification (NCBI taxonomy): domain Eukaryota; kingdom Metazoa; phylum Arthropoda; class Insecta; order Coleoptera; family Curculionidae; genus Diaprepes; species Diaprepes abbreviatus. The sequence continues at coordinate 3,836,571 of JASJET010000116.1, forward strand.
CATAGCGCGGCGAATCTAATTATATTCCGGTAATATTAAAACTTCGAGCAAACTTTTCCCGCAAGAATCAGATTTTTCGGATGTTAAATAAAGAAATAAAACCCCGGCGAACATACACTTGCCCAAAAATTTAGTAACTTCGTTACAGTATCATACCCCCCCTTTAAAGAATATATGGTCCAAACAGGATTTTGATTTAGATCTATATATATATATATATATATATATATATATATATATATATATATATATATATATATATATATATATATATATACTTTAGTTATTCCGGGTTTCAATCCATTAGTTCAAAAAATCGTTTTCACGACGTTTCGCCAAAATCTCATTTGGCATTTTCAAGTGCGGTTCGTCTCGTTACTGATCAGTTCTATTCATTCTACCATCCGTGAAAACCTACGATATAACATATATATATATATATATATATATATATATATGTAATAGACTAAATAACAAATACATATTTTTAAATCAACATTTATTCTTAGATTAAAAAAATAAGAACGTAAATAAAAAAAACTTCATTACGAAAATGAGGCGAACAAAGAGTTCATATTTTTTACATTTTAAGCCATAATAATAACCATAAATAATTTTTCTTTTGTCACCTTAATATAATCACTATTGTACAATTTTTTGCCCCTGTACTTATTTTACCGGGCGTCAGTAGCAATTCTTCAAATAAATATTTTCCCAGACGTAGGCGTCTGAAATCCAGACTACGGCAAATAAGTAATTGCCGGACCAAGATGGTCCTGATTTAGAGGCAAACTTTAATTATTATAATTAGAATGAGGTCTTTTGCATAATGTTTTTAATATCCCGGATCCCTTTTTGTTTAATATATATTTTTTAGCCAAAAGTTTCATGCTTAATAAAATACTATCTAATGAAAATGGGAATAAATTAAAATCAACAAATTGGTATGATATAGGCTTATATTGCTCAACATATGTTTTAAGGAAAAAAGCAACATATTTTCCGATTGGATACTTGCAATATAAAGCTTGTTCTTAAATAAATCACAAACGATCCATCAGAATTTGCAAGAACAGTTAAGTGACAATTAGTAAATTGTTTTTGGATAATCTGATTGGCGCGGACTCGTTTTTACCAGAGTTATGAAGAATTAACGTTCTGGCAGGCGTAAGCGTAGGGAAAATAATGACCGAAGAAAGGGTGGAGTGACAGACACATCCAAAAAAGTAGAATTTATATAGCTCCACTGATTTTCGTTAAGATTTTAGATCATCAAATTCTAAAGGAATAAAATTTGAAGTAAAAATTACCTAGGTCTCCCGGTTGGGAGTTTATATGAGAAGTTAGTGCCTGAACTTGGAAAAAATTCTTCATACTAAAAGAACTAGTATTTATCCGGTCAAAGTAGACATTCAAGGTTACCAAAATTGGCATAGAGGTGAAAATATGTACAAATGTTCGGAACACCATTACAAATAAGTTTTTAAAAGTCCCCAACGATCCCATGCCTGAAAAAAAAACTATTCAAGGTCAAAGTGGGGAAAAATGGGTTTTTCGCGTTCTTCAGCCAAACGGTAAGTTTTATCATCAAAATAGTTTAGACTAAAATTGTAGACCATAAAATTACCTATAAAAATTGTTCTTACACTTTTTTTCCTAAAAGTCACCGTTTTCGAGATATCATCGCTCAAAAAGTTGAGAAAGCTGCGTTCTCCAAAATATGCACACGTTTCCACGTCACCTGTGAGGTAGTGTATTTGACGCGTTCTTTTTAACGTGGTTTCCCCGGTAGGCCTATTCCAGTTAAAAATAATCGCAGCTGTCTGGATTCTATTGAATTTAGGTCAATTATTCGTCAGATTCATTATCGTTAAATACTTCTGCTTCTTCTTGTTCTTCGTCTTCTCGTTCGTCTTCTTCTTCCTGCTGAGTGCAAATAAATCCCTCCAAAAGCCATGTATCAGACGTCTCTTCGTTGATATGATATGAACCGTCTTCTAATGGAAATTCAACATTGGAACATGAGTGGCCTTGGCAATTTGTACATGCTAATGAACAAAATAACTCAACTTTTTTGCAGCTGCATTTAGCATTATATTCCTTTTTATATTTGCAAAAAATTGTGTTGAGGAGTTTTTTTGGTGCAGGTGGGAGTAAAGTCTGAATTGGTTCCAATGTATTGTCAATCAACTTCCAACCCCAATCTTTTGGATCTAGTTGATTACCAAGCCACAGTTGAACTTGATAATATACCCGAAATAGATGTTATTGGGCAGAAAGAGAGGTTGGAGGAAGACAAGCTAATTGCACTCGCTTTTTGTTTCGAGTATTTTTAACAAAAGATGCGTAGCGGAATTTATCGATGCAGGTAATTTGTTTTGGAGCTCCGTACATGGCAAGAAGAAAGCGAATTCCATTGGTGATAATTCTTGTGGAGTAGAGTTACTATTTTTAAAAACTTCAGCACAACCGACTAAATCTTTTTTTTTCAAACATTTTAAAAACAGATGTTTTACCCCTTCTGTAAAACGCTGATGTCGTATCACAGCCACTTATTGCATGTAAAAACAAAAAATGATTTTGGCACTTTGCAAAAGCAGATAAACTTTGTGTTGAATATATGACTGATGTTGAGCTTTCCCAGGTTTTAAAAAATAAATAGTTTTGTTAGTTGGAGTTCGAGCAGTCAGTAAAACCGGTAAATCAACGTCCTCACCAACAACAATAGTTGTGTTTGTCAAATTGAACTGTTCTAATGCTGTTTCAATGATGAGGACATCAGCATGTTGTTTGACAAGTATACCTTCATTGGTCAGTCTTTCTTTTAGCAGTGAAATGAACCGTGACTTGTTGTGGGTAGAAAATTTTGTTGAGTCGTAGGAACGGTCACAAATTGATAAAATAAAATGTCTGAAGATGAAGATGTTGTTGTAACTCGACGACATTGTTCTGCGGCTTTAATGTTCCTCGCGCAATCGGTGTAGCCATCAAATACTACAGTAACTCTGTGACCAAAATGTCGACGTACATACTGAACGTACTTATCCAGAATTATGTTGAATGTTTCTTCACTATCCCAGATAACGCGGTGTAACAAATATCCTCCATTGATGATGTATGTCACATTGATATTGTTAATATCAATGTTTACAGTTTTAAAACAATCATAGATGGCCGACTTTTGAGAGCGGAGGAGAACGCAGCTTTCTCAACTTTTTGAGCGATGATATCTCGAAAACGGTGACTGTAGGGGGTTGAGACAAAGAGTGGACTGTATATAGGTTTAATTGAGGAGATGAGAAATTATACAAAATACGGCGACAGCGTGACACAAATACTAAAATGGCCTACCTTGTAGTCGAAATCACTTCACTAAATTCTTCTTGGTGGCCACCAGAATAATTCCAAGCTTCACCATACAGGAACCAGGAATCGGGGACACTATCACTGTATTTCGGAGTAGTTTTGAGGCGAGAGTCAATATATTTGAGAGCAAAACGATAAGCCTTTTCAATAAGGCGGGAGACGTGCAATACGTCGAGTACTATACGATACGACTATGGTACTACTACTGTTCTGTCCCTTTTTACATTTGCGAGGGCCAGTAAAATGTGTCACGTGTTAACGCGAGTAAAATTGAACTAAAAAGTAATTAAACCTAAACATACCGCCCACCTAAAATGAGACATTTTATAAACAAAAAGAAAAAAAAATATTTCTGTACCATCCAAATAAAAAAAAACTTAAAGTAGAGTAATAAACCAAAAAAAAAAATATATAATTTTAATTTTGAGGTAGGGGACATATTTTAGTTACAGGTCTTTTGAAATTACCCTGCACGGTACGCACAGTCACAACGCGCGTAACTCCGTCCGCACCCGGATGCACCTCTAACACCCGGCCTAAATGCCATTTTAAGGGCGGCGCGTGTTCGTCTTTGAGCAACACGAGAGTATCCTTGAGAATAGGAACTGACGACTCAGTCCATTTGCTGCGTTGCATCAAAGTGTGTAAATATTCTTTGTTCCACCTTACCCAGAAATGCTGATGTAAGGCTTGTAGTAATTGAAAGCGAGATAATCGTCCGAGGTTGAACGAGGTTAAATCAGGTTCCAAAAAAGAGTTTAAGGGTTCCAAATTCAAAAAATGTCCCGGTGTAAGAGCTTTAAGATCATTTGGGTCTGAACTTAAAGGACAAAGTGGCCGGGAATTTAATACAGCTTCAATTGAGACCAAAACGGTGTTAAACTCTTCGTACGATAAAATCTGGGTGCCGACGATCCGCGATAAATGAGTTTTTACTGATTTTACTCCACTCTCCCATAGCCCTCCGAAATTGGGACTAACAGGGGGAAGGAATCGCCAGGAAATATTTTCCTTTTCGGCAGCCATTTGCATAATACTCGTGAGTTCTCTATGAGCTCCAACAAAGTTGGTTCCATTGTCGCTATAAATTTCAGTAATTTTGCCTCTTCTGGCCAAGAAGCGCCGCAGTGAAGCTAAAAATGAGTCAGTCGATAAACTAGAACAAAGTTCAAGGTGTATAGCTTTAGTAACCATACAGACAAATATACAAATATAGGACTTATATGTTTTTGCTCCTCGAACTCTGCCCATTGTAGTGGTAAACGCACCAGCAAAATCTATGCCTACCTTCTGAAACGGCTTACACTGGGATAAGCGAACCTCAGGAAGATTTCCCATAGGAGGCTGGGGGGATTTGGGATTCACTTTAAAACATTTATAACAACGAGAAAGCACTCTGCGAATAGCTCGTTTAGGAAACAATATCCAAAATTTTTGAACGATCAAATACTGAAGGGTCTGGTGGCCGGGATGTAAAAATTTATTATGTGTATCTTCAATAATAAGAGTAGTAAGTCTGTGAAGACAAGGCAGAAGAGCGGGATGTTTGTTTTCAAACGACAGATGAGAATACGATAGGCGTCCGCCCACCCTCAGGATCCCATGTTCATCAAGGAAAGGGTTTAACTTCCTAAAGACCTTCGGAAGAGGCTGATTATTCTTCAACCTTTTGATTTCCTCACGAAATACAATATTTTGAATGTATTTAACTAAACACATGAGAGCTTTATTCAGCTCTGAAAGGGAAAAAGGTCCCGAAAGAGTATCCTGCGTGTTCTTATTCAAGATTAAACGCAGAAATCTGCACAAAATGCGTAATATTTTATCCCAGGAGGAAAATCTATCAAGAAGATTTACAAAGAAGTCCCTAGGTGGAACCAAGGTGGACAAAACGGTCTTTCTTTGCTCTACAGCAGTTTCCGTGAACTTGAACGTTCGACAAGAATCTGGCCAAAGCTCTTCAGATTCAGAGAGAAAAAAGGACCCCGCCCACCATGGCGAATGGTCAAGCAACTGAGAGCGTAATAAGCTCCGAGAATCACAATCAGCTGGATTGTGTTCGGAAGGAAGATAACACCAACGAGTAGGTGCATTCCTTTCTTGAAGATGAGTAAGACGATTGGAAACAAAAGTATTATACTTATGAGGAGACGATTTTATCCAGGATAGAGTTACAGTCGAATCTGACCACGCATAAATCCGACGAAAATTAATTTTGTCTTCAAACGCAGACAAAACCGAAATCAAGAGATCTGAAAGGAGTACGGCTGCACATAATTCTAAACGAGAAACAGAAATCGTTTTCAATGACGCAACACGAGATTTTGCAGCTACAAAAGAAGTTTTTATTTGATTTTGGGACGTTTCGTATCGAAAATATATAACGGTTGAATAGCCGTAGGGGGAAGCGTCACAAAATGCATGAATATCACAAAACAAATAATCGAGAGAGAGGAGAATACGAGGTAATCGAAAACTAGAGAGTAGAGGTAATTCACCCTTAAATTTGCGCCACTTAATTACAATGTCTTCAGGTGGAATTTCGTCCCACTGAAGCCCAAGTGTCCAGAGTTTTTGTATTATAAGTTTACCAAAAAGGACAACTGGGGTTAAAAATCCTTCAGGGTCAAATATGCGAGCTAAATCTGACAAAATATTACGTTTTGTACAGGAGGTTTCACTAACACTTACGTTATTCGTGAAGATATCCAATTTGGGTTGCCATTGAAGTCCCAGAATTTTCACCATATTTTCCTGATCATTATCAAATGAAAGAGGATCAATTTGCAGCCAAGATTGCGGTAAATGAGTCAATAACTGTGGATTGTTACTGGCCCATTTTCTCAGCTCGAAACCACCAAGTCGCAAGAGCTCGACGAGCTCCTGTTGAAGCTGTACAGCTTCGCTAACAGTATTGCAACTGCAGATCAAGTCATCAACATAAATCGAATTTTTCAATGCTTGATAGGCTTGAGGATAATTTGCCTGGTAATCACTAGCCAGTTGCTGAAGAGTACGAATCGCCAAAAATGGAGCCGAAGATAAACCGTAAGTCACTGTTAGTAAACGATAATCTTTAATAGATTCGTCTTGGGAGAAGCGAAATAATATTCTTTGATAATCACAGTGACTTTTAGTAACCAAAATTTGACGATACATCTGCTTGATATCAGCTGTAAACCCTACAGCGCCAAGTCTAAAGCGCAGTAGCAGAGTGAAAATATCTAACTGAAGTTTGGGTCCAACTAAAAGAGTGTCATTCAATGATATATTATTTGCATCTTTAGTAGAGGCGTCAAAAACGACCCTTAATTTAGTCGTCTGACTCTCTGGGCGTAAAACACAATGATGAGGAATATAGTAAGAGTGGGGTGCTTCTAAGGGATCTTCAATAAGTTCCATGTGTCCAGCTGATAGATATTCTTGCATAAAATTGCAGTAGTCTTGATAAATCGAGGGATTAGTTTTCAGACGACGCTCCAAGTTTACAAATCTACGAAGAGCGATGTCGCGAGAATCACAAAAATTAGGAGAAGAGGAATTTTTGAAGGGGAGAGCAACTACGTATCTACCAGTGTGAGTTCTATCATGAGATTCAACAAACATATGTTCAGCAGCGTTCTCCTCGGGAGAAAGCTTGGGGGTTTGAGCTACCTGATCAAGCTCCCACAATCTTTTTATACAATTTTCAATTTGAGTACAAAACATTTCTATGCGATAATTATTTTCAAGAGATAGTTAGCCCATAAGTATCCATCCAAAAGACGTATTAACAGCAGAGGGTTTGTGGTGATCAAAACAAATTGATTCACCTTTCAATAAAGAGCCAAAAACTTCAGCACCAATGAGCATGTCAATCGAAGAAGAAATATTAAAATTTGGATCAGCTAAGTTTAAATTCAAAAATTCTTTAAAATGTTTTGCTGGTAAGTCAGCGCATGGCAAATCGGCACAGATTTGCGGTAAAACAACAAATTCTAAAGTTAAACAAGGTTCACAATGAAAATGAGGACGAACTGTGCAAGCAACACCTTGCGTAGTCTTGGTAGCCATAGGTCCTAACCCACCTATGGAAATATTTAGAGAATAAGAATCCAAACCCAGTTTTTTACAACACTTTTTAGTAACGAAATTAGCCTGACTTGCGGAATCCAGTAATACACGGACTTTTTGAAATTGTCCCCACGCATCTTTGACTTCTATGACCGCGGTGGACAAGAGAACAGTATGGTTACGAGGTAAATTAGCAACGTAAGAGTTAACATCTGGAGAATTATTGTTAGGCAAATTGTCTTTATCTGAATGTAACTGCAATGCACCTGTACCGAGAGAGCTTTCCGCCAAATGGGAAACTTGAGTAGGCGCATGCGTGGATGTATGAGAAACAACTTGAGAACTCTGAGGATGAGAAACAACAATTTGAGAAGATGAGGGCTTAAATTCTGAACCAAAATGTAAAAGTGTATGATGTTTTAGAGAACATTTACGACAAGTGCGAAGAGATGTACATGAAGGCGAAAGGTGCCTTGTACCCAAACAGTTTATACACATTATTTTAGTTTTAACTATATTATACCGTTCCTGAGGAGATTTTGATAAAAAGGTTTGACAACTATAAATGGGGTGTAACTTATTACAAAAATGGCATTTTTCTTTGCCATCGGTATTGTTTAGAAATGTTTTTATTTTATTTTTAGGAACTTGTAATTTTACTGGAGAAGAAGTAATAGAAACAGCATCTAAAGCGTCACAATGTTTTTGTAAAAAGTCTCTCAAAATACCAAAATTATTTGAGCGATTTGCTGGGTTTTTTAATTCAGTATGACAATCAATTTCAAAACGTGTAGCTAAACTGTGATTTAACCGTTCCATTAATATATTAAATAGTACAAAATCTCATTGTTTAACTGGGTAATGCAAATTATTTAAAGCAGCCAAGTTTTCTTCAAACTTGTCCACGAGATTTCTCAAAGAGCTGACCGAATAATCATCAGACAGTTTTTTAGTACCCTGTATTTCTTGCCAGTGAGTTATAGCAATAAGTCTAGGGTCTTCGTATCTATTAACCAGAGCATTATACGCAATTAAATAATTTGCATCACATAAAGGTGTATATTTAACTAGAGCAAGCGGAGCTTTATCGAGAGAGTTTATCAAATAGCTAAATTTTTCCACGTTGCTCAAATTGGAATTAGTATGTATGAGCGAGTTAAATAAATCATAGAATGTTTTCCATTTTCGAATATCACCAGAGAAAACCGGTATTTCCAATTTGGGCAACCTACCATTATTTTGTGATGGCGCAGAATTAGAGACCTTTAAGTTGACAAGGGGTTCAGATTCAAAAATACTATAATAAATAGCCTGAATTTCAAAATAATCAAAATCGACAAGTTCCCTAAAAGTGGCTTCGGTTTTTAAAAGAGCATCTTTATTTTCCACGCTTGCTATTAAATCAACGATATTCGAATGATTTTTATCAAAATCATCTTTAATATTTTCCAACATTTTATAGCGCATTTTAAAATGTAAACGTACATTTTGATCTGTTTGAGCTTTTTCCGCGATATTCAATAATTCTTTAATGCGAGAATTAGCAGCATTTCTGCGAGCAATGTATATATCCAGTTTTGACATTTTCAAATCTATTATTTACTTTTCTAATCGAACAATATTTAATAAACAACAAATCAATAAAAGATATTATTATAATATTTCCAATTGAGAGCCAGTGAATAAAAATAAATCAGCAAAAAATATTACTATTTTTTTTATTACTCTAAAATGAGGATTAAATACGCGATTTCAGTAATTTCCAATGCTTTAAAAATTCAAATATTTTATGTCGAAAATTTGAAGATACTGATTCAGCTGATCAGCAGGACTAGTGGGTGCAATGGTATGGAGGGAGTACGACCATGAAATTGCGTGTGACAGGTGCGCCTTCGAGACTCTTAAAGGGCCAACGATAAAATTCTAAAAATGGTACATTCTCGAAGAAAATTTTGTAAAATGTTAATTAATTAAAGAACATTTTTAATTTTGTGAATAAAAAAAATGAAGATCCGGTTCGAAGTGGCCAAAAAATATGTAGGGGGTTGAGACAAAGAGTGGACTGTATATAGGTTTAATTGAGGAGATAAGAAATTATACAAAATACGGCGACAGCGTGACACAAATACTAAAATGGCCTACCTTGTAGTCGAAATCACTTCACTAAATTCTTCTTGGTGGCCACCAGAATAATTCCAAGCTTCACCATACAGGAACCAGGAATCGGGGACACTATCACTGTATTTCGGAGTAGTTTTGAGGCGAGAGTCAATATATTTGAGAGCAAAACGATAAGCCTTTTCAATAAGGCGGGAGACGTGCAATACGTCGAGTACTATACGATACGACTATGGTACTACTACTGTTCTGTCCCTTTTTACATTTGCGAGGGCCAGTAAAATGTGTCACGTGTTAACGCGAGTAAAATTGAACTAAAAAGTAATGAAACCTAAACAGTGACTCTTATGAAAAAAAGTATAAGAATAATTTTTATAGGTAATTTTATGATCTACAATTTTGATTTAAACTATTTTGATGATAAAACTTACCGTTTGGCTGAAAAACGCAAAAATCATTTTTCCCCACTTTAACTTTGAATAATTTTTTTTCCAGGTATGGGATCGTTGGGAACTTTTAACAACTTATTTGTAATGGTGTTCCAAACATTTGTACAAATTTTCAGCTCTATGCGAATTTTGGTAACCTTACCTCTCTTTTTAGGGCTAACTTGACCGGATAATGTCCGCTTTGCAAATAATCACTATTTAGATGGTAAGCGACATAACATAAGACCAAGACTAATGAAAATTGGAACTTTTTTGTGGATATAATCCTAGATGTGGCTGCAAATTTCGCGTAACCAATCGAAATTGTAAGAAAATTGAAGCTTTTATAGACTATGAAAAAAGCAGTACAATTTGTCGCGGCAAAAAGGACCCTGACTAAAAACGTGTAAAAAATTCGTTTACTCTAATAATTATGTTCCAATTATCTTTTTCTCTGTTTCTCTTAGGCTTCGATCAACCCTTTGAAAAGTTTTTAGACTTGGAAATGTCCGAGCTGGAAATCTTTCAGCAAAAAGTCTTTTTGCCATCGAAGAATTTGATATCGCTTCACTATAAATTAAATGCATATCAGCATACTCTGAGTAAAAGTCTTCTTCCATTTCTTAAAATTAATTTTACTTAAAGGCGATTTTGACAAGTTCCGTCAATAGTAATTCATTATGTAGGTATTAACAATAACAACCTGATTTTTACCTGTTTGTGTTTAGCATTAGTAACATTTGAGGGTTTCGCATAAAAACCGATTTATCTCGAAAATTACCAGTTTTATCGAAATAACATAAGAATACCTTTTTTTGAAGAAGAAAGACCAGTGTATTTAAAAATCAATTTTCAACTCTGTAAAATGACATCTGTCAAAAATTGGACCCAACGAGTGTGGCTACACGTCCGTTCCTTACTTCTCTAACGATCTAAAACATATATTATAGTATGGTTTAATGAGTCTCTATGGCCTCTATAAAATATTAAAATTTCATTAAATTATACAAATCTGCTTAAAACTTAGAGCCCATAAGGTAAATCGCTGGATACCCCTTTAGGGCTCTGTATCTCCGTTAAGGGGCACTTTATGAATTTTTTTTTATGACAAATTAGGGTTATTTTGACCTTCCCTATATGCTCCCGGGAAATTAGGAAGTACTTACCGGACTTGTATAATTAGACTATTGGTAATATAAATTTTTCTTATAGAAGGTATTGTATTTTTGTTTATTTGTAATAAATCTTTAACAATTTATGTGTAACTTTCAAATATATATAAATATTTTAAATAAATTACTATTACTGTTTAGAAAAAAATCTAAAGGCTATTAAAAAGCCTATAGATTTTGGTAAATCTACTAATAAAGTTGCATATGTCTCTGGAACTTATGATAATCTCTAACATAAAGCTATCCATATATACACATTGACTCAATAATACACGGAAGTTAACTTCTATCATACACCACATAATAATGAAACAGATTCAGAAAATTATTTTCCTTTTTGTTGTCGGATTTATTTTATTTAAACTCTCTACCCTGTATAATGCGTATACAAAAATATTTCTAATTCAGTAAGCACTCAGTAACAAATGAATTCCAATTGTTCCAGCGGTTTCCGTTTCCGTCGCTGTCTGGACATTAGTGGCGATTTCTCTGGAACGGTATTTCGCTATATGTAGACCCTTAAAATCCAGACGATGGCAGACCCGAAATCACGCATCCAAGATGATTGCCTTTGTCTGGATTGCAAGTTTGATCTGGAGTGGACCAATTATGCTAGTTTCTACCCTGCAACTATCGAAGAGAGGTAAGTAAACTATTTTGTTATGTTTAGAGAATAATGGAATAGAGAAATTCTTGTTTCGTTTATTCAGTGTGGGATCTTTACTTGATGAAAATCCACAAATACTTAAATATTATAAATACAAGATATGAAAAATGTTTGAAAACATTTCTTTGTAGTCACGCAGAGACAATTGTCTCCACTTGCCCAAGAGCATTCAATTATAACTACTTTTTCTACCCGTATGTCAAATTTTATTTCAATTCATTCCTTATCTCGTGTTTTATGAAGTATTTTGCAAAAAAAAATAGTTTAATGAAATTGGGACATGATTGTGTCATAAATATATATGGAAACGAGATTATTTCATGACAAAGTAAAATAATGATCAAAATGGACTGAATGGAGTCGTGAGTCTATTGAAGATTGGACGTAACCAATCGCAATGTTTACAGGAAAGTTGGAAGAAAATATTCTGAAAATCGTCGTTTGAATTTGTCAACTAAAGTTAAAACATTACATATATCTAAAGACAAAATTAAAATAAGAAATAATACATTTCCATGGAAAGCTGTTCTTAAAGAATTAACTTGCTACTTTTATTGTGGGGATCAATCCAAACCATTCTGCTTCTTCCCTTTTTAACGGGTTCTGGTTTACTTTATTTACCACTAGTAGCCATTAATTTCTGTCTTCTAGGTTATTGATTTTTCCATCTCGGTTTAGGTCTGCCTTTTGGTATCGAGGCTTCAATTCAGTTATCATATTTTATGCCAATAATGGTAGATTAGCATATTTACAAACAAATTTTCTTCAGAGAAAATTGGATTAAACATGAACCTAGCAAAAACCAAAATAATGTGTCCAGAAGATATACCAGTTTATGTAGAAAACAACGAAAAACAAAGAGTGGAGGAATATGTGTATTTAAGCCATCTAATTAGACTTGGGAAAGAAAACTAGAAGCAGAAATAAATAGAAGAATTAGAATGTCATGGACAGCCGTTAGAAGATTGAGATTCGCTCTTAAAAACCCCGATATTCTCATTAATTTGAAAAGAAGAGTATTTGACTCGTACGTTCTCCTAGTAATGACTTATGGAATGGAGACAACCACACTGACCGTTAAAGCAGCAAAAATAAACTGCATACTACACAGCGAGCAATAGAAAGAATCATGTTGAAAATATCTCTACGTGACCGAATAAGGAACGAAGAAGAGAGAGAGAGAGAGAGAGAGAGAGAGAGAATATTTCCAAATCGAAAAGCACCTCCTTAATTTGCGTATAATAAATGTACATACCTCACAGAAATACCAAATGATATGGAAAAAAAAAACAATTCACAGGCAAGGAACCGGAATGAATAGTAATTATGTAACTTTGAAGCAAGAACAGACTTTATATTAAGCACCAATTTAAACACAAAAAAATACATAAAATTACACTGATAGAGCAATGCACAAGAGACGCAAATCAGATCTTTAAACGTTTTAGTAATATAAGATCCCATAGAGAAGCAAACATAAATTCAGATCATTTCCTTGCGATAACTGAGATCAAGATGGAAATAATAAATATAGAGCAGAAAAAAACGAAAGAACCGAATAAACACTAATCTAATGCTAAGAAACCCGAATAGGGAGAAAAAGCAAAAGACTATATAAAGAACCAACAAGAAAAACTAAAAGGGGAAAAATAAACGCAAGAAAAATGAAAAGAAATAAAATTTTCGACAGGAAAAGCTCCAGATAAGATCGAATACGAAAGACTATAAAAAATGAAATTCTGTTAATACCAAGAGAAAAGAAAAGGAACAAATAAAATATGCCAAAAGAAAAAAAAATGGATAGAAAGAACATAAAAAACTAACATCTTTATCGAGAGATAGGCTGTCAAAGAAAGAAAATAGGTTACAGAAAAAAAATCAACAATGTACTTAATTCACGTAACAAAAAATTTTAAATAATGAAACACACATGACATTCTTTTGTTATCTGTAGACTTTAGACAAGCATTCAATACCGTTAAAGGAAAAAAATTCTATGATTTCTAGAACTTCAACTCACCAGAAATGTATCTACTTTATCCAGGCTTAAGACTTACCTAAGAAAATTAAAGCATATTTTGAAGTTAACAGACCAAATACAGTAATAATAATAAAGCAGCCACATATATAAAAAAACATATTTACGTGCCAGAGACTAGATGAAATCAGAATTGTTCTCTCAGGTCAAAATTTGTTTCTACCCTCAAAAAAGTGTGTGAAAATTCCTTAAACTCAGATGTGGTTAATTAACTTCCAAAAAAGTCTTAAAAACAAAAAAACCTGATAATTGTCATCCTTTTACCCCAAGGGTACCTGGGAATATCCCTAGCTTTTCTTAAATCCTATTCACTACCCTCTTCAGGGAGTTAAATACTTTTTAAATTTATTTCTCTCTTTCTTTTCGTATCAAAAATAGTTTTCTTGCATTCGTATGGGGTGAGTCATCTACTGAATATCCAGAAAATTTGTCAACACCCCTCCAATTCCTTATTGAAAACCACCCCTATGGAGAAATGGATATTTGAAAAATCCGTATCTTCCTTACTTTGGAGACTGTGGAAAACATGTGTGGTTCATACTGTCTATTATGTGATTACAGAAATCTTTAATTTTTCAGATCCCAAAAACCACTTCCTTAGGGTAGAGGATTGAGGACAATATCATTTATCATCTTTACACCAGCATTGTCCTAGGGGTTAAATGTAAATATGTTGTGAGTTGTCTACTGAGTAATTGGACAGTTTTCCATCCCCTTTCCAACCCCTTTAAAAACTTTATTAGTCTTTAGAAAATAGCGATGCCATTTTCCAGAATATCCCACTCTTCAAGAAAGTAATTTTTGAAAGCTCAAATGAGTCAAAAATTTATGTAGTTTTATTCCATAGAACACTGAATTTAAACATCAGAAAGTTTTTGTATCTTCAACGACAGAGCTCCTAGTTTTTTAAACCTTCAACGTTTATGACAATACCATTTTCGGGGGCGCAGAGGTGATAAAAAATTTTGAAGTCAACATTAACAGAATAGTTCTGTGAGGAAACAGTAGACAGCAGGAAAAATACACATGCAAAGTGTTTTTCACAATGTTTAAAATAACTGAGATACAGATTTTCCGAATATTTATTCACGAAAAAATCTTTTAATGAGAGGTTGAAAAGGGGTTGGAAAATTGTCTAGATACCCAGTAGACAACTTACAACATATATATATATATATATATATATATATATATATATATATATATATATATATATATATATATATATATATATATATATATATATATGTATTAAACTTTTATGACAAAGCTGTTTACATGAGCGTTCAATGTGTTCAATCGCCTACTCTAAGGGGGTAGTTTTAGGATTTAAACTGTTAAAAACTTCTGTAATCACACAATAGACAGCACGAAATATACATGAAAAAATGTTTTTCACATTCTCCAAGGTAACAAATTCTCTAGTTATTCATTTGACGCCTCACAATATATGCATGCGAGAAGACCCTTTTTGATACATCAAGACAGAAAAAATGAATTTATGAAGCATTTAACCCCCTGATGGAGGTAGTTATTAGGATAAAAAAACAATGAGTAATATTCTCAGGTACCCTTTGACACCCTGTATTTTTAAAAGCTATCAACTTTTGAAATTTGCACTAGCGTTGTGTACAAACTTTTTAGAGACACCGTGTATAATTGATAAAAATGGAAGGGTTCATAGCTTCTATCACATTAATGCAAACACAAATGTAACAGATATATGTATGTTAATAAGGGAGTAAACCAGGGAGACGCATTGTCAGCATTGTTGCTCATAACATAACATAGAAGACGAAAAACTATAATGACAAGTATAAAAATCGAAAACTATTATTTAAGGAAGTAGAAATATATAAAAATTTGGGAGTATTCTTATATAGAGGTAATTACAAAATACAACTAAGATACAGAGCCTTCAATAAAAACAAATAATTGATATTAATTACTCAAAATCATTTGAAATCTTTGAATGCAGACCATTTCTTCTTCTACAATATGCCAACAAACAATGAGGCTTAAATATGTCTCTTAGATCTAAAAATAAAATCTAAGTAATGATTAATAAGGATTCTTTGCTTCAAAATAATGGGCGTACACAGTCTTCACCTAGAAAGCTCTCTTGAGACTAAGAAGAAATTATTCTTGTTGAACTTATGTTGAATGGCTTTACGATAACAGCAGTTACCTTCTGTAATACATTAACACAATTACATTACACAATTACGTACTGCCGTTGATTAAAACCATCCTTGTTTGTGTCACAATGATGTTCTACTTTGCAGCGATAGGTGACTTCACCAAGCAGCCTTAGAAAGTATTTGAGATAAACCGCCCGCTATATAGTCTAAATTTATCCTGATCATAGCCACGAAGGACAAATTTGAAAATACCCTGTATGACATAGTTCAAAGAGTGGTCCTAGATGATGGAGTTAATGTCAAATCCACGAAAACTACCTAAGTAGCCTTTACAAGGAAAAGAAACTTTAACTTGAGAACCATCAAAATAGATAGGAACGTTGTTGAGTGGAAAATCATCTTTTTCTGATGAGATTAAGTTTTTATCGGAGAGATGGCACAAATAAGTTAAAATGGCCAATGAGACAACTTTTCTTGTGTAACTCATACTTGGCGCCTCAGTAAAAACTAAATTAAAAAAACAATCAGAATATTCCAAAGTTACCGACTATATCCCCTGGAAACATGCGGGAAATCTTCCGGATATGAGAAAA
The DNA here is from genome assembly GCA_034092305.1 of Diaprepes abbreviatus. Classification (NCBI taxonomy): domain Eukaryota; kingdom Metazoa; phylum Arthropoda; class Insecta; order Coleoptera; family Curculionidae; genus Diaprepes; species Diaprepes abbreviatus. Next base: position 3,853,147 of record JASJET010000116.1, read on the forward strand.
AAAACCCGTGAAAGGATTACTACAAGTTCATATAAACTTTTTTTTGTATAGGCCTCCTCTTCGGAGATATGGGCTCCAAAAGAGATGCAATGGAATCAGGTTTTTAGACATAATTATTAAATCACTAGGTATATTTTAATTCTTTTTTAATATGATTCTTACCAGGTTCAAATTACTATCCAAGAAAGTGTTGTGAATTACTCACAGCTGTAGGGACGGACTAGCTGTGATACTTATGACCCCATTTTTTTTACGTCCTGTATGATAATAACTTTGGACTACGTTATTTACAAACCTTTCACTAGTGACTTAAAATTAAGTACTCTTTATTCATGTTGCTAATCCTAACTGTTCTCAAAAAACCATCATTTTATTTACATTATATATTTGGCGTATTTCGATAAAAGATACATCTTTGTTTCTATCAAATGTTCAACCTTCAACCTTATGATAAAAAAAAATATTTAGTTTAAAAGTCTAATTGTGTGAATTGCAGTTCGACTTAGGTCGCCAAAAATTTGGGTTTTACTGTTATCGGCACCAAAAACAAAGTACTGTGTTGCAAACGTTACAAAGAGATAAACATCCTGCATTTTAGAACTTGTCAACTTCCACATCGCTGATACATTGATTCTTTACTTGGATATTAATTTAGTGATGGTGGGATTTCGTGGTGAAATTAATTGTGTGAATTAAATGTGCTTTATAGATCTCACTAAAGCCTTTGATAGGGTGAGACTGGATGATATTCTGCAAATAATGCGAATTAAAGGCATCCCAAACAATTTAATTAACATCGTTGAACAGCTAAACTCCAACACCACAACACAAATCTCAGTAAGCGGCAACCTAACTAAGGATGTACCGATAGCATCGGGCATACGACAGGAGGACTCTCTGAGTCCATTACTGTTTAACATAGTAATGGACCAAATAATTGAGAACGTCAAAAGAGCGGCACCAGGGTACAGAATGAATACCGGGGAAATAACAATAATATGTTACGCTGATGACGCTGCCATAGTCTCGGAAAATGAAGACGATCTCCAAAGACTTCTATTTGCATTCCACACTATAAGCAAGCAATTCAACATGAAAATATCCATCGATAAAACTAAGTCAATTGTAATAAGCAAAGTGCCCTTAAGATGCAAACTAGTAGTGGATGACAAACCAATAGAACAACTCATGACCTTTAATTACTTAGGAGTTGAGATATCCGCAAACCAAGACAGAACAAGAGAAATAAGAAACCAAGTAAACAAGGCAAATAGAATCTCAGGAAGCCTGGCGGATATAATATGGCACAACACATACATAAGCAAGGACGCAAAAACAAAAATCTACAAGACCTGTAGTAGACCGATAATGACGTACGCAATAGAGACGAGAGCTGACAACACAAAAAGAAAATCAATTCTAAGAACTGCCGAAATGAAAGTACTAAGAAGAATATCGGGATACACATTAAGAGATCACATACGCAATTCAACAATACGCGAGGAACATGGAATGCAGGATATAGTAAGATGGGGACGGAAGCGCAGAAGAGCCTGGAATGAGCACGTAGGAAGAATGGCGCAAAATAGGATAGCGAGAATCGCCCGAGATGGAACACCGGAAACCAGAAGACCAATAGGTAGACCACCTAAAAGGTGGAGAGAGTCCTGGATTTCAACATCGAATGAAATGAATGATTGAGTTGGAAAAAACAGGCCGTAAGCCTATAACAAGAGGAAGAAGAAGACGAATTAATTGTGAAATAAAGGTTATTTTTTAAAAGCAAATGAAAATTCAAGTTGACGTCTCTAATAAAAACGAAAGTTAGTATTACTAAATTGAAAACAAAAGACGATCGACAATTTTACCTGTAACCATAATTTTCACCCTAAAAAGTGCCCATATGATGCCACAACACTTATAATTTAACTATATCTTTAACGTCAATAGCAACTAAAATCCTAATGGTGACCATTGAAATTGGAATACGCTGTATAGGGTTTCTAAGTTAACCACTAAATATTCACCGCCAAAAATTGTTTTTATAATGTCATAGCTTCACACGTGTCAAGTAAATGGTTTACGTAGAAAGAACGGAAATCGAAACTGATCACGTAATCGAACAACATATTCAGATACTATTTGTTCTATTCCATTCATTTTCAAAATCAAAGAGAAGGATTTTCGTTTAAAAAAAATGACCATGACCGCTAAAAGTTAAATTAAAGTCAAAATCAAGGTCAGTCTCAGGAGTCGCCTTCTAACCTTTAGCACTATTTCTGAAAAAATTTTGCTTAAATGCTTTCCTTAAGCATATACCAAACCTAAATAGAATTTTATGTATTGACGTCTTAAAAATAAGTATCCATCCAGGCTCTAACGAACTAAACATAAAATTGTTTTCTTGACCACTAATATCTTTAGGGAACTGAAATATTCAAAATGAAAACAAATGGTCAATTGGCTTAAAATGGTGAAAATATATTGTTACGATTTTTCTCTCTTATATTCGCGCTCACTGGGTCCAAATATAACACAACAGTTTTCACTAATAAATGACAATTCTTAAATAGTAACTTCTTAAGATATTCATTATTCAAAAACAACTAAATTAACCACTCATATCCTATCCCTATTTGCATACTTCTAAACATACGATAGTACAAATCTAGAAATTACAAGAAACAATGATGACTCATCCATATAATATTTTCATAAGGACTCATCAAAATAATATTTTTTCGACAATGTATCAATATTCTCTAGTCATTTGTTTCCCGATTAGCTTCGATACTTCCGATTCTATAAATAACGTGTTTGATTCTCTTCATAACAGCATATGATCGTTCCAATGCTGGTTTCAACTTAGGTGATTTGCTTTTCTTCCTCTGTGAATTCCATTTCAAAATTCTGTTATCTTGCTGGAACCCTGTCGACTTAATGTGGCGGGTAGAGCAGTCTTCAATTCTTCATTTCCGCGAGTGTATCAGATTTCACGGAGCCCATATTGAACCCTCTTACGAAGTTTTTAACTAAGCAGTTGATTTAACTTTTTATTGAAACTATGTGACAGAGAAAAATTCCTCTTTTTCACATTCAACCCGACAAAAGTTAGGGGACTAATAGTATAATTATAATGAAGTTTTTTCGAAAACGGTTAGGATTAGCAACATGAATGACGAGTCCTTAATTTTTAGTCAATAGTTAAAGGTATGTAAATGACGTTGTCCATAGTTCTTATCATACAGGCCGTAAAAACTGCGATCATGAGGTGTACAGCTAATTCGCCCCAGCAGCTGTGAGTAATTCACAACACTCTTTTGGGTAGGATTTGAGGATATTAATAAAGAATTGAAATATATGGTGGTTCAATAATTATGTGTAAAAAACTTGATTCCATTGCAGCTCTTTGGGAGCCCATATCTACGAAAAAAATATATATGAACTTATAATATTCCTTTCACGTGTTTTTTTCATGTCTGGGACATTTCCCACATTTTCCGGGACACCCTGTTTAACAAGGCATATAATAATAAATAAGGTATGTATTTCGATTATCTCCGCTCCTTCTTCCAGTTTTTTAGCATCCGTTTACGGTAACGTTAACCCTCACTCGTTCTTTTCAATTGCTTTTCTTGAGATTCATTAGGGAGCTCGTTATAAATATTAATAAAATTATATTTTTAGGGCACAAATGTCGAGAAGCCTGGCCTTCAAAGAGCAGCGAACAGATGTTTAACCTATTTTTGGATGTTATATTGCTGCTTGTCCCATTGGGGATCATGAGCATGGCTTATTTTATGATAATGGAGAAGCTTTGGAGAGGATTACAGAGGGAAATCGAGCATAATTCATGTCAGAAATTAGGTAAGCTTGATATAACTTTTGAATTTGAGATTTCATGTGATCATCCATCATGGGCTATTATGCATGGCAATTGACGATTTAAAAACTAAATGAAAATAAGTATTTTAAATTATTCCAGTGCCGATTGAATACAGGGTATTCTAAATACTTGATTTGAACTGTGATGTTTTTGAATTCGTTTTTACATTAATCAAACAAGTTTAATTTCTAGTTTTTAAATTTAAAGTGACAAATATATAAGGTCTGCTCAAAAAGTATCGCAAATTTTGAATTTCCGCGGGTTACGTATACCGGGTGTTAACGAATCTATTAGACAAGTCATAATTTCTAGAGTATTATGTGTATCAAAATGAGAATTGGTACAGGTAAATGGTATGTGAAGGGGAGAGCTTTCGCATATTTTCCACTTTTCGGCCACTTCAAGTTTCACCGGAAATGACCCCGGTTTTGAATTTTTAAATGGAACACCCTATATATTTTAACATTTTTGGATTTCTGAGACAATTCTAGATCAGAATGTGACATTTTAAAAACTTTTTACGTCTACTTCGTTTTTTTAGAGCCAATTTTAAAATTGCATCTTGGTGGCCATGATCGGACGCAAACTAATCTAAGGGCCTTAGGTGATGTCAAAAAAATACAATTGCAAAGTTTTAGTTACTAGTATGAAAGACAGGAATAAGACAAGTTGAAAAAATTACATTTTCATTTCTAACTATTAATTTCCAAATGGCGACCCCTTTTTGACAACTACTTTTCGAAAAAAGCATTCTTTGACGAATCTAACGGTACTAATTTATTTGCGATTGGATTAGACATAAGAACAGAAATTAAATATTATTAAGCAAAATACTGGATAATTTATTTACTTATGACAAGTGCGCCATGGACAGCCATGATACATAATAATTTGCAACTGTTTTTATCAAGTCTTCTTTGGAAAACAAAGCACTCACTTAAGTAGATAATGACAGTGACATACGCTCTAAGAACAGACGTAAAAGTTTCTTAATTTTCGTTAAGTTTAGTTTAAATTTTCGTTAAAATAATGTATACTCAAAGTGAAAAAGTGAATATGTTATTAATATTTGGAGAGTGTCATAGAAATTCAAGGAATGCTGCCGAGTTGTATGCTCATAGATATCCGAATCGGCAACATCCAGCCCATCAGTATTTTCCGTATGTCGAGACTCGTTTTAGGCAAATAGGAAATCAAGAGGCGGAACAGAGGTTTATCGTAAATGAAGAGACTGAGATTAACGTACTTGCTATGGTTGAGGTTGATAAAACAGTTTCGTTAAGAAAAATTAGTCAAGAACTGCAGATAAGTTATGAATCAGCAAGAAAAATACTGAAAAAGCATGGATATCGAGCATTTAAATATCAGTTACATCAACATTTGTATACTGAGGATGGCGATAGACGGGTTGTGTTTTGTGATTAGCTGCTTCAAAATCGTAGAGTTAACCCAAATTTTATCGATTTTATTCTATTTTCCGACGAATCCCGATTTACAAATAATGGTATGTTCAATAAGCAAAATACTCGGTACTGGGCCCAACAAAATCAACATGAAATGAGAGAGGGCAATTTTCAAGAAAGATTTGGCGTCAATGTCTGGGCTGGTATCGTTGGAAACAGAATAATTGGGCCAATATTGTTTCAAGGTCAGTTAACGGGGGTTAGATACTTAGGTTTTTTTCAAAATGAAATCGAAAATCATCTCAATGATATACCTTTAGCAGTTTTACGGCGAATTTACTTTCAACAAGATGGAGCACCGCTTCACAATACTAGATAAGTTCTTAATTATTTAATAGAGCATTTTAATAATCGAATTATTGCAACCAATGGTCCGGTACGGTGGCCAGCCCACTCACCGTATCTTACTGTGCTCGATTTCTTTGTCTAGGGATATGTTAAAGAAAGGGTTTACTATGGAGCAGCCCCAGCTACTCTTGAAATATTAGAAGAAAGAATTTTACGGGCATTTAGAAGTATAACGCCCCAAATGCTACAAAACGTGTTGAGAGAAACAATTGAACGAGCTGAAATGTGTCGTGAAAAAGAAGGAATGCACTTTGAACATTTACTACAGTAAACTTTTTAACAAATTCAGCTACTGTACTTTCAAATATTTTAAGTGCGTCGTCTAAGTTATTAGTTTATTTTGTTAGTTTTTTGTTAATTTTGTTAAATTTTTAATCCAATTCCTGTCTTTCATACTAGTCACTAAAACTTTGCGATTGTATTTTTTTGACATCACCTAAGGCCGTTGGATTAGTTTGCGTCCGATCATGGCCACCTAGATGCAATTTTAAAAGTGGCTCTAAAAAAATGAAGTAGACGTAAAAAGTTTTTAAAATGTCACATTCTGATCTAGAATTGTCTTAGAAATCCAAAAATGTTAAAATATACAGGGTGTTCTATTTAAAAATTCAAAACTGGGGCCATTTCCGGTGAAACCGGAAGTGGCCGGAAAGTGGAAAATATGCGAAAACTCTCCCCTTCACATACCATTTATCTGTACCAATTCTCATTTTGATACACATAATACTCTAGAAATGATGACTTGTCTAATATATTCGTTGACACCCGGTATTCGATTTTTGATTTCCGATTTTTTTTGTGACGTTATGTTGGTACTCATGTATGCACTTATGCCGACAAGTTCGGCTATTTTGAATGTTCAGTTAATTTTTGACAGCTGTTTTGCTTGGACGTGTTTTGGCTCGTCTTCGATTTTGCTTATTCCAAAAAATGGATCAAAGAATCTGTGTCAAATTTTGGTGTGAAGAACGCATTCCGAATATTGACTGTAGCATATGATGAAGCTCCCTTGGACCAAAGCAACGTTTGTCGGTGGTACAAAATGTTCTCAGAGGGTCGCGAAGATGTGAAAAAAGCGCGCCAAGTTCGGTAGAATGTGAAGGTTTTGCTTACAGTTTTCTTCGATTGAAGGGGCGTGGTTCATCATGAGTTCTTGCCAGAGGGTAGAACGGTCAATAAGGAATATTATCTGCAAGTTATGTGCAATTTGCGCGAAGCAATCCGCCGGAAACACCAGGATTTGTGGAAGAACAAAAATTGGCTTTTGCACCATGATAACGCCCCTGCTCACACATCGTTTCTTGTGCGCGAATTTTTTGCCAAAAACAACACACTAATGAAGCCGCAGCCACCGTATTCCCCAAACCTGGCCCCCTGTGACTTTTTCTTGTTCCTGAAACTGAAGAGGCCCATGAAAGGACGACGCTACGGTACGATTGAAGAGATAAAGACGGCATCGAAGGAGGAGCGGAACAAGATCACAAAGAATGATTTTTTGAAGTACTTCGAGGATTTGAAAAAACGTTAGCACAAGTGCATAATATCTAATGAGGATTACTCTGAAGGGGACAAAATAGATATTCATGAATAAATAAATAATTTTGGAAAAAACACAAAATTCACGATACTTTTTGAACAGACCTCGTATATGTGAAAAGATGGTCAACAAAGGGGTAGATATTTTATTCTCTGCAAATTCCATTCTCCCAGGGAGGATGCTTTGTCGCCAGTACTGTTTAACCTTGCACTGGAAAAAGCCGTAAGAACAGTATCAGTTGACGCGGAGGTGTTTGGACCAAGTGGCCCTAAACTTATTTTGGCCTACGCGGATGATATGGGCGCGATAGGAGAAAGCACAGTCAGTGTGAAGGAAAACTTCATAAAGATAGAAAAAGAAGCTCAGAGAATAGGGCTCCGAATAAATGAAGGAAAGACCAAATACATGCACGTCTCCCGCAACCCCGCCCGAAACAGAATCAGGCAGAACGTCACCATGGATGACTATAATTTTGAGCATGTGCGAGTTTTCAAGTACCTGGGCGCAGTGATAACGGCAAACAATAATATGCAGGAAGAGGTTAAACAGCGCATCACACAAGCAAATAAATGTACATTTGCGATACAAACCTTGCTGAAGTCAAAATTTATCACTAGAAAGGCAAAAACTGAAATTTATCGAACAATAATACGACCAGTAGCAATCTACGCCAGTGAAACATGGATCCTGACAGTCCACGATACGGAGCTGCTAAGAAGTTTTGAGAGAAAAATCCTGCGTATAATATATGGCCCATACCGAGACCTTGAAACAGGCCGTTACAGAATGAGAAGCAACATAGTGCTTGCGCAAATATATCAAAGCCCTGACATCATTCAAGAAATAAAGTCCCGAAGACTACGATGGGCAGGTCATATACAAAGGAGTCAAAACGATCCACTAATAAAACGGGTATGGGAGGAAGCACCACAAGGAAAAAGACCACTGGGGAGACCTAGGCTTAGATGGAGAGATAACATCCACAAGGATCTAGCTATCCTTGAAGTTGACCAGCAAGAATGGAGGAAGCTGGCACAAGACCGTTCCAGATGGAGGCAGATAGTCGAGGCAGCCAAGACCCACCCTGGGTTGTAGTGCTACGGAGTCAGTCAGTCAGTCAGTCAAATTCCATATGCTATTTTCGATCAAAAAACGCACATAAAACAACTGTCTACTAAAAGGAAGAAGAGAATTGGATTTTAAGTGTTATAAGCACCACAGTTGAGGTATTAGAGGAAGACAACATTCTTAGACCAAGTTTTTTTTTCTATATCACAAAGGGGTTTGATTGCAGTACCAAAAACTTATTTAGGAACAGATTTTTATATTATAATTTTAGTTTAGAGAGTCGCTACTTGATAGAAATTTTTCTATCAGCTCGACGTTCTTAACAAAAATGAAATATGTACTGTTAAATGAAATTGTAGGTATTTACCCTGAGGTCAGCATTGTTCATCATTGTTATAAAGGCTATAAACATTTTTCACCCTATGAGTTCGCAAATTTTTCTCTTCGGGGACGATCCTTCTCTTGTAGCTAGAACAAAAACATGGGACTGGTTGACAACCAACTAATTAGGATTTAACAACAATAAAATACAAAAAAAAATATATATAATAGACAATATACATTTGAAAACCCGGATTTTCTTAAGTATTTGGGGCTGAATTTAAATCATTATAGGAAATGGAAAGCGTACTCCGATTTACTGGGAACTATTTTCTTCATTTGAATTCTAAAGAATACCGTACCCTGGTAGGTGTTATTAACCTCAGTTGATGCGCTTTTTATATCTAAGTACTGTTATGGCTTTGTGATCTGGAATTACTCTTCCCATCTGGACAGAATATTCGCTTTTCAGTGCAAAGCTGCGATTTTCTACCGTAATCATATCAAAAGAAGGTACGTTTCTTTAAAATTATTAACGTTGTGTATGTGTGTGAAATTGGGGATTTGTACATTGCGAAGATCCATTGTGTTCACCATTTGCTGCTAAGTCGTTGAGGATACCTTGCCAACTAGAACAGGTTCTCCAGTTCTATTTCCCTCGGAAATCTTGGAATATCGGATGGCTTCAAACAGGATGGCCTTTCTCCTTCTGTTTCGTGTGCTCCCGGTCCATTTTAGGATTTTCTAAAGCGCTAAACTTGGAAAGGATATGAATAATGGTTTAGTCCTCCTCTTTGCAAAATCTGCACTCCTTCTCTCAATTCGAGTTTCTTGAGGTGTTCCTTCAGGTGGCAATGCCCCGTTAGGATTGCTGTCAAAAGTCTAATTTAATTTTTGCTTATCTTCGCTTCTCTCATTCCTTGTACATCTGTCTAATAATTGAATCTCCTCCTTCCTTCATCTATTTTTAATTCTTCCAGTATTACACTGCTACTGATTCCACAGAAACGTTCGAGCTCAAGAAATGGTGTCTCACCTCCTTTTCTCTCGAGCTTGTCTACTATTCCATTTCCCTCTACCCCGCTTTGTCCCGGTACCCAGAGGAAAGTAATCTTATTAGTTTTATCCAATTCATTTAGTTCGTCTAGGCATTCCCAGGCTATTACTTGAGAACTCAGCATACTGATAGCTGCTTGACTATTCAACATTTTTCTTTGCTGAATTGAATGCGTTTCCTGATGTCATTTATTTCCACCTGGAAGATGCTTGTCGACTTATCTTCGTTTTCGTGGGGTCTGGTATACTTCTACTCCAGTTTTCTCCGTTGTTTTGAAGCCATCTGTATACCATATAATGGAATTCTTGTTTTTTTCAATGGTATTACTGTCCCATTCACTTTTACGACTCAACTTTGTTTTGAAGTTTTTCACAAAGTTGAACTTCTTTTTCATTTCATCTTGGGGCACGTCCCAGATTTGTTAATTTCTTGATAAGAGATTGGGCTTTCGTTTTATGACTCTATCTCTCATCCTCCTCTATACTGATGTCTTCGCCATGTTCTCATACAAGTATATGTAGAGGTGTAAGATTCAGGATTGCTTCCATAGCGGCGGTTGGGCAGGTTTTCATTGCTTTAATTATGCACGCGCAGGCCAGTCTTTTAACTTTTGAGAGGTTAGTTCTTTAAACTGTTTTTTTTTTACTCCAGATCACTGCACCATATGTGATGATTGATCTCACTATTGCAGTGTACATCGACTGCAGGATTTTTGGGTTTGTGCCCCAGTTTTTTTCGCGAAGTTTCTACAAACCATAAAAGCTTTTGTAGCCTTGTTGATTACTTCTTTTCCGTACTTATTCTAGAGAAGTTTATTATCTAGGGTCAGGCTAAGATATTTCACCTCTGACTTCGACTCAATGACGTTCCCATCTATTTTGATGATTTTTAGGTTGATGTTTCTTTTCCTTGTAAAGACTACTAAGGTGGTTTTGGTGGGGTTGACATTTAGCTATGTTGCATAGCCCTGACAAGATATGTCGAAGTCAGTCAGATCACAGAGGACTCGATCTACAATTAGGCTCCATATAAGTGGATAACCTACCCCCCCCCCTCCTAAGAGCATACTCTGGCGGTACAGAGGGTGATATTATCTTATCCTATTTCTGTTTATGTTATTCTAGTGGAGATCAATTGTGCTATTCATTTGGACGTCGTTCCGTCTACTCCCCTGTCATCAAGTGCTCTTTTGACTGCCTCATGTGGAATGTCAAAAGTCCCTTGTATATCCAGAAAGGCAGATGTTTTTTGCTGTTCAGTGCATCTGGAATCTCATCTGTTAATTGTATTAGTGCAGTTTCCGTAGACTTTCCCGCTTGATACACAAGTTAATTAGACTGCAGTGGCGCCTGAAAAAGAAGGTATCCACGACTATGTAACGAAATACTTGAAGAAATCTGACCATTTACTAGATTACAACATAGCAGAAACGTATTTAACTACTATGGCATCATTTCTTACAATAAACACTCAGATGGCATAAAAGAATTAAGTCTTGGAAAATTTAAATCAGTAATCAGGACTTAACTGTTTTTTGAGGAATTTCTCAAATACAATGTTATTTAAATGTGACCAGTCTCAGTGTGTCTATATGTATACTTTCCGTATTTTTTACATTGTTTACTTCATATTTAGTAAATAGAGCTTTCGCTTGTAGTATTTAAGATTATGTATCTATTTTTATCCGTTTTTTTTTTGTACTGACAAGTGAAAAACAATTTATTTATGTTAATTATAATAATAAATTTTGAATTTTCAACTCCACAAAATTATCTTACCCTTTATTTCACTTTCTTTTTTAAGGAAATATTTCTATACTTTTCACGCATAACTATCCTGTATGTAACAGTTGATGTTGAGATTAATTCATTTGTTTCTTGCAAAAGTGTATTTCTTTTGAATAATATAACCCTGCTTTTATTCATTTTAGTTATTCAACGATCATCTAGTTCACCCAATCTACGAAGTCAAGTGATCAAAACCAAGAACTTATTAATATATTCAGAGAATGGCAATGCAACCGGGCTAGATAGAAATGTGACAAAAGAATATTCGCAGTGTCACCTGTCAAACATCAGTGGAATGCAAGACAAAAAACGAGGGACCAATTGTAATTTATGCATACTAAAGGGATTTATGCAAGTACCTGTAAGTAATATTTAGGTTAGTACTTACTTGATCATAAGCATAGACATAAAAGTATATAAATTGGGGATCCTATAAAAATGCGTTGGCTCTCGCTTAGAAAGAGACAGAACGATATTGGGCAAAGTAATTCTCTTTTTATAGGTGGAGATAAGCAAGATATCCCTCTAATTTGACTACCATTAGGAAGAAAGATACTACTGTCCGATTCTGCTCTGTAGAAAGAGAGATACTACTGTTCCATTTTACTCTGTCTCTTTCTAAGCGAGAGCCAACGCACTTTTATAAGACTCACAGTCTATATTCTTCTATAGATATGGTCATTCATCCATCTATTTATTCAGCCTTTTGTATCTAACTTTGGATATCCTCACCTTCTTTCTTTAATTCATCTCTATCTGGAGCTTTTTTTAACCATCTTTAATAAATGTATTTTTATGTCATCATGCCACCTCTTTTGCGATCCTATCTTATTCTATCACTCATCCCTATGTTGAGGGCATTATGTCCTGCAGACTTCCATTTCATAGATGCTATTTGTTCTGTTATATCTTTCACTTTTGTTACTCATCGGATACATTAATTTCGTTTCTGTCTGAAAATCTTATATTAAGCATTTGTCTCTCCAGTCATTTTTGCGTGTTCGCAACTTTATCTATATTGACCTTGGTTAAAATCCAGGTTTGCAAACTGTAGGTAAACACCAGAAGTACACGCTGGCTGAATATTTCATAGTTCAGTTTTCCGAATGCAATCCAAGCAAGTCTAGTGCGTCTTTTAATTTTTACTGTTTGATTTTCTTTGCAAGGTTTTATAATCTGCTCGATGTATGTGTAATGGTTCACTTGTTCAATTTTTTCTTGCCCCAACATAACGGTAATGTCTTTTTCAATAGTTGTATTGGATTTGTTTTCAGTGTAGTTCATCTGGATTCCGATATTTTGGGCTCTGTTTCATCAGTATCAGTTTTATGTCATCCACATGTGTGAGATGACTTAAACGTTGACCATTACGCCTTTCTCACTGGACAACCTCTAACTCAATGGTAAATATTTTTGGTGAAAGACTATCTCCTTGTCGGATACCTCGAGCTATTTTAACTGCTTTTGTGTTTTCACGTAACCTTACCCTTCTGGTAGTACTACTGAAAATGTTTGAAATAAGTTTAGTATATCGGTAATCAATTCTGCTATTATTTAAAAACTTTTTCATTGCCTTTGTCAAAGGCTTTCTCAAAGTCTCCAAGTATAAATAAGGGAATTTGGTATTTGTTAGCTCGTTCAACCAAAACTTTCATGATTAGCTGATGATCGCAGGTGCTGAATTCTTTTATGAACCCTGCCTGTTCTTTCGATTAATGGTTGTCAAATTTTGATATAAATCGATTTGTTAAAATTTTTGTTATATTTAATAATGTAATTGGACGATAGTTTTTCAGTCCCGACTTACCTTGTTTATCGCAGAGTAGAATTGTTACTGCTTCATTCCAGTCGCTAGAAATTTTTTTAATCATTATTTTATTGATGAGAGTATGCATGATATTTATTATTAATTTCCCTACTTTGTTAAAAAATTTCTTTGTAATCCCATCTCTACCAGGTTCTTTGTTGTGCTTGCTTTCCCTTATTTTTTATTTGTTTATTTCAGGTCGTAGTTCGGAGTTAACGTTTTTCATTTTTGTGTTTAATTAAACTTTTATTTAAAGGAGCATCTCTGTTTATATAGTTCAGAAGAGAGCAGATAAGTTATGTTCGAAATATCTTTCATACTCTATACTTTTTGTTCATTAATGTTTTTAATATTGTTTATTTCTACTTTCCCTAGTTTTAGTCTTAGACATTTTATACTCCTGTTGAGTTCAAAGATCTATTTCACTTAAGCCTATTGTATTGTTTATGAATACCTTTGCTCTTACATATCTATGATCACTATCATGGTGAATGTATTTATTACTGATACATCTTTTATTACATTCCTCTTCGTGCTGATCATGTAGTTAGTTTTATTTTTCGTTTTACTATCTTGGCTAATCCAGGTTTACTTTCTTTGAGGTTTTCTATGACAGAATAAGTTCATTGCAAAGAGGTTTCTTTGCTATCCGATATTCCTTTAAGTACATGTATATGTTGAGACAGACTTGTGTGTATAATGAATCCCACTCCAGAATGACCATTGGTTTGGTAGAGTGTAGATGAATTCGATGTTTTTCATACCTTCTAATTTCTGACAATCCTTCCAGTTCTATTAGTTTATTGTTATCATTCAGAGTTCTCACGTTGTTTGTTTCTGTTTGATAGTTTGGTTCATAAGCGAATTTTTGCCTCCTCCATAATCCACGAGGCTGAATTCTTGCAAACCGTGGGATTCTCCTTTAAACCCGCTACTCACATGAGGTCCTTCGAATGTTATAAAATTCGCCATGTAATTTAATAGGGGATATTTTCGGATCACAACACCACGCTTGCTAGGTGCGTTCGTGAGTTTAGCATCGGCCGCCTATTTTGGGTTAGACGCTACTAGCTAGTTTTGATTTATACGGCTATTTCATTTTCCTGATACCACTTATATTTGAGAGACATTCCTCTATCCGTCATCCTAAGAGGCACTTGATAGGGGATCAGCAACCCCAAACGGGATAATAATGAGAGAAAACAAGAAAAAACTTTGGTTAGCAACTTTTTTGGAATTTTTGACAGGTTTGTTCTACAATTAATAAATTTAAATACACCTACAGATTACCATGTATAAAAATTACGAAATAATTGGAGGTTCAGGGTGGACCTTTGCAAAATAATTAAAATTCTCTTTATAGCTGGACAAGGAATATTGTTCTTCAAATTAGACAGCGTTGTTCTACAATAATTTTTCGATCTTTAGCCTACTAATACATGAGACATCTTCAAAAATCTTCAGTTAACGATATGGGAAAGATTGAATGATTTCTATGAAAAATAATTAAAGTATGGACTAAACTCCACCCATCATATTATGACAATACGGAATTTAATAAACTCTTTTCTCATGATAACATTTTGGTTGCTCTTGGGGGTTCTTTGACTGTAAGGACGAATTCTTCTCGGACTTAAATGATAAAATTAATTAAACTGACAACATACCGGGTTTTTTAGCTCAATGGTACATGAACCGATAAAGTTTGAAAAAAAAGTTATATTTTGAAGATTTTTAGCAGCTGGTAACCCGTTGTTAAAAAGTTGCTAAATGGGAAAGGAGAAACTCGAAAATAATAGATGTCATCGGTCATGATTAAAAGTTTAGTTGATTTAGATTACACAGCTTTGTTTGGCTTTACTGTGCTTAATCACCCACTTTTTGTTTATTTTCTTCTATAATAAAGTCTTTGATAAGGTTCTTCATAATTACCATATTTAGTGGCTAAGAGACAAAAACAGAGATATGAAAGATATTAGCATAATAAATCATTTGTACTTTAGCCATACGGCCAAAGTTATTGTAGGAACGAAATTCTCTGAGGAAATAAATATATAACGAGGAATAAGAAAATATTGCGCACTTTCACCATTATTGTTTAATTTATATTCGAAATAAATAAAGGGACCAACATTAAATTTTAATTATTCAGTGAAAATTAGTTGGAATTTGGATAATTAATGGGAGAAAAACAACTTTTTCCTGTGCCGATGTCACGCTTCCTTTGAAAGTATTTTCAAGGCTCTGCAATAAAAGATACATAAATATATAATTTATAATAACAAAATAATATATATATATATATATATATATATATATATATATATATATATATATATATATATATATATTGTGACGATTATGGGTGGTATAGCACCCCCCGCACAAAATATTTGCCCGACTAAAATAAAATTTAGGAAACTTTCTTATTATTTATCTCTAAATTTATTTTATTAATGTTTAAAATATTGCCAAAATTTAATCAAATATTTTAATATTTATTTGTTGAGCGCCAAGTAAAAAATAATTATAATAAATTATAACTATTTTTTACCGATTTTAAATATTTTCAATATCCAAATTATCTATACAGATATAGATGTGTCTTCTTCTTTTGGTGCCTATCCTCTGTGGATGTTGGTAATCACATTGGCCCATATGACCTTATTGACAACTGTTCTAAATAAATGTACCGTCGTCATTCCTGTCCATTGTCTGATATTCCTCAGCCATGATGTTCGTCGGCGACCCTGAGTTCTTTTACCCTCTATCTTACCTTGCAAAATCAACTGAATTAGTTGGTATTTCTCATTGCGCATTACATGCCCTAAGTATGATATCTTTCTGATTTTCACATTGCGCATAATTTCTGGGTCTTTTTTCATACGTTGCATCACGGTGTTATTTGTGACATGATGGATGTATGAAATTCTGAGCATGCGACGGTAACACCACATTTCGAAGGCTTCCAGTCGTTTAGATGTTGTTTCTGTAAAAGTCCAGGCTTCCACTCCATACAGAAGAGTTTAAAATACATAACATCTCAAGACTCGTGTTCTTATATCAATGTTCAGGTGCATATTGCACAAGATCTTTCTGAGGCGGTTGAAGACAGCTCTCGCCTTCTCTATGCGGCATCTAATCTCCTGTGAGTGGTCTCATTCTCTGTTCAGACTGCATCCTAGATACGTAACTTTGTCAACAGTTTCCAAAGTTTCATCATTTGCTCTAAATTGGTGGTGTATTTCATCATTTACTATAAGGATTTTTGTCTTTTCACAGTTTAATTTCATGCCGTATCTTTCACTGGCTTCCACTACGCGGTCTATTAGTGTTTGCAGATCCTCTGCATTATCGGCCAACAGAACTGTGTCGTCTGCATATCTCAAGTTGTTAATGCTTTCACCATTGATTTTTATGCCCTCTCTCATTCCACTGATAGCTTCCCTGAACAGCATTTCCGAGTACGTATTGAATAACGTCGGCGATAAAATACAGCCCTGACGAACTCCCCGTTTTATTGTAAATTCTTGTGATGTTTCGTTGCCTACACGTACAGTCGCCCTTTGCTGTGAGTAAAGGTTTCTAATAAGGCGTAAATCCTTGTCATCGATACCAGATTCATTTAATATTTGAAGCAGTTTGTGATGTTGCACTTTGTCGAATGCTTTCTCGAAATCGATAAAACATGCATAGACACTGCAGTTTACGTCCCGAGCTCTTTGTATCAAAACTTGAATAGAAAATAGAGCTTCTCGTGTTCCAAGTCCATCTCTAAAGCCAAACTGAACATTGCTAACGTTTTCTTCAAGTTTTCTATATATTCGAGAGTGAATGATACTGAGAAGGACTTTCAGCGCATGGCTCATTAAGCTTATAATTCTGTAATCAGAGCATCTGGTAGCATTTGTTTTCTTAAGAAGAGGAATGAAGGTGGAAACTAGCCAATCTCCAGGCAATTCGCCAGTTTCGTAAATTTTATTAAGTAGACTTGTTAGGAGTTTAAGTTGGTCATCTTCAAATAGTTTTAGTATTTCTGATTGTATATTATCCGGCCCAGGTGACTTATTGTTTTTTAGTCGTTTTATTGCATATGTTACTTCGCTGAGTGTTATTCCTGGTCCGGAAAATCCAAAGATGTGTACCTACCTGTAAATTGACTCCTTCTCAGGTGAGTTCAGTTGTTTATCAGATATCAATCAGACATACAATACACTGAATGATTAAAACACAAAATATAAATTTTATTTAACATTATAAATAAACGGCACAATATTATTAATAAATATTGGATGAAATTAAATGGTCAATACTTTTATCTTTCAACCAACACTATTTCTAATCAATATCACTCATTATTTACTTTTATTTACCATGCATTGTCTTTTAACAACCTGTATCACAAATTGGCAACGTTTTAGTTTCGCAATCGTCTACTAGATGGCTATAGTGCAGTTTTAGATGGTAAGCGTTGTTATTTCTTAAAAAATGATATTATCTTAAACAAATTATCGTATGCTGTGTTGTGATTCAAGTAGTTAATAATGTTTCACACCCAATATTGATGATGATAAATATTATTATTATTCTAACAGGTTAGTATAGCAAACTATTATTTATTAATTTAATTATTTTTATTTTAAGAAAAGTTAGGTTATTATTGGATGTTAGTGTTCAATATCTACGAAAAACTAAAAGCTTTCTACTGCCTTATCTAATATAAATACCTTGTTATATTTTCTTGTACTTGGTCCCAATATGTTATAAAACATAATTCTTTTTTTTTTATTTATTTTCTTCTTTGAAAAACTTCCAAATCTCCTAAAATATTGTTTGTTGTCGTTTCCTATAAAGTAAGGAATTGACAAGATATTATCCAAAGTTTCATTTTTTCTTCTTAGTTCAATTCAAATTAATTTTTCTTGTATTCTTCTTATCACAATATTATCGTATTTGTTGTTATCTGAGAGTTGAACAATTACTTTACAGTACAAAACTTAGAAACTTGAATTGAAATACTTTTTAATTGGCAATAACAAAACACATAACCTCTTTTAAAAGAAAACAAAATATTTTGCTCTGGTTTTCTTCCTTTTCCTTTTTTTAAACAATTGAAAATATGAGGTTATGTAAATTTTCAGGAGTTGGAGAAACGCAGTGCTTTCAGCAAACTGATATTTTCAACTCTTTCTACTCTCTCGAAATTCCTACGCTTGACCTTTTATATTCGGCTAAAACATAAGAAATTTCTGCAATACGATTGGACAGATTTTTAACACCTGGCAACTTGATGAATCTTAATACCTTGAAAAATTGGATTTTTTGATGGCTTTTTAATTTTACCAATTTTGACTGGAATTTTTATGTTTTTATTAATATATTGACCTAAATCGGACCATTGAGCATTATTGAGCTTGCAATAAATAAACTTTAGAGTTTTCTCGACATTTTGATATGTATTACAGGCCACTTTGGCACATTATTTATATATAAAAATTGATAAAAATTAACACTTTGCACATTGAAATTTATGACAATTTTACTCAAATTTTGTTCTAAAAAAATCTAAAATGTTTATTGTTGCTTTTGATATTATTATCCTATTATTTAACAAAATTTTCTTTACATATTAGTACCAAAATTGCTTAAAATACTTTTAAATTTACCTTATAAACTAATTAAATCTATATTATATTCTACAGTTTTACATAAATTATGGTTTTAATTTCTATATAATTTCTTTAATAATTCTTAAAACTAAAACATTCTTCTTATATTTCATACATTAATGTTTATTTATCACTATTCACGGTGTTTTTGTCTGTATTTTGCACTAATTTTTCCACTACACGTACTTTTGTGTCTTATGAGTGATTGTTTTATTGGGACCAACGACGATGTATAACACTTTATTATTAGTTTTTTAAAAGCATCCACAATCTTTTTGTTAATTCAAATATATATATATATTTTTGTATTAAGACTTTCTCTAACTAGTTCAATATTTTTACATAGTTTTTTAATAAACTTTAGTTTTTATAGTGAGAAATATGTCATATTTTTGAAGAATATATCAATTCTCAATTAATTTTCTTAGTTAATAATTTTGGAATTTTTTATCTGTTTCTTAAGACTCTGTCTGTTTATATACACTACAAATTAAACAAAACATCTTATATATATATATATATATATATATATATATATATATATATATATATATATATATATATATATATATATATTGACTAATTTTTCCATATTTATCTTTTATTTACACCTACCTACTGAAATAAAATACTTATAAAATATATTATAAATCTTTCTGATAAATAATAAACAATTTACGTTATTTTCAACTTATATACAAAAATATTTACTTTCCATCGAACATAGAATAATATCCTTGGGGCGACTTCTTTCATAGCAAAGTTCATAATTTACTTGACAACAATAAATACCTTAAGGAAAATTTTTTGCTTGAAAATTCGATTGCTTTTTTCTTACATTTTCGTCTTTCGTAACAATAAGTAGAGAAACAAATAAATCAAAATTATATGGCAAAAGTTATCGCTTAAAATCCTTTAACTTCAAATTATTAATAACGTTGTTTTTTACTTCAGATTAATAGGTAATTTCTAATTTTATTACCGATCCATAAATGATGATTTGAGTAATTTTATTTGTTTCTTTTAGATTCTCGTAGATCTTTTACAGTCATTATGAACACGGCACTACAGTAAGGTATTCAGAAATAATCAAAATTCTTGTCATCTGCCTGTATGTGCGGATTAAACTCTGTAACTAAAAATAAATTTTAGTTTATTTCTTAGAATTGGTTAGATCGCTTCTCTTCTCAAACAAGATTTTAGTATGTAATACATCAATATATGTAAATTTTAGACAACTTTATTTAAAATATTTTCAGCTATACATGTATCCGTATTAGAGCCGCGGTTCCCAACCTTTTTCTTCTTGCGAACCCCTTCTAAAAGCCGGAATAAATTGGCGAATCCCCTGTGTAGTCTTTAGAAACAGTAAACATTCATATTGAATAATAGTTCATAATGAAAAATGAAAATATAATCGTAAAACATTTATCGACAAACATTATTAAAACTAAAGTGATAACTGAACTTACAAAAAGATATTTCAAAATGAATACACTAATATAGAACTTGAAAAATACCCTCAATAGATATTTGTGTACAGACAGGGTGACTCATTTTAAATATCTTGGATGTTATATCACCGAAAATTTAAACCCAGATAAAGAGATAAGGTGTAGAATAGAGATTGCTAGAGCAACTTTTCAAAAAATGAAACCATTTTTCTGCAATGATAACCTCAACCTAAAACTACGACCGAGAATGATAAGATCATACGTCTGGCCAGTGTTACTATATGGGGCAGAGATCTGGACAATTAAGGCTGCCACGATTAATCGGTTGGAGGCTCTCGAAATGTGGTTACACCGGCGAATGCTGAGAATACAGCTAGGCAGACCAACGAAATGGTACTCAATAGGGCCGACGCAACTCGTCTACTATTAAACACTGTGAAGTGTAGAAAAATCGCATATCTTGGACATATATTCAAAGGGGAGCGATATAGAATTCTTCAGCTAATCATGATGGGTAAAGTAGAGGGACGTAGAGGGGTAGGAAGGAGACAGGCTTCCTGGTTGAGGAATATTCGTGAATGGACAGGTATACGTAGCGCGGGGGAACTGTTCCAGCTAGCGCAGGACCGTGAAAGACTTGCCAATGTAATTGCCAACGTCAAGGGGACCTGATATGGCACTTGAAGAAGAAGAAGATATTTGTGTCTGTTTGGTAGAAAGAAATATAAACTTTGGTCGATACCTAAAAGATTGAGTCTTAGATCAGGTTCTGTATTTAACCGGTTTCTGTACTTATCTTTCAGGTACGTGTATGTTGAAAATCCTTTTTCGCGTAAATATATTGTACAAAAGGGCAATAAAACTTTAATGGCTTTCTCTGCCAAAACAGGATGCTAATTGCGTACACTGATCCAAAAATCAATTAGAGTGCTCCGTAAGAACAGTTTTTAGGAAATTGTCGAGGATAAGTCAATGAGCTTTCCCAGTAAAGTTAAAGAAGTATCCGTTACTTCTTGAAAAAGATTAGGTATCCAGTTATTCGATTCAGATATATTAGATTTATTAACAAAATAGTCATCGAATGGCAGTAGTGAACATAACCCGATTCGCTCGATCCCCCCACTCCTCGACCTTGACCTTGACCTTGCTTCACCCCTCTTTGACCCCGCCCACATGTCCTTGTCATTGACCTTGAAAGTGCACGTGTGCTTTGGCCTTGGCCTTGTGTTCAAGGTTTGTGTGTGACCTTGACCTTGACCTTGGTCGGGACGACCTTGACTTTGTTGAAGGTCATCTTGGGTGTGTGACCTTGAAGATATGTTACGTGGTTGGGGGTGACCTTGAATGGTTTTATATAAGGTATGGGGCAGTTTCATTCATCAGTTGGCTCTGACTTGTATAGGTAGTACATGTGTTAATATTTGACAAATCATGGCATATGTTTGTGAAAATTGCGGTTCTAAGTTTACTAATATTTATAATATGAGACGTCATCAAAGAGAATCGTGTGCGGCGAGATTTAATGAAGTGCCTGGAGGAAAACGGCTCCGAATTGAAGAGTATACATCGACGATTCCGCTAATTAATTGCGCTACATGTAATGTAGATGTTCCAATAAATCATATGTCGGTGCATAAACGAACACAACAACATAAAAATAATTCATGTTTGCCGGTATGTCATGGTGTGCAACTCGTTGAATGTGCCTTCAAAAGGAGAATTGCAACCTATCGGGTTAGCAGTGATATGGAGCATTCCGATTACGTAATGTTCTTTGCAGACATTAAATCCAAGGTGGTGGAACTTGTTAATAATTTATTGCGTGTGCATCATGCTTTAAAAGTTAACATGACAGCTGTTGGCGAGTACATGCTTCCATCACAAGAAATATTCAGTGAAAAATCCTTCAACACTGCTAATCAAATAATTAGTGTAGAAAGTGATTTGGATGCCGTTTACCATTCTTTCACCGAATTAATAAAAACGCAGGCGACAGAGTTCCAGGAGAAAGATTCAGGTATGGAAAAATCAAAACCCGATATATTAAACTGATTTTTATATATTATTTTTCTTGTTATAGGATGGGATCTTGTGCGAATTTTATACTTGGAAGTTGGTATCAACAAGTATATGCCTATGGGTGGCTCATCATACATCAAGTTGCCGTGTTCTATTGAAAAGAAAGGAGCTGTCGTCAATGTGATTAACCAGGACGAATTTTGCTTTGCGTGGGCTGTAACATCAGCATTGTTTCCTCCAACAGCAGAGCCTTCACAGAAGACATCCTACCCCCATTTTTCTAGAGTGCTAAATGTAACAGGTATGGATTTTCCAGTAAAATTACGTGACATTAAAAAATTTGAGGAAATGAACAACATATCAATTAACGTATACGGTCTGGAATCTAAATATGAAAATAATGAAGTAATACCTGAAGTTATTGGTCCACTGAGGTATGCGTCAAAAAAGTTGGATAGGCATGTAAATTTATTGTTAATTACAAAAGACTGTAGTAGTAAAGATGGCGGTGAACATTTTTGTGATACGACTTGTTCAAAGAGTCATTATTGTTGGATTCGGGATTTATCACGTTTAGTTTCAAGTCAAATTAGTTGTCAACAACATAAAATATATTTCTGTGATGGTTGCCTCATTTATTTTAGTACACCGTCAGCTTTAACTTTACATCAAAGCTACGATTGTAACCACATTTTCACGCAAACACCCTCAGTGGATTTAAAAATCGATAAATTTGGAAAGAGTGTGCCGGAAAATATTTTAAAATTCGAGGGTATAGAAAAGCAAATGCGCGTTCCATTCGTGGTTTATGCAGATTTCGAATCTGTTTTAAAACCCATTGAAACGGTACAACCAAACCCACAAAATTCTTACACTGTAAAAAGTTTTAAACATGAACCATATTCTTTTGCTTATTTAATTAAATGCTCTTTTGACGACTCACTTTCGAAATTTGAGCTATTTCGGGGGAATAATGCAGCTCAAGTCTTTGTGGATCGTATCGAGTGTGATTTAAGGGCTCTATACAACACATATTTAAAAGACATTAAGCCTATGAAACCGTTAACGCCTGAAGAAAAAAGGGAGTTTAATGATGCTAAAATATGTGGTATATGTGAATGCCCTTTTGAAGAGGGTGAGATTAAAGTACGAGACCACTGTCACATAACTGGTGCAAAAAGATTTGGTGCTGCACATTCCGTTTGTAATTTAAATTATAAATTACCCTCTTTTATCCCTATCATATTTCATAACTTAAGCGGCTACGACAGCCATTTATTTATAAAAGAGTTATGTAAATATGGGGATAAAATTGGTGTTTTGGCTCAAAGTAAGGAAAAGTACATATCATTTACCAAAAGCATTTATGTGCACGATTATTTTGATAGTAAATGTGGAAAAGTCAAGAGGAAATATTTAAAGTTGCGATTTATTGATAGTTTTAAATTTCTGTCAACGTCTTTGGAAAATTTAGGCAGCGGTTTAAACGACGACGATTTTATTGAAACGCGGAAACATTTTTCAAATATCAACCAATTTAATTTGATGCGTCGAAAGGGTGTTTTTCCCTATAGCTTTATTGACTCTATAGAAAAAATGGAAAATACATGTCTTCCAAGTAAAGATGAATTTTATGATAATTTACGGGAAGAACATATTAGCGATGAAAGCTATAGAAGAGCAAAAGAAGTATGGCGCTTGTTTGGGTGTAAAACTTTGGGGGACTATTCGGACGTGTATTTAAAATCAGATGTGTTGCTATTGTGTGATGTTTTTGAGCAATTTCGGAATAATTGTTTAAAATTCGATAAACTTGATCCAGCACATTACTATACCCTTCCAAGTTTATCATTTGATTGTATGCTACGTATGACTAAGGTAGAGTTAGAGCTCTTAACTGATATAGACATGATACATTTTTTTAAGAAAGGTATACGCGGCGGCATAAGCCAGTGTACAGAAAGGAAGCACATCGCTAATAATATGTTTTTACCAGACTATGACCCAACAAAACCTTCTTCATTTATAACATACCTTGATGCTACAAATCTATATGGTCATAGTATGTCACAAGCATTACCATATGGTGGTTTTCGATGGTTAAGCGAGCGCGAAATTCTGGATTTAAATATTATGGCTGTTGGTGATGATAGTTTACATGGCTACGTTTTGGAAGTGGATGTGCATTATCCGACTGAGTTGCATGATGCACATTCTGATCTTCCATTTCTAGTAGAAAATATCATACCGCCAACAGAAAACGCTAAATTACCGAAATTAATTCCTAATTTACAAGATAAAAAAAAATACATTGTACACTATAGAACTTTAAAACAAGCCATCGCCAACGGCTTAGTGGTAATGCAAACCCATCGAGTATTACAGTTTGAGCAATCAAAATGGCTAAAATCGTATATTGATTTTAATACCAATTTACGTAACAAGGCCACCACAAAATTTGCGAAGGACACTTTTAAATTAAAAAATAACGCGATATTTGGTAAAACTATGGAAAATGTGGAAAATCGAAAGGATATAAAATTAGTAACACATTGGGAGAACAGTGTAGGCAGAAATGGAGCTAGAGCACTAATATCCCGCCCCAATTTCAATAGTAGCTCGATATTTACCGAGAACTTTGTTGCTATACATATGAATAAAGTTAAAATATTGTACAATAAACCAATTTATATCGGTTTTTCCATATTAGATATATCAAAGACTGTAATATACGATTTTTATTATAATTTTATTAAATCCAAGTTTGGCGATGATGCTTCGTTACTTTACACCGATACTGACTCGCTTATATTAAAAGTGTATACGGAAAACTTTTATCAAACTATATCAGAAAACCCCGAAAAATTCGATACATCAAATTACCCCGAAATTAATAATTTCAACATAATTAAAAGTAATTCTGTAGTTGGTAGAATGAAAGATGAGTTTCCTGGTGATCCGATAATAAGTTTTTATGGTACCGGCGCGAAGGCTTATTATGTAAAGTCCATTAATAATGAATTAAAAAAAGCCAAAGGTATCAAAAAATGTGTTATCGAGAAAGACCTTCATCAGGAAGACTACCAAAGAATTGTTGAACGGGGTGGTTTGATATTAAGAAAGATGAAGACATTTAGAAGTGAATTACATAACATTTATACCAACATAATAAATAAAGTAGCATTGTCACATAGCGATGATAAACGTTATGTAATTCCCAGTTCAACCAAAACTCTACCTTGGGGGCATGCAGACATAGATTTTTACAAAACAGACCCGGAAGAAAACTTAGCAAATTTAGTCACCGTGTTGGAATCATTTCTAAGTCAGGACAGCACGTAATCTGGAAAATCCATATTTCATTATTTGTATTGTTTTTATTATTTCTATTAAACATACAACATTAATATGTAACGATAGTATTGTAATTTTTTTTTTTTTTTTAAATAAAAAACATGTATTCATTACTTGATTGCTTTTTTATTGAACCTTTATTTTAAAATTATAAATATAATGAAGTGTCGACAAATAAACTGTAAAAGTTATTGTTGAAAAATTTGTCTAATAGTAAATTAAACGCACAGGTCTACGAGTAAATGTTTAATGTGAAACAGGTTTGCTGACAAGATCCTCCATAGTCTTTTCAAGTTTCAACATTCTAGAGTTAAGTTCATCACGCAGTTCGTCTTGCCTAAGTTCATATATTGCAATAACAGTATCATCAATGTATCCTCTAAGTTCTTGACCGGTTTCAATTAATTTCTTGCGTACGTAACCTTCAAGTTGGTTTCTGAATATATCTTTAATAACAATTGTTGAGTCATGTAAAGCTTTCTGCGTATCTTGCACACACTGAGCAAGGTTATTATCAACATAATTTCGTGTGGTCGCATCGTCTCCTTCAAGAGGTTCTGCTAAATAGCACAATCTTTTGCTTCCCATGTCGTAATCTCCATTAGGTGTAAGTTTAAAACCTATTCCTGAAGGACCTCGCATAAAGTTAAAATCCTTAAATTTTCTTTTGCGACCGAACTTATCAATAGTGTTTACTTCTGACATTGTTATGTGAGACTGATTTGAAACCATTAGATTTCACCCTAATATATGGTTCTATTTCATTAATAAACGGACTCTGCAGAAAAATATGGATTGCAAAACGTATTTTAGGTGATGTTTAATAAATACACATACAGATTCATTTTACTATTGTTTTATTGAAAAAAAAATTAAAATATAACAAAAGATTGAGTTTACTTTTTATTATTAAAAAAAATAAAAAAAATAACAAACAAAAATATTAAAAATTAAGAAATAAAATACATGTTAATTTCTTCTGTACAGGTAAGCTTCTTCTATGACCCAATTTCTTCTCTGGATGGCACGTTCATTAATGTCCTTGAACTGGTAGTAAACTAGCCCACAAAAGCCGCATTGTACAAATTTAACCCTGAAAAGGTCAATGTAGTTGAAGTCGTACGTAAGATCATTTCGCCAGCAGATACCTAGTCTTTTACAATGATGACAAGTTAAATAAAAAGCTTTTGGTATATGATGACTGTATGTTTTGGCTGCTTCACTAGGTTGTTCATCAGTTGGCAACATGATGTTTGAATATGTTGTACTTTTCAATCGCGGTACTCTAATTATGTATTACTTTTTAAAATAACCTTGACAGGACCAAAAAAAATCCTTGAAAATTACAACCTCGAAAACGACCCTGACATTGACGGGTACTTTGACCTTGGCCTTGGCCTCGCATCTAACAAGTTTAGTACTATATTTATATGCTTCTTTAAAATAACCTTGACAGGGGCAAAAAAAAAATCCATGAAAATTACAAGCTTGAAAACGACCCTGGTATTGCCGGTTACGTCGGCCTTGGCCTTGGCCTTGCATCCGACAAGTTTAAATATTATACTTAATGCATCGAACAAAAGGAATAAAGGTGGTGTAGTGGGGGAAATGGGCATAAAAGCAGACTTGCTGGCTCGAGCTCTTCACAGTTCGTCGGAACAGCAAACAGTACAGTGCTAAGAAAAAGTTAATTGTGTGAGTTTGAATATCGAAAATGTCTAGTGTACGGTCTCTTTTAGATGCTCTTGACGTGAGCTGCGGTTCACAGCAAGGCATGCTGGATAACATGAGTGGTTTAGAAGTGTTAAGTCCGGGGGTGTTCGAGAACTGGAATGGCGTGGAGCATGAAGATGCCGAAGACCGAGCCCTCAACGATGGTCGCGACGAGGAGTTAGTTCAGTCGGCAGCGCAATTCCTGGAATGCTGGACGGAGGAGAAGGAGCCAAAGATAAATGTGATTAGTGATGTGGTTGTGCGAAAAGCATCGCGGCCTAGGGAATCTTCTCCGAAAGCTTCAAAACTGAAAAAGCTCTTGACTATGCGGAAGTCGGAAATCGCCGATAAAAAAACATTTTATTCGGCGATTAAAGGTGTGGGACAAGGGAAGAAGAAAAAGTTTAACTTTAAGCATCCCTCCACCCCTGTTCCATTACCCGACTTCCTAAAAACAGCACCGCAAGAGCCATTGTCAGTAGAAGTGGAAGTCATAGAAGGCCCCGATGGACCAACACCACCAACGCCACCAACACCGGCCAGCGTAGAGAATGAAATAGTGTCGGAGGTGAAGTCTTCCCCAGCGCCAGCGCCCCTGTCGCCGATATTGGGGTGCCGGAAACCCATGAAGAAGCGGTTTAAGCGTTGTTTTGAAGGCGATGAAGTTTCCGCTGCTTCGTCGTCGTCGTCGTCGTCGTCGTCGTCATCGTCTTCACCAAATAAAACCGCGTCTTCTTCCGAGCCATCACAACCGGAGTGGGTCGAAGACTTCACCAACTCTCAGAAGACCAAATTGACAGACATTTACGCCATGAAAAAACGCTTAGTGAATGAAGTGAACGAGTGTGCCAGTGACATTATAGAACTTGAAAGACAATTAGAGATAAAAAAGGTGAAATCTGCGCGGTTAAAAAGACAATTAGAGGACTTTAATAAATTATGTAGTAGGTGTTAGGTAGTTGTAGAGATTAGCTTTTAATTTATAGTATTAAGTTTGTAAATATATATATATATATATATATATATATATATATATATATATATATATATATATATAATGTAGTTAATAAAAAAGTGTTTGATCAAATTTTTTATATTTTATAATGAGAATAAAAATGACTTGAAAATTTATTTTTGTGTGTTATTTCATATAGGCCCTGTCCCACATAATATTAGGTAATAAAAAAAAAGAGTGAATAATCCACTAAAACTACGCAATAGCAATAGTTGTAAATATTTTCTGATAATATTTACAAGTATGCTAAAACATGGTTCGGTTTATGAAGTTAAGGTTCTGTCGCCAGAACTTCTAATACTTTGTATCTCAATATTGTATGTTTTTATGAAAAAACATAAAATATTGGTTACAAAGTATTATAACCAACTAAAACTACGATCAAATTATTTTGTGGTCCTGAAAAGGACCGTTTGGTTGTAAAACATGCGACTCTTTTATTGAGTTGTGGAGTCGCACGGCCCGTCATCATCAGCGGGGGTGGCGGTGCTGTCCTCTGTGTATTCGATGATGAACCGCCAAAGTTCATCCCATCTAGGATCGTTCGGCTCCCACTCCAAACAATTCTCTGTGGTAGAATCTACCACAGGGCATTGGATGGGTTGTTGTTGTTGTTGTTGAGTCGCTGACATGTTGAACTAAAATGATTGTAATAAGTATTGGTGGTCGTATATATAGAGACAAATTAATGGTGGGGGGTGAAAACAAATGTCGTATTACGTATTGAGACCAAAAGTTGTTTGTGGTCTCAAATACGAACGAACGATTTAGCTGGGTTCCACCAGCACTTAAAGTTTTAATACTTTGTATCTAATATTGTATATTCTATACATACAATATTAGTAACAAAGTACTAATATGTACTAAAACTACGATCAAAGTATTTTGTGGTCCTGAAAAGGACCGTTGTTGTGTGCCCTTAAAAAGGGCCAGGGAGAGTGTGGGCTTATGGTGCCCCATCCTCGCTGGTCGACCACCAGCTTGACGAATCGCAGGGGCCTTGTGGGTCGTCGGGTGTTGGTGATGCTGGAATTTCCAGCACCGCATCTTCCGTCGAGTCCGGCTCTGTCTGCGGCGACGGAGTTTCGAGTCTTTGTAAGACCCAATCACCCGCGTCGTCTAATTCCACTAGACCCGGATCATGGTCATATACTAGCGGAATCGGCTCATCCAAGTCGTCCCAACGTAGGACGTCAATTTCAAAATCCACCTCGTCGTCGTCGTCGAAGACTTGCAGGTCTCCAACGTTGTCGGCTACGGTGTCATCACTAAAGATGGATGAGCCTCGGCTGGCGGGTCTTTCTTCCTCCATGTTCATCGTATGAGGGTTGATGAATATATGACTGTGTAACTGACCCAGTCTCATATATATAGAACTACCCCCACCCCACCAACGGATTCTAAATGTTATGTATTGGTGAGAGCTTATAGAATTATTGATTTTTTCAAAAACTTTAAATAAGGAATTAGATTTGTTTAGACAATAAGACTTATTCTTAATATTTTGTGAAGAATACATTACAAAAAAAAAAAAAAATAATAGAAACCTTGTTTGAACTGTTAACATTTTCATAGGTTCTCAAGCATATAACTTGGCACTTAAGCTACGAGACAAATCGTTGTTAAATGAATATCTCGCCCCATAAGTGACGATTACTAAACTACGATCAAAATATAATGTGGTCCTGAAAAGGACCGTTTTTGTGGCCCTAAAAGGGCCTGGGGGGAGGGTGGGGTGCCTACCGTGGAGTAATACCCAACGATATTAACACTGACCTAGGTGCAGCCCTTGGTCTTCTCATTGGCGGCACCGTCGTCGTCGCTGGTGGTGTCGGCGTTGCAGGCGGTGCCGAAGGTGCCGCTCCTGGTGCGGTACCCCCGCACTCCTCACACTTGCATATTTTGCCGGGCACGAATGGCCTGACAATGCCAATGATCCTTTTTGGTATATCTTCCATCTTGCCGATCGAATGTGTAATGATGAAATAATTCTAATACCGGCCTCTATATACATTCAAAAAGTTGGAGGGGGTAAGGTGGAGTGCATATATGCATTATATAAGTTTGAGAATAATATGATTTTATAACTCACCGTATCTCTGTTATGGACACAAACTACCCCCCTCCACTTTTCTAGCATATAGTACTAGACTTTCTCGACATTTTTTTTGGACTTAGAACAAAAAAAAAAAAAAAAAAAAAAAAAAAAAACCCTCCCCTACAACTTCCACATACTCCCGTTCGGCGGCCCTAGCCTCCTAACTCGAGAATTTCAATTTTTTCATCTAAATTTTTTGTCATTTTTAAGATTTTCCAAATTTTTTTTTCACCATTGTATTCTACTCAAAATTCTAAGTAATTAAAGTGCTTTTATTTTTTCTCTATCTTAAACGGTTCCCGAGCTACAGCGCTTTAAAGAATTCAAATTACTAACTTTCTATAACCCTTTTTTTCAAATTTCATTTTTTCGAATTTTCAAAAATACTACAATATGTAGAAAAAAATTCTCTCTTTAATTTCCCAATACCGTTTTTCTCTAAATCTTCAACTTTAGCGCGTATTCAGCATTTTCAAAAAAAAAAAAAAATTATAATTTTTTTTACACCATCGCATTCTCCTCAAAATTTTGGGCTATCCAAGTGCTTTTATTTTTTTTCTATCTTGAACGGTTCCCGAGCTACAGCGCTTTAAAAAATCCAAATTACTAACTTACTATAACCCTTTTCTTAAAATTTCATCTTTCCGAATTTTGAAAAGTACTACCATATGTAGAAAAAAATTCTCTTTCTAATTTCCTAATATCATTTTGCTCCAAAACTTCAACTTTGGCGCGCATTCACCATTTTTCAATTTTTTTTTGAAAAAAATTTTTTTTACGTTTTTACTATCGAGAAAAATGCTTGCTTATAGTACTCGATTTCCTCTATAATTTTTTCTTATAACTTTTTTCCCTATTCCTAACCGTTACTTTCCTACAAATTTTCTAAATCGTTGTTTTCATATTTTGCCTTAAAAATTTTTTCTTGTGTTATTTAAGCTCTTTTTTCCACTTAATAAACCACCATTTTCTAAATTCCCGTACTCTTTTCTTAAAGAGCGGGCTTTTCCGCCAGCTTTTTTTTTTGGTTGGGTTTCAAATAAATATAAAACTACTACTTCACTCATTACAAATTTATTGATTCATAAACATTATTTTGTGTTACATATAATAGATACATTAAAATATAGATTTATTGGTCACCGAACCGTTTAATACATTATAACTAAAAAATGAGTCGTGAATAACTAATGCGTACACTTTAGTGTCTTTGGGGAATTTATTCTTTCTCGTTTGGAACTCCAATTTTACATCCACTGTCGATGAGTTAATCGCCTCTGGTTGATGACTGCAATTGATAATAAAAACGGGGTTTTTCATATATTCCGCGAACGTTATCATCGGATCGTTTATTTCGCGCCCGTAGTAGCTGCTTTGGAAGTTTTCGTAATTGTAATAGGCTGCTGCGTACAGTTTCTTGGCGAAATCTAAATTCCATCTTTCGTATGGATAAACGGTTGAATTCAGATACAGTCTAATGTCGCATACGTCGGCGTGGGTAAACTGGGTTGCGTTTTTTTCTTTCTTGTCGCAATTATTGCTGTCTTGAAACCCGACGATTATATAGCGCGGTCTTTCCAGACTTGTACTCGTTCTCAAGGCCCACACGTCGGAAGATGTTTGCCTTAAAGCTGGTAATTCGTACAGATCCCATTTACGATATGCCATTTGAATACTGGCATTGTTTCCTCCTTTATTAATGCGAGACAGTATTTTCAATTTTTGCTTATCGTCTGGAATGATGTGACGAATTTTCCATTCGATTTTGTCGATACTAATTTCTGCCTCTACTTCGCCGACGTAACAATTGGTAAAAGTGCGAGCTATAATCATAATAAGCTCTTGTTTTACGTTGAAAACACCTTTTGCGTAATCTTCGGCGAATCCCATAAGATATTTTAAGGGTAATTTCCCGGAGAATACGTTACTTGCCGTGTCTACGATATCTTGGTTTGCTTCGTCGAGACCCCATCCGCACGTCATGAGAGATCTTTGTTGCAAACTTCCGAATGAAACCATGGTTTTTAATGTCGTCGTAACTCCAGGTTTACGAACCACGGCGACCTGTTCACCTCCCATCTCGTAGCGAATTTCATCGAACAAAAATGCGAGGGCATTATTTGATAAAAAACATCTTTTCGTTGCGTCTATGGGTTTAAATTTTCCTTCGATATATATGTAACTTTCGGCGATATCCAGTATAATATCTTGAAAATTAATGGGGATACGGACTTCATCCGAATTGTTGAATTATGGAGATCCGTATGGTTTATACGTATGCTCTTCTAGACTAATAATGGAATTGTCCAAGATGGGCTCGGAGAAAACCTCTATTTTATCGCTGGTGGTGGAAATCATTTTCGCACTTTAAGACCGATTGATTTTAAAAATTTATAGTCTTCGGCAGATAACTGTTGAGATGTTTGTGATCTAACGTCTGGACGACGACTAACCTTGACGTTAACTCTTCTTTTACTTTTATTATGTTTCGGCGGTTCCCCCATCTTAGTCGACAGCACACACAATTGACGATTGAAGCAAAAACCCATTTCTATGAAAGTTTCTTCAGTTCCAATTTCACGATTATTTTCTCGCCTTGAAAATTGATTAGATCACCGCTATCGTCCAAGATGCGAAGAGTAATGTTGTCGATAAACTGACGTCCTGCCGGCATTAACGGCATATAAATATTATTTTGTGGTTCTTTACTGATTTTGTAACCGGGCTCCACGTCGATATCGAATTCGAACAAGGTATGACCTTCCACCGAATTCATATATGCTCCGGAAATTATATTACAATCTACGCGTATGATGCGTAATTTCATTATTTCCACCATCTCGGTTGATTCGTGCTTTTTGTCTCTTTTTAACACTGTATGATTAAATCCTAACATTTTACCGATACTGGCCTCTCCCCGGAAATCTATAGTATATTGGGATTTCAGTTCACATTTCAGCGTATTATTATTAGCAACCAAGTAAAAGATTCCATCGTTCTTTTCTTCAGTTGAAATCCTCAAAGCCTCCAACATAGCTTTACCTATCTCATCTATTTCATAGGCCCCAGGTGGAATCTGCAATTGTATCGACTCGGTGGTGTAACCCTCCTTCATGTAGGCAAACTTATTGTTGCTTTCGTCCACATTAAAAATTGAATTGTATGTGTAAAATCCCAGCAATGCCAGACCATATTTGTTTTCTCTATTTAATTCGACTGGTGGATAAAAATCGGCGCTTAAGACGCTCGAGTGTCCTGTTAGTGTGAACGTATAAGACATGACTAACCATTAAAACATCACACATCTCGGTTTTATTCTTAGCGGCAACATTTAAAAAGATTCATCGTCACACCTTTTCTCACTGCATTAGATAGTGATGTTTTTATGCTATTTTCTGCTTTTATGCGCACATCGCTGATTTTGCAATAACAACAAAATATTTTTCTAGCCGTAAGATCCTCATCAGTCATAACCTCGTTTAAATTGCTGCTGCTGCTGCTGAAATAATGTTTGCAACCGCACTGATATTTTAATATATCGATATCGCTTTTAAGGTGCTCCGGCAACTTTTCCCAAACGAATGGAATTTCATTTGGGGCTAATGCAATCATTACTTCCTTGGGCATGTTTTCTAACTGTTTCACGGTCATTTTCCTTAATCCACCGGCTAGATGAAATGCTTTCAGTGATTGCAACATTTTAGTATAGTTATTGCGATCCATTTGCGGTGTTAATGGTGACGATGATGATGATGACATCTTTTACGCTGATGATTCGACAAGAAACTTTAAGCACAAATGTCCACACCAGACTGTTCCAAAATCCTGCTGACGATCGTATGTATAGTAAATAATTTTTGATGGTTCCGATCCCGTTTGTAGATATCGTACCAATTCGATCGGTGGGGGTAAATCGCCGAAGCTGTCATAATATGTTACTTTAGAATTATTTTTTCTATAAGCTACCCAATGAGTCCCTGCACCACGCGTACTATCCAAATTCACTATTGCTGCTTCGTAACGTCGAGGACCTTGTCTAGGTAATAAATCCCTCATATAAACGCCTCGAAAGTGTCCTATTCTTTTCTTTTTGGCATATTTTTCTATATCGATGTTAGATAGTGGTCTTCGAGGTAGGGATTCAATTAGTTTTTTGATCTACGATTTAAAAATAATCCCATACCTTTACGATATGGCTTTAGAAACAAACCATTTCCTTTCGATTTTAAATACAGGCCGGCACCGGTTTTATCTTCGCTGCTTTTTTTTACTGCTTTTATGGCGCGCACAATTCCCGCTGCCCCACCGGCTAATGAACCCAAAGCTGATAACCCGGCAAAAATTGGTATTAATGGTAATATTCCACCAGTTTTAGGAATCGGTATTATTCTCGGTGTACGAACCTTCCTTTTGCCACCTGCCGCTTTTACCGATCTACGTGCTGCCGACAGAGCTATTTTAGATGCATTCATGACATTTTTTTCCAACACATTTTTACTTCCGGCTTTTAATAATTCCCTTCGAACTGCTTGTCGAATAGCTGTTCCGAAACTGGCTTTCCGAACATGTCGATTTTTATTAACACCTTTCCTTTTTGTATGACGCGTGCCTTTA
The DNA here is from genome assembly GCA_034092305.1 of Diaprepes abbreviatus. Taxonomy (NCBI): domain Eukaryota; kingdom Metazoa; phylum Arthropoda; class Insecta; order Coleoptera; family Curculionidae; genus Diaprepes; species Diaprepes abbreviatus. The sequence goes on from JASJET010000116.1 coordinate 3,888,357, forward strand.
CTAGATGTTTTTTTTGTTGATAATGATGATGGTACACCCATACCAAAACGTTGTTTTCCTTTCATAATGTTTGTAACTAACCAAGCTGCTGTTTTTTCACCTAAACTGGAATCTTTCGATTTTACTCTATTCCAAGCACTTTGTTCGAGCTCGTAATCCGCTCGATGTCTCGCACTTATGTTGTCTTTATTATGTAAATAGGCTAAATCGTGTTTTTTGCATGCGGCATCCAAAGGATTAATGCCTGGATCACCTCTTGTTACACGTTTTATTACTTTTGTTCCGGGTCCGCAATATTGATAACCAGGAATGTGTACCTCGAATGGTAATTTATTTATTAACGAATTCACAATACCGTATCCAGTTTTGTTGGAAACGTGAGACCGTCCACTTCGTTTGACGCTCGGCATCTGAATGACAGTTTTTGTGAAAAATTGCCTATAAAATATCAAATTTTCCTAAGATGCGCGTTATCGATCTTAAACAAAAACTTCCTATTGACAATCTCGATGAAAAAGTCGGACTTGGATTTGAAAAGAAGATAATGAAGAGACACGGTCCTTTACTTCCTTCCTCTATTCGCGGCCTGTTAATTGGTCCATCCAATTGTGGAAAAACTAATGTCATGATTTCGCTGCTTACACACCCCCTTGGGCTACGTTTCGAAAATGTCTATATTTACTCGAAATCTCTGTATCAACCGAAATATGAGTATTTAAGGAAAATTTTAGCGCCTATCAAAGGTTTAGGATACTATGCCTTTAGTGATTCCAGTAATATTGTGGAACCGTCCGATGCAAAACCAAACTCTATATTTATCTTTGATGATGTTATATGTGAAAAACAAGATGTTATAAGATCGTACTTTAGCATGGGACGTCATAAAAATATCGACTCCTTTTACCTAGCGCAAACATATTCGCGAGTGCCTAAACAGCTTGTGCGAGACAACGCCAATTTTATTATTATGTTTAAACAAGATGAGTTGAATATGAAACACATATTTTCCGACCACGTTTCACCGGATCTAACTTTTACTCAATTTCAAGAAATGTGCTCAAAATGTTTGGATAATAAGTATGGATTTTTAGTAATTGATAAAGACAGTGATGTGAAATCGGGAAGATACCGTAAAGGATTTGATAGCTATATATTACTGTAATAATAAGAGAAAACGCTCATTTGATTGTTGAAACGTCCTTTGTTAACATCATGAATAACGCGATCGACTTAAAACGTAAACTAGTGGAAGCTACCAATGCCGTCAGAAAAAAATTTAAACAAATTAAAGCGGCTAAAGAGTTTAATGTTGTGGAATTGGAAAAGTTTTACGAACCCATTTCTAAGCCGTTGACAACTATATCTGATGTGGTTAAGCAACGTCAGCAGCAGCAGCAACAACAACATCAACAACAACAACAACAACAACAGCAACAACATTATCCAGCTACAAAGCCACATAGTCTCAGTACATCAGTGCAGTCGACTCAAATATCAGGTTTTCCCCAACCTACACATTCCTTTCAAACCTCCACACCTATTCAGCAGCAGCAGCAGCAGCATCACATTTCAAAAGAAGATATTAGCCAATCGGTGTTTGATACACCCTCGACATCAACTAATACATCTCTCGCATCCGCTGACACCACAACTTCCGATACTTTAAACGCACACCTGAAAGGATTACGTTCGAAACCATCTCTATACGATACTGTATATGGTGTACGTTTTGGTTCAAAAACAGATCATAACAAAAATTTTATTGGTAATTTAGAGGTGCGTTTTCGAAATGGAAATATTGTCTTATACAAAAAAGGGAAAAATATTGCAGAATATGGTGGATCACCGGCACTTTATGATTTGTTATTTCTTAAAACACCCCCAAGTGTAGGCAAGGAACAACAACAATTAAGTGATAATGTACTTTCAACGTACAAGGAAATTTTGGAAACAACGAGTGCTGTCTACAACAATTTTAAAAAAAGTGATGGTTTACGGGAGACCAGATGGAACAAATATTTACGAATTATTAAACCTCTGATAATGGGCACAAAATTAGGTGGTACTATTACAAGAAAAAATCTCTCGGAAAAACTACAGTTACCCACAAAAAAGAAATTATCTTCGAAAAAATTTCAATATGTCTACTGGAACAAAGCTAAAGAGTTGGTGGATCGTTTACGTTTGTTGTGGAGTTCCAAAATGGCCGGTCACACTGGACACGAAAATGAAATTATGTCAATCATAGAGGAATTACGAGAAGAAGATATAATATATTAAGCTCAATATTTAATGATATTATTCAGTTCTTCCTTCGATCTGAAACCTTTAGTATTACTAATAATATGGAGCCCAGTTTAGAAAAAATCAAGATTGTTAATGAACTACATAGAACGGCTAGAAAAAATTTTGTAAGACGGCGCACGATAATAAAAGGATACAGAGATTTGTGGCAAATTGATTTGGCTGAAATGCAACAGTATGCTGATGAAAACGATGGTTATCGTTATATTTTGGTCTGTATAAATTGTTACTCGAAATTTGTCTATACCAAAGCCATAAAAAACAAGACTGGTATGTTACTAATGCGATGAAAAGCATCATTGAAGAGGCATCATATACACCAACAAATCTGCAAAGTGATCAAGGAAAGGAGTTCTATAATAGAAACTTTCAAGCCCTGATGAAAAAATATAATATAAATCATTATTCCACTTACAGCACAAAGAAAGCTGCAATTGTTGAGCGAGTCATAAGGACTTTAAAAAATAATTTATATAAACAATTCTCGACAAGAGGATCTTACAAATGGATACCTATATTATCGGCAGTAACAAAAACCTATAACCATTCGAAACATCGCACCATTGGAATGAAACCTGCAGACGTGCAAGAAAAAACACATATTAAAGCATATGATTATTTAAAAATTGTACCTAAAAAATTTAAGTTTTCCATGGGTGACATTGTGCGTATTAGCAAGTACAAAAGCTTATTCGAGAAAGGATATACGCCCTCTTGGTCAACCGAATTGTTTAAAGTTGTAAAAGTTAACGTTACAAATCCACCTACTTACTTGTTGGAATCGTTAGAAGGTCAGCCTATAAGAGGGTGTTTTTACGAATCAGAACTACAAAAAACAAGCAGTCCTGACGTTTATCTAGTAGAAAAGGTCCTTAGACAACGCAAGAAAAATCACATCGAACAATTATTTGTCAAATGGCTAGGATTTCCCAACCACTTCAACTCTTGGATAGATAAAGCTAATATTGTTTAAATAACATATTGTATGACTATATTTTTTATTTAAAATGTAAAATAAATAAACAATATATTGTAAAATAAAGTTTTTTATTTCAATCTTCATTATTAAAAACAATGACAATAAAACATCATACACATAAATAACATTTCAATATTCTTGGAGGGAAGGTCCAATTCACCGACGACTACGACGTTATCTTCAAGGCTATGCCACTCGGAGTGCGTTCTCCTATTCTTTAACCTGCTTTTTTTAGATTTTTTTTGAAGTCGAGTCGTACGACAGTGCGCTTAATGAGTCATTTAAAGGCTGATGATAGAGTATTTTCTGCATAACTTCAATTTTTGTTTTAAGCTCACTATTATTTTTGTATATCATGGGGAGGACATCCTTGTTAAATATGTCACATATTACAACTGCAAAATTGTAAAACTTTCTATTAACAAAGTGTTTTGTCACAGCATCGTCATCATCTTTAGGTTCGCCTAAGTTGGTTATGATTTTTCCACCCATATCATACTGCCCATCCGCTGTAAGTTTAAAACCAATCCTTTGTGGCCCAGATAATATATGATATTTTTCATTATATTTCTGACGACCAAATTTATCAATTGTGTTGTTTCCTCGACTCATTTTCAATCTTTACTAAACTATTTTATTTTTATTTGCCCTACTTATATTAAATATTTCAGCTGAGAAAAAGAAACACTGCCTATGATCTACTGGGTTGGTATGTTTATAAAAGAAATAAAATAAAACTGTGATTGTAACAGATATTTATTTACAGTTATTTAATTGCACAAATACAAAAATTATAAAAAATTAATTTTCCATGTCTTCGTTTTCGTTGCTCAAAATTCTATCCCATCCGACACTATTTCGATCGTCAACGTCTTGGGCTGTTGCTGTTGCAGAAACCAATTCATATTTTGCAGCAAGCTCACCTGGTAAATGTGGAATATTGACGAGGTATTCTTTTAATTCTTCTTCAACCATTTCAGCACAAAATGTATCCATGTCTATGGAACCATATAAAAATTTGTCGCACAAGTGTGCCCCAGCCATAAAATTGATTGTATCCCTGATCTCGTTCTTATATTGATCTTTGGTTACATCAATATGCGACCAATCATTTACGCTATCTAACATATCGTGAGCCCTATTTCTTAATTCTCTCCCTAACCAAAATATGTATCTATCTACACATTCGTTGGCGGTCGTCGTCGTCGTCGTCGCATCAGCAGACATCTTTAACAGAAATAATGAACACGCGTAAGTATTCTGACATGTGCAACTATATTTTAAATTTAATTACATCCTTTTTTTCAAACAATTTACATACAATTTACTCCAATGAGCCAAAACGTAATAATGTTCGAGTATTGTTTCCAAAAACTCTAGTGCCCTGCCCCAAATAAGTTAGAGTGTATTTATCTTTAGTTTTACTCATAATATCTACAATATCGTCAGATAGTGTTTCGGCCACACGTTTTGGTAAAAAAGTCTCAAATGTGCTATTATCACCGTCATCGTGTAAAGCCACTAAAAGAGTTTTACCAAATCGTGTAGTCATTGAAACCATCTTTACAATTTTATACACTTTGCCTACAATCATTTCGGTAACCTTTTTTTTCTCTAAAACCTCGAAATCTTTGCTAAACATTTCATTAATTTCATCTAGAGTTTCTTTTGCAATACTCATTATTGAAAAAAATGGTATATAAATCCAAAAATTACCGTGAATATAAAAGCACTTTCAGAACACTACACGAACACAATATTTGATGTTTATGCCACTGATATCTGCGACTGTTTGAAGTCACTTCTTCTCCCACGAACCTTTATAGCGGGGTTTCAAGGTCGAATTGTAACAATGGTGGGGGTAGCTTAACGATAGAAATAGTGGGAGGAGTATTGAAGGTCAAATGACGTCACACATTTAAATTGGTATAAGGATAACTTCAAGGACAAAATATAATGAAACAAATAACTACATTTTATGTACTTTATTCGTTGATTTTTTTCTGCCATTCTTCTATGCGTTTAACATTATCACCTAAACCTAATTTCCTTAATTTTTTCAATAATAATTGTTTGTTTTTATATCTAAGAAAATTCTTACAAACTATACTAGCTAAAAGACACACTTCGGCATGGTCCATATACTTAAAAAATACACTAAAGTCCTGAGCCTCCGAATCTTGCATTTCATATGCGTAAAATTCCGAACAGGCTGCAGAAATTAGAAATTCCTCGTACATTTCTCGCACTAAACTTTCCATATTAACTACTACTACGTTAAACTTAAGTCCTACACTCTAATTTCATCTAACACAACCGGATCTGCAATGAACCTAATCAGTTTTTCCAAACAGTCACTAAACCCCAACTTTTTTATCTCACGAACAAAGTCTTGTAAATTTATTGTTTTGCTGCAATATTTACGACATGCATTCGCAGCCTTTTCATATTCATAAGCCAAATCACAATAGCGCGACGCCCATTCTGCTCGACTTTTCATTGCATCATTGAAATAATTACTAGCCGTTTCAGTGAACTCATCGCCCAATTTTTTTACTGTCTCTTGCAAAGCACTATTCATATTATTCACTCATTTTTACATTCACGACACTTTTTTATTGCTGGTGGTGGCCCATCTATATGATGACGATATATTTGTTCATAGTGAATGTAACAGGGTAAGCTTAACTGTAGTTCCTTGTTACACCGATATGACGCTGGCAGCTTATCCCAAATTTGCCGTAAACTCAGCGTATCAACGCAAGTTTTTAAATATTCGAGAGGAAAAAATGCTAGATCCTTCTCTTCAAAATCACACAAACTTTTTAAATTACTCTGATATAAACAAATTACTCTGCCGACTTGCTCTATAATTTTTTCTTTGGATAGTTCCGTATCTGACATTTCACACTGAATGAATGCAAGTAGACTCACACAATTTATAGAACAATTTGCAAGGTCAAAATCATTTCAAGATCATCCCACACTATTACAATGCACAAATAACTACTTCAAGGTCACACACCCAAGATGACCTTCAACAAACTCAAGGTCGTCTCGACCAAGGTCAAGGTCAAGGTCACACACACAACCTTGAACACAAGGCCAAGGCCAAAGCACACGTGCACTTTCAAGGTCAATGACAAGGACATGTGGGCGGGGCCAAAGAGGGGTGAAGCAAGGTCAAGGTCAAGGTCGAGGAGTGGGGGGATCGAGCGAATCGGGTTATGTTCACTACTAATGGCAATTGAAGTAGTTCGAGATGTTCTGTAAAATCCCTTTTAATATTGCTCGTACTCATTCACCTACAGATATTGAATCCTAAAGTTGAAGTTCTTTAGCATGTCTGCTGTTCTATCATGCATCGAAGTGAGGTTGATGAGGATGACATACTCGAAAATGCATTTTTTTACAATATGTACCGATTTGAATATTCTCTAATATTTTATTATTGGAGAGGAGCTCCTAGAATGAGATATGCCAAGGAACATATAAGTTAACCTAGCGCACGGCTTACTAGAAAGTTTCTTTCCTTAGGAAGGACATTGCCATCGGAGGAGCCATAATTGTGTCTGGGGGAGGATAAAATTATTGACCATTTTCTCAGGGAGTGTCTAGCGCTCAAACTGAGACAGATACATTTCGGAGATTCAATTTTGTTACCGGAAGCAGTTGGGCAAGTGAAATTAATGGGGCTGCTTGGATTCGTAAAAGCGATCGGCCTCGAATGACCTACAGCTATGGTGAAATATATAGGGCTCAATGAGGTCTAGGCATCAATAATCAGATATCGGACAGACGGACAACAATGTCAATTTTACAATATTTAATTATAAAGTTAGAGTGAAACATAACAATGTGATATTAATAATAGTATACCAAAAGAGTATTTACAAAGGAAAAGAACCAAGAAAAGTGCATACCTGTCAATTTGTAACAGCAAAAAACATAAAACATCAATCTACAATCAATTCCAACAGTCTTCGTCTAAAATGATTCAAGGACGTATTAAAGAAATTCAAGTCACCCAGCTCGTTAGCTTATCCAGCCCCCCCCCTCCCCATAAAATAATGGCTTGCATAATTTGTTCTGTGAAAAGGCCGGTGAAATATATTTATTTATTTATTTAACCCATTTCATAGTTCAAAAAAAAACAATTAACAAATGGGTAGAACAGAAAAAAAAAACTTAAATATTTACAATGACAAAGCAAGCATACACAAATTACTAGAAACAAAACTATAAATTATTACATACTTAATTTTTTTTTATTTGTGCCATTCTGCAGCTAAATATGTCAAATTTATTTTGATTCTGGTTGTACTTTCTACACATCCTATATAAAGGAGAGTTGTTACACATATTTGTACGAGGTGTAGGACAATAGAATGTGGCAGATTGGCGAGCTGAAGTCCTAGGTACAAGAAAACTTATTTTTTCCAGTATATCACTACATTCCACTCTGTTATGCAAAACTTTATAAAGAAATTTGAGGTCTGTGACGATACGTCTATGTTCTAGAGAACAAAAAGAATGCCGCTGAAGTAAGATTTCATGCGGAAACCCTGTTTCAGGATAATGCCCATCAATCCGAAAGCTTAGGTATTTCAAGAAACGCCGCTGAACTCTCTCAAGGTCATTAATATGGTTTTGATAATAAGGAGACCATATTATGGAAGCATATTCCAATTTAGATCTTACAAAAGCGTGATAAAGTAAAATGAGCTTACTTTGATTCGAAAATGTTTTTGAGTTTCTAATAATGAAGCCTAATGATTTAAAACACACCTGTATAAGATCACTTATATGAGTAACAAATGAAAGTCTGCTATCAAATGTCACACCCAGATCTCCAAAGCATTCAACTCGTGGAACACATGTTCCATCAATTTTATAATCATACACCAGCACATTTTTCTTTAATGTGAAATACATGACTTTGCATTTACCAACGTTTAGAGGCAGTCTGTTTTCGCTACACCAATCGGTGACGGTATTTATTGCTATTTGTAGTCTTTGACAATCAGCATCGTTTTTTACAGAAGTAAAAATTTTAGCATCATCCGCATACAGTAGCATTGTACAGTCACCCACAATTCCATTAATAAATATATTAAACAATAAAGGACCGAGTATTGACCCTTGAGGAACTCCCGAAGTTACATACAGGGGTTCCGAGGACTGACCACAGCACTCTACTATTTGCTGCCTATCGCAGAGATATGATTTAAAAAATAGAATTAATTTTTGCGAAAGTCCAAAACAATGCAGTTTATCAAGCAGAATGCCGTGATCAAGCCTATCAAACGCCTTTGAAAAGTCTGTGTATATTGTGTCTACTTGATCTCCCTTGTCCAAGACATCAGCAACAAACTGAGTAAAGCAGAAAAGATTGGACGCTGTGGACCTACCCTTTATAAAGCCATGTTGGGAACCACTAAATAGGTGTTTTAGCTTGAAAAATAGATGTTCATGCAGAAACATTTCAAAACATTTAGAAAAATTATTTATTATACAGACTGGTCTGTAGTTTTCTATATTTTGTTTGTCTCCTTTTTGAAACACTGGAGAAACTCTGGAAATTTTCCATTTATCAGGAAACTGTGAATTATTTAGGCAGAGATTAAAGATAATGGAAAGAGGTTTTGCTAATACGCATGCACAGTCATGCAGGAAAAAAGATGGAATTTTATCCGGACCTACTGTTCCCTTTGGTTTCATCTCTTTTAAGCAAGATAGTGCTTCATTTTCACTAACCTTACAAATTTGAATAGTTTGAGTGACAGCACTTTGAATATCTTTATTAAAAGCATTGTTCGATGCAATAAATGAAGATTTAAAAAAGTCAGCAAATGCATTTGCAATATCTGCATGGTTTCTATAAGTATTTTCCCCACAAATCATATTTTCAGGTAATTCTTTATTATTTCTTTTACTATTTATAAATTGCCAGAAGTTTGATGGATTAAAACAATGCGGTTTTCCACACTTTCACAATATTTTTTATATGCATCATTTATGTCATACTTAATCTGTCTTCTCTGCTCTTGAAATTTTAACAGATCTTCATTTTTTTGTGAACGTTTGTATTTTTTCCAAGATTTAAATTTTTTCTTAATATTATTTATTATTTTAGATGTAAACCAAGGTGGATAATTTCTTCTGCGTTTTTTAGTTTTAGGTACGAATTTATTTAGGGCAGTGAATATTTGAGTATAAAACAAATTACAAGCCTCATTAGCATCATTAATCTGATACAAAAAATCCCACCAAATATCACACATATACTCATATAGGCGCATAAAATCTGCCTTTTCAAAATTATAGTATACATTATTAATTCTTTGTTTAGTAAATTTTTTTTCATGAGCCACTGTACATGAGAGCAATAAAGCAAGATGGTGCAACACTTCAGGTAAGATTAGGTCTTTCGCCCTTTCAATTCTACATGAAAATTAATCATTATTGCTCAAAATTAAATCTAGTAAACGATTATCGTCGTTGTATATGAAATTATGCTGTTTAAGGTTTAAAAATTGCATAAAGCCTACCAAAGACAAAGTTTTGTTCGATATATTGTATTCGTCAGATGACATGTTTATGTAATCAGGTAGATTGTAATCTTCTAAAAGTAAAAATCTTGCGTCATATAGGTATTCATACGTGCTAATTTCATCAAATAAAGTATTGTAATCACTAAAAGATGTGTAGGGTGGTATATAATTCACTAACAAATAAAAAACATTATTATTTAAAGATATTTTCGCAGCAATAAGATCAATATTTTCCGGTATATTATTAATATTTTCAATAGAAACATTAAATATGTTACTAGTTGCCAGCAACACACCGCCCCCCCTAGATACGCCCAATTGAGCAAAATTTCTATCTGTACGAAATACAGAATATCGTGAATCAATAAGTTCAGTATTCAAAAAAACTCTTATTCAGCCAGGTTTCTGTAATAACAATAATGTCGAAATTTGTTGATAATACTGAATTAAAAAGATCGCTTGTTTTGCTTCTCAGGCCTCCCACATTTTGATAATAAATAGAAATTTTAAATTTATTTTGTTGACATGAGGAATGTGTGCTATCAGAATGTATCGAGTCCGATTTTATCCCATCAGAAAAACCATTCAAAATCGAGTCGTGACATATATAGTGCGTTCCACCGAATGGACTCAGTAATTGCTATTTAGATGGGCCAAAAAGTTTAAATTTCGCTTTTTGTAAAGTTTGGTTAAATGCAAAACAATTATTGTAGTCCCAAACAGCATGATCAAAAGGTATGTCCAGCTTTTGTTTTTCCCTAATGTTAAGACAATTAACACATTTATATTGATTTTTAGCGACTTTGCATTCTTTAACTTCGTGTTCTCCAGAACACAGAGGGCACGATATTGTTTTCTTGCAGAATTTCAAGGTATGATAAAAATTATTGCATTTAAAACAGCGTGGAATTGAAATTGCCTCATAAACCAAGCAGTTATCTAGACCTATGACCAACTTACCAATTTCCATTATTTTCTTAAAAGTAATCTTGTCTAACTGCAGATCGGCTTGATAAATATCATTATTTTTCTTTGTGGGCCATATTCTTACTAGTTTACACTCAGAAACAGAACTAAAAATGTCAACATTTTGAGAAAGAATAAACTCCATGAAAATTTTTTCATCGTATTTTTGAGAAAGTCTTACAATCCTTACTGCTGGTTGAGCGCCTCGCAGTTCCCTGACTTCGTAGTCGCTGGATAATTTATCTGAAGCTAATTCTCGAAACTTATTGGCGTTATCAGAAGAGGTACTCAGAATAAGTCCACCATTCGACATCGCTTTAACGTTCGTAAATGAAATGCTTTCTGCTACAGGATCGATATTCTGAAGAATGTCTTGTTTGGTGCGGGAGTTTTCCTGTTGGTTCTTCGGCAGTATTATAATTTTTTTAGAGTTATCATGTCTATTTAATACATCAGCATATGTTGAATTGGATGCGCCGGGACTTTTCAAATCCGGAGTTTTGCTGTTTATCATCTGAACTGCGCTAATAACTGCTTGATCTACAACCTCCTTCATTTTTTCAGAAAAAGAATCCATCAGTTCTTTACATTTATTATCCAGAATTGTTTGCAGTTTTGATTCTAGATCATCCGATTCAATGCCAAAACATGTGCGACATTTCCATGTTATTTCAGCTGTCGAATTAATAACACTGATTACACTAGGTGAAACAGACACACATTCCGCGTGGTATCTTTTTTTGCAGTACCCGCTGCATGTTAGCATAGGTTTATTTCTCACAGATGCATCACAAAAACCACATTTGGATATACTGACAAAAGACTTTTTATTCACAAATTTAGCTCACGTAACAACTCGAACTCTGCGAAACACTCTCATATCGATTTCAATAATATTAACAAACTTTCCGTGTTCACGGTCGTTGCAAGTACGAGTACTCCTGGGAGGGACCTTCAGACCAACATTCGATGATACTGTTTAAAATTTTAAAGAGAAGGTGTAAGTCTCTTCCCTTTCTTCTATTACTAAGGGGGAGCAAATTTAACTCGGAACACAAAGCCCCATAATCAAGATTAGAACCCTCGTTGAATTTCATGTTAATATATCTGATAAACCTTCTCTGTACTTGTTCGAGCTGGTACACATGTGATTCATAGTGAAGGTTCCAAACACAAGAAACGTACTCAAGGTGTGTTCGAACCAACGAACAATAGAGCATTTTAAGGGACTTCACAGTGCAAAGCTCCTTAGCATGACGTTTAATAAAACCTAATATCCTGAGGGACTTACTAACAATGTCAGCGATGTAAGGAATAAACGAAAGGGTGTAATCAAAAAGGACATCCAGGTCCCGCACAGAATCAACGGAGATCAGCGGCCTACCATCCAAGTGATAGTGAAAGTTCACGCGATTTAGAAAACTTGAATTTACACTTAGGAATATGCAAACACATCCCAATCACTTCGTACCAGGAAACAAATCTATCAGGGTCCCCCTGTAGCTCAAAGCAGTCACTGTAACTGTCGATGACCTTATACACCCTCACGTCATCCGCATCATTAATTTATTTATTCATTCAGATTCTAGATATTACGTTATTTAATATCTTGTTATATTTGAATTATTAAAAAATGTTTGTAAACAATAAATTTCCTTCATATCCTAAGAACTTCTTATTTTCTTACAAAATTTAGCGCGGACATAGCAACAAGATAGATCATCACCTAGCTATTGCCTGGGCTACACGGGTTTTCGTCATAGATAAAATATTTACAGATCCGCAAAGTTTAATCCGGCAAATTTAGAACAATAAAATGTAAACATCGTAGATCAGATGTCGGCATGCGCACTACAAAATGATCAGGTGACCATCGACAGGACCGAACTTCGAAAATCTATTTAGTTAGTTCAATCAATCATAAATGATGTCTAAATTAAGCAAGTTATCAAAGTTGAGTCACATCATATAGGCACAAATAATATATGAAGCAGAAGGGAATAATCCGGTCTGTGTCTACTGATGGTAGTTAGGTTAGTCATTTCTTATACTGTGAAAGTAAAATTGTGAAGAAAATGTATCTTACTATTTCTCTAATCTATTGTTTCCATCTGTGTGCGTTAACTTTCTTGTTGTAGGGTGGGAGTGAATAATTAACAATTTGAAGGTCCGGCAATTTATTCTCTAATTATTAAAAAATAATGACCTTCTTTTCATTATCTTTTTTTTTTTCATTTTTTAAGAAAATATTGCAGGATATGCAGGATTTAAAAATAATTTTATATAATAATGTTTTTCTGCCGTAATGGTGAACGGCGCATATATTTTCTTATCGCATTAATTTTTTCGACAAAATGATGAAAATGTTATTTGAAATAAAGTAAGTAAACAAGGTAATTGCTGGGGGCGAATAAAAAAAATATACCAAAAAAAGAAATTCACCTTTGTCTAACTTATTTCGTAATATTTTGCTTTTGTTAACATATTAATGAATTTTTAATTTGACGATTTCAAAGTGGGGATTGCCATGACAACATGAATCATGACAATTTCATAAAATGAGTACGGACATAACTAATCTGAATTTACTTCCAAAACCAGTATTAATAATGAACAACGCTTTTTAACGTCATATCCTCAATCTTCAGACATACAAAATAATAAATCATAGAATGGCTGCAGAACAAAAAAAAACATTTGAGCTGGGTGGAAACATCGGTTAAATATAAGGTGGATGAAGTTATGCAAGAATATGGACATTGTGCAAATTAGCAACTGGAAAAAAGTCGTTGACAATTTGGAAAAATAATTCAAACAGAGCTTAGAATTTATAGAGCCAATAGCCGATTCTGGCTAAAATATAAACCTTGTACTGAAATATTTTATGTATATAACAAAATAATAATGCATTATAATTATTGTAAGTTATATATGTATGTTTTAAAATATTCCAACTTCATTTTGAGGATGTATGTTTTTATTTATGTAAGTAATGTAATAGATGGAGAAATTGTACCATTTCTTGACATATTGATGAATGTGCTTTTTTCATATGATAGAATAAACTATTCTATGGTTTGGTGAGAATTTTCAGATTTTTTTAAAGAATTGATTGCTTAAAAGTTCAGTTTATCTTTTGGCAATCATTTGGAAAGTGCTAAAAATATATCATACTACATGTTTTGGAAATTTAATGTTATACGAAAACACTATAAATCCAAAAACGTTGTAAAGTAGCACTATTTTTTACCCTATAGAGAAAAAGGAAAATAAAACAAATAAAATATGTACATATTCCATTATATTAAATAAAAACACAAAAACAAATAAAATAAATCTCTTAAAACAATATGACTGGCGCCCGATGTGCAGAGACGCATTTTTTCGCCCATGGTTTGCCTTTTTTGGCTTTAGCAGCCGACAAGAGTAGGGGTCCATAGTAGAGGTCAATGGTTCTCGTAGACACTTCTGGTATAACTTTAAAATCGTTTTAAATTGACAATAGAGGTTTTAAAATGACAAGTGCAATAGTTCAAACAAGTTTTGTGGGTTTACATAACAAAATTAAATTTCTATGGTCATTTAAAGAAGAAATTGCGCTCGTCAAGAGAACTAAAATAATTTGTGCTCTAGGCATTCTCATTGTCTTACTATTTGGGATAATTTTCAAAACAAAATGTTTGTATACTCCTCGTTCACCTGAAATCTTCTAAATATAGGAAGGAAAATGTTTTTTTTTTTTCAGAATGCTAGATTCCTTGCATACTATTATCAGATAGTATGAGCATCTTTAGACCAAAATCATTCTAACTGCCGAATTAAGTGAAACAGGCATTTCGGATCACCAGATTTGACGCTCGATTTTATGTGTAAAGTGTAGTGATCGGCCGATACCAATAATTATATCAGCTTAAAGGACGATTGTCGGCATCGGCCGATATACATAAAGAATATCAGCTTTCCAACCGATAAATTTTATTTTTAATTGAATAGAATTGAAACTTACCAAACCAGAAATTAAACTATAAATTATAATAATATAAGTAAAAAAAAGTTTATATGGAATAGTATGTTGCTAATATCCGCGATATAAAACATTTTTTTTGTAAAACTTGTACTGAATATTAAATTAAATTATACGTTGGGAAATGCTCTATAATAAAGGTCATAACCTTCTTTAATGTGGAATTGAAAATACAAGTTATTCTGCCTTAAAGTTTTTCATTCCCTAATTTTTTATTTTGTTCTGCTTCTAACTTTTTTATTATCCAAGTTACATCAAAAAGTTTTTAATAAAAGTAGTAAATTATTTTATTTTCTAAAAGAACGTTTCTAACAAAAAATTTTTCGGACTAACTGTACGAAGATATATCGAAAAACTGAAAGTATCCACCCAAACTATTCTTTTTTTCAAGATTAAAGGAATTTTCCCCCAAAAACCAACGTTGAACTTTGTTCATATTTAGTTTAGTATTCAATCCCTTCAAGAATCTTGTCAAATCTAATAAATATAGCCTAAGATCGCCAGTAAAGATCATCTCCGGCCCTAGAACTCAGCTGTAAACTTATTGAAGAGCTTTCTACGAAACTGAAAAAAAAGCAAAGCAAACGGGCAACAGAGAGAGATAAAAACAATACCGGCCGCTAGGAATTGTTGGTCATTTTGTTAATATAAATTTGATTATATATTTTAAAGTTGGTAAATATAGTAACATAATATAAATAGATAAAAATTGAATTTTTTTATATAGAATTTTTATATCCAAAGAGAAAATGGATAAAGTCAAATTCATATGAGTATGTGGTATAGGTACAGTCATAAATTCTGCTTCATCTTGAACTTTTTGTTGCAGGTTGAACCAACCCCTTCAAAGACTTCAGTTCATTCCGAAAATTGTAACCATAATGAAGAATCTACAAGACTGAAAGAACATGTGATGAAGGAAACCACATACACCTTTGCAAGGCATGGAATTAGATCAAATTATATGGACAGGAGTATTGAGGCAAAAAGAAAGGTAATTTAATAAACATAAAGAAAATTAATTTTTCTCGTTAAAATGATATTTTTAAGTTGGGTTAGTGTTTATTTTTAAATAGGCTTATTTTATTTTTTTGAGGTTTAGTGTCACATAAAGGCGTACGAGCCAGTCAATACTTATGTTATGTTGACAAAAGCGCTTATTCTCTGTTCAATTTGACTACGATCTTTTCATTAGGGTAGTGACACACTGGCGTTGCTAGATGTCATCTGACCTATTCACTATGAAATTTGACATTTTAGGCTGTATACGTACTCAAAACATTTTGACGTACGGATGCTTTTTGAGATGCTTACAGTAACTTCAAAATTTCAAATGGGCCAAAAAGTTGAATTAACTCGTGAAAAATTTTTGTATGTATTAGAGAATATCATGGAGGAAGCACTGTGAGGAGAGAACCCCAGAATGTGCCAGACTCCGAAAAATGCTCTCGAAGGATGGGATTTATCCAGCAATGCTACAGTAATCTCCAAACCTGCTAATTAGAAAACCCTGTTACATAATAAAGGCTACCATATTCCTAAGATATTTACCAAAAATGTGGAGGCTAACCAGGGTAGCATCTATACCGAAACCTTGGAAACAAAACTATTCATTAGCAAAAGCATTTAGACCAATAAGTATAATGTTATTTATCCTTAGAATTCTCAAGAAGCTGTTGAATAGGTATGTTAGGGACGATTTAATAGTAAACAGTCCATTTCAGCAGAACTGGCAGGCTTACAGAATCGGGACATTTACAGAGACAGCGCTTCACGAACTGGTCAACAAACTGGAAAATATAGCTGGAAAACGAAGAAGTAGTTCTAGGAGCATTTCTAGACATAGAAGGGAACGTTTGATAACACGTCATTTCATTGTCAAGGCAATAAGAAACATCAATTGAGAAGAGACCTGCTGCAGGTCTATACAGAACTGCTTGGAGGAACACTGATGATGTGGGTAATTGGGGACTATCCGCAGGGGGGAGTTCTCTCTCCATTGCTTTGAAATCTGGTCCTTGATGGGTTGTTGCAAATTCTAAGCAGAGAGAGTCACTTAGAATTAGCATACGCTGATGAAGGTAAACTTAATACAACTGTGGGAGAAAGAGTGTAATAGGCTCTCAGAATTGTAAAAACATCAATAGGACAGGAAGGACTAAATATAAGTTCCCAAACGACTGTCCTAATTTGCTTCACAAATTGGGGGAAACTCGAGGACCTTGGTGTCATTGTCCTACGAGGAAATACAATACTACTTTCTCAGGAAATTAAATATCTGGTGGTAATTTTGGACTCCTGAATGTCCTGTATTCAGGATGTGAAAAAGATTGCTAAGAAGATTGTACGCAAAAACGTAGGTGATGGATTGGTTATACACTAGTGTGGTGAGACCAGCGAATACATATGTAGCTTTGCTATGATGGTCCAAGGTAATGTAAAGGACAGCTATGACCGAGCTAGGTGACATACAGAGGGTTGCCTGTTTGAGCATCACGAGGGCTTGGAAATCGACCCATACCGTAGCAATGGAGAGCATTCTAGACCTCCCTCCACTATATTTAGTTTCAAGGAGAGGCAAAAATAGGACTTCACCGGCTTCATCAGTGAATTTCCACAGCACAAATTCTCATGACAGGACTAAAAACTATATGTAATAATCTCAGGGGCCCTGAATTTGCAATGGACACATACTATATGATTTCGGACTACTACTACAATATACCATTCGAGGTCACTATAGAGGATCGAAGCGTAAGCAAACAAGAATTCCTATTTATTTTTGACATTTTCCTCCTCATCATATATTAAATCATTACAGACTGTAAATTCATTGACGGTGATGATTTAAAAGATGTTGAAAGTGACATTTATTTACTTTTAAATCTTCTTGAGTTCTTTTTTAACAAAAGTTTCATACCAGATTTACCATTTAGCTAGCCATAATTTTATTTTTTATAAATCTCCATCAAAAAAATTTAGGGGGGGGGGGATCAAATCGATAGATCTCCTAAACCAACAATTGCATAGCTTCTCTCTAACTCCTTCTTCATTATCCTCAAGTTAATAGCATGTCGATCTTAATGTTGTAGTTTTATTCCATAGTTTTAATAAACCAAAACTGTAACTTAAATTTGTTACCAAAAACGTAATATAATAACCTGATATTACACTAATTACAGGAACAAGCTACTATCAATTGTTTCAAATTTATTATTTTTTAAAAACTTATGGCCAGGCAACAGTGGGGTAAATGTAAAAATTTTCTGCATATATAAGTAGTTTTTGCAAATTAAAATTTATATTTCATATTTCACAGTTGCCAACCTTCGTCCAATATGCGCTTAGGAGGTAAACGTAAAAAATATCTTAGTGTTTAATTAAAATGGCGTCGGTTTATTTCGGTGGCTAGGTGATTCCACGTCCACCAAAATTGATATCCGCTGTGCTCAGTAATTACTTGGATGGGTGACCGCTTGGAAAAACTAAGTGATAGTGGTTCGAAACCCACTTTAAACTGTCTAGGTCTAGTTTCTAAATGGTCTGCGCTAGCGATGCGATTTTAATTCAAATCATTTACATTTTTCTTTACTAAAATATTTCAAACCTTGTAACACTCTAAAATTCTCACCCTGTAATATATTGAAACCTATTAAAAATTGACGTTTTAAATAATTATTAGTAATATTGAGGACAATTACACTCTCGTAAAAAAATTGTAGAAAAATTGTCTTCCATAAGCTGTTCAGAAAACCAAATTAAAGAAATCGCAAAAACTTCTTCCAAGATAAAAGTTCTGATTAAAATTAATATTTGAAATAAATCAGTTTGACAGAAAGTTAGAATATTATAATTTTATTTACGCTCTTTAAAGCTTTTTTCTGGTTTTATCGACTGACAAAAAATCTATCTTATCAGTTGAGCCTGATTTTACATAAAAAGAATAAAAAACGTAGGACTAAATGACAAATATATTTTTATTTTAGACAGTAATAATTATTAAGACTTGAAGACTTACCAAAAAAATTTATTTTAAATATAATATTTAAATATAATAAAATTTCGAATGAATGCTTTTTCTGAAATAATAAAAAATAATGTCTTTAACCTTAGCATAGCCCTTTATAGGTTTAAATTCTGTAAGGAAACTAAAATTATTACTAATTAAAGAGTACTCAGACTGGAACAATTAGATATTTTAAGAGCATATTTTGGAGTAATCATAGATGAAGGAAACGAAAATATAAAATTTTGATATGTTAGTTGGATCACTCTTAATATTTTTGTATGTATTTTCGTCCTTTAGTAAGTTGTTCATTTTAATCTTATGATCTGCCTTTTTCATAACTACTGTTTTTTGCTTTTATCAGACCTTAGGACAAGTTGTTGTTGCAAGTTGTACAAATTGTCCCAAAAAATATATAGTCATGACGAGCCAATTACTAAAGAACAGATTAAATGGCCATAAATATATGCCTCAACAGTGTTAAATAAATACACACAAGACGAAAAACATACTTTTCAATATAACAGTACCATAATTAAAAACAAAGATATAAATGATCAAAAATTGTATATAAAGGAAATGATAAAAATTAAAAAACATAAAAGCTCTGTTAATGACAGGAAGGATATAGGAAATTTGAGCCATATTTGCACTCGCCTAATTTAAATAAAAATAATAAGTATTCGATCCTCTTAATAAACATCAAAAATTGAATATCCTTTTAAACATAAAATTAAATGTATGCGGTTTTTTTGTGCATTGAAAAATATAAAAAATATATAAAAAATAAAACACACTCGCATTCCATTTATCCTCAGTACCTAAATTAGCGATGTAAAAGAAAGTTCCATTTCATTATTAATTGATGTCAAGGTGGGCACAGGTAAAATTGAATATTTTTTAAAAAATTTCAAAAATTTAAATAGTGTTTTAAAGTGTTTGCTTTTTTAAATTTTAGATATGTTCTTGTATGAGTGTCTTTAATAATATAAGAGATATTTTTAGGAAAACAAGTATATAAAAAAATTTTGAAAATACCTTTAATGAAGGGCGAAACGTCAAACTATTTTGAATTTTTGTTAAATAAATAACCTAAACCCAAGAAAAGACAAAATTTTATTGATAATTATTTTTATATGCATGTATTTAGGCAGTATTTATTGGTAAAATATGTTACTGTTTGTATCCGAAAAATTGATGTCAAAAATATAAATAAAAATAATGGCCCACTTATACGAAGAGAAGAAAATATAGAAGTTTTTGTTTCATGTGGAAACGGGGACCTAATGGAATATCCATGTCGCCAAACAACAATTTTGTTTAGGAGCTTTCCAACATCAACATTTATAATTCAGAAATACTGTTAGTGTCGATGAGAGGCTACAATTCTGTTTTATTTCATATAAATAATAAATAAAAAGTTGTATAAGCTAAAAGCTATATAAATATATATATATATATATATATATATATATATATATATATATATATATATATATATATATATATATATATATATATATAATCATTATAGCAGAAAATATTGTTAATAATTTCAGGTAATAAATCTACCAAGTTTTGGTTAATATTTTAGTATTAATTTAGTTTGTGAAAAATAAATACAAATTGATTTATTCAGATATTCATAGATATATTAAATAAAATGCCTTTTAGTAGAGCATTAGAAAGGCACTTTGTTATAAGTAAAAGTTTAGAGAGTCTAGTGGTTTATATATAAAGTATAAAAGTTACATTCACTGGAAGTGTCAGCAACCTACCATAATTTGTTCTTTTGAGTATTTCTGAATTACTGAAGATAGACAAATTGCAAATTTAAAAGGGAAATAAAAATATGACGATATGTATTGGTGTTCTTCAAGTGTCGCAATCGTATAGTACGAGGTACGTGAATAGCGTCGTGAATGATACTGCCGGGTTACCGTCTTGAGCGCAACCGAACAGTATGAGCTTACGTGAACAGCTCTCAAAACATACTCTTGCCCTCCAGACCGTTTGTTTGTTTATATTATTGTCCATCTTAGATTGTAAATTAGTTTTAGGCCATATCTTTGTATAAAAGAATGGAATACAGGATACAGGATGGTTTATAACTGTTTGTTTTATTACCTAGTCCTATTTTTACATTACATATAACAATTGGCAGCCGGCAGCCAACACTAATACGCACAATTGACCCCTGGCTTGCCGTTTATCCACTGTTACAAGCTGCCCGGTGCATAAATGGGCCCTCGACCACATGAATCCCGAGGGTGGCGCCCGAGAACCGACCACTGAGTGGGTGTTTTGACCTTCAGGCAGTCAAACCGTCGATCAGTTGAGAGCAGGGATATCCCGAATAGAAGTAGATACCGCCGATCCGATACCCCTGCGCTGAGCATTTGACCGATGACTGTCTGCACGAGAAATATCCACTGGCCGATGTTCCGCTGCTGTGAACGAAGTAGAGCCGAAGAGCACGGCCTGCTTCCCGCCTATACGAAAACACGTCACAACTGGAAACTTCCGAGTTCAATTAAGGTGGTGTTTCAAGAATATAGAAAGCCATCTGCCTGATTTCATCTTTAAAACATAAAATTTAAATGATGTAATTGATGCTGTTCAAAAAATTAAATATATAGCTGCATTAAATTGATTTTTTTAATAAGCAAGTTACTCTGCACTGATGGGGCAGAAACATGGAGAATTACGAAAGAATGGTAGAAGCATCAGAAATGAATGAAATAAGATGATCAATCCGATTATCGAAATCACAGAGAATATAAAATGGATACATAGAGTAGATGGAAATAAAAAAAAATTGCTCTGGATGACACTGAGAGAATACAACTTACTAGGTCTGCATATGTACGATGTATGGCAGACTACAGGTAGACAAAACTAACAAAGAAGTAGATACTGCAAAACAATAAGGAGAGAGGTAAACTTAAATTAACGTGGAGTGAAAAACGATAAGTCTAAGAAACCAATGGCGCCTAGATATCGGACAATTTGATCGTACGTTCTGACAAAAAGGACCTAAATTAAAAAGAAATAGCCCTCGAAATTATAAAATTCCAGGACCTTTCAAACTCTATACGTTGAGTCTGTGCGATAATATAAGTAGGTATATGGATTTTTTCAAGCTTTATTTTAAAAATTCTTTATTAAAGTTTCCAAAGGTTTTATTAAAAAAAAGTTAATTTAGTCATACCTTGGTTTATCATTTTATTAATAAAAAAAGACATTCTTCATATTTTTTCATCTTTGTTACTTCATTATTTTTTTATTAGGGAAATTCCCATAATCTCCGTTTTCATTGAAATATTTTTCAGGTACATCTTTATATTCAAAAATATTCTTTAAAATAAAAAGATAAATTCATATACAGGGTATTCCACGAAGAAGTGTTGTGATCGATTTCTCGGAAAATATAATTTGGAAGATATTTATTTGGCGGTTTATTAAAGTTGATGGAGGAAATTCGGCTGAAATATATTTTTTTCAAGATGCTCAAAATAAGTTAAACTCTTTTTTTACCAAACTGAAAAGTAAAACTCCTAAAATGAATAACTCTAATATTGTATACTCAATTCCTTGCACCAATTGTCCAAAAAATATATATAGGAATGACCATACAGCTACTTAATAATAGATTAAATGGACACAAATTTACGAAGTAGGCTACGACTACGTTCAATAAACGTGTACGAGAAACAGGTCATTCCTTCAACTACAACAATACAACAATACTTGAGCGTGACCACAATTATAACAATTT
This sequence comes from Diaprepes abbreviatus, assembly GCA_034092305.1. Taxonomy (NCBI): domain Eukaryota; kingdom Metazoa; phylum Arthropoda; class Insecta; order Coleoptera; family Curculionidae; genus Diaprepes; species Diaprepes abbreviatus. The sequence goes on from JASJET010000116.1 coordinate 3,910,968, forward strand.
GAGTGTAAAGGAGATGATGGAAGTAAAAAAGAAAAAAAAAACACAGTTAACGACAGAACGGATCTGATTAAAAATTAATATACCCTCTTAAAAGTCAATAGATGGGAATATCCTCTTAGAACATTTATATGTTATCAATTTTAATATAAAAAAAACTAAAGACTCCACAACTAATGATTTAAAAAATATTGTAGTTAAAAAGGTAATGTTTTTCCAATACCATAATCAATATATTTTTTCAGTCAGCATCGAAATAGAGTGATTTAAGTAAATCATATAAGTTTTTAATTGTAAAATAAGTTTGGAAAAAAAAATTTGAAATGTCTTTTAACCTTTTAACTTATTCTGTTAATGTGTGTTATTTTAACCATAATTTGTGTACTTTAAATTTTAGGTTATTAAATTAAGGGAAATAACATAATAAAAAAATCTTTTTGAAAATGTCTTAAACAAAAGGCGAAACGTCAAAACACATTGTTCTTTTTTATGCGTACCTACATATTTTTATAAAGATTTAAATAATTTTAAAATCATGTAAGTTTTTAATTGTAAAACAAGTTTATAAATTTTTTTTTGAATTGACTTTTAACTTTTTAACTTTTTCGTTAATTTGTGTAATTTTAAGCATAATTTGTGTATTTTAAATTTTACGTTATTAAATTAAGGAAAATAATATAATAAAAAAACTTTTTAAAAATGCCTTAAACAAAAGGCGAAACGTCAAAACATTTTTTTAACACACACACACACATATATATATATATATATATATATATATATATATATATATATATATATATATATATATATATATATATATATATATATATATATATATATATATATATATATATATATATATATATATATATATATATATATATTTCTGCAATTTTTTCTTTGGTTTAGGTTTTTTATTTGAAAATCAAAAAACGATAATTTTTCTGACCTTTCGCTCCAACATAGTGAGCTTCGTCAAAGTTATTTTATATTCATGTCGAATCTTGAAAGTAGCTTTGTGCGCACAAACTGTGAAACCATATCCTTTCCGTGTTAGAAGTTGCACAGTTTGAACAAATTGCGAAGGAACACAATTTATCCTATTCCACCACCATCGAGATGATGGCCCACCTGGACCACCATACCGAGAAGAAAGTCAAAACTTACCCTCCTCGCCATAGTGATGTGGCAGAGGTACATGTTTCGTCTCTTTAGACTCATCAGGGTACCGACATGCACCTGGCTGGGCAGAGGACAGATCAGAAGGAAGCATGCAACACTGAACGCGGCTTCGCCGACCTCCCGCCGGATGGCGTATATATGTTTATGCGGCTTTCACGGATTCCTCCGTGTGAGATGCATTAGCAGTGGATGTAGCACTACAACGGCATAATGTATATATAAATATATATATATATATATATATATATATATATATATATATATATATATATATATATATATATATATATATATATATATATAATCGAAGGTTTTCGGGCATCCCGTGTATGTGCTGAGTCCCTCTCAGGATTCTAAGGCAGCTGACGTTTCGGTGAAATCTCATTCACCATTTTCAAAGCTCACTGTATGGCGTCTACGAGCGAACACACACACACATATATATATATATATATATATATATATATATATATATATATATATATATATATATATGCCATTTTAATAAATGATTCAATCCTATGGCGTCAATTTTAAGCCGCTATTCTGCTACCAAACATTTGAGTTAACAACGTTGAGAAGAAAAAAGTATTTGGAAAAGTTGAAAATAATGAAAAAGAAATATATTGTCAAAAAATGAACACAGCCATGAATTTTCTTCGTTTCTGGCATTAACATATTTTCGAATAAATTAGAAAATAATGAAGCTACGTTTATTTTACAGATTATTTCAATTTTTCACTTGACTTGATGCAAAGTGGTTTATTTTTTTTTTCAAAAAGTATAACAAACAAGTAAATTAGTCGTTTATTGTTAGCTAAACTATAAATGGTAGAGTTTATTGCGCACTATTCAAAAATGTCTATTGCTTAACTGTTGACTGTACCTCTTATCAAGATCTTTTGAAAATAGTGTGCTTTAAATTCCCAAATTCATGATGTACAGGGTGAACAAATTTCGATATTTTATAGTGTAATTTAAAAACCGCAAACTGTACAAAAAAATCTGACCTCCCATACTCGAGTTCTTGTTTGGAGGAACATATGAATGCGAAAAGAGATCATTTTCTATCTTGATCCGTTTACGATCTAGAGAACAATTTTCAAATTTGACCATATTTTGATATGGTGTATAGCTTCGAACATACCCCTGTAGAAGTAGCAAAACGTCAGAACTAGGGCCCGGTAGTTTGAACGCTGAATATCGTAATAATATTTTTATTTATATTTGAAAAAGTGTTGATAAACAGTAGTATTTAATTTCTTGGTACAGACATACCGATTTGGTGCTATCTTTTTCTAATTGCATTATCATCGGTACGTCAATTCTGAAAACAAAGTATTTTTATATTTAACAATATTTACCGATAAAAATAAGTTTTTAAATCCTCTTTTTGTTAATATTAATTGTAAACTTCACATCTATAGTAATTTCTAACATTTAAAAACACCGAAAAGAGTCACGACAAGCAATTAAACTGAAATATAAGATAAGTAAATATGTTTATGTCTGACAAACATCAAAAAAGCGTCTCCCTCACCGACCATAAACAGCCTTCAAACAAATCTATTGTTGTTTAAATCTAGGGTATGATCGAAGGTGTATAGTTTGGTTATTACTTAGGATATTAAGAAAAAACGAAAAAACTTTCTATGGGCAATTTTTTTACATAGAATACATTGGCGATGTTATTTTTTTTTTATTTCCGGTTACCAGAAATGAGATACAACTTCAAGTTGTATTTTTTTTTTAATGGAAAACCCTTTATATTTTTAGCTTAAGAGTTTGCATTTATTTTTTCCTTTAAAATGACATATCATTGTCGATATTTCTTATTATTTAAGTCCTCGCCCTTTAAATTTTGCTTTGAATTTAATAAATTGAATAATGAATTATTTTATTTTGGTAGGCGTATGTCAACTAAATGAAAGATTTTTCATTTGACGTTTAAGGATTTTTCATTAATTTGTATCTTTATAATTACTCATTATTGAGTAATTTATAATTTTCTAATTATGGACCATTCGGCAGGTCAGAAACAAATAAAAATTTTGATATTTACTAGTATTTTAAATATAAAAAATTGAAGAATCAGTAATATCAATAAAATTCTAATTAAAGCAACTGTTCAAACTGATGTACGTTATTTTGAATACATAAATTGCACCGTTTTACAATATTCCGAACTGCATTATGAATATGAATATTTGATATTGAATTTATACAGTCTATAAAATTTTCTCGGAGTTTATTGATATTGTTATTGATTTTCCTAAATACTTTGTCTTTAATATGTTCCAAAAAAAAAGTCCAGTGGCGTCAGATCAGGTGATCGTGGTGGCCACCACACTTGTTCATTACTTCCTATACAATTATTTCCAAAATTAATATTTAATAATTCTGAAACGGTCCTGATGTTAAGAGGGGGAGCATCATATTCATATAAAGGAATATTGTCCAAAAATTCTTCAATTACATATCAATATAACATTTCGTAGTATCGTTGACCATTAAGATTTTCTTGATAAATGTTATAAGTTAAAATAGAATTTCCAAATACAGTACACCAAACGCTAAAACCAAACCGTCCTTGGGATCGGACGTCTACGTTACGGTGAGGGTTGATATCAAGCCAGTAATGATGGTTAGGCTTGTTGAAAATTCCAGAATTGCTAATGTAGGTTTCATCTGTCCAAATTACCCTCCTAAAGAATAATTCATATTGCAGATCTTTTTGACGATATCATAAACTAAACTGGAGTTGGCGTTTATAATCAGTTGGTTGCAATTTGTTGTATTTTCTTTATTGTATAAGGTCGATATTTATGTTTATTTAAAATATTGAGGGCACGGCGTTTTAAAACTTTAAAATTAGCTTCAATTTTACGGCTTGAAATTGAAGGGTTTGCAACCGCCATTCCAATTACATTTATAATCGATTCTTCAGCATCTTGAATATAGTAATTTTTCATCTTAGTCTGGTAAATGTTCTATAACTGATGAGATTTTCTTTTAATGTCAAAAAATGGACTTATGAGATTGCCTTTATTCTGGATAACGATTGAAATATGTTTGAGATGCAATATCAGAATTGTCATTACTTTGAAAAAAACATTCTAACATTTCATATTTTTCGTAATTTTCGAAGAACATTTTTCACTTTTTAAGATTCAATACAGCGTAATTGTGATGACTAAAACTAATGAAAACCCTTTAAACATCAAACGAAAAAACTTTGATTTGATGACATACGCCTACCAAGATAAAATAATTCCTTATTCAATTTATTGAATTTAAATAAAAATTTTGTAAAGGTTGAGGACTTACGATAATAGGAAATATCAACTATGATATATCATTTCAAAGGAAAAAATAAATGCAAACTATTAAGCTAAAAATATATAGGATGTTCCATTTAAAAAAATAAAACTTTAAGTTGTATCTCATTTCTGTTAATCGGAAATAAAAAAATAAGAGCACCAATGTATTTTAAGTAAAAAAGTGCCCATAGAAAGTTTTTTTCGTTTTTTGATATCTTAAGTAATAACCAAACTATACACCATATTAGAATTTGGTTAATTCTGAAAAACGCCCTATAGGTCGTAAACGAATCGAAGTAGCCATGATCTGTTTTCGCATTCATATGTTTCTCCACAAGAGAGCTCGAGAATGGGGGGTCAGATTTTTTGCATAGGTTGCGGTTTTTAAATTGACCTATAAAAACATCGAAATTCGCCCATCCTGTACTGCAGTATCGTAAACTGTAATAGATAGAAATAGAGTTGAATGGGAAAGTTTCAAGAAATTTTATTAGTGATTTAATGGTGATTACCGAACGATTTTATGTATTTCTAGATAATTTGCTATACCTCTCATATTTTTAATTTTTTCTAGATTATTGGAGAACAATTTTACTTTTTCATCCGAAATTTTTATTTAAAAATTTCCCTTTTCTGGAAATTCCATTAAGTATTTTATTCATATTGCTCGCCATATCGCAATATATTTATAACCAATTTGGGACAACCTGTACAAATATTTATTAATTGCAGAAATACTTTCTTTCAGGTGATACGAATGCTCTTCGTAATAGTAGCAGAATTTTTCATATGCTGGGCGCCACTTCACATACTTAACACGTGGTACCTGTTTTATCCTAAACAAGTGTACGAAGTTGTCGGGTCCACTGGAGTTTCGTTAGTCCAGCTGCTTGCCTATGTTAGTTCTTGTTCGAACCCAATTACCTACTGTTTTATGAATAGAAAATTTAGACAAACCTTCTTCACGGCATTTAAATGCAGGTGAGTGTGACTTTTATTGAATAAAAATTGTTGTTTTAAAAATATTTTGCTTCTTTAGTTTACTGTTGGGAATTTAACCTACGTAAGCGTTCTAAATCGAAATTTTTATGTTCAGTCTTAATGTGCGTCGGAAATAAATGTTAACGTACTGGACAGATTCTCTGTTCCTTAGTATAACTTGTAATCGTCATACCTGGGACCGTATTCTCGAAACCGTGATGTAAATGGCGATGTCACTTCATATTTTTGACAGTAAAAGCCGTATTCCAGAAAAAGCAATGTTGCGTGTTAAAACCCGCGGATTTCAAAATATACAATGGATGACAGATTGAATGGAGCTGTCAGACGGAAAATATTCGTAGTATGTTTTGTCTTCATTTTAGGCAAAAAATAGTTTTGAGACGTCAAATTAACCGTCAAAAGTAAAAAAAAATATTGTTGTTGTTACTGTTGTAAAGTTATTGATAGCTTATAAAATATTTATATTTTTCCTGGATTAAATTTATTTTATATTACTTAACAACCAAGAATCATAGACCAAGCAATCAGTCAAATATTTAGGTGTAAATATAGACCACAAAATTATCTTAAAATGACACTCTGGAACTGTTGAACACCAATGCATACCAAGAGGATTCTAATATATAAACGAAAAGGGATATTAAGAAAAATAGCAACTCATATATTCAAAGTAATATACTCACGTCAATTGGAATACATGCACCCTATATACAGTAATTGCAGAAAGCCAGCACTAATAAACCTTGAAACGGTGGAAATTACAACTCTACGTAGTGTGACTAAAAGCCATCATCTCACTCCAATCGGTTATTTATTGTGTGAATTCACAAAATATTCAACCTTTTACTGCAAGACGTTCTGCCCTGATCACTAAATATGAAAGAAAACCTGAAACTTGAACAATGATAGAGAAACTATTTAAGACCAAGGACCAAGAGCAAAGGTCAAACAGAAGATACGGCAGATCTCACATTCCACCTTTAGTGTACCTTTTTTTATTTTATAAAGATTTGTAGAGGCTTGAAGATGAAATTTACCATAAATACGATTTTCATGCTGAAGGACCTCATTTGTTGATCTGTAGGGTTCATATTTATATATCCCGATAAATTATAATCATAATATTTATTTAATTTTAGTGTAGTATGTATTTAATACAGTCTAATTAAATTAAATGCTGTAGTTAACATTATTTAAATATAAAATTTGTTACTTATTTAAATAAAAGTTTCAGATAGCTTACAAATTGTTTTTTCTAAAATTTATTATAAGTTGCGTCGTGAAAAGAATTATGTTAGACTCAAGTTTTTAAAACTAAGATACTCGGCTGTTATGGACACAAATATTTATGTTAAATCCATAAACAGCCGTAGAAAAACCTTTTTAAATAGCACGCTCATACAATTGAGTTATGAACAGAATCTCCAGTAATAATTTTATATATCTGTAATCTCAAACTTACTTAATATCTGCGAGACATATTCAACTTTCTAAAGATATTTTAATCGAAAATTTGAAAATATTAAAAATATCGGGGTACCACCTAATTAACATTTCAACTGTTTCTTTAACTTTTCCTTTTTTTATGAATAGTTATTTTGACAACCAAAAATAAAATATATTTTTTTAATACTAATCGTCAAATGTGTCATTTAGCGGTTGATATTTCATTTGCGCATGTTTCACCGTTCGCTTGCCCACCACCAGGTGAACCAGGATATGAATGATGAATGAGTCAAGAATACACTTTCGCCACCCTTTCACCGTTCACTTCACGTTCTCCAATTTTAGGATACGGTTCCTGGGGTGTTGTTCAATGTTTTATTGTTAATTTTTTGTTAAACGCGGAAGTTTTCCCATTTAATTTTTAAACATTTAATCAATTATTTCAAGATAAGCATCTTTCTTAGTCCGGATTATGTGACTCGTATGAATTGTTTAGAGGGTGTCTTAAGAGAGTTGGAAATGAATCGCCCGCTGGTCTTCATAGAACTTCGATTTCTAAAGATAGTATTCGTTCTCACAAGGTTGCTTTACTTCAACGCTATTCGTCTATTAGGAAACACATTATTTAAATGTTCGTGAACCTCCCGTCTGAAATGTAGCGGAGCTCCATTATGAAGAAGTCACATATTCTGTCTTACATTTAAAGGAACATCTACTAATAATTATGGCCGATTGTTTTGAAGAAAGTACACATAATTTTTTCCTGTCAGTCGACTTAGAAAAACTAAGGCCCTATAAGCATGCCGTTTAATACACCAGCCCAAACATTTACTGAAAATCTCTGCTGAAAATTACTTCTTTTCACTGCATATGGATTTTCTACTGCCCAAGCATGGTTGTTGGGGAAATTATTTATTCCATTTCTTGTAAACGTGGCGTCATCGATAGCCAAAATAAATTTGTAAAATTGTTACTTATATTGTACTTATGTAGGAGCCAGGGACAAAATATAACTCTTCTAGAATAATCTTCTAGTTGCAACGTTTGTACCCGTTGACAATGATATGGGTAGAATTGTTCTTGTCGTGAAGTTTTCCCCACTTTACTATGAGCAACTTCTACTTGACCTGCTATGGACCTAATGCTAATAATATCACGCACTACTGTACGAATTATTTAGCACTGGTCAAATCGTAAATCTCACTCAAAACCGTGTACCAATTATATACAAAAAATAGGCATAACCAGTATCAATAGTTAACAAATTTTTTACAACGCAGTTGTTGAAAATATCATTTTTTGTATTACAGTTTTTAAAATTTTTAAATAATTGTTAATAATTTCTGTCTTTGCAATATCTTTATAAACGATTTTCGGTAAATCGATTTCTTTTCATGAGTTCTACAGGCTGTTAAAATAAATGATTCAACTTTTAAAAACACTATATATATATATATATATATATATATATATATATATATATATATATATATATATATATATATGTATGTTTCCGACGACACGACTGTAAGACAGCTGATGTTTCGGTGAAATTTCATTCACCATTTTCAAGGCTCACTGGACGGCGTCTACAAGCACGCGACTCGGGTGCTGTCGATCCCGTGTATACGTCAGACGCTTTTGTTTTCCGAATGGTTCTGACCAATTAGTTTGCAAGATCTGGTGCGGGTCCTCGGTCCTGTTGCCAGCGTTTGGGGTTGTGTTGCCGAGTCGTAATCTGTTTCGTTGCTAAGTACTACTGGTTAATGTTTTATAAGCAGATTTTTCCAAGTATTAGGCACTCGCTGCTATCTCTGTTATTTAACTTGTTGGGCCTCTTTACAATTACGATGGCTTCCCTTAGAACACTTGTGGACAGGTTTTCACATCTCGATAGCGTTTTTGTTCCTGAAAAATTTATCTTATGTCCTGTGTTTAACCAGTGTTGGACCAGTGCAGAAGAAGTTGTTTTTTGCTTGACAGTGTTTATATGTTCATATCTTCTGGCGCTTATTTTACGGTTGGTGTGGCCTACATAAGATGAGCTACATTCTCCGCATGGAATTTCGTACACTCCCTGGTTTTCTAGAGGGATTCTTTCTTTAGGTGTTGGCAAGAGATTTTTTACTTTACGGTTTGTGGTGAAAATGGTTTCAATGTTGTCTCTCCTGGGAATTTTTGTGGTGCATCTGACATAACGAACAAAAGCTTTGAAGCTTTTTCCTTGGTTTTCGCGATTTTTCCGGGCCAAGCATTTGCTTTCTAGATCCTTGTCGATATGTTATTTTTTTATGACCGTTTTTTATTAGGGCATCTTGCAGTGTCTTCATGTTTTTGTGGTAATTTTCTTGATCTCTAAGGGACTGCTATCGAAACGCAATTGATTTCACTACTGCAAATAATTGGGCCGGGTGGTGATGTGAATCGGCATTAAGGAATCTGTTGGTGTGAGTGGGCTTTCTGTAGATAGTGTGCAAGCCATCCTCTTTTCTTTTCAGTAGGATATCTAGAAACGGCAGTTTTCTTTCCTGTTCTGTCTCCATGGCGAATTTCATTTTTGGGTGTATACTGTTCATGTGACTTAGGAAATTTTTGAGATTTTCTTCTCCATGTTGCCAGATAACGAATATGTCATCTACGTAACGCAGCCACATTCGTGGTTTGTGTGAAGAGGTCTCTAAAGCTTTCGATTCGAAGTCTTCCATAAATAAATAGCGAGTGCAGGAGATAGCGGCGATCCCATAGAGGCTCCCTCAACTTGTTTATATTGTCGGCCTTCGTAAGTAAAATAGATGTTATCAAGACAGTGTCTAGCTAACTCGACGATATACTTTGGCAGACTGTATTTGTTTTCTATTACAGAAAGAGCTTCCTTGACTGGTATTTGGGTAAAAAGTGATGTTACGTCGAAACTAACTACTCTTTTCTTTTTCTTGTAAACATATGTTTTTGATTTCGTGAAAATGTTGCGAGTTTTTAATGTAGGAGGCCGTTTTTTCGACGAAGGGTTGGAAAATTGTTCCTACATGTTTTGCTAGGGCCTGAGCTTACTATTGGCTTCAAGGGGGTTCTGAGATTGTATATTTTGAGTAAGCCATAAAGTTTAGGACATATGGATGATTTTTTCCTTGGTGTGATTTTCTTCTTTATTTCTTCGTTAAGTGGAAATGCTCTGATCAATATTTTGGTGGTAAAGTAAAAGATCTCTTGCCAACACCTAAATAAAGAATTCTTCTAGACATTCCATGCGGAGAATGCAGCTCATCTTATGTAAGCCAAACCAACCGTAAAATAAGCTTCAGAAGAGATGGACATTTAAACGTTGTCAAGCAAAAAACAACTTCCTTTGCACTGGTCCAACACTAGCTAAATACAAGACATAAGATAAATTTCTCAAGAACAAGAATGCCATCGAGATATGAAAACCTGTCCACAAGCGTTATAAGGGAAGCCATCGAAATTGCAAAGAGGCCCAACAAGTTAAATAGCAGAGATAATAGCCAGCGAGTGCCTAATACTTGGAAAAATCTGCTTATAAAATATCAACCAGTAGCACTTAGCAACGAAACGGATTACAATGCAACCCCAAATACTGGCAACAGGGCCGATGACGCGCAGCAGGTCTCGCAACTGGATTGGCCAGAACCATTCGGAAAACGAACGCGTCCGACAGCATCCGAGTCGCGTATATATATATATATATATATATATATATATATATATATATATATATATATATATATATATATATATATATATATATATATATATATTCTTGCATTTTTCATTTTTACGTAAAATTCTAGATATATTTTATGTATAATGTTCTGTACTTAAGTCACACCGTTTTGGATATATTTCAATTTTTATGTCAAAAATGACGTTTGTGGACAAAAACTTAACTATAAATTTTTCCTGCAAGGAAGCCTTTATGATTTAATTTGGGTTGATTTTTTTATAGACAAAGATCGACTTTAGTAGTCTTTTTATGATATTTTGAAAATTATTAGTACAGAGCGGTAAAAAATAGAAGAATAAAAATTATATTTGAAAAATCGGCAAAAGTCAATTTTTTCAAATAAAAAGGACTTATTTCGATAATTTCATCATATTAAGCATTAAAAATAAAGGTAACTTTATATAAGGTTATCTATTCCAAAAATTTGTAGGTTTCGAAATTTTGGCAATTCAACATTTTTCTATTGTAAAAATGCTATACGGCTTTTAAGTTTTGTTATTATGTGACAGAATTTGATCACGGACTCCTGTCAATGACATATTGAGGTAGCGTTAGCCATTCTATCTATAACTAATTTGCTGCCACACATTAATTTGTAGCTCTGGAAGCCTGGTCGTTCATCTTCTCTCTTGCAGCTTTAGTACCAAACAACTACGGTTATTTAAGCTTACCAACCATAACTCAGAATTTCAGCACTTAGGGAGTGTTGCTAATTAGCTGGACAGTTGACACCTCTTGTTTACAGCTCCCACAGCAGTACGTCCGCACGTTAATTCGCGTGAAGGTTTTTTAATTAAATTAAATAAAACAAGTTTCTCACAACACTTAGTCTATTAAGAAAAATAAATAGAATAAAAACGAACTATTTACAATGAGAAACTTAAAACTAATAACAATTACAAAAAAAACTAACCTAATTGTTCTTATTGGTCGTCTTATTAACCAAAAATATAAAACCCAATTTTGAAAAAACACGTATAAATAGCTTAATAAAATATTAAATGAAAATCGCGAAATGGCCGACTAAAATAACACAGAATATTCCCTTAATTTCCCAAATTAACTGAAAAACAAAACAAAGAAAACCTTCATTCCCGACGAATATACCCGTCACGTAATTTGCTACACTGGTATACCCAGACCGACTCTAATGATTTCCAGAAAGAAACTGACTTTAATTAATTTCTAAAAATCAAATTCAACTTTCATCCCTTGGAACCTCCCTTGTCTTAGATGCATTGGTTCAGACATGCGTGCTTTTCCGCCAATAGAATGTACTTACGCGATGCATCCCCGCGCGCGAGGAGTAGTTTTCGTTTCCGAGCGTCTGTAAGATTTCGGTCCTCTGGTTCATAGATGGCATAAGTCATCCATGCGTCGAATTTAATTTAATTTAATATTAAAACTGACCACAGCTCAAAACTAATAATTATTTTATACAAATGTGATCGGTAACTATTCTACAATTATACTAAAAGATCGTGAAAGAACCCATAGAAAAAACCCCCAAGGTTTGAACCATTTTCAAATTTTCTTATTCTTATTTTCATCAATTGGGGAAAAAAGGGTAACAGAGCGAACTTTGTACATAATAACAAATACTAATATTGCATTTTAGTGATTTTATTTAAATATTCTTCTGTTTTCTTATGATGGGAAAATTCGCTCAGTTTAAGTAAAAGAAAGCTCTCTCACGGTCGGCCACATGTGGTTATTACTTTAGCACTTAACCTTAGCCCTTAAACGATGTGGTTTTTAAGACTATTAAGTTACTTTGACAAATTTATATTAAAAACTTCGAGAGGGTAGAACAGTTTAGATTTTGTGTCACATAAAATCACTAAGTTTATGTTTTTTTTTCAGTAGTAAGTAAGTAATAAAACTGAGCCTAACTTAAATTTTTAATGGATTTATATTTTCCTGATGTGACTATTTTTGGCCAGACTGAAGAGAGAAGTAAATTCTTCCATTTAGTAGAATCTTATTTAGAGTTGATAAATGTTAAAATAATTAAAAATCACAATAAATTTTTGTTCCCTTACAATTAGTCAGCCATAACGGCGAGGCGTGGCGAAAATAAAACAATCGAACCCTACAGAATTGTTACTATTTCTTGCCATTTGACATTCATTAATGATAATCATGCCGGAGCGATTAAATTACACGCGTAAAGATTATCCCTACCCATAGAACAACATTTGAAAGGCACTGATTTTCCACGAAGAGTAGAGTTCTGTCAATTTATTTTACTTCGGTCACAAGAAAATGCTGGTTTTTTGGATAATATTATTTGGTCGGACGAAGCAAAATTCACAAAAATGAATTGTTGAATCGACGCAATTCCCACTATTAGAGCGACTGAAATGTACATCCATTTAGAGAATTAAATTTTCAAGAGTCTTGGCAGTTTAACGTGTAATGTGCTACAAGAAATGACGTCGTCGTCGCCCTAGAATTCTACCAAGATAATCTGAATGGTAGGTTAGCCATTTGAAGACTTCTAGATACAGAATACGTTTTTTAACTTGCAGGTGAGCGCTACTTCGACATCTTTTGAAATTTGGAAGTGAACTATTTAGATAAATTGCCGCTGGCTGATCAAAGAAATCTATTTTATCAACATGATGGGGCGCCTCCACATAATAGTCATTTAGTTAAGAATCATCTTCAAAACTTGTTTTATGATCAATGGATAGCCAAGAATGGGCTGCTTGATTTTTTTATTTGGGGGACAATAAAAATAACGTATACAACACCGCATTAACCACTATGGAAGATTGCATGCAGCGCTTGAGAATAGCATTTGAAGAACTTAGTCCTAAGTAAATAAGAGGAGCCACACATGAAGAGTTCTCGCTTAAGTGCAAAAAATGTTTGGAATTTCAAGGGCGTCAATTTGAACATTTACACAAATAATTTTCGTAACTTTATTTGATTAAGAACTGGTTTATTTCTATTTTATTTTCGCTTTTATAGATCCAAAGTTCTTGAACTTTTTTATAATCTTTTTAACAGTTGGTGGTATTGGTTTCTGTTTATTCGGATATCGGATCGCGAATGTATCGCATGTTTTTGAAATAATTCTTTGACATTCTCCATAAATAACCGATATGTTTAGACAATCTTCGTGCATGTAATTTAATTGTCCCGGCATGATTATTATTCATGAATGTCAAATGGCAAGAAATAGTGACAATTCTATAGAGCTCGACTGTTTTCTTTTCGCCACGCATTGCCGTCAAGGCCAAATAATAACAAAACTTAAAAGCCGTATAGCATTTTTACAATAGAAAAATGTTGAATTGCCAATATTTTGAAAACTACAAATTTTTGGAATAGACAACCTTATACAAAGTTATCCTTATTTTTATTGCTTAATATGTTAAAGTTATAAATACAGGTACTTTCTATTTGAAAAAATTTACTTTTGAAGATTTTTTAAATATAATTTTTAATCTTTTTTTTTTGACCATTATTTTCTAATAATTTTCAAAATATCATAAAAGGACCGCTTAAGTCGATCTTCGACTACAAGAAAATTATCCCAAATTAAATAATAAAGCCTTTCTTATAGGAAAAATTTATAGTTAAGTTTTGGTCCGCAAACATAATATTTGACATAAAAATTTAAATATATCCAAAACGGTGAGACTTAAGTATAGAATATTATACATGAAATGTGTCTAGAATTTTACGTAGGAATTAAAAATGCAATAATATATAGGGTGTTCCATTTAAAATAAGCAAGTTGACATCTACTTCCGGTATAACTGGAAGTGACGCCATCTTGAAAATATTTTAGCCGACTGTCTCCCATGCACGTTAGTATACTGTCAAATTTTCATATTTTTCCTATGATCCGGTGCTTGCCCGAATTCAGAGTGTGACTTCACCACTACTATGAAAGCGAAAAGGCAGCGGCGTAATTAAGGAAATTAAGGGTTGCTCTTTTAGAGTCAACTTGTCTGTTTTCCGATTGAGCTTAGCTCTCGGGGGCCACATTGACTGTTCTATTTTTTAGGCAGCTAATGGTTCTTAAAATAGATTGCCTTTGACAACATAATATACTACAGAAAATAAAGATCGTGCATGTAACTCAACTCCTGAATTTGACACCGTGGATAAAAAGACGAGGTCAGCGGCACATACGAGTTACTGAACCGACGCGTCCTGCCTTTAAACATAATTACCAGAACGTGACCACGTGGAAAAAACTTGATATTGACATTGCGACTAATAGTCAACTTCGTGTTGGCTATCAAGTTATCAATACCGATCTTGACAAATAAATCCCAAACGTGACAGTGGAGAGTAAAACAATCCCGAACTTGACTTGCGAAAAACAGTACTGAATTAAAAAAAATAAATAAATAAAAATAAAAAATTAATTAGGAGTCTAGGATGAGTGTTACTTGATAACCTCTTCCTAAATAGCTCATTCCTTAGAAGTGTTCCTTTGATAAAATAAAATTTAATTAAACTTCGTTAACTTTGAGCTTTACTCATTCTCCTTCTATTCCTGTGAGCGAGAAGAAGGGTGAGGCGGCTAGAGTTTTTATTCTAGTCGGGAAGTTTGACGGGACTTTACCAACAACCCCTGATTTGTGTTAAAACTTTTACACAAATAATTGATAATGCAAAAAATTCTTAAAATAAATTAATCCCGATGGAAATGAACTTTCTCGTTTCCTGAAGGATAAAAAATAATCCAATAAACCCCGATATAGGCGTAAATAGGTCCATATTCTCGGAGAAGGGTACAAAAATATCGAATAATGGCGAGATGCAGTGACGTCTTGTTAGAATTGAAAAATAATTAAAATTGCGAAAGGTAGTTGAAAGAGACACTTGGAAGAAATTATTTAAAATTCGATATAAATTAAATTGATGCTATGCGTTTGTCCCTGCATTAAGTGGTCCCCACCTTGAAGTGAAGCTTGGATGTCATTTAAAAATTGTTCCATTGGAGAAACTGGATTGTTGGGATTTAACCGAGTATTTTGATTTATTCGGGTCACTTCAGATTCATTATGAGTATGGAATCCTGTTAGGTCTGGCGCGACCCCACGAGGGGCCGCGGAGGTCCCATCAAAACCATCCGGACAGCCTGAAATGCCACCCGCCTCATCAGACCGGAAGGAACTGAGAGAAGGGATTGGACATTTTTTAATAAATTATTTTTCCTCTTAAATAGAATGTTTTGTATAAAAAATACAAAAATCACGGAGGGCTGGGCTTTAATATACTTAATATATGGAAAAATTATATATATATCGAATTTGGGTTGGATCAGAACTTGGCCAATATTTACTTTGTTTTTTATTAGACGTGAGCTCTTATAGGACTTTTTGCAGTAGAATTTTTTTTTTACTGGGACTCTTAAGTTTTGTGTCGAAATTAAATGTAGTGTTGGGACTCTTAATAAATTTTCTAAAATTCAATTTTCTCAAAAATTTTCGTTTTGGTGTTAAGCGCAAACTAAGGCACGTTTAGTGTTCTTAGATCCGTTAACGATGTCACTATTAGGTTTTATTTAAGTCGCAATCGGGAATGTCTAAATCGGGTATGTCGCTATGAGGTTTCCTTTACGCAATTTTATTTCCGCAAATTATTATAGTCGTAGAAGTAGGCGCGTGAATACTCTATATATCAATTTCAAATAGTTTCCACAAGAATTTAAAAAAATCGGCGTGGAAAGGTTTTTTTAGATAAGCTTATTTTTTTTCCGACGGTGCTAGAATTTTTCTAAAATTCGCGTTTCACGGCTTTTATTTAACTGGAGATTTTACTTTGAGGTTCCTCCCCTAGCACTGAACTGATATCAGCTACTAGAGTTCGCCTCTAACGAATTTCCGCCTAACAGACAAGGTTTCCTGGCCTTTCTAGTACCGCAATCTTCTTATCTTCTTTCTTGAATCGAATTCTTGATCGTCTTATTAAGACAACCAAGAACCTCTCTTCTTAAGCCGTCATAAGCAGAACGGCTTCCCTCGTTGCACTAGCGTAAACAGCTTAGTGATCCTCTTGATGCCGAAAGGGGCGCTCCAGGAAAACCTCTAGGAAATTTAAAATTCCCTACTCGCGTGCTGAACCATTAAATTTTTTCTTCTGGAAGGGAAACTGACAATAATCTCTTGCGAGATTACCGACGAGTGGCCCACCTATTGAAGATTCCCCGTGCCTTTCTCTGACGTGGTGCAAGTGCCAGACTAATCAGCAACGGCAGAGAATCTCACGTTTCGCCCGAGTAAATGCTTCAAAAGACTTAAGGTGCGTATAAATATGGTGAGTCGAGCTCGAGTCGAGCTTCCAACGAACTGATCTTTGTCGGTTCGAACCCTTTTTCGCCGCCCGGCGGCAAAAGAGATTTATTGCATCTGGACGTTGTAAACCAATAAAGGGTAAAGAAAAAATATTTAAGTTTTGATTATTTTCTTTATATTCCGAAATGAAACGTAATTAATTTTTTCTTATTTTCCAAATATTTAATAATGAATCCCGAAATCAGCTTATGTAGGGTTCAACATAACTGTGGTGCCGGGACATTAGAAATAAATCTAATTTTTTAAGTGATTTTATTTACATATTATCTCCTATATTTATAAATAAAAAAGATACCTTTTTGTTCTACTTTTACAAGATCTATTAACAAATCTTGAAAATCAGCCTTTACATGAGTTTGTGTTTTCCCGTTCACTGGCCATTATTACAATACCTCATGCCGTCAAATTGGCTGAAATTTTTTTAATATTATATTTTCCTTATATCAATATATTCCGAAATAAATAAGAGGTAGTTTTTCCTATTATCGAAATATTACTTAAGTAATCTCGAAATTAGCTTATACGTAGGTCGTCAGTAATCTGTTCACGGTTCAATATGGCGGTTTCAGGTTGCTAAAAAAGAACCTAATTTTTTCAGGAGTGTTATTTTCTAATTATCTTTAATATTTCAAAGTAAAAAACGAAATTTAACCGGTTTATTTACTAGTTTGTTTGGCGATGATTGTCGCGGCGAGTGTGGCTGCATCGATGCGAACTTCAATTAAGTTTTTCTTTAATAACATAGTTAATGCCGTTTCACCAGTCCTCGCTGATATTTTTTTTAATGTATGTAAGAAATTAACGTATTCCTTATAGTTTACATTTTGGGTTATCCCGAGTTACGAATTAGTTGTGCCCATATAAGTTTAATGGATTTTAATTAATGTGTTCGAAGCACAACATTTCCAAGTTCTTCAGCCCGTTCGTCTATCACATGTTTCTTAAATTGTCTTTCTTTCTAATTTGCAATTTTTACAAGTTCTTTCTTTAGTAAACCGTTCATAAAGGAAATATATTTTTTTAATAACCAATTTGAAATATCGCTTTTTCAACTATGTTATTGGCAACTTTTCCACCAGTCTAGAATGATAACTGGCGTTATCCAAATCTACAACTGACCTCTCCTGAATCAATTGTATCATTTGATAAAAATATCTTTGAAAGATATCCGGCGTCATTTATTCACGTTAATCTTTGGTAGATTTTGATTCAAGCTGCAGCAAAACTCCCATAAATTTCCTCCAATATGAGTTGTAATGAGTTGGTGGCCCTGAACGGTTTTAAATCTGTCGATAACCTTTCTAAGAATGCTTCTCGAACAATTTCTGTATTCTTATCTTCATATATTTCTTATACTATGTGTCCTGTATTGAGACAAATTACATCCACATGCCTTCCCTGTGGTATTTTCTAATTTCCCGCAAATACCGTTTTCTCTAAAAGTATTTCCTCTGTATCACCACTATTTTCACTTTCCCTACGAGAAATTCATTTTGTTAGCACTTTTTACAGATTGGTTTTTCACATTCTACTCTTGTTTCATAACTTTCAAAACTTTATCGAGACTTGCTTTTTATTTTCTAACTAAAAACTTTCTAATTCGTTAACGTGTCTTCTTAGTATGTTTTTGAAGCATTCTTACAATTTTTTCTTCTAGGGTACGGTTCAGGCTAGCACACAGTTCCACTTTTCCTTTCCTTACTTCACCTATAAGTTGTAGATTCATTTAATTTCATTAACAAAAAAATAAGAAAATCTCGTGTCTTCAATCTAACTGCAAAGTAAATTTTTTCGAAAAAGCGTGTCATAAACCCGTCTCACTAGATTAAAAAAACCCTTTGAGTTCGCACCAAAAAACCGACAGAAAATGGATCGCTGCGAGTCTCGGTCGAGCTACTCGAAAACAATAGAACTATAAAAAAATTGACTTCTTGTGACCCAACTGCATTTATTACCTCATTTCAAATTTGCCGACGATGGCCCTCGATAACAATAGAAATCGGCAAAATTTCAAAAGAGTCTCGTTCGAAGCTCGAGGCATACTCGACTCGAGCTCGACTCGCCATATTTATACGCACCTTTAGATACTCGTGTGCGCGTGTGTAAAAAAACTTTGAGATATCTGTGCTCTTTAAAAGACAACCAGATTCTGCTAACGAATTGCGACGTCGGGTGCTATTTATAATTTCTCGGCACTCCGTAGAGTCTTCCGAAAGGAACCGATTAGCGTTAGCGCGGTCCGCCAAAGCTTTATGTCTGCGCCGCCGGCTGTGTCGGTGTCTATGCGCCGTTACCGCCGACAATGTGCAGTTTATTTCTTGGAATTTCAACCGTCTTTACACGTTTATTTTGTTTTTATGATTTTGTTTTTAGGTTCTTGTAGATAGAATTCTACAACAATATATATATATATATATATATATATATATATATATATATATATATATATATATATATATATATATATATATATATATTATTTATTCGGAATTTCACTTTGGCATCTATTTCTGCTTCGATCAAGATGAAAATTAACCAAAAAAAAAAAAATAATAGTCACGTTATTAGCTTTAACTGTTATAAGAAAATATTTTTCTAAATGTAATTTTTAGCTTGTATGCAAAATTTTAACTGTATGAGATAATTTAGATTTTCTAGTCATATTTTTTTTAAAGTGTGCTTTTCCACAAAATCCAAATAGAGCTATTAAATTTTGGTCACATGTGATGCAAAGTTTATTTGTTTTTAACCCTATATAAAGTAACTTATACTCGTCATCGTTTCCCACAGTTTGGTTATAGAGATGTCATCGTGGGCCATATTTAAATCTATAAATAACAAATGAATATCTTGATTTGTAGCGGTTCTCTCCTCAATTATTTGTTTCATACAAAAAATGTTATCATTAAAGATCCACCAGCATGAAGTCTGCCCTGTTCTTCTTCCTCGTGGTATTTTTTTCAATGGATGAGATAATGTGACCTTCTTTCCACCGTGTTGGGGGTTCTTGATCATTGAGACATTTATTAAATATATGTTTAATCATGTTGAAAAATTGCGTTGTTTCACTTTTTAATAATTTTGTATAGATTCCCTCAGGTCTACATGATTTTCCATTTTTTAGTTTTTTTATAGCTTCGACGAAATCATTGCTATCTATTTAGACATATTCTTCTTGTGTGTTAATTATAGCTGGTTTTCCATATACTTCTCAGTTAGCAATTTCTGCTGATAATAATCCATTAATTTTCAGATATCATTTCGATAGATGCTGTTTCCTATCCTGGATTCTTTATGGTTTTTTTTAAGCTTCAAAGCATTTTCTTCCGCCAATGTGTGTATCTATTTCTTTACATTTATTATCCCTTATTTCGTTTTTTTCTAAAACTGACAGTTCTTCTTATTTCTCTTCTGATTTTCTTATATGCCTCTTGTTTTCTTGGATTTTTTTTCTTAAACATTCATATACCTTTGTTTCTTTATTTTTACGAGATATTCGAGCTCTTTCGTCCACCAAGGCTTGATGCTTGTTTTTCTTTCTTTGTATTCTAATGCTTCCTTGTTGCTCTGTGTATACTTTCAATAATATTTTGGTATACTTCTAAGAACGAGTGTCTAGACTGATGCAAGTAATCTTCTAGTCTCCGTTGGCATAAGTATTTACTGCTTTCTTCATCTAAGGTGTCCAAATTGTGTTTTGGGTAGTTCGCTGCTTGCCTATATGAATCGATGTTAATTTCCTCTGGTCTGTTGCTGTTTTAACTTGGTAAATAAAGGGTTTTTTTTTTATAGAGGTATAAAACTTTAAGTTGGCAACATTTTTTTAACTGGCGGCCATTTTGTCAGCTGTCAAGTGATTTATGTTTAGTTTGGTTTGGCATTTCAACATGAATAGATTGACGCCTGGACAACGCTTCCAAATTGTGCAAATTTACTTTGAAAATCATGGTTCTATTCGAAATACGTATCGCGCACTACGTCCATTTTACGGTCAACATAATCGTTCATCAGAGCAATTAATTCGATTAACTATGGAACGTTTTCGCACCACGTTTACTCCAAATGCTAATACGCATCCACAGAGACGGCGTACAGTGCGTACAGAAGAAGTCATTGCTGCTGTCGAGCGTAGCGTACAGGAAGACCCGAATCAGTCTATCCGCCATCGTGCACAGAAATTGGATATGTGTCCATTCACTTTATGGAAGATTTTGCGGAAAGATCTTGGTTTGCGTGTTTACAAAATCCAACTCGTGCAAGAATTGAAGCCACATGATCACCTAGCAAGGCGTAGATTCGGTGAATGGGCCCAAAACAAGATTGCCGTTGATCCCGATTTTCATAAGCGAATTTTGTTTAGCGATGAAGCTCACTTTTGTTTGAATGGATACGTCAATAAACAAACTGCCGTATTTGGAGTGATGATAATCCTCAAGTGTATGTTGAGACACCGTTACATCCAGAAAAACTGACTGTTTGGTATGCTTTATGGGCTGGTGGAATCATTGGTCCGTACTTCTTTAAAAACGATTCTGGTCAGAACGTTACAGTCAATGGTGACCGCTATAGAGCCATGATTACTGACTTTTTCGTTCATCAATTGAACAACCATAATGTGCAGGAGCTGTGGTTTCAACAAGATGGCGCAACATGTCACACAGCTCGTGCCACAATTGATTTATTGAAGGAAACGTTTGGTAACCGCATAGTTTCACGTTTCGGACCCGTGAATTGGTCTCCAAGATCGTGCGACTTAACGCCGCTAGATTATTTTCTGTGGGGATATGTGAAGTCGCTAGTCTACGCCGATAAGCTCAAAACGATTGATCACTTGGAGGACAACATTCGCCGCGTTATTGCCGATATACGGCCACAAATGTTGGAAAAAGTCATCGAAAATTGGACCTCCAGATTAGACTACGTCCGAGCCAGCCGTGGCGGTCATATGCCAGAAGTCATATTTAAATTATAATGCTAGAAGGTTATCTTTCGAATAAAGTAAATTTCATGTCAATTTAAAAAATTCATCTTTGTTTTATTCCATTTAATACCTCTATAAAAAACACCCTTGATATAGTTTACTTAATTAGATAAATGTTTATCTATTAAGGAAAAGTTCTTTTGACTACCCATAATGAAGGTACAGTATATTTTACTAAATTTGGCCAAATATTCCTTTAAAGATATTTGCTAAAGTATTTGTAAAACAAAATGTTTCCTAAAATATCAACCTTTTAAAATTATAACAAAAATAGTTCTACCCATGAAGGTTATCTAACGTGTTAAATGTTATGAATACTACCACAGATCTAATAACAAAATCTGAGATACTACTGATACTGACACTGACATGTTCGACCAACGTGGAGTATAAGCAGCGTCGCCGAATCATCGTTTTCTCATTCATTCACTACTAGCTTATATAAGAGATTATAGTCAGCCTCAAATGTGCAGAACTAAAATATGTGCGTGTCTTGTGAAAGAGCATTGAATCACCGGCACTACTTTTGGTGACGAGTACAACTGATAAACCACCCTAACTACAATTGGGATATTTTTTAAAAAGCCTTTTGTAGATTCATTGCGAACCAATCATTTTTGATTAATTAAAAATAAGCTTTTAGGTATATATATTTTTAATCACTACACTATTTTACCATTACATGTAAAAAATGATTATATGTATTTATTTTTCTTATTCCAGAAGGCCTTGCTTATACCAAATACCGGCTTCAAAAAGTAATGGGAGACACAAAAATATCATGCTCAAGAAGACTGGAAATAACTCTGAAAATTCCTGTAATGACTCGACCTTGTATGTGGGTCGCATTAGTTACACTGGAAGATCGGGTAAATAGCTTATTTTAGTTTATAAAACAACAGCCCATATTATATATATTCTACAAAGTTTTAATAACATTTTAAACACATTTCATGTAATTTATATTCACTCAGACATAATAACGACTGAAAAATTAGATTATATTGTTTAAACCGAATTGTTATATTGTTTTGTAATAAATCGAAAACCAGTTTTGACGTCAATACTTTGAAAATTGTAAACTTAGCAGGTAGGACTACCGTAGTGTCATTCACCGATCTATTTGAAAGTTTGTCTATAGGTACTAGATAGAAAACCATCTTATACTCTATTTTCTTTTTATTTTCAATAATGTTATTTTAAGTTAGAAAACATGTTCTCAAGTTAAACTCTAAATCATAATATTAGCTGTAGATTCAAATGTAGTTTTTTATATTTCGGGAACTGACACCCTGGCTGCCATATGATATATTCACAGCATCGTGCATTTAGCATCTAACATAACACATTGTGAGATCTAAACTTATAAAAGTGCAACCAGCTGTTCCAATTCTACATTTATTTTTATTTTCGTTGTTCTTATCATCGTTTAACGAACTTCTTAGATATTTATAGCATATTATGCACTCTAACGCAACTCCATCTACCACCAGCCGCGTGTTTGCATCATTTGCTGTAGGTCTTCAATAGTATCTGCTATCAAAACAGAGTCAACAGCGTACCTCATGTTGTTAATGAATACATTATTGAGTTTAATGCTAATTTCCTTTTCTCCAAATGCTTCCGAGTAAAGCTTGAACAAGAATGAAGACAAAATGCATACCTCTCTGACACCGCTGCATATAATAACATCTTTGGTTGTGAAATCGTTTGTATTTAAACATGTTATTTAGAGCCAGTACAGGTTCTGAATTCAAATGATATCCTTGTCATCGACATCTGTTTTTCTCAATACATCAATTAGTTTTGTATGTTGAACTTCATCAAGGGCCTTTTCATAATCAACAAAATACATATTTTTGTACATCTCGGAAGTTTTTGACCAATACGTGCACTCTGAAAAGAGCTTCATGTGTCCGAGTTCAATTTCTTGCTTTTATTTTCTTAGACAACGAAATAAAAGTTGATTTCAACCAGCCTCGTTACATATTTTGTTATCAACTCAGAAGCATATCAAAAAAGCAGTATTAAGTCTAACCACACATCGAAAAAAATGAATGAATATGGAGACAGAGACGAAACAACAACAAATACAAAATAGGGATGGGCAGGACATGTGTTTATACAATAGTGTCAGGAAAGAGAAAACTGGATGACGAATATATATATATATATATATATATATATATATATATATATATATATATATATATATATATATATATATATATATATAATTTTTCTTAATTTTGTATTTTCTTGGGTTTAGGTTCTATAATTAATAAAACACAAAACGATTGACGTTTCGCCCTTTATTCAAGGCATTTTCAAAATTTTTTCCTTGACATTTTGCTGTTCTGTTTCTAAATAAACTTTAAATTTAAAGTTTATTTAGAAACAGAACAGCAAAATGTCAAGGAAAAAATTTTGAAAATGCCTTGAATAAAGGGCGAAACGTCAATCGTTTTGTGTTTTATTAATTATAGAACCTAAACCCAAGAAAATACAAAATTAAGAAAAATGATATAATCTATGGTTGAAGAATCAAGAAAATATATATATATATATATATATATATATATATATATATATATATATATATATATATATATATATATTCTTTTTTCTTGGGTTTTTGGTTCGGTCAGGGGAAAAACAGATTAATTTTAGATGTTTGACTGTTTTTCTGTCACAAACGTTTCGACATAATTATTGGTCTTCATTAGTGTGTTTTATAAAAACAATTTTCGAATAGTTAACAGTTAGTTTACATAAATTTAAAATATTGTGAAACTTACCTATAACAATAGCAATTCCCAAAATATAAACACATACATATTAAAAATTTTTCACAAAAGAATGTTACATTTTTAAAAGTTTATTACAATCAAAATACTTAAAACATAATAATTTAACACGCATTTCTAGATTAAGATCAGGAATAACTGTGTTCAATATGCAAATAAATCTATTTTCGACGGTGTTTGTGTCTGTGTGTATTTATATTTTTTATTATCTTACGGGGGATATGTAAAAACGACTTTTTCAATTTAAAATATTAAAATATCTTTACTGAGGTTTTCTGTGTCCGTTTTGTCACTCATTGCGTTAGGATTGTCTTGATAATAATTATTTTCAGAGACTGTCTTTTTTAGCCGACTTCTAAAAGAAGGAGTTACTCAATTCGTCGACTATGTATTTGTTTTATGTATCTACACCGATTTCTCCGGAACGGCTGCACCGATTTGAATAAAATATTTTACGTTATATTCAGGAAGTTGCTGCGGTGGTCCCATAGTTTTTTGGACGAAATTGGTGCAGTAAAATCCAAGATGGCGCTTACAATATGGAGGCCAAAAAAACTAATTTTGTCCGATTCTCTCCAAAATTGGTATGGAGGAATTTTCGGGGTTGTACCCAACGAAAGGCATCTGAAGGGTGAGCTGAAGTGCTTTACGTATCAATGAAAATTTTTTGAATGAAGTGTTGAGGACAAATTTTAGGGAATGAATTTAGTATTTGTTTTGTTGCAAGTGATTGTTGTCTAAGTTAGGGGTGTGTGATGATTTTCACGCTAGTTAAGCCAAAAAGAAATGTTTTTCATAAGTAGTTTTTCAGGGCTTTTAAAAAGTCCCATAATGTTCAGGAGGGTTTGAGTTTTGGAAAAAACTCGAAGTTGTTTAGAATCGACACGCGATCTTTATGTCGGTGATTAGTTATCGTAACCTCAGTTTAGGTATATGATCTCTAATAACACCCCATATTCGAAGTATAGTATCTGAGGGCCCGGTAGTTGCGAAAGTTACCAAAGAGTTCGTAAGCAGATACTCTTTTTTAGTCCTGGTATTTTAGTTTATACGCAAGGAATCCTTATATGCCGTATTTATCCCGAAAGGTTGCTTTTCGCCTTCTGGATCTATGTGTCTTTCGTTATCGTAGTGCAAGTGATAGCTTATTCAGAGATCGCCAAGTAGATCTCGTGCACGAATAAACGCGTATAACTGGTTTTTAGGTTTTGTTTATTGGCTCTTCTAGAAGCTCTTGAATTTCTAAGCTGACTTCAACAAAATCGTCGCGGTTGTAGGGGTGGTCTGGGCTTGAAAGCTGAAAAAATGCGTTAATTTTTTTAATTCCAAGTTTCCAAGGTTTTTCTAGGAATTTTATGTCAAAAGACGAATATGTCATAAAAATAACAGCCTATTGATAACAAAAATTCTGAACTAATAATCAAAAAGCTTATCCATACTGACTTTCCTTTTTTTTTTCACGAAGGCCAAATGTTGTATAGACACCAACATGAAGTGTAAAGGTAGGACCGGATTCATATCGGCTAAAACCCTCCCTGGGCTGAAGGTCTCCACGATTCTACTTCGGCTGACTCTAGTGAAGTTAGAGTCTATAGAAGCGCACTGTGAGTGCCCATTGGTTTTCGGACCGTAGCCTTATAAACCTCTGGTCATCACGCATTATTGTTTCCGCTCTAGATGCCGGTGCACCCATTGCTTCACACTTCTTACATTTCGCATTCAATGAAAGTTTGTCTTCTCGCCTTCACAATTCATTGTTCGTTTGACAAAAGAGAATTGGAACCAGGTGCTTGCACACCCAGTTCCACCTAGGACTAAAATCCCAGTCATCAATAATGCAATTCGTAGGAGCGAATCTCCTTCACATCTGCATCATGGTCATGCTAGCTTCTTGCTTCTTTCTTCGTTGAGGGATTTAGCGTCTCAATAGTCTTCTCGATTGGAATTGCAGAGTTGGGGACTAAATGACCTTTGTTTTGCTTCCCGAAGTAAAAACCTATTTTTTGACGTTTTGTCGTACCCAGGGGCATATACACCCTGGTGAACCAACGCCATCTAGCAGGGAACTGCCCTGTCCGGACTGCGTCGCTTTTCTTTCTTCTCACTTCGAAGCAAACGAAACTTCTTCTGTCTTCTTTCTTCTAGCAGAAATCCATGATCTGGAGCGCTTCGGGCCCCTTCGGCTCTGTTCACTGACCGACTTCCTTATCCAGTTGCTGGATGAGACTGACTTTCCTTTTTTTTTTTTGAGGGGAAATCTTGCATTGATATCCACATAAAAGTGTGGACTGATGATCCCGACGATTTACTTCTGTTTCCTATAGTGAGACTATAGTCTACAGAAGCGCACTGTGAATGTCGCTTTGGTTTCTGGGCCTTGGCCTTATAAACCTCCGATCATCATATATTAGTGTTTCCGCTCCGGGTGCCAGTGCACCCATTGCTTCGCACTTCCTTACATTTCGCATACAATGTAAGGATGATTTCTCCATGCTTCATTCGTCACTTAGTGGCACGCATGCCGGTGAAATTGGCCTGGGTGCTTATGTTCCCTAGAGCGCCGATGCAGCTCTTGAGATTTCTTCCTGTGGACTCCGTTCTTGATCTCACCTGTCCTTTTCCTGGTTCTTCTGTTCTCTTCTTCCTTCTCTCTTCTTCATTCTCTCTTCTTCATTCTTTTGTTCTTCAGGTATCTCCTACTTACTTTCCCTAGAGTTGTAGTCTAGTTGTGTTTTGTGACGTCTATTTCCGAATTATAATTTACTGATTGTCTAGTCACCGGATTTTTATGGAGTTTTGCTTTTTGAAATGCTTTGACAACCTTTTGTCTTAGGACTTCTAGTAGAGGAGTCCATCTCATATCTCTACATATTTGTTCGTTCCTGACGAACCACGGCATCAAAAGCCATTCTCAGAACTATATATTCCTGAGATTCCAGCCTTTTGATGTACGATGCAGCAGTTACTGATCCGTAACTCAGCAAAGACCTAAGCACTGTTTTGAGTATCGTCATTTTGTTCTTTAGACTCATTTTGCTTCTTCTATTTGATAAAGGATAGAGTTGTTTTCTCATCATTTTGTTTTTCTTTATTGTGGCAGTGGTGTGCTTTCCCCAACACAATCCTCTCTCTAGTGTCACTCCGAGATATTTGACTTGTTTCGTCCATATAACTTCTTCGCCATCAATATCTATCATCTCACCCGGTGGTCTCCTTCTTTTCGTCATGAAGAGTGTTTGATTCTTTTCAAGATTTACCGCTATTTTCCAAGAGATGAACCAGTCATTGACTAGGTCCATCTCTTCCTGCAGATATCTACTCACCATCATAGGATGGGTAGATCTCGCCATAATGGCATTGTCGTCTACTCACTTTCCGTTGTGATGTGCGGCTTTTATAGTTTCAACCAGGTCTCATGTTTAAGGCGAAAGTTCCTTAGCAGAGACCAATAACAACACTTCAATTTATTCATATACTCACAATGCAACTATATATGAAATTTCTCTTGTGAATTATAGCTTTTCTGCTTAACCGATTTTCAAGATTTTTGCTGTAACCTGTAGATTTTTCATATATGTTCATTTTTAATTACATTGTAAATATATGATTGTTATTACATATTTACAATAAGAGCGATACTGTGCCAATAGAGGGCGAAATACTCGAGATATTTTACAGAAAATCGCTGTAACAGCCATTGTTGATAGCGTTGCGAGTATATTTATCTTTGAAGTATATATAGTTGAGAGTGCGCTCGATTCATTGGAGTGTGGTGTACCGTGGCCAGCACCAATTTTAAAATGTAAATTTTTTAACGTTATGTATTCAAATTTTTGCAATTTTTCACTTCAATAAATGATTAGAGAGTCGAACACAAAATATAAATTGATGGATTTTGATTAAACCATTGGCTCACAATAAAAAAGGTCCACATAATGTTACATAATCCTTTATTCGCTCAATATTAGATCATAAAACGTTACCTTAAAACAGTAAAAATCTATTTTTGGAATTCTCAAGGTTATGTAGCCAATAAACCTTAAGCCTCGTGTCATTTCTCAGTAATTAAAATTTACGATATTCAGGCAATGAACTGAAAAATTATTGTTTCCATTTACAACTGAGATGGATTAGTAACTGATTGTAAACGAACAATAATTAATGATAATATTCCTTTCTGCTTCGGCAACAATAAGTAATATAAATTTTTAAAATTTTTCCGTAAGTGGATGATTTCGTCATAAAATGGATATTTAATAAATCTATTTTAATGATGTTTACTTTTATTTTTTAACTTGAAATACAACACAATTTATTTAAAGTAATTGAACCGACTCCTAAAAGTGAAAAATAACTATTCATTTTTATATGAAATTGAAATTTTTGAAATCGACGTCAAAGTAATACCTGACAAAATGTGATTCGCATAAACTGATTAACTAAATTTTATTTGTAATTGCTTTCTTACCATAATTTGTACATATTAGTAGTTATTTATTTCATTTAGAAATAATCTGGCTCCGACTTAAAAAGTTTCAATTTCATATAAGAACTTATAGTTATTTTTCACTTTTTGGCACACTTCTAGAAGTCGGTTCAATTTTTTCTTATAAAAATTTTATTTTTCGATTTTTAGTTTTGAATTCATTATGATATCCATAAATTATTTGAACTAAGTACTAATCGAGATTAATCTATCTCGCAATGACTCCAAAGGAGCCAAAAAGTACCCCAAAGTTGTAAATCACCCTAAAATGAACCTCTAAAAGATTTTTGCTTCTTAGAGGTCTCCAAATACCAGTGAAATTATGTCAAACAAATATTAAGTCTGTCATAGTAAATCCACTATCTTAATTATCAAATTAATTTTAGATTGATTATATAGGACCCAAAACCTTCCAATATCGATATTTGAAGAACTTGAGACGTAAATTTCTTGGCCCAATATATTCTATACTGCATATTAACTTTGTCTTTGCCCCAAGAACCACGCAGTATCAATTTTAGACCAAATCGTAAAATATAAAATTTTCAGTTCCTCATATTGTATCTTATCAATCAAACAGTTGTAAAAATTGAACTTCATATTCGTAATATACGACTCTGAAAACCTTTTAATATCAAATCAGAAAAAATGTGAATAAGGTAAAATTTTTGACCTACAATATTGAATCTGCCATATTGAATTTCAAAAAAAATCTTAGTATAATCTAATTCTACACCTAATTCTACCCTCTAGTACCAATTTTGGATGAAATCCGGAAATTTAAAACTTCCAGACTGTCACATCGGATCTGATATATTAGATTTTCTTAAAACAATTTTATATACGCTATTTACATCCTCAAAAACCATCCAGTCCCACATTTAAGCAAAATCGAAAAACGTATAATTTTTAGTCTACTATATTAGATTCGCCATATTTAATTCTGAAAAAATAGTTTTAGATTCATAATTTACACTCTTAAGAACCCCTTATATCAGTTTTGGAGAAAATCGAAGGAGAAAATTTTTAGGACACCATATTAAATCCGCCATATTGTTTTCAAAAAATATTTTAAATTCTTAATTCACACTAACAAAAATCCCCAATACTGATTTTAGACCAAATCGAGTGATCGAGAAAATCTTTAATCCGCCATTTTGGATCCGCTATATTGAATTTTTAAAAATAGTTCCAGATTGGTAATGCGCAATCCCAAAAACTCCTCCATATCAATTTTGGAAAAAATTGGACAAAATTAATTCTTTGTCTGCCATATTAAATCCGCCATATCGATTTTTTTTTAATTTCAGATTCGTTATGTGCGACTCCAAAAACTCTCTCATACCAATTGTGGAGAAAATCGGACAAAACTGATTTTTCTGTTCGCCATATTAGATCCGCCATGTTGAATTTTTTAAAAATAATTTCAAATTCGTTATGTGCGACCTTGAAAACTTCTTCATATCAACTTTGGAGAAAATCGGACAAAATTTATTTTTTTTGTCCCCTATATTGAATCCGCCATATTGAATTTTTTAAAAATAATTTTAAATTCGTTATGTGCGATCCCAAAGACACCCCCGTACTAGTTTTCGAGAAAATCTGACAAAATTTCTTTTTTGTTGGCCATATTGTATATGCCATTTTAAATTTTTTAAAAATAATTTCAGATTTGTTGGATACCACCCCGAAAATTCCCATATACCAATTTTCGAGAAAATCGGACAAAATTAATTTTTTATGCCGCCATATTTTCAGCGTCATCTTGGATTTTACTGCACCAATTTCCTCCAAAATAATATGGGACCATCGCAGTAACTTCCTGAATGTAAGGTAAAAAAAAAATCATTCAAATGGGTGCTGCCGTTCCGAAGTAATCGGTATACATACATAAAAAAAATACATCTCCGGCGAATTGAGAACCTCCTTCTTTTAGAAGTCGATTAAAAAATGGTGTTACATTGATAATTTTTTTATGTAACGCCAGGATATTCAAGTGCTTATTTTTGGAAGTTACTATACAGGATTCCCTCTGGCTGCAGTATGGAATATGTAGTTACATTCGATGTACAAACCGACATCACATTTCATACGTCTTATTTTTCTAAAAATTTTTAAATCTTGGTTGTTTTTGTAAGAGAAATCACCTACCTAAGTATACTTATATTCCATACTATTTATATATTCCTACTTCAAATTTGTCATGACCTTTGTTTTGTTGAAATTCACTTCCAATCCAACTCTCCTTGCCTCTAGTAAAAGTTCTCCAATCATTCATTTTGGTTCTTCTTTGACTTGTGAAAATACAATGATGTCATCAGCGAATCTTAAGTTACTTAGCTCTTCTCCCTATATCATAGTTCCTCGTTATTCCCAACGTGGATGTTTGAACACGTCTTGTAACAATAAGGTAAATAATTTTAACAAGATTTTATCCCCTTTCCTGACACGTCTTTGTATTGTAATTTTGTTTGTCGTTTCGCGTATTTTGATCTTCGTTGTGTCTTTATCATATATGTGTTTTGTCAGGTCTATGTAAAGTTGGTTGATTCTGGTGCTTCATATGTTCCGATCGTGTCGCAAGCTTTGTTGAAAAGGTTTATGATACGATTCATGAATCTTTTCTAGAAACGTTTACAGAACCATTTGGAAATATTTTTTGCCGCCTATTTGTTGCACTCATAAAGGCAGCTGAGAAACAATTCTAAAATATTTCGAAAAGGTTTCCTGAAAGCTTTCCGAAGATGATTGATATGGTGTTTCAGAAAACGATTCATGGACTATTTCTTAAATATTTCCGAAACACATCTTGATTCGTTTTTAAATTCTTCAAGAAAGCTTTCAGTGAATTTTTCGAGAAGATTTCGAAGACATTTCTCGAAATATTGTACTTCCTATTAGTGATGGAAAGTAACGATACTAATCGTTACAAAATAACCGTTACAAACCAATCACTAAAAGTAACGGGTCCTGTATTTAGAAGACTCGTATCTTGGCAATGCGTTACTATACCGAAACATCCTTGTCTGGGACGAGAACAGAAATAAGTAAAATATAACTTCTATTTTATTCTCGCGAGCCCAGACCGGCATGGCGGTCTTCTTTATAGTCACGAAACTGCTTACTAGAGGAGTAGATGAGGAAATTCGAGGATAGCTCCACTACGCACTGGATTATTTTAATTGTTTATTAGGCATTTGAGGTGTCGGCAATTTCGAAGTTTTGGTTGTTTTCTGAACGGCAACCAACAGAACAGAAGCGTTTTTTATGCTTAGATGCAGGACTCGGCAGATTAAAATAATTTCTCTGAAATAAGATAAGAAATGGTATTTCTATTAAAAGGGATGGAACTTATTCTTTGTTGCCGTTATAGCCATTATCATATATGATAGTTCAGTTTTGAATTTCGTACGTTCTACGCCTGCCCCTTTACGTTTATTAATTACTTGCTCGTTATTTCAAGTGTGGCCTACAATAAGTAGGTAGTAATATATTGAAAAGTTTCTAATGAGGTAGGTAGTAAATAATAAATATATTCTGAATTTACTAAAAATACAAATGCCAAATATGCACGATAAAATATATTAAGCAGATATAACAAAAAAAAATTTAGGGCTGAGAAATGGAAACGCAAAAGAGAAAAATTAATTTTATATTATTATCTAATGCCAAAGCAAAGTGTATATTTGCAAATCTATAAATTCCTACAAAAATGGCAATATTTCAAACTTAAGAAAACATTTTAAATCGAAATACCCAACAATTTCATTAAATGAGCGCTGAAAAACAAATCACTCTTTCAGAAGTTATCCTTGTAGGTAAAGGGTTGTAAGGAATTAAACTTAAAATTACATGTAAAAACAGAGAAGATTTGGTAATTTTTTTAGATGCACTTGCTTCTCGTTTTGGAGACCTAGAAAAACAACAATGAGTAAAGCGACTTTTCTTGATCCTCATTTCAAAACATGGGATTTTGTTAAAGAAGATTGTTTGGAGCGAGTAAAAGACGAACTTCGGGTTGAATTAGTTAATATAATAAAAAAGAGACATGGACAAATTGCTGCAGGTCAGAGAAATGAAATCGAAATATGTGAGGAAAAGATAATATGCGAAGAAAGTGAAGATGATTCTATAATATCTTTCGAACTTTTAAGGAGTTCAACCACATTGTGACAGAATTTGATTATAGACTCTTGCCGACGACATATTGAGGTAGCGCTAATTATCTTATCTATAAGCATTTTTGTCCCATATTAATTAGTAACTATTTTAAAAACCTACAATTAAAATTTCACAGTAATAAAGACACTCTGGAAGTCTGGTCGTTCAACTTCTCTCTTGCAGCTTTAGTACCAAATACTACGGTTATTAAAGCTTACCACAACCATGACTCAGATCTTCAGGACTCAGGAAAGGCTGCTAATTAGTTGGTCAGTAGACATCTCTTGTTTTGTAGGTCTCGCAGCAGCGCGCCCGCGAGTTTATTCGCATGAAGGTTTTAATTAAATTGAATAAAACAAGTTTCTGAAAACACTTAGTCTATTAACAAAATAAATAGTATAAAACGGACTATTTACAATGAGAAACTTAAAACTAATAACAATTACGAAAAACTAACATAATTGCTCTTCTCGGCCGTTATTTAATCAAAAACTTAAAACCCAATTTTGAAGAAACACGTATCAATAGCTTAATAAAATATTAAACAAAAAAAAAAGGAATAAAACGCGAAAAACAGCTATTTTTATTACTTAATCGAACCGTATGAAAATCGCGAAATGCCCTACTAAAATAACACACGATAATCCCTTAATTTCCTAAATTAAACAAAGACAACCTTCCCTCCCGACGATTATACCCGTGACATAATTATTCTACGGCACTGGTATGGTACCGTAATACCCGACATTCAAATTGGAACTAAAATTTGCTATTCCTTAAAAGAGTGTCTTCGAATCTTACACCCCCTCTCCCTTTGTTTTCCGTTTGTATCCAAATTAGGCGATGGAACCCGGTAAACGACAATTTCTTTCCCGTAAAGTTCGAAGGTTTCTATCGTTACATGCTGAGGGAGTTAGCTACTCTATACCAGATGTTTGATTCACGAATTGACCTGTGAGCATCTTAAGCTTAATTTTTATATTTCTTTCTATAACTAAAAGAATATATGTTAAAGAATGTAAAAAAAACTATTCACTTTTCTTGGCTGTTTTGGCAATAAACATCTTAACTCATTATTTCTTGTGAATAGAAAAAACAATTATTAATCATAATTCTTTTTACAAATGGTCAAACGATATATTTCTATAATAGTGAGTGTATTTGATCATTCTTTTGTTTTCTAATAATGGGAAAATCGTTCAATAATTTAAAACATTTTAACGGTATTCCACATACCCTATGTTAAAACTACCCTTATCACATCTGGTTTTATATACTTAACCAGGGCAGGATTACTTAGACGGATTTATAGGCAATTCTAAGAGAGGGTCTTTTACGTCTTCATAAATTAACTGACTTTATGTATTTTTTTTAAGAAAACGTTTAAACGACAAAGATCATAAAAGTTAAGTTCGATAACTGATTTATTTATCCTTTAGACTTTCGTGGATAGTGATAAAAATATAACTACCCTGTTCCCACGGAATATCTATTCACAGAGTGATTATTTAATTATTCATTTTAACAGAATATAGTTGACAAATGAAAATAATTAACATTTGAACAATGAAAAATAATTAACATTTGTTCCATTACAGCAGTTGCAGAAATACGCAAGTACACAGAAGAGGCTAATTTGTAAAAAAAAGACCCTCTAGTGTGGTGGCAAGGCGGAGAAAACTATACCCTTGACTATTTCAACTGATAAGGATATTTTTATGTATATTTGCCCCATCCGTACACTGCGAAAGAGTTTTTTTTAAAAGCTGGTCAAGTCATAACCGAACGATGAAATCGTTTAAAGGCAAAACACTTCGAAAAAATATTATTTTTATAGCAGAATAAACATTTATAACATATTTGTCTGTATTTCAAAATGCATATATTTTTTTTGTTTTTTTTTTTAAATGGGGATTTAATAGTTTTTTCTAAAAAATGTTTGTTTATTCTTATTTGTTTAAATAAGTCTAGTTATTCTTGAATGGTATATTCTTTAATTTATATATTTTTTTCTATATATTGCTTTTTAACACTTATAATTTAAACCAATACAAACTTAGTATTCAGTATTAAATTTCATATTTACCATAAAATATAAATTATTTAATTAAAGACCTAAAGTATATATCGTATATCACTTGCCGTATTACTTATTCGAATAAAAGTAACTAAAGTAACGATTCTAAAATAACGAGTCCTAGAGACGAGTGTAACGAGTAGTTACAAGTCCTTAAAAGTAACTAAATTTTCCATCACTACTTCCTATAGCATCAATCATCGCCCATGTTCCGATCGTGTCGAAAGCTTTTTTGAAATCTGTGAAGGCCACCCAAAAAATAGACTTTATTTGATGCTGTTCTCCATGAATTGTCTCACTGTAAGGAGATGTTTAATTATGCTATTTTCCTTCTAACCAGCCTGTACTTTGGGTTAGTATATTCTGTCTAGCCTAATATTTTATTAGCATGAAAATTTTACATACTTGAGACAATAAACTTGTCAGGCGATAATTTCTTAAGTCAATCGGTATTTCATTGTATTTTCTAATTAAAAGTGCATCTTCTGCGATAAATTCCAATATCCAATACTAACACCAAACGCATTTGTGTTTTTTTTTTATTTTCGCCTCAATTTATATCACACATAATATTAAAAGCCTCTTTTATGTAATACATTTTAGTATGATACGAATTTATCTTACACATAGTTAACTTCATTTGTCTTGCTCTATATTCACCTTTTGTCTGTTTGCTCGGAGGATCATTAGGGACCTTAAACACACATTGTTATGTTAATTTCCACCCTATTTAATGACGCCCGCGTCGACACTTCCAGAGAAGTTTCCTAAAATCAATTAATTATGTAAATTTGTTTCAGAGCCAGAAGCCGAGGATCGTGTTTAGCAGCGCTTCGGATATTGGAAGAGTTTCAACACCTTCAGGAAATCCTACATTGGCTGTTATAGAAATAGATCCAGAAGACCAATCTTTTCGATACAAGATATCGTGGGTGAAAAATAGTGCTCAAAATGGCGTTGCCAAAACACAGACTCAATTTTAAATTTGAAACTTTAAGTACCTTTAAAATGACTTTTATCGTTAGATTTACGAAGACTTTAAAATATGTGAAATAATATTTTCTTCAGTGTACTACTTGATATATGTAAATATTAGTTTAAGGAAAATCTACAGACGATGTTCAAGACTTACAGGCCGATTACTCCAATATATTGTACAAATTCGTCTATAATGTTTGTTGTTTGGAAAGGAAAAAGAATTATGTTATGACAATTGATGCATTGTTGACTGTGGACATTTATGTGTCAATAAATTAATTAATTTTAAAAAGTTATTAACGCTTTTATTCCAACGGCATGTCACATCCAAAAATCATATACATAAAAACGCGGTTAATCATTCAATACTATGGATGAGAAAAATTCTTTAATACGTTATAATTGATAAAACGTTATTTGTTTATAGCGTTAAAAAACAATAAAAACATTAAATTTTTACATTGCGATTAACCCTACCATGTAGTTCTTGACTTAAACTATCAATTGCTGAGCACAGAACCCAGTAAACATAGGCACGTTGATTCAACGTATAAAAATGTAACCAAACGTAACGTTTTGGTTAGGAAACCATGTAAAAACCTGTCCACAAGGGAAGCCATTGAAATTGAAAAGAGGCTCAACAACTTAAATAGCAGATATGATAGCCAGCGAGTGCCTAATACTTGGAAAAATCTGCTTACAAAACCTTCGATTACATATATATATACATATATATATATATATATATATATATATATATATATATATATATATATATATATATATATATATATATATATATATATATAGGTTTATGCGGCTTTCACGGATTCCTCTGAAATCACATTCAGCAAACGTACAACTATATGCAGCTCCGTATATGAATGAAGTAAAATGTAAACTTCTCTCCATCATATCCTTTCTGTGTTAGAGGTTGCACAGTTAGAATAAATTGTTATAAAAAGCAATTCATCCTATTCCACCACCATCGAGATGATGGCCTACCTGTACCACCATACTGAGAAGAAAGTCAAAACTTACCCTCCCCGCGCTAACTGTGCAACCTCTAGCACAGAAAGGATATGATGGAGAGAACTTTGCATATACTGTTCGCATTTTACCACATTCATATACGGAGCTGCATATAGTTGTACGTTTGCTGAATGTGATTTCAGCACTACAACGGCATAATGTGGATATATCCACTGCTATTGCATTTCACACAGAGGAATCCGTGAAAGCCGAATAAACATATATACGCAATCCGGCGGGAGGTCCGCGAAGCCGCGTTCAGTATTTGCATGCTTCCTTCCGATCTGTCCTTTGCACAGCCAGGTGCATGTCGGTACCCTGATAAGTCTAGTAGAGACGAAACATGTACCTCTGCCGTATCACTGTGGCGGGGAGGGTAAGTTTTGACTTTCTTCTCGGTATGGTGGTACAGGTAGGCCATCATCTCGATGATGGTGGAATAGGATAAATTGGGTTTTATAACAATTTATTCTAACTGTGCAACCTCTCAATTTGTACCAAATTTTTATTTTATTTTCAATAAATATTATTCAATTACGCATGCGCTGTATTTCTTAGGGTACTGCGTTTATTTAATGATTTGACATTTGAAACATTAATGTCACATTTCTCTCTCTCAGGTAAGTTCAGATGAAATTATAAGAATTATCAGAAAAGGTCAAACCAATGATTCAAAACACAAATACAAACTTTATTGAAAAAAAATACAAAATGTCAGTGAATGCAGTTTTTCTATGTAAAATTTTACAAAAAATTATTCAATGTGCACTCAATTCTTTTCATGGGATTTTGAATTGCTAAAATCTGGCAATAAATATCTAAAGGGTTACAAATGTATGGCGTCTAAAAATCTTTATTTTTATTTAAACAATCTATAAATTTTAGTGTGTGTTTTTATTATTATTAAAGTGATGTTGATGCAGTGCAAATTCAATAATTTATTTTTTTATTATTTACCACAACCATTTGGTATGAGATTAGCATAAATATATTTTATCAAAAATATTTTTTTATCAACTATAATTTTTCACAATAATGTTAGTAAAAATCTCCAGACTAATGTTTTTATATCCACAAAAATTTACAGCTCTTTTCTCCTTTCCCAATTATTTAAATATTTTCCACAGCTGCTTACTTATTGACTTTATTTATTTATTGATTAGTTAAACTTGTTTTTACTTCTTCTAAAATAGACTTCCAATTTCCAGAAATTTTTTTATTTCCATAGTTCTATAATTCTTCCTTTTACTTTAAAAAAAAAAAAAAAAATTAGTAAATGAGACCAGCAATGTTTTTCTCCAAAACAGATTATTCTGCACTGTCTTCTTTTAATTTATATATAAATAACAATTGAAAAGACTTTTCAGGTTATGGTACCGTTAAAAAAAATTATCGAATTTTTTACTATGTCCAATCAATAGTCACTACTATTTTTACTTTCAAATTATCAACTGAAAATTGAAGTTACGTTAAATCTGCGAAACAGACTGATGATGTTAATCGTACAAATGATGGAACTGTACTCCTTGAAAAAAAAATGAATTTCAGCTTTTATAGTGAGTGATTACGCGATATAAATTTTTGTTTTACATTTTTTTTCATTGGTTAGCCATCTGACGTGAACTGGTAACTAGATCAAATTTTAAACAGTATTCCTATTTTTCAAAATATGATAAAATTTTGTTGTTTTATTGATATTATGAAATAAATATTCTATTTAATTATTAAAAATTATGATTTAATAAATTTTGGACTTTTTCTGACATTTTGATATACTGAAACACTACTTTTGGTTATTGTTTATTACATAATATTGATAAATAAAATTGGATTACACCTAAGAAAATTTTAGCTATACATTTAATTTTTAATTATAACTTCCTAAAATTGATAATTCTGGTTTAATTACTATTCTAGTCCTATTTAACAAAGTTTTAACTATAATTAGGTACTCTTTAATCCTAGTTTCTTATCAAAATAAACTTATAGTCAATTTTTTCTTACACTATTATTGCACTTTTACTATGTTTCTTATAAAGTTTTAACAAATACTGTTGTTCTAATGCGTAGAAACTAACATGGTATTAACAACTATTGATAAATAATGTCTATTTTTTCAATAAATAGTTATTATTTCACGGTTATTTTCACTAATTCATCTCTACCCGCACTGTTTAATAAAATGGTGACGAAGATTCTCGTTTTCGTAGATTTCACTAAATTGTTTTTAAAATTGGTTTTTTAGTCACTATTTCTCGATAATAACACTACTCACTTTGTTCAAAATATCCCTTATTTATTATTTTATAAGATCCATGTCTTTCTGTGACCAATATGTTTATAATTCTAAATTTATATGTATTAATGTCTAACTTTTCATCTTAATTTTGTACATTTTATCATGTTACAGAATTTTTGGCATTTTATATCGTTTTAAGACATGATATTAGTATAAATTCTTAAATACTATTTATTAATGACTATCCTATCATCCGCATTTACCACGTATATACATTAATTTATTATTTATGACCGTTTTGTTTGACTTTTTCCTTATAAAGAACTTATCACATCTGAGAAAAAGATGTTTACCTATTTAAAATTTCCGCGATCGATTTGTCGAAAAAGTCGATTGGGCTAAAATATTTTCAATATAATGGCATTTCCTGTTATACCGGAAGTGCATCTATAAGTTATTTCATTTCAGATTCTGCGTAAAATTATATACCTATTTCTATACCTCAGTTTACCTGTTTTTGAAATATTTTAAATTTTATGTCAAAAATAGCGTTGACATAAACATAATTATCAATTTGTCCGATATGAAAGCCTTTCTTATTTAATACGGGTTGGTTTCTACTTTAGAGAACTGTGTTAATATTTTGTTAAATAAACGCATTTTTAACATGGAACGCCTATGATAGAATATCTAGAAATCGCCGGATTATTCCTTTTTCTTATTTTTATTGCACCACATAGTATGGAAATCCTTCTACAAAATTAGGGAATCTTCCGGTATCGACCAAAAGGGTATTTAAAGGGTCCAGATCGGCTTTCGGAGACAGTTTAGTTTGAGCGTTCGTTCATGCAACTTGAATTTATTTGATAAGTATCAGGATTGAATTTGACAATAAAAAGATTTCAAAATAATAGAGTGTGTTCAATAATACAGTGTGTGTTTAAAAATGGGCCTTCCGGAACAAATTGGTGTCAGAGATGCGATCAAGAGGTTAGTTCAGGTTAGAAAAAAAGTGAACTGAAATTGTATGCCAGTGGAAACTAGGAAACAAAAAACAAAAATGGAAGAATAACTTCAAACTAGTTCAAATCAGATGTTGATGATGATGAAGGACGTCAAAACAAGTCAAGAAGATATGAAAAAAAAACCAAGAAGATACGAAAAGCTTAGAAGATATGACGAAAAATCTAGATGATATGAAACAAGAATTAAAGAAAAGCCAAGATGATATGGAACAAGAATTAAAGACAAGCCAAAATGATATAAAACAAAAACTAAAAACAAGTCTGGAGGACACGAGACAGGAACCTAAAAAAAATCAAGAAGACATGAAATGCATAGAACAAGAGATGCAATAGAATATTAACAAAATTAGGGAAGACGTATATGGCGAGGTGACGGGAATCCAGAAACAGATGCAACAATTACATCTAAAAATTGGAGAAAACGTACTTAGCGAAGTACAATATGTGGCGACAGGAATCCACTAACAGGTGCACCAATTACATTTGCAAATCGAGAAGGTAGTCAGTACAGGTGTAATAAAGGTACATGGTGTGTAATGAAGCCACCTACCTGCGACGGCAAAGGACTTTGGCTTACCTATATCCGTCAATTCGAAGCCTCCGCCACCGGCAATAATTGGAGTTCACCGGAGAGGGCACGTGCTCTTGTACTAGCACTATGAGGTGAATCTATGAAGGTTCTACGTGACATTCCCGAAGAAAAATAGAATGATTACGAGTTAGTTTGCAAGAATATGAGGCAGATATAATTAGGTCAATAAATTTGACTTACTCAACATATCTGGAAGAAATAAAGCAAAAGTTAGCAGTAAATAGTTTTATCGAAGATTTACACGACTCAGAAACAAGTCAGACTCTAAGAATGGTTCGACTGAAGAAAATTTCTGAGGCTTTTGCCTATGCCCTTCAGTTTGAGGCAGTCAAACAGACTAAGGAACCAAGAAAGAATCATAAGAGAAGTCAAAGTTTCCCGATATTATCGCAAAACGAATGAGGAAATTTTCATGAGGCTAATGAGGGAGTTGCAAGAATTTTTGAACAAACGAAAAACATATAACAACAAAAACACAACATTTCGTAGCAGAAATAGGACTCGTTTTTGGAAGTGTGGTCAAGGGGAGCATGTACAATGCCATTCTACTTACAGTACTGTTCCTGACAGAGATCCTGATAGCTATCGGCTTCATATTGCTAATATAGGTGATGAAGTTCAAAGAAGTGATTTAGAGGAAGTCTTTGCTTCTTATGGTGAACTTGAAGAATTCTGGTTAAGCAATAGTATCACCTGTTTTGGATTTGCTGTAACAAAGATAAAAAAAATGCTGGAGTTGCCGTCAAGGCTTGTGATGAAGTTAAAGTATGCGGTTGTCCTTACACTAAACCGAGAAGATGGGGTCAGGGTCGCAGATACCATTCGAATAACATGCGTTGTTATCAATGCGGATACAATGGTCACTTTTGCCCGGAAATTACTGCTGGTAGAGGCGGTAGAAGAAAGGACTATTACGGAAGAGATAGAAAGAGTACTCGCGGCGACTGTAGAGAAACAGACGAGAGGAACCGTGACCGCGAAAGGGGCTACGCAAGATGAACATTCTACAGGTCATCCTCGAGAGGGTATGTCGAAAGAGACCACCACTGCAGAAGGAACTATGGAAGAAGAACATCCTGTAGGTCATCCTCGGAAAGATGCAGAGACAACTGTAAATAAAAAGCGACGAAATTAAGGCCTTTTTTGACCTCAAAACAAATATTGGAGGATTCATGGTTGGTGAAAAAGTATGGTTGTACAATCCGAAAAGAGTTCATTAAAGCTTTAGAAGTCATGGGAAGGTCTGTACAACGTAGTGATCCGATTAAACAATCTGGTGTACCGAATTCAGAAAGTCCTCACGCGAAGATGAAAGTTGTGGATGCTGACATATTGGCTCATTATCAAGATCAAGAAGGTTGATCAGGACGATCAATACTTGAAAGGGAGCAATGTAACGGACTGTATAGCAATATATACTTCATAGTGTTAGTTGTATTTCTAGTGTGTACGGTTTTAGGTTTATTTTGCACGAGTTTATAATTTATTTAACGAATTGTTAATTTCCTCATGAGACGTCGATAAAAGAAGGTCTGGAATTTTTTAGAAGATTCTATTTCCATATTTTTAACATGGAACGCCTATGATAGAAGGTCTAGAATGAAATTTTAGATGGGATAAACCACGGCAATAAGTGCTAATGAGCTCTAATGTAACATTTATCAGACGCGCCCTTTACCACTATTTTTTTTATATGGGTATATATAAATTAAGAAATAAAAAAAGTTTATATTTATGTAATATAAATATCCACATTTCGGCAAAGTTTTCTTTTTAAATCAAACTTCTTTTGAATACTGGACCGAAAAAATATTGCCCCAGAGGTAAAATGGGTCATAAAAAAGAAATATTTGATATATAAGTTTAAGAATTATACAGCCTGGAAAATTGTGATTGATGGATTTAAACGAGCTACAACGCAGTTAAAGTGTTTGATATGAGCGATTACAATATCCATCAAAAATTATTGTTACGAAAAAAAAAAAAACGAAAATAGATTTAGAGATGGAAACTGAAGCAATATTTTATCAAAATCTTGCGGTATCACTAACAAAAATAAAGTCGTAAAGGAACATCTTTAGTTCAAATATGTATATAAAGAATTCTGAATCGCTCTGAATGATAATAGATTGGTCACGCGATCTTAATAGCACACCTGTCGTTT
Organism: Diaprepes abbreviatus; assembly: GCA_034092305.1. Taxonomy (NCBI): domain Eukaryota; kingdom Metazoa; phylum Arthropoda; class Insecta; order Coleoptera; family Curculionidae; genus Diaprepes; species Diaprepes abbreviatus. The sequence continues at coordinate 3,954,522 of JASJET010000116.1, forward strand.
ATGCATAGTTAAAATTTAAGACCGTACTTGGAAATTTTTTCATTTATCTTAAATTTTATGTTACATGAAAATATACAGGTTATCTCTAAAAGCTCTGGACAAAACGCTAGCGCAAATTCTTGAAGCTAAAATATAAGGTTATAATCCTATTTACCTTAGTCCAGAAGTTGATAGTTTGTGAAATACAGTGTTTCAAAGTTAAAATTGCATTAAAATTTTCTGTAAATAACAAAGGCCAATAAGGTTAAGTAACAAAAACTGTAGTACACAGCATCTCCCTTTTTACAGGGTACGGCAACGGATGCGTACGGCAGCTCAATATGTCGGAGGCTAGGTTCGTATCTCTTTTAGAGATAGTTGCGCTCTGCTTTGATTACCCAATAGGCGTCACCTGTTTTACATTATCTGTGTTACTTATCTAGTGATTAAACAGGAAAATACATAGGTATGAGGAATGATTTTAATTTATTGATTGCTGGTGTATAGCTCTATAATGAAACGACTTAATTAAAACAAAATAACAATTCCATTTTATTCCAAAAAAAATTATTATTTACATAAATCAGAATGGTTCCTACAATTTTTATATACACTATCTTGATAACTAATGGGTGAAATAATGTTTTAAATTACCTGGTGTATATGTATACCTTCGGTTTACAAGGCAGTTTAACTTAAATTAAATATAAAGTGTCCTGTGATCGCACGCAGTAAATCTTATTAGTTCTCAATCACAGGGGAAACAAATGAAAGCATACGATAAATTAGGTAATACCACAGTTTCTTGTATATAGTTCTAATACCTGAAGTGTGGTTTTATCACTGAGTCTAAGTACTTTCAGCAAGCACTAACCTGTAACTTCTTTCGGAGCAATGGAGTGTTTTATGCCAGGCTCCGGCATGGAATTCCAGTTGTTAAATAGAAAAGAAGATCCCGGTTTAATAAAATTTGATTGTGGCATGTACCTGTTTGTCTTTACGGCTGTAACAAGTATCAAAAGTCACAAATATGGTGTTAATCTCCTATATACTTTACTTAAGGGTAAACGAATACAGTTTTAACTTTCATCCCCCAAAATCTGGCCAATGTTGCCCTAAAACACTAAATATGGTTTTAGCTGTTTACTGGAATAAACCTATTGCTGTATAATTAGAGAAATCAGCCAAAATATTGCTTTCTGAGCTTATGCCAGTTTTCCCAACCAAGGCTTGGCCCAGAATCACTCTACTGACGCTTTTAGAAATCTCAAGAGCGACACTTTTGTGTCTTATGAGTGATTATTTTAATGGGACAAACGACTATGTATAACACTTCATTATTAGCTTTTAAAAGCATCCACACTTTTTTATTCATATAATTATAAATATTTGTTTGTATTAAGCCTTATTCTAATTAGTACAATACTTTTTACATAGCTTTTTTAATTAACTTTAGTTTCTATAGAAAGAAATATGTCATATTTTTTTAAGAATATTACAATTCTCAATTATTTTACTTATTCAAAAATTTTGGATTTTATTTCCTTTTTCTTACGACTTTATCTGTTTATTTACACTACGATTTAAAAAGCAAATGTACTGGCATATTAACCATTTTAAATACATCATTTAACCTTTCTGTGTCTGATTTCTTCTCTTTTTACCTCAAATAAAACCGAGTCTGAGCACTTATTTATACAATATCTATATATATATATATATATATATATATATATATATATATATATATATATATATATGACTAAACATAGACTGAAATGTATGTGAACTGCCGTTGCGACTACAGTTTGTAGTAAAATTATGATCTCATGGAATACATACTTCTTACCTAAAAAATTGCAAATTCAGCACAATTAACTATAAAGCAGGCATGCCATGAGACACCTGTCACATAAATTTTCCTTAATTATTATTTTTTCTTCTTTTAATCTAAATTTCTGTACATATTTCAAACTAAAAAGTCAATTTATATGACAGATAACCTGATTAGCATTTTATATTCGAACGCAATATCAGTTTGGTGCTGAAGAGCCGAAAATACTAGAAGCGAATATATTTCCTAAACTTCTAATACTGCCTTTTTCGTAAACTAATAAAGTTATTAAGTGATGTGAAACTGCTGTTGTAGTAAGATTCGAGGCGATGCAAAGCCGTACGTTTTGACGGGAGATTCTACATATGAAAACGTGAAAAAAATTTCACATGAACGTAAGTCCGCAAATGCATTATAAGGAAGCTATGGCCGTTTAAAGGTGGCCTTCGAACATGGGTTTTTGTGATTATTAATTGATCATGGCGTCTTATTTTGTTTTTGAATGAATGAACAGAAGATGATACTTCATCATCGATCCCTCGGCTTCGTTGGGTTCTTTGGGATCTTTACATTTCACCACAGCTGCAGCTCATTCGAGGCAGAACACCTTAGCGAACCTAAGCATACTATTGAATTGTTTCTTTCTCAATATGTACCAATGGAACAGTGAATATACAGAATGCAAGAATTTAGCCGCGCGGGTATATCTAACGCATACACAGTGGCGGAAAATAATGAATATGTTGACAGGAATTTTAGGGAATATTATTATTATTGACCCATTTGTCATAAGCGGTGCGCTTATCAGAAAAAACTAGTGTGAACTTCTACAACTGGAATTTCGACTGGCGTTTGTACCAAAACGAGAAGAAATGACATTTAAACATCATGTTCAAAAATTGTAAATACGTATTTGTGTAACAGATATTAGGGAGGCTGCACAGTAGAGAAAAATCGACAAAAGTCTGTATCAAAAACACACTTTAAAGGATCTAGACAATTTCTTTTTCAAATTCCTCTGAGCAACGTATTGTAACGTTACACCTGCTACAATACTCAAATCCTTGAACCCTGAACCTATGGACTCTATCCCATAAAGAGCAAACCCATAAATCCCCATCCGACAAACCCCAACCCCGTCAATCCTGAACCCGTGAACCCAAAATACCATATCCATAAATTCACTATCTCCAAACTTATCAAACCCCGTACAAATAGAGCCTAAACCTCCAAACCCCAATCCCACAAACCCCAATTTCGTTAAACGCAAAGTCAATTCGCTCATTCGCGGGTTCATAAGTTTAGGGTTTATGGATTAGTGTATTGTCGTAAGTGTACCGTGAAAATAAGTTGTCCTGAGCAATTTTAAAGAACAAATTTTGCAGATACTTTAAAATTTATATATGATGACGACTTTTGTGCATTTTCCTCCACTGTGCGGTGGATGAGACGTTTTAGGGGCCCGTGCAAAGCCCGAATATCTCGCCTTCACACTTCTTTTATTGGAAGTACCTCTCGATTAAAGTTTTTTATAATACTAGAAAGAGAAGACATACAAAAGATAAAAAGTAGAATTATTATGTTATTGGATCTCGGTGTTGCCAAATATTAGAAAGCATTTCTGTCACAGCTTGGGAAATTGCCTGGCTGTGAATACGCAACACTTTTTATAAATTTGGTTTTTAATAAATGTATATTTCTCTGTGTGGAAATCTAAAGATAGTTAAAGAAATTAACATATTAATGCTCTAGATTTAGCTCATGTAATTCTTACTGAGACCAATCTAATATGAATATTGTAACGAACTTTATAGCAGCACACACTTTGTAGTATAAGTTTGTGTTTCTAGTTTGTATGGGTTCAGGTGTATTTTCTACGAGTTCATAATTGATTTAATTACTTTTACCTTTTGATAATTTCTTCATGAGGCGTCGATGAAAGAAGGTATGGAACTTTATAGAAAATTCTATTTTCTTATTTTTAACATGGAACGCCTATGACAGAAGGTCTAGAAATCGCTAGATTATAACTTTTTCTTATTTTAATTACATGATGTAGTATGGAAATCCTTCTGGAAAATTAGGGCATCTTCTGGTATTATTGGTTTTTTTAGACATCGTAGAAGTAACTTGAATTGTTTGATAAGTTGTCAGAAATTGAGAAGTTGAATAAATGGTTAAAAATAATACGTTCCTGGATATTTTTTTACACGAGTTGTGTAATTTAAGTTTTAGATTTCATATATTCCAAACAAAAGTACCTAGTAGGGGTTTACATATTTTAGTCTACAAGACCACTATTTCAAGAAGATTAACACTTCTGAAAGTTTGTGAGTGACTTCATTTGAAAGAGTTCAAGCCATACCTTTGACCGTAAATTTTAATATATATATATATATATATATATATATATATATATATATATATATATATATAAACAAACAGAAATATCAATACCTTGTTTTATTAAAATATAACCTTTTTATTTCCCTCTATCATACACATTTTTCAAAGCAATTTTCACTACCCTGATTTCCTAAATTTCAAATAAATTGAGCCCCACGTTAGTTTCTAACTGTTTATTAAAACAAATTTGTAACCTCACGTTGTGTTTCTCATTTTTTTTAAACAAATTTTTGCCCCACGTTGGTTTCTTATTTTTTTAAACTAATTTTGTCCCACGTCAGTTTCTTATTATTTTTTTTTCGTTAAACAAATTTGTGCCCCACGTTAGTAACTTTTTTTTAACAAATTGTGACGACTTGGGTGGTATATTCCACCCGCATAAAGTACTTGTCCGAAAATAAAATTTAGGAAACTTTGTTAATATTTTAATTCTGAATCTATATTTTCAGTTTTCAAAATATTGCCAAAATTTAATTAAAAATTAGTATTTATTTGTTGAGCGTCAGGTAAAAAATAACTATAATAAATTATAACTATTCTTTACCAATTTTAAGTATTTTCAATTTTCAGATTTTCTATATAGATATAGATGTGTTCTTATCTGTAAATTGACCCATCTCAGGTGAGTTCAGTGGTTTATAAGATATCAATCAGACAATCAATTCACAGAATGATTAAAACACAAAATATATATTTTATTTCACAATATAAAAAAAATGGCACAATATTATTAATAATTACTAGTTGAAATTTAATGATCAATACTTTTATCTTTTATCCAACACTATTTCTAATAAATATTACATATTACTTATTAGTTACCTTTATCTACCATGCATTGTCTTTTAACAACCTGTAACACAAATTGGCAACGTTTTAGTTTCGTAGTCGTCTACTACATGGCTATAGTGCAGTTTTATATGGAAAGCGTCATTTATTTCATAAAAATAATATTATTTTAAACAAATTATCGTGTGCTGTGTTGTGATACAAATAGTTAATATAGTTTCACACCTCATGTTTATGATGATAAATATTATTATTATTCTAACAGGTTAGCATAGCAATTAAAATCTATTAATTTTATTATTTTTATTTAAAGAAAAGTTAGGTTAATATTGGATGCTAATTTTCAATGTCTAGGAAAAATTAGAACTTATGCCTTATCTATTATAAATACCTTGTTATATTTTATTTTATTTGGTCCCAATATATTAATAAAGACAATTCCAGTAATTTTATTTATTTTCTTCTTTAAAAATCCCCCAAATCTCCAAGAATATTTTAGTTGTCGTTTTCTATATAATAAGGAATTGACAAAATATTATCCAAAGTCTCGTTCAACTATGTTCTTCTTAGTTCAATTTAAATTAGTTTGTAAACTTTTACTAATTACTTTATATAAATTATTAAATGTTTTTACTTGACAGCAACAACAAACACATAACCTTTTTTAAAAACAAAATATTTTACTTTTGTATTTTTGTGACGTAGGAAAACTTCTGTTTCCTTTTTTTAAAACAATTGAAAATTTAAGGTTATGTAATTTCGCGGGAGCTCGAGAAGCGCAGTGCTTTCAGCAAACTGGTAAAATGAACTCTCCGAAGTTCCTACGCCCTTGGCTTTTTATAGTCGGCCAAAACATAATGTAGAAATTTCTAATGTTTCAATACTTTTTGAGATATAAATATATTTAACTTTAATTATCAAAATTAATTTATATTGCATAAAATGGGCCAAACTTTGACAATCATCTTGTAGGAGATAATTGTTTAGGCGCTATATTAGACCTTTCGGAGTACATTTATCTTTGTTAGTTTTAATTTTGAGTACTATAATAGCCGTAGTTTGAAAAATAATAGATCACGTTTTTTTCAAAATTTGGTGAATTTTTTGAAAAAGTTGACAATTTCGCAATATAATTCAAAATCAGATATGCTACCATATGGATAGGGGGTATCTCATTAAACGAAAACTGTTTTTTAGCCCCATGATGTCATGAAATGCTATGTATATTAGAAAATATTTTTAGATTGTAGAAATTTTCATATTATACAATTTTTATTGAAATATTTTTTCAAATTTTTGGAAAATAAGGGAGATATCTACTATTGCTCAATCTTGTATATATAAGAATATGTTCAAAATATGTACTCAAAATTGCCAACTTTCAAATCCACGTTTCACTTAAACTTTAACTGCCAGATTTACTAAGAAGGTTTAAGACTTGCACTAAATCTAGTTGCCATTTGTTTTGCTTATGACATTGTAATAATTTAGGTTCAATATGCCAACAACTGATTAAATTCCGTACTGATTATGTCTGTTATGAAATCGATAGTAGTATTGATGTTCAAGTTGACAAAACAAATCCAATAATGTTTGGTAACGCATTCGCCAATATTCGGATTTAAAATTTTTAATCGACTTCTTTAAGGTCCAGGGCATATTTTGTTGCCGATCAAACTAGCTTGCGTAGCACAATAATTTGCTTGTTCTCCCCAAGAGCAGTTGTCGATAATATATCTACCCGAAATCTTTGAGGTGCAGTGTTTATTTTGTTGCCTATGGAACTAGCTTACGTAGCAGAATTATTTGATTGTTCTCCCCCAGTAGCAGTTGTCGCTAATATATCTACCGGAAGATAGGTGTTAGCATTTATACAGGAGTTAATTTAAGCTAAACCATTTTTGAGACATAAGATTTCGCCTGTTGCCATATTTACATTTTAACTCTTTATAAGGGAATTTTAAGTCCCATAATTGTTCTTATCCCACGCTAGAAATTGTGGGTGTAGTCGTGGCATTAGCAGTGTTCGGTGATTCAATACTGGTCAGATTTCTTTGTGCCGGTCATACAGTTGTCTTGTTCTTCTTATTGTTTATTGCTCCAATTTAATAGAACACAGATTTTTACTTCTAGACTCCGCAAATTTTAAAATATTTTCAAATGATTTATCGCTGTTTGCAATAAGTATTTGAAGCAATTCAGTTACTGCAATGGTCGTATTTTTTTCTACATCTTCTGGCTTCTTTGACTATGTGCAATCTTTGCAACTATATGTCATACCTGGAGAGCGGTTCTTTGCAGTCATTTCCTTGTAATCTGAAGCTATAAGTACAGAGCAATTATCACCCAGAGAGGTCTTATAATTGTCGCATTTGGCGAATGAAGAAGAAACAGTCTACTCGGCTTTACACTTCTTGCAGTAAATTCCCATCTTATTTAAGCAATTATCCTATCATCAATATCAGCACTATATCAAATTGAGATCCAGTTCACCCAACAATACTAATAACAGGGAAGAATGCATTGTGTGAATCAGGTTAGGGCAGGGTGTAATATTTTCCACATTCTCTGCCCTATTTCAAGTAGATACTATCGGAACTCCTACAATACAGCACTTATTACAGTTTTATTGTTATATTAGCAAAATTTGAGAAATTTCTAACCACTAGAATCATATGAAAAGTAGTTTTTCTAGAGAGTCTCAACAAGCAGTAGCGACTGCTCTAAAATTTTCAACGAATATCAAGTTTTGGTTTGAAAGAAATGTATTGTGTAATTTAATGTCTTTATGTCACTTTTAAACTGAGAAGCTCAAAGTTTAAAAATCAATAGTAAGTTTATTCATTAATGTTAAGAAATTATTGGAAGGTTCTGTATATTTGATATCACCAACAATCTATCATCAATTTTATATTATAAAAATAATCCTCGACGACATAAATTCTTCTTGTAAAACTTCTTAATATCAATGGTGGTATTTTGAGCATTTTCATTGAGTGCCCGACCACAACATTCAAATAATATTCTTAGGTCGGGTACATTTTTGCCTGAATGGCATTATGTATATTGGCTGTAATAAAATTGTAAATATTGAGCTCAAAAGAGCACACGTCTAACTTGGTTTAGTATTGTAATGTGACGAAGGATAATTCGTTCATTCTTGACGTAGGAAAGTGATCGATATTTTTAAGCTTTAACGTTGGATTTGTTACAAAATTGCTTTCCTTTAACACATAAAAAAGCTTTAACATATTGTAAGATGACACCATAAATAATATTTTATGTGAAAATTTTCGAAGTAAACTTAAATTTAATGCCGCATGGGCGTATTAAAATGTCTTGATCATTTGTGCGACATTGTAAAGTCCTCTTGTATTCGAAAAGGGTTCGTGAGGGAAGGGACGAGTACAGGGTGAGTCAACGATTGGATAAAGTAGGTTTGTGCCTTTTCGGTGAAATTAACAAAGAAACTATATTTATTGTTTGATACAGTTTATTTTTACGCAGATTTTAAAAATATTTAGGACTCTACAGAGTGAGCCAAAAAACTAGGACAGTATAAAGTTGTATTTTTTTAAATAGAACACCCTATATACGAATCGTATTTTCAATTTAGCTTATAATTTTAAATCTTTTTTATTAAGGGTTTACTATAACAAAACTTTATAGTTTCTGAGATAATTAAGTTTAAAGAAAAAAAGTCACATTTTCAAGCATCAATTCAATCCTAAATAACGTTTTCAATTTTGTGACAAATATATTCAAATTTGGAATTTAGCAAGGCCAAGGACAAGTTAACATAATTTTTACCTAATATTTGCAATAAAAGCTACAGGATATTGAACACATCGGCTCAAATTTGAACAAGTTTAAATGAATAAATATCTTTTTTTTTTAAATGGTACACCCTGTATATTTTCATGTTATTTAATAGAGTAATAAAAACTCTAAAAGTTTTGTTCAATATATCCTATATCTATTTATAATAGTTTTTGAGATATTTCAGTTTTTCTTATTTTCCATACTTTTTTACAGAAATAGTCTTCATTATCATAGTAGCCATGGCAAAAACAATGTAAAAGAACATTTTTCTGTGTGTCAAATTTATAACCGCAATCGCTTTTTTGTTTTTTTTTTGCATTCATCTTATATTGTAAAATGAATTTTCCAAAGAATGAGTTAATAGATATGATTTATACAATAGGAGAGGCTCAAAAAAATAGCCTTCTTGCTCAAAGAATTTACAAAATGAAGTATCCTGATCGACGCCAGCCTAATACCCATACTTTTCAAAACTTAATGCAAAGATTTGATCCTTCTGGTACTGTTGATTATCCAAAACGTAAAGTGGTCAACAAACCAGTAACTAATGAAGAAAAAGAACTACAAGTATTGTTAAATGTTCAGGAAAATCCTTATATTGGTAGCCGTCAGTTAGCAGCAGTATGTGAAACATTACAATCCACCGCTAATCGTACTACCAAGAAATATAGATGTCATCCATATCACATGGAATCACACCAAGAATTGCATGGACAGGATTTTGAAAGTCGTGTAAACTTTTGTCGTACAATAAATGCGGAGATTCAATTAAATCCAAATTTATTATGCAAGGTAATGTTTAGTGATGAAGCTACTTTTAGAAGTAACGGTGCCGTAAATAGACGCAACATGCATTATTATGCCACAGAAAACCCATTTTGGATTAGAGAGGTGCAACATCAAAACCACTGGTCATTAAATGTTTGGTGTGGTATTCATCATAATCGAATTAGTGGACCCCACTTTTTTAATGAACCACTAAATAGCCATAGTTACTTGAACTTTCTACAAGAAGAACTACCCCAACTGCTTCAAAGTCTCGATAAGGATGAGCTCGACAGTATGTGGTTCCAGCACATTACATTTCTTCCTATGGGGTTATATTAAAAATAAGGTGTATGTTAATCCACCAACAACAGTGGAAGATATGCGAAACAGGATTAGGGATACCTGTAGAACAATAACGCCACTAATTTTGTCCAGGGTCCGAGAAAATCTGCAAAAAAGAGTAAATTTGTGCATTGCACAAGAGGGTCGTTTATTCGAACACTTATTAAAAAGAAATAATTAATCTCAGTATTTAATAGGTAATTTTTTTGTTTCAATTTAGTATAAAAGTAAATATGTATTTGCCTTGTCGTTATTGTTGTGTTAATTTTTTCACATTACGTTTAATTAAACTATTGCTGTTGTAATATAACGAATAATGTATTTCATCATATTTAACCACATTCTGTTTGTTTCTGTAGTTTCTTTTTATTATTTTACATGGCTACTATGATAATGAAGACTATTTCTGTAAAAAAGTATGGAAAATAAGAAAAATTGAAATATCTCAAAAAGTATTATAAATAGGTATAGGATATACTGAACAAAACTTTTAGGGTTTTTATTACTCTATTAAATAACATAAAAATATACAGGGTGTACCATTTAAAAAAAAGATATTTATTCATTTAAACTTGTTCAAATTTGAGCCGATGTGTTCAACACCCTGTAGCTTTTATTGCAAATATTAGATAAAAATTATGTTAACTTGTCCTTGGCCTTGCTAAATTCCAAATTTGAATATATTTGTCACAAAATTGAAAACGTTATTTAGAATTGAATTGATGCTTGAAAATGTGACTTTTTTTTTAAACTTAATTATCTCAGAAACTATAAAGTTTTGTTATAGTAAACTCTTAATAAAAAAGATTTAAAATTATAAGCTAAATCGAAAATACGATTCGTATATAGGGTGTTCTATTTAAAAAATACAACTTTATGCTGTCCTAGTTTTTTGGCTCACCCTGTAGAGTCCTAAATATTTTTAAGATCTGCGTAAAAATAAACTGTATCAAACAATAAATATAGTTTCTTTGTAAATTTCACCGAAAAGACACAAACCTACTTCATCTAATCGTTGACTCACCCTGTATTCGAAAAGGGTTCGTGAGGGAAACGACGAGTATCTTTATCTTATGTTATGTACAGAGATATTAAATCTGTTGACCTTAAAACTAGACAACTTTGGGGACAAGAACTATAGAAAAATAAGTAATGTTGCTAAGCTCGATTTCCTGTGCAACAATATCAATAATTCTTTTAATAAAACTAGGTGCTGAAGTTAATAAAATATTGGGTAGAAAATTGAGCGTTCGGTAAGAAAAAAAAATATATTTACGTCCTCTTTAAATAGTTTCCTATATTTATTCTTCTTTGAAGCAATTAAACAAAAAGATATACAAAAATTTTTTCCTGCAAATATAACTCTTATTTTTCCTCTATACCTAATAGTCTCATCAGTAGAGCTGTATCGCACCAAGAATAATTCCCAGGAAACAACTGTATATAAGATATAAATTCCGAGACATGTTTGCAGGATGCTAAACCTGACAACTTTTCAATATCAGACTGAAAAATATTGCCAGTTATTTGGTATCTATGCATCCATCGGAGTAGACCAAAACTTTTTCTTCTTCTTCTTCCTCTTGTTATAGGCTTACAGCCTGTTTTTTCCAACTCTATCATTCATTTCATTTGATGTTGAAATCCAGGACTCTCTCCATATTTTAGGTGGTCTACCTATTGGTCTTCTGGTTTCCGGTGTTCCATCTCGGGCGATTCTCGCTATCCTATTTTGCGCCATTCTTCCTACGTGCTCATTCCAGGCTCTTCTGCGCTTCCGTCCCCATCTTACTATATCCTGCTTTCCATGTTCCTCGCGTATTGTTGAATTGCGTATGTGATCTCTTAATGTGTATCCCGATATTCTTCTTAATACTTTCATTTCGGCAGTTCTTAGAATTGATTTTGTTTTTGTGTTGTCAGCTCTCATCTGTATTGCGTACGTCATTATCGGTCGAATACAGGTCTTGTAGATTTTTGTTTTTGCGTCCTTGCTCATGTATGTGTTGTGCCATATTATATCCACCAGGCTTCCTGAGATTCTATTTGCCTTGTTTACTTGGTTTCTTACTTTTCTTATTCTGTCTTGGTTTGCAGATATCTCAACTCCCAAGTAATTAAAGGTCATGAGTTGTTCTATTGGTTTGTCATCCACTACTAGTTTGCATCTTAAGGGCACTTACCAAAACTTAAAATTTAAAATTTCAATTAGAAATAAATAAATGTATTACTGTCGTGTTTAAATAGCTGCTTATATTTTTTTCCCTTGAAGCAGCTAAAGAAAATAATATACAGGGGTACTCAGCGATCTACCTTATCCACTGGAAGTTTTGAACCGACATGCATAATTTATTGAAATTTTAATATTTTATAAAGGACATACAGACTTGTTAAACCATACTACAGTATATGTTTTAGATCATCAGATAAGTCTAAAATGGATTTGTAACCACACTCGTTGGACCTAATTTTTGACAGGTATCATTTTACAGAGCTGAAAACTGATTTTTTAAATACGTTGGTCATTCCTCTTCAAAAAAGGTACTCTTAATTTATTTCGATAAAACTGGCAGTTTTTAAGTGGAAAACTCAAATATTACTATTGCTAAACACAAACAGGTTAAAATCAGATTATTATTGTTAATACTTACATAATGAACTACTATTGACGGAATTTGCCAAAACCACATTCAAGTAAAAACAGTTTTTAAAAATGGAAGAATATTCATACGCAGAGTATGTGATATAAATTTAATTTATAGTGAAGCGCCGTCAAATTCTTCGAAGACAAGAAGACTTTATGCTGAAAGGTTTCAAGCTCGAACATTGCCAAGTTCAAAAATCATTGATTGAAGCCCAAGAAAAACAGGTAAAAGATGATTAGAAAATAAGTATTGGTGTTAACGAATTAATTTTTTATATGTTTTATTCAAGATAATTTTTGCCGCGAAGAGGCGGAGAGGGCCTTCCCAGGAGAGCACTAGACCCTCACGTAGAGGAACGAATTTTGCAAGATATTACTGGCAACCCTTCAAAGAGCATAAGAAAGCTCGCGGCAGAAAACAATGTTACAAAATGGATTTTACATGAAACTCTAACAGAAGAGTTACTTCACCCGTACCACGTTGAAAAAGTACACGCTATGGCTCCGAATGATTATCCCGCAAGACTTCAATACAGCAAGTGGTTAATACCTAGTGCCGATGCATGTGCCGGTGCTGATGCTGCTGCTGATATTGATGCTGATGTTTGTGCCGGTGCTGATACTGGTGCCAGTGCTGATGGTGGTGCTGATGCTGATGTTTGTGCCGGTGCTGATGCTGGTGCTGATTCTTGTGCCGATGCCGATGCTTGTGCCCTTCGATCTTTGCAACTTGTCTGCTATTTTTTTCCGTGAAAAGGGTTTTTTCACTTTAATGGAACGCAATTTGAAATCAGGAAAAAACAGATTTTTTTCTGCGAGTGAAAATTGTTTTTCCAAATTTTTGAGGCGGCTGCCACTGTTAACGCCTTGGACTCTTTTCACGAACTTACTTAGATCTTTTAGTCCTCCAAAGGACAGACAAAAAAAGAGTCCATTTCACCTTATGGACAGTTGATGATCTATTAGTAACCTGTCATTTCTCGCTGGTGAGTTTCCAGATATTTTGAAAACTGGTTCAGAGGTTTTTAAAAAAGGTGTAATATATATATATATATATATATATATATATATATATATATATATATATATATATATATATATATATATATATATATATATATATATATATGAGTTGTTTTTTAAAGATTTTGGGCAAACCTTTTTATTTCAGGATCTTGGATTGTTGTAATGTTTTAATTAATAATCAGCACTGCTTTAGATCTGCAATCTATGAAAACTGCGGCAGTGAAATCTGTTTTTAAAAAATGGATAAAGGTTTGCCTGCTACTTTGATCTTCCAAAAGCTTTTAATTCTATCAATATTGATTTTGTTAAAAATAAATTTTGAATATAGATATACATGGCACTGCACAGAACTGGATTATCTCTTTTGTTGCCGAATGTAAATCATTAACACAAGTAAATAATTATGTTTGACGAGTACAGCGTTCATCTTGATGTCCTACAAGGGTCCATTTTGGACCATTAAATCTCTTTTTTAAATGATTTTTTTAAATATAACTTTATTTGTTAAAACAAAAAAAAAATTGGCAGAATATATAATATAAATGATTTTTTAATAACTTTCATTTATTATAAGGTCGTAAATATTTTGCATTTTAAATGGAATTTGAATAATGTTTTGAAATTTTATTGTACATTTACATATTCATTTTCAAACAATGAGTAAGGGTACAAAATAATATAAATTTAGTGAATAAAACTGTGCATAAATAAATTATTTTTATAAATATATTCATAAAAATAGGGAAAATATAATATCAGAAAATGTATTCTATTAGTAAAGTTTCTCTGGTTAGGTAAGTGAAATAAAGGATATGCACTCGACTAGCTAAGAATTTCCTATTTGAATTTAAAATTACAGGGACGAAAATTTCTCTCATTTTTATAACTGGCTTAAAAACACGAACAACTTTCTGAGGGAGGTCGTGGGTGCGATTCCTTACTTAAACTGTAAAATTGTGGTTAGTTTGGTTGTTGATGCCGCATGATGTGACCTCTATTTGTGAAGTAGCACGTCTCGTGTATCGAGTTTTGATATATTCTCTTCTCAAATTACCGTCGCGTCATAACATGGCGGTTTTGTACAACATTGTTGGTTTGTGTTGCTCTTGTGTTATTGAATCGAGATGTCGCCACTTTGTCTGATTTAATGATTTTTCAACCATGGGCACAGATGCGAAATGATGATTTGTATTGAACGCAATGGTCTAATAAGTCCCATGCTAGGACGAAACAGCGCTGTCCTATTTTCGAACCCGGAGTTTTTCCATTATCTTGGAGATCATCGCACTTTTTAACATGAGACCAATGTGTTTCTATTATGTGGGAATATAATAAATTAACAAAGAACATTAAGTAACTAACAATTTATTTACAAGAAAATATCACCTCATTGTTGGATAATATGAAATTAGATATTATATTTTCCACACTTATATGTAAAAAAATCACAAAATTATTTTAACATTGTAACAAATAGTTAATTCTTTAGAAAAATTTATTATATGTTTTGTAATTAAATGTTACTTTCTTTAGAAAGCTTAGTAATATATGTATACTATTATAAATTTAGCTAAATAATATTAATAGTTGCAAAACATCTTTAATCAAAAAATAAATTCTAGCTATAAATATAGGTCTGATCAAGTAAAGTGTAATCACTTGGAAAACCTAGGGTATAAATAGTGCTAAAAATTACGACTACTCATATGTATTATTAAATCTTGTTACCTGCCATCCTGTAGATTTTGGTGAACATTTTTTGGGTATAGCATCTTTTTTTATAACGCGAACATCGTCAAATCTATAAGTGAACTCGTTCAAACCAAAATGTCCACTACAGATACGAAGTGACTAGGGCAAGATTTTGTCTTATAGTCCTAACGTGTTGTAGCATTTAAATTTACCAGTTTGCATCAATGCTACATGTTTTTAGTAATATGACATAATTTGTATATTTTTACCTGATTAAATTTAATTATTTATTCTGAAATTTAAAATAGTGAACATGGAATTTGTATTTTGGTTCACAACTCTTTTGGTCTTGTAACTTATCACTCTTTTTTCTTAACACAGTTTGTAAATTGCTGTAGTTTATATATCACATTATTTGGTTTGAATTTAAAAGTCGTAAAATATTTTACTTTTAATAAACTCTCATTTATTTACATTCCATTTCAGTATTAAAAGTATAAGGTTATAGTCGGTAATGTTGAGGATGTATTCCCGATTCGTTGACACGAGCACGGCATGTCGAGACCGATCATTTAAGGTTGAGTATACAGTATGGAATTTGTAGTAATTTTTTTGAACTTTGTTTTAATCATGATTAGTAACTTTGGACTGTTTGATCATAGTTTTCTTTTCGATAATTTTCCATGGCTTGCCAATTTTTGATGTATTACCTTGTAATCAGTGTAAGTTCGGAACTAGATTAGAGTGCTCCAGGTTGAGAATAAGGTTGGCAAAAGTAAATACAAATATCCCTAAGATTTGTCACGTCTGGTTGCAAGAGAGATTTTAATTTTCGTTTCCTTTACTGTTGAACCGTCGAAGGCAGTAGACTAATCCTGCCATCAGCTTTGAAAGGGCAGACGGTCAAATGTTTTTTTTTTTAAAAAGTCCACTAATCAATGAGGTAAGATTTTGCCCCTTATCTTTACGAACATGTGGTAAAAACAACATTTTATTTCAGGACTATCTGAAGCCAGTCTTTTTTATCTTTGGGCTTCATCTCACTCTTTTCATTTTGATATTGCTGTCAAGGCTTTCTGATGGTTCCGGCCCTAGTTTTCCTGTCTGTGTGACCACGACTATTTTAACCTTACCCTGCATTTGGTTGGTGAGTTGGAAGTGGTCCTGTGAAGCCTCCATTCATCCACAACACAACAGGAATCCTAGCAACAGCGCTAGAAGTGAGAGGTACCATAGCATAGACCAGGTAGGAGAAAACTTTAAGTTAAAGAATTGGAGCTATAAATCAATTTTTTTTTAAATACAAACAAAACAATATAAATATATTTTAATGTGATATAATAACATGTAAGAACTTTTTGATAACTCTATAAAACTTACGTTATTGGCAATTAAAGGTTCTAGAACGTTTGCGGCCAAATTTTATATAACCTTTTAAAAACGAGGTAACAACCATAGTTATCAAGAGAGTATAAAAACATTGTTGGAACCATTCTAATTTATGTACATAATAATTTTTTTTGGAATAAAATGGAATTGTTATTTTGTTTTAATTAAGTCGTTTCATTGTGGAGCTATACACTAGCAGTCAATAAATTAAAATCATTCCTCATACCTATGTGCTTTCCTGTTTAATCACTAGGTAAGTAATACAGATAATGTAAAACAGGTGGCGCCTATTGGGTAATCAAAGCAGAGCACAACTATCTCTAAAAGAGATACGAACCTAGCCTCCGACATATTGAGCTGCCGTATGCATCCGTTGCCGTACCCTGTAAAAAGGGAGACGCCTCAATGTTAATGCAAAGGTTTCGCCAGTTAGAATTACTGGGAAACCTATAAAAATCATTGATAACAAAATCTAAAATCCCAAATTATCCGCCTATGGTACAAAACATAACCTAAATTATGTCATTACCTGTGAAAAGTTAAATTTGGAAATAAATAATCCTATTTTGGGCACGCTTGGCACTGATTGATCATTTGTAAGGGAACAAAAGTTTATTGTGATTTTTAATTATTTTAACATTTATTATAAATAAAATTCTACTAAATGGAAGAATTTACTTGAGTCCCTCTGTATAAAGATTTGGATCGTTGAAATGTATATCTTATGTCTGACCAATAATCGTCATATATCAGGAAAATATAAATCTATTAATATATGTAAACAAGCTCTGAAAAAAAGAACATAAACTTAGTAAATTTATGTGACACAAAATCTCAACTGTTGTACCCTCTCGAAGTTTTTAATATAAATCTGTCAAAGTAACTTAATAGTCTTAAAAACCACATCGTTTAAGGGCTAAGGTTAACTACTAAAGTGATAACCACATGTGGCCGACCGTGAGAGAGCTTTCTTTTACTGAAATTGAGCAAATTTTCCCATCATAAGAAAACAAAAGAATATTTAAATAAAATCACTAAAATGCAATATTAGTATTTGTTATTATATACAAAGTTCGCGTTTGTTACCCATTTTTTCCCCAACTGACGAAAATAAGAGTAAGAAAATGTGAAAATGGTTAAAATCTTGGGGATTTTTTCTATGGGTTTCTTTCACGATCTTTTAGTATAATTGTAGAATAGTTACCGATCATATTTGTATAAATAATTATTAGTTTTGAGCTCTGGTCAGTTGTAATATTAAATTAAATTAAATTCGACGCATGGATGACTTATGCCATCTATGAACCAGGGGACCGAAAATGTACAGACGCTGGGAAACGAAAACTACCCTTCGTGCGCGGGGATGCATCGCGTAAGTACGTTCTATTGGTGGAAAAGCACGCATGTCGGAACCAACGCATCTAATGGGGGGACAAGGGAGGTTCCAAGGGATGAAAGTTGAATTTGATTTTTAGAAATTAATTAAAGTCATTTTCGCGATTTTCATACGGTTTGATAAAGTAATATAAATAGCTGTTTTTCGCGTTTCATTTCTTTTCCTGTTTAATATTTTAATAAGCTATTTATACGTGTTTCTTCAAACTTGGGTTTTACATATTTGGTTAACAGAACGGCAAGTTTTAAGTTTCTCATTGTAAAGAGTTCGATTTTTGTATTTATTTTTGTTAATAGACTATTGTTTAGAGAAACTTGTTTTATTTAATTTAATTAATACCTTTACGCGACTAAACTCGGGGATGTAGTGCTGTGTGAGCTGTAAACAAGAGATGTCATCTGTCCAGCTAATTAGCAGCATTGCCTGAGTTCTGGAGTTCTGAGTTATGGTTGTGGTAAGCTTAAATAACCGTAGTTGTTTGGTACAAAAGCTGCGAGAGAGAAGATGAACGACCAGACTTCCAGAGTGTCTTTATTACTAGGAAATTTAATTATAGGTTATTAAAATAGCTACAAATTAATGTGTGACAACAAATTGGTTATAGATAGAGTGGCTAACGCTACCTCAATTTGTCATTAGCAGGAGTCTATGATCAAATTCTGTCACACATTTTGTCACTAACAAATAATTAGTCACTTACAAAAACACTTTGAGAATCACAAAAAATTAGAAACGTCAATCACAAAAATATCATTTGTCAATATTTTAATGAATTCACCTTGATCGTACGATAGCGTAAAATAAATTTGCGAGATTGCCAGATTTTACAGTTTATCACACTACTTACATTTTTCTGGGAGTTAAACTGAACCATTATAAAGCATACTATTTTAAAGATATTACGTTACATTCTTGGCATTTTGTTTTTGTAAACATTCCGTGTCCAGACGTCTATGGGTAATACAACAATAAATAAAAATATATATATATATATATATATATATATATATATATATATATATATATATAGATTCATGTTTCTTGGATACAATAAACGAGAATGGTGGCGGTTGAAAATTAGCGAAAAATGAACATCTATAAAACAGTGTTGATGTTTTTACTTTTTTATTTTGAACATCGTGTTAATTTGATCAATATAGGTCACTCAACAAATCAAAACCAATAATTTCAGCTATAAGAAAAAAAAGATGTGAGAAATAAATCTTTAGAAGAAAAACTATTAGATGTAACATAATGCTCAAGTGATAAATGGCTTTTTTATATGTAATTTTACGGATGTCTGCTCCCTGTGTAGAAGTGATTTGCTTTTACGTGCACGCATAGCGGGACATAAAATGTTTTCCAATAAATATTATCCGTGATATAGAATGGGATAATTCGAGCGTATGCCTGGAGTTTTTTTGCAATTCCGTAACTCTAGGGTATAAAATAAGATTGTAGCCAAATACTGTCCGAGAGAATACAATTGGCTGCCACAGTTATCAATTTTTATTGAAATTCGACAATTAAAAACATTGATTTTAATATTCTGTTTTCTCCTATAATGGATTTTGCTCGAAGTTAGTGGCAAGGCCGCCCGCAGGTGATCTAAAAAAGGTCATTATTGTGTCTCATGATAATTCTTTAATTAATTGAAATTACATCTTATGATCACATATTTTCATTGAAATATATTTTAAATATACCAATAAATATGAGCCACTAAAAACTATTGAAATTAAAAGAGGGTGGGAGAGAGAATTATTACATATAGTACGACAAAGTGCAATAACTAATTGCTTATAGGAATTATAAAATGATGTTGAACATTTAAGTTGTAAGGACTGCTGAAAGCTTTAAACTAAAATTATTTCTAGATATACAGGAGTTTTGTCATGAACCAAACTTAATTTTTTTTTACTAGAGCACCCTGTATATTGTTGTATTTTTAGGTTGTCTTATTTTTTATCATTCTTACAATAAAGATTTAGTAGAGTCTGAACAGAGTTATTTATTATTTTAGAGAAATTTTTTCAAAAAAAAAACAGAGGCAAAGAGGTCAAATTGAGAAAAAACTGTGCAATAAATCACCAATCTACAAAGGAAGTAAGTTGTTGTCACAGTTCAATTTTGCGCTTGAGTTCACTATGGCTAATTCATTTAATTGAACCTGGTTTTGCAAATACTGTCATTATGGGCAACACAGTATTATTTTCCTTAAGTATTTCCCAGAGTTTCCTTGAAGGAAAGCATTTCATTGAGTACAGTTTCGATTAATTTTATTTACCATTATTTTGTCCTACTTTGGTATTTCACTACACTGTGCTTAGGTATTTTTTTGTCAGTATCAAACTTACTGCTACCTTTTTTTTTGTATTCGGATAGATCTTGTTTTTTTTCCCGGCCATTTATATTTACATTTGATGGGATTGTATGTATATTGGGTTGCAGAAATCAGGAAATTTTTATTGATGTATTAATTTATATTTCTTAAATTTAAAAATAACTACTGGGATACTTATTAGATTTATTATTCTTATTTAAGTAGAAAATGATTAACGAATTGGCTTAACTAACAAATACATTTGAGCCGGCTGTTGTTGCCCGGTGTGTTCCTTTTTGAGCTGTCTTTTCTTTCACACGTGGTAGTTGAACGCGCCTAACGGAAGCAGGGCCATGGTTATAAATGGAGGCCATTTTGCTTTGATTTTTCACTTTTTTCCTGGTTTGATTCGGCCGAAGCAGCTGCAAACGTCCATCTCAATTTTTAGTTGCCAAATTTTTGGGATTCTGAGATAAAAAGTCGAAAATTATTCTGGTAATTTTGTTGAGTTTTGATGTACCGTATCTTAGGTCAGTTATGGTTTTTTTACCGGGATAAACTTGGCGACCGAGATTTTGGGCAGTTTGCACAAGTCAACGAAGGAATCACTCTGACCCTAGAAGATCGGGTTAGAAATTTTAAAATAATTACTGTTAAAACGATCCTACATTTTTTTTTTTTATTATTATAAATGAAAGTGCTAACAGTACTTTTATACAATTACAATCTGGTCCATAGGACCAATGAGCAATTTACATTTATCCCTAAAATACTAGAGTTCACTCAGTCTAAAGTGTACCCATCAGTAGTCCTTTAGGTTCTGTCTATTTATTGCATTATTTCTTCACATGCATTACTAGTCTTTTCACTGATCACACTAACTCGAAAGGTTTTGTTCTTTTAAGTCTCCGCACTAACTGTGAATTGTCAAGGAGCTGGATAGCCTCGGGATTCACATGTTGATGGAGTCGATCTTCATGACTCCTGGCGAACTTCTTGATTACGTTATCAACGGTGTCCATCTTAAGGTCCCTGTGGATATCTCCGTTCCTTATGTACCATGGGGCATTAACTATCTTCCGCAGTACTCTGTTTTGAAATCGTTGTATTATGTCCTTGTTGCTCTGTTTGGTACATCCCCATATCTGTATACCATAAGTCCATACTGGTTTCAATATTTGCTCATATATGAGTAGCTTGTTATGTAGTGACAGAGTGGTGTTTCGTCCAATTAGCCAGTACATTTTTTTGTATTTTATTCCCAGTTCTACTCTTTTCTTTTTAACGTGAGCTCTCCAGCGAAGCTTGGCGTCTAACGTAATACCCAAAAACTTAGCATTATTTGAGTATGGAATTTGTTTGTTATTTAAACTAACTGGCACATATTGCACGTTTTTGTTTGTAAAGTTAACATGGGTTGATTTTGTTTCGTTCAATTTAATACGCCATTTCTTTGTCCAATCATAGATTTTATTTACAGCTGTTTGTAATTTCTCTGCTGCTTCTTCACTGGTTTCTCCTACAGCTAGGATGGCAGTGTCATCAGCAAAGGTGGCTATGATGTTATTTTCTAGTATAGGAATATCACAAGTGTATAACAGGTAAAGGATCGGTCCTAAGACACTCCCCTGTGGTACTCCTGCTCTAATTTCTTTTAGCTCTGAGTAGGCATCTTCCTGTTTAACTCTGAAATACCTATCTGTGATGTAAGATTCAAGTATTTCGGAGTATTACTGTGGTAAGTATTGGTTTAATTTATGAATCAAGCCCCTATGCCATACTTTGTCAAAAGCCTGGGCCACATCCAAAAACACCGTGGAGCAGACTTTTTTCTTTTCTAAGGCATCTTCTATTATATTGGTTATTCTATGTACCTGGTCTATAGTCGAGTGCTTATGACGAAATCCAAATTGATGGGATGGAATTAGATTTCTTGTTTCTATTATTGGCTTTAATCTTTTGATTAGCAATTTCTCGAATAATTTGGAAATAACAGGTAATAGTGCTATGGGCCTGTAAGACGAGACTTCGTGTAGTGGTTTGCCAGGTTTTGCGATCATAATCACTTCAGCAACTTTCCACAGCCTTGGAACATACTTCAGTCGAAAGGCTGCATTTATTAAATTTGTTAGTTTAACTATAGCTTTCCTCGGGAGTTCTTTTAATATTTCCCCAGTTATTAGGTCAAATCCTGGAGCTTTCTTAGGATTAATATTTTCTTTTATTTCTTTCTTTATGTCCTTCGGGGTAACTAGAGGAATTTCCGCATTATCTTGAAGTTCTTCTGTCCATGCTGGTTCTTCCCCATTTTGTTCATTGGGTTGGAATGTTTGCGCTAGGTGATCCGCAAATCTTCCCGCCTTTTGCTTATTATTTCTTGCCCATTTTCCGTTCTCTAGTCTAATTGGGGGTAATTGGGTAGTCGGTCTTTTTAGATTTTTGGTCGCTTTCCAAAGTGAATAATCAGTATTTTTGTCATCTGTTAATTCACACAGGTGAGTATTGATAGATTCATTTTTAATTTTTTAAATCTCTCTTTTCAACTGTTGACTAGCGTTATTTAATATAGTTTTATCTTGCGGCGCCCTGGTTTGTTGCCACTTTCTTCTCAATTTTCTTTTTTCCTTAATTAATTCTCTAATTTCTTTGGGGTAGTTGTTACCTACTGTTCTTCTTTCAATATTTGGTGTGTTATTCCATGCAGCTTGCTGTATATTATCAACAAGTAACTCTACCTCGTCATCCAGTTGCTGTTTATTTTGCAGTTGAGTAGCTAGATTAATCTTGTTTTCTAAGTCAGTTCTGAAGCTTATCCAGTCTGTACCTTTGTTAACCAACACAGGTTTAGGTTCTTTTTTAATTATGTTCTCACTCATCGTTAGGACTATCGGTGAGTGATCTGAGTTCATATCCCAGCCTTCATCAATTGTAATAAAGTCTGTGGATATACTTCTGACGATAAAGAAATCAATAAGGTCTGGTACTTTATTTGGGTCTGTTGGCCAGTATGTTGGTTTCCCCGTAGACATTACATTGCTTCCATTTGCTTTGGTAGCTTTTAGGAGTTCTTTGCCTTTGAATGTGTCTAGTCTTGAACCCCAATACGTGTTTTTAGCATTGAAATCTCCTCCTATTATATATCTGTGCCCAAGGGAGCTTAGGAACTGCAGATATTGTTCTTTATTTATTGAATGCTTGGGAGGACTAAACATTGAGCATATGTTTATCTCATAAGTAGTGGGAATAGGGGGCTTCTAGTTGACCCCCCCACCACTTTTTTGATTGGTCAGCCAAGAATGACCTTGTTTCTGATTGGCTGCCCAAGTTCGCCCCCTATTCCGATTGGTTTCATAAACTCCGCCTCTTTTTGCTCCACCTCCTACCTCCTTCCTAACCACCACAGTAGTTGGAGGGGAGCTGGTATTTTAAAGGACTGAATCTGAGCGAGCTACATTCATTTACAACTAGTCTTAAGCTTATATAGAAGATTCACCACTAATAAAGAACAGTGTTAAATTAAAAATAAGTGGTAGTTATGAACAGTGATTTGCAAAATGAAATAATCAAATTAGGTAAACAGTTTACTAAACTTCAAAATTCCGAATTAAAGAATGCAATGCTAAGGAAAACACACCCCGAGTGGGCACAGGTATATTATGAGACTGCCTTCCAATACCAATTAGCTGCAGAAGCCTGTTTAAATTATAGAAAAACCCAAAATTTGCCGAAGTTCTTTCATGAAATAAAGAAAATAGGATTCAGTTACTTTTTAAGGATATTGAAGGATTATATAAAAGATCCTGATATATTAAAAGAAATCGTGGAAGAGGAAGAGAGAGATAAAGAGATATTGAGAAACAGGGAGGTTTTAGTGTAGGATTTATTATGGAATTATTAATAAGAGAAATGTATGAAGAGTTTTTGATGTCCGCAGCCTGTTCCGAGTTTTATGCATATGAAGGTCAAGAAAGTGAAGCGCAGAATATTATATTGTTTTTAAATTATATGGAACATGTGGAATTATGTTTACTAGCAGCTAAATGTTGTAGCGAATATTTAAAAAATAAAAATATAGATATTTTAATATGTAAACTTCAAGAACTAGGATTAAATAATAATATTTCATGTATTAAAACAATGTTAGAAAATAAAACACATAATTTGTAATCAAGTCTTTTATTACATAAAAAAATTGTTGTAAAGGTAATAAACATTTGATAATGCACATACACATGGTATTTTTTGATGATAAAAGCAGCAAGGATCCATTTTCTTTAGGGTGGGTTGTTCATCAATCTCGATAACTGGTTTCATGGAATACTTCTTTACGAAATCTGCCTTTTCTTCCCCTTTTACATAAACATAGTCCACCTTAGCGCTTAAATCTCTTATGATATCTCCACATTTGTGTAATGGTGTAAATCCTTCACACCATTCAATGCAATGGTAATTTTTTATTAACCACAGAGCTTGTTTGTGTAAATAGGATGGTAAATGACCCATCGGAAATGGAGCTTTGAAAATAAAATGACTTGTCTTTTGCCCATCGTACGCTGCTAATTCCTTTACAATAAATTTATTATTTTCAATTTTGAATCCTTGAAGATCTAGAATAAGTTTCATATTTTCAAATATTTGAATTTCTTGATCATTTCTACTTTTAATTGATATTCACTTATTTGTTTTTTTAATTTCTGCAACTGAAGTTGAAAATCTAATACTCGAACTGAAATCTCGTAAGACATTATATAAATGAAGAATTCTGGTTTGGCTACGTTAATAAATATCAAAATTGACGCGTGCGCTCTTAAGCGTAAGTAGCGGTTTGTTTAAAAAGAGTATTTTATCTTAAGGAAATTGTATTACAACTGTTTCACAATTTTTGTTAATGGATTGTAACTGAAAACTTTATCATGAATTATAACACAATATGCCGCTGTTTTAGGGGGAATTTTTTCCTTGGTTTCAAATTCAATTCTCATGGTTACTGGACCTGTTTGTAGTAAGTCTCTTTGATGTGAACAATTAATGTAAACTATAGGAGCATTTTCTTTAAATTCTTTCGGATTAAAAATTGGTTCCACTGGAGAGTTATAATACCCTTGACGAAAGTCTGTAAACATTTCATACAGAGTAGCAAATTTATTATTTTCAAAGTCAAGTTGAAGATCATTGTAAGGATATCTTTCTGAATTTAAAAAGACATTCATATTTCTTAAATTACAATGATCAAATTTACTCATATCCATTTTTAGATTACCACGTCTATTTTTCTGAAAAGCAATTAGAACATGACGTGGCGTTTCGACTTTTGTAGATGTTTTTACGGGCCAGTTGTGCCTCGTAGTTTCCAATAACTCTGGATATTCAACTAATTCCCAGCTTCGGAAGGTTATTAGTATATCACTATTTTTGTCAATAATTTTGGTAAGTGCTAATTCTTGCGGAATCGCTACAGTAAGATGAGGAACTCTCCAACACAACTTGGTAATTTTAACTTTGGGTTTTTCATCTTCATTACTGGATAATAATGCATTTGTATCATCATTACTTCTTATTAGAATAAGTTCTTGTTGTGAATTAAGAATAATCTTATTATAATCTTCAAAAAATCCTGAATACATCTTTAATGGTATACATAATGAAACATTACCTTTGTCATCAGTCATAATTTTTTCTTTAGATTTTG
Organism: Diaprepes abbreviatus; assembly: GCA_034092305.1. Lineage (NCBI taxonomy): Eukaryota > Metazoa > Arthropoda > Insecta > Coleoptera > Curculionidae > Diaprepes > Diaprepes abbreviatus. The sequence continues at coordinate 3,980,621 of JASJET010000116.1, forward strand.
TTTTCGGATACCAACCGGCATTTTCCAATTTAGCACTTTCATTTTGATTAAATGAAATATATCCCTTAAGAGTTGAAGTTATACCAATATCCCGAACGGAGTCAATAGTAACACCATTTAAAATATAGCGTAATTCTTTAAATAAAAATGCCGGAGCATTATTAATTAAAACAGTATTAGCTAAAGGGGAATCATCTTCTTTAGTTACTTGCAATTCCACATAAATTTCACTTTTGCAAGGTAAAGGATATTTTCCTGTTTGTTGCAAAGCAATTCTGCTTTCATCATTTGGTCCGAGTTTTGTAGGATTAAAAGGATCGAAAGAAAGAATTTCCCAGCTTAATATTGATTCATCAACCAATACATTTTCTCTTACATTTAAATAATCCATTTTTATTTAAGTTTAAAACCCAAACTTTGAAGAAATTTTCTATTAGAAGGTGTTAACCTTTGGAAGTTTGATTTCCTACTAAAGGAAGTTGGTTTCTTTCTTGTCTTATTAATGTTTTTATTATTAAATTTTCTAGTAAAGTTTGCAGATTTATTGTTATATAATATTACCATCTTTAATCTACTTTTTTAAGATGTAGTCTGATGGTTATGGTTTCTTCTCTAAAATTAACCAAATCACCTTCTTGATCTATTATTTTAATGGCTATTTTATCAATTACTTTAACGGTGACTGGGAAATATATGACGTTTTGAGGTGACTCAATTATTTTGAACCCTGGAGCAACGCTCGGGAAAAATTGGTGTATTATATGAACAGATTTCCCGTTTAAATATGATCCCTCTGCAATACTGCAGTCTATATTTATTGAATTTACTTTAATTATTTCCGCGGGAAAATCTGATATATGTTCAATGTTGGCTTCCAATCGCCCATTTTTAAACCCTAATAATTTACCAATAGTTCCTTCACGAAAAGTTATGGGGGCTGAACATTTAAGATGTGTACGTAAAGTATTATTATTTGCATAAAGACTAAAACTAATTTTATCCTCATCCAAGTGTTTTTTTAAAAAATCTGTTATGTCTTCTAATTCGTAGCTACCTGGGGGTATGGCTATTTCTAAATTTTCATCATGAATTAATACATTATTCCCAACATCAATATTGGGAATTGCATTAAATGTTTCGAAATTTACAAGACCGATAACATATTCAACATCTTCATCTAGATATATTGGAGGATGTAACTCTGATGTTAAAATAGCGGAATTGCCGCTAAGAACAAAACTATATGACATTTTACTTTAAAAATATGTTTAATAATAAACTAAAATTAGGTGTTACATATGGTTATAAAGAAATTTTAGACACAATTGACCACAATTTGTTTTGTTAAAGTTTTGATAACTGTTATAATTATAATTAACAATATTATTATTTTGGTCGCTATAAAAATATTTAATTAATTCAGAAGGGGGTCGCAAATTACCATAACTATCAAAATATATTATGTTTTTTCCTTTTTTTGTATATGCTATCCAGTGAGTACCAGCACCACTGTGATTATCTAGATTGACAATTGCACTTTCAATTAACTTTATCTTTTTTGGTAATTTATCCCTCATAAAAATACCACGAAAGTTGGGAATTTGTAAATATTTAGCGTATTTAAGCAGATCGTAATTTGTAAGTGCTTTTCGAGGTATATGTTTTAGCAGTTTTTTGAATAAGGCTTCAAGTATAATCCACATCCTGTTTTATATGGTTTTAAATAAAGTCCACTTCCTTTTTTTCCTACCGAAATGGACTCCATCATTTGATTGTGTCGTTTAGATTCTTCTAATTTCGCTTTGGCTGCTTTTGCATCATTTACTGCTTTAGCAATACCTGCAGCCCCTCCTCCAAGAGCACCAAGAGCAGACAAACCAGCAAATAAAGGTATAAGTGGAAGAAATCCACCAGTCTTTGGGATTGGAATTACCCTTTTCTTTGGAGGTAACACTTTACCAGTTTTTTTAATAGCTTTTAAAGCAGTTTGAATACTTTCATTTAGGTCTTTAAAACGTTTCCCCTTAATTCCTTTTCTAGCTTTTGAAATTACCTGAGATAATGATAGTCCTCGTCCTTTTCGAGTTTTTCGCTTGAACTTTCTTCTCGTTCGAAGTCCCATACCTAATTTTCTTTTAATTTTCATAGCACCAGTAATTCCTAGTGCAGCAGTTTTTTCCCAAAAACTAGAATCTTTAGCTTTGAACCTTGATAAAGCTTTGTCAGCTAATACTTTATCAGCTAAATGCCTTCTTTTTATATCATTTGATTGTGAGTAAGCAATATCGTGTTCTTTACAAGCCTCATCCAATAAATTTATACCTTTATCACCTCTTGACAATCGTTTTTCCAATTTTGTTCCAGGTCCACAAAAATTATAACCAGGAATATGCAATTCAAAGGGTAATTTATTTATTAATGAGTTTACTAAACCACTTCCTTTCCTTTTGCTGTTTGTCTTGTAAATGATTCGTTTATTATGTGATGGAAACATTATATATAGTTGCAATCCTAGTGATAACTAACCAGTTACATCACAATACTGAATATTAATAGTTTGTTTTATATATAAAATGAGAGTTGAGAAACAACCATACTCTATAACAATTAAGGATCATGAAAGTTCAGTGAATGGTTTTAGAAAACATGGAAAACTGTTTGAGGGAAATAGTAAAAGAGGGTTAATTATTGGCCCGTCAGGCTGTGGCAAAACCAATGTTATTATTAGTTTGATTGAAGATCCGAATGGTTTGCGATTTGAAAATCTGTATGTTTATTCAAAATCCTTATATCAACCAAAGTATAAATATTTGAGAACACTTTTTAAACCTTTGAAAAAAATTGGATACTATGAATCTGAAAATAAAGAAACAATTGTTTCACCAAAACAAGTTAAACCAAACTCTATAATAATATTTGATGATATAGTGTGTTGTAATCAGAATGTTGTAAAGGACTATTTTTGTTTCGGAAGACACAAAAATACTGATTGTTTTTATTTATGTCAAACATATTCTTCTATTCCGAAACAATTAATTCGTGACAATGCAAATTTAATTGTTATATTTCAACAAGATCGAACAAACTTAAAACATATTTATGATGATCATGTTAATGTTGATATGTCATTAAACCAATTTAATGAGTTGTGCTTAATATGTTGGAAAGATAAATTTGGATTTTTAGTAATAGACAAAGACTCTAATGTGAAATCTGGCCGATATCGAAAAGGATTTGATTCATATATTTACTTATAAAAATAAACGTTTAATGGTAAATTATACCAATCATGGATGAACGTTTAGCAAGAGAGCTAGTTAAATCAAGAAAAGCTGTTAAACAAAAATATCAGAGTTTAAAAAATGCGGAATTTGAGGCGCAAACTAAATTGGAGGAAACATATAAACCGATAACTCAACCCTTACAAGAATTAATTTCAACGATTGGTAAAATTGAACCTGTTGAAATAAAGGAAGAGCTGCACACACCAATTAAAAAAAATTATGAAACACCACAGAAAAGATCAATTCAAACACTAACACCAAAGAGAAAATTACAATATGGAACATCAACACCAGAAAAAAGAAAGACGGGAAAAACTCCACTCCTTCCTACAGAAATACCATCGATTATTGACTGGGACGCGAGTTTAGCTTCAGCAAGTCAAATGCCATCTATACAACAAACAAGTATTATTGCAGAAACAAACCCTTCTTCAGGTTCACACTCCACAATAGGAAATCTTTCAGATATACTGGAACAAACACGGCAAACAGTTAGAACATTTGTTGATACAGATTTATATAAAGAATATTTATTAGGATTTGATGAATTACCTCGCCAATATATTGATAGCGGTGTAAAAGATGTTGAACATGAGTTTGATCACCAATATGGAATAGTTCATGATTTGGAAACCGAGAAATTCTTTTTGGGTTTAACTCAAAAACCTGTCGAAATTATTGGTAAAAACATCAAAATTGAAGGAATAACCTATACAGGTACACCAGGTTTATATGAGTTATTATTTAAAAAAGAACCAATAGGGTATAAAAAACAAGATTTGGAAAATTATATGGATATTTTAAAAAGAACCAATGCATACCGTAGAAATAATGATCCAAATGAGCAGGTGCAGGGGAATGGATCACATAAATATATTTCTATAATAGGACCTTATTTGCAAAGCAAAGGAATTACAAAAACTAAAACTCTAAATCCCGAATCTCAACAAGCAGTCCAGGGATTTTTTGAAAGACGCAAAGCTCCATATAGAGAAAGTCGAGTGTCTTCAAAAAAAACCGGATTTGGTATAACTTTAAAAGTTAATAAACCTAATACAGATTACATATATTGGGATAATGTAAAAGAACTTGTTGAGAGACTTCGACTATTGGTAGCATCCATGCTTGCGGGACACACTGGTCATAACAATGAAATTATTTCCATTATTGAAGAACTAAGAGAAGCGAATATTATTATATAAAAGGACATAATAGATACTTTTAAACATTTCTAAAATGACCATCGATAAATTTGGTCGTCATATTTCAAAAAAATCTGTTCTAAACACATTATTATCACTAGAAAATAAAATATTATCAAATGTTGAAGAGAAAATAATAAAAATTTTTAAAAGCGATGTCAAATATATTGAAAACAAATTAATTCAAAATTTAGATCCCGGGTTGAAAAGCGATGTTAATAATTTAAATAAGAGAATAAATGAATATGATAACAATATACAAAATATTGCAAAAAAGATTAAGTTATTTGAGGATAAAGTTATTCCTGAATATAATGACAAGATAATTAATTTGAAAAATACTGTTGATGGAAATGATGAGGTAGTAGAAAAATTTTCTCAGAAAGTTTCTAAATATGCAAATGACTTTGACGTAGTGAAGTTAAAATATGATAAAGTTGATGATTTTGAAAATGAAATAAAAAATGAAATTACATCAATTAAATCAATAATTAAGGATACTTCAGCAATTGACAATGTCAAGAACAGTATTTCCAAGGAAATTACATCAAAGTTTCAAAATTTTACTAATTTGCTTAATGATAGAGTAGCAGAAGAAGTAAGGAATTTTAAGAAAATACATGACGTTATGGATAAAAATACACAAAATCTTGAAAAATCAATGAACACTCATTTCCTAATTCACAAAAAAGATACCGACAAAGTTAATGAATTTAAAGAACAAATTAAAGAATTTGAAATTAAAATCAATGCATATAAATCAAATTTACAATATTTAGAAGACAAATTGAAGGAGGATTTTCAAAACGAAAATGAAAAAATTGAAACAAAATTCAAAGATCAAATTACAAAAGATAATGAAAAAATCGAGGATATACTAAAGCAATTAAACAATCTAAAAACCAAATCTGAAACGTCTTTTGACGAGGGAAATTTTACAAAGGCAATCGATGAGAAATTACAAAAAGAATTAGAATCCTTACTAGAAGTAGTGCAAGCTATAATAGAAGTTTCTAAAAAGGATGTATTAATTAAAATTAAAAATAATAGTTCAAAAATCGAGGAGACTTCTTTACTCATAAAAGAACTTGAAACATCTTATACAGATATACTACACAAAGCTGAAAAGACAGCGTCAGACATAAAAAATATAGAAAAAAAAATTGTGAAAATGACATTAGATATTACAAATGCAGAATTTCAATTAGGAAAAGACATAAAAAATCTAGAAGATAAATTAACAAAAGAAATAAAATCTTTAAACGAATTAGTTCAAAGAGCTGCTGAAGTTTCTAGAAAAGAATTTAATGATACAATGAATTATGCAAGAGAAGAAATGAATTCAACATTAGGTGGTTTCAAAAAAGATTATACGTTATCAAATGTTCTTTTGGAAACTAAATTTAATGTAAAAATGTCTGATCTTAATAACAACATCACCCAAATAAATTCGTCAATAAAAGAAATTAGAAATGAAAATAACAAATCATTTGAAACAATGGAAAATAAATTTAATGTAAAAATTTCTGATCTTACTAACAACATCACCCAAATAAATTCATCAATAAAAGAAATTATAAATGAAAATAAAAAATCATTTGAAGCAATGGAAAATAAAATTAAAGAACTTACTAAAAAAAAACTGAGATGATTTTTTTTATATTTTACAACATCAGCGATAAAGGGCTTTTATAAACGGTTTAGAAGGAGGTAAAGTTATTTGTGGGATTTATTTTCGAGAGTAAGGTATAAATTAATAATGAGTAAAATTAAGCAAGACGTTGTAAATGAATTACATAAACCGGCGAGAAGGCGATATAGAAGGAGACGAACAATTGTAAAAGGGCTTAATGATCTATTTCAAGCTGATCTGATAGAAATGCAGCCATATGCGAAATTTAATAGGGGTTTAAGATATATTTTAATGGTAATAAATGTGTTTTCTAAATTTGTATGGGCAGAACCTGTAAAATCCAAAACTGGTAAAGATGTAGCAGCTGCAATGAAAAAAATTCTATTAACTTTAAAAACTCCCCCAACAAATCTGAATACTGATCAGGGTAAAGAATTCTTTAATCAAGACTTTCAGAAACTTATGGAGCAGTTCAAAATTAATCATTACAACACATTTTCTAATATGAAAGCTAGTATTGTAGAGAGAGTAAATAGAACGATAAAAAACAAAATGTGGAAAAAGTTTAGTTTACTAGGTAATTATAAATGGATCAGCTTTCTTAAAGAAATAATTACAGAATACAATAATACTAAGCATTCAACAATCGGAAAAAAACCAAACGAAGTTAACAAAAAGAATGAAATGGAAATCTTGAAATCAGCTTATACTCATAGGAAAACTGTGGATCCCAGATCACCAAAATTTCGTGTCAGTGATAGAGTACGAATAAGCAAGATTCGCGAACAATTTTCTAAAGGTTACACGCCCAACTGGTCAAACGAAATTTTTCAAATAAAAAAAATCCAGCTTACTAATCCAACAACGTATTTGATTCAAGATGGAAATGGGATAGATATTCAAGGAGGTTTCTATGAAGAAGAACTTCAAAAAGTAAGACACCCAAATGTATATCTGGTGGAAAAAGTGTTAAGAAAGAAAGGAAACAAAGTATTTGTAAAATGGTTAGGATTAGATAAATCTTATAACTCTTGGATCTTCAAGAGAGATGTGATGTAATAGTAATTAATGCTGTAATAATAATTGATGTTTGTAATAAAAAAAAATGATTTTTTATATATATTTGTTTTATTTAAAAATAAGCTTATTACATAAACATTTTTTTAAATACAATATTCCTATAATCAGAGTCTAATATGGGATTTAAAATTTCTTCAGTCAATTTAATCCTTCTTCTAAAATGTTTTTGATTTATAAACTCTTCAGAACTCATACGAGCTTTTCTGTAGGCGAAGTTCCAAGCAACCATCAGATGAATTTGGTTTCTTGATTCATCAATAGATACTGTCTTCTTCATAATAGTGCTTAGACTTTAATTTTTGTTCTAGTTCTTCGGGATGATTCAACAGCAGTTCCAGCATGGAGCACACATTTTCACTATTTAGATTTTGTTTTGGAGAAAGGACATTATATATTTTGTCAAAAGAATCTCCGTCGTAAAAATTGTTATTTTTAAAAACGTTGAAATAACGTCGAAAGTTTTGTTTTTGTAAAACATTTAGTCTATATTCTATAAGTGGAATTTGTTCCCATAGTCTGCAGACAGTTTCATTTCCATAGTAAATAAAATCACAGCTTTTCACAATCTTCACTATTGGTAATTCACCAATCTTTTCAAAATGAATAGATAAATTTTGCAAATATGTCGGTTCATTGAAAACATTTGGTGAAAACATATAATTTGTTATAACTCCTTGATATTGCAATAAGTTCTTCCAATCATCTTCATTTAATATCACAGACTGACCATTTTTACCACCAAGTTCAATGCATGGTAGAAAATCACTTTCCACCCACAAACCAATCACAGCATATTTAGAGTTAGAATTATTTAAATTATATTTTGTAGAATTTATAATTGTTTTTTTTATTTTCTTTTTTAATGGTGAATTTTCAAATATATTTTTACTCTGATTACTGAACATTTTAAATGATGTATTTCAAAAACTAACTGGCTATCTGCTTGCTCTCAAAAAACTAACTATCAATCCGTTTGCTCCTAAATTTTATACATTTTCCCTCTCCTCTCAAGTGGAGGGATAAACTTATTTTCCCTCTCCATTTAAGAGGAGGGGATAAACTTTAAATGTCTTTATACTAACGAGAATCAATAAAAAACAAAATTTATATTATTTTTTTAACATTTATTAAATATTTTTATAGATATTTTTTCATGAAATACAATAAAATTAAACATGCACAAATAAATATTGCTGCTGTAAATATAATAACAAATATATAACAACAGACACAATGACAAGATTCTTCTTTTTTATTATTGAAAGGAATCCAATCTGAATATTGTAATGGTTTGTTTGTCATGGAATATTTAATTTTTATGTATGTATTTTCACACAAAGCAGAATCAGTTACATTATAGGTAAAAAAGTGTGAATTTCCAACAAGATATGTCATTTTCATCTGTTTGTAGCAGTCGGTTTCATTTTTGAGGGCATTTATACATATATCAGCCCTAACTGTATTAGGAATGTAATTTACATATATCACATTTCCAACAAGGGAAACTAAAACTATTAAAGATGCAGCAGTCATTGTTGTAATATTACTAACAAATAATGGTATTTCTATACAATATATATGTTTTTGGATTCAGTTCCCCCTCCAACTTTTAAAGCTTCAAAAACGACTTACATAATTTATCATCATATAAAATGATGTCTTTATAAAGATGAAAAATTACTAGGAGTAGTTAATTCTAATCGCGGTTTTTTATTTTTAGATCCATTTTCGTTTCCAGAACTTAAAAAAGTTAGAGTATCATACATCATTTTCATATCTTTATCAAAAAAATCTGTTTCCAAAATATCCTTATGTCCCCATGCAAGAGTTTTTGTGGAATTTGGTATACAATATCTTTTATCATCATGAGTTGTTAATGCCAATTTATTTAACAAATTAGTGTATATATTATGCATATCTGACTTGAATACATACATGGTGCAGAATATTTTGTCACCTTTCTCAACAACATCTTTATAATCTGATAATGTTAATTGATTTTTTATACATGATCTACTAACGCCTTTTGCTTTTTTATCTACACTATTTTTGGATTTTATACAATATGCTTTAGCACCAGTTCCATAAAAACTTTCAATGGGAATCCCTTTGTACTCATCTTTAAATTTACCAACAACTGATGTTGTAATAGGCATGCAATGAATATTTTGTTCAGAAAAATTAGAAGTATCAAATTTATCCAGATTTAGCTTCATATCTTCATAAAAGTTTTGGGTCTGAACTTCAAGAATTAAGGAATCAGTATCCGTATATAATAAATTTAAATTATTACCATATTTTACTTTTAAATACCCATAATAAAAATTATACATTACAGTTTTTGCAATATCCAGAATACTCATCCCAACATAAATTGGTTTATTGTATTCAATGCAAACCTGTTGAAGTTGAAGAGCAACTAGATTTTCAGAGAAAATTTTAAAATCCTTTAATTGAGGTTTAGAAATAAGTTTTTCGGCACTAAATTTATTACCCTGTCTTTCCCATTGAGATACTAATTTAATATCTGCTCGCCTATCAACATTTTCCATGGTTTTACCGAAAATTGAATTATTTGCCAATTTATAACAATTTTTATCAAATTTATTTTTAGATAAATTTCGTAAATTTGTATTTAAATCTATATATTCCGCTAACCATGGTGATTGTGTAAACTTAACTGCTCTGTGTATTTTTATGATTTTGAGTCCAAATTGTAGACATTGTTTCAGATATCGGTAGTGAATGATATAGTTATATTTATTATGTAAGTTTGGAATTAATTTGGAGTGGTTTGAAATTGGTGGTGTATATTGTTCAGGACAAAATGGGAAATCATTATGACTATCATGTAAATAATTTGGATATTCTAAATCAACTTCAAATATGTATCCTATAGATGATGTATCTGAAAGTTCGGATATATTTAAAGTTTCTATTTCGAGCTTAGGTACCCAAGCAAAATTTTTTTCAGGCAAATATTGTTTCATAGCATAACCATACAAATTTGTGGCGTCTAAGTAAGTGATATATGTTGTAGGTCTTTCAGGATTAAAATTTTCTAAGAATGGATTATTTGCTTCAGATTTGCGTTTGGAACAAGTGCTAACCCCACCACGAACACCTTTTTTGAAAAAATGAAGCATATCTGGTTCCGTTAATAATTCTAATTCTACATTAGTTAATTTCATCATTGCATCCCAGCACATAGAAGGGCTAGTGACATAATTAACAGGATCTAACTTATAGGTTTTAATACATGTGGATCTATAATTTTCAAAAACATCAGCCAAAAGTAAAACATCAGATTTTAAGTAAATATCGGAATAAGCCCCTATTGTAGAACACTTAAATAGATTCCACACTTCTACAGCACGATTGTAGTCTTGAGGAGAGATATTTTCATCGGTTAAGTTATTATAAAATTTATCAATCGATGGTAGAGATTTCTCATTTAATTTTTCGTTGGAATCTATGTAAGAGTATGGAAATACCCCTTTTTGTCTAATGTATCGAAATTCATCAGCATTTGAGAAAAACTTTTTAATTTCAAAACATTGTGAATCTTGTAGAGTTTGTGATAGTGACTCTAAAGACTCTGGGAGAAATTGAAAAGAATCTATAAAGCGTAGTCGCAAAGCAACTGGTTTCCGCTTTTCTGACACATCAACGAAAATTTCCTTACTAAAAGAAATATACTTTTCTTTATTTTGAGCTATAACACTAATATTTTCTTTATTATAGCAAAGCGATTTAATAAATAGGTGAGAATCATAGTTTTTTAAATTATGCAATACTATTGGTATATATTTTGGAGGTTTAAAATGCAAATTACATATTGAGTGGGCGGCTCCTCGATATTTACCTGTAATATGACAATGATCCCTACACTTTATGAAATTTCCTTTTGAAAAAGGTTTTTCACATACATAACAAATGCTAGAATTTTCATATTCAATCTGTTCCACAGATGATAAATCTTTCAATGGTACTTGATATTTTAAATATTTTTTATAAATTCCTTTTACATCATTTTCAATGTATTCAATAAATTTTATGGCACAATCTGTACCTCTATAAAGTTTAAGACACACAACATTCTCATCAAATGATGATTTAATATAATAAGCAAATGAATAGGGTATATGTTCAGCAGTTTTAATAGTATATGAGGTTGTCGAATCAGGTGTAGATTGTTGGCACTCAATGTTTTTCAAATAACATTCAAAATCGGCATAAATAACAAAAGGAGCTTTATACTGTTTCTGAATATTTTGAAACTTTAATATATTTGCATCCATCACATAAGTATTTTTTTATTTTCTTTTTTGATAATTGTTTGTATACCAAGCAACCTAAATCCTTTATCCAACAGTAGTGGTTATTTCCATCATCAGAACTTATTAAAAGCAAATTAATATGTAATTTTTTCTTTTCATTATTATAATGTAAAGGACCGACAATCTCATATACCTTTTTATTATCCCTTAAAAAATTTTCAACTCCATATACATTTATGGACAAATTATTTTTTTCCTCAAACTTTTTTATATCTAATAATTTTACTGGAAATTCAATAACTGTAAAATCGAAAGCGTCTCTGAAGTCTGGATATGATGAGGTCTTTCGAGGATTACCGGTTGGCTGGTATGCTGCTGAAACCACTGCCCAGGCGAAACAGCAATTGTCCTCATTCATCACATTCACTATTGATTTAGAAAAGTGATGCATCTTAATGTAGGAGGAGGCATTCAATGGGTTGTACTTATTGATGTTGACTTCCAAATGCAGAATTCTTTGTAGAGCCCACCCTGTAATAGGAATTAAAAAATTAGTTCTGAATAATATTTGTTAGAGATGTACAAGTGATATTAAGAAAACTTAGCTCTTGAGATTAAATAATAATTACCTGAGTCTCTTTCCGGCAATTCATCTGCTTTGGTTTCAATAATCTTGAATAAATCATCGTAAAGCTGTTGTAGATCAGTTGTATGGGTTACAATGAAGAACGGTGTATTAAATGACTTAATTGAAGTAGAGGTTAAAGTTGGAGAATAATATATCCCAAATAACTCCAAATTTACTTTAGCACATGTAAATTCTTGTTGGCGCTGGCGTATTAATGTTTGCACTTTATTACCAACATCTTGCTGAAACTTTTTGATGTCGATGTGATAATTCTGCGAATATATTCTGTAGGAAGCTATTCGACATTTAAATGCACTCCTGATAATGTCAATTCCATTTCCATATTTTATGCAGCTCCTGTTTTTATGAATATTTGTCCTCAAGTGTGTGCTCCAGGAATTAGATTTGACATTTACTTCACAATCTTGGCAATATCGCATTTGAGGTCTTGAAAGTAGTTCATCAACTGAAACAATTATTATTTTTTAATTTCTCTGTAAAACTTTATTAATATTAAAAAGTACAATTAAAAGAAAAATTATAGCTAAATATGTTATAAAAAAATACTTACGATTAATTATATAATCTTCCAAGTTAAAGGTGTTTTCGTTATTAACAACATTTTCTCGAAGGTGGCGTACAATATTTTGTTTTCTTTTAAATTCTCTTAAGCAGTGCGTGCAAAGGAGAGTCATTTTAAAATGGAATCGATTAGGGCCGTGTCGCTTTTAAATAAATACAATTTCGATCTATCAAGACCCAATGACATAGAATAATTAGCAATTTTTTCAGCTCGCGCAATTTAGAAAACTTTTGGATTTACTTTTGAATTAACTTTTGGATTCACTTTTTAATTTGAAGAAAAACATGGATTTTTTAAAAAAAATATATTTCCCAAATTTAAAAGAAGATCGCCTTATCTTTGTATACAATTTTTAACGTCTTTTAAAGTCGAATTAGATAAATTATTACATATACTATCCAAGTTGAAATAAGAGAACACCATTGATTTAAATCTAGATGCCGCGCATCTTGTGTCACTCTTATTTAAACTCGGCTTAGATTTCATGCGAATAAATTTATCTAATTCACTCTTATTTGCCGCCAGCTGTCGCTCTGACTGCTGTCGTTCTGCCTGCTGTCGTTCTGCTTGCTGTAGCTCTGCCTGCTGTAGCTCTGCCTGCTGTCGCTCCGCCTGCTCTCGCTCTGCTTGCTGTAGCTCTGCCTGCGGTCGTTCTGCTTGCTGTCGTTCTGCTTGCTGTAGCTCTGCCTGCTGTCGTTCTGCTTGCTGTAGCTCTGCCTGCTGTCGCTCCGCCTGCTGTAGCTCTGCTTGCTGTAGCTCTGTTGCTGTAGCTCTGCTTGCTGTTCCAACCACGATGGCTATAGAACCTCTCTGTTTAATCTCAGAGTTTCGACCAAAAGGTCCACTCGTTGTCGCGCAGTTCAAAAATTAAAATTAGAGGTTGAAACTACTTCAATCGTTATTTGTTGATTTAACTTCTCCGCACACCCTTAAAACAGAACACTACTAAAAAGAATCGGAAAACCACATACTAAATTGGGGGTAGTTACCCTTACACGAAGGGTTTGCAATTTAAGCCTGTAATATTTCAACAATGATCGCCCACATACATAGGAATCTAACCCCAAAACTTCGTTAAAAGGCATCAAGTAATAAGCTCAAAATACGGCATCAAAAATAGGGGTAAAAACTACCCCAACCCAAAATTCTTGTTACTATTAAGTGGTTAGGTGAAAATGCCTCCTAATGCACACACTTAAATTCTCTCAGTGCAGCCCGCAACTATTTTCAGTTATACACAAAAACTACCCTCTAGGAATATAATGATCATCTTCAAAACCTCCAACCACGATGGCTGAAGAACCTCTCTGTTCAACCCCAGAGAATCAATAGAAAAGGTTCACTCCCTGTCGCACAGTTCAAAAAATAAAATTAAGGGTTGAAACTACCCCAATCGTTATTCACTGATTTAACGTCTCCGCACACGCTTAAAATAGAACACTACTAAAAAGAATCGGAAAACCACATACTAAATTGGGGGTAGTTACCCTTACACGAAGGGTTTGCAATTTAAGCCTGTAATATTTCAACAATGATCGCCCACATACATAGGAATCTAAACCCAAAACTTCATTAAAAGGCATCAAGTAATAAGCTCAAAATACGGCATCAAAAATAGGGGTAAAAACTACCCCAACCCAAAATTCTTGTTACTATTAAGTGGTTGGGTGAAAATGCCCCCTAACGCACACACTTAAATTCTCTCAGTGCAGCCCGCAACTCTTTTCAGTTATACACAAAAACTACCCTCTAGGAATATAATGATCATCTTCAAAACCTCCAACTACGATGGCTGAAGAATCTCTCTGTTCAACTCCAGAGAATCAGTCGAAAAGGTTCACTCCCTGTCGCACAGTTCAAAAAATAAAATTAAGGGTTGAAACTACCCCAATCGTTATTTACTGATTTAACGTCTCCGTATACCCTTAAAATAGAACACTACTAAAAAGAATCGGAAAACCACATACTAAATTGGGGGTAGTCACCCTTACACGAAGGGTTTGCAATTTAAGCCTGTAATATCTCAACAATGATCGCGCACATACATAGGAATCTAACCCCAAAACTTCGTTAAAAGGCATCAAGTAATAAGCTCACAATACGGCATCAAAAATAGGGGTGAAAACTACCCCTACCCAAAATTATTGTTACTATTAAGTGGTTGGGTGAAAATGCCTCCTAATGCACACACTTAAATTCTCTCAGTGCAGCCCGCAACTCTTTTCAGTTATACACAAAAACTACCCTCTAGGAATATAATGATCATCTTTAAAACCACCAACCACGATGGCTGAAGAACCTCTCTGTTCAACCCCAGAGAATCAATCGAAAAGGTTAACTCCCTATCGCACAGTTCAAAAAATAAAATTAGGGGTTGAAACTACCCCAATCGTTATTTACTGATTTAACGTCTTCGCACACCCTTAAAATAGAACACTACTAAAAAGAATCGGAAAACCACATACTAAATTGAGGGTAGTTACCCTTACACGAAGGGTTTGCAATTTAAGCCTGTAATATTTCAACAATGATCGCCCACATACATAAAAATCTAACCCCAAAATTTCGTTCCGATTAGGAAATTATTAAATTTTTTCGAATTATCGTACATTATTTATAACGTTGTTTCGAAAAGTCTCTATATACCTACTCGATAGCCTGCCTAAGACCGAACGGCTTCGCTGCTCAAAGTAAAGTGCATGCATAACGATGCTGGAGAGGAACGAGATGAGGGGCGGAGCTAAATAAATAACAGGTGTAGTTTATGTAACCAATCAATATAGGAGGCAAACCTGCACTTTCACTATTATGAATAGTCGCACGAAACCATCAATATCTCGTTGGAATAAACCTTAACTAACTTCTGTACTCCTGATAATCGAAAAATTGAAACAGCCTTTATTTTACGCTAAAAATTCCATAAATATTGTTTTTATTCACAATGTCTTTTAATATTTGGCCTATAGAATATTCAAATTGCACTTTGAATATCTTGTTTATGTTCTTTTGTTTTTAACCCTATGCAGGGATATTACTTTTGTTTTTAACCCTATGCAGGGATATTACTTTAGTTTATATAATCTTCCTTGTACACCCTGGTGCAAGTATCCTAATTTACTTACGAAAATCTTAATTTTCGCGAGTTTTCTAACAATTTCACCCAGAAAAGACACAAAAATTCGTAGTTTTCCGATTTTACACCGTACTTATTCAGTCTGTGGTATTATTATGATCTAAAATCCATTAATTAAATTTAAATTCCAAGACCATTCAGCTCTCAAAAATATGTCTGCACGGCTTCGCTGTTCGAACTGAAGTGCTTACATAATAGTGTTAAAGAGAAAAAAGACGAGGGGTAGAGCCAAAGAAAAAAGGTGTAGTTTACGTAACCAATCGATATAGGACTTCCACGACTAAGAAGAGTTGCAGAATACAATCTATATCTTTTTCTGATATACCTTCACTAATTTCTGTACTCTTAATAATCGAAAATTTAAAACAATTTTAAACACTTTAATGTTACCCTAAAAAAAAGACCACACAAATTTTTTAACACTTTTTCAGTCACCCGTAGAAAACAGCCAGATAAATGTTGTTTTAATTCATAATGTATTTATAATATTTGACCTATGGCCTATATATCCTGCACTTTGAATACCTTGTTTATATTCTTTTGTCTGGAACCCTACACAGGGATAGTCCCAAATATGCCAAGTTCAGAGACAAGAGTATAACAATAGGTCACGAAATCTTTCTTGTACATGCTGGTCCAAGGTGCAAGTTCCCTAATTTCCTTAAATGACATTCATTTTCGTGAGTTTTTTAACAATTTCACACCAAAAAGATACAAAAACTCATAGTTTTCCGATTTTGTACCGCACTTATTCAGTCTGTGGTCTTCTCAAGATCTGAAATCCATTAATTAAATTTCCATTCCAAGACAGTTCACCGCCACATAAGAGACGTCCGCACGGCTTCGCTATTCAAACTAAAGTGCATATGTAGTAGCGATGGATTGAAAAAAGATGAGGGGCGGAGCTAAAGAAAGAAGAAGAGTAAGAAGGAGAACGTAACATATCGATGTAGGGCTTCCACCACTAAGGATAGTAACAGCATACCATCAATGTCAGGTTCTGATATATCTTCATTAACTTCTGTATTCCTGATAATCGAAAATTTGAAACGGGCCAATTTCACCCTAAAAAAAATAAAAAAATGGCCACACAAAATTTTTAAAACTTTTTTAATCCTGACCCATACAAAAGACAGCTATAAATGCTGTTTTAATTCACAATGTCTTTATAATATTTGACCTATGGACTATACATCCTGCACTTTGAATATCTTATTTATGTCCTGCTGTTTTCAACCCTATGCAGGGATATTACCAAATATGCAAAGTTCAAAGACAAGAGCATAACTTTAGATTACGTAATCTTCCTTGTACACCCTGGTTCAATGCGCAAGTTCCCTGATTTTCTTACGAAAATCTTAAATTGCATTCATTTTCGCGAGTCTTTTAACAATTCCACCCCGAAAACACAAATTTTCATAGAGTTTCTCGATTCTACATCGCGTCTATTCAGTCTGTGGCCTTCTCAAAATCTGAAAATGTTTCAATCGTACCCATTATTTAAATTTAAATTCTAAGACAATTCGGCTCCATAGAAGACGTCTACACCGGTTCGCTGTTCGAACTGAAGTGCATACATGATGGTGTTGCAGAGAAAAATTTTGATGGGCGGAGCTAAAGAAAAAACAGGTGGAGTTTACGTAACCAATTGGAATAGGGGGCGAACTTGGGCAGCCAATCAGAAACAAGGTCATTCTTGGCTGACCAATCAAAAAAGTGGTGGGGGGGTCAACTAGGAGCCCCCTATTCCCACTACTCTCATAGTTCTTGGTTTTGATGCAGATCGTAGTCGCTTGAATGTGATCAGCCTTATATTCTAACTCCTTATGATGGGCTATATTATCTCTAACAATAATGGCACTTCCGCCCTTGGCAGTATTTTCTGGATGTATAGTGTGATATACTTTATAGCCTTTAAATTTAATATATGATTGATTTGTGAAGTGTGTCTCTGAAATAAGGCACACATCTATTTGTTCTGTGTCCAGGACTACTTGCAACTCTTGTTGGTGTTGCAATAGTCCATTGGCATTCCATTCCATTATTGTAAGTGTATCTGTCATTTTTTGCTCTTTGGGATAGCTCCTTTGGTGCTGTATTCCAATTTGGTTAATCTCTCATCCAATTTTGTTAAACTGTCGTCCATTTTGTTCAGTCTGTCCAAAATTGCTTGTAATGTTGCCTCAGCTTTAGTTTGTTGTTGATCCTCTGTTCGCTTTTTATCTTTTGGTTCGGTTGAGGTAGCTTGGCTATACGTTCTGCCATCCCTATCCACCTGTTTTTGTATAACAATCTGTCTGCCTTCGCCCTCTCCCTGTCTTTTAGGTTGTTGCGGTAGGGCAGTTTTCTTCATATTTCTTGCTTTTAATTTTTGCATTTCCTTAGCTATTTCACATCCGCGGTAATTTGCTGGGTGTTTGCCTCCGCAATGTACGCATTTTGGATCTACATTTTTGGATTTTATGCATTGATGGGTCAGGTGCCTACCTGTGCACTTTACACACCTAGGTTCCCTTCTGCAATATTTTTGTGTATGTCCATATGTTTGACATCTTTTGCATTGGGGTATTAGTCTAGAATTTTTAATGGCTTCTATCTCGACTTTTGTCCCCAGTATGTTATTAATTTCGAATATTTTTTTAATGCCGTCTTCATGACTAAATGTCAGCATGAACATATCTAGTGGCTCTTTGGTTTTCCATTTTAATTTGTTAACAGCTTCCAGTGCTTTAAACCCATATTGTTGTAGGTAGCCAATTATTGCTTCTGGCTTACACGAGTGATGTAATTTCTTAGCAATCACTTTTATTGGCCTACTCTGTTTATTTTCATAGGTATGCCATTGAAACCGGTTTTGACTATTTAGGCCTTTAGTCAATAGCCTGTAATCCTGTTCTTGTTGAGCATTTATTTTCATGCTATTTTTATTTATGATTTTTATTTGAAATTGTTGGACGCTTTGTTGTTTTATAAAGTTATACAGTTCATCATAGCTTTCGACTCCTTCTATCATTATTGGTGGTGGCAAGGGGTCTTTTCTCATTTCCTTTGTTTTTTCGGACTTATTTTTTTCAGGGATATTTTGAGGTGGTGAGAGTGAGGTATCCATTTTTCTCTTTTTATTTTTCCTCGATTTAGCCCTGATCCATTCTGTCTCTTTCGCAAGTTCTTTTTTTTTAGACTTATTAGACTGATTTAAACTTTCCTCTAGTGCTGTATATTTGTCTTGCATCGCTTTTAACTGCTTTTGCAGTTGTACCACGCTGTCTGCAAGATATTTTCTCTCCCCTTCTGAGTTTTGCCATTGCGAATAAAACATCTGTTCATTCGGTGTAGTTTTTTTTATTTATTAAAAGATTTCAGCTCAAAATTTATTTTTACCTAGTGAAGTTAAAGCATAATTTAAAACCAACCGTTATGTTATTCTAAGTCTCATCGAGATCCAAAAATAACCACTTTAGAATATTATTACGATATATTTTGGGGTTTTAGGGCCGATCATTTCTTTTTTTTTTTTGTAAAAAATGTATAGTTCTTGAATTTTGAAATTTGTAAGTTTCTGTTTTTTTTTTATATCTGCTACCTCGTAGTGCCTTTGCTTTCCTTTGTTATCACTAAGACTTAGTTTTGAGAGTGCCTTTATTACCAATTGTAGTTTGAACTAAATTTTGCTATGTTTTTGCCTCCTAGACGTATCACGATGTTCACAATTTTCAGTTAAATTAATTTATTAATAGTAATATTGAAGTATTGTGCATTGTATGCAATCTTAGGGCCCCATTCTTGAAAAAGATAATACATTCGTTAGCATTTTTCAATATGAAATGGAACTACGCTGATTTATTAAAAATAATGGCTCTTTTAATATTAGTGAAAAAAAAGAATCTTTTTTATTATCATATATTAAATTATTAATCGATTTTATCCCAAACGAGACCACCCCCAACACCCTCTTAGCCATGATTGAGGTCGAATTGAGAAAAAGCCTTGTAATAAATTGCCAGTTGACAAAGGAAGTAAGCTGGTGCCTGGGACTTAATTCCGAAAATCGTTTGTCAGTATCAGGTCAGGATCAAGGTCATTTCAAGGTCAAATTAAGAAAAAATATATGCAATAAATTCCAATCACTTTTATGGGGTTGCTGAGTCAGTTCGAATGCGAGGGCCGCTTGTCGGTATCAGATCAGGTTTAAGATCGTTTCAAGGTCAAATTGAGAAAAAGTTTTGCAATAAATTCCAAGTTGATGGAATCGCTGAGTCTGAATCCGAGATCCATGTATCTATGTCAGGTTCCAGGTCTTTCTCATTGCACAGAGGTAGGGCACTTCTTAAGTCGGTAATGATATTTATCACTGCTGGGTACATTTTGGAGATTTTCAGTCCTTACTTTGCTGACGACAAGAGCAATTATTTTAGCTATTTTGGAATTGTTAACTGAGTTAATTTTAAGTTTTCAATTATAAATAATTTCATGTTTATTTATTTGTTTGTTAAATAGATCTAAGTGTTTTAAAAAAACTTGTTTCGTTTCATTTAATAAAAACCTCGCGTGCGGACTGATGCGAGAGCTCTAAAACAAGAGACCAGATCTAACCAGCTAGATAACAACTTTTTCTGAGACTTGAAGATGGATGTGTGGTATTGGTAAGTTTTATTAACCTGTAGCTGTTTAGTACTAAGACAGCAAGAGCCAAGTAAACCGACCACTTTTTCAGAGTGGCTTTGTCGTACGGGTTGTATTTTTAGGATTATATTATAGCCTAATATGGGACACTAGAAAATCGTGGAAGAAAAGGCCATATGCTACCAAAATATTCTATATGCAGAAGTCCACGATCAAATGAAGTCACATTATAATTAGTTTGGACATCGCTATTAAGCGGTATGAAAAAAAAAAAGAAGATTGATCCCTAAAGTATTGTAAGACATCTAGTCTAAGGGAAGAAAACCCTAACCTTAAATTACCTGCTCTTTCATGTTGAGGTTTAAGGCCTAGATCTGGCTTAGGAAAATTGGACGGACTTAACAAAAGATGAAGAATGCAAGAAAAAAGGACAGTGAATTTTGGCACCTGGAATTTTCAAAGTATGAGGAAAAATAGAATCCATTGTTAAGAAATTTCAATAGCTGAGAATTGACATATTAATGCCTAGTGAAATAAAGAGGAAATGAATAGGCATGGAAATGACTGGGAATTACATTCATTTTTAGAAGGGCATGCCAAAACACCACCGAGCAAAAATCGGCATATATTTCTTGACAAATAAATCTTTCAAGAATAAAATAACTAACTGGGAAGCCATAAAAGAAAATGTGATTAAACAAAACTTTCAAATTCAAGAGCAATAGTACTGGCAGTATATATATCATCGGATGATGAATCTATATCAATCAAAGTCGACATCTCCAGAAAATAGTAACTGAAATTGGCGACGCCAGAGAGATTGTACTAATAGGCGACTTCATTACTGGAAGAGGATCGAAGATTATTAACTTGGTAGTAGGCTCCCACAGAGAACAATACATTATTGACAAGAGAAGGAGAGTCATCCGTTTTGGCGAAGGAAACAAATTAAAGATTATGAATGGGCTTTTTAAATACAAGAAAGTCGATACGTACACATGGAGACAAATAACAAGAAGTTCATCATCATCATAGATTATGTCGCTTGTAAACAGCAATCCCAGATAAAAGTTCATGATCTGACCACTTCCTAGTCAAAGTAAAGACAATGTTTCCATGGCGTGGCAACACCTATATAAGATGCAATTTAGAAAGTCACCAAAGCGCAAGGATCCTTTATCAGAAAGTCTAGATGAAAGTCTGCAAGAAGTGGACGAATCATTCAAACACCAATATAACAAATAATATAAATATGAACAAAGCTGCATATGAAGCATTGGGCGAACAGAAGAAACTTAATAATAAAAAAATATAATGGAATAAACAAGTTGAAAACCTAATAAATAAAAGAAAGATAAATACTTTAAGTGGCAAAAAACAAAAAAAGAAGAAGACAAAAGGGAATATAAATGAATATCACGGCTAGTAAAAAAAACTATAGCTAGACAGAAAAATGCTACTTGAGACAAGAAGTAGCAGGAAATCAACTTCTATACTGGAGGTCGAAAATGTAGTGAAGCTTGAAGACTTATTAGACAAATGAGAGGAAGAAAGTAGACATAAAACTTATTCAAGGCGAGGAGTGGGTTGGTAATGGAGGATAGAACAGAATACATAAACCAGGATGCAAATAGCACGAAACAAATTGAAGGAAAAACAATAAATGTAGATTCACAATCAGTAAAAATGACAATCGGTCATCTAAAAAGTAAAAATACTAATGGTACAGAAAGTATTCCTGCAGAACTAATCAAAAAATGATCCGAAAAAATTTTTAGATCCTTAACTAAAATTATAAATATGTGTCTAAATGAACATCCTGTGCTTAAAAGGTGAAGGGAAGCATACATATCATCAATCCATAAAAAGGGCATAAAAGAGAATGCAACAACTGCCAAGGTATCTTAGTTATAGTGCTCTCAACAGACTATATGACAGAATTATAAAAGATATTATTGAACAGGAATATTAAGAACATCAGGACGAAGAACAAATTGGACTTAGAGCCGGTCGATCGTGTAGGATCATATTTTCTGTTTAAAACAAATAATCGAAAAAAATTTGTTACCAACCGAGATGTGAACCGAACCTTCACTGACTTCCAAAAGGCTTCTGATATGGTTCGAACTAAAAAACTTTGGGAAGTGCTTCAAGAATCAAACATCAATTACACCGTAGTAAAAGCACTACGAAACCTTTATGAACAATCAACTTCAAGAATAAAAATAGGAAATAATTTATCCCAACAATTTACTGTAACAAAAGGGCTAAGGCAATGATGTTATTTATCATCAACCCTGTTTAACATGTATGTAGTTTCTGCTTTAAAACATTGGAAAAGAAAGGTTGGGATCTAAACGAGAATACCTATCTGTATACCTTGTAATTCGCAGACGATCCAGTAGTTCTAGCAAATAATGAAACCTAACTGTAAACAAAGAGAAAACTAAAAATTTATGCGTGGGTGAAAACCAGAGCAACTTACAACTGGAAAATGAGGAAATATCAACATGTGTAGAATAGAAATATTTGAGAATTGCTTCTACAAGTACAGGTACAGATGATAGAGAGATAGATATAAGAATGATACAAGCAAAAAAGTTATATGCTCTCTAAATAGTATACTATAAAAGAAAGAAATAAATGTCAAGAGAAAGCTTAACATAAATGAGACAATAGTTAAGAGTTATTTGTTCTATAAGACAGAAACCTGGAGAATTACAGAAGACAAAAGAGAAGAATATAAGCTGTAGAAATAGATACCATGAGAAGATCACTAAAAATTTCCAGAGTAATCAGAATTCGAAATGAAGTCATAAGTCATTGAAATAAAACAATTAGCATGGTATGGACGTGCATAATAGAAGATTAGCAGGACTGACAATGAAATGGCAACCACAAGAGAAAGACGGCAAACATAATGGGGAAACGACGTCAGAAATGCAATGAGTGTCAGAAATCTGGACTGGAATGATCGGAAGGAATGAAACTTAGGAATCAGACAGCGACGTAGAACGCTCTAAACTGATACATATAATAATAATAAATAATTTGAAGAAAAATGTTTGGAATATCTAAAATCAATATTTTTCCCTTATATAACAATAACTCTCGATTTTAAAGGTGGTAAAAAACATTAAATAAGTTAGAAGTTTAATTTTTTTTTTGGCATGTCGTTCAACAAAATTTCAGTTTGTCTCCTCTACAAGCACCCATTTGTGTTAATGTTTGAACTTTCTAACTTGTATACCGTCTATAGAAATGCAAGTTATGAACATAAGTTAGTTAAATACTAAGCAGTACATTTACAATACACAGTGCTACAACCACATTAAGACAGACGTTGTTTCTAACTGCTTCTAATTTAAATTAAAAGCATAAATATTCCCGTATGAACATTACAGGGAATACGTGGGACGTCTAAGAAAATCTATTTGATGAACATAAATTAATTTAATAGTGGCAGTAAACGTTTCAGGGTATTAAACGAACACAAAATTGGAAGTATGACATTTGATAAATGTATGGTAATCCATTATTTCCCTCTATTCATACAGATTTCTCAACGGGGTCTGTGACACTCCCTCTAAATGATCGAATTGTAAAATTCACAATTTTTTGTTTGTAGTACAAGCCCAAGTTTATTTTTCACCGTGAAATTATTTTCTAACGATACAACAGTATTTTTCTTTGTTGGTATTACAGTTTCTATAGATACAAGTATTTATAATGTCTAAAGGCATTCATTATGTAGTGATATAGATTAAAAAGAAAAATAAGTTGGATAGACGGGATCTTAAAGAATCAAGTATGCTGATGATCTGGTCATTTTGTGCCCTGGTCGCGAAATCCGGGACCTGGAAGAGCAAATGATGCGGGCCTATCGGATCGCGGAACGATGGTGCCACAAGGAATGGTTCGGAATAACCCCGAAAAAGACCGAGGTGGTACTACTTACAAAAAAAAAGAGGCAAATGGGGAGAATTTCCACAATTACATTGGTGGAAAGGACTCTTCAATTTAAGGTGACAGTTAAATACCTGGGAGTAATTCTGGACTCACGAATGAGCTGGCATGATCATATTGAGGCTCGAACCAAGAAAGGCATATGTGCTTTCTGGGCTTGTAAATGAGCCTTTGGGTGCACATGGGGACTGACACCTGAAGTGCTATTTTGGATATGGTGATCTGCCTCATGATAACGTACGCCGCTATTGTGTGGTGGCGTAGTACAATAAAGCGCAAACACATTCTTCAACTTAACAAAGCGATGAGGACTGCTCCCACCAAGGCTCTTGAAGTCCTGGTGAACCTGCCTTCTTTTTACTTATACATAGAAAACGAGGACCAGAACACTGTTTATCGTCTGTTGCCTAGGACATCTTGGAATTGGAATGAGCGGCTACTCAGGTGTCTGAGGTGGAGAGGTGTCCATAATTTTCCATGCGGACAGATTAAATTACGACGCTTTTAAAACCTTACCTCTCTCTATAAATATTTCTGCCAAGTAATTGCAGCATTGAGAGGGAGAGCAAAATCTTCTGAAAAATGGATCCTGGGGGACACTGATGGATCTCGACAAGATGAAAGACCTGGAGCCGAAATATTCGGTAAAAGCACAGGAGTCAGAGAGTACTACCTTCTCGGACAATGTGCGACAATCTGCACAGAGGAAATTTATACTGTTCTGCAATGTACCCATCTCTGTGAGAGGGATATAGACAGGAATAGGATAATAAATATATGCTCAGACAGTAAGGCTGCGGTATTGGCACCAGTGTCATAACTTCGCGACTGGTGTCTGAGTGCAAGGATGTACTGAATGATTGGATTCGGCAACTGAACCCTATAGACCCCAACCAATACTACCTGTCACAATTGCTACTGGCAAAAGGGAATAAAACTCGATGATGGAAAACATATTTATTGAATTTTGGAGGGGAGCTCCTGGAATGAGGTGTGCTAAGGAACATATAACTGGGCCTAGCGCATGGTGTACTAAGCAGCTTCTCTCCTTGGGAAGGGAAGAGCTGCGAATTGTGGTGGGATTGTTGATAGGACATTGTCACCACAGAGGTCATCTTAATAGACTCGGTGTCGAAGACGACCCGACGTGCAGATGGTGTTTGGAGAAGGATGAAACTGTTGACCATACCCTCAGGGAGTGCCCAGCACTCAACGGCCGGAGACAGAGATATTTCAGAGATACAATTTTGTTACCGGAACCAGTTAAGCAAGTTCAACTAACGAAGCTACTTGAATTCGCAAAGGCGATCGGTCTCGAATGACCTGCAGCTATGGTGGGATGTAGAGTGCCCAGTGGAGGCCTAGGCATCAATAATCTAGTATCACCACGCCTTTTTCATTCATTCAAAGTATTGAATAGAATATAGTAAAAGAGGACCATATTTAATGCTAAAAGAGACAAAATTTTTGGATAGATCCTGAAATGGGTAGGTCTCATCACTAATCATGGAAGGCATAGCAGACAACAAGAAGGAAAAAGCTAAACCACTGTAAAATTACTTTCATTAAATAATAATGGACAAAGACAAGAAATCAAAATATACTTGTTTCAAATATCGCTCCAAATTTTTTTATGAAAAGTTGTAAAATTTTTCCCTAGTTTTTTACTGATTTACTGGTACTAGCTGTTTCATGTATATTTCGTTTCACACATGCAGCCTAAATTATCGCTATTAATAGGTTTATAATTTAAATAATTGGTACTTAACTTGTCATTCAGCCACTAGTTACAGACAACTAATCATATTTTATAAAACCGTAAGGTTTTGAAAGCGTGGCATACTTTATTAATACTGTTGTTTACCATGGGGACCGCTCCAAGTGAATTTTATAGTACTGGACCTTTTTCTGTGTAACAGGGAGGTGTGATAGTGTTATGGGTTTCTGTATTGCATATTTTTATAATTCATGGCTATGTCCTTAATGTTTTGTCCTCTTAAGGCCTCTAAGAAGGACAGAATATAAAACGTAAACATGCAAACAAACAGCTGTCAAAGAAGATTTTTAATCTCAATACCGTATCATTTTTCCATACTCTCCCGATTCCTGTTTTTAATTTATTATGGAACTAAAGTGAATTATTTCCCGGTGCATTATTTTTGCCATATATAATAACGTTCAGCCTCACAGATTGCCATTCATCGGTTTAATTGTGGTTTTGCTGCTACACCGTCTGACGTAGAATGGCGATGACGTCACGATTTTAGTATTCTTTTTTGGGGATTTTCAGTAAGATAATAAGATATAACGGAGTTCAAAAGTTGATAGTTTCCGAAATATTGGGTATCAAGGTTATAACTTCTTTAAACTTTTTTGTAAATTCCAATAATAGTTTAAGTTGCACTAAATTTGCTAGTCTAGGGTTTTTAGGATGAAATAGTTTCGCTGTACATTACAGAGTGTGCCATCAGCAGAACTTCGTCTACATCTAGAGATCCATAACTTTTTTGGGCCTCAGTATATTAAATTAATAATTAAAAATTCTTATTTGTCAATATTTTATCCCAGAAAGTTATAAATTGGTGATGCTTCGAGCAGCTGTTTCTGAAAAATCGAATTTAAACGTTTTATTGCGTATTGAGACTCAGCGTAGCCCCCTTTACACAGAGGTGTAGGACTGGTCCAAGAAATTTGAAGCACATTTAAGGGATAGACAGCAAAAATAAAAATTTGTATAGCAACGAGCTAACAATGATAATATTGTAAAAATAAACTGGCAAAGAACAATAAGAATAACACACAAAGACAATGACAAACCGAAACTGAAAAATTGTATTTATTTAATTTTTTAATTAAATGCTAAGCAAATGTTCCAAATGGCCTGTTTTCATTTACACAAAAAGTAATTCTACGGAGAAAGTTGAACTGCTCACTTTCCATCATACCTGCATCTAAACATAAACAGCCGGATTCACTGACATGGTTAAAATTTAGAACCGCCCTAAATTGACAGCAGGGGGTTTAAACTGGCAAAAGCAACAATAAGTGAAGCAAGTTTTAAACCCTAAAAATACAAGAATAAATAAATCATTTTGTTTTACTACTGAACCAGCAAAAATGGAGGACTTTATTTATTTTCGGGATACAACTATTTCTTTTACATACCGTAAAGCTTTATCGTCAGGTTCTTATCCTTAATATCCCTATACAAACGTTTTTTTGTTGACATATATAATATAAATTATGGCAATATCATGAGCAAAACAAAACTGGCCGACTCAATAACGAGCATTTGACCTCAAAAATCAGACAAAAAGGAGAAATGCAAACTATAAAAGTAATCATCGAAATATTTTTTTTTTGTATGCCTGAGTAACCGTTCTATAATAAAATTATGATAAAGTGATCTCTCCCTGCAGTTATGCTCAGCACAGTTAATTGCAATCTAAGCTTCGTTCAATACGCACGCATTCGTTCTTGATAGATTTTTTTTAGACTTGTGTTTGGTATTTTATAAAGTGAATATTAAAACAAAAATTTTTGTGACGGAATCTGAAAAACAAGGTATGTGTTTAATTTTAATATATATTATTTAAAAATATAACGACTGTTTAGTATTCTTATAGACCTAAAACAATATGCAAGAAAATTTTCTATTTTTTTTTTCTTTTTAACTATTTAGTGTTTTTGAAAATGTTCCGAGCTAGGTCGGGCTACAATTCTTTTTTTATAATAAACTATAGACATTAGCCATATCATAACAGTCAAAAATTTTCCACATGTTTCCACCTATTAAAAAGACCGCTTTGAGTTCCACGGTTTTTTTTTGCAATAATTTTGGTTATTTTTTACTTACACACACATTTTTTTTCTTATAGGTACTGATTTGACATTAAATGTTATTGAGGTATATTGGAAAACGTTATACATGCTTTTTAAACAAAGCACATCCAGAACACTTGAAGATAAGGTATCATTTATGGAACATAAGCTCCACGAAATGATGAAATGTTCCCAAAACCAGTGCCATGCCTTAAGTCACGATTTAAAACATTTTAACAGTGATTTGAAGAAGAGATGGATATCATTTAACTACATGGCAAAAGTCAACCTTTTCAGAGTGAAACTTTAGAATTGAATATATCAACACTTGAAGAGGAAACTGCTGGAATCAATCAATCTGGTGAATCGGATTGACCCAATTTGTATTATTTATTGATATTATGTGTTTTTTAATAATTTTTTTCTTTATTCTTATCAAATAACATGTTAACTAAATTCACTCATGCATATTTATTAATTTTCTGTTAAAAAAAAATAGGTTAAAATTATTTTGTCCGGTTTTTGAGACAAAATGCTCATATCGGGGCAAACCACTAGAGAGAGAGACCCTAATCAAAATCTCTGATTTCATTTTGTCACCCTTTACACAAACAACAACAAAAATCTTTTTGGGATTTCCAATTCTTGCATTTAAAATCCATACAGTTTTTACAGTATTTATCGCTGTAGTTCGATATCCATTTTATTGGTATCCTTTTAAATAAAAGAAAGATTTTTCAAAGCATACAATAATCGATTTGCTACCTGCAGTCAACACAATTATGATCCTATTTATTTTCT
The DNA here is from genome assembly GCA_034092305.1 of Diaprepes abbreviatus. Classification (NCBI taxonomy): domain Eukaryota; kingdom Metazoa; phylum Arthropoda; class Insecta; order Coleoptera; family Curculionidae; genus Diaprepes; species Diaprepes abbreviatus. The sequence goes on from JASJET010000116.1 coordinate 4,009,656, forward strand.
CATTGCTAATGTAAGCGGGTGAATATACATACATATGTAAAAGCAAAATAAAAAAACCTTACATATTTTAATTCATATATACAAATGTGTCTATGCTCTTATAAAAATGTTATAACTTTAAAAGACGAATAAACAATCAGATAGCAAATCGTGTATAAATTCACACACTCCTTTTAGCAATAAAAAATTAAATAGGATTAACAGGCAGCAAATCGTATGATGTTAATTGTTTTTCTTAGAATTTTGCACAGTTAAATAATTTATGATTGTTTGTGGCCTTGTTTAGACATTAATAAAAAATTAAACAGAATCTATTTAACCCAATTTTGATTACAATCGGTTTTTATTAAAATATGTTGAAATTTTTTATTAGGCAACCATACGGTAGAAAATTTTAGATAGTCAAACTTTATAAAAGATAGACTTTTTATGGGAAAACGTACAATTACCATAAGTCAACATATTAAACGATACCCATTACATTATTCAAATTTTACTCCCTTCCCCCTCCCCACCCTAAGTCAGCGCCCCTTCACCTTATTGGTAAAATAATGCCAGAAGTGAAATCGGAGCACCTAAAAACATATAAAACGATAACCGTTACGTTTTTTTGATATTACTCCCTTACCCCCCTAAGTCAGCTCCCCTTCACCCGATTAGTAAAGTAATGCCAGAAATCAACATAGCGCCCTTAAAAATCCCCGGATACTGATTTTGACACGTCTAGAGTCAAAAACAACGACATTATTAATTTTGTCCGGTTTTTCAGACCAAATGCTCGTTAGCGGAACTTTAAGACTTAAATTTCATGGCAACTAGATCGGGTTTAAATTTTAAATCTTCTTAGTGAATATGGCTGAAAGTGTTTACTTAATTTTGTAATCGTGCCCACTAGTCTTCGGTTTTTACAGTTCTACAGTATACCATCTGTTTAAGAATTCCTTACAAAAAATAATTCACAGGCGTTAAATTCGGTGGACGAGCTTTGGTAGGAGCATCATTTCTTCTGCCAATTCATCGTTATTTAAAATTCTCATTTAGACTATTTCTAACATTTAATGTAAATATGGAGGTGGATGGTCCTGTATGAACCACATATTTAGTCTAGTGGCCAATTTAAGATCATCTAATAAATTCAGCAAACTTACTAGTTGTTCTACGGAATTTAAACCATTTAAACTAGGTGGTAAGATAATAAAACCAATAATAAATTTGCCAATGAGCCCAGCCGATACGTTAATTTTAAATCCATGTTAATAATGAATAACTTTTATTGCATGAGCATTAACATATTTATATTGTAAATTTGTCGTACGCTTCCTTACTAACTTAGTAACACTCCTTGGTATATAAAAGTTTTTTCTGAACATTTACATCATGTACTCTCCGTTAATTAATGATTCAATAGAAGCCTAGTCTCAGTTTTCTTATCCTTTAGAAACTCCAAATCTAAGTGTCTGGTGTTCAGACTCGGATTTTATTTGTCTCGTTCTAAAGCAGTGACCGCAAAATTAGGTGAAAATTAGCCTATTTCGTGAACCTCGTATTTGAAACCAAAATGTGTACTAATTAAAAGTTTATAATAAGATATTGCTCTAAGAAAAGTTTCAAGTTGGAGAAATTAATTACCAAGATTGACGAAATTAAGTTGCATAATGTGTTTCAGATGAATAAAAGTTTTGACATTAAAAATCCAATATTTTGTGAATTGAATAAGATGATCAAGTTTACATTACCTAATTTTAAACCTTAGTTCCCGTAGAATACCAAAATATATCAGTGGCATAAAAAATTGTTAAATTCATCTCTTAGGCAAAGTAAAACTACACCCATACAAGAAAAATGTAAATAAAATATAAAATATCTAAAACAAAATATTTTCTTGAGTCATCATTTAAACTGGTTATTAAGTAACAATTTCCATATATTCATGGTGTATTTTTTTTGACATTGGCCCTTCCATGGGGGTGAAAAAAACCACTAAGAGTGAAAAATTTAAAAAAAGATTTATAAAAATTAAAAAAATATATTTCTGCATCATATAAATTACAAGTAATATAAAAAAGATATTTAAATCAGATTCCATACAAATTCACTTCATAAAAAGGGTTTATGTATGGGATGAAACTGAACTTTTAATCGATTAAAATAATCGAAAAAGGATATTCGCCAGTAGTCAATTTTTCTGTAAAATTGGTAAAAAATTATTCCAAAAATATTTTTTGTGCATTTAGGATACTTCAGATGAATTAACTGACTGACTCCGTAGCACTACAACCCAGGGTGGGTCTTGGCTGCCTCGAAAGTCTGCCTCCACCTAGAACGGTCTTGTGCCAGCTACCTCCATTCTTGCTGGTCAACTTCAAGGATAGCTAAATCCTTGTGGGTGTTACCTCTCCATCTAAGCCTAGGTCTTTCCAGTGGTCTTTTTCCTTGTGGTGCTTCCTCCCATACCCGTTTTATTAGTCGATCGTTTTGACTCCTTTGTATATGACCTGCCCATCGTAGTCTTCTGGACTTTATTTCTTGAATGATGTCAGGGCTTTGATATATTTGCGCAAGCTCTATGTTGCTTCTCATTCTGTGACGGCCTGTTTCAAGGTCTCGGTATGGGCCATATATTATGCGCAGGATTTTTCTCTCAAACCTTCTTAGCAGCTCCGTATCCTGAACTGTCAGGGTTCATGTTTCACTGGCGTAGATTGCTACTGGTCGTATTATTGTTCGATAAATTTCGGTTTTTGTCTTTCTAGTGAAAAATTTTGATTGTATCGCAAATGTACATTTATTTGCTTGTGTGATGCGCTGTATAACCTCTTCCTGCATATTATTGTTTGCCGTTATCACTCGCACATGCTCAAAATTATAGTCATCCATGGTGACGTTCTGCCTGATCCTGTCTCGGGCGGGGTTGCGGGAGACATGCATGTATGTGGTCTTTCCTTCATTTATTCGGAGCCCTATTCTCTGAGCTTCTTTTTCTATCTTTATGAAGTTTTTCTTCACACTGACTGTGCTTTCTCCTATCGCGCCGATATCATCCGCGTAGGCCAAAATAAGTTTAGAGCCACTTGGCCCAAAAACCTCCGTGTCAACTGATACTTACGGCTTTCTTCAGTGCAAGGTTAAACAGTACTGGTGACAAAGCATCTCCCTGTTTTAATCCTCTGTTGATAGAAAATGATTGGCTACACTCTCCTTCAATTTTGACACAGCTTTTGCCCCCTCCAGGCACGCTCTACACAGTCTAATCAGCTTGTGCGGGATTCCAAATTCTTCCATAGCTTCTCACAACCTTATCCTAATAACACTGTCATATGCTTGCTCGAAATCTATGAGCAGGGTATGTAAGTTTTTGTTAAACTCCCAACATCTCTCCAGCATCTGACGGATAGTGAAAAGCTGGTCAACTGTTGATCTTCCGCTTTGAAATCCACATTGGTAGTCTCCGATAATCTCCTTGGTATACGAAACCTGAACTAACGTGAACTAACTCTTAAAGCGAATTAAAAGGGAGGAGATGACATTGAATAATTTAGTTTTATTATTTGAGATTAGATTTTTATTTTTTTATTTCCAGCGCTGAACATTTTCTTTCTTCAATTATTTTTTTCGATGACACTTGACCCCAAAAAAAGTTTGGTCATGCCTTACTAACAGCAATCCACCCTTAGTGCAATATATGGTGTAGTTTAGCATTTTATTTTTTTATTTCCGGCCCTGTAGCTTAGGAAAAAAAATTAATTTTCTTCAATTATTCATTTCACACACTTTTCACACTAGAATTTGACTCAATCTAACAAAGAAGGTACCTGAAATCTCCGGCTTCGATTTTAGTGAAACTTCAATATGTTGTAGAGGGTACAAAAATAAGGGACACTTTTTTTATATGCGGAGGTTTATTATAAAGGGGTGAAAACCGCCGCTAAAGTTCACCCTTAAAAACAATATTTTTGAAATATCTCAGGTTCTAAGTATATTCACCCCCAAAGCCCCAGTGATATAATCCCTTATTTTATTTCTTATAAGGGTAAACCACTTATATTTTTTTCACGAATACCATAATTAACTCAAGTTGGCATGTTTTGGGGGTTTCAAAAAATGAAGTAATAAAAGATGGTGAGTTCCCTCAAATACATTTTTTTCGAATCAAAATGGAAATTACTTGTTAGTTGAGGTGAGGTCAGGGGCGGATCCAGCCTCTCTCTTTGGGGGGGGGGGGTGATATTACAAAAGTACAGTACGGCAAGTGATAACTGGGGGGGGGGGGACACCAGCAACATTCCCATTTCTAGAATAAAAGGCAGAGTTCGGTCTATTTTTCTGAATTTGAAGCACTTGGAGAGGGGGGAGGCGACCACAAGAAAAATCAAGTTGCCAACAGTGGGTGAGGATGCGAGCAGCATATACATTCCTAGTATAAGAGGCTGAATCGGGTCAATTTTTCTGAACTCAAAGATCTTGGGGGGGGGGGGCTATCGCAAGAAAAATAAATTGTTAACGGGGGAGTGTCAGCAGCATTCACATTCCTAATATAAAAGGCAGAATCGGTTCTGTTTTCCTGAACTCAAAGCTTTTGGGAAGGGGAGGGGTCATCGCAAGCATACACATTCCTATATTCTATTCAAGAACTAGAGAGAGTCCTTAGGAATTTATCTTGTTTGTGCTTGTTTTTATATATTATTTGAGATTAGTGAGATACCCAAAAGATATAGCTTCCACATCTATATTTATTCCAAAATCGTTAAACCAGGGCATTTTTTCCCCAACGAAAAACTTATTACGATGAATGTTTATGATGCCTTAAGATATCCATATCTAGATAATAATGTTAAAAAATCTGTTGAGATGTGTTCCAACATGACAGGAGTTGGAAAATCTATTATACTGAAAGAGAAAAAAACGACTGGAATTGTTAATACTCCCAAGCCACGTTTGATCACAGGCAGACGAAAAACCTCGTTGAAGAAGAGATGTAAACTGCAATAAAACGAATTGTACATTCATTTTATTATGAGAAGCAGATCCCAATCATCGACAAAATTCAATCAGATCAAAATCAATAGATTTACCTGAAATTAAAAGAACTGAGATCTGGAAATTACTCAGGGAACTTAATTTTTGCTGGAAAAAACCAGATAGAAAATCTGTTCTTATAGATCGTCCGGAAAATGTCCGTTGGAGAAGGAAATATCTCTCTCAAGTAAAAGGTAGAGTTGCTAGAAATAACACAACTTACAAAATTAGTAATTTAACTGAACTTTTGAAAGATTTTTTTGAATAAAGTTACTGGGGAAAATTGGAAAAAATCCATATAATAAAAGAATCAAAGAAAATGTGAGATAGAGGAACCAATTACAATTAATCAAAGAGAAGATAGCTACAATTTTTGTTTTTAATGTATTTAATTGTTTAATGGTGTTTACATATTTTTTAATTTTTTATTATATTTGTATTTTAGTGGGTCCCACTCTTAAATTTTATATATCTAATTCCATTTAGCCGTATTTTTTTTATTATTTTATTATCGTATAAGTGTCTTTTTCTTAACCGTGTAGAATTAACATGTTTATTTTATTTTTTTGGGGCTATCGGATTTCCATATAATAAAGTAAATTCAATTAAGATGTCGGTGCAATGGAAATAGAAATAAGAAGGTCTAATTTTAACTAAAACATATAAAAATTGATTACATTTGAATCCCTTTTTAGTGTTTAATTATAATTCTGCAGATGGTTTAAGAAATAAATATACTGAAACGTCAAATGTCCTAAAAATGTTTTTAATTAATTATAAAATAACTGAAAGCCCCAAAAAATTTTAGTATTATATAGACCAATATATTTTTTTAAATATGTTTAACTTCTCGTATTTTTGACAATGGGTATTTTGTAAGTATTTATATTATAACTTTATTAAATTTTTTGAGAGAATAAGGCTACGTTTGAGTCTGAATGTGTCTAAAACGGTTTTTAAGCCAAATATAAAAATAAAAAAAAAACAGTTCTGATTTGTGTTAAATATGTCAAAATTATCTACATTTTGTAATGTATGTGAAATATTAAGAAATCATAAGAACTAAAATAATATTATAAAAACTTTTTATTTTAAGTTTATTACCGAAATAATATTCTATGCCAAAAATACTTAGTGATAAAATAAACCTTCTTCCGACGCTCATGATAAGGATTAGAATCCTTTTTACCACTTCACACTTTCAAATATCTATCCCAAATGGTCCATTATTATAGACCGGTACTTTTGATTATAAAAATTGTAACCCATTCCTATGAAAAATATATGTGTCTAACAGATTTTGCCAAAGACACCGGACTAAAGAACACAAGTAATTGGCAAAGAAAAATAGGGTAAAAAATGATTTATTACTCTCCCTAGTTCTTGAATAAACTGTAGTATATGAGGCAATATATGATCTATTTTCCTGAACTCAAAGCTCTTGGGGAGGGGGATCGCCCCCCACCACCCTTGGATCCGCACCCGCCTTCACAACATATTGAAGCTTCATTAAAATCGGATCCGGACACTTTAGGTCCCTTGTAAGAGGAACCTATCATTAATGCCCTAAAATCGGGGCGACATCGACAATCTAGCTTTCTTTCTTCACTAGATTGAATATACCGGTATACAAAAAAGTTATGAAGCTTTAGATGTAGACGAAGTGCTGCAGGTGACGCTCTCTGTGATATACATCAAAACTGTAATGAGATCTTGCTCTCTCATCCGAAAAAAATCCCAAATTACAAAATTTAGCGCAAATAAAGCCGTTATTAAAATAAATATTTACCAAAAAGTTTTAAAAAACTATAACTTTGACACCCCGTATTTTGGAAACTCTCTAATTTTGAACTAAGGTAAATTGGGCTAGATCCATACATTTTTGCTTCAGTAATTTACGCTAGCGTTTATCTACAGATCTTTTAGAGACTTCGTTGTAAAATGATAAAAATATAATAAAATATAAATAAAAAATGCGTTGAATTATGAAAGAACACGAAATGGCACGACAAATTTTGCTATTAACGGCTAACATCATAAAAAAATTGCGGATTTGCTATTAAATTTAATAAATATATTTTTCTTCTGTCTGTCAAAATATGAATAGCATGTACAGTTCTTATTTAAACATATCCTAAAGTATTACGCTTTATTTCTTTATCGTATTAGTAAGTCAAAGTTAACGTCACGGTAACAAACTCAAACGGCGCCATCTATAAATTTTTACCGAAGTATTACACACAATCGATAACTTCGTCCACTATTATATTGATGCCCAATATTTCTATACTAGAAACTTGTAACCTTTTTTATCTTGCCTTCAATATAACAGTATTCTGTAGCTTGCTGTCGGGATGTATTTAAAGCGTATTAACATTGGTGGAGTGTATAGTATGGTGTATAAATTAAATTCTTTTATATTCTGAAGAATAAAGAATTATTTGCAGTTAAATTATATTTTTATAAATGAGGTCATTAAAATATAGGCCAGTCCATTTAGAAAAAAAAATAACTGATTCTGTGCTACTGATTGTGCCTTCTCAATAAAAATAATCCGTAGTACTATTTTGTTATGTTTTCCACTCTCTACTAAAATTATCATACACAATTAAAACAAGAAAATTTAGTTTTTTTGCAAATAAAATTAAAACAAATGAAGCCATCACCATGGTGTAAACAGAAGAATTGTAGAAAATAAAAATACCTACAAAATGGTATTAGAAAAAAAAATAGAAAAATTCAGCGTAATAATAATTTATATGTACTTTAAGCGTGTCTAAACCAGGACTGTCGATTCATTAGTTTATCCAAAATAGGGACGTTGAATATTTTTTGGAAAGTGTTTAAAATCATGCATAAGTACCTAATATAGCTCAAAATATTTAATATTATTTTTTCTTCTTCTTCTTCTAAGTAGAACCAAGTTCTGTTATCTACACAATGCCTCATCGATCCTCGTTTGAGGTCGAAATCCAGCTGTCTCTCCATCTTTTGGGGGGCCGTCCAGGCGGCCGTTTGGTGTTTGGTTTCTCTCTCATCACGGTTTTTGCTAGTTTGTCATCGTCCATTCGTTCCACGTGAGCTCTCCACTGCCTACGACGGTTTCGAACCCACTTCACAACATCTCCTACTCCGCTGTCCTCGCGTATTTTTGCGTTTCTTATTCTATCTCTTAAACTTGTTCCCGTGATCATTCTCAGCGTTTTCATTTCTGTGGTTCTCATAATTTGTTTTGTCTTTGTTGTTTCATTTCTTATTTCTGCGCCGTAGGTCAGTATCGGTCTTACACAGACCTTGTAAATTCTTGCTTTGCTCTCAACCGTTATTTATTGTTCCAGGTTATGTCTCTTAGTTGGCCTGATATCATGGCCGCTTTGTGGGCTTGTGTGCGTACTTCTTCCGTTACTGCCCTGTTACTTGTTATATGTGCTCCCAGGTATTTAAACTTCCCAACTTGTTCGATATGTTTGTCATCAACCATTAGTTTGCATCTTACCGGTTCTTTTGCTATTACCATTGCTTTGGTTTTCTCCACAGATATCTTCATATTATACTGTTTGGCTGTTCGATTGAGATGGAAGGGCATTCTTTGTAAGTTGTCCTCGCTATCTGCTGTCAAGGCAATATCGTCTGCAAAGCATATAATATGAACGGTGTTGTGTCCCATTGGGTACCCAATATTTGTGTTTTGTACCTCATCAATGATTTCGTCCATGATTACATTGAAAAGTATTGGACTTAGGCTATCACCCTGTCTTATTCCTATGGATAGTGGGATTTCCTCTGTTCGAGTGTTATTTGTTTTAATCATCATGGTGTTTTTGGAATTCAGTTCGTATATTGTGCGTATGATTGCTTCGTCTATTTGTTTTCTTCACAGAAGTTCTGTTATGTGTTCCAGTTCGACTCGGTCGAACGCTTGTGTAAGGTCCACAAAATAAATGAACAGCGGTTTATCGTATTCGATAGATTTTTCAACCAGCTGTCTGATAATAAATAACCGTCGATAGTAGAGCGGTTATTCCGGAAGCCCTGCTGTTCTTCGCACGCCCCTAACTTGCCTACGATCCGTTGTGATAGTATTTTGGTTAACACTTTGGCTGTACTGTTCAGTAGGCTGATTCCCCTGTAGTTTTCGGGTTATTTCTTTGATCGGAATTGTAATGCTTTTCCGCCATTCGTTGGGTACTGACGTTGTGTGTATACTTCTGTATGAACACATTTTAGCAGACGTAATGTCAGCTCTCTTCCTCATATGGTGATGCCCCTACCAAACATCACTTGGAAAAGAGTTATGGGGAAAAATTATTGGATTTTTTTATTTTGTTTTTCTGGTGTATTTTTTTTGAAAAATGACTTTTTTGGACTTTATTAGATACCATCTCGATAGAAAATTTTATTACCTACAAGTTTTCTATAGTCATGTACCTACGAAAAATGTATAGTTCTTGAGTAAAACTGTAAAGTGGACAAATCTACCTTATTCGCAGAAACTAATGCCTTAATTTGGAAGTACTCATATTTGAAGGTCACTTGAACGTATGGAATAAGGAAAACCTTTTAACATTTTAATCCCTTTCTGAACTACTTAGTTAATAGCCTAAAAAAAGGTATCCTTTGTTCTGATCGATTGTAACTATCGGTAAAATGGGTAAAGAATTATTTTAACTTCTTCTTCTTTCTCAGCCCATTGACGTCCACTCTTGGACATAAGCATCTCCTATGGTCCTCCACTGGGATCTGTCTCTCGCCTTCTGGAGCCAGTCTTTTCCAGCAAACTGTCTTATATCATCCACCCATCTGCGTTGTGGCCTGCCACGATTTCGGTTCGTTTCTCGCGGTCGCCATTGCAGTAATTTACTCGTCCACCTATCGGGCTGTTGTCTAACTATGTGCCCCGCCCATTGCCACTTTAGTCGTGATATGCGTTCAATGACGTCAACTACTTTGGTTCTTGATCTTATTACTTGATTTCGTATTTTATCCCGTAACGAGATTCCTAACATTTGTCTTTCCATAGAGCGTTGAGTGACTTGGAGCCTATTTGCGTTTTGTTTGATTAGTGTTATCGTTTCCATGCTGTAAGTAGCAACAGGCAAGACACACGTGTTATAAACTTTCCGTTTAAGGTTGATTCGTGTGTTTCTATCTCTTAATATGTATTGCAACTTTCCAAAGGCAGCCCATACCAGCCCTATTCTCCTTGTTATTTCCGCCGTTTGATTTTCTTTGCCCAGTTTCATGACGTGGCCTAAATAGATGTACTCTTGGACATTCTCTATGATTTCATTTTGAATCTCTATTTGTACATTTATGTCAGGGCTCATTAACTTATTTTTCCCCAAGTTCATCTTAAGTCCCACTTTTCTTGCTTCTTCATTGAAATCTTGAAGCATTTGTTTTAGCTCTTCTGGGTTGTTAGACATGACAACAACATCATCGGAGAAACGACGATGACTAAGATAAGAACCGTCGACTCTCAAAACTTTCTCATCCCAATTTAGTTTTTTAAAGACATCCTCCAAAGCTAGCGTAAATAGTTTCGGAGAGATGACGTCCCCCTGACGCACACCTCTCATAACGTTTATTTTTTAGGTTTTTATGTCTTCGTCGATTTTAACCTGTATAGTTACGTTTTTATATATGTTCCATATGATAGTGATGATAGAGTCAATTCTAGCATTATTAAGTGATTTCAAGATCGCCCATGTTTCTATAGAGTCAAAGGTCTTGTAAAAATCTACAAATGCCAGGTGTATAGGAACGTTATATTCCTCGGTTTTTTCTAGGACTGTGCGTGGGGCTTGGATATGATCTATCGTACTAAATCCACGTCGAAAACCGGCTTGCTCCACAGGCTGCTAATAGTGAAGCTTTTCAGTCAGGCAATTTGTCAAAATTCGGGTGAATAGTTTATATAGGTGGTTTAATAAACTGATAGGACGGTAATTTTCTATATTTGTTGTGTCCCCTTTTTTGAAGAGAAATACGACTTGTGCGTTATACCATTGTTCAAGTACTCTACCTTTGTATAAGCATTTATTCATCGCTTTTTCAAGACTGTTTCCGCTCATCTTTAACATCTCAGTTGTAGTTTGATCCTCGCCCGGGCATTTTCCATCATTCATCTGTTTTAGTGCTTTTTTTTTCATCTAACGATATCTCCGGCAAATCTTCTGATCGTACATTTCTTATTTCTTTTAATGTTTTTGTTGGATCTGGATCCGTATTGATCGAGGAGTAGAAGTCCGCATAGAATGCTTTCACAGCCTTTATGATGTCATCTACATATGTTACTGTCACCTCTTCTCTGTTCTTTAATTTTGTTATTTTGGTTCGTCCTCTTAAGAGACCTGACCTCAAAATTTTCCTATTTGCGTTTCTCTCTATTGTTTCGTGTATTAATTTTATTTTGAACGATCTAGTATCTTTCCTTACTTCTTTCTTAATATTTTTATTCAGTTGTTTAAAATCCTTTGTGTTTCTCTTAGTTAACCTTCGTCTTTCCATCATCTGTAATGTATTTGCACTAAGTTTCTTGTATGTAGTTTTCCTTAATCTTCCACATACTTTTTTCATTGATGTTGTTATAGTAGTTTGGATTTTATCTATCATTTCATTGATGTTATGTAGTTCCAGAGAATTAGTCGATTTCAAACTTTTCGCTATTTCGTATTGGTATTCGTTTTGTCGTGTGTATAGTTCTATTTTAACTACAATAACATATATTTAGCGCTGTTTAGCACATTTGTCAGGACAGCGCTGTCGTAATGGTATAATTTAAAACCTTAATTAAACTTTTGTCGACTTCCAAACAAATAATGTTACAAAGGATAGGGACGAGATGTATTTGCTTAAGTTTTGATTTTCTTGTTTTACCCAACCTCGATTTTCAACCGTACGTGGTACTGTGAGACACGTTCTATTTTCCTTTACAATAACTTTCCTAACATTGCCCTCCAGCGATGCATAATGCATTAATAATAGGTTATGTGGATGTCGCACAACATGACTGTATCGTTGTGCACTTCTGCAGTGGAACAAGCTCATATTAACATAATTTCCGGCAAACTGAACTACTGGCGGTGAACTCCGAGTGGTGTTTATAATATTTTTATGTAGACATTGGGGGCAAGAAGTATAGAACACTCTAAATATTTATAAGGAGAAGCGTTACATCTTTATATTTTTTTTGTTGTTTAACATTATACAGGATGCGTCATAAAGCTGAACAAATATCAAATTTAATTTTTCTTCTTCCCATTTATAATTGTTAATTAGGGAACCCATGAAGAGACATGGCTCTATAAAAGTTTCTTGTACAGCTTTGCTCGAAATATGACTATAGCATTAATTTCTGCTTCGATCAAGATGAAAATTAATCAAAAATATAGTGTCAGATGACCATGAACCAATTGTCCATAAAATAGACAATATGTGCAACAACCGAAATAAATTGGAAGAACTAAAATCACAACAACAACCGACTCTGTCTGAAATAATTTCAAGAAAAACTATTATAAACTTATCTTCAAGAATACTTTCAGCAGCAGAAGAACAACTAATAAGCAAGGGGTTTAATTTCGTAATAGCACCTAAAATCATACCAGTTTTAGACCCCATAAGCTCTGTAGAAACGATGCAAGTTGACGAAAACCATTCCGATGAGTTTAGATGGAAAATGAAATCTACCTCGGAAGATAAGAAAAATTCCGTTCAAAATCTCTCCAAATTAGAAGCGTCTGCTTTAAAAGAACTTCGTAAGGGTGAATTCATAAAGATTCTACCTGCAGACAAGGGAAATGCAACGTAACGTACGACCAAAAGGTCGGAAATATCCTGGAAAAAGAAAATATAGACAACCAGCTCGAGACCCAACTAAATTTATAGTCAAAAATCTACATTAAAGATCGACTAAGACCATAAAGACAGCGTATGATCGGCGCTTACACCAAACTACAGTAAGCTATCACATCTATATGGACTACCGAAAATTTATAAAACGAACATACCATTGAGATCAACAAATGAATTGGTAAAGTTTCTCTTAAAATCACACAATCTTTAGAAGGTAAGATGAATACATATGTTAAAAAAGTTTCGATGTGGAAAGTCTGTATACTAATGTACCATTAGAAGAATCACTAGACATAATCAAAACTAGACTTTCATTTCAAATGATATAACATTATCAGATTGAATAACGTTACCACTGGATGAGGTGATGGATCTTTTGGAGTGTTGCCTGTGTAGTGCTTACTTTCAAGTAAAGGACAAGCTTTATGCTCAGGATAACGTAGCTTCCTATGGGTTCTTCACTCTCTCCAGTAGTTGCCAATTTATGTATATAGAATGGTTCGAAACTCATGCCATGAAAGTGCAACAGTGAAACTGATTAGGTATCTCAACAAGTTCTACGTTCAGGACGAGGGGCTTCCAGTGGGTTCTTCACTCCCTCCAGTTCTCGCCAATATATATATATATATATATATATATATATATATATATATATATATATATATATATATATATATATATATATATATATATATATATATGGAATGGTTTGAAACTTATGCCATAAAAACGGCAACAGTAAAACTGAAAGTCTGGTTGAGATATGTCGATGATACCTTCATCGTATGGAAAGGTAAAGATCAAGAACTTAATGATTTCTTGAAACATCTAAACAACAATCGATCTACAATTAAGTCTACCACGGAAAAAGAAGTAAATGATCAATTGCACTTCCTCGATGCCATGGTGAATCGTTCAAACGAAACTATTGAAACTTCAGTATATACATGCTGGACAATATCTTAACCATAGTTCTAATCATTCTGTTGTAACAAAACGGGAAATTATACGCAACTTCTATAATCGCGCTATATCTATATGCAATAATGCCGAATCATTAGAAAAAGAGGTAGCAAATATTAAATCCGACTTACAACGGAAGGGCTATCCTTTAAAATTAATTGACGATGTTATAAATAACTTTTGAATAATGACCACTGAACAGCTAGAAACATATTCCTTCTTCACAATTCCGTACATTAATGGAACTTTGGAGAAAATAAGACGAATTGCCAGAAGTTATAATATAAAAACAGCCTTTAAATCAGGACTTAGAGTTCATTTAACAAGAACGAAACCAAAAACTACCGAAAAGAAAGAATGTATTTACAAAGTTCCATTTGAGTGTGGTAAAATATATATTGAAAAAACCAACTGACCACTAGAAGTTAGAATTAAGGAACATAAAACTCATACACAAAAAGGGGAAACATCGAGATCAGGTATTGTAGAACACGCCTGGGATAAACAACGCCATATAAAATGGTCTGAAGCTGCGGCAATATATCTGGAACCCAACATAAAAAAAAGAAAATTTATTAGAGCAGCTTACATTAAAAATAGTAATGGAATCTTCAGTAAACCCATTTTTGAGATACTTTGTGGTGTGGTCTTTGGCAACCACTACTTGATAACATTAAATCATTGAGGTGTGTACAGTGAAGGGAAATTATGCGCTTTAATGGACACAGTCCCTATATAAGCTCGTAGTCTTAAGACAAAACATTCAGTATATACTTGATAACGATTAGAGATAGATCTAACCATCTTAAAAACAAACAAAAATAAAAACAATGTAAGTTCGAAAACCACATTTTAGTCTAAAAAATAATAGTCACATGATAGCAATGTCTGTCAAATTTGAATTTTTTTTTCCGAAAAAAAATTCAAAAGTGTGGTTATATCTCAAAATATCGAAAAAAATTGTTAGAAAGAGTTTTTCTACATGCAATTTTTAGCTGTTATACAAAATTTCAGCTATATAAGATTTTTTGCCCATTTTTTGTAAATTGCACCGCTGTTGCAAAATAAGACTCAACGCAACTTACATAAAACTTCTTAGTTTTGACAATGCTTCACCCCAGACATATTTTATTTAAAGTAGCGCCATACTGAACTTGTGTTTTTTTACAAAATCCAAATAGGGCTATTAAAATTTGGTCAAATATGATGCAAAATTTATTTGTTTTGTCCCTGTATAAGGTAACTTCATAAAATAACTATTTTTGAAAATGTTGATTGTGTGTATAAAAGTAATGCACACTATAATTAAGACAAACAAGTACACAGTGTTATCAGCAAAGTATGCATCAGGTGGAAAATAAATTTTTATTTAACTTTACGTAAAGTTTATCTAATTTCAATGATTTAATTTAAAACTCCATTATTAAAATTTGTTATGAAGCTGTTAATTTTAATTTTCAGTTTTTGAATTGTTTTTAATTTAATATTCAAATGCCCAAAATAGTTTGTTATCAATTAAAAAGGTGGAATTATAAATTCATTTAATTTTAATATTATGATTTTTTACTAGAAAATTGGAGTTTTTTCAATTAAACTATTTTCTTAGTATGAATGTGTATTACTTTTAGATACAAACTACGTTTTGAAAAATAGTTATTTTATGAAGTTATCTTATACAGGGTCAAAAATAAACAAACTTTGCTTCACATGTGACCAAATTTTAATAGCCCTATTTGGATTTCGTAGAAAAACACACCTTTAATATGGCGCTACTTTAAACAATATATGTCTGGAATGAAGCATTGTCAAAACTAAGAAGTTTTATGTAGGTTGCAACAGTGGTGAAATTTATAAAAAATGTAACAAAAATGAGGTTTCAAGAAAAACAACAAAAAAATGAATTGGTCTGGCATTGGTAGAAATACTACTCAAAATGTATGTATGTAAGGTGTAGACATTGAAGGCAAATTTGAAGAGCAAAATATCAGCTGTGGGTATAGACTACGTTTTAAGAAGCACAAGAATATCAAATCGGACAGAATATTCAATGAAGGAATACAGAACAGGATGACAGCGAAGAAAAGAGTAACGAGAATAACCAACGAAAATCTAACAAAGAGAATGCTCCCCGTCAGAAGAAAACGAGGACATCTAAGAACACATTGTAACAAAGCCATTAAGAAATATATCAGGAAAAGAAATTTCGACGAAAATGATGCTTTAGATATCAAAACATAGCGGCTAGATGTAAGTAGGTTACACATTGATATCTCGTTGATAGTATTGTTCAATTAATTTTTAAATTGATAGAATTACTATCAAATATATATAAATAGGGAAAACGCACCAATTATTGGATACATGGTAGTTAGAGCACAGTTTGATTTTTATAACCGAAATTACGATTTTTACTTAATATATTATGTTAATTTGTTAAATTCTTCACTATACATCTTTAATCGATTCTATATGTGGGTAGTGATAGTGATAAAAATTGTTATGTTAAGGAAGTTTATTTCAAGTTATTGTGTTAGCCAGCGAAAATAACAAAAAATTAAGGAATCCGATACTTAATGTCAGTATATAAAATTATTATAAAGAAAAGTTTTATAATTTTGCCCGCCAAAAATTTTGTAGCATTTGGGGCGTTATACTTCTAAATGCCCGTAAAATTCTTTCTTCTAATATTTCAAGAGTAGCTGGGGCTGCTCCATAGTAAACTCTTTCTTTAACATATCCCCAGACAAAGAAATCGAGCACAGTAAGATCCGGTGAGCGGGCTGGCCACCATATCGGACCATTGGTTGCAATAATTCGATTATTAAAATGCTCTATTAAATAATTAAGAACTTTTCTAGGATTGTGAGGCGGTGCTCCATCTTGTTGAAAATAAATTCGCCGTAAAACTGCTAAAGGTATATCATTGAGATGATTTTCGATTTCATTTTGAAGAAAACCTAAGTATCTAACCCCTGTTAACTGACCTTGAAACAATATTGGCCCAATTATTCTGTTTCCAACGATACCAGCCCAGACATTGACGCCAAATCTTTCTTGACAATTGCCCTCTCTCATTTCATGTTGATTTTGTTGGGCCCAGTACCGAGTATTTTGCTTATTGAACATACCATTATTTGTAAATCGGGATTCGTCGGAAAATAGAATAAAATCGATAAAATTTGGGTTAAGTCTATGATTTTGAAGCAGCCAATCACAAAACACTACCCGTCTATCGCCATCCTCAGTATACAAATGTTGATGTAACTGATATTTAAATGCTCGATATCCATGCTTTTTCAGTATTTTTCTTGTTGATTCATAACTTATCTGCAGTTCTTGACTAATTTTTCTTAACGAAACTGTTTTATCAACCTCAACCATAGCAAGTACGTTAATCTCAGTCTCTTCCTTTATGATAAACCTCTGTTCCGCCTCTTGATTTCCTATTTGCCTAAAACGAGTCTCGACATACGGAAAATACTGATGAGCTGGATGTTGCCGATTCGGATATCTATGAGCATACAACTCGGCAGTATTCCTTGAATTTCTATGACACTCTCCAAATATTAATAACATATCCACTTTTTCACTTTGAGTATACATTATTTTAACGAAAATTTAAACTAAACTTAACGAAAATTAAGAAACTTTTACGTCTGTTCTTAGAGCGTATGTCACTGTCATTATCTACTTAAGTGAGTGCTTTGTTTTCCAAACAGGACTTGATAAAAACAGTTGCAAATTATTATGCATCATGGCTGCCCATGGCGCACTTGTTATAAGTAAATAAATTTTCCAGTATTTTGCTTAATAATATTTAATTTCTGTTCTTATGTCTAATCCAATCGCAAATAAATTAGTACCGTTAGATTCGTCAAAGAATGCTTTTTTCGAAAAGTAGTTGTCAAAAAGGGGTCGCCATTTGAAAATTAATAGTTAGAAATGAAAACGTAATTTTGTCAACTTGTCTTATTCCTGTCTTTCATACTAGTAACTAAAACTTTGCGATTGTATTTTTTTGACATCACCTAAGCCCTTAGATTAGTTTGCGTCCGATCATGGCCACCTAGATGCAATTTTAAAAGTGGCTCTAAAAAAATGAAGTAGACGTAAAAAGTTTTTAAAATGTCACATTCTGATCTAGAATTGTCTCAGAAATCCAAAGATGTTAAAATATACAGGGTATTCTATTTAAGAATTCAAAACCGGGGCCATTTCCGGTGAAACCGGAATTGGCCGGAAAGTGGAAAATATGCGAAAACTCTCCCCTTCACATACCATTTACCTGTACCAATTCTCATTTTGATACACATAAAACTCTAGAAATTATGACTTGTCTAATAGATTCGTTGACACCCGGTATATATATATATATATATATATATATATATATATATATATATATATATATATATACCGGGTGTCAACGAATCTATTATATATATATATATATATATATATATATATATATATATATATATATATATATATATATATATTCCCGGAGAATCACCCTGTAGTGTTACGTTCTAATGCGGCATATATAAAAAAGAATGGAAAACAGCAAATAACAAAGCTGATATTAAAATAAAAGCAAGATCAGAAATATCAAAAACTCTGAAAGAAGCCACAAATTATATAAAAAAATGTACCATGTTGTAAATAAAAACAATGTACTAAGAGACATCGGTTTTTTGAAAGTGAAAGTTCACAAAGAATCTTCTGCTACCTTGGAAAACTGACAGCGGAAAGATATAGTTTTTGCTAAAATTCTATCCTCAATCTATTTAATCTTCTATGGTTTAAGCCCGGACTTCCGTATGTTTATCATTCGTCGTAAATGTTCGTTAAATTGAAAACTGAAGCTATCAGAAAAATAATAAAACAAATACCACCCAAAAAATAAATAAACGAAAAACACATAATATTTTTTCTCCAGATTACACTAGTTTACAAAATTTAACTTATTGTCTGTTGCCGTGAATTTTAAGGTTAATAATATTCATTTACGGCCTGTTTTTGTCAAATCTAACCTCAAAAATTTTTGTGCAGCTCGAGTTACTTTTTTTTGATTTTTTTCATTTATGCCTATTTATTTATCGATAATGTGCGTATTTTACTGTGTTAAGATTAGTATCTCAAGTTTTTGCGTCATGAGTAGTTCAAGGAGGCATTGTTAAAATAATCCAAATCATTTTTGTTATATGTGCGGAGAATATGTGTTTAACAATTGTAGAAAAGTTATATCAGAGTTGGTGAAAAATACCTATTTTGAGTATTTTGGGATGCTCTTGGATAAAAATGAAAAGTCCTGGGCTCCTAATTGTGTTTGTAAATCGTGTGTGGAATATTTAAGATTATGAAAAAGTGGTAAAAGAAGTGCCTTTAAATTTGGAACACCGACTATTTGGCGAGAACCACAAAATCATCTCGAAGACTGTTACTTTTGTAGCGTGAACGTAAACGGTGTAAACACTAAAAATCGAGCTAAATGGCAGTATCCAAGTACTAGTTGTGTTCAGCGTCCAGTGCACAATTCACCTGACTTTTCAGTGCCTAAATATATATCCGAACCCTTAGAACAAGACAAGGAAGGACCAAGCTCATCACAAAATGATGCTGATTTTGAAGGTATATCAATTGAGCCAAAATGCTTTTCCCAAAATGAATTCGATGATCTTGTAAGAGATTTAAATCTTTCTAAACAAGCTTCAGAATTGTTGGCATCAAGACTGAAAGAAAAAAATTTAATTTCCTCAAATACTAAAATAACTTTTTATCGTGAAAGAGATAAAGAATTACGGCGTTATTTTTTCGAAGAAAACTGTATTACCTTTTGTTCAGACATTAAAAACTTGTTGATAAAAATGGGCTTGAAACAATACGAACCAAACGACTGGCGTTTATTCATTGACAGCTCAAAACGTAGCCTAAAATGTATTCTATTACATAATGGAAATAAATTCGCTGGGGTACCTATTGTCCACAGTATAAAGTTAAAGGAAGAATATTGTAACATCTCGCTAGTCTTACATAAAATACAGTACAATGATCACATATAGCAAATTTGTGTTGATTGAAAAATGGTGAACATTTTTCTCGGTCAACAAAGTGGTTATACTAAGTTTCCCTGTTTTATATGTCTGTTGGGACAGTAGAGTTAAACAAAAGCATTGGGTAAGAAGAAACTGACCCTTGAGAAAAATAAGAGGCCTGAAAAGCAAAATATAGTCCAGAATTTACTAATAGCTCTTGACAAAATTATCCTTCCACCATTACATATAAAACTGGGCATCATGAAACAGTTTGTTAAATCATTAGATAAAGACGGAGACTGCTTTTCTTACATTTGCCAAAAATTTCCTCAGCTCACTATGGAAAAGATTAAAGCCGGTATTTTTGATGGCCCCCAAATTAGACAACTTATGAAAGTTACTCAATTTAGAAATTCTATGACTGATTTAGAACTAAGGGCTTGGACCGCTTTCGTCTCTGTGATGCAGAATTTTCTCGAAAATAAAAAATCAGAAAATTATATTGAACTTGTAGAAGACCTTCTGTTACAATTAAAAAATTTTTGGTGCAATATGAGCATAAAACTCCACTTCCTCCATAGTCACCTAGACAGGTTTCTGGAAAATTTAGAAGATAAGAGCGAAGAGCAGGGAGAGCGTATGCATCAGGACTTACGAGTCATAGAAGAGCGCTATCAGGGTTTCTGGGATACGAATATGATGTCTGACTATTGTTGGTCTCTCACACGTCATTTTCCTAAGTCTACACATCAGAGAAGAGCTTAA
Source organism: Diaprepes abbreviatus (assembly GCA_034092305.1). Classification (NCBI taxonomy): domain Eukaryota; kingdom Metazoa; phylum Arthropoda; class Insecta; order Coleoptera; family Curculionidae; genus Diaprepes; species Diaprepes abbreviatus. The sequence continues at coordinate 4,030,292 of JASJET010000116.1, forward strand.
AAACGAACTCAATGATTAACTTGATTTTTAATAAATTTTTTCTTAGTAAATATACATGTTTTTTTTCTGTTTTACACCTACATAGCTGAAACTCAGAAACTAGAGCTGTAGTCAACAAAAGGTAAAATTTCTTCGGCAACAGAGGTACTGTAAACTAGTGTTATATATTTTATTCAAAAAACCCTCTGATGAGATTGAAAAAATATTAAAATGCAACACAATGTTTATCCTGGATCAAAAATCATTTTGTGGTTTTCGGGAATAGACCGGCGCGGCGATATAAATAAACGTAGCCGGGTAATTCACTTTTCATACTATGTAGTTTCTATTCTTTTTTACTGCCGTCAATTTCTTACTGTGTATTTGGCCCATATAACCTCGCTGTTAAGTAAACAACCAAACTATCTCTTTATAGCCATCGTAAAATAACCTTTATTTTCCTCTAAAACAACCAGCATTTACCTGCAACGGAGCATTATGCATTAATAATAAGTATATGTGGATGTCGAGCCACATGACTACATTCCTTTTTGCACTTCTGCAGATGAACAAGTTCGTATTAGAATAATTTTCGGAAGTTGGAATCCAAAATGAACTTCTAACAGTAAACGAGAAACTGTGTGTTGTTATTGCAGCTGTTGGTTATAATGTATAATTTTTACGAGGATGATTTAAAAACTTCTTATCAAAATAATATTCTTCTTTTAACGCCGATTTCGGAATAGTTCAGCTTTTTTTTTAATCAAATCTGCATATTTTACTGTTACCTTTTATATTTGGATCACACTATGTTGATACAGGGTGGTTTCAAATAAGTGCGAAACATTTTAAGAAAAAAAGTTCATATAACTTCTTTTAAACAGATCTCGGAATAGTTCAGCTTTTTTTTTAATCAAATCTGCATCTTTTACTGTTACCTTTTATACTTGGATCACACTATGTTTATACAGGGTGTTTTCAAATAAGTGAGAAACATTTTAAGAAAAAAAGTTCATATAACTTCATATTTTCATGTTAAATTTTATTATTATTTTTAGTTTTTTAAAGAAAATTAAGTCAAATAAAACATAACACTATTTACAGTTCCCATAAAAAAATTATTATTTTGTGAAATCATATACAGAGTGATAATTTTTCCGGGTCTGTAAAATTTTAACCTCACGAACTTTTTTTCGAGTGCCACTGACTGGATTTGATTATTCAGTTAGCTTTCCTATCTTATTGTGAAACTTTTTTGTTTCTTAAGTTTTTTTCTAAAAGTCAATAGTTTTTCCACAAAAAAAAAATATATTCAGATTCATCTCCAATTAAGTTCTGTAGAGGTAGTTTATTAAGTGAAGGAGAGATATAGTAGTCTTGTCTTCTTCGCCTAATTTGTCATAGTTTTTTTTGTAATCTGTTATAATTTCTGTCCATAAATGTAATTGATTTTTATGTACTCTTAATGTAAAGTAAGTAAAAAAGTAGTAAAAATGGCAGAGTATACAAATGTTGAAATATCAGATATGTATTTTGTTTGTGGTCGTGTTAATGGAAATGCATTAGAAGCTCAACGGATTTATGCTGAATTAAATCCTTAACGTAGGTTATCTCATCAAAATACATTTGCTCGTCTTCATCAGCGTTTACGAGAAAATGGTTCATTTTCTCAAGCGAACCTGTGGACGTCCTCGGGAGATAAGAACAGAAGAGATAGAGGAATCTGTTCTTAATTTAATAGAAGAATCTCCTAAAACGAGTACGAGAAAAATTGACAATATATTAAATATAAGAAGTTCAACAGTTTTCCGATTTTAAACAAACAATTGTATCCGTACCATACACAGCGAGTGCAGGCACTTTTACCTCGAGATTTTTTGCCGTGCATAGTTTCTTGCCAGTGGTAATTATCAACATCGTTTTCATTAAATGTATGGGTTGATGTCATAGGCGATTATCTAATTGGCCCATGTTTCCTTCCATAAAGATCAAATGGCGACCAATACCGTTAATTTGTCCAGGAAGAGTTTTCTGCCTTTCTTGAAGAAGTTCCTATTCAAATTAGAACAAGAATTATGGTTTATACATAATGGCGTTCCAGCACATTTCAGGATCAATGTATGTCGTCACTTAGAGGCAGTGTATCTAAATCGTTGAATAGGTCGAGGAGACACAACACTGGTCTGCCCGATCTAAATCCTTTGGATTTTTGAATCTGTGGTTTCCTTAATTCTTTGGTTTATGCATTTCCTGTTGAAGATGTTGAAGATTTGAGAAATCGAATTATTGCGTCTTGCGAAAGGATTGCTTCAAGGAATACGCTCTTTAGTGAGACGAAGATCGGATTCAGGCATTATGATTGGTGGTAATTTGCAACATTTGTGGTAATTTGTGTTATTAATATGTTGTTAGTGTTGTTCAAATTCCATTAATATTATGCTGTATTTTTTTCTTAATCCTTGTTGATTAAAATAAAAATGGACGAAAATTGATTAAAACAAATACAATATGCTTTTTTACTTATGTGTTTTCTTATTTCTGGAAAAAAGTATCACTCTGTATATTATTTCACATAATAATAATTTTTTTATAACAACTCTAAGAAGTGTTGTTTTCTAAAATTTTACTTAATTATCTTTAAAAACAAGTGATGCATATTTGAAAAACTAAAAATTATAATAAATTTTAACGCTCTGTATCTTAAAGACTAAACATTATCAAATATATGTTTATATGAACTTTTATGCTTAAAATTAGCTAAAAAATAATCCTTTCAAATTTTTAGCACTTATTTGGAAACAGTCTATATATAAAAATAGTGTAAAACGTTATTTTTACCTTTATAAATAAAACCTAACCTAACAAACATTTTGTTTGTGCAGAAAAAAAAATTCAAAAGAATTAAAATATTTTAAATAATTAATAGCCAGGCAAACAGCAGACTTTAGAAACGATACTTCTAAAGATCCTCTCTTGAGTTTGGGCAGCTACTAGTCACTTAATATCGCTTCCACCTGGGTTCAACTCCAGGTTATGAAAGAGAAAGTTCATCTTTAAAGTATAAATTTGAATATCAGCTGAAGAGATATATCATCTCACTCTTTGGTAAAGGGTATAGAAATATTCTGCATTCTCCAAAAATATTGTTGCCTGCGTTATAAGAGTTGTCATTGTGAAAGCATTCCAAGGTTAACTTCTGTTAGATCGGATTCAATAAAAGAATCAATGGGTTGTAAGATAGGAAATGGCTAGGGTTTAAAATTTTTAAATAATTAGGGTTAGTACTTAATTTATTTTTCACTTTTTAGCGCACTTTGAGAAGTCGGTTCAATTTTTTTTTATAAAAATTTTATTTTTGGATTTCTAGTTTTGAATTCATCATGATTTCAATAAATAATTTGAACTAACTACTAATCGAGATTAGTGTACCTTGTAATGACTCCAAGGTGGCAAAAAAGGAGACATTTTATCTAAAGTTGTAAATCACCACTAAAAATTCTTTGATCCTTAGAGTTCTCCAAGTAGCAGTGAAATTGTATCAAACAAATTTTTAGTCTGTCAAAATAAATCCATTATCTTAAATTTCAGATTAATATTATATTGATAATATAGGCCCCAAAACCTTCCAATGTTGATATCTAAAGAACTTGAGATGCAAATTTCTTAGCCCAATATATTTAATAGTGCATATTGAGTTTGTCTACGCCCCAAGAACCCCGCAATATCAATTTTCGACAAAATCGGAAAATGTAAAATTTTCAATCGCTCATATTGTATCTCATCAAGCTAATAGTTGTAAAAAATTAACTTCGTATTCGTAATAAACGACCCCGAAAATCCCCTAATACCAAGTCTGAAAAATTCGCATTTTTTATAATTTTCATATTGGATCCGCCATACTGAATTTCCAAAAAAGTTATTTTCACGTCTTAATCTAATCTAAATCTAAATCCATTAAAGTCCCCTAGTGCCAATTTTGGATGAAATCCAGAAATTTTAAATTTCTAGACCGTCATATTGCATCTGACATATTAGATTTTCTTAAAATAATTTTATATTCGCTATTTATATCCTCGAAAACGATTCAGTCGTACATTTGAACAAAATCGAAAAATGTAAACTTTTTAGGATATCATATTGAATCCCCCAGATTAGGTTTTTCAAAAAAAAATTTTAATTCGTAATTAACAGTAACAAAAATCTCCCAATACTTATTTTAGACAAAATTGAGAGATGTAGAATCTTTAATCCGCCATTTTGGATCTGCCATATTTAATTTTTTTTTTAAATATTGTCCGATTCGTTATGTGCAATTCCAAAAACTGACTCATATTAATTTTGAAGAAAATCGGACAAAATTGATATTTTATCGGCCATATTGGGTACGCCATACTGAATTTTTTAAAAATAATTTCAGATTCGTTATATGCAACCCTGTCAGCTATCTTGGATGCGTCATCTTAAATTTTTTAAAAATAATTTCATATTCGTTGTGTACTACCCTGAAAATTCTTCCATACCAATTTTGAAGAAAATCGGACAAAATTAATTTTTCTGGCCGCCATATTGTCAGTGCCATCTTGGATTTTACTGCACCAATTTCGTCCAAAAAAATATCGGATTATCGCAGCAACTTCCCGAACATAACGTGAAAAACTTCATTCAAATCGGTGACGCCGTTCCAGAGTAATCGGTGTACATACATAAAAAAATACATAGTTAACGAATTCAGAACATCCTTCTTTTAGAAGTCGGTTAAAAAGTAAAACAAACCCCCAAATAACACAAAATGAAAATTTTTGAAGAACTGAAAATGCATGGCAAAATCAAAATTTAAATAACACAATACCGACATGTTAACAAAAATTGCAGAAAAATAGCTACAAGAAAAAAAAACATAACATAATAAACCAAGCAAATAATAAGAAGAGATCGAAAAGGACACTGTTTTCTGAAAAGTTATAGTATAGAAGAACATGTATTAATGATGAAAAGAAAGAAAAAAAGTCACCAGATTATAACCTAGGAATTTATCTGGTATTTGTAGACTTCCAGAAAGTCTTTGACATTGTTATTAAGATTTGACCCAACTTTAGCAAAAATTTATTGAGTTTTGATATAACGACCACTTAAAAATGAATAGCCAAATTAAAAGTAAAGTTTTTCTCCGATGTTTTTTTTTTTTTTGAGTTGGCTGACAATGCGAGATTAAGAATTGCGGTACCTGTGTTTTTCTCTCAGAAAATTATGATTCTTCTTGGCCTTCAAAAATATTGTCTCTGCAAAACTGATTTGCCCTGAATAAAAATAGTTGTGATGGAACCAAATCTGGAACATTGACAGAAAATGGGAAGAACTTTTACAGCCAGGTTCACTAACGTGGTTGGGATATAAAACCGACCAAAATTAACGTCAGAGGGCTTAAACTGACAAGAGTAAAAATAAGCCAAGTAAATTTTAAACCTCAAAAATACAAGAATAAAAAAAAATCATTTTGTTTTAGTACTGAGCCTGCAAAAATGGAGAACTTTATATATTTTCGGGATACAACTATTTCTTATACATATTGCAAAGCTTTATCGTATAATTCTTATCTTTAATATCCCTATATAAGCGTTTATTTCTTGACATATGTAATATAAACTATGACAATATCATAAGCAGAACAAAACTGGTCAACAATAAGATTTAAATTTCATAGGAACTAGATTGGGTTTAAATCTTAAATCTTCTTACTGAATCTGGCTGTTAGCGTTATATATAATAAACTGGATTAAAATCTTCAGAAAAAAGGCATTCCTGGCATACAAGAAGGAGTATTTTTGATTAATAGCCTTATGTAATTTTATTAATTTATGACAGTTTATAGCAGTGTTATAGGTAATGGATTCACATTGAGACTGTCTGACCAATATTTAACTTTATATATGATGAAAGCACGTTCTCATATCCGGCGATAATTTGCAGGCCATTACTTGAGCAGTAACATAAATCTATTAATCATGTGCTAACACCGCAATGTTCCATTTTCATGAAAGTAATTTTTTGTTGCAAAATATTTTATTGAACTAAAATTATCAGTGAAACTAAATGAAATTGACGAAATAGATATTTTTTTCGAGCATCCCTCGTAATATGGAATAAAATACTATTCTTTCAATAGAGGTAAACGACAGACACAGTACTTAAAATGTAATATTGAATTTTTCTTATTACATTACTAAAATAAAGACGATGATTTTCTGCTTGTTATACGACCTAGTTACTTCCTTCTTAAAACAACTTCAAACATTACACAAACATTGCTCCGAAAAGTGCCATTATACATTATTAATGGCTGTGTGAATGTTGCACAACACGACTATGTTCGCCGTGCAGTTTTCCTCATAAACTGGCTTGTATTGTAATAATTTTAGGAGGAGTCAGATTGCATACATTCAGCCATTCGAGGTAAAGGTGGAATATGTTTTATGCTGTTGCTTAGAACAGATGTTTATTGTCGCATTTATTATATATATATATATATATATATATATATATATATATATATATATATATATATATATATATATATATATATATATATATATATATAGTTATGGACAAAAGTATGGAAAAATTTGTTTTCTGCTTATATCTTTAATATTTGGTTATCAATTGTGTATCAAAACATACACTACTACACTACTAAATTGAAAACTTTTTATTTAGTAAATGAAAATTTAAAATAAAACAAAATTTGTCTTTGATAAAAAAAAACATTTGGGATAAAAGTAAAGAAAGAATATTGTTTCTAAAAAAAAAAATAATTAAGTCTACAAATTAAAGAAGCAAAGTTCTATGTTTTGTTGAAAACGCCTTTGCCTTAATGACTTCCCTATATCTGGTTCATATTGAGCCGACAAGATTTTGACATACATCAGCTGGAATCTTCAGCCATTCATCTTGTAAAACTTTAAATACATTACTTTCGTTATGAATTACTCTTTCCTTAATTTTTCTCTCAAACTGTTCCCAAGGGTGCTCAATCGGATTTAAGTACAGCGATTGAAAAGGCAACTTCAATAAATCAAAGATTTTCTCTAAAAAATAATTTTTTAGTAAACGAGAAGAGTGTTTTGGGTGATTATCTTGTTGATATCTCTATAAAAGCGACATTTCATCTTTAGCATAGGGCAACATAGTATTCTGTAATATGTCGTGCTACCTAAATCGATCAATTTTCCCAGTTATTTGCACTATCGGGTCCGTCTCAGACCTGGAAAGCATCCCCAAACCATAATACTGCCATCCCTATGCTCCACAGTAGGGTTTTGATACTTAATATCGAATTTTTTTCTACAGGCCCTCGAACTAACGATCTTCCGTCTGAACTAAATACTTTCGTCTTTTCAAAGCACCGTTCCCCAATTTCGAGGTGTCTACTCTAAACGCCTCTGAGCAAACTGAAGACTGGTTTTTCGATTTTTTTGGAGAGTAAAGGTTTTTCAACAGCAACTCTTCCAACCAATCCAACTTCACAAGGACGTCTTTTTACAGTTCGTATCATTCTGTCTGTGTTGAAATGTTTGAGAATTTCTGCACTAATTTAGACGGATGACTTATACGGATCAGTTATCGAAATTTTTCTAGGACGACGTGATTTTTAACATTCCCCAGTAACTGAAACTTCTTTACAATTTTCTAAATAACACCCTCACTTACATTTTTTTGCTATAGTGCGTTGCTGTACACCTTGTCTTTTTAACTCAACAACTCTAAGTCGCAACTCTTTCTACAAATACTTATTTTTGTCCATTCTTAGTACGGTGTTGGTGACAACAGTGGCACAACAATACTAATCCAATGATTTTAAGTTTTAAAAATGCACAGAAGAAATAATGTTCTGATATATATGTATATTTAATATTGTATGCAGGCCATAAAGACTCAATAAATCGTACTAAAGTAGATGTCTTAGGTTATCAGGAACGGACTTGCAGCCACATTCTTTGGGGTGTCATTTTACAGAGCTGAAAATTGATTTTTTAAATACTTTGGTCGTTTCTCTTTAAAAAAGGCACTCTTAATTTATTTATTACTTACATTGTAAATTTTACAATGTCATCAAGGCAAATTATGGCAGACCGAGTTGGTGGTGCTCAAGAGCCGGTGTTCCCTCTCGGTCGTAGTTTGAAGATCCTTGTTTTAGAAGAACATTAAAGTTTGAAAATTATGGTTCTTGGATTTAGACAGTGTCAAATTGGAATTATTATCCGACGTTTCGCCTATGATTGCCAGCCGAGGCATCTTCAGGGATCTTTATTTCACGAGTTTGGAACACTGAATGACTATCAGGGAGCAACAATCCGGTATTTATACCCGGGTGGTGCTCAGCAAACCGTGATCCAGCGTTACAATCGATTTCCATGTGTGATGTAGACTGTAACCCGCATCTAATTAATATTATTTAGATATTTACAAATTTCGATATATTCTCTAATTTTACGTTGAAAGAAAACAGGCTAGCACCTTAGTTTCCTTTACATTAAAAGGGTGACCTGAACAATGCTGGTATTTAGCTACCGCAGATTGTACAATTTCTCTTTTTTATACATCTTTCATGTTCTTTAAGCCTAGTGGATATAGACCGTCTGGTTTCACCTACATAAACTTTACCACAAAATCAAGGTATGTTGTAAATGCCTTCTGTTTGAAATGGAATTGTGTCCTTTGGGGACTTGTACAACCTACAGTAGCTCAACACCAGCATTGCTCAGGTCACACTTTTAGTGTAAAAAAACTAAACTGCTAGAATGAGTGCCTGGCTTCTTTAAACGTAAAATTAGCAATTTGTAAATATTTAAATAATATTAATAGTGATGCGGGTTACAGTCAACATCACAATCGATTGTAACTCTGGATCATGGTTAGCTGAGCACCAGTCGGTTATAAATACCGGGTTGTTGCTCCTCGATAGTCATTCAGTGTTCTAATCTTGTGGAGTAAATATCCTTTTTGATGCCTCGTGCAACTGTAAGCGAAACGTCGGATAATAATTCTAATTTGACAGGGTCCAAACCAAAGAATCATGATTTGCAACTTGACCGCCGCGAAAGCTTTCGTTCCTTATTAACGCTAAAGTTTGTTTCACAAAAGACCCATAAAATTCTTTCAAACCCAAAAGTGAAAGGGAAATTATAATTTATATTTTTTTACAAGTCTTAAAATTTAGCGGAAAAAGCACAAAAATTACTTTATGTTCAATATAAACATGGTTTCCTGAAAATTCTATTTCAATACCTATACCAAAAATACTCTTAAACCAAAATATTTTTACACGGCATTTTCAGCTTAACTACGAATAATTAACTATCTAATAATACATTTTTTATTCTACGAGTTTCAGGTAATTACGTTAAATATGTATATTTGCATAACACTAGAGAGATTTACTTACAACCTAAGTGATTGTAAACTATAACTGCCTAACTTAACACCATCAATAATTGCTAAAGCTCTCCTAGGAATAATGACGAGAAGTTCTAGTTTGGGCAACTGAACAGGGATTACCGGGATTCTAGTTTGATCTAACTAATACCGGCCAAGTTTGTGAGAATATCACCTTAATACTTAATTAGACAGCAATTTACCATTTTGAGTCGGAATTGAACGCTCAACATTTAACTGTAATTAATTATGTGGGTAAATACTTTTAACCCCAATACAAAATACTTGGTGCAGCCGTAAGTTTTTGTTCATAATAGGATATTATCTAATTTTAACAAGATATAAACTAAAATTGCCAAATTATATGTATTCTTTTACTTTTACTAGTTATTTAGTACAAAAAATATTAAACCTTAATAAAATTACGTGTTGACATGGATGAAATGAAAAGTCTCTGAGCCAATAAGGAAAACATGAAAAATATGACATAAATTACTTTTTTTTCTATATAATTTCCTTGTAAAGATACACACTTGCACCACTAACGCCCTCTTCCTTGCATGTCTTCTTCCGCATTGTTGATATTATAACTTCCCTTGTTACATCGGACTGAAATTATCAGGCAATTCCATTCTTATCTCTGCCTAAATCCATTGGGTTCTGGGAACTACCTGAGAACATGGTGTGACGCTTTTTTCGTAGGATACGCGAGCAGGTCATGCACACGGATCTACTTCGTTCACGGCAGCGGAACATCGGTCAGTGGATATTTCTGGTGCAGACAGTCATCGGTGAAATGCTCAGCGCAGGGGTATCGGGTCAGCGGCAGCTACGTAAATTCGGGATATCCCCGCTCTCTGAACTGATCAACGATTTGACTGCCTGAAGGTCAAAACATCCACTCGGTGGTCGGTTCTCGGGCGCCACCCTCGGGGTTCATGTGGTCGAGGGCCCACTTATGCACCGGGCAGCTTGTTACAGTGGAGAAATGGCAAGCCAAACAAACGGTTATAAAACATCCTGTATCCTGTATTCCATTCTTTTAATCAAAGACATGGCCTAAAACTAACTTACAAAATAAGATGGACAAATAATATAAACAAATAAATGGTCTGGAGGGCAAGAGTATGTTATGGAGAGCTGATCACGGTAGCTCGTACTGGTCGGTTGCGCTGAGGACGGTAACGCGGCGGTATCATTCACGTATTCACGTACCTCGTACTATACGGTTGCAACGCTATTCACGACAGCTCGTACGCAAATTATCGCGCCTCGTATCTAAAATCCGGGTTCACGGTTCACGGCGCTTCGTATTAAAATTCGACCGTCGGCGGTATTCGCGGTAACCATAACCCGGCATCGATCGGCGATAGGCGACGTCTCTACACGACGACGGTGATCTCTATACGCGGCGGCGGCGACAAGCGTCGGGGCGGCAGTTGTTTAGCGCCCTTATCAACGGACATCGGAGGACACCTGGCGGTAAAACACATTTCTGGTCAATACGGAAACAAAATTAAACTTATGGCATCAGTGCGTATGTGTATATGTGACGGTAGGAAGAAAAGAAAGGAACTGACGCTGCCCGTTTTTATAAGGGTCCTCGACAGCGTCAGCAGGATGGAACGACATTGCCCGTTCTTATAAGGGTCCTCGACAATGTCGACTAATAGCGGTAGGAAATTAGGAAAGGAACCGACACTGCCCGTTCTTATAAGGGTCCTCGGCAGTGACGGTACGATGACACAACATTGCCCGTTCTTACAAGGGTCCTCGGCAATGCTGGCCATTAGCGGGGTAGGAAGTAAGGAAGGGAGTGTATGGTGAAACACCATATACATACAAGCCTAGCCTCACCTACATTGCTAGGCCAGGAAGGCGCCATCCGGCAGGCGACCCAGTCCAGTCCGTTTGAACTGTTGATCCGGGTAGAGAACGTGCAGTTCTCCGCGAAATAATGGTCTGCTCAGGCTTAAATAGACGGCCCGAGCTCCCACTACGCTGACGTGTGACGGCTTTCGGTGATCGCGCATACAATACTGCTGTATGCAGCGCGCGATTACTATGGTCGGACGCTCTGAAAATCTCGAAAAATTATATTTTCCGGCATAGCGCGGTAAATCTAATTAGATTCCGGTAATATTGAAACTTTAAGCAATCTTTTCCCGCAAGAATCAGATTTTTCGGATGTAAAATAAATAAATTAAATCCCGGCGAACATACTCATGCCCAAAAATTTAGTAACTTCGTTAAAATGACTAACAGTTTCATTCTCTTCCAGACACTATATGCAAACCGGGACATATATGATACCAGTGAAGATAACCTCTCAAATGAAAATAGCCTATCAGTAATCCTAATAAGTTTCGTAATTTTTTTTTCTTATGCGAAAATCACACCATAGTTCCAATCATATTTGCCTTAGAAATCTTAGGGGCCTTGCACTTTTTTTTTAAATACTGTCCTCTATCGACGGTGGGATATTAAATTTGGAAATTATCATAATTTTTTTACACTATTTGCCGCTACTCAGAGAAGTTTTTCTGAACTACGGTTGAGCCAATCGCTTAAATTTTTCAATCATGAGTTTCTTCTTCTATTAGTGCCAGGGGCGGATCCAACCTCTCTCTTTGCGGGGAGGGGGGGTGAAATCTCAAAATTACAGTATGGCAAGCGAAAGCAAGTTATCGTCGGGGGGGGTAGACACCAGCAACATTTCCATTTCCATTGTAAAAGACAGGGACGGGCCTATTTTTCTGAATTTGAAGCTCTTAAAGGGGGGGGGGGCGCTCACAAGAAAAAACAAGTTGCCGACAGGGGGGAAGGATGCGATCAACATACACATTCCCAGTATAAGAGGTAGAATCAGGTCTATTGTCCTGAATTCAAAACTCTTGGGGGGATGCTATCGCAAGAAAAACAAGTTGTCAACGGAGGGGGGGTGCCAGCAGCATACACATTCCTAAAATAAAAGGCAGAATCGGTTCTATTTTCCTGAACTCAAAACACTTGGGAAAGGGAGGAGCGATCGCAAGCATACACATTCCTATACTCTATTCAAGAACTAGAGAGAGTAATAAAACTGTTAGCGAAACCTCCAACGTACCTGCTTCAGTAATCCCGGTAACTGAGGACTGCCGTAAATCTAATTATATTTAAATATTATAAGCTTTTAAAAATTTACTGCAGCAATGAAATTTCTGATAATTCAATTTAATTTCTGTCAATGAGAAAAGTATACCTTACAGGTTGTCCTTAGTGATTTATCTTGTTTGCGCTTGTTTTTATATATTATTTGAGATTAGTGAGATAACCAAAGTGAGATAGTCCAAAGATGTGGCTTCCACTTCTATATTTATTACAAAATCGTTAAACCAGTGCATTTTTCCTCAACGAAAAATTTATTACGATGAATGTTTATGATGCCTTAAGATATCAATATCTGGATAATAATGTTAAAAGCTCTGTTGAGATATATCCCAACATGACAGGAGTTGGAAAATCTACTATGTACCGAATACTGAAGAAGAAAAAAACGACTGGAATTATTAGTGCTCCCAAGGTATATTCCATCACAGGCAGACGAAAAACCTCGTTGTAAGAAGAGATGTAAACTACAATAAATGGAGTTGTACATACATTTTATTATGAGAAGCAGATCCCAACCGTCGACAAAATTCTATCTAAAATCAATGAAGATCGGAATTTACCTGAAATTAAACGAACTGAGCTCTGGAAATTGCTCAGAGAACTTAATTTTTGTTGGGAAAACCAGATAGGAAATCTGTTCTTATAGATCGTCCGGAAAATGTCGTTGTAGGAGATAATATCTCTATCAAATAAAAGGTAGAGTTGCTAGAAATAACACAACCTGAATTTAACTGAACTTTTGAAAGATTTTTTGAACAAAGTTACTGCAAATAATTACGAAAAATCCATATAATAAAAGACTAAAAGAAAATATGGAAACTCGATCTCATGATTAGTGAGAGAGGAACCAATTATAATTAATTTGAGCGAAGATAGCTTCACTGACTTTGAGGACGAATTAGATACGTAATGTTTACCGGCGTAAATACAATATTTTATTTAAATTTTCTGTAACATATAATAATTAATTACATTGGAATCCCTTTTTAGTGTTTAATTGTAATTCTGTAGATGGTTTAAGAAAGAAATAAACAGGAACGTCAAATATCCTAAAAATGTTTTTAATTGATAATAAAATGACCGATAGCCCCAAAAAATTTGAATATTATATGGACAAATTTATTTTTTTATATGTTTAACTTCTTGTATTTTTGGACAATGGGTATTTTGTAAGTATTTAAATTATAAGTTAGAATTTTTTGAGAGTAAAAGGCCGCATTTTAGTCCGAATGTGCCTAAAACCGTTTCTATGTCAAAATTAAAAATAATAAAAATGCAGTTGTGATTTGTGCTAAATATGTCAAAATTATCTATATTTTCTAATCTATGTGAATTATTAAGAAATAATAAGAAATAAAATAATATTCTAAAAACTTTTTATTTTAAGTTTATTACCGAAATAATGTTCTATGCCATAAATACTTAGTGATAAAATAAATCTCCTTCCTACGCCTATGACAAGGATTAAAATCCTTTTTAACATTTCACACATCCAAATATCTATTATTATCCGACCCAAATAGTTCATTATTATAGACCGATATTTTGATTATAAAATTTCTAACCCATTCCTAAGAAAAATATATGTGTATAACAGATTTTATCAAAGATACCGGACTAAAGAACGCAGGTACTTTGCGAAGAAATAAAAGGGTAAAAAATGATTTAATATTCTCCCAAGTTCTTGAATAAACTATAGTATAAGAGGCAAGATCGGGTCTATTTTCTTGAACTCAAAGTTCCCCCCTTGGATCCGCGCCTGACTAGTGCTTCATTTTATTGTGACAGCATTTGATCGCAGACTCCTTCAAATGAAATATTTATGGTAGCGTATGGCTGATCCATCTACAATCGTCCTGCTGTCTTTATAGCTATTCTAAAACCGTATAAATATAACGATGACAAAGGCACTCTGTAAGTCTGTTTCTTGCAGTTGTAGTGCCCGCGAGTTTCTTCACGTGAAATTTCTTAATAAATTAAACAAAACAAATTTCTCAAAACACTTAAATCTATTAACAAAGATAAACAGAAAACGAAATATTTACAGTGAGAAACTTATAATTAATATCGAATAACAATTCCAAAGTAACTAATATAGTTCCTCTGATTGGCCGTTCCATTAACTAAAATATAAAGCCCAATTTTGAAGATAAAACGTATCAAAAAATAGCTTCTTAAAATATAAATTCAGAAAATAATAAAGCGCAAAAAGAGCTATTTAAATTGCTTAAACACACAGTAGAAAGTCATCCTTTTCCTTAAATGAAGTACAAGATTTTCCCCAAAATAGATGAAAAATCAGAAATAAGAACTTAATCACTGATTAATCGCATCATGTAAATTTCTAGGAAACTATTCTCAAAACTGTACCGACTCTAACGAATCCCAGATCGTAACTGAAGTTTATTGTTTCTAAAAAGGCCAAATTTGCATTCCCTTGGTACCTTGCGGATTCCCACTGGCCCCCATCTCACCCCATGCAAGCCTGTAATCGTCAATTTCATCCATAAAATATAGAGGGCGCCATTCTTAACCCAATACTTAATTCCCGAATCGGCCTCAGAGCGTCTTGAAGTTTTTTTTTTATATAAAAACAGTTAATCAATCTAATCTAGTTATCACTGTATTCACTCTTTTAGATATTTAACTCCTTTTTTCTTGTGAATAGAAACAAACAATTATTGTACGAATTCTTTTTACAGTTTATCAAACGATATATTCCACTAGAGCGATTTTACTTGATTATTATTTTAATTCCTAATAATGGTTCAACATTTTAGTACATTCTATTATTTGCGATTACCACATGTTCTGACCTCCCTGCCCACTTATCTCTTTGGTTTTAATTACATAATCAGGTTAGTTCAAGTTAGATCAGGTTAGTTCAGGTTAGGATGTCTTCAACAGATTTATTTACAAATATTGGAAGAGGGTATGATCTTTTTAGTTTATATCGTCAGAAATTGTCTGAGTTTATATATTTTCAAGAAATCATTTAAACGACTCAAAAGTAATAAAGTTGAGTTGAAGCTTAAGTACGATAATTCATTTATTTTTCCTTTAGACTGATAATTTAAGATATATTTTGACTCAGTCCCTTAGTTAAAATGCATCTCAAGAGTGATTATTTAATTACTCATTTTAGTGGAATATACTCCAAGTTGATCAGCATAAAGTAACTACTACATTATTTTTATTTTTCCTTGTATCGGTCTATGTTTGTCACACTGCTCTCCTTTCTTTAGGAGTTCTAGATATTATATTTTTCTTATTTTTATGTTGCTTAATACTTCATTTTATTTTGTCACTTCCCACACTACCTAAATGTTGATTTTTCTCTGTATCCAGGCTATATTAAGCACCTCTCCTTGAGACGGCGACAAAACCTTAGCTTGTCTGTAGCTTTAGAGTATACAGATTCAATGTTGACATGACTATTGTACAGTTTCCAGTCCGCTGAAAGTGATAACATTCATATTTTCGTAGCTGAGTATTTCTTGATGACCAGAAATCACAAGCACTTATTATACTGATGAGACTTAATGTTTGGAAAATTCATTCGAACAAAGAACCAAGGTAAAATTTTGGGCCTCTATTCACTACCGTAAGTCCACAACTTTGTCGCAAGTACCAATAAACTTACGATGATTTTCATTTTTATTAAAGCACCTATAATTCAAAATTATTATTTTCTCTTTACATCGAAATCTTTAGAGAAAAGTAGGTACAGTTTAATTGAATTTACTCTCGATACGTTATCTATAATTAAAATCTGTGGACAATCCGTTTTTATTTCAATTTATTTCCCATTTCCACTTAAAAAGAAAATCTGATTTTTTTAGAGTAAATTAATTTCATTTTAATATATTTACTTTCTTGTGTGGTTAAACAAAATCCTTGATACTTAATCAATGAAAAATTTAATGGGAAAAAGAAAAGCTAATATAATGAGTTACGCTATTTTAAATCAACTTATAAAAAAAAAGAATTTGCTTTATGGGGTCATTTAGGTTTCTAATTTTTTTTAATAGAAAGAAAAGAGATATCATTTTATAATTTTGCATATATATATATATATATATGTTCACAAATTTAAAAAGTGAAACTCCTCTAATGAATAAATCAAATGCAATATATTCGATCCCTTGCTCAAATTGTCCCAAAAAATATATAGGCATGACGAGCCAATTACTAAAGAACAGATTAAATGGCCATAAATATACAAAAAACGCCTCAACGGCGTTAAACAAACACACACAGGACGAAAAACACACTTTTGATTATAACAGTACCATTATAAAAAACAAAGATATGAATTACCAAAAATTACAGATAAAAGAAATGATTGAAATTAAAAAAGATAAAAACACGGTTAACGACAGAACAGATATGGGAAATTTGAGCCACATTTACGCAAACCTAATTTAAACATTAAGTATTCGATCCAGTCAAATAAGAATCAAAAATGGAATATCCTCTTAAACATAAAACCAAACATATACCATATTTGTTTTTTTATGCATTGTAAAATATAAAAAATATTAAAAAAATAAAACACATTCGCATTCCACGTATCCTCAGTAAACGATGCAAAATTTAAATTTTATTCAGAAACAAAACAGCAAAATGTCAGGGTGCGTACCGGTGAAATTAAGTATTTTTAAGAGATTTTAAAGTTTTAACTATTATTTAAGTGTCTTGTTTGTTTTTCGAAAATGGTGAATATGTTTTTTATGTGATGGAATTTAATTATATATTTTTAGGAAGCAAACATTTTGAAAATGCCTTGAATAAAGGGCGAAACGTCAAACAGTTTTTATGCATTTATTAAATATAGAACCTAAACCGAAGAAAAGACAAAATAAAAGAAAAATGATATAATCTATGGTTCAAGAAACAAGAAAATAAACATTGGTAGTTTGGGTTGAAGCTACTAAAACAAAACATCCAATATGACATTTTATGAAGAGATAGAAGAATCACATGGGCCGCACGTGGTAATACTTCTTAAAGAATTATCAAAATCTTACACCAAGCTTGCCGCTCAAAAAACAGAAGAATTTTTTTATTAAGATGCAGACATTTGGATTTATTCCCTACATTTTTAAATTTGAATGTTTCGCATATTTGTTTTACAGGTACGTACCTTGAAAATAAATTTAACAATATCATCATGAAAGCCAAATCTAATATTTTAAACTTATCAATTACAGAGGCAACCAAAACAATAAATTCTTTAAATACATCCATTAGAGAAAACATCAAAAAAACTGAGAGATACTTAACAAATGATATATTAGATAGATTCTTATCGTTAGAAAATAAAAAGTTTGAGGAATTACATAAAAAAATTAAAAAAAGACACCAAAAAAAATTAAAAAAATTATTTAAAAAGCGTGAAATCTGTAAAGAAACAAACAACGACAGGTCCAAATGGGTCGAAAATATATCTAATACCCCGATACCGTCCGAAGTTAATGAAGTTTTATCATATGGTCCAAATTTCTCATTAGATGTTACAAAAGAAAAAGATATTCCAATAACCGAATATATATCCTCCATTGAATCTGTTATTAGCAATGAGTCAGACGACAAGAAAGACACAATTAGAGCTGAAGTAACAAATGTTTTAACTAATCATAAAATCAAAATAAGGCACCAAACAATAAAAAGTAACAGCCTCCAAAAAAATTTAAAAAAGAAAATGAATCGAACAAAAAAATTTATCAAAGACAATCCTCAAATCATTGTTCTAAGGCCTGATAAAAGCAATAAAACAGTGGTTATGAACAAGGCAGATTACGAGACAAAAATGAACAACGTACTAAATGACAAAAATACATATAAAAATATTAAGAGTGATCCAACCAACTTATATCAAAAAAAAAAATAATACCTTTATAAAAAAATTGCTCAATGTAAAAGAACTAACTGAAAAATATGCAAAAAGGCTAACCATTCACAATGCTATTCCACCAAAAATATACGGCCTACCAAAATTACATAAACAAAATATACCACTAAGACCTATTGTTTCTTTTATACAATCGCCATTCTATAGTTTATCAAAATTCTTATCAGATTGCATTTCAAATATTACAGGCAAAAACGATTTTTTTTATTAAAGATTCATTCGCCTTTAAAAAATTTATTGATAAAGTAAACCTACCTGAAAATTACAGACTCATTTCACTAGATGTTATATCTTTGTATACAAACATACCAAATCAACTTGTCCACACTATTTTAGCAGAAAAATGGGAAATTTTAAAAAAACATACATCGCTATCAAAAAATAATTTTATGGATGCTATTGACCTCGTTCTTAATACAAATTACTTTCAGTACGAAAATACCTTTTACAAACAACTTGATGGATGTGCTATGGGATCACCAATTTCATCTACCATTGCTCAGCTAGTAATGGAATATTTAGAGGAAAAAGTTTTAGAAAAATTAAACTTTAACATAATATTTTTTAAACGCTTTGTCGATGATTGTATAGCAGCTGTACCACAAAATAAAATAAATGAAATTCTCCAAAAGTTTAACAGTTTCAACGAAAAATTACAGTTCACGTCCGAAATAGAGAATAATAATAAAATAAATTTTCTAGATATGACGCTTATACGCAGAAAGAACAAAGTTTTAACTGAATGGTACACCAAACCAACTTGGTCAGGTAGATATCTAAACTATTTCTCTAATCATTCAAAAACTCAAAAAAAAATAGCGTTATAATCGGTCTATCTGTCGTGCTATCTCCCTTACGTCTCCAGAATTCCGACCAAAAATACTGCAAAAAGTAAAAGAGACACTAATGAATAATAATTTCAACGAAAAGACTATCACCAAAATAATTGATAAACGAACATATAAGTTCTATAATAACGTAAAAACAAAAAACATAGAACATAAACAACAAAAATATGTGGCATTACCGTACACTAGTGAGCTGTCAGAAAAAATAAAATACATTTTAAAAAAGCATGATATCATCGTATGCCACAGGTCACATAATAAATTAAATACATTGTTCAGAAATTTAAAAAGTAAAACTCCTCTAATGAATAAATCAAATGTAATATATTCGATCCCTTGCTCAAATTGTCCCAAAAAATATATAGGCATGACGAGCCAATTACTAAAGAACAGATTAAATGGCAATAAATATACAAAAAACGCCTCAACAGCGTTAAACAAACACACACAGGACGAAAAACACACTTTTGATTATAACAGTACCATTATAAAAAACAAAGATATGAATTACCAAAAATTACAGATAAAAGAAATGATTGAAATTAAAAAAGATAAAAACACGGTTAACGACAGAACAGATATGGGAAATTTGAGCCACATTTACGCAAACCTAATTTAAACATTAAGTATTCGATCCAGTCAAATAAGAATCAAAAATGGAATATCCTCTTAAACATAAAACCAAACATATACCATATTTGTTTTTTTATGCATTGTAAAATATAAAAAATATTAAAAAAATAAAACACATTCGCATTCCACGTATCCTCAGTAAACGATGCAAAATTTAAATTTTATTCAGAAACAAAACAGCAAAATGTCAGGGTGCGTACCGGTGAAATTAAGTATTTTTAAGAGATTTTAAAGTTTTAACTATTATTTAAGTGTCTTGTTTGTTTTTCGAAAATGGTGAATATGTTTTTTATGTGATGTAATTTAATTATATATTTTTAGGAAGCAAACATTTTGAAAATGCCTTGAATAAAGGGCGAAACGTCAAACAGTTTTTATGTATTTATTAAATATAGAACCTAAACCCAAGAAAAGACAAAATAAAAGAAAAATATATATATATATATATATATATATATATATATATATATGTTATATCGTAGATTTTCACGGATGGTAGAATGAATAGTTTGGTTATTCCGGGTTTCAATCCGTTCGTTCAAAAAATCGTTTTCACGACGTTTCGCCAAAATCTCATTTGGCATTTTCAAGTGCGGTTCGTCTCGTTACTCGCAGCAGACATAAAGAAAGCCATAAAAAGACAAGAAAAGACTACAACAAAGACCAAAGACCAAGATCAAACAAGGAACAAAGCCATAATACCATACATAAAAGGAACAACAGACCGAATCGGAAGAATCTTAAGAAAGCACAACATACAGCCCATATTTAAACCACAAAAAACAATAGCCAACATCCTGGGAAATCCCAAAGACAAGACCAACCTTGAAAATCATGGCGTTTACAGCATTCCATGTGCAGATTGTCATCAAACTTATATAGGCCAAACAAACAGGCGCATATCAGCAAGAATCCAAGAACATAAAAACAGCCTCAAAAACAAACAGACAACCTCAGCCCTATTTCAACATCACCAAACAACCGGACATACCATCGATTTCGAAAAAACAAAAGAAATAGCACCGGTACAGAACTACAAGGTACGCGTTATAAGAGAGGCCCTAGAAATCGAAAAAGCGGGACAGCTAAATAAACGAGACGATGCTATAAATTTTTCATCTACATGGAAAACATTAATAAAAAATCAAGAAAGAAAACAACAAAAATCAACTAGTACACGAGAGACCTGCATACAAGAACAAAGTATATCGCACTCGGGAGAGGGGAGGAGCCTACGAAGCCGCCCACCCAATCAGGCAGCGGGCCAACTAAACAAAACTCGAAATTCTTCAGAGGCCACCATCAGTTCTCAGCGAGTAACGAGACGAACCGCACTTGAAAATGCCAAATGAGATTTTGGCGAAACGTCGTGAAAACGATTTTTTGAACGAACGGATTGAAACCCGGAATAACCAAACTATTCATATATATATATATATATATATATATATATATATATATATATATATATATATATATATATATATATATATATATATATATGTATATACAGGGTGTCCAAGATAAGGATCCTAAGCATGGGGATCTCGGAAACAGTTGGAGATACGAGGTCGGTTAAATTAGAGAAAAGTTGCGCAATTTAGTGCTAAATTAAACGCAGTTAAAAAAATTTAAAAATTTCAAACACTTCCGGAGATTTCCGGAAAAAAACGAAATTTGGCAAAATCGTTTTTAGTTTTTGCAGGCTTTATTTAAAGAGATATCAGAAAATAAAAGGTAGATTCTCATTGCCACTTTTTATTTTTTATAATATGGTCTAAACAAAATTTAAATCCGACGTTTCGTTTCTGAGATACCATCATGAACTTTCATTTTTTATATGGAACAAAAAAAAGTATCCCATGTATTTGATAGCATTTTTTATTACAAATTCAACGATGTATCACCCTTGCATATCGAATACGTAGTTCAAGTACTTTCCATAAGAGCTCCATGAGAGCGAGAGAGAAAGGTATATCAGTTTTATAAAAGCCAATGAACTACACACTTGATATGCAAGTGTGATACACCGTTGAATTTGTAATAAAAAATGCTATCAAATACATGGGATACTTTTTTTTGTTCCATATAAAAAATGAAAGTTCATGATGGTATCTCAGAAACGAAAAGTCGGATTTAAATTTTGTTTAGACCAAATTATAAAAAATAAAAAGTGGCAAGAAGAATCTACCTTTTATTTTTTGATATCTCTTTAAATAAAGCCTACAAAAATTAAAAACGATTTTGCCAAAATTCGGTTTTTTTCCGGAAATCTCCGGAAGTATTTTGAATTTTTAAAATTTTTAAATTGCGTTTAATTTAGCACTAAATTGCGCAACTTTTCTCTAATTTAACCGACCTCGTATCTCCAACTGTTTCCGAGATCCCCATGCTTAGGATCCTTATCTTGGACACCCTGTATATATATATATATATATATATATATATATATATATATATATATATATATATATATATATATATATACATATATATATGTATATATATATATATATATATATATATATATATATATATATATATATATATATATATATATATATCTATATATCTATATATATATATATATATATATATATATATATATATACAGGGTGTCCAAGATAAGGATCCTAACCATGGGGATCTCGGAAACAGTTGGAGATACGAGGTCGGTTAAATTAGAGAAAAGTTGCGCAATTTAGTGCTAAATTAAACGCAGTTAAAAAAATTTAAAAATTTCAAAAAGTTCCGGAGATTTCCGGAAAAAAACGAAATTTGGCAAAATCGTTTTTAATTTTTGCAGGCTTTATTTAAAGAGATATCAGAAAATAAAAGGTAGATTCTCATTGCCACTTTCTATTTTTTATAATTTGGTCTAAACAAAATTTAAATCCGACGTTTCATTTCTGAGATACCATCATGAACTTTCATTTTTTATATGGAACAAAAAAAAGTATTCCATGTATTTGATAGCATTTTTTATTACAAATTCAACGGTGTATCACCCTTGCATATCGAATACGTAGTTCAAGTACTTTCCATAAGAGCTCCGCGAGAGCGAGAGAGAAAGGTATATCAGTTTTATAAAAGCCAATGAACTACACACTTGATATGCAAGTGTGATACACCGTTGAATTTGTAATAAAAAATGCTATCAAATACATGGGATACTTTTTTTTGTTCCATATAAAAAATGAAAGTTCATGATGGTATCTCAGAAACGAAACGTCGGATTTAAATTTTGTTTAGACCAAATTATAAAAAATAAAAAGTGGCAATGAGAATCTACCTTTTATTTTCGGATATCTCTTTAAATAAAGCCTGCAAAAATTAAAAACGATTTTGCCAAATTTCGTTTTTTTCCGGAAATCTCCGGAAGTGTTTGAAATTTTTAAATTTTTTTAACTGCGTTTAATTTAGCACTAAATTGCGCAACTTTTCTCTAATTTAACCGACCTCGTATCTCCAACTGTTTCCGAGATCCCCATGGTTAGGATCCTTATCTTGGACACCCTGTATATATATATATATATATATATATATATATATATATATATATATATAGATATATAGATATATATATATATATATATATATATATATATATATATATATATATATATATATATAATTTAACCGACCTCGTATCTCCAACTGTTTCCGAGATCCCCATGCTTAGGATCCTTATCTTCGACACCCTGTATATATATATGTATATATATATATATATATATATATATATATATATATATATATATATATATATATATATATGTATATGTGTATATATATATATATATATATATATATATATATATATATATATATATATATATATATATATATTCGTACTTTAAGTATACAAAAATATTTTTTTAGGACCCATAATATTTTTTTTTAAATCATCCAAAAATTACGGCGGACGTGATTTCAAGTGACTGATACCAAATTAATCCTTGTTCAAGTGCCCATGGTCGGTATCGGAATCACTCTGATCGGTAACAAATTTTTCAATTTTTACCCGATTTTTCACCCTCAAAAATGGATTTTTTTTCAAATGGCCGCCATTTTGTTATTTTTTGATGAAAAAAAATCATTCCGGAACCGACCATGGGCACTTAAATAAGGATTAATTTGATATTTTTTTCAGTCACTCGAAATCACGTCCGCCGTCATTTTTTGATGTTTTTTCTTTTAAATTTTTATGGCTAAAAAAATCCCAAAAAAATCCAAAAAAAATTTTTGTATGCTTAAAGTACGATTAAATATACGTGCAAAATTATAAAATGATATCTCTTTTCTTTCTATTAAAAAAAATGAATCAAAAACTTTTTATTTGAAAAACTGTAACCTAAAAGACCCCTTAAATGTTTTCCATGTATATTTGTTGAAAATGACCCGACGTGCAGGTGGTGTTTGGAGGAGGATGAAACTGTTGACCATGTCTTTAGAGAGTGTCCAGCACTCAACGTACTGAGACAGATATTTCGGAGATACAATTTTGTTACCGAAAGCGTTAGGTAAGTTCAATCAACAAGGCTGCTTGGATTCGCAAAGGCGATCGACCTCGAATTAGCTGCAGCTATGGTGGGATGTAAAGGGCCCAATAGAGGCCTAAGCATTGATGACCTAATATCACCATTCCATTTTCATTCATTCATTCGTTTATTCATGTATATATGCTGAGTGTTTCGGAACAGTTCCACTAATTTCAAGGACATTTTTGGCGTTAAGTTCAGAAAGTTGCTGCGGTCATCCCTAGTCATTTTAATTAATATTGATTTAGTAAAATCGAAGATGGCGCTTATATTATGGTAGAGAGTAAATGGATATTGTCCGATTTCCTTCAAAATTGCTATGCAGGTGTTTTCGGGGTCGCAGATTGCGAGTCTAAAATTATTTAAAAAATATAAATATTGGAAGTGACCATCACCTACTAAAGATGAAAGTAACGTTCCCAATCCGACACGAAGGAAAAATAATGAACGAAAATAACTATAGGAAAACGGAGGAAATCAGATACAACATAGACAGCCTAGAACATGACAGCACTAAGAAACTGTATAAGGACAGACTAGACTCTAAATTGGGTGACGTAGAGTTTGAAGATACGGAAGAACAGTATCAGCACATCAAGATCTGCATTCAGGAAGCAGCAACAGAAGCACTGGAGTACCAAGAAAGGGGACAGAAACAGAGAGGAAAACCGTATTGGTGCGATGAAGATATTGAACAAGACATTAGGGACAAAAGGGACAAATACAAAACCTATTTAAATACAAAATCCAACGAAGACAAGATAAAATATAAAGAGTTACAAACAAAAGTTAGAAGAAAGATAGTCCTAAAGAAGAACGAAATATGGGAGGCTAAATGTAACAAGATTAACATGTTTCTGGGGGGACAGAGAAGTACGGAAAGCTGGAGAATTATAAAATCCCTCAGACAGGAAAAGAAAAAAGATGTAATTGCACCAATCTCACTCGAACAATGGGATAAGTATTTCTCCGTTTTGCTCCAGGAAGATAGGGTGGAATTTCAGAAGGAGGAAAAATAACAACACATACAGGTAATAGCTTCCCCATGTAGAATATACCCAAACGACGTCATTAAGATATGCAAATCACTGAAAAACGGAAAAGCGCCAGGGCCCGGTAATATCCCAGCAGAGTTGATAAAATACGGAACTAGAAAGCTGTATGAACAGATGACGAATTTATTTCAGAAATGCCTAAATGGAAGCACGGTACCCAGCGAATGGAAAACTTCACTAATATCCGCCATACACAAAAAAGGAAGAAGGGATGAATGTGAAAATTACAGAGGTATAGCCGTTACGAGTACCTTAAGCCGAATATACGGGAAAGTAATAAAGGAAAAGATAGAACTGGAATACCAAGACATGGAGGCCGAGGAACAAGCCGGATTTAGAGCAGGAAGATCCACTATGGACCATCTGTTTTCTATCACCCAAGTAATCGAAAAGAAGCTGGCTTACAATCAGGAAGTTCATCTTTTGTAAGTGGATCTTAAAAAAGCTTATGACAGTGTACCACAAAACCGCTTATGGCAAGCCCTCGAGAAAACAAATATAAGTGCGACCCTTATTAAAGCTGTCAAGAACCTTTACGAAAATAGTAATGCACATGTAAAATTGGAAAATCAAATGTCGAACGGATTTAAAGTTAATCGAGGACTTAAGCAGGGATGTTGCCTATCACCCACATTATTTAAAATATATTTAGAACAAGTACTTAAACCATGGAAAAGGAAATGTAGTGCTATGAGTATTCCAGTAAACGATAATACGCTGTACACCTTATGCTTCGCAGATGACCAAATAATGGTGGCTCAGGAGTACGATGACCTCAACTACATGGCAAGGAAGTTAATCGAAGAATATAACAAGTGGGGTCTGGAGGTTAACATAAAAAAGACCGAATACATGTGTATTGGAGGGATTCAGCAAGATCTTAAATTGGAGGATGGGCAATGTATTAAAAAATGCGAGAGTTACACATACTTAGAGTTAAAAATAACAAATGATGGTACACTGGATAAAGCAATAAAGGAAAGGAGCACTCAAGGCAGGAGAGCTATAGCTATGATGAACGGAATTCTATGGGACCAGCAGGTATCAAAAACTAATAAACATCGAATATTTAATACGATAGTAAAAAGTATTATCACATATAGCAGCGAAGTGTGGCAAATCAAACAGAGGACGGAGGGTCAACTAAGAGCTACTGAAATGGACTACTGGAGACGTGCGGCAGGTAAATCAAGGATGGATAGAGTGACCAACGAAAGAATTAAGGAGATTATGGGAGTTACACATGACATAGTGGACGACATTTAAATTAAATAACTTACGTGGTATGGACATGTTCAAAGGATGCCTGAAGAACGGTTCCCAAAGCAGATATTAGAATGGAAACCACGAGGAAGACGGAAACCAGGAAGACCAAAAAGAAGTTGGAGAGGAGGAATTGACGAAGAAATCAGGATAAGGCAACTGGATAACGATCTTTGGCAAGATCGGGATCAGTGGCGACTGGAAATCGGAAGACGTAGAAGGACGTTATAAACCGACTATATATATATATATATATATATATATATATATATATATATATATATATATATATATATATTGCGGTTTTTTTTTCCAGAATTCGCACTGGTGACTTTTAGGGGCATGGATTATGAACTTTAAATTATTTATAAAAAGTTTTATTTGGCGGATGCAATATGGCGGAATAAAAACTCAACATTTTTCAATTTCAAATTCAAGTTAGTATTAGAGAAATTTTATATTAATAATCTAAAAATAATTACTTAAAATTTAATATAGCAGATAAAATATGGGGGATAAAAATTTATAAATTTTCTCGGTTTTGTCCATAATTGTTACTACGTAGTTTGACGGCATAGATTACGAATTAAAAATTATTTTTCTAATTTTCACTAAGATGAATTTAATAAACTGGCCCAAAATATTTCCATTTTCATTATGTACGAGTATTTCCTAATGTGGGAGCATAGATTACGAATCTAAAGTGAATATGAGGGATAGACAAAATTAGTATTGGGGGCTTTTCAGTGGCGTATATTACTCATCTGAAATTGAAGATAGGGAATTTAATATGGAAAATTTTCAGTATCAAACAAGTTTTTATTGTTCGATTTAGTGTAGGTGACAATAACTTTCACTTATAAGTACTTTTTTGCGAATGCAATTGCAGATAAAATCAGTACATGTGAATATTTTAGGGTAGGCAGCAAACTGACTTATAAAATTTTCTAGAGCTGTTGAGCTGTCTTCCACATTTAGCATTTTTTAGAAGAAGATTGATGGGAGACAATTTGTTCAGTTAGAGTATTCAACATTTATTCTAATAGAGCATCATACAGCCAAAAAACCGAATAATACAAAAGATGGTGTCTGTTCTAATTTCTTACCTACTTCTTGTAAATTCGATTATAGAAGGTACATGTATCGGCGATAAAATATATATCCGGTATTCAAACATAAACGTGAACATGGACGATAAAAAGAAATAAGGCAAATTTCAATGCTTGCAGAACTTTGTCAACCGATAACAAATTTTAAATTGTCACCATTGACTTTAATTCGTTTAGTATATTTTTTTTTGTACATCCTATAGGCATTTTTTTCTCTTTTTTCTAATTTTAAGCTTCTACAATAAACTTCAGAAGTTTAACAGGCTTACTTAGATTGTCAGAATTAACACATTTGACAAGTGCAGCTTTTAAATTTTAAATATTTTTTCAACGAAGCGTTTCTAGATAAAATGACTCATATTATAGTTGATGGATTTCGAGAGGGACAGAGGAATAACACCTTGAGAGTGACCTAGTGGGATATTTTAAGGATGAATGCTTATTTTTTAGGATAGGAAGAAATGAAAAATACGAAAAATTGCACTATAAATTGTATTAATGACATTTAATAATTTTATTTTCCATTTAGAAATCATTTGTAGATC
Organism: Diaprepes abbreviatus; assembly: GCA_034092305.1. Classification (NCBI taxonomy): domain Eukaryota; kingdom Metazoa; phylum Arthropoda; class Insecta; order Coleoptera; family Curculionidae; genus Diaprepes; species Diaprepes abbreviatus. Next base: position 4,058,758 of record JASJET010000116.1, read on the forward strand.
AAATGTGTTAAATCTGAGTCTATTTTTAATCAAACGTGAATTTTTATACAAATGTTTTTTGTAATTGTAATTATTTTCTATTTTCTTGTTCTAAGTTTCGTTGAATAGGTAAAAAAAATGCTCAACAGACGCGAACTTTGTACAGGGTGAGTCAACGATTGGATGAAGTAGGTTTGTGCCTTTTCGGTGAAATTAACAAAGAAACTATATTTATTGTTTGATACAGTTTATTTTTACGCAGATTTTGAAAATATTTAGGACTCTACAGGGTGAGCCAAAAAACTAGGACAGCATAAAGTTGTATTTTTTTAAATAGAACACCCTATATACGAATCATATTTTCGATTTAGCTTATAATTTTAAATCTTTTTTATTAAGAGTTTACTATAACAAAACTTTATAGTTTCTGAGATAATTAAGTTTAAAGAAAAAAAGTCACATTTTCAAGCATCAATTCAATCCTAAATAACGTTTTCAATTTTGTGACAAATATATTCAAATTTGGAATTTAGCAAGGCCAAGGACAAGTTAACATAATTTTTATCTAATATTTGCAATAAAAGCTACAGTGTGTTGAACACATCGGCTTAAATTTGAACAAGTTTAAATGAATAAATATCTTTTTTTTTTAAATGGTACACCCTGTATATTTTCATGTTATTTAATAGAGTAATAAAAACCCTAAAAGTTTTGTTCAATATATCCTATACCTATTTATAATAGTTTTTGAGATATTTCAGTTTTTCTTATTTTCCATACTTTTTTACAGAAATAGTCTTCATTATCATAGTAGCCATGTAAAATAATAAAAAGAAACTGCAGAAACAAACAGAATGTGGTTAAATATGATGAAATACATTATTCGTTATATTACAACGGCAATAGTGTGAAACATAATGTGAAAAAATTAACACAAAAATAACGGCAAGGCAAATACATATTTACTTTTATACTAAATTGAAACAAAAAAATTACCTATTAAATACTGAGATTAATTATTTCTTTTTAATAAGTGTTTGAATAAACGACCCTCTTGTGCAATGCACAAATTTAGTCTTTTTTGCAGATTTTCTCGGACCCTGGACAAAATTAGTGGCGTTATTGTTCTACAGGTATCCCTAATCTTGTTTCGCATATCTTCCACTGTTGTTTGTGGATTAACATACACCTTATTTTTAATATAACCCCATAGGAAGAAATCTAATGGGGTGATGTCGCAAGACCTTGGTGGCCACTCAATGAAACCCCCACGTTCAATCCATTTTTACGGATATCGTTGGTCCAAAAACGCACGAACTTCACGATGGTATGCGGAGGCGCACCATCGTGCTGGAACCACATACTGTCGAGCGCATCCCTATCGAGACCTTGAAGCAGTTGGGGTAGTTCTTCTTGTAGAAAGTTCAGGTAACTATGGCCATTTAGTGGTTCATTAAAAAAGTGGGGTCCAATAATTCGATTATGATGAATACCACACCAAACATTTAATGACCAGTGGTTTTGATGTTGCACCTCTCTAATCCAAAATGGGTTTTATGTGGCATAATAATGCTTGTTGCGTCTATTTACGGCACTGTTACTTCTAAAAGTAGCTTCATCACTAAACACTACCTTGCATAATAAATTTGAATTTAATTGAATCTCCGCATTTATTGTACGACAAAAGTTTACACGACTTTCAAAATCCTGTCCATGCAATTCTTGGTGTAATTCCATGTGATATGGATGATACCTATATTTCTTGGTAGTACGATTAGCGGTCGATTGTGATGTTTCACATATTGCTGCTAACTGACGGCTACCAATATAAGGATTTTCCTGAACATTTAAAAATACTTGTAGTTCTTTTTCTTCATTAGTTACTGGTTTGTTGACCACTTTACGTTTTGGATAATCAACAGTACCAGAAGAATCAAATCTTTACATTAAGTTTTGAAAAGTATGGGTATTAGGCTGGCGTCGATCAGGATACTTCATTTTGTAAATTCTTTGAGCAAGAAGGCAATTTTTTTGAGCCTCTCCTATTGTATAAATCATATCTATTAACTCATTCTTTGGAAAATTCATTTTACAATATAAGATGAATGCAAAAAAAACCAAACTACACTACATAAAAACCAAAAGGAGCGATTGCGGTTATAAATTTAACACACAGAAAAATGTTCTTTTACATTGTTTTTGCCATGGCTACTATGATAATGAAGACTATTTCTGTAAAAAAGTATGGAAAATAAGAAAAACTGAAATATCTCAAAAACTATTATAAATAGGTATAGGATATATTGAACAAAACTTTTAGGGTTTTTAATATTCTATTAAATAACAAGAAAATATACAGGGTGTACCATTTAAAAAAAAAAGATATTTATTCATTTAAACTTGTTCAAATTTGAGCCGATGTGTTCAACACCCTGTAGCTTTTATTGCAAATATTAGGTAAAAATTATGTTAACTTGTCCTTGGCCTTGCTAAATTCCAAATTTGAATATATTTGTCACAAAATTGAAAACGTTATTTAGGATTGAATTGATGCTTGAAAATGTGACTTTTTTCTTTAAACTTAATTATCTCAGAAACTATAAAGTTTTGTTATAGTAAACCCTTAATAAAAAAAATTTAAAATTATAAGCTAAATCGAAAATACGATTCGTATATAGGGTGTTCTATTTAAAAAAATACAACTTTATGCTGTCCTAGTTTTTTGGCTCACCCTGTAGAGTCCTAAATATTTTTAAAATCTGCGTAAAAATAAACTGTATCAAACAATAAATATAGTTTCTTTGTAAATTTCACCGAAAAGGCACAAACTTACTTCATCCAATCATTGACTCACCCGGTACATAATAACAAATAATAATACTGTATTTTAGTGATTTTATTTAAATATTCTATACATTGTTCCAGAAATAAGTAAAAAATTGTCCTTAATGTAATTTAACAACCTCTATCTGCAACAAGACGTAGCTCCCGCTCAAAAACAGCACATTATAAGGGCACTAATTTTCCGGGCTGCTGGATTGAGACAAATCGACCTATAACATGGTTACCCAGGTCTCCCGATTAGTCAATTTTGAACTTCTTCTTGTCACAGGTCACAAAAAAGTACCTCAAAAATAAAATTTATATCGCCCAGTACCAAACCATGATGCATTAAAGAAATGCGATTCAAAGGGCCTTTAGAGAGTTACAGGTGCGGCCTTTCATTATTTCAAATTCATTGAAAAAATTTGAATTAGGTGTGAAAGATATTTAAGGCATAATGAAGAACAATTTGAAAAATATTTGTGAAAAATTTTTTTTTGATTCAACGTAATACACATCTGTTTTTGTATTAAGGCAAATTATATTAAGAATCCGAAAATATACTTAGCCATTTTGTGTTCATCAATATACTATTGATATCAGTAATAAATTTTCATTTCTGTAAATACCCATCATTTACTACTAACAGGATCTGATAATGTTTTTTAAAAAACGTAAATGTAAGACTCAAGACTAATAATAAAGATTATAATATATTTTTAAAAAGCTTATAGCAAACTAAATCACATTATTCTAAAACATATAGAGGGTCCCATTTCAAAAAAAGGCAAGTTTAATTTATTTCTCCAAAACAGCGATACCTATAAAAAATCTGACCACGCCACTGAATCCTACAAGAAAAACTCATTAGTTCTATTTTTTAACTTTGCAATAAGTTTAAACATAACCGAGATACGAAGGGTGCTCCAAAATGCATAATTTTTAAAATCGCTCTATATCTTCGAAACGAAGAGGTATATAAAAATTGTGTTAATGGCATCGTTTGTTTTTTAAAAAAGTAGCATAGTGTCACGAAAACCTTATCCTTTTATTTTTACTAATAATGGAAATAATCCCTAAATACAGTCGAAAATTAGACATACTGTGCGCTAATTTTGAGAGATTAAATATTCACTCAGATCGATAAAGAGATGACTTGGTGGCGAATTTTTTAGTCGAAAAACTACTTTGTATCAATGACACAAATGTATATCCTTGAAAGGAATTTAGATAGAGAAAAAAATGAATTTATATAATAATTTTTGTATCTTCCTTGTTATACCATCCTCACATTTGTAAAATATATGTTTTTAAATCAATAAAAATACTTTAGTTTAAGCATCATCCTGGATGATGGACTATCGCTGGGATCTTCACTCTCACCGGTGGTCGCAAATATTTTCATGGAATGGTTCGAGATGTTTACAATTGAATCCACAGCTAAGAAACCAAAGTTATGGCTCAGATACGTAGACGATACTTTTATTATTTGGAGTGGAAACGACGAAGAATTTCGAAACTTTCTTTTTCATCTCAACAATATCAGCCCGACTGTTAAACTCACCATGGAGAAAGAAGTAGAAAATAAATTACCATTCTTAGATGTCTTGGTTGAAAGAAACGGCAGACAAATTCGAACTTCGGTTTACAGAAAAGCCACGCACACAGGACAATACCTTAATTATTCATCTAATCACTCCAACAAAACCAAACAAGGAATTATAAGAAATCTCGTAGATAGAGCCTTAACTCTCTGCAACTCCAACGAGAACTTCATGAAAGAGATAGATTACATTAAAAAGGATCTGACAGCCAACGGATACCCAGTATATCTAGTGGATAAATTTCTTGAACAACGCAGAAATAACGAAACGGGACGAAAACCAGTATTGAACATCCCCTATGTTAAAGGCATTTCAGAAAAAGTTAGAAGGATTGGAAAAGGTTATGAAATCAACATCGTTTTCAATTCAAATAACTCTCTGAGAAGTCGGCTCGCTAGGGTCAAACCAACAACTCAAAAAGACATGAAGAACTGTGTATATCAGATACCAGGTGAATGTGGCAATTCCTACATTGGCGAAACAAAGAGACCTCTTGATGTAAGGATCAAAGAACACCAAAAATCTTGAGGAGAAACAGAAAAATCTGGTGCCGCCAACCATGCCTGGACTCATGGATACCAGATAAAATGGTCTGAAGCTAAAATACTACACCGAAAACAACATTGGAGAAAACTAAATTCAAAGAAGCCGCGGTATACATCAGAACCCGAGTTGTTTTAGTAAACCATCTTTAGATATAAGAGAAGTGTGGAAACCACTTCTTAGTAATTGTAAACTAAAACTAAATGCAGCATAAAAAAATGGGTTTCACATGAAAAAGGCCAGAGATAATTACTAGCCGAAACGTCGTGATATTCAACAAAAATAAAGACAATGGAAGTTCAACAGATATCTACTACTTCGCAACATTTTATTGGGTTATTATATTGGAAAAATTACCATTTAGATTTCATTATAAAATTATTAATAAAATAAATACTGACATAAAATAGATTTACACACAATTCTCTGGGTAAAAAATTTGCATTATGGGAAATGTAGGAAAACGACGTTTTTTTGAAAAAATTTCGGTACTTCTCCCTATTTCGAGGTCACAGAAAACGATTCTGACCGTTTTCCATAATTTTTCCTCAGTTTTGCGGAAACAGTGAAAAACACTTTTCGTTTATGTTCAATTTTTTGTACTAAATCGTTAAAATTTTATTACAGCCACAAATTCCACACTGATAAAATCCTCTGTATTATATAAAAATTCATAAATTTGCACATTATATCAAAATATGAAGGAAATTATCAAAAAATAAATCAAAACAAAGTGGCTTCCGCCATTAAATATTGGTGTGACTCGTTGCTAAAACTAAAAAAATACGATTTTCATGAAATTCACACATATTCTTTTCTTTCACAGTTTGTCCCACCTTTACGTGGTTTCTGCTGGACAATAATATTTTTAATTAATTAATCTAGGTTAAATCTGGTTATTTTTAGTTTTTCAAACTAATCAAAACTAAGTTAAACCTGAAGTAAATAAAACTGACTAAAAATTTTGGGCGGTTAAGATTAATTTTACCCTTTTTTATACATTACAAAAATTAAACTCTGTTGTTAACTGTAATGAAGAAATTTAATAGTATATCACGAAAGTATAAGTGTAGATCAATTTAGGTTATTTCAAGCTGTGCAAATTAATCAGAATCAAGCTATACCTGAACTAACCAAAAATTTTGGGTTGTTGAGATTAATTTCTCCCTGAGACTGCATAAAATTTTACAAAAATTAAACTACATTGTTGACTGAGATGGACAAATTTTATAATTTATACCACGAAAGTATTTTACGTCTGACAACGTTGGAAACGAATATTGGTCATTTTCGCGAGTCTGATGGTCGATGGCCTTTCCTGAACGTATTTTTGGATTTTCGTTGAAAATACAGTTTTTCTAAATTTATTCTCTAAAATTTGTTCAGAAATAATTGAAATATATTACACACATGATATTTTAACTAGTACCATTGAAAATAAATATGCAAGTTCGGTGTTTTCTCCAGAATTAAAAGTGTTTGGTGAAGTGACGTTAGGCGTTTTTTGAGTTTTTCGGGAAACTGAGAAAAAACAGTGAAAAACCAAAGCCAAAATCGTATTTTGCGACCTAGAAATAGGGGGTGAGTATTGAATTTTCTGCAAAAAAGTCATTTCTCTAGATTTACCGTAATGTAAATAATTACCAAAAAATAAAAAATGTTTGTACTGAAAATAATGAATTAATGGAATTTTCAAAACAATAACTACATTTATGCATTATTTTTGTAGTTTTCAGATCCTTTTTATCTTCCATGCTTAAAACTTACTCTTCAACGATAGACAATTTGAGCAAAAACATTAAATACCAAACGCACGTCCATATTTAAATAATAAGAAACTTAAAATATTCACCTCCAACAATTTATTTGTCTAGACATTTTTATTTCAAGTAGTTGACTATAAACTTGGAAACAAAAAGGTTTTTTTATTTGCAAAGTTATCCTTAAGGCCAACGTAAACAATATTATATTCCACTCCCATGTCTTGAAATAGCCGAATTACATCTCATGGTAAATTTATACGAGTTTGCAGAAAGCGGCGTGTCCTCGTAAAGAAATATATTAACGCGCCGCGGTACTCCTCCGTTCATGACAATAAATTTAAATTCTAATAAAACTTTTAAGTTTGATTTGAAAAAGTATCTGAATATTCTTTTCTTTGAATGAAAAAAAAAAATTTCTTAAGGAAAATGTCTCTGGGCGATTTTTTTTTTAAATTATGTTGCAGATCTGTCTTCTGAATAAGAACTAAGCATACAGTCACTTTCTATGAAGTCTTATGAATGTAGAGATGGCAAAATTTTTTAGAATATGATAGAATGTTCATCGCATAAACTCATGATCGTCGTACGGATTGCGAACCGGTTCTACGAGTACGGTAATGTCAATGTTCGTAGAGATCGTGCGACAATTTGACAACAAATCAGCACTGGTTACCATACACGAGCAGGCGCGGATCCAAGGGGGGGGGGCGGTGGGGGCGATCGCCCCCTTCCCCCCAAGAGCTTGGAATTCAGGAAAATAGACCCGATTTTGCCTCTTATACTATAGTTTATTCAAGAACTAGGGAGAGTTTTTCATTTTTTACCTTTTTTTCTTCGCAAACTACCTGTGTTCTTTAGTCCGGTGTCTTTGGCAAAATCTGTTAGACACATATATTTTTCATAGGAATGGGTTAGAAATTTTATAATCAAAAATACTGGTCTATAATAATGGACTGTTTGGGTTGGATAGCAATAGATATTTGGATGTGTGAAGTGTTAAAAAGAATTTTAATCCTTGTCATAGGCATCGGAAGGCGTCAAAAGGAGGTCTATTTTATCACTAAATATTTATGGCATAGAATATTATTTCAGTAATAAACTTAAAATAAAAAGTTTTTATAATATTATTTTTTTAATAATTCACATATGCTATAAAATATAGATAATTTTGACATATTTAACACAAATCACAACTGTAGTTTTATTATTTTTAATTTTGGCATAGAAACCGTTTTAGGCACATTCAGACTAAAACGTAGCCGTTTCTCTCAAAAAATTCTAAGTTATAATTTAAATACTTACAAAATACCCATTATCAAAAATACAAGAAGTTAAACATATATAAAAAAAATAAATTCGTCAATATAATATTAAAATTTTTTTGGGGCTATTGGTCATTTTATTATTAATTAAAAACTTTTTTGGGATATTTGACATTCCAGTTTATTTATTTCTTAAACCATCTGCAGAATTACAATTTAAACACTAAAAAGGGATTCAAATGTCATTAATTTTTAAGTTACAGAAAATTTAAATAATAAATTGTGTTAACGCTGGTAAACATTACCTATCTTATTCGTCATCAAAGTCAGTGAAGCTATCTTCGCTCAAATTAATTATAATTGATTTCTCTCTCACCGATCATGAGATCGAGTTTCCACATTTTCTTTTATTCTTTTATTATATGGATTTTTTGCAATTATCTGCAGTAACTTTATTCAAAAAAATCTTTCAAAAGACCAGTTAAATTATTAATTTTGTAAGTTGTGTTATTTCCAGCAACTCTACCTTTTATTTGAGAGAGATATTTCCTTCACCAACGGACATTTTCCGGACGATCTATAAGAACAGATTTCCTATATGATTTTTCCCAACAAAAATTAAGTTTTCTGAGCAATTTCCAGAGCTCAGTTCTTTTAATTTCAGTACTCAGTTATCAGGGGCACTGAAGGAGGTACGTTGGAGGTTTCGGTAACAGTTTTATTACTCTTTCTAGTTCTTGAATAGAGTATAGGAATGTGTATGCTTGCGATCGCCCCTCCCCTTACCAAGGGCTTTGAGTTCAGGAACATAGAACCGATTCTGCCTTTTATATTAGGAATGTGTATGCTGCTGGCAACTCTCCCCCCATGTTGACAACTTGTTTCTTTTTGCGATAGCACCCCCCCCCCCCCCAAGGAGTTTTGAACTCAGGAAAATTGACCCGATTCTGCCTCTTATACGAGGAATGTGTATGTTGATCGCATCTTCCCACCCCCTGTCGGAAACTTGTTTTTTCTTGTGATCGCCCCCCCTCTCAAAGAGTTTCAAATTCAAAAAAATAGCCCCGTCCCTGTCTTTTACACTAGAAATGGTAATGTTGCTGGTGTCCTCCCCCCCCCATCGACAACTTGCTTTCGCTTGCCATACTGTACTTTTGTGATATCACCACCCCCTCCCAAGGAGATAGGCTGGATCCGCCCCTGTACACGAGTACCTATCCCGTAGCACAGTCGTTCTCCTCCACCAGGTTGTATCTCTTTGGTATAATTTTGGTGAAGCCTATGTACCGATAATCCTGGATTAGCTAATCCTAAGTTGAATTGAACGCTGCTTTCGTCGTCGAAGAGAAGAAATTGTCTGAATTCCGCATCGAACGAACCTTGCAGGGATTTTTGTTGAGTTGATGTGAACATTGAATGTTCGGGTTGTTGAAAGGGGCACCATGCAGGTGGTGCTAGGACCCACCATAACTGCCCGACCCAGCGAGAAGCCAAGCCGCTTTACCTTTCGTGCTGTTTATTTGTAGCACTTGTGAATGATGAGCCATAGCTCTTAAATTTTGAAAAAGGAAAATTTTTTCTAAGCCAAGTTTAGGGTTTACTAATTATTTGTTGAAAAAATAATTAGCAGGGCAAGTTTAACTATAATTTTCATTGTGGCAAATTTTTTTGATTTGCAAAGAAATACCTAACTTTTCAAAAAATATTTAATTTTTTTTGTTAGCAAAAAATATTTATCTTGCTTTAATAGCTTTGTACCACCACAAGACGCATTTTCGATTTTTTCGCAAATACCTAGTTTGGAATTATTTGGGTGTAAATTTCCTACTCCCGCAAAACAAGTAAAAATTATTTCATCGCAGTCGCAAAAAGTAAGGTAATTGGACGCAAATTTAAGTTTCAAAAAATGTATGGGTTACAGATCGCTTCGGTAAAATAAGTGTAAAGATTAGATATTACCGAAAAACAAGCTAAGTGGATGCCGCAAGTAAAATATTGAAATTTTATCGAGTGTAATGTATCTCGAGGGTTAAGTTTTTCTATCTGATTTTCTATTTTTTCACGGAAAATAAGAATGTCATTCTCTTTTATTATCCGCGAAAAATGACTTGTTTTTTATTATGTTATTTGGTTGTGTGAGTATGAAAAAACTCACTTATGGTATAAAGTTTCGAGATCTTTAGTTGCCAGATCTTGTTCTACCTCAACCTCCTTCGGGTATACGGAGTATACGTGATCTTTGGCTGAACACAAATGAATCTGGGCTCCCTTTTTGTACCGAAACCTCACATAGGAGTCCGTAAACAGGAACTTCTTTCGTTCACGCTCTATTTTAAAAAAGGGAAAACCCAGAGACAGTATTCAAACCGATTCTGGAATCTTCAACATTAATCTGCCTTTCAGCTATCGGTGTGCAATGATAGCCTACTCAGAGAACGTCAAATATTGTTACGAACGGATAAAAGTGTTATAGACGAACTTCTCTGACGCACGCGCCTAACCAATTTTATCGTAGGTTTAATGGCCGTTCTAGAAAATCTAGGAGATCTATGCTGCGGTCAGTAAAATCGTCGTTGATCTGAAAGAGAAAAGAAACTTTCTTCTGTCCAGAAATGGGTCTTTTTGAAGTCAAGACTTGAAAATCCTGTTTGAAAATCCTTTCTAAAAAATATAAGTTTTGGCCAATGAAAACCATTAGATTGTCGAAATCAGCCGTGAAAACAGCCTTTAGAGACCAAAACTCTATCAGCAATTGAAAGAGTTGCTATAATCCAGCGATCCTTAGTAATCAGCTTAGGTTTTCTTCGTACTTTTTCGGTATTACTGCATTCGACGCTCTGTTTGTCTGCTGCTAAATTGCCGCAAAACCGTAGGGTTTATATAAGGTTTGTTCCAACCTGCGTCAGAAACAGTTTCTGACCGTCAGGATTTTGCGCATTAACTTATTTCACATTAGATTTAGGTTAATGCGCAGAGTCCTGATGGTCAGAAACTGTTTCTGACGCGGGTGTTCCACAGGGTAGTGTATTGGGTCCATTATTATTTCTTATATATATTGACGATATAGTAAATACAGCTGGTGATTGTTTTATACATCTTTTTGCAGATGATGTTCTTTTATATTTTGCATGTTCTGATGATATTCAATTGGTTGACACACTTAACTCTACATTACAAAATTTATATTGGTGGTGTTCTTGTAACCAAAAAAAAAATAAATGTGGAAAAAAACAAATTAATGATAATCTACAATGAGAATCATTACAGAACTTTTTCTCGTGGAGATCATATTATTAAAATAGGCAATGAAACAATCGAAATAGTGGAAAAGTTTAAATATTTAGGAGTAATCATAGATAGACAACTTAAATTTAAAGAACATGCGAATAACTTAATAAAAATAATTTCTTATAAAATTAACTATATTCAAAGATGTTCTAATTTTTTGACAAGGTGGACTAAAACAATCCTGTTTAACACTCTGATATTGCCGCATTTTGTTTATTGCTCCACAATTTTGTTCCTTCTTAATCAAAATGAAAAGGCAAGATTTCAAAAATTGCAAAATAGAGCCATGAGAGTTATACTCTCATGTACAAGAAGAACATCAATTAACTACATGTTGAGAGAAATGCAATGGTTGTCGGTGGAGGACTTCTTTCACTATCAAACATTAATCTTCATTTTTAAAATCAGATCGGGTAGTTCTCCTATATATTTACAAAATCATATTAATTATAATAGAAATATACATGCATATGACACTAGATCGAAGGATGACTTTCATATTCCTCCAGTATTAAAGAGACAAACACAAACCTCTGTATTTTTTTAAAGGTTTGAACAGTTTTAATCAATTGCCCACAAATATTAAATGTTTAAACTCTCTAAATAAGTTTAAGCAGTGTCTGAAGCAATATTTTGTTAATAGGGTCTGTCCTCGGGTCTGTCCTCGAGGGACATGAACTTTCTGTTATTTATTTATTTTTTTACATTTGTGTCAATTTAGTTTAGTATGTCATTGTTCCGTAAAGCTTGACGATGTTTGATTGTTTTTTTTAATTTTAAAATATGAATTTAGTTGTTAAGATATGTGTGTAATTATATATTAGTCTATGACTAAATAAAGGATTTATATATATATATATATATATATATATATATATATATATATATATATATATATATATATATATATATATTATGTAAATCGTTACGTTGTTAAAGCTTAAATATCGATTAATATAATGTCTACCATTAAGAAAGTAAACCGCTCTATGTAAACTATTTTACTAAATAATATCGCAAATCTACATAAAAACAGCCTATTGGTCATTTTTAATATAGTATTTTTTATTAATAAATGTTGTCTTTTAGCTGGTTTACAATGATCTCTGTGATTTAAGCAAGATATGAAGAAACTACTAGCTGGCTTAAGATGGCAAATTTTCTCCAACAGTAACTTCATTCATGGCTTCCCGTCACCAAATATCTCAAAGTAATTAGAATTCTTAACTGGGGAAACATTCGATTATCTTTAACTCTGTCGGTTAAATGTGGCAGTATACTTATAAATACATATTAGAGTAAGTCTTTATTTAATTGCAAAAGTTCTATTAATCGTTGATCGGGTAGAAAAAACTATAACTTTGACTCCGAAACACCATTTTTAAAGTCTTAACCCCTTCGCACACGACGTCGTAGCGTAAGCGTATCGTAATCCGCGCGTACGACGAGAGCCATACAAACATGAACATGTTCAAACAAGTCCGCACACGAAGCGGTGTTGCAGCGAATGAAAAAATAATTGAATTCGTCAAACTGGTTGAAGGCTACCCTTGCCTATATAATCATTCATTATGGGAATATGCAAGAAAAGATGTTACAGACAAAGCTTGAGCAGAAATATCGTTAAAAATGAACTGAACAGGTAAGAAATATAATATAATATATTTTTTTAAAATAACAATTACTTATACACAATGTTGCCAGTGCCACGGAAGAGAATTACTGGGTTTCAAAAAGTAATTTGCCAAATAATCACGAAGCTTGTTTGGTGATGACCTTCTGTCAACGTGAAGATTTTCATCATATTCTGGAACAATTATTCGTTGGATACCAGCAGCGTGGTTACGGTTTTCCTTTTGGTTGAATTCGTAATCACCTCCTTCATGTTTTCGGATAAAATTGTGAAGTACACAGACACATTTTATTATATTGTTTATAGTCTCATAATTTTTGCATCGTATATCATAATTTTTGCATCGTATAGACGTCATCAACACTTGAAATTTTTGTGTCAACATTCCAAAAACACATTCTATGTTTTTTCTTCCACGACTGAGTCTGTAGTTAAATATTCTTTTTTTGTTACATATATTACATAGTGGATATGGTCTTAATATGTTTCTTTTTAACGGAAATGCATTATCCGCTACAAAGTAATAAGGAAATGTAGAGCCACTATTATCGTGGGGTAAAGCACAGTCATCAGGAACATTATTATACTTTGTATCCACTGTCCTAGGCGTCCTGCCTGGAATATTCCACCACCACTATTGCGACCAGGGTATCCAGTTTCTATAAATGTAAAGTAGCCATCTGCATCTGCACACCCCATTAAAACAATTGAATGGTATCCATTGTAATTATAATTTGAAGAACCAGAGTTTGGGTATTGCTGAATACGTTCGTGCTTGCCGTCGATAGCACCAACACAATGAGGTAGTTGCCATAATTCGTGATATCGATTGGCGATTCTCTTCCATTTCTCAGTTGTGGGTACGTTCTTATATATATATATATATATATACATATATATACATATATATATATATATATATATATATATATATATATATATATATATATATATATATATATATATATGGATAAGGATAAGGATAAGGATAAGGATAAGGATAAGGATAAGGATAAGGATAAGGATAAGGATAAGGATAAGGATAAGGATAAGGATAAGGATAAGGATAAGGATAAGGATAAGGATAAGGATAAGGATAAGGATAAGGATAAGGATAAGGATAAGGATAAGGATAAGGATAAGGATAAGGATAAGGATAAGGATAAGGATAAGGATAAGGATAAGGATAAGGATAAGGATAAGGATAAGGATAAGGATAAGGATAAGGATAAGGATAAGGATAAGGATAAGGATAAGGATAAGGATAAGGATAAGGATAAGGATAAGGATAAGGATAAGGATAAGGATAAGGATAAGGATAAGGATAAGGATAAGGATAAGGATACGGATACGGATACGGATACGGATACGGATACGGATACGGATACGGATACGGATACGGATACGGATACGGATACGGATACCGATACCGATACCGATACCGATACCGATACCGATACCGATACCGATACCGATACCGATACCGATACCGATACCGATACCGATACCGATACCGATACCGATACCGATACCGATACCGATACCGATACCGATACCGATACCGATACCGATACCGATACCGATACCGATACCGATACCGATACCGATACCGATACCGATACCGATACCGATACCGATACCGATACCGATACCGATACCGATACCGATACCGATACCGATACCGATACCGATACCGATACCGATACCGATACCGATACCGATACCGATACCGATACCGATACCGATACCGATACCGATACCGATACGGATACGGATACGGATACGGATACGGATACGGATACGGATACGGATACGGATACGGATACGGATACGGATACGGATACGGATACGGATACGGATACGGATACGGATACGGATACGGATACGGATACGGATACGGATACGGATACGGATACGGATACGGATACGGATACGGATACGGATACGGATACGGATACGGATACGGATACGGATACGGATACGGATACGGATACGGATACGGATACGGATACGGATACGGATACGGATACGGATACGGATACGGATACGGATACGGATACGGATACGGATACGGATACGGATACGGATACGGATACGGATACGGATACGGATACGGATACGGATACGGATACGGATACGGATACGGATACGGATACGGATACGGATACGGATACGGATACGGATACGGATACGGATACGGATGGAGATGGAGATGGAGATGGAGATGGAGATAGAGATAGATAGAGGTATATTTCATTACATACAATTGCAATGTCACAAGACAAAAAACATGGTTAAAACTATCAGTAAATTATATTAAAAAAAGTCCTAACAATATGCTCGAGAAGAAGTCTCCATGTACACATCCACCGAATAGAATGTATGCTCTAACAAAAATCATTTTAATTTAGTTTTAAATCTCATTAAGTCTAAATCTTTAAACGTTTCAGGCAACGTGTTGTACAATGACACATTCAGTGTATTTTTCTTAGATCTCTCCAATCTATACCTCGAAGGCCTAATTAAATTAGTTGATCTAGTGCTATACGAGTGAAAGTGGGAATTTTGGTGGAATTTCCTACGGTTTTTATGAATCTGCAGTAGTTGGTATAAGATAAATAAACTAGACAGCATTAGTACCCGCAATTTTATAAAGTGTGGCCTACAGTGGTTCCTACAGAGACAAGTCGAATGGCCTTCTTCTGCATTCAAAATATCTGAATTGCGTCAGCACAGCAACCCCAAAGGTGAACACCATACGAAATATGTGAATGCAACAAGGAATAATAAACAGAGAGAAGGGTGTTACAGTCAAGAGACCCACGAAATTGCCTGAGAACAAAAATAGAGAATGTCAACTTATTCCTCAATAATGTGATGTGATAATTCCAGTTCAAACCATCGTCCAGACTGACACCCAATAATGTCACCGAAGAACCATCAACCATTCCACGTCCATTCATGAAAAATAAATTCCGTGTTTCTTCTGTATTTAATTTAAGGGAATTATTAGCAAACCAACATCTCGCACGTTCTCCCATAACAGACATTTCCTGCATTAAACGACCTCTTGAGAGCATGTATAGCACTCCAAACATCACACTCCGTAACGGACAAAAGAATGCACTAAATTTGGGAACGACGAAATCATTGCATTTTGTATTTCTGTGTCAATCTGTATAGTGTCTGATACTATTTTACTGAAGAACTTACCAAAGTTCCCAGCGCTGAGCAATGAACAAGAAGTATTATGTGCTGATCGATTTCTCTCATGGTTAATATCTCTCCAAACAAGCAGCCTTCTGTCTGTACTTTTTATTCATAAGTTTATACAAATCTCGGAATTCCGTACTTTGATCATTCAAAATCTTCACCACAGTGAACTCATCTCTCATTTTCCTTAATATTCCATTAAACCACCGAACAGGGGGCATCTCTCATAGGAAGATGCTTGCAGATCAGTTCAGAGACGATATTCTGTTAGAAAATGTCCCAGTCAATCACACTCAGGTAGCCCAAAATAATTCCCTTTGTTGTTATAGGCCTCATTCTAACCAGTTCGGGAGCATCCATCCCCATCTCCATACTCAGCTCAATGAACTGACCACGGTGGTCAGAAAAACATGAATCCGGCACTCCAGAACTATAGAGCTCGTCAGCAATATTAGTCAAAATGTTATCGATACAAGTTGAGGAATTACTGGTCACCTTAGTGTAGTCAGATATTGTGGCAAAAATTCCATAGAAATTAACAATGCAAGTTGCCTCTGACAAAATGGTGGACTCTGTTCTAAAGTCAATATATATATATATATATATATATATATATATATATATATATATATATATATATATATATATATATATATATATATATATATATATATCTTTATATACTGCCTTTTTGGCTTTTTGGAGAGAAATTTAAAACAGAATTCAAAACATATGATTTTTAAAATGTTAGTTGTATTAAAAAAATAGTATTAAATATTTTGGGCTACATTACGTTCTTATGCATGATTTTAAATACTTTCTCAAAAAAAGTCAACATCTCTCTTATACTACCTTAATGCCATTTCCTCAGAAATGTCGATTACAGGTAATTCGGAGAAGAGAAAGAACAATAAATGCTGCTAATAATAAATTCCGACGTTCCTCTTATGCATAATAAACGTAGGTTATGAAAATCTCGTTCATATTGAAACGCCTCCATACTAATAAGCATTAAATAAACATCAAAGCCACATCGATAATTTGATTTTAACAACATAATAATATGGATTTAATATTAAATAAGTTTATTAACTTCCATTTACATTCACGATCGAATTAGTACAACTTCAATATTCGGATTTTCTGGATTTAGTTTGGTCGGTTGCCTTTCTAGGACAATACTACGTTTGGTGAGGCAACTGGCCAATGTACAGCTGTCACTGAAAATTTACCGAGAATATAAAGACAAATGTTCTGCCGAGTAACATATTCTAAATCATTTATTATTGCAGCCAAATCTTTCTGAAAATTATATAGATTTTTAGAGTTTTTTACGTGGAAGATTTTTGCAATATTAATAGATTTTAAACATGAAATTATCTATAAGATTTTTTACTTCCTACCTAATCCTGGTTTATTTTGAGAAGATTTAATTATTTAACTTTCCGTAAGATCTAATGAGCAAGAGAAAGCTAAATATTTGCATTTCTCTTTATGAGATTATTGGTAGCTCTCTTTTTTCCTCCAAAAAGATAACTGAACGATTTTATCGAAGATTTTATTTTCAACATAATCTACCTCAAAATCAGTGAAGTTGAGTCCTCGGACTGGGTATCAATATATTCTTTCAAGTGACTGTCGTCTGCAAAATATTATCATCTAAGAAATTTTTCAAATTTCTGAGTTCAATAAGTTAAACGGAGCTAAATCTAGTATATGTGGCGGGTGGTTTCACTTGAATGAGATTGGCTGAATATGAAGGAGATCCTTGGAATACAAATAAAAATGTTTTTGAGAAATAGACGTAGTTTTATTAATGCATTACAGTTGACAACTGCTATTATTGTAGTGTCCATCAGCATGATAGGTTAGATTAGGATAATGACGATTAGGCCTCGTGGCACCACAATGGGGTTTTTATTTTAATGAGGGAGGGGGAGTTAGAACCCAAACCGCTCTGTGTAATCTGCATTGAAATTCTGGTTAACCGCAGTTTAAAACCATCTCTTTTTGGTAGTCACCTTGAAACAAGAAATCTGGATCACAAGGATAAACCGGTTGAGTTAGTTACAGAATTGCAAGATCTGGAAAAGTACATACAATGGCAGAAAATTTGACTGGATGATGTACTAAAGACATTACGAAGTGTATGCTTATAGAAAAAGCGGTAAAGAAAATTGATATTGTTCTTTTATCAAACAACACAGTGTCGCGGAGAATTATTGATTTGGCAAATAATGTGGAAAGTGATTTTCTTAATAGAATAAAACTGAGTTATTTCGGTATTTGGCTTGACGAGTCGCTTGTTTATGTTTTGAAAAAATTAAGTATGTTGGTCTTTTTGTTTGGCTGTATGCACTTATGGTACAAAATCACTGACAGGAACATTTTTTAGTCATGTGGTGCGGATAAAGAAAATCAAAGAGAATATTGAATGGATTCATTGCTGTATGAATAGACAAGCATTGGCATGTAAGCGCATTCCTGCAGAGTTACTCAGGACCTTGAAAGCCTTCACGGTTCGTTACTAATTCATACAGAAGTTGGATGGCCTTCTGGTGGCAAGGTTTTGAACCGCTTTTTTGAATTGAAGTTTGTAGTTCAAATATTTTTTCTTGATCATCCATTTCATTTGTTCTCTTGTGTATCGACCGAAAATATTAAAAGGGATATTACTAAACATCTAACTTTAATTAACATTAGATCAAGATCAAGATCGTGGAAAGTATTTAGAACCATAACTATATATGAACAAGACAGGAATTAACGGAGTAGATACCATTAAATTAAAAGAAATAAAAACAGAATTACAAAAAAAGAAGAATAATAAAGCACCAGGACCAGGGGATTTACTTATCGAGTGAATTAAGCACGCCATCACAAGAACGTATGAGCTGTTTTGTGTAATTTTTAACAAGTGTCTGGAAGGGGAAATGATTGCAAGAAATTGGAGGAGCTGTTACATAAATTCCATTTATAAAAAGGGAAATAGGACCGACTGCAATAATTATCGGGGTATTATTACATCGTCCATTGGAAAGATTTAAGAAAGAGTCCTATCAGCCCGAATTGAAGAGGAAGTCATAATATATTTACAATAATACAACTGGCAGAAATGAGACTAGCAAAAGGAATGGAGCTTCACGTTACTTTTCTAGATCTTCTTAGGGCATTTGACTCCGTCTTTTTGCAGAAATTATGGATCGCAATGAAATAAGCAGGCATAGATAGTATATATATATATATATATATATATATATATATATATATATATATATATATATATATATATATATAGGCTGTAAAAACACTGCATAGAGAAAACCAAGCTGTTGTTAAGGTCGAAAATCAAACTTCTGAGGTTTTCTCACTAATAATTAAATTTTATCTCTGCAGCGCTTTAAAACAGTGAGTTTAAAAATATATCCCCATTGGATATAGATAGAGGACACTCACTTGTATACAGTACAGCGAGATATGACTTACATGATAATTAAACTCATAGAAGAATTTACTAAATGGGGTTTAGAGATAAACACACAAAAGACACAATACATGACTATAGGAGGTAAAGGACAAGACATTTAAAAAAAAAAGCGGAATAATAAAAAATGTTAGACAATACGAATACCTAGGAGTTATATAGATCAAGATGGAAAAGATAATAAAGATATACTAAAGAAAATAGGAAAAGGAAAAAATATGGTTAAAGCACTATATTCTATCTTGTAGAGTAGGAACTTACCAACTAAAACAAAAAAAAAAAGGTATATCAGGCTATGATTCACCCAGTACTGACATATGGGTTAGAAGTGTGGGTCACAGATAAAAATATGTCACAAAAACTTCTTTCCACCGAAATGATATACTGGAGAAATATTAGAGAAAGAATGGACCTGGACACCAGCACAAATAAATAAACAAGGAAGGCGACGGAAAAATGGATTTCAAATATTCGCACTAAAATGAAAACTAGAGGACAGGCACAAATATCCCACTGAGGGTATATTCAAGTTCCAGTATTATTGTATTCATTTTGTATTAATATTTTTTTGTAGGTTAAGCTATCACTTTAGGGTTAATAATGTTTGTCTGGAAATCTTTTACGATTATATTTTAATTTTTCGTTATGAACTGTTATACAATTTGGAAAATAAATCGTTTTAACCCAATTTTACTGTCTCATTTATTTTTCCCTATGACAGCCCAGTGGGTTGCAAATTTATTCTGGTTTTTAGAAGGGGCTTGCAAGAAGAAGAAGGTTGGGAGTCGGCGATCCTAGAGGTTGGCACTCGAGACCGATAACATTACACAATACATTTTAGTATATTGTATAAAAAGTTCATTTTTTTGTTATTTTGGAGCGCTGAACTTAAAAATGCCAATGAAGTTAGAAACTTGAGATTTACAAGAACAATTTTTTTAATTATTAATTTTAAACAAAATAAAAAAATACATGTTTTTACACTTGTAGAGATACTAAATATTCTGTCTTTTTGCTTTTCTTTTGTGAATTGCTTCCGGAGCATCTCTAACAAGAGTCCAACAGTAGTCGGCAAGCACGGAAGCATTCCACTTTCCCTGATACCTTGTAACATCGTCTTCTAATAAGTTCCAATCTTGATCGTAGTAACTCTGCTTTACTTTATGGAACTTTTAAGTCTCTCACAAGATCGTTTAATTTTGATTGGGTTATTTTGTGCGGTTGGCGGTATAACATGCTGGATGTGAATTCAGGATCTCTTGATGTTGATAGCATATCTTTTTCTTGAGTAATCGTTTTATCGTTACTATCTGATTCGTAAGTGAATGTTTCAGAGGGTTCTGGAGTAGAAAGTTCGTCATTATGAGATACAGGTCTCATGCCGATAGTATTTTTGGATAGTTGATAACCGACTTTTTCTTCTTGGATATGCCTGTGCCTTTTCATTATTTTAAGCCCTGGGGGGTTGGGACTTCGTATATGGAGGGTCATCCCTAGAGATCCCCCATACGATGTTTCCAAATTGTGCAAAATTTCCCTTGCTTGGAGAAAACGTATATTTGGCAACGTCGCGCCCATCTATTGTTACAGATACACCACGTACATTCTTGCGGTTACATTGTTAATATATAGGGAGACATGACATCATGTATCTCTAAAACTGAAGTAATAATAAAATATAAGTTTAATTTCGTTTTTGGCACACCAAAAATGGTAAGATTTAGTCGATTTCATTTTAGATACATTTTGGCTGTTGTCCAGTGTAAGCGGTGAATATTGTTCCGGACGGCCGGTCTTCAAACAAATTATACACACTGTATTATGTGAATAACTTTTATTGTCAACCTTACTTTTGACACTTGTCAAATTAATTTAAGTTGCGTCGACAAGCTCTCAAACTACACTGACTGAGAAAGTCGGTCTGGACCCTTTATATATCCTTTTGATTGATACCGGAAGATTCCCTAATTCTCTAGAAGGATTTCCATACTACATGGGGTAATCAAAATAAGAAAAAGGAATAATCCGGCGATTTCTAGACCTTCCATCATAGGCGTTCCATGTTAAAAATAAGGAAATCGAATTGTCTAAAAAGTTCCAGACCTTCTTTCATAGTCGTCTCCTGAGGAAATTAACAAAGGTAAAATTACTTAAATAAATTATAAACTTGTAGAAAATATACCTAAAACCCTACAAACTACGAACTCAAACTAATACTATGAAATCTAAAATGCTACAAAGTTCGTTACAGTAGAAAATATACCTAAAACCCTACAAACTACGAACACAAACTAATACTAGGAAATGTACAGGGCGAGTCAACGATTGGATGAAGTAAGTTTGTGCCTTTTCGGTGAAATTTACAATGAAACTATATTTATTGTTTGATACAGTTTATTTTTACGCAGATTTTAAAAATATTTAGGACTCTACAGGGTGAGCCAAAAAACTAGGACAGCATAAAGTTTAATTTTTTTAAATAGAACACCCTATATATGAATCATATTTTCGATTTAGCTTATAATTTTAAATATTTTTTATTAAGGGTTTATTATAACAAAACTTTATAGTTTCTGAGATAATTAAGTTTAAAGAAAAAAAGTCACATTTTCATGCATCAATTCAATCCTAAATAACGTTTTCAATTTTGTGACAAATATATTCAAATTTGGAATTTAACAAGGCCAAGGACAAGTTAACATAATTTTTACCTAATATTTGCAATAAAAGCTACAGGGTGTTGAACACATCGGCTCAAATTTGAACAAGTTTAAATGAATAAATATCTTTTTTTTTAAATGGTACACCCTGTATATTTTCATGTTATTTAATAGAGTAATAAAAACCCTAAAAGTTTGTTCAATATATCCTATACCTATTTATAATAGTTTTTGAGATATATCAGTTTTTCTTATTTTCCATACTTTTTTACAGAAATAGTCTTCATTATCATAGTAGCCATGGCAAAAACAATGTAAAAGAACATTTTTTTGTGTGTCAAATTTATAACCGCAATCGCTTCTTTTGGTTTTTATGTAGTGTAGTTTGGTTTTTTTGCATTCATCTTATATTGTAAAATGAATTTTCCAAAGAATGAGTTAATAGATATGATTTATACAATAGGAGAGGCTCAAAAAAATTGCCTTCTTGCTCAAAGAATTTACAAAATGAAGTATCCTCATCGACGCCAGCCTAATACCGATACTTTTCAAAACTTAATGCAAAGATTTGATTCTTCTGGTACTGTTGATTATCCAAAACGTAAAGTGGTCAACAAACCAGTAACTAATGAAGAAAAAGAACTACAAGAATTGTTAAATGTTCAGGAAAATCCTTATATTGGTAGCCGTCAGTTAGCAGCATTATGTGAAACATCACAATCCACCGCTAATCGTACTACCAAGAAATATAGGTATCATCCATATTACATGGAATTACACCAAGAATTGCATGGACAGGATTTTGAAAGTCGTGTAAACTTTTGTCGTACAATAAATGCGGAGATTCAATTAAATCCAAATTTATTATGCAAGGTAATGTTTAGTGATGAAGCTACTTTTAGAAGTAACGGTGAAATAAATAGACGCAACATGCATTATTATGCCACAGAAAACCCATTTTGAATTAGAGAGGTGCAACAACAAAACCACTGGTCATTAAATGTTTGGAGTGGTATTCATCATAATCGAATTATTGGACCCCACTTTTTTAATGAACCACTAAATGGCCATAGTTACCTGAACTTTCTACAAGAAGAACTACCCCAACTGCTTCAAGGTCTCGATAGGGATGAGCTCGACAGTATGTGGTTCCAGCACGATGGTGCGCCTCCGCATTACCATCGTGAAGTTCGTGCGTTTTTGGACCAACGATATCCGCAAAAATGGATTGGACGTGGGGGTTGCATTGAGTGGCCACCAAGGTCTTGCGACATCACCCCATTAGATTTCTTCCTATGGGGTTATATTAAAAATAAGGTGTATGTTAATCCACCAACAACAGTGGAAGATATGCGAAACAGGATTAGGGATACCTGTACAACAATAACGCCACTAATTTTGTCCAGGGTCCGAGAAAATCTGCAAAAAAGACTAAATTTGTGCATTGCACAAGAAGGTCGTTTATTTGAACACTTATTAAAAAGAAATAATTAATCTCAGTATTTAATAGGTAATTTTTTTGTTTCAATTTAGTATAAAAGTAAATATGTATTTGCCTTGTCGTTATTGTTGTGTTAATTTTTTCACATTATGTTTAATTAAACTATTGCCGTTGTAATATAACGAATAATGTATTTCATCATATTTAACCACATTCTGTTTGTTTCTGTAGTTTCTTTTTATTATTTTACATGGCTACTATGATAATGAAGAATATTTCTGTAAAAAAGTATGGAAAATAAGAAAAAGTGAAATATCTCAAAAACTATTATAAATAGGTATAAAATATATTGAACAAAACTTTTAGGATTTTTATTACTTTATTAAATAACATGAAAATATACAGGGTGTACCATTTAAAAAAAAAAAGAAATTTATTCATTTAAACTTGTTCAAATTTGAGCCGATGTGTTCAACACCCTGTAGATTTTATTGCAAATATTAGGTAAAAATTATGTTAACTTGTCCTTGGCCTTGCTAAATTCCAAATTTGAATATATTTGTCACAAAATTGAAAACGTTATTTATGATTGAATTGATGCTTGAAAATGTGACTGTTTTTCTTTAAACTTAATTATCTCAGAAACTATAAAATTTTGTTATAGTAAACCCTTAATAAAAAAGATTTAAAATTATAAGCTAAATCGAAAATATGATTCGTATATAGGGTGTTCTATTTAAAAAAATACAACTTTATGCTGTCCTAGTTTTTTGGCTCACCCTGTAGAGTCCTAAATATTTTTAAAATCTGCGTAAAAATAAACTGTATCAAACAATTAATATAGTTTCTTTGTAAATTTCACCGAAAAGGCACAAACTTACTTCATCCAATCGTTGACTCACCCTGTACAACGCTATAAAGTTTGTAACATTATGTTGACCACCGAATAATTGGACAGTTAGCGGAGCCGAGAGGGATATCTCGTCTGAGTATTTAATGCAGTTATGTGATATCCTTACGTTAGCGATCGCTTGATTGCTAAATGTTTGACCAATGGTTGTCTGCGAGATGTATATCCACATATCGATGCTCCGCTGTCTTTACGGCCATCCGTATATTTATATTTAAAACAGCCCCACAATCTAATTTTTTATCTGTTCTTTAAACTATTACGTAGGAAGAAAATATGTTATACAAAATTTACCACGATTGTCTAATGATATTATTTGGTCTAAATTAGGCGTTGTTGTTTTATACGTTTAACCCAAAAATATGACATAATAATGTTCTATAGGGAGCCGTCTATGCAAAACAAACTCTGAACTTCCTTACTAATATATTATAAGCGAACAATGGCCACTTCAAGTTGTTTATCTGTATGTGATGCAGAGAGAAGTTGGCGACGTGGCGCGACGCGTCGAGATATCGGCATCGATCCCTTGAGAAATGAAGAAAATGTGGGGAAATGAGGAACACAAAGTTTATAGATATTACTTTCAATATGCATCAGTTTTGATAAAAAAAAAGTATACATTTTCTATAATATCGCCAGCAAATGATAAGATCAACTTATATAGTAATATTTACCCGAAATCAATAAATACGTGAAGACGCGCTTGTAATAAATTATAGATTGAAACCATACTCATAAAAAGAATGCGATGGGATTTTATTTCCCATAAGAATCATTTTGAACCATGCTCCCCTATATTAATAAATATTGAGATGTATCTAACACTTGCATGCCCTCCGGATATAAATATATTATGTCCTTTTTAGAATATCATCCCTTGACTGAAATAATATTTTTTATTTTGGCTTCCATCAGTACGTGACGATTTTTGATGTGATATTCCTGAAAATGTTAATGGAAATGCTGATACTTGGTGGAATTTACTTAAGGAGCGAATTATTTAAACTATACAATTTGAATTTAATTAAATAAAGGTTGGATAGCAATTTTACGGCTGTAATTGCTGGGTCTAATCCTAATACATAACAAGGGTAATATTTCGATATTACACATTAGCCTTTCACCACAAGTATGTAAGTTATATATGTGATTTGTTACCAATAAAGTAATGGGAAAGATCGATTTCCCATAACTATGAAAACAAATCCGCTTTAGATCAGGCTACAACACATGTGACGATCTGCACACCACGAGACTCTCTTTTTCTCTCTTTCTGTGAGTTTACTCTGGTAAATTTTCTATTTCAAATTGTGGTTTTGTGTTATAGTAGAGTAGTGGTGTTTCAAAGAACACATAAGAGATGAAAGTTGGGCGAAATAAAACTATCATCTCTTTTTAATACACTATTGCAGATAAGTCATGAGATCAGGCGCGGATCCAAGGGGGTGGGCGGTGAAAGGCAATCGCCCCCCCCCAGAGCTTTGAGTTCAGGAAAATAGACCCGATTTTGCCTCTTAAACTATAGTTTATTCAGGAACTAGAGAGAGTAACAAATCATTTTTAACCGACTTATAAAAGAAGGAGGTTCTCAATTCGTAGAATATGTATGTTTTTTTTATGTATGTACACCGATTACTCCGGAACGGCGGCACCGATTTGAATGAAATTCTTTTCGTTATGTTCAGGAAGTTGCTGAAGTAGCCTCATATTTTTTTTGGACGAAATTGGTGAAGTAAAATCCAAGATGGCGCTGACAATATGACGGTCAATAAAATTAATATTTTTTTGATTGTCTCCTAAATTGATATGAGGGAATTTTTGAGGTCGTACACAACGAATCTTAAATTATTTTTTAAAAATTCAATATGGCGGATCTAATATAACGGACAAGAAAATTTAATTTTGTCCGATTTTCTTCAAAATTGGTACAGGGGAGTTTTCGGGGTCGCACATAACGAATCTGAAATTATTTTAAACAAATTCAATATGGCCGATCCAGGATGGTGGATTAAAAATTCTACATCTCCTGATTTTGTCTAAAATCAGTATTGGGTTATTTTTGTTAGTGTTTATTATGAATTAGAAATATTTTTTTAAAAACTCAATCTGGCAAATTCAGTATGGTGTTCTTAAAATTTTACATTTTTCGATTTTCTCCCAAACTGAGACTATATCAGTGAGGGTGTAAATTATGAATTTAAAAGTATTTTTTCAGGATTCAATATAGCAAATCCAAGAAAGCGGACTAAAAATTTTACATTTTTCGATTTTGTTCAAAGGTAGGACCGAATCGTTTTTGAGGATGTAAATAGCGAATATAAGTCTAGAAATTTTAAATTTCCGGATATCATCCAAAATTGGTACTAGTGGGCTTTGAAGTGTTTAGATTTAGATTAGATTAAGACTTAAAATAATTTTTTTGAAATTCATTATAGCGGATGCAATATAGTGGGTTGAAATTTTTTTCTTATTCACATTTTTTCAGATTTGGAGGGTTTTCGCGGTCATGTATTACGAATAAAAAGTAAATTTTTTACAACTATTAGGTTAATAAGATACAATATGAGGGACAGAAAATTTTACATATTCCGATTTTGTCTAAAATTGATATTGTGGGGTTCTTGAGGGGTATACAAACCCAATATTCAGTATAAAATATATCGAGCTATGAAATTTACATCTCAGGTTCTTCAAATATCGAAAATTGATATTGTGGGGTTCTTGAGGGGTATACAAACTCAATATGCAGTATAAAATATATCGAGCTAAGAAATTTACATCTCAGGTTCTTTAAATATCGATATTGGAAGGTTTTGGTGCCTATTACTAATCTAAAATTAATTTGAAATTTAAGATAGATTTTCTATGATAGACTAAATATTTGTTTGACACAATTTTACTGGTATTTCGAAAACTCTAAGATCAAAGAATTTTTAGTGGTTCATTTAGGGTGATTTTCAACTTTGGATAAAATGGGTACTTTTGTGCCACCTTGGAGTCATTGCGGAGTACACCAATCTCGATTAGTACTTAATTCAAATAATTTTTGGATATCATAACGAATTCGAAACTAAAAATCAAAAAATAAAATTTTTATAAAAAAAATTGTATCAACTTCTAAAAGTGCGCTAAAAAATGAGTAATAACTATAAATTTTTACATGAAATTGAAATTTTTGAAGACAGCGTCAAATTATTTCTAAATCAACTCAGTAATACTAATATATACAAATTATGGTAAGAAAGCAATTACAAATAAAGTATTTATAATCTGTTTATGCGAATCACATTTTGTCAGATATTAGTTTGGCGCCGACTTCAAAAATTTCAATTTCATATAAAAATTTATATTTATTTTTCACTTTTTAGCGAACTTTTAAAAGTCGGTTCAACTTTTTTTTATAAAAATTTTGTTTTATAATTTTTAATTCGTTTTAAAAACGTGGTATATAGAAACAAATATTTAAATAATTTTTTGCTGCCTTTTAATCTTTACTTTACAATCGATTGCAAAATTTGTACCAAAGAGACAGATAAGAAAATGAATTAATCATGCACTGTTATCCAATTCTGAGCTATATTTAAAGTTTCAAGTATCTAGCTCATTGTGAAGTTAGTTTGAAATGATTGTAAAATTTGTAACGAACAGACAAACAAAGCAAACAGATAGGGAAGCGAATTCATAAAAACAAGGTAAAATAATTTTCGATACCACATTATCTTAGGGTAACAATTACGTTTTTTTTTTCAATATTTTTTCATTTTTTACCTCCCTTGCATCACTCTCTTTTTACAAAACCCGATAGAACGTAACTTATGCTGAAACTGAGACTGTTATCTTTCCTACAAACAAACAAACTGTATCTATTTATCATACTAGTATAGAAAATGTTCGTTTTTTGCAACAAATCTCCAAATATTTGAAATGGTCATAAATTATTTTTAATAAATTGGCCGGAAATTTAATTGCACAAAAATTCATTAACTTCATGCAGCACCTAAAAACACATAAACAAATAATAAAATACAAAATTAAAAGTTTCCCAATAAACATTTTAATTTTAATATCTTCCTATACCTAAAAAGCCAAAATGCCGTGGCTTTTTAACAGTTAAAATTGATCTGTTTTGCGGGTCTCGAATATGGGACGCCCGACATTCTGGAGCCTTGACAGACGCCTTCCTGTCGTCCTGTTGGGAAACAAGGACGTAAGAAGAACGTAGAAAAATAGGACAAGCATCATGACTTGGTAAAATACCAAATTTTATTTTGAAACCGATATGTTATTGGTTTATTGTGAATAAGTAATAAAGGATTCTCATTGAGTGTTATTAAGGAATATTGCCTATTACTTTGTAACTAACGTATAATAACTTTTTTTAGTCGTCAAAAAGAAGGTTGAAAAACTATGTAAATCTTTCTTTATCGATGTTTTTAATATAATTTTTAAAGTTTCCGAAATCACATTAATAAGTCTAAATCTGCGTGATAAGGAAATCGAAAAAATAATACTTGTCAATTCACTGATAGACGTAATAAAACATCATCAAGAAAAATGTTATACTATTGCGTTTACTTTTAGAATTCACAATTTTAATAACGAAATATGGTTACTAATTCTAAACCTTATCCCTAACACAATAAAGTTTAGAATTGTATAAGGGACATTATTTTCAATTTGTTTCCCATACAAATTACACTACTTTACAGCTAATTTGCGATTATAATGTAAAAGTCTGAATCCTCTAGGACTTAAAATAGCGAAAGTACCAATTTAAATTCATATAATACCAAATTTCACTCTGCGCCGTAGCCGAACCTATTTAGAGATGGCCCCCGTACGAGAAGTACGCCATCGTTTGTCGAACTTCCGCTATCTGATGTTTCTAGAAAATACCAGAAGTACGGAACGGCTATAAAAGCAGCTGACCTGCAGTCGTATTATCAGTATTGGTTTAGCACGAGTAGTGGTCAGTATTAGATACAGAAGCGAAGTGCGCGAAAAAGCCAAAAGTAGGAGCCATATATTAGGATTATATTTGTGTTGAATAATCTTAATTGACGCTTGCAAACGTAGTATCACATCTCTGAACTGACGTACTCGACACTATAAAATATCTAAAGTATAGAAACGTAACTGTGTTAACTCCGCGGATACTTTTAGCTATATATGTGGTCAGTTTACCGATAAATCGCAGAAAAAAGACAATTAACAAAATGACCAAAGTAGCTTATCATAACTATTTTGGATGACTTGTTGACTCCTCACATATTTTGCCAAACCTGTGCAGGAAATTTAAGTAACCGGTTAAATGGCAAACGCTCTTCTACGCCTTTTGCAGTTGCAATGATTTGGCGAGAACCGACAAATCATTTTAACGACCCTTACTTTTGTATGACAAAAGTGTCTGGCTTTTTATGAAAGAGCAAACATTATATTGAATATTCGAATATTCCCTCAGCAATAAAACCGGTTCTTCATGGAGACGGTTTACCAGTTTCAGCACTCCCGGGAAAATGGGAGGAAGATTTAGAAATGTATGATGATAATTCAGAATCCGATAATATATCAGAAAAGGACAATTTTTATTTTCCCGAAAATGAAGGAAAAGCATCCCATTTAATCAAATTAAATGATGTAGTTTATGACCTCCACTTGTCCAATGAACATGGCTGAAGTATTACGGTCTAGATTATAACAATGGAATTTACTAGCCACTGGAACCAAAGTTACAATATTTATCTATCCTCATTTTTTTCTTGCAGGATAAAATGTGTGTTTCTGTTAATCCAAATAGTATTATGGAAAAATTAAGATTTGCTCATGGCCCGGATGAATGGTGCTTATTTATAGATGCTTCTAAAATAAGTTTAAAAACGGACCCTCTATTCCTCTTTCACATGCTGTTGACATGATGGAAACATACCAAAGTATCTCACTTATTCTAAGTACAATAAGCTATGATACATATAAGTGGGAAATATGTGATGACCTAAAAGTCATAGGACTATTACTAGGGCTTCAGGATGGATTTCCGAAGCATTGCTGTTTCATTGTCTTTGGGACAGTAGAGAAATACAAAGCCATTACCAAGTAAAAGAAGGGCTTCGAAGAGATCAATATATTCTAGGTCAAGCTAACGTAAAGAATTAACCTCTTATTGATCTCAAAATGTACTGTTATCTCCATTAAATATTAAACTCAGATGGATTAAAAATTTCATTAAAGCATCAGATTAAGAAGGAGATGCGTTTAAATACCTTAAACTAAATGATGCAAAGCTTATGGAAGGAATATCTTTTGGACCACAAATTAGAAAAATACGGAGGGATTAAGTGTTGTTGAATTAGCTGCTTGGAGTTCTTTTAAAACTATTGTTTTGGAGTTTTTAAGAAATAAAAAAGTAGAAAACTAGGAAAAACTTGTAGAAAAACTCCGATTTAAATTTTATCCCAGAAAATTACTGTGCGGTTAGTGATGAGCAAGAGGAAAGGTTTCACCAACACATATAAACAATAGAGTAACACTACCAAGACAGATGAAATCCAGCAATGATGGGGGATTATTGTCGGTCTCTAATGAGAGAAAACGACCAGGAATATAAACGAAAATTAACATTTTTACAAAAGTTATGTACAAAAATTTACTATAAATCTAATTTCATACATATTTTCGCAAATAAATCCTATTATCCTGAAAATTTTATTGTATTGAACTTATGTATAAATATTATATAAAAATGTTTGTATTAAATAAAAATAAGCTTCTTCTTCTTCTTCTTCTTCTACCTTCTATAATAGGTCCCTGACCTGTTCCTTCTTCGATTTTCCTCATTCTGGACTTAAATTATCGCTCCACCTTTTCCGCGGTCGACCTCTACTGCGTGTACCACTAGGCGATTTATCTGGTGCGTTCCTTACCAGTCTATCCTCTGTCATTCGGCTTATGTGTTTGTTCCATTGTGTCTTACGTTGTAGGACCAACTCATTAATGCAGTCTGTGTTGCATGATTGCCTGATGTTATCGCTTCTTTCTCTGTCTAGTAGCGTTTTTCCTGTTATTCGTCGAAGTATTCTCATTTCTGTAGTCTCCAATAGTTGTTTCGTTTTTGTCGTCTCTGGCCGTGTTTCTGAGGTGTATGTCATAATAGGTCTAATTGTGGTTTTGTAGATCCGAACCTTTGTTTCTTTTTATAAGTGTTTGTTTCGCCAGATCACGTCGTTGAGACAACCTGCCACTTTATTTGCTTTGGCCACCTGCCCTCCTACTTCATCTTCGATGTTGCCATAACTAGTTATGTCGATTCTCAGATATTTGAAACTCATTTCTTGTTGTATTATTCGACCGTCTAGTTCTAGTTTGCATCGGAGGGGTTCTTTTGAGGTTGTCATACATTTAGTTTTTTCGGCTGAGATAATCATATTATATTTCCTTCCCGTAAGATTAAAGGTATTTAACAATCTCTGGAGGTCGTCTTCATTTTCGGCACATATCACAGCGCAACAGAGAATTTTTATTTCTGTATCTCCCATTTTATATCCTCTACCAAGTCGCACCTCCTATATTATTTCGTCCATTATCATGTTAAATAATAAAGGACTAAGCGAGTCTCCCTGTCTAATACCGCTGTTGACTGGTATGGGTGTAGATAATTTACCGTTAGTGCGAATCTGAACTTTATTGTTTGCGTATATGTTTTCGATGGTCTGAATTATATTGATAGGAATATTTCTCTTATATAACAGGTGGATTACGTCATGTAGCTTTATGCGATCGAATGCCTTTGTTAGATCTATAAAGCATAAAAATGTTGGTTTATTGTATTCTAGAGATTTTTCGACTATCTGTCGTAGAATAAATACTGCATTCCCGCAGGATCTTCCTGATCTAAATCCCTGCTGTTCGTCTTCCAGTGTTGTAACCGAATTAATTTTATTTTTGATTACTTTCGTAACGAGTTTCAGAGTTGTGTCCAGTAGAATAATATCCCTGTAGTTCCTTGGTTCTTGTTTGTCACCTTTCTTAAACATAAGAATTATTGTACTGGTTCTCCACCTATCTGATACTTTGCATTGTGTCAGGATTTTTCGAATGAAGCTTGTGAGTTCCTATGTTAGTCGCTGTCCTCCGTATTCCAACAATTCGTTATAAATTGCGTCTTGTCCGGGAGACTTTCTATTTTTTAAGGATTTTATAGCTTTCTCTACTTCTTGAATGGTGACTTCCTCATTATTCCTTATTGCTGGTATGTTGTTTTTTCCAATGTTAGCATCTCCCTCAAATAATTTTGTTAGGTAATCTATCCATTTCTCCTCTGATATTTTGTTTGCTTCGGAGAGTTTAGATATTTCTTTGCGCTGTTGTCTTATTAGTCGCCACATTTGTTTTTGTATACTATAGAAGTCTCCTTCCATTCTTTTAGAGAACTGCTCCCAATGTTCACTTTTTAGTTTCCTGACTAGTAGATTAGTTTCGTTACGAATTAGTTTGTACCTATTGTATGCTTCCGGCGTTTTTGTAGTTCTACATGCGAAATATGCTTTTCTTTTTTCGTTACACTTATCTTTAACTTCCTTACGGAACCATGGCGTTTTATTAGGATATTTGTTGTTGATTGTGATTGTTTGTGTGCCCAATGACTTATTTGAAGCTTCTTCTATGTTTCCCTTAATTTTTTCCCAGCTATGATTTATATCTTCCTCTTCATTTATTGGTTTTCTTTCGATTTTTTCCATCAATCTTTTTTGATATAATTCTTTCGTTGACGTATGCCACAGAGAGTCTATGTTCTTTTTTTGTATCCTAACCTTTTCCAGCTGCTATTTCTTTTGTGTAATCTTTATTCGAATTTTTGATAGAACTAATTTATGATCGTTTCCTGCATTAACAGAGTTCAATGTTCTAATATCCAATATCTGGGTGGGATGTATAACTCGGTTACTAACTATAAAGTCAATCATAGATTTGTGTCCTCTTGTATTTTCAAAAGTGTATTTATATTTATCTTTGTGTTGAAAGAAAGTATTGTTTATCCTTAATTCGTTGTAGGCACAGAAATTTACCATTAGTTCTCCGTTGGTGTTGTGATACTGTTCGTTGAAGCGTTGTTTAATTCCGGGGGATTATTTGGTTTCCTATACGGGCATTAAAGTCTCCCAATAAAATAATAGCTTCCTCATCAGGTATTGAGTCTAAGGTAGTTTGCAAGTTCTCGTAGAATGCTTCTACCTCGTGTTTTGGTGTTCCGTCTTCTGGGCTGTAAACGGACAACAAGATGTTTAGTTTTTTATGTTCCATTAGTAGCTTTATACAGACTATCCTTTCTGATATATATTGGCAACTTTCTATGTTATTTTCATATTTCTTGTGGATTAGTATGCCTACTCCCGCCCTGGCTTGTTGTTCTTTATTTACTCCACTATATATTAGTATATAGTTTCCGTATTCTTTTGACCTTTGCCTTTCCTTTTTGTTTCTTGGAGACCACAAATTTCAATCTTTTTCTCGATTAGCCCCTCAACCACTTCCTGATCTTTTGTGTTGAAAGATGTTATGTTCCAGGTAGCTACTCTTAGTATGTATTTGTTTTTCCATCTCTTTGTCCTTTTCCTTGCGTGGGTCGTCATTGTTGAGTCAGTCAAAAAATAAACGATACATTATATAACTCAAAATCTATACGTGGTAGAAAAATTCGTTGTTGGATTCGCAATCAGGCTTCTTCAATCTCCCACGGACAGCCATTATAATAATAGTCACAATTTTTTTTTTGTATTTGTTGAGTAGTATTATTAATAATAAAGCTCAGGGGGTTCCAATCTAATATAAGAAAATGTGGCGTCAGGAAGGGACGGAATGTGTGTAAAATAAAAGTTAAAAAAATAATAGATGTATTTATAATAAATATGCAGCGTGATGGTAAAAGAAATAAAATCCAGGAAGGTTGTTACGAGTTCAAATTCTCTTAAAGATTACACTGGACAATGTCCAAAATGTATCTAAAATAAAATCGTCTAAATATAACCATTTTTGGCGTGCTAAAACCAAAAATAAACCTAGCTTTTTAATATCAGTGCAAGTTTTAGAGATATGTGATATATATTTTATATTAACAATGTAACTGTAAAATGCACATCTTTATATTTGAATTGTTATTAAAAAACTTGTTTTTGAAAATTGCAACTGAGTTTTTAATTTCATTGTCATTTTTGTGTTCAGGGCTCCAAAATTAACAAAAAAATGCACTTTTTATACAAAATACAACAAACAAACTAAAATTTGTTGCGTAGTGTTAAAACTAAAACAAAAATTCTTTTTGAAAAAAGAAACAAAACTTGATACTCTGTCTTGAGTTATAATCTTGCACTGCAATATATCACATAAAAACAAATTTACATTAAGTTTACACAAAGGGAACTATACTCTGGGATATACTTAGTTCAAAATTTAGAGATAAAAGGTAAGTAAAGGTAATTACGATAGAAACTGTTGCTTGAAGATAATATGTTCCTAAACGTTATTTAAAGGTAATCGATTTTCTAGTAAGAGTGATACGATAAGATAGCCAGAATGGTATTCGGCCTGACAAAGTGGTTTGGAAGTCGAGTATCATTTTCCTATGACTTTGTTCCCAATATGCTTCACAGAATTTTGTCAGCCAAGTTTCCTCGGAAAACATATTAGGTTGCCAAATGGCTTTATCAACGATAGTCCATATAAACAAGATAGATAATGTAGATCAGCAACAAGGTCGTTAAGATACATAATTTTATAGATTCGGGCATAGTCTCTTACAAATGATATGTCATCTTTATTGCTACGGATTAAGATGGTCTACCAGAAAATAAGGAAAACTTCTGTAAGTTGAATTTTATAAAGGATTTTTCAATAAGGGCTGGTCGATGTTGAAATGGAATAAAGCAAGCTGTGTGCGAAATTCTTTTTTTATTTGAAAGGCCCACATATGCTATTATGTATGGAATATAACATCGTTCAAATATCCACCCTGGCTTCTCGGTGGCACACGCCTGAGTAATCCAATTTTCAATGACTATCGCATAGATTCGGCTCAATTTGAGCGATGGCATTACTTATGTTGACTTTAAAGGCACCGGTCAATTGTGGCTTATTGACATAGATCTGCGACTTTAAGAAACCCAACAAGAAAAGGTCTAGTGTAGTCAAATCGCACGACTTTGATGGCCAATTCATGTCATCTTTGAGAAAAACAACCATACCCTCAAATTGTTCATGCATAATACTCATCGTGACTTTCACTGTGTGGCACGTAGCGCCGTCCTACTGGTACCGCCATCTTGTTCAATTTGAACAAAAAGAAATTAGTTCATAGTTCTGTAGCGATCGCCGTTGACGTTGATGGTCTCATCAATGTCGTTTTCAAAAAAGTAAGCCAGTAACTTTTGTGGATGCACTATCACCTGGTGAACCTCGTATGGGTTCGCGTCGTCCAATATACGGCAATTGTGTTTGTTAACATAGCCATTTATCTAAAAATATGCTTTATCGCTGAAGATGATTTTTCAGCTAAAATTGGAGTCCTCTTCCAAACGCTTCGAAGCCCAGTGAGCGAACAAGCGCGTTGTCTTTGGTTACTAACTTTAAGCTCCTGGGCCAGTTGGATCTTGTATGGGTGTAGGCCTAAGTCCCGATGCAAGATTGGCAAAGTTGTAGTCTGCGAAAGGTGGAGTTCTTGTACACGGCCAGAAATTGACTGCCTCGGGTTCATAATTTCGGTCTCTCACCACAGAAAACCTTCAAACAAAAGATATTTGACAGATTTTTAAATTTAGCAAAAAACCAACCAGAAAAAAGTATAGTGACTAAACTAACAAAAATAATCCACAACTTTTTTAAATTAAATATTCGAAGGTGATTTTATAACGTAACTATACAGAATGTCCTAAAAGTATAGAAATCTCCAAAAATCTCGGAACCTAAAGATTATAGAAAACAAATTTAAAGACATAAGTTGTAGGAAATCAAATAGGGTCATCTTGAGGTTGATCTTCAGATTGATTTTCCAAGTCATTTGGAGGTCAAGTTGATTTTTTTTTCAACAGATTTAATCTTCTGCCGATATACCTTGGAATGTTTATTTTATACCGACAGTTGTTTCCTGCGAATGTTACTCTTGGTTCGTTACAACTCCACTGATAAGACCATTAGGTGATCGAAACGTGTATGGAGAGAAGAGGACCAAAGTCATATTTGCAGGAAGTAAATTGTCTGTATCCTTTAACTGCTTCAAAAGAGAATATAGGCTACTTATTGAACACTGCAGTAGAATATTTATTTACTTCTTACTGAAAAATATAGATTTCTCTAATTTTCCTCGTGCTTGTTAGTTTAAATTTAAGAAAATACATATAAAGGTGTGCATATCTGTTACAAATTTAAAATAACTGATAACACACATTTAAAAAATTATTAGTTATAATATTATTTGACAGTTGGTGACGTCATAGGCGTATGGAAATCTCCCTTGGTAAAAGCTCTCCCGAAATATTTCCCAACTCTTTATAATGGCCTTCGATTCATTTCTAGTTAAATTGTTTTTTTATTTCTAATTTTTACTAATATAAAATGCTTTACATTTTTAACAACAGCTACATAGAAATACTTAATTAAATAATTTATCTCTATTTACTCATTAATTTTGTCTTTGTCAAACGAATAGCTTTTTAGGTATGAATAATATTGTTTATTTTAACTTAATTAGACTACTACTACTAATAATTTAATGGAGTTAATGCATTAATTTCTTGTCATACCAAATAATTAATTTAATTAAAAACATTTTCATAGTTTTTGTTAAACAATACGAGCAGGAAATTATGCTAAATAATAACAATGAAACAAACTTTAAACTTTTGTTCGATATAGAAAATATTATATGTTTCAGGTTATCACAAAATACTAAGAATTGATTTTTTTTACCAGGTCTTAATTTACTGATTTCATGATACTACAAAATTGAGAAAATAAGTACAAAGTTTCAGTTTAGAATTAAATGTATATGTAAAGCATCTTTGTAGGAGGAGAGCCGATGAAAAGACTTGGCTCCATCAAAATTTTTTCTATGTATTTTCACACTTTGATTACGAATATCTAGGGTCAAACATGACAAACTGATAGAGATTCTCAGAAGCAAAAATTTGGATGAAAGAGATTTAAGGTTGATATCAAATCTGTATTACAATCAGCGAGCGGCAGTAAAAATTGGACAGGAAATATCCGGAGATGTGGAAATACAAAGGGGAGTCAGACAAGGATGTATATTGTCACCTTTACTATTTAACGCTTATTCTGAAGAGGTCATATTGGAGAGTCTTGAATCTGAAACACCAGGGATAAAAGTAAACGGAGTTTTAATCAGCAATATTAGGTATGCAGATAACACCGTAATAATAGCTGATAGTTTGAAAGACCTAGAAAAAATAATGAATAAAATATGAAGAGTTAGTGGAGAATATGGACTCTCTCTTAACACGAAAAAGACCAAGTTCATGATAATTAGTAAAAATAATACCAATAATAATGAAACCCTAATGGTAGGAGGCCAGCACATAGAAAGAGTTAAGAAGTACACTTACTTGGGAACCCTAATAACAGAAAATAATGACTATACCTTCGAAATAAAAACCAGAATCGAGAAAGCACGTGCCAACTTTATTAGAATGAAAAAAGTTATCTGCAGCAAAGATCTAACTTAAGCCCTGAAAATACGACTGACTAAATGTTACGTATACAGTGTTCTATATTATGGAATGGAAGCATGGATACTGAATCGAGAGGCAATGAGAAGAACTCTTTTGAAATGTGGACCTATAGAAGAATTCAGAGGATTTCGTGGATGGATCGAGTTACGAACGCCGAAGTGTTGAGAAGAAAAAGAAAAGAAGTCGAGATAACAGTAAAAGAGAGAAAACTGCAATATTTCGGACACATTATGCGGGGAGAAAAGTACAGCATCTTACGGCTCATAATCCAAAGCAAAATAAGTGGCAGAAGAGGCGTAGGATGACGACGAATTTCATGGTTTGGATGCAGTTCAAAGCAACTATTTAGAGCAACTGCCTCAAAAATTAAAATAGCTATTATGATTGCCAACCTCCGCAATGGAGAAGCCACTTGAAGGAGAAGGGTGGATTCCCGAGAAATAGTCGAGTGATGTAATGAACACAAAAATTTTTAGTAATTCAAAAAATGGTTTCTTTTTTGTAATACATGTATCTTAAGTTAAAAATCGTAAAACATTTTAAAAATAGCATTTTTTGCCACTTTTTAACATTAATAACTTTTGATTGAAAAAATATTCAAATTCTATGCCAAAGAATTGATAGTTCAGCTCAAAAACTAAAAGAAATGCGGAAAATCTAATGTTTTATTGTTTTATCATAGGAACTAAAAACTTAAAATGCCTTGTTGTCATATTTCGCTAGCCATAAATAGCAATTCACATTTAAAATAGCACGATGTTGCCGACCAGCATGCATTTGGTCTCTTATCACGAATATAATGAATGTGGCAATACACATACACGCAATGTCCATCTGGAATAATAATAATAATAATAGGGAAGTATGGTAGTAAGAGTGAATCATCTTCTATACATGGATGATCTTAAACTGATGGCTGCTACCAGAAGCCAGCTGGAGCAAATGCTTAAAATGGTAGATGAGTTCTCCGGGGATATCGGAATGCAATTTGGACTTGACAAGTGCCGTATTTTGAACATCGTTAAAGGGAAGATACAACCAGGGGCTTTTGAAATGCAGAATGGTGAAACTATAGCTGCAATGGAGGCAGACCAAACATACAAATATCTAGCTATGAAACAGGCTAAAAGAACTCACCATTGCACTATGAAGGCTGAGTGGACAGCCGAATTTGTCAGGTGGGTAAGGCGGGTATTACGAACTAATTTAAATAGTAGAAATTTTTTTAAGGCGCTCAACACGTATGCTTGCTCTGCGCTGAACTACTCTTTTGGAATTGTAAAATGGAGCAGGATGGACATTCAAAACCTGCAAAGAAAAATAAGGACACTTCTAACAAAAGCACAAAAACATCACCCCTGGAGTGCTATTGAATGCTTCCAAGACATCAAGGAGGAAGAGGATTGGTGGATATTGGTAAGCAGCTCAACCGACAAATAATAAAC
Source organism: Diaprepes abbreviatus (assembly GCA_034092305.1). Taxonomy (NCBI): domain Eukaryota; kingdom Metazoa; phylum Arthropoda; class Insecta; order Coleoptera; family Curculionidae; genus Diaprepes; species Diaprepes abbreviatus. The sequence goes on from JASJET010000116.1 coordinate 4,098,545, forward strand.
TTACGTTCATATTTCCACATGTTAGCGGACTCTTCCACACTACATCGAGCAATATGCGTAGCAGACGATTCAACGCCGCTTCAGTTGAGGGAACAAGATATTACTTCTCACCACCAAATAGACCAAGAGAAGTTAGAAACCTGGCTAAAAAAGCCACTTCATGGACGGCATCCAAATGAAGTCAACCAGGACAATGTCGACAACTCAGCGTCGAACTACTGGTTGATTTCAGGACAGATGCTTCCGGAAACGGAGGGCTTCTTGTTAGCTATCCAAGACCAGGTTATTCCGACGAAGAACTATCGGAAGTTCATCATTAGAAATCCCTCAATAGAAAATGACCAATGCAGATATGGCTGTCGAACATCGGAGACAATTCAGCACATAACTGGAGGATGCCAAGCATTTGCCGCAACCGAGTATAAGGAAAGACACGACTCAGCCGCTAAGATACTCCACCAAGAGTTAGCAGAAAAGTTAAACCTATTGCAGGTAGGGAAAATGTCTTATTACAAGTACAATCCGGAGCCTATTCTTGAGAACAACCAGTTCAAGTTATATTGGGACCGAACGGTTCTGACGGATCAAACAGTAGCTCATAATAGACCAGATATTATACTAATAGATAAAATTTCTAGGCGGACTACACTAATCGACATCGCTGTACCTAGAAACAACAACCTAAGACCAAAATACAACGAGAAGATCGCCAAATACAAAGATCTGGAGGTCAAAATCCGAAGACAATGGGCAATGTACAGCGTCCAAACGATTCCCATAGTACTGTCAACAACTGGAGTGATACCAAAGAACCTCCTGCAAAATATGAAGGGACTGGGTCTTAGTGAGTATCTGTATAAACCGATACAGATAGCAACTCTCCTAGCAACCGCGCAAACCGTCCGGGAAATACAGCAGACCACGTCACCTAGGACCCGATAACATGGAAAGTGTTCCAACTGTGTTAATTACAGAGCTTCATACTTTTGGTATCTTTGTGTACCTGGTATGAGTCAATATTTCCTGGAGGGAGTGCGAAGCCGTTTGGCTTGTTAATCAAAAAATAATAATAATAAAATGCGGCTGCAAATACAATTACAGGTACATAACTGGAAGTCGGCGGTCAGATCTAGGTAAGCTACTCTATCTGACCGCCTAAATAACAATAATTGATGCTACAAATACACAAGAATATACAAACTTACGGTGTTAGATATAAACACTAAATTACATTACCGCACATTTAAATAAAATTACAAGAGAAAGAAAATAATATAATGTTGTGCCTAAGAGGAACAGTATAACCAAGAATTTTCTAAACAAAATTTGTTAATTAAATATATACAATTTACGTAGCAAAATACGTACTCATGTGCTCAGCTAGTGGCTTCCCCAATAAAATCACTAAGATCAGCTTTAAATATGGCAATTGAGGTATGTGTTCTACATTTACGAGGTAAAGTGTTATAAATTTTTGCCACATTGTAAGAAAATGACCTCCGAAATATGGTCAATTCATGCCTCGGCACTATAAGAAGGTAATTATGTATGGTATCCCTTCCGCGAACTTCAGCTCCATACACAAGCGTCCCCTTAAGATCAATAGGAAATCCAGAAATGATTATCTTCTGAACTAAAATGTCAAAATAGAGTTTGAACCTATCATTAAGTTTTAAACATTTACAAGTACTATACAATGGTGTTAAGTGATAAAACCTCAAACAATTTTTTTGCAATTTCTACAAACTTTTCCTATCACAATCATTCCAAGCCTGCCAGTAAACAACAACTGAATCGGACAAAATAGAAAGAATGTGGATGTAGCACAGTTTCAGTTTAATATCACGTGGGAGGTAATCCTTAGGGAGATAAAGTATTTTAAGTTTTTCATATCCCTTCTAAAGGAGGTGAGAAATGTGTCCCTCGAAACGCAACTAGGAGTCCGTAATTAGGTCAAAATTTTTGGAGCGATCACAGGGGTGAAGAGATTTATAGTCGATCGTTAATTTAAATTGTTAATTAATATTTGAATGCAAATGTTTCCTTTATTGGCCAAAAAGAAGCATTTCAGTCTTATCTGTATTCAATGCCAATCCGCAGTCGTAGAAGCATCTTCAATACCTTTCAGAAGAAAATAATGGTATATCTGCCTATCGTCTGGATACCGGTGGGAACGACAATTTTTTAGAAAGTTATTAAAGTCGGACGTATATATAGAAAATAATAAAGATGAATAAGATACTACTTTGCGGAATGCCTTTATCGAATAAAAGAAAACGTGATAATCGTCGATAAAATTAAGGAAGTCGTCACTCAAGCCAAAGAATTTTAATTTAGTAAGCAGCACTTTGTGATCCAGCGTATCAAACGTTTTCCGGTAATCTAATGGGATGGGACAACTATTTTTACCTTGATACCACTCCCCTTCGGAAACTTTGAAAAGTGCTGTTGCAGTACTATGAAGCGGACGAAATCCGGACTGTGGACTTGCTACATGTACAAAAGTCAATTAATTGATCAATAACAATTCTTTCTAAAATTTTTGAGAATGAAGGGAGCACATTAATAGGACAAAAATTAGTTATTCCTAGAGGTGTGTCCGTCTTGGAAATCGGAACCATATTCGCATTTTTCCAGCTTGATGGGAAAGTGTTGTAATGGAACAAATATTAATTATTTTACACTGTTAAATGTGAACTATTTTCCGTTAAAATGAATAATTAAATAATCACTATGTGAATAGATTTCTCGTGGGAATAGGGTAGTTATATTTTTTTATCACTATCCACGAAAGTCTAAAGGAAAAATAAATCAGTTATCGAGCTTAACTTTTATTATCTTTGTCGTTTAAATATTTTCTTAAAAATATATAAACTCAGTAAATTTATGAAGTCATAAAACTAAAGGACCCTTTCTAAGATTTGGCTATAAATCTGTCAAAATAATCCTACTCTGATTATGTAAGTAAAACCAGACGTGTTAAGGGTAGTTTTTAACATATAGTATATGAAATACCGTTAAAATGTATTAAAATATTGAACGATTTTCCCATTATTAGGAAACAAAAGAATAACCAAATAAACTCATTATACTGTAATATAACGTTTGATTTGTGAAAGGAGGTATGTAGCGTCTGTTTTTCCTGATTGCAAGAAAGAATGATTCAAATACCAGCTTTATGAATAAAAGGGCACTCAGGTTTTTTCACAGACGTTATATTATCTTATTCCTTTAGTTATAGAAAGAAATAGAATAGTTTTATTAATTGTGTTTATATAAAAATTAAGATTAAGACGCTCAGAGCCAATTCGGGAATCAAAAATCCGATATAGAATAGCTAACGCCCTCACCACGTAACGATCGTAACCTTCGAACTTTAAGGGAAAGAAATTGACGTTTACCGGGTTCCATCGGGTAACATGGGTACAAACGGGAAACAGAGGGGTGTCGAGGGGTGTAAGATTTGAAGACACTCTTTTAAGGAATAGTAAAAGTCAGTACCAATCTGAAAGTCGAATTAGGGTGATCGGTACCGTTCTTTAAGCTCAGTGCCGTAGTGCATATTCGGCGGGAATGAAGGTTTTCTTTGTTTGATTTATTTTTGACTTAATTCGGGAAGTTAAGGGAGTATCAAGTGTTATTTTAGAGGGGCATTTCGCGATTTTCATACGGTTCGATTAAATAATATAAATAGCTGCTTTTTTAGCGCTTTATTTCTTTTTTTTTTGTTTAATATTTTATTAAGCTATTTATATGTGTTTTTTCAAAATTGGGTTTTACGTTTTTGGTTAAAATAACGGCCGAGAAGAGCAATTATATTAGTTTTTCGTAATTGTTATTAGTTTTAAGTTTCTCACCGTAAATAGTTCGTTTTTCTTTTTATTTTTGTTAAATAGATTTAAGTGTTTTGAGAAACTTGTTTTATTCAATTTAATTAAAACCTTCACGCGAATTAACTTGCGGGCGCGCTGTTGCGAGACCTACAAAACAAGAGATGTCTTCTGACCAACTAATTAGCAGCTTTTCCTGAGTCCTGAAGTTCTAAGTTGTGGTTGGTAAGCTTAAATAACCGTAGTTGTTTGGTACTAAAGCTGCTATAGAGAAGATGTGCGACCAGACTTCCAGAGTGCCTTTATTACTGTGAAATTTAATTATAGGTTATTAAAATAGTTACTAATTAATATGGGGTAAAATATGATTATAGATAGAATGATTAACGCTACCTCAATATGTCATTAGCAGGAATCTATAATCAAATTCTGTCACAGTGCTTGAGATAAGACATTTATTCAAAATGAAATTCATATGGCCACTAAGATATAGGATTATAAACGTAATCATTTAAGATCAAGTTAATCACTTTCCCTAGCTTTAGACTTAAGCCTGTTAATTAGTTTTGAACTTCTTCCTCAATAAATGTTGATCGGAATTCCTTTTGAAAATTTTTACAAGGCTTGCCTTCATAATTATTGGCGATAAAAGAACTAATAACTGTGTTAATTACAGACACACTATAAATAAAAAAAGGGTTGAATGTATCTGCTGTTCCGAACTCAGCCACGTTAGGTTTGGGTTTTAAATTAATATTTTGTTTTGAAAGTTTTCCAAAATTTACCAAGGTCGATTCTAAAACTATGTTGCAAATAAACCTTTTTTTTATTTTTTATAGTAACAGTAATAATGTTTCTCCATTGCCTGTACTCATCCCAGACTAAATAGGTTCCCAATCTTTTATATTTAGAAAGGGCCTTCTTACGTTATTTAATCATAAATTGACCAAGGATTTAGAGACTTTGTAAATCTTTAAGTCTTAAGGGAAGCATGCAATGGAAATACAGAAATCAGATTAGTATTAAAAAAAACCAACCACTTCGCTTACATCACTAAGATTAAAAATAAAGTTCCAATTTATGCAAAGTAAATCCCTTAAAAAGCTGCTTATATCAAAATGGGAATTGTCTCTATGGGTTTTAAATGAAATTGAAGGACAGATTTTTAAGAACATCAGAGTATATAACTCTTAACCGTATCTCGGCTTGATGTCACAATGAGTGTGAGTTATTAGTTACTCTAATAGGAGAATCTATAAACTGATGCAAACTATATTTAGTCAAATATTGTCAAGTTTGGCAACGTCGCACCCTTCTACTGCTTTAACAATACAAATATACCACGAGCATTTTTGCGGTTATATTGTTAAAATATAGGGAGACATGACATTACGTATCTCTAAAACTTGAACTTATATTAAAAAGTGTTGTGAATACACGCTTATTTTACAACAAAATATTAAATTTCAGATTTAATATTGCCCCAAAACTCCCTAAATAAAATACTCTAAATAATACGGCATACAGTGCTAAAACTACAATTCTTCTGCCGAAACGGGGAAACCCAGAAAATAACCGTCGCGGTGGCGGTTTGATTCGGTACTTCCCCTAATTCAGAATGTGATGTCACCACTACTATAAAAGCGAGAAGTATGGTGAATATAAAAAACAATTTTATATCCCCAATGCTATGGGATGATGCAGAAAACTTGTCCCTAACGATTTCAGAAAAAATCTCGACAATCGATCGAGTAAAACCTCTGAAATTCAAGAAAGAAATTTTCCCATAAGAAAAGCAATGGGAGGCGTGGCCTAATTCTACAAAATGTTAGAAGCACGCTGATTGGTTATTTCGAGCATAGTTTGGTCCAACTTAGCGTAGTTGTCCAAAATTATAAAAAGCTTGACAAAACGAGTCAGATTCAGTATCGACTTGGTTAGAAAGAAGCAAACAAGGAAGAAGAACAAGAACACCAGCAGTTTTGAAGACTGAAGACATCAGTTTTGAAAAAAGAAGAGAGAAGCGTGGAATCTCGCATCAAAAGCTGCTGTTTTTACGGCAGAAAATTTTGTTGCAGATTTCTATCAAGATTTACGAAAATTCAGGTGGATTTAGGACGATTTCCTCGCAGAATTTACTGAATTTTCAAGACTAGACCATCCCCTCAACCGCGACGATCTTGTAGAAGTCAGCATTAGAACTTCCAGATCCTCGTAGAAGAGCCAATAAACATAAAAAACTCATATACGGAATTTTTGGGCGTTTAGTAACCACCACTTGCACCCCGGTAGCGAAAAACCAAAAATTCGAGAAGACTTAAAGCGAAAGCAAATTTCCGGATTAAATGCGGTGTCTGAGGTTTCCCTAGGTATAAACTAGAGTGAAATCAGGACAGGTAGTATCTACCAGGCCCTCAGACACTAAAGTTCGAAAGTCGGGTGTTATTCGAGACTACATACGCGAACTGGCGTTGTAGTAGCGGATCGCCGACATAAACTCCGCGTTTTCGTTTCTATAAATTATTGGAGTTTCCCTATACTCCCAAGTATTAAACTAGAGGCTTGGATTAAGTCTTGAAAAACAAAGAAAAACCCGACCAAAATCCTTTAAAAAAATCCTTTTTCTAGGATGGGTGACGCCCGTTTTTCTTCTAAATTAAAACCCAGAAAACATCATTTTTTGGCTTTTCAAACGTGAGATAAAATAGACAATTTCCCCCAAAAACATTTCCCGTTCCCTGTCTCCCCAAACAAAAAATCCGTGAAGCGGAAAAGACGATTTTTGATAGACTTTTTACGGAAACATAGACAAACAAATATCACAAATTTCTCAAAGTTGCAACACATGGAGCTAATTTTTTCCTAATACAATTAGCTAACCCTGATTCATTTTTATACAAAGACACGTTGAGCATCTCAGCTCATCTCCTAACGCGTCCTTTGTTTCAATTTATCCCTATTTAATTTTTTGGGAAACAAACAAACAATTTTCAATTTTTTCCAAATTTAAGAGCATGGCTCAACAAAAAGTGCCCTTTTTAAACATCAAGAAAGGTGAGGCGGCTTGGCCTTCAGCCGGGTCGGAAGGTTATGGTGGGTCCTCTCCGGCACCCCATTTTTTCTCTCTTCAGAACAAAACGCACAAGATTTGATGCATCACTTTGAACCAAATCTTCTTCACTTCGATAACCCTGTCACACATGACGTTCGTCCCAGAAGACAAAACGCCGACAACTTCGCAATCGAAACCGCGATCTGTTCCGACGTTTCGCCCACGATTCAAACCTTGTTCTCTTCCCAAGTTCCTTCAACGTTTATCCCTAGTTCACGACCTATGGACCGCGATATCCAATACGATGCGCTTACAGGACGTAGAAACCAAGCAAGTGATCCGTTTAAAATGAATTCAGCCCTGAGTTCGGATGACTATCAGCCGTCTACGCCTATGGAGTTCCAGTATAAGACCCTTGACGAGACTGGTTATTTTGGAGCCGAGCGATACGTCGAAAGCCATGGCAATAGTGCAAATGAGCTAAGACCGGACGAATTCGCAGAGCCCAAAATAAGAGGGCCGTCCCGTGCCCGATAGAAGGCAGCGGCGTAATTAAGGACATTACGAGTTGCTCTCTTCGAGTCAACTTGTCCTTTTTTCCGATCGAGCTTAGCTCTCGGGGGCCACGTTGACTGTTCTATTTTTTAGGCAGCTCGTGGTTCTTAAAGTGGGTTGTCTTTGACGACATAAAATTCTACAGACAATACAGATCGTGCACGTATCCTAATTCCTGATATTGACACCGTCGATAAAAGGACGAGGTCAGTGGCGTGACAAAGTGGAGAAAACCTGATATTGACACTGTGACTAATAGTCAACTTTGTATTCGCTTATGAATACCGATCTTGACAAATCCCGAACGTGACAGTGGAGAGAAAATAATCCCGAACTTGACTTGCGTAAAACAGTACTGTAAAAAAAACATTGAATAAAAACTTAACTAAGAGTCAAGAATGCGTGTTACTTGATAACGTTTTCCTAATTGGCTTATTCCTTAGAAGTGTTCCCTTGATAAAATAAAATTTAATTAATCTTCGTTATGTCTTGAGCTTCACTCATTCCCTTCTATCCCGGTGAGCGAGAAGAAAGGTGAGGCGGCTAGAGTTTTTATTCTAGTCGGGAGGTTCAGCGGGACTTCACCAACAACCCCTGATTTGTGTTAAAACTTAGGTTTAATACAAATAATTGATAATGCAAAAAAAAATTCTTAAAATAAGTTAATCCCGACGGAAACGGAGTTCCGCGTTTCCGGAGGGATAAAATTAATCCAATAAACCCGGTAAATGCGTAAATAGGTCCATATGAGTAGAAATATACCGAATAATGGCGAGATGCAGTGACGTCTCGTTAGAATTGAAAAATAATTGAAATTGCGAAAGGTAGTTGAAAGAAACCCTTGGAAAAAATTAACAAAAAATTCGATAAATTTAAAAATAAATTAAAAAAAAACCATCACTCTTCATCCGTTAATACGACAAAAGATAAGTATAGTTTCGGTTTTAGCACACTAAAAATGGTAAAATTTAGTCGATCTTATTTTAGGTATTGTTCACTGTTATTAATCATCTCTGACACTGATTCCTCAGATTCATGGATAAATAAATACTATCCTGCTAGAACCACTGAACTGATTACCCCCCATATTTCGCAAGCTTCTTCAGTACATAAAAGTATCCAACTTTTTGAAGTTTCGAAGATTTTTGATAAATATTTTGAAAGCTATTAACAAAAATGCTCATTCCGAAGATTTTTTGTAACTTTTTTGTTTATGAGGTGACTTCAACAAACAAGATCTCATGAATCATCTATCCATAATTTTTTTTTCTATATCCTGCCGTTTTTCCAGAATATGGAAAAAAACCGAAAAAATCTGATTTTTCTGCTTAATTGTTTAAAAAACAAACAATGACGCATCACTTTTTCCGTTACTTACGAGATAAGTATCCTTTTCTATTTGTTTCCTCAAGACATTTCAGCAATAAAATCGCATATATTAATTTTTTACTTTTCAAATACTCTATTTCCTGTGCTATTAGTCTGGATCATGGTAGCGATAGACTCCAAAAGCAAGAAAATAAGAGGCCGTTTATAACAAAGAAGTCTGTTATTATGTCGCTGTTGAATGATTTATATTTTTTGGAAATAAATGTACAAATTTAAGGTTGAATAATCACTGTCTCGATGTATATTAAAACAGCTACAAAATATATTAGTAAAAAAGGCATAATTTTTTTGTAAGACGAAACGAATAGAAAATAAACTAGAAAGTATCTCCATATTCTACACCGGTTTTCTTTGTTGTCGCGTAACCTTTTTCTTGAATTATGCATTCGCGACTATACAGGAAAAAGCTCGTAAATTAAACATGACAATTTGCTTGTTTTTGAGAACTTTTCGGGATCATTTAAAACTTTTTAGTTTATTTTCATGAAATTTATATTTTTTTAAGTATTCATAATAATCATAGACTGAGCTGACATGAACTTATAGTCTAAGAGCAGGTGAACTTTTTAGCGTATGATAAAATTCTCTAATATTTTGTGAAAAGAGACTGAATGGTGTAACTAAAATAGTAGCCAAACTTGCAGCGTCGGATCAGGGGGCTTAAGATGAGAGTTGGGGTGCAAAGTGGAAAATTTATTCTTAAAAATGTGATAAGCTTTCTGCATGAAAATTTGTGCAGGTATTGATTAAAACTCATAGAATTTGTCGTATATGCACGTCCGTCGTTTCAGGGAAATTAATAGTGGAGATCGGATTTTCCGCGAGAACGCCACGAGGTACGTTTCGATCGAACGCGAACGACGTATACGAGCTGTGAACGACTTGCGTATCAGGATTTTTGTCGTTTATGGTATGCGTTTGTCCCTGCATTAAGTGGTCCCCACTTTGAAGTGAAGCTTGGATATCATTCAAAAATTGTTCCATTGGAGAAATTGAAGTGTTGGGATATAATTGAACATTTTGATTTATTTGGGTCATGTCAGATTCATTACGAGTATGGAATCCTGTTAGGTCTGGGGCGACCCCACGAGGGGCCGCGGAGGTCCCACCAAAATCACCCGGACAGCCTGAAATGCCACCCGCCTCATCAGATCGGAAGGAACTGTGAGAGAAAGGATTGGACATTTTTAATAAATATTTTTCCTCTTAAATTGGAATGTTTTGTATAAAAATACAAAAATCACGTAGGGCTGGGCTTTAATGTACTTAATATATAAGAAAAATTAAGTATATGTAATTTGGGTTGGATGAGAACTTGGCCAATATTTACTGTTTTTTATTAGACGTGAGCTCTTATAGGGCTTTTTGCAGTAGAAGTTTTCTTTTTTGACTGGGACTCTGTTTTGTGTCGAAATTAAATGTAGTGTTGGGACTCTTAATAAATTTTCTAAAATTCAATTTTCCCAAAAATTTGTTTTGGTGTTAAGCGCAAACTAAGGCACGTTTAGTGTTCTTAGATCCGTTAACGATGTCACTATCAGGTTATCACTAATTTTCTCTTAATGGAAAATTATTTAAGTTGCAATCGGGAATGTCTTAGTCGGGTATGTCGCTATCAAGTTTCCTTTATGCAATTTTATTTCTGCAAATTATTATAGTCGTAAAAGTAGGCGCGTGAACACTCTATATATTAATTTCAAATAGTTTCCGCAAGAAATGAAAAAAAATTGACGTGGAAAGGTTTTTTTAGAAAAGCTTATTTTTTCCGACGGCGCTGAAATTTTACTAAAATTTGAGTGTCACGGTTTTTATTTAACTGAAGCCAGAGTAAAAGCTTCAAAAGACTTAGATACTCGTACGCGTGTATAAAAAAAAATTGAGATATCTGTGCTCTTTAAAAGACAACCAGATTCTGCTCACGAATCGCGACATCAGGTACTATTTATACTTTCTCGGCACTCCGTCGGGTCTTCCGAAAGGAACCGATCAGCGTTTAGCGCGGTCCGCAAAAGCTTTATGTCTGCGCCGCCGTCTGTGTCGGTGTCTATGCGCCGTTATCGCCGACAACGTGCAGTATTTCTCGGAATTTCAATGGTGTTTAGATGTTTATTTTATTTTAATGATTTTTTAGGTTCTTGTAGATAGAATTCTAAAACAAATTCGATGTTCAAATTGCGGAAAGCTATTTAAAAGTTAAGGAGGCTCCAGATAGCGGAAAAATAGTATGAATGTATAATTACTTGTTATTTATTATAAAATATGTATCAAATGTTAACTTTTTTTAATACCGACTAGTATCCTTTTTCATATAAAATATTGAAATATGGTGATGCAGTTAACTTTGATTGTTTAAAACTCAAGTTAGTCCCCACATATTTTTTATGGATTAAGTGTGATGCTCCGGGACTACTTTTATTGTTCAAAGAAGTTAATAAATTAAAAATATTAAAAATACTTCACAAGAAAAAATTTATCTACGTTTATAAGAGGAAAAATCGGATTAAAAATCTATTTTATAAAAAAAAAATAAAATAAATAAATCGGAATTCTTGAAAAATAGTACAAGTATTTACTTTAAAAATTCTTCTTCTTCTTCTTATTCTTAGCATAGGACTTTGTCCTGTATTGACTGTCAATGCATCTCGTTTATTCTTGTTCCTGTGACACCGATGTCCAGCTCTCTTTCTATCTTTTAGGCAGTCGATCAGGAAGCCTTGAGGAGTTTGGTATTCCTTCTTTTGCAATTTTTGCCACTTGGTCGTCGGTCATCCTGTCGACATGATCCCTCCATGCTCTCCTTCTTCCTCTGCCCCATCTTACGACGTCCTGTATTTCACATCTTTTTCTTATTTCATCGTTTCTTAGTCTGTCGCGTAATGTATGACCCGTGATACTTCTTAGCGTTCTCATCTCAGTTGTCCGGAGTAGTCTTTTGGTTGCTGATGTGTCTGCTCTTGTTTCGATGGCATAAGTCATTATGGGTCGTATGCAGGTCTTATATATTCTGATCTTACTTTGTGTCGTCATATGTTTATTTCTCCATATAATATCACGTAGGTATCCTGACATTACGGCAGCTTTGGTTATTTGTTCTTGAACTTCTGCTTTTAAGTTTCTATTGCTGGTGATGTTTGCTTCCAGGTATTTAAATGACATGACTTGTTCGATGCTTTGATTGTGTACAGCGAGCTTACATCTTCTTGGTTCTTTACTGATCGTGAGAGATTGGGTTTTTCTTATGGAGATTGTCATGTTAAATTTTTCAGCGGTCTTTTCAAAAAAAAATTCAACAGTAGAAAACAAAATTATTAAATTTAAAATATTAAAGTTAAATTATTTTTTCTTTACCTAAGACCAAACAAGTCATACGTGTGCAAATTTTATCACAGACCCGTACTTCTTGTTTCAACTCTACTAAATTCGAATAAAATACAAAATAAAAGAATTTAAAACATTCCGGTGTGGAATCTCCGAATCCCGTGCTTTTGACGTCAATAGAAGTCGCGTGATCTGCAGGCGTTCTTTTGCTTATGTTGCATTCGTGAGACTCAAAGTACGCAAATTTAGAATGGTAGGCGATCAAATTGTTTACACATTCCTTCACGAAATTCTCTAACTATCAATTAACTCCTGTCAGTAATTGATTAAGAAATATTATTTATTGTTGTTTTTCGCCGAGATTTCTAGCCAAAAGTCACGTTCCAACTATAAAGCAAATTCTTAAGCTGCCAGATTTTAATTAAAAAAATATTGATTTATGTATGTTTTTCGCAAAATCAGCTAGCCAAGGCACGTACCTAGAAAAAAAAGTCCCGTAGATTGCTACGTCACTAGGTGATGTAAATACGAGCCATCTCGTTATGAAACAGAGCAGTGAAGAACAAGAGTTAAGAACGGTTAGTTGAAAGAGTGGAAACAGTTAGTTAAGGAGTTAGTTCAAAAAGTATTTAGACAGTGTCAGTAGAGTGTTTCGCAGTACGGTGAAAAAATGTTTTAAATACGGTTTTCAATATAATTCTCACAGTAAAAATTCTAAGTGTGTTTTGTAGTCTAGTACACAGTCAATATGGAGTTTAAAATGGGGTAAACAAAACTTTTAGCTCGCTCTGCGTAGTCGCAACGTATGGGTAAGAGAAATGCGGACTATAATACGTAGTAACTAGTAGGAAAGTGAGCGTTTTGTCTAATTTTAATTTTGTTAAAAATAATATAGGAGAAAATGATAGTTGCTCCCTAATAAAGTTAAATTATCGTTGATTTTTTTTTGTAAACTGGTGCCGCTCGTACATAATTTTAATAAAACTTAATCTAAAAATCAGTGTTTTAATGTAAGAAAAGAGTTTATAAAGAAGTTCAAAGCAGTAGTAAGTACTCTAGGACCTCGATCTCGCTCTCCCTAGCTCTAGCCTCTCGGGAAGTGGGAAAACTATATGAAAAAAGAGTTAAAAAGGGGCTAGGCGTTACATATTATTAATAATTGTAGTAGTAGTGACCGTAAGCAAATAAATATGAAAAATTATTGGCTGTTTATGCAATAAAAACTGCTTTAATGCACTTTTTTCTATATATTTTGAAGTAAATAGCCTAAAAATTAAAAAAAGCACGTTCTTTTATTTTTCTAAATATTTAAAATTTGCAACGAAGTTACTAATGTTCTGGGCATGAGGAAGTAATTCTTGCGAAAAAATAATATTTGAAGCTCTGAGGTTACCGTTCTATAAATTAGTGTTACCGCGCCATGCCGGGAAATAGGATTTTCCGATGTTTTTCGGAGCGTCCGTATATAATAATAGCGATCCATATACTGCCGTGCTGTATGCGGTAGTTCTCCACTGCACCACTAGTCGGCGCAATGGGACTAAGAGCACGACTGAGGGATGATCGGAAAAATATTTAAGGCGCCGTACGCTGTTATTTTACTGATGTCATTCATTCAGTGTGCTAGCAACTGGAGAGTGAGGATGGACCAGGGTAGACCTGTAAGTATGAGGAGGAAAGAAGAAAGAAGAGAGAAGCTACGCAGTCCGTACAGGGTAATTCCCTGTGAGATAGCGTTGGCTCACGCAACGAAGGGTACTTAGTGCCCAACAACCACTCTGCAAGTCCAATTAACGACACGCAGTTCAGGTCAAGAAGACAGTTCAGACGCTAAATCCCTCCACGAAAAAAAAAGTCAGTTAAGACCCAAATCACTCGACAAGAAGACAGTTGAGACGCGAAATCCCTCAACGAAGAAAGAAGCAAGAAGCTGCGCGACCGTGATACAAATCTGATGGGGATCCGCAACAACGAATTGTATCATTGGTGACTGAAATAAAATCCCAGACGAACATAGTTCCAACACTTCATCTTTCATACGAGAGATGAATCATGAAGTCAAAAAGACAACTTACAAGAAAAAAAGTTACGGCCCGGAAAGTAATAGACATTCACATTGCAATTCTGTAGACTATGGCTTCACTACAGTAAACAGAAGTTTGTTAGTGGGGACCTTCAGTCCAGGAGGGTTTTAGCCGGTAAGAATCCGGCACTACCTACACACTTCGTGTAGGTGTCTATGTAAGATTTCCCCTCCTCTAAAAAAAAAATATAGAACTTTATGTTCTCCACTCAGATGTAGGATACAAGCGAATAGCCCGGGTCACTTGCCAGAGTGCGCCGTCATGGTCAAAGCTTGTATGTATATGGTCTTTCACCATCTACTGCTTTCCTAGCAATGTTGTTTCATTCTACTGACACTGCTGGGGTCCCTTGTAAGTAGGGTAGAGTCAGTGCCTTTCTTAACATCCTACCGTTATTGATCGACATTATCGAGGACCCTTAAATCAATGGGCAATGTCGTTCCATCCTACCGACGCTGTCGAGAACCTTTATAAGAACGAGCAGTGTCGATTCCTTTCTTTCCATCTTATCACCACCTATCCATACACGCGTTACAGGCTATGGTTTTATATAGTTCCGTAATGATCAGGTTGTATATACCGTCGAGCTCACCGATGTCTTTTTATTATTATTAAGGGCGCAGAACAACTGTCACCGCTTATCACTGTATGCTTAGGCTATGGATCGCTTGACCGATGAATGTTTCACTGATGGCTATCTGCGAGATGAATATCCATCTGCCGATGCTCCAACATCAATGAATCTAAAGACGCCATTACATTTTATAAAACAAAAATTTTGTTTTTATATGTCACAGCTTAGTAAATTCAATAAATATTTTAAACAAAGTATATTTTAAACAATTTAATTAAAAAAAATCATCAAAGGAGTAGTTTAACATATATTAAAGAGAATGTAAACGTCTGTAGAATAAGCTAAATAAATGCAGGATATCGTATTTAAAAAAAAAAGTAGAAAATGAGTTTTGAATCTTGTTAAGTTTGCATATCTGCAAAACGCACCCTGTACAATATGTTAATAATTATATGGGTTTAAATAATTTCTTTTATCTTTATATACAACAGTTACAAGTATTTTTGTTCTCACTGATATTAGTTCCAAAATATTACAACTTTTATCATGCGATATTTTTTTCAAAAGTTATAAATTTTTCTCATTAACTAGGCAACGTCGTAAGAAAAGATAAAGCCAATTTCAGGATTGTATAGAGAGTTTTGTGGCGAACCCAAATATATAAAAGATTTATAGGGTATCCCATTTAAGAATTATATATACCGAGATGGATAAAGCTCTGTGAAGAACAATCGTTGAGAATCCTAAAGGGATTTTGCCAACACAAAGACATAAACAAATATACTTGAACACAAAAAAAAACTTAAAATTAATTATTGATTATGTTCTGATTAAACTGGACATTTCCATAATATCCTGTGATGTAAAAATTTCGAGAGGAGGTGAGTGTGGTGAAGTTCACCTACTAGTAAAAGCACCCGTTGAAATAAGTTACAATAAACATCTCATATGTCACGAAGAAAATAATAATAGGGAAGCCACAATGCAGTATAACACAGATAGCTTAAGAGACGAATCCATTAGTTTCCTCTAGAAAATACGTTTATAACAAATATTAGACGATTCTTGGTGGACAGACGATTTAACCCAACTGGCAGGAGGAAAGAAAAACCTATATCTTAAGTGATTAAATACAAAAGACGATGAATACCGAAAAAACTGTAACTGATATAAATATATAGTCAAAAAAGGAATTAAAAAACGAAAAATAAAACATGAGAAACCAAATGAGCTGAAACTAACTTAATAGTGGGAGGATCTATATCTTGGCGAACCTTAAACAGTCAAAAATAAACACAAACGAAGGAAGAAAAATAAATCCCATAAAGATAGAATAATGGAAAGACTACGACTTCTGGAAAAATAACTTGGAGAGCATTTAGACATGGAACTAGATATAGACGAAACAAGAGTTAACAGAGTAGATACCATTAAACCAGAAGAAATAAAAACAGCATTACAAAAAGTGAAGAATAAAAAAGTACCAGGACCAAGGGATTTACTTATCGAGTTAATTAAGCACGCAATCACAAGAACATATGAGCTGCTTTGTGTAATTTTAACAAATGCCTGGAAGGGGAGATGATTCCAAGAGATTGGAGGAACTATTACATAAACTTCATTTATAAAAAGGGAAACAGGAGCGACTGCAGTAATTATCGGGATATTCGTATTACATCGTCCATTGGAAAGCTTTACGAAAGAGTCTTAATAGCCCGAATAGAAGAGGAAGCCACAGAAATGGAAGAACAAAGTATATTTCAACCTGGGCGATTTTACGACTAGCAAGAGGAATGGAGTTTTAACTCCATTTCTTTGCAGAAATTTTGGATCGCAATGAAAGAAAATATGATTAAAGCACTACAGCCAATCTTGTGAAGTAAGAATCTAACAAAGAAAACAAAAAGAAGGATACGTCAGGCTATGGTTCAGCCAGTACTGATGTACGGGTCAGAAGTGTGGGTCACAGCTAAAAATATGTCACAAAAACTTCTTTTAAACGAAATGATATACTGAATAAGATGTTCCGGTGTAACATTACTTGATCATGTAAGAAATGAGACCATCAGAAAAAGAATGGAAGTAAAAAATACGTTAATGTACGATATAACTGATATGCGGTTAAAATGGTATAGACACCTGCAACGAATGAGCGAAGAAAGGATACCACTAAAAGTCTGAAACTGGACCCCAGCTCAAAGACTTTTTATGTTTTTAGAAACTGATATTGTTAGAAAACACTGATGAAGACCAAGAAGTAAGGCGAAATGTTTGTAATAAAAACCATAAACCATCTATGAGGAAATAAATTAATTTTTATTCCACTGCCGAACCGAATGTCCAAGAAAAGAGAAAGAAGTATATATATATATATATATATATATATATATATATATATATATATATATATATATATACGATTATTATTTTTCCTTTTTTTAAATTGTCGGGTGCCAGGCACAAATAACTATACCTGAGTATAATTGATTTGTTACAAAATTTTTTATTTTAATAAAAAAAATTCACAAATACACACCTGTTGTATTTCTGAATGTACCCCGTTTTTCGTGATAAGATGTTTAAAAATATCGATGCCAATTTTCTCTTTCTCAGGCGAGTTCAGATTAAATTATTATTATTATTATTAGAAAAGTCAAACCAATGATTCATAAACACAAGTATAATCTTATTTACAATAATACAAATATGTTAGTTGGTGTAGTTTTATCAAATGTTTTTAAATAAACTAATCTATTTCTATTTAAAATATCAATATTATTTAAAGTGCACTGTTTCTCTTTTGTTCGATTTAAGATTATTAAATCTGGCAACGTTGTATATAATGTCTGAATAGTTAAAAATTACTACTGTCTTATTATATGCAATTTTATTTTAAACAATCTAAAGAAATATTTGCGTGAGCCGTTAATATTAAGAGTGATAATATTACAGTGTAAATTAAACAATTTATTTTATTACTAACTACAACTATTCATTATAAGGTTAATATATATCTATTTTATCAAACTAGTTTCAGGCAAGTCTAAAATTCCTACTTTTTACACACTAGATAAATATCTTTTAATTTCCAGAATTTTTTATTCACGTTCTAGGTTTATTCCTTTTTTAAAAGTTAAAAATTCTTTCTCCTTTGCCAACTATTGTAACTTTTCTTTATATATATATATATATATATATATATATATATATATATATATATATATAACTAATTTGTTAAATATTTTTTACAGCTGCTTGTTTAGTGATATTATCTATTTATTAATTTAGTAAGCTTCTTCTCCTTTTTTTAAAAATTTTCTTTTAAATTTCCAGAAATTTTATATCCACTTCCTATGTTCCTTTCCTTTTCAAAAGTTAAAAATCTTTGTTTTTTTTTTAAACAAATAAATATTTTGAGGTTATGTTACTTTTAATGAATGAGACTAGCGATGTTTACTCTACAACGGATTAACGTGCACTGTCTTAACAAATGAAAATGTTGAGGTTATGTTACTTTTTACGAATAAGACTGGAGAAGTTTACTCTACCACTGATTGATCTGCACTCCCTTTAAAAAATAAATTTTTGCTTTTATAGTTAGCGGTGACGTAGTATAAATTTTTGTGTTAATTTTTTTTCTGATTGGTTGGGAACTGGATGGAATTTTAAGCTTTGAAATTCAAAAGCAAAACGGATTCCTAATTGTCAATTTATCATGAAATTTTGATATTTTATTGATATTATGAGCTAAATATTATATTTGATTAAAATAAATTATGAGTTATGTAAATTTTGGACTTTTCCGGATATTTTAATATATCTATAATTTACTTTTCGTTATTTACTACATAATATTGATAAATAGAATTTGATTAAATCTAAAAAAAAATTATATATATATATATATATATATATATATATATATATATATATATATATATATATATATTTATATATATATGAAGTAAAATGCGAACAATAAATGCAAACTTCTCTCCATCATATCCTTTCTGTGTTAGAGGTTGCACAGTTAGAATAAATTGTTATAAAACGCAATTCATCCTATTCCACCATCGGAATGATGGCCTACCTGTACCACCATACCGAGAAGAAAGTCAAAACTTACCCTCCCCGCCACAGTGATACGGCAGAGGTACATGTTTCGTCTCTACTAGACTCATCACGGTACCGACATGCACCTGGCTGGAAGGAAGGAAGCATGCAAATACTGAACGCGGCTTCTCCGACCTCCCGCCGGATGGCGTATATATGTTTATGCGGATTTCACGGATTCGTCCGTGTGAGATCCAATAGCAGTGGATATATCCACATTATGCCGTTGTAGTCAACGTACAACTATATGCAGCTCCGCGTATTAATGAAGTAAAATGCGAACAGTAAATGCAAACTTCTCTCCATCATATCCTTTCTGTGTTAGAGGTTGCACAGTTAAAATAAATTCTTATAAAACGCAATTCATCCTATTCCACCTTCGGGATGATGGCCTACCTGTACCACCATACCGAGAAGAAAGTCATTCATTCATACGAGGAGCTGCATATAGTTGTACGTTTGCTGAATGTGATTTCAGCACTACAACGGCATAATGTGGATATATCCACTGCTATTGCATCTCACACGGACGAATCCGTGAAATCCGCATAAACATATATACGCCATCCGGCGGGAGGTCGGAGAAGCCGCGTTCAGTATTTGCATGCTTCCTTCCGGGCGGTCCTTTGCACAGTCAGGTGCATGTCGGTAACCTGATGAGTCTAGTAGAGACGAAACATGTACCTCTGCCGTATCACTGTGGCGGGGAGGGTAAGTTTTGACTTTCTTCTCGGTATAATGGTACAGGTAGGCCATCATCCCGATGGTGGAATAGGATGAATTGCGTTTTATAACAATTTATTCTAACTGTGCAACCTCTAACACAGAAAAGATATAGTGGAGAGAAGTTTGCATTTACTGTTCGCATTTTACTTCATTCATATACGGAGCTGCATATAGTTGTACGTTTGCTAAATGTAATTTCAGCACTACAACGGCATAATGTGGATATATCTACTGCTATTGCATCTCACACGGACGAATCCGTGAAATCCGCATAAACATATATATATATATATATATATATATATATATATATATATATATATATATATATATATATATATATATATTTAAATTTTAATTGCAACTTGCTGAACTTGATAATTCTTCTTTCATTAATATTATAATCATATTTAACAATGTTTAACCTACAATTAGGTACTATTTTATTGTAGTTTATTTTTAAAATTAACTTATAATCTATATTTTCTTATACAGTCTTACAGATTGACAATATTTTTAACAAAGTTTTTATAAATATTGTTGTTGAAATGCGTTAAAACTAAAATATTATCAATAATTAATGTTAAGTAGAGTCTATATTTCACTAAATGATTATTATTTGACCCTTATTCTCACTAATATAATTTTTACACGCACTATTTAAAAAATGGGTGGTCAAGATTCTCTTCTTTGTGGATTTTACTATACTGTGTTAAAATATCTTTTTTTTGGTTACTGTCTTTGGTCAATAACACTTCACACATTATTAAAATGTCTACTCTTTATTAGTTTATTTGTTTTATGTCTTTTGGAGTGAAATATGTTTATTATTCCTGCTTTAAATGCACTAATGTCCAATTTTTCACTCTAATTTTTTATACATCTTATCATGTCATTACAAAGTTATTGGCCTTTTAAAACCAGATTTATATACAAATTCTTACATACTATAACTAATAGCTATTCTACAATCTACACTTACTACATAAATGCATTAATTAATTATTTATGTCCTTTTTTGTTTGACATTTTCATATTTAAATCTTATCACACTTGAGATAAGGTGACTACTTATACCATATATACATATATATATATATATATATATATATATATATATATATATATATATATATATATATATATATTTAGGTTCCTACTTTCAAATCACCCTGTAAAACCAAGAAAAGTTTTGAAATGTAGACATATCACTCCTATATAAGTTTAATATCACATATTTTTTCTTACATACGTATTCTAATAATAATGCTATTAGACTTTGCCACGCTATTGGACCACCCTGTAAGCGACCTTCCAACTTAACTCATGGATGGCTCTAATTATCAGTATAGCAACTGAAGAGGCCCATCTAAATAATTTATGTTTTTAGTTCACACTTTTTCATGTCAAAATGATCTTTGTCTTCTAATCTAATACAAAGTTAAGCTATTGTTACGGAAAAGCAAAACCGTAAATTTGATTTATTTCCAATATGAAATTTTAAGAAAGCCAGTCTCGGAAGGAACACCATAAAAACTTTTATTATTTTATTTATATGGACAACGTAAAAGACATATGGGTAAAGTTTATGATATCGCAAAACTGTTCAATTTAAAGACAAATGACCGCAAATACATAAAACGAAGAAATTTAACACTTGGATTTCAAAAGGTTTACTGCTTAAGTTTACTGCCAGTTTATAGGATGAACATATAATATTTTATTTTATATCTAGGAATTTCGCCCAAAACTCCGAAGCTCATAATTTGAAATCACTTCTACAACTCCCTTAAACTTAAACTACAGGTTAATGATTTACTTTAGTATGACGAATGCTGTTAATTGATATTTAAACATAATCCCTACTAATAAAATTGACCTTTAAGATATATTACCGTAGTCGGTTACATATAACTTAAAAGTCTATTAAAATGAGATCCAAACTACTGGTAACACATCCATAAATACGTATTTCCTCTTAAAATAGTTAACGTAAATTTGTATTTTATACTTCTATATATTCATTTAATAATTTACATAACAATTAACAACAAAGTCAAATATTTTTATTCTTTTTTTTCCTTTTAAATTAAGTCTTTTGTTCCTTATTTGTGTGGTTTCTACAGGGTGTCCAAAAAATATATCTACAACGTTTGCTGACATTCTCTCGACATCAAAGTAGGTCGATTTGAGCAAACATACACAGTTCATTCAAAAAGTTCCTGGACTAATTTTGTATAACAATTTACCACTAGCACTATCTGTTACCTGACAGCAGAACTATGTATTGTCATGCCTTAGTTACCCATAGTGGAGATGTGAGCGCCGTGACTTCATTTATTGGACAGCTGTGTTCTTTTGAAATAGACGTGTTTTTGCGACTGCGTCACAATTTTCGCTATGGAGCAACTCGCCACAATCAAATTTTGTTTCAAATTGGGAAAAGGCGATTCGGAAATATTCGAATTATTGAAAACCGCATATGTTATGAATTGTTTAAGTCGCAGCAAGGTTTTCGATTAGTACGCGCCGTTCAAGAACAATCGATATTTGCTGAAAGACGATCGACAGGAGGGGCGCCCGTTAACTTCGGATCGCACTGTCTCGTAATTGACGAATTACGGTTGAAATGTTATGAGAGAAACTTAACATCAGTATGGGAAGTGTGCACCACACGCGTGCACGATGTTCTCTGGAAAAAAAGTTTGCATGACGTTTGTTCCACACTTGTTAACGGAAGAGCTGCAAGAGCGCCGTGTAGAAGCTTCACGCCATTTTGGTTAAATAGGCTGACACACATGAAAATTTTTTAAATAAAATTGTAACCGGTGATGAATCATGGTATTTTCAATACGATTCATCGACCAAACGCTAAACCTCTAAGTGGCTGTTTGGCGTTTGACACAACAGACATGGTATCTGTAACGAAGAATCACTTTATAAATTGAAATAATTATATAGGATAGACAGATTCTAAAAAACACACTTATTTTTAGACTACAAGCGAGATTATATTTATTTTAGTAAAAATAAAAACAACAAAAATGAAAATCGGCCATATTAGATCGAACACGAATTAGAAGCACGTGACGTCACACTTCCGTAAACGTCACCTTAGTCATCATTGCTTATCGCCTTTATCGTTCGAATTTGTCTTTATTTGCATCATTAATCAGATATTTTGTGGATAAAACTATCAAGTGTGTCAGTTTCGTGCTATCAAAAGTACAACAACGTCATGGAACAAGGATTTATCAAGGCCAGTAACTCAAATTTGCCAAGAATCGACTCCTTGATGCTGGTGAGGTTAACTGGTGCACTGTTTTAACTTCAGTTTGGACAGCTTTACTTCTGAATTTGTATAACATATATACTTGTACTGATCAGGAGCAGATCTAGCCTCTTTTTGGAGGGGAGAGTGGGCGGTGGTATCACAAAAGTACAGTATGGACGGGGGGGGGGGGGACACCAACAACAGTCTCATTTTTAGTGTAAAAGACAGGGTCTGAATTTAAGGCTCTTAGAGAAGGAAGAGGGCGATCACAAGAAAAAACAAGTTGCCGAGAGGTGGGGATGCCAGCAGCATACACGTTCCTAGTATAAGAGGCAGAATCGGGCTTATTTTCCTGAACTCAAAGCCCTTGGGAGGGGGGGGCTATCGCAAGATAAACATGTTATCGGGGGGGGGGGGGTGCCAGCAACATACACATTCCTAATATAAAAGGCAGAATCGGTTTTATTTTCCTAAACTCAAAGCTCTTAGGAGGGAGGGCGATCGCAAGCATACACATTCCTATACTCTATTCAAGAACTAGAGAGCGTAATAAAACTGTTACCAAAACCTCCAACGTACCTGCTACAGTACCACAGGTAACTCAGAACTGCCGTAAATCTGATTATATTCTAATATATTCAAATATTATAAACTTTTATAAATTTACTGCAACAATAAAATTTCTGATAGTTCAATTTAATTTCTGTCAGTGAGCGAAATACACCTTACAGTGTGTCCTAGGGGATTTATTTGGTTTGCGCTTGTTTTTATATATTTTCGAGATTAGTGAGGTACCCGAAAAATATAGCTTCCATCTCTGTATTTATTTTAAAATCGTTAAACCAGGGTATTTTTTCCTCAACGAAAAATTTATTACGATGAATGTTTATGATGCCTTAAGAGATCAATATCTAGATAATAATGTTAAAAGCTCTGTTGAGATGCGTTCCAACATGACAGGAGTTGGAAAATCTACTATGTACCGAATACTGAATGAGAAAAAGCGTCTGGAATTGTTAGTACTTTTTTTACTCATTCGATCACAGGCAGACGAAAAATCTTGTTGGAGGAAGAGATGAAAACTGCAATAAAAGGAGTTGTACAATACATTTTATTATGAGAAACAGATCCCAGCCGTCGACAAAATTCTAACTTAAATCAATGAAGATCGCGATTTACTTGAAATTAAAAGAACTGAACGCTGGAAATTGCTCAGAGAACTTAATTTTTGCTGAAAAAGAAACAGATAGAAAATCTATTCTTATAGATTGTCCGGAAACTGTTCGTTGGAGAAGGAAATATCTCTCTCAAGTAAAAGGTAGAGTTGCTAGAAATAACACAAGTTACAAAATTAGTAATTTAACTAAACTTTTAAAAGATTTTTTTGAATAAGGTTACTACGGAAAATTGGGAAAAATCCATATAATAAAAGCATAAAACAAAATATGGGAATTTGATCTCATGATCGGTGAGAGAGAGGAACCAATTATAATTAATTTGAGCGAAGATAGCTGATTAGGAATTAGATACGTAATGTTTACCAGTGTAAACACAATTTATAATTTTAATTTTTGTTGTATTTTATGTTTATTGTTGTTTATAAATTTTTTTATTTCTTTATATATTTTTATTATATGTAGTGGGTCCTACTCTTTAATTTTATATATATTTAGTTCCAATCAGCCATAAGTTTTTTATTATTTTATTATTGTATTTGTGTCTTTTTCTTAAGCGTGTAGAATTAACATGTGTATTTTATTTTTTTGGGGCTATTGGATTTCCGTATTATAAAGTAAATTAAATTGAGATATCAGTACAATAGAAATAAAAATAAGTAGGTCTAGTTTTAACTGTAACATATAAAAAATAATTACATTTGAATCGCTTTTTAGTGTTTAATTGTAATTCTGCAGATGGTTTAAGAAATAAATTAACTGAAACGGCAAATATCCTAAAAATATTTTTAATTAATAATAAAATGGCCGATAACCCCAAAAATATTTTAATATTATAGGGACGAATTTATATATATATATATATATATATATATATATATATATATATATATATATATATATATATATATATATATATATATATATATATATATATATATATATATATATGTTAAAATTTTTGTATTTTTGACAATGGGTATTTTGTAAGTTTTTAAATTATAACTTAGAATTTTTTGAGAGAATAAGGCTATGTTTTAGTCTGAATGTGCCTAAAACGGTTTCTATGAGAAAACTAAAAATAATAAAAAATAGTTGTGATTTGTGTTAAATATGTCAAAATTATCTACATTTTGTAATGTATGTGAATTATTAAGAAATCATAGGAAATAAAATAATATTATAAAAACTGTTTATTTTAAGTTCATTCCCACGCCAATGACAAGGATTAAAATCCTTTTTAACACTTCGCACTTCCAAACATCTATTATTATCCAACCCAAATAGTCCATTATTGTTGACCGGTATTTTTGATTATAAAATTTCTAACCCATTCCTATGAAAAATATATGTGTCTAACAGATATTGCTAAAGACACCGGACTAAAGAATACAGGTAGTTTACGAAGAAAAAAAGGGTAAAAAATGATTTATTACTCTCCCTAGTTCTTGAATAAACTATAGTATAAGAGGCAAAATCGGGTTTATTTTCCTGAACTCAAAGCTCTTGAAGGGGGGCGGGAGGCGATCGCCCCCACCACCCCCGCGCCTGGTACTGATTTATCAGCTGATTTTAGAAACGTGGCAGGTGCTTCTAGATCTTCATTTGTATGCAAAGCTAAAAAATGAAAGTAAGTACTTGTGAATAAACTGTAACTATTTACACATTATTATGTACCATAATTTTTGCAAAAGACTATAATAATAATATTATGATAATAAAAATAGGTACTACGAAGATTGTGTAGAATCATAACTACCTATAATGTTATGATTAAACCGGCAAACAGAAAAGGTATACACTTGAATTCAATAAAATAGGTTACCGGTATAAAAAAGCAATGGGTAAGTACTTGAACTTTCTGATGAAGTGCTTGTGAGTTCTAAATGTTCTGTAGGTGCTTTTATTTGTGATACATCTTCCGCACTTTCTTCAGTTAGACACCTTCTTTGTTTTTTGAGAGCATAGGAATGCTCAGCGGTGTCAGAAGTTCGTATGCTTCTACCTGGTTAGCATTCAAATCTTGTGGGTATACACCCTGACTTCATGCGCACATGTAAAACTGAACCCATTACATGGTACTGTAAATAATTTTCCATATCATTTAGTAATTTGAAAAAAAAAAAGCTTTTAGTTAGGAACGTTAAATATAATTCAGTAATAAAGAAATGAAATCTAACTTCAAACGGGATCGACAGCGTTGTTGACAAATATTTACCTTACATATATTTTGTTTGCGAGCTCCGTCACTTATTTATATAAAATAAATACTTACATCAAAATGATCTTCGCAGAAATAAATTACTGAATTAACAGATACAGAAGCTGGGTCTTGCTTTGGAGGATTTAGCAACGTATTTCTGACAATTTTCTTGATTGGCACGTTAATAAATAACTTATTTGGTGTTTTTATCCATGTATTATTACATCGACGAACTACACACCATCGATACACATTAGAATTCATGATTATCGCACAAAATAATGGAAAATATGAATCGAAACAAGCAATAACATGCAAATTGTCAAGTGTTTACTAAAGGGTGACGTCACAGACGGACGCCATTACAATTCTAGCGTTTTGGTGCGATATTTAAATTGTATTTTAGAAAGATAAATTTTCCCTTCAAAACATTAACTTTTTGCGGAAATAAGATTTATTTTGTATTAAATTCGTGCGTAAAAACATCGTGGAATATTTTCCCAAAATCAGTCATCATGCCTGTTGAAGCGGATTGGTCGCGTGCGTCCGGAATTGCACCGCACCGGTGACTGGTTCTGTTGCACAACAATGCGCCAACCCATTCCTCAATTCTCATCACATAATTTTAGTCCCAAAAGTGGATCTCCATGATTCATCATCCGCCCTACTCGCTAGATCTGGCTCCGGTAGACTTTCTTTTATTCCCTAAATTAAAAATTACGATGAAAGGAAAAATTTTCAAAGGCGTTGCAGCAATTCAAAGGAATGTGACTAGGGCTCTGAAAGCTATTCCAGAAGAGGAGTTTTCCAGGTCGTTCCAGTGGCTATACGAGCTCAACAAAATTTGTATAGAACGAGAAAGGGATTATGTTGAAAACTAAATAAAATTTATTTTCTAAAGTTTTGTTTTCATTCGTAAAAAAAATTAGTTCTGGAATATTTTTAATGAACTGTGGTAGTTACGAGGGTGTGGCAATTAAGTTCCAAGAATTTGTCAATAAAAAACAGGCAAATTACGTTTCGTGCAAAATTTTATTATCGATCTTCACAGCAGTCTCTCTCTAAATTTATACAACTATTCCAATGTTGCTCTCACAATGGGAAGCACCCTTGGTAATCCTCCTAAGTTAGCCCGTTCAGCACCACGGTTACAGCTTCTTTTACCTCCTGTATTGCGCTATGATCAGTTCTCTTGAGGCGCGACTTTATCTTTGGGAATAAAAAAAGGCGCAGGGGGCAATATCGAAGCTATAGGGTGGGTGCGGCAACGTTGAAATGCCTTTTTTAATCAAAAAATCTTGTAGAATGAACGAGGAATGGGCCAGCCAGTTGTCATGGTGTAAGATCCAGTCGTTCTCGGCGAGTTCGGGTCGTACATGGAAAACGCGTATCTGCAGCCGCTCCAGGAGATCAACATAGAATTGTCCAGTCACTGTCTGACCGGCAGGAACATATTCATGATGAATGATGCCGCGGATTTAAAAAACGATCAAAATTGCCTTCAGTCGCGACTTGGAGATCCTCGCTCTACATCCTTTTCCACCCACTGCTGATTTTGTTTACGGGTCTTGGGGTCATACTCAAATATCCAGGTCTCATCTCCAGTGACTACCCGACTCATCCAGTCTCTGCCGTCCCTCCGAATGCCGGACAACAAAACCTCGCAGATGGATTTCATGACGCCACTAAAACAGTTACTTTTGAAAAATGCGCATAAAACATAAACCAAATGTGTTATCGACTTCAATCTTGGACTGAAACTAGAGGGAAGGTCCCTCCTCTCTAGACAGATGTTGACGAATGACGCAGTGTTACCAGGTCCCGAGTTATAACTAAATTCCCGGAACTTAATTGCTGCACCTATCAGGGGCGGATCCAGCCTCTCTCCTTGGGGGGGGGGGGGGGGCGGTGACATGACAAAAGTACAGTATGACAAGCGAAAGCAAGTTGTAGCCGGGGGGGGGGGTACACCAGCAACATTCCCATTTCAAGTGTAAAAGGCAGGGACGGGGCTATTTTTCTGAATTTGAAGCTCTTGGAGAGGGGAAGCGATCACAAGAAAAAAACAAGTTGCCGACAGGGGGGGGGGGGGATGCGATCAACATGCACATTCCTAGTATAAGAGGCAAAATCGGGTCTATTTTCCTGAATTCAAAGCTCTTGTGGGGGAGCTATCGCAAGAAAAACAAGTTGTCAACGGTGGGGGGAGTGCCAGCAGCATACACATTCCTAATATAAAAAGCAGGAGGGGCGATCGCAAGCATACACATTCCTATACTCTACAAGAACTAGAGAGAGTAATAAAACTGTTATCGAAACCTCCAACGTACCTGCTTCAGTGCCCCCTAGTTACTGAGAACTGCCGTAAATCTAATTATATTTAAATATTATAAGCTTTTATAAATTTACTGCAACAATAAAATTTCTGATAGTTCAATTAAATTTCTGTCAGTGAGCAAAGTACACCTTACAGTGACCCTTAGTGATTTATCTTGTTTGTGCTTGTTTTTATATATTATTTGAGATTAGTGAGATACCCAAAAGATGTAGCTTTCACATCTATATTTATTACAAAATCGTTATACCAGGGCATATTTTCTTCAACGAAAAACTTATTACGATGAATGTTTATGATGCCTTAAGATATCAATACCTAGATAATAATGTTAAAAGCTTTGTTGAGATGTGTTCCAACATGACAGGAGTTGGAAAATCCACTATGTACCGAATACTGAAGGAGAAAAAAACGACTAGAACTGTTAGTACCCCCAAGCTACATTCGATCACAGGCAGACGAAAAACCTCGTTGGAAGAAGAGATGTAAACTACAGTAAAAGGAGTTGTACCTACATTTTATTATGAGAAGCAGATCCCAACCGTCGACAAAATTCAAACTGAAATTAATGAAGATCGGGATTTACCTGAAATTAAACGAATTGAGTTCTGGAAATTGTTCAGAGAATTTAATTTTTGTTGGGAAAAACCAGATGGGAAATCTTTTTTTAAAGATCGTCCCGAAAATGTCCGTTGGAGAAGGAAATATCTCTCTCAAATAAAAGGTTGGGTTGCTAGAAAAGATACAACTTACAAAATTAGTAATTTAACTGAACTTTTGAAAGATTTTTTTGAATAAAGTTACTGCAGATAATTGCGAAAAATCTATATAATAAAAGAATAAAAGAAAATGTGGAAACTCAATCTCATGATCGGTGAGAGATTATAATTAATTTGAGCGAAGATAGCTTCACTGACTTTGATGACGAATTAGATAATGTTTACCAGCGTAAACACAATTTATTATTTAAATTTTCTGTAACATATAAAAATTGATTACACTTGAATCCCTTTTTAGTGTTTAATTTTAATTCTGCAGATGGTTTAAGAAATAAATAACCTGGAACGTCAAATATTCTAAAAATGTTTTTAATTAATAATAAAATGACCGATAGCCCCAAAAAAATTTTAATATTATATTGACGAATTTATTTTTTTATATATGTTCAACTTCTTGTATTTTTGATAATGGGTATTTTGTAAGTATTTAAATTATAACTTGGAATTTTTTGAGAGAAAAAGGCTACATTTTAGTCTGAATGTGCCTAAAACGGTTTCTATGCCAAAATAAAAAATAATAAAAATACAGTTGTGATTTGTGTTAAATATATCAAAATTAACTATATTTTCTAATGTATGTGAATTATTAAGATATCATAAGAAATAAAATAATATTATAAAAACTTTTTAATTTAGGTTTATTACTGAAATAATATTCTATGCCATAAATATTTAGTGATAAAATGAACCTCCCTCCGACGCCTAAGACAGGGATTAAAGTCCTTTTTAACACTTCACACATCCTAATATCTATTGCTATTCAACCCAAATAGTCCATTATTATAGGCCGGTATTTTCGATTATAAAATTTCTAACCCATTCCTATGAAAAATATATGTGTCTAACAGATTTTGCCAAAGACACCGGACTAAAGAACACAGGTAGTTTGCGAAGAAAAAAAAGGGCAAAAAATGAAAAACTCTCGCTAATTCTTGAATAAACTATAGTATAAGAGGCAAAATCGGGTCTATTTTCCTGAACTCAAAGCTCTTGGGGGGGGGGGGCAATCGCCCCCACCGCCCCCCCCCCCTTGGATCCGCGCCTGGCACCTATTATATCCGATACTACGTCGTTTAGGCGGTAGATGTCAAGTTTTAAGGAAATATTGATTTTTCTGAAATTTATTGAAAACGTGGTAACTTAATTTAATTAAGTGTTCTGATCTCGTAGAGTAAAGATACCTGAAGATACCTCGTGTAATCGTAGACAAAACGTTGGATAATAATTCGAATTTTACACAGTCTAAACCCAAGAAACATGATTTCAATTCAGAAACTGTCAATTATTGGACGAAGGTAAATTGGTCTGGATCCTAATGTTTTAGCCTTAGAAATTTGCGCTAGCGTTTTTTACAGACTTTTTGGAGACACCCTGTAAGACTTTTTTACAGTTCCTAGGACTTCATTTACAATGGCAAAATTAATTATATACAACTTCGATAACTGGTAATTTTTTCTTCCCAAAAACTTTTTTTTCTTTTAGCCTATAATATTGAATTACTGTTAAGTTACCTATCCACCTGTTAATTTATCCGGCGAATTTATCAGTGAATAATAAAAAGTACTCTTATTTATTCCTTCCCCGACAAAACTTATTTCAGATAAAGGTTTATTTTCGCTGTGTAAAATCGTTGTATTTAGTTTGTTTTCTAACTTTTCCCGACTCTTATTAATTAATTTTAAAATATACGTACATTTGTACTCGGCGGAAAAATTAATTTTGCTTCTAATCAAATTATCTCGTTAAAATTAATATTTTGTTTTGTTTATTGTGTAAACTCAGAAATAAATTAAAACTTTGAATTCATTCTCTTTTATGTTTGCATGTAGTTTCTGTAATTGTAAACATAAACAAGGATATTGAATTTCGTATTTTAATTTTTCTAAATACCGTATGGGGAAAAAGGCTGCCTATTTATAGTACATCAGCAAAAAAAATTCACTGATGCAATTTTTAACCAGCGTATGGCAAAGGGATTGAAGGTAAGTGACGTAAAACTTGTATTATTTGTCATAGAATATAGCTTTTCTAATATTATGCGATATAGTACTATTTTTCCGAGCATATTCAAACATGCTGGCTTTTAAAGAGTACTGGAGAGTCTCAATTATTCAAAAGCAGATACAAACTAACTTTAAGGCTTTATATATATATATATATATATATATATATATATATATATATATATATATATGTTATATATATATTCACGTATGGTAGAATGAATAGTTTGGTTATTTCGGGTTTCAATCCGTTCGTTCAAAATCGTTCAAAAAAATCAAGCAGTTGTCCAAAACTGTATGGCTTACCAAAAATACACAAAACAAATGCACCACTCAGACCAATAGTGAGCGTCGTGGGATCTCCTACACAAAAACTGGAAAAATATCTAGCAAGTATCATGCAACCAAGAGTCGAACTGGCTGATTCCTTCGTGAAAAACTCCGAACATCTGAATAAAATGATCAAAAACATTCACCTTGAAGAAAATGACATCTTAGCAAGCCTCGACATAAAATCGCTATATTCAACCATATCACTGGATGAGATTTTGGACAATATCGCCATGAACGAAGATTTTCCAGCCTACACAATTGAACTTGCAGAACACCGCCTAAAGAACACATACTTCATGTTTAATAACCAAATATACAAACAAACAGATGGCACACCTATGGGATCCTCGCTTTCACCAGTCATAGCCAGTCTTTTTATGATATATTTCGAACAAGAGGCACTGCAGAAGGCACCTTTAAAACCGAAATTTTGGAAATGCTATGATGATATTTTTATAATCTAGCCACATGGAAAAGAACATCTGGACGATTTCCTCATATACCTGAACAATATCCACCACAGAATCCAATTCATGCTAGATATCGAACAAGAAAGGAAACTTCCTTTTTTGGACCTGCTATTAACTAGGAAACTCAAAAACACCTTGGGCTTCAGCGTATATCGGAAACCCACGCATAC
Organism: Diaprepes abbreviatus; assembly: GCA_034092305.1. Taxonomy (NCBI): domain Eukaryota; kingdom Metazoa; phylum Arthropoda; class Insecta; order Coleoptera; family Curculionidae; genus Diaprepes; species Diaprepes abbreviatus. The sequence goes on from JASJET010000116.1 coordinate 4,130,928, forward strand.
TGACCGATATCTCAATGCAGCGTCATATGATTATCCCTCTCAAAAGCAGGCAGCAGTCAACACATTAGTATCAAGATCTTTCCGTCCAACGGAACTTGACACAAAACAAGACGAAATAAGACACATTTCAGCAGCTGTAGAACGGAATGCTTTCTCAGATCTCAGATCTCACATATAAAGAAAGCCATAAAAAGACAAGAGAAGACCACAACAAAGACCAAAGACCAAGATCAAACAAGGAAGAAAGCCATAATACCATACATAAAAGAAATAACAGACATAATCGGAAGAATCTTAAGAAAACACACAACATACAGCCCATATTTAAACGACAAAAAACAATAGCCAACATCCTGGGAAATCCCAAAGACAAGACCAACCTTGAAAATCATGGCGTTTACAGCATTCCATGTGCAGATTGCCATCAAACTTATATAGGACAAACAAACAGGCGCATATCAGCAAGAATCCAAGAACATAAAAATAGCCACAAAAACAAACAGACAACCTCAGCCCTATTTAAACATTACCAAACAACCGGACATACCATCAATTTCGAAAAAACAAAAGAAATAGCACCAGTACAAAACTACAAGATACGCGTCATAAGAGAGGCCCTAGAAATCGAAAAAGAGGGACAGCTAAATAAACGAGACGATACTATAAATGTTCCAACTACATGGAAAACATTTATAAAGAATCAAAAAAGAAAACAACAAAAATCAACTACTACACGAGAGACCAGCATACAAGAATAGAATATATCGCACTTGGCAGAGGGGAGGAGCCTGCGAAGCCGCTCATCTAATCAGGAAGCGAGCCAGTTAAACAAAACTCGAAATTCATCAGAGACCACCATCAGTTCTCAGCGAGTTACGAGACGAACTGTATTTGAAAATACCAAATGAGATTTTGGCGAAACGTCGTAAAAACGATTTTTTGAACATACGGATTGAAACCCGGAATAACAAAACTATTCATATATATATATATATATATATATATATATATATATATATATATATATATATATATATATATATGTTTTTTCTTATTTTTCTTTTCTTGGATTTTTCTATTTGTATATTTTTTAAAGTTTTTGATTTTCTTGGGTGTAAAATCCGTTTTATTAATAAAACTGCATATGTTTTATTTGTTATGCATATCTATTGACGTTTCGGTCACACTTGACCTTCTTCAGAATGATTTTTTATAACTATAATAGAAAAAGATTTTTTTTGCTATATTATAACATAAAATTAATAAGTTAAATTTAAAACATACCTTATATAAGTTTTTGCCGAGAATCACAACTTAGACTACATATTGTTAACACATGGTTCACTTTTTGACGAGATACTACAAAAACCTTCCTTTTTGTGTCGCATCTTTATTTAAACTGAATTTTATTTTATGGGTTCCGGTGGTCAAGGGTTTGGATTTTTTTTCGCCTTAAGGGTCCTTGCCTGACTATTATTTTTTTCTTATTTTTGGAGTGATTTATTTTTGAGATCATTTTGTGTATATTTAATTTATTTGGGGGGTTATTTTAGGATATTGTAATATATTTTACTTAGGTGTTTTGTATCAGCTTTTGTATTTATAGATTTCTTATTTTTTTGAATTGCGATCATTTCATAAAATTCACGCTTTTTTTTATTGTTTTCTGTTTTGAGAATTTCTACATTTTCAAAATCAAAAGTGTGTTGTTTTTCTGTACTGTGGTTTGTCAATGCGGTCTTATTATGTTTGTCGTATTTGTGTCCATTAATCCTGTTTTTTAGATGTTGACTGGTTTGGCCGATGTAAACTCCGTCACAATTTTTACATGGGATCTCATATACTACGTGTGTTTTTTTGTCTTTAGGTATTTTGCATTTTAAGTTACTAAAGTTTTTTTTTAATAGATTGTGTCCTTTGTGACTAACAATTATATTATGGTTTTTGAGGACATTTTGAAGTTTTTCTGAGAGTTGTGGTATATATGGTATGGAAACATATTGGTTTTGTTGTTTTGTTTTTTGGTGTTGTGGGTTTTGGTTGTTGTTATTGTAGAATTTGTGTATTCTTTTTTTGAAGGTATTGTTTATAATTTTAGGGGGATAATTGTTTAGTAATAAGGCTTCCTTTGCTTTTTGAATTGCTTTGTTTCGATATTCTGGGTCGGATAATTTTATGGCTCGGTCTGCAATTCCTATTACTACCGATTTTTTTTGGGATAGAGGATGTTGAGAATTATAATGCAAATATCTAGAAGACCATGTTTTTTTGTATACCACTGAGTTTTAATGACATTATTTTGGTGGTAAATTGTGAGGTCTAAGAAATTGATTTTATTTTTTTCTTCTTTTTCTATGGTAAATTGTAATTTTTGGTGGTAGGCATTAAATTTATTGAGAATATCTTCGCTACGATTTTTTGGGATTGCTGTTATACAATCGTCTACATATCTATAGAAAAATGGTATATTGATGTCTAAATTGGATATAACCGTTTCTTCGAGGTCCTCCAACACTAGCTGGGCTATAACACTAGATATTGAGGCACCTATGGCGCATCCCTCTGTTTGTTTATAAAATTTATCATTGTAGATAAAGTACGTTGATGTAAGCGTTTGTTCTACTGCGTTTTGAAATTCATTGAGGGGTATGTCTGTAAATTGTTTTATTTCCTCCCATTTTTTTGTTATTATTTTTTTTTGCTAGGCATATTGGAATATTGGTGTATAAGGAAATTATATATATATATATATATATATATATATATATATATATATATATATATATATAATTTTTCTTTATTTTGTCTTTTCTTGCGTTTAGGTTCTATAGAAAGATGGAAGCCTTATAAGATATTAATAAGATACAAGAATCTGTCCTCAATTCCCTAAAATGAAAGTTTTGGGATTTTTGTGTTTATACCGTCTATATATATTATACTACCATATTTATTTTTTAAATTTTTGACTAGTTATCGTAGGTCTGCCATTTCTAGGATTTGAAAGATATCCAATTTTGATGTGCTATCAATGTGTTTTACTGTTTCTCCGTCGCTTTCATTTCCTAATATGTTCCTTGTGATATCATTTATACTATCCAAGAAAAAAGAGTTGAATTCCTCAGCTATATCAGCTCTGTCTGTAAGAACTTTTCTTTTAAAGTCAGTGTATGTATGTTCTGTTTGTTTTCTATGATTTGCATTTACGAGTTTCAGGGTTTACCACATATTTGGGTCATCTTTTGCGCCATCGATTCTTGAAAAGTATTAATCTTTCTTTTGTCGGTGTATTTAGAAAACCACCACATCTCTTTGGCCAATCATTTTCCGCTTGTGTAATTAAATCCCTACTGTATAGCATATCACGGACAGTAATTTCTTGACCAATCTATGGAGTCAACCAAAGACTATTTGCCCATTTTGTGTTAACATATTTTTCTTCAACTGGGACATGCTTGTCTAAAATAGTTAAAATTGTGTTTATCAGCTCATATATATATATATATATATATATATATATATATATATATATATATATATATGTATATATATATATATATATATATATATATATATATATATATATATATGTATATATATATATATATATATATATATATATATATATATATATATATATATATATACAGGGTGATTCAAAAATCGATCACGAAACTTAAGGGGGTGATTCTACTTGACAAAATAAGGGTAGAGCTTCATATAATTTTTTTTCAAAATGTCATTCGTTTTCGAGTTACAAGTCCAAGTTCAAGTTTTTATTTTTTGTTTTTTGAATTACTCGCTTACAGGAAAACCGATTTGACTAATATTTGAAAGATAGGCTAAGTCTTCTGCGCTTCATCATTTTAGTAACAATTCATATTGATGGTTTGCCGCTAGAGGGCACTTTACCTACATTGAAAATTGTTTTTTTGTCATAATTTTTTAGTGTTGACAGCTACAGTAGTTTTTGGCATAATTTCTGAAAGACTGATGCCAGGCCTTTAAAAAAGGTGCTCTTTATTTACATCGCTAAACCCAACGGTTTAGACGTAAATCACCCTTAAAAATTAAGTGGTAAATTTACTTTTCTCATTTTATTACCACCAGCTACCAGGTAAATAGCTATCAAAGTTTACTAGAGCTGTCAGTTTAACATCAAATAAATTCGCTTTTTAAACTATTTAATTTATAATCTTAAAATAACTAATAATGGCTAATCACCAATATTCAAATATCGAATATTGTGATATCCATTTTTGTTATGGAAAAGCAAATGGTAATGCAGAGTTGGCAAGAAGATATTATATGGAGAGTTATCCGGAAAGAAATATCCCTCATGCTCAAACATTTTCCAGTGTGCACAGGAGGCTTGCGGAATGTGGTTCCTTTAAAAGTTATAATGGAAATAGGGGAAGACCTAGAACTGCTAGAAACGTGCAACAAGAAGAAAGAGTGCTTGAAATTATTGAAGATAATCCAGGTATTAGTACTAGAAAAATTGGGAATGAAGTGCGGCTCTGTCAGGCTAGTTCATGGAGGATACTAAGAGAAGAACAACTCTACCCGTTTCATTCAAAAAAGGTGCAGGCTCTTTATGACGATGATCAGCCGAGACGGTTGGAAATGTGCAATCAGATCCTAGCTAAGTATGAACACGATAATCGATTAATTGGCGTCATATTATTCACTGACGAAGCTGGTTTCACTCGTGATGGCATAACAAATCTACACAACATCCACACATATGCTTACGAGAACCCAAACAATGTGGTAGAAACGAAACATCAGCGTAGATTTTCACTAAATGTGTGGGCAGGGATAATACGAGATTACCTTATTGGTCCTCATTTCTTTGATGGCCCATTAACTGGTGACGTATACTTAGATTTTATCCAAAATCGTCTCCCATTGTATCTGGAAGATGTGCCATTGGAAGTAAGGGCCAACATGTGGATCCTCCAAGACGGAGCTCCGCCCCACTTTAGTATACGTGTCCGACAGTATTTGAATGCAACGTATCCTGAGCGATGGATAGGACGAAGTGGACCATTGGCATGGGCAGCGAGGTCACCAGACCTTAATCCTATGGATTTTTTCTTTTGGGGTCATTTGAAACAATTGGTGTACGATATTCCAGTAATCAACGTCGAGGATCTTCGCTTCAGGATAATCGAAAAGTGCCAAATTATTAAAGAAACACCAGAAATTTTTCATCGAGTTAGGCCACATTTTTTGAAGAGTGTTAGGAAATGTATTGAAGAAAATGGGGGACATTTTGAGAATCTTTTTTAGTTTGTTTAGTACTGTTTCATTAATTTTTATCAATTAAATGTATATCGCAATAATCCATAATATGAATATTTACTGATTAGCCATTATTAGTTATTTTAAGATTATAAATTAAATAGTTTAAAAAGCGAATTTATTTGATGTTAAACTGACAGCTCTAGTATACTTTGATAGCTATTTACCTGGTAGCTGATGGTAATGAAATGAGAAAAGTAAATTTACCACTTAATTTTTAAGGGTGATTTACGTCTAAACCGTTGGGTTTAGCGATGTAAATAAAGAGCACCTTTTTTAAAGGCCTGGCATCAGTCTTTCAGAAATTATGCCAAAAACTATTGTAGCTGTCAACACTAAAAAATTATGACAAACAAACAATTTTCAATGTAGGTAAAGTGCCCTCTAGCGGCAAACAATCAATGTGAATTGTTACTAAAATGATGAAGCGCAGAAGACTTAGCCTATCTTTCAAATATTAGTCAAATCGGTTTTCCTGTAAGCGAGTAATTCAAAAAACAAAAAATAAAAACTTGAACTTGGACGGCTTGTAACTCGAAAACGAATGACATTTTGAAAAAAAATTATATGAAGCTCTACCCTTATTTTGTCAAGTAGAATCACTCCCTTAAGTTTCGTGATCGATTTTTGAATCACCCTGTATATATGTATATATATTAGCAGATTTTACTCATTTAGTCTTTGTTCGCTGCTACACAATGTCTGAATTCGTGAGTTTTTATCGATTCTACAACATATCAAAATGTCATTAAAATATGCTAGACTGTTTAAAAGCTTCTGGGGCTCTTTAAGAAAAAATATTTGAGACCTTAGGTTTCTTTTAATGCCTTCTGTACACTACTGAGATTTCGGAATATATTTATCGAACACTCTGTAGTATTGGTGCAAAGCAACTCCCTTTTCAAAGCTTGATGAGCTGCGAATGCCAAATTCTACGTCAAGACTATATTTCTGAAAATTTAAATTAAAAATCCAAAAGTGTCATTAAAAATAAAAAGCTTTTTATTTATTGTCTCCGAGACTTTAATAAAGTTTCTTAAAATATAATTTAATGCGACAAAAAACATAAAACACCATGTTACGATCTCCGTACATATATCGTTATTTCTCCATTAAAATTATGGGGTATAAAAACCTTTTCTAATTAGGATTTTTTATGGCAAAAGATGTAAGAAAATTGGAAAAAGCTATTAGGATACTCGTAAAAACAGTTTGGCTTTGTTTTTATGGTTTCACCTCTTATATTGCGACAAGGCGCATCGTTGTGGGTTCCTTTATTTCCGCTTTGCCACAATGTTTAGATAAAAAACACAGAGTATTAATTTACTTTGCCGGATGCTACAAACCAATTTTATGCTGGGAGGTCATGTTATTTATTTAAAATACAGAGTGTCTCTAAAATGTCTATACCAAACGCTAACATAAATTTCTGATGCTAAAATATGAAGATTTAGTCCAGTTTCCCGTAGTCCAAATGAAGATAATTTTCGAATCTCTAATTTTCAAATATAAGTGACTAGTGCTCAGAATCGGACTTTCTTCAACTCCTTCTAGAATTTCTTCCTCAACCTTCGACATCTTAGCAGTAAGATTTTGTCCATAGCACTGGTTAACAAAATTTAAACATCGCACTAACGAGCATTGGGCCTCAAAAACCGGACAAAAAGGACAAATGCAAACTAGACCAGTAATCATCGAAATTATTTTTTTTGTATACCTGAGTAACCGCACTATCCTAAAAATATGATAAAGTGGCCCCTCCACGCAGCTGCGCTCCGCACAGTTAATTGCAATCTAAGCTTCGTTCAATACGCACGCATTCGTTCTTGATAGATTTTTTTTAGACTTGTGTTTGGTGTCTGGTATTTTGTAAAGTGAATATTAAAAAAAAAAATTTTTGTGATGAACTAATTAGTGTTAATGAAAATGTTCCGAGCTAGGTCGGGCTATAATTCTTTTTTTATAATAAACTATAGACATTAGCCATATCACAACAGTCAAAAAATTTTCCACATGTTTTCACCTCTTTGAGTTCCACGGGTTTTTTTTGCAATAATTTTGGTTATTTTTTACTTACATACATATTTTTTTCCTATAGGTACAAATTTTACATCAAATGTTATTGAGGTATATCATAAAATGATATACATGCTTTTTAAACAAAGCACATCCAACACACTTGAAGATAAGGTATCATTTATGGAACATAAGCTTTGCGAAATTATAAAATGTCTCCAAAACGAGTACCATACCTTAAGTCACGATTTAAAACATTTTAATAGTGATTTGAAGAAAAGATGGATATCATCTAACTATATTGAAGAAAGATTTTTGAAAAAAAAAATGAGAAATGGCTTAATACATCAATACCAGTACATAACTGGGCCACGAATTCTACGGGACGCCCAAGGAAGCATTTCCAGGAATTACATGATCGTAGTAAACGACGAAATACAAAAGAACTCCGCGAACAGGTACCTGTTGAAGAGCTTACCTATGCAGTCAGCGTACGTCAACGAATGTCTGGAAATGCCGAGGCCTCTAAACTTATAATAGATGCAACTTCAAAACCTACAAGAGCCAAACTTTACAGGAAGGTAATAAATACTGCTCAGAAACCGAAAGTAAAAAATTACACACCTGAACAAGCTTTGCAAATCTTTGTTGAAGGTGACTTTACAAGGAGGCAGTGGGAGTTGTTATACGATTCCAATAAGGGTATATTTCCTTGATATACTCTAATTAGAGAAGCAAAGAAACTCTGCTATCCAAAACCAGAGTCAATCCGAGTTACGGAGACGAGTGTTGAAGTTGTGCTTCAGGGCCTACTTGATCACACAGTAAAGAGACTTTGTTTTTATCTTGAGATAGATTTTTTATGGGAAAATGTACAATCACCCTAAGTCAGCATATAAAACGATACCCATTACGTTTTTTTAATATTACTCCCCTCTCCCTTCCCACCCTAAGTCAGCGTCCCTTCACCCGATTGGTAAAATAATGCCAGAAATGAAATTGAAGCACCTAAAAACATATAAAACGATAACCATTAGGTTTTTTAATATTACTCCCCTCCCCCTCCCCACCCTAAGTCAGCCCCTCTTCACCCGATTAGTAAAATAATGCCAGAAATCAACTTAGCGTCCTCAAAAATGTCAGGATACTGACTTTGACATGTTTAGAGTCAAAAACAACGACGTTATTAATTTTGTCCGGTTTTTGAGGCTAAATGCTCGTTAGTGCATCGGTGTGCCACACAAATTTTTAGGTGTTTTTTTATAATATAGGGTGTCGTCAGTAAAAATAAGCAGTTTTAAATATAGTACTACGAATAAATTTTATTTGGTAAATAAATATATATTTTAAAGAAAAAATAATAGTTTTCCAGAGACTTATATAAAATATGTATTTTATATAATGTAAAACAAAAACATGTTAAAACATAACCAGGTGCTGAAATTGGATCAGACCACAATCCTCTAATTGTTGATATTAATGTTAAGTTTAGAAATATAAAGAAAAGTTTAAAATAGCAGATATAAAAAAAGATCAGATGGAAACAGACATCACCAACCACATGAAAGAGATAAATTTTACCAACAATGTAAACAAGATGTGGAAACTAACTCATGATCTAATCTCAAGGTTGATGGAGAAACATGTTATAAATATCACTAAACATAATAAACAGCGATGGATGACTGAAGAAATTTTAGGTCTCATGGAGGAAAGGAGAAAGTATAAGAACAACAAAGAGGAATATAAAATGAAGCAAAAAGAGACCCAACAAGAATTCATGCAGCCAAGAAGAAGTAGATTTTAGACAGATGTAGAAAAATAGAGGAAGTAGAGAGAAAACATGTATATGATGGTTAGAGAAGTTTCTTGATTGTTCAACAGGAGGACCTCTGATATACTAGCAGACACAACAGGCAAATCAGTCATTGATGAAAACGAAATCTTGTCTGGAGTTCTAGCATAAGTGAATTATGTAAAGACCAAGAAACAAATATATCAGACATTGTGCATGGAGCTGAAGGATCAGAAATTCTGGAGTCAGAAGTTCTTCATGGCATAAGACGTGCAAAATCCAGAATTCAGTGGGACACTTGCAATTGATTCATGAAGATAATATCAATATACTGGTAAGTTTTTAAATTTTGTATACAACACTGGAGAAATACCTGAAGAATGGCTGAGATCTGTTTTTATAACGCTACTACAGGTTAATAAGTCTTATGAATCTTGAAGGTTTTCCTGAGAATTATTCACTGTAGAATAAGGAATACATGAGGATTTAGGATACCCTCTATTTTGAAACTCTAATTAAATATTGATTTGTATCTCGGTATAAGGTAAATTGAGCTATATCCTCTTACTTTAGTCTCAGACATTTACGATAGCATTTGTACAAATATTTTAGAATCACCCTGTATATTTCTGATTATATGAAACGAGGATCGAATAGCTAGAAAATTTTAGCTTTCCATAACAACAATTCCGGAAAAAGAAAGCACATTAATGTAAAGTAAATTAGGTTATATAATAAACATCGATCAATTTTAATCATATTTCATGCAACATAACCTACACTTAAAATAACATTGTCTTTCTTTTATAAGCCCCAAATATAATTGGGTTTATACAGAATTCTATTGATATTTTTTAAACAATATTATTTCCACCATAATAGCATATAAAATAAGCAAAGTATGTAAATATTTTTACTGAAATACAATAGAAAAACTTTTTTAAAACATAATAGAATAGTTTCTTCAACCAGGAGGGTGGTGCCTCCCAGCTATTTGGACATTGGAATGAGTGGATGGTTTGGTATGGGCATCACTGGTGCAGAGCGTTTCGCTATTACTGAATGTTCATGCTAAGCAGGAGTCTAAGGTGGCCAGGTTATACAAAGAGAAGCGAGCCAGGCTATGGAGGAGCAGCTAGAATTTCCTTCGTCCTGCTGTAATGGGATATCACCTCTGAGTGGAAACGGTTAATCAGCCCAATAATAAGGCTATATTTGTACAGAACTTGCCATATTTAAAGATAATATAACATTTAAAAATGATTTTTAAATTGATGTTAAAATTTGATGACAATTTTTTAATCTTTTTACTTTGTTTTTAACAACTTTCAAGAAAGGTACTCTCGAAGTGCGCTGCTTCGATGAAACTTTAATATATTGCAAAATATACTTAAAAAAAAGGGACGCGTATTGCTGTAATTGGCATAGACGCATTTTAAAGGAAAACTAAACCGAATATTTTTTTCTTTTTAAATAACATAGGCGCCCAAAGTTGATGTATTAGAGTTTTCTAGAAAAATTAATAAAAGGGGTAATTCAACCTATATACTTTTTTGATATCTCAAGTTCTTATCAAGATATCTTCATGAAACAAAATATAAATTATTTCTTATTTCAATCAAAGCAAAACTATGGTGGTTTTACCTCCAAGCATATGATATAATATTTTTTATGAGTAAAGACTATTTTCATTATTGTATAGGATTGTATAGAATCAGTTCTCAGCGAGTAACGAGACGAACCGCACTTGAAAATGCCAAATGAGAGTTTGGCGAAACGATTTTTTGAACGAACGGATTGAAACCCGGAATAACGAAACCATTCATTCCACCATCCGTAAAAATCTACGATATAATATATATATATATATATATATATATATATATATATATATATATATATATATATATATATATATATATAGGGTGTTGATACATTGATAGAAAGTTTGGAAGAGATGATAGAGAATGTCATTTTGAATAATTTATGCTATATATGCCTTAGCACAAAAATGCACGTCTGTTGAGTTACAGCACATTTTATAATTTTTCGGTTTTGTGGTAATTAGTGACTGAAAATTTAATTTTTATGATACTGGTATAATTTTTCGGTTTGAAATATATTTTTTTCTTATTCTTTGGTTCATACATTATAATAACAACAAGAGGACTATAATTAAAATAACACACAGAAAACTGCGCATTCAAAAATTTTATGCATCTACGAAAATTCAAGTTTCATTCTTAGATTTGAGTGATGTTTTTTTCTAAGAAAAATAAATGCATTCAATTTGTTTTAAAAATAACTTTATTGAATTACCTTTACAGCGGTTTATCGAAACTCTTATCAATAAAATATTTCATACATTAAATTCAGGGAATATATTCATATTAACGAAATTAATAATTTTCTCTATTCACTTTTTCTTTATTTAACTAAAATAGAAAATCTCTAATGTATTGCATTGGATGTTCTGAACGCCTAAAAGATGAATTTTTGTGTTTCTGTTCACCAGGCCGATAACTGTTATTTCTAAAATAAACTTAAACAAAATAAAAACACCAATGGATAAACAACCAGCTTTTTTAGCCAGTCATACAGATGATATCGGCATTAGTGCTGGTCGCACACGTCTTGCCATTGTGTTTTATACCAGTTCAGTATTCACTTGCAAAATTTAAAATTGCCTTGTTAACAAAACGATGGCTACTTTTTCCAATTTAGAATAGGCTGATATAATTTTCGTATATGGTAGAGCAGACGGCAATGCAGCTGCAGCTCAACGACTATACCGAGATCGATTTCCTGAAAGAAAATTTCCCAATATACAAGTTTTAATTAACACATATCGCCGTATTTGTAAAACCGGTAATCATCATTTCAGAGAAAGATTGCATGCAGACAGATATGTTGTCGAAGTAGAACAGCAAATTTTGGATTCATTTGATGAAGATCCAATCACGAATACTAGAAAGGTAGCTTATCAACTTAATTTGTCTACTTGGAAAGTGTGGAACGTTTTGAAAGTTGAAGGAAAACATCCATTCCATTACATCCCGGTTCAAGGCTTTGAAGAAGGTGATCCAGCATGGAGAATTCTGTTCTGCCATTACTTGTTAAAGCTGATATGGAAAATGGACTTTTCTTAAAAAGTATTTTATGGTCCGATGAATCGAAATTTTCTCGGGAGGGAATCCCCAACTTCCACAATCTGCATTATTGAGCTGATAAGAATCTGCAAATGAAAAAAGAAATATTCTTCCAACAGAAATTCGGTGTAAATGTTTGGGGAGCGGTAATCCGAGGAACTATCATTGGGCCATATTTCCTTCCCGAACATTTAAACGGAGACAATTACTTAAGTTTTTGAAATACCATTGAACGTAAGAGACAGAATAATTTTCCAGAACGCCGGATGTCCAGCACATTATCGGTTTGACGTAAGAGATTTTTTAAATAAAACATTCACTAATCGTTGAATAGGAAGCAACGGTCTCATATTGTGGCTTGCGAAGTTCCCAGACTTGACGCCTATAGATTTTCACATCTGGAGACATATGAAAGAACTTGTCTATAAAGTTGAAATAATAGACCGTTTTCAACTAATTGAAAGAATTAATGAAGCAGGTGTCACCCTAAAGGAAAAAATGAGACTAGGCGTAACCACCACCCAAGTGAGGAAAAGAGCTCGAAAATGTATTAGAAATAATGGCTCACATTTCGAACATAACATGTAAAATAATACTTAGTGTGATTTTGGTAATTTTAGAAAAGTAAAAATAAATATAGACAATTGTTAATTTCGTTAATATGAATATCTTCCCTGAATTTAACGTATGTAATATTTTACTGATACGGGTTTCGATACGCCACTGTAAAGGTAATTCAACAAAGTTATTTTTAAAATAAATTGAATGCATTTATTTTTTTCACTGTTAGAAAAAAACATCACTCAAATCTAAGAATGAAACTTAAATTTTCGTAAATGAATAAAATTTTTGAGTGCACAGTTTTCTGTGTGTTATTTTAATTTTAGTCCTCTTGTTGCTTTTATAGTGTATGAACCAAAGAATAAGGAAAATAAATATTTTAAACTGAAAAATTATACCAGTATCATAAAAATGAAATTTTCATTCACCAATTGCCAGAAAACCGAAAAATTATAAAATGTGCTGTAACTGGACAACCCTGCATTTTTGGACTAAGGCATATATGACATAAATTATTCAAAATGACATTCTCTATCATCTCTTCAAAACTTTCTATCGATGTATCAAACACCCTATATATTTAAATTATTATGCAAAAACTATAGAACCAATTTTAATGAAATTTGGCATGTTGTTTTTTCATACAATAATTTTTTTTTGTCCAAATATGAAGGTAAACAGAAAAATGTGATTTGGTCGAAAAAAAAAGATAAAAAATTAATTTTTTTGGCTTTTTTCTAAATTATTACTATTTTGCCACAAAGATAATCAATTTTAAGATTACCAACCAATGCCATCTTGTAGGAAATTTAATTACAAAAGTTTTTTCTCTCTTCAACTTACCTTCAAAATGAATACATTCAAAGTTACAAGAAACAAAAATAAGAAAAAAAAAACGTTTTTTCATTTTTTTTTACAAATTTTCATTGATGAATGAATTTTTCACAACTTTTTGAAAAGGAGAATATTATAGTTATTGTGATGTACGTTATTTTGGAGGGTTTAGAGCAAAAATTAAAACACCCCCTCTAACAGCCAATCCCAAAGAGATACGACAATCATATAGAATAAGATAATGGAGACCTATGCAGACAAAAGGAAGGGTAGGGTGATCACAAAAACGATGGGTAGACGATATTAGATGGATATCGGTTTAATAATAGATGGGTGTGCCATAGGACAGAGAGACATGGAAAAGATTGAGACAGACCTATGTCCGGCAGTAGAAAAATATAAATTAACAAAAGAAGAGAAAAAGTCATAATTTATCTTTTCATTTGAAAATTTCATTTATCTTTAATAAACATAAATTTAGAAGACACTTGGGCGTCAGCATATCGACGTTTCTAGCTATCAGGGTTTCCAAACTTATTGTGTTGTTTAACTTTCTATATGTCTGGCGCATTATACAATATTGCGTCATCAGTTTTGGACAGTTTTGACAAATCGACATTAAAATAACACAGTTCTGAAATAGTATCTCGTTGCCCAACAATTCCAGAATTATTAAAACCGACCTATTTTATCGTTTCTGTTCGCCGACATACAAGTATATTGGCTTCTCTCAAAGGTTGAATATCTGGAAAACCCGGTTTTCAACATTTGTTTCTAGCTCGTTTATACTTTATAGGAACTGTTCTTCGGGAATATTTCCAATTTTTCCAGCAAGCTTTCATCAATCATCCAGTTTGGCGTATATAAGCTGCACTCGAGCATGGACAATTTAAACATTCCATTAGGTTACAAATAAGTTGCTTGTTCGCAACTTTGTTGACGACATAATTTTACACAAAGAAAAAATACCAACTGCGGTTGTTTCACAACATTCTGATCGATAATTAACTAACGAGGCGGTCTGAATATATAAAAAGAGATTGCCGTAGTCGACTTAAATGTTAATTAAGTTAGTGTGAGAAACATCTAAATTTTTAATGGAGATGAATGTAAAACCGACAAAAATTTACTTTAATTTACTTTATACAGGGTGCCAGAAACAACATCAGGAAACTCTAAGCATAACTTAAGTAGAAAATATGTTAGCATGATTTTCTAGAAAATTTTGATCTAAATTCATATTTAATATACAGTGTATCCCACGACGAAATTCCGCTATCTATTTCTTGAAAAATAGTCTTTGGGAAATTTTTAAAATTTGGCAGTTTACTGAAGTCGACAGGGGCAATTTGGCTAAAATATTTTCGGGTTATTCCAGAAGTTGATGTCTTCGTTCTTATTTTAAAGGTAACTTCCTATATTTGTTTGAAGATTGCAGACAATATTGAATATTGACTAAAATGTGGTTGTCGGACTTGCATTGTCTCTATGTTTGTTTGTTTTTGCGACGTTTCGACTAGATTGTATCTCTAATTGTTATCAAGTATAAACTCAATTGGCTGCAGTCAGAACACCATACGAAACAAACCACCCCTACGGCCCAGAAATAACAAATGAAGAAGTCAAGATGGCCATCAAACGACTTAAAGATGGAAAATCACCAGGACCTGATGATGTTCATGGCGAAATTTTAAAGTTATTGGAGGAGTCCCAAATCGCAGCTCTTACCAAACTATTTAACAACATATATGAAACTGGACAATTACCAAAAGACTGGTTGCTATCAATATTCATCCCAATTCCTAAAAAAATCAATGCGAGGAAATGCGAGGACCACAGATTAATTAGTTTAATGAGCCACGCGCTTAAAGTACTCCTTAATATCATTCACTCTCGCATTTACACCAAATTAGAAGAACACATCAGCGAAGTGCAATTTGGATTCAGATCAGGCCTTAGAACAAGGGAAGCACTTTTCAGCCTGCAAGTGCTAATACAAAGAGCAAGGGATGTTAACTGCGATGTATTTGCATGTTTTATTGATTTTGAAAAGGCATTTGACAAGATACCACATGGAAAATTAATTGATATTCTAAGAACATCGGGAATTGACAGTAAGGATATTAAACTTATCTCAAACCTATATTTACAACAAAAAGCAACAGTACGTCTCGAAAACGAACTATCCGATGTCTTTGAAGTCGGAAAAGGAGTTCGACAGGGATGCATACTGTCACCGACATTGTTTAACATATATTCTGAAAATCTCTTTAGAGAAACCTTGGATGAATCGGAAGACGGCATTACAGTAAATGGTAAACCTATCAATAATATTAGATACGCGGATGACACCGTTCTGTTGGCAGATAGCGCAAATGGTCTCCAAAGAATAATAGATAATGTTGTGGAAGCATGCAGCGAATATGGATTAAAACTAAACTGTAAAAAGACCAAAATAATGATCATTAGTAAGAACATCGACACTAACGCCCAATTTACTGTAAACGATACAACACTAGAAAGAGTAGAGAAAATATCCTACCTGGGATGCAATATCGGTGATACATGGGATCATAGTTACGAAATAAGGACCCGTATTGAAAAAGCCAGAAGCGCTTTTGGTCGCCACAGAAGAGTCCTTTGCAACCTCTCTCTAAATATCAATATACGCATAAGAATTCTCAGATGCTACGTCTTTACCGTTCTCCTCTACGGGGTAGAAAGCTGGAGTCTTACAGAAGCTGCCATCAAACGCTTGGAGGCATTTGAAATGTGGTGCTATCGCCGCATCTTACGAGTGTCATACACACACCACACAACTAACATCACGATTCTCGAGAGGCTCGGAAAAGACAGGGAAATTATCACCACTATAAAGAACAGGAAACTGGCTTACTTCGGCCGCATTATGCGTAATGATAAGTATCGATTACTAAGATTAATTCTACAGGGCAAGATCGAGGGCAAGACAGGCCCTGGACGTAGACGTATATCCTGGCTGGCCAATCTTAGAAAATGGACTGGCCTAACATCAACTGACCTATTCCGAACTGCAGTGAATAGGATAAGATGGGCTAACGTGGTCGCCAACATCATAAGAAGATAGGCACCTTAAGAAGAAGATAAACTCAATGTTTTGTCCTAAGGCTACGAGCTTATATAGGGACTGTGTCCATTGAAGCGCAAAGTTTAGGTTCATGGTACACATCGCAATGATTTGATAATATGAAATAGTGGTTGCCAAAGATTAGATATCTTAACACTAGGTCTACTGAAGTATCCATTTTTATTTTAAATGTAAGCTGCTTCTATAAATTTTCTTTCTTTCATGTGGGGTTTCATATATTTTACCGTAGCCTCAGACCATATTATATGGTGTTATTTATCCCAGGCGTGTTCTGCAATACCTGATCTCGACGCTCTCCTTTTTTGTGTATGAGTTTTATGTTCCTTAATTCTAAGTTCTAGTGGTCGTTTGGTTTCTCCAATCTATATTTCACCATACTCACATGGAACTTTGTAAACACATTCTTTCTTATCGGCATTTTTTGTTGTCGTTTTTGTTAAATTAGCTCTAAATGTATTTCCTGATTTAAAGGCTGTTTTTATATTAAAACTTCTGGCAATTTGTCTTATTTTCTTCGAAATTCCTTTAGTGTACGGAATTGTGAAAATGTAGCATTTAAATTTACCAGTTTGCATCAATGCTACATGTTTTTAGTAATATGGCATAATTTGTATATTTTTACCTGATTAAATTTAATTATTTATCCTGTAATTTAAAATAGTAAACATGGAATTTGTTTTTTTTTTGTTCACAACTCTTTTGATCTTGTAACTTATCACTCTTTCTTCTTAACAGAGTTTGTAAATTGCAGTAGTTTATATATCACATTATTTGGTTTGAATTTACATTCCATTTTAGTATTAAAAATATAAGGTTATAGTCGGTAATATAGTTCAGTTAGCATTTGTTGTGGATGTATACCCGATTCGTTGACACGAGGACGGCATGTCGAGACCGGTCATTAAAGGTTGAGTATACAGTATGGAATTTGTAGCAATTTTTTTGAACTTAGTTTTAATCATGATTAGTAACTTTGGACTGTTTGATCATAATTTTCTTTTTGATAATTTTCCATGTATTGCCAATATTTGATGTATTACCTGGTAATCAGTGTAAGTTCGGAACTAGGTTAGGGTGCTCCAGGTTGAGAATAAGGTTGGCAAAAGTAACAACAAATATCCCTAAGATTTGTCACGTCTGGTTGCAAGAGAGATTTTCATTTTCGTTTTCTTTACTGTTGAATCGTCGAAGGCAGTATATCAATTCTGCCATTAGATTTAAAAGGGAGACGGTCAAGTGTTTTTTTTTAAAAAGTCCACTAATCAATGAGGTAAGATTTTGCCTCTTATCTTTACGAACATGTGGTAAAAATAACATTTTATTTCAGGGCTATCTGATCCAAGTTCTTTTTCATCTTTAGCTTCATCTTATTCCTTTTACTCTGATTTCCATTCTGATTTTCTCGGCTGTTAAGGCTTTCTGATTGTTCCGGCTCTATTTTTCCTGTCCGTGTTACCACAACGATTTTAAACCTCACCCTGCGTTTGGTTGGTAAGTTGTGATTGGCCTTGTGAAACCCCCAGTCATCCACAAACAACAACAAGAATCCTAACAACAGGCTGGATCAAATAAATACAAGTGAGAGATACCATAGCATAGGCCAGGTAAGAGAAAATTTTAATTTAGAGAATTGGAACTCTACATCAATTTTTTTACATGCAAATAAAACAATATAAATATATTTTCATTAGACATAATAAAATGTAAGAACTTTTTGATAACTTTCGGTATATTCTTTTGAGTAATTATCACTTTCAGTTCTGTCACTTGAAGTAATCATGATCACTTCGACCCAATGACAAGTAAATGCATATTCAAAAAACATGAAGTTATCAGTTTCACTTTGTTCACTTTGATCAGTGATAATTTACTCAAAAGAATACAGCCTTTCTT
This sequence comes from Diaprepes abbreviatus, assembly GCA_034092305.1. Taxonomy (NCBI): domain Eukaryota; kingdom Metazoa; phylum Arthropoda; class Insecta; order Coleoptera; family Curculionidae; genus Diaprepes; species Diaprepes abbreviatus. The sequence continues at coordinate 4,149,607 of JASJET010000116.1, forward strand.
TATAAAAATTAGTTTCTTGGCAATTGAAGGTTCTAGAACGTTTGCGGCCAAATTTTATATAACCTTTTAAAACGATGGAACACCAATAGTTATCAAGAAAGAGTATATAAAAAATTGTAGGTACCATTTGATGTATGTGCATAATATTTTTTTTGGAAAAAAATGGAATTGTTATTTTGATTTAATTAAGTCGTTTCATTATGGAGCTATACACCAGCAGTCAATAAACTAAAATCATTCCTCATACCTATGTGTTTTCCTGTTTAATCACTAGGTAAGTAACACATATAATGTAAAACAGGTAGCGCCTATTGGGTAATCAAAGCAGAGCACAACTATCTCTAAAAGAGATACGAACCTAGCCTCCGACATATTGAGCTGCCGTACGCATCCGTTGCCGTACCCTGTAAAAAGGGAGACGTTGCAAAAAATGTGTTTCTTGCTGTCCAATGGTTGTTGTTCTAAAGTTATTTATAACATCGTCAATTAATTTTATTTTACTTTCCAATGAATCGACATTATTGCATATAGATATAGCGCGTATAATTCTCCGTTTTGTTACAACAGAATGATTGGAACTATGGTTAAGATATTATCCAGTATGTGTTCGCTTTTTGTATACTGAAGTTTTAAAAGTTTCTTTTGAACGATTCACCATGACATCTTGGAAGGACAATTGATCAATTACCTCTTTTTCCATGGTGAACTTAATAGTAGGTCAAATGTTATTTAGATGTTTCAAGAAATCATTAATTTCTTGATCATTGCCCTTCCATATGATGAAGATATCACCGACATATCTTAACCAGACTTTCGGTTTCACTATTGGACTTTCTATGGCATGAGTTTCAAACCATTCCATATACAGGGTGATTCAAAAATCGATCACGAAACTTAAGGAGGTGATTCTACTTGACAAAATAAGGGTAGAGCTTCATATAATTTTTTTTCAAAATGTCATTCGTTTTCGAGTTACAAGCCGTCCAAGTTCAAGTTTTTATTTTTTGTTTTTTGAATTACTCGCTTACAGGAAAACCGATTTGACTAATATTTGAAAGATAGGCTAAGTCTTCTGCGCTTCATCATTTTAGTAACAATTCACATTGATTGTTTGCCGCTAGAGGGCACTTTACTTACATTGAAAATTGTTTTTTTGTCATAATTTTTTAGTGTTGACAGCTACAGTAGTTTTTGGCATAATTTCTGAAAGACTGATGCCAGGCCTTTAAAAAAGGTGCTCTTTATTTACATCGCTAAACCCAACGGTTTAGACGTAAATCACCCTTAAAAATTAAGTGGTAAATTTACTTTTCTCATTTCATTACCACCAGCTACCAGGTAAATAGCTATCAAAGTATACTAGAGCTGTCAGTTTAACATCAAATAAATTCGCTTTTTAAACTATTTAATTTATAATCTTAAAATAACTAATAATGGCTAATCACCAATATTCAAATATCGAATATTGTGATATCCATTTTTGTTATGGAAAAGCAAATGGTAATGCAGAGTTGGCAAGAAGATATTATATGGAGAGTTATCCGGAAAGAAATATCCCTCATGCTCAAACATTTTCCAGTGTGCACAGGAGGCTTGCGGAATGTGGTTCCTTTAAAAGTTATAATGGAAATAGGGGAAGACCTAGAACTGCTAGAAACGTGCAACAAGAAGAAAGAGTGCTTGAAATTATTGAAGATAATCCAGGTATTAGTACTAGAAAAATTGGGAATGAAGTGCGGCTCTGTCAGGCTAATTCATGGAGGATACTAAGAGAAGAACAACTCTACCCGTTTCATTCAAAAAAGGTGCAGGCTCTTTATGACGATGATCGGCCGAGACGGTTGGAAATGTGCAATCAGATCCTAGCTAAGTATGAACACGATAATCGATTAATTGGCGTCATATTATTCACTGACGAAGCTGGTTTCACTCGTGATGGCATAACAAATCTACACAACATCCACACATATGCTTACGAGAACCCAAACAATGTGGTAGAAACGAAACATCAGCGTAGATTTTCACTAAATGTGTGGGCAGGGATAATAGGAGATTACCTTATTGGTCCTCATTTCTTTGATGGCCCATTAACTGGTGACGTATACTTAGATTTTATCCAAAATCGTCTCCCATTGTATCTGGAAGATGTGCCATTGGAAGTAAGGGCCAACATGTGGATCCTCCAAGACGGAGCTCCGCCCCACTTTAGTATACGTGTCCGACAGTATTTGAATGCAACGTATCCTGAGCGATGGATAGGACGAAGTGGACCATTGGCATGGGCAGCGAGGTCACCAGACCTTAATCCTATGGATTTTTTCTTTTGGGGTCATTTGAAACAATTGGTGTACGATATTCCAGTAATCAACGTCGAGGATCTTCGCTTCAGGATAATCGAAAAGTGCCAAATTATTAAAGAAACACCAGAAATTTTTCATCGAGTTAGGCGACATTTTTTGAAGAGTGTTAGGAAATGTATTGAAGAAAATGGGGGACATTTTGAGAATCTTTTTTAGTTTGTTTAGTACTGTTTCATTAATTTTTATCAATTAAATGTATATCGCAATAATCCATAATATGAATATTTACTGATTAGCCATTATTAGTTATTTTAAGATTATAAATTAAATAGTTTAAAAAGCGAATTTATTTGATCTTAAACTGACAGCTCTAGTATACTTTGATAGCTATTTACCTGGTAGCTGGTGGTAATGAAATGAGAAAAGTAAATTTACCACTTAATTTTTAAGGGTGATTTACGTCTAAACCGTTGGGTTTAGCGATGTAAATAAAGAGCACCTTTTTTAAAGGCCTGGCATCAGTATTTCAGAAATTATGCCAAAAACTACTGTAGCTGTCAACACTAAAAAATTATGACAAAAAAACAATTTTCAATGTAGGTAAAGTGCCCTCTAGCGGCAAAAAATCAATGTGAATTGTTACTAAAATGATGAAGCGCAGAAGACTTAGCCTATCTTTCAAATATTAGTCAAATCGGTTTTCCTGTAAGCGAGTAATTCAAAAAACAAAAAATAAAAACTTGAACTTGGACGGCTTGTAACTCGAAAACGAATGACATTTTGAAAAAAAATTATATGAAGCTCTACCCTTATTTTGTCAAGTAGAATCACCCCCTTAAGTTTCGTGATCGATTTTTGAATCACCCTGTATAAACAAGAATGCATCAACTTTTGGTATATTATTTATTATAATTATTTCAATCGAATTGCGCCCATCGACTTTAATAAAATGCCAAATTTTAAAAATTTTCTATAATATATTTTCCGAGAAATTCATGGCGATATTTCGTCGTGTAACACACTGTAAATATATACAAGGTTATTCACCCTATATGGCACGGAATATTACGGTTAAAATACATGACTTTCAAAAAGTTTTACTTTTGGGATATATGGGGTCTTATAGTTACTTTTTAAAATTATTTTCATATTATGCAGGGTATCCAAAAAGTTCTGAAAGTATCAAAATTGTGTTTTTTTAAATAGAACCCCCTGTATATTGTTATATTTTTGGATTCTTCGATCAAACTAAGTGCCCATTTTAATAATAGTATAGGTCTTTATTTAATAAATTATTCTACATTTATGTTTTCAGAAATAGTGGGCGAGATTCAGTTCGTTCTAAATATAAATTACCTTTGATGTTTGTTCAACCCACAAAACTAAATGTAATGAAAAACCATTAAAAAAATTAAAATTAAAAATGTTACGAAATATATGAAAAGAAAAACAATATTCAACTTAAGGGAAAATTAGTTAACAACATAAATATTAATCTGAATACAGTTCAATATTAATTTTCAAAAAAACAATGTTGATTAGTCTTATATGAAAGAAAGAAAAAAGGTTCAAAGACATACATACAGAGAAAATGCACAAAATTCACTCAGACACCCAGGATGCTCCCCAAAACCATGGTCCTAAATCTCCGTGCTGACACTGATCTACCCAATAAATCAATTGCATAATTATTTAAGTCTTTGGCAACATTATACGAAAACGATGAATAATATTCAAGGCACCTAAACTTTAAGACTTTTTAAATAATTTGAATTTTTACAAAATCTAACGTAACTTTCATGTTTCAAATATTTAAGAAGTATTTCAGTTATGTACTCGAAATTTACAGTGAATTGTAACAATAAATCATATTTTATATCCCAATTATATTGAACCTCCTATATTATACAGGGTGTCCAGAAATTTAAACTAATCAAATAAGAAATTTAAGTGGCTATAACCTCATTAATTTAAATAGAACGCTATACTTTTTAACTTACCAGAAAATGTAACTTTTAAATACCTATCGAATGGTATAAGTGTATTTATAGCTAAATCTTCGCGTTTTCACAGAATAAGCTAAATAATCGTTTTCTGTGCCATTTTATATTTTTTGAATAGATGTTCTAATGTGTCTAATTGTCTGTGGTATTTAGAAATGCCAGATATTTCATTCTGTGAAAACGGGAAGAGTTAGCTATAGAACACTCTTACACTATTCGATAGGTATTTAAAAGGTATATTTTCTGGTAAGTTAAAAAGTATAGCGTTCTATTTAAATTAATCAAGTTATAGCCACCTACAATTCTCTCATTTGATTACTTTTAATTTTTGTACACCCTATATAGTGTAGCAAGTTTATTATAATTGGGATATAAAATACGATTTATTGTTACACTTCAATGTAAATTTCGAATAAATAACTGAAATACTTCTTAAGTAATTGAAACCGGAAAAGTAGCTTAGATTTTGCCAAAATTCAAATTATTTAAAAACCCAAACACAACTTTGATAGCTTGTGGGACACCCTGTATAATATCAAAACAATTTTAAAAAGTAACTATATTAGACCCTACATATCCCAAAAGTAAAACTTTCTGAAAGTCATATATTTTAGCAGGAATATTCCGTGTCGTATAGAATGAATAACCCTGTGTATGTATGTATATACAGGGTGATTCAAAAATCGATCACGAAACTTAAGGTGGTGATTCTACTTGACAAAATAAGGGTAGAGCTTCATATAATTTTTTTTCAAAATGTCATTCGTTTTCGAGTTACAAGCCGTCCAAGTTCAAGTTTTTATTTTTTGTTTTTTGAATTACTCGCTTACAGGAAAACCGATTTGACTAATATTTGAAAGATAGGCTAAGTCTTCTGCGCTTCGTCATTTTAGTAACAATTCACATTGATTGTTTGCCGCTAGAGGGCACTTTACTTACATTGAAAATTGTTTTTTTGTCATAATTTTTTAGTGTTGACAGCTACAGTAGTTTTTGGCATAATTTCTGAAAGACTGATGCCAGGCCTTTAAAAAAGGTGCTCTTTATTTACATCGCTAAACCCAACGGTTTAGACGTAAATCACCCTTAAAAATTAAGTGGTAAATTTACTTTTCTCATTTCATTACCACCAGCTACCAGGTAAATAGCTATCAAAGTTTACTAGAGCTGTCAGTTTAACATCAAATAAATTCGCTTTTTAAACTATTTAATTTATAATCTTAAAATAACTAATAATGGCTAATCACCAATATTCAAATATCGAATATTGTGATATCCATTTTTGTTATGGAAAAGCAAATGGTAATGCAGAGTTGGCAAGAAGATATTATATGGAGAGTTATCCGGAAAGAAATATCCCTCATGCTCAAACATTTTCCAGTGTGCACAGGAGGCTTGCGGAATGTGGTTCCTATAAAAGTTATAATGGAAATAGGGGAAGACCTAGAACTGCTAGAAACGTGCAACAAGAAGAAAGAGTGCTTGAAATTATTGAAGATAATCCAGGTATTAGTACTAGAAAAATTGGGAATGAAGTGCGGCTTTGTCAGGCTAGTTCATGGAGGATACTAAGAGAAGAACAACTCTACCCGTTTCATTCAAAAAAGGTGCAGGCTCTTTATGACGATGATCGGCCGAGACGGTTGGAAATGTGCAATCAGATCCTAGCTAAGTATGAACACGATAATCGATTAATTGGCGTCATATTATTCACTGACGAAGCTGGTTTCACTCGTGATGGCATAACAAATCTACACAACATCCACACATATGCTTACGAGAACCCAAACAATGTGGTAGAAACGAAACATCAGCGTAGATTTTCACTAAATGTGTGGGCAGGGATAATAGGAGATTACCTTATTGGTCCTCATTTCTTTGATGGCCCATTAACTGGTGACGTATACTTAGATTTTATCCAAAATCGTCTCCCATTGTATCTGGAAGATGTGCCATTGGTAAGGGCCAACATGTGGATCCTCCAAGACGGAGCTCCGCCCCACGTTAGTATACGTGTCCGACAGTATTTGAATGCAACGTATCCTGAGCGATGGATAGGACGAAGTGGACCATTGGCATGGGCAGCGAGGTCACCAGACCTTAATCCTATGGATTTTTTCTTTTGGGGTCATTTGAAACAATTGGTGTACGATATTCCAGTAATCAACGTCGAGGATCTTCGCTTCAGGATAATCGAAAAGTGCCAAATTATAAAAGAAACACCAGAAATTTTTCATCGAGTTAGGCGACATTCTTTGAAGAGTGTTAGGAAATGTATGGAAGAAAATGGGGGACATTTTGAGAATCTTTTTTAGTTTGTTTAGTACTGTTTCATTAATTTTTATCAATTAAATGTATATCGCAATAATCCATAATATGAATATTTACTGATTAGCCATTATTAGTTATTTTATGATTATAAATTAAATAGTTTAAAAAGCGAATTTATTTGATGTTAAACTGACAGCTCTAGTATACTTTGATAGCTATTTACCTGGTAGCTGGTGGTAATGAAATGAGAAAAGTAAATTTACCACTTAATTTTTAAGGGTGATTTACGTCTAAACCGTTGGGTTTAGCGATGTAAATAAAGAGCACCTTTTTTAAAGGCCTGACATCAGTCTTTCAGAAATTATGCCAAAAACTACTGTAGCTGTCAACACTAAAAAATTATGACAAAAAAACAATTTTCAATGTAGGTAAAGTGCCCTCTAGCGGCAAACAATCAATGTGAATTGTTACTAAAATGATGAAGCGCAGAAGACTTAGCCTATCTTTCAAATATTAGTCAAATCGGTTTTCCTGTAAGCGAGTAATTCAAAAAACAAAAAATAAAAACTTGAACTTGGACGGCTTGTAACTCGAAAACGAATGACATTTTGAAAAAAAAATTATATGAAGCTCTACCCTTATTTTGTCAAGTAGAATCACCCCCTTAAGTTTTGTGATCGATTTTTGAATCACCCTGTATATATATATATATATATATATATATATATATATATATATATATATATATATATATATATATATATATATAGGGGTAGTATCAATAATCAAATTAATTTATCTACATATTTGTTTCCGGACTAAAAGTAATAGGTTTATAAATTGACAATCTAGAGGATGATAAAAATTATTTTCGTCTTCATACAAACACGTAATTACTAACGAATTGAGGATAAGTAAAATTATTGCTATATACACGAACTCTCTTTTATTGAGCCAGTGCTTGGCAAATGTAATTCGACATGCTTGACAGGAGAAACTTACCCGAGACTGACACAACGTTATCGATTTCGTATAGAGCTGGAAGTTTCTATTTAGTCCTGTGAAATGTAAAGGTTTAATTGTGTGTGGTACCGATTTCCAATTTTCATTGCTATAATTCTCAAACTTTATGTTCAGTGTCTATATCTAAGCTTATCTCGATAGATACTGATTGTGATCTGATTTTTACGATTATGTTTATAAAGGGTGTCTCTAAAAAGTTTGAACACTATGTTAGCGGAAGTTCCTGAGACTACAATATTAGCGTCTAACCTATTTTACCTCAGTTTCAAATTTGATAGTATCCGAAATACGGGATGTTAAAGTTATAATTTTTTAAAATTCTTATGTAAATGAATGTAAAAGAATGCTATATTCGATTTACATTGTGATGATCCATCCCATAATCACGTACGCCGCTATTGCATGGTAGCGTAGTATAACAAACACCATCTTCAAATTGACAAAATTCTAAGAATGGATTGTATGGGAATAATGAGTGCGATAATTACTGCGCCCACTAGGAGTCTGAAGGTCCTGGTGAATACCTCTCTACTTATATATAAAGAACGAGACTCTGAAGGCTGCTTATCGTCTCAACTGCCTAGGACATTCTGAAGCTGGAACTGATGGTTACTCAGGTGTCTGCGAATGTATGTTGGGGAGATGTCCATCCCATTCAAACAGGTTAAATTGCGCTGCTTTTGAAACAAAGCAAAATCTTCCGAAGAACTGATCATGGTGGTTTACAGATTTTGACAAGATGAAAGAACTGGAGCCGGAGTTGTCGACAAGGGTACGGGAGTCAGGGAGTTCTACTTTATCGGAAAACGAGCGACAATATTTATAGCCAAAATTTATGCTATTCTCAAGTGTGACCATCTATGTAAGAGGAACATAAACAGGAATATGATAAAAAAGATGTAACTTCTTATATTGAAACTGTTTCACTTCCAAAATTAGAAATAATTAGTAATATAATAATAATAAAAAATGGTAAAAGATAGGTATAGGATATGTTATAAAAAATCTGCTGAAGATCTTCCACGAAATATAAACATACAGTTGAAAATTAGTTTTGAAAAACCCTTCGATTATTTAATTTACAAATGTCGGATGTAATTATTGTGTCTAAAAATAACGATTGTTTGTTTGGCGCTGAGAATATGAACGATATAGTCGATAATTTACTTGTGTTTTGTTAGTACGGAGCCAAGAAGGTAAAAACTACTGTTAGTACATTTAAGGATAGAAATTTTAAACACATAGATAAACACCATTTACATCAATGATTGAAAATGGCTCCATCCGAGAATATTTTCTTCATGAACGATATAAATAAGAAAGTACCTAGGTTAACTAAATTAATTTTGGATTTATTTGACGTATATATATATATATATATATATATATATATATATATATATATATATATATATATATATATATTTATATATATATATATATATATATATATATATTTATATATATATATTATATATATATATATATATATATATATATATATATATATATATATATATATATATATATTGCCGCATTAATGGATTAATGGTTTTTATTTACCGAATTTCTGTTAATTTTTTTCCAAGGGTCTCTTTCAACCAGGGGCGGATCCAGTCTTTCTCTTTGGGGGGGGGGTGATATCATAAAAGTGCAGTATGGCAAGAAAAGCAATTTGTCAACCGGGGGGGGGGAGTGCCAGCAGCATACACATTCCTATTATAAAAGGCAGAATCGGTTCTATTTTCCTGAACTCAAAGCTCTTGGGAAAGGGAGGGGCGTTCGCAAACATACACATTCCTATACTCTATTGAAGAATTAGAGAGAGCAATAAATCTGGTACCGAAACCTCCAACGTACCTGCTCCAGTGCTGCAGATAACTGAGGACTGCCGTAAATCTACAAAGTACACCTTCCAGTGTGTTCTTAGTGATATATCTTGTTTGCACTTGTTTTTATATATATTAGTTGAGATTAGTAAGATATCCAAAAGATATGGCTTCCACCTCTATATTTATTCCAAAACCGTCAAACCAGGGCATTTTTTCCTCAACGGAAAACTTATTACGATGAATGTTTATGATGCCTTAAGATATCAATATCTAGATAATAATGTTGAAAGCTCTTTTGAGATGTGTTCGAACATGACAGGAGTTGGAACATCTACTATCTACCGAATACTGAAGGAGAAAAGCCACATTCGATCACAGGCAGACGAAAAACCTCGTTGGAAGAAGAAATGAAAATTCCAATTAAAAGAGTTGTACATACATTTTATTATCAGAAACAGATCCCAACCGTTAACAAAATTCTAACAAGAATTAATGAAGATCGCGATTTACTTGAAATTAAAAGAACTGAACTCTGGAAATTGTTCAGAGAATTTAATTTTTGCTGGGAAAAACCAGATAGAAAATCTGTTCCTATAGATCGTCGAGAAACTGTCCGTTGGGGAAGTAAATATCTCCTTCAAGTAAAAGGTAGAGTTGCCTGAAATAACACAACTTACAAAATTAGTAATCTAACTGAAGTTCTGAAAGATTTTTTTGAATAAAGTTACTACGGAAAATTGGGAAAAATCCGTGTAATAAAAGAATAAAACAAAATGTGAAAACTCGATCTTATGATCGGTGAGATAGAGGAACCAATTATAATTAATTTGAGCGAAGACAATTTTACTGATTTTGATTAGGAATTAGATAAGTAATGTTTACCAGTCTAAACACAATTTATTATTTAAAATTTTGTTTTTGTTGTATTTTATTGTTTAATGTTATTTATATATTTTTTATATATTTTTATTTTAGTGTGTCCCACTCTATAATTTTATATATTTTAATTCCGGTTAGCCGTAAGTTTTTTATTATTTTATTATTGTATTTGTGTATTTTTCTTAAGTGTGTAGAATTAGCATGTTTATCTTATTTTTTTGGGTCTATCGGATTTCCATATAATAAAGTAAATTAAATTAAGATATCAGTACAATAGATATAAAAATAAGTAGGTCTAATTTTAACTCTAACATATAAAAACTAATTACATTTGAATCCCTTTTTAGGGTTTAATTGTAATTCTGCAGATGGTTTAAGAAATAATTAACTTGAAACGTCAAATGTCCTAAAAATGTTTTTAATTAATAATAAAATGACCGATAGCCCCAAAAATATTTTAATATTATATGGACGAATTTATTTTTTTATATATATTTAACTTCTTGTATTTTTTTTGACAATGGGTATTTTGTAAGTATTTAAATTATAACAGAATTTTTTGAGAGAAAAAGGCTACGTTTTAGTCTGAATGTGCCTGAAACGGTTTCTATTACAAAATTAAAAATATTAAAAATACAGTTGTGATTTGTGTTAAATATATCAAAATTATCTGCATTATGTAATGTATGTGAATTATTAAGAAATCATAAGAAACAAAATAATATTATATAAGCTTTTTATTTTAAGTTTATTAATGAAAAAATATTTTATGCCATAAATACTTAGTGATAAAATAAACCTCCTTCCGACGCCTATGACAAGGATTAAAATCCTTTTTAACACTTCACACATCCAAATATCTATTGTTTTCTAACCCAAATAGTCCAATATTATAGACCGGTAATTTTGATTATAAAATTTCTAACCCATTCCTATGAAAAATATATGTGTCTAACAGATTTTGCTAAAGACATCGGACTAAAGACACAGGAAATTTGCGAAGAGAAAAAGGGTAAAAAATTATTTATTACTCTCTCTAGTTCTAGCTCTTGGGGGGGGGGGGGGGGCGATCACCCCCCCCCCCCTTGCATTCGCGTTTGCTTTCAACTACCTTTCGCAATTATAATATATATATTTTTTCAATTTTAACAAGACGTCAATGCATCTCGCCGTTATTCGGTATTTTTATACCCATCTCTGAGAATATGGATCTATTTACGCATTTACTGGGTTTGCTGAATTAATTTTATCCTTCAGGAAACGTGGAAGTTCGTTTCTGTCTGGACCAATTTATTTTAAGAATTTCCGCATTATCAACTATTTGTATAAAACCGAAGTTTTAACACAAATCAGGGGTTGTTGGTGAAGTCCCGCCAAACCTCCCGACTAGAATGAAAACTCTAGCCGCCTCACCTTTCTTCTTGTTCACCGGGATAGAATGGGAATGAGTGAAGCTCAGAGTTAACGAAGTTTAATTAAATTTTTTACTTTATCAAAAGAGCACTTCTAAGTAATGAGCCATTTAGGAAGAGGTTATCAAGTAACACGCGTCCTTGACTCTTAGTTAACTTTTTATTCATTTTTTTTCAAAATATAGTTCGGGATTATTTTCTTTCCATTGTCATGTTCGAGATTTGTCAAGACTGGTATTCATAACTTTATAGCTAACACGAAGCTGACTATTAGTCGCAATGTGAATATCAGGTTATCTCCACTTTGTCACGTTCTGGTAATAATGTTTAAAAGTCAGGACGCGTCGGTTCAGTAACTCGTTCACGGCGCTGACCTCATCTTTTTATCGAAGGTGTCAATTTCAGGAATTGAGATACGTAAACGATCTTTATTTTCTGTAGTATGTTATGTTGTCAAAGACAATCTACTTTAAGAACCATGAGCTGCCTAAAAAATAGAACAGTCTCCGAGAGCTATGCTCAATCGGAAAAAGGACAAGTTGGCTCCAAGAGAGCAAGTCTTTAATTACGCCGCTGACTTTCCGCTTTTATAGCAGTGGTGACGTCGCGTTCTAAAATCGGGGAAGCACCGAACCAAAGCGCCGCCACCGCACCCTTTATTGTCTGTGTTTCTCCGCAATCGAAGAATTGTAGTTTTAGCACTGTGTGCCGTACTTTTAAGAATATTTAATTTAGGGAGTTTTGGGGCAATATTAAATCTGAAATTTAATATTTTGTCGTAAAATAATAAAATGTCTTATTTCAAATGTTGAATTGCATCGGATAGAAAAATTATAAGAGACACTTTTTCTTATAATCTGCCGAGGAACAAGAAAATAATTTTTCATTTTATCCGCCCTCGATACTCCTAATCAGGGGGTCAAAATACATATAAAAAATTTAATGGAGTCATGTTACGTCATCGACCACGAAAACTCACGTTTTCGAATCATACTAGAACAACAAGAAATAAAATGAAGGAAACTTCTGTAATCGTTATATTTTCATCCCCTTTAAGATAATTAGAGATTTCTTAAATACTTGCCAAATTATTAAATTTGCAGTGGAATACTTAAGAGGCAGCATTTAAAAATATTTATGATAAGAGATCACTGTGTTTATCTATATCGCAACCCATTTGATTGTCATACATCGCTAGTTGCTAATCCAATGTATAAAATCAGATCTCTGTGACACGTTAACACATATTGTTATTATGAAATGTGAAACCTTCAGCTTCGCGTTAGTTTGTCGAATCCTTTATCATTATTAGCTTCGTGTTGGCACTCCTGACGTTTAATTCTCTATGGTGTTTTAATTATTTTGATACAATTATTTAAGAAACGTCCTAAAGGTAATAATGGTTTTGTTTTGAAATATTCAAAAGAACCAATATGTCGAGGGTACGCTGAACTCGATGGCGCATTAGAAGTATTTAGAAAACCATATAAGATATCTTTCTAAAATTGTTAAAAAAATATATATAGGAATGACCACACAGTTATTTAAAAATTAATTAAATGGGTATACGTTTACGAAGAATGCTACTACTGCATTAAATAAACATGTACCAGAAGCAGCCCATTCCTTCAACTACACCATACAACAATACTTGAACTAGACTATAATTATAACAAATTGAGTGTAAAGGAGATGATGGAAATAAAAAAATAAAAAACGCAGTTAACGACAGAATCGATATAAGTAGCCTAAGCCACATTTGCACAAATCTTATTAAAAATTAATATACCTTCTTAAAAATCAATAGATGGGAATATCCTCTTAGAACATTTATATGTTATCAGTTAAAAAAAAAACAAAGAATCTATAAGTAATGATTTGAAAAATAATTTAATAAAACAATAATTGTTTTTCCAATAGCACAACCACTATAGTATATCTTTCAGTATCGAAATAGAAATAGCAAGCTCAAAGTGCGTGAAACTTATTTTTGTACAGGGTAAGTCAACGATTGAAGTAAGTTTGTGCCTTTTCGGTGAAATTTACAAAGAAACTATATTTATTGTTTGATAGAGTTTATTTCTACGCAGATTTTAAAAATATTTAGGACTCTACAGGGTGAGCCAAAAAACTAGGACAGCATAAAGTTGTATTTTTTTTAAATAGAACACCCTATATACGAATCATATTTTCGATTTAGCTTGTAATTTTAAATCTTTTTTATTAAGGGTTTACTATAAAAAAAACTTTATAGTTTCTGAGATAATTAAGTTTAAAGAAAAAAAGTCACATTTTCAAGCATCAATTCAAACCTAAATAACGTTTTCAATTTTGTGACAAATATATTCAAATTTGGAATTTAGCAAGGCCAAGGACAAGTTAATATAATTTTTACCTAATATTTGCAATAAAAGCTACAGGGTGTTGAACACATCGGCTCAAATTTGAACAAGTTTAAATGAATAAATATCTTTTTTTTTAAATGGTATACCCTGTATATTTTCATGTTATTTAATAGAGTAATAAAAACCCTAAAAGTTTTGTTCAATATATCCTATACCTATTTATAATAGTTTTTGAGATATTTCAGTTTTTCTTATTTTCCATATTTTTTTACAGAAATAGTCTTCATTATCATAGTAGCCATGTAAAATAATAAAAAGAAACTACAGAAACAAACAGAATGTGGTTAAATATGATGAAATACATTATTCGTTATATTACAATGGCAATAGTTTAATTAAACATAATGTGAAAAAATTAACACAACAATAACGACAAGGTAAATACATATTTACTTTTATACTAAATTGAAACAAAAAAATTACCTATTAAATACTGAGATTAATTAATTCTTTTTAATAAGTGTTCGAATAAACGACCCTCTTGTGCAATGCACAAATTTAGTCTTTTTTGCAGATTTTCTCGGACCCTGGACAAAATTAGTGGCGTTATTGTTCTACAGGTATCCCTAATCCTGTTTCGCATATCTTCCACTGTTGTTGGTGAATTAACATACACCGTATTTTTAATATAACCCCAAAGGAAGAAATCTAATGGGGTGATGTCGCAAGACCTTGGTGGTCACTCAATGAAACCCCCACGTCCAATCCATTTTTGCGGATATCGTTGGTCCAAAAACGCACGAACTTCACGATGGTAATGCGGAGGCGCACCATCGTGCTGGAACCACATACTGTGGAGCTCATCCCTATCGAGACCTTGAAGCAGTAGGGGTAGTTCTTCTTGTAGAAAATTCAGGTAACTATGGCCATTTAGTGGTTCATTAAAAAAGTGGGTTTTGATGTTGCACCTCTCTAATCCAAAATGGGTTTTCTGTGGCATAATAATGCATGTTGTGTCTATTTACGGCACCGTTACTTCTAAAAGTAGCTTCATCACTAAACATTACCTTGCATAATAAATTTGGATTTAATTGAATCTCCGCATTTATTGTACGACAAAAGTTTACACGACTTTCAAAATCCTGTCCATGCAATTCTTGGTGTAATTCCATGTGATATGGATGATACCTATATTTCTTGGTAGGGCGATTAGCGGTGAATTGTGATGTTTCACATAATGCTGCTAACTGACGGCTACCAATATAAGGATTTTCCTGAACATTTAACAATACTTGTAGTTCTTTTTCTTCATTAGTTACTGGTTTGTTGACCACTTTACGTTTTGGATAATCAACAGTACCAGAAGAATCATATCTTTGCATTAAGTTTTGAAAAGTATGGGTATTAAGCTGGCGTCGATCAGGATACTTCATTTTGTAAATTCTTTGAGCAAGAAGGCAATTTTTTTGAGCCTCTCCTATTGTATAAATCATATCTATTAACTCATTCTTTGGAAAATTCAAAAAAAAAACAAACTACACTACATAAAAACCAAAAGAAGCGATTGCGGTTATAAATTTGACACACAGAAAAATGTTCTTTTACATTGTTTTTGCCATGGCTACTATGATAATGAAGACTATTTCTGTAAAAAAGTATGGAAAATAAGAAAAACTGAAATATCTCAAAAACTATTATAAATAGGTATAGAATATATTGAACAAAACTTTTAGGGTTTTTATTACTCTATTAAATAACATGAAAATATACAGGGTGTACCATTTAAAAAAAAAAGATATTTATTCATTTAAACTTGTTCAAATTTGAGCCGATGTGTTCAACACCCTGTAGCTTTTATTGCAAATATTAGGTAAAAATTATATTAACTTGTCCTTGGCATTGCTAAATTTCAAATTTGAATATTGTTGTCACAAAATTGAAAACGTTATTTAGGATTGAATTTTTGCTTGAAAATGTGACTTTTTTTCTTTAAACTTAATTATCTCAGATACTATAAAGTTTTGTTATAGTAAACCCTTAATAAAAAAGATTTAAAATTATAAGCTAAATCGAAAATACGATTCGTATATAGGGTATTCTATTTAAAAAAATACAACTTTATGCTGTCCTAGTTTTTTGGCTCACCCTGTAGAGTCCTAAATATTTTTAAAATCTGCGTAAAAATAAACTGTATCAAACAATAAATATAGTTTCTTTGTTAATTTCACCGAAAAGGCACAAACCTACTTCATCCAATCGTTGACTCACCCTGTATTGATACAGTATAATTTTTACTTTTAAATCTTTTATCCTATATCCGTTTTTAGCATAACGATACTAGCAAAATGCGCCTGTACACTGACGCCAAGGCAATTATGTTAGTATCAAATTGTATAAGTTTTCCTGAAACTCCTTATTACCTCGTTCGTGGCAAGACTAGGTTAAACCACAAGTGAATGCTTCACGCTTTAAAAGCGGCATGCCTCATTACGTTTCAAAATTAAGGGTAGCTTACGATTCGAGTGGGTTGATCTTCTTTGTCGTTTCTGTTATTAACTTTCAAGATAAATACGGTTTTCATCGTTCGCCATAGAGTCGACAAAACTTTTAAAAGGACAGGTAATCAGTTTATGAATAGTAATAAATAAATCATTTATAATAAATGGTATGGCAAGGTTACAAGCCAAAATAAAACTCAAACTGTTGAAAAAGTAAGTACAAAATATAGTTAGATAGAATTGACACATTGGTTCAGGTATTTGCCGTTTTTTGCTATTTTTAACCGACTTTTAAAAGGTTCTCAATTCGTCGACTATGTCTTTTTTTATGTATGTACACCGATTACTCCGGACTGGCGGCACCAATTTGTATGAAATTTCTTACCTAATGTTCAGGAAGTTACTGCAGTGGTCCCATATTTTTTTGGATGAAATTGGTTCAGTAAAATCCAAGATGGCGCTGACAATATGGCGTATGTAGGAATTTTCGGAGTCGTACACAACGAATCTGAAATTATTTTAAAACATTCAATATGGCGAATCCAATATGACGGACAAAAAATCAATTTTGTCCGAATTTCTCCAAAATTGTTATACGGGAGTTTTCGAGGTCGCACATTATGAATCTAAAGTTATTTAAAAAAAAATCAATATGGTGTATCCAGTATGGTGAATAAAAAATTAGTTTTGTCTGATTTTTTCAAAATTGGTAAGGGGGAGTTTTTGGGATTGCACATTAAGGATCTGAAATTATTTAAAAAAAAATAAATATGTCGAATCAAGATGGGGGATTAAAGATTCTACATCTCTCTATTTTTTCAGTATCAGGGATTTTTATTAGTGTCAATTACGAATTAGATTTTTGAAAAACTGATCTAGCGGATTCAATATGGCGTCCCAAAATTTTACATTTTTCGATTTTGTTCCAAGGAGGAACTAAATAGTTTTGTGGATGTCAATAGCGAATATAAAATTATTTTAAGAAAATCTAATATGACAGATACAATATGACAACCTGGAAATTTTAAATTTCCGGATTTCATTCAAAATTGGTATCAGAGGGTTTTGGAGGATTTAGATTTAGATAAGAAAAAGATGTTAAAATTATTTTTTTGAAATGCATTATGGAGGATCCAATATGGTGGGTTGAAAATATCACCTTATTTGCATTTTCTCAGATTTGGTATTAGGGAGTTTTCGGAGTCGTGTATTACGAATATGAAGTTAATTTTTTACAACTTTTAGGTTGATAAGATACAATCTGAGGAAGTGAAAATTTTACATTTTCCTATTTTGTCTAAAATTGATATTGTGGGGTTCTTGGGGCGTATACAAACTCAATATTCAGTATGAAATATATCGGGCTAAAAAATTTACGTCTCAAGTTCTTTAATTATCGATATTGGAAGAGTTTGAGGCCCGTATTATCAATCTAAAAGTAAGTTGAAATTTAAGATAGTGGATTTACTATGAAGGGCTAAATATTCGCTTGACATAATTTCACTTGTGTTTGGAGAACTTTAAGAATCAAAGAATTTTTAGTGGTTTATTTTAGAGTGATTTTGAATAAAATGGGTATTTTTTTGCCACCTTGGAGTCATTGCGAGGTACACTAATCTTGTACTAATAGTTTATGGATATCATTATGAATTCAAAACTAAAAATCGAAAAATAAAATCCAAGATGGATTCAAGATGGCGGAAGACATTTTTGAAAATCTAACGACTTGTACTAAATTTATTTACGGGGGTTTTTTGAGTACGAAAAATTTTAGTTGTTTGTATAGATTGTGCCTTTAAGGGTGCCCCGGGGTTCAAAGGGATCCCTTCCTGTTGTGGTTGTTTATAAATGATTGAGTAAATTGCTATTCGAAGAAAATTTAAATAAAAATAAAGCAATTTCAGTAACAAACTACTAAAAGAATATATATATATATATATATATATATATATATATATATATATATATATATATATATATATATATATATATATATATATATATATATATATATATATATATATATATATATATATATATATATATATATATATATATATATATTTATATATATATATATATATATATATATATATATATATATATATATATATATATATATATATATGTTTATGCGGCTTTCATGAATTCCTCCGTGTGAGATGCAATAGTAGTGGATATATCCACATTATGCCGTTGTAGTGCTGAAATCACTTTCAGTAAACATACAATTATATATATATATATATATATATATATATATATATATATATATATATATATATATATGTATATATATATGAAGTAAAATACGAACAGTAAATGGACACTTCTCCCCATCCTATCCTTCTATGTTAGAGGTTGAATAGTTAGAATAAATTGGTATAAAACGCAAATTTATCCTATTCCACCACCATCGAGATGATGGCCTACCTGTACCACCACACCGAGAACAAAGTCAAAACTTACCCTCCCCGCCACAGTGATACAGCAGAGATATATGTTTCATCTCTACTAGACTCATCAGGGTACCGACATGCACCTGGCTGTGCAAAGGACAGATCGGAAGGAAGCATGCAAATACTGAACGCGGCTTCGCCGACCTCCCGCCGGATGGCGTATATATGTTTATGCGGCTTTCACGGATTCACCCGTGTGAGATGCAATAGCAGTGGATATATCCACATTATGCCGTTGTAGTGCTGAGATCACATTCAGCAAACGTACAACTATATGCAGCTCCGTGTATAGAATGAAGTAAAATACGAACAGTAAATGCAAACTTCTCCCCATCCTATCCTTTCTGTGTTAGAGGTTGAACAGTTAGAATAAATTGGTATAAAACGCAAATTTATCCTATTCCACCACCATCGAGATGATGGCCTACCTGTACCACCATACCGAGAAGAAAGTCAAAACTTACCCTCCCCGCCACAGTGATACAGCAGAGATACATGTTTCGTCTCTACTAGACTCATCAGGGTACCGATCTGTCCTTTGCACAGCCAGGTGCATGTCTCATTGTTTAAAAATATTCATTAATTTATCTGTAAGACTTTCTATGTGAGGCAATGAAAAAGTTCAACTGGTACTGTTGTGTTTGAAATAATGTAAGCTAAACTTAAATATTGAGTATTCAGAAGAGAAGGTTGAGACGGAATTTCCAAAACTTTCAGGAATTTTTGGTATTATAGAGAAATTTTTTAACAATTTTGATTCTGTAAGAATTTTTCAGTAGTGTATCATTAAGCTGGTGCAATACCTTTGCTCTAAAATTCGGATGTGTAAGTTTGACAGCTCTATTTTTAATGCCCAACATGAAATTGATTTTAGACCTCAGCGATTTGCCCTCTTGTGCTCTGGTTGAACATGGATGATACTGAGATTCTGGAAAGAGTTCCTTCATATCATAAAAGGCTATTCTTCGGAGTGGTCCATATTAATCAAGATAGCAACTCTAGGAATAAAAAAAGCGACACTGAGAATCTATATTTTAAAGTTGGAAAAAGCAAAGTATTTGAGTCTCTTGGACAGCAATTTCCATTGTTGCTCTTAAATCACGTTAAAATATTAAACAAATAATTTTCGCTAAACTTCACGCTTGGCTACGTCACTGTTTTACGGAGTATCATTTTTTTCACTACTTAGGCCACCCACGCCACTGTTCCCTGTTGACACCTGACATCTGTTACTACAAAATGGAGAAATAGTCAAGTGAGATGTTTTGCTGTTAGTGATTTGTAAAATTTAATCAAATTCTAACAATCCTATCATATTTCGCCTTTAAATATAATTAAAAAGTTTTCATGGTGGATTCTTTCCCCTGTTTTTCATACATCAACTTTTTTTTATATTCAATATGGCGTCTTAAAATTTTACATTTTTCGATTTTGTTCCAAGGAGGGACTGAAGCGTTTTGTGGATGTCAATAGCGAATATAAAATTATTTTAAGAAAATCTAATATGACAGAAATATGACCCCCTGGAAATTTTAAATTTCCGGATTTCATCCAAAATTGGTATCAGAGGATTTTGAAGGGTTTAGATTTAGATTAGATTAAGATATTAAAATTATTTTTTTGAAATGCATTATGGCGGATACAATATGGTGGGTTGAAAATTTCACCTTATTCGCATTTTCTCAGATTTGGTATTAGGGAGTTTTCGGAGTCGTGTATTACGAATATGATGTTAATTTTTTACAATTATTAGGTTGATAAGATACAATCTGAGAAAGTGAAAATTTTACATTTTCCTATTTTGTATAAAATGGATATTGTGGGGTTCTTGGGGCGTATACAAACTCAATATGCAGTATGAAATATATCGGGCTAAAAAATTTACGTCTCAAGTTCTTTAAATATCGATATTGAAAGAGTTTGAGGCCCGTATTATCAATCTAAATGTAAGTTGAAATTTAAGATAGTGGATTTACTATGATAGATTAAATATTCGCTTGACACAATTTCAGTAGTGTTTGGAGAACTTTAAGAATCAAAGAATTTTTAGTGGTTTATTTTAGAGTGATTTTGGGGAAAATGGGTACTTTTTTACCACCTTGGAGTCATTGCGAGGTACACTAATCTCGTACTAATAGTTTATGGATATCATCATGAATTCAATACTAAAAATCCAAAAATAAAATCCAAGATGGATTCAAGATGGCGCAAGACATTTTTGAAAATCTAACGACTTGTACCAAATTTATTTACGGGGGTTTTTAGAGTCGCTGACCACGAATTCAAAATTTAAGATGGTGGATCCAATATGGCCGGGAACTCTATAACCCAATCTTCTATATTCAATCCGCAATCTTAGATTTCAAAAATCCTTGGATTTTTGATCAACGGCTACAAAACCTTCAAATCGGCTGATTTTAAAAAATTCGGCCACTATATTGAATTTTTGACTGTCATGTTGGATTTTGTCAACCTACCACACCAGCTTTTTAGGGGCGTCCATCAGCTACAATTTGAGTCAAATTGGACCCGATCAATTGCGAATTTTTATTTTTACAAGATTTTTTACTAAACACTTGATTTTCCCCGGATTTCGGTTGCCAAATTGGAACCGCCCTATTGGATTTCTCGAAGGCGCCCTTAGTATTTGAAAGTAGACTTTATAAGCTTTAAAATGAGCCTTTGATGCAATTTTTTGTTTTCTTCTAATTTTGGTCGTAGCTTTGATCCGGTTGACGCCGATTGGCCCATATATATATATATATATATATATATATATATATATATATATATATATATATATATATATATATATATATATATATATATATATGTATATATATATATATATATATATATATATATATATATATATATATATATATATATGTTTATGCGGCTTTCATGAATTCCTCCGTGTGAGATGCAATAGCAGTGGATATATCCACATTATGCCGTTGTAGTGCTGAAATCACTTTCAGTAAACATACAATTATATATATATATATATATATATATATATATATATATATATATATACATATAGTGATTCGAAGAACGTGCACAGCATACCAAATCAAAATCACACCCATTAAATCCGGTAACAGTTTTATAGTATACGAGAAAGGATCAAATGGACCATTCCGAGGAAGAGCCTTTTATGATATGAAGGAACTCTTTCGGGAATCTCAGTGCCATTTCTGTTCATGATGCGATCGTGAAGAAAAACATATTCAGGTTAGTTCAGAGCACAAGAGAGCAAACCTCCATTAATATCACTACGATGGAAAGTGAGCCTACCTTTGAGGCTTCCGGAGGTCTGGCATATGTAAACTAAATGACAGTTGTCACAAGAAACTTTATATACAATACGGGGTCTCGTTCAGTTGTAAAACTGTTTTAGTTATAGAATAAATTTTAGAGAGAGTTAATAATATTTGTCTCCTATCTATTTTGATATCTCATTGTTTAAAAATATTCATCAATTTATCTGTGAGACTTTCTATGTGAGGCAATGTATGAAAAAGTTCAACTGGTACTGTTGTGTTTGAAATAATGTAAGCTAAATCTAAAGATTGAGTATTCAGAAGGTTGAGAAGGAATTTCCAGAACGTTTTCAGGAATATTATATTTGGTATTATAGAAAAATTTTTTAACAATGTTTTCTGCGTACGAATTTTCCAATAGTGTATCATTAAGCTGGTGCAATACCTTTGTTCTAAAATTCGAATATGTAAGTTTGACAGCTCTATTTTTCATGACTAAGATGAAATTGATTTTAGACCTCAGAAATTTGCCCTCTTGTGCTCTGGCTGAACATGGATGGTACTGAGATTCTGAAAAGAGTTCCTTCATATCATAAAAGGCTATTCTTTGAAGTTGTCCATATTAATCAAGATGACAACTCTAGGAATAATAAAAGCGACACTTAGAATCTATATTTTAAAGTTGGAGAAAGCAAAGTATTTGAGTCTCTTGGACAGCAATTTCCATTGTTGCTCTTAAATCACGTTAAAATATTAAACAAATAATTTTCGCTAAACTTCACGCTTGGCTACGCCACTGTTTGACGGAGTATCATTTCTTTCACTACTTAGGCCACCCACGTCACTGTTCCCTGTTGACACCTGACATCTGTCACTACAAAATGAAGAAATAGTCAAGTGAGATGTTTTGCTGTTAGTAATTTGTAAAATTTAATCAAATTCTAACAATCCTATCATATTTCGCCTTTAAATATAATTAAAAAGTTTTCATGGTGGATTCTTTCCCCTGTTTTTCATACATCAACTTTTTTTTATATTCAAATCACGTTGGTGAGTTTTTTAATAATTATAGGTTAGGTTTGATCGCCCAACTTTTGTAATTAATGTTGTACAGATGTCCTGAAGAAGAGAAAAATTAATTATTGAAAGCTTGACAGAATCAAACTTTTTCGTTATCAATGCCTACCAATTTGAATAGACTGCATTCTCCAATGACCCTAGTTCTGAATATTGTTTCTTAACTAATCAGTCGCGACTACTTCCCTTTATATACATATATATATATATATATATATATATATATATATATATATATATATATATATATATATACGTTTATAAATGTAGCTGTTGAGAAAATTTTGAAAGTCAGGAAAAAAGTTATTATTTATGGAGTCTTTTATGCATATTAAAATGTTATGCCTGGTTTGCGTGTAAAGAGAATGGAGGGTATCCTGATTCTTATTAGAAGGAATTTGTTGTTAATAAAAAATATTTGACATCTGAAGGTAAATCAATGGAATACTGTTTAAAATATAACCTTTTACATAACACAATTTTACTTAGTTGATTTTATTTAAAATCTCTGTGTATGATATAAAAATTAGTATAATTTGTTGAGAAAAATAATATTTCTAACTGCTCCTATGCATTTACATTCGATTTGTTTGATTCGTAGTAGTTCAGGCACAATCGGATATGCTTGAAGAATTTCAGATCGCACGCTTTTCATGAAATCGGATCACATTAATTTTGCTGTACTATTCGGAGCAAGTAGGCATCCGTGTATAAATATTGAAGTATAAAGTTTATTTAAGTATGAGTTTATAATAACACATATGCAAAATAATGAAAAAATAAATAAATTATGGATAATAAATAATAAAACCATTGCAATATTTAAAACAATGACGTAAAAAAATTATAAATCTAATGAATATTTAATAGTTTCATTATTAAAGTAAAGTATGGTTATTAATGTTTCAAAACTTCTTTTACAGGTTTCCAATGAAAATTATTATTAAAGATTGAAAAGCGATTTTATAAGAATAGCTAGATTGTGATAATCCAACGATATGTTTAAAAATAAAATTTAAATGGAGGTTTCGCTTTTACATAACTCAAAATATAATTAAATTTTTTAATTATTGCATTTTTTTTTATATTCCCGGGTCCGTCCTAAAGCCGGATGCGCTGCGACCAGAGTAGGCCTATTGTGCTCACCCTAGACATTACAGCCACTCTGTCAACCTAGCCCCCTGGCTCAATCTGTACAGTCCCGCTAAGGAATGAGTGAGTATTTCTCTCCATTCCAATTTTACTGACCCGAAAGTTTGTTGTCTAAATCTCACCAGTGACTCACAGTCACATATGGCATGCTTCACCGTTTCCTCGGCTTGTCCAAATAGTCTGCAGCCGAGGTTTCCGTTATATAGATTCATTCTATTCAGATGTACTTTGACGACCATGTGTCCCGTCATTATACCCGTAATAGTCCTTAATTTGTTTCTACTCATTTGTAGTAGTTTCTTTGCCAGTTTCGGGTCCGGATTCCCAATAAATAGCTTGCGGTGGTTTAAACCTTGTCTGGTCATCCAGTGTTCTCTTTTGATCCATTCTTTGCCTGCTTTTCGGGCCGCGCACCGCGGCACCCCCAAGGCCGATTCTGGACCAATGTGTTGAGATGCTGACCCTGCTCTAGCTAGCTCATCAGCTTTTTCATTTCCATGTATGCATTCGTGTCCTGGTACCCACTTTAACATAACTCAGTTGTCTTTTGCCAGAATTTCCAGCTCACTCTGACATTCCCAAACCAGCCTCGATGACACCTTTTGGCCCTTGAGGGCCCTTAGAGCTGCCTGGCTGTCAGAGTAAATGAGGATTTGCTTTCTTTTGTAAGCTCTCCTGTTTATCTCATCTGCGCACAGTAAGATTGAGTGTATTTCTGCCTGGAACATTGTTGGGTATTTTCCAAGGGGAAGGGTTAGTTCTTTCCTCGGTTGTAACCCATATATCCCAGCTCCAGTACCCTCACTACTTTTTGAACCGTCAGTGTACCAAATACTTGCATCCGAGAATGTTTCCGGTCTTTCTCTTTTACTTGCCATTCGATCCTCTATTGTGACTTCAAACGGTATATTATAACAGTAGCTCGAGTTCATATGGTCCGTGTCCATTTCCAACTCAGGGCTCCTGATTTTTAACATATATTTTTATGTCCTGACATCGTCATTTGCGATTTTACTGTTGAGTGATTTAGTCGGTGAAGTCCCATTCTTGCCTCTGCCTGAATCACTATGTGTAGCGGAGGCAGATCCAGAATACACTTCATTGCCGAAGTGGGGGTTGATTTCATGGCCCCAGTAATACACAAACAGGCAACCCTTTATATTCCACTCAGCTTTGTCATAGTTGCTCTCTGCATTACCTTGGGCCACCAGACCAAGGCTGAGTAAGTGATGGCTGGTCTCACAACACTGGTGTATAATCAATGTACCATTTTCGGTGAGAGACCCCATATTTACCCACATAATCTTCTAACAGTCATAAGAGATGTTTCCGATTTTCTGGTTATGTTTTCCACTTGTTTGTTCCAGGTCAGCCTGGAGTCTAAAATCACCCCCAGATATTTTACTTCTCTGGCAAGTGGTATTGTGTTTCCTTGGAGGATGATGGGACCAAGATCCTCTATCCTTCTCCGTTTTGTAAAGGGGATTAGGACAGTCTTTTGGGGACTTATATTGTGTCCCTCCTGCCTTACCCATCTTTCTACAACTTTAAGTGCCCTCTGCATTCTCTCTGTTACTGTTACTTGCATTTACTTTAGCTGATACAAATAATAAGATCTTAAAAAGTCGAAATTTCAGTAAGAAATAAATTAGATCTATTTGCCGTGTTTAAACAGTTGCCTACATGTGTTCTCCTTTCAAGGAGAGAAAAAGGAAAAATATATAGAAACAGTTTATTTCCTGCAAATACAACTCTGGTCTTCTTTCCCCATACGTTTCGAGTACCTTATGATCTGGTTAGTAGAGCTATATTGAATCGAGAGCAACATTCGCAGGTCGGTAGGATATTAAAAATCGGCCGACTTGGATGTCTGACTGAAAAATATCGCTTGTCAAACAACTTCTCTATAGATGTCATGATAGTGCGAAATTTAAAAAAATTTATTTATTTTATCGTTATATCGAGAAACAGATGGATAAAATTATTTTAATATTTCCGAGATATTTGAAAAAAAATAATTTTACCAATTTTTCCTGCTTTTCTTTAAAAATTGACGTATAAACAATGATTTTATTTATTAATACCTTTATTCAAAATTTTATTTTGGTATCAATTTCTGCTTCGATCGAGATAAAAGTTTGCCAAAAAAATAGTGGTTATGTGATAAGCATTATCTATTAAATTTAAATTTTTTTTCAAAAAACAATTCAAAAGTGGGGTTATATCTCAAAATATCGAAAGAAGTCATTAAAAAAAGTTTTTCTAACTGCAATTTTTAGCTCATGTGCAAAATTTCAACTGTATAAGGTAATTTAGATTTTTTCCCATTTTTTGTAAATTGCACCACTGTTGCAAAATAAAACTCTACCCCACCTACATAAAATTTTTTAGTTTTTACAATGCTTCATTCCAGACATATATTGTTTAAAGTAGCGCCATATTAAATGTGTGTTTTTTGGCAAAATCTAAATAGGGCTATTAAAATTTGGTTACATGTGATGCAAAGTTTATTTGTTCTTGACCCTGTATAAGGTAAGGTAACTTCATAAAATAACTATTTCTGAAAACGTAGTTTCTGTTTAAAAATAACACACATTATAATCAAGACAAACAAGTATACAGTGTCATCAGTAAAGTCTGCATTAGGTGACAAATAAATTTTAAATGATGATTTTTTTATTAGAAAATTTGAGTCTTTTCAATTAAACTCTTTTTTAATATTAATATATATTACTTTCAGATATAAACTACGTTTTCAAAAATAGTTATTTTATAAAGTTACCTTATACAGGGTCAAAAACAAATAAACTTTGCATAACATATGATCAAATTTTAATAGCCCTATTTGGATTTTGTAAAAAAAATACATATTTAATATGGCGCTACTTTAAATAAAATATGTTTGGAATGAAGCATTGTCAAAACTAAAAATATTTATGTAGATTGCGTTGAGTCTTATTTTGTAACAGAGGTGCAATTTACAAAAAATGCGCAAAAAACCTAAATTATCTTATGCAGCTAAAATCTTGTATAAGGGCTAAAAATTGCATTTAGAAAAACTTTATCTAATAACCTTTTTCAATATTTTGATGTTTTTGGAAAAAAATAAAATTTGACATAAAATGCTCAAAGCAGAAATTGTTACCAAAGTTAAATTTCGAATAAAGCTAATAATAAAAAAATTCCCTATGATTCGGACTTTGCTGGTCACAGATTTCCATTTTATGTTCTAGTTTATTAATATAGGCTTAAATAGCACCTATGATCACGTAGGATGCTGATAGAGGCCTTTTGTCTTCATTTTTAATTGTATTTTTAAAGGACTTCTAAAAGAAGGAAGTTCTCAATTCGTCGACTATGTATTTTTTTTTATGTATGTACACCGATTACTCCGGAACAATTGCACCGATTTGAATGAAATTTTTTACGTTATGTAAAGGAAGTTGCTGCGGTGGTCCCATATTTTTTTAGATGAAGTTGGTGCAGTAAAATCCAAGATAGTGCTTACAAGATGGCGGCCAAAAAAAATAGTTTTTTCCGATTTTCTCCAAAATTGGTATAGAAAAATTTTCCGGATTGTACCCAACGAACCTGAAATTATTTTTAAATAATTCAAAAGGTCAGATCCAATATAGCGGAGAGAAAATTTAAATTTTTTCCGATTTTCTCTAAAGTTGGTACGGGCGAGTTTTCGGGGTCGCACATGACGAATCTAAAATTATTTTTAAAAAATTCAATATGGCGGATCCAATATGGCGGACGAAAAAATCAGTTTTGTCCGATTTTCTCCAAAATTGGTATGGGGGAGTTTTCGGGGTCGCACATAACGAACCTTAAATTATTTTTAAAAAATTCAATATGGAGTATCCAATACGGTGGATAAAAAATCAATTTTGTCCGATTTTTCTCAAAATTGATATGGGAGAGTTCTTGGGATAGCACATTACGAATTTGATATTATTTTTAAAGGAATTAGTCTAAAGTCAGTATTGGGGGATTTTTGTTAGAGTTAATTACGAAATTAAAATATTTTCTGAAAAACAATCTGGCGGATTCAATATGGTGTCCTAAAAATTTTACATTTTTCGACTTTTTCCAAAACTGATATAGAGGGTTCTTGAGGGTGTAAATTACGAATTTAATAATATTTTTTCAGGATTCAATGTAACGAATGCAATAAAGCTGACTAAAAATTTTACATTGTTCGATTTTGTCCAAATGTGAAACTGAATCGTTTTTGAGGATGTAAATAGCTAATATAAAATTATTTTAAGAATATCTAATATGTCAGATACAATATGACCGCTTAGAAATTTTAAATTTTTGGATTTCATCTAAAATTGGTACCAGAGAGCTTTGGAGGGTTTAGATTTAGATTAGGTTAAGACGTTAAAATTATTTTTTTGAAATTCAATACGGCGGATCCAATATGGTGGGTTGAAAATTTTACCTTATTCGCATTTTTTCAGATCTGGTATTAGGGGGTTGGGGGGGGGGGTGTATTACGAATATAAAGTTAATTTTTTACAACTATTGGGTTGATAAGATACAATATGAGGGACTAAAAATTTTACATTTTTAGATTTTATCTAAAATTGATATGGTGGGGTTCTTGAGGCGATTACAAACTCAATATGCAATATAAAATATACCGGGCTAGGAAATTTACGTCTCAAATTCTTTAAATATCGATATTGGAAGGTTTTGGGCCCTATATTACCAATATAAAATTAATTTGAAATTTAAGATAGTGGATTTTATGACAGACTAAATATTTGTTTGATACAATTTCATTGGTATTTGGAGAACTCTAAAAATCAAAAAATTTTTAGTGGTTCATTTTATAGTGATTTACAATTCTGGATAAAATGGGCACTTTTTTGCCACCTTGGAGTCATTGCGAGGAACGCTAATCTCGATTAGCACTTAGTTCAAATAATTTATGAATATCATAATGAATTCGAAACTAAAAATCGAAAAATAAAATTTTTATAAAAAAATTGAACCGACTTCTAAAAGTGCGCTAAAAAGCGAAAAATAATTATAAATTTTTATATGAAATTGAAATTTTTGAAGTCCGCGCCAAATTATTAGTAAATGAAATAAATAACTACTAATATATACAAATTATAGTAAGAAAGCAATTACATATAAAGTATTTTTAGTCTGTTTATGCGAATCACATTTTGTCAGGTATTAGTTTGGCGCCGACTTCAAAAATTTCAATTTCATATAAAAATTTATAGTTATTTTTCGGGTTTTAGCGCACTTTTAGAAGTCGGTTCAATTTTTTTATAAAAATTTTATGACTTATTTTTTTTTTGTAAAAGCTTGTTGAATAATAAATGTACTCTTAATATTTTTTTCATTATTAATTACTGTTAATCTAGTAGCACATATGGAAAATATTTTTCAAAACATAGGAACTACATTTTTGTAAATCTTAGTATCCTAAAAACTGAGCCACATCTATGTACAGTTTTATCAAAATAGTATTTATCCAAACCCAAAAACTAAAAAGTTATTTAGCGTGTTCCGATGGGATTATCCATTGTAAGGAAGACCGATAAAAGAAAAATATATTTCGTTTTTTAAACCTCACTGCGGATTTGACACCCTCACTATTAATAAAACTTTTTAGATTTCGTTTTGTTTGTTGAATCTAACTTAGTGAATACGAAAAGTTTTAGTTGTTTGTATAGATTGTGCCGTTAAGGGTGCCCCGGGGTTCAAAGGGATCCCTTCCTGTTGTGGTTGTTTATAAATGATTGAGTAAATTGCTATTCGAAGAAAATTTAAATAAAAATAAAGCAATTTCAGTAACAAACTACTAAAAGAATATATATATATATATATATATATATATATATATATATATATATATATATATATATATATATATATATTATTTATTTCCTTCTTCTTAAACCATTTGATAATACTAATTCTTTAATTTCTTTGTTATAGATTTTTTTTTTCGTATGTTACTTTAAAGGCAATGTAACATTGAATAACTACCTAGAATTAATTCACATCCGCTAGATATTATTGCAGACTTCCCAGATGTGATCGAACGTGAAGTCTCGAAGTACGTAGATTTAAGTTTATAAAGATGTTAATTAATTTTAATATTTAAGTAATTAATAAAAAAATGTTTTTGAAAAAGCCTGCCGTGATAGATGAAACGTTATATAGCCTGTATAGTAACAAATATAATATATATATATATATATATATATATATATATATATATATATATATATATATATATATATATATATATATATATTGATTTTCTTGAAACGTTAATATTTATTTTTATTTTTAATTTTTCTAGGGATTAGGTTCATATTTAAAATACAGTTTTCATCGCTCTGACGTTTCGTTCTTTATTTAGAATATTTTCAAAAATAATCGTCTAAAATTTAAAATGAATTATGAATATAATATAAATACACCTATAATAAAGACTTAAAATTTCAACATTCACGACAATAACATTTAAAACAATATCAGAAATTAAAATGATGATTATTTAAAGGATTATTTTTAGTAAATTTTACGTACCTTGAGATTGCGTCAAAACTATCACCAACAAACCACCACGGACTTGCATTTTATATTCGGGGAAATGATAAATAAAAACTAAAGGAATTTGTATTTGCTTTCAAGGTGATATAGACATTTTTGATGTTATTAAGGGAATATTTGCGTCTAAATTATATTGTAAATTTGACTTAGATTGTTTATGTCAGTTCTATCATTTACTGTATGTGTTTCCTTTTTGATGGCTATTATTTCTTTTATTATTAATTTATGATAATTTTTGTCCATATCGACTATTTTGGTATTTTCAAAGTTAAAAGAGTGTTTTTCATTCTTTCCATGTTTTGTCAATGCTGTAGTAGTATTTTTGGTATATTTATGCCTATTTAGTCGATTTTTTAGTAATTGGCTTGTCATTTCTATATATTTCTTTCACAAAATCGCAACTCTACTTAAGAACGATATCCATAGATGGAGCGATGCATACAATCACTGACGAAATTTTATTTTTGAGTAAAATAAGGATATATAAAGGTAAAAAATGACTGTTGCAGCCTATGAATAATTTTTTATGAGGAATTCTTAAACAGATAGTAGAGTAGACCTGAAAACACCGACGAAGTATTGTGGGCACGAATACAAAATTCATACTTTATGCTTAGATACTGAGATGATGAAATTGGTGCGGTTCAACTTTCTCCGTAGAATTAATTTATATGTATATGAAAACGTAGGTCATTTTGAACACTTAACCATTAAACGATTAAATAAATAATTTTTTTTCTGTTTTAGATTGATATTGATTTTCTGTGTTATTCTTATAGTTTTTTGTCATTTTTTTCTTACACAATTATTATTGTTACCTTGTTCCTATGTAAATTTTTATTATTGTTGGCTTGTTGACCCTTATACTTTCCCCAAATTTCTTCAAACTGTCATAAATCTAGATAAAGTATGATGTACGCAACAAAACATTTATATTGAATTATCTCAAAAACGACTGCTCGACACGACACCTAATAAGAATACTTTTTGCGAATTAGAAATTTTAATAAGAAATGTTTTATACCAAGACACAAAGAAGCCTTGAGCTTTAGGTATAGGCGAAGTGCTGCTGGTGGCGTCTATTGCAATGAACATCGAAACTGTGAGGGAGAATAGCCTAAAGCTGGAGGCCCGCCTAAAGAGGGTAAGCGCTCGTATACTGTCGAATGAGTGTCAATATGTGCATATGCCGAGAATACCTGGACATTCTCGAGTTTGGATCAGTTATGATGAAGCGCCAGAATTGTAATATGACGTAACTCCGTACAATATAAAAAATTTGGTGAATTTTTTAAAAAACTGAAGGTGTGTGTCTTTTAATTAGTAAAAACCTTGTACATCTATCATATTGTTAATAACATAATATCATATTATCTAACTCTGAAACAAGAAGAAAATACCGGCATATTTTTTTATGTTTTGAGGTAATAATTCCTTAGATAGTAAATCTGTATTTGTGCATAGCCGGTAGGGCAAAGCCAGTAGGTACCAGTTTTTTCCTAATACAATTTTTTCAATAATTTTTAGATGATGAATAAATATAAGAGAAAAATGGCGTAGGCATCCTGGACTGAGGTGACAATGCAAATCGCAAGTACGAAATCCAAGGCTACTTGGGTTTCCAAAGCCGCAAAGAAGTATGATAGCACGCTTTCTACTTCATAAAGACATTTAAAAAAGAACGTTGTGAGAAAATGCTCGAACGATATCAGCGAGAGTTTAATGATGGTCAAGATATTTATTCCAAGTAGATGATCTTTTCTATAGCCTAAGTTAAACTGAGTTTTTGAAACTTGTGTATTAATATGCAGAAAAAAATAACATTATTCGTCCTTTTAAAGGCCGCAGTGGTGGAAATCACTAATATCTAGGTATCAATATACGCCATCCTAATTTAATTCTCAGACAGCCAAAATCAACGTCAAATGCGAGAGAACGAGTTTTTAACAGGCCTCAAATTTACAGATTTTTTGATTTACTGAAAACAGAAATAGATAAATACTCTATTGACGCAACCCGGATATAAAACATGGTTGAAACCGGTATTCAAACAGTAAGTAATAAACCTCCAAAGATATTGTCAAGAGCCGGAAAAACAGGTGGGTATGAATTCAAGTGAGAAAAGGGGAAAATCAACGACTATCGTGTGCTGCTGTAATGCGGGATCTTTCATACCCCCATTCCTCATTTTTTGTAGAAAAAGAATGGTTGGTATATTACTGGATGCAACACTACCTGACATCAATGCTTCTTGCACACACAACGGCTGGATCAATCGCTCTAATTAGAATATTCCAAGGTTCAATTTTCCTCTTAAGCTCACTAAAGCGAAATCGGTTAATCCAACCTTATTTTTGCAAATACTCTGGCTATGGGCAACACAGTATCATTTTTCTTAAGTAGTTTCCAGGAGTTCTTTGAAGAAAATAATTTCATGAAGTACAGTTTCAATTAATTTTATTTTTCAAGTTGATCATTATTTTGTCTTATTTCGGTATTTCACTACAACTGTGCTTAGATATTTTCTTATCGATATTGAACTTACTGCAACCTTTTTTTTTATTCAGACAGATCTTTTTCTCCGTGCCATTATATTTACATTTGAATAAAATTGTATGTACATTGGGTTGAAGGAAATTCACATTAATGTATTAATATGTATTTTTTTATATTAAAAATAACTACTGGGATACTTATTAGATTTATTTTTATTTTGAGTGGAAAATGCTAATGATTAACGAATTGGCCATTTCTTTTACACGTGGCAATTGAACGCGCTTAACAGAAGTCGGTTATAAATGGAGGCCATTTTGTCTTGATTTTCAGTTGTTCCTGGTTTGATTCGGCCGAAGCAGCTACAGACTTCCATTTCAATTTTTATTTGTCAATTTTGGATTCTGAGATAGAAAGTTTATTATCCTGATAATTTTGTTGTTTTCGGAGTACCGTACCTTTTGCCTTGTTGGCAGTTACGGTTTTTGTTATCAGAATAAACCTGGAGTCAGGAGTTTTAAGCAGTTTGCACTTATTAACGAAGGAATTCTGTTGGTCCCCAAAGACATCGGGTAAGATCCATTAATTACAGTTTATTAAAACAATCTTTCATAAATTTTTGTGATTCAGTAAGATTCAAGCTCAAAATTGATCCTCACTACCGAGTAAATTTACCGTTTTGATTATTAAGTGTTATCTACTGAATTTATCATCGTCGGTAAATTTTTGAGAAAATTATTTCTTGCCAATTTATTGGGATTTTGAAACTGAAAGTTACCCTAAATTTACTCGGTGATAAGGATGAAATAAAAATCGGTAAGCAAATATCTAACCACAGTGTAGTAAAATACCAAAACAAGACAAAGTAATGGTCAACTTGAAACATAAAATTAATTGAAACTGTACTTTATGAAATGCTTTTCTTCAAAGAGTCCCTGGAAAATAATTAAGGAAAATGATACTGTGTTACCCATAACAAGAATATCTGCAAAATACGGTTAAATTAACTGAAGCCATAGTGAACTTAAGCGGAAAATTGAACAGTGACAAATAACTTCGTAATTTCGTCGAAATTACTCGTCCAACTCTGGTGGAAAAAAGTTATATTTGTGATGGATATCTGTGAATCTCATAAATTTCTTATGGCTTTAGAATATGATATATAGCATAATGTGATTTTCGTCTCGCTTCTTCCTCACACAACACATCTCATGTAGCCCATGGACCGTTGCGTCTATTAACTTCTTAAAACCTATTTTGAACAGGCAGTTTCTATTTTCCAACGAAGTTATATGGGGAAAATAATATATTTACTGGAATGTGGATCACTAATCGGCATATATTTAACGATGCATACTTTTGGGCATCCAGTCTCACAGACAAAGCTCTAGTTGTTGACCACAATCTTCGTGAAATTCCTACAAGTAATTCTCTGGCAGTTTCGTGAACACAAAAAATAATTACATCCTTACTTCAACAGAAGTAGCACCCCTTTGAAAAAGAAGTTCGGACTTATATAAACAGAACTTCGTGTTCAATGCCAGGGAGTGTTATTTTCTTCCAATAAGTAGCAGATCCATTGATACCTACACCTCATCTAAAGTATCAACTTTTGGACTAAGATAAGTTGGGCTAGATCCTTATATGTTAGCCTCCGGGTAGGGGTTTATACAGAGACACCATGTATAATTTTATCCAGTTATTCTTAGAGAAAGATTACTTTCTGAATTTTACAACTTCAACCTTCGCGTACACCAATCCGCTCTAAAAAAAAAGAATATAATAGTTTCTAAAATTTTATTACTGTGATGTATTCGTTTAGCTCTAACCAAAGATTATTAGTCATTACAATTTTTGTCTTAAACCCTTCAGCACGAGCTTATAAAACTGGGCCTAAATGAGCCGAAAATTGTTTTAAACTCGGTTTCTTCCTAAAGGATAATTTTGTCACGACCTCATGTCCAAAGTTGACACGAACAGACAAATTGCTGAAAACTAATGAGAAACTATAATGTTTCTACATCCAGCCGGTAACCTGGTATGCCAGCATAAATTTCGAAAAGTTTGACGTTGGTTTATTTTAAATAAAGTGAAATTAAGAAGAAACATAATATAGGGTATTTTAAGTCTGGAAATTATGATAAATTATTTAAAAAATAAATTTAGAAACCAAGAAATTAGCAACTTTTTTATAATAAAATATTCAGGTTTGTTCACGTATAACTTACAGTACTATTTCATATTTTTTATTACTGTTTTAATTTCTACTAATTGTAAGATCTCTCAAGAAAGGTGTTCGTAGGATGGGTACTAGAAAAAATTTCTCTCCAACAGTATTATTGTCTACATTACCCCTTTTTATTTAGACATGCAAACATTTACGTCAAACTATATATATATATATATATATATATATATATATATATATATATATATATATATATATATATATATATATATACATTATCTGCGAATTCCACTCTGGTTCTCTCCATACTAGTTTCGACCACCTAATGGTCTCGTAAGTAAAGCTGTAATGAACCGAGAGCAAAATGTACAGAAAACAACTGTGTACTTAAAATCTGATGTCGGACTATTATCTGTCTGCCCCCTTTCTTAATGGTCATAAAGAGAATAAAATAGCTATAATATATATATATATATATATATATATATATATATATATATATATATATATAAATATATATAGATATATGTTGAGACAACGGAATATCTCGGTGGGATTACATTTTTTCGAAAAACATTTTATACAAAAATTATAGGGTGGCTGGGAGGCTAACTAGTAGTGACCTTAGAAATGGCCTTGATCTTGTCCTTCAAGATAATTTGAAAGCCACCTTCAGAATTTTAAATAGGACCCTCTAATTTTGACCCCGTGAAGCGCGTTCCGGACAAAACCCTCTCGGATATACTAATATAGCTAATGCCGTTGTACAGTCAGGTCATTTTCCCACAGATTGGAAGGTGGCTAAGATAATTCTTATTAAAGAAAAGGCGAAAGGGCCACCAACATTGACAGCTACAGGCCTATTAGCCTACTTTCCAATCTGGGGAAGATAATAGAGCGTGTAATTCTGAACCGCATAACTGACTTTATAACAGAGAGGGATATTCTGCCTCAGGAAGAGTTTTGCGTCAACAGCTGCCATAGCAACGTCCAGCAGACCATCAAACTTGCGTCGATGATAACCCGGGGGTTGAACCCGAGATTCCATACGGGTTCAATCTTTTTTGATATAAGCTTATGAAATAGTTTGCTGATCTTAGTAGCAAAGAAAGCTTAGCTAGAAAAGCCTTTCTTAGCTTAAAGACACAACAATTTGACAAGGTCTGGCACAACGGAGTGATTGTTTTAATCTTGAAATGGACTTGATATTCGACTTTAACCTTGAGGGCAAGGTCGTATCCAATGGTAAAATTTTCCACCCTTTTCATTTCCACGGTTGAAATTGAGGAAGTCCCATTTAAAATTCTGAAGTTGACCTTTAAATGACCTTAACGAGCCATGTCAAAGTCATTCTTGAGGTCACTGCTAGTTAGCCCCCTACAAGCCTATAAATTTTGTATAAAACATTTTTCTAAAAAATGTGATCCCACCGAAATATTCAATTGTCTCAAGATAAATGCCTCACCCTATATATATATATATATATATATATATATATATATATATATATATATATATATATATATATATATATATATACATGTATATATCCTAATTTCATGGATTTCTCGCAGTTTGACGGTGTAAATGACCAAGAAGAGGGTCACTGAAGGTCATTTTCAAAAGTAAAAATATTTCACTCTCTTGTAAATACTTACTGCTCTAATTTTCCCTTAAGACTTGAACAAGCCTCAATAATCTGCCATTCAGGGATTTTTTAATATTTGGTTTTGAAAAGGGCTTGATCTTGAATTTCGAGTTCATTTCAAGGTCATATCCGATTGTAAAATTGTCCTCTATCTCCATTTTTGGGGTAAAAAATTGTTCTCGTTCTAAAAATTACTTGATGCAACCTTCAAGGTCAAGGCTAAGGTCAAATTTAAGGTCAGCTTTTCATACACAGTTTGATTTCCAGAAACTTTTGTAGAAAAAGTTTTTCTAAGTCACTTTTACTTGCCTAATAATTGATTCATTCACATCAGTTCAAGGTGTAGAGACGCTTGACCCTTAAATGACCTCTAAGTGTAATTTTACCCCACATGTTATTTACATCATTGGGTAGGAAATTTTCTCCGCGTTTCATTCCTGCAATAAAAAATGGTGATTTCCATTCTTTAAAAAATCATGACCTTCAAATGGTTACTCGTAAATCTTGGATTGGAAATTTTTCTATATAACCTTTAGGATTTTATGTCTAATATTAAGTATTATTTATATAATTTATCAAAATAAATCACTTTAGACCAAGAAGAGTTTTACCAAGCTATTGTGTTATTGTTTTTCTCCTATATGTTGTTACTTCTGTTAAAACATACCGTTCTGAAATATAACTTTAAAATATTTAATGATCGATCATGTAAAGTTCATAAGTACATTTAAAATTGAAGAAAGAACGCATAAATCTAAAACAGATAATAACATGTTTATTTATGGCTACTGGGTGATGATTTGAAAATGCGTTAGAAAATGCAATTTTCTTTAAATTGTGTGATTTCATGAAAAATTGTTTTGCTTGTTCCTCAAATATCTCATACGCTATACAAAATAGAGCATTGACATAAATAACTATTCTCCAATAGAACCATTTCCAAACTCTAGAAATTTTGAAGGTGTAGTAAACTCTATTTATAAAAAAAAAACATTGTAAACGATTTGTTATCTCGCAAATGGCCTATTAGGAGAAATGCGTCTAAAATGGAACATTGAGATAACAGGGAAAATTTAAATATTAAGTAAAACATTACGTGCTATCTTTCGAAATCTAGTTAAATTACAATACCTGCGTCGGTTGTGCTGCGTGACGTAACAAATAACTATTTTAATAATGTTTTCCTGGGGAGAGGTTAGTGTTTCTTATTTGTTTTTTCTTTTTTTATATATAGAATTGGTGGAATAAAAATGTTATAATCATATCACCCGTATAAAGATTATTTAAAATGTAATAAATACAGAGTTATAGATTTTGATTGTTGAATGTGTAGAATTTATTGGCATAAAATATATGAGGGACACTAGAGAATTTTTCTCTGCTGAAAAAATGTAACAAAAGACTTACAAATTTTTTTTTTCAACATAGTGTATGTCCCTCGCAAAACTACCTTCCATCAGAAAAAGGAATGTTACCCGGTGGCTTACAAAAAATAGGCATCAATATACCTATTAAACTGGTTCACAAAATGATATTTTCTGAAAAAAAAAATCAACCGGGTCAAGTCGGGACAATACAGGCACAGAAGTTGAACTAGAGAAGGATTAGTTTAGCAGCTCTATGAATTGGCGAGTTGTCTGAAGAAGATACAGGGTATGTCTATGGGGTACAGTAGAGAATTTATATATATATATATATATATATATATATATATATATATATATATATATATATATATATATATATATCCAAATAATACTATTTTACAACCAATTTGCGACTGTAATGTAGAAGGTAGTTTTTGGTTAATTTTTGGTCTCTAAATGCTAAAATAATGGTATAAAATCCCTAACACACTAACTAACCCACAAATCATTTTAACGACTGTTACTTTTGCACGACAAAAGTATCTGGTTTTACAAGAAAGATCGAACAACTTTAGAAACTGAAGAAAATTTTAATATTCAAGTTCTGAATTAAAAACATCTATATGGCTCCTGATAATCGTCCCCCCCCCCACGAGCCTTGAGTTCAGGAAAACCCGATTTTGCCTCGTATACTATAGTTTATTCAAGAACTAAAGAGAGTAATAAATTATTTTTTACCCTTTTTTTTGCTTCACAAACTATCTGTGTTCTTTAGTCTGGTGTCTTTGACAAAATCTGTTAGACACATATATTTTTCATAGGAATGGGTGAGAAATTTTATAATCAAAAATACCAGTCTATGATAATGGACTATTTGGGTTGGATAACAATAGATATTTGGATGTGTGAAGTGTTAAAAAGGTTTTTAATCCTTGTCATAGGCGTCGGAAGGAGGTTTATTTTATCACTAAGTATTTATGGCATAGAATATCATATCGGTAATAAACATAAAATAAAAAGTTTTTATAATATTATTGTATTTCTTTTGATTTCTTAATAATTCACATACACTAGAAAATATAGATAATTTTGACACATTTACCACAAATCACAACTGAATTTTTATTATTTTTAATTTTGGCATAAAAACCGTTTTAGGCACATTTAGACTAAAATGTAGCCTTTTTCAAAAAATTCTAAATTATAATTTAAAACTTATAAAATACCGATTGTCAAAAATACAAGAGTTAAACATATATAAAAAAATAAATTCATCTATATAATATTAAAATTTTTTGGGGCTATCGGTCATTTTATTATTAATTAAAAAGATTTTTAGAATATTTGACATTTCAGTTTATTTATTTCTTAATCCATCTACAAAATTACAATTAAACACTAAAAAGGGATTCAAATGTAATTAATTTTTATATGTTATGGAAAATTTAAATAACAAATTGTTTTTACGCTTGTAAACATTACGTATCTAATTCGAAATCAAAGTCAGTGAAGCTATCTTCCCTCAAATTAATAATAATTGGTTCCTCTATCTCACCGATCTTGAGATCGAGTTTCCACATTTTCTTTATTCTTTTATTATATGGATTTTCCCAATTTTCTGCAGTAACTTTATTCAAAAAAATCTTTCAAAAGTTCAGTTAAATTACTAATTTTGTAAGTTGTGTTATTTCTAGCAACTTTACCTTTTACTTGAGAGAAATATTTCCTTCTCCAACGGACATTTTCCGGACGATCTATAAGAATAGATTTCCTATCTGGTTTTTCCCAGCAAAAATTAAGTTCTCTGAGCAATTTCCACAGCTCAGTTCTTTTAATTTCAGGTAAATCCCGATTTTCATTGATTTTAGTTACAATTTTATCGACGGTTGGGATCTGCTTCTCACAATAAAATGTATGTACAACTCCTTTTATTGCAGTTTACATCTCTTCTTCCAATGAGCCTTTGAGTACTAGTAATTCCAGTTGTTTTTTTTTCCTTCCGTATTCGGTACATAGTAGATTTTTCAACTCCTGTTATGTTGGAATACATCTCAATAGAGCTTTTAACATTATCATCTAAATACTGATATCTTAAGGCATCATAAACATTCATCGTAGGAAGTTTTTCGTCGAGGAAAATATGCCATGGTTTAACGAATTTGGAATAAATATGGATGTGGAAGCCATATCTTTTGGATATCTCCCTAATCTCAAATAATATATAAAAACAAGCACAAACAAGATGAGTCACTAAGGACACATTGTAAGGTGTACTTTGCCCATTAACAAAAATTAAATTGAACTATCAGAAATTTTCTTGTTGCAGTAAATTTATAAAAGTAAATAATATTTAAATATAATTAATAAAATTTGATTTACGGCAGTCCTCAGTTACCTGCGGCACTGCAGCAGATACGTTGGAGGTTTCAGTAACAGTTTTATTACTCTCTCTAGTTCTTGAATAGAGTATGGGAATGTGTATGCTTGCGATCGCCTCTCACCTTCCCAAGAGCTTTGAGTTCAGGAAAATAGAACTGATTCTGCCTTTTATATTAGGAATGTGTATGCTGCTGGTACTCTCCCTCGTTGACAACTGGTTTTTCTTTTGATAGCCCCCCTCCCCAAGAGCTTTGAGTTCAGGAGAATAGACCCGATTCTGCCTCTTATACTAGGAATGTGTATGCTGTTCGCATCCTCCCTCCCTGTTGGCAACTTGTTTTTCTTGTGATCGTCGCTCCCCCCCCCCCCTATCCAAGAGCTTCAAATTTAGAAAAACAGACTCGACCTTGCCTTTTACACTAGAAATGGGAATGTTGCTGGTGTCTCCCCCCCCCCCCCCCGTCGACAAGTTGCTTTGGCTTGCCATACTGTATTTTTGGAATATCACACCCCCCCCCCAAAAAAAAAAGAGAGATGCTGGATCCGCCCCTGGGCGTAGACATATAGTTCTGTTAGGTCAAAGGCCGGATATCTATTTGATATTGCTTTATCTGACTGACTGTCTCTGATAGGATGTTTTACCATCGTTAATTATCCATTATTAACCTCCATAATCTGCCAGGAGCATAATCATATCAAAAGTCAAAAGTCTGATTATCATATTTTCGGATAAAAAATATAAGTTTTCATTTAAACCAGATCTGATCTTGTGTTGTCTTTCAACTTTGACCTTGAACAAGAGGTAAAATCTATCAGCGAAGAAAAAGATAAAAAATCTGTTGCTAGATCATCTTTCTAAACTTGGCAGACATTATTGTTCCGGACATCTAAAGGATTAATTAGAATTTAATTCCAATTAGACCTTGAATTTTTTACCTTAATGACGAATTCAAGTTTATCACCTAAGATGAAAACCTTGTTTCTGTACGACATTGACAGAAGTTATTCTTATGGATATAAAGAAATGCTGAAGTAACATAATGCAAGCTTTTCAACACAAAATAGTGCGACTTCCGTGATCCATATACTTGAACCATGAGTTTTTTTGAATTTAGTGCCCATTGACACTTTTAATCTACTACCCAAGAACTACCAAAACCAGATAATTTCAAAGAGTTTGGTCAAAAGCCATTTTCCATAAGATTTCTGCGGAGTACTCTTCAGATTTCAATTTCTATTAGTTTTGGTAACCTTGCTGGTTTGTTACAGAAAATACTATAACAAAAATTGTAGCTTCTAAACTTTTAGTTCATATAACTAACTGCTTTAAGCACTATTCATTTACGAAATTGGCTTGACAAATATCAAGGTTGAATTGCCGCCACAATACAATTTTTCTCTTCCGCTCAAATTTTAGCCCTGATAACTAAAAAGTGAAGGTTGTGTTTACTTAAGTAATAAACTGATCTAATATTTCTACACAAGATTTTTATTTTGTTTTTTGAACCAACATTTCGGTTGAGTCCATTTTCACAAAAAAATTCTCTTAAGATAATTTTACTAAACATTACTAAGTCATTTTTAAACTGTTTGTTGTTTCAAATGACTGTAAGTCCAGTGAGTATGATGTTGATATGGGTGTCGCTCAGGGTTCTGTACTGGGGCAACTAATTTTTACTCCGTTTATAAATGATTTACTTTCTTATATAACTAGAGGTCTGGTGGTGAACTATACGGATGATACCTCAATAGTTCTATCAGAAGCAACTCCTGAAAAACTTGGAGCATCCATTAAACAGGTCGTTAGTGACATGTCTTGGTGGTGTGAAAAAAACAGACTCATATTAAATGTAGATAAAACTAAATGTATATATTTTAACAGGAATAACTTGGCGATTCCAGGAATTTCGTGTGCCTCCTATAGCAAGTTTTTGGGTCTGACAGTAGATAGCGGTACTACGTGGGAATTGCATATCGAGGAGTTTGCTAATAAACTCAATAGGGCATATTTTGCTCTTCTAACTTTACGACGTGACTTATCACGTACTATATTGCTGCAGGTATACTATGCTTTGGTATATTCGGCGATGTCTTACCATGTGATTCTCTGGGGAGCTGCATCAAATACAGATAGAGTATTTTTAATACAGAAGAGAATTATTAGACTTATATTTAATTTAAAAAGGAGAGAATCATGTAGGGATATTTTTAAGAATCATAAAATACTAACTTTTGTATGTGTATATGTTTTTGAGTGTTGTCTTTACGTTAAAAGCAACATTAAACATTTTGAAACGAGTTCGACTTACCACCAGTATAACACCCGGAATGCAAATGTTCCACTTTACATCTCGCACAATACGACTCACTTTGAAAGATCTGTCAATTATCACCCTATTCGTATATACAACAAACTTCCTCAAATTATCAAATCAGCCAATAACTACAATAGCTTTAAGAATAAATTAAGAAAATATTTAATTGGGAAGGGCTTCTACTCACTCGCGGAATATTTTGAGGATTCTTAAAGTGATGCGATGGTTAACTTAAATTATGTGTTCTGTTTTTGTTCTTTGTTTTATTATAGGAAACTAGCTTTTAATTTTTAAGAATTATAGCTAATGTTGCATGCATATTGTATAATTTTGATATATATCTGACCATATGACGTCCTTCACATCAACCTTAATTGATGTTAAAGGTGAATAAATGTTTGACTTTGTTTGTTAATAGTGACAATAACTTTAAGAATAAATTTTTTAAAGTTCTCAAAATTGAAGGCGTGTTGCTGACGTTGTATGTCCTCATTTTTATTATTTATTCTTATAACTAGTTTTTAATTCTTTGACCTCCTTTTGCTAGTGTTATTTTACTGTATATTTTGGATATGTGATGTACCTAAGTGTAAATATATTTGGATATGTGGTGTGCCTAAATGTCAATGTAAATTGATTTTAAAGGTGAATAAAGTATAAAGTATAAAAGTGCTTGTACAGGGTGAGTCAACGATTGGATGAAGTAGGTTTGTGCCTTTTCGGTGAAATTAACACAGAAACTATATTTATTGTTTGATACAGTTTATTTTTAC
Organism: Diaprepes abbreviatus; assembly: GCA_034092305.1. Lineage (NCBI taxonomy): Eukaryota > Metazoa > Arthropoda > Insecta > Coleoptera > Curculionidae > Diaprepes > Diaprepes abbreviatus. The sequence continues at coordinate 4,193,878 of JASJET010000116.1, forward strand.
GCAGATTTTAAAAATATTTAGGACTCTACAGGGTGAGCCAAAAAACTAGGACAGCATAAAGTTGTATTTTTTTAAATAGAATACCCTATATACGAATCGTATTTTCGATTTAGCTTATAATTTTAAATCTTTTTTATTAAAAGTTTACTATAACAAAACTTTATAGTTTCTGAGATAATTAAGTTTAAAGAAAAAAAGTCACATTTTCAAGCATCAATTCAATCCTAAATAACGTTTTCAATTTTGAGACAAATATATTCAAATTTGGAATTTAGCAAGGCCAAGGACAAGTTAACATAATTTTTACCTAATATTTGCAATAAAAGCTACAGGGTGTTGAACACATCGGCTCATATTTGAACAAGTTTAAATGAATAAATATCTTTTTTTTTTAAATGGTACACCCTGTATATTTTCATGTTATTTAATAAAGTAATAAAAACCCTAAAAGTTTTGTTCAATATATCTTATACCTATTATAATAGTTTTTGACATATTTCAGTTTTTCTTATTTTCCATACTTTTTTACAGAAATAGTCTTCATTATCATAGTAGCCATGGCAAAAACAATGTAAAAGAACATTTTTCTGTGTGTCAAATTTATAACCGCAATCGTTTCTTTTGGTTTTTATGTAGTGTAGTTTGTTTTTTTTTGCATTCATCTTATATTGTAAAATGAATTTTCCAAAGAATGAGTTAATAGATATGATTTATACAATAGGAGAGGCTCAAACAAATTGCCTTCTTGCTCAAAGAATTTACAAAATGGAGTATCCTGATCGATGCCAGCTTAATACACATACTTTTCAAAACTTAATGCAAAGATTTGATTCTTCTGGTACTGTTGATTATCCAAAACGTAAAGTGGTCCACAAACCAGTAACTAATGAAGAAAAAGAACTACAAGTATTGTTAAATATTCAGGAAAATCCTTATATTGGTAGCCGTCAGTTAGCAGCATTATGTGAAACGTCACAATCCACCGCTAATCGTACTACCAAGAAATATAGGTATCATCCATATCACATGGAATTACACCAAGAATTGCATGGACAGGATTTTGAAAGTCGTGTAAACTTTTGTCGTACAATAAAAGCGGAGATTCAATTAAATCCAAATTTATTATGCAAGGTAATGTTTAGTGATGAAGCTACTTTTAGAAATAACGGTGCCGTAAATAGACGCAACATGCATTATTATGCCACAGAAAACCCATTTTGGATTAGAGAAGTGCAACATCAAAACCACTGGTCATTAAATGTTTGGTGTGGTATTCATCATAATCGAATTATTGGACCCGACTTTTTTAATGAACCACTAAATGGCCATAGTTACCTGAACTTTCTACAAGAAGAACTACCTCAACTGCTTCAAGGTCTCGATAGGGATGAGCTCGACAGTATGTGGTTCCAGCACGATGGTGCGCCTCCGCATTACCATCGTGAAGTTCGTGCGTTTTTGGACCAACGATATCCGCAAAAATGGATTGGACGTGGGGGTTTCATTGAGTGGCCACCAAGGTCTTGCGACATCACCCCATTAGATTTCTTCCTATGGGGTTATATTAAAAATAAGGTGTATGTTAATCCACCAACAACAGTGGAAGATATGCGAAACAGTATTAAGGATACCTGTAGAACAATAACGCCACTAATTTTGTCCAGGGTCCGAGAAAATCTGCAAAAAAGACTAAATTTATGCATTGCACAAGAGGGTCGTTTATTCGAACACTTATTAAAAAGAAATAATTAATCTCAGTATTTAATAGGTAATTTTTTTGTTTCAATTTAGTATAAAAGTAAATATGTATTTGCCTTGTCGTTATTGTTGTGTTAATTTTTTCACATTATGTTTAATTAAACTATTGCCGTTGTAATATAACGAATAATGTATTTCATCATATTTAACCACATTCTGTTTGTTTCTGTAGTTTCTTTTTATTATTTTACATGGCTACTATGATAATGAAGACTATTTCTGTAAAAAAGTATGGAAAATAAGAAAAACTGAAATACCTCAAAAACTATCATAAATAGGTATAGGATATATTGAACAAAACTTTTAGGGTTTTTATTACTCTATTAAATAACATGAAAATATACAGGGTGTACCATTTAAAAAAAAAGATATTTATTCATTTAAACTTGTTCAAATTTGAGCCGATGTGTTCAACACCCTGTAGCTTTTATTGCAAATATTAGGTAAAAATTATGTTAACTTGTCCTTGGCCTTGCTAAGTTCCAAATTTGAATATATTTGTCACAAAATTGAAAACGTTATTTAGGATTGAATTGATGCTTGAAAATGTGACTTTTTTTCTTTAAACTTAATTATCTCAGAAACTATAAAGTTTTGTTATAGTAAACCCTTAATAAAAAAGATTTAAAATTATAAGTTAAACCGAAAATACGATTCGTATATGGGGTATTCTATTTAAAAAAATACAACTTTATGCTGTCCTAGTTTTTTGACTCACCCTGTAGAGTCCTAAATATTTTTAAAATCTGCGTAAAAATAAACTGTATCAAACAATAAATATAGTTTCTTTGTTAATTTTACCGAAAAGGCACAAACCTACTTCATCCAATCGTTGACTCACCCTGTATTCCGATGCGGCATATGCTTAGCATTCTCCAGTTATGTGGCGAATTGTCTCTAATGTTCGGCGTTAGCCGTTCTGGATCGAGGGATCTCTGATTAATATTACCGTATTATTTTGTTTTAAGATAAAATTCAATACGTCAGAATTAAAAAGTTAACTTTGTGTTTAATTCTCTGTTATTTAATGACCCGTAAAGAACTCTTTGCAGCTATAATGTAAAGGACTATTACTCGAATGTACGAATAATTAAATCAAATAGAAACTAGAACTAAAAGGAAAACTACCCCCGTTTATGAGGAATCGATGCTTCCGACTCAGTTTCAGCACCACCAATCCCCCCACAAGTGTAGCCAGAGTGTCCATGTGGCGCCAGTCGCTTTAACGCGTCCCAACTTTCAGCATCTCTCCAACTCTATTCTCTACTGCTGGAGTTTCCATTGTCGATCGTCGCGCGTAAAAGTTTCGGTACAGTTTCCCTTCGGGAGTTTAGCCAGACTTTTTAGTGAGTTTCTTAGTATAACTAGACGGAAATATTGAGGGTAAGTTTGGTAAATATCAAAACTTTTTAATAATATAGTAAAAGTTTAGGCAAATAATAAGATTTAAGTTTTGTACACCGAGAAACTTTTTAAAAATTTGGTGTATTAGTTACGTTAAAGTTTTTTATTCTTACATTTTCTTACAAAAAAATATTCAGGTAATTTTGCGTCCCCATATAACAATTTTTATCCATTGTTGAATCAGTCATTTTCCAAATAAAAGTGCCAAAAAATGAAATTAAAAAAATTCGAGAAAAAGTTTTTGCCGTTTTTTACTTAGATTAATTTCTGATATCGGGGGTTGAAAAAAAAAAGAATACAGAGCGTTTTATAGATTATTATCTTTATTTGAAAAGATTATTAGCAATAAATTAAAAATGTTCTAGAAACTTTTTTGAATTAATATTAGGAATACAGTGTCTCAAAAAAACATCCAAAAATTATTTTTTTTCGAGAATATTTTCCGAAAAGAGATAGTTAATTGAAACAGTGTATGAATGCTAAATATTTAATAATTCTTACCGTACATACACATAAAATAATGTCCTCTATAAAATGGCAAGTCTCAAACCAATAAATTATTTTTTTATTATAGAGTTTAAGTACGTCTGGAAATTTAAAATGTGTTAAAATATTTTGCAAAATTTTACTTCGAGTTGGTTCTTTGAAAAAAAAAACATATTGCGTAATATGCGTTGTTATTCAGAATGAAAATTTAAATGCAAATTTTATTTAATTTTGAATCCTTTGAATTTATAGCGTCAACTTACTGTTTGAATAGGAAAAGTAATTAGTATAAAAATTCAGATGAAATTTTTAATTAATTTTCACTTACCAAAAAAAAATTAAAATTAGTTATGATGGTAAAATGAAATCAAGGAAAACAACGTACTTTTTATCAAAATTCTTTCACATACCCCCCATTTTTGTTAACAGTTTTTCCCTATATTTTCAGTAAATGCAAAAAAAACTGTCATTTTTATTTCTTAAAAACACACCGAACTTTTATAACACTGTTCTGCATTTTGAAATTTTTTGTCGCTCCCTGATATTTTTTGGATTTATTGTGTCTACTATATTAGATTAATTTTAAATATAAGCTAGGTTTTTACCTATGACCCATAAGTTTTAAGAAAAGGAAAGAGAAATATAATAGAATATGGGAAACCCAAACCACAAGCAATCTAGTGAATTTTCAAAGATTTTTAAAAAACAGATAACTTTTTTTACAAAGTATACTTCATTTTGAATTGAAAAAATATAATATCATCAAATAAATTATTTTGTTGTATTTTTTTGCTCGTATTCGCCGGGATCGGTTTCACGTTTGAGGGTCCAACAGTAGTCCGCTAAAATTTTTGGGGTATACAGCTCCATTTAAATAATTTTCTTTCGTCCGAAATTGCACCTAAATCGTCAAGCAAGAATTCCAAATGAGAGTGAAGAAAATGTAGCTTAAGCGACATGTTGCAACCTAAAGTCTTGTAAGATTGGATAAGTTCTTCAACTCGATCTTCATCGTTCTTCTATTTCTTGTTACCTAAGAAGTTACTACATCCATCTTTAAAGGCAGTTGTTCATGGACTGGACGAGTGGACTATGTTTCTGGAGGCTTAAGGATAGGTACTCTAGAAGCATTATGAAGTACAGGTCTCATCGCTGAGGGGCTATTAGGATATTCAATTTTATATTTGCTTTTACTAAAAAACACCCAGGAATTTTGTTAAGTAAAGGTAGTAATCGTCAACATGATTCTGAGGTTTTCGCAAAATCACTGGCACTCCAAAATTCATAAACTTGTGAATGCCCATTAGCCATCTTGTTAGGGTTCTTGAGCAACTGTGGCAGCAAATTTTGGGAGCCAAATTTTTGCCTTAATCGCCAACTTTGCACTCAAAATATAATTCTTAGGCTTTATTTACAAGTGGGTTCAATGTCTTTCGTTGAGTTCTCAGAGGCTTTTCACCAGATATATAATAGAAACTGTTCAGTTTATTCACACAGATCGTGACACGAACATGACATATAAAACTGGACTGCTCATGAATATAATTTTTGACCCCCCTTTATTTGTCTCCATTAGGTGCAATGATTTGTATGGCAACATTGAATTTTCTACTAGTTTCTTACATTGGAGTAAATGTGTCTTGTAGGAATGTCAATTCTATTATTCTAACTAACAGGTTTAGACAATAACTATCTCTTTCTATACTATATCTAAAACAATAATTCGCTCTTCCTTGTTTTACTTGACAGGTTAATTGAGTATATTCAATAAAAAAGACCAGGATAATTGTTTCTGTAAAACAATATTTAACCTGAATTTCTACTTTTAGTATCCTCAAAATTATTATTTTTCTGTTTAAAGCAACTAAATTTTTTTAACTTCTTTGGAACAGCGTAAATATGTAACAATTTTATTATTTTTAGATAACAAACATGAAATGTCAGTTCTTATAAATAAATGAAAATGCTTTTTCTATGATTGTTTACATATTTTATTTTTTACAATAAAAATGTTATTTAGCAAAATAGATAAAATGTGAAATATGCGCCATAACCAAATCGAGACTATTTTTTTTAATATCTGTTTTAGAAACATCCTTATTGGGACGTAGAGTATAAGAAGTTAACGAAAAAAAGTATTTAGGCATATATTTTTAAAAATTTTATATCATGAATTAATATAGTATATTGTTTAATGTAAGATATCGAAAAGTCCACATAATCTGTTGCAAAGTAAGAGTAAAAATAGCTTAGATTAGGTCTTTGTTAAATTTATTTTCTCCTCGATGCTTTTACGGAACTGATATGTTAGGTATTTATATAGGGTTAACAACATTCATAATAATGTTGACATTTCCCGCATAATAATGGAGCTTTAATTTAAAGGAGGGAAAGTAACATTATGTACTAAACCATTTTTATAAAAAAATAAAATAAACTCTAAAGGGGATAGCAGTTTATATTTAATCGTAAACAAAACAATATTTATTAAGACACTTTAAATATAAAAAAGCTTGTAAATACAAGAGAATTCTTACCTGAATACAATAATTTTTAATCTAAATATATATATATATATATATATATATATATATATATATATATATATATATATATATATAAAGATTTACTAGCAGCTTTAAATTTTTACACTAAGTCAAACTTTTCATTTACTTAACTGTTTAAAGACCTGGAATTGACGTTTCCTAAAGTTGAATTTTTGAAATGGTAATCAATAGCAGCTTCTCATTACTTTGACAAAGGATTTTCATAACATAAATTTGCTATCTGAGCTAAAATCAAGAATTTTTGTTTTATTAATTAATAACATATTCAAACAAAAGTTTATTATTTTATTTTAGACAAAATAAATACATAAAAGTAAAATTTATATAATTTCCAAACATGCTTAATAATATTGAAAAATTTCATATTATATGCAATCATTTATTTCTATTTTAATATGGCATATTGGTTTTTAAATGTATAATCATTTTAAATTTTAACACCATACTAGTTTCGATGTTCAGCTTTATATGTCAGTGGAACATTGACTTTATGGTAAAACGATATTGTTGTTGGTTAATGCACACCTAACTCAGGACTTTTTTTTGTAGAGCCAGTGTATGTTATTAAGTCCAAGTTTAGTTGCTTCAAGATGTTTACATCAAACAGTGCTTCGTAGTTTTTTTTCAAGCAGTTTATTTGTAAGAAGCCCAGCACAAACTTTTTGCTCATCTTCTTGTATAAAACTCTTTCCAGAAAAATGCTCTGTACAATGTTACTCATTTGGTGTATAAAAGAATTATGATCATGACTAATTTGCTTCAGCCCTTGAATTTAAAGATTCTTTTCTCTTAGAAAACTAAAATATTGATAGCATTTAAAAATTGTCATACATCATAGCCATAAGATTAAACTTGTTACCCTTAGATTTACAATTTGATTCTAAGGTAAAATTTTATATAATTATTATTGAATGCTTTATAATTTACCAATTAAATAAATTCCAATTTACCAGATGAGGTATTTGCACGTCTTACGATGAAGAATCACATTTTTTTAAATACCAATAAAAACCTTAACGTTCACGTTCCTATTTGAAATTTTTAGTAAAACGTTACCCAAAATGTGATAAAATCCATAAAACAACAAAATGAAAAATAAATTTTTTTCAAAATGAAAAAGTCAATGTCAAAAATACACTATCACCAATATCATGAAAACTTAGGGAATTCATTGTTGCCAAAGCAATTATTTGCACGTAATGGCACGGAGCATGATGGCGTCATTTTTATTATAAGGAGAGGTATTATGCATGATCAGTCCAGTTTTATATGTCAAGTTCGTGGATCGTGACGACATCATTTACACACAGCGAAAATAATAGCACTACTAAACGCTATCACTCTTCGCTTTTGTACATCTGGTGTTTTTTAGAAACATCGGGTATCGAGAGTACCAGAAGCGACGACATAATTTCTGTATTCAGGGGCTCATCGATAAGTATATCTGACCCTTCGATGACTATGGGGTATTGTAAAACTTAGAATTACATGGAGTTTAATGGATATCTCCATTATTTTAAGCCTTAGGGGGTTGGGAATTCGTACATGGGGGTTCATCCGCAGACGCCCCCATGCGGTGTTGGTAGATTGTACATAATTTCTCTAAACTTAAAGAAAACGTAGATTTGACAACCCACAAATCATTTTAACGACTGTTACTTTTCCATGACAAAAATGTCTGGTATGCTATAACAACTAATATATCGCACAGGTACATCCTTATATCTGCTTTGCAATCAATCCAAATATGTTGTTGATGTTCTCCAGATTTTGTTACTTGTTATGACAATTTACAGGTTAGTATGATGTACAGGGTGAGTCAACGATTGGATGAAGTAGGTTTGTGCCTTTTCGGTGAAATTAACAAAGAAACTATATTTATTGTTTGATACAGTTTATTTTTACGCAGATTTTAAAAATATTTAGTACTCTACAGGGTGAGCCAAAAAACTAGGACAGCATAAAGTTGTATTTTTTTAAATAGAACACCCTATATACGAATCGTATTTTCGATTTAGCTTATACTTTTAATTCTTTTTTATTAAGAGTTTACTATAACAAAACTTTATAGTTTCTGAGATAATTAAGTTTAAAGAAAAAAAGTCACATTTTCAAGCATCAATTCAATCCTAAATAACGTTTTCAATTTTGTGACAAATATATTCAAACTTGGAACTTAGCAAGGCCAAGGACAAGTTAACATAATTTTTACCTAATATTTGTAATAAAAGCTACAGGGTGTTAAACACATCGGCTCAAATTTGAACAAGTTTAAATGAATAAATATCTTTTTTTAAATGGTACACCCTGTATATTTTCATGTTATTTAATAGAGTAATAAAAACCCTAAAAGTTTTATTCAATTTATCCTATACCTATTTATAATAGTTTTTGAGATATTTCAGTTTTTCTTATTTTCCATACTTTTTTACAGAAATAGTCTTCATTATCATAGTAGCCAGGGCAAAAACAATGTAAAAGAACATTTTTCTGTGTGTCAAATTTATAACCGCAATCGCTTCTTTTGGTTTTTATGTAGTGTAAATTGTTTTTTTTTTTTGCATTCATGTTATATTGTAAAATGAATTTTCCAAAGAATGAGTTAATAGATATGATTTATACAATAGGAGAGGCTCAAAAAAATTGCCTTCTTGCTCAAAGAATTTACAAAATGAAGTATCCTGATCGACGCCAGCCTAATACCCATACTTTTCAAAACTTACTGCAAAGATTTGATTCTTCTGGTACTGTTGATTATCCAAAACGTAAAGTGGTCAACAAACCAGTAACTAATGAAGAAAAAGAACTACAAGTATTGTTAAATGTTCAGGAAAATCCTTATATTGGTAGCCGTCAGTTAGCAGCATCATGTGAAACATCACAATCCACCGCTAATCGTACTACCAAGAAATATAGGTATCATCCATATCACATGGAATTACACCAAGAATTGCAGGGACAGGATTTTGAAAGTCGTGTAAACTTTTGTCGTACAATAAATGCGGAGATTCAATTAAATCCAAATTTATTATGCAAGGTAATGTTTAGTGATGAAGCTACTTTTAGAAGTAACGGTGCCGTAAATAGACGCAACATGCATTATTATGCCACAGAAAACCCATTTTAGATTAGAGAGGTGCAACATCAAAACCACTGGTCATTAAATGTTTGGTGTGGTATTCATCATAATCGAATTATTGGACTCCACTTTTTTAATGAACCACTAAATGGCCATAGTTACCTGAACTTTCTACAAGAAGAACTACCCCAACTGCTTCAAGGTCTCGATAGGGATGAGCTCGACAGTATGTGGTTCCAGCACGATGGTGGGCCTCCGCATTACCATCGTGAAGTTCGTGCGTTTTTGGACCAACGATATCCGCAAAAATGGATTGGACGTGGGAGTTTCATTGAGTGGCCACCAAGGTCTTGCGACATCACCCCATTAGATTTCTTTCTATGGGGTTATATTAAAAATAAGGTGTATGTTAATCCACCAACAACAGTGGAAGATATGCGAAACAGGATTAGGGTAACCTGTAGAACAATAACGCCACTAATTTTGTCCAGGGTCCGAGAAAATCTGCAAAAAAGACTAAATTTGTGCATTGCACAAGAGGGTCGTTTATTCGAACACTTATTAAAAAGAAATAATTAATCTCAGTATTTAATAGGTAATTTTTTTGTTTCAATTTAGTATAAAAGTAAATATGTATTTGCCTTGTCGTTATTGTTGTGTTAATTTTTTCACATTATGTTTAATTAAACTATTGCCGTTGTAATATAACGAATAATGTATTTCATCATATTTAACCACATTCTGTGTGTTTCTGTAGTTTCTTTTTATTATTTTACATGGCTACTATTTTTATTACTCTATTAAATAACATGAAAATATATTTTCATGTTATTTAACCATTTAAAAAAAAGATATTTATTCATTTAAACTTGTTCAAATTTGAGCCGATGTGTTCAACACCCTGTAGCTTTTATTGCAAATATTAGGTAAAAATTATTTTAATTTGTCCTTGGCCTTGCTAAATTCCAAATTTGAATATATTTGTCACAAAATTGAAAACGTTATTTAGGATTGAATTGATGCTTGAAAATGTGACTTTTTTTCTTTAAACTTAATTATCTCAGAAACTATAAAGTTTTGTTATAGTAAACCCTTAATAAAAAAGATTTAAAATTATAAGCTAAATCGAAAATACGATTCGTATATAGGGTGTTCTATTTAAAAAAATACAACTTTATGCTGTCCTAGATTTTTGGCTCACTCTGTAGAGTCCTAAATATTTTTAAAATCTGCGTAAAAATAAACTGTATCAAACAATAAATATAGTTTCTTTGTTAATTTCACCGAAAAGGCACAAACCTACTTCATTCAATCGTTGACTCACCCTGTACATATATGGAAGAAAATAAAATCTTGTGAAATAGCTAAGGTTCATATGAACAATATTTTAGCTTTTCTATGTTTGTTAAGATAAACGTAAAAAACTTCTCAGCGTGACTATACGTAAGGGAATTGTTGTTTTACATATTTTATGATGATCCAATATTTTTGCATACATATTGATGCTACTTGCCTAAGTAGTCACAAGTCGCCACTCCTGACCTGTACCTGCCTAATTCACTCTAAATATCAACAAGAAATACAGAAAAATTCTTGATATTTTACACGTACAACACATGTGACTAGTCTTATTGTTCCAACATTAACTTTCATACAGAAGTCGATTAACTACAGAAGTAGAAAGATTTCTAATGAGCTTCCAGGGCGAACTAGGAAAATTGTTAATAAACTAAAATTTAGAGAGGAAATTAAAAGGTTTTTAGTTGAAAAGTTTGAGAACTTTTTAATGAACAGGTTAATGGATTTGTGTTATAACATTTTTGTGAATTGAAATATTTAAAACATTTTGTTCCATTTTTTTTTATTTGTCAATGTTTTATTTAGCCATGTTTGTTATTTTATTGTATTTTAATATTTATTGTTTAAAACTGTATTTTGAATAATTTCTTATTTTCTTTCTTTCCTAAAAACTTATAGTCTAAAGAAAAAACATTTAAATAATTCCGAATTTAGAATCAGGGAGTCTTAAAACACAAAATTATGTTGCTCATGAATATTTAAAACATCAGTTTTTGGAACGTGTTCTCTCTAAACGCATATTTTTTTAGGCTAAGTGGAAATTTAATGAAGTATAGTCAAGCAAATGTCTGTATTCATTTGTTGAACCTAAAATCTCGTAATTGTAGAGACCAAGAAACTACAGAATTTTGATTTTCAAAGTATCTGTTATGTAATGAAAAGGTGTGGTAAACGTGCAGTACAAATTGAAGCGCTCATTTCTAACCTCCAAAAGCTTACATGGCCTCAACGCGTTTCCAGTATTTTTTAGAATTTGTTTGTCAAATATGAATGATTATTTTTTAGAATTTATTTATTTGCATTTAGCGCACTCAAAAATGTATTGATCAATGCATATATTAAATAAATCGGGCGTATTCTTCCCTGTAGATTCAGACTTTAGCGTTTATTTTGCAAAAAATTATTTAAACAAATTAAACTTGCAAAATTAAGAGCAATTTTTGAATTTATTCATGTCTCGGACCCTATAAATCATATAGGGTTTCTCTGGGTTATGACTCAAAACCTTATGGTCACGAAAGAGAAAAAGATTGACCTTGAAATAATCATGAAAATTATTCTAAAGGCCAAATTTTTACAAATATTTGAGCTTAAAATTTACCGCTCTTTCGATTGCAGATATTAAAAAAAGAGGGTTGAAAAAATAAAGTTGACCTTCAACAAACAGAAAGATCATTATCAAGGTCAAATTCGAGATCTCCATTTGATTTTTCGTTAAAAATTACTTCAAGTATGACCATAGCCTCTACCAAACAAATCATCTGTTGAGAAGTTTTTAGATATTCCTTTACTTGCTTACCACCCTTCATTACACCGTCGAGGGGTAGTTTTTACCCTTAAAAGTGAGTTTTGGCTGCTACGAAAGAATTCGTGTCTAATATTTTCGGTGAGTTACACTTGAGTAGGTTTACTTGTTACTCGTGGTATAATAATTTCAGATATAATAATATACACTTAACAGTACCCCGAAGAGAAAGATACGAAGATAAATCGAAAACTATAGGTAAAAATATTAATAATAGATATAACTAAATTAATCAATATCAGCATGCAGCTGCATAGCAATTTATACATGATAAAGTAATAAGTTACCTTAAGGTTCACAGCTGTTAGGAAACGTAAGGGTTCTGGTCAAAAAGTAGAGCCTCTATAAAGTTTTGAAGACCCTCCAAGTCTCGAAATAAGTTTCAGCGAGCTCTAAAATGCACAAAGGCGCGAATAAATTTAAAGAATTAACTAAGAGCAAAAAAGTGCACCACGTGTGTACTTACCCATGAAATAAATCCTTCAGAGAAGTGGTTTTTCGTTAATAGCAACTACAGCAAAAAGAAAATGTAAGGTAATAAAACCGAAGAAATTAAAATGAAAAACAAAATGAAAACTAAAAGTTAAAGAATTTTTCAGGAAAAACGGTCATGATATGGTTAGCCAAAATTACCGCAATTGTACATAATCCAATATAATAAATGTGTACAATTGAGACTATCATGGTAATTCTATTATCCAGAAAAGACAAGTTGATTAGTACAACTCCTGAAACCAATGCAGATATTAGTGTCGTAGTAATAGCGGTGGTGGACTCATCATTGGGATCCACCGGTATCTTTCCCAGATACCCTTGTACTTTACACAAACTTGGACCTCTATTTAAGTCCAGTTTTGCCGGAAAGCGATGGTAATATGTTGGTTCCACAACATGCCCCCCTAAGGCATTTGCTTTCCGGCTTTAACTGTCGGACAGTCCAAGCCGTTAGAAAGCACAGGCCTGAAAAGGAACTGGAACGGACATCCTAGGTGGTCTTTCCAAAGTAGGCTACCGGCTTTAGCAAAAAGCCACGACTCGACGGCCTTCCATCTTGTCGTCCCTGTTCGGGGCCGTGGCGTAGTAATGCCCCTGATGTTAAGGGCATATAACTAACGAACTATTTGCAACCAACTAAAAATTACGGACGTTTCGTCCCGATACCGGTAGTGGACTCATCAGTAGGACCCGCCGGTATCTTTCCCAGACATCCTTATACTTTCCACAAACTTGGACCTCTATTTAAGTCCAGTCTTGCCGGAAAGCGGTGGTAAGATGTTGGTTCCTTAACCACTAGATGAATAGATCACAAAAAATATCATTTTATTGCAGAATAAAACCAGAAAAAAAAGTTATTACATGCATTCGATACATATTTTGCAATCATTAAATAAAATCCTGTAGAGGTTCTCCGGATTTCATTGCTTTTAACGGGTAGCTCCGTTATTTTTAAAGTTAGGGGGACGCGGTTTTCACATAGTGGTGCCGCTTTTACGTGACACAGCACTCGTAGTTTTTTAGATACAGGGTTTTTTTTAGAAAATTTGCCATTTTAGGACACCCCTTATATTTCGGTTATTTTTTTAGTTATCGAAAAGGTAAGGATTGAATGAAACAAAGTTTTTTACGTAAAATTCAGTGGTGTCGTTAGTTTTTCTTTAAGTACTACTGTTTTCTAGATATAAATCAAACTTGTATTTTTTTAATGGAATGGTATATTCATAGACCACTGCATTCGGCTGACTAAAGGCTTTTCAACGATATAAAACACTTAATCATCCTTTTTTTTTGTTTAAGCTATTAAATTACACTTTTCAGTTTACAGGTTTTAATTTTTTAGGAGACAGTGAAAAACAAAATTAAGAAGTCTAAAATTATTATAAAGCTTTTGCTTGTAGATCTACTACTGGTGTCAATTTTCAACTTATTGTTACGTATTATTCATAGTTGCTTTATTTCTTTGCCAGTTTTTGATATATTATTCAGTTATCCATTTTCTTATATTATGGCTGCAAATGAGCCTTTTGAAAATCGCGATAAATGTGATATGCTGTGTTGTTTTATACAATGCAATCAAGATTATGACGAAGCTACGCAAATGTATTTAGATAGTTATGTGTATCACTAAATGTTATATTTTTGGATTTTTACATTCATATTATTATATACAGGTATTTAGAAAGGAGGGAACCCCATAAAACGATATTTAACCTCATTAAAAGTAATTTTATAAATTTCGGAACATTCTTAAAGCCGTGGACAATAAGTCACAACAAAAAATTCAGGAAATGATTGTCTTGACAAGAGTAGAAAATAACCCTTCAACTTCGTTTCATCGGCTTTAAAATGAAGTAGGAGTGCCGTTTAGATTTACACTCGTACATAATTTGCATTTTGGAGACGCACAACGAAAAGTCATTTTTTGTAGCCGGTACTTGCAAAATTTAAACAAAAAAGTTACATGGTCTAACAAAGTTTCTATAAGCAGTGCAGGTAACAGATATTGGTCACAAGAAAACCGTAATATTTCCTCGCGAATGACAGGGTAGATCGGGTTCAGCGTCTCTTGCTTTATTATTGGATTTTTAATTAAATATCACATAGTTAAATAGCATATTCTTGGAGCAAGATGGAGCTGCTGCCCATAATTTCTGAATCATTCGACTTTATTTAGAAAATAACTTTCTAGGGCGCTGCAATGGTACACAAGGTTCCAGCTAGATCTCTGGATCTGTTGATAATGGATTTTTTCTATCTAGAAAATAACATTTATAATACTCAACATTATACGATGCTGGATCTAAGAAACGCCACAGAAAGGGAATTCAGACAGTTACCGAACCCTTGTTTCACTGAATGCTTTACGCAAAATAAGAAAAGTATGCCCTTACTGGCTTCAACATGATTGAATTGAATTTGAACAATATCTTTAATTTTTGTTATTTTTAATATTTATTCATATAATGTATAATTTAATATAATTGAATAATTTAATCTATAATAAAATATTTTCTATAATGTCAGTAAGTGTTGCCAATGATTATACATCTGGCAAGGTATTGTTTAAAATATAATGGCTTGATATAATTTCCGCAGCCTCTTAAAAAATGTAATGTAAAAAGTATAATTTCACGGCTTGAATGAAAGAAGAATGATATATCGTCGAAAAGCCCTTAATAAGCGAAATGCAATTGCATATGGATTTATGGGGTGTTATATTAAAAAATAAAAGGTTGATTTATATCTAAACAACAGTAGTACTTAGAAAAAACACTAACGACGCCAATGATTTTAACGTGAGTAGTGAACATAACCCGATTCTCTCAATCCCCCCACTCCTCGACCTTGACCTTGACCTTGCTTCACCCCTCTTTGGCCCCGCCCACATGTCCTTGTCATTGACCTTGAAAGTGCACGTGTGCTTTGGCCTTGGCCTTGTGTTCAAGGTTGTGTGTGTGACCTTGACCTTGACCTTGGTCGAGACGACCTTGACTTTGTTGAAGGTCATCTTGGGTGTGTGACCTTGAAGTAGTTATTTGTGCATTGTAATAGTGTGGGATGATCTTGAAATGATTTTGACCTTGCAAATTGTTCTATAAATTGTGTGAGTCTACTTGCATTCATTCAGTGTGAAATGTCAGATACGGAACTATCTAAAGAAAAAATTATAGAGCAAGTCGGCAGAGTAATTTGTTTATATCAGAGTAATTTAAAAAGTTTGTGTGATTTTGAAGAGAAGGATCTAGCATTTTTTCCTCTCGAATATTTAAAAACTTGCGTTGATACGCTGAGTTTACGGCAAATTTGGGATAAGCTGCCAGCGTCATATCGGTGTAACAAGGAACTACAGTTAAGCTTACCCTGTTACATTCACTATGAACAAATATATCGTCATCATATAGATGGGCCACCACCAGCAATAAAAAAGTGTCGTGAATGTAAAAATGAGTGAATAATATGAATAGTGCTTTGCAAGAGACAGTAAAAAAATTGGGCGATGAGTTCACTGAAACGGCTAATAATTATTTCAATGATGCAATGAAAAGTCGAGCAGAATGGGCGTCGCGCTATTGTGATTTGGCTTATGAATATGAAAAGGCTGCGAATGCATGTCGTAAATATTGCAGCAAAACAATAAATTTACAAGACTTTGTTCGTGAGATAAAAAAGTTGGGGTTTAGTGACTGTTTGGAAAAACTGATTAGGTTCATTGCAGATCCGGTTGTGTTAGATGAAATTAGAGTGTAGGACTTAAGTTTAACGTAGTAGTAGTTAATATGGAAAGTTTAGTGCGAGAAATGTACGAGGAATTTCTAATTTCTGCAGCCTGTTCGGAATTTTACGCATATGAAATGCAAGATTCGGAGGCTCAGGACTTTAGTGTATTTTTTAAGTATATGGACCATGCCGAAGTGTGTCTTTTAGCTAGTATAGTTTGTAAGAATTTTCTTAGAAATAAAAATAAACACTTATTATTGAACAAATTAAGGAAATTAGGTTTAGATGATAATGTTAAACGCATAGAAGAATGGCAGAAAAAAATCAATGAATAAAGTACATAAAATGTAGTTATTTGTTTCATTATATTTTGTCCTTGAAGTTATCCTTATACCAATTTAAATGTGTGACGTCATTTGACCTTGAATACTCCTCCCACTATTTCTATCGTTAAGCTACCCCCACCATTGTTACAATTCGACCTTGAAACCTCGCTATAAAGGTTCGTGGGAGAAGAAGTGACTTCAAACAGTCGCAGATATCAGTGGCATAAACATCAAATATTGTGTTCGTGTAGTGTTCTGAAAGTGCTTTTATATTCACGGTAATTTTTGGATTTATATACCATTTTTTCAATAATGAGTATTGCAAAAGAAACTCTAGATGAAATTAATGAAATGTTTAGCAAAGATTTCGAGGTTTTAGAGAAAAAAAAGGTTACCGAAATGATTGTAGGCAAAGTGTATAAAATTGTAAAGATGGTTTCAATGACTACACGATTTGGTAAAACTCTTTTAGTGGCTTTACACGATGATGGTGATAATAGCACATTTGAGACTTTTTTACCAAAACGTGTGGCCGAAACACTATCTGACGATATTGTAGATATTATGAGTAAAACTAAAGATAAATACACTCTAACTTATTTGGGGCAGGGCACTAGAGTTTTTGGAAACAATACTCGAACATTATTACGTTTTGGCTCATTGGAGTAAATTGTATGTAAATTGTTTGAAAAAAAGGATGTAATTAAATTTAAAATATAGTTGCACATGTCAGAATACTTACGCGTGTTCATTATTTCTGTTAAAGATGTCTGCTGATGCGACGACGACGACGACGACGACCGCCAACGAATGTGTAGATAGATACATATTTTGGTTGGGGAGAGAATTAAGAAATAGGGCTCACGATATGTTAGATAGCGTAAATGATTGGTCGCATATTGATGTAACCAAAGATCAATATAAGAACGAGATCAGGGATACAATCAATTTTATGGCTGGGGCACACTTGTGCGACAAATTTTTATATGGTTCCATAGACATGGATACATTTTGTGCTGAAATGGTTGAAGAAGAATTAAAAGAATACCTCGTCAATATTCCACATTTACCAGGTGAGCTTGCTGCAAAATATGAATTGGTTTCTGCAACAGCAACAGCCCAAGACGTTGACGATCGAAATAGTGTCGGATGGGATAGAATTTTGAGCAACGAAAACGAAGACATGGAAAATTAATTTTTTATAATTTTTGTATTTGTGCAATTAAATAACTGTAAATAAATATCTGTTACAATCACAGTTTTATTTTATTTCTTTTATAAACATACCAACCCAGTAGATCATAGTCAGTGTTTCTTTTTCTCAGCTGAAATATTTAATATAAGTAGGGCAAATAAAAATAAAATAGTTTAGTAAAGATTGAAAATGAGTCGAGGAAACAACACAATTGATAAATTTGGTCGTCAGAAATATAATGAAAAATATCATATATTATCTGGGCCACAAGGGATTGGTTTTAAACTTACAGCGGATGGGCAGTATGATATGGGTGGAAAAATCATAACCAACTTAGGCGAACCTAAAGATGATGACGATGCTGTGACAAAACACTTTGTTAATAGAAAGTTTTACAATTTTGCAGTTGTAATATGTGACATATTTAACAAGGATGTCCTCCCCATGATATACAAAAATAATAGTGAGCTTAAAACAAAAATTGAAGTTATGCAGAAAATACTCTATCATCAGCCTTTAAATGACTCATTAAGCGCACTGTCGTACGACTCGACTTCAAAAAAAATCTAAAAAAAGCAGGTTAAAGAATAGGAGAACGCACTCCGAGTGGCATAGCCTTGAAGATAACGTCGTAGTCGTCGGTGAATTGGACCTTCCCTCCAAGAATATTGAAATGTTATTTATGTGTATGATGTTTTATTGTCATTGTTTTTAATAATGAAGATTGAAATAAAAAACTTTATTTTACAATATATTGTTTATTTATTTTACATTTTAAATAAAAAATATAGTCATACAATATGTTATTTAAACAATATTAGCTTTATCTATCCAAGAGTTGAAGTGGTTGGGAAATCCTAGCCATTTGACAAATAATTGTTCGATGTGATTTTTCTTGCGTTGTCTAAGGACCTTTTCTACTAGATAAACGTCAGGACTGCTTGTTTTTTGTAGTTCTGATTCGTAAAAACACCCTCTTATAGGCTGACCTTCTAACGATTCCAACAAGTAAGTAGGTGGATTTGTAACGTTAACTTTTACAACTTTAAACAATTCGGTTGACCAAGAGGGCGTATATCCTTTCTCGAATAAGCTTTTGTACTTGCTAATACGCACAATGTCACCCATGGAAAACTTAAATTTTTTAGGTACAATTTTTAAATAATCATATGCTTTAATATGTGTTTTTTCTTGCACGTCTGCAGGCTTCATTCCAATGGTGCGATGTTTCGAATGGTTATAGGTTTTTGTTACTGCCGATAATATATGTATCCATTTGTAAGATCCTCTTGTCGAGAATTGTTTATATAAATTATTTTTTAAAGTCCTTATGACTCGCTCAACAATTGCAGCTTTCTTTGTGCTGTAAGTGGAATAATGATTTATATTATATTTTTTCATCAGGGCTTGAAAGTTTGTATTATGGAACTCCTTTCCTTGATCACTTTGCAGATTTGTTGGTGTATATGATGCCTCTTCAATGATGCTTTTCATCGCATTAGTAACTTCTATACCAGTCTTGTTTTTTATGGCTTTGGTATAGACAAATTTCGAGTAACAATTTATACAGACCAAAATATAACGATAACCATCGTTTTCATCAGCATACTGTTGCATTTCAGCCAAATCAATTTGCCACAAATCTCTGTATCCTTTTATTATCGTGCGCCGTCTTACAAAATTTTTTCTAGCCGTTCTATGTAGTTCATTAACAATCTTTATTTTTTCTAGACTGGGCTCCATATTATTAGTAATACTAAAGGTTTCAGATCGAAGGAAGAACTGAATAATATCATTAAATATTGAGCTTAATATATTATATCTTCTTCTCGTAATTCCTCTATGATTGACATAATTTCATTTTCGTGTCCAGTGTGACCGGCCATTTTGGAACTCCACAACAAACGTAAACGATCCACCAACTCTTTAGCTTTGTTCCAGTAGACATATTGAAATTTTTTCGAAGATAATTTCTTTTTTGTGGGTAACTGTAGTTTTTCCGAGAGATTTTTTCTTGTAATAGTACCACCTAATTTTGTGCCCATTATCAGAGGTTTAATAATTCGTAAATATTTGTTCCATCTGGTCTCCCGTAAACCATCACTTTTTTTAAAATTGTTGTAGACAGCATTCGTTGATTCCAAAATTTCCTTGTACGTTGAAAGTACATTATCACTTAATTGTTGTTGTTCCTTGCCTACACTTGGGGGTGTTTTAAGAAATAACAAATCATAAAGTGCCGGTGATCCACCATATTCTGCAATATTTTTCCCTTTTTTGCATAAGACAATATTTCCATTTCGAAAACGCACCTCTAAATTACCAATAAAATTTTTGTTATGATCTGTTTTTGAACCAAAACGTACACCATATACAGTATCGTATAGAGATGGTTTCGAACGTAATCCATTCAGGTGTGCGTTTAAAGTATCGGAAGTTGTGGTGTCAGCGGATGCGAGAGATGTATTAGTTGATGTCGAGGGTGTATCAAACACCGATTGGCTAATATCTTCTTTTGAAATGCGATGCTGCTGCTGCTGCTGCTGCTGAATAGGTGTGGAGGTTTGAAAGGAATGTGTAGGTTGGGGAAAACCTGATATTTGAGTCGACTGCACTGATGTACTGAGACTATGTGACTTTGTAGCTGGATAATGTTGTTGCTGTTGTTGTTGCTGCTGCTGCTGCTGACGTTGCTTAACCACATCAGATATAGTTGTCAACGGCTTAGAAATGGGTTCGTAAAACTTTTCCAATTCCACAACATTAAACTCTTTAGCCGCTTTAATTTGTTTAAATTTTTTTCTGACGGCATTGGTAGCTTCCACTAGTTTACGTTTTAAGTCGATCGCGTTATTCATGATGTTAACAAAGGACGTTTCAACAATCAAATGAGCATTTTCTCTTATTATTACAGTAATATATAGTTATCAAATCCTTTGCGGTATCTTCCCGATTTCACATCACTGTCTTTATCAATTACTAAAAATCCATACTTATTATCCCAACATTTTGAGCACATTTCTTGAAATTGAGTAAAAGTTAGATCCTGTGAAACGTGGTCGGAAAATATGTGTTTCATATTCAACTCATCTTGTTTAAACATAATAATAAAATTGGCGTTGTCTCGCACAAGCTGTTTAGGCACTCGCGAATATGTTTGCGCTAGGTAAAAGGAGTCGATATTTTTATGACGTCCCATGCTAAAGTACGATCTTATAACATCTTGTTTTTCACATATAACATCATCAAAGATAAATATAGAGTTTGGTTTTGCATCGGACGGTACCACAATATTACTGGAATCACTAAAGGCATAGTAGCCTAAACCTTTGATGGGCGCTAAAATTTTCCTTAAATACTCATATTTCGGTTGATACAGAGATTTCGAGTAAATATAGACATTTTCGAAACGTAGCCCAAGGGGGTGTGTAAGCAGCGAAATCATGACATTAGTTTTTCCACAATTGGATGGACCAATTAACAGGCCGCGAATAGAGGAAGGAAGTAGAGGACCGTGTCTCTTCATTATCTTCTTTTCAAATCCAAGTCCGACTTTTTCATCGAGATTGTCAATAGGAAGTTTTTGTTTAAGATCGATAACGCGCATCTTAGGAAAATTTGATATTTTATAGGCAATTTTTCACAAAAACTGTCATTCAGATGCCGAGCGTCAAACGAAGTGGACGGTCTCACGTTTCCAACAAAACTGGATACGGTATTGTGAATTCGTTAATAAATAAATTACCATTCGAGGTACACATTCCTGGTTATCAATATTGCGGACCCGGAACAAAAGTAATAAAACGTGTAACAAGAGGTGATCCAGGCATTAATCCTTTGGATGCCGCATGCAAAAAACACGATTTAGCCTATTTACATAATAAAGACAACATAAGTGCGAGACATCGAGCGGATTACGAGCTCGAACAAAGTGCTTGGAATAGAGTAAAATCGAAAGATTCCAGTTTAGGTGAAAAAACAGCAGCTTGGTTAGTTACAAACATTATGAAAGGAAAACAACGTTTTGGTATGGGTGTACCATCATCATTATCAACAAAAAAAACATCTAGTAAAGGCACGCGTCATACAAAAAGGAAAGGTGTTAATAAAAATCGACATGTTCGGAAAGCCAGTTTCGGAACAGCTATTCGACAAGCAGTTCGAAGGGAATTATTAAAAGCCGGAAGTAAAAATGTGTTGGAAAAAAATGTCATGAATGCATCTAAAATAGCTCTGTCGGCAGCACGTAGATCGGTAAAAGCGGCAGGTGGCAAAAGGAAGGTTCGTACACCGAGAATAATACCGATTCCTAAAACTGGTGGAATATTACCATTAATACCAATTTTTGCCGGGTTATCAGCTTTGGGTTCATTAGCCGGTGGGGCAGCGGGAATTGTGCGCGCCATAAAAGCAGTAAAAAAAAGCAGCGAAGATAAAACCGGTGCCGGCCTGTATTTAAAATCGAAAGGAAATGGTTTGTTTCTAAAGCCATATCGTAAAGGTATGGGATTATTTTTAAATCGTAGATCAAAAAACTAATTGAATCCCTACCTCGAAGACCACTATCTAACATCGATATAGAAAAATATGCCAAAAAGAAAAGAATAGGACACTTTCGAGGCGTTTATATGAGGGATTTATTACCTAGACAAGGTCCTCGACGTTACGAAGCAGCAATAGTGAATTTGGATAGTACGCGTGGTGCAGGGACTCATTGGGTAGCTTATAGAAAAAATAATTCTAAAGTAACATATTATGACAGCTTCGGCGATTTACCCCCACCGATCGAATTGGTACGATATCTACAAACGGGATCGGAACCATCAAAAATTATTTACTATACATACGATCGTCAGCAGGATTTTGGAACAGTCTGGTGTGGACATTTGTGCTTAAAGTTTCTTGTCGAATCATCAGCGTAAAAGATGTCATCATCATCATCGTCACCATTAACACCGCAAATGGATCGCAATAACTATACTAAAATGTTGCAATCACTGAAAGCATTTCATCTAGCCGGTGGATTAAGGAAAATGACCGTGAAACAGTTAGAAAACATGCCCAAGGAAGTAATGATTGCATTAGCCCCAAATGAAATTCCATTCGTTTGGGAAAAGTTGCCGGAGCACCTTAAAAGCGATATCGATATATTAAAATATCAGTGCGGTTGCAAACATTATTTCAGCAGCAGCAGCAGCAATTTAAACGAGGTTATGACTGATGAGGATCTTACGGCTAGAAAAATATTTTGTTGTTATTGCAAAATCAGCGATGTGCGCATAAAAGCAGAAAATAGCATAAAAACATCACTATCTAATGCAGTGAGAAAAGGTGTGACGATGAATCTTTTTAAATGTTGCCGCTAAGAATAAAACCGAGATGTGTGATGTTTTAATGGTTAGTCATGTCTTATACGTTCACACTAACAGGACACTCGAGCGTCTTAAGCGCCGATTTTTATCCACCAGTCGAATTAAATAGAGAAAACAAATATGGTCTGGCATTGCTGGGATTTTACACATACAATTCAATTTTTAATGTGGACGAAAGCAACAATAAGTTTGCCTACATGAAGGAGGGTTACACCACCGAGCCGATACAATTGCAGATTCCACCTGGGGCCTATGAAATAGATGAGATAGGTAAAGCTATGTTGGAGGCTTTGAGGATTTCAACTGAAGAAAAGAACGATGGAATCTTTTACTTGGTTGCTAATAATAATACGCTGAAATGTGAACTGAAATCCCAATATACTATAGATTTCCGGGGAGAGGCGAGTATCGGTAAAATGTTAGGATTTAATCATACAGTGTTAAAAAGAGACAAAAAGCACGAATCAACCGAGATGGTGGAAATAATGAAAGTACGCATCATACGCGTAGATTGTAATATAATTTCCGGAGCATATATGAATTCGGTGGAAGGTCATACCTTGTTCGAATTCGATATCGACGTGGAGCCCGGTTACAAAATCAGTAAAGAACCACAAAATAATATTTATATGCCGTTAATGCCGGCAGGACGTCAGTTTATCGACAACATTACTCTTCGCATCTTGGACGATAGCGGTGATCTAATCAATTTTCAAGGCGAGAAAATAATCGTGAAATTGGAACTGAAGAAACTTTCATAGAAATGGGTTTTTGCTTCAATCGTCAATTGTGTGTGCTGTCGACTAAGATGGGGGAACCGCCGAAACATAATAAAAGTAAAAGAAGAGTTAACGTCAAGGTTAGTCGTCGTCCAGACGTTAGATCACAAACATCTCAACAGTTATCTGCCGAAGACTATAAATTTTTAAAATCAATCGGTCTTAAAGTGCGAAAATGATTTCCACCACCAGCGATAAAATAGAGGTTTTCTCCGAGCCCATCTTGGACAATTCCATTATTAGTCTAGAAGAGCATACGTATAAACCATACGGATCTCCATCATTCAACAATTCGGATGAAGTCCGTATCCCCATTAATTTTCAAGATATTATACTGGATATCGCCGAAAGTTACATATATATCGAAGGAAAATTTAAACCCATAGACGCAACGAAAAGATGTTTTTTATCAAATAATGCCCTCGCATTTTTGTTCGATGAAATTCGCTACGAGATGGGAGGTGAACAGGTCGCCGTGGTTCGTAAACCTGGAGTTACGACGACATTAAAAACCATGGTTTCATTCGGAAGTTTGCAACAAAGATCTCTCATGACGTGCGGGTGGGGTCTCGACGAAGCAAACCAAGATATCGTAGACACGGCAAGTAACGTATTCTCCGGGAAATTACCCTTAAAATATCTTATGGGATTCGCCGAAGATTACGCAAAAGGTGTTTTCAACGTAAAACAAGAGCTTATTATGATTATAGCTCGCACTTTTACCAATTGTTACGTCGGCGAAGTAGAGGCAGAAATTAGTATCGACAAAATCGAATGGAAAATTCGTCACATCATTCCAGACGACAAGCAAAAATTGAAAATACTGTCTCGCATTAATAAAGGAGGAAACAATGCCAGTATTCAAATGGCATATCGTAAATGGGATCTGTACGAATTACCAGCTTTAAGGCAAACATCTTCCGACGTGTGGGCCTTGAGAACGAGTACAAGTCTGGAAAGACCGCGCTATATAATCGTCGGGTTTCAAGACAGCAATAATTGCGACAAGAAAGAAAAAAACGCAACCCAGTTTACCCACGCCGACGTATGCGACATTAGACTGTATCTGAATTCAACCGTTTATCCATACGAAAGATGGAATTTAGATTTCGCCAAGAAACTGTACGCAGCAGCCTATTACAATTACGAAAACTTCCAAAGCAGCTACTACGGGCGCGAGATAAACGATCCGATGATAACGTTCGCGGAATATATGAAAAACCCCGTTTTTATTATCAATTGCAGTCATCAACCAGAGGCGATTAACTCATCGACAGTGGATGTAAAATTGGAGTTCCAAACGAGAAAGAATAAATTCCCCAAAGACACTAAAGTGTACGCATTAGTTATTCACGACTCATTTTTTAGTTATAATGTATTAAACGGTTCGGTGACCAATAAATCTATATTTTAATGTATCTATTATATGTAACACAAAATAATGTTCTTGAATCAATAAATTTGTAATGAGTGAAGTAGTAGTTTTATATTTATTTGAAACCCAACCAAAAAAAAAAAAAGCTGGCGGAAAAGCCCGCTCTTTAAGAAAAGAGTACGGGAATTTAGAAAATGGTGGTTTATTAAGTGGAAAAAAGAGCTTAAATAACACAAGAAAAAATTTTTAAGGCAAAATATGAAAACAACGATTTAGAAAATTTGTAGGAAAGTGACGGTTAGGAATAGGGAAAAAAGCTATAAGAAAAAATTATAGAGGAAATCGAGTACTATAAGCAAGCATTTTTCTCGATAGTAAAAACGTAAAAAAAAAATTTTTTCAAAAAAAAATTGAAAAATGGTGAATGCGCGCCAAAGTTGAAGTTTTGGAGCAAAATGATATTAGGAAATTAGAAAGAGAATTTTTTTCTACATATGGTAGTACTTTTCAAAATTCGGAAAGATGAAATTTTAAGAAAAGGGTTATAGTAAGTTAGTAATTTGGATTTTTTAAAGCGCTGTAGCTCGGGAACCGTTCAAGATAGAAAAAAAATAAAAGCACTTTGATAGCCCAAAATTTTGAGGAGAATGCGATGGTGTAAAAAAAATTATAATTTTTTTTTTTTTTGAAAATGCTGAATACGCGCTAAAATTGAAGATTTAGAGAAAAACGGTATTGGGAAATTAAAGAGAGAACTTTTTTCTACATATTGTAGTATTTTTGAAAATTCGAAAAAATGAAATTTGAAAAAAAGGGTTATAGAAAGTTAGTAATTTGAATTCTTTAAAGCGCTGTAGCTCGGGAACCGTTCAAGATAGAGAAAAAATAAAAGCACTTTAATTACCTAGAATTTTGAGTAGAATACAATGGTGAAAAAAAAATTTGGAAAATCTTAAAAATGACAAAAAATTTAGACGAAAAAATTGAAATTCTCGAGTTATGAGGCTAGGGCCGCCGAACGGGAGTATGTGGAAGTTGTAGGGGGAGGTTTTTTTTTTTTTTTTTTTTTTTTTTTTTTTTTTTTTTTCTAAGTCCTAAGTTCTTTTGAATGTATATAGAGGCCGGTATTAGAATTATTTCATCATTACACATTCGATCGGCAAGATGGAAGATATACCAAAAAGGATCATTGGCATTGTCAGGCCATTCGTGCCCGGCAAAATATGCAAGTGTGAGGAGTGCGGGGGTACCGCACCAAGAGCGGCACCTTCGGCACCGCCTGCAACGCCGACACCACCAGCGACGACGACGGTGCCGCCAATGAGAAGACCAAGGGCTGCACCTAGGTCGGTGTTAATATCGTTGGGTATTACTCCACGGTAGGCACCCCACCCTCCCCCCAGGCCCTTTTAGGGCCACAAAAACGGTCCTTTTCAGGACCACATTATATTTTGATCGTAGTTTAGTAATCGTCACTTATGGGGCGAGATATTCGTTTAACGACGATTTGTCTCGTAGCTTAAGTGCCAAGTTATATGCTTGAGAACCTATGAAAATGTTAACAGCTCAAACAAGGTTTCTATTATTTTTTTTTTGTAATGTATTCTTCACAAAATATTAAGAATAAGTCTTATTGTCTAAACAAATCTAATTCCTTATTTAAAGTTTTTGAAAAAAATCAATAATTCTATAAGCTCTCACCAATACATAACATTTAGAATCCGTTGGTGGGGTGGGGGTAGTTCTATATATATGAGACTGGGTCAGTTACACAGTCATATATTCATCAACCCTCATACGATAAACATGGAGGAAGAAAGACCCGCCAGCCGAGGCTCATCCATCTTTAGTGATGACACCGTAGCCGACAACGTTGGAGACCTGCAAGTCTTCGACGACGACGACGAGGTGGATTTTGAAATTGACGTCCTACGTTGGGACGACTTGGATGAGCCGATTCCGCTAGTATATGACCATGATCCGGGTCTAGTGGAATTAGACGACGCGGGTGATTGGGTCTTACAAAGACTCGAAACTCCGTCGCCGCAGCCAGAGCCGGACTCGACGGAAGATGCGGTGCTGGAAATTCCAGCATCACCAACACCCGACGACCCACAAGGCCCCTGCGATTCGTCAAGCTGGTGGTCGACCAGCGAGGATGGGGCACCATAAGCCCCACACTCTCCCTGGCCCTTTTTAAGGGCACACAACAACGGTCCTTTTCAGGACCACAAAATACTTTGATCGTAGTTTTAGTACATATTAGTACTTTGTTACTAATATTGTATGTATAGAATATACAATATTAGATACAAAGTATTAAAACTTTAAGTGCTGGTGGAACCCAGCTAAATCGTTCGTTCGTATTTGAGACCACAAACAACTTTTGGTCTCAATACGTAATATGACATTTGTTTTCACCCCCCACCATTAATTTGTCTCTATATATACGACCATCAATACTTATTACAATCATTTTAGTTCAACATGTCAGGGACTCAACAACAACAACAACAACAACAACAACAACCCATCCAATGCCCTGTGGTAGATTCTACCACAGAGAATTGTTTGGAGTGGGAGCCGAACGATCCTAGATGGGATGAACTTTGGCGGTTCATCATCGAATACACAGAGGACAGCACCGCCACCCCCGCTGATGATGATGACGGGCCGTGCGACTCCACAACTCAATAAAAGAGTCGCATGTTTTAAAACCAAACGGTCCTTTTCAGGACCACAAAATAATTTGATCGTAGTTTTAGTTGGTTATAATACTTTGTAACCAATATTTTATGTTTTTTTCATAAAAACATACAATATTGAGATACAAAGTATTAGAAGTTCTGGCGACAGAACCTTAACTTCATAAACCGAACCATGTTTTAGCATACTTGTAAATATTATCAGAAAATATTTACAACTATTGCTATTGCGTAGTTTTAGTGGATTATTCACTTTTTTTTTTTTTTTTTTTTTTTATTACCTAATATTATGTGGGACAGGGCCTATATGAAATAACACACAAAAATAAATTTTCAAGTCATTTTTATTCTCATTATAAAATATAAAAAATTTGATCAAACACTTTTTTATTAACTACAATATATATATATATATATATATTTACAAACTTAATACTATAAATTAAAAGCTAATATCTACAACTACCTAACACCTACTACATAATTTATTAAAGTCCTCTAATTGTCTTTTTAACCGCGCAGATTTCACCTTTTTTATCTCTAATTGTTTTTCAAGTTCTATAATGTCACTGGCACACTCGTTCACTTCATTCACTAACCGTTTTTTCATGGTATAAATGTCAGTCAATTTGGTCTTCTGAGAGTTGGTGAAGTCTTCGACCCACTCCGGTTGTGATGGCTCGGAAGAAGACGCGGTTTTATTTGGTGAAGACGATGACGACGACGACGACGACGAAGCAGCGGAAACTTCATCGCCTTCAAAACACCGCTTAAACCGCTTCTTCATGGGTTTCCGGCACCCCAATATCGGCGACAGTGGTGCTGGCGCTGGGGAAGACTTCACCTCCGACACTATTACATTCTCGACGCTGGCCGGTGTTGGTGGCGTTGGTGGTGTTGGTCCATCGGGGCCTTCTATGACTTCCACTTCTACTGACAGTGGCTCTTGCGGTGCTGTTTTTAGGAAGTCGGGTAATGGAACAGGGGTGGAGGGACGCTTAAAGTTAAACTTTTTCTTCTTCCCTTGTCCCACACCTTTAATCGCCGAATAAAATGTTTTTTTATCGGCGATTTCCGACTTCCGCATAGTCAAGAGCTTTTGCAGTTTCGACGCTTTCGGAGAAGATTCCCTAGGCCGCGATGCTTTTCGCACAACCACATCACTAATCACATTAATTTTTGGCTCTTTCTCCTCCGTCCAGCATTCCAGGAATTGCGCTGCCGACTGAACTAACTCCTCGTCGCGACCATCGTTGAGGGCTCGGTCTTCGGCATCTTCATGCTCCACGCCATTCCAGTTCTCGAACACCCCCGGACTTAGCACCTCTAAACCACTCATGTTATCCAGCATGCCTTGCTGTGAACCGCAGCTCACGTCAAGAGCATCTAAAAGAGACCGTACACTAGACATTTTCGATATTCAAACTCACACAATTAACTTTTTCTTAGCACTGTACTGTTTGCTGTTCTGACGAACTGTGAAGAGCTCGAGCCAGCAAGTCTGCTTTTATGCCCATTTCCCCCACTACACCGCCTTTATTCCTTTTGTTCGATGCATTAAGTATAATATTTAAACTTGTCAGATGCAAGGCCAAGGCCAAGGCCGACGTAACCGGCAATACCAGGGTCGTTTTCAGGGCTGTAATTTTCATGGATTTTTTTTTTGTCCCTGTCAAGGTTATTTTAAAGAAGCATATAAATATAGTACTAAACTTGTTAGATGCGAGGCCAAGGCCAAGGTCAAAGTACCCGTCAATGTCAGGGTCGTTTTCGAGGTTGTAATTTTCAAGGATTTTTTTTTGGTCCTGTCAAGGTTATTTTAAAAACAAGGACATTAATGAACGTGCCATCCAGAGAAGAAATTGGGTCATAGAAGAAGCTTACCTGTACAGAAGAAATTAACATGTATTTTATTTCTTAATTTTTAATTTTTTGTTTGTTATTTTTTTATTTTTTTTTTTAATAATAAAAAGTAAACTCAATCTTTTGTTATATTTTAATTTTTTTTCAATAAAACAATAGTAAAATGAATCTGTATGTGTATTTATTAAACATCACCTAAAATACGTTTTGCAATCCATATTTTTCTGCAGAGTCCGTTTATTAATGAAATAGAACCATATATTAGGGTGAAATCTAATGGTTTCAAATCAGTCTCACATAACAATGTCAGAAGTAAACACTATTGATAAGTTCGGTCGCAAAAGAAAATTTAAGGATTTTAACTTTATGCGAGGTCCTTCAGGAATAGGTTTTAAACTTACACCTAATGGAGATTACGACATGGGAAGCAAAAGATTGTGCTATTTAGCAGAACCTCTTGAAGGAGACGATGCGACCACACGAAATTATGTTGATAATAACCTTGCTCAGTGTGTGCAAGATACGCAGAAAGCTTTACATGACTCAACAATTGTTATTAAAGATATATTCAGAAACCAACTTGAAGGTTACGTACGCAAGAAATTAATTGAAACCGGTCAAGAACTTAGAGGATACATTGATGATACTGTTATTGCAATATATGAACTTAGGCAAGACGAACTGCGTGATGAACTTAACTCTAGAATGTTGAAAATTGAAAAGACTATGGAGGATCTTGTCAGCAAACCTGTTTCACATTAAACATTTACTCGTAGACCTGTGCGTTTAATTTACTATTAGACAAATTTTTCAACAATAACTTTTACAGTTTGTTATTTGTCGACACTTCATTATATTTATAATTTTAAAATAAAGGTTCAATAAAAAAGCAATCAATCAATGAATACATGTTTTTTATTTAAAAAAAAAAAAAAAAAAAAAAAAAAAAATTACAATACTATCGTTACATATTAATGTTGTATGTTTAATAGAAATAATAAAAACAATACAAATAATGAAATATGGATTTTCCAGATTACGTGCTGTCCTGACTTAGAAATGATTCCAACACGGTGACTAAATTTGCTAAGTTTTCTTCCGGGTCTGTTTTGTAAAAATCTATGTCTGCATGCCCCCAAGGTAGAGTTTTGGTTGAACTGGGAATTACATAACGTTTATCATCGCTATGTGACAATGCTACTTTATTTATTATGTTGGTATAAATGTTATGTAATTCACTTCTAAATGTCTTCATCTTTCTTAATATCAAACCACCCCGTTCAACAATTCTTTGGTAGTCTTCCTGATGAAGGTCTTTCTCGATAACACATTTTTTGATACCTTTGGCTTTTTTTAATTCATTATTAATGGACTTTACATAATAAGCCTTCGCGCCGGTACCATAAAAACTTATTATCGGATCACCAGGAAACTCATCTTTCATTCTACCAACTACAGAATTACTTTTAATTATGTTGAAATTATTAATTTCGGGGTAATTTGATGTATCGAATTTTTCGGGGTTTTCTGATATAGTTTGATAAAAGTTTTCCGTATACACTTTTAATATAAGCGAGTCAGTATCGGTGTAAAGTAACGAAGCATCATCGCCAAACTTGGATTTAATAAAATTATAATAAAAATCGTATATTACAGTCTTTGATATATCTAATATGGAAAAACCGATATAAATTGGTTTATTGTACAATATTTTAACTTTATTCATATGTATAGCAACAAAGTTCTCGGTAAATATCGAGCTACTATTGAAATTGGGGCGGGATATTAGTGCTCTAGCTCCATTTCTGCCTACACTGTTCTCCCAATGTGTTACTAATTTTATATCCTTTCGATTTTCCACATTTTCCATAGTTTTACCAAATATCGCGTTATTTTTTAATTTAAAAGTGTCCTTCGCAAATTTTGTGGTGGCCTTGTTACGTAAATTGGTATTAAAATCAATATACGATTTTAGCCATTTTGATTGCTCAAACTGTAATACTCGATGGGTTTGCATTACCACTAAGCCGTTGGCGATGGCTTGTTTTAAAGTTCTATAGTGTACAATGTATTTTTTTTTATCTTGTAAATTGGGAATTAATTTCGGTAATTTAGCGTTTTCTGTTGGCGGTATGATATTTTCTACTAGAAATGGAAGATCAGAATGTGCATCATGCAACTCAGTCGGATAATGCACATCCACTTCCAAAACGTAGCCATGTAAACTATCATCACCAACAGCCATAATATTTAAATCCAGAATTTCGCGCTCGCTTAACCATCGAAAACCACCATATGGTAATGCTTGTGACATACTATGACCATATAGATTTGTAGCATCAAGGTATGTTATAAATGAAGAAGGTTTTGTTGGGTCATAGTCTGGTAAAAAAATATTATTAGCGATGTGCTTCCTTTCTGTACACTGGCTTATGCCGCCGCGTATACCTTTCTTAAAAAAATGTATCATGTCTATATCAGTTAAGAGCTCTAACTCTACCTTAGTCATACGTAGCATACAATCAAATGATAAACTTGGAAGGGTATAGTAATGTGCTGGATCAAGTTTATCGAATTTTAAGCAATTATTCCGAAATTGCTCAAAAACATCACACAATAGCAACACATCTGATTTTAAATACACGTCCGAATAGTCCCCCAAAGTTTTACACCCAAACAAGCGCCATACTTCTTTTGCTCTTCTATAGCTTTCATCGCTAATATGTTCTTCCCGTAAATTATCATAAAATTCATCTTTACTTGGAAGACATGTATTTTCCATTTTTTCTATAGAGTCAATAAAGCTATAGGGAAAAACACCCTTTTGACGCATCAAATTAAATTGGTTGATATTTGAAAAATGTTTCCGCGTTTCAATAAAATCGTCGTCGTTTAAACCGCTGCCTAAATTTTCCAAAGACGTTGACAGAAATTTAAAACTATCAATAAATCGCAACTTTAAATATTTCCTCTTGACTTTTCCACATTTACTATCAAAATAATCGTGCACATAAATGCTTTTGGTAAATGATATGTACTTTTCCTTACTTTGAGCCAAAACACCAATTTTATCCCCATATTTACATAACTCTTTTATAAATAAATGGCTGTCGTAGCCGCTTAAGTTATGAAATATGATAGGGATAAAAGAGGGTAATTTATAATTTAAATTACAAACGGAATGTGCAGCACCAAATCTTTTTGCACCAGTTATGTGACAGTGGTCTCGTACTTTAATCTCACCCTCTTCAAAAGGGCCTTCACATATACCACATATTTTAGCATCATTAAACTCCCTTTTTTCTTCAGGCGTTAACGGTTTCATAGGCTTAATGTCTTTTAAATATGTGTTGTATAGAGCCCTTAAATCACACTCGATACGATCCACAAAGACTTGAGCTGCATTATTCCCCCGAAATAGCTCAAATTTCGAAAGTGAGTCGTCAAAAGAGCATTTAATTAAATAAGCAAAAGAATATGGTTCATGTTTAAAACTTTTTACAGTGTAAGAATTTTGTGGGTTTGGTTGTACCGTTTCAATGGGTTTTAAAACAGATTCGAAATCTGCATAAACCACGAATGGAACGCGCATTTGCTTTTCTATACCCTCGAATTTTAAAATATTTTCCGGCACACTCTTTCCAAATTTATCGATTTTTAAATCCACTGAGGGTGTTTGCGTGAAAATGTGGTTACAATCGTAGCTTTGATGTAAAGTTAAAGCTGACGGTGTACTAAAATAAATGAGGCAACCATCACAGAAATATATTTTATGTTGTTGACAACTAATTTGACTTGAAACTAAACGTGATAAATCCCGAATCCAACAATAATGACTCTTTGAACAAGTCGTATCGCAAAAATGTTCACCGCCATCTTTACTACTACAGTCTTTTGTAATTAACAATAAATTTACATGCCTATCCAACTTTTTTGACGCATACCTCAGTGGACCAATAACTTCATGTATTATTTCATTATTTTCATATTTAGATTCCAGACCGTATACGTTAATTGATATGTTGTTCATTTCCTCAAATTTTTTAATGTCACGTAATTTTACTGGAAAATCCATACCTGTTACATTTAGCACTCTAGAAAAATGGGGGTAGGATGTCTTCTGTGAAGGCTCTGCTGTTGGAGGAAACAATGCTGATGTTACAGCCCACGCAAAGCAAAATTCGTCCTGGTTAATCACATTGACGACAGCTCCTTTCTTTTCAATAGAACACGGCAACTTGATGTATGATGAGCCACCCATAGGCATATACTTGTTGATACCAACTTCCAAGTATAAAATTCGCACAAGAGCCCATCCTATAACAAGAAAAATAATATATAAAAATCAGTTTAATATATCGGGTTTTGATTTTTCCATACCTGAATCTTTTTCCTGGAACTCTGTCGCCTGCGTTTTTATTGATTCGGTGAAAGAATGGTAAACGGCATCCAAATCACTTTCTACACTAATTATTTGATTAGCAGTGTTGAAGGATTTTTCACTGAATATTTCTTGTGACGGAAGCATGTACTCGCCAACAGCTGTCATGTTAACTTTTAAAGCATGATGCACACGCAATAAATTATTAACAAGTTCCACCACCTTGGATTTAATGTCTGCAAAGAACATTACGTAATCGGAATGCTCCATATCACTGCTAACCCGATAGGTTGCAATTCTTCTTTTGAAGGCACATTGAACGAGTTGCACACCATGACATACCGGCAAACATGAATTATTTTTATGTTGTTGTGTTCGTTTATGCGCTGACATATGATTTATTGGAACATCTACATTACATGTAGCGCAATTAATTACCGGAATCGTCGATGTATACTCTTCAATTCGGAGCCGTTTTCCTCCAGGCACTTCATTAAATCTCGCCGCACACGATTCTCTTTTATGACGTCTCATATTATAACTCTTAGTAAACTTAGAACCGCAATTTTCACAAACATATGCCATGATTTGTCAAATATTAACACATGTACTACCTATACAAGTCAGAGCCAACTGATGAATGAAACTGCCCCATACCCTATATAAAACCATTCAAGGTCACCCCCAACCACGTAACATATCTTCAAGGTCACACACCCAAGATGACCTTCAACAAAGTCAAGGTCGTCTCGACCAAGGTCAAGGTCAAGGTCACACACACAACCTTGAACACAAGGCCAAGGCCAAAGCACACGTGCACTTTCAAGGTCAATGACAAGGACATGTGGGCGGGGCCAAAGAAAGGTGAAGCAAGGTCAAGGTCAAGGTCGAGGAGTGGGGGGATTGAGAGAATCGGGTTATGTTCACTACTAACGTGAAAAACTTTATTTGAATCAATATTTATCTTTTCGATAACTAAAAAGATAACCGACATACGAGGGGTGTTCAAAATGACAAATTTTCAAAAAGCCCCTGTATCTAAAAAACTAAGAGTGTTGTGAAAATTTTGTCCGCGGCATTTTTCGTAAAATATCGATATATTGGTAGAATTACATCGTAACATAGTAAGACTAAAATGCAGTGAATGGAATGTTTTTATTCTAAAGAATTAATGACAAATATTTAAGGAAAATGATATTATGATGCTTATAACGAGATTATTTCCAAAAATGTGGTAAAATTAGCGGACTTTAATTGAAATTTGAACTGTAAGAACTGTCTAAAAATTTTGGCAGATTTTTTCAATCGGAAGTGGTTTACGTCCTGGGCCCGTATTCTCGAAAGTCTGATGTGAAAGGTGATGTGAATGACGATGTGAACTATCACTTCATACTTTTGACAGTAAAAGCCGTATTCTTGAAAAGGCAATGTTGCCAGACATGAACGTGCTAAAACCCGCGAATTTCAAAAAATAAAATGGATGACAGGTTGAATTGAGCTGTTAGACCGAAAATGTCCGTAGTATGTTTTTTCGCAATTTTAGACAAAAAGTAGTTTTGGTACGTCAAATTAATCGTCATAAGTAAAAAAAAATAGTGTAGTTGTTGTTATTGTTGAAGTTGAAGTTATTGATTGCCATTAAAATATTTGTACTTTGCCTGGATTAAATTCATTTTATATCACTTAAGAACCAAGAAATATAGACCACAAAATTATCTTAAATTGACACTCTAGAACTGTTAAACAAAAATGCATACTAAGAGCCAAGTATTTCAGGATTCCAATATATAAAGAGGAAGGGATACCAAGAAAAACAGTAACTCATATATACAAAGTAATATACTGACGTCAATTGGAACACATGCCCATAAACATGGAAATAAACCTTGAAACGGTGGAAATTACAACTCTATGTAGTATGACTACAAGCCATCATCCCAGTACACTACAGAAACTATCCAATTAATTATTTATTGTATGAATTCACAAAATATCCATCCTCTTACTGCAAGACGTTCTGTCCTGACAACTAAATTTGAAAGAAAACCTGAAACTTGAACAATGATAGAGAAACTGTTTAAGGCCAGGGACTGAAACCAAAGATCAGACAGAAGACGTCCATTAAAGATGCTGGCGGATCTCACATTCAACTTTTGATATAGTTTCTTTTAAATTTTATTAAGATTTGTAGAGGCTTGAAAATCAAATGTACCATCAATAAGGTTTTTATGCTGAACGACCTCATTCGTTGGTCTGTAGGGTTCATATTTATATGTCCTGATAAATTATAATCATAATATTTATTTAATTTTAGTGTGGTATAGTATTTAACCGTTTACGCGACTGGGGATATACCGGAAGATTGGCTGAGGTCTGTATTCGTCCCAATCCCAAAAAACAGCGAGCAAAGCGATGCAGTGAGTACAGGCTCATAACTCTAATGAGCCACACGTTGAAGGTCTTTCTCAGAATCATCCACAGCAGGATAAGATCTAAATGCGAAGCAGATTTAGATGAAACCCAATTCGGGTTTAGAAACGCCCTAGGTACTAGAGAGGCTTTATTCGCTTTAAATATACTTCTGCAAAAATGCCGGGACCAACACAAGGATGTATTCGTATGTTTTGTCGATTACGAGAAGGCCTTCGACAGAGTACAGCACAGAAAACTCATAGACATTTCAAGTAACGTAGAGGTAGACAGCAGAGACGTAAGAATTATTAAAAATCTATATTGGCGACAGAAAGCAATAGTAAGGCTAAATGGAAAACTCACAGAAGAAAGTAAAATTCTGCGAGGTGTCAGACAGGGCTGCATACTATCTTCACTGCTTTTTAATATATATTCAGATAAAATCTTTGAACGGGCTACTCAAGGACAACGAATGGGAGTACAAATCAATGGAGAATATATAAATACAATACGATATGCGGACGACACTGTTATCCTAAGCGACAAACTACAAGACCTGCAACATCTATTAAACTGTGTTAACACTGAGGGTCAAGAAATGGGCCTCAATAAATATCAAAAAGACAAAATTTATGGTCTTTAGTAGACAGGGTGACTCATTTTAAATATCTTGGATATTATATCACAGAAAATCTAAACCCAGATAAAGAGATAAGATGTGGAATAGAGACTGCTAGAGCAACTTTTCAAAAAATGAAACCACTTTTCTGCAATGATAACCTCAACCTAAAACTACGACAGAGAATGATAAGATCATACGTCTGGCTAGTGTTACTATATGGGGCAGAGATCTGGATAATTAAGGCTGCCACGATTAATCGGTTGTATTAATAGTTTATTCCTAAAACAACTTTGAATAAAGCGAATAGAAAATTAAATTAATTTTTATTTTTTTTGTCCATTAAATTACAGCAATGGCAAAAAATTATGAAAAATAGTAATTTTTGAATAAATAAATGGAAGTATTTAGGAGAACGTGATTTATTAAAATACAAATTTAAAAATAAATAGAAATAATAAATAAAAAATGCGATCCATTTTAGATAACTAATGTCCGAAATTATCTTTGTTTCTTCAGTTTATTTCATGATTCATTTGTTAAATGGTCGCCTAATTTTAAAGAACGAGTTATTGTTTCGAAATGTTTCCATGACATTTTAGTTCTGAAGATGAAAAAGGAGGTAAACCTCGGAGTGAAAAGCTGTAAACTTATATAAACCTTCCTTTTACATTTTATAAGTTAGTTTAAAAGTCTCATAGAATCACAATATACAAGAGTTATAAGAAAAACTATATACAGGGTATCCGGGAAAGTGTGGGACATCTCCCGGATATGAAAAAAATACGTGGAACTTTTTTAAATAATTTTAATATTTTCTTTTTACATGTAGCGCAATTAATTACCGGAATCGTCGATGTATACTCTTCAATTCGGAGCCGTTTTCCTCCAGGCACTTCATTAAATCTCGCCGCACACGATTCTCTTTTATGACGTCTCATATTATAACTCTTAGTAAACTTAGAACCGCAATTTTCACAAACATATGCCATGATTTGTCAAATATTAACACATGTACTACCTATACAAGTCAGAGCCAACTGATGAATGAAACTGCCCCATACCCTATATAAAACCATTCAAGGTCACCCCCAACCACGTAACATATCTTCAAGGTCACACACCCAAGATGACCTTCAACAAAGTCAAGGTCGTCTCGACCAAGGTCAAGGTCAAGGTCACACACACAACCTTGAACACAAGGCCAAGGCCAAAGCACACGTGCACTTTCAAGGTCAATGACAAGGACATGTGGGCGGGGCCAAAGAAAGGTGAAGCAAGGTCAAGGTCAAGGTCGAGGAGTGGGGGGATTGAGAGAATCGGGTTATGTTCACTACTAACGTGAAAAACTTTATTTGAATCAATATTTATCTTTTCGATAACTAAAAAGATAACCGACATACGAGGGGTGTTCAAAATGACAAATTTTCAAAAAGCCCCTGTATCTAAAAAACTAAGAGTGTTGTGAAAATTTTGTCCGCGGCATTTTTCGTAAAATATCGATATATTGGTAGAATTACATCGTAACATAGTAAGACTAAAATGCAGTGAATGGAATGTTTTTATTCTAAAGAATTAATGACAAATATTTAAGGAAAATGATATTATGATGCTTATAACGAGATTATTTCCAAAAATGTGGTAAAATTAGCGGACTTTAATTGAAATTTGAACTGTAAGAACTGTCTAAAAATTTTGGCAGATTTTTTCAATCGGAAGTGGTTTACGTCCTGGGCCCGTATTCTCGAAAGTCTGATGTGAAAGGTGATGTGAATGACGATGTGAACTATCACTTCATACTTTTGACAGTAAAAGCCGTATTCTTGAAAAGGCAATGTTGCCAGACATGAACGTGCTAAAACCCGCGAATTTCAAAAAATAAAATGGATGACAGGTTGAATTGAGCTGTTAGACCGAAAATGTCCGTAGTATGTTTTTTCGCAATTTTAGACAAAAAGTAGTTTTGGTACGTCAAATTAATCGTCATAAGTAAAAAAAAATAGTGTAGTTGTTGTTATTGTTGAAGTTGAAGTTATTGATTGCCATTAAAATATTTGTACTTTGCCTGGATTAAATTCATTTTATATCACTTAAGAACCAAGAAATATAGACCACAAAATTATCTTAAATTGACACTCTAGAACTGTTAAACAAAAATGCATACTAAGAGCCAAGTATTTCAGGATTCCAATATATAAAGAGGAAGGGATACCAAGAAAAACAGTAACTCATATATACAAAGTAATATACTGACGTCAATTGGAACACATGCCCATAAACATGGAAATAAACCTTGAAACGGTGGAAATTACAACTCTATGTAGTATGACTACAAGCCATCATCCCAGTACACTACAGAAACTATCCAATTAATTATTTATTGTATGAATTCACAAAATATCCATCCTCTTACTGCAAGACGTTCTGTCCTGACAACTAAATTTGAAAGAAAACCTGAAACTTGAACAATGATAGAGAAACTGTTTAAGGCCAGGGACTGAAACCAAAGATCAGACAGAAGACGTCCATTAAAGATGCTGGCGGATCTCACATTCAACTTTTGATATAGTTTCTTTTAAATTTTATTAAGATTTGTAGAGGCTTGAAAATCAAATGTACCATCAATAAGGTTTTTATGCTGAACGACCTCATTCGTTGGTCTGTAGGGTTCATATTTATATGTCCTGATAAATTATAATCATAATATTTATTTAATTTTAGTGTGGTATAGTATTTAACCGTTTACGCGACTGGGGATATACCGGAAGATTGGCTGAGGTCTGTATTCGTCCCAATCCCAAAAAACAGCGAGCAAAGCGATGCAGTGAGTACAGGCTCATAACTCTAATGAGCCACACGTTGAAGGTCTTTCTCAGAATCATCCACAGCAGGATAAGATCTAAATGCGAAGCAGATTTAGATGAAACCCAATTCGGGTTTAGAAACGCCCTAGGTACTA
Organism: Diaprepes abbreviatus; assembly: GCA_034092305.1. Classification (NCBI taxonomy): domain Eukaryota; kingdom Metazoa; phylum Arthropoda; class Insecta; order Coleoptera; family Curculionidae; genus Diaprepes; species Diaprepes abbreviatus. The sequence goes on from JASJET010000116.1 coordinate 4,234,257, forward strand.
GAGAGGCTTTATTCGCTTTAAATATACTTCTGCAAAAATGCCGGGACCAACACAAGGATGTATTCGTATGTTTTGTCGATTACGAGAAGGCCTTCGACAGAGTACAGCACAGAAAACTCATAGACATTTCAAGTAACGTAGAGGTAGACAGCAGAGACGTAAGAATTATTAAAAATCTATATTGGCGACAGAAAGCAATAGTAAGGCTAAATGGAAAACTCACAGAAGAAAGTAAAATTCTGCGAGGTGTCAGACAGGGCTGCATACTATCTTCACTGCTTTTTAATATATATTCAGATAAAATCTTTGAACGGGCTACTCAAGGACAACGAATGGGAGTACAAATCAATGGAGAATATATAAATACAATACGATATGCGGACGACACTGTTATCCTAAGCGACAAACTACAAGACCTGCAACATCTATTAAACTGTGTTAACACTGAGGGTCAAGAAATGGGCCTCAATAAATATCAAAAAGACAAAATTTATGGTCTTTAGTAGACAGGGTGACTCATTTTAAATATCTTGGATATTATATCACAGAAAATCTAAACCCAGATAAAGAGATAAGATGTGGAATAGAGACTGCTAGAGCAACTTTTCAAAAAATGAAACCACTTTTCTGCAATGATAACCTCAACCTAAAACTACGACAGAGAATGATAAGATCATACGTCTGGCTAGTGTTACTATATGGGGCAGAGATCTGGATAATTAAGGCTGCCACGATTAATCGGTTGGAGGCTCTCGAAATGTGGTTACACCGACGAAAGCTGAGAATACCTTGGACAGCTAGGCAGACCAACGAAATGGTACTCAATAGGGCCGACACAACTCGTCTACTATTAAACACTGTAAAGTGTAGAAAAATATCATATCTTGGACATATATTCAGAGGGAAGCGATATAGAATTCTTCAGCTAATCATGATGGGTAAAGTAGAGGGACATAGAGGGGTAGGAAGGAGACAGGCTTCCTGGTTGAGGAATATTCGTGAATGGACAGGTATACGTAGCGCGGGGGAACTGTTCCAGCTGGCGTAGGACCGTGAGTGACTTGCCAATGTAATTGCCAACGTCAGGGGGACTTGATATGGCACTTGAAGAAGAAGAATAGTATTTAACACAGTCTAATTAAGTTAAGTGCTGTAGTTATCATCATTAAACTATAAAATTTGTTACTTATTTAAATAAAAGTTTCAGATAGCTTACAATTGTTGTTTTCCAAATTTATTATAAGTTTCGTCGTGAAAAAAATTATGTTAAACTTAACTGTTTAAAACTAAAATACTCGGCTTTTATGGACATAAGTATTTATGTTAAATCCATAAGTAGAACTGGCCCTAGAAAAACATTTTTAAATAGCATGTTCATACAATTAACTTATGAACAGAATCTCCTGTAATAATTTTTTATTTCTGTAATCTTAAATTTACTTAATATTTGCGAGACATATTCAACTTTCTAAGGATATTTTAATAAAAAATTGGAAAATATGAAAAATATAGATATACCACTTAATTAACTTTTCAACTGTTTATTTAAAAAATAAAACGTCTCGAAGAAACGGTTCGTCAACATATTACTTTTTTAAATGATGAGTTATTTGAACAACCAAAAATAAAATAAAAATTTTTAATACTATTTTATTTTTTGAAATCCGTGCGTCAAATATGTCATTTAACGGCTGACATTTCAATTTGCGCATGTTTCACCGTTCGCTTGCCTTCCAGCGGGCGAACAAGGATACGAATGATGAACGCTTCAAGAATACGCATTCGCCACCATTTTACCGTTCACTTAACATTCCCTAGTTCGAGTATAAGGCCCCTGGTGTGATTATTTAAGGACTGATAATAAAATTGTTCTTTTTATTTGGAATTTTACGTTATCAGATACCTTACCTAAAGATATTGAGAACAAGCATATCAAAGTTAAAATTTTGTTTTTGATTTATTTATAAACTTGTGAAGTATTCTAATATTTTATCAAAATTGATTCTTCGAGGTGAAAAATCCAATTTTTTTGTGGTTTTACTGACTGCTGTAAAGGGCGTTGCATGTATATTTAAAATGTAGCTTTTTTACGCTTTAATGCTATTTTTCTAACTGTTTCACCTAAAAATGGACACTTTATAAATATCGCTATAAATACCAGTTATCAAAATAATTGCTTATAATATTTCCAACGCATTCAATTTTAAATAAATTTTAAATATTGTATTAATAGTTTATTCCTAAAACAACTTTGAATAAAGCGAATAGAAAATTAAATTAATTTTTATTTTTTTTGTCCATTAAATTACAGCAATGGCAAAAAATTATGAAAAATAGTAATTTTTGAATAAATAAATGGAAGTATTTAGGAGAACGTGATTTATTAAAATACAAATTTAAAAATAAATAGAAATAATAAATAAAAAATGCGATCCATTTTAGATAACTAATGTCCGAAATTATCTTTGTTTCTTCAGTTTATTTCATGATTCATTTGTTAAATGGTCGCCTAATTTTAAAGAACGAGTTATTGTTTCGAAATGTTTCCATGACATTTTAGTTCTGAAGATGAAAAAGGAGGTAAACCTCGGAGTGAAAAGCTGTAAACTTATATAAACCTTCCTTTTACATTTTATAAGTTAGTTTAAAAGTCTCATAGAATCACAATATACAAGAGTTATAAGAAAAACTATATACAGGGTATCCGGGAAAGTGTGGGACATCTCCCGGATATGAAAAAAATACGTGGAACTTTTTTAAATAATTTTAATATTTTCTTTTCTATTAAGTTAATGATCACCTTCGATAATTTTTTTTTTTTTTTGGAAAATGGAGTATGTTTGACACTTTAAATTAGGATCCTTGACACATTGGCGAAAGTTGATTAATTTCCACTTGCGTCTTTATATTTGGCATAAACGTTATCTTAGGCATTGCCTTTCTTGTAGAGTTCACCCTGGTAGTTATGTTAGTTCTGGTACCCACTCTACTAGTTAGTCTACCCTATTGATTAGTCTGGCCTATTGGTTTTCTTTATTGGAGACCTCCCTACGGGTGCTAATATTATTAGAGACCTTCGTACAAGTGCTATTATTATTAGAGACCTTTATAATGGCCTATATACCTTTAAACTGACAACCTTATTGATTTTTTTTTATTCTTAAGTTCTAATAACGACCTTTTGGTTTATTATATTATTTTTTAAAGCTTTGCGTAATAGTACTATACTATGATTATAGTAAAAACGAGATTACTTTATGTTATTGTTCTAACATCAATAGGTTATAGGTTACATCATTTGAGTACTTTTGATTTAAATTATTATTAATTTTTTTTCACCTGTTGTGAATTAATCGAATTTGAATTCTTTATTTTTTACTTGTTGTGAATCTATTGGAGTTAACCCTATTTTATATTAAGATATCATACTTAAGATACAACTCCACTTTTAATTTTCTTTTAAATTTATAATTAAAAAATTTTTTCTATTATTATCTTTACTATTTGTCCCACATGCTACTTGCGTTCGTACTTTTTTTGTGCTTGCTAATCTTTAGGGAGTAAAGTTGAAAGCTAGTTCCTAACAACATAGCGGAAGTATACGGCCTAGCTTCAGATGCAGTGGCGCCCTAAATAACCCACCCCTAGTTTCCATAGGGATTAGCTCGTTGGTGCTGCTACTAGCTATCAACTGTACTCTGGTGATTTATTTTTAATTATTAATAATTTGTCTCAATTAATCGTGAGGGGTTGCGCCCTTTAAAAGTCAATGTAGCACTGCTCTTCGCACTCCAACTCAAAAATGCTTCATTTCATAAAAAATGGTCAAAAATTAAATATGTAGAGAATTTTATGCTCTATAACTTTAACTTTCATTAAGAGCAAAGAAAATGAGATATTCACAAAAAAAAGGTTTTTGATACTCTTGATCTTGAATATCTTGATTTACTTACACGATATTCTATGATACTTTTTAGCTACCATGCAAATGTCAAAGATTTGTATAGTTTAATATTTTTTATCTTGGGGTTGATCCCTATTTGACTCGGATTTGGCAAAAAAGTTTTTAAAACAATACCACTTAGACTTGGTGTAGTGATTCTTTGTGTAATAAAGAATAAGAAAAAAATAACCAGTTCCATTGCAAATTGTAGATTATCTGTCAGTCGTTGATAAGTAGTTCTAAAATATAGTCATTTCATACCACATGAGATTAATTCGTATGGTTTTTCACACATTAAATATTGAGAAAAAAATAATCAGCTGTCTTAGTAATGAGGTTGACACCATCAGTCGAGGCTTTGAATATATAACGTCGTTTGGGAATTTGAGTGTGGTCAAGCAACTGGCGACTTTTACCCAGGTAAACATACAGCTGATGTGAATTTTTATTATTATAAATGTTGAAATTATGATATATATTAATTTCAAATTGTATAGTATCACCTTAAACCAATTTCATGCTACCAATTTTTCTTATGTCCAGCATTACGTAGTTATTTGAAACAAAAAAAAACAAATTACTAGTGTATAAATAATTGTCATTAGCAATACCGCCTCTATTTAATATTTGTATTGTATCACACATTGAAAATTTGAACAAAGTGATTTCTATATATCTCATTAAAATCTATTATATCATCAGATTTGAGGTGTTCTTCGAAGTTGTCGTCCGACCTATCAGAAATATCAATTTATGGATTATCTTCTCTATCACTTTCTCCTTATTTTTCCAATCTCCTTGACGTTTCCTAAGAGAAAAAATATTTTCAATCATTGAAAATTATGCCAGCGTTAGTCAAAATGTCAGTACAGAGTTTTTATAAAAATAATTTTAAAAATTATCTATGGGGCTTTCGAAGATGTTTGTTCTCCTGGTAATTGTTGGCAGAATTTGTCCGTCTTCAATCCATTTAAAACAATATTTATCATTTCTGTTTCCCATCCATAACCTAAGGGTGACAAAGTCGATGAAACAGAGCCACAAGCATGACTCTAGAGATTTCCAATGTACGATTTACGTTGTCATGTGTTAAAGTAACTCAGACTCACATCGTTAAAATGTTGATTTACTTGATGTTCGATTGATCAAAAATTTTATTCTGCAACTTCTATGACACAAAATAGTTGAATTTATGGATACCACATTTATAATCCCATTAAGTACGGTAGTGTTACACTTTTTTTAATATTCCTGCTCTCGTGAGTTATACAAGTCTCTAGAGGTTGTTCGGGATAACAATTTTTTTTTTCTTTTCTTATCAGAAAAGACACAAAACTTCTTCGGAGCGCCGGATTTTGGTTCATGATCCTTCATTTGCTGCTTTCTCTGATACTTCATCTAATATTTCAACTTCTTTCTCACCTGCCATTTTAACTGTTTCTCCATCTGATGCTTCAGTTGTTATTTCACCTGCTATTTCATCCTCAACTTTGTGTGATCGTATGTTACTTTACTTGCTACTTTCTTTACTGTCTTATTTGGTTCATGTCCTGCTTCAGTACTATTCATCAATGTGGATTGGTTACAGGTATTTGACGATAAATTAACGGAAGTACCATCATCTGTGATTGATTAATTAGCCACACTAATACGTACTTCAACATTCAAGTCAATATTTTAGTGGGTTTTGTAGCATTTTTTTGCAAGCTAGAGAAAAAAAAGTTAACAAATCGGATGATACTTGAACTTCAATATGTATTTTATAATTTTTTGGCGCGGTACTATATAACTGATATCATTCGCAGATCTTTACGAAGTTTTAAAATATTTTTAAATTTTTCTAGAATATTGTCAGAAAAACTAATCATTGTTCCACTTTTCCTTCCGCAAAACATACAAAAAGGTTAATTTTTGGTGGATATTTTGATTATCAAACGTTTCAACAGCAAAAATTCAACTGGTAAAAAATTTGAACACTACAGCTACGTACACAAATAATAGAATAGGTATTGAAATTATCTTCATCTCTTTTCCTTTTTTACGAAAGTTTTTCTCACTCTAGTAGTGAATTCAAGGCTAGTGAATTTGTAACAGTAGATGACTGTACTACAGCGCTTGAATTCCCTAATGACATGGCTTAATCGAGGTCTCAATTGACCGTTTTACCGCCACTGTTAATGCAGCTGCTTTTTTTTTTCTTTTTAACATATGAAGAACCATATGAATGCATTTCATATGAATTTAAATGACTTTATATTTTAAAATTAGTGCATAAGTTCTGATCAGCAAATGACTATATCAACGTTGAAGTAATGTGACATTATTTAAAATATATTCTTTCCGACAAATCCTACGCTCTTCATCTGCTACCTGCTCCGCGACTAACTGTTACTTTGGTTACTGTTGATAATTATACTAATAGAATCAGAAATTGTTCAGCATGAAAACACTACCAAAAATGCAACTCTGCGTTCCTCACTACTAACACCACTTAAGCACCATCCTGCGTAAACATCATATTTTGTCGTAAATTTAGTAGTAAATTAGACAAAAAGTAGAATTCCAAAACATGGTTTTCGACAAACGCCGATTTTCTATGTCTCAAGCAGGTTTATTTCGAAAATGTTATAGGGTTTAATGTGTAAAAGTGGTTTTACTCGTAATGAACACTTTATTTGAAAGTAGTAGAATAATGTTTAGCTGAATATCAAGGAAATTTGGAAACTCTACACTAGCCGGAAGATTAACCTCCAGCAGATTTTGACCAAGCGTAGCGTACTACAAAAGATGTTTTTCCTTTTGGAAGATCCTTGAAACTGACAACTTATTTATTGTAGTGTCCGTAGTCATAATTATCACACTTATTTCTGAGTTATCTGAACAGCGGAATCAATTTCCCTAATTTGGAATAATAGTTTTAAGACAGCTCATGATAAGTCTTATGGAACGAAAGGAACCAGGAAAATAATCATAAATATCCTAACATTTAATACACTTCTGTTTACATAAATTTCCAAATACTGTTTATGAGCTCTGTGCACACTAAATTTTATTTAAGGGCATACGGAGGGCATGTCTGGCCTCGGTAGCTTTGTAGATAAATTTTGCCTACATATTAATTTTAATTTGTTAGAGACTTTTAAAAAGTTCACAAGATTCTCACAAGCAAGAAGTTAATAAAATTTAACAAAGAAAACGCTGCATTTACCATGTTTACCTGTGGGTGCAACGTTTTATTAGAATTTAAAATCTTATAACGTATTTTATAACTAAATATCTCTTTTTTCACTCTTTTAGTATTTAGGTTAAATGTTGCTGTGCAAACCCAAGACTTGTGATTTTATTTCTTATCGAAATAAGGAACTTTTTAGCCAAGCCGCTATCGAACAGCTTTGCATCGTCCAACCTTCTTTGAACTGTCCTTAAGCTACCCATAATTTCTGAAATTTCAGCAATAACGTCAGGTGTAGGCTTTCAAGCATCATTTTCAGATATTCTTTGAATATGCCTGACGGTCTATTTTTTTTTTTTGGTCTTTCCGATTTCTGTGGATTTTGGTCTCATTGTATCTGGGTTAAACAAGTATTCCTAAAAGTGAGGTTTGTTTTTATCTTTCAAAAATACATTTACTGTTTTCTGCTATAATTCTTTCAAAATTGGAAAAAGAGTATACCCTGGCATGACTGATTAACAACACAGAAATGTTTATAATGCATAATATAAACTCCACAAAATTATCCTAGCCTTTAATTTTACCAAAAACTTTCTTTTTCATGAAATATTAAAATGTTGCTTAACTTTTCACATTAATATTAATTGATTTGTTTTGGCCTAACATCCTGTCGACGCGTCACGACATACAGATTGTACAGAGACATTTAGTCCAAGCAATAGGTAAATATAGTGACGTAAGATCCGGGATGGATGAAACCTACCCAGGGGAATTGAGGCAATGTAAGAACAAACCCTACATAAAATGTAACAGTAAGAAATAGGTTGAAATCAAGAGGGGGGGGGTAAGAGGGGGCTATAACCGGTTTTTTGAATTTACAAGTCAAGGAACGCATTTGGAAGAAAAAATTTCAAATAAACCTTATAGAGATTTTAAAAGCCCACAATTTGTGCTCTTGTGTAATTATTTTCGTCAATTTGTTATTATAAAAAGGCCAAAAGAACTCAGAATCGGCCATTTTTTTCATACTAATTATTTATTGCAAAATTAACTTTTTTGCACTTTTTTGCTTTTAAAGGAAATCCCTCATTTTTCGGAATCATATGATATATCATAGTATTAAATCGGATAATTTGTTGCTGAGATATTGCTAATTGTTTATCCCAAGACGCAAAATGTTGATTGCTATAACTTTTTTTTTGAGGAAACATTTTGACCTCCACAAAGGTCTAATCCCTTCTTGAAGGCCTAGATTTTCATAAATTATTAAGGGCCAATGAAAAAATTAATTTCTAACCCCTTAAATATCGCTTTAAAAAAGCAAGTGTTTTTAAAATAAAGAAATAGAGCTGGAGCCCCTCCCTTAAATGTTAGATATTTCTAATTTAAAAATTCGAACAGCTGAGTTCAAGACAAAGGTTTTGTAAAATAGGAAAACTTTTTTTGCAACAAAACGGTCCTTTTCAGGACCACAAAATACTTTGATCGTAGTTTTAGTTAGTTATAATACTTTGTGACCAATATCATATGTTTTTTATAAAAACGTATAATATTGAGACGCAAAGTATTACAAGTTCTGGCGACACAACTTGAACTTCTTAAACCGAACCATGTTTTAGCATACTTGTAAATATTATCAAAAAATATTTACAACTATTGCTATTGCGTAGTTTTAGTGGATTATTCACTCTTTTTTTATTACCTAATATTATGTGGGAAAGATCCTATAAGAAATAAAACACCAAAAAAATACATTTTCAAGCAATATTAACTCTATATATAAAAATATATATTTGTCAAAATATAAAAAATTTGTATTATCACATACATTTTTATTAAACTAGAAAATATATTTACAAGCTTAATACTATAACTTAAAAACTAATACCTAAAACTAGTTAACATCTACTACAAAACCGCAGTGCTTTTGTTTATAACAATTATGAAACAAATCCAACGGAGTTTAATATATATATATATATATATATATATATATATATATATATATATATATATATATATATCGAGAGAGGGAGAGAGAGAGAGAGAGAGAGAGAGAGTGAGAGAGAAAAATTTACTATGCCTAGTAAATAATTATTCAAAACTCTTTCATAATCAAACTTGAAAAATGCAAATTTTTAATTAAAAAAAAAATTACTTTTTCTATTTATTCATTTATTTATTATATAAATAAAAAATAATTATGTAGCAAATCTCCAATAATGAAAACTATTTATGTAATTTACTGTTTTTCTTTTAATTCCGGTAAATTTTCTTCTTCTTCGTTGCCATCAAAAATGCTATTTAAAATATCATTTTCGAGGCTAATTTAAGAAAATTTGGTGGAAATCTAGGTCTTAAATATTGACAAGAAAAATCGAAAAAACTGAAAATTTCATCCCAACTCCCCTTTCCACCTTTCGGTGGTGGCAAAAGAAAAAATTAACATTTGCAATCGAATCAGAGATAAAATAATCCCTTGTGTACAAAATTCGGAATCCTTTGGAGATATTATATTATTAAAATAACCATGGAAATCGATTAAAGGACGCCAAAAACCTCTATACACCAAATATTGAATGATTCCGTACATTATTCCAGGATACCAACTTTAGCACGAACAGTAAATAAAACCGTACCACTCAACCGTTTAAAAATTATTTTTATCTAAGAGCACAACTATCGTAACCTAAAAATACATCTAATCATGTCAGAGACTATGATTCTTGTTAAGGCCAAGCATAGCTACACGGAAAGGAATTCCAAATCGCCCCCTATTTGTTCTTTCAATCTTTTTTGCACGTCTTCCTTCACTTCTTCATGTTCATCTGTTCTCTATGCATGCTTTGTAAAATCTGATCATGGATTTTGAGAATATAACTTCTAAATATCAAATGCCGTGGATTTGTTTCGTAATTGTTATAAACAGAAAGACTGCGATTTTTTGAAAAAAATACTAACTCGGTTACTATTAGTAAATTTTTTTTCAAAATCTTCATCTTGAAGTCAGTTATTCGAATTTTCAAATTTGAAATATCCAATATGTAAGGAGAGGCTCGAGCTTTATTTTTATAAAAAAGAAACAACCCCTTTTTTAAGCGATATTTGTGGGGTTGAAAATTAATTTTTTCATTTGCTTCTAACAAAATATGAAAATTTAGTCCCTCACGATGAGATTCAGCCTTTGTGGAAGTCGAAATATTTATCGGAAAAATGTTATAGTTATCAACATTTTGCGTGTTGGGACAAACAAATAGCAACATCTCAGCAACAAATTATCCGATTTATTATTATAAAAAATTATTTTGTTCAGAAAGCTTCCCTCTAAAAGCAAAAAAATGTGAAAAAAAGTTAATTTTGCAAAAAATAATTAATTTGCAAAAAATGGCCGATTTTAAGGGTTTTTAAAACTTTTTGCAATAACAAATTGACGAAAATGATCAGACCAAAGCTCAAACTGTAGATTTTTAAAATCAAATTTTATTTGAAACTTTTTTCCAAAATGCGTTCCTTGGCTTGTAAATTCAAAAAGGTTTGCTCTTATGTGGCCCCCAATGCCCCTGGATAGGTCTCATCCATCTTGGAATTTACGTCAAAAACAGCACCAATTTTTACTTGGACTAATTTGTTTCCCATAAATTTCGCCTTAGGTTCAATACTACTCCACTGCCATGAAGTAGTCAAAACGCGTATAGAGGGAGAGTCTGAATGGAATTCACAGGGAATAAAATATCTACCTGTTCTTTAATGGTCCTAAGACAGCAAAACAATTTTTTTGAATAAACTTTTGGTTGTTTTTTTTTTTCAAGAAATATCGCCATTTTGCGAAAACAATTTCACGTGTATTTGACATTATTTTTTAAACAACTTACTCGTGATGTGGACTTAATATATCACACGGTACACAGCGAAAAATATAAAATATTAAAAAAATGTTGTTAACCTTTCTAGTTCATAAACGTAAAAAAGGAAACATTAATTTGTAAAATAAATTATAGATAATAATGTAAAATTAGGGAACATGTTTCGTTGGAATAAACTGCCGTGAGAAGGTCAAAAAAGAACTGACCATGAATTTTCGGTATTATTAAATTTAAAACATTTTCAATATGTTTAATGGAAAAAATATTTGTTGATACCTAATACCAATACCTGAAATTTTATTTAATAAGATCTAATCGCTGCTAATATTAAATAAAAAATGTCAGATAATAATGAAAATTAAGTTTTTTGTAACGGTTTATGTCGTGATCTATACTATAGCGGAATTTCGATTAACCTTATCTTGAGAATCAATTTTCAAGAATGTGAAAAGTCTTGGCACTTTGCGTTGAATTTCAAGGTTTAAAAAAAAATAAAAATTAGCTTTTTGAAACATACAGATTTCTTTTTTGCAATAAAATATTTAGCTTACCCTGGGGTTTGCTAAGATATTAATTAAAAGAAATGACATTAAATTTAAAACTAGCCTTCTTAAAATGGAGTCGAAACGTTTGACAAAGTTGCATTAGCCCCCATTATAGATCTTTGAATATATTCAATATGAAAACTTTGACCAAGCGATATTTTGAAATAGTACAAATTAATTACACAGGACAACAGCCCAAATGTATTTAAAATAAAATAGACTAAATCTTATCATTTTTGTTGTGCTAACACGAAAAATAAACTTATATTTTTATATTAGTTCAAGTTTTAGAGATGCGTGTTGTCATGTCTCCTTATATATTAACAATGTAACCGCAAGAATACATGTGGTATATTTGAACTGTTATAATAATCGAGGGGTGCAACGTTGCCAAAAACATGTTTTCCCCAAGTTAAGGAAATTTAGCACAACTTGCCAAAACCACAGGGGGGTTCTCCAGAGATGCCCCCATAAAAAAAGGCTCAATCCCCAGGGCTCAAAATAAGGGAGATAGCTATTTAACACTCCCTGTATACAAACAAACACAAACGCCACTATTGTGAATATTATGGAATTGAATAAAAAATTCTCGAATGTTCTCTAGAAATGTCGAAGCAGTTACAAAGCAGAGGGGTTAATCAATCGAAGTTGAGAATAGTTGAGATTGTAAGATGTTTCGAAAGTGTGTAAACAATCCAGATCACTCCTGTTATGTTTGTGGTGAGGTGACTTTTGCGTCTCACAAGCGGTCTATTACCCCATTGATAAAAAAGGCATATCACCTATGTTTCGGTAGCAATATTGGGGATTAAGACACACAGTGGGTGCCACACATCTGCTGTAATGCCTGCGCTTCAGGTCTGGGAAACTGTATCATACCTCGTGTTAGGCAAGACACAGGTAAATCCAAGAAGGAAAAGTCGGTTATCAACTATCCAAATATACCATTTGCCATGCGGATCGAGGGAGGGGGTGGTGGGGGCGATTGCCCCCCCCCCAAGAGCTTTGAGTTCAGGAAAATAGACCCAATTTTGCCTCTTATACTATAGTTTATTCATGAACTAGAGATAGTAATAATTCATTTTTTACCTTTTTTTTTTTGCAAATTACCTGTGTTCTTTATTCCGGTGTCTTAGGCAAAATCTGTTAGACACATATTTTTTATAGGAATGGGTTACAAATTTTATAATCAAAAATACCAGTCTATAATAATGTACTATTTGGGTTGAATAACAATCGATATTTGGAAGTGTGAAGTGTTAAAAAGGACTTTAATCCTTGTCATAGGCGTCGGAAGTATTTATGGTATAAAATATTATTTCGGTAATAAACTTAAGATAAAAAGTTTTTATAATATTATTTTATTTCTTATGATTGCTTAATAATTCACATACATATAGATAATTTTGACGTATTTAACAGAATCACAACTGTATTTTTATTATATTTAGATTACATACTCATTACCAAAAATACAAAAGTTAAACCTATATAAGAAAATAAATTCGTCCATAAAATATTAAAATTTTTTTGGGGCTATCGGTCATTTTATTATTAAATTAAATCATTTTTAGGACACTTGATGTTTCAGTTTATTTATTTCTTAAACCATCTGCAGATTTAAAATTAAACACTAAAAATGGATTCAAATGTAATTAATTTTTATATGTTACAGTTAAAATTAGACCTACTTATTTTTATTTCTATTGCACTGACATCTTAATTTAATTTACTTTATAATATAGAAATCCGATAGCCTCGAAGAAAAAATAATCATAAATAATTCTCTAGGCTTAAGAAAAAGACACAAATACAATAATAAAAAAATTACGGCTAATTGGAATTAAATATATAAAATAAAAATATATAAAAAACATAAAAATATATATAAACAACATTAAACAATAAAATACAACAAAGACAAAAATTTAAATAATAAATTGTGTTTACACTGGTAAACATTACGTATCTAATTCGTAATCAAAGTCAATGAAGCTGTCTTGGTTCAAATTAATTGGAATTAGTTCCACTATCTCACCGATCATGAGATGGAGTTTCCACATTTTCGTTTATTCTTTGATAATATGGAGTTTTCCCAGTTTTCTGCAGTAACTTTATTCAAAAAATCTTTCAAAAGTTCGGTTAAAGTACTAATTTTGTAAGTTGTGTTATTTCTAGCAACTCTACCTTTTACTTGAAAGAGATATTTCCTTCTCCAACTGACATTTTCCGGACGATCTATAAAAACAAATTTCCTACCTGATTTTTCCCAGCAAAAATTAAGTTCTTTGAGCAATTTCCAAAGCTCAGTTTTTTTAATTTCAGGTAAATCTCGAACTTCATTGATTTTAGTTAGAATTTTGTGGACGATTGGGATCTGCTTCTCATAATAAAATGTATGTACAACCCCTTTTATTTCAGTTTACATCTCTCCCCCCCCCCCTCCGTTGACAACTTGTTTTTCTTGCGATAGCCTTCCCCTCAAAAACTTTGAGTTTAGGAAAATAGACCCGATTCTGCCTTTTATACTAGGAATGTGTATGCTGCTCGCATCCTCCCCCACTGTCGGCAACTTATTTTTTCTTGTGAACGGCCCCCCCCCCTCTCCAAGAGTTTCAAATTCACAAAAACAGACTCGACTCTGCCTTTTACACTAGAAATGGATATGTTGCTGGTGTCCCCCCCTCCCTGTCGACAACTTGCTTTTGCTTGCCATACTGTACTTTTGTGATATCACCTCCCCCCCCCCAAAGAGAGTGGCTGGATCCGCCCCTGCCTCATAGTGACGAACTTCCTATTCCCGAATCCCCAGAAACATTCACTTAAGAATTAGATAATAACGATACAACGATTTCTCAAGAAGAAGATATCAAGAGCTCCTGATTTCACTCCCATCACTTTATACCGCCAACCGCACAAAATAACCCAATCAGAATTAAACGATCTCGTGAAAGACTTAGAACTTCCAGAACTAAAGCAGAGTTACTAAGATCCAGATTGCAGCAGTGGAGCTTGTTAGAAGACGATGTTTCAGTATTTGTTTTCGCAAATGCCATAAAGGCCTAGCACTATTTTTTAACATGGAATAGAACTTGGTTTCCTGTAATAACTTTAGCGGTTTATTAGCAGCTTTAAATATAAACTACAAGCCAGAAGAATAGAGATTGTTTATAGACAGTTTAACATTAAGTTTAAAAACAGTAGTATTGCATATGGGAAATATTTTACCGTCTATTCCTGTTAGATGTACAGTTCACATCAAAGAATCATACGACAATATGAATTATCTGTTGACAAGTATAAAATACGATGAGCACCAATGGCAAATCTGGGGTTACTTAAAGGTGATTGCAGTGTTACTTGGGTTGCAGCTAGACTTCACCAAGTTTTGCTGTTTTTTGTGTGAATGGGGCAGTCTAGCAAAATCATTCATTACAAGAGAAAAAACTGGTCCTTTCGACGATCATGAGAGTCAGGTAAAAAGAATATACAACATATGTCATTGGTAGACCTCAGAAAGATTTTGTTGCCACCACTGCCTATCAAATTGAGCCTAATGAAAAACTTTGTTAAGGCACTGAATACAGATGGGTCAGCTTGCCTGCGTCAGAAATTCCCAAGGCTAAGTGGAGCAAAAATTAAAAAAGATATTTTTGTTGGACCACAGATTCGAAATATTCTGAAAAAACATTTCGACAGCACTCTATCAGATATTGAAAAAAATGCTTGCAATGACTTTCGCCTCGTCGTTGCTAATTTTTTCGGAAATAATAAAGCTAACAGTTACGTTACTGTTGCTGAAAATATGCCGTCATCGTATCAAAAAATCGGTTGCAATAAGTCTCTAAGGATTCATATCCGACACTCACATCTGGACTTTTTCCTGACAACTACAGAGCTATACGTGATGAGTATGGCGAACGCTTCCATGAGGATATATCAAGAATGGAGAAAAGGTACCAGGGAAAGTGTAATGCCTCTTGTTAGAGATAACCCAGAAACAATTCATTAAAGAAAAGCAAAAAGGCAGGATATTTAATGTCTCGACAAGTGTATAAAGTATGCATTTCTTATTATTTGGTTAAAAATAAAATAAAAAAAAATTGTTCTTGAAATTGCAATTAAGTTTTTAATTTCATTTTTGTTTTCAGTACCCTAAAATTAACAAAAAACATGCATTTTTCATACACAACAAATAAATTAAAATTTTTTGCGTACTATTATTTGCTTTAAAGGCTTTATATCTATTGTTAAAATTGAAAATATATGTAACAAAATATATTTAACAATTTCTCTTAATATTAAATAATGGCCGATTCTTCTAAACCGTACTATAAAAGTATTACTTGCTGGTATTAACAAAACGTTGTTACAACGTGCCTTAAGCAAACAAAAAACAAAACTTCGGCCCAACTTTCCCCTGTTTTTTCATTAAATTCCGGTCGGCCGTTCCAAAAATGTATTTAACGAAGTTTTAATACAACATGATGAACGCAAAAAAACTTTCAGCTAAGCACGTCGATGTTGCTAAAAACCAAAAAAAAAAACTTTCCATATTTTATCTGGTAATAAACGTTGATGACGATAAAGTTATTGAAACGTGTAGGTGGTTAATGTCATTACTTAAGGAGCTCATGATGGAATATTCGCATTAATTTATAACCATTTTCAATACATCTTCTTTTTCACGGCAACTAATATATTTAATGTAATTTACAAAAAAAAGATAAAAGCAAAAGAGTCCAAATAATTATCGTGGGTTTATTACACAGACTTCTGAGATTTGGGATCAGGAAGGAAACAGATGAGTGGGTGATTATTTGCTACATAACACAGGTTGACAAAATTTCGTCGAGTCTCAAAACCAGAAATCACACTATACTTTTCCGAAGGCTTTCGTTATGCTAAAACCGAATTTGAAATCAAAATTGTCCAGTTATTAAGGCCTTTAACGATATACTAACCTAAATGTTCCGGATGTGTTTTGCTATTTTTGAGGTTATTCTGCTGCTGATTTAATAGGCTCTCAAGCAGGGGCGGATCCAGCCGCTATTTTTGGGGAGGCGGTGATATAACAAAAGTACAGTATGACAAGCGAAAGCAAGTTGACAACCGGGGGGGGGGGAGGGGGAGTACCAGCAGCATACACATTCCCAATATAAAAGGCAGAATCGGTTCTATTTTCCTGAACTCAAAGCTCTTGGGAAAGGGAGGGGCGATTGTAAGCATACACATTCCTATACTCTATTCAAGAACTAGAGAGAGTAATAAAACTGTTACCGAAACTTCCAACTTACCTGCTCCAGTGCCGTAAGTGACTGAGGCCTGCCGTAAATCTAATTATATTTAGTTATATTTAAATATTATACGCTTTTATAAATTTACAGCAACAATAAAATTTCTTATAGTTCAATTTAACTTCTGTCAGTGAGCAAAGTACACCTTACAGTGTGTCCTTAGTGATTTATCTTGTTTGTGCTTGTTTTTATATATTATTTCAGATTAGTGAGATACCCAAAAGATATGGATTCCACACATGGACGGATCCAGCCTCTCTATTTGGGGGGGGGGGGGTAGTGATATCACAAAAGTACAGTATGGCAAGAAAAAGAAATTTGTCAAAGGGGGGGGGGAATGCCAGCAGCACACACATTCCTAATATAAAAGGCAGAATCAGTCCTATTTTCCTGAACTCAAAGCTCTTGGGAGGAGGAGGGGGCATACACATTTCTATACTCTATTCAAGAACTAGAGATAGTAATAAAACTGTTACCGAAACCTCCAACGTACCTGCTTCAGTGCCGCAGGTAACTGAGGACTGCCATAAATCTAATTATATTTGATTATGTTTAAATATTATAAACTTTTATGAATTTACTGCAACAATCAACAACCTTACAGTGTGTCTTTAGTGATTTATCTTGTTTGCGCTTGTTTTTATATATTATTTGAGATTAGTGAAATATCCAAAAGATATGGCTTTCATCTCTATATTTATTAAAAAATCGTTAAACCAGGGCATTTTTTCCTGAACGAAAAACTAATTACGATGAAAATTTATGATACCTTAAGATATCAATATCTAGATAATAATGTTAATAGCTTTATTGAGATGTGTTCCCACATTACAGGAGTTCTAAAATCCATTATGTACCGAGTACTGAAGGAGCAAAAAATGACTGGATTTGTTAGTACTACCAAGCCACTTTCGATCACAGGCAGACGACAAACCTCGTTGGAAGAAGAGATGAAAACTGCCATTAAAGAGGTTGTACAGGGTGAGTCAACGATTGGATGAAGTAGGTTTGTGCCTTTTCGGTGAAATTAACAAAGAAACTATATTTATTGTTTGATACAGTTTATTTTTACGCAGATTTTAAAAATATTTAGGACTCTACAGGGTGAGCCAAAAAACTAGGACAGCATAAAGTTGTATTTTTTTAAATAGAACATCCTATATACGAATCGTATTTTCGATTTAGCTTATAAATTTAAATCTTTTTTATTAAGGGTTTACTATAACAAAACTTTATAGTTTCTAAGATAATTAAGTTTAAAAAAAAAGTCACATTTTCAAGCATCAATTTAATCCTAAATAACGTTTTCAATTTTGTGACAAATATATTCAAATATGGAATTTAGCAAGGCCAAGGACAAGGTAACATAATTTTTACCTAATATTTGCAATAAAAGCTACAGGGTGTTGAACACATCGGCTCAAATTTGAACAAGTTTAAATGAATAAATATCTTTTTTTTTAAATGGTACACCCTGTATATTTTCATGTTATTTAATAGAGTAATAAAAACCCTAAAAGTTTTGTTCAATATATCCTATACCTATTTATAATAGTTTTTGAGATATTTCAGTTTTTCTTATTTTCCATACTTTTTTACAGAAATAGTCTTCATTATCATAGTAGCCATGTAAAATAATAAAAAGAAACTACAGAAACAAACAGAATGTGGCTAAATATGATGAAATACATTATTCGTTATATTACAACGGCAATAGTTTAATTAAACATAATGTGAAAAAATTAACACAACAATAACGACAAGGCAAATACATATTTACTTTTATACTAAATTGAAACAAAAAAATTACCTATTAAATACTGAGATTAATTATTTCTTTTAAATAAGTGTTCGAATAAACGACACTCTTGTGTAATGCACAAATTTAGTTTTTTTTGCAGATTTTCTCGGACCCTGGACAAAATTAGTGGCGTTATTGTTCTACAGGTATCCCTAATCCTGTTTCGCATATGTTCCACTGTTGTTGGTGGATTAACATACACCTTATTTTTAATATAACCCCATAGGAAGAAATCTAATGGGGTGATGTCGCAAGACCTTGGTGGCCACTCAATGAAACCCCCACGTCCAATCCATTTTTGCGGATATCGTTGGTCCAAAAACGCACGAACTTCACGATGGTAATGCGGAGGCGCACCATCTTGCAGGAACCACATACTGTCGAGCTCATCCCTATCGAGACCTTGAAGCAGTTGGGGTAGTTCTTCTTGTAGAAAGTTCAGGTAACTATGGCCATTTAGTGGTTCATTAAAAAAGTGGGGTCCAATAATTCGATTATGATAAATACCACACCAAACATTTAATGACCAGTGGTTTTGATGTTGCACCTCTCTAATCCAAAATGGGTTTTCTGTGGCATAATAATGCATGTTGCGTCTATTTACGGCACTGTTACTTCTAAAAGTAGCTTCATCACTAAACATTACCTTGCATAATAAATTTGGATTTAATTGAATCTCCGCATTTATTGTACGACAAAAGTTTACACGACTTTCAAAATCCTGTCCATGCCACTCTTGGTGTAATTCCATGTGATATGGATGATACCTATATTTCTTGGTAGTACGATTAGCGGTGGATTATGATGTTTCACATACTGCTGCTAACTGACGGCTACCAATATAAGGATTTTCCTGAACATTTAACAATACTTGTAGTTCTTTTTCTTCATTAGTTACTGGTTTGTTGACCACTTTACGTTTTGGATAATCAACAGTACCAGAAGAATCAAATCTTTGCATTAAGTTTTGAAAAGTATGGGTATTAGGCTGGCGTCGATCAGGATACTTCATTTTGTAAATTCTTTGAGCAAGAAGGCAATTTTTTTGAGCCTCTCCTATTGTATAAATCATATCTATTAACTCATTCTTTGGAAAATTCATTTTACAATATAAGATGAATGCAAAAAAAAACCAAACTACACTACATAAAAACCAAAATAAGCGATTGCGGTTATAAATTTGACACACAGAAAAATGTTCTTTTACATTGTTTTTGCCATGGCTACTATGATAATGAAGACTATTTCTGCAAAAGAGTATGGAAAATAAGAAAAACTGAAATATCTCAAAAACTATTATAAATAGGTATAGGATATATTGAACAAAACTTTTAGTGTTTTTATTACTCTATTAAATAACATGAAAATATACAGGGTGTACCATTTAAAAAAAAAGATATTTATTCATTTAAACTTGTTCAAATTTGAGCCGATGTGTTCAACACCCTGTAGCTTTTATTGCAAATATTAGGTAAAAATTATGTTAACTTGTCCTTGGCCTTGCTAAATTCCAAATTTGAATATATTTGTCACAAAATTGAAAACGTTATTTAGGATTGAATTGATGCTTGAAAATGTGACTTTTTTTTTAAACTTAATTATCTCAGAAACTATAAAGTTTTGTTACAGTAAACCCTTAATAAAAAAGATTTAAAATTATAAGCTAAATCGAAAATACGATTCGTATATAGGGTGTTCTATTTAAAAAAATACAACTTTATGCTGTCCTAGTTTTTTGGCTCACCCTGTAGAGTCCTAAATATTTTTAAAATCTGCATAAAAATAAACTGAATCAAACAATAAATATAGTTTCTTTGTTAATTTCACCGAAAAGGCACAAACCTACTTCATCCAATCGTTGACTCACCCTGTACATTAAATTTAATTGAATGTTACCCTAAATTTCAATAAAGTAACTGAAAACATACCAAATGTAATGTATAGTTACATTAGATTTGATGTAAAAATTATTAAATTTAATCCGTTAATATTAAATACATTTAATAAACCGTTTATGAAATTTGCTTCCAGCACATTACCTCAAAATTAATGCGAAATTTTTTTTACAGTGTGCGTTTAATATTCGGCTCCTGCTTCCTTGCCACAGCAAACACACATATTATTAAAATTAAAATCATATTTTATTGGTCTGCTTGATCCCGCAGATGACAAATCCTCTCCACTTGTTTTTCTTTTCTTAACAACAGTAGTACTTATCGCACGTATTTAACTTTTAAAACATTTATCATGCACTTTAACGTTTTCAACGCTGCTTAAAAGTATATGTTTGCCTTTGTCTCTTTTGAGGCTGGTTTTTATCACTCTTTTAATTACTGTCTCTTTTAATATTTTAAACGTTTAAAATTTTAATTGTTTAGTAAAAAGAAACTAAGGCCCATTTTAATAATATGCGATTGATGCTCAACAAAACTATGGGATATGTATATATTCCGAAACTAAAAAGAAAGGAATAGAAAAACATCTTCTGCTCAGTGAATTCGCGTCTGCGCCGTAATGAAATACATACATTCACGTAAAATACTTAGGTATTATAAACATATAATACCTCCGCTAATATTAGTTTTATTAAACGAATATATATATATATATATATATATATATATATATATATATATATATATATATATATATATATATACATATATATTTCTTAAACTAAAAATGCAAAGAAAATGATGTAAAAGAAAAATCGATAAAATTGCAAAAAGTGGCAAAATTTGAAATTACTATGGGTGCGTTCCACTAAGCACCCACAACAATCACGCTCATGATAGCAGTTTTTCCCATTCCACTAGCTTGTGAGCATTCTAATCATAAACCCAAGTGGAATGGGATTGTGGACGTCTTAAGCGTTGAGTTAAATATTACAAATGGCGAATTTGAAAATAAATCAGAAGCTTGAAAAGGTTATGTTATAATTTTTAAGCTTTAATATTAATAATTTGTTATAATTATTGGTTAACTTGTTTTATATTAAAGAAAAATACTATTTAGTTTCTTATATTTTATTTTAGTGGAGTCTTTAAGTAATCTACGTTGAAAAATAATCAAAATATCTTTTGTGGTGACAGTTGGTCATTTAATGGTGGATCGTAATCATGCTTCAGAAAGTACTTCATCTAGTTCAGATAAAGAATGAAATGCAGTTTTACAAAATCGGGAAAAGCGGAAACTTAGGTCACGTATTATTGATTATGAGAATGTTATTAATCGTTATTCAGATAAAGAATTCAAGTCATTTTAGGGTAAATTTTATATAATCACTACATTCTATAAATGTACTTGTATATAATTACTACATTTTTATAAATGTATTTTTCAGTAACACCTTTTGTGTAACTCAGTGTATTTTGAATCTAAACTAAATTATACTTATTTTTTCTCATTTGTTACACTGTAATTTTGAAACTCTTACATTCAATTGTCTTTAAATTTAAAAAACCGCGCCAAAATTCTGAACGTCCACTTTGACCCACCTTTTCAGATGGGTCGTTGTGAGCTTGGCGTGAGCGAGAAGAATGACGTCATTAATGACGTTTTCGCTGCGACCGCGACGACCGTAGTCGTTATGTGGAACGACTGAAGAAATATTTTGGGCGTTGTGAGTGCCTAGTGGAATGCACCCTATATCTCACTTTAACGGGTGAAATGTCTGCTTCCTATTCTTTGAAGTAATGTCTATACCTATATATATATATATATATATATATATATATATATATATATATATATACTCAGAAAGAGTTATGGAAAAAAGTTTAAAGAAAAAAAATGGGAATATTTGATTTTTCCCCCTTTGTTTTTTGCATTTATTGTTCAGAAAAAATAATTTCTTTGACTTTCAAAGTATACGTTTCGATAAAAAAATTTAATTCTCCATAAAAAATCGTAATATATTTATAAACTTAAAACGCATAATTTTTTTAGTTATTTGTGAAAACTGAGAAAGTACCATTTTCACCCCGTTCTCTCTGATTTAGAAACATTTTGTTTTTTTATCATATTTGAGTGACAGAGGAATAATATTTTCAATGATCAAAATGCTGTTACTAATTTGTCCCTTATTACCTCGTTTTTTTTTCAAAGTCAATAGTCTATGAACTTTTATAATAAATAAAATAAAGTTACTATCTCAACAAAATTTTGGAAAAATAAAATTAGAGAATTGTTTACCGCTCGTAAGTTATTAAAAAAAAAATAATAAAAATAAATGGCAGTTTGATAAGAATTCCATATTTGTCCTTATTCTTTTATGATATACGGTGACAGCTGTGTCCTCACGGAACATATATACATGAGCAAGCTAAGGAAAAATATTTTCCTCCACAATCATGAAAGATTCCCAGAGAGTTGCCATATATTTTATGATAAAGTGCTTTTTGTAATTTACACCTCATTTTGGTTTTCATGCAGAGAGGAAAATAGGGTGGCATTGCCCTCTTAAATTAATAATTACTCAAAAGTTTACATTTAGCTTATAAACAATAAAAGACTTTGGAGCTCTGAAAATTTATAGGGTTTTCAAAAAGAACCTAAGAAATTATATTATAAAATAATGGCGGCAAATCCTTTAAAAAGTGCTAAAATCTCATTAGTTTCTTAAAGGTATATCAAATATTATTTTCCATCAGTTTTAAAAGCTTTATGAAACTACATACAGTGTGTCTAACGACAAACTGCCGCGATCGATTTCTCGGAAAACAGACTTTGAAAAACATTTAAAATTTGGTAATTTCTTAAAGTCGATGGGGGTAATTCGGGTAAAATATTTTCAAGATGGTGGCACTTCTGGTTATACTGCTTGCTTATCTTAAATGAAATTTCCCATACGTTATTTCATTTTTAGATTTTCCGCCAAATTATAGAGATAGTTCATGTATAATCTCCTATACCTAAGTCTAACTCTTTTTGATATGTTTTAAATTTTATGCCAAAAAAGGGTATTGCACGCCTAACTATAATTATCAATTTCTCCTATATGAAACAAAAAAACAAAAATTTGTAGTTTTTGAAATATTAACAATTTAACATTTTTGTGTTGTAAAAGTGCTAAATGGCTTACCAACACAGGAAAATATTTCATTTTAATAAATGTTTAAAATTTCCACCCTCAACTTCCAAACATTTTTCGCATCTCCGAGTTAGTTCCTTATGGGTGGCTGCTCTAATTAAATCAGAAGATAAACTTTCGATCACGTCCCCTACCCATGACATATAGTCCTCCATCGTCGTCATTGTGTTACCACGATGTTTTTTATCGTTCCCCATATAAAATGGTCTAAGACATGTATGTACAGGGTGAGTCAACAATTGAATGAAGTAGGTTTGTGCCTTTTTGGTGAAATTAACAAAGAAACTAAGGCAAATACATATTTACTTTTATACTAAATTGAAACAAAAAAATTACCTATTAAATACTGAGATTAATTATTTCTTTTTAATAAGTGTTCGAATAAACGACCCTCTTGTGCAATGCACAAATTTAGTCTTTTTTGCAGATTTTCTCGGACCCTGGACAAAATTAGTGGCGTTATTGTTCTACAGGTATCCCTAATCCTGTTTCGCATATCTTCCACTGTTGTTGGTGGATTAACATACACCTTATTTTTAATATAACCCCATAGGAAGAAATCTAATGGGGTGATGTCGCAAGACCTTGGTAGCCACTCAATGAAACCCCCACGTCCAATCCATTTTCGCGGATATCGTTGGTCCAAAAACGCACGAACTTCACGATGATAATGCGGAGGCGCACCATCGTGCTGGAATCACATACTGTCGAGCTCATCCCTATCGAGACCTTGAAGCAGTTGGGGTAGTTCTTCTTGTAGAAAGTTCAGGTAACTATGGCCATTTAGTGGTTCAATAAAAAAGTGGGGTCCAATAATTCGATTATGATGAATACCACACCAAACATTTAATGACCAGTGGTTTTGATGTTGCACCTCTCTAATCCAAAATGGGTTTTCTGTGGCATAATCATGCATGTTGCGTCTATTTACGGCACCGTTACTTCTAAAAGTAGCTTCATCACTAAACATTACCTTGCATAATAAATTTGGATTTAATTGAATCTCCGTATTTATTGTACGACAAAAGTTTACACGACTTTCAAAATCCTGTCCATGCAATTCTTGGTGTAATTCCATGTGATATAGATGATACCTATATTTCTTGGTAGTACGATTAGCGGTGGATTGTGATGTTTCACATAATGCTGCTAACTGACGGCTACCAATATAAGGATTTTCCTGAACATTTAACAATACTTGTAGTTCTTTTTCTTCATTAGTTACTGGTTTGTTGACCACTTTACGTTTTAGATAATCAACAGTACCAGAAGAATCAAATCTTTGCATTAAGTTTTGAAAAATATGGGTATTAGGCTGGCGTCGATTAGGATACTTCATTTTGTAAATTCTTTGAGCAAGAAGGCAATTTTTTTGAGCCTCTTCTATTGTATATATCATATCCATTAACTCTTTCTTTGGAAAATTCATTTTACAATATAAGATGAATGCAAAAAAAACCAAACTACACTACATAAAAACCAAAAGAAGCGATTGCGGTTATAAATTTGACACACAGAAAAATGTTCTTTTACATTGTTTTTGCCATGGCTACTATGATAATGAAGACTATTTCTGTAAAAAAATATGGAAAATAAGAAAAACTGAAATATCTCAAAAACTATTATAAATAGGTATAGGATATATTGAACAAAACTTTTAGGGTTTTTATTACTCTATTAAATAACATGAAAATATACAGGGTGTACTATTTAAAAAAAGATATTTATTCATTTAAACTTGTTCAAATTTGAGCCAATGTGTTCAACACCCTGTAGCTTTTATTGCAAATATTAAGTAAAAATTATGGTAAATTCCAAATTTGAATATATTTGTCACAAAATTGAAAACGTTATTTAGGATTAAATTGATGCTTGAAAATGTGACTTTTTTTCTTTAAAATTAATTATCTCAGAAACTCTAAAGTTTTGTTATAGTAAACCCTTAATAAAAAAGATTTAAAATTATAAGCTAAATCGAAAATACGATTCGTATATAGGGTATTCTATTTAAAAAAATACAACTTTATGCTGTCCTGGTTTTTTAGCTCACCCTGTAGAGTCCTAAATATTTTTAAAATCTGCGTAAAAATAAACTGTATCAAACAATAAATATAGTTTCTTTGTTAATTTCACCGAAAAGGCACAAACCTACTTCATCCAATCGTTGACTCACCCTGTATGTATGTACGTAGAATAAGAGTCTACACACTGCAACCTGGTAAATCTATTTTGCCTCCCTACTGCTGCCAAGTCGTAAGAATTGCCTTATCGGTTAGACTAGGTCTCCCAGTTCTATTTTCCTCAGGAATCTTAGGACATTGGATGGTTTCAAGGTGGGTAGCTCCCGTTCTTCGATTTGATGTGTTCACAAGAACTGCATATAAGAGTTTTCTAGAGCGCTGCACTTTTAAAGGATCTGAATAGAGGTTTCGTCCTCCTCACCACAGAATCTGCACTCTTCTCCTACCAGTCCGAATTTCTTGAGGTGTCCCTTTAGGTGACAATGCCCCGTCAGGACCCTATCAGAACTCTGAGTTGATTTTTACTCAGGCTTATGCATTCTTTGAATCTTTTCCAAGTTCCCAAGGAGTATCTTCGTTTGTTTCAATCCTTGCAACTCCGTCAAATAATTGGATCTCCTGCTTTCTTCTTATATTTTTAGTTCTTCTAGCATTACGCTGTTGCCGATTTCACAGAGAGGCTGAGGAAACAGAAATGGTACCTCTGCCCCTTTCCTCGCGAGCCTGTCTACTATTTTATTCCGCTCTATCCCGGTGAGTTCCGGTATCCATATGAGAGTGACTTTATTATTCTTACTCAAATCATTTAGTTCCTCTAGGTATTACCAGACTATCTTGGGGCTGATAACTTGAGAGCTCAGCGCCCTGATGGCTGTTTGACTATCCGACATGATGATAATTTCTTGGCCGTGATCGGTTTTTCTTTGATGAATTGAATATATTTCCTAATGATATGTCTGGAAAATGTTTGATGACTTAACCAATCTTTAAGTGTCTGGTGCCGGGTCCATTCCCACCTATTCGAGTTCCTTTCGTTGTTTTGAAGCCATCTATATATCACATAATGGATTTCTTGTTGAATATTTCCGTGGTGTTTCTGTCCCGTTCGACTTAACTTTGCGCTGAAACTTTTCACAAAGGTAAATTTCTTTTTCATTTAATCTTGAGGCATTTCCTTGGTTTGTTGATTTCTGGATAAGAGGTTGGGTCTTCGTTTTATAAATTGTCCTTTTCGTCATACTCTCTACAAGTATAAGTAGAGGTGTGAGGTTTAGGATTACTTTCATGGCTGCCGGTGGGCAGGTGTTCATTGCTCCAGTCATACATTCACAGGTCAGTCTTTGAACTTTCGAGAGGTTAGATCTCGTATTAGCGAGATCGGTTCTTTTGCTCCAGATCATTGCCCCCACTACTACAGTGTACATCCACTACAGGATTTTTGGTTTTGTATTCCATCTTTTTCTCTCAAAGTTTCTACAGACCATCAAGACTTTTATAGCCCTGTTAATTACTTCTTTTTCGTGCTTGTTCCAGAGGTGTTCATTATCTAGAGTCAGTCCCAGATATTTAACCTCTGACTTTCACTTATCCATTTTGATGGATTTTAGTTTGAGGTTTCGTTTCTTTGTAAAGGCTACTAAGGTGGTTTTGGTGCAGTTGGTGTTTAGTTCCATCATCGGAAACATTCCCTAGTGTATTCAAGCTCTCTTTGAACTATGTCACGGAAGGTATTCTCGAATTTGCCTCTTGCGATCACTCTCACGTCATCGGCATAGCCTTGACAAGATATACCGAGGTCAGTCAGATCACAGAGAACTCGATCTACATCTAAGATATTCGAATCAGGACAACGAGAAAGCCAAAGAAAATGTTTATTGTTGGCAATCCACTTGTCATAAAATGTTGCATGTAAGATGTTAGTCACTGGAACGATTCTGTATGGTTGGGCCCCATCGTGTTGATAAAAAATTTGCCAGCGTTCCATCAACAATAAATTGCTCTTCTAATAATTTTACATGGGGAAATAAATTGCTTTGCATTTTTAATAAATTATCATTTAAGTTTTCAGCATAAAAATGTAGTTTCACTTCTTACAGAACAAAATACGTTAAATTGCCAGGATTCTTGAAATTTCCGCAATTTTACTCCATGAGGATTTCAATCACTTTAAAAATGGAAATTGTATCTGTTAAGACCAAAAAGCGTTGTTAATTTTGTTTTCTAATTATGTTGTCCAAAAATCGAGGGTCGTCTTATATCATATTTAATATAAATGAGCAAAATTGCATTCTTTTCGACAAGTCAGTATCTCTTAAGTGTTGAACCAGAGATATTAAATAAGGGTGGAAGCTTTGATGGAATTCTATGTATTGCGCTTCTCAAGATTCCTGTTTGAAGAGCCACTTGTTTTAACATGTCATTGTTGGTGAAGCCACTTGTCTTAATGATGTTATAGGATCGCTGCAAAAAATAAAACTGGCAATCTAAAAAATTAATAAAATTTCATATCAACCGTGTATTTCCCAAGAATATATATATATATATATATATATATATATATATATATATATATATATATATATATATATATATATATATATATATATATATATTGCACGAAATGAATCAAGGAAAGACGACCAACTGGTAATATTGACTACATTTAATTAGTAACATTAGATGACAACGTGTATAGGGAAAATAAAACTTCTAATCATACAAAACATTATAGCATTTATGTGCGAGAATACGAAAATGCTATATTATTGGTTTACCTTTGTAAAACAAGATGAATTATATTGCGAACAATGCTAAAATACTGTGTGATTTGCAAGAATAAATAAATAAATAAACTTCTAGGGTACATGTAACTCTCAAAAAAGAAGGGATGAGTGACTGAGTCTAGACTTTGTTGTGATACTTAAAATGTTCCTCCAAGTATTTATAGCAATTTTTGTCTCTAAACAATGGTAGGTTTAGCATAGGCCTATTAATGTAAAATCTCTATAGAAGAATATTTTCAAGTTACCTGATGTTATCTTCTGACTCCCTGCGTATTGTTAAAAATATAGAGCCGGATTTACTAACATGGTTTAATTTTAAAACCGTCCTGAACTGACAGCAGAGAGCTCAAACTGATAAGAGCAACAATAAGTCAAGCTCGTTATGGGTGGCTGCTCTTAAACCCTAAAAATATTAGAATAAAGAAATCATTTTGTTTTATTATTGAACCGGCAAAGATGAAAAACCTTTTTTATTTTCGGGATACAAGTATTTCTCTTACATATTGCAAGGCTTTATTGCAAGATTCTTATCCTTAATATCCCTATATAAGCGTTTATTTGTTGCAATATTGCTGCACTGCGAGAGAAGGAGAATTAAAATGAAAATGAATTCTTATTAAATGTTTCTGTACAGGTGGTTATTTTTTCGGTGTTGATCGCTCCTTCTTTTAGGGCAGTGCCTAGGCTAGCATGCCGGAGATTAGGGGGGGAGGGATTAAATGAATTCAAAGCGCCACCTCTTTTAGGCTCGTCGGTAAGATGAAGCGATGATGTTAACGAAAACAGGAAACAACTAGATTCAAAAATAAAACACACCGATTCTAAAAACAATTAAAATCTATATTTAACAATGCAAAAAAAATTCTGTTTTACAAACTATGTGAATTATATCTTAAACTAAAGAAATATATGACTATTTGCTAAATGGATTAGAACAAAAAAAAACAAAGAAACAATAAACAACACTACTGCCAGTATGACGTCATCTGCGCCATACGCCAAGTCGGTTTAGATGTAGGTCTAGCTTTAATTTTCACTATCGGCTAAACTGAATAAATAAGTTATTAACAGGTTGTACACCGAAGAAATCAAGAAATTGACAGACTTTGTATTTCAGTGTATATTTGAATTATTACAATCGGCCAAGCGCTTTCGGTCTCTATCGGACCATCCTCAGGGCTCAGACCTCGTCAAAGGGCACACCTCAACCCTGCCAGTTTGAGAAAAGTCGCGAGCTTAGCCTCCACACAGGACAAGATGTATACAATTTAAAAAATTTTCAGAAACATTTAAAATTAAAATTAAAACCAGAACATTCAATACACAGTGCACGTTGACATGATTAAAACAATAAACATTTTCAATAACAACCCAAAAGGATGAGGTTATTGAAAATGTTTATTGTTTTAATCATGTCAACGTGCACTGTGTATTGAATGTTCTGGTTTTAATTTTAATTTTAAATGTTTCTGAAAATTTTTTAAATTGTATACATCTTGTCCTGTGTGGAGGCTAAGCTCGCGACTTTTCTCAAACTGGCAGGGTTGAGGTGTGCCCTTTGACGAGGTCTGAGCCCTGAGGATGGTCCGATAGAGACCGAAAGCGCTTGGCCGATTGTAATAATTCAAATATACACTGAAATACAAAGTCTGTCAATTTCTTAAACTGAATAACCTTACTTTTTATATACAGTTGTATTTTGCACTAATAAATTATCTGGTACGCCAATTTAGGAACTTAATTAAAAGTGTTAGACTTCTAATGAGTGAATTAATGTTTTAAATTACCTAGCGTATACGTAAACCTTCGGTTTACAAGGTAGTTTAACTTAAATTAAATATAAAGTGTCCTGTAGTCGCACGCAGAAAGTCTTATTAGTTCCCAATCACAGGGGGAAAGAAAAATGAAAGCATACGATAAATTAGGTAATACAACATTTTATTATATATAGTTCTAATACCTGAAATGTGGTTTTATCACTGAGTCTAAGTACTTTCAACAAGCACTAACCTGTAACTTCACTGGGAGCAATGGAGTATTTTATGCCAGGCTCCCGCATGGAATTCCAGTTGTGAAATAGACAATGAAGATCCCGGTTTAATAAAATCTGATTGTGGCATGTACCTGTTTGTCTTTACGGGTGTAACAAGTATCAAAAGTCACAAATATGGTGTTAACCTTCTAGAGGTGATAACTTTCACTACACTTTACTTAAGGGTAAACGAATACAGTCTTAACTTTCTTTATCCCCGAAAATCTGGCAAATGTTGCCCTAAAACACTAAATATGGTTTTAGCTGTTTACTGGGAAAAATGTAGTACTGTATAATCAGCCAAAATATTGCTTTCTGAGCTTATGCCCGTTTCCCCAACCAGAATCTCTCTACCGACGCTTTTAGAAATATCAAGAGCGCCAAGAAAAAAACAAAAGATTAACTAACTACACCCTTGAAAGTGGCAAAACTGGAGTGTTTGATACATTTCTAGGCACACTTGATTTTTTACAAAGCCGGTTTTTGATGTGACAGTGACAAAAACTTTTAGCTTTTATTTTATATGTATTAAAGAGATGACTTGATGAAAATAAGACTTTAATTTATGGTGAGTATTGGCTTGACTGTTGGTATTTTGGTAAAATTATTTATTGTTTTGTTCATAAAACAACAAAACTGTAACAATATGTAATATAAATTATGACAATATTATAAGCAAAAGAAAACTGGTCGACTATAAGATTTAAATTTTATGACAACTAGATCGGATTTAAATCTTAAATCTTCTTAGTGAATCTGGCTGATAGTATTTTTTAATAAACATTTTATTCACCATTACTTTATTTGTTAACTAAAATCTGTAGGTTTATAACAAAATAAAATAAAATGATTCTTTTTAAAGAAAATATTTATTTATGCAAATTGAAATACAAGTCAAATTCATAATTTTATTACCGCATTTTTTCAGGGTATGATTACATTTAAATATATATTTAAAAGTCGGCTTTTATAAGAAACAAGTTCTTAAAAAATTTCTCTTTTTTCCCAACATTTTACTGCTTTATTTACATTGACATCTGTTGCATAACAACTGAGTGATTTGCAAATGGATAAGTTCAAAACTTTTTTCTTTCAGTTCTCTGAAAATGACAAAATTTGGTCCTTAATTAATTAAGTTAAATGTACGAGCTAGGAAAAAAAATTAAAAAGAAGTTTTTAGGTTATAAAATTATGTTTATTCGATTATTTAAAATTTTTAGGTTATACAATTATGTTTATTCGATTATTTAACACTTAAACTATTTTTTTAGATAGTTGCTCTCGACTTCAATACATTTTTGATAATTGTTATATAGTTTATGCAAACCTTGTTTTAAAAAAAGCGTATCCTATTTCTGAAACCATAAATTTACTTTCGTCTTGAGATGTTCATTGCTACAGAAATGCTTGCCATACAGGTTTCCCTTCAAAATGGGGAATAGGTGGTTGTCACTCGCTGAAAGGTCTGGAGAGTATGGTGAATGGTTGTTTGTGGTTTTCAAGACGCAGGCGTGGGACCCATCTCGCACAAACTTTACAGTCATTAAGGTTATCTTTTAAAATTGTCAGGATTAAAGTTCATTGAATATTAATTTCAGGAGGCACCATCTGTAGAATCTCATTTACTGTCACTCGTCTATCATCTTGAACGATTTGTTCAATTGCTGCGATAGCCGCGTCTGTAATGGCCGATTTTGATTTCTCCGCGCTTTGTTCGTCGTGAAATTCTAAGCGCCTCTCAAGAACATCTGTGCGCCATCTTTACACACTCATATAATTTTTTAACATACACTGCAGTTAACTCACGAAGAATTTCGTTGCCACTATGATTTTTTGCGGTTAAAAACGTATAACTGCACGTAACTCACAGTCAGACATGGTTTGTATTGAACTCTCCGTTATTGCTGAACTCGTACTGGCGAGAACAAATATTTTAGACCGGTAAAACTATTTCAGCCCTTACAGGCAGACTATATAGAAAAACTAACTACGGTATGAGCTCCTTAAAATGGCGCTCAAGGGAAATGTTAAGCTATGGTAATTTATTTTTGACCACCCCTCGTAGAATGTAAATTTACAAATTATTTGAAATACATTTGGAAAATATTCAAGGTAATATCAGATTATGAATGAATTGACAAAAAAGAGAACGCCAAAATAAATAAAATGCAAGCACAAATAGGCATGATGACTGATTTTGGAAAAATACTCTATGATGTTTTTACGCATCTACTTTATACAAAATAAATGTTATTTCTGCAAAAAAAAAAAATATTTGTTTGAAGGTTGTAGACAATGTTGAGGATTGACTAAAATGTCGTTCTAGGACTTACATTGCCTTTATTTTTATTTATTTTTACGACGTTTCGATTAGGTTCTATCTCTAATCCTTATAAAACACGGATTTCTGAAAGTAAATGGATGACAGGTGGTAATGGAGCTGTCAAACGAAAAATGTCCGGAGTATGCTCTACGCCATTTTAGGTAAAGTGACATTTTGGCACGTCAAATTAACCGTCAAAAGTCAAAAAATAGTGTTATTGTTGTTATTATTGTGAAATAATCTTTGTTTTTCCTTGGATTAAATTTATTTTAAATAACCTAATAACCAAGTAATATGCACCAAGCCCTCAGTAAAATATTTAGGTGTAAATATAGACCACAAAATCATCTTCAATTGGCACTTTGGAACTGTTAAACAAAAAATGTATACAAAGGGCCAATACCTTAGGAGTCTAATATACAAAGAAAAAGGCATATCAAGAAAAACAACTCATATATACAAAGCAATGTACTGACTTTAATAGGAATACATACCTCCTATATACAGTAATTGCAGGAAGCCAGCACTCATAAAACTTGAAACGGTAGGAACCACTGCTCTATGTAGTATTACTAAAATCCATTGTCCTAGCTATCCACCAACCAATTATTGTATGAATTCACTAAACATCTAGCCGATTATTGCAAGACGAGTGTTTATGTTAAATCCATAATTAGAACTAGCCGTAGAAAAACAATTTTTAAACAGCACGCTCATACTATTGAGATATGAACAGAATTTAGTGTAATAATTTTTAATGTCTATAATCTTGAAATTTGCGAAACATTCAACTTTCCAAGGAAATTTTAATTAGAAAATACTGAAAATAACGGGGTACTACCTAATTAACATTTCAACTATTTTTTCAAAAAATAAATCGTTTTGAAGAAACGGTTCGTCAACATATTGCATTTTTTAAAGACTAGTTATTTTTAACAACCAAAAATATAATAAAAATTTTTAATTTATTTTTACGACCGACCAATAGTATGACAGACGTCCACACTTAACAATCAATTGACACAAATTGGATAAGTTGGGTAAGGTTATAACGTAATATTGTCATTTTATCTCTTTCTACCATTTGGTTCGTTCAACTACTTATGTCGATGAAATTTCGGAAAGGTATGCAAATTGCTTCATACCTTGTCAGTGGGAAGTAAACGATTACGTTTAGTCGTTATAATTTTTCAGTGGCGACAGCGTATTCACTGTTATTATAACTTCACCTTACCCAAAATGGCGCATAGCATGGTCCGGACATTTTCTGTTTATTTGACGATCAGTACATATACTTTATAAGTGCGTGTTATAAAGTAGAAACTGAATGTTTTGTCTTAAGGCTACGAGTTTATATAGGGACTGTGTTCATTGAAGCGCAATGTTTCGCTTCACTGTACACACCTCAACGATTTAATGTTACAAAGTAGTGATTACCAAAGATTAGGTATCTCAACACTCGGTTTACTGAAGATTCCATTATTGTTTTTAATGTAAGCTACTTCTATAAATTTTCTTTTTTTCATGTTGGATTCTATATATATTACCACAGCCTCAGACCATTTTATATGGTGTTGTTTGTCCCAGGCGTGTTCTGCAATACCTGATCTCGACGTTTTCCCTTTTTGTGTATGAGTTTTTTGTTCCTTAATTCTAACTTCTAGTGGTCGTTTAGTTTCTCCAATAAACTTTTCACCACACTCGCATGGAACTTGGTAAACACATTTCTTATTATCGGTACTTTTTGGTTTTGTTTTTGTTTAATGATCTCTAAAGATATTTCCTGATTTAAAGGCTATTTTTATATTATAACTACTGGCAATTCGTCTTATTTTCTCCGAAGTTCCCTTAATGTACAGAATTGTGAAGAAGGAATGTGTTTCTTGCTGTCCAGTGTTCGTTGTTCTAAAGTTACTCACAACATCGTCAATTTATAGAAGCAGTTTACATTAAAAACAATAATGGAATCTTCAATAAACCGAGTGTTGAGATACCTAGTCTTTGGCAACCACTACTTTATAACATTAAATCATTGAGGTGTGTACAGTGAAGCGAAACGTTGCACTTCAATGGACACAGTCCCTATATAAGCTCGTAGTGTTAAGACAAAACATTCAGTTTATATTTGATAACGATTAGAGAAATAACGTAATCGAAAGTTGTAAAAATAAATAAAAATAAAGACAGTTCAAGTCCGATAACCACAGTTTAGTCAAAAAAATTAATGTTTTGAAGGAAAAATTGCTCTTTTTAAAATACAATTTAAATTTCGCACAAAAATGCTGGAATAGTAATAGCGTCCATTTGTGACGTCACTCTGTCGTAAACACTTGACAATTTGCATGTTATTGCTTGTTTTGATTCATATTTTCCATTAGTTTGTGCGATAATCATGAATTCTAATGTGTATCGATGGTGTGCAGTTCCTCGATGTAACAGTACATCGATAAAAACTCCGAATAAGTTATTTATTACCATACCAATGAAGAAAAATATCAGAAATACGTGGCAATATCTTGCAAGGCGAGACCCAGCTTCTGTATCTGTTAATTCAGTAATTTTTTTCTGCTATCATTTTGATGTAAATATTTACTTTATTTTATATAAATAAGTGGCGAAGCTCGCAAACAAAATATACGTAAGGTAAATATTTGTCAATAACTCTATCGATCTTGTTTGAGGTTAGGTTTCATTTCTTTATTAGTAGCTTAAAACAAACCTCATAATAGAATCAAAATAATTTACTTTTATAGAAATTTTGGTTGTATATTGCATTTTATAAAACAATATTTACAAAAAAGTTTTAACATTTCGAAATTCAGCCGAACAAAACTGGTGGTTTGATACAAAAAGCGCTCCCAATTTCAAGGAGTCGATTCTTGTCAAATTTGCGCTTGTTCCATGACGTTGTTGAACTTTTGCTAGCACGAAACTGACACACTTGATAGTTGTATCCACAAAATCTGATTAACGATGCAAATAACGACAAATTCGAACGATAAAGGCTATAAACAATGATGACTGATATGATGTTTACGGAAGCGTGACGTCACGCGCTTCTAATTGTTGTTCGATCGAATATTTTCTATTTCTGTGTTTTTATTTTTACAAAAATAAATATAGTCTCGCTTGTAGTCTAAAAATAAGTGTTTTAGAATCTGTCTATCCTATATAATTACTTCAAGTCATAATTTCAGTGATTCTTCGTTACATTCGTCATGCCTATTCTAGACCAATTTACCCTAGTCCAACAGTTGATGGTTTCCGAAATACAGACTGTCAAAGTTACCTTTTTTTTTAAACTTTCTGTAAATATTTATCTTAACAATAGTTTGATTTGTATCTAATTACTGTTCCAATATACGTTACAGAGGGTGCCAGTATCAGCACTGCATCTACAGCTTCATCATTTTTTTGTGCCTCTATCAAAGAACCCCGTCAGAGCGTATGGAAATCCGGTTTCCGTTAAAATGGCTGGTATTACAGTATATTGTTTATTTTGGTCTTGTGATCAAAAGTCTCGATAGGCACAAAGCTTGAAAACCCCAGGCCCTTCTAATATCCGCCGATTATCTTCGTCACTTGTCACCGTTGAAATTTGGAGATTTCTGAACTCACTTTTGCAATAATTCACAGGAAAAAGTAGGATTGACAGTTAAATTCTCGCCATTTTATTGGAAGCCCGAAATCTGCGCTGTATGAGCTTCTTTTTCGCTCAACATAGGGCGCGAGACAAAAGAGACTTTAAACAAATAGCAATTCGACAAGAGAAATGACAGCTCAAAATTGTGGGCTCAAACAGCATTGCTAACTAATAAGTTGTTGACATTTCCGACTCAAAATCAAATAGGACTTCATGTATACCTAAAATAATAAATAAGAATTTTCCCCAGCCATGAGCAACACGGTATTAGTTACTCGTCCAAATTTCCTCCCAAAAATTACCACAGAAATAGCAACCCAATATGCAATGGCTTAAAAGAATGCAAATTTGTCTAAACGTCAGCTGGAAAGGTCACATAACCCCAACAAAAGGTAAACAAACCCTTGAAAATACTTCAAATAAAAATTCGGAAAACTGTAACTAAAATAGATAAATGTAACAATTTAATTTAAAATAATCAGCACAAAAAAAAAGATTTCTTATAAAAAGGTAAATAACAACATTCTATTTATATATAAACAACCTAAAACAATGACGTAGAGTTGCCGACCTAAAAATTCAAGTTAGGAAAGGTTTTTAATTAGGGTTGTATTTCTTATAGGCAAATTACTAAAAGATAAAGAAAATAATTAAGCTGGGAAGAAAATTTGCAAGGGAGTGAAATTTGCAATGGCTCGAAAAGCAATAGGACCCAAAAATGCAACGAATATTAGGCTGTTATACGAAGGAGAAATGAGAAATGCTTAATAACAATAATATAGTGCTGTCCAAAACGTGAATATTAGCAAAAAGAAAGTGAAATTAACCAAATTAACCATAGTAAATTTAAAATAATATTTTAACCGTGACACACTTAAAGGCATATCTGCGCTCCCTCGAAAACCGAAAGTAATTACAGTACTTGGCAGCCAATATGCGACTGTAATGTAAAAGGCAGTCTTGTTAATTTTTCGTCTCTATATGCAAAAATTATGGTAAAAATTTCTTATAATGTAAGATTTTTGAGTTATGATTTTTTTCAGCAAAAATGAATGAGTATTTTAATCATATTATTTTAAAAAGTAATTGATAATATTCCGGAACACGACGTAGGTAAATTTAACTTTTCCATAAGTTGGGGAAATTGCGCACAATCTGGCAGCACCTCGTAGGGGTTTCTAGGGACGACAAGCCAATCACGAAATCCCAACACCCTAGGGCTTAAAATAACGGAGGTAACCATTTAACTCCATATAACTCCAAATTTCACTGTGTCCTGTAGCCGAATCTACTTATAGATGGCCCGTATATACGAGAAGTACATTGTAACTTTTTGAACTTTCGATATCCGATGTTTCTAGAAAATACCGGAAGTACGGAACAGCTATAAAAAACAGTTGACCGGCAGTGGTATCATCAGTATTGGTTGAGCAAGAGTAGTGATTAGCCAATAGTAAGAGCCTTGTATTAGTGTTATCTTTGTGTTGAATAAAGTTAGCCTGCGCCTGATCTGACGTATGCGGCAGTACAAAAATGTCTAAAGTACAGAAGATAGTTTGAGCTCCATGTGCGCTCAGTTTACCCCTAAACCACAGAAAAGGATAATTAACGAAATGACCAAAGTAGCTTATCATAAGTATTTTGGATGTCTTGTTGGTGATCAAGATAGGGACTGGGTTCCTTAGTATCTGGTTAAATGACAAACGCTCTTCTATACCTTTTGCATTTCCACTGATTTGGCGAGAACCAACAAATCATTTTAATGACTGTTACTTTTGCATGACAAAATTGTCTGGTTTTCAAAAAAGAGCAAACATAATAATGAATATCCGGATATTCCCTCAGCAATAAAACCAGTTCTTCATGGAGAAGGTTTACCACTTTCAGGGCCCCGGGCAAAATGAGGGGAAGATTTAGAAATGTATGATGATAAGGCAGAACCCCATAATGTATCAGAAAAGGACGATTCTAATTTTCCCGAAAATGAAGAAAAATCACCCGATTTATTCGAACAACCTGAATTAAATGATCTAGTTCGGGACCTCCACTTGCCTAAAGGGCATGCTGAAGTGTTAAGGTCTAGATTACAATCATGCAATTCACTAGCCACTGGAACCAAAGTTACAATATTTAGGAACCGTAACCAGGGGTTATCCAAGTTTTTTTACAGGATAAAATGTGTGTTTATGTTAATCCAAATAGTATTATGGAAACATTAGAATTAACACATTACCCGGGCGAATGGCGCTTATTTATAGATTCTTCTAAAATAAGTATAAAAGCAGTTCTCCTTCATAATGGTAACAAAAGTCTTAATAAAAATATATTTTTATCTCCATTTTTGTAAATAAATCCTGTTATTCTTAAAATATCTTCTTCTTTTATTGTTTTGAACTTATGTATAAATATAATATAAAAATGTTTTTATTAAATAAAAATAACTCATACATTCTCTCAACTCCAAATCTATACGTGGTGGAAAATTTTTGTTTTTGAATTCGCAATCAGGATGCTTTCAACACCCACGGACAGCCATTATAATATCTGTCGCAAATTACAAAATATCAACGAGCCTCACTACTAGAGTCTTTGAGATCCGTGATTTCGAATCCAAGGTCAGTTAGTCTCCACCATGCCAGGACTAAGGTCATTTGAAGGTCAAATCGAGAATAATCGTTAAAAAACCTTGAACAAAATTACATGAATTTTTATTGAGTCGCTGAATCCGACTATGTCTTTTACTTGATCCTACAAGATCACCTAAAAGTAATTTTAAGGTCATTTTACCCTTAACAACCGCTGAGTCACTGTTACATCGGCATAGCTTCAAAATCACATTTAATTCTTTAAAAAGAATGCAAGTCCGGGCACGTTCTGTTCGGAATTCCTGAAGATACAGCCTGCTCCACCCAGTTCCCTAATCGATTCCTCGGTAAGCGAGTGTGAGATCAAGTAAACCCCAAAATTTAAATTCAATTATTGAAGTAGTAGTGACGGATTCATTAAAAGGTTTTTTTCTCATCTACCCTGGAAATATATACTTGAATTTTTGCCAATATTCCGACCGTTTTTCAAGTTTGACCTTGAAATGACCTCGACATTCCTTCGAAATGACTTTGTAGGGTTAAGACAATGACATAATTGGATTCAACTGCTTAAAAATCATTCATGTAACTTTTCTCAAATAATTTTGATTCAGTCACCCTAGAAACCCTTGTAAACCCTAGTAAGACTCGTTGAATCTTCATAGATAAAATGTTAACCTAATTATTATTTTCAGTTTACGAGAGAGTGTATGTCCTTTATGTGATGATAATAATCAGCGGATATTCAGTAAACCTGGGGTTTTCAGGCTTCGTGCCGAATTTCTATAAGCTCTGAGTGGGGTTCTTTCTAATTAAAAATTCTCATTCGTTGAAATCTTTTGTTAAAAGTTATACGTAGTAAGTGTTGCTTCGAGTACTCTGACCTATCGTAGTTCCCTTCAACCATTTATCTAAGTTTAGGTCCAAGAAATTTGGAGCGTGTTTAAGGGCCAACAGATCATCAGCAATAAAAATTTACAGAGCTAACAAGAGTATTGTCAAATAATCTGGCAAACATCACATTATCGGTCAAATATTCGATATGATATTAATTTAAAGTCATAGCCAAGAAAATGGTCGGGAATGAGTTAGAGTATACAAAGAAGAATTTCCTAATAGACCCTTACCAAACCAACTAACATTTTCCACTGCCGAAAGGCGTCTTGGAGAAACAGGTAATTTTGTTCCTACAATGATTGATTATCGACGAAATCCTACGAATAGGACATCGAAGTTTCAGAAAGAAATTTTAGAACGAGTTGAAGATAATCCGATGCAATAATGGTTGTGCTTTATCAACATGAATTTAAAATTAACGTTGGACATGGATTATTGACAGATTTATTGTTGATCCTATCAAATTTGCTACCTTGGAATGGAAATAGCAATAAACAAATTGCAGATTTGAAGGATTTTTTACTCATCCAATAAAATATACCATTGACAATATGAATGTAAGAGAACATAACTGCACTGTAAAATTAATTAGCGCCAGTCACTTTATATAGAAGAAAACAAGTAGACGAAGCAAATAACACTCTAACAGAGGAAATCCCACTATCCATAGGAATAAGACAGGGTGATAGCCTAAGTCCAACACTTTTCAATGTAATCATTGATGAGGTAAAAAGCACAAATATTGGGTACCCAATGGGACACAACAAGTTCAGATTATATGCTTTGCAGACAATGTTGCCTTGACAGCAGATAACGAGGACAACTTACAAAAAATGCTTTTCCATCTCAATCGAACAGCCAAACAGTATAATATAAAGATATCTGTGGAGAAAACCAAAGCAATGGTAATAGCAAAAGAATCGGTAAGATGCAAACTAATGGTTGATGACAAACATATCGAACAGGTTGGGAAGTTTAAATACCTGGGAGCACATATAACAAGTAACAGAGCAGTAACGGAAGAAGTACGCACACAAGCCAACAAAGCGGCCATGAGATCAGGCCAACTAAGAGACATAATCTGGAACAATAAACATATGACGGTTGAGAGCAAAGCAAGAATTTA
This sequence comes from Diaprepes abbreviatus, assembly GCA_034092305.1. Lineage (NCBI taxonomy): Eukaryota > Metazoa > Arthropoda > Insecta > Coleoptera > Curculionidae > Diaprepes > Diaprepes abbreviatus. The sequence goes on from JASJET010000116.1 coordinate 4,275,380, forward strand.
CAAGGTCTGTGTAAGACCGATACCGACCTACGGCGCAGAAACAAGAAATGAAACAACAAAGACAAAACAAATTATGAAAACCATAGAAATGAAAACGCTTAGAATGACCACGGAAACAAGTTTAAGAGATAGAATAAGAAACGCAAAAATACGCGAGGACAGTGGATTGGGGGATATTGTGAAGTGGGTTCGAAACCATCGTAGGCAGTGGAGAGATCACGTGGAGCCAATGGACGATGACAGACTAGCAAAAACCGTGATAAGAGAGAAACCAAACACCAAACGGCGGCCTGGTTGGCCCCCAAAAAGATGGAGAGACAGCTGGATTTCGACCTCAAACGAGGATTGATGAGGCATTGTGTAGATAACAGAAGTTGGTTCTACCTAGAAGAAGAAGAAGAAGAACTTTATATATTGTTATCTTGTAACTAAAAGCGTACAGAACAAACCTGCAAATATTACATCCCAGTTTTATGAACTTGTTGCCCCGCATCTATTTTTCATTATGAAAAAATTGGTTTTGATTGGAATGTTCTCCTCTCAGTTAAAAAAAATTAAAATAGAACCTGTTCTTAAAAAAGGAGAACCAATAAAAATTGAATATTGAAGATCGGTATGTATTTTACGCAGCTTTTTAAAAATCTTGCCTTCCAGACATGTGAAAATCATGTATATATGCAGATGATGCAACCATTATCGTAACCGCCAAGACCATCGATGATCTTCAAACACAATATATCAGGTGATTAAATATTTTAAGCTCTGTTGTGACAATTATCATCTAATTATAAATCTAAATAAAACCATAGGCTGATTTTGACAATATTACTTCCTCTATGCTTAAAGAGTCAAATAAATTTCTACTTAAACATAATGCTTTTTTAATAAATATGTCATTAGATCAGGCTATTTTTCCAGAGGAGCTAAAGATTGCCAAGGACAAAATAACATCGAAATCTATGTAAAACTTAATAAATTATTTAAAATTGAATTTTAACAGAATTTTGTTTGTTTTCATTTGTTCAGGAGTGTATATTATTCCACTGCAAATAAGCAAAAAGCTTGTGTTTGCCCCTTATCAAAGAAATATTGATTCATTAGCGCTATAAATAGCTAATATAAAATATATTGTTTCCTTAACGTCACAGGAAAAAGGGATTCTGTTTTTATGTCTTGTTTTCAAGTACGTTTTATATTTTTTAAGGATGTTTTTATATTTCTAAAAAAAGCTAATTTCATAGAAACATTTAGAGGTATTTGAAAAAAGACATATGTAAAGTCTTTGTTGTGACATTTTATCATCATTATTATGATTGTTAAATATAGTAATTATGTATATTTTTTTTCCAAAGATGGTTTTGAGCTTTTATAAATAATATAGTTTAACTGCTGATTAGGGAGACATACGAAAATATAACTTTTGTTGTTGTGATAATAGTTCTGTCAGAGTGGTTATTAAGGTATAACAAAGTACTTTTGGAAAAACTGTATTCCAAAAATTATGTGAGTAACTGAATAATAAGAATGTTCACAAAGCTGTCAGAGGTTATATTATGTTTTCAAAAAAGGACATAGGACTTAGTGTAAACGATATCAGAATTCAAGAATAGGTGAGAAGAGGCTGCTCATAGGAAGGTACTTTGGAATATAGTCCCTGCTAATCTAACCAACTACCTTAACAACGAAGATCACATCTCTATAGCATACGCTGATGGGTTACTTATCCTGTAAGGAATATTCCAATGGGTAGTTTGTTAAAGAATCCAAAGCAAATTAAAATAATGAGAAAGTGGTGTTATAACAACTGACTATCCATAAACTTTAAAAAAGAGCTGAGCTGATTTCAGTTAATCTTTACAGACATAAAGAGGGCCCCTATCGTCGAAAGCGTGATGCGAAAAGTGATGTGAATGGCGATGTGAACTGTCACTTCATACTTTTAACAGTAAAATCCGTATTCTTGAAAAACCAATGTTGCCAGATATGAACATGCTAAAACTCGCGGATTTAAAAAAACAAAATGTACGACAGATTGAATGAGGTGTCAGACCGAAAATGTCTGTAGTATGTTTTGTCGCCATTTTAGGCAAAAAGTAGTTTTGGAACGTCAAATTAATGGCCAAAAGGTAAAAAAAATAGTATCGTTATTATTGGTGTGAAGTTATTGATTGCCATTAAAATATTCCTTTCCCTATATTAAATTTATTTTATATAACTTAACAACCAAGAATTACAAACCAAGCCATCAGTCAAATATTTAGGTGGAAATATAGACCACAAAATTATATTGAATTGACACTCTAGAGCTGTTAAACAAAAATACATACAAAAATCCAGATACTTTGGGATTCTAATATATAAAGAAAAAGGGATAGCAAGAAAAACAGCAACTCATATATACAAAGTAAAGTACTGACGTCAATTGGAATACATGCCCTCTATATACGAGGTCGGTCCGCTAAGTAATTAGCCTACATAAAAAAAACGAAAATTGTGGAAAAGTGGCGATTTATTTCTCAACATAGTCTCCTTTTAGCTCGTTACACTTGACCCAACGATGCTCCAACTTCTTTGACTCGTCTGAAAAATACGTTTTCTGCAAGTCTGCAAAATAGGTCTCCGTGGCGGCGATAACCTCCTCATTGGACTCAAATTTCTGCGTGGCGAGTGACTTTTTTAAGTTTGGAAACAGAAAAAAGTCGCACGGGGCCAAATCTGGAGAATACGGTGGATGGGGCAGCAGTTCGTAGCCCAATTCGACCAATTTGGCCGTAGCCACAGCGGTGGTGTGAGGCGGTGCGTTGTCATGGTGGAAAAGCATTTTTTTCTTAGACAAATGCGGCCATTTTTTGTGCGTCGAATCGCCCCAATAATTCCGCATAGTAGAGCCCTGTGATCGTTTTGCCCTTCTCCAGGTAGTCGATGTAAATCACACCGTGTGAATCTCAGAAAACGGTGGCCATCACCTTTTCGGCCGATAGGACAGTCTTCGCATTCTTCGGAGCACGTTCGCCGGGTGAAGTCCACTGCTTCGACTATTCCTTGGTCTCTGGTGTGTACCAGTGGATCCGTGTTTCGTCAATGGTCACGAAACGACGCAGAAAATCCTTCAGATTGCACTTAAACTGCGTCAAACGCTGCTCTGAAGTGGTATCACGTTTGCGCTTGTTGTGCGGAGTGAGCAAACGCGACACCCATCGCGCCGACAGCTTTCTCATGCCCAAAATTTTATGCAGGATGACCCACGTGGTCTTTTGAGATGTCTACTGTCTCAGCTATCTCGCGCACCTTCAATCGGCGGTCTGCCAATATGAGATCGTGGATTTTTGTCACGTTATCCTCCGTGGTAGCCGTTTTCGGGGCACCTGGGCGTGGCTCATCAAAAACCGACATGCGACGACGTTGAAACTCGTTAAACCAATTTTTGACGGTCGCCATTGACAGAGAAGAGTCACCGTACACCGCATCCAAGCGCTCTTTGATTCCGCTGTGCGATTTCCCTTCCAAAAACATGAATCGAATCACCGACCGATATTGCTCTTTTTCCATTTTTCTAAAATCCGCAAACACGCCCGCTTCCACACGCGGTCAAAACAAAACTGCGAGTTCGATTCGGCATAAATTTTGACAGTAGCCGTCTACAAGAATGTACTACACCATTGTAATTTCTCTTGCGATAGTGGCGCTATCGGGCAGTGAGGCTAAATATTTATCGGACCGCCCTCGTACAGTAATTGCAGAAAGCCAGCACTGATAAACCTTGAAACGGTGGAAATTACAACTCTACGTAGTATGACTAAAAGCCATCATCCCAAACCACTCCGGAATTTATCTGATCTGTTATCTATTGTATAAATTAACAGAATATCCAGCCTCTTACTGCAAGACGTCCTGTCCTGACAACTAAATTTAAAACAAAAACCTGAACTTGAACAATGATAGAGAAACTGTTTAAGACCAGGGACCAAAACCAAAAGCTAGACAAACGACGTCCATCAAAGATACTGGCAGATCTCACATTCAACTTTTAATACAGATCTTTTTTTTATTTTATCAAGATTACTATATATACATATAGTTTTTGACATTACTGTTATGTGAAGTGCAAAATTAAAGAGAAAAATTGTAGTTTTAAAGGTTGAAGTAAACTCAGATCACTTTTGGTTCGTTTTTAATTAAGTCATTCCAAAACATTTGCTCAACCATTTCTGATTTTGAAAACATTGAAGATTGAGTTAAGAATGATATCTCAACAACGAAATAAGACTAAATTATACTAATATGTTTTTCTGGAAAGATTGAGTAGTTAATTATATAAGTAACATAAACCTTTTACTTCATTGATTTCCCGAAAGTAGGTAGGTCGGAAATCTATGGACCCTGATATGTAACATATTAAAATTATACAGTCAAACTCACTAAAAAGGTTTAAGACTTACAAGTAACCCTACCCAGGTGCATCTTACTGAACTGAATGAAATTGGGTATACGAGTAGAACACTGAAATATATTAGACACGTATTTTTTTGTAGCAGCCATAACTCCCTTTAAAATGGTAAAAACTACCCTTTGATGGTGTAATAAAGAGCGGTAAGCAAGTTACAGAACAGATACAGACTTCAACAGCGATGATTTCTTTCGTAAAAATTAAGGTCATACTGGTTGCTTGAAGGTTAACTTTATTTTTTGAAACCCTCTTTTTTCACTATCTGCAATCGAAAAAGCGATAAATTTTAAGTCTAAATATATTTAAAAAATTTGACCTTTACAATTACGTTCACTTTTTTTTCTCTTTCATTACCAAAAGATTTTGAACCATAACCCAGAGAAACCATACAAGATTTTGAAGGTCCGTGATCACTGAACTCAAATTTGATTTTACTTTTGCAAAATTAATTTGTTTAAACAAATTATTGTAAAATAAATATTTTTTGAAAATAAATGCCAAAATTTGATTCTAAGGGAAAAAGTACGTCCTATTTAGTTGTTATTTTAGGGCTCACTTCTGAAACTTTCTCGGCCTCAACGTATTTCCAGTAGTTTTTAGAATCTGTTTGTCGAAATTGTTTATTTGAATTTAACGGACTCAAAATCTTCTGCCTGTATGCCATGCACGTATTATTATTATTTGTTTTCTTATAAGTTTGTTAAAATTTCAAAAATAATTATATAATAATTTGTAATAAATAGTATGTCAATACTTACAACAAATAAGTTGGACGTATTTTCCAATAGAATCAGATGACAAGTTAATTTTGCAATTATTTGTTTAAAGAAATTACTTAAACAATTAATTTTGCAACATTAAAAGCAAATTAGAATTCACCGATGTCTCGGACCCTTTAAATCATATGTGACTTCTCGGGGTTATGATTCAAAACCTTATGTAATTATTATCAAAGTGATTGTGAGAGTCAAATTTATTAACATATTTGGACGTTAAATTTACCGTTTTTTCGATTGCGGATGTTAAAAAAGAGGATTTGAAAAAATAAAGTTAACCTTTAAACATCCATGAAGGTCATGATCAAGGTCAAATTCAAGGTCACCATTTCATTTCTCGTTTAAAATTACTTCAGGTATGATCTAGGGTAGATAGGTAGGTAGGGTAGGTAGGTAGGTAGGGTAGTTTTTACCCTTAAAAGTGAGTTATGGCCGTCACAAAAAAAACATTTGTGTAATATATTTCAATGTTCTACTCATATGCCAAGTTTCATTCAATTCAGTAGGGTTACTTGTTAGACCCAATCTAGTTACTATGAAAAATAGATCTTTCAGACGGTCAGTTTCGTTTTGTTTATGATATTGTGATAACTGATATTACATATTTCAACAAATAAATACTCCTATAGGGATATCAAGGGTAAGAACGTAGCAATAAAGCCTTAAAATAGGTAAGAGGAATAGTTATATCCCGAGAATAAATAATATTATCCGTTTTTTCCAGTTCTGTAATCAAAGGGAAGGTTTTTTATGCTTGTATCTTTAAGGTTTAAACTTTGCTTGACTTATTGTTGCTCTTGTCAGTTTAAATCCTCTGCTGTAAATTTAGAACGAATTTATAGTTAGACCCTATTAGTTAATTAGGGGCAAAATATTTTGCTAATTTTTTAGTTAAAAACAAACAATTGTTAATCTTATTTACTTGAAAATTTTAATTAAACAATTCGTCCAAATATACCAAAACTATGTTTTCTGTCGAGCTTTGCGGAAACTACTTCTTTTTCTTTATCGCCATGGGATATAAAAAGGAGACCGAAGCAAACAAAGCGAAAATGTTTTATTTTCGAAATACCGTAACAAAACTTCTGTTTGCTTTATGATCTATGATACAATACTTTTTATCTTTTAGAAAAGAACATAAAAGGAAGCTTAGCGCATTGAGATATTTCTGGACAAAATAAATTTAGATATCTGTTATCTGATATGGCGAGGTTAGTCTTTTTTGGGAAAGATATCAGTGATATTCTTGAATCGTAAAATTTTTATTTTACTTTTACTTCATTTTTATGTTGAAGCTGTTGAGTTTTAAATGGAATCAGTTTTTACTCGCCATTTTATTTGTGTGTAAAGTATAAAGTTTTTTTTTTGTAAATATAATTGTTGATAGACAAGGTGTCCGGTAAGCACCTCCTAATTTCTCGGAAGCATACAGGCGAGGTCAAAATAATCCTACTCTATCATAGAAAAAAATATCCTAAAGTGTCGCTTAACGGAGATACAGATCCCTAAACAGGCGCGGATCCAAGGGGGGGGGGGGCGATCGTCCCTCTCCGAGAGCTTTGAATTCAGGAAAATAGACCCGATTTTGCCTCTTATACTATAGTTTATTCAAGAACTAGAGGGAGTAATAAATCATATTTTACCCTTTTTTTCTTCGCAAACTACCTGTATTTTTTAGTCCGGTGTCTTTGGAAAAATCCGTTAGACACATATTTTTCATAGGAATGGGTTAGAAATTCTATAATCAGAAATACCGGTCTATAATAATGGGCTATTTGGGTTGGATAATAATAGAAGGAAGTGTGAAATCCTTGTTATAGGCGTCGGAAGGAGGTTTATTTTATCACTAAGTATTTATGGCATAGAATATTATTTCGGTAATAAATTTAAAATAAAAAGTTTTTATAATATTATTTTATTTCTTATGACTTCTTAATAATTCTTATACATTACAAAATATAGATAATTTTGACATATTTAGAACAAATCACAACTGTATTTTTATTATATTTCATTTTGGCTTAAAAACCGTCTTAGGCACATTCAGACTAACATATAGTATTATCTCTCAAAAAATTTATAATTTAAATACTTACAAAATACTTATTGTCAAAAATACAAGTTAAACATATATAAAAAATAAATTTCTTCATATAATATTAAAATTTTTTTGGGGCCATCGGTCATTTTATTATTAATTAAAAACATTTTTAAGACATTTGACGTTTCAGTTTATTTATTTCTTAAACCATCTGCAGAATTATAATTAAACTCTAAAAAGAAATTTGAATGTAATTAGTTTTTATATGTTACAGTTAAAATTAGACCTACTTATTTTTATTTCTATGGCACTGACAACTTAATATAATGTACTTTATTTATGGAAATCCGATAGCCCCAAAAAAATAAAATAAACGTGTTAATTCTACACGCTTAAGAAAAGACACAAATACAATAATAAAATAATAAAAAAATTATGATTAATTGGAAATAAATATATATAAAATTAAAAAGTGGGACACACTAAAATAAAAATATATAAAAAGATATATAAATAACATTAAACAATAAAAGATGACAAAAATAAAAATTTAAATAATAAATTGCGTTTACACTGGTAAAGATTACGTATCTTATTCGTAATCAAAGTCAGTGAAGCTATCTTCGCTCAAATTAATTATAATTAGTTCCTCTATCTCACTGATCATGAGATCGAGTTTCCATATTTTCTTTTATTCTTTTAATATATGGATTTTTTCCAATTTTTCGTAGTAACTTTATTCAAAAAAATGTTTCAAAAGTTCTGTTAAATTACCAGTTTTGTAAGTTGTGTTATTTCTAGCAACTCTACCATTTACTTGAGAGAGATATTTCCTTCTTCGACGGATAGTTTCCGGACGATCTATAAGAACTGATTTCCTATCTGGTTTTTCCCAGCAAAAATCAAGTTCTCTGTGCAATTTCCAAAGCTCAGTTATTTTAATTTCAGGTAAATCCCGATCTTCATTGATTTTAGTTAGAATTTTGTCGACGGTTGTGATCTGCTTCATAATAAAATGTATGTACAACTCCTTTTATTGCAGTTTTCATCTCTTCTTTTAGCGAGGTTTTTCGTCTGTCTGTGATCGAATGTGGCTTGGTAGTACTAACAATTCCAGTCGTTTTTTACTCCTCAGTATTCGGTACATAGTAGATTTTCCAACTCCTGTCAGGTTGGATCACATCTCAACAAAGTTTTAATATTATTATGTAAATATTGGTATCTTAAGGCATCATCGTAATAAGTTTTTCGTTGAAGAAAAAATGCATTGGTTTAACGATTTTGGAATAAATATAAAGGTGGAAGCCATATCTTTTGGGTATCTTACTAATCTCAAATAATATATAAAAACAAGCGCAAACAAGATGAATCAATAAGGACACACTGTAAGGTGTACTTTGCTCATTGACAGAAATTACATTGTTCAATCAGAAATTTTATTGTAGCAGTAAATTTATAAAAGCTTATAATATTTAAATATAATTAGATTTACGGCAGTCCTCAGTTACCTGCGGCACTGGAGCAGGTACGTTGGAGGTTTCGATAACAGTTTTATTACTCTCTCTACTTCTTGAGTAGAGTATAGGAATGTGTATGCTTGCGATCGCCCTCCCTCTCCCAAGACCTCAGAGCTCAAGAAAATATACGTTAGTAAATTGTTTGTCTTGCGATAGCCGCTCCCCAAGAACTTTAAGTTCAGGAAAATAGACCTGATTCTGCCTCTTATACTAGGAATGTGTATGTTGCTGGCATCCCCCCTCTCCAAGAGCTTCAAATTCAGAAATATAGACCCGACCCTGCCTTTTCACTGGAAATAGGAATGTTTCCGGTGTCTACTCCGCCCCGCCCCCCGTTAACAACTTGCTTTCTCTTACCATACTGTACTTTTGTGATATCACCGCCCCCCTGGCCCTAAATAGGTACCCAGCGATTTACCTTATCGGATTTAAATTTTGAACCGACTGGTATAATTTAATAAAATTTTAATATTTTATAGAGGCCATAAAGAGTTATTAAACCATGCTACAGTAGATGTTTTAGATCATCAGAGAAGTCAGGAACGGACTTGCATACATACTCGTTGGGCCTAATTTTTGACATATGTAATTTTACAGATTTGAGACCTGAGTTTTTAAATACTTTGGTTATTCGTCTTCAAAAAAGGTAATCTTAATTTATTTCGATAAAAGTGGCGGTTTTCGAGATATATCGGCTTTTATGCGAAAAAGTGAAAAGCTACTGATGTTCTTGATGGGAAATCGAGCTCCTACTTACGTGGAGTCGAATTATAGATAGACTTTTATATGATCTATCTGATCTTGGCATATCTTCTTGGGTTTATGCCAGTGTAGTGGTCATAATACAAAGATACAAGTTCGAGAATATTCTCTGCGACATAGTTCCAAGAGGAATTAACAATAATAGCGACTGAGGTCATTTAATGCGACTCAATTAACCCTTGCAAAACCTTCTTAATAGTTTTTAAAAGAAAAAAGCCTTAATCAGAAAACAATCAAAATAAGTAAGAACATGATTTAGTGAAAGTTAGAGGTTCAATATCTGGAAATAAGTTGGAAATAAGCATGAAAGATAGGTAATCATAATTGGGAAACTAACCCCTAGATGTGCACTGCAATAGTGAAACCAATTATTACATATGGGGTAGTGATCTGGAGTAAAAGAATGAATCTAGTCAACATGAGAGTCAGTCTCTAATATTCGAAGATAAGTCTATGCATGGCTTCACACCTATACATATAGTAGTGAAGAGTATTACATAGAAGACGTTAGTTCAGGTTAGTTTTGATAGCTTGGGTAAATCATCGAATATTTTAAAAACATAAGTTTACACTTAATCTATTGAATTTACCAACCCGGCTTTTATGTGCTTTATAGATCTCACTAAGGCCTTTGATAGAGACTGGATGATATTCTGCAAATAATGCGAATTAAAGGCATCCCAAACAATTTAATTAACATAGTTCAACAGCTAAATTCCAACACCACAACACAAATCTCAGTAAGCGGCAACCTAACTAAGGATGTACCGATAGCGTCGGGCATACGACAGGGGGACTCTCAGAGTCCATTACTGTTTAACATAGTAATGGACCAAATGATTGAGAACGTCAAAAGAGCGGCACCAGGGTACAGAATGAATACCGGGGAAATAACAATAATATTTTACGCTGATGACGCCGTCATAGTCTCGGAAAATGAAGACGACCTCCAAAGACTTCTATTTGCATTCCACACCATAAGCAAGCAATTCAACATGAAAATATCCATCGATAAAACTAAGTCAATTGTAATAAGCAAAGTGCCCTTAAGATGCAAACTAGTAGTGGATGACAAACCAATAGAACAACTCATGACCTTTAATTACTTAGGAGTTGAGATATCCACAAACCAAGACAGAACAAGAGAAGTAAGAAACCAAGTAAACAAGGGAAATAGAATCTCAGGAAGCCTGGCGGATATAATATGGCTCAACACATACATGAACAAGGACGCAAAAACAAAAATCTACAAGACCTGTATTCGACCGATAATGACGTACGCAATAGAGACGAGAGCTGACAACACAAAAACAAAATCCATTCTAAGAACTGCCGAAATGAAAGTACTAAGAAGAATATCGGGATACACATTAAGAGATCACATACGCAATTCAACAATACGCGAGGAACATGGAATGCAGGATATAGTAAGATGGGACGGAAGCGCAGAAGAGCCTGGAATGAGCACGTAGGAACAATAGTGCAAAATAGGATAGCGAGAATCGCCAGAGATGGAACACCGGAAACCAGAAGACCAATAGGTAGACCACCTAAAAGATGGAGAGAGTCCTGGATATCAACATCAAATGAGATGAATGATTGAGTTGGAAAAAACAGGCTGTAAGCCTATAACAAGAGGAAGAAGAAGAAGAAGAAGTTTACGCCTTTAGGAAATGCATTCAGTTCAATAAAGAAAAAAAATACAACTACAGAAAAGATCACCATCACGTCGGATTGTATATATATAACCATCAATTTTAAGTTTTCATGTAATCGGCTCAAAAATAATTTGGGTGGTGGGATATATTAGAGTGAAAGAAAATGAAATAGTAAATAAATTAGCTGAAACACCGTTTTTGGGGAATTAATCTTTTTGGGGAATTAATCTTTTTGCGGAAATAGCAGCACTGCAATAATGAAAGGAACAAAAAGAGAAGAAGGAAATAAAAGATCCAATTATTGGGCTCATCTACAAGGAATAAAACAAGCGAAGACACTTTTGACTAGAAAAATCAAGGAATGTATTGGTCTTAGTAAAAACTAACATAAAATTTTAGCAGAGATTTTAACAGGTACCGTCACTTAAAATCTTAAGATAAATAACCTAGCAGATTTTGCCAGGAAGAGGACTGAACCTCTATATACGTTCTTTCAGAATGTGACTCCAAGCAAAACCCTAGGATGCGATACCTGGGAGCGTATTGAATAGAAAAAGGAAATGTACTCAATCTGTACGCAAGCTGTCCTGCATTCGGGATTTCCTAATCGAGATATCCTGAATGATTTAGCAGCTGAAGGGGAAAATAATTGATTTTCGGGTCACGATGCACACATTTCCGTCACTTCATACATAAGTATTTCATATCAAATATATTACCCAATCAAAGCCAAGCTTGAATAAATACAAGCCCTATAAATAAATAATGCCGAAGGCGTCAGTGAAATGAGTTCCAAATTAAAATTTTTGCTTATGTCGGTAAAAACAAGTATTGAAAAAAGCTTTTTTATTTATTTAAATAAATTTTCCTTTAAGAAAAATAAATTAGATTTTGACATTTTTTTGTCCCCTAATTAAATTTTCGTACAGATATAATAGATTTTATTGTCAAAGGCAGCAGATTAAAAATTCGATTACCAGTGTACAATGGAGATTTTTTATAAAAGTGGAATCTCTGTCATGGTAAAAGTCGTTAAGTTTCCATAAATGTTTATTTTTGTTATGTTAATAATTTAAGTAAATAAATATTAAAAATCCTATTGGATGCAGAGTTTCCTTATAAATGGTGTTTTTTATAGAGGTAAAGAACTTTAAGTTGGCAACACTTTTTTAACTGGGGGCCATTTTGTCAGCTGTCAAGTGATTTATGTTTAGTTTGGTTTGACATTTCAACATGAATAGACTGACGCCTGAACAATGATTCCAAATTGTGCAAATTTATTTTGAAAATCATGGTTCTGTTCCAAATACGTATCCCGCACTACGTCCATTTTACGATCAACATAATCGTTCATCAGAGCAATTAATTCGATTAACTATGGAACGTTTTCGCACCACGTTTACTCTAAATGATAATACGCATCCACAGAGACGTCGTACAGTGCGTACAGAAGAAGTCATTGCTGCTGTAGAGCGTAGCATAGAGGAAGACCCGAATCAGTCTATCCGCCATCGTGCACAGGAGTTGGATATGTGTCCATTCATTTTATGGAAGATTTTGCGGAAAGATCTTGATTTGTGTGCTTACAAAATCCAACTCGTGAAAGAATTGAAGCCACACGATCACCTAGCAAGGAGTAGATTCGGTGAATGGGCCCAAAACAAGATTGCCGTTGATCCCAATTTTCATAAGCGAATTTTGTTTAGCGATGACGCTCACTTTTGTTTGAATGGATACGTCAATAAACAAAACTGCCGTATTTGGAGTGATGATAATCCTCAAGTGTATGTTGAGACACCGTTACATCCAGAAAAACTGACTGTTTGGTGTGCTTTATGGGCTGGTGGAATCATTGGTCCGTACTTCTTTAAAAATGATGCTGGTCAGAACGTTACAGTCAATGGTGACCGCTATAGAGTCATGATTACTGACTTTTTCGTTCATCAATTGAACAACCATGAAGTACAGGAGCTGTGGTTTCAACAAGACGGCGCAATATGTCAAACAGCTCGTGCCACAATTGATTTATTGAAGGAAACTTTTGGTAACCGCATAGTTTCACGTTTCGGACCTGTGAATTGGCCTCCAAGATCGCGCGACTTAACGCTGCTAGACTATTCTCTGTGGGGATATGTGAAGTCGCTAGTCTACGCCGATAAGCCCGAAACGATTGGTCATTTGGAGGGCAACATTCGCCGCGTTATTACCGATATACGGCCACAAATGTTGGAAACAGTCAACGAAAATTGGACCTCCAGATTAGACCACGTCCGAGCCAGCCGTGGCGGTCATATGCCAGAAGTCATATTTAAATTATAATGCCAGAAGGTTATCTTTCGAATAAAGTAAATTTAATGTCAATTTAAAAAATTCATCTTTGTTTTATTCCATTTAAAAGTTCTATACCTCTATAAAAAACACCCTTTAGAAGGTAAAAAATACTTTTTAGAACTAGTTTTTGAGCCACAAAAACATTCTTAATGTCTGAAGATTAACCTCTAATAACCTTACTGTATATTAGTATGGTATACACAAATGTAGAGGAGTTTATTTGAAGGTCATAGACAATGATGTTTCTTGCGAAATAGTAGATATCTGTTGGATTTCCATTGGCCTTGGATATCACGACGTTTCGGCTAGTAGTTATCTCTAGCCGTTTTCAAGTGAAACTAAATAAATCCCTTAGCTACACGACGATTTATACTAAAAGAAAATGCAGTAGGGTATGACTGAGATGGGTGCAGTCATGCCTGTTATGACAAAATCATATTTTTTATGCTGCATTTAGTTTCAGTTTACAATTACTAAGAAGTGGTTTCCACACTTCTCTTATATCTAAAGATGGTTTCTTTGAATTTCCGTTTTCTCCAATGTTGTTCTCGGTGTAGTATTTTATCTTCAAATCATTTTATGTGGTGTCCATGAGTCCAGGCATGGTTGGCGGCACCAGGTTTTTCTGTTTCTCCTCGAGATGAGCATTCTTGGTGTTCTTTGATCCTTACGTCAAGAGATCTCTTTGTTTCGCCAATGTAGGAATTGCCACATTCACTTTGTATCTGATATATACAGTTCTTCATGTCTCTTTGAGTTGTTGGTTTGACCTTAGTGAGCCGACTTCTCAGAGAGTTATTTGAATTGAAAACAACGTTGATTCTATATCTTTTTCCTATCTTTCTAACTTTTTCTGAAATGCCTTTAACATAGGGGATGTTCAATACTGGTTTTCGTTCTTCATTCGTTGTCGATATTGTCCTATTTCTTCGTTGTTCAAGAAATTTATCCACTAGATATATTGGGTATCCGTTGGCTGTCAGATCATTTTTAATGTAATCGATCTCTTTCATCAAGTTCTCGTTGGAGTTGCAGCGAGTTAAGGCTCTATCTACGAGATTTCTTATAATTTCTTGTATGGTGTTGTTGGAGTGATTAGATGAATAATTAAGGTATTGTTCTATGTGCGTGGTTTTTCTGTAAACCGAAGTTTGAATTTGTCTGCCATTCCTTTCAACCAATACATCTAAGAATGGTAATTTATTTTCTACTTCCTTTTCCATGGTGAGTTTAATAGTTGGGCTGATATTGTTGAGATGAAAAAGGAAGTTTCGAAGTTCTTCGTCGTTTCCACTCCAAATAATAAAAGTATCATCTAGAAATAACTACTAGCGGAAACGTCGTGATATTCAACAAAAATAAAGACAATGGAAGTCCAACAGATATCTACTATTTCACAAATGTAGAGGAGTTTACCGCAGCATGTTATTTTTTAATGAATTTATGCTTTTACTATTGTTAAAATATACAACAAGATTGGTTATCATTAATGAAATCCTCCAAATTTATTAGATTAACTAATTATAAAATGTGATGGTAAAACCCAAATGTTAAAGTATATTCTTATTCTCCAATTATTTTTATTTCCATATAAAAGGTTTTAGATCCATAGGGTGTGACGTTTCTGCTCGGTCGTTCAATTTGTGACGACGCTTTCTGTTAAAAAAATACGGGAAGGTCTTAACCTTGAGACAGCGGAGCATGGGTATCCCTCAGACAACCATTGGTTAAAACATTTAATGGTCAAGCTATACATCTGCCTCGATATCCCATGGTAACACTGTCTTCTGGGGTATCCAACAGTTCAGCTATCTGTAGGTTCGACAATCTAACGACTTGGCTTGTTAAAATGGAAAAATGGCCAGTCAGGGTCGTTCTTGCATGTTAATCACTGGTTGCAGGCTGCCAATTAAAATTTCCTGAAATGTAAAACGGACTAGGTAATAAAACAACTTTATGTTGTATTTAGTATTTTACAGTGGCTTAAAACTAACTAAATTATTTTTCTTAACAAACAAAGAACCAACAATAAATGAAAAGTGAACTGGAGAGCAAGAGTATGCTAAGACCGCATTACTTGCGGCGCAGCAAGATAGGAGAACAACCTGGGTTAAGTTTACGGTACTCTAAGTGGGCTCGGTAGCATCGACAATGGTAACTCTGGCAAAGATCGGCGTCAACCGGTGACTGATATTATACCTCTTTAACAAAACACCGGTTTACACCTGTCGATGAACATGTTCCTTGTCACTACAGAATCAAAACTGCAAATGTCAGCATTACGAGTGCGAGTTCGAATGGCGGGAGGATAGAAGGAAAGGAGCGACACTGTCTGTGTTTGTTGGTCGGTGGTAGAAAAGGTAGCATATTAAGAAACTAGTGTGCCTGTACTTAGAGGAGACTAACAAGAGAATAATGGTCGTGGGAAGGTAAATCACCATATGCCCACAAGCATGCCTCACCTAAACAGTTCATTCAAAAAGTTTCGGGACTAATTTGGTATAAAATTTACAGCGAGCGTTATCTGCTCCCGACGGCAGAACTACGTAACATCAGGCCTCACTGGAGATGTAAGCGTTGTAATTTCACTTATTGGTCAGTTGTGTTCGTCTGAAGTTGACGTGTTTTTGCCACTGCGTCACTAACAAATTTTGCTTCAAATTAGGAAAAGTGGCTCGGAAACATTTTCGAGTGGTATGTTCAAGAACTGTCGATTGTCGCTGGAAAACGAACCACGGGGTGAGGGAGCTCCCTTTATCCCCGATTACCGATGAGAATGTCGAACGTGTGCAAATCAACAGCCCTGTGAGAATTATTTACTTTAGGAACCGGAACAATAGTCGATATTTTTAATTAATCGGGAATTTTACTAGCTAAAAATTACGAATTTATCAAATTAAGAAGTGGTAGAGGTATATTATCAAAACAACTCTTTAAAAACACAACATTTATATCATGTGATCTTTTTTTATTTGGTAGGTCAAACACAATCTCCTTAAGTCCCTCAACAGTAACAATCTTAAAATTCTCCAAAAACATGTCTAGGTAAAATTGGAAAATCTGGTCCAGATTTATCGATATCCCTGACTATTGCTCCAATATTGGTAACATAAAAGCAGTTCAATGAACTTGCCATATCATTTAGACCTGAAATTATTTCATCAATTATCAATTGCAAATAACTGTTAGTTTTATCTTCATTAGGAAGAAAAGTTTTTAAAATATTCCACAATGCACGAGAATTACTTTTATTTTCGGTTATTCTGTCTTTATAATATTCTCTTTCTTCCTGGAGCATAACTTTAAGCGCAATATTTTTTTTTGTTTGTAGATCTCCAAATACTCAGATGTTCCAGAACTGACATACCGCTTATAACTAACATGTCTGGCACTTGTAGAAGCCTTAGCTCCGTCATTCCACCATTACTAGTAAAGGGTGTTTTTTTTATAGAGGTATAGAACTTTAAGTTGGCAACACTTTTTAACTGGGGGCCATTTTGTCAGTTGTCAAGTGATTTATGTTTAGTTTGGTTTGGCATTTCAACATGAATAGACTGACGCCTGAACAACGCTTCCAAATTGTGCAAATTTATTTTGAAAATCATGGTTCTGTTCGAAATACGTATTGCGCACTACGTCCAGTTTACGGTCAACATAATCGTCCATCAGAGCAATTAATTCGATTAACTATATAACGTTTTCGCAATACGTTTACTCTAAATGATAATACGCATCCACAGAGACGTCGTACAGTGCGTACAGAAGAAGTCATTGCTGCTGTAGAGCGTAGCGTAGAGGAAGACCCGAATCAGTCTATCCGCCATCGTGCACAGGAATTGGATATGTGTCGATTCACTTTATGGAAGATTTTGCGGAAAGATCTTGGTTTGCGTGCTTACAAAATCCAACTCGTGCAAGAATTGAAGCCACACGATCACCTAGCAAGGCATATATTCGGTGAATGGGCCCAAAACAAGATTGCCGTTGATCCCGATTTTCATGAGCGAATTTTGTTTAGCGATGAAGCACACTTTTGTTTGAATGGATACGTCAATAAACAAAACTGCCGTATTTGGAGTGATGATAATCCTCAAGTGTATGTTGAGACACCGTTACATCCAGAAAAACTGACTGTTTGGTGTGCTTTATGAGCTGGTGGAATCACTGGTCCATACTTCTTTAAAAACGATGCTGGTCGGAACGTTACAGTCAGTGGTGACCGCTATAGAGCCATGATTACTGATTTTTTCGTTCATCAGTTGAACAACCATGATGTGCAGGAGCTGTGGTTTCAACAAGACGGCGCAACATGTCACACAGCTCGTGCCACAATTGATTTATTGAAGGAAACGTTTGGTAACCGCATAGTTTCACGTTTCGGATCCGTGAATTGGCCTCCAAGATCATGCGACTTAACGCCGCTAGACTATTTTCTGTGGGGATATGTGAAGTCGCTAGTCTACGCCGATAAGCCCGAAACGATTGATCACTTGGATGACAACATTAGCCGCGTTATTACCGATATATGGCCACAAATGTTGGAAAAAGTCATCGAAAATTGGACCTCCAGATTAGACTACGTCCGAGCCAGCCGTGGTGGTCATATGCCAGAAGTCATATTTAAATTATAATGCCAGAAGCTTATATTTCGAATAATGTAAATTTCATGTCAATTTAAAAAATTCATCTTTGTTTTATTCCATTTAAAATTTCAATACCTCTATAAAAAACACCCTTTATTTTGGATATATTTTAACAGTTCTTTGTGGTGCAACATCATCAAAAATGTTTTTCAAAGTTGAGTAAAAGTACTGGTATCTGAGGTTAATATCAAATATTTTATAGTTCCAGTTTATCAGGGATAATTTATCATTTTTAGTACCATAAGTAATATTTCTACCTCTACTTCTTATTTCTATAAGTTTTTGCAAGATTGCAGCCGTTGAGTAAAGGAAAACTGTTAGAGTAAATTCGTAATTCGGTTAACTCTGTTGTCTGATAAGATTCAATAAAAAGGGAGCAATCATAAAGTAAATTATTCTGCAAACAAAAATCGCGACTCAGGTCTGATTGTAAACCCATTGGTAGTACGCGTTCATCGGTACATAAATGCAGAATCGTAATAATTGTCGAGTGAACATTAGAACTGACTATATTCTAATCATATTATTTACAAATTATTCATTTAGTAAATATCTTTTAAATTCTTTCAAACGAACGTCGATTCTGGCATATTTAGAGAAATTAATAAAACTTAGGCTTGACACTCTTATCAAAATTCTGTTAAAAAAAAAACAAAGTTCTGACAAATTTTTGAATGAAAATAATTACCGGACGTGACGTGGAAAGTAAAAATAAATCCAGACTTGACACACAAACGACAATAACTTGATAATTATCTCTTTCATTCTTACTTCCTCTGATTGTTCAAACAATTAGATATCCCTCCATGATTTCAACTTCAGTCAAAATTGCTTAATTGATTCTAAAGTAATTAAATAATAATGAAAAGTTTTCTGTGCTAAAATCATTCCCCGTTTAATTAGCTTCTTTAATTAAACTAATATAGTCCACCGTGAGCAAATAATATCTTAAAAATTAAATTCTTAATTTAGAAAATTAACATCCTTCGGAAAAAGGTCCGGTCTCAAAAAGTCATTTTATCCTTACAAGTCAAATGAGCCTCCAGGTGGTTCTGGAGCGACCTCTGCGTCTCTTTATGGAGTAGCGCCTAACTGAATTTTTCTGATTCCTACAATCAAGATGAAACTTCCTCGTGAACTTGTTAAACAGTTTGTAAAATTCTTCAAATCTACACCTCCTGGTGGGGTTAATCCAAGAAAGGGCGACAGTCTTAGAGAATACGACTCTGATAGCAGATCTCACTACACGTCGTTCTCTTCCCTGAGTAATAATGCCGTAATCGAGGAAAATACACCAAAGCGTGACGAGACTTAGATAAACGATTTTTAGCGGGGATATCGGCGCGTACGAAGATTTTTTTAAGGGAAAATCTTGCATAGATACATCCGCTAATTGTAGATTTTTACTGATTAAAACCCTCCCTGACTGAGGGTTCTACGGTTCTATAGTCCTTGAAGATTGTGGTTAAGAAACAATCTGTAATGGATCGCAATGAGAGTTATTTATATTACCGTGCTGGCCTTCACAGCATTGGTGTTTTCACTCCAATTACCGTGCACTTATCGCATAGCACTTTCTTACATATAAAATAATAATTGTCTCTTACCTATTTTGTAATAATATTATGTGATCCTGGTCCCCGTTCTAGATCCTGCGCTTCCTTTTAGTGCTTCACTCAGTGAAAGGTACCCTGTCTGGAACTTAAATGGCTTCTCTCGGCAACTCTTTTTTCTTCCTTCCTTGGTCGGTTCGTTCCAGTTACGTGTTCCTGCATAGTTGCTGGGTCTTGTTTCCTTAGAGCTGATCTCTAGGTGTTTTGTGTTTCGTATCTTTTACTCCAGAGCCGTAATCTACTGCTGACCTGATGAGCACGTTATAATGAGTTTCTGTCTTTAAGTAGACTTTGGCGGCCATCTATTTCAAGACTCCCTTAAGGGAGTCCATCATATTTTTTATGCATTTTCTCATTTCTTACGAACCACGGGGCATTTAAAGGCTGAGCTTCTAGTCTCTAAAGGTATTTGCTGCTGTACTGCCCCATGCTGCGAACCCGTAGGTCAAAATGGGCTTTAGTATGGCTTTGATGATTGTCAGGTTGTTCTTAAGTCTCATCTCTCTTGAGCAGCGGCTCCTCTAACAAACTAAAATTTTTTGATGGTAGCTGAGATGTATTTTTTCCAACCCAGTCCTTTATCTATCATCACTCTTAGATATTTGGCTTGATCAGTTCATCTGATGTCTTCGTCATCAATATCTATCGTCTCGCCCGGGTCTTTTCTTCTCTTTGTCAGGAAGAGATACGATGACATAATCAGCTATTTATGTCTTCGGTAGGTCTATCCGCAGTGGCCCCACACGGGGGAATTCGCTTATATAATACCTCGACATATGGCTCAGTATTATTATAGTTGAACTCTATGAAAAACATTTCCTAACATGGCGCGGTTTATTGAACTGTAATACCAAGGTCATAAATATTATTTTTCCTAAAAAAATTACATTTTTCTGAATTATATTAAACGAGTTAAATCTCTTTCTTATATCTGGTGCGTATACACTTATAAAAGTGATCTTCTCCTGGTTATCTGTGTCCACACAACTAAAAAATATTTATATATATATATATATATATATATATATATATATATATATATGTATATATAAATATATATATATATATATATATATATGTATATATATATATATATATATATATATATATATATATATAAATTGTCGCAATTAGCAATGCCCCTGGTGGTAAGGACATGTAGCTAGCGATCTATTTTCGACCACCGTAGTAAATGTATGGATGTTTCGTCCCGATACCGGTGATGGACTCATCAGTGGGATCCACCGGTATCTTTCCCAGACATCCTTGTACTTTCCACAAACTTGGACCCTCTATTTAAGTCCAGTTGTGCCGGAAAGCGGTGGCGAGATGTTATGTTCCACAACAAGAAGTTTGTGACTGACTTTGACAATTATCAAGCCGAGATTACTTGGTATGAGGATCATGAAATGGAGAAAAACAATTTTCCTTTGCTGCCATTTTAGGAAAACAATTTTTCTGAGCTACATTAAAAACCAAATATAAAAATATAGATACAAGTACTTTTTCACAATAACATTAACGCAAGATGGCGTATACGGTGCCGCTCCACATTTCCGTCGGTTTATATACAGAAAACAATTAAATATTTGAAAAATATTTCTAATTAGAGATGTATAACATAGCGTAGATGTTGTTAGTGCCTCTCGTGATATGGTTTGAGAAAATTCCAATTTGTCTACACCATAAAAGGAAAATTCTCCTGTTCCTCATCGATGCCTGTTTGGTGTTGATATTGGCTAAAGTTTGCAACAAAGTCCTGTGACACTACTGTTAGTGGTGCCATATTGCTGTTGGATATCCGAGAAATATAAATGTGGAGTTATTCTCAGTTAAAATCTAAGTTATTTTTCACGAATAATTTGGGAATGTTATATGTGTAAAAGTACATTTTATCAAATGTCTCCAAGTGCGACACTTAATTGCGTTTCTGATAGCAGAATCGCATTTTGCATGACATAATACAAAAGTTTATCCACTTAAACGTAGCTCCAAAATTAAATGAGATAACAATAATGCCAAACAAATTTGAAACGGGCCGTAAAATTGATAAAATTTGTATCCTAATATCTCTTTTCCTGCACATAATTTAAAAATTCTTCAGCATTAATTTTCTTTTAAATAAATACTTCAATCTAATTGTTCAGTATAAGCACAAATGCGAGTTAAAAATCGATTTTAAGTAAAGGTAAGATGTGGTATCAAACGGGTGTGGTTGGTAAACGTCACCCCAAATAATAATACTTTACCCAATTAGGGCTAATCCGCTCTGTTCAGCAATAATCTGACTAGCTCACAGGGGATTAAATTTAGAGAATGCGTTATCCAAGATTTTTTACTATAAAATTCAAGTTCTTTTGAGTAATATTATTACTAAAAAATGGCTTAGTATGAAACAACAAGATAAATACGAATATTAAGAGAATAACAAAAGAAACAATAATTGCAACAGAGAAAAATATGCGATAAAAAATGCCGACAGACAAATTATTTTCTCGGAAGAAAAAGATGGTCTGAAGCATGATAAAATTAAATAATGTTATATCAGTGATATATATATATATATATATATATATATATATATATATATATATATATATATATATATATATATATATATATATATATATATATATTATGAAAAACTCGGATTACGATGCAAAAATCATGCAATTACTCAATGACACCAATACATATAAAGAAGTTAAAGCTGATCCTACCAGCTCATATCAAAAAAAAAATAATGACCTAATTAAAAAATGGGAAAACAAACAGTTTATTTCACCAAATGTAGCAAAAGACCTAATTAAAAATAACGCTTCACCACCACGCATATATGGGCTACCTAAATTACATAAAACCGAAACTCCACTTCGACCAATTGTATCTTGTATACAATCGCCTTTTAATGCACTCTCAAAATATCTCAAAAATATCTTAGCAAATGTCACTGGAAAAAATAATTTTTACATTAAAGACTCATGGAGCTTTAAAGAAAAAATACAAAACGTTAAAATCCCAGGAAACCACGTATTGATCTCATTAGACGTTGTACCACACCACACAAATATACCCATAAATGTGTCCTTAAACATAATCAGAAATAAAGAAATACACTGATATACCTTTAGATGATTTTCTTGAAGCTGTATAAATATGCCTAACTTCTACATACTTCAAATACAAAAATTTATTCTTTAAGCAAATTGAGGGTTGCGCGATGGGTGCATCCATATCAAGTGTTATTGCTCAACTAGTGTTAGAAGACCTAGAAACTGAAGTTATCAACAGCTTAAAATTCAAACTACCATTTTTTTACAGATATGTAGATGACTGCATAACGGCTATACCAAAAAATCAAGATTCATATATTTTAAACAAATTTAACAGCTATCATGAAAAATTACAATTTACCACAGAATTTGAAAATAATAACCACATAAATTTCCTAGATATGACATTGCATCACAAAAATAATACAATACTAACTGAGTGGTACACCAAATCTACATGGTCTGGTCGCTACCTCAACTACAATTCCCAACACTACATGGCCCAAAAAAAATCAGTAATAATTGGAATAGCCGATAGAGCCATCATCCTTAGTAGTCCCGAATTCAGAAACAACTGCATCAAAAAAGCAAAAAAAGTCCTTATGACAAACTCTTACCCTAATAAACTAATTAATAAAATTTTTAAAGAAAGGCTAGAAAAATACAAACATGGAAACATTAAAACAGAAAATTTAGAACACAATTAAACTAAAAAACAATATCTTTCCTTGCCATACATACCAAAACTTTCCGAAAACTTTTTTTAAAAAACATAATATAACCACTAGTCATAAGGGCCATAATTTACTTAAAAGCAATTTTAGCAAATTAAAAAGTGACATTCCAAAAAACAGAAAATCAAATGTTGTCTACCAAATACCCTGCAAGGATTGTCCATCGAATTATATCGGCCAAACTAGTCAGTATCTGCAAAATCGTCTAAATGGACATAAATATGACAAAAAAAATATTATAGCCCTAAAAAAACACGAAATGAAACACAAGCACACCTTTGATTATGAAAATACAAAAATCTTGAAAACTGAAACTAACAAAGGAAAACGAGAATTTTACGAAATGATTGCAATAAATAAAAATCCGAACGCCGTAAACGATAAAACAGACATCAATAATCTAAATCAAATTTATTTCAACATATTAAAATAAACCAATATAAGGGAATTTCTAAAATAAATAAAACAATAAATAAGAATAATTCTCCGCCTTCAATTCTCCTAAATTGAATCATGATATTTTTTCAGAAAAATATCACTTCAATTAAAAGACCCAAACTTTTTACGCCACTTAGAGTACTTAAAACATACACCATCTGGGTTCCACATTCAGTCAAGTCAAGACAGTTATAGGGTTAAAAATGTAGTGTCCATACCTCTAACTGGACTGTAAAAATACTTTTGAAAAGTGAAAACACAAAAGAGTGAGTGATTATAATTGGTTAATGATATAATTAATTTTTGTTTAAAACAAAAATCTCTGTTCTTAATGATAAGTTTTTAACCTCCTATTCCATATATAATAATATTAAAAATGTACATTTTTGTAGCATTCGCCGAAACCGTCAGTTGAAAAAGATTCGAAAGAATCGAAACGTCCTGAAAAATAAAAATATATATACACAATAAGTATGACTACTTTATATATGTAGTGTCAATATAAAATGAACCATATTCCCAAGAAAATTACCAACTATATATATATATATATATATATATATATATATATATATATATATATATATATATATATATATAAAATATCCCAAACTAGGGTTATTGGGGATGCAGTCTTTTTTGAAATTTGTAGGCCTTGGTAAGGAGAAAACCCCTTTTCTTTATTCTATGAAGCTTTCTTCAGGACATCTCTACAATTATTAATTAAATAGTTAGAGTATAAACCTAACTTAAAATTATTAAGTAACTCACCAATGTGGTTTGAATATGAAGCAAGTACACGTTGGAAAAACAGGGGAAAAACCCAATATTAGCACTTTTTAAATATATTTATAGGCATATTTTGAAAGAAATGTGAAAATTCGTTAAAATTCTAGAAAATTCGAAAACTGCCAAACATCCTTTTTGACTATTCCATCATGTTATATAGACACCTATCATGTGTCAACCGGGAAGTATCGTGGGGATGATGTAAGTAATGGGGGAAAATACGGATTTGTAAACAGTGGCGTAGTCAAGCATGAAATTTAGCAAAAATAGAATATAAAGTCAAGAAATTACTTGTTTGATATTTCTTACATAATATAAGAGAATTTAATTTAACGAACTATTCATCTGGAGATGGACTATCCAGGAGGCTCAAATACTATTATTTTTCCAACTTTAAAATATGGCACTTAGACTCTTGGTGTCACTCTTTTTATTCATGGTTATTGTGCACCATTTCAAGGAAGACCCTTTTGTGATATGCAGGAACTCTTTCCAGAATCTCAGTGCCATCTCAGTTAATATAGTGATCTTGATTAAAAATATGTTCAGGCTGAGCATAAGAGGGCAAACCTCAATTAATGAATGTGAGTCTGCCTTTGCGGCTTCTGGAAGTCTGGCCTATATATACTAATTGACAGTTGTAACAGGGAACCCTGGAAGCTATGCAGGATGTCTCATTCAGCCGCAACGGAGGTTTTGGTTTTAGAATAAATTTTAAAGAGAGTAAGTAATTGTTTTCTGGCTATTTTAATATCTGTATTTTTAAAAATATTCATCATTTTGTCAGTAAGATTTTCTATATGTGGTAGTGTGTGGAAAAACTGAATTTGTACTGTTACATTTGAAAAAGTGTTTACAGGGCTTAAATTATACACTGCCAGTGAGGGAGGTTTCCTTCTTTTCCTGGTAGTTTCTTGCAATGTAAAGTAGTTCTTTTATTTCCTAACTAGAACAAAGGACGCCTATCCTTAAGACTTTTTAAGTTGATTTCTCCTATACAGGTCTGGAAAATCGCAACCAGAATCTCGACGTTTCTTAAGTATGATAAAGAAAATACTATATTATTTTCAAATCAGAATGAGACAGAAGATAAGCATCTCGCAAGCATCGACATACGTTTAAATTACCAGTTTGGCCCTCAGATGAGGGGTAATACAATGCTGGCGCGGTGAGAGCGGGCGGCAGCATACATCACGCCCTAGCACAACAAGAGCATTCCAAGTTATTTGCTTTCAATCAGGCCATCGAAACGTAAGTACCGTGTTTCGCGCCAAATTTTTTTGTTACAATGGAAGTTTATTCCACGGAACAAAAAGAGCAGATAATTAAGTGGTACATTATTCTGGTAAATAATCAGAAGATTTGTATTTACGTGCGAAAATCATCCTGTTCCTTGAAAATTTAGAATTTTGGAAATTATTAAAAAATTTGGGACAATCGGTTATCTAAAAATTAGTAAAAAATGCACTAATAATAATGAGGAGCAACCGGTTCCTCAAATTACTGAAGAAAGAGCAAATCGGGAGACTGACGTTTGTAGTTTGGCAGAAATTAATTTTCCTTGCAATAGTACCGTAATTGCCTAAGAACTTGATATGAACGCTCGAACAGTTCGGAATATTTTAAAGCGGAACAAATATCGCTGTTACAAATTGCGAATAACTCACGAAATTTTTCCGAAAGACCAGGAAACACGTGTTACTTTTATTTTTTACCAGAATAAAAGTTTATTTTTGAGAATGATTTTTAATTTTAAAGTGGTCTATTAGCTTAATTACTTAGAAATTACCGTTGCGTTTCACTAATATTTTTATTAGAATAAATGTTTATTTTGTAACAAAAATATCAATTTTCTTTACGCTCAACGGCCAACAAAACTAATTTTTTTGTATTTTGAATATTTGATGTATTTAAAACAATAAATGTATCAAATAGTCATTAAATATTCCAAATTCCGTCGATTACGTTATAAGTTTAGACGAAAAGTAACTACACCCTCTCATTCGTTTCAAGGTACTGTTCGTCTTCGTGTTGCATGGAAGTTGGCGGGGGTAATATTGGGCGTAGGCGTTCCCTACGATCTATGAACTAACCAGAAATAAGTTAGACGGGCTTAATGGGTTAGAATTTGAGGAAATGGCCAAAATAATTTGTAGTTAAGAAATTTAAAATAGAAAGTTAGCTATAGTAACGTTTCTATTAAACCTCGGTAATATGAACGGCCAATCTATTCTTTCTAAAGTTTCGTCTCAGGTCAAAGGCAACAGTATTATAGTTGCGTTGCGCCCAGTTACAATTCAACGATTACAAAATTGGGCTAAACAGAAAGGCAGTAATATATTTTCGCCTTACTCTGGTGTGTAAAATACAAAAAAAGCATGTTATCCACATGACGAGTATTTAACTTTTACTAAATCAAAAGCCGAGGTTAAATTCCAAGGCTTACTGGATCATACAGTGGATCGAATTATATTGCTTCAATTAGACGCCCTTGAACAAATCGATAAATTAGATTTGTAGATATGAGTTTCATTCATAAATGGGGCTTCGATGGACTGTCAGGTCAGAGCCAGTTCAAAATGAAATTCACTGATTCGAATATTTCTGATACAAACTTATTTCTAACCTCTCTTATTCCACTTCAATTAGCAGGTATTAACACGCAAACTCAACAAGAACAGATTGTGTTGTACAATTCCAAACCCTCGTCTCTTATGAATTTCGGGCCTCTGAAATTTGAATTTATTAATTCTTTGACGAAAATAGAAAACTATTAACTCAAACCAGACAACTTGCACCATATAAAAGAGTTCGCTTTGCCACCCGAGCTTCAGTACAGTACAACTTACCTATGACGATGATAGACGGCTAGGTGAATGTTTTGGCTAGAGCGAAATCGGTCCAACGTTATTACCTCTGCCAAACAACATCTCAGTTCAACAACATTGATACTGTGTCCCAGTAAAAACAGAGTATTTCAAGCTTCAACTGTTAGCTCTACACGCATTTATTAGATTCTTCGAATGCTGCTTGTATTTGTTGTATTAGACGTGACACACAGCAGTGGCAAGCTCATAAGCAGAAAGATAAAGAGGTAAAAGTACAGACAAAAGCTACCATCGGACAGGCCTTTAAGGAGAGAGATTAGGACTTCTTGTTGACATGCTAAAGAAAAGATTAGAAAGCACTAACGATGGCAACATAGTTCGACGTTTCTTCGAGAACAGTGATGAGTCAGCCATTATAACAAGAGTAAAGCGAAAACTGATCCTCCGGTTTCCCGTCATTTTGCAAATCATTGGAAGCCGACATTAAACTGCAATAGAGAAGATTTGGAAATACAAATTTCAAATAGCAAGATCATTCTTCAAAGAATATTCTTGGTACAACATTCCAACAGGAATCCACAAATGACTTACTCCATTGACCAGACATCATAGCATTTGCAATATTACCGATAGGTAAACTATCGAAAGATGCACAAAAATCAACGGACAAGTTGATAAGAAACTATCGCCTAGACTTTGCCTGAAAATCTTCTCGAGAAAAAATATGGAGGATGTGTTCCAAAACTTTTGGCGTCGATGGATCCTTACACTGTTTTTGATATAGTAAGGATTCGGATAACAATTCATACGTATTGGAGAATGAGAAAAGAGCTGTTAACAAAGAAGGCAGTGATTAAAAAGTTATTTTTATTATTTTTATTACAGTCGTATTATTTATTCATTTATGTGAATCAATAAATATTATATTACTTACAAATTATTTGCATTGGTTTTTATTAAGAAGTCTTAAGCATAGAGGAAAAAGTACTTTTGCCTTTTTAACGATTATCAATATCCATGTATTTATTATTATAGTATTATATTTAAAATGTACCTTGAAGTCAAGCACAATATTTTATTCATGGAAATGCAATTATTCTTTTTATTTTATTTTTAAAGCGTTGAACCACATTAGACGTTTTTCGAATTTATTTTCATGATTTTTATTTTTAATATCAAATCTGTGCTTTCGACCCACTGTATTTTGACGACCCGAAACCAGCGAAAAGTCCTTGAGCGACACCATTTTTGCTGTAAACTAGGAAGCAAGCTACGATACAACAGTATGTTTTATTTCACTTCTTCAACATGGCTAAACGGGTTGTCCGTCGCTTTCTTTTTTTTCAGAGGTTCTGTTCTGGATTTTCCACATCTGTATATAGATTTATATTAACCTGAAACCTACGGAATAAAATTAGAATACATGTTATTTGACATTGTCTATGTTTACAGCAAATTGTGTAGCAACATTTTCTTTTAGCTGACGATATGTAAGTATATTAGTTTTGTATAAATAAAAAACAATTCAGTTTCTTCCTTCTATATTCTGGTTTTCGCCATATATATTTATATATCTTTTTATTTTACCCATGAAAAATAAGCAAAATCTATAAACCACAAAGTTAGATCATAATTATAGCCATCAGCATCAACTTATTGTTAATGCTAACTATTTTTTAAGCACATACTCCAATAGATTTTTCTTAAGTTAACCCGAACATTTGGCCTGTAAAATGTAAAAGTTCCGTAATAAAAGTTTAATCGAGCACAGCAGTTGGTTTTTATGGCTACAAATAGCGGAGAATTTTTATAAAAAGATGATAGAAAGTCTTCCTCAATTTCGTATATTTAATATCCCTTGGATCATGTAAGCATGGTTTTGTCATTCGATTTATCGAAATCTTAGTATGAATAGATTAGTTGTTTGTGCGACGACAAATTTCAAAAGAGTAAGTTCCTGTTACTCAATTATTTATTTACCATAGAAGAATTTCCTGGCGGTTCCAATTATTCGAAAAATTCCTCAACAGCGTTAAACAAACACACACAGGACGAAAAACATACTTTTGATTATAACAGTACCATTATAAAAAAACAAAGATATGAATTACCAAAAATTACAGATAAAGGAAATGATTGAAATTAAAAAAGATAAAAACACTGTTAACGATAGAACAGATATGGAAAATTTGAGCCACATTTACGCAAGCCTAATTTAAACACAAATATTAAGTATTCGATCCGGTCAAATAAAAATCAAAAATTGAATATTCTCTTAAACATAAAACCAAACATATACCTTATTTGTTTTTTTATGCATTGTAAAATATTAAAAAAAATAAAACACATTCGCATTCCACGTATCCTCAGTAGACGACGTAAAATTTGAATTTTATTTAGTAACAGAGCAGCAAAATGTCAAGGTGTGTACCGGTAAAATTAAATATTTTTAAAAAATTTTAAAGTTTTGAATACTGTTTTTAAGTGTCTTGTTTGTTTTTTGAAATTGTAAATATGTTTTTTATGTGGTGTATTTTAATTATATAAAAATATTTTTAGGAAGAAAGAATTTTGAAAATGCCTTGAATAAAGGGCGAAACGTCAATTGTTTTGTGTTTTTATTAAATATAGAACCTAAACCCAAGAAAAGACAAAATAAGGAAAAATGATATATATGTATATATATATATATATATATATATATATATATATATATATTTATATATATATATATATATATATATATATATATATATATATATATATATATATATATATATATAATTTATTCAATATTTCAATAATATTAATTTTATGTATCGAACAATTCAGTTTTACTTTATCCATTTTTTTATTTACATATAACAAACAAATGTCTCCTTATAGATTGCTCTCTTTTTGGGACCTACTTTGTATGTCAAATAAAAACTAGGACTAAATTTGGATTTGCAAAATCACTAGGACATGCCGAGCATTCCTAAATGACCCTAAAACCGATATTTTATACTTAGAAAACTTTTTCTGGAAACTTCAAATCCTCTACAGTGTCTTTTATTAAAATTCGACAGTTTTCCTGATCATAAAAACCAACTGTGCTTATCGATTTAACTCACATTGCCGAATTTTGCTTTGTGTGGAGGTTGAACTAGAATTAAGTGTGTAACGAATATGGTGTTATTACAATAGGGATTTATGTTATCTAAATTAGCAAACGATTTTTTAATGGGTAATTTATGTTTCGCTGTTTTCACTTCAGGAAAAAAAAACTTTTCAATTTTTACTCAGTAATATAAATTTGGTTTAAATATATATATATATATATATATATATATATATATATATATATATATATATATATATATATATATATATATATATATATATGTATGAAGTAAAATGCGAACAGTAATTGCAAACTTCATTCCATCATATCCTTTCCGTGCTAGAGGTTGCACAGCTTGAATGAATTGCTACAGAACACAATTCATCCTATTACACCACCATCGAGATAATGGCCTACCTGCACCACCATATCGAGAAGAAAGTCAAAACTTACCTTCCCTGCTACAGTGATACGGCAAAGGTACATGTTTCGTCTCTACTAGACTTATCAGGTTACCGACATGCACCTGGCTGTGCAAAGGACAGATCGGAAGAAGGCATGCAAATACTGAACGCGGCTTTGCCGACCTCCCGGCGGATGGCGTATATGTGTTTATGCGGCTTTCACGGATTCCTCCGAGTGAGATGCAATAGCAGTGGATATATCCACATTATGTCTGTCCTTTGCACAGCCAGGTGCATGTCGGTACCTTGATGAGTCTAGTAGTCTAGTAGAGACGAAACATGTACCTCTGCCGTATCACTGTAGCGGGGAGGGTAAGTTTTGACTTTCTACTCGATATGGTGGTGCAGGTAGGCCATTATCTCGATGGTGGTGTAATAGGATGAATTGTGTTCTGTAGCAATTCATTCAAGCTGTGCAACCTCTAACACGGAAAGGATATGATGGAACGAAGTTTGCAATTACTGTTCGCATTTTACTTCATCTATTCACGGAGTTGCATATAGTTCTACGTTTGCTGAATGTGATTTCAGCACTACAACGGCATAATGTGGATATATCCACTGCTATTGCATCTCACACGGAGGAATCCGTGAAAGCCGCATAAACATATATATATATATATATATATATATATATATATATATATATATATATATATATATATATATATCTTTCAAACCCACATTTTTGAAGTAACGCGTTGCAATTACACTGTCCTGCATTTTAAAATATTTTCTTTCTTACCAGAACCTAACCTTTTTAGTACTCTTTCATATATTGTGTTTCTGAAGTACAAGCGTTTTATTTTTTATTAAATTATTTAAATTATAGTTATTTTGTAACCACTTTATAAATCTCATCTCTGTGGACAGCTTGAATATTCATTGTGTACTAGTTATCCATGTTATTTAATTTAAGATAATTATACCATCGTAATATGTATATGACAATAAAATTTTGACAAAAAAGTTGAACTGGCTTCTAAAAATGCGCTAAAAAGTGAAAAATAACTATAAATTTTTATATGAAATGAACTTGAACTTTTTGAAGTCGGCGCCAAACTTATACCTGACAAAATGTAATTCGCATAAACAGATTAAAAACATTTTATTTGTAATTGCTTTCTTACCATAATTTATATACATTAGTAGTTATTTATTTCATTTACAAATAATTGGGCGCTGACTTCAAAAAGTTCAATTCCATATAAAAATGTATAGTTATTTTTTACTTTTTAGCGCAAATTTAGAAGTCGGTTCAATTTTTTTATAAAAATTATGTTTTTCTATTTTTAGTTTTAGAATTCATTATGATATTCATAAATTACATGAAGTACATACTAATCGGGATTAGTGTACCTCGCAATGACTCCAAGGTGGCAAAAAAGTTACCCATTTTATCCAAAGTTGTAAATCACCCTAAAATGAACCACTGAAAATTCTTTGGATCCTAGACTTTTCTAAATACCAGTAAAATTGTGTCAAAGAAATATTTAGTCTGTCATAATAAATCCACTATCTTAAATTTCAAATTAATTTTAGATTGGTAATATAGGCCCCAAAACCTTCCAATATCGATGTTTAAAGAACCTAAGATGTAAATTTCTTAGCTCGTTATGTTTTATACTGCATATCGAGTTTGTTTATGCCTCAAGAACCTCACAATATCAATTTTCAATATTTAAAGAACCTAAGATGTAAATTTCTAAGCTCGATATATTTTATACTGCATATTTAGTTTGTATACGCCTCAAGAACCCCATAATATCAATTTTAGATAAAATCGGAATATGTAAAATTTTCTGTCTCTCATATTGTATCTTATCAACCTAATAGTTGTAAAAAATTAACTTCATATTCGTAGTTTACAACCCCGAAAACCCTCTAATACCAAATCTGAAAAAATGCGACTAAGGTAAAATTTTCAACCCACCATATTGCATCCGCTCTATTGAATTTCAAAAAAATTATTTTACGTCTTAATCTAATTTAAATCTAAACCCTACAAAGCCCCCTAGTACCAATTTTGGATTAAATCCGGAAATTTAAAATTTCTAGACATATATTCGTTATTTACATCCTCAAAAACGATTCAGTCCCACCTTTGGACTTGAAAATTTATAGTCCGCTATTTTGGATTTGCCATATTGAATCTTGAAAAAATACTTTTAAATTTATAATTTACACCCTCAAGAACCCCCTAAATCAGTTTGGGAAAAAATCAAAAAATATAAAATTTTCAGGACACCATATTGAATCTGCCAGATTGAATTTTTCAAAAAATATGTTGAATTCATAATTAACACTAACAAAAATACTCCAATTCTGATTTTAGATCGGGATCTTTAATCCGCTATCTAGGATCCGCTATATTGAATTATTTTAAAATAATTTCAGATTCGTTATGTGCCCCAAGAACTCCCCCGTACCAATTTTAAAGAAAATTGAACAAAATTGATTTTTTTCGCCCGCCATATTGGATCCGCCGTATTGAATTTTAAAAAAATAATTTTAGATTAGTTATGTACGACCCTGAAAACTCCCCCGTACCAATTTTGGAGAAAATCGGACAAAATTGATTTTTTTGTGCGTCACATTGGATCCGCAATATTGAATTTTTTAAAAATATTTTGAATTCCTTATATGCGACCCCGAAAACTCCCCCACACCAATTTTGGAGAAAATCAGACAAAATTAAATTTTTTTGTCAGCCAAATTGGATCCGCCATCTTGAATTTTACGGCACCAATTTCATTTAAAAAAATATGGGGCTACCGCAGCAACTTCCTGAACATACGT
Source organism: Diaprepes abbreviatus (assembly GCA_034092305.1). NCBI lineage: Eukaryota > Metazoa > Arthropoda > Insecta > Coleoptera > Curculionidae > Diaprepes > Diaprepes abbreviatus. Next base: position 4,309,376 of record JASJET010000116.1, read on the forward strand.
AAAAAATTTCATTCTAATCGGTGCAGCCGTTTCGGAGTAATCGGTGTACAAACATAAAAAAAAAACACATTTAGTCAACGAATTGAGAACCTCCTTCTTTTAGAAGTCGGTTAAAAATTACGAAATTTAATGAAATTGTTTCAAATTATTTTTTTTTCACGAATACCATAATTAACTCAACTATTTTGGGGTTTTAAAAATTAAGTAGTATAGGAGGGTGAGTCACCCCCATATACATTTTTTTCAAATCTCAATTCTAATTGAGATGCCTTTACAAAATAAAGTGAAAATTAATTGTTAGTTGAAGTGAGGTTATACCACGTTGTTTTAACCCCATAGATATCATCCCTTACTTTTTAAAAAGGGTTAATCTTGTAATTCATTTACCTATTTTAATTCTGGACATTACGAATTAAACCAAATTTGTGGATAATATTTTTTTACGAATACAATAAGTAACTTAAGTTGAAGTGTTTCGGGGTTTCCGGAAATAAACTAATGAAAGAGGGTGAGTCACCCCCAAATGCGTTTCTTTAATATCTCCAGTTCTAATTAAGATATCTTTATAAAACAAAATGTTAAACTATGGTATCTTCACTTCCAAGCATTTTATTCTTATTTTTTTTTTATAAAAGTAAACCGTTATTGCATACATATCCTGTTATTCTTAAAATTGTCAAATTTTAATTTAAATGAATTAGAAATCACTATCTTAATTTATATTAATTTGCAAACATGAATGCTTAACCATTTAAATAGATTATATTTTCGTATTAATTAAAAGAAAAAGTTTTAGTAAGCTCTATAACGTTCATATTAACTAACAATTTTAAGAATAATTATACATGTATGAAATGACATCCTTCGAATGAAATCCTAAAGGGTGAAAATACTATAGTTTAACTTGATTTCAAATATCACGTAACTTGTAATTGGTTGGATAAACTTATCTCAATCAGAGCTTGAGATGTAAAAAAAGTATTTGGGGGTGGCTCCCCTCTTTTACTAATTTATTTTTAGAAAGCCACAAACACGACAACTTAAGTGGTATTCGTGAAAAAAATATTTTCGAACAATTCCATTAAATTTTGTAATTTTTATAATTAAATTACGAGGGCAAACATATGGTTTAATCTAATAAAAAATTAGAGATGATATCTTTTGGGGTGAAAATAACATAGTTTTGTATCATTTCGAATAACAAATAATTTTCAATTTCTTTTGTAGAATTATCTTAGTTAGAACTTGAGATATTAATGAAAAGTGTTTGTGGGTACTCACCCTCTTTTACTTTTATTTTTGAAAACTCCTAAAGATGTCGACTTACGTTAATTATGGTATTCGTGAAAAAAATATTTTTAAACAGTCTTATTAAATTTCGTAAGTTTTACTATTAAATTATGTGCGCGAAGAGATAGTTTACCCTTATAAAAAATAAGGGATGATATTCTTGGGAATAAAAATACGTTAGTTGAACATCATTTCCAATGACAAGTAATTTCCATTTTGTTTTGTAAAGATATCTTAATTAGAATTCGAGATTTAGGAAAAAAAGTATTTGGGGGTGGTTCACCCTCTTTTACTAGTTATTTTCAGAAACCCCGAAACCCGTCAACTTAAGATATTTATCGTATGCGTGATAAAAGTTAAATTTCGTAATTTGTTGAATTAAATTACGTATGCGAATAAATGGTTTCCCTTTTAAAAATTAAGGGATGATATTCTTTGGGTGGAAAAAACCATAGTTTAATGTCATTTAAAAAAACAAGAAATTTTTATTTTGATTTGTAAATATATCTTGCTTAGAACTTGAGATATTTCAAAAATATTGTTCTTAGAGGTGAACTTTAGAGGCGGTTTTCACCTCGTTAAAATGAATCTCCGCAGATAAAAAAATACGTTTCTCTTTTTTGTATATCCTGTCCAACGTACTCAAGTTTCATTAAAATCTGAGCCGGATACTTCAGGTACTTTCCTTGTAAGACTATTTGCCACATAAAATTCTATATTTACTTTTAAAGAAGAGCACTATGCATGTCTTAATTCTTGCATACCATTTTTTAACCGACTTCTAGAAGAAGGAGGTTCTCAATTCGTCGACTATGTATGTTTTTTTTATGTATGTACACCGATTACTCCGAAACGGCGGCACCGATTTGAATGAAATTTTTTACGTTATATTCAGGAAGTTGCTGCGGTGGTCCCATATTTTTCTGGTTGAAATTGGTGTAGTAAATTCCAAGATGGCGCTTACAATATGGCGGCCAAAAAAATTAATTTTGTCCGATTTTCTCCAAAATTTGTATGTGAGAATTTTCGGGATGGAACACAACGAATCTAAAATTATTTTTAAAAAATTCAATATGGCGGATCCAATATGGCGGACAAAAAAATTTAAGTTTGTCCGATGTTCTCCAAAATTGGTATGGCGAGTTTGTGGACTACTCGCACATAACGAATCCAAAATATATATATTTTTTTAATTCAATATGGCGGATCCAATATGGAAGTCAAAATAATCAATTTTGTCCGATTTTCTCCAAAATTGGTACTGGGAAATTTTCTGGATCGCACTTAACGGATCTAAAACTATTTTTAAAAAATTCAATATTGCGGATCCAATATGGCGGTCAAAATAATCAATTCTGTCCGATTTTCTCCAAAATTGGTACGAAGAAATTTTCTGGATTGAATATAACGAATCTAAAACTATTTTTAAAAAATTGACGGATCCAATATGGTGGTTAAAAAAGTAAATTTTGTCCGATTTTCTCCAAAATTGGTATAGAGGAGTTTTCGGGGTCGCACATAACGAATCTACAATTATTTTTAAAACAATCAAAATGGCGTATCCAATATGGCGGATAAAAAATAGTTTTGTCCGATTTCTCTCAAAATTGATATGGGGGAGTTTTGGGATCACACATTACGAATCTGAAGTTATTTAAAAAAAAATAAATATAGCGGATTCAAAATTGCGGATTAAAGGTTTTACATCCCTCAATTTTGTCTAAAATCAGTATTGGGGGATTTTTGTTAGTGTTAATTACAAACTTAAAATATTTTTTGAAAAACAATCAGGCAGATTTAATATGGCGTCCTAAAAATTTCACATTTTTCGATTTTGCCCCAAACTGATATGGGGGTTCTTGGGGCATATACAAACTCGATACGCAGTTTAAAATATATTGGGTAAAGAAATTTACGTTTCATGTTCTTTAAATATCCATATTGAAAGGTTTTGGGGCCTATATTACCAATCTAAAATTAATTTGAAATTTAAGATAGCGGATTTACTATGTCAGACTAAATATTTCTTTGACACAATTTCACTGGTATTTGGAGAACTCTACGAATCAAAGAATATTTAGTGGTTCATTTTAGGGTGATTTGCAACTTTGGATGAAATGGGTATTTTTTTGGCCCCCTGGAGTCATTGCGAGATACACTAATCTTGTTAGTACTTAATTTTAATAATATATGGATATCATAATCAATTTAAAACTAAAAATCGAAAAATAAAATTTTTATAAAAAAAAATTGAACCGACTTCTAAAAGTGTGATAAAAAGTGAAAAATAACTATAAATTTTTATGTGACATTGAAATTTTTGAAGTCGGCGCCAAACTATTTCTAAATGAAATAAATGACTACTAATATATACAAATTATGATAAGAAAGCAATTACAAATAAAGTATTTTTAATCTGTTTATGCGAGTAACATTTTGCCAGGTATTAGTTTGGCGCTGACTTCAAAAATTTCAATTTCATATAAAAATTTATAGTAATTTTTTACTTTTTAGCACACTTTTAGAAGTCGGTTCAATTTTTTTTATAAAAATTTTATTATTTATAAAACAACCTTTAACCTTTAATTTAATTGAATTTTTTAATCTGGATAATAATTTTCCTTCAATCTGTTTATTTAGATTATATCGAAATATTTTGTTGAAGTCAGCGAACTGAATCTTATTCTTCATGTATACTTTAATAAATCCTACTCGTTAATTCATTAAAGAGTTTATTTCCTTAATAGGATAAAATTAATTAAAAGGTCAAATGTAACTTCCCCGGCTATAATGACGTCGTCAAATATATTTCAAGACCTCTTAAGAGGATGTTTATGACTGTTTGAATCTTACAATTAACTAAAATTACGTATTTTTTTAAAAGGCAAATTTCATGACATTCAAGTAAATAGTCCAGTTTACATCACCCATTGGAATTTGAATAAAAATCACCTTAAAAATATATATGAAATTTTTATGTGGTGACGCGTTTTCCGTAGAGGGGAGCGGGTCGTGCTCTACGGATTTACTTCGTTTACGGCAGCGGAACATCGATCAGTGGATATTTCTCGTGCAGACAGTCATCGGTCAAATGCTCAGCGCAGGGGTATCGGTTTGACGGTATCTATTTATATTCGGGATATCCCTGCTCTCTAATCTGATCAACAGTTTAACTGCCTGAAGGTCAAAACATCCACTCGGTGGTCGGTTCTCGGGCGCCATCATCGGGATTCATGTGGTCGAGGGCCCACTTACGCACCGGGCAGCTTGTTACAGTGGAGAAACGGCAAGCCGGGGGTCAATTGTGCGTATTAGTGCTGGCTGCCGGCTGCCAATTGTTATCTGAAATGTTCGAAATGGGACTAGGTAATGAAACAAATGGTTATAAAAGATCCTGTATCCTGTATTCCATTCTTTTATAAAAAAAACATGGCGTAAAACTAACTTACAATCTAAGATGGACAATGATAAAAACATTTAAACGGTCTGAAGGGCAAGAATATGTTATGAAAGCTGTTCACGGTAGCTCGTACTGGTCAGTTGCACTGACGACGGTAACCCGGCGGTATCATTCACGACGCTATTCACGTACCTCGTACTACACGGTTGCGACGCTATTCACGACGGGTCGTACTCAAATGATCACACTTCTTGTCTAAAATCTGCGAACGCTGTTCACGGCGCTTCGTACTAAAATTCGACTTACGGCGGTGTACACGGTATGTCTAACAGTAGCCCGGCATTGATCGGCGGTAAGCGGCGTCTCTACACGGCGGCTGCAGTTGTTAAGCGCCCTTATCAACGGACAGCGGAAGGCACCTGGCAGTAAAACACATTCCCGGTCATTTGCTAGACCAGGTCCGGCAGGCGACCCAGGCAGTCCATTTGGACTGTTGACCCGGGTGGAGAACGTGCAGTTCTCAGCGAAATAATGTTCTGCTCATGCCCAAAAATATAGTAACTTCATTATAATGTGTATAAAAAATACAGATGTAATCATACTGCTGCTACCAATAGATGGAGGTATAAATTCAAGTAATACTGAACCAAAATAAACAATAAAATAAGTTTTTTCGCTCGTTTATAATATTTTTTAATAAAGTACCCATCTTTTTATATGAAGTTCCTTTTCTTCTAAGTCAGAGGTACCCAAACTTTTTAGCCTAAGAACCACACTGACTTTCCTACTAACTCTCAAGTGCCAAAACCGAGCTAGCTCGTTATACCAACATAATATAGTTTTGATTTACGCGCAAATTTTCGTAATGGGACCAGCCGGCGAGTGAAATATCCATGGACGTCTGGATATGGAATGTTTACAAAAACAAAACGCCACGAATGGGTCACAATCAGTAGTAATTTGCCAACTGTTTTGGAAAAAAATAAGGGAAAACAATATAATTTGTTAATACCCAATTTTTATGAAAAAAAAAATATTATTATGATAATATATTTCATATAATATTTATAAACAATTTATTGTTACAACAGTAAACTAATATCTTTAAAATAGTATGCTTTATAATGCTTCAGTTTAACTCCCAGAGAATTCAAGATTTCTAAGTAGTTGATAAACTATGAAATCTGCAACCTCGCAAATTTCTTTTACGCTATCGTACGATTAAGGTTGAATCGGGTCCATTCATAAAAATTTTGACATATGACATTTTTGTGGTTGATGTTGTGTGTCTTGGATCGTTTTTTAATTTTTTTGTGATTCCAAAATTGTTTTTGTAAGTGATTAATTATTCATTAGTGACAAAATGGTCAATCAGTGCCAAGTTTGCCGAAAATTGGATTATTTATTTCCAAATTTAACTTTTCACAGGTAATGACATAATTTAGGTTAAGTTTGGTGTCATAGGCGGGTAATTTGGGATTTTAGATTTTGTTATCAGTGATTTTTTATAGGTTTCTCAGTGATTCTAACCGCCGAGACCTTTGGATTAATATATCAGGACTACAAGATAAAATCTTGCCCAAACGATTTCTATTATCGATTTGATGGTGTTCGTGTTTTAAAGTGACACTAATATAATAGAAGCCCACCATTTTCTATTATTTTTCATTAACATTTCCCTCATAATATTACACCAAATAGTGCCGCTTTTCCTACCTTTTTACAATTTTTTCCTTAATTTTTGTTTTCCCTATACTTGTAAAAGTGTAAAATTTTCATTTAACCAAGATATTACAAAATCTGCAAAAAAAAACTCATAAACGTTATAAATAAATATATGACTTGCCTAATAACTGCCATGTGTGAAAAGTCCAGAAATGAAACTTTAATTTCTGCAATGTTTATTTATTTTTATTCGATGTCCGATAGTTACATAGTCTCAGATTTGCTTTACACAAATTAGATAATGTCAGTAAGTAAGAAAGAAAAATATATTTTATTGTACGTTATTCTGTTTTATGTATATAATTGTAATATGACCAACAAGTAATATATTTAATAATAGCATATACTTATTTTTATCCCACACATTTCCTTATTGGTATATTTTGTCATAAATATTTTAGGATACTAGAAACAGTGAAAATCATGAAATACACTAATCATATTAAAATAAATAATTTCCGTTAGAAACACATGACAGATTGTCGATTCGAGATATTAAAAATTTTCAACAATAGTACTGCCAAAACCTGATGGGCAAACAAATTTAATTGTTATTTGCTTTTGTAATATACAATTTTATTATTATTAATTTGTTTTATTTTATTTCTTTAAATACCAATTTCTTATGATTGGAGTTTGGGGACTGTTCAGTGAAACAGGTTTAACTGTAACAAGTCTTTCAGATTAATATATAAATTGAAACAGTCTATCATATATATTCCAAATCATAATTGAAATTATATACAAATATTAACAGGTTATTTCTTGAAAATGAAGTTGTAAATACTCTATTTTCTCCTGAATACATACACCGTCGAATATATATTTTTTAAATATTTCCATTTTTGATTTGCTTCATTTATTAACTTACAAAAAATATCTCCATTTTCTCGGTTTCGGAATTTTGAACAAGTGTTATTATTTTTACGAATAATTGGTATACTAACCAAACGTCAAAGTAGTCATATTTGCATACCACGACGTCGTTACATTTATTCAGTATTGCACTTCAATATTTGAGACATTAGAACTTTGGTAAGACTACTTTTTTACGATGTTCATGGCTGAGGTTAAATTTCATATGCGAGTGTCTGTATGCCATAGACACGTTAGGAATAATAAAAATAGACAGTGAGTCCATAAAATTTAGAAAAAAATTTTCAATCACAGTAATATTCAAGAAACAAAGTTTCTGCCGATTTTAAAATTGTGGGTATTAATTAGCCACTTAACTACAATCCAGCAAAATATTACACAATTTTTTACTTTGGACTTGGATAATTCTTACATGGTACTCTGTTTTAAATAAGAACTAGTGGCTTGGATAAAAAAAGTTTATTTCAAATCATTACTGTCGTGAAAGATAAATGATATGAATATTACGATTATTTTTATATTGAATACTGATTTATGTTCAAGTACAACATCTTCCGTATCACGACATATAGATAGAGTAATTAACTATTTCTTATGAAAAAATATTTATTTCAATTCTGCAAATAAGAGCATCATAGAATATTAATTGATATTTTTATTCGTTTTAAAATTGTTACGCCGCTGGCGTACGATAGATTGTGAGCTATGACACCCCTCTAACCCCTGGCCTACAAACATGTTGGCGCTTATAAATTTCCTATTCATGAATCACTAGCCTGGTCCATTCTCTACTATGTCTATGGAAATATCTATGGCACTGAGATGGACAATTTCGATTCGTACTTATGAGTAAGTATTGGGGCGGAGATAGCGCATGCTGTACTTTACATATTGTTACCACTATTTACACCATGCTAAATCGCGTGACATGCGATGGTGGCAAAAATATGTGTGGAAGAAATTTTGAGTCTTGTTGATTTGATGAATTGTGGGAAATCTCCCGGAAATAAAAAAAACTCGTGAAAGACATACAAGTTCATATAAACTTTTTTCGTATAAGCCTCCTCGTCCTAGATATGGGTCCCCAAAGAACATCAATGGAATTAGGTTTTTTTACACATAATTATTGAATCACCAGGTAAGATACTTCAAATTACTGTCCAAGAAAGTGTTGTGAATTACTCGCAGCTGCAGGGACGGACTAGCTGTGATTCTCATGACCTCATTTTATTACGCTCTGTATGATAATAACTTTGGATAACGTTTTTTACATACATTTAACTCTGGATTAAAAATTATATACTCTTCATTCATGTCACTAATCCTAACAGTTTTCGAAAAAACATCATTTTATTTACATCGTGTATTTGGCGTATTTAGATAAAAGATCGTTGTTTCTATCAAATGTATAACCTTCAAACTTATGATAAAAAAAATTCAATCCAAAATTAGGGCTTTGATTAAAAACAATTAATTCTGTGAGTTCCAGTTCGACCTAGGTTTGCAAAAAATGTACGTTTTATCTTATCTGCATAAAAACAAAATATTGTTTGAAGGTTGTAGACAATGTTGAAGGACTAAAATGTGGTTATCGGACTTGCATTATCTTTATTTTTATTTACTTTTACGATGTTTCGATTAGGTTGTATCTCTAATCGTTATCAAGTATAAACTGAATGTTTTTGTCTTAAGACTACGAGCTTATATAGGGACTGTGTCCATTGAAGTGCAAAGTTTCGCTTCACTGTACACACCTCAATGATCTGATGTTACAAAGTAGTGGTTGCCAAAGATTAGGTATCTTAACACTCGGTTTACTAATGATTCCATTATTGTTTTTAATGTATGCTGCTTCTATAAATTTTCTTTTTTTCATGTTGGGTTCTTATATATTGCCGCAGCCTCAAACCATTTTATATGGTGTTGTTTATCCCAGGCATGTTCTGCAATACCTGATCTAGACGTTTCCCCTTTTTGTGTACGAGTTTTATGTTCCTTAATTCTAACTTCTAGTAGTCGTTTGGTTTCTCTAATATACATTTCACCACACTTACATGGAACTTTGTAAACACATTCTTTCTTATCGGTAGTTTTCCGTTTTGTTTTTGTTAAATGAGCTCTAAGTGTATTTCCTGATTTTAAAGGCTGTTTTTATATTATAACCACTAGCAATTCGTCTTATTTTCTATGAAGTTTCCTTAATGTACGGAATTGTGAAGAAAGAATGTGTTTCTTGCTGTCCAGTGGTCGTTGTTCTAAAGTTATTTATAACGTCGTCAATTAGTTTCAAAGGATATTGTAAATCGAATTTAATATTTGCAACCTCTTTTTCCAATGAATCGGCATTATTGCATATAAATATAGCGCGATTATAGAGGTTGCGTATAATTCCCCGTTTTGTTACGACAAAATGATTGGAACTATGATTAAGATATTGTCCAGTATGTGTTGGCTTTCTGTATACTGAAGTTTTAATAGTTTCGTTTGAGCAATTCACCATGACACCTAGGAAAGGCAATTGATCATTTACCTTTTTCCATGGTAAACTTAATTGTAGGTCGAATGTTATTTAGATGTTTCAAGAAATTATTAAGCTTTTGCTGATTGCCTTTCCATACGATGAAGGTATCATCGATATATCGATATATCTCAACCAGACTTTCGGTTTTACTGTTGCCGTTTCAATGGTATGAATTTGGAACCATTCCATATATATATATATATATATATATATATATATATATATATATATATATATATATATTGTTTTTCTTTTTTGTTATCGACCGTACCTTAATAATTTTGGAAGGAGTTTATCGGGTTGCGATCTGTAGGATAAGAATAATTAACTCATTTTTCTTTTAATACTCAATATTTCGACATTTATTTTATGCCTTCTTCAGGAGTAAAAAACTAAAAATCAAACACACAACAGGTAGTTCACAAACAGTTAAACAAAACTAATATGTAATTAAAATACTTACAAATTAGAGTTTCCTTCTAAGAAATCAACCCTAAACACACTCAACATCGTACGAAGTGTAAAACATCAATAAACATTGAGGTTTGTATTTTTATACAGTGATACATCATTATTATTAACGAGACGAAAAAGGGTTCTTTTTGATAACAAAAAAATTTTTCTTTTAAGGTAGTATATACAGTTTATATTAAATTTAAAATATTACAGTAAATGTTGCTAAGTTGGTTAGTATCAGATTTATAGTTTATGGTGTTTTTTGTTTTTTTAATATGATACATTTCCAGGAATAGACGACTTTTATAATTGTTTTGATGTTCTAAAATTTTTATGTTGTTATAATCAAAGTGATGACCTGTATTTAAATAGTGTTCAACTACAGCACACGTGTTTCTTCCCAATCGGCAATCGCTTTTGTGTTGGATAACCCGCTGTTTGAGCCACTGTCCAGTTTGACCCACGTAACAACCCTGGCAACCCAAACATGACATCTTATAAACTACATTATTGTTCATTAACAGCGATGTTCTGTCTTTAACTTTAGAGAATAAGTTACCGGTTTTTATTATATTGTAATTAGCTATTCTAATCTCAGGAAAACTTTTAAACAGTGACGTAATGGATTGTGTAAGTTTGTCGAAGTATGGTAACTTTTTATATTTATATTGTATTGGCGAATCTTCAATTGGGCCCTGGTATATATTGGAGTTGTATGTGAGTTGGTTGAGGATGTGTCTGGGATAACCATTATTCAAGAAGATGTTAAAAAGCTTTCTCAAATTCTCCTTTATAAAAGTTTCATCGCTGATATGGACAATCCTGTTTTTCATGGCGATAACGGTGTTAAATTTTTGAGTTTTTGGATGATTTGAGAAATAATTCAAAAATCTACCGGATGCAGTGGGTTTCATATACCAATCAAGAATCAACTTATTGCCCGACGTTCGAATTACTTTTGTGTCTAAAAATGGGACACTGTTTTCTTTTTCCAATTCTATGGTAAACTGGAGTCTGTCATGGAATGAGTTAAATGTATCTAAAAGAGTATGAATCTTGTCGGAAGGAACCGCGCAAATCAAATCGTCAACATATTTGTATATAAAAGGTAACTGAAACGGCAAAGTCGGTATTACATTGTCTAGTAAATGGTTCAAAACAATAGTTGCCAGAATTGGACTTATTGGAGAACCCATAGGTGTACCATAAATCTGCTTATAAAATGTTTGGTTAAAAATAAAATATGTATTGTTAAATATAAAATTGATTAGTTTTAGAAAATTATCTTCGTCTCGTTAATAATAATGATGTATCACTGTATAAATATACAAACCTAAATGTTTATTGATGTTTTACACTTCGTACGATGTTGAGTGTGTTTAGGGTTGATTTCTTAGAAGGAAACTCTAATTTGTAAGTATTTTAATTACATATTAGTTTTGTTTAACTGTCTGTGAACTACCTGTTGTGTGTTTAATTTTTAGTTTTTTACTCCTGAAGAAGGCATAAAATAAATGTCGAAATATTGAGTATTAAAAGAAAAATGAGTTAATTATTCTTATCCTACAGACCGCAACCCGATAAACTCCTTCCAAAATTATATATACATACATATATATATATATATATATATATATATATATATATACATATTGGCGATGACTGGAGAAAGTAGAACCTGTCCTTTACTTGAAAGTAAGCACTACGCAGGCAACACCCCAAAAGATCCATCATTCCGTCCAGTGGTAACGTGGTTCGATCTGATTAAGTAGTATCATTTGAAAGTCTAGTTTTGATTATGTCTAGTGATTCCCCTAATGGTATATTAGTATAAAGACTTTCCACATCAAAACTTATTAGTCTGTCGTCTGACTCTAGATTGAAGCTACTAATAATGTTCACGAAATGTGTGGAATTTTTAACATATGTGTTCGTCTTATCTTCTAAAGGTTGTATGATTTTTAAAAGAAACTTCGCCAGTGCATTTGTTGAGGATCCTCTGGACCTGGTTATTGGCCTCAATGGTATGTTAGTTTTATGAATTTTTGTTAGTCCGTAAAGATGTGGTGGCTTACTGTAGTGTGGTGTGAGCGCCGATCGAAGGTTGTCAGGTATGTGGTCTTGGTATTTCCTTAGTGTTTTGTAGATTTTTGACACAGTCCCTATATAAGATCGTAGTCTTAAGACAAAACATTCAGTTTATACTTGATAACGATTAGAGATACAACCTAATCAAAACGTCGTAAAAATAAATAGAAATAAAGGCAATGCAAGTCCAACAACCACATTTTAGTCAATTTATAATATGTCAAAACAAAGATTTGTACAAGTTTATAGCTTATCACCTTTAATTCCGAGATGTATCCCTTTTTACTTTATATGATTGATTAATACACAACATGCCAAAATTTCATTAAAATATACATGTCTCCCCAAAAGATGCAGCCCTCAAGTTAGATCACAGGGTATCTATTTTGGGCCCCATATCTTTATTTCGAAGAACTTTAGGAGAAACACATCAATGAAATACGAGGGTTATTTTGATGCTCTTTGTACACTGTTGGGAGTTTGATAAAGACTTACCGGACATCCTGTATAAAAAATTAGTTACTTGAAAGTAATTATATACCCAAAAGTTTTCATTCAGCAATATTAATAGATGTTGTAATAGATCTACAGAATTCCCAATCAGGTGTTATTTTCAAATTCGGTTTTTTAAACAAGCTAGTTATCTTTCCCCTATAGAATATATAAACGTACACAGTAAGTAAAAGTGACAAAATTCAAATTACTAAAATTGTTGACGGCAAACTGAGCATTCTAAGACAACCCTAAACCGCATATTTCACCCTCGGAAAACTTTTACTTTAAAACTTTGACTGCCTTCTTCGTCGGTTTTTATAGAAATTTTTCAAGTCATAAAATTCCACTGTGTTTTTCTGGTTAAATTTTTATTAAAATATATTGTGGGATTAAAAATGAAAATTTTGAAGACTAAAATATAACAGTCGGTTCTTCAAAGCTTTGTTAAAAGGATAGGGAATTATATTTATTATTTCACAAACGATCCGCAAAAGCTTTTTATGGGTAAAATTTTTTGACCTCTTTCTTAGGAAATTTGAAACGACAAATTTAGATATAACAGAATTCAGAAGGAAGAAATATGTAGTCAGTTTTAATTAAGGGCAGATTCAAGCAGCGGACCATTAAGGCAGTGTCCCCCCCCCCCTAAATATGTGCAAGGTGTCCAATTTTCATCACTGCTACAGGGTATCTCTATGATTATTAAATATAGAGACTTGCGAATTTCGCGAATCTTTGCTACTTTTTTGTTAAACAAAAGATGCAATAAATATAATTTTGCTAGCCTTCACTGTTTTAAAGATACAAGGTCCCTGTAAAAAAATACAGGGTGATTCTCCAGGAAATTTATCGATCGATTGTGGGAAAACTATAATTAGGAAGAATCTGACTATTTGACAGTGTACTAACCAAGCGCAGATCCAAGGGGGATGGGGGTGGGGGGTGTGATCGCCCCCCCCCCACACACAAAAGCTTTTAGTTTAGGAAAATAGACCCAATTTTGCCTCTTATACTATAGTTTATTCAGGAACTAGAGAGAGTAGTAAATTATTTTTACCATTTTTTTTCTTCGCAAACTATGTGTGTCCTTTAGTCCGGTGTCTTTGGTAAAATCATATATTTTTCATAGGAATGGGTAAGAAATTTTATTATCAAAAATACCGATCTATAATAATGGACTATTTGGGTTGGATAACAATAGATATTTCGATGTGTAAAGTGTTAAAAAGGATTTTAATCCTTGTCATAGGCGTCGGAAGGAGGTTTATTTTATCACTAAGTATTTATGGCATAGAAGAATATTTCGGTAATAAATTTGCAATAAAAAGGTTTTTTAATATTATTTTATTTCTTATGATTTCTTAATAATTCACATACATTACTTACTTACAAAAATATTAAAAAAAAATCGTCCATTTAATATTAATTTTTTTTTGGGGCTATCGGTCATTTTATTATTAATTAAAAGCATTTTTAGGACATTTGACGTCTCATTTTATTTATTTCTTAAACACTTACAATTAAATTAAACATTGAAAAGGGATTCAAATGTAATTAATTTTTATATGTTACAGAAAATTTAAATAATAAATTATGTTTACGCTGGTAAACAATACGTATCTAATTCGTAATCAAAGTCAGTGAAGCTATCTTCGTTCAAATTAATTATAATCGGTTCCTCTAACTCTTCGATCATGAGATCGTGTTTCCACATTTTCTTTTATTCTTTTATTATATGGATTTTTTCCAATATTCTGCAGTAACTTTATTTAAAAAAATCTTTCAAAAGTCCAGTTAAATTACTAATCTTGTAAGTTGTGTTATTTCTAGCAACTCTACCTTTTACTTGAGAGCAGGCACGGATCCAAGAGGGGGGCGGTGGGGGGCGATCGCCCCCCCAAGAGCCTTGAGTTCAGGAAAATAGATCCGATTTTGTCTCTTTTACTATAGTTTATTCAAGAACTAGAGAGAGTAATAAATCATTTTTTATTCTTTTTTTTTCTTCGCAAGCTATCTGTGTTCTTCAATCCTGTGTCTTTGGCAAAATCTGTTAAACACATATTTTTCGTAGGATGGGCTAGAAATTTTATAATCAAAAATACCGATCTATAATAATGGCCTATTTGGGCTGGATAACAATAGATATTTGGATGTGTGAAGTGTTAAAAAGGATTTTAATCCTTGTCATAGGCGTCGAAAGGAGGTTTATTTTATCACTAAGTATTTATGGTATAGAATATTATTTCGGTAATAAACTTAAAATAAAAAGTTTTTATAATATTGTTTTATTTCTTATGATTTTTTAATAATTCACATACATTAGAAAATATAAATCATTTTGACATATTTAACACAAATCATAATGGTGTTTTGATTATTTTTAATTATAGCATAGAAACCGTTTTAGTCACATTCAGATTAAAATATAGCTTTTCCTCTCAAAAAATTCTAAGTTATAATTTATAAAAACTTATAAAACACCTATTGTCAAAAATACAAGAAGTTAAACATATAGAAAAAAATAAATTCGTCCATATAATATTAAAATTTTTTTGGGCTCTCGGTCATAATTAATTAAAAACCTTTTTAGGACATTTGACGTTTCAGTTCATTTATTTCTTAAACCATCTGCAGAATTACAATTAAACACTAAAAAGGGATTCAAATATGATTAATTTTTATATGTTACAGAAATTTAAATAATAAATTTTGTTTACGCTGGTAAACATTAAGTATCTAATTCGTAATCAAAGTCTATCGTTCCTCAAATTAATTATAATTGGTTTCTTTATCTCACCGATCGAGTTTCCACATTTTCTTTTATACTTTTATTATATGGATTTTTCCCAATTTTCTGCAGTAACTTTATTCAAAAAAATCTTTCAAAAGTTCAGTTAAATTACTAATTTTGTAAGTACCTTTTACTTGAGGAAGATATGTTCTTGTCCAACGGACATTTTCCGGATGATCTATAAGAACAAATTTCCTATCTGGTTTTTCCCAGCAAAAATTAAGTTCTCTGAGCAATTTCCAGAGCTCAGTTCTTTTAATTTCAGGAAAATCCCGATCTTCATTGATTTTAGTTAGAATTTTGTCGACGGTTGGGATTTGCTTCTCATAATAATATGTATATACAACTTCTTTTATTGCAGTTTATATCTCTTCTTCCAACGAGGTTTTCCGTCCGCCTGTGATTGAATGTGGCATGGGAATATTAACAATTCCAGTCATTTTTTTCTCCTTCAGTATTCGGTACACAGCAGATTTTCCAACTACTGTCATATTGGAACAAATGTCAAGAGAGCTTTTAACATTATTATCTAGATATTGATGTCTTAAGGCATCATAAAATTCATTGTAATAAGTTTTTCGTTGAGGAAAAAATACCCTGGTTTAACGATTTTGGAATAAATATAGATGTGGAAGTCATATCTTTTGGGTATCTCACTAAGGCCACATTGAAAGGTGTACTTTGCTCACTGACGGAAATTAAATTGAACTTTCAGAAATTTTATTGTTGCAGTAAATTTATAAAAGCTTATAATATTTAAATATAATTAAATATAACTAGACTAACGGCAGTCCTCAGTTACCTGCGGTACTGGAGCAGGTACATTGGAGGTTTCGGGAACAGTTTTATTACTCTCTCTAATTCTTGAATAGAGTATAGGAATGTGAATGCTTGCGACCGCCCCTCCCGTTCCCAAGAGCTTTGAGTTCAGGAAAATAAAACCGAGTCTGCCTTTTATACTAGGAATGTGTATGTTGCTAGCATCCTCCCCCCATGTCGGCAACTTGTTTTTTCTTGTGATCGCCCCCCCCCTCTCCAAGAGCTTCAAATTTAGAAAAATAAACCCAACCCTGCCTTTTACATCAGAAATGGGAATGTTGCTGGTGTCTACCCCCCCCCCCCCGTTGACCACTTGTCTGCCTGTGATCGAATGTGGCTTGGGAGTACTAACAATTCCTGTCGTTTTTGTCTCCTTCAGTATTTGGTACATAGTAGATTTTCTAACTCCTGTCACGTTGGAACACATCTCAACAGAGCTTATAACATTATTATCTAGATATTGATATCGTAAGGCATCATAAACATTCATTGTAATAAGTTTTTCGCTGAGAAAAAAATGCCCTGGTTTAACGATTTTGAAATAAATATGGTGGTTAAAGCCATATCTTTTGGATATCTCACTAATCTCAAATAATATATAAAAACAGGCGCAAACTAGATAAATCCATAAGGACACACTCTAAAGTGTACTTTGCTCACTGATAGAAATTAAATTGAACTATCAGAAATTTTATTGTTGCAGTAGATTTATAAAAGCTGCACTGGAGCAGGTACGTTGGAGGTTTCGGTAACAGTTTTATTACTCTCTCTAGTTTTTTTAATAGAGTATATTAATGTGTATGCTTGCGATCGCCTCCCCTCTCCCAAGAGCTTTGAGTTCAGGAAAATAGAACAGATTCTGCCTTTTATATTAGGAAAGTGTATGTTGCTGGCAATCCCCCTACCGTTGACAACTTGTTTTTCTTGCGATAGCCCCCCCCCAAAAAAAAAGAGCTTAGAGTTCAGGGAAATAGACCAAATTGTGCCTCTTATACTAGAAATGTGTATGCTGCTGGCATCTCTCCTCCTGTCGGCAACTTGTTTTTTCTTGTGATCGCCCTCTTCCCCTCCAAGAGCTTCAAATTCAGAAAAATAGGCCCGACTCTGTCTCTTACACTAGAAATGGGAATGTCGCTGGTATCCCCCCCCCCCATCGACAACTTGCTTCCGCTTGCCCTTCTGTACTTTTATGATATTACCGCCATCCCCAAAGAGGGAGGCTGGATCCACCCCTGCCTGTATATAGGATGTTCTATTAAGAAAAAAATGGCTGGTCTATACCTCAAAAAGCTTATAAATTAATATTATGTATAAAATAAAAAAGAAAAAAGATACTAAATACGTGAGATAAAAATACATTAACTTATTCGTCGGGTAACTAATAAAAAACGCCAAGTATTAAAATAAAAAAGGTCCATTTTCCAAATTTTAGGATAAAACAATTTCGTTGCCAGAATTTTGGTCAGTTTATTTCCATTCGGTTTTTTCGCATATGAAACAACATCCTTTTTTATTTTTCCTGCATTTAGACTCCTTATTTATTAGACATTTGGGATAAACTGGAATATACATAAAAATGGGCGTATTATTTCACACGTAAATCATTAATTTTTCATTTTGACCGGAAACCCAAACTTCTTGCTGATAAAAGTTTAATAGCAACTCGAACATTCTTGGGTAAACCTAAATTGCATATTGTAACGAAAGAAAACCTCTCCCTCAATCTTTAATGTTCCGCAGGGTTTTTTGTTTAAGAAATTTACCAATTTTCCAAGTCATAAATTTTAGGGGAGTTTTCTGGGACTCAACGTATATTTCCACATTTTGAGAAATAAAATAAATTCGTGGGGCTGATACTTTACAAGATTACTAAATCATGAAGGTAATGAAACTAGTATAGTGTTTTTATGGAAATTTATCTAAAAAGTCAGCAGTTCAGTCTCATTAAAGTTAATCATGAAGGTAATGAAACTAGTATAGTGTTTTTATGGAAATTTATCTAAAAAGTCAGCAGTTCAGTCTCATTAAAGTTAATCATGAAGGTAATGAAACTAGTATAGTGTTTTTATGGAAATTTATCTAAAAAGTCAGCAGTTCAGTCTCATTAAAGTTAATCATGAAGGTAATGAAACTAGTATAGTGTTTTTATGGAAATTTATCTAAAAAGTCAGCAGTTCAGTCTCATTAAAGTTAATCATGAAGGTAATGAAACTAGTATAGTGTTTTTATGGAAATTTATCTAAAAAGTCAGCAGTTCAGTCTCATTAAAGTTAATCATGAAGGTAATGAAACTAGTATAGTGTTTTTATGGAAATTTATCTAAAAAGTCAGCAGTTCAGTCTCATTAAAGTTAATCATGAAGGTAATGAAACTAGTATAGTGTTTTTATGGAAATTTATCTAAAAAGTCAGCAGTTCAGTCTCATTAAAGTTAATTATGAAGGTAATGAAACTGGTATAGAGTTTTTAAGGAAACTTGATCTAAAAAGTCAGCAGTTTAGTCTCATTAAAGTTAATTATGAAGGTAATGAAACTGGTATAGAGTTTTTAAGGAAACTTGATCTAAAAAGTCAGCAGTTTAGTCTCATTAAAGTTAATTATGAAGGTAATGAAACTGGTATAGAGTTTTTAAGGAAACTTGATCTAAAAAGTCAGCAGTTTAGTCTCATTAAAGTTAATTATGAAGGTAATGAAACTGGTATAGAGTTTTTAAGGAAACTTGATCTAAAAAGTCAGCAGTTTAGTCTCATTAAAGTTAATTATGAAGGTAATGAAACTGGTATAGAGTTTTTAAGGAAACTTGATCTAAAAAGTCAGCAGTTTAGTCTCATTAAAGTTAATTATGAAGGTAATGAAACTGGTATAGAGTTTTTAAGGAAACTTGATCTAAAAAGTCAGCAGTTTAGTCTCATTAAAGTAAATTATTTTTAACAAGAAAAGCTAACCTCCATAGATAAAATAGAAAAATACTGCACACCAAAGCAAGCTTATTCAAATTAAAGCAAATACACTCATTTTGAGAAAATCTTAGCTTTGTTTATACGCTGTAACGAAGTTACTAATTTTTTGGGCATGAGTATGTTCGCCGGGATTTTATTTATTTATTTTACATCCGAAAAATCTGATTCTTTCGGGAAAAGATTCCTTAAAGTTTTCATATTACAGGAATATAATTAGATTTACCGCGCCATGCCGGGAAATATAATTTTCCGAGATTTTCAGAGCGTCCGACCATAGCAATCGCGCGCCGCATACAGCAGTATTGTATGCGCGATCACCGCACGCCGTCACACGTCAGCATAGTGGGAGCTCGAGCGGTCTATTTAAGTCCGAGCAGACCATTATTTCGTGGAGAACTACACGTTCTCCACTCGGGTCAACAGTCCAAACGGACTGGACTGGGTCGCCTGCCGGACCGCGCCTTCCTGGTCTAGCAATGTAGGTGAGGCTAGGCTTGTGTGTATATGGTGTTTTACCATACACTTCCTTCCTTACGTCCTACCCCTCTAATGGCCAGCATTGCCGAGGACCCTTATAATAACGGGCAATGTTGTGTCATCCTACCGTCACTGCCGAGGACCCTTATAAGAACGGGCAGTGTCGGTTCCTTTTCTAATTTCCTACCGCTATTGGTTGACATTGTCGAGGACCCTTATAAGAACGGGCAATGTCGTTCCATCCTGCTGACGCTGTCGAGGACCCTTATAAGAACGGTCAGCGTCAGTTCCTTTCTTTCCTTCCTTACCGTCACCGATACACACACGCACGAATGCCGTAAGTTTAGTTTGTTTCCGTGTTGACCAGGAATGTGTTTTATCGCCAGGTGCCCTCCAATTTCCGTTGATAAGGGCGCTTAACAACTGTCGCCCCGACGCCTATCGCCGCCGCTGCGAGTAGAGATCACCGTCGCGTGTAGGGACGCGGATTTTAGATACGAGGCGCGATAATTTGCGTACGAGCCGTCGTGAATAGCGTCGCAACCGTAAAGTATGAGCTACCGTGATCAGCTCTCAAAACATACTCTTGCCCTCCAGACCGTTTATTTGTTTACATTATTGTACATCTTAGATTGTAAGTTAGTTTTAGGCCATATCTTTGTGTAAGAGAATGGAATACAGGATGTTTTATAACCGCTTGTTTCATTACCTAGTCCCATTTTTAACATTACAGATAATAATTGGCAGCTGGCAGCCAGCACAAATGCACGCAATTGACCCCTGGCTTGCCGTTTCTCCACTGTAACAAGCTGCCCGGTGCATAAGTGGGCCCTTGACCACATGAATCCCGAGGGTGGCGCCCGAGAACCGACCACCGAGTGGATGTTTTGACTTTCAGGCAGTCAAACCGTTGATCAGTTGAGAGAGCGGGGATATCCCGAATATACGTAGATACCGCCGACCCGATACCCCTGCGCTGAGCATTTGACCGATGACTGTCTGCACGAGAAATATCCACTGACCGATGTTCCGCTGACGTGAATGAAGTAAATCCGTAGAGCACGACCTGCTCCTTGCTCCCCTCCTATAAAAACGCGTCACAACGCAAGTAAATATATTTTCTAATTTAAAAGACATTTTCGTCCATTTGAAAATTAGAGCTACTCAACAATACAATAATATTCACCATTCTGAGATTAGAAATTCTCAAATTGAATATTCTATCTCTTCCAAATAAAAATTATTTTATTCTAGTGGAGATTATGGAGTGATTATATTAAATTATGCCCCCTCACAGATTAAGAATACATAGTTCAAAATTTAACATTTTGGCCTGTTCCTACAACCCTTTGCGTCCACTGCTAGACATAGCCGTCCCTCATCCTTGTCCATTGTGCTCTATCTTCAGCGATTTGCTGTTTGTTGCAATTCTCTTGAGATCGTTAGTCCAACAAGTAGGGGGTCTTCCTCTACTTCTTTTGTCTAATTTCGGCCTCCATTCGAGTAATCTCCTCGTCCACCTTCCATCACTGATTCGGGCGACATTTTCGGCCCAGTTTCTCCTGTCTTTCGTCTCAGGTTTTCATTTCTAACTCGGTCACGCAGCGATATACCTAGCACTGACCTTTCCATCTTTCTCTGAGTTATTTGCAGCGTTTTAGAAGTTGTAGTTGCCAATGTCAAAGTTTCGGCACCGGAGGTCATAACCGGTAACACACATTGGTCAAATGTTTTACGTTTTAAAGAAATTGGTACATCGCTTTTAAAGATGTTTTTAAGTTTTCCATAGGCTGCTCATGCGAGATTTACTATTCTCCGTAGCTCGCACGTTTGATTATCTCTTGTGATCTTTATTTCATGTCCAAGGTATATGTATTTATTTACAAGCTCCACTTCGTTGTCTCCAATATTGATATTTCCACTAGATACCACATTGGTCATAAATTTGGTTTTTGATATATTTATTTTAAGACCCACATTGGCGCACACTAGCTGAAGTTCATGTAACATTGTACATATCTCCTTAAGATTATCGGAAAGCAAAACTATGTAGTCCGCGAACCTCAAATTTGTTAATCTTTGGCCGTCTACATTCAGGCCTCTTTTTTCCCAGTTAAGTTTTTTACAGGCGTATTCTAGTACTGCAGTAAACAGTTTAGGCGATAAGTATCACCCTGTCGGACTCCTCTGCCAATTGGGATATGATCCGTGTTTCTGTGTAGTTTCACCGACATAGTTGCATTCCTGTATATATTATAAATTAACTTTGTGTATCGATAGTCAATGCGGCATGCTTGTAATGCTTCCATAATTTTGTCAAGCTCTACCGTATCAAAGGCCTTATGGAAATCTACAAAAGCCAGGATGAGTGGTCCATTTTATTCGATAGTTTTTTTTATTACGGTTTTGATGCTTTGTAGGTGATCGTTTGTTCCAAACCTAGTACGAAACCCCGCTTGCTCTATTTGTTGGTAAAAATAAACTTTTATCTCAAGTCCATTCGTTACAATTCTTGTTAGGAGTTTATATAGGTGACTAAGAAAGCTTATTAGTCTGTAGTGTTCCAAATCATGGGGATCCCCTTTTTTGTAAATCAAAATTACCTCAGCATTGTGCCACTTATCGGGTATTGCATTGTTCAAAAGTCATATATTAAAAAGGTTTTTTATTTTCTTAAGTAGACTAACACTTCCGATTTTGATTGCTTCAATAACTACACCATGTTCGCCTGGAGATTTGTTATTCTTAGTTTTTCTTAGGGCTAGTTTTATTTTGGTACTTGAAGGGGAATTACAATTCTGGTTCTTTTGAGATTTACTGATCTCAAAGTAAATAATTTGATAAATTACGGGTGAAAATTAAATCACTCCATTGAAAAATAAGAAGTTATTGTAACGAATATAGATCATTTTAAAGTAAGATTACATATTCTAAAATCAAACATATGACGCGTTTTCGTAGAGTGGGGAGCAAGGGGAGCAAGGTCATGCTCTTCGGCTCTACTTCGTTCACGGCAGCCGAACATCGGTCAGTGGATATTTCTCGTGCAAACAGTCATCGGTCAAATGCTCAGCGCAGGGGTATCGAGTCGGCGGTATCTACTTATATTCGGGATATCCCTGCTCTTTCAACTGATCAACGGTTTGACTGCTTGAAGGTCAAAACATCCACTCGGTGGTCGGTTCTCGGGCGCCACCCTCGGGATTCATGTGGTCGAGGGCCCACTTATGCACCGAGCAGCTTGTTACAGTGGAGAAACGGCAAGCCAGGGGTCAATTGTGCGTATTAGTACTGGCTGCCGGCTGCTAATTGTTATATGTAATGTTAAAAATGGGACTAGTTAAGAAAACAAACGGTTATAAAACATCCTGTATCCTTTATTCCATTCTTTTATACAAACACATGGCCTAAAACTAACTTACATTCTAAGATGGACAATAATGTAACCAAATAAAACGGTCTGGAGGGCAAGAGTATGTTTTGAGAGCTCTTTACGGTAGCTCATACTGTTCGGTTGCGCTGAAGACGATAACCCGGCGGTATCATTCACGACGCTATTCACGTACCTCATACTATACGGTTGCGACGCTTTTCACGACGGCTTGTACGCAAATTATCGCGCCTCCTATCTAAAATCCGCGTTCACGGTTCACGGCGCTTCGTATTAAAATTCGACCGACGGCGGTATACACGGTATGTAACAATAACTCGTTCGGCGATAGCGGCGTCTCTACACGGCGATGGTGATCACTATACACGGTGGCGGCGACAAGCGTCGGGGTGGCAGTTGTTTAGCGCCCTTATCAACGGATATCGGAGGGCACCTGGCGGTAAAACACATTCCTGGTCAATACGGAAACAAAGATAATATTGACGGCATTTAGTGCATATGTGTATAGGTGACGGTAGGAAGGAAAGAAAGGAACTGACGCTGCCCGTTCTTATAAGGGTCCTCGACAGCGTCAGCAGGATGAAACGATATTGCCCGTTCTTATAATGGTCCTCGACAATGCCGACCAATAGCGGTAGGAAATTAGGAAAGGAACCGACACTGCCCGTTCTTATAAGGGTCCTCGGCAGTGACAGTAGGATGACACAACATTGCCTGTTCTTATAAGGGTCCTCGGCAATGCTGGCCATTAGAGGGGTAGGACGTAAGGAAGGATATAGTAAAACACCATATACACACAAGCCTAGCCTCACCTACATTACTACACCAGGAAGGCGCGGCCCGACAGGCGACCTAGTCCATTCCGTTTGGATTGTTGACCCGGGTGGAGAACGTGCAGTTCTCAGCGAAATAATGGTCTGCTCAGGCTTAAATAGACGGCCCGAGCTTCCACTATGCTGACGTGTGACGGCGTGTGGTGATCGCGCATACAATACTGCTGTATGCGGCGCGCGATTACTATGGTCGGACGCTCTGAAAATCTCGGAAAATGATATTTCCCGGTATAGCGCGGTAAATCTTATTATATTCCGGTAATATTAAAACTTTAAGCAATCTTTTCCCGCAAGAATCAGATTTTTCCGATGTAAAATAAATAAATTAAATCCCGGCGAACATACTTATTCCCAAAAAATTAGTAACTTCGTTACAAACAAAACGAAACTTGGAGTAAGTATAATCTCACTTAATTTGATTTAAATTATATAAAAATGTGTGGTGTAGAAATAAAAAATATCTTTTCTAAAAAAATCACAAAAATATTAAGTTAAATATGAATATTTCATAATGGTATTTGATTCTTATAATATTAAAGATATTACAAGAAAATATCCATTTAAATTCAATTTTGAAATAAATACAATAATGAAATATGATAATCAGATATTATCGAGAAATTATTTCTTTTTCTAAACTAGCAGGGTCATCTAGACACACAATTATATAGATTTTTTTTATTTCACCAAGATTTAAATAAATAAGTGGCTAACGACACAAAAAATACAAACAACTTCACAAAACAGAAACAGATTTCTTATAAGAATTATCAAAGATTTTATTTGTCATTTTAAAAGATATTAATTTATACCATCAAGCGACTAATGTCGTCATATACAAAATGAAATATTCTGGAGAACAAAATTTTGGTCTACCCTAAGGAATTTATTGGGTTATTTTATTTTCTTTTTTGGTTTGGAAATCTTTAGAAAGCCCACAGGTAATTTAGAAGCCTAGAAATTATATAATATGTAAAATCCGATTTTTCTAAAAAATATTTTTAATGTTTAATCCAAAGAATAAAACATATTATTTTGATTTTATAAAAAATTCACAATTGTAATACTAAATATTTTATTTACTTTCATAACAAATGGGCTGATCTATTAATCCCCTAAATTTATCAATGAGCCTATAACCTCTTAAATTATGTCGTAAAGGCTTTATAGCCCTTGCATAGCAACGAAAAGGATATCAGATAATCCCCCTTTTACAAAATCTAAATCGTAAATAACTTTCCTTTCGTGTAAAATCAGGGTTTTCTGCCACTGTATAAAGATATAAATTGAATGATATTTTCCTTATTTCTATTCTATTTTTGTTTCAATTTCAAATATATGTCAAAAGACGCCATAATTATTAATGCTTTTGGTTATAAAACTTTATTTTTGACATGTTTTTATATAGATAATGATTCAAAATATTTTTTCTCCAAAGCGGCTAACGCGAGAGTGGTAGTTTTGTGTGATGTCATCACGCCAGGCGCGGATCCAAGGGGGGGGACGATCGCCCCCCCCCCCCCCAAGAGCTTTGTGTTCAGGAAAATAGACCCGATTTTTCCTCTTATACTATAGTTTATTAAAGAACTAGAGATAAAGAGTTTTTTACCCTTTTTTTCTTCGCAAACTACCTGTGTTCTTTAGTCAGATGTCTTTAGCAAAATCTGTTAGACACATATATTTTTCATAGAAATGGGTTAGAAATATTATAATCAAAAATACTGGTCTATAATAATGGACTATTTGGGTTGGATAACAATAAATATTTGAAGGTGTGAAGTGTTAAAAAGGATTTTAATCCTCGTCATAGGCGTCGATAGGAGGTTTATTTTGTCACTAAGTATTTATGGCATAGATTATTATTTCGGTAATAAACTTAACATAAAAAGTTTTTATAATATTATTTTATTTCTTATGATTTCTTAATAATTAAATCCATATAAACCTGTTCGTTGTGGATGTTGGTGACTCAAGATTTTGTAAAGCACGTTTCGTCACTAAATAAAAGTTTTCTACCAAAATTTGGATCACGAATTTTTTCTTTCGAATAAATTCACAAAATGTAAGGAGCATGAGGCGATCAATTGGTGAAATTCCCTGAGACTTTTGAACGTAATATGGTTGTAATAACTGTTCTTTTCAAATATCATTTAAAATAGTTTTAGGGTATCCAACTCACATTCTAAGCGGCGAATACCAACATTTGGTTCTTCTTCAACTCTTTCTTCTTCATTTTCGACTGTTCAAATTATTCGACTACGATCCCTACTTTAAAATTTTTTCTTAAAGCTGCCTTTTTCTCGTAGAAAAAGTTCCATATTGGTAAATGTTTGATGATTTGGTATTCAGTAGTTGGGAAATCTCTCCAAGTAAACCCCAACACTTCGACTCCCATTTTCTTCACAAAATCCATATACCAGAAACTGGCCGTCGATCGTGCAAATTCACCAAGTCAGCAAGGTCGCTTTCCGGGTCATGATAAACCGAGGTTGTAAGAAGGCGATTCGTTGACTTGATGAAAAAAAACAAAACAGGATAAAAAGGACGGACATGCTTGGGACAGGGTTCAATCGGTTGAATCGATTCAATGGGTTCAATCGGTTCAATCGGTTCAATCAGTTTAAGGGTCAGTTGATCGGATGCAGGGCAGCCACTCTATCGCGAATTAGTTAATTGTTAGTGAAGCGAAAATCCCAAGCATGTCCCAGTCCTGAGCAGGTCGGCAAATAGAGAACTCTAGTGACAAACCCCGTGAAGAGTGCCAGGATGAAGATAACCTTAATGTAACTCAAACATTTAGTCATAATGATGTACAGTCCAAAATGTTAATGTCGCTTATTTTTAATTAAACTATTTTTTTTGTATATAATCCGAAGTAAAGAGTTTATTTTGAATGTAACCTCTGAAGACCAAATTCCTAAATGCTACGTCCCTAGTCACACCAAAAAACTGGGCGTGACAATATAGTGTTAGACTACATACCAAAAATCATTAAATTTAGTTACCATGTTTTCAAGAAATTTGAGAAAATCAATATTTTCTTTAAACTTTGACGTCTTCCATCTCCTAAACGAAGCAATACTTAATTTCAAGAGTTTTCAAAATATTTGCATTTCATTTCAAAGATTACGACCCAAGCATCTCCAAACAAATAGTAATGTAAAAGCAGAACCACCCTAAAATAACCGGGTGATGACCAAAAGAGATCTGACCTACCACTTTTTTTATTTTTAAGGTCTCTGAATACTAACCTGAACTAACATGAACACGATCATGAAGTTATTTTGTCCCTAAAATGGGAAGAACATTGAAAAAAGAATCTAACGAAGAAAATTCATACTTTTTTATAATCGGGAGTTTCTAAAGTATGATTGGTCGAGTGACGAATTTTCAAAATTGTCAGGTTACACACGCCCATACATTATCGCAAAAAAAGTTGACCGACGAAGTTTTCAATTTTGGGTGACCAATTACTAAGTCTCAAAATGTTATTAATAAGGAGGTTTTTTGGAAAAAGTCATGTATTTATAAAGTTGAGCGCTGTATCAGGGCGTGCATGTTTGGCTCCTACTGATCGCTGTGGTTGCGGCAGGCAAATATAGCTGCTTGAAAATTGTCTGGAAAAATTCGGAAAATCTTCCGAATATGAAAAAAACATGTGAAAGGAATATTACAAATTGATGTAAATTTTTTCGTATAATTAACTATTGACTAAAAATTAAGTACTCACAATTCATATCGCTTATCCTAACCGCTTCCGAAGTGTTATTTACACGGTAAGTCTCCTAATTTCTGTCGGATTGAATATGAAAAAGAATAATTTTCCCCGATCACCATAGTTTCAATAAAAAGTTAAACTAACTGCTTAGTTAAAAATTTTGTGACAAGGTTCAACATGGGCTCTGTGAAATCTGATATACTCGCGGGCACGACGAATTGAGGACTGCTGTACCCGCTACATTAACTCAGCATTGTTCCTTATTTGTTCACAATAAAACGTGATTCTTCATAGAAGTTTCTCCCTTCTATCGACCGGAGTGGAATACTCCATGATTTTGAGGTGTCCCCATAGGCCAGGCAATAGGTCCTCCTTTACCTATCCAACGGTTTGGATAAATGTTCAGGTGCTCCCGCACAGCAACGCTGAAATGAGGTGGTACCCCATCGTGCATGAAGTACAGAGTTTGGCGGGTTTCAAGTGGTAAGTTCTCTACTAAATCGTAAAAAGTGTTCTGAAGGAACTCCAAATAAATTTCTTCATTCAGTCGCGCCGACAATACAAATGATCCAATCAATAATTTGCCAATGATTTCTGCACAGACATTAATTGATTGGATCTGATGTTAATGATGAAAAACAATAGTTGCATGAGGATTTTCATCAGCCCATACATGAGAGTTGTGTAAATTTATGATACCATTTTTGGTAAACCCTGCTTCATCCGTGAAGAAAATAGAGCTAATGAAGTTTACAGTATTTGGTTGCTGATCCAATAGCTAGTTTGCAAACTACATTCTACGGATAAAATCTTCAGGAATCAGTTCATGCACTTTTTTTCAAATGATAAGGATATAGCAGCTGTTTGTGAAGAATTTCATGTACTATTGTTTTCGACGTATTAAACTGCACTTATAATTTTCGAGTACTCATTGAATGTGTCATCTATAGCATTTCTTCCTTGAGTAACATGAGTCCTTCTTTTCCTAATATTATGAAGAAATTTAACAATATTACCTTATTAAATGGAATCGCCTTCCATTCTCTCTTAGACGTAGGTTAACTCGTTGAAATGTTTTCTGATTTCGAAGAGTATGATTAGGATATCTGTCGAGATATAACCTCCTTGCTTCCAAAGTATTGCAAGATGCAATACCATACATTAGATGCATATCTACATACTCAATAAACGTATATTTCATATTTCGAATTATTTCAAAATTAATTTTACTACGAAATCAAAAAATTAGTAAATTAATATCCAAGTAAAGAATTAATGTGTCAGCGATGTGGAAAATGACAATTTCTAAAATGCAGGATATTTATTTCTTTGGTTCCTAGGAACGTTTGCAATAACAATACTTTGTTTTTAGTGCCGATAAAATAAAACGCACATTTTTTGCGAAAAAATCTGATCTTAAAAAAATACTCGAAACGGCTTTGGAAAATTTGTTGCTTAGACAGTATTTATTCGGGAGTCAACAATCTTGGACCCCACTTTGCTGAAACTTGTCTCATATCGAAGTTCTTCTTCAAGTGTCTTCTCCACTGCGGAGGTTGGCAATCATAATAGCTATTTTAATTTTTGAGGCACTTGCTCTAAATAGTTGTTTTGAACTGCATCCAAACCATTCCCTTAGGTTTTTTAGCCATGAAATTCGTCGTCGTCCCACGCCTCTTCTGCCACTTATTTTGTCCTGGATTATGAGCCGTAAGATGCTGTACTTTTCTCCTTGCATAAAGTGTCCAAAATATTGCAGTTTTCTCTGTTTTACTGTTATCTCGACTTCCTTTTCTTTCCCCATTCTTCTCAATACTTCAGCGTTCGTAACTCGATCCACCCACGAAATCCTCTGAATTCTTCTATAGGTCCACATTTCAAAAGAGTTAAGTCTTCTCATTGCCTCTCGATTTAGTGTCCATGCTTCCATTCCATAATATAGAACACTACACACGTAACATTTAGTCAGTCGTATTTTCAGGGCTAATGTTAGATCTTTGCTGCAGATAACCTTTTTCATTCTAATAAAGTTGGCACGTGCTTTCTCGATTCTGGTTTTTATTTCGACGGTATAGTCATTATTTTCTGTTATTAGGGTTCCCAAGTAAGTGTACTTCTTAACTCTTTCTATGTGCTGGCCTCCTACCATTAGGGTTCCATTATTATTGGTGTTGTTTTTACTAATTATCATGAACTTGGTCTTTTTCGTGTTAAGAGAGAGTCACTATTTTCCACTAACGTTTAATAAACTATCAGCTATTATTACGGTGTCATCTGCATACCTAATATTGTTGATTAAAACTTCGTTTACTTTTATCCCTGCTGTTTCAGATTCAAGACTTTCCAATATGACCTCTTCAGAATAAGCGTTAAATAGTAAAGGTGACAATTTACACTCTTGTCCGACTCCCCTTTGTATTTCCACATCTCCGGATATTTCCTGTCCACATCCTACTGCCGCTCGCTGATTGTAATACAGATTTGATATCAACCTTAAATCCCTTTCATCCAAATTTTTGCTTCTGAGAATCTCTATCAGTTTGTCATGTTTGACCCTATCAAAAGCTTTGTTGTAATCTATGAAGCAGACATAGAGGTCCTGATTGATATCTAAGCATCTTTGAGTAAGCACATTAAAAGCAAATAATGCTTCTCTTGTACTCACCCCGTTCCGGAAGCCAAACTGTGTGTCACTAATATCCAGCTCCAATTTGGAATGTATTCTAGCGTGTACAATTTTTAAAGGGGTTTTCAAAGTATGTGCATGAGTCTGATTGTTCGATAGTCACTGCATTCTTTTGAATTTGCTTTCTTTAGTAAACATATGAATGTTGATGTTAACATTTCTCGGGGGATAGTTCCTGTCGTGTAAATTGTATTAAATAATCTCACCAATAAATCTAAATTTTTGTCATTGATTAACTTCAACAACTCACTTGGCATTTCATCTGGACCAACAGTTTTATTAGTTTTTATCGACCTTAATGCATAAATGACCTCTGCCTTAGTAATTTCAGGCCCTATGTCACCGCTCAGACTGTTTATAGAGGAATTTTCGTGTCTTTGATTTTCAAATAGTTTTTCTATGTATTCTTCCCACCTGCATAATTTTTGTTGTGTTTCCATAATAATGCTTCCCTATTTGTCTAGCAATACGTTTGAGGTTTTTCTCTTTTCCGTTCCAGCTAGTTCTTTGACTTTTTTATGCAAGTTGAAGTTATCGTACTTGTTTTGCAACTCCTCTATTTCCTTGCATTTTCCAGAAAGGTACTCTTCTATTGCTGCTCTTATTTTTCTTCTTATTTGAATTTGCAACTGTTGATATCGGGTCTTGTTGGTCTTGTGTTTCCTTCTTTCATCCATCAACTCCAAAATATCATCTGTCATCCAATCTTCTTTCTTGTATCTTGATGTTGTAAGTACTTTCTTGTTTGGTTCTATAATTGACGTTTTGAAAAACTGCCACTATTGTTCAACATTGTCATCGTTTAACCCAGGCTTGCCTTGTCTTCTTTCTAAGTTTGTGTTGATGTCTTGTCTCAGCTTTTCTTTCGTTTCTTCTGATTTTAATTTGTGTATATTTAGTTTTTTGATGTTATGATTTGTTTGTATCCTTTTTAATTTAAGTTGGAATTTAGCGATAAAGGGATTGTGGTCCGAAAATACATCCGCACCTGGGTACGCCTTTACTGAATGTACTGCGTTTCGAAATCTGTTTTTTATCAAGACGTAATCAATCTGGTTTCTAACTATGTTGTTGTCCTTATCAGCTGGTGACTTCCATGTATAGAGACGACGTTTAGGTAGCTTAAAAAAGGTATTTGTTACTACTAGATTATGCTCTTGACAGAATTCTTTAAGACAATCTCCTCTATCATTGCACACTCCAAGGCCGTATGGCCCGACAATGGAATCACATTTACCCTGTCCGATTTTTGCGTTAAAATCCCCCATTACAACAGTAATATCTCTAGATTTTGTGAGGCGTAGTGTCTATTGGAGCTCATTATAAAAGTTTTCTATTTCGTCTTTCATTTTATCAGCAGTCGGTGCATAAATCTGTAATAGATTTAATTTGCCGTGAGTTGTCATCAGCTGTAGCATTATAATTCTTTCAGATACCGGAATGGATCCTATTGCTGATTTTGCTACCTTGTCACTAAGAATAATAACGACTCCATATCTGCTGTTAGAGTAATAGATTCTTCGGTTCTTCGACTTAAGTTCTCCAGAACTGACCCATCTTGTGTCGCTTATACCGATATCGAAGTTATCAACCGCTATTTTCACTTTCCTGCAAACGCGCTGCGTCTCAAGGCCATTTATTCTTTTGCCCATTTTTTAAATATCATCTAATTTCATCCGCATACTTGACCATTATTTATTCATAACTGTTGACCATTATTTATTCATAAATGTTTGGAATAAATATGTCGTTACTTTTTGTTGCAAAACAGTTCATAAAATAAAATAATTATTAATAAATTCAGCAGTTTTTTAGATAATTTTACCTTTAGTGTTTCTTGTTTTTTTTTTATTAATATTTAATAAAATAACCGACTGAAAATAATATTTCAATCATCCTGTTAACATTTTTCATTCTTTAAACATATATCAAATTTATTTAAATCTGTATAGAGAAAAAAATTAAGGAAAAAAGTTTTTTTTTAGAAAACAATGACTACTGAATTATAGCTTCAGAGGATTTACCTACTTATAGGATGTAAAGGGACGGGAAATCCTTTAATCTTTTTTATCTTAATTTGTTTTTAAAGGATCGCTTCCGATAGTGTTCAAAGTTTAGTGTATCTTCGTTTTTATTTTGGCACAGTTACCCGATCAATCTTTCCTTTAAGACAGATAAAAAGTAACGTAAAATCTATACTTCATTGACGTTATAAGACTGAAAGAATAAGGTTAATTTCTATAATTTACTATCGATCTGCTGATATTTTATGGGTACGATTACGGTTCTAAATGGGAACTATTATGTTTTTCTATCACTACTAAATAATATCTTTATTAGATTTTGAGTTCCAACCTTGATTAATCTAGTTGCATTTGGGCGATTACACACTGAAAAAAAGAAATGTTGAGTTTATCATCATAGCTCTCAATCCAACCATTATTTTCTGTTAAATACAAGCAATATTTTTTAGGCTTTCAGTAGAACACCAAAAAATGTTAAATTATTCTACTTGAATGAAATGTGGAAAATATTGTTTTAACCATAAAGATCATTTCAAATCAAGCAAAAAAGTGCTTAATTTAATATCACAAACGGTAATAAAATGTTAAGTTATATTACTTGAATGAAATCTCACAAGGAAGGTAATTGAAGTATTCTGCTCCGATTTTAATGAAACTTGGATATGTTGTACGAGGTTCAAAAATGAGAGACAAGTATTTTTTTTAACTGAGGCGATTCATTATAACGGGGTGAAAACCGTCCCTAAAGTATTTTTGACATATCTCAGGTTCTAAGTAAGATATTTTTACAAAACAAAATGAAAGTGACTTGTTATTCGAAATGATGTTAAATTACGGTATTTTCACTCCTAAGAATATCATTCCTTTATTTTTTATTAGGGCAAATCATATATTCACGTACGTAATTAAATTCTGAATATAACGAGATTTAATGGAATTGTTTGAAAATATTTTTTCACGAATACCATAAGTAACTTAAGTTATGAATTTCGGGGTTTCTAAAAATAAACTAGTAAAAGAGGGCGAGCCACACTCAAATACGTTTTTTCAAATTTTAAGTCCTAATTGAGATATATTTATAAAACAAAATGGAAATTCCTTGTTAGTTGAAACGATGTTGATTATGGTATTTTAACCCCCAAAGGTAGTATCCCTTATTTCTTATAACACTAAGCTAATAGATATCTCATGTAATTTAATTTTAAGAATTAGGGCATTTAATGAAATTGTTCAAAGTATTTTTTTCAAGAATACCATAATTAACTGAAGTTAACATGTTTTGGGGTTTTAAAAAATGAAGTAGTAAAGGAGGGTAAGTCACCCCTAAATACATTTTTTCAAATCTCAAATTCTAATTTAGATATATTTACAAAACAAAGTAGAAATTCCTTTTCGCATGATTTTCCACTCTCCACAATAGCCCCAATCTTACCCATACATGGGAGAAATTCAAAAGTAAATTTGACAAACACATACTTAAATAACATACCGTCATCTCATTTTCTGGGACTTTATTTACAAAAGGTACACAAGATTTCGATTATTAAGTATCTCTAACGGTTTTCAAGTAGACACTGAAAATATTGTGTACATTTTTTAACATAGAGACAATCCAAGTTTGACAAAATGAGTTTACCTCTACGTTGCCAGATCAGGTAAGAAATTGAAGAACTAAATAAATAGGTACTATATTTTTAAATAAGCATAAGTTTTTCCTATGTAGCACAGGAAATGGAGTGTTAAAAAAAACTTAAATACTTACTGCGATCTGATTGCAGAAATGGATTGGGAAAGGTAGCAGAAATAACGTCTCATCTCGTGTCTCAACAAATTTTGGTTGGAACATTGTTTTTTTTTTACAAAATAGGTCGAAAAATGATTTTCCTCCAGCTTTTTGGATTTTACGGAAAATCTAAGAGATTTAGAGAAAAATGTTCCAGAAATGAATTGTACGTCTTGTATATCTTCAAAATGAGTTTTTATTTGTCCAAATCGGTCTGTTAACAAAGAAGTTATTACAAATTAAACAGTAATAATGGCTATTTTTCAATTGTTAATAACTTTCTTAATATTTATTGAATTGCTTTCAACTTTTACCAGAATGTGAGTTTTAAATTGTTTAAAAAGTGAGCGGAAGTTGGGCGCTGTCGATCCAATAGTTTTTGTAAAATTGCAATTGTTTTTTAGAAACTCGAAAAAAGTTACTATTTTTGATTGGCTGTACCGTCGTCTAGGAAACTGCTACAGAATTCTGTCGGTGCTCATTCTCTTCGTAAAGACTTAAGCTATCATGTAGTAAAAAAAGTGAATATTTTTGATATTTTGTTTATGCAAAATCGTCATGAAGATATGGGTAGTTTCTCGCTAATAAATATTATTATTTCTAAAGGGTGTTTTTTATAGAGGTATAGAACTTTAAGTTGGCAACAATTTTTTAACTGGCGGTCATTTTGTCAGCTGTCAAGTGACTTATGTTTAGTTTGGTTTGGCATTTCAACATGAATAGACTGACGCCTGAACAACGCTTCCAAATTGTGTAAATTTATTTTGAAAATCATGGTTCTGTTCGAAATACGTATCGCGCATTACGTCCATTTTACGGTCAACATAATCGTCCATCAGAGCAATTAACTCGATTAACTATGGAACATTTTCGCACCATGTTTACTCTAAATGATAATACGCATCCACAGAGACGTCGTACAGTGCGTACAGAAGAAGTCATTGCTGCTGTAGAGCGTAGCGTAGAGGAAGACCCGAATCAGTTTATTCACCATCGTGCACAGGAATGGACGTGTCCATTCACTTTATGGAAGATTTTGCGGAAAGATCTTGGTTTGCGTGCTTACAAAATCCAACTCGAGTAAGAATTGAAGCCACACGATCACCTAGCAAGGCGTAGATTCGGTGAATGGGCTCAAAACAAGATTGCCGTTGATCCCGATTTTCATAAGCGAATATTGTTTAGCGATGAAGCTCACTTTTGTTTGAATGGATACGTCAATAAACAAAACTGCCGTATTTGGAGTGATGATAATCCTCAAGTGTATGTTGAGACACCGTTACATCCAGAAAAACTGACTGTTTGGTGTGCTTTATGGGTTGGTGGAATCATTGGTCCGTACTTCTTTAAAAACGATGCTGGTCAGAACGTTACAGTAAATGATGACTGCTATATGGCCATGATTACTGACTTTTTCGTTCATCAATTGAACAACCATGATGTGCAGGAGCTGTGGTTTCAACAAGACGGCGCAACATGTCACACAGCTCGTGCCACAATTGATTTATCGAAGGAAACGTTTGGTAACAGCATAGTTTCACGTTTCGGACCAGTGAATTGGCCTCCAAGATCGTGCGACTTAACGCCGCTAGACTATTTTCTGTGGGGATATGTGAAGTTGTTAGTCTACGCCGATAAGCCTGAAATGATTGATCATTTAGAGGACAACAGTCGCCGCGTTTTTGCTGATATACGGCCACAAATGTTGGAAAAAGTCATCGAAAATTAGACTTCCAGATTAGACTACGTCAGAGCCAGCTGTGGCGGTCATATGCCAGAAGTCATATTTAAATTATAATGCCAGAAGGTTATCTTTCGAATAAAGTAAATTTCATGTCAATTTAAAAAATTTATCTTTGTTTTATTCCATTTAAAAGTTCTGTACCTCTATAAAAAACACCCTTGTGAGCTTCATCGCTAAACAAAATTCGCTTATGAAAATCGGGATCAGCGGCAATCTTGTTTTGAGCCCATTCACCGAATATACGCCTTGCTAGGTTAGTTCATACATATGTAACAAAAGCAAAAAATGCGATATCTTGAAAAACATTATTTTTTGGGGGGGAGGGGGGGTAGGAGGGGGCCGAATATAATTATTCATAAAAGTAATATATATATATATATATATATATATATATATATATATATATATATATATATATATATATATATATATATATAAAGGTATGTAATTGTTTTTAATGAAAAAAACATGTAAAACGAGTAAAAAAAAATTAAATTTAAAAAATTCAATTTACAGGTTGTGGAGGTGGTCCGCGAAGATTAAACATGTGCCCAATATTATTTTTTCGATGAGCTACCACAAAAAATCAAAGAATGAAAGTTCTACTTTATTTAGAAGCGGAAATATTGATAATTTTACAAGCGCGCGCCGATTTGAAGACGCGCTCTCACTTTGTACTCGGTGATATTCGGTTACACCCTCCAACTTACCTTATCTCTCGTCCAGCACGTACCCTCAGTTTAGCGATCTCCTGAAGGGTTGATTGTGTATAAGTTAACCTCAGTTGAATGATTTCATATACTTTAGGCTCTTATTAATGAATTGTAAAAACTCAGCTCTTAATGTAAATAAACAATCGGTCTGCGATTTTTTGAAAAAAAAATTGCTTAGTCGGCTCTTATTAATCGTAGAGACTTTTTTTTTTCAAAATTCGTGTTTGTTTACCAGCTTTCCAATGATATGCTTCATTAACAAATCGGACAAAAAATGCGGTTGTTAATTAATTTATTTGTAACCGAAACACTACCGATATTTTCATGACGATTTTGCATAAACAAAATATCAAAAATATCCATTTTTTTACTACAAGATAGCTTAACTCTTTACAAAGAGAATGAGCACTCACAGAACTCTGTAGCAGTTTCCTAGACGACGGTACTGCCAATCAAAAATAGTCATTTTGTTTGTTTTTCTAATAAACAATTGCAATTTTACAAAAACTATTGGACCGATAGCGTCCAATTTCCGCACACTTTCTAAACATTTTAAAACTCACATTCTGGTAAAAGTTGAAAACATCTCAATAAATATTAAGAAAGTTATAACAATTGAAAAATAAGTCATTTTTAATGTTTAATTTGCAATAACTTTTTTGTTTTCAGACCGATTTGGACATTTTATTTTGAAGATATCTTCAAGACGTACAATTCATCTCTGGAATATTTTTCTCTAAATCTCTTAGATTTTCCGTAAAATCCAAAAAACCGGGGAAAAATAATTTTTCGAATTATTTGTTAAAAAAAACAATGTTCCAACCAAAATTTGTTGAGATGCGAGATGAGACGTCATTTCTACTACCTCTCTCTACCCATTTCTGCAATAAGATCGCAGGCAGTATTTGAGTCATTTTTACCTCCGAAAAATCGCTTCGTTTTCTGGCCTAATGCCCCTAATAGAAAATACATATAATTGACAACTGATTGCGACCATCACTAAAAGTTAAGATGTTTCATCATCGGTAACCGGCGGTGGATTCATAAGTGGGTCCACTGGCACCTTTCCCAGACACACTTGTCATGCTTACTGTAATTTGGAACTTCTTTTTGTTACTATAATATGCTCCTCTTAAGGCACATGCTTATGTGACTTGACTTCGCAGTTATCCCAAGTTATTGAAACACAGCCCTGATCCAGAAATTGTAGAACGGACATCCTAGATGGTCTTTCCAAGGTCGTGTATGGCTTTAAACCAAAACCACTTTCGGTTGCGTCATCTCTGCTCGGGAGCCATGTTGTAATACTGCTTCTGATGGAAAGGATGTATAATTGGCCACTGATTGTGACCACCACTAAAAATATAGGATGTTTTGTCCTCGGTAACCGGTTGATTCGTCAGTGAGTCCGCCGGCCCTTTCCCAGACACCCTTGACGTGCTTACTATAATTTGGAACGTCTATTTCAAGTCATTTCACATCGAAATTAACCGGTAGGATGTTCTTACTGAAATACCATATAATACCTAATGTTCTATGATGTTCTGAAAATCCTACAGCAGTAATATTAAATTTACCTATATATATATATATATATATATATATATATATATATATATATATATATATAATGACCTCATGAAGGCCACCTTATTAAAAAACATGATACTAAATTACATATTTTTTTTTATTAAAACATCCAACAAATCTAAGATTCAAAAATTAAACTTAACTTTTTTCATTTTATCATAAAAAAGACAATTTTTAAAAAGGTTTACATGGGGCCTTATTAAAAACCCTGTTATTTAAAAAAGCCTTCGGCAAAACCAGATATACTTCGGTAACAAATAACGTGAATATATTTTGTTTGAGTAAACAGTAACTTTTAAATGTCTCTTTACATAATATTACCGGATTTGAATTAAAGCAAAAATATTATACTGTGCCTTGTTACATATTATATAAAAATAAAAATGGCTGCAGAACTAGTCAGCCAGCTATTATTATTTAAATTAACTTTAACCGAAACTTAATAAATGTGAATCAAAGCAGTCTAAAATATTTAATTACCATTCATAATGGTTCTTAACGAAAGTATAGAAAAATACGAAACTAATCTTTGATACTTTGATATCATACTTATAGGTTATTTAATCTAAGCTAATATCCTAACAAAGTTAACTAAGTTAATGAGTCCTGACGCAAATGTAAAAATAGAGATTCAAAATGAAATCATAGAGAATGTTCAAGAGTACATCTATTTAGGCCACGTCATGAAACTGGGCAAAGAAAATCAAACGGCGGAAATAACAAGGAGAATAGGGCTGGCATGGGCTACCTTTGGAAAGTTACAGTACGTATTAAGAGATAGAAACACACCAATCAACCTTAAACGGAAAGTGTATAACACGTGTGTCTTGCCTGTTGTTACTTACAGCATGGAAGCAATAACACTAACCAAACAAAACGCAAATAGGTTCCGAGTCACTCAACGCTCCATAGAGAGACAAATGTTAGGAATCTCGTTACGGGATAAAATACGAAATCAAGTAATAAGATCAAAAACCAAAGTAGTTGACGCCATTGGACGCCTATCACGACTAAAGTGGCGATGGGCGGGGCACATAGCTAGAAAACAGCCCGATAGGTAGACGAGTAGATTACTGCAATGGCGACCGCGAGAAACGAACCGAAATCGTGGCAGGCCACAACGCAGATGGGTAGATGATATAAGACAGTTTGCTGGAAAAGACTGGCTCCAGAAGGCGAGAGACAGATCCCAGTAGAGGACCATCGGAGAGGCTTATGTTCAGGAGTGGACGTCAATGGGCTGAGAAAGAAGAAGAAGAATATCCTAAAATTCTAATATAAAACAAAATAATCATATGTTAAATTAAGATAGTTAATCGGTTAATCTCATTTTCTTTAAATTTTCCCGTAGTCGAGATAACACTAATTTACAAAATTAAAAAAAAATTATGTCCTTCAAATAAATTGAATATTATTTTTCTTACTGACAAGATATAAACGCAAATATACATTTTTTTTTTATTTCTATCACGTCAAACACAATTTGTCCCTGTTTG
Organism: Diaprepes abbreviatus; assembly: GCA_034092305.1. NCBI lineage: Eukaryota > Metazoa > Arthropoda > Insecta > Coleoptera > Curculionidae > Diaprepes > Diaprepes abbreviatus. Next base: position 4,349,251 of record JASJET010000116.1, read on the forward strand.
TCAACAGAGTTTGTTTTCAACTACCTATTAGTTTGTTTTCAATTCGTTCTAAAATATCCATGCTGTGTAGTGTTTAATTAAATGAATATTTGTTTTTAAAATGTCAAAAAGATTCTGTAAAATAAATCGTAATCATTTTTGTTATGTTTGTGGAGAACTTATTACACCTGGATATCCCATAACGGAATCACATAAAGCCACATATTTTTCTTTTTTTACAATCTCGGTCTTTCAACAAGATAAAATGTGAGCTCCTCATGTATTTTGTGACAGATGTAGCGGAACGTTAAGCTCCTGGGCTGCAGGTGACAATAGATCTTTGAATTTTAGCGAGTCAATGATGTGGAAGGAACCATCTAACCACGAGAATGATTGTTATTTCTGTCTCACTAAAATATTTGGTTTTAATCACAAACACAAGCATAAAATTATATATGCAGATGTTCCTTCAGTTACTAAACATATCTGCCATTCAGACAAGCAGCAAGTTCCAACACCTCACAGTTGTTCTAGCAAAACTTCGATGGGTGACATGGAATCTGAAGAAACTCAAATTCAAAATAACACAAGTTCAAATGAGTTTGTTGATGTCCATAAAGAACCACACATGATAACTCTGTCCGAACTGAATGATATAGTAAGAGATTTAACCCTATCTAAATTGAAAGCTGAATTCATAGGTTCACGACTACAACAATGGAAGTTATGTGCTCCTTTATATCGTATGCAAAGTGAATGTTTTTCAAGATATTTTAAGAAAGAAAACGAATTTTGTTACTATTATGATATAATTGGACTTCTTTAAGAAATGCAGCAACGTACTAGTCCAGAAGAATGACGTTTATTCGTTTATTCATCGAAGTCTAGTATAAAAGCATAAAAGCAGTCCTTCTACATAATGGTAATAAGAAGCCATCCATTTCGATTGGTCAAGCAGTAAATACCAAAGAGACTTTTGAAACAATGTCTACACTAGTTTGTTATATATGTAATTCTCCTTTCAGGCAGAGAATATGAAAAATATATGTACAAACAGTTTATTTCCTGCAAATATCGCTCTGGTCCTCTCTCCATACGCGTTTCGATCACCTCATGATCTCGTCAGTGGAGCTGTATCGGACCGAGAGCAACATTTGCAGGAAACAACTGTTTCTACATATATTTTTCATATTCTCTGCCTGAAAGGAGAATTACATATATAACAAACTATTTAACTACGGCAGAAAGATTTCTTTATTTCTTACTGAAATTTTCATTGTTTAAAAATTTCACGTTACTCCGTTGATTCATAGATGTCGTTCGACTGGCGATATTTTTCAGTCTGACATCGAAGTTGACAGATGGCAGGTGTAATATCCTGCCGATATACCTTGAAATTTATGGTTCATATATTAGTTGTTTCCTGCTAATGCTGCTCTCGGTCCGACACAGCTCCACTGACGAGATCATGAGGTGATCGAAACGCGTATGGAGAGAGGACCAGAGCGATATTTGCAGGAAATAAACTGTTTGTACATATATTTTTCATATTCTCTGCCTGAAAGGAAAATTACATATATAACAAACTATTTAAATACGGCAGAAAGATTTCTTTATTTCTTACTGAAATTTTGATTGTTAAATGTCTACACTAATTGAACTCATTAAACACAGAGATTACAATTGGATTATCTGTGATGATTTCGAAGTAGTTGGTTTACTTTTAGGCTTGCAGTGCGGCTACACAAAATATTGTTGCTGTTTATGTTTGTCGGATTCAAGAGCTAAACAAGACCATTATAAAAAAAAAGACTGACCAGTTTTTATATAATATGTAAAACATCACAGCCAACTAAGATTATAACTGAACTAAAAATCCGCAGCAAAATCTCCTTATAAAAATTGGCGATATTTCGAAAATTAATAATTTTCGGCAAAGACAACTTCACACAAACTTACTTTTATTTTTGAGCTAAATAAAATAAAATTAGAAAATTAGACTTTTGACAATTTCTTCATTTTAATTTTTAATCTTATTTTTTATCGGTTACCAAAATAATATAAAAATCCAATAAAGGCCTTTTTTAATAAGGAATTCATACCAAACTAAAAAAAGGCTTCCTTATAGGAAAAATTGATAATAATTTTAGCGCCTGCAAACGTAATTTTTGACATAAAAACTTAAGTATGTCAAAAACGCTTAGATTTAGGTTTAGGACATGATACAAAAAATGTGCTTAGAATCTTGCGCAAAATCCAAAAATGTAGTAATATATAGGGTGTTCCATTTAAAATAAATAAGTTGGCACCTACTTCTGGTATAACGCCACCATCTTGAAAATATTTTAGCCGGGTTTCCCCCACCGAAATTTTTCTACATATAATTTTCCATATATAGATCGAATTGGTGCCCAGAAGGACACCTATTACAGCATTTTTTATATTGATTATTTCGACTGCAAGATGGCCAAAGTATCTGAAATTTGGAGTTTTACGGAAAATTATATCAAGAGTGAATAATCGGAGTTTCAAGAAAATATATAGAAACTCAATTAACCGATGAATAACTTTAAGCAAGGAGGGGTTATTCTTTAACTCATCAATTTATTGATTGATTAACTAATAAATAAGACCTGGCATAAACTTAAAGCTTTTAAATAAATTAGCTGGTTTATGCTTTTAGCAAGTCTTATATTATTTAAAATATTTTTTTATTTATCAAAATATATCCCGTTCTCAAAGAATTTATCCCCTTTCAAAAACATTTCTTCAAAAGATGAAAAAATAATATTTTGGCTAGGCTAATATTGACAAGTAAATCCCTGTTCAGGAAATTGAATTTTTTTTTCCTACACATGTATGTAATATGTCAGCAAAACATGTTTTTTAAAATATGAAATTGCCTGTGGTTTATATTCCTAAGAATTACTTTTTTACATAGCTGCTTTCTATTTCTGTAAATACAGAAAAAGAGGATTTTCTAAAAAAGTCATTTCTCTTATTGCCTTAAAAAATGTTGTCGCAATATTGATGTTACAATCTTATTATGCGAGTGGGATTCACGCCTAAGTGGCCAAGTAGTTACCATCGATGTTATATTTCTTGGAACTACTCCTTTGTTTGTTTTCGAGGTCTCTGTAACCAAAAATTTTCTATAAAAATAAAGGCCATTGAAAAAAAAAAGAAGATTTAATAAAATTAGGAAAAGTAATATCATACTTTCTATACTCAACTAGCTATATTTCAAATTAACAGCGATAAACAAAATAACTTTATTTGTCGAAATTTCTACAGTATTATAATTTAACATTATAATTTGGACAAAACAAATTATTTTTTACTAGTTTGTAATGGATTTCCGCCTATATATATATATATATATATATATATATATATATATATATATATATATATATATATATATATATATATATATACAGGGTGATTCAAAAATCGATCACGAAACTTAAGGGGGTGATTCTACTTGACAAAATAAGGGTAGAGCTTCATATAATTTTTTTTCAAAATGTCATTCGTTTTCGAGTTACAAGCCGTCCAAGTTCAAGTTTTTATTTTTTGTTTTTTGAATTACTCGCTTACAGGAAAACCGATTTGACTAATATTTGAAAGATAGGCTGTGTTCTGCGCTTCATCATTTTAGTAACAATTCACATTGATTGTTTGCCGCTAGAGGGCACTTTACCTACATTGAAAATTGTTTTTTTGTCATAATTTTTTAGTGTTGACAGCTACAGTAGTTTTTGGCATAATTTCTGAAAGACTGATGCCAGGCCTTTAAAAAAGGTGCTCTTTATTTACATCGCTAAACCCAACGGTTTAGACGTAAATCACCCTTAAAAATTAAGTGGTAAATTTACTTTTCTCATTTCATTACCACCAGCTACCAGGTAAATAGCTATCAAAGTATACTAGAGCTGTCAGTTTAACATCAAATAAATTCGCTTTTTAAACTATTTAATTTATAATCTTAAAATAACTAATAATGGCTAATCACCAATATTCAAATATCGAATATTGTGATATCCATTTTTGTTATGGAAAAGCAAATGGTAATGCAGAGTTGGCAAGAAGATATTATATGGAGAGTTATCCGGAAAGAAATATCCCTCATGCTCAAACATTTTCCAGTGTGCACAGGAGGCTTGCGGAATGTGGTTCCTTTAAAAGTTATAATGGAAATAGGGGAAGACCTAGAACTGCTAGAAACGTGCAACAAGAAGAAAGAGTGCTTGAAATTATTGAAGATAATCCAGGTATTAGTACTAGAAAAATTGGGAATGAAGTGCGGCTCTGTCAGGCTAGTTCATGGAGGATACTAAGAGAAGAACAACTCTACCCGTTTCATTCAAAAAAGGTGCAGGCTCTTTATGACGATGATCGGCCGAGACGGTTGGAAATGTGCAATCAGATCCTAGCTAAGTATGAACACGATAATCGATTAATTGGCGTCATATTATTCACTGACGAAACTGGTTTCACTCGTGATGGCATAACAAATCTACACAACATCCACACATATGCTTACGAGAACCCAAACAATGTGGTAGAAACGAAACATCAGCGTAGATTTTCACTAAATGTGTGGGCAGGGATAATAGGAGATTACCTTATTGGTCCTCATTTCTTTGATGGCCCATTAACTGGTGACGTATACTTAGATTTTATTCAAAATCGTCTCCCATTGTATCTGGAAGATGTGCCATTGGAAGTAAGGGCCAACATGTGGATCCTCCAAGACGGAGCTCCGCCCCACTTTAGTATACGTGTCCGACAGTATTTGAATGCAACGTATCCTGAGCGATGGATAGGACGAAGTGGACCATTGGCATGGGCAGCGAGGTCACCAGACCTTAATCCTATGGATTTTTTCTTTTGGGGTCATTTGAAACAATTGGTGTACGATATTCCAGTAATCAACGTCGAGGATCTTCGCTTCAGGATAATCGAAAAGTGCCAAATTATTAAAGAAACACCAGAAATTTTTCATCGAGTTAGGCGACATTTTTTGAAGAGTGTTAGGAAATGTATAGAAGAAAATGGGGGACATTTTGAGAATCTTTTTTAGTTTGTTTAGTATTGTTTCATTAATTTTTATCAATTAAATGTATATCGCAATAATCCATAATATGAATATTTACTGATTAGCCATTATTAGTTATTTTAAGATTATAAATTAAATAGTTTAGAAAGCGAATTTATTTGATGTTAAACTGACAGCTCTAGTATACTTTGATAGCTATTTACCTGGTAGCTGGTGGTAATGAAATGAGAAAAGTAAATTTACCACTTAATTTTTAAGGGTGATTTACGTCTAAACCGTTGGGTTTAGCGATGTAAATAAAGAGCACCTTTTTTAAAGGCCTGGCATCAGTCTTTCAGAAATTATGCCAAAAACTACTGTAGCTGTCAACACTAAAAAATTATGACAAAAAAACAATTTTCAATGTAGGTAAAGTGCCCTCTAGCGGCAAACAATCAATGTGAATTGTTACTAAAATGATGAAGCGCAGAAGACTTAGCCTATCTTTCAAATATTAGTCAAATCGGTTTTCCTGTAAGCGAGTAATTCAAAAAACAAAAAATAAAAACTTGAACTTGGACGGCTTGTAACTCGAAAACGAATGACATTTTGAAAAAAAATTATATGAAGCTCTACCCTTATTTTGTCAAGTAGAATCACCCTCTTAAGTTTCGTGATCGATTTTTGAATCACCCTGTATATATATATATATTATATTTTCTAGATTCTTGAACCATATATTATATCCTCTTTATTATTTTGTTCTTTCTTGGGTTTAGGTTCTTTGTCAAAAAAAAAACAATTTGACGTTTCGCCCGCTATTTATTCATTTTTAAAAATTTTTTGTTTTTTATTCATTTACCATCCTAAAAAAATTTTTTATATAACTACAAAAATTCATATAAGAACATGTCTACAATTTAAAAAACAAGCAACACTTTAACACACTAATCAAATTTTTAAAATATATTTAATTTTACCATTACGCACCCTAAACATTTGGTTTATTAATTAATAATGGAGTACGGCTTTTACGTCGTTAGGTACTATGGATAAATGGAATTTTTTTTTATACTTTACAATGTACCAAAAAAACCGAAAAAATGCATTCATTTAATTTTATATTTAAGAGGATATTCAATTTTTGATGTTTATTAACAGGATCGAATACTTAATATTTTTGTTTAAATTAGGCTGGTGTGGATGTGGCTCAAATTTCTTATATCCGTTCGGTCGTTTACAGTATTTTTATCTTTTTTAATTTCTATCATTTCCTTTATACTTAATTTTTGATAATTCATATCTTTGTTCTTAATTATAGTGTTGTTGTAATCAGAGGTATGTTTTTCATCCTGTATGTTTATTTTACGCTGTCAAGCCTGTATATTTTTTGGGACAATTTGTGCAATGGATCGAATATACTATATTTGATTTATTCATGAGAGGAGTATCATGCTTTTTAAAATGTCTTTTATTTTTTCTGACAGCTCACTAGTGTAAGATAATGCTACAGATTTTTACTGTTTATGTCCTATGTTTCTTGTTATTAGGTTATTATAAAATTTATATGTTCGTTTATTAATTATTTCGGTGAAGGTATTATTTATTAGTGTCTTTTTCACTTTTTGCAGTATCTTGGTGGGAATTCTGGAGACATTCGAGACATAGTACGATCAGACAGACCCATTTAAACACTATTTTTTTTGAGTTTTTGAATGATTAGAGAAACAGTTTAGATATCTACCCGACCAAGTTGGTTTGGTGTACCATTCAGTCAAAATTTTGTTTTTTCTGTGTATACGTGTCATATCCAGGAAATTTATCTTATTATTATTTTCTGTTTCGGACGTGAATTGTAATTTTTCATTGAAACTGTTAAACTCTTGGAGAATTATATTGATTTTCTCCTGTGGCATGGCTGCTGTGCCATCATCGACCAGGCGTTTGAAAAATATTATATTAGGATTTAGTTTTTCTCAAACTTTTCTTTCCAAATATTCTACTACTAACTGAGCAATGGTAGCCGAAATTGGTGATCCCATAGCCATCCATCAAGTTGTTTGTAAAAAGAGTTTTCGTATTAAAAGTAATTGGTATTTAGAACGAAATCAACAGCATCCATAAAATTATTTTTTGATAATGATGTATATTTCTTTAAAATTTCATTTTCCGCTAAAATAGTGTAAAGTTAATTTGGCATGTTTATGTACAAAGATATATCATCTTGCGAAATAAGCCTGTAATTTTCGGGTTAGTTTACTGTATCAATTTTTGAAAGGCGAATGAATCTTTTATAAAAAAAATCGTTTTTCCTGTTACATTTGAAATGCAATCCGATAATAATTTTGATAAACTATTGAATGGCGATTGTACACAAGAAACAATAGGTCTTAGTGGTATATCATGTTTATATAATTTTAGTAGGACGTATATTTTGGTGGAATAGCATTTTGCATGGTTAGCCTTTTTGCATCTTCTTCAGTTAATTCTTTTGCATAGAGTAATTTTTTCATGAAAGTATTATTTTCCTTTTGATATAAGTTAGTTGAGTCACTCTTCATATTTTTATATGTATTATCGTCCTTAGTAAGTTGTTCATTTTTATCTCATAATCTGCCTTGTTCTTAATTACCGTTTTATTGCTTTTATCAGGCTTTAAAATGCCTTAAATAGAGGGCGAAACGTCAAGTTATTTAGATTTTTTGTTGGATAAAGAACCTTAACCCAAGAGAAAACATAATCAAAAAAGGATATATATATATATATATATATATATATATATATATATATATATATATATATATATATATATATATATATATATATATATGAAGTAGAATGCAAACAGTAAAGGCAAACTTAGTTCCGACCATATCCTTTCCGTGTTAGAGGTTGCACAGTTTGAACAAATTGCGAAGAACACAATTTATCCTATTCCACCACGATCGAGATGATGGCCTACCTGTACCACCATACCGAGAAGAAAGTCAAAACTTACCCTCCTCGCCACAGTGATACGGCAGAAGTACATGTTTCGTCTCTACTAGACTCATCAGGGTACCGACATGCACCTGGCTGTGCAAAGGACAGATCAGAAGAAAGCATGCAAATACTGAACGCGGCTTCGCCGACCTCCCGCCGGATGGCGTATATATGTTTATGCGGCTTTCACGAATACCTCCGTGTGAGATGCAATAGCAGTGGATATATCCATATTATGCCGTTGTAGTGCTGAAATCACATTCAGCAAACGTACAACTATATGCAGCTCCATCTATGAATGAAGTAGAATGCAAACAGTAAATGCAAACTTCGTTCCAACCATATCCTTTCCGTGTTAGAGGTTGCACAGTTTGAACAAATTGCGAAGAACACAATTTATCCTAACACGGAAAGGATATGGTTGGAACGAAGTTTGCATTTACTGTTTGCATTCTACTTCATTCATAGATGGAGCTGCATATAGTTGTACGTTTGCTGAATGTGATTTCAGCACTACAACGGCATAATGTGGATATATCCACTGCTATTGCATCTCACACGGAGGTATCCGTGAAAGCCGCATATATATATATATATATATATATATATATATATATATATATATATATATATATATATATATATATATATATATATATATATATTTGTAATTTCTTAAATTTCTCGATTTATAATTAACCAACAAATAACCAAAAATAGTTTAAGGTATCCACTTTGATTGGATTTTTCCTGCAAACAAACATCTAAGTATAAGAGTGGAGTAGTTAAAAATTAATAAAAATGAATAGAAATAAATAATTTGCGAATTTATCTCTTGTTCTCTTTCTATACCAGTTTCTACCACCTAATGGTCTCGTCAATGATGCTGTAACAAACCAAGGTCAAAATTAGACAGTTATTTCTGTTATGCCTTATAGAGTATTGTTAAGAAACAAATTTTAAGGAATAAGCAGTTGTACTGCTGAAATCACATTCAGCAAACGTACAACTATATGCAGCTCCGTGTATGAATGAAGTAAAATGCGAATAGTAAATGCAAACTTCTTTCCATCATATCCTTTCTGTGTTAGAGGTTGCACAGTTAGAATAAATTGTTATAAAACGCAATTCACTTTATTCCACCACCATCGAGATGATGGCCTTCCTGTATCACCGTACCGAGAAGAAAGTCAAAACTTACCCTCTCCGCCACAGTGGTACGGCAGAGGTACATGTTTCGTCTCTACTAGACTCATCAGGGTACCGACATGCACCTGGCTGTGCAAAGGACAGATAGGAAGGAAGCATGCAAATACTGAACGCGGCTTCGCCGACCTCCCGCGGCTTTCACGGATTCCTCCGTGTGAGATGCAATAGCAGTAGATATATCCGCACTCTAACACAGAAAGGATATGATGGAGAGAAGTTTGCATTTACTGTTCGCATTTTACTTCATATATATATATATATATATATATATATATATATATATATATATATATATATATATATATATATACAGGGTGTCCAAGATAAGGATCCTAAGCATGGGGATCTCGGAAACAGTTGGAGATACGAGGTCGGTTAAATTAGAGAAAAGTTGCGCAATTTAGTGCTAAATTAAACGCAGTTAAAAAAATTTAAAAATTTTAAACACTTCCGGAGATTTCCGGAAAAAAAAACGAAATTTGGCAAAATCGTTTTTAATTTTTGCAGGCTTTATTTAAAGAGATATCAGAAAATAAAAGGTAGTTTCTCATTGCCACTTTTTATTTTTTATAATTTGGTCTAAACAAAATTTAAATCTGACGTTTCGTTTCTGAGATACCATCATGAACTTTCATTTTTTATATGGAACAAAAAAAAGTATCCCATGTATTTGATAGCATTTTTTATTACAAATTCAACGGTGTATCACCCTTGCATATCGAATACGTAGTTCAAGTACTTTCCATAAGAGCTCCATAAGAGCGAGAGAGGAAGGTATATCAGTTTTATAAAAGCCAATGAACTACACACTTGATATGCAAGTGTGATACACCGTTGAATTTGTAATAAAAAATGCTATCAAATACATGGGATACTTTTTTTTGTTCCATATAAAAAATGAAAGTTCATGATGGTATCTCAGAAACGAAAAGTCGGATTTAAATTTTGTTTAGACCAAATTATATAAAATAAAAAGTGGCAATGAGAATCTACCTTTTATTTTCTGATATCTCTTTAAATAAAGCCTGCAAAAATTAAAAACGATTTTGCCAAATTTCGTTTTTTTCCGGAAATCTCCGGAAGTGTTTGAAATTTTTAAATTTTTTCAACTGCGTTTAATTTAGCACTAAATTGCGCAACTTTTCTCTAATTTAACCGACCTCGTATCTCCAACTGTTTCCGAGATCCCCATGCTTAGGATCCTTATCTTGGACACCCTGTATATATATATATATATATATATATATATATATATATATATATATATATATATATATATATATATTTGTAAGTTCTTAAATTTCTCGATTTATAATTAACTAACAATAACCAAAAATAGTTTAAGGTATCCACTTTGCTTGGATTTTCCCTGCAAACAAATATCTAAATATAAGAGTGAAGTGGTTGAAAATTAATAAAAATGAATAGAAATAAATAATTTGCGAATTTATCTCTGGTTCTCTTTCTATGCCAGTTTCTACCACCTAATGGTCTCGTCAATGATGCTGTAATGAACCACGGTCAAAATTAGACAGTTATTTCTGTAATGCCTTATAGAGTATTGTTAAGAAACAAATTTTAAGGAATAAGCAAAAATTATGTTTGCTTTATTTCTGAATTAGGTCAGGAACATTTAATATTAAACCGTGGTTTTTTAAAATCTATGATATGAAATTTGGAATTATAAAAGTAAAATTTGCAATAAGCTGTAGTTTATATTATTTCGATCGACTATCCTCTTGAACTGAACTAATTATTTTTCTCATATCGAAAACGCATTTTATTCAACACATTTTTTTGTTTTTAAAAGTCAATTAATGCATTCGGTGGAGGGTATATCGAGATTTATTTTACCTTTAACAAAGCTGTGGACAATCTGCTGATAAAGTATAATATAAAAAACACGTCACCTAATCCAACTATTTTATCATCAATTTCATTCTGGAAAATCTGCAATCTCAAACTTTAACAACATTTTGTACAAAATTCTCCAATTTTCTTGGTCATAAAAACCGAGTTAGTTTTGCAATTCGGTTTTTATTAGATGATCTAAGGAATTTTACTGCAGTCTTGTGGCGATAAAACTAAATCGATGTTCTGGAATAAATATGAGACTAAAACATTTTTAAAAATGTATTTTTAACGTTTCATTTATCTCTCCTTCCAATTTATGGGCCTTAAAAGTTGATTATTCGGTTTTATTTTTTTCAAAAGTTAATTATAAACCAAAAATGTACAAATTTAAATTGTTTTATATATTTGCACACTAGGCTTAAACACTCTAGACAAGTGCAAAAGGTTTATTATAGTGCACTTTCCACAAAATTTCAGAGCTGTCTCAAGACCAATATATACCGGGTAGTCCAACGACTAAGAGACGAAAGATTACATGAATTATTATTTTTGGATGAGGTACTACTAAAGGGTGTTTTTTATAGAGGCATAGAACTTTAAGTTGGCAACACTTTTTAACTGGAGGCCATTTTGTCAGCTGTCAAGTGATTTTTGTTTAGTTTGGTTTGACATTTCAACATGAATAGACTGACGCCTGAACAACGCTTCCAAATTGTGCAAATTTATTTTGAAAATCATGGTTCTGTTCGAAATACGTCTCGCGCACTACCTCCATTTTACGGTCAACATAATCGTCCATCAGAGCAATTAATTCGATTAACTATGGAACGTTTTCACACCACGTTTACTCTAAATGATAATAGGCATCCACAGAGACGTCGTACAGTGCGTACAGAAGAAGTCATTGCTGCTGTAGAGCGTAGCGTAGAGGAAGACCCGAATCAGTCTATCCGCCATTGTGCACAGGAATTGGATATCTGTCCATTCACTTTATGGAAGATTTTGCGGAAAGATCTTGGTTTGCGTGCTTACAAAATCCAACTCGTGCAAGAATTGAAGCCACACGATCACCTAGCAAGGCGTAGATTCGGTGAATGGGCCCAAAACAAGATTGCCGTTAATCCTGATTTTCATAAGCAAATTTTGTTTAGGATGAAGCTCACTTTTGTTTGAATGGATACGTCAATAAACAAAACTGCCGTATTTGGAGTGATGATAATCCTCAAGTGTATGTTGAAACACCGTTACATCCAGAAAAACTGACTGTTTGGTGTGCTTTATGGGCTGGTGGAATCATTGGTCCGTACTTCTTTAAAAACGATGCAGGTCAGAACGTTACAGTCAATGGTGACCGCTATAGAGCCATGATTACTGACTTTTTCGTTCATCAATTGAACAACCATGATGTGTAGGAGCTATGGTTGCAACAAGACGCCGCAACATGTCACACAGCTCGTGCCACAATTGATTTATTGAAGGAAACGTTTGGTAACCGCATAGTTTCACGTTTTGGACCCGTGAATTGGCCTCCAAGTCTACGCCGATAAGCCCGAAACGATTGATCACTTGGAGGACAACATTCGCCGCGTTATTGCCGATATACGGCCACAAATCTTAGAAAAAGTCATCGAAAATTGGATCTTCAGATTAGACTAAGTCCGAGCCAGCCGTGGCGGTCATATGCCAGAAGTCACATTTAAATTATAATGCCAGAAGGTTATCTTTCCAATAAAGTAAATTTCATGTCAATTTAAAAAATTCATCTTTGTTTTATTCCATTTAAAAGTTCTATACCTCTATAAAAAACACCCTTTATATATTATTTACTCAAAAGAGGCACATTAAATTGCTGATCAGTTTAATATGAAGTTATATGGATATCAAGTTAATGGATTTAGAGAAATTTATAATTTGGCAGGACCTTCCTAATTAATAAATACGAAACCTGCAATGAAAAGTATACATGGTTTAACCTTTATTTTGATCTAATACCGTATGTTGTATGTATGTGCGTAGAGTTGGGGGTCTGTACACTGCGATCTGGTAGGTCTACTGTGCCCCCCCCCAACTGCTGTCCAGTCATAAGAGGTACCTTATCGGCTAAAGCAGGTCCTCCAGTCCTATTTTCCGCAGGAATCTTAGGATATTGGACGGCTTAAAGGTGGGTAGCTCCTCTTCTTCGATTTGGTGTGTTCTGAAGAATCGCATCCTAGAGTTTTCTAGCAGTATGGAGGGATCCGAATAGAGGTTTCATCATCCTCCTCACAGAATCTACACTATTGACTTTTTACGAGTCCGAGTTTCTTGAGATGTCTCTTCAGGTGGCAATGCCTCGTCAGGACCCTTGTCAGACCTATGAGTTGGTTTTTACTTAAGCTTATGCACTCTTTGAATCTCTTCTGGTCGTAGTTCCCCAGAAATATCTTCGCTTCTTTGCAGCTCCTTTCAATAATTGAATCTCCTTCTTACTTCTTCTATCTTTAGTTCTTCCAGAATTACGCTGCCACTAATTCCACAGAAATGCTCTGGGCCCCAGAAATGGTGTCTCAGCCCCATTCCTCGCGAGCCTGTCTACTATTTCATTTCCCTCTATCCTGGTATGTCCCGGTACCCACTTGAGGGTAACCATTATTCTTCCTCAAATCATTTAATTCCTCTAGGCATTCCCAGACCTCTTTAGAACTGATAACTTGAGAGCTCAGCGCACTGATGGCTGCTTGACTATCCGACAAGATGATAATCTCTTGCACGTGATAGTGTTTCTTCTTGTTAAATTGAATACATATCCTAATGGCATTTATTTCTTCCTGGAAAATGCTTGGTGATTTACCCAAGCTTTCGTAGTGTCTGATGCCGGATCCATACACTCCTACTCTAGTTCCCTCCGTTGTTTTGGAGCCATCTGTATACCATATAATGGATTTCTTACTGAGCTTTTCAATGGTGTTTTTGTCCCATTCGCTCTTGCTACTCAACTTTGTGCTGAAGTGTTTCACAAAGTTGAATTTCTTTTCCATTTCATCTTGGGGCATGTCCCAGATTTGTTGATTTCTGGATAAGAGATTGGGCCTTCGTTTTATAACCTAATCTCTCATCATCTTATAAATCGTTCCCTAGTTTTCTAGCGATATATGTAGAGATGTGAGGTTTATGATTACCATCATGGCAGCTGTTGAGCAGGGTTTCATTGCACAGGCCAGTCTTTGAACTTTCGAGAGGTTAGCTTTCGTATTAGCCAGACTGGTTCTTTTGCTCCAGATTACTGCCCCATATGTGATGATTGGTCTCACTATCGCAGTATACATTCACTGCAGAATTTTTGGGTTCTTTTTCCCGCAAAGTTTGCACTGACCATCAAGGCTGTTGTAGCCTTGTTGATTACTTCTTTTTCATACTCATTCCAGAGGAGTTTGTTAACTATGGTCAGTCCCAGATATTTAATCTCTAACTTCCACACAATTTATATAAATATGATAACAGGCTTATAGATCTATAATTTTTAATATCTGCTGGTTTTTCTCTTTTATACAGAAGTATCACCAGTATATTATTCGAAATTTTTCGGAATTATACTGTGGAAAAGACGTAGATTGAAAAGATCAACTATTTTCCCAAGAAGAACTTCGCCACCTAGTTTAATAGTGTCGATGACGATATCATCATTTCCTGGTGCCTTGTAGTTTTTCAACTTTTTTAAACCATTTCCTACTTTTTGTGAATTTTTGGTACTTTCTCGGATCCTTGATTGAGAACTCCACGTTCTCTTTCTTTGGGATCTTTTGGTGTTGTCTGTTCACTATTGTGAAGTTATTTATAAAATCTTCTACCCCTCTTATTACTTCTTATCTATTCGATTGTATTTCTCCTTTCTTATTCCTGATCTTCAGGATTTTGTTTTCGCCGTTGTTGAATTGTCATCTAAATACTCTTAAACTTCCATTTTGATAGATCGTTTGTCTTAACTCTTGAATATTCGGATCTTTACGTCTTATCTCTTTTCGCTGTTTCATTAGTGTTTTAGTGTGTGAGCTAATTTTACTTTCGTGTTTTTGTTTCGGAAAATATTCTTTCACTATTTTTGTTATCGCTTCTATAATTGCATTGTTTAGTTCATTTAAATCTTTTAAGTTTATCTCCTTTAGTGCCTCTGTTATTGTTTTTTCGAACTATATAATGTTACCTGGGCTTTGCCACTTGCTTGTCGACTATTTTGTCTTGACCTTTGGTATTTTATACTTATTGAAGCTTTCACTAGCCTATGATAACTTTCTGCACATATTTTATTGATAACTGAGACATCGTTTACTATAGACTTTCTATTGGCTATTATGAAATTTAATTTGTCTCTATTGTTGGCTGATCCAAGTTCATCTTTTACTGTCATTTTTGTAGAAGAGGCTATTCATAAGAAATAAATTATTTTCGAGTTCATAACTTATCGACATCTCTTTGTTGATTCTTAGATCCGAGCCCAAAATTTCCTATAACAGTCTGCTTTCTCAGTTTTTATATTGATTTTTGCATTAAAATCACCACCAATTATGTTGAGGTGAGTTTTTGTTTCTTCCATTGCAAGTTTTAGATCATCGAAAAAATTATCTACCTCTTCGTATGAATAGTTCATTGTAGGAGAGTTTGCTATTATATTATTCAGTTCATATCGCTTATTTAGTTTCAGTGTTATATATGCAACACAGCTTGAGAGGTTCTTTGCAATTTCAACATCTCCCTGGTGTCTTTCGTTGATTAAAAATTAAGCATTACTGATGTGAGTAACTTGATATTCTACATAGCAAAACATGTGACCGGATTTGAGTGTCCTCCATGTTTCCCCGTTTTGTTGTACTTCGCGCATTCTTATGATGTCCCACTTTATGTTCTTCAATTTCAGTACTTTACTTTCTGATGACAGTGTTCGAACGATAAAGGATGCGATTTCTAGTTTTCTACCTTTTATTGAACATCATTATCGACTTTTTCTGGTCTATTGCTATCCCTCCTCCAGAATCTTTGGGTCAGATTGATATCTCCAAAGAAATTGTCATGGGAGATTCTGAACGTTCGGCTGTACTCGCCTGAGGTAATACGTTTCCTAAATTTGACATTTCCATTTGAGGGATAATAGCATTAAAATGCCAAGCTTACGAGGAAGGTTGACGAGTTTCGCGATATCTCACCAGTTTAGTAAATATTTCACTGCCGCCTCTGAGCCATGAGCCATGGCTCAATTATGACATAGCCGCTGCCCTGCGCCACAATTTTATACTATCCCTGAAATCAAGAAGTACCACCTTTTCCGGATCTGCTAGATTAAAGAATGTGTTGTCACTTTCACCACCGTTGTGGTTTTCACCCGTAACCCTGGACAAGGAGTTCTTATAGGGTAATATCAACAGGAGCCAGTTGAACTATGGTTTTTTTAATAAAATTGTTACTCCTTCCCTTTTCTTTTCTTACCTTTTGCTGCATAAAGCCGTGGGCTTGCGACTGACACAACGGAGTTTTTCACAAAAACATTTAAAACGTTTTTAGGTTATGCATGATTATGTTAAAGTAACTATGGTTCTTCCCATATAACTAATTTTAAATGCTGCATTTTTGATATTGATTATCGCGACTGTGGGATGCGTAAGGTATCTGAAATTTGGTAGAATTTTATATCAATACCTATAATTCGAAGTTTCAAGACAGTTTATAAAAACTCGGTTACTGCTGAACTACTTTAATATATCTGAAGACACATGTGTGGTCTAATTACTTGCTTGAACCTGACAATTTTCTTGTCTATGAAATGCTTCGAAATAATAAATAAGACTCACTCGATGAACGATTTTTTAATTTAACCAAGCTTTTCCATAAACTTTGGCTTCATTTGATAAAAAAAAGCCCTAATAATGTTTTAAGTAATAAAAACCATCTGCCGTTTTCCATTTTACGTCTATTGCGGAACTTTTACATTTTGAGCAATAAAAGTTTGGGTGCACCTTAAAACTTGAAAGAAATGTCTCAAACTACGTGCATATAGGACTAATGTTAGTGTGCGAAAACTGGATATATACAGATAGAGGTTAGAATATTTTTATTCAAAATGATGAGATTTTGTTTTTTGACAACCTTACTTGAATAAGAAAAGACATGTTTTTCAAATACATAAACTGTGAAATTATTTATTATGCGAACGAGTTGAAGAAAAATCCGAATTTGAGACACTTTGGAAGTCGAATTGCAACTAAAATTTTGTGAATTCATTAATGAACTAGAATACCTGGATCCGTGCGAAAAAACGTCACCACCCGAAGATATGACAGTTTCTTGTTGTCCGTAAGTCTGAGCTATAGAACAGCTGCGAAATCATCTACAAGAAATTAGAGATGCAAAATTTTAGTAGAAGAAGGCTTCGTGTTGCTCGATTTTCTTATAGAAATCTCTTGGCATAGAATGATGAGGATTGGAGTAAGGTGTTTTCAGATAAGTGGCGTTGTTGGAGAAAGATATGCTTCAATTTGTATTGATGTCTGACTTACATTTGGTTGTGGGTGAATTATGTTTTAGGTAAAAAACTCTTCACAAATACATACGAAGTTGATGGGCATTCAGACCTAGTAGCTCACAGGTACCTTACGGGGTTTCGGAATAACATATCATGCCGTTCGTGATCACTATGAGAGAGCATAACATTTTCATGCAAGATAAAGCTAGACCTCACACAGCCACAATTATCAGAGAGTATCTGGAGAAGGTGGGAATTAGGGGATGAAAGTCAACCACGAAGTTTCAACCCCTTAGGGCTTAAAATAACGGAAGTACCCATTTAAACCCATATAATTACAAATTTCACTCTGGACCCTAGCCAAATCTACTTACAGATGGCCCCTGTATACGAGAAGTAAGCCGTCGCTTTCGAACTTCCGATACCCGACGTTTCTAGAAAAAACTAGAAGTACGGGATGGCTATAAAAGTAGCTGGCCGGCCGAGTAGTGGTCAGTATTAGATAATGAAGCGAAATACGCAGACAAGCTAATAGTAAGAGCCTTTATATTAGTATTATCTTTGTGTTGAATAAAGTTAGTTGACGCCTGCAAACGTAGTATCACATCTCTGACCCGACGTACGCTACAGTATAAAAATGT
Organism: Diaprepes abbreviatus; assembly: GCA_034092305.1. Taxonomy (NCBI): domain Eukaryota; kingdom Metazoa; phylum Arthropoda; class Insecta; order Coleoptera; family Curculionidae; genus Diaprepes; species Diaprepes abbreviatus. The sequence continues at coordinate 4,367,447 of JASJET010000116.1, forward strand.
CTAAAGTACAGAAAGGTGACTGCCTTATCCCCTTGGATAGTTTTTGCTACATATGGAGTCAGTTTACCCCTACATAGCAGAAAAGGATAATTAACAAAATGACCAAAGTAGCTTATCACAAGTATTCTGGATGTCTTATGGGCGATAAAGATCGGGACTGGGCTCTTCACATATGTTGCCAAACCTGTGCAGTAAATCTAAGTAACTGGTTAAACGGTAAACGGTCTTCTACGCCTTTTGCAGTTCCAATGATTTAGCGAGAAACAACAAATCCGTCTAACGACTGTTACTTTAGCATGAGAAAAGTATCTGATTTTTCAACAAAGAACAAACATAATATTGAATATTCAGATACTACTTCTTCATGGAGACGGTTTACCAGTTCGAGCGCCCCTGGCAAAATGGGAATAAGATTTAGAAATGAGTGATATTAAGGCAGAACCCGATAATGTATCAGAGAAGGACGATTCTTATTTTCCCGAAAGTGAAGGAAAAGGTCCCCATTTAATCGAACAACCTGAATGAAATGATCTAGTTCGGGACCTCCACTTGTCCAAAGAGCATGCTGAAGTATTAGGGTCTAGATTAGAACAATGGAATTTATTAGCTACTGGAGTTAAAGTTATAGTATTCAGGAACCCTAACCAGGAGCTGAAGTATTGGAGTCTAGATAGACCAGGGCTTATCTGTTTTTAGGTGGATGTAAAGTGGAACATGGAGATTTTTGCATGAGAGCCTTCACAATAATCTGAATAACAATAATTTTGATATGCGTCATTTCAAAAAGTTGAGCAACATTGTATTTATTAATAAAAATATAAAATTAAAGAAGAAAAAACGTTTTTTTTCAATTGTTCCCTCGTGCAACTTTGAAGGTGTTCATTTTAGAGGAAAGCTGAAGAGGAGAAAAAGTTTTGTAATTAAATTTGCCATAAGATAGGGTTGTTTGGAAATCTCAGAATGTATTTTCCTTATTGCAAAATAGCAATAACTAAAAAAAAAGGTAAAGAAGTAGGTTTTTAATCATTTTTTTGGACCATTTAAATTTCTCTGAGGATTCATATTGAAGCAAAGAAAACTTTATGGCATGATTAAATAACACGCTAAAATTCGTTTTTTTTTCAAGTTTGAGTCCAAAATATCACCTCAACATATTTAAATTTATTTTCGGAACTCAAGTTTTCCAACGCTTTTATCAGAATCAAAATCGGATGATTTGAACGCCCTTAGGAATTGTTTAAAGATATTGTTGATTTTTATGCTTACAAACTAATAGGTTATCTCGGCGGATTTTCATTCGATTTTTTTTGCGATACATGGTTTGAAAGTACTTGGATAGACGCTTCTTTTCGTGAAGAAAAATTTCAAATCCGTCAACTGGATTCCTAGATACAAACTGTCAAATTTGACAGCCTATAAATAATACAGACCTGATTCTTGAACCAAAAACTCTGTCGTGCCAAGTTCTTCTTTCGCCACCAAGGCAGATGGGATCTAACAATGATGGGGGATTATTGTTGTTTTCTTATTAGAGAAAGCGATCAGGAACATAGACGAACGTCAAAATTTGCAAAAAAAAGTTATGTACAAAAGACTTATTATAAATGTATTTTCATGTGTATTTTTGTAAATACATTATATTATCCTTAAAAGATATAGCTTTTTTTATTGTTTTGAACTTATGTATAAATATTATATAAAAATGTTTATATTAAATAAAAAGAACTGATACATTCTTTTTCATTGTTGAATTCACAATCAGGATACTTTAAACTCCCACGGACAGCCGGTATAACATCAGTCGCGATTTTTTTCCATTTGTTGACTAGGGTAATTGTCGTTAAAACTGAATTATTTATATTTCCGAATTAAGCTGGTTCAGGATTTCCTTTTCTTGCTTTTTCAATAATTTTAATTATAAGTTTTAAAAGTGGTTTTCATAATTTTCTATTAATATGTATGAGCTAAATTTTTTTATGTTCATTTTTTAAAAGGAAAAATGTTGCGCTCATGACAAGCTGGATTTTTTTTTCTTTTACCTAATTGCTTCAATTAATTAAACATACAATGCAAAGCGTAAACCCATAATTTTTTTAATGCGAATAATGAAATAAAAATGTAGAATCTCTAATTATATATCGTATCACGATGATTTAATTATTAATTTTTTAAAGCTTATATATTTGCGCGATTATAAGGGTTAATATTGCAAGAGACCCCAGATAAGTCCCCTCCCAAATAATGAGGCAAAATATGCACAGGGTGGATCGTTTTGAATGTTTTTATAGGCTGAGAAAGCATAAGAGATTTTAAAAATCTGAGAAAGTAGTCCCGAGCGAATTAATTCGGAAAGATCTCCCAGCTACCTAACAACAATCATAACCCCATTTTTTGTACACTTGTATATGGAATAAGAGCAAGTGCTCGACGTTAAAAATTAATTAGTGGAAAATTTAAATTATTTAGATAAATGTACGGGGTCGATTGTTTTGAGAGTTTTTATAGGCTATCTGGGAAACCACAAAAGATTTTAAAAATCTGATGAAGTAGTTCGGAGCTCTTTTTTTAAGAAAATTATAATGGCGACATCAAATGATAGGTATCGCGATCGGTTTCAGATTTTCAGGGCAATTTTCGAATTTTCCCATTTTCTAAAATGTCCAAAGTCACTACTATGAAACTAATAAGGAATTCTTAAGGTTCTGTTTTCTGGTAGAATATAGTGGCGGAGTCAGATTTTTAATTTTGGTTTTAATTACGGCAATATAAAACCAAGTTTTAATTGTTTGAATGGAACACCCGGTATTTTTTACATAATTTTTTCGGATTTTACATCTTCTTTCGGAATATATTATATTGTCAATATAAATTGACAACAAATAAGCTAAAAATATATTTTTTATTAACCTCATAGACTAGCTCATATGAGCTGACGGCTCAGAGGAGCATGTCTATGTTAACACATTTTAAAAGACCAATGAGTGAATGAATGAATGAATGAATAAAAAAGGGGTGGTGATACTAGATCATTGATTCCTAGGCCTCTGTTGAGCCCTTTATATCCCACCATTGCTGCAGGTCATTCGAGGTCAATCGCCTTTGCAAATCCAAGCAGCCTCGTTAGTTGAACTTACCTAACTGCTTTCGGTAACAAAATTGTACCTCCAAAATATCTCTGTCTCAGACCGTTGAGTGCTGGGCACTCTCTGAGGACATGGTCAATAGTTACGTCCTCCTCCAAACACCATCTGCATGTCGGGTCGTCTTCGACACCGATTCTATGAGATTGGCCCCTAAAGTGACAATGTCCCATCAACAATCCCATCACAATTCACAGCACTTTCCTTCCCAGGGAGAAAAGCGCCTTAGTATGCCGTGCGCTAGGCCCAGTTATATGTTCCTTAGCACACCACCACGATTCAATAAATTTGCTTTCCAGCAACGATTTTAATTCCCTTTTGCCAATAGCAATTGAGACAGGTAGTATTGGTTGGGGTACATACGGTTCAGTTGCCGAACCCAACTTTGACAGACGGTCTACTTCCTCATTTCTGGGTAGGCCCGAGTGATCCGAGACCCATACGAGCCTGACTGTGCAGCCGTTCCTTGTCATACCATTCATCTTGTCGAAATTCATCAGTATACCACCAGGATCCATTTTTCCCTATTTGGCAGAAATATCTCCAGGGAGAGGTTGGGTTCTAAAAGCGGCATGTCAGTAAACCTTTGAGCACAGATTCGAGAAGCCAACAAACAATTTTGATGCCATTCTCCAAGGATAAAAATTATATCAGTATGCTCTTCCTTTAGATAAATCTTCATTTTGATAGAGCAATAATACAACAATATTCAAATAATTCAGCTCAGTAAATGAGGTTTCACAGTTACAAAAAATAATAACGCTAGTTTAGCAACAGGTTTTGCAGACTAAACTGACAGATTAAATTAATTATCTGATGTTTCTAAATGCCATAGGCAACTAGATACATTAGAAGAACTATTCAAAAAACACGACAGGGTACAGAAAATGATTATTTGGCGTATCCTGTGAAAACGCGGAGACTTAGAACATCCTTATACCAGTCGATAGGCATTTAAAAGGTACATTTTCTGGTAAGGTAAAAAGGATATTTTTCTATTTAAATTAATCAAGTTATAGCCACTTAAGTTTCTTATTTGATTATTATTAATTTGTGAACACCCTGTATAATATAGCTAGTTTATTATCACTGGGATATAAAATTTATTGTTACAATTTACTTTAAATTTCGAGTACATATCTGAAATACTTCTCAAGTATTTGAAACGTGAGGCGCGGATGAAAGGGGAGCGGGGGGGGGGGCGATCACCTTCCTCCCCCAAGAGCTTTGAGTTCAGGAAAATATACCCGATTTTGTCTCTTATGCTATAGTTTATTCAAGAACTAGAGAGAGTAATCAATCATTTTTTATCTTTTCCTGTGTCTTTGGCAAAATCTGTTGGACACATTATTTTTTCATAGGAATGGGATAGAAATTTTATAATTAAAAATACCGGTCTATAATAATTTGGGTTGAATAACAATAGATATTTGGATGTGTGAAGTGTTAAAAAAGATTTTAATCTTTGTCATAGGCGTCGGAAGGAGGTTTATTATCACTAAGTATTTATGGCATAGAATATTATTTCGGTAATAAACTTAAAATAAAAAGTTTTTATAATATTATTTTGTTTCTTATAATTTCTTAATAATTCACATACATCAGAAATAATAGATAATTTTGACATATTTATCACAAATCGCAACTGTATTTTTATTATTTTTAATTTTGGCATAGAAAGCGTTTTTGGCACATTTAGACTAAAACGTAATCTTTTTCTCTCAAAAAATTCTAAATTATAATTTAATGACTTACAAAATACCCACTGTCCAAAATGCAAGAAGTTAAACATATATAAAAAAATAAATTCGTCCGTATAATATTAAATTTTTTTTTGAGCTATCGGTCATTTTATTATTAATTAAAAACATTTTTAGGACTTTTGACGTTCAGTTTGTTTATTTTTTAAACAATCTGCAGAATTACAACTAAACACTAAAAAGGGCTTCAAATGTTATTAATTTTTATATGTTACAGGAAATTTAAATAATCAATTGTGTTTACGCTGGTAAACATTACGTATCTAATTCATAATCAAAGTCAGTGAAGCTATCTTCGCTCAAATTAATTATAATTGGTTCCTCGATCTCACCGATCATGAGATCGAGTTTCCACATTTTCTTTTATACTTTTATTATATGGATTTTTCCCAATTTTCTGCAGTAATTTTATTCAAAAAAATCTTTCAGAAGTTCAGTTAAATTACTAATTTTGTAAGTTGTGTTATTTCTAGCAACTCCACCTTTTACTTGAGAGAGATATTTCCTTCTCCAACGGACATTTTCCGGACGATCTATAAGAAAAAATTTCCTATCTGATTTTTCCAGCAAAAAGTAGTTCTCTGAGCAATTTCCAGAGCTTAATTGCAGGTAAATCCCGATCATCATTGATTTTAGTTAGAATTTTGTCGACGGTTGTGATCTGCTTCTCATAATAAAATGTATGTACAACTCCTTTTACATCTCTTCTACCAACGAGGTTTTTCGTCAGCCTGTAGTCGAATGTAGCTTGGGAGTATTAACAATTCCAGTCGTTTTTTTCTCCTTCAATATTCAGTAGATAGTAGATTTTCCAACTCGTGTCATGTTGGAACCACCACCTAAACAGAGCTTTTAACATTATTGTCTAGATATTGATATCTTAACGCATCATAAATATTCGTCGTAATAAAATTTTCGTTGAGAAAAAAATGCCCTGGTTTAACGATTTTGGAAGAAATATAGATGCGGAAGCCATATCTTTTGGATATCTTACTAATCTCAAATAATATATAAAAACAAGCACAAACAATATAAATCACTAACGATACACTGTAAGGTGTTCTATGCTCACTGACAGAAATTAAATTGAACTATCAGAAATTTTATTGTTGCAGTAAACTTATAAAATCTTATAATACTTAAATATATTAGATTTACGGCAGTCCTCAGTTACCTGTAGCACTGGAGCAGGTACGTTGGAGATTTCGGTAACAGTTTTATAGCTCACTCTAGTTCTTGAATAAAGTATAGAAATGTGTATGCTTGCGATCCCCCTCCCCTTCCCAAGAGCTTTGAGTTCCGAAAAATAGAACCGATTCTGCTTTTTATATTAGGAATGTGTATGCTGCTGGCATTCCCCCCGTTGACAATTTATTTTTCTTGCAATAGCCCCCCCTCAAGAGCTTTGAGTTCAGAAAAATAGATCCGATTCTGCCTCTTATACTAGAAATGTGTATGCTGCTCGCATCCTTCCCCCCCCATCGGCAACTTGTTTTTTCTTGTAATCGCCCCCCACCTCTTCAAGAGCTTCAAATTCAGAAAAATAGACCCGACCCTGCCTTTGCTTTGACACTAGAAATGGGAATGTTGCTGGTGTCTCCCCCCCCCCATCGACAACTTGCTTTCGCTTGTCATACTGTACTTTTATGATATCACCGACCCCCCCCCCCCAAGAGAGAGGCTGGATCCGCCTCTGTATGAATATTAGGTTAGACTTTATCAAAATTTAAATTATTTAAGGTTTAGATTTAGGTAATATAAACCTTACTAGAATAGGCATTTTTTATCGGAGAATCTAAAAATGCATTAATATATAGGGGGTTCCATTTTAGAAAACACAACTTTAATACTTTCTGAGCTTTTGAAACATCCTTAATAATATGAAAATAATTTTAAAAAGAAACTATATTAGAATCTTTTATATCCCAAAAGTAAAACTTTTCGAGTCACATATTTTGGCCAAAATATTCCGTGCCGTATAAGGTAAATAACCCTGTATGCACACACAGTTTAAAAATATAGATTTTTTTCCACCTTGAGAAGTAAGGACAATTTTTAGAAGCACTGTTGTAGGAATATAATTTATTGTCAAAAATATATTTTTCAAATAATTGGTCCAAAAATTTTCTCTTAGTTTGAAATTCTACCAGACAGTGTAACACACTTAGAAGTTTGAATCCCAAATGTATCCATTAATAACAACTATCCAAAAATAGAACATTTAACAAACGAGCTAGACCCTTGTAGGGATAAAATATGCATCTTATGATCATTAGGATCTTTCGACCCTCCTAAGTAGTTTCCAATAATCTAAATTTAATTTCTGACGTCGAACGAGAACTTAAGTGTTTGTAGGAAACACGAGATTTTTTAAAGAATTTATTATATTCAAGAAAAGTCTTATATTTCTGTTGTATCGGTGATTATATTTTAGCAAATTAAAAAATACAGAATATCTGACATGATGATTTATTATGAAGTTGAGGGGATATTAACAGTTTTATCTTAAGCTTATATATTAGTTCTATATTTCTTTAGTCATAGCAAAACTTTGAGTGTTTAGTCACTGATATTTTGGCGTGAATATCTAATCTGCATATTAAAAAAATATACAGTGTGTCTCATGACTAACTGCCGCTATCGATTTTCGAAAAATAGACTTTGAAAAATTTTTCGGCTAAAATATTTTCAGGATGGTGGCACTTCCGGTTATACCGAAAGTTGATGCCTTTTTGCTTATTTTAAATGCAAAGTCCTACATGTTATTTCATTTTTAAATTTTACTTAGTTTCTCTTATATTAAAGCCTTTATTATTTAATTAGGGCAGGTTTCCTTTTGGAAAGGGATCCACTTTAGTGTCCTGTGTTGATATTGTGATAAAATACAGGATGATCAAAAACGAACATTCCATATTAACTTGAAATCGAAAAGAATCAATTTTTTGAATGTAAACCATCTATTTTTATAATATTATCTTATTTAGCATTAAAAATAAGGCCGGGTTTGAATAGTCTATTCGAAAAGTTTATACCTTTTGCAATTTAATATATAGTAATGTAAAAACGCTATACGGCTTTTAAGTTTTGTTATTAGTTGGCAATGACGGCGAAGAGCGACGAAAGGAAACAATATAGCACTACAGAAATGTCACTATTTCTTGCGATTTGACAATTATTAATAAAAATCATGCCGGATGAGTAGATTGTACGCCTGAAGATTATTTAAATTTGCTTATGATCTATGGGAAATGCAACAAAGTTTTAGATAGATATCCAGGTAAACCGAAACCATCGCGGAACAGTGTTTAACGAATACTGGAAAATTTCAAAATCATTGGCATTGTTAAGGCCGAAAAGCATAAAAAGAAACCTCAGTGACATCGTTAAGACAAGGAATCTCGAGAAGATACGTAGAATTCTGTTAAAACACAACTTCCAACCTTATTTAATATCTTTAGTTCAACACCTTAGAAATACTGATTTGCCAAAAAGAGTGCAATTTTGCGAATTAATATTAACTATGTTACAAGACGACCCTCGATTTTTGGATAACACAATTTGGACTGATGAAGCAAAATTTACTAAAAATGGCCTTTTTAACCGACTTCTAAAAGAAGGAGGTTCTCAATTCGTCAACTATGTATTTTATTTTTATGTATGTACACCGATTACTTCGGAACGGCGACACCGATTTGATTAAAATTTTTTACTTTATGTTCAGGAAGTTGCTGCGGTGGTCCCATATTTTTCTAGGACGAAATTGGTGTGGTAAAATCCAAGATGGCGCTGACAATATGGCGGCCAAAAAAATTAATTTTGTCCGATTTTCTCCAAAATTGGTATGGGGGAATTTTCGGAGTCGTACACAACGAATCCAAAATTATTTTTAAAAAATTCAATATGGCGGATTTAATATGGCAGACAAAAAATCAATTTTTAGTGGTTCATTTTAGGGCGATTTAAGACTTTGAATAAAATGGGTACTTTTTGTCATCTTGCGAGGTACACTTATCTCAATTAGTACTTAGTTCAAATAATTTATGGAAATCAGTTTTGTTCGATATTCTTCAAAATTGGTACGGAGGAGTTTTCGGGGTCGCACATGGTTAATCTAAAATTATTTTTAAAAAATTCAGTATGGCGGATCCAATATGGCAAACCCAAAAATTTTATTTTGTAAGATTTTCTCCAAAATTGGTACGCGTGAGTTTCCGGGGTCACACATGACAAATAAAATTATTTTTAAAAATGTCAATATGGGGAACGAAAAAATAAATTTTGTTCGATTTTCTCCAAAGTTGGTATGGGGGAGTTTTCTGGGTCACCCATTACGAATCTGAAAAAATTAAAAAAATATATGGCAGATTCAAAATGGCGAAAAGATTCTACATCTCTCGATTTTGTATAAAATCAATATTGGGGGATTTTTTTAGTGTTAATTCCGAATTTAAAATATGTTTTGAAAAGCTCAATGTGGCGGAGTCTTAAAAATTTTACATTTTTCGATTTTCTCCGAAACTGATATAGAGGGTTCTTGAGGGTGTAAATTATGAATTTAATAGTATTTTTTCAGAATTCAATATGGCGGACTAAAAATTTTACATTTTTCGATTTTGTTCAAATGTGGGATTGAATCGTTTTTGAGGATATAAATAGCTAACATAAAATTATTTTAAGAAAATCTAATATGTCAGATTCAATATGACGGTCTAGAAATTTTAAATTTTTGGATTTCATCCGAAATCGATACAGGGGGCTTTGAAGAGTTTAGATTTAGATTAGATTAAGATGTTAAAGTTATTTTTTTGAAATTCAATATGGCGGATCTAACATAGTGGGTTGAAAATTTTACCTTATTCACATTTTTTCAAATTTGGTATTAGGAGTTTTCGAGGTCGTGTATTACAAATATAAAGTTAATTTTTTACAACTATTAGGTTAATAAGATACAATCTGAGAGACTGAAAATTTTACATTTTCCAATTTTGTTGTTGCGGTGTTCTTGGGGCATAGACAAACTCAATGTGCAGTATAAAATATATTGGGCTAAGAAATTTACGTTTCAAGTTTTTTAAATATCGATATTGGAAGGTTTTGGCCCCTATTTTGCCAATCTAAAATTAATTTGAAATTTAGGATAGTGGATTTACTATGACAGACTAAATATTTGTTTGATATAATTTCACTGGTATTTGGAGAACTCTAAGAATAAAACAAATTTTAGTGGTTCATTTTGGGGTGATTTACAACTTTGTATAAAATGGGTACTTTTTGTCACCTTCAAGTCATTGTCTAATCTCGATTAGTACTTAGTTCAAATATTTTATGGATATCATAATTAATTCAAAACTAAAAATCGAAAAATAAAATTTTTTTAAAAGAATTGAACCGACTTCTAAAAGTGCACTAAAAAGTAGAAAATAACTATAAATTTTTATATGAAATTGAAATTTTTGAAGTCGGCGCCAAATTATTTTTAAATACAACAAATTACTACTATATATACAAATTATGGTAAGAAAGCAATTACAAATAAAGAATTTTTAATCTGTTTATGCAAATCACATTTTGTCAGGTATTAGTTTGGGGCCGACTTCAGAAATTCCAATTTCATATAAAAATTTTTAGTTATTTTTAATTTTTTAGCATACTTTTAGAAGACGGTTCAATTTTTTTTATAAAAATTTTAATAACACACACAATTTTCATTTTTGGAGTGATTCAAATCATTATGGAATAGATCGCGGAATTTTCAAAAAAGTGGCAATTTAACCTATCTTATGTTGTTAGAAATGATGGAATACTAAAACTATATTTTTGTGAAGAAAACTTAAATGATAATTCATAAATAAAACAAAGTAAACTATATCCCCATTTTAAATTATGTATTAACTTTTGCAGGAAAAATATATTTAAATTTTCTAAAACAGTTAGACAATTAATATTTAACCAATTTACCTCTGACGGAACACAGCCAAATTTTTCCCAACACGATGGATCTCCACCACACAGAACCGTTCAAGTTATTAACTTCTTACAAATAACATTTTATAATAACAGTGGTCCTTTCCTGTGGCCTCCCCGTTCTCCTGATTTGACCGTCTTAGACTATTTTCTATGGGGAACGATAAAAAACATCGTTTATTGTATTACAGTGACAACGATGAAGGACTATATGGTAAGGGTAAGGGATTCGTTCGACAGTTTATCTCTAGATTCAATTAAGCAGCCACCCATCACTGCAATAAGGAACATCAACCTGGAAGAGACCTGTTGCTGGTGGATTGAAAATATGTTAAAAGACAGGGTGATCTACACAGAACTGCTTGGAGAGTCGCTGATGGCACGGGTGACTGGGGGGTGTCCGCAGTGGAGGTCCTCTCCCCACTGCTTTGGAACCTAGTAATGGATGGGCTTTTGCGAACCCTGAGCAGGGAAGGCCACTCTGTACTGGGATATGCAGATGACTTGGTGATCCTAACCCAAGGCAAATTTAATACAACAGTAAGAGAGAGAATGCAGTGAGCTCTTAAAGTTGTAGAAAGATTGGTAAGGCAGGAGGGACTTAATATAAGTCCCCAAAAGACTGTCCTAATCCCCTTCACAAAACGGAGGAGGATAGAGGATCTCGATCCCATCATCCTCCAAGGAAACACAATACCACTTTCCAGGGAAGTAAAATATCTGGGGGTGATTTTAGACTCCAGGCTGATCTGAAACAAGCAAGTGGAAAACATAACCAGAAAATCGGAAACAACTCTTATGACTGTTAGAAGATTATGTGGGAAAACATGGGGTCTCTCACCGAAAATGGTACATTGGTTATACACCAGTGTTGTGAGACCAGCCATCACTTACGCAGCCTTGGTCTGGTGGCCCAAGCTCATGCAGAAAACAACCATGACAAAGCTGAGTAGAATACAAAGGGTCGCCTGTTTGTGTATTACTGGGGCCATGAAATCAACCCCCACTTCGGCAATGGAGTGCATTCTGGATCTGCCTCCGCTACACATAGTGATTCAGGCAGAGGCAAGAATGGGACTCCACTGACTAAATCACTCAACAGTAAAATTACAAAGGACGTTGTCAGGACACAAAAACATATGTAAAAAATCAGGAACCCTGAGTTGGAAATGGACACAGACCATATGAACTCGAGCTACCGTTATAATATACCGTTTGAAGTCACAATAGAGGATTGAATGGCAAGATAAAAGAGAAAAACCGGAAACATTCTCAGGTGCAAGTATCTGGTACACTGACGGTTCAAAAACTAGTGAGGGTACTGGAACTGGGATATATGGGCTACAGCCGAGGAAGGAATTAACCCTTCCCCTTGGGAAATGCCCAACAGTATTCCAGGCAGAAATATACGCAATCTTACGGTGCGCAGACGAGATAAATAGGAGAGCTTACAAAGGGAAGCAAATCCTCATTTACTCTGACAGCCAAGCAGCCCTAAAAGCCCTCAAGGGCCAAAAGGTATCATCGAGGCTGGTTTGGGAATGTCAGAGTGAGCTAGAAATTCTGGCAAAAGACAACACAGTTATGTTAAAGTGGGTACCAGGACACGAAGGCATACATGAAAATGAAAAAGCTGACGAGCTGGCTAGAGCAGGGTCGGCATCTCAATACATAGGTCTAGAACCGGCCATTGGGGTGCCGCGTTGTGCGGCCAGGGAAGCAGTCAAAAAATGGATCAAAAGAGAACATAAAAACCACTGGATCACCAGACAGGGTTTAAGCCACAGCAAGCTATTTATTGGGAATCCTGACCCGAAACTGGCAAGGAAATTACTCCAAATGAGTAGGAACCAATTAAGGACTATTACAGGTATAATGACGGAACACATGACCGTCAAAGTACCTTTGAATAGAATGAATCTATATAACGGAAACCTTGGCTGCAGACTATGTGAACAAGCCGAGGAAACGGTGAAGCATATCATATGTGACTGTGAGTCACTGTAGAGATTTAGACAACAAATATTCGTGTCAGTAAGTCTGGAACCGTGAAAAATACTCACTCACTCCTTAGCAGGACTGTACAGATTGAGCCAGGGGGCTAGGTTGACAGAGTGGCTGTAATGTCTAGGGTGAGCATAATAGGCCTACTCTGGTCACAGTGCATCCGGCTTTAGGACGGACCCGGGACTATAATAAAAAAAAAGTAGCCACCCATGTCGAACTAACTCGGAGATGCGAAAAATGTTTTGATATTAAGGGTGGAAATTATGAAGATTTAATAAAATAAGTTGTTTCCCTGAGTTGGTAAGCCGTTTAGCGTTTTTACAATACAAAAATGTTAAATTGTTAAAATATTTTAAAACTACAAATTTTAGGATTAGACAACGTTATACAAAGTCACCCTTATTTTTAATCCTAAATAACATAACATTATAAATATCCTTTACGTTTAAAAGTATTGACTTTTAACGATTTTTCCAGGTAATATTTAATATTCCTATATTTATTTATTATCAAAATATCAACACAGTCCACTAAAGTAGATCCTTTTCTAGAAGCAAACTAACCCCAATGAAATTATATTGGAGAAAATGATAGTTATGTTTAATTAAGCCTGCAAACGCTATTTTCGTCATACAATTTAAAATATTATTAATGTAATAATAATGATAATTATTATTTAATATATTTTTTTTTAATACATTGCCCATCCTCCAATTTAAGATCTTGCTGAATCCCTCCAATACACATGTATTCGGTCTTTTTTATGTTAACCTGCAGACCCCACTTGTTATATTCTTCGATTAACTTCCTTGCCATGTAGTTGAGGTCATCGTACTCCTGAGCCACCACTATTTGGTCATCTACGAAGCATAAGGTGTACAGCGTATTATCGTTTAATGGAATACCCATAGCACTACATTTCCTTTTCCATGGTTTAAGTACTTGTTCTAAATATATCTTAAACAATGTGGGTGATAGGCAACATCCCTGCTTAAGTCCTCGATTAACTTTAAATCCGTTCGACATTTGATTTTCCAATTTTACATGTGCATTACTATTTTCATAAAGGTTCTTGACAGCTTTAATAAGGGTCGCACTTATATTTGTTTTCTCGAGGGCTTGCCATAAGCGGTTTTGTGGTACACTGTCATAAGCTTTTTTAAGATCCACGTACAAAAGATGAACTTCCTGATTGTAAGCCAGCTTCTTTTCGATTACTTGGGTGATAGAAAACAGATGGTCTATAGTGGATCTTCCTGCTCTAAATCCGGCTTGTTCCTCGGCCTCCATGTCTTGGTATTCCAGTTCTATCTTTTCCTTTATTACTTTCCCGTATATTCGGCTTAAGGTACTCGTAACGGCTATACCTCTGTAATTTTCACATTCATCCCTTCTTCCTTTTTTGTGTATGGCGGATATTAGTGAGGTTTTCCATTCGCTGGGTACCGTGCTTCCATTTAGGCATTTCTGAAATAAATTCGTCATCTGTTCATACAGCTTTCTAGTTCCGTATTTTATCAACTCTGCTGGGATATTACCGGGCCCTGGCGCTTTTCCGTTTTTCAGTGATTTGCATATCTTAATGACGTCGTTTAGGTATATTCTACATGGGGAAGCTATTACCTGTATGTGTTGTTGTTTTTCCTCCTTCTGAAATTCCACCCTATCTTCCTGGAGCAGAACGGAGAAATACTTATCCCATTGTTCGAGTGAGATTGGTGCAATTACATCTTTTTTCTTTTCCTGTCTGAGGGATTTTATAATTCTCCAGCTTTCCGTACTTCTCTGTCCCCCCAGAAACATGTTAATCTTGTTACATTTAGCCATGTATTAAAAAATGCGAGAGTTACACATACTTAGGGTTAAAAATAACAAATGATGGTACACTGGATAAAGCAATAAAGGAAAGGAGCACTCAAGGCAGGAGAGCTATAGCTATGATGAACGGAATTCTATGGGACCAGCAGGTATCAAAAACTAATAAACATCGAATATTTAATACGATAGTAAAAAGTATTATCACATATAGCAGCGAAGTGTGGCAAATCAAACAGAGGACGGAGGGTCAACTAAGAGCTACTGAAATGGACTACTGGAAACGTGCGGCAGGTAAATCAAGGATGGATAGAGTGACCAACGAAAGAATTAAGGAGATTATGGGAGTTACACATGACATAGTGGACGACATTAAAATTAAACAACTTACGTGGTATGGACATGTTCAAAGGATGCCTGAAGCACGGCTCCCAAAGCAGATATTAGAATGGAAACCACGAGGAAGACGGAAACCAGGAAGACCAAGAAGAAGTTGGAGAGGAGGAATTGACGAAGAAATCAGGATAAGGCAACTGGATAACGATCTTTGGCAAGATCGGGATCAGTGGCGACTGGAAATCGGAAGACGTAGAAGGACGTTATAAACCGACTATATATATATTATTTAATATAACCTAGATATTATAAAAAAACCATATTTGCTACGAAGCGAGGTCGCTGCAGCGCAAAGCAGTAAGTACATGCAGCCCCTGCGCTTGTACAGCGGCAAAACGCTCACTGTTTGTACCTGTATTCTTGGATACCATAATAAGATAAATTTTGGATGCCTTTCAATGGTTCACAGAACTTAGAGTGATGTCCCTCATGCAACGAAAAATTTCGCAGGCAAAGTAAAGGTATTCAACAATATCTTCCCTAAATAATCCCATAATATTCAGTGAAGTTTTGAATCTAAAAAAAAATTGTATTTATCGTATGATAATTTTTTTTTCACAAATCGGAAATAATACATCTAAATCTAATGAGAACGTTAAAAAATTTTTAAGTTCACTAGAGAAAAAGTTATTGCAGTTTTTGTGGTCTAAAATTTGTTTTTTTTTTCAAAATTTTTCGGCCCAGAATTAAATATATCTATTTTTAAATAGATCCTAAAAACGCACATCATTTTTAACAATTTGCGGTAAGAATGGTTGCTATATCTTAATTAGGAGAGCGGAGAATTAAGGTCAAACTTTCAACCTTGAAGTCAATTATCTCAGAAAATAATAATCCCACAGATTCTCATTTTTTGCGAAAAAAATTATATCTCTCTATTTAGTAACGCAACGTATAACTTTATATATACGTGTCGATAGGGAGTTCGATTACCTACAATTTTTCTTTGAAGCTTTTTTCACACAACGTTTGGTTTTCGAGATAAATTGGAAAAACCGAAATAGGTGACCATTTTTGGTCCGCCATTTTCTAAGCACAGGGTTGGCAATATTAACATCAGTATATGTTATTTAGGATGCCGAAATATACACTTTCTAATAATAAAATCGATTGTTCAGGAATCTTAGTTATTTTGTTTTTTGGGCAATTAAATTATTTAATTTTTCCAATTAGGGTCTTATGTGACATAATAATGTGGTTTAAACTTATACTTAAATTTATGTCGCTTTTCTATTCATTAACACTTTTATTTTCAATATATTGTTTTTTATATTATATTTTTTCTTAACTTTTTTGCTGCACACAAGTCGCATTGTCAATCCAAGCGAATTGGTCAGACATACAGAGTCAATTCACGCTCTAAGTAGGGTCGAGTACGGTATCGTTCCTCCGGTCGGTATTCGTGGCAAGATAAGCAATTAATTTTGGAGACAATTTCTGCGAACCTTAAAGTCCGGGAAGAAACTAAAGGTGAATTGAGTAGCCTTGCGAACAGCAGCGAGAGGGTACCCTTAGGATCAACATTGTGCCCTATTGACCGTACGGAAAAGTCAGCGATTTGTGCAAGTTTTTAATTTTTTCTTTTTTCTATCAATTCGAAAATACAGTCCACTACATTTTTCATATTTTCCGCGACATCGATGGTTATATTTTTTTCGCCTCAAAAGTTTATCTTCCATAGAATATAGAGCAACACGTATGAAACAAAAGAAGTTTCATATTCCTAAAGGTTGGGACGCAAATTTTTTCAATATAATATTGTAAGAAAAAATTACGAGAAAAAATATTTTTTCTAATTGACCGCAATTGTTACGTCCTCTAGTGACCATCGTAGCAACTCGAAAATAATTTTCAGCAATTTTTCAGTTCAGCTATACGGTGATAAAGAGGGAAACAGACAACACAATTACAAAAAAAAAATGAAATATCATGTTCATCAAGGTGAAAAAATATCGTTCCGAGAAAAAATTTGTTTTAGTTAAGACTTTGGGAATAACTATTATTTTTATTACTCACATTCAACTAGCAATTTCAGTCCGTAAAGGATACCCTAATCTTTCTAAAAAAAACTAGCATATTCCTCAAACACAAAAGCATTTCCTCGGCTTTTAAGAACAAAAGCAGGGTTGCCATTCAGGTCATATTTTGACTGTCAAAAGAACATTTATCAGTTTGACGATTTTTAATGCTAAAGTATATAAAGGAATCATTTCTTTGAACTTCATGGGATTTATGTGTTCATTCTATATAAAAAAAAATGTTTTCTTAATATATAAAGATTCTTTATTCAACTATCTAATAAGAAAAGCATGAAATTGTAACTAATAAAAGTTTTATAAAAAAAATTGAACCTACTTCTAAAAGTACGCTAAAAAGTAAAAAATAACTATAAATTTTTATATGAAATTGAAATTTTTTACGTCGGCGCCAAACTAATACCCGACAAAAGTGATTCGCATAAACAGATTAAAAATACATTATTTGTAATTGCTTTCTTACCATAATTTGAATATATTAGTAGTTATTTATTTCATTTAGAAATAATTTGGCGCCGATTTCAAAAATTTCAATTCCATATACAAATTTATAGTTATTTTTTTATATTTTGGTGCACTTTTGGAAGTTGTTTCAATTTTTTTTATAAAAATTATATTTTTCGATTATTGGTTTTGAATTAATTTTGATATACATAGATTATTTGAACTAAGTACTAATCGATATTAATATATCTTGCAATGACTCCAAGGTGACAAAAAAGTACCCATTTTATCTAAAGTTGTAAATCACCCTCAAATGAACCACAAAAAATTCTTTGATTCTTAGAGGTCTTCAAATAGCAGTGAAATTATGTCAAACAAATATTTAGTTTGTCATAGTAAATCCACTATCTTAAATTTCAAATTAATCTTGAATTGGTAATATATTCACCAAAACTTTTCAATATCGATATTTAAAAAACTTGAGACGTAAATTTCTTAGCCCAGTATATTCTATACTGCATATTTAGTTTGTATACGCTCCAAGAACCCCGAAATATCGATTTTAGACAAAATTGGAAAATGTAAAATTTTCAGTCCCTCATATTGTGTCTTATCAACCTAATAGTTGTAAAAAAATTAGCTTTATATTCGTAATACACGAACTCGAAAACCCCCTAATACCAAATCAGAATAAATGCGGATAAGGTAAAATTTTCAGCGTCTTAATCTAATCTAAATTTAAACCCTATAAAACCCCCTAGTACCAATTTTTGGATAAAATCTGGAAATTTAAAATTTCTAGACCGTCACATTGAACATATTAAATTTTTTTAAATAATTTTATATTCGCTATTTACATCCTCAAAAACCATTCATTCCCACCACAAAGTCAAAAAATGTAAAATTTGATATTGAATCCTTACAAAATTCTTTTAAATTCATAATTTACACCCTCAAGAACCCCCTATTTCAGTTTTGGAGAAAATCGAAAAATGTAAAATTTTTAGGACGCCATAGTGAATCCGCCAGATGGAGTTTTTCAAAAAATATTTTAAATTCGTAATTAACACTAACAAAAATCCACCAATACTTTTTTTTTGGATTTTGGATTTTGGACAAAATTGAGAGATGTAGAATTTTTAATCTGCCATCTTGGATCAGCTATATTTAATTTTTTTTAGTAATTTCATATGCGTATTATGCTATCCCAAAAACTCCCCCATATCAATTTTGAAAAAGATTGGACAAAATAAATTTTTTATCCGCCATATTGGACCCGAAAATTCTCCCATACCAATTTTGTAGAAAATCGGATAAAATTCATTTTTTTGGCCGACATATTGCCAGCGCCATCTTGGATTTTACTGCACCAATTTCGTCCAAAAAAATATGAGACCACCGTAGCAACTTCCTGAACATAACGTAAAAAATTTCATTCAAATTGGTGCCGGCGTTCCGGAGTAATCGGTGTACATAAAAATAAAATACATTGTCTACGAATTGAGAACCTCCTTCTTTTAGAAGTCGGTTAAAAATATATAAATTTTTACATTTATATTAGAAAAACTATTTTAGTTCTGAATCAACTGAAAAGACGTTATACTGCAAGGGCAGACGTACTCTGTTCTAATACAGTTAGAGACAAAGCACTATTTCAGATGGCAAGGAAATATCAGAAAAATGTGAAAGCCTCTCCCGTGGCCACCGCTGATCGATTAGTTTTTATCAGTTCAAGGCAACCGCACTTGAACATAGAAAAAGCGAATCCTTAAATCAACTTATATTAGACACAATATAAAGTCTGATACAAACAGCGCCACCTGTCTGTAGTCCATGTAGTCTGAATATTTAATCTCGTAGCGAATTATATACCAACAAGGGTACAGTATACTAGCATCTAACTGTGTAAATATTAAAGAAACTATTTTAATTATCAACTAACTGAAAAAATATTATATTATAAAAGCAGGCGTACTCTATTCGCCTCTCAGACTTCAAGAAATCCAGTCTGCAGGTAGCGATGCACTGCCATGGGAAAAGGTTCCAAACTTTTCTGATATTTCTTTGCAATCTGCTGTAGTGTTTTGCCTCTAACTGTATTAGGAAAGAATACGTCTATTCTTTTTTAACCAACTTCTAAAAGAAGGAGGTTCTCAATTCGTCGAGAATGTATGTTTTTTTTAAATGTATGTACACCGATTACTCCAGAACGGCTGCACCGATTTGAATGAAATTTTTTACATTATATTCAGGAAGTCACTGCGGTAGTCCCATATTTTTTTGAAAGAAATTGGTGTAGTAATATCCAAGATGGCGGTGACAATATGGCGGCCAGAAAAATTAATTTTGTCTGATTTTCTCCAAAATTGGTATGGGGAATTTCTGGGGTCGTACACAACGAATCTGAAATTATTTTTAAAAAATTCAATATGGCGGATCCAATATGGCGGACGAGAAAATCAATTTTGTCCAATTTTCTTCAAAATTGGTATGGGGGAGTTTTCGGGGTAGCACATAACGAATCTGAAATTATTTTTGAAAAACACAATATGGCGGATCCAAGATGGCGGATCCAAGATGGCGGATTAAAGATTCTACATCTCCCGATTTTGTCTAAAATCAGTATTGGGGTATTTTTGTTAGTTCAGGTTAGTTCATTCAAAATATTTTTTGAAAAACTCAATCTGCAATATTCAATATGGTGTCCTAAAAATTTTACATTTTTCGATTTTCTCCCAAACTGATATAGGGTGTTCTTGAGGGTGTAAATTATGAATTTAAAAGTATTTTTTCAGGATTCAATATGCCAAATTCAAGATAGAGGACTAAAAATTTGACATTTTCCGATTTTTTTCAAAGGTGGGACTGAATCGTTTTATATTAGAGTAAGACTTAAAATAATTTTTTTGAAATTCAATATAGCGGATGCAATAGAGTGGGTTGAAAATTTGATCTTATTCCAGATTTGGTATTAGAGGGTTTTCGGGGTCGTGTATTACGAATATGAAGTCAATTTTTTACAACTATTAGGTTGATAAGATACAATATGAGAGATAGAAAATCTTACATATTCCGATTTTGTCTAAAATTGATATTGTGGGATTCTTGAGGTGTACACAAACTCAATATGCAGTATAAAATATATTGAGCTATGAAATTTACATCTCAGGTTCTTTAGACATCAATATTGGACCGTTTTGGGGCCTATATTACCAATTTAAAATTAATTTGAAATTTAAGATAGTGGATTTACTATGTTAGACTAAATATTTATTGACACAATTTTACTGGTACTTGGAAAACTCTAAGAACCAAAGAATTTTTAATGGTTCATTTTAGGGTGATTTACAACTTTGAATAAAATGGGTACTTTTTTGCTACCCTGGAGTCATTGCGAGGTACACTAATCTCGATTAGTACTTAGTTCAAATAATTTATGGATATCATAATGAATTCAAAACTAAAAATCGAAAAATAAAATTTTTATAAAAAAATTGAACCGATTTCTAAAAGCGCGCTAAAAAGTAAAAAATAACTATAAATTTCTATATGAAATTGAAGTTTTAGAAGTCGGCGCCAAGTTATTTCTAAATGAAACAAATAACTACTAATATAAACAAATTATGGTAAGAAAGCAAATTCAAATAAAGTATTGTTAATCTGTTTATGTGAATCCCATTTTGTCAGATATTAGTTTGGCGCCAACTTCAAAAATTTCAATTTCATATAGAAATTTATAGTTATTTTCTACTTTTTAGCGCACTTTTAGAAGTCGGCTCAATTTTTTTATAAATTTTTTTTTATACGGTTTTTTTCAGTTGGTGACATGGCAGCATGTTTAAACCGAAGCCAAAGAACCCATCATGTTAGGTTTTTTCTTAACCTCAAAAAATAGTTGAAAAATCACAAAATTCAATAAAAACCCAAACTAAGCCCCATAATCATATATTCCGTCAACCACGCAGCCCCATAAGCTTAAAATACTATAACCTTAAACCCTATAACCCCATAACTCAGTGAAAAAAAGACTGATGCGCGTTCAAGCAACGTCAGTGATGTTTTTTTCGAATGTTTGGTGGTACATATATACCACAAACATAATAAAATTGATTTTGTTTGTTGTAATCGTCATGTTCATGTTGTCTATGGGCTGTGTAGCATCTTAAAGTTGTAAACTTTTGTAAAGTCAAGGTAGCTACTTCCATAGAGTCACATGACGACGATGCCTGCGAGCTCGCTCGCTCACCTTGACCAGCCGCCGATACTGAGTATCCGACTCCCTGCATCGTAAATTTTTTTCGTGTATTTGCCATGACGACATGAACGCCGTTATCAAGGGTCTCTGATGGATCACGGAGTAACTCCATTGCCCACTGTTAACTACGTGGAGGTGTCCTGGATTGCAAACACACGAAGAAAAATGTTTTTTTTTTAACACTGATTGAAGCGACCCTTTTGACTCGTCATCTATGAAGTTATAGGAGTATGGAGTTTTTGAGGTTATGGAGATTTAAGATTATGGGGTTTTAAAGTTATGTGGTAGTGAGGTTAAAGGGCATAGCGATTTCAAACATATTGATTTTCACTACTTGAACGCGCAGATTCTTTTTAACTGGGTTATAGGGTTTTAGGGCTATAGAGTTTTAGGGCTTAGGGTTATGGAGTTTCAGGGTTATAGAGTTGTGGGGCTGACAGGATATATAATTACAGGGCTTTGTTTATGGTTTTATTGAATTTTATAATTTTTAGCCTATTTTTTGAGGTTAGGACAAAACCTGACGTGATGGGGTTATTTGAACTTCGGATTCGATTTTAGCATATTCGATTGCATATAGTAAGGTGGGTCAGGTCCCCGTAAACTATATTTTGATTTTTTTGTGGAGTATCGTAATAGTTTCTTTAATATAAACGTAATTATATACTCAGCAGCAAGTATATTGTACTCACCGTTCATATAAATTTTCGTAGGTTTTCAGCAATATAAGCTACAACAGTTCGGAAAAAATTATTAAATATTGACAATAAATGAACAATAAATTATTTTATGTTTGAGTTTCCATTCCGTTTCTCTTTTTTTATATATAGAAAAAATGTGTGGGTAATAATTAGATAACAAAGTCATATATTTTTATCTATCTGTGACAGTTAAAATGAACAAATATTAATATGATCATATCTAAGATCTGCTGATAAAAGCCATATATCAAATTAAAGAAAAAAACATTATATCGATTATGTACTACGTATGATACAAAAATAAATTATATCCACATTAATTATATATATTTTGAGACTATTTTTATGTTCTCAAAAATATACAGACAACCTCAACACCATTAAACAACCACACGAACCACCGATTTCGAAATATACCAGATTGTTTGATGATGTTGACATAGAGCTGAGGTTATCTGCTTATTTTGAGACTATTTTGATGTTCCTGAATTATAGCTGTTATGCGCCTGTTTGTTTGTCCTATGTATTTTGATGGCAATCTGTACATGGAATGCTGTAAACGCCACGATTTTCACGGTTGAACTCATCTTTGGGATTTCCCAGGATATTGGACATTGTTTCTTGTGGTTTGAATATGGGTTGTATATTGTGTGTTCTTAAGATTCTTTGAGTTCTGTCCGTTATTCCTATTATGTATGGGATTATGGCTTTGTTCCTTGTTTGATCTTGATCTTTCGTTTTTGTTGTGGTTTTCTCTTGTCTTTTTATGGCTCTCTTTATGTTTACCAAATCACTCCGTTCTAGAGCTATTGAGATGTGTTTTATTTCTTCTTGTTTTGTGTCAGATTCTGATAGGCGGAGCGATTTTGATTTGGGTGTGTTGACTACTGCCTGTTTTTGAGAAGGATGGTGATGTGATTCTGCATTGAGATATCGGTCAGTATGTGTGGGTTTCCGATATATGCTGAAATCTAGAGTGTTGTTGAATTTTCTAATCAGTATCAGCTCCAAAATAGGAAATTTCTTATCTTGCTCGATTTCTAGCGTGAATTGGATTCTATGATGAACGTTATTTAGGTATACGAAAAAACCGCTTAGGTGTTCTTTGCTTTGTTGCTATATTATAAAAAATGTTATCCACATAGCGTTTCCAAAATTTCGGTTTTAATGGTGCCTTTTGCAGTGCCTTTTGTTTGAAATACGTGAATATTATAAAAAAATTTGCACATCTGCTTGTATATTTGATTACTGAACATAAAATATGCATTTTAAGCAGTGTTCTGCAATCTAAATTTTCGTTTATAGCGATTTTATCTAAAGTCTCATCCAATGGAATGCTTGGCTATAGTGATTTTATATCGAGACTTACTAAGATATCGTTTTCTTCAAGATGAATATTTTTGATTATTTTGGATAGATGATCGGAGTTTTTCACGAATACTTGTTGGACTCTTGGTTGCATTATACTTGCTAAATATTTTTCAAGTTTTTATATTGGAGATCACACGGCGTTTACTATTGGTATGAGGGGTGCATTTGTTTTATGTATTTTTGAGAGGCCATACGGTTTTGGACATCTGCTTAATAATTTCCTTGGTATTAAAGATTTTTTCGATTCTGGATACAGTGAGAAGTTGATCTTGGCATTTGTAGTTTTTTCAAGGTATGTTGTTGGATCTCTGTCTATTAGTAGAATCGTCATGAGGATTTCTGACATTTTTGCATATATTTGTTATTGTTTTTTTCAACCGTGACGTTTTATTTATCCTCTGATACTATTGTTATATCCTTATTATTCCTTAAGGATGAGAGGGCTTGACGTTCAGCTCGCGAAAAATTTGGGTTGAGAAACCGACTTAATTTCAGAATTTGCGTTACGTCTTGTTTTACTTGTTCAGCATTTTCTTCAGGGATGTTCTCTAAAGCGGCTTCTCTATTCAAAATTGTCTCTTCCAATTTGCGTCACGGCAAAATTAAAGTCTTTAGAGATGACGAATTTCTCGGGTTCTCATAGTTGGTAGTTGGAGATGTTATGAACAACTTTGCTGCAGTCCAGTGTTTGCTGTGTGTGTTGAGTATCGAATTGTTGTAGTGCCTCAAATTTCTTCTATTGTTTTGTTATTTTTAGCTATGTGTCTGATTCCGTTCACCAACAACTTACTTGAAAATTCCAAATGCGATTTTTTTAACAACGAACATTTTGGAACCCGGAATAACCAAACCATTCATTCCACCATCCGTGAAAACTTACGAAATAACATATATATATATATATATATATATATATATATATATATATATATATATATGTATATATAACATATATATATATATATATATATATATATATATATATATATATATATATATATATATATATATATATATGGTTCCGGAAAGTCATCACCAATAGTTTAGAAAATCTGAAACAATTTTTTTCTTGCACAAGTTACAAATTTAACAATAAAAATAAATACACTGGGACAAATTGACAAATTTGAAGAGAGAAATATTTTTCAATTTACTCCATTTTAGTAGTGATGCACATTCACACATTGTAATTCCAAGTTTGTTATTTTATGGTTTTCTTAAAAGAAGTTTATCACTACATATTTTAAATTATTTCTTATTAAAAAACATGTATTATTGAAAAGACGTTTCCTGATATTGTTTAATTCGTTACTATTTGTTGTCAGTATTAGTGTATGCACCATAAATACACACTCCCACCTTAACCTTCCAAGATGTCAATGTGTTTGGTTTTGTGACAATTTTTGTATTTTTTTATTTATCTTTTTTTTATTAAGTTTGTATTTTTTTATTTTTTATTATAAAATTTGTAGTTTTTTTAATATGTGTCATTTTTAAAATTTGCATTTTTTGTTAATTTAATTCCGTCTGTAATATTTTTGTTAGCGAAAAATTAAATTTAAGTAATTTTTCTCTTTTGCGATTACAAAGTGCCGTCTTATTTTTTTTGTCGTATCGATGGCCATTTAGGTGATTTTGTAGATATTTTGTTCTATGGCCTATATAAACCTAGGAGCAATATTTACTTGAAATTTGATAAATCAACTGTGATTTTTGGTCTTTTGGTGCTTTGCTTTTAAGAGAACTAAAAAGGTTATGACCTTTATGAGATACCGAGATGTTTAGAGGTTTAAAATACGAGTACTCGTATGTTTGTATATTTTCCGATAATTTTTGTTTGTAGGATATAGAGAAAAAATTATTTACTTTGTTATTTGTTTATGCTTGTATGCTATTTTTTAATTTTTGTATTTTTGAATTAAAAAGAACATTCATTAGTTTTGGAGAGTAGCTAGAAATCCAGGCTTATCAACAATAAAACATTACATAAACGCAGCATCTGATGAATTCTGAATCTTATTCAGCCTTTACTCCGACCTTCTGGTCCAAGGAGCTTCAGAACCAGCCTTCTACACTGTAAAAAAAACTTCACATTAATATTAAGGTAAAGTGCTGGAAGCAAATTTCATAAACCCTTTATGAAATGCTTTTAATGTTAGTGCTTTAAATTTAATCATTTTTATATTAAATCTAATGTAATTATACATTAAATTTGGTATGTTTTCAGTTCCTTTATTGTATATTATATAAAGCTTTAATTTCAAAGTACATGTAACTTATTTACGATTTAAGGTACAAAATCATTAATTTGAATTAATGAATGTACATTAAATTTAAGGTAGTTCACTCACAACAGTCGTAGACAAAAGTATAGCCTTTAAGTAAGTACCAAAAGTTAAAGATTCTCAGGCCTAAAGAATTTTATTTTTGTACAAGACTGTAGCCAACACACGTTAACTTTCAATATACAGACATATTCTTATATAGTAATAACTTTAAATATAATAAATCTGGCAGCGACGCATATGTCCATATTGAATGGTCTATAGAGTGAACGTGTGTATAGTAATGATCATATCAGGGGGGGGATCCAGCCTCTCTCTTTGGGGGGCGGTGATATCATAATAGTACAGTATGGCAAGCGAAATCAAGTTGTCGACGGAGTGGGGGGGGGGGAGACACCAGCAACATTCTCATTTCTAGTGTAAAAGGTAGGGTCGAGTCTATTTTCCTAAATTTAAAGCTCTTGGGGGGAAGGGGGCGATCACAAGAAAAAACAAGTTGCCGACAGGGGGGGAGGATGCGAGCAACATACACATTCCTAGTATAAAAGGCAGAATCGGTTTTATTTTCCTTAATTCAAAGTTCTTGAGAAGGTGAGGGGCGATCGCAAGCATACACATTCCTATACTCTATTCAAGAACTGGAGAGAGTAATAAAACTGTTACCGAAACCTCCAACGTACCTGCTCTAGTGCCGCAGGTAACTAAGGACTGCCGTAAATCTAGTTATATTTACTTATATTTAAATAATATAAGCTTTTATAAATTTACTGCAACAATAAAATTTCTGGTAGTTCAATTTAATTTCTGTCAGTGACCAAAGTACACCTTACAATGTGGCCTTAGTGATTTATCTTGTTTGTGCTTGTTTTCATACATTATTTGAGATTAGTGAGATACCCAAAATATATGGCTTCCACATCAATATTTATTCCAAAATCGTTAAACCAGGGCATTTTTCCTCAACAAAAAACTTATTACGATGAATGTTTATGATGCCTTAAGATATCAATATCTAGATAATAATGTTAAAAGCTCTGCTGAAATGTGTTCCAACATGACAGTAGTTGGAAAACCTACTATGTACCGAATACCGAAGGAGAAAAAAAACTACTGGAATTGTTAGTATTCCCATGCCACATTCGATCACAGGCAGACGGAAAACCTCGTTGGAAGAAGAAATATAAGAAATTTTTGCTGGGAAAACCAGATAGGAAAATTGTTCTTATAGATCGTCCGGAAAATATCCGTTGGAGAAGGAAGTATCTCTCTCAAGTAAAAGGTAGAGTTGCTAGAAATAACACAACTTACAAAATTAGTAATTTAACTGAACTTTTGAAAGATTTTTTTGTATAAAGTTGCTGCAGAAAATTGGGAAAAATCCATATAATAAAAGAATAAAGGAAAATGTGGAAACTCGATCGGTGAGATAAAAGAACCAATTATAATTAATTTGAGTGAAGATAGCTTCACTGATTTTGATTACGAATTAGATACGTAATGTTTACCAGCGTAAACACAATTTATTATTTAAATTTTCTGTAACATAAAAATTAATTACATTTGCATCCCTTTTTAGTGTTTAATTGTAATTGTGCAGATGGTTTAAAAAATAAATAAACTGTCCTGTTAAATGTCCAAAAAATGTTTTTCAAGAATAATAAAATGACCAATAGCCCCAAAATATTTTAATATTATATGGACGAATTTATTTTTTTATATATGTTTAACTTCTCGTTTTTTCAACAGTGGGTATTTTGTAAGTATTTAAATTATAACTTAGAATTTTTTGGGAGAATAAGGCTACGTTTTAGTCTGAATGTGCCTAAAACGGTTTCTATGCCAAAATTAAAAATAATAAAAATACAATTATGATTTGTGTTAAATATGTCAAAATTATCTATATTTTCTAATGTATGTGAATTATTAAGAAATCATAAGAAATAAAATAATATTATAAAAACTTTTTATTTTAAGTTTATTACCGAAATAATATTCTATGCCATAAATACTTTGTGATAAAATATAACCTCGTTTCGACGCCTATGACAATGATTAAAATCCTTTTTTACACTTCACACATCCAAATATCTATTGTTTCCAACCTAAAAATAATAAAATTTCTGACCCATTCCTATGAAAAATATATGTGTCTAACAGATTTTGCCAAAGACACCGGACTAAAGAACACAGGTAATTTGCAAAGAAAAAAATGGGTAAAAAATGATATACTACTCTCTCTAGTTCTTGAATAAACTATAGTATAAGAGGTAAAATTGGTTCGCGATCGCCCCCCCCCCCACCGCCCCCCCTTTGGATCCACGCCTGGTTCATATAGTTTGTCCCATACCTATAGAGTTTTTTATGTTGACATTCCAACACATTGAGAAAATCAATAGAAATATCAAGAAATATATTTAAAAAAATGTCACATTCTGAAGAACTAACCTAACTAACTTAGGTTTGAATTATCGCGCGTTGCCAAGTTGTGATCAGTGTACCCCACTACGCGTCAGATCTTCAAATTATTTTTATTTAAAAAATCTGTATTTTCTAAACAAAACATTAGTTTTTAAAAATTTTGGTAAAAACCGTTTTTGAGATATTCCAAAATGTATTGGCATTTTGTTATATGTAGTGACCTCCAGCATGTTAATTACGCATATTTTAATTGTTAATATTTCGCCACACAGAGAAATAAAAAATTTCGTTTTTTTTGATTAAATAAAAGACGCTTTTGTAAACTATATATTCAAATTCGATCACATTCCTAAGAAAATCCGTTTTACGAGTGAACTACCTTAAAGTTATCTCTAACAGTGTAGCCAAACGCCCCTAGGACTGAGAGTAACTTCAAATATTTTATTTTAAATATAAAATAAAGCATAAAGCCTAAGCCTTAGCATATAATATCAATAAATAAAATAGTCAAAAAACAGCAATTGTGGAAACTGGATCAAAATTAATTCAAGAATTTTCGAAATTAATCTAGAAGTATAAACAAAAGTGGTCCTTAATCTTATCGGGCGATTTAAAAAATCTAAAATCCCATTTAATATCATGTCAAAAAAATTTAATATTTAGCTAGAGTATAAAGCAAGAAACAACACCAAGGTCTCCAGAAAATATTTTTAAATATGGAAGCATTCAATGAGTTGTTATTGTGAAGACATATTTATTGTTCGATTGGAAGTTCTCTGTTTAATAATTAAAAAACTGAATAAAAAAATAGTTAAGTGAAATATACAGATTCAAAATTAAATAATTTTTTTCTTTTACAGAAAAACTATGGAATAAGCGATAGAAACTCAAATATTTTTCCGAAGGTAAGATTACAGATTGTTATATATATTCCAGATAGTTGCACCGATCATATCAGAAAAATTCATAAGTGTATGAATATTTTTATATTCAAAGTAATTTACTATCTTAAAGTCTTTCTTAAAATATTAGTATATAAACAAACTACAGGACGTCATTTTTAGCTAATTTTAAAAGTAAATAATTTACTTAAACCTATATGCGCTATTTGTTCTAAATATACTTCTCCAAAAGTGTCGAGATCAACGTAAAGACTTTTTGGTATGCTTTATCAACTACGCGAACGTTTGACAGGGTACATCATGTAAATATCATAGATATACCGAAGAATGCTGGTGTGGATGGCAAGAATGTGTAGATTATCGAGTGCTCCGAGTTGATGGTAAGCTTACCAAAGAATGCCAAATTTAACGAGGCGCTAGACAGGGATATATTCTCACTCCACTGTTGATTAAGAAGGCCCTACATAACAAAGTATTTGGGGTTAAAATCATTGGCGAACTAATAAACACGATTAGTTATGCCGATGATACATATCCAGTTACTTCGCTGCTGATAAATGGATAAATAATTTTGTCGAAAAATACTCCACTTTTTAATAATGACAATAAGACAAATGTGCTTGAGATTGGACTTTTTTCATTAAATAAAATAATGTTTTATAAAAAATAGGATTTATCAGCAAATGAACGCACATATCGACTATAATAAAGGACAAAACGAACTTCTAAATTAAATGATAAAATACTAACTTTCTATAGGTGAATTCATTTTACAAAATGTAAATCGGCAATTTACCCTGAATATGGCACTGTCGCAAAGTGGCCGTGTCGCTTACAAATTACTTAGAAAGTGCACCTGTTCAAGAAACGACGTTCATTTTCGGTATGATTAACATGCACCTATATGAATCAATAGACTTACCTGTGGTGCATACTGCTGCTACTATAGTTTTACATAACCTATGCATTGAAATACCTACGTTCGCATTTTCATGTTTCAAATTTGACACGATTTTTCAGACAATATCACTACTACGAAATGTCTGAGTGATTCAAAAATAAGTATTGTATCGTTGATTTGTCAGAATCCATTTTAAAAGAATTAAATGAAACACTAGTTTTGAAAATAGTATTTCTTTTTCGGGAAATGTTTAAAAGGAACTACTATGTTTTATATCACTAAATTTATTAAGAAAATAGTGACTGCAGTTTCAACTCACAGAGTCATTTCCAAACTGAATTACAAAGGTAGACTAAGTATTCAATACAGAAACATGAGAAAATTTAACAATAAATAAATACTACCTGAGAAATTACATTATTACAAAGGGGGGGTACTAAATCTGGGAACTAATTATTATTTGCCGACAACAAATAACGGGGAAAACCCAAGTTATGCCTCGTCATTAAGCAAATTTACATTTTTATTTTTTCTATGTTTACATATTTCTAAAGATTCAAGAATATTTAACTTTTGGCCCTTTGTTGAATAATGTAATATGTCAGTGTTGCTTAAATCAGGAAAACTGTGGCTGTGTTTTAAGAAATGGTTGGCAAAGCTCGAGTCTGTTTTTTGTAGTCTATATGATCGGTGGTGTTCTGGAAAGCGAGTTTTAAAGCTTCTACCACTTTGTCCAATATACAAGCTATCACACTCTGATCATTTTAACCTATAAACTCGTGATTTATCAAATTTATTAATATTATCTTTAGCATTGTAAAGAATAGTGGACAGATTGTGTTGAGATTTAAAGGCTACTTTTATGTTATGTTTGGAAAGAGTATTAGCTATGTTTTCTGCTAGGGTACCACAGTATGACAAAGATATATAAGATGAACTATCTCTATCATTTTTTATTTTGAGATATATTGAATTAAAAGCTAGTTGTTTTTGTTTTTCAGTTATTAATTTCTTTATGGTTTGTTGGGAGAAATTGTTTGATATTACAATCCTTTCAATGATATTTAGTTCCTCTCGAAGATCTTCAGAGGGTGGCAAGGGGCTCTACGGATCATCGAATTGTATGCAGCCATTTTGTGTTGTAAGGGGTGAAAAGAGTCATAAGATATAGTATTACCTGTAAACGTTGGTTTTCTAAAAATTTTAAAATTATACTGATTATTATTTTTAGAAAACCAACGTTTATAGGTAATACTATATCTAATCACTCTTTTCACCTCTTACAACACAAAATGGCTGCATACAATTCAATGATACATAGAGCATTCTCTTTGCCTCTATCTGAAGAAGATCTTCAAGAAAAACTAAATATCATTGAAAGGATTGCAATTTCAAACAATTTCTCTCAACAAACCATAAAGAAATTAATAACTAAAAAACGAAAACAACTAGCTTTTAATTCAATATATCCCAAAATAAAAAACGGTAAAGATAGTTCATCTTATATATCTTTGTCATACTGTGGTACCCTATCAGAAAACATAGCTAATACTCTTTCCAAACATAACATAAAAGTGGCCTTTAAATCTCAACACAATTTGTCCACTATCCTTTACAATGCTAAAGATAGAATTAATAAATTTGATAAATCAGGAGTTTATAAGTTAAAATTTTCAGAGTGATAGCTTGTATATTGGACAAAGTGGTAGAAGCGTTAAAACTCGCTTTTCAGAACACCACCGATCATATAGACTACAAAAAACAAACTCGAGCTTTGCCAACCATTGCTTAGAACACAGCCACAGTTTTCCTGATTTAAGCAACACTGACATATTACATTATTCAACAAAGGGCCAAAAGTTAAATATTCTTGAATCTTTAGAAATATATAAACATAGTAAAAATAAAAATGTAAATTTGCTT
Source organism: Diaprepes abbreviatus (assembly GCA_034092305.1). Taxonomy (NCBI): domain Eukaryota; kingdom Metazoa; phylum Arthropoda; class Insecta; order Coleoptera; family Curculionidae; genus Diaprepes; species Diaprepes abbreviatus. The sequence goes on from JASJET010000116.1 coordinate 4,399,765, forward strand.
AATAACCAGACTGAACTTGAGTTTTTTTCGTTATTTGTTGTCGCCAAATAATATTTAGTTCCCAAAATTTAGTACCTCCCCTTTGTAATAATGTAATTTCTCAGGTAGTTTTTATTTATTGTTAAATTTTCTCATGTTTCTGTATTGAATACTTAGTCTACCCTTGTAATTCAGTTTGAAAATGACTGTGAGTTGAAACTGCAGTCATTATTTTCTTAATAAATTTAGTGGTATAAAACATAGTAGTTCCTTTTAAACATTTCCCGAAGATGATTAACTACCACATAGTAACGGCTACCAGTATCAACTTTTTAGTATTTCCTTTATTTAACATAATCTTTTTAAACGACATCGTCAATACACTAGTTTAAAAAACAACATTTCTTTCATATAACATAATCTGTGTAAACTACGTCATCAAAATATTCGACTAAAATCTTTCATCTATTGCAGACATTGAAATAAGACTTTTATTTTGGTCCTAACGTCTGGAAAAAATGTTATGTATCCAAAAAAATAATAATAAATTCTTATTATACGTATGCAGTGCCCTCTGTGAACCTAAAAAAAGTCATTGAAAACTCTCTCAATAAAAATTTTACTTGGTTCGACGAAATTCTTGTTAAACTAGTTAAGAATGATGTCGAAGAGATTGCTCCTTTCCCGATGATCCTATTAAATAATTCATAAAATACTTTAATATTTTCAACTAAATTGAAAGAGACATTAGTTGTGCTTGTAAAGATAGACGATGTCAATCATATTGAAAACTCTAGACTGATATCTATCCTCAGTGTTTTCTGAAATTTTAAAAATATTATTTATATGAAATAGACTTTGACGATTAACAATTTCTTAAAAGTTTTGGTTAATTATCAATTATCATTTCAAATATATTTAACAGAGATATGTCTTTATCTATGCAAATGACACCTATATTGTCATTTCAATTTCTTGCTGGGCGGCAGTTATTTAAAATATTTCATGTTGCTGGATTTTTCTAGCTGGTGCTGTTCCAACAAACCTCTTATTAAAAATTCTCAAATAGTCTATCATGAAGTGAAATTTTTTTCGACAAAAAACTATATTAATTCCATATTAATCAATAAATTCTAAATTTTACGTTCTCCATAATCCAAAAAGATTTTTGAAAGATGAAAATATACTTCTAACAGCGTGTCTTTGTGATTAAGGTTCTTATTGTCAGTTAGATTTTTATTCAGAAACCTTACAAAAGGCTTGCGTGGAAGCCTGCGGTAATTACCTAATGTTTGCAACAAATACTAACGGAGAGATTACATCTAAGCTTACTATAACCATTCAGAAAAGCATAACGTAAGATATTTTGTTAGCTTACGTCAAAATCTACATCAGTTTCTGGACGATATATGTAACCTGACACGAAAGCTTTCTATAATCTTCCAGCCAATATTTCCGAAAGCTTTCATGGAATCTTCTAGTAATTATTTAATGTCCGTGACAAATACTAACGGAAAGATTACGTTTAAACTTAAGGTAACCTTTCAGGGAAGCATAACGTAAAACTCTTTGTAAGCGTAAGTCAAGACTCATGTAAGGTTCTGAAAGTTCCTACTTGGTATTTATTACCTTACATGAATGCATTCTGGAATCATACAAGCAATATTTGTGAAAGCTTTCGTAGAAGTAGTAGATATCTGTTGGACTTCCATTGTCTTTATTTTTGTTGAATATCACGACGTTTCGGTTAGTAGTTATCTCTAGCCGTTTAGAAGTGAAACTAAATAAATCCCTTAGCTACATAACTATTTATACTAAAAGTAAATGCAGTGGAGTGTGACTGAGATGGGTGCAGTTATGCCTGCTATGGCAAAATCCCATTTTTATGCTGCATTTAGTTTTAGTTTACAATTATTAATAAGTGATTTCCACACTTCTCTTATATCTAAAGATGGTTTACAAAAACAACTCGGGCTTTGATTTATAACTGCGGCTTCTTTTAATTTCCGTTTTCTTCAATGTTGTTCTCGGCGTAATATTTTAGCTTCAGACTATTTTATGTGGTGTCCATGAGTCCAGGCATGGTTGGCGACACCAGATTTTTCTGTTTCTCCTCGAGATGTGCATTTTTGGTGTTCTTTGATCCTTACATCAAGAGGTATCCTTGTTTCGTCAACGTAGGAATTGCCACATTCACATGGTATCTGATATACACAGTTCTTCATGTCGCTTTGAGTTGTTGGTTTGACTCTAGTGAGCCGCCTTCTCAGAGATGTGACTGTGGTAATTCCTACGTTGGCGAAACAGAGAGACCTGTTGAAGTTAGGATCAAAAAACACCAAAAATAGACAATGGAAATCCAACAGATATCTACTACTTCGCAAGAAACATCGTTGTCTATGACCTTCAAACAAACACTTTCGTAGAAGCTTCCAGTAATTACTTAAAGTCCATGACAATATTATTGGAAAGGTTCCGTCTAAGTTTACGATAACCTTTCAAGAAAGCCTAACGTAAATCTTAAAAGGCCCCAAAGTATCAAATTATCTGCAAGCTTTTATTTATCTACAAAAATGTTTTAAGAAATTATAATTTTGACACCTTGTTTACTGGAAATTATCAACTTCTGAAGTGAGGAAATTGTGCTTAATCCTAGTTCCAGAAATTTGCTTTAGCGTTTCCTACAAACATTTTAGAGGCACCGTATATATATGCTCTATGAAGCAAATGGGGCCACAAAAAAAATATCCTGCTTATTCTGGCAGTAAATTATACAATCTACTACTTCACGGAATAAAGGAGCATTCTACCCTAAATTTTAAAAAGGAAATTTAAGATAACCTCACATTCGAAATCTTTTATTCCAAAGAAGAATTTTGGGGATTTTATTAAGAAAATAGAATGTAAATGCGCCTAATGGTCTATATGAGAAATCGCGGAAATGTTTTATTTTTATGCTTTTGAGGTATTTTGTTATGTCTCTAGTTTATCAAATGTATTCCGAACTATGTATTTTATTTCTACCGCGAGGTTATAGCGAATTTAAATGCATTTTTCATGATAAGTAATATATTGGGTGTCCAGTAAGTATATTGTTACGAACTTTATAGCGTAGTACATTTCATAGTCTTAGTTTGTTTTTGTAGTTTGTAGGGTTCTAGGTATATTTTCTACGAGTTTATAATTTATTTAAGTAATTTACATTTGTTAATTTCCTCAGGAGACGACTATATATGAAGGTCTGGAACTTTTTAGAGAATTCGATTTCCCTATTTTGCCTATGATAGAAGGTCTAGATATCGCCGGATTATTCCTTTTCCTTATTTTGATTACCCCATGTAGTATGAGAATCATTCTAGAGATTAGTGTTCGATAGGCGATTATCTTGGTACCGACATTTTGTCTATTTGAGGACCAGGGCAAAAGACGCAATCGGCGCCTTGTTCCCTCTATTAAACGAACATAGCAAATTAGCACTCAGAGTCAAACTCTTATTAATCAAACTATTTATTTGGTCCATTCTCGCCTATGGCGCGCCTTCTTGGGTGACTATGTGCAAGACCAACTTACGAATGCTCGAAAGCGTACAGAACAAAGCATTAAGACTGATCACTGGTTCGTCAGGAACTCGATCATTTATCAGGACTTGAAAATGCCAACCTTTCGAGCTTTCCTAACGAAATTACTTGATAATTACTTTGCGAAAGCTCAAATTTCCACGAATCCTCTTATTATCGCCACTCACATCAGACGACCGCCTCGGAACAGATTCCAGTACCCACTCGATTGGGTAAACAATCAATGACTGGATTAATTAAAGCGTGCTTTGAAGCAGAATCCCCAATCCTTTTCCTTATTAACGCGAATCGTATAACTTGAACTAACACGAGTCCAAAGGCCATGCCTGACTCACAAAATAAAGATGATGCAGTCTTTCTTAGTCAGTATATTTTGAGAGTTCGTCGACGCAACTTGAATTAATTTGACAAGTGTCACAATTAAGGTTGACAATAAAAAGCTTCCAAAATAACAGAGTGTATTCAGTAAAACAGTGTGTGTTCGAAGATTGGTCGTCCGGAACAATATATTAAAGTGTAGCCAGTATTTAGAGGGCCCAAAATAAACCTTGCGTTTAATATAATTCTTTTTCCTGAGGTGTCCCCTTTTGAGCTGATTTCAAAGATGAAACTAAAATTTTTAGGTATTTATCCAGAAATGAAGATTCTAAAGGCGATTTTGAGGAGACTCAGCAAAAAACGCGTCCTAAGAGTAACAGCGTGGTAAATGGGAAAAGAAAAAACTGGAATACTGTACATAAAAGCGAAATTATTTTGTGTATTTATAAAATTTTGTTATAAGGATCATATTTTTGAAGTTCCTCACTATACATACAGAATGTCTTGTAAGTATCTCTTAATTTCTCGGGAGCATACAGGAGAGGTCAAAATAACCCTATTTTGTCATAGAAAAAAATTCGTAGTGTCCCTTAACGGAGATACCGAGCCCTAAGCATAAAGGCTCATTAAACCATACTACAGTAAATGTTTTAGCAGAGCAGTTAGGAACGGACTTGCAGCCACACTCGTTAGGCCTAATTTTTGACAGGTGTCATTTCACAGAACTAAAAACTGAGTTTTTAAATACTTTGGTAATTTCTCTTCAAAAAAGGGACTCTTAATTTATTCCGATAAAACAGAAATATGTAAAAATAAAATACGCGGTGTGTGCTGATGTGCTTTAATTTGTAGGAAAGCATTGTCTCACTCTTCGAAGGCAAGAAAATGTTATGCTGAAAGATTTCCAATTCAGACATTGTCAAGTCCAGAAAGAAGGATTGATCGTCGCTCAATTAATTTACAATGTTATTAAAATGCAAAAATAGGGAATACATTTAAATGTTATGTTGGCAAATGTTCAATATGGGCTCCACGTACTTCAGTACATTTTCTTATTCTTCGAATATTTTCCCACTGCACTGCAAATAATATTCCGGCCTTATTACAGACTTTGTGAAAATGCTGTGCTATTTTCGCCAGTAGTCCTTCTTTAGTATTTACTAGTGTTGAAGAAACAAGTTCTTTTGGATGTCTTTTGAAGTAAAAGTCTAAGGGATTTAGGTCTGGAGAATTTGGTGGCCATAAAACAGGCCCACCTCGACCTATCCATCGAGGATCAAAAACGTTAAGTGTTGATGTACCAGATTTGCATTCTTTTATATTGGTACGTCTTCCAATAAACTATTTAAATTTTGTTGCAAGAATTATAAATAAATCTCACCATTGAAGCTTCCTTCCAAAACACATGGCCTTGTAAGGTTATTTCCGATGATGCTAACCCACATCTTACAATATATCTTTGTTGGTGTTTGTTTTGAATTAAAGAGTGCAGGTTTTCATAAACCCAAAAATTTAAATTGTATTAGTATATTATGCCATCTATTGTAAAACTGGCCTCATCGATAAACAAAATAAGGTTAGAAAAATTTAGATTTATGTTATGTTGCTGCACAAAACTAATTGGAGTTCTTTTTCAACGTGGTACGGATGAAGTAACTGTTCTGTTGGAGTTTCAAGTACAATCCCTTTTGTGTCGCGAGTTTCTTTATGTTGTTTGAATAGTCGTCCGCAATATCTTGCAAAATTTGTTCCTCCATATGAGTGTTTCATGCTCTCCTGGGAGGGTCCTCACCGCCACGTCGCGGTCAAAATGACCCGGAATAAAACATTTAAAAAATTAATTCGTTAACCCTAATAATTATTTTTTAATATTTTTTCACCTGTTTCTTTTAGACTTCGATCAACCCTTTGAAAGGTTTTTGAACTTGGAAATCATTCACCATAAAGTCTCCTTGCCTTCGAAGAATTTGACAACGTTTCACCATAAATTAAATGCATATCACCATACTCTACATTAGAATATTTTCCTATTTTTTAAATTATTTTTACTTGAAGGAAGTTCCGTCAATAGCAATTTATTATATAGGTACTAACAATAACAAGTGTTTCGTATAAAATCCGATTTATCTCCAAAACCGTCAATTTTTTCGAAATAAATTAAGAATACCTTTTTTGAAGAGGAATGATCAAAGTATTAAAAAAATCATAGCTCTGTAGAATTACACCTGTCAAAAATTAGGCCCAACGAGGGTGGCTGTAAGTCCGCTCCTGATTTCTCTGATCATCTAAAACATCTTTTGTAGCTTGGGTTAATAAGTCTTTATGGCCCCTATAAAATATTAAAATTTGATTAAATTATACATGTCGGTTCAAAACCGATATCGCTGGGTACCCTTTTAGGGCTCTATATCTCCGTTAAAGGGCACTTTAGAAATTTTATTCTATGACAAAGTAAGGTTATTTTGATCTCCCTTGTATGCACTGTAGAAATTAGGGGGTACTTAATATAGGATAATTATTTCCATACTAATTGAAGGAATCACTTATTTGGGTTAAGATTTTGATACATTAGTAATTACAAAAGTTTCGATATAATTTAACTTTTTAAGTGTATCTTCGCTATTAATCAAAGATACGTAACACCTTAAAACATCAACTACTGACCAAGTTTAACCATTTGACAATCAACTTCGTCATTATTTAGGGTCACTTTTTCAGTGCTATTCGCATTTTCAATAAGATCTTCTGATTGAACGAACTTGATAGGTTGCAACGGGGTCATCAATGGTTCTGCTTCTTTCAACACGATATTATCTTCATTATTGTAGAAACCCGCTTTTTTGAAACATTTTTATATAGATTCAGGCTTAATAGCTTTCCATGACGCTACAATATTTAATATCGCATCATGCACATTCAGAGACTTTTTGCAAACAGATTCGTCCATTTTCTACAAATAGTGAGGTATCGGTGGTGTTCTATAACCTTATTTTAGGACTTTATAATGCCTTGATACATCAGTTGCATTTTTGGCGTCGTATATGGATAGAAGAAAACACACTTGAAATTCCTCAGCTCAACATCTTTGGGGTAAGTAAATGATCAGTGAACAGCATTATCTGTCTACGTTTCATCTAGAAGTAATCATCTAAAGCTTTTTAGAGAGTGGCATATCACGGATTAAGCGGGAAGGCCAAGTGTGAAAAATGTATGAGCACATCCCTGAAGTTACAGAGACCGACGAAAAATGGCGCATTATGTTGAACATTGTATTAAACGTAATCATATCGAGCGAGTTTAACTGTGATTAGAAAAAATCAACCATTATCCAGAAAACTTGAATAATGTATACTGTAGTAATAGCAGCAATTATATATTATACGAAATTAATTAGGCACTTTGTAATCAACTAATTAAATTAATAAATAATCTCCATCCAATGCACAGTTAATTTATTAATGTCAATGCACAGTTAATTTATTAATGCTAGGTATTATTAGAGACCAAAGGACTTAATAATGTGGAGGAATACTAAAATATACCATGTAATTAAATTATGGATAAGCAAAATGCAATTCTCTGCTAGCAAGAAGAATATATGTTCAGAAATTTCGACATCGAAATTTGCCTTATCGGAGAACATTTGAAAGGGTTAATCGTAACCAAAGAGAAACAAAAAGAGATGAAGCTTAGCTAAAACTTAAAAAAAAATAAATAAAAACTTTTGTCAATGAAATGTTCTTCTTGTTTAGGTGTCATCTCCGTTGCAAATGCTGGTAATCATTCGTATCCTTAAAGTTGATTCGCAGTACAATAATACCCATCTCTCAAGTTGTTTAACCAAGAGTGACATCTTACAACGCTTTGTCTCCCCTGGATTGTTTCTTGAGTTATTATTTGAAGTATGCGGTCTTTTCTTCTCTCGTAATATGTCCCAGGTATTGTAGCTTTCGTTTCTTTATAAGGACTATAGTTTTCTTTTCTCTATGCATTCTCCTCATTATTACTAAATTGTCCCAAAATTGTAGAAAACATTAACTACATCTTGTTTGTGTTTAATTATTCACATACATCCTGCGGAATTTTTTCGCACTTCACGAAGTAACATTCAAAGATTAATACAATAGATTACCCTTCCAAGCAACTCTTTCCTGTTTTTGGCTGGGCTTAAAAAGAACATATTTTTTAAGATTCCCCCAAATCTAACGGATTTTGGTAAGGAGATCTTCGTGGCCATAAAATAAGTCGACATCTACCCATCTAATGATTACAAAAAGTATTTATTAAACACCATCGTACTTAAGCCATAACTTAGTTCTAACGTCCAAAGATATATCTTCTAGAACGTTACTTAAATTTTGGGGAGACAACTAATTACTCTTTATTTCAACCCATAAGGCCCAATTAAATGATTCCCAGTAATTCCCGCCAAAAGGTTAACCATATATCTCTGTTGATGCCTAGTCTGCATTACTCCATTGAAATTTTCTTCATACGAAACATTTAAATTATAATAATTTATAAGCTCCCCCTTGTGAAGCCTGTTTCGTCCGCAAATAAAACATGGAAACACAATGTGGATTTTACTAGAACTGTTTTATCCAGTCCAGTGAACGGATAAAAATATACTATATATAATTTACCATTGATCACCAATCGATTGGTGTCATAGATAATTCGAGTGCAGATGTTGCCTGGAGGAGGACGAAACTATTGAACATATCCTTAGAGAGTAACTCAGAGAGAACTCAACTGACAGAAGCAGAGATATTCCAGTTTTATCAGCGGAAGCCATCAAGCAAGGTCAATCAATGAGGCTACTTGGATTAGCAAAGGCGATCGGCCTCAAATAACCTATAGTTATGATAAGATATAAAGATCCCAATGAGTTCTGAAAATCGATGACTCTCCTTTAATTCATTCGTACATTCATTCCCAGTTAATCAATTACTGGAAAGTTATTTATTAACAAATCGAAATTATCAATTACTCCATCAGTTAATACTTTCGAAACCAAAATTACCAATTAGTAAAATAGCTGGAGATTTTTTTCTTAAATGATCTACTAATTAAGTAAAGACTTAATTCTTAAAATTATTAATTAATAAAGTAATTTTATTCACACAATTATCAATTAACGAAATAATTCGAAATTTCACTTTTAAAATAACTCATTATAGGAGGAATTAAAAATAAATGTTCCATCTTGCTAAATCTGTTCCTGCACGTTTGAGTCACGTGCTCATCTGGGTGAGCCCTCATCGCCACATCGTGCCAAAAATGACCCTAAATAAAACATATATAAAATTAATTCGTTAACTCTAATAATTGATTGATCATTTTTTCCTATTTTCCTTAAGGTTCGATCAACTCTTTGGACGTTTTTTTAGACTTGGCAATGTTCAAGCTAGAAATCTTTCAGAATATAGTCTTTTGTCTTCGAATAATTTGACAGCGCTTCACCATAAATTAAATCCATATCAGCACACTCTGCGTAAGAATATTCTTCCATTTTTTTAAATTACTTTTCCTTGAAGGCTGTTTGGACAAGTTCCGGCAATAGTGATTCATAATGTGGGTATTAACAATAACAATCCGATTTTTATCTGTTTGTGTTTAGCATTAGTAACTTTTGAGTATTTCGCATAAAAGCAGATTTATCTCAACAACCGCCAATCTTATCGAAATAAGCTTAAAGTGCCGTTTTTGAAGAACAATGACCAAAGTATTTAAAAAATCAGTTTTCATCTCTGTAAAATGACACTTGTCAAAAATTAAGTCAAACGAGTATGACTGCAAGTCCGTTCCTGACCCCTCTGATGATCTAAAACATCTACTGTAGTCGGTTCAAAACTTACAACCTATATATATATATATATATATATATATATATATATATATATATATATATATATATATATATATATATATATATATATATATATATATATATATATATGTGAAGTAAAATGCGAAACAGTGTATGCAAACTTCGAGCGACGTTTGCATTCACTGTTTCGCATTTTACTTCACTTACATACGGAGTTGCATATAGTTGTACGTTTGCTGAATGTGATTTCAGCACTACAACAGCATAATGTGGGTATAACCACTGCTAATGCATCTCACACGGACGAATCCGTGAAAGCCTTATAAACATATATGACCCATCCGACGAGAGGTCGGCGAAGCCGCGTTTCAGTGTTGCATGCTTCCTTCCGATCTGTCCTTTGCACAGCCAGGTGCATGTCGGTACCCTGATGAGTCTAGTGAGCGACGAAACATGTATCTCTGCCGTATCACTGTGGCGGGGATGGTAAGCTTTGACTATCTTCTCGGTATGGTGGTACAGGTAGGCCACCATCACGATGGTGGTGGAATAGGATGAATTGTGTTTTATTACAGTTTATTCTAACTGTGCAACCTCTAACACAGAAAGGATATGATGGAGCGAAGTTTGCATTCACTGTTTCGCATTTTACTTCAGTTACATACGGAGTTGCATATAGTTGTACGTTTGCTGAATGTGATTTCAGCACTACAACAGCATAATGTGGATATAACCACTGCTAATGCATCTCACACGGACGAATCCGTGAAAGCCGTATAAACATATATATACAGGGTGTCCAAGATAAGGATCCTAAGCATGGGGATCTCAGTACCTGTTGGAGTTACAGCTTAGGTTAAATTAGAAAAAAGTTGCGTACTTTGAAGCGTATTTACATGCCGTTGAGAAACTTTAAAAATTTTCATGGCCAGCTGAGATATTGGGGAAAAACGAAAATTTGATGAAATAGATTTTATTTTTTTGTGACTTTATTTTAAAAGATATTAAAAAACTAATAAAACTTTTTCATTAGCAGTTTTTAGGTACTACGTGATCGAGTTTTTAAATTTTATATCCGACGTTTCGTTTTCGAGAAACCATCATCAACTTTATTTTTTTATAAGGGCCAAAAAAAAAGTATACCCTGTATCTGATTCCCTTTTTTATTACAAATTCAACGACACATGTCACATTTTTTTTGTTAGATAAAAGAATAAATGCGATTTTTCTATTTTTTTAAACATATTTTTAAGTAGGCTTTGCAAACAAATAATGCTTTGACACTTTGACGTAAATACCTGTTATGAGTTATTGATCTCACATATTAGTTAATATCTATTTACAGAGCAATGAAGCTGAATGGAGCATAGTACTACTTAGAAACAAGAAAATTTAATCTACCATAAATTTAACCATAAGATAATCATTATTTTAATGATATACAAAGAATGATAAATTATTTAAAAATAACTAAAACAACAAATAAATTAACAATTTTTTTTATTCAATTTAAAGCAGGTGTTCAAACAGATTTCCGTTATACCATAAACATTAAATTAAGTCATATGTGACAGAATAACAGGTATTTACGTCAAAGTGTCAAAGCATTATTTGTTTGCAAAGCCTACTTAAAAATATGTTTAAAAAAATAGAAAAATCGCATTTTTTTTTGTCTAACAAAAAAAATATGACATGTGATACATCGTTGAATTTGTAATAAAAAAGGGAATCAGATACAGGGTATACTTTTTTTTGGGCCATATAAAAAAATAAAGTTGATGATGGTTTCTCGAAAACAAAACGTCGGATATAAAATTTAAAAACGCCATCACGTATTATCTAAAAAGTGCCAATAAAAAAGTTTTATTAGTTTTTTAATATCTTTTAAAATAAAGTCACAAAAAAATAAAATCTATTTCGTTTTTCCCCAATATCTCAGCTGGCCATGAAAATTTTTAAAGTTTCTCAAAGGCATGTAAATACGCTTCAAAGTACGCAACTTTTTTCTAATTTAACCTAAGCTGTAACTCCAACAGGTACTGAGATCCCCATGCTTAGGATCCTTATCTTGGACACCCTGTATATATATATATATATATATATATATATATATATATATAAATGTATGGTAACTTCTTTGGATTAGGTTTCAAAAATTAATACTACTATTCTGTGCTTGACGTTTCGCCCAACGTAGTGGGTTTTTCAAAAGTATAATCTAAAATAAAAACAAAATACAACTAACGTGGTCACAAACGCACACTCACAAGACTTAGAATTAACACTCAAACGGTACAATATTAATTAAAAATATCAATTTATAAAATAATGTGAAATTAAAAATCAAAAAATAAAATTTAAAAATAAAAATCCCAGATACGCACCTCAATTTACCTTGGCCATATTTCTCAGTGAAGTATTTGACGATTCCTTCAGTTACTATCAATTTAATTTTTTTTTTATTTGGAAACCTTTTTACTCAGTTTTATCTGATTTTTAAATAAATTTTATCGATATTGACTATACAGTATGTTGCAAACAATAAGGGCTACAATAAGTGGTTTAGTTTATTAGGTTAAAATATATTTGGTTCAGGTTTTCGATATCTTGTTTGTCATTGATTGCTTGTTTTTCTTTTTTTATATGTAGCATTTCCTTTATTTGAAGTTTATGGTAGTTTCTTTCCTGGATTAGAATATTTGTGTTTGAAAAATCAAATTCATGTTTAAAATTTGTCTATATATATATATATATATATATATATATATATATATATATATATATATATATATATATAGGCTGTGTCGGATATTCTCACAAATTTGTCTATATATATATATATATATATATATATATATATATATATATATATATATATATATATATATATATATATAGGTTGTGTCGGATATTCTCACAGGTGTGATGTGTAATCGAAGGTTTTTGGGTATTCCGTGTAGGTACTAAGTCCCTCTCAGGACTGTGACGCAGCTGACGTTTCGGTGCAATCTCAGTCACCATCTTCAAGCTCACTCTGGTTTGCTCGTAGACGCCATACAATGAGCTTTGAAGATGGTAAATGAGATTTCACCGAAACGTCAGCTGCCTTACAGTCCTGAGAGGGACTTAGAACATACACGGGATATCCGAAAATCTTCGATTACATATATATATATATATATATATATATATATATATATATATATATATATATATATAAGAGAGAAGCCTAGGTTACTGGAGAGATATAGGCAGCCGACGACCCGGTACGCTATTCATGGTCAATCTCAATGTTCTCTAAAAAGATACAGAAAAACAGTAATAATTCAAGTCAAAAGGTAGAAACGAATTGTAGAGGTTTATAAGTCTGATTGCGGAACTATTTTTGTCAATATCGGACCGACATAGCAATAATCCATTTTTCGTACTTTTCATCTGCAACATATAATTGAAACTTTATCAAAGTATTATACAGTTTAATGCACATGACATAAATACAATAAAACTACTTTTTCATAACAATATATTAATTTTCTGTTCCATATCCTACGTTTTCACATCACAAAGTACTTTGTACATTTGTACTTTAACTAATATTGAAAGAAATATAGACAGTAAAGTAATGGGAAGTTTTACAATGTCGTTTCGATTTCGGTTCATATTAAAACAAAAACTTGAAATATGACAGTGCTCTTTGAAATATCATGTTCGGCAATATTTAACACAATGGAGATAAAAGTAAACGTAAAAGTGGAAAAGTAAATTTCAAATTGAGTTAGCTTCCTTTTGCGTTATATAGAATAAAATATAGCATTGAAAAATAAATACTATTATACAATAAAATTGTTAAATTGCAATTTTTATTACATAAAGGTATAGAATAATAAACATTTTTACTTACACCGATTAATTGTGCAATTCTGAATCCAGTTATAACCATAGACCAAGAAACGGCCATAAAAAAGGAGAGTTTATTTATTAAAGGGTGATACTTTCAAGATGTATAGTACTCCTTACGACTGCAGATAATATTGAAGATATAAATTATAGGGACCGTTGAACGGTAGAAAGTAAATTATTTCTAGATATACAGGATTACATATAGATTTGTCACAAACATCTTACCTTTTTTTGAATAGGAATACCCTATAAAGTGTGACCAGTAAAATCCGCATCATATGGTATTTTTTAAATTAATAGCTTTACTCGAAATTTGACTTTGGCAACAATTTATGCTTCGATCGAGACAAAAATTAACCAAAAAAAAATAGTAGTCACGTGATTAGCATGATATGTCAAATTTTAATTTTTTTCGAAAAAAAATTCAAAAGTGGGGTTATCTCAAAAGATCAAAAAAAAATATTAGAAAAAGTTTTTCTAAATGCAATTTTTAGCCCATATGCAAAATTTCAGCTGTATTTGATAATTTAGATTTTTTGCCCATTTTTTGTAAATTGCATCACTGTTGCAAAATAAGACTCAACGCAACCTATATAACACTTAGTTTTGACAATGCTTCATCCTAGATATATTTTGTTTAAAGTAGCGCCATATTTCTACAAAATTCAAAGAGGGTTATTAAAATAATAATAATAATAATATATTCCCTGGAGGGAGTGCGAAGCCGTTTGGCTTGTAAATCATAATAATATATCTTAACAGCAACAACCTAAGGCCCAAATACAATGAGAAGATCGCCAAATACAGGGATTTGGAGGTTCAAATCCGAAAACAATGGGAAATGAACAGCGTCAAAACGATTCCCATAATACTGTCAACAACTGGAGTGATACCAAAGAACCTCCTGTAGAACATCAAGAGACTGGGCCTTAGTGAGCATCTGTATAAGCCGATGCAGAAAGCAATTCTCCTTGCAACCGCGCGAGCCGTCCGAAAGTTCGTAGGAAATACAGCAGACAACGTCACCTAGGACCCGATAACATGGAAAGGGTTCCTATAGAGCTTCATACTTTTGGTGTCTTTGTATGCCTGGTATGAGTGAATAATCCCTGGAGGGAGTGCGAAGCCGTTTGGCTTGTAAATCATAAATAATAATAATAATAATTATAGTTATTTTGGGACCGAACGGTTCTGACGGATAAGACAGTAGCTCATAAAAGACCAGACATTGTACTAATAGATAAAATTTCTAGGCGAACTACACTAATCGACATTGCTGTACCTAACAACAACAACCTAAGGCCAAAATACAACGAGAAGATCGCCAAATACAGAGATCTGGAGGTCCAAATCCGAAGACAATGGGCAATGAACAGCGTCCAAACGATTCCCATAATACTGTCAACAACTGGAGTGATACCAAAGAAACTCCTGCAGAACATCAAGGGATTGGGTCTTAGTGAGCATCTGTATAAGCCGATGCAGAAAGCAATTCTCCTAGCAACCGCGTGAACCGTCCGAAAGTTCGTAGGAAATACAACATACCACGTCACCTAGGACCCGATAACATAGAAAAGGTTCCCATAGAGCTTCATACTTTTGGTATCTTTGTATACCTGGTATGAGTGAATAATCTCTGGAGGGAGTGGGAAGCCATTTGGCTTGTAAATTATAATAATAATTATGCGTTTATTTCTGGCTCCATTGAATTAACAAATTATTATTATTCATCAATATACATGATAATATAGAGACAGAAAGGGCGAAGTCCAGATGTGAATAACACCTAAGTGATATCCACCCTGATCAAGTCAACTCAGACGTAAAATAAATAAGACCTAATTAATAATTAAACACGGAAGAGAAAAGAAACAATACCTATACATCCAAGTTAGATACACTGATAAAAATTCTGGATTTTTCATCATCAAAATTCAAAAGAAATAGAGGAAACTACAATTTTCTTATTTGTTTATCAAATGCGTGTTGGAAGACAACATATCTAAATTTTATTGGCGTGAGAATTTTGAAGAAATCTAGAAGAAAATTATATAGTTAAGCGACATTGTAGCTGCTCTCCATATTCAGCCACTTTAAATCGAGTAGCTTATGAGAATTTCTCTCATATTTACGAACTCCATAAATTAGTCGCAAACACGAGTTTTTCACTTTCTGTATTATTCGGTTTTGAATGGCTGTTATGCAGTTTCCATATATTACATCTCCATGGCTAAAATTGGAGAGCACTAGCGAGTCACTGAGCAAAGTCTTAAGTTTTATGGACAAATCATGGCGGTAACTGTAAAGAAGTTTTAATCGAACATAAGTTTTCTTAACATAATGGGAAACATGCTTATCAAATTGCAATGCACTGTCAAAGACAACACCCAATACTATCCTCAATAGGCAGAACTGAATCGCTCATCTTTACATTTATAAGATTTTCAACAATCTCTTTGCCAGTTTTTTTCAAATATCATTATACAGCATTTTTTTGGATTAAGATACAAGGAATACTGCAAAGAGACCGATCGAATTGCTTTAAGGTCTTGAATAATAGCGTTGAAAGGTTCAGGAACATCCTCCCTTCTAAAAGACAAATATACTTGGGTATCATCCGCGTAGCAATGCGACTTGCACCTTCTCAAGGCACTTGGTAAACACGAAATGTAGATTGCATATAACAAAGGACTTACAATAGAGTCCTGGGGTACACCAGAATTTATGGGCAGCTCCTTTGACATCTCGCCACCCAGTTTAACGCACTGCCTTCGACCCTCCAGAAAATACCTAAAAAATGAAATAGTTTGATTACTAAGACCGATATAGTGAATCGGTGGTCCAGAGTGTCAAATGCTTTCGAAAAGTCGAACAGTATCAGGACTGTTACTTCTCCTGAATCAGTCGCCTGAAATATATCATCAGTGACATTTGCCAGAGCAGTAAAACAACCATATTCCTTCTAAACCCCGATTGAGTCTCAGACAGCATTCGGCTAACCTCCACATGCTCTGTGAGTTGTTCACTAATTATTTTTTCTAATATTTTTGACATACAGGGCAAAACATTAATGGGACAAAAATCCCAAAGTTCACGGGGACCACTAACTTTTGGCAATAGCACTACCAGAGCCCTCTTCCAGCATTCTGGATAAACAGAATTTAATAGACATTTGGTCACTTGTGATGCAAAGTTTATTTGTTTTTGACCCTGAATTAGGTAACTTTATAAAATAACTATTTTTGAAAACATAGTTTGTGTCTACAAGTAATACACATTATAATTAAGACAAACAAATCTGGGATGATGGGTCAAAACGAAAAAGTTTTATGTAAGTTGCGTTGAGTCTTATTTTGCAACAGTGGTATAATTGACAAAAAATGGGCAATAAATCTAAAATATTTTATATTTGCATATGGGCTAAAACTTTCATTTAGAAAACTTTATTTTATAACTTTTTTCGACATTTTGAGATATATCCCCACTTTTCAATTTTCTTTTGAAAAAAATTAAAATTTGACAGATAATGCTAACCACGGGACTACAGTTTTTTTGGTTAATTTTCATCCTAATCGAAGCAGAAATTGTTGCCAAAGTCAAATTTGGAATAAAGCTAGTAATAAAAAAAAATCTCATTTGATAATGACTTCACTGGTCGCACTGTATATTATTTTATTTTAAGTTGAGTGAAATACATCAAGGTTTTCAGATGTCCTTACAGGTAAAAATCCAACGGCATTAGGTCGGGAGATCGAGGAGGCCATACAATAGACCCTCCTTTATCTGTTCAACAGTTTGAATAGCCGTTATTCAGGTATTCCCGCACAGTAATGTTAAAATGAGGTGGTGCTGCCCCATCGTGCATGTAGTACAGATTTCGGTGGGTTTCAAGTGATAAGTACTCCGCTAAATCGTGAAGAGCGTTCTGGAGGAATTCCGAATAAAGTTCTTCATTCAATCGTGCCGGCAGTACAAATGGTCCAATCAAAAAATTGCCGATGATTCCTGCCCAGACATTAATTGATTGAAAATGATGTTGATGATGCGAAACAATAGTTGGATGAGAATTTTCATTAGCCCATACATATGAGTTGTGCAAATTTATGATACTATTTCTGGTAAACTCTGCTTCATCCGTGACGAGAATAGTGCTAATGAAGTTTACATTATTTCGTTGCTGATTCGATAGCCAGTTCGCAAAATGCATTCTACGGGAAAAATCTTCAGGAATCATTCCATGCACTTTTTTGAAACAATATGGATATAACAGCTGTTCTTGAAGAACTTCATGTTCATTTATCTTATTTTGTCCATTGCCTCTCTTAATGCCAGCCAGCTCTTTCTATTTTGTGTCACTTGTATCCAATTTTCAATCTATCTTTTTATGTCGTCTGTCCACCGACTAGGAGGTCGTCCTATACTTCTCGAATGTTTTGGCCTCCATTCCACAAGTCTCTTTGTCTACCGTCCATCGTTGTCCTAGTCACATGTCCTGCCCAGTTCCATTTAAGATGTAAGATAGATTTTACCATGTCTATTACTCCTGTTCGGTTTCTTATGATGTGATTGGGTATTCTATCCCTAAAAGTGACTCGCAACATTGACCGTTCCATTTTTCGTTGCATAACATGTATTCTGTTAATGCTTTTTTTCGTCAAAACAAGTGTGTCAGCTCCATATGTGACAACAGGCAAGGCAGTCTACCAAATGCCGCCCACAATACACTTATTCTTCGCTGGATTTCGTGCGTCTGATTATCTCGCCTAATACCGATCTCATGTCCTAAGTATTTGTAAATATGCACTTGTTCTAGATTTATGTTATTGATGTTTAAAGGACTACTCATTACTAGGTTTGGCATGTATTGTGTCTTTGATAAATTAATTTTCAAACCGACTTTGTCTGAGGCATCGTTTAGCGTATACAGCATATTTTGTGCTTCCTGTATATTGTGTGTTACTAACACAATATCGTTTGCAAAATAGAGATGATTTATCAATTCGCTATCGATGTTGATTCCTGTTGAATCCCAGTTTATCTTTTTCAACACCCTTTCTAGCAATGCAACAAACAATTTTGGGGAGAGTGTGTCATCTTGCCTTACCCCTTGAGCGATATTAAATCTATCTGTGCATTGATTTTCCGATTACTTGGCAACGTTTGCAACAATTATACTTTGTTTTGGTGCCGATAAAAGTAAAAGTATATTTTTTTCGAACCTAGGTCGAACTGCAGTTCACGGAATTAGACGTTTTTAACCGAAGAGGTAAAATCTAATTTTGAGTTGAATTTCTTTTATCATAAGGTTATAGGTTGAACATTTGATAGGAACAAACGACGTTTTTTCGAAAACGGTTAGGATTAGAGACATGAATGAAGAGCACTTAATTTTTGGTAAATAGTTAAAGGTATGTAAAAAATGTTGTCCAGAATTCCTATCATACAGGGCGTAACAAAATGGGATCATGAGTGTCACAGCTAATCCATCCCTGCAGTTGTGTGTAATTCACAACACTTTCTTGGATAGCAATTTGAAGTGTTTTACCTGGTATACATCATATTAAAAAAATTAAAATAAACCTGGTGGTTCAATAATTATGTGTAAAAAAATTGATTCCATTGCAGCTCTTTGGGAGCCCATATCTCTGAGGAAGAGGCCTATACGAGATAAGTTTATATGAACTTGTAGTATTTCTTTCACGGGAGATTTCCCACATTTTCTCGGACATCCTGTATATGTACGGGAGTTCACTCAAGTGAACATGATTTTTTTTTTCGCGGAACTGTGTTGTTGAACAATATGAATTATCACCAGCTTCCATGGCTAGTCTTGTAAAGGGTGTTTTTTATAGAGGTATAGAACTTTAAGTAGGCAACACTTTTTTAACTGGCGGCCATTTTGTCAGCTGTCAAGTGATTTATGTTTAGTTTGGTTTGGCATTTCAACATGAATAGACTGACGCCTGAACAACGCTTCCAGATTGTGCAAATTTATTTTGAAAATCATGGTTCTGTTCGAAATACGTATCGCGCATTACGTCCATTTTACGGTCAACATAATCGTCCATCAGAGTAATTAATTCGATTAACTATGGAACGTTTTCGCATCACGTTTAATCTAAATGATAATACGCATCCACAGAGACGTCGTACAGTACATACAGAAGAAGTCATTGCTGCTGTAGAGCGTAGCGTAGATGAAGCCCCTAATCAGTCTATCCGCCATCGTACACAGGAATTGGATATGTGTCCATTCACTTTATGGAAGATCTTGCGGAAAGATCTTGGTTTGCGTGCTTACAAAATTCAACTCGTGCAAGAATTGAAGCCACACGATCACCTAGCAAGGCGTAGATTCGGTGAATGGGCCCAAAACAAAAGATTGCCGTTGATCCCGATTTTCATAAGCGAATTTTGTTTAGCGATGAAGCTCACTTTTGTTTGAATGGATACGTCAGTAAACAAAACTGCCGTATTTGGAGTGATGATAATCCTCAAGTGTATGTTGAGACACCGTTACATCCAGAAAAACTGACTGTTTGGTGTGCTTTATGGGCTGGTGGAATCATTGGTCCGTACTTCTCTAAAAACGATGCTGGTCAGAACGTTACAGTCAATGGTGACCGCTATAGAGCCATGATTACTGACTTTTTCGTTCATCAATTGAACAACCATGATGTGCAGGAGCTGTGGTTTCAACAAGATGGCGCAACATGTCACACTGCTCGTGCCACAATTGATTTATTGAAGGAAACGTTTGGTAACCGCAGAGTTTCACGTTTCGGACCCGTGAATTGGCCTCCAAGATCGTACGACTTAACGCCGCTAGACTATTTTCTGTGGGGATATGTGAAGTCGCTAGTCTACGCCGATAAGCCCGAAACGATTGATCACTTGGAGGTCAACATTCGCCGCGTTATTGCCCATATACGGCCACAAATGTTGGAAAAAGTCATCGGAAATTGGACCTCCAGATTAGACTACGTCCGAGCCAGCCGTGACGATCGTATGCCAGAAGTCATATTTAAAATATAATGCCAGAAGGTTATCTTTCGAATAAAGTAAATTTCATGTCAATTTAAAAAATTCATCTTTGTTTTATTCCATTTAAAAGTTCTATACCTCTATAAAAAAACACCCTTTATATATCCCCTTTAAAATTTGGTTACTTCTTACTCTGAAATGTCTGAAAATTACTTTAGTGAATGGTGTATTTCTGTAACACTTTTAAGGAAAGAAGGCAATTTAATAGGTATTTTAGTAGACCGTAAATTATCTACTTATCTCAAATAAACCTTTTTCTATTATAGAAACCAAAGTAAATATTTGTACAACGTTTTAAATTGGTGTCTTTAAAAAACATTAGAATTATTGAGATTTTCTTTCCTATCCCATTCGCTTTAAATATATACTCCCTCCCAGCAGAACGATATATTTTATTGAACTCAACAACGTACACACTTAAAGACCATCTAGAGATTTAAACGAACAGCAAGCGGGATTTTTTGCCACTTTTCTTTCCTATTTATCTTAATAGTTTCTTTCTTTCGTTCGTTCTTTATTTCCACCTATTTTTACTATATCAAATAAAAACCGCGTTTTACTTTAACAAACACCTTTGTATCGTTATGTCAGCACTTTGAAAATACACGGATTTACAAGTTTATTGATTGGGTGCCCAAAAAGAATTTCGTTATTTGCGGAAAAATACGGGTCGAAAGGAATTTCAAATAAATTGAGTGTCAACTGAAACGCTGTTAAGTTTCATTTAGGTTTCCTTGTGATATTCGTAAATTAAAATAGGTTTGTGTTTTTCCTTAAGATTACTTTAAATAATGAAGATTGCGATGGCAATACTTGACGGGTTTTAGTCAAGTACGAGTGTGACCTGTGTGCTAATGGTTCAGAACCATTCATAACAGTTGTTTATATGTATTGTTCCGCAAAGCCCAGAATTTCCTTTTTTATTTTAAAACTACCCAGACGAAAACTTAGGTATATAATTCCTAATCAAAGTCAGTGAAGCTATCTTCGATCAAATTAATTTTAATTGGTTCCTCTATTTCACCGATCATGAGATCGAGTTTCCACATTTTGGTTTATTCTTTTATTATATGGATTTCTCCCAATTTTCCGCAGTAACTTTCAAAAAAAATCTTTCAAAAAGTTCAGTTAAATTACTAATTTTTTAAGCTGTGTTACTTCTAGTAACTCTACCTTTTACTTGAGAGAGATATTTCCTTCTGCAACGGAGGACGATCTATACAGATTTTCTATCTGAGTTTTCCCATCAAAAATTAAGTTCTCTGAGCAATTTTCAGAGTTTAGTTCTTCTAATTTTAGGAAAATCGCGAAATTCATTGATTTTAGTTAGAATTTTGTCGACGGTTGGGATCTGCTTCTCATAATAAAATGTATGTACAACCTCTGTTATTGCATTTTTCGTCTCTTCTTCCAATGAGGTTTTTTATCTGCCTGTGATCGAATATGACTTGGGAATATTAACAATTCCAGTCGTTTTTTTCTCCTTCAGTATTCGGTACATAGTAGATTTTCCAACTCGTGTCATGTTGAAACACATCTCAACAGAGGTTTTAACATTATTATTTAGATATTGATATCTTAAGTCATCATAAACATTCAGCGTAATAAGTTTTTCGTTGAGGAAAAAATACCCTGGTTTAACGATTTTGGAATAAATATAGAGGTGGAAGCCATATCTTTTGGGTATCTCATTAATCTGAAATAATATATAAAAATAAGCGCAAACAAGATAGATCACTAAAGACACACTGTAAGGTGCACTTTGCTCACTGGCAGAAATTAAATTGAACTATCAGAAATTTTATATTAAAGTAAATTTATAAAAGCTTATAATATTTAAATATAATTAAATATAATTAGATTTAGGGCAGTCTTCAGTTACCTGCCACACTGAAGCAGGTACATTGGAGGTTTCGGTAATAGTTTTATTACTCTCTCTAGTTCTTGAATAGAATATAGGAACGTGTATGCTTGCGATAGCCCCATCCCTCCCAAGAGCTTTGAGTTTAGGAAAATAGACCCGATTCTGTCTCTTATACTAAGAATATGTATGCTGCTGGCATCCCCTCCCTGTTGGCAACTTGTTTTTCCTTGTGATCGCCATCCCTCCTCTCCAAGAGCTTCAAATTCAGAAAAATAGACCCGACCCTGCTTTTACACTAAAAATGGGAATGTTGCTAGTGTCTCCCCCTCCTCCCCGTTGATAATTTGCTTTCGATTGCCATCTGTACTTTTATGATATCACCGCCCCGCCCCCCCCCACCAAAGAGAGAGAGAGCTTGAATCCGTCCCTGATCGGGGCCTGCTGCTCTTTTTATTTTTCATGGATAGGATGGGCTTTTCGATCTCTCTCCTTGAAAGTTTTTCCTCAGTATTGATATGTATTTTTGGTCGTTCGTCATGAAAAAATGTCTCTGTATATGATTTCAAGATTTGTAGTCATTCCGGTGTATCAACTACTATTTTCCCATTATTTATAATGTGATATTTGTTTTTTGTGTCGTCATATGTGTAATTTGTTTGTGCATGTTGTTGTAGTTATATTTCTTTTCAAGTTTTTCGGTTTCTTTGCATTTTTTCCTTAGCTATTTTTATGTTGCTTCTCTTATTTACCATTTAATTGCTCTGTGTATTTGACGATATTTACCTGGATCTGTATTTTTGTAATTTCGTCTGGTATCCATTAGCTGTAGAATTTTCTCGGTCAACCACTAATTCTTTTTATAGTGCGTTGCTTTCAGTTACTTTTTGCGAATATTGCTGATAATTTGGTTAGTTTTATTCCATTTCTCTGCTGGGTCATCATCTGAAGCTGTTATGTGCACCATTTCTGCTTTGAGTGTATTTGCTACCAGGCTTATTGTGTATTCGTTCTTAAGCTTCGTAATATTCGTTCTTTGGCTAATATTCTCTTGCTACCCTGTTTTAGTTTTATTTGTACTTTACATATTCGTAATAAGGAGATGAAAATACATATAAAAACTTTGGTGGAGACATCACTTTTCGTCGGCTACGAAAACCTACTGGGCTCCCTCACTATGGAAACTGTTTTTAATAAGCTTGGTATGAGATACTTTAAGATATAAGGTATTGACTTACCCTAGATACGAACAAAATACTTTTATACATAGAACTTAAATATTTTTAAATAATGAACAATAATCTTATTTTAAGAGACTTACTAAAGGTCAGCCAATGGTAATTAGTTTCGTAAAGTTTTCCAAAAGGATAAAAGGACTCAAGAAACTCGGCATTATAGGACCAGAAATAAGATCCCTGCAAACGAGTAAAAAGTTTGGATTTCTTATTGACTCCAGATTAAACCTGTAAAGTCAAGTAGTCGAGATCCGTAAAAGAGAGTATTTAAGATTAATAGGACTATATCTTAGAGTTCTTGTCGATAAAGCACTGAAAGGATTTATTTACCTTTGTAGTTTTGGTAAACTTTAATGAACGAATTATTCATGCTGATAAAAATATTTCGAGGATGGAGTAGTTTTACTTTTTACTTATCCACAAACATATAAAGCGAGATAAATTTGTCCAGTAATCAGCAATCTACCAACTTATCCAAGGCAGTTCTAAGACATGTTCGTCTTAATTGGTCTATAAATAAAAAAGGACCGAAAACAAAAGATAACTCTTTTAATCTAGGCAATGCCTTGCAAAAAATCTGACATTATGGGACATTATGGGTAAAGCAAGATAGAAAGAGACAACGAAGACAAACGAGTCATTTCGTTATTTGATTATCACAAACCTTTTTTTGATGCTTCAGTCAGTACAATATTTTATTGGCATCTATCGTAGAGATTTTATTTATTTTATGTTTTTGAGCAATTTTGACCATTTTGAATGAACTTAAAATAGATGGTTCATTCATATAAAACCTATAAATTATTGTTTTTTAATTTATTTCCTGTAGTAGTTTGAAATAATTTATATCTAAACTCATAAACATTTCTAACCTTCAAATCTGTCGTCGATGTCTAAATACCCGCCAGACGTACATAATTTTAAAATGTTTTTCTGCAATTTTTTAATGAATTGTAACAATCAAGCATTAAAAATTAAAATTGAGTAATGAGATTTAGTTTATCTCTTTCGATAATGCATGGTAAAACTGTTAAGAAGTAAACACAATAGCTTTTGCTTAATTTATGTGAGTATTTAGTTAGAGAAGAGGTGGTGTTGTAGAATCTGTTTCATCTGTTCTAAAGGTTGGAAAAATAAATTTATTTTTAGAAATAAATATTTTCAGTTAGGTATCATTATTTTTAGAGAGTAACCACTGCTCTTAAAATTTTAAGAGAATTCCTATATGCTGGTAAAAAAAAGGAAAAAAAAAAACAACCCAATTATTTCCTTTCCTGGAAAAAATAGACGTCGCACTAACGAGCATTTGGCCTCAAAAACCGGACAAAATTAATAACGTCGTTGTTTTTGACTCTAGACATGTCAAAATCAGTATTCGGGGAGTTTTTGAGGGCGCTAAGTTGATTTCTGGCATTATTTTACTAATCGGGTGAAGGAGGGCTGATTAGGGTGGGGAGGGGAAGGGGAGTAATATTAAAAAAACGTAATGGTTATCGTTTTATATGTTTTTAGGTGCTCCGATTTCATTTGTGGCATTACTTTATCAATCGGGTGAAGGGGCGCTGACTTAAGGTGGAGAGGGGGAGGGGAGTAATATTAAAAAAACGTAATGGGTATCGTTTTATATGTTTTTAGGTGCTCTGATTTCATTTCTGGCGTTATTTTATCAATCGGGTGAAAGGGCGCTGACTTAGGGTGGGGAGGGGGAGGGGAGTAATATTAAAAAAATGTAATGGGTATCGTTTTATATGTTGACTTAGGATAATTCTACGTTTTCCCATAAAAAATCTATCTCAAGATAAAAACAAAGTCTCTTTATTGTATGATCAAATAGGTCCTGAAGCACAACTTCAACACTCGTCTCCGTCACTCGGATTGACTCTGGTTTTGGACAGCAGAGGTTCTTTTCTTCTCTAATTAGAGTATAACAAGGAAATATACACTTATTGGAATCGTGTAACAACTCCCACTGCCTCCTTGTAAAGTCACCTGCAACAAAAATTTGCAAAGCTTGCTCAGGCATGTAATTTTTTACTTTCGGTTTCTGAGCAGCATTTATTACCTTCCTGTAAAGTTTGGCTCTTGTTGGTGTTGAAGTTGAAGAGGTCGTGGCATTTCCAGACATTCGTTGACGTACGCTGGCTGCATAGGTAAGCTCCTCAACAGGTACCTGTTCGCAGAGTTCTTTTGTATTTCGTCATTTACTACGATCATGTAATTCTTGGAAATGCTTCCTTGGGCGCCCCGTAGAATTCGTGGCCCAGTTATGTACTGGTATTGATGTATTAAGCCAGTTCTCGTCTTTTTTCAAAAATCTTTCTTCAATATAGTTAGATGATATCCATCTTTTCTTCAAATTACTATTAAAATGTTTTAAATCGTGATTTAAGATATGGTACTCGTTTTGGGGACAGTTCATCATTTCGCGGAGCTTATGTTCCATAAATGATACCTTATCTTCAAGTGTTCTGGATGTGCTTTGTTTAAAGGCATGTATAGCGTTTTCCAATATACCTCAATAACATTTGATGTCAAATTTGTACCTATAGGAAATATATATATATATATATATATATATATATATATATATATATATATATATATATATATATAAGTAAAAAATAACCAAAATTATTGCAAAAAAAACCCGTGGAACTCAAAGCGGTTTCTTTAAGAGGTGGAAACATGTGGAAAATGTTTTGACTGTTATGGTATGGCTAATGTCTATAGTTTATAATAAAAAAAGAATTGTAGCCCGACCTAGCTCGAAACATTTTCAAAAACATTAATTAGTTAAAAAGAAAAACAAAAAAATAGAAAATTTTCTTGCATATTGTTTTAGGTCCATAAGAATACAAAACAGTCATTATATTTTTAAATAATATATATTTAAATTAAATACATACCTTGTTCTTCAGATTCCATTACAAAAAAATTTTTTTTAATATTCACTTTACAAAATATCAAACACCAAACAGAAGTCTAAAAAAAAACTATCAAGAACGAATGCGTGCGTATTGAACGAAGCTTATATTGCAATTAACTGAGCGGAGCGTAGAGGCGGGGAGGGGCCACTTTATCACAATTTTATGATAGTACGGTTACTCAGGTATACAAAAAAAATAATTTCGATGATTACTTGTATAGTTTGCATTTCTCCTTTTTGTCCGGTTTTTGAGGCCAAATGCTCGTTAGTGCGTCGTTGAAAAGAAAAAACCACAGTTCCCGAAGCAACCGAAGTTCGAAATACACTCTATAATATGTATAATTTTTGTTATAGTATAAGCTAACTTTGATGGTAGCATCATTGATTTAAATTTAAAAATCTTACCCCCTAATTCACTAACATGGTTTAGCGTTAAAACCGGTCTAGATTGACAGTAGAAAATTTTAAATTAACAAGGGTAAAAATACGTCAAGCAAGTTTTGAACCTTTAAAATACAATTGAAACAATATCATAAGAAAAACAAAACTGGTCACCTAGAAAATCTAATTTCCAAGGCAACTAGATCGGACCTAAGTCTTAAACCTTCTTAGTAAATCTGGCTATTAATGTCTTTTTTTTAGACAAACAATTTTAAAATGCTTTAACACTGAACTTACCCACAAAAAAATTATGCCTGTGAGTAAATTATCGTTAAGTATTCTGATTAAGGAACTGGGATTCAAATATAAAGAGGATGCCAATTGGAGAGCATTAACTCAAAGAAAAAACATTGCTTCTGCAAGATCTCGTTTTCTTCACACACCATCTCTTACAGTATGATATTATGTACGGTCATCTCTTCTACTAGAACAAAGGGGCTAGTATTACATAATTATTACATTTGAGAGGAGTCGGAAATAGTCTGTGTTACAATAGTACATAATCTCAACATTCAATTAGACAGTGAATTAATGTTTGTCTCCCACGTTAACTGGATAGTTTCTAAGGCTTTCAGGACATTAATGTTTCTAATGAAATAATGTTCTACGATTAGAGATATTGTAGTATTTAAAACATTATACTTTTCTCTATTTAGGAGTCACCGGGACTCAGATTACATCCAGAGGTCACTTGAAAGTCAAATCTCCTTATACCATGGAGTGGTGTTGGCCATCGAATAACAAAGTGGCAGGACATTAAACACCGCGTATAACGATGACCTTGAATTTAACTTTGATTTTGACCTTCAGGGTTAATCGAAGGTAGAGTTGATTTATTCAAATGAAAATTCCAATTTTTTATTACAAAAATGGACAGTTGGAAAAATTTTCTATTCAACGGTGTAAAGAACATAGGGAGTAAAATTACATTCAAAAGTCATTTGGGGGTGAATTACCTTTACACCATGTGTATCTAAAGCTAACCTTTTATTTTACGTTGACCTTGGTCTTTAAGGTCCAATGAAGGTCATGAAAAATTTTTTAAATGGGACTCCCAACTTTTGATTCCGGAAATAGAGAGCAGTTAATAATGTTTTTATGGCCTTGATATGAGTTTAAAAATGAACGTTATTTCAAGGTCAAATATCAATAAATCCGGAACTGGCAGAATATTTCAGAATATTCAAGGGAAAAACAAAGCACAGGGGGTAAGATGAGAGCGAAAAATTTTTATGTTCGATAATGAGCTTCAAGGGTACCCTCTTTGACCTTGGATATTAGATCCGCCAATTTAAGTTTTGAAAAATCTAACGTTAGAATCATAATCAGGGACTCCAAAACGGCAACACCTTGCCTTAATTGGCTGGGTTTGCACAACGCCTTACTTTAATCGGCTGGGTTCGCAAGACATCATTCTTCATTTCCAAGCTCAAAAGATTTAAAAATTTTTCTCATAAACTTGATGTGATTTTCAAGGTAAAATAACTTGAGCTTAAGACGCGCTGTTTAATTTCCTACTACTATTGTGGAAAAAGTATATATATATATTATATATATATATATATATATATATATATATATATATATATATATATATATATATATATATCCAGCATTCCTAGTCTTCGAGTTATTGATTGGTTTACACCAATTCATGGTGCAAACATATTTGACCTTCCAATGACTTCTGACTAATATATTATTGATGTCGTTAAATAGGAAATTTTCCCCGCTTCCCATTTCTGCAATAAAGGAGTTATGTTTCCGTTTCAAAAAAAACTTTTCCTTGCATTGACCTTGAAGTCAAGGACAAGGTCCAATTCAAGGGCACCATCAGATGCGCTGTCCAATTTCCTACAACTCTTGTAACATACGTTTCTCTCTCAGTCTTCGAGTTATTGAACAGTCAACATCAATCCATAGTGTAAGGATATTTGACCTTCAAATGACTTCTGAAGAATGTGATTTGATCTCCTATGTTTTTTATACCGTTGGATAGAAAATCTTTCCCACTTTCTATTTTAGCAATCAAAAATGAGAGTTTTTTTCTGAAAAAATATACATGACTCTTTATTGACCTTGAAGATCAAGAATAAGGTCAAATTTAAGGTTATCGTCGAATGCGCTGTTCAATTTCCTATAATTTTTGTCGCAAATGTTTTTCTACGGCATTTATAGTCTTCCAGTTATTGAATGATCAACATCAATCCATAGTGTAAGGAATTTTGCCCTTCAAATCACCTACATATATATATATATATATATATATATATATATATATATATATATATATATACATATATATATATATATATATATATATATATATATATATATATATATATATATATATGTTGGATAGGAAATTTTTCCTACCATCAATTTTTAATATTGAAAAATTAGAGTGTCTATTTAAAAAAATTAACATGACCTTCGATTCACCTTCAAGATGAAGACCAAGGTCAAATCAGACATCAGACAAAAGTTCAAATTCCTACAACTTTTGTCTGAAATATCTTTCTCGAAAACCCTTTGCTAAGAAAATATTCTGCCGTACCGTAACTTATGTATATATGTATATATGTATATATATATATATATATATATATATATATATATATATATATATATATATATATATACAGTGCCTTCATTTCAAAACGAACCATCCTTAATAACTTTGTTAAATAGAAAAATTTAAAAAAAAGAAAAAACACGTCAATTTAAATATACAGGGGAAGTTTAATTTTGCATTTGCTAAAAGTCTGTCAATCACCTCCTCACCTCCAGCTAACCTCACTTTGATATGTCAAATGGGAACCCTTGTGACACATCATTGTAAGCAGCATAAAATTGTCTATCCAACCGTATAAAAAAAATTAAATCGGTTGACGTACAAGCGAATAGTGTGCAAAAATGTCTTGTAATAATGCATAATATATCAGCCTCGAACTTTGGTATGTCAAATGATTACCCTATAGTGTGATACATCATTTTAAAGGACGTACGATCTGCTATCCAACGATGTCAAAAAAAATTAAGTTAATAGACGTTATAGGCAATTAGGATGCAAAAATGTGTGTTAAATATAAGCAGTTTATTCAGTTTTATTCAGTTGAAGAAAATTATTTTATTAAATGTTCAAAATGTGCGCCGTTATTAGCGAGACAATAAAAAAGCCTATTTTGAAATTCCCCACGAACATTGGCAAGGGTTTCTCTGCTAATTCCTCTACATTCCCGAACAATTCGATCTTTTAAATCGTCAATATTTTCAGGTGGGGTTTTATAAACCTTGCTTTTTAAATACCCCCAAAGAAAAAAGTCTAGAGGGGTTAGGTCTGGAGACCGTGCTGGCCATTCAATTGCACCACGTCTGCCAATCCACGTCCCTGGAAAATGTTCATCAAGCCACTCTCGAATTGCCAAAGCGTAGTGCGGGGGAGCTCCATCTTGCTGGAAATGCAAATTATTTTCATTTAGTACCATAACAGCATTTTCATCCACTTGATTTTCTAAAGATTGCACAATGGCAGGGTATATTGTGTTTTCTAAAAGGTTTAAATAAATTTGCCCAGTTAAATTATCTTCCAAAAAAAATGGCCCGATGATTTCATTGCCATAAATTCCTGCCCACACGTTAATTTTTTCGGGATATTGAGTATGCCCTTCTCGGAAAAGGTGCGGATTTTCATTATCCCAGTATCTGCAGTTATGTCTGTTAACCAGTCCATTTAGAAAAAAAGTTGATTCATCACTAAAGCAGATATTCTTAGGTAAATGGGGGTCCTCGTCAATTCGTTGGCACATTAATTCGCAAAATTGAATTCTCCTATCAAAATCGTCTTCTCCGAGTTCTTGAAGAATTTGAATTTTGTAGGGAAAAAACTTATTTTGTTTTAAAACTTTATGCACAGAGCCAGCAGAAATGTTGGTTAAATCTGCGACCTTTGAGATGGATAAAGTTGGATCTATTGCAAACTGTCCTAGTACCTCGATTTGGCATGCTTCATCTACAACCCTTTTCTCAATATATTTTTTATTACAAACGGATCCCGTTTCTTCAAACTTTCGTACCAATTCGAGTACATATTTATGGCCCACGTTTTTGTCTTGATGCCTCTCGTTAAATGCTCTGGCGGTTCTACGAGCGCACCGATCTTCAGCTCCATAGAGAAAAATTATTTCTATTCTTTCGGCTAGCGTATACACCATTTATATTCACGTTTCAACTAGGCGTCACAATGACAATTTTAACAATAATAAACAACTGGTGTTTAAAGATCTTAAAAATTTTATTTATTGCAGTGATTCTTTGTACCTATCAGGTACCGCAAAAAATATCATTGAAATAAATACACTAGATTGATTAGACTGCAATGAATTTTGCGATGAATTTTAAAACAGGCTTAGTTTTTTTCTCGCAAATATCTTAACTGTTTATTATTTTAAAAAAATATTTATTTTAAATTTAAAATAATATTTTACTCTATGAAGTAGCCATTTGACGTAATAAAGTTTAATGTGATAAGGTGTCTATTATTACCACACATCTTTTCTTACTAT
Organism: Diaprepes abbreviatus; assembly: GCA_034092305.1. Classification (NCBI taxonomy): domain Eukaryota; kingdom Metazoa; phylum Arthropoda; class Insecta; order Coleoptera; family Curculionidae; genus Diaprepes; species Diaprepes abbreviatus. Next base: position 4,431,442 of record JASJET010000116.1, read on the forward strand.
TCGCTTGTACATCAACAGATTTTGTTTTTTTTTTATTGGCTAAATAGGAGATAGTATGCCCTTTAAAATGATGTATCACACTATAGGGTAATCATTTGACATACTAAAGTTCGAGGCCGATATATTATGCATTATTACAAGACATTTTTGCACACTGTTCGCTTGTACGTCAACCGATTTAATTTTTTTTATACGGTTGGATAGACAATTTTATGCTGCTTACAATGATGTGTCACAAGGTGGGGGTTCCCATTTGACATATCAAAGTGAAGTTAGCTGGAGGTGAGGAGGTGATTGACAGACTTTTAACAAATGCAACATTAAACTTCCCCCTGTATATCTAAATTGACGTGTTTTTTCTTTTTTTTTTAAATTTTTCTATTTAACAAAGTTATTAAGGATGGTTCGTTTTGAAATGAAGGCACTGTATATATATATATATATATATATATATATATATATTGCTTTGATAATTTCGACCGTAACGTGCCCGTAAAAGAAATAATTAATTAAACTGAACTGTTTGTTTTTTTTGTTTAGTATATTTAAATTATTTATATATATATATATATATATATATATATATATATATATATATATATATACATTAAATAAACTTAAAGAATTAATGAATCCGTAAAAATAATTGAACTTTCAATAATACGATACGCACTTTTTATGAATAAAAACGTTTTATCGACTAATTTTGATTTTGTTCAGATGAATATTATTGATAACACATGAATATTCTTTCCCTATAACAATTTTAAATTGATAATTATTCGGAATAGTGAACACCTAATTTTTCGCTACTTTTTGCATATCCCCTATTTTTGAGTCATGCAACTACATGCAGTACTAATACGCAGACAGTGAGGAATGAATAGCTTCTGGATGATTTCCATATTTTATCAACAACCGGCGTAGTAGAGAAGATTCTTTTTCTGGGATTGGTCCTTAGCATACACCTGTATAAAGCTATGCAAAAGGTAGAGCTACTGAGGACCGCTCGGAAGTTTATGGCAAATGCAGATAACTATAACATCACCTTGAGCTCGACAACATGGAAAGGGTCCCCATAGAACTCCTTACTTTTGATATCTGAATATATCTGTAATAAATGAATGTTTCCATGGAGGGAGTGAAAGAGCCTTGACGAAGTCAATAAACAATATTAATCAGAATAATAAAATTTTAATAAAAAATTTGAACCGACTTCTAAAAGTGCGCTAAAAATAATTATAAATTTTTATATGAAATTGAACTTTTTGAAGTCGGCGCCAAAAAAATACCTGAAAAAATGTGATTTGCATAAACAGATTAAAAATGCTCTATTTGTAATTGCTTTCCTACCAAAATTTGTAGATATTAGTAGTTATTTATTTCGTCTACAAATTATTTGGCGCCGACTTCAAAAAGTTCATTTTCATATAAAAATTTATAGTTATTTTCCACTTTTTAGCGCACTTTTTTTTATAAAAATTTCATTTTTCTATTTTAAGTTTTAGAATTGATTATAATATCCAGAAATTATTTGAACTAATTACCAATCGAGATTAGTGTACTTCGCAATTACTCCAAGGTAGCAAAAAAGTATCCATTTTATCCAAAGTTGTAAATCACCCTAAAAAGAAACCACTAGAAATTCTTTGGATCTTAGAGTTTTCCAAATACCAGTAAAATGGTGTCAAACAAATATTTAGTCTGTCATAGTAAATCCACAATATTAAATTTCAAATTAATTTTAGATTGGCAATATACGCCCCAAAACCTTCCAATATTGATGTCTAAAGGACCTGAGATGTAAATTTCCTAGCTCGATATATTTTATACTGCATATTGAGTTTGTATACGCCTCAAGAACTCCACAATATCAATTTTAGACAAAATCGGAATATGTAAAATTCTCTGTCCCTCATATTGAATTTTATCAACCTAATAGTTGTAAAAAATTAACTTCATTTTCGTAATACATGACCCCGAAAACCCTCTAATACGAAATCTGAAAAAATGCGAATAAGGTAAAATTTTCAAGCCATCATATTGCATCCGCTATATTGAATTTCAAAAAAATTATTTTAAGTCTTAATCTGATCTAAATCTAAACCCTTCAAAACTCCCTAGTACCAATTTTGGATGAAGTCCGGAAATTTAAAATTTCTTGACTTATATTGGCTATTTACATCCTCAAAAGCAATTCAGTCCCACCTTTGAACAAAATCGAAAAATGTAAAATTTTTAGTCCGCTATCTTAGATTTACCGTATTGAATCCTGAAAAAATACTTTTAAATTCATAATTTACACCCTCAAGGACCCCCTATATCAGTTTGGGAGAAAATCGAAAAATGTAAAATTTTTAGGACACCATATTAAATCTGCCTACTAGAGTTTTTCAAAAATTAACACTAACAAAAATACTGATTTTTAGACAAAAGCGGGATATGTAGAATTTTTAATCCGCCATCTTGGATCCGCCATATTGAATTTTTTAAAAATAATTTTAGACTGGTTATGTACGACCCTGAAAACTTTCTGGTACCAATTTTGGAGAAAATCGGACAAAATTGATTTTTTTGTCCGCCATATTGAATTTTTTTAAAATATTTTGGATCCATTATGTGCGACTCCGAAAACTCCCCCAGACCAATTTTGGAGAAAATCAGATAAAGTTAAATTTTTTTGTCCGCCATATTGAATCCGTCATATTGAATTTTTTTACAATAAGTTCAGATTCGTTGTGTACGACCTCAAAAATTCCCCCATACCAATTTTGGAGAAAATCAAACAAAATAAATTTTTTTGGCCACCATATTGTCAGCGCCATCTTGGATATTACTGCACCAATTTCGTCTAAGAAAATATGGGACCACCGCAGCAACTTCCTGAACATAACGTGAAAATTACATTTACATCGGTGCCGCCGTTCCGGAGTAATCGGTGTACATATATAAAAAACATACATACTAAATGAATTGAGAACCTTCTTCTTTTAGAAGTCGGTTAAAAAGAATAATATCTAAGACTTTTTCCATTTAAAATTTAGAAATTTTCCTATAAAAGTTTGTTCATTTAAATAAATGACTTAAAAAGGAATTGAACATAGGTATAAAGGTTTAAATAACAATTTGGAAATCCTTTGTAAAAAAAATCTTTCTTTAATTTGTCGTACTATATATGTCACGTCAATAGATCTATTTCTTTCAAAAGCTTGCTATCCTTTCATTTTTATGACGTGGCTTCATTGTTCGCTTTAACAATATATAGCTGCCACTTGTCACTACAAAAAGCGGTTATGGATAAAATGTGGTATATAATTAGAACATTGTCTATGATACTCGAAATATGGTTTTGTTTATCTTTGTAATAGTTGTTAAAAAGAGAAAAATATAACAACTATAGAGAAGAACAAAGTAACTTGTGTGTGCTATAGGCAAGCATTCGACAAACGTATCGTCATATACCGGGTGTCAACGAATCTATTAGACAAGTCATAGTTTCTAGAGTATTATGTGTATCAAAATGAGAATTGGTACAGGGAAATGGTATGTGAAGGGGAGAGTTTTTGCATATTTTCCACTTTCCGAGCACTTCCGGTTTCACCGGAAATGGCCCCAGTTTTGAATTTTTAAATGGAACATCCTGTATATTTTAACATTTTTGGATTTCTGAGACAATTCTAGATCAGAATGTGACATTTTAGAAACTTTTACGTCTACTTAATTTTTTTAGAGCCACTTTTAAAATTGCATCTAGATGGCCATGATCGGACGCAAACTAATCTAAGAGCCTTAGGTGATGTCAAAAAAATACAATCGCAAAGTTTTAATTACTAGTATGAAAGACAGGAATAAGACAAGTTGACAAAATTACGTTTTCATTTCTAACTATTAATTTTCAAATGGCGGCCCCTTTTTGACAACTACTTTTCGAAAAAAGCATTCTTTGACGAATCTAACGGTACTAATTTATTTGCGATTGCATTAGACATAAGAACAGAAATTAAATATTATTAAGCAAAATACTGGATAATTTATTTACTTATGACAAGTGCGCCATGGACAGCCATGATGCATAATAATTTGCAACTGTTTTTATCAAGTCTTCTTTGGAAAACAAAGCACTCACTTAAGTAGATAATGACAGTGACATACGCTCTAAGAACAGACGTAAAAGTTTCTTAATATTCGTTAAGTTTAGTTTAAATTTTCGTTAAAATAATGTATACTCAAAGTGAAAAAGTGGATATGTTATTAATATTTGGAGAGTGTCATAGAAATTCAAGGAATGCTGCCGAGTTGTACGCTCATAGATATCCGAATCGGCAACATCCAGCCCATCAGTATTTTCCGTATGTCGAGACTCGTTTTAGGCAAATAGGAAATCAAGAGGCGGAACAGAGGTTTATCATAAATGAAAAGACTGAGATTAACGTACTTGCTATGGTTGAGATTGATAAAACAGTTTCGTTAAGAAAAATTAGTCAAGAACTGCAGATAAGTTATGAATCAGCAAGAAAAATACTGAAAAAGCATGGATATCGAGCATTTAAATATCAGTTACATCAACATTTGTTAACCGAGGATGGCGATAGACGGGTAGTGTTTTGTGATTGGCTGCTTCAAAATCATACAGTTAACCCAAATTTTATCGATTTTATTCTATTTTCCGATGATTCCCGATTTACAAATAATGGTATGTTCAATAAGCAAAATATTCGGTACTGGGCCCAACAAAATCAACATGAAATGAGAGAGGGCAATTTTCAAGAAAAATTTGGCGTCAATGTCGGGGCTGGTATCGTTGGAAACATAATAATTGGGCCAATATTGTTTCAAGGTCAGTTAACAGGGGTTAGATACTTAGGTTTTCTTCAAAATGAAATCGAAAATCATCTCAATGATATACCTTTAGCAGTTTTACGGCGAATTTACTTTCAACAAGATGGAGCACCGCCTCACAATACTAGAGAAGTTCGTAATTATTTAATAGAGCATTTTAATAATCGAATTATTGCAACCAATGGTCCGGTACGGTGGCCATCCCGCTCACCGGATCTTACTTTGCTCAATTTCTTTGTCTGGGGATATGTTAAAGAAAGGGTTTACTATGGAGCAGCCCCAGCTACTCTTGAAATATTAGAAGAAAGAATTTTACGGGCATTTAGAAGTATAACGCTCCAAATGCTACAAAACGTGTTGAGAAAAACAATTGAACGAGCTGAAATGTGTCGTGAAAAAGAAGGAATGCACTTAGAACATTTAATACACTAAACTTTTTAACAAATTCAGCTACTGTGTTTTCAAATATTTTAAGTGCGTCGTCTAAGTTATCAGTTTATTTTGTTAATTTTTTGTTTATTTTGTTAAATTTTTAATCCAATTCCTGTCTTTCATACTAGTCACTAAAACTTTGCGATTGTATTTTTTTGACATCACCTAAGGCCGTTAGAATAGTTTGCGTCCGATCATGGCCACCTAGATGCAATTTTAAAAGTGGCTCTAAAAAAATGAAGTAGACGTAAAAAGTTTTTAAAATGTCACATTCTGATCTAGAATTGTCTCAGAAATCCAAAGATGTTAAAATATACAGGATGTTCTATTTAAGAATTCAAAATCGGGGACATTTCCGGTGAAACCGGAAGTGGCCGGAAAGTGGAAAATATGCGAAAACTCTCCTCTTCACATAATATTTACCTGTACCAATTCTCATTTTGATACACATAATACTCTAGAAATTATGACTGGTCTAATAGATTCGTTGACACCCGGTATAAGTTCAGAAAATGTCGTAGCTTGCACGACCTGAAAACGTATGGAGTTCACTTAAATATATTTTGCAATAACTCTCGTAAGAAGATTCACCGTACTTACGTTTATGCTTCTCAAGCGCGAAGCGATGACTGAACTAATCTGCAATTCTGACATATGGTTGATTCTGTAGCCACGGTAATTTATTGTAACGTAACGACGACTATATTTATTAGCTCCACGTATCAATATACCCGTTCTCCCCCTAAATCACTATAAAATTTTGCGACATCAATTTGAAATCCAACATTTTTATAACACAATTTGAACAAATCGACATCAACATGACATACTGATTTGAAATAATCTCGTCGCAAAAAATGTGTAGAGGTGACGACAAAGTTATATATAGGCTTCGTGCTTCAAAAATAGCTATCTAAGTGGATAAAGGTTATAAGTCACAGAAGTATCTAATATTTTGAGTTCTTTAACGTAGTAAACTGCCTTTTTTCTCCTTGATAAATATTTAGGGTCTACCCTTAACACCTTCATCACTTACCAAAATCCTTGTATGTTCATAAATAATCGAGCTACAATAAATGTAGGCCTTAGAAGGGATTTGCCGGCACAGCTTATTGTAGCCCATTTATCTTCGTTTGCATTTTTTAGGATTTATTCTTTGCTCGTAAAAGATTTGTTTTTTACGGCGATTTTAATTAGGATATAAAATGTCTTATGTTGTTACCATGACTGGCGTAAAAAGCGTACCAACGGAGAAATATTCTCTATGCATACGAGGGAGAATTAAAAATTTTAATTTCTAAAAAAGAGTAATTGAATGATGTTTTTAAAAGTTCTGTAATAATCAGATTTTTTCCATTTCTCTATTCAAAAATTATTGAAAATTTAGTGAAAGTTCGTGTGACATTTTTTATAATGCGTTTCAGCATTTTAAATAGTAGTCAGTTTCACCGGAAATGGCCCCGGTTTTGAATTTTTAAATGGAACACCCTGTATATTTTAACATTTTTGGATTTCTGAGACAATTTTAGATCAGAATGTGACATATTAAAAACTTTTTACGTCTACTTCATTTTTTTAGAGCCACTTTTAAAATTGCATCCAGGTGGCCATGATCGGACGCAAACTAATCTAAGGGCCTTGGGTGATGTCAAAAAAATACAATCGCAAAGTTTTAGTTACTAGTATGAAAGACAGGAATAAGACAAGTTGATAAAATTACGTTTTCATTTCTAACTATTAATTTTCAAATGGCGACCCCTTTTTGACAACTACTTTTCGAAAAAAGCATTCTTTGACGAATCTAACGGTACTGATTTATTTGCGATTGGATTAGACATAAGAAAAGAAATTAAATATTATTAAGCAAAATACTGGATAATTTAGTTACTTATGACAAGTGCGCCATGGACAGCCATGATGCATAATAATTTGCAACTGTTTTTATCAAGTCTTCTTTGGAAAACAAAGCACTCACTTAAGTAGATAATGACAGTGACATACGCTCTAAGAACAGACGTAAAAGTTTCTTAATTTTCGTTAAGTTTAGTTTAAATTTCCGTTAAAATAATGTATACTCAAAGTGAAAAAGTGGATATGTTATTAATATTTGGAGAGTGTCATAGAAATTCAAGGAATGCTGCCGAGTCGTATGCTCATAGATATCCGAATCGGCAACATCCAACCCATCAGTATTTTCCGTATGTCGAGACTCGTTTTAGGCAAATAGGAAATCAAGAGGCGGAACAGAGGTTTATCATAAATGAAGAAACTGAGATTAACGTACTTGCTATGGTTGAGGTCGATAAAACAGTTTCGTTAAGAAAAATTAGTCAAGAACTGCAGATAAGTTATGAATCAGCAAGAAAAATACTGAAAAAGCATGGATATCGAGAATTTAAATATCAATTACATCAACATTTGTATACTGAGGATGGCGATAGACGGGTAGTGCTCTGTGATTGGCTGCTTCAAAATCATAGAGTTAACCCAAATTTTATCGATTTTATTCTATTTTCCGACGAATCCCGATTTACAAATAATGGTATGTTCAATAAGCAAAATACTCGGTACTGGGCCCAACAAAATCAACATGAAATGAGAGAGGGCAATTTTCAAGAAAGATTTGGCGTCAATGTCTGGACTGGTATCGTTGGAAACAGAATAATTGGGCCAATATTGTTTCAAGGTCAGTTAACACGGGTTAGATACTTACGTTTTCTTCAAAATGAAATCGAAGATCATCTCAATGATATACCTTTAGCAGTTTTACGGCGAATTTACTTTCAACAAGATGGAACACCGCCTCACAATACTAGAGAAGTTCTTAATTATTTAATAGAGGATTTTAATAATCGAATTATTGCAACCAATGGTCCGGTACGGTGGCCAGCCCGCTCACCGGATCTTACTGTGCTCGATTTCTTTGTCTGGAGATATGGTAAAGAAATGGTTTACTATGGAGCAGCCCCAGCTTCTCTTGAAATATTAGAAGAAAGAATTTTACGGGCATTTAGAAGTATAAAGCCCCAAATGCTACAAAACGTGTTGAGAGAAACAATTGAACGAGCTGAAATATGTCGTGAAAAAGAAGGAATGCGCTTTGAACATTTACTACCCTAAACTTTTTAACAAGTTCAGCTACTGTACTTTCAAATATTTTAAGTGCGTCGTCTAAGTTATTTGTTTATTTTGTTAGTTTTTTGTTAATTTTGTTAAATTTTTAATCCAATTCCTGTCTTTCATACTAGTCACTAAAACTTTGCGATTGTATTTTTTTCACCTAAGGCCGTTAGATTAGTTTGCGTCCGATCATGGCCACCTAGATGATATTTTAAAAGTAGCTCTAAAAAAATGAAGTAGACGTAAAAAGTTTTTAAAATGTCACATTCTGATCTAGAATTGTCTCAGAAATCCAAAGATGTTAAAATATACAGGGTGTTCTATTTAAGAATTCAAAACCGGGGCCATTTCCGGTGAAACCGGAAGTGACCGGAAAGTGGAAAATATGCGAAAACTCCCCTCTTCACATAACATTTACCTGTACCAATTCTTATTTTGATACACATAATACTCTAGAAATTATGACTTGTCTAATAGATTCGTTGACACCCGGTATATATATATATATATATATATATATATATATATATATATATATATATATATATATATATATATATGAAAATGCAAAACAGAAAATCTAAAAAAAGGGAATGTAACAGAAAGCGACGGATAACCCGTTTAGCCATGTTGAAGAAGATAAATAAAGCATACTGTTTTATCGTAGCTTGCTTCCTGGTTTCCAGAAAAAATGGTGTCGGGCAAGGACTTTTTGCTGGTTTCGGGTCGTCAAAACACAGTGGGTCGAAAGTACGGATTTGATATTAAAAATAAAAATCGGATCCAACAATAGCAGACTGAAACTTTAAAATCATGAAAATAAATTAGAAAAACGTCTAATGTGGTTCAACGTTTTAAAAATAAAATAAAAAGAATAATTGTATTTCCATGAATAAAATATTGCGCTTGACTTCAACGTACATTTTAAATATAACACTATAATAATAAATACATGGATATGATAATCGTTAAAAAGGCGAAAGTACTTTTTCCTCTATTAATTACTGCCTTCTTTGTTAATAGCTCTTTTCTCATTCTCCAATACGTACGAATTGTTATCCGAATCCTTACTACGTCAAAAACAGTGTAAGGATCCATCGACGCGAAAAGTTTTGGAACACGTCCTCCATATTTTTTCTCGAGAAGATTTTCGGGCAAAGTCTAGGCGATAGTTTCTTATCAACTTGTAAGTTGATTTTTGTGCATCTTTCGATAGTTTACCTATCGTTAATATTGCAAATGCTATAATGTCTGGTCAATGGAGTAAGTAATTTGTGGATTTCTGTTGGAATGTTGTACCAAGAATATCCTTTGAAGAATAACCCTTGCTGTTTGAAGTTTGTATTCCCAAATCTTCTCTATTGCAGTTTAATGTCCGCTTCCAATAGTTTGCAAAATAACGGGAAACCAGAGGATCAGTTATCGCACTAATTTTTAGTAATAGAATAACAAAACATCAAGGAAGAAAAAATTTTGAAAATGCCTTAAATAAATGGCGAAACGTCAATTGTTTTGTATTTTTTATTAAATATAGAACCTAAACCCAAGAAAAGACAAAATACAGGAAAAATGATATAATCTATTGTTCAAGAATCAAGAAAATAAAGATATATATATATATATATATATATATATATATATATATATATTTTGTGGCGTGTCCCTTTTTACATAGTACAGCAACTGATGCATACGACAGCTCAATATGTCGGAGGCTAGGTCCGTATCTCTTTTAGAGATAGTTGTGCTTTGCTTTGATTACCCAATAGGCACCACCTGTTTTACATTGTCTGTGTTACTTACCTAGTGATAAAACAGGAAAACATATAGGTTTCTGGAATGATCTTATTTTAGTGACTGGTGGTGTATAGCTCCATAATAAAACGACTATTTAAAACACAGTAACAATTTTATTTTATTCCAAAAAAATTATATACATAAAAAAGAATGGTAACTATAATTTTTTTTACTCTTTCTTGGTAACTATAGATGTTTTTAAAGGTTATGTAAAGATTTGGCTACAAGACGTTCTAGAACCTTAAATTGCCAAGAGAATAGAAAGTAATTTTTATAAAGAAAGTTACCAAGCTGTTTTTACAGTTTATGTTGTGTTAAATGTAAATATATTTATAGTATGTTCTAAATCCAAGTAAAAAAATCGATTTCTAGGTCCTATTCTCTAAATTAAAGTTTTCTCCTACCTTGATGCTTATTTGCACGATATAAATGCAAGGTGAGCCTAATTGCGAAGGTCAAAATCGGCCAGCAAAAATAGAGCTAGAACAGTCCGGAAAATCAGAAAACATGAACAGCAGAGAAAATCAGAAAATGGAAAAAAGCCGGAAACGTAAGAAGGAAAAAAGAAAAAGCCGTGAAACAAAATTAGGTATTTTTACAACATGTTTGTAAAGATAAAAGAGCAAAATCTTACCTCATTGATTAGTGCACTGTGATAAAAAATACATGGTAGTCTGCCCTTTCAGATCTAATGACAAAATTTGTCTACTGCCTTCAACGGTTCAACCGTAAAAGAAACGAAAATGAAAATTTCCATTGCAGTCTGACATGACAAATTTTAGGGATATCCGTTCATAATTTTTGCCAACCTTATTTTCAACCTGGAGCACTCTAACCTACTTCCGAACTTACACGTAATATCAGGTAATAAATCAAATATTGGCAAGCCATGGAAAATTATAAACAAATCAAAATAGTCCAAAGTTACTAATCATGATTCAAACAAATTTCAAAAAAAAATGTTACAAATTCCATTCTGTATACTCAACCTTAAACGATCGGACCCTACATGCCGTGCTCGTGTCAAACGAATCGGGTATACCTCCACAACAAATGCTAACTGAACTATATTACTGACTATAACCTTATATTTTAAATACAGCAATGGAATGTAAATAAATGAGAATTTATTAAAAATAAAATATTTTATTACCTTTAAATCCAAACCAAATAATGTGATATATAAACTGCAGCATTTTACCAACTCTGTTAAGAAGAAGGTGTGATAAGTTATAAGATCAAAAGAGTTGTGAATCAAAAATGAATTCCATGTTTACAAATTTTAAATTACAAGGTCGATAATTGAATTTAATCAGGTAAAAATATACAAGTTATATCATATTACTAAAGAACATGTAGCATTGATGCATACTGGTAAATTTAAATGCTACAATATATATATATATATATATATATATATATATATATATATATATATATATATATATATTTATATATATATATATATATATATATATATATATATATATATATATATATAAGGAGAGATCAATATTTGTTGACTTATGAACTTCTATCATTTTATTATCTGACACCATGTCAAATGTCGTTCCAAAATCCGGAAAACATAAAAATATGTCCGCATTTACATCCCTGTTTCGCCAAACAACTCTTCTTTCGTGTCCAGACCACATCTAACGTCAAATTGTGTCACGCCCATTTGTTCTTCTATTTTTTGGATATTCTTACATGGATGACACGCAGAAAGACCTTGAGTACATGGCTCATTAGGCTAAGAGTGCGATGATCTTGATATTATCTTGCGTTAGGTTTTCTAGGAATTAGTATAAAAGTAGATTTCAGCCAGTCATGGGGCAAAGTGTCGTAATTGTGTACTGCGTTACCATAGGTTAACTAACAGTTTACTTCTATTTTCTTTCAATAGTTTTATTACTTCTGTGGGTATTTCGCTAAGTCTCATTGTTTTCCCGGTTCATGCTAAACGGATAGTATTTTCCACTTTGCTTGTTATTGGTGGTCCGCTGTTACCCTGTGTGTTCTGAAGGTCGACCATTCATAGTTTAATACAAATATATACATTATAATATACTATAATAACCTTTTTTTACAGAACACAATGTCTATATACAACGAAAGTATAGTAATTAGAATATGAACCCACAAAATCTATCCATGAATCAATAATAAATCAATAAAGTATTAAAATAAATCGAAAACTCAGTCGGGACGTTTATTTTCAAGTCTTTTCAAGATGGATATTCCGTGTATCCATGTCCATTATCATAGCGATAAGAAACCAAGTACATATTGGTCGGCATAACCGTATTATGTTAAATGTGATCGGCTGATTGTTATTTAAGGCTCGCAGAATATGACAACAATGCATTTTAAGCTTTTAGTCCCTGCCATGCTAATAGAGCATCAAAGTTTTAAATCAATTATAGTATCAAGAGATGTTGATTGCGCCGCTTCGTTGCTTTGGTGACCAGTATGAAATAACTCACAGAGAGAAATTATGGACTTATGGTATATATGACAGGAAGCTACCTAATAAAACTTTGTTAGTCATATTTGTAAAGAATGCTTAATATTTTTAATAATTGTTTTTAAAAATATATTCTATATGCAGTTGTCTCAAGTTATTAGAAACCCATGTAAAGGGTGTTTTCTATAGCCGTATAGAACTTTTAAATGCAATAAAACAAAGATGAATTTTTTAAATTGACATGAAATTTACTTTATTCGAAAGATAACCTTCTGGCATTACAATTTAAATATAACTTCTGGCATATGACCGCCACGGCTGGCTCGGACGTAGTCTAATCTGGAAGTCCAATTTTCGATGACTTTTTCCAACATTTGTGGCCGTATATCGGCAATAACGCGGCGAATGTTGTCCTCCAAGTGATCAATCGTTTCGGGCTTATTGGCGTTTACATATCCCCACAGAAAATAGTCTAGCGGCGTTAAGTCGCACGATCTTGGAAGCCAATTCGCTGATCCGAAACGTGAAACTATGCGGTTATCAAATGTTTCTTTCAATAAATCAATTGTGGCACGAGTTGTGTGACATGTTGCGCCGTCTTCTTAAAACCACAGCTCCTGCATATCATGGTTGTTCAATTGATGAACGAAAAAGTCAGTAATCATGGCTCTATAGCAGTCACCATTGACTGTAACGTTCTGACCAGCATCGTTTTTAAAGAAGTACGGACCAATGATTCCACCAGCCCATAAAGCACACCAAACAGTCAGTTTTTCTGGATGTAACGGTGTCTCAACATACACTTGAGGATTATCATCACTCCAAATATGACAGTTTTGTTTATTGACGTATTCATTCAAACAAAAGTGAGCTTCATCGCTAAACAAAATTCGCTTATGAAAATCGGGATCAACGGCAATTTTGTTTTGGGCCCATTCACCGAATCTACGCCTTGCTAGGTGATTGTGTGGCTTCAATTCTTGCACGAGTTGGATTTTGTAAGCATGCAAACCAAGATTTTTCCGCAAAATCTTCCGTAAAGTGAATGGACACATATCCAATTCCTGTGCACGGTGGCGGATAGACTGATTCGGGTCTTCCTCTACACTACGCTCTACAGCAGCAATGGCTTCTTCTGTACGCACTGTACGACGTCTCTGTGGATGCGTATTATCATTTAGAGTAAACGTGGTGCGAAAACGTTCCATAGTTAATCGAATTAATTGCTCTGATGGACGATTATGTTCACCGTAAAATGGACATAGTGCGCGATACGTATTTCGAACAGAACCATGATTTTCAAAATAAATTTGCACAATTTGGAAGCGTTGTTCAGGCGTCAGTCTATTTATGTTGAAATGCCAAACCAAACTAAACATAAATCACTTGACAGCTGACAAAATGGCCGCCAGTTAAAAAAGTGTTGCCAACTTAAAATTTTATACTTCTATAAAAAAAACACCCTTTATAACAAGCGACAAGAAAAACAAAAAAAAAAAGACTTGTTATACTTAATCTAACGAAATACGGAACTGTTTACCGAAAAATAAATTAACCACGCCTATTTATGCTTTTATCTTGTATTATTTCATTTTAACTTTAATCATTGCTATCAGTATTACCACGCAGTTGTTTCTAATTTTACAGTTTTTCCCAGTGCAATATAGTGAATCACAAAGTAAGAAAAGTCACGAAAATTGTACCCTTTATCTTGTTACGGTTTTATTTTTCCTGTATAATTTCCTATCTAAAATAGTAATGTTTACGCTTACCTCCTAGATCATTTATGTGTTTTGTTTTTTTGGTTTGGGAACATATTTACGAATGAAAGAAAATATCTTGTTTATAAGAATTAGGATCACAATTATGGTATTATAATTAATGGTCTTTGTTCGATGGTCCTTGTTGTTGTTGGGTTTAGTTCGTAAGGCTTCTCTCCTTTGTACCTAAAATATAGAAAGGTATTAGTCTTGTACAGAGTGGCTCGGTATAGAATATTTAGTTAAAAATTCTTAATTTAAATTGTCATTTGCGGTTATTGTTACTGGATACTGTTGGATCTTCTATGTCTTCTGGGCAGTTTAATTTTCCCATTGTATCAGTTATCGTGCGACTATGCGAGATTCTATTAAGCTAAAAACGAAAAACTACCTTAGTGTCAAATAAAAATAAATTTAAGGTTAGAATCTACTCGACATTTCTTGCGAGACAGCTTTACTTCAACAAAGCCACTATATTGGTATAAATTTTTGAACAAACCATAATTTTTCTGGTTGCTATAATTTTTCTTGTAATAATTTTAAAATTTCATATTTTTATTTTTCATTGTTTTGAGGAATTGTCAGTTGTCATTCGATATACAGATCCCTGTATCTTTTCCCGCTGTTTTCGTGGACGTTTTTCTGGGGACATGAAAAAAATCTTGGAGTGATAAGGACACTTTCCTTGCAGAGTTGTACCGGAAAGGTCACTTGGCAATTTTGCTAGTTTTGAATTGAAAGATTCGGGTCCTTGACCAAATTTATAGTCACTGTTTTGTAAAAAGCTGTGTGCTGATTTGGCTTAGTCAGTTCGGGAGACAAACCCGACATCAAATTTTTCTATTTTTTTCTGTTCAACCACACATAGGCCACATAACATCCCTGGTAAGTCTTTGTTTTAAACTTTTGTTTTAATTCTCAAGTATTAATAAATGTGGGTATGTTTAAAAAGAAAAGGAATAAGTAACGTACCTCACTCGTAACATAAAAGGTTGAGTTCTTTCTAAGTCCATCTTTTGTTTTAGGCCTTTTTTTTTCCTGTTATTCTCTTGCTTTTCTTTTGTCGTTTCTACCCCTATTGCCCTCATTTGGATCATCATCGGGGCCTTCTTGCTGATATCTCTACGGCACCTGCCCGGCATGCTGTACATTCCACCACACCGAGTGATCCAGAGCCTCAACATCAGGACATCAAGAAGCCGCCGTCAATCAGGTTTTGTGTGTTTGTGTCGTTTCAGGGAATTATAGACTTTTATCCTGCTTGAATTTTGTCTTCGGTGAAACCTATAAGTTTAAAGACATCATAGCGTTTTATTTTGTTTTATATATATAATTATTAAATAATCAATGTACCTACCTCATTAAAAACTATTGTGTACATATGGTACAACTTATTAAATCGTACAACCATATGCAGTTGATATTTCCACGTACGTAAGGGGCACATCTGTAAACTCCAGTAAACAGGCCTATTTACACGGGTAGAGTGCACTCAATATTATCACTGTATACATATATTTATTATTTACCATAAATCACTTTTTCATAATTAGAATCACGGTCAAAAATAATGAATTAGAGTATAATTATTTTTATTAAATTTATCTTTGAAAGTGTTAATTGTCAAAAACCACCTGCTTAAACAGCTGGCTGTCACAGGCTTATTATTTTGACCAGAGAAGCGTTGGGCCACGCTTAGCTGAATTTACACCGAGAAACGTAAAATAAATACTTGTTTTTAAATTTTTTTTTGGGTGTTTTCTTAGCGTTAAAGTAGATTTCCTGTTTTGTTTTTTATTGATCGGTCTCTGCCTTAACCTTTAGGGCACTAAAACAGGTGGCCCATGTACCTAGACCACTCTCCGTTCCCTTGGGAGCTAGCCGGATGAGCCCTAAAAGGTAGAGACTATTACAGAGCCACCTGATTAAAGAAAAAAAAAAAGTGGACTCAAATCAAACATCAAAAAGTCTTTATTTACCTAACAAGACTTAAACTTATTAATTTACAACGACACATTTTCTTTCATTCTTAAAACTATTTCTATTAAAAAATTTTTATTTATAGCAATCTTAAAAAGCACCGCAAAAGCTATCGCATCTGTAAGATAATCAAATATATAACTAAATATAGTCAGGGATTCAAGGAACTTGCAATACACCTTACCTTACCCAATATACCATTTTTTCTGCCTACTATTAAACATATAATTTATTAAAAAAAAATCAATTTACCAAAAGTTTTTCATTCGTCCTTAACACCTCTTCTTGAACCCGGCCCTGTCATCAATATAAAACGCATTACCAAGGCCCTTACGATTAATTAAAGACTAGCGTTTAGTTCGACGTAATCAAGTATATGTAATTAATGTACCATGTCAGCACATCTTTCTGATGCCCTAGTGCGATAATAAAGTCAGGTAATATTCTGATGGGTTAACTAAGCTAATTGCATAGGAATAATAGTAATAGAGAAATTGATAGGAATATGGATTAGGTAATTAATAAAGGCCATCGTGTTCAATCAATATCCATTATATTTATTACCAGTTCTTTTTAGCAAAAACTCGTGTGGGTCAAGGAGTGCAGTTAACCTGAAACAAGCACTTAGAAAGAGTAATAACTAAAACGGGAATAACCCTAGTGACTATTAGACAAATACGTGCAAAAATACAGGGTTGCCAATATAAAATCATGCATGGCTATACATTGGTTTAGTGACTACATATACAGCCTTAGTCAGGGGCGGATCCAGCCCCTCTCTTTGGGGGGAAGGGCAGTGATATTACAAAAGTACAGTATGACAAGAGAAAGCAAGTTGTAGACGGGGGGGGGGGGACACCGGAAACATTCCCATTTTTAGTGTAAAAGGCAGGGTCGGGTATATTTTTCTGAATTTGAAGCTCTTGGAGAGGAGGGGATGCCAGCAGCATACACATTCCTAGTATAAGAGGCAGAAGCGGGTCTTTTTCCTGAACGCAAAGCTCCTGGGAGGGGGGAGGGCGATCGCAAGCATACACATTCCTATACTCTATTCAAGAACTAAAGAGAGTAATAAAATTGTTACCGTAATCTCCAACGTACCTGCTCCAGTGCTGTAAGTAACTAAGAACTGTCGTAAATCTAATTATATGTAAATATTATAAGCTTTTATAAATTTACGGCAACAATAAAATTTCTGATAGTTCAATTTAATTTCTGTCAGTGAGCAAAGTACACCTTACAGTATGTCCTTAGTGATTTATTTTGTTTGCGGTTGTTTTTATTTGAAATTAGTGAGATACCCAAAAGATTTATCCTTCCATTTCTATATTTATTCCAAAATCGTTAAACCAGGCATTTTTTCCTCAACGAAAAACTTATTACGATGAATGTTTATGATACCTTAAGATATCAATATCTAGATAATAATGTTAAAAGCTCTATTGAGATGTATTCCACCATGATAGGAGTTGGAAAATCTACTATGTACTGAATACTGAAGGAGAAGAAAACGACTGGAACTGTTAGAACTCCCAAGCCACATTCGATCACAGGCTGACGAAAAACCTTGTTGGAAGAAGGGATGAAAACTGCAATAAAAGTAATTGTACATACATTTCATTATGAGAAGCAGATCCGAACCGTCAACAAAATTCTAACTAAATTCAATGGCGATCGGGATTTACCTGAAATTAAGAACTGAGCTCTGGAAATTGCTCAGGGAACTTAATTTTTGCTGGAAAAAACCAGATAGGAAATCTGTTCTTATAGATCATCCGGAAACTGTCCGTTGGAAAAGGAAATATCTCTCTTGAGTGAAAGATAGAGTTGCTAGAAATAACACAACTTACAAAATTAGTAATTTAACTGAATTTTTGAAAGATTTTTGTGAATAAAGTTACTGCGGAAAATTGGGAAAAATCCAAATAATAAAAGAATGAAGCAAAATGTGGAAACCCAATCTCATGATCGGTGAGATAGAGGAACGAATTATAATTAATTTGAGCGAAGATAGCTTCACTGACTTTGATTACGAATTAGATATGTAATGTGCTTGCCAGTGTAAACACAATTTATTATTTAAATTTTTGTTTTTGTGGTATTTTATTGTTTAATGTTGTTTATACTTATTTTTATTTTTTTATATATTTTTATTTTTGTGTGTCCCACTCTTTAATTTTATATATATTTAATTACAATTAGCCGTAATTATTTCATTATTTTATTATTGTATTTGTGTCTTTCTCTTAAGCGTGTAGAATTAACACGTTCATTTTATTTTTTGGGACTATCGGATTTCCATATAATAAAGTAAATTAAATTAAGATGTCAGTACAATAGAAATAAAAATAAGTAGGTCAAATTTAAACTGTAACATATGAAAATTAATTACATTTGAATCCTTTTTTAATGTTTAATTGTAATTCTGCAGATGGTTTAAGAAATAAATAAAGTGACACGTCAAATGCCCTAAAAATGTGTTTAATTAATAGTAAAGTGACCGATACCCCCCAAAAATTTTTAATATTATATGGATGAATTTTTTTTTCTATATATGTTTAACTTCTTGTATTTTTGACAATGGATATTTTGTAAGTATTTAAATTATAACTTAGAATTTTTGAGAGAATAAGGTTACGTTTTAGTCTGAATGTGCCAAAACGGTTTCTATGCCGAAATTAAAAATAATAGAAATACAGTTGTGATTTGTGTTAAATATGTCAAAATTATCTATATTTTGTAATGTATGTGAATTATTAAGAAATCATAAGAAATAAAATAATATTATAAAAACTCTTTATTTTAAGTTTATTACCGAAATAATATTCTATAACATAAATTTTTAGTGATAAAATAAACCTCCCTTCGACATCTATGATAAGGATTATTGTTATCCATCCCCAATAGTCCATTATTATAGATCGGTATTTTTGATTCTAAAATTTCTAATGTGTCCAACAGATTTTGCCAACGACACCGGACTAAAGAAAAAATGATTTATTACTCTTTCTAGTTCTTGAATAAACTATAGTATAAAAGGCAAAATCGGGTATATTTTCATGAAATCAAAGCCCTTGGGGGGGGGGGGGCGATCGTCCCCCCCCCCTTGGATCCGCGCCTGACCTTAATATGATGGTCCAAGGTATTGCAAGGAATAATTACTTGTTTGAAAGTTGTAGACAATGTTGAAGATTGATTAAAATGTGGTTGTCGAACTTGCATTGTCTTTATTTTTATTTATTTTTACAACTTTTCAATTAGGTTGTATCTCTATCTTAAGACAAAAACATTCAGTTTATACTTGATAACGATTAGAGATACAACCTAATCTAAAAGTTGTAAAAAATAAATAAAAATAAAGACAATGTAATTCCGACAATCACATTTTAGTCAAAGAATAATTATGCTCAAGCTAAGCGGCATACAAATGGTTGCCTACTTGAGCATTAGAAAGGCTATAAAATTGATTCCAATTTCAGTTATGGAGTACCTTTTAGATCTCCTCAACTATATTTAGTGATTCAGAAAGAGGGAAGAACGATATTTATTCGCTGCACAATCATACATTTTCTAAAATTACGGGCTCTGAGTTGGAAACGGAAACAAAACATATGATCTCAGGCTACCATTACAACTGCATTCCAGGTAGAGGAAAATAAATCGGAATTATCTTTTGGTGCACTTATCTGGTACACTGATGGATGCCAGTGCCGGAATATATGAGCTACAATGAAGAAAACAGCTGACTTTTTCCTTGGGCAAGTTGCAATAATACAAATAATGAGCAGATTAAATCATAAGGAATAAGGAAAGCCTACACTAAAATTCAGATCTATACCGGTTTTTTTTTTTCGTTAGGTTTAGTTTAAATTTTCGTTAAAATAATGTATACTCAAAGTGAAAAAAACTTTTACGTCTGTTTTTAGAGCGTATGTCACTGTCATTATCTACATAAGTGAGTGCTTTGTTTTCCAAAGAAGACTTGATAAAAACAGTTGCAAATTATTATGCATCATGGCTGTCCATGGCGCACTTGTCATAAGTAAATAAATTATCCAGTATTTTGCTTAATAATATTTAATTTCTGTTCTTATGTCTAATCCAATCGCAAATAAATTAGTATCGTTAGATTCGTCAAAGAATGCTTTTTTCGAAAAGTAGTTGTCAAAAAGGGGTCGCCATTTGAAAATTAATAGTTAGAAATGAAAACGTAATTTTGTCAACTTGTCTTATTCCTGTCTTTCATACTAGTAACTAAAACTTTGCAATTGTATTTTTTTGACATCACCTAATGCCCTTAGATTAGTTTGCGTCCGATCATGGCCACCTAGATACAATTTTAAAAGTGGCGCTAAAAAAATGAAGTAGACGTAAAAAGTTTTTAAAATGTCACATTCTGATCTAGAATTGTCTCAGAAATCCAAAAATGTTAAAATATACAGGGTGTTATATTTAAAAATTCAAAACCGGGGCCATTTCCGGTGAAACCGGAAGTGACCGGAAAGTGGAAAATATGCGAAAACTCTCCTCTTCACATAACATTTACCTGTACCAATTCTCATTTTGATACACATAATACTCTAGAAATTATGACTTGTCTAATAGATTCGTTGACACCAGGTATACAGCGTATCTTTACAAGGATTGTACATAGGCTGGAACAAAATATGAGGATATGCAGCCCAATATTTATCGGTTCAAAGCTTGATAGGTTCCGATATTTGGGGTAATAAATCGAAAATTTTTAAAACTTTTTTGTAAATATTTATCTTGATTTGTATTAAATTTGATATCCTGCGGTTTTTTAGGATAGAAAATCAAGATCTGTATACAGTTTTAATATATCTGGCAGACAACAACACCAGCCTCACTTAGCCTAAATCTAAAGCTTCGTCACTTTTTTGTGTTTCAAAAAAAATTGATTTTTTATCCAAAAAGCTAAACAAAGTAGATGTCACTTCGAGCAGCTGTTTCTGGGATAATTTAATTTGAATATTTTATTGCGTACTGAAACTCATCGTAGCACCCTTCACCAGGCGCGGATCCAAGGGAGGGAGGCGATGGGGGTGATCCCCCAGGAGCTTTGAGTTCAGGAAAATACACCCGATTTTGCCTCTTATATTATAGTTTATTCAAGAACTAGAGAGAGTAATAAATCATTTTTTATCCTTTTTGTTTCCTTCGTAAACTACCTGTGTTCTTTAGTTCGGTGTCTATGGCAAAATCTGTTAGACACACATATTTTTCATAGGAATGGGTTAGAAATTCTATAATCAAAAATACTGGTTTATAATAAAGGACTATTTGGATTGGATAAAAATAGGTATTTGGATGTGTGAGTGTTAAAAAGGATTTTAATCTTTGTCATAGGCGTAGGAAGGAGGTTTATTTTATCACTAAGTATTTATGGCACAGAATATTATTTCGGTAATAAACTTAAAATAAAAAGTTTTTATAATATTATTTTATTTCTTATTATTTCTTAATAATTGACATACATTAGAAAGTATAGATAATTTTGACATATTTAACAAAAATTACAACTGTATTTTTATTATTTTTAATTTTGGCATAGAAACCGTTTTAGGCACATTTAGACTAAAACGTAGCCTTTTTCTCTCAAAAAATTCTAAGTTGTAATTTAAATACTTACAAAATACCCATTGTCAAAAATACAAGAAATTAAACTTATATAAAAAAAATAAATTCGTCCATATAATATTAAACTTTTTTGGGGCTACCGGTCATTTTCTTATTAATTAAAAACATTTTTAGGACATTTGACGTTTCTGTTTATTTATTTCTTAAACCATCTGGAGAATTACAATTAAACACTGAAAAGGGATTCAACTGTAATTAATTTTATAAATAAAAATGACCTATCTAATTCATATATCACATTACCTATCTAATTCATAATCAAAGTCAGTGAAGCTATCTTCGCTCAAATTAATTATAATTGGTTCCTCTATCTCACCGATCATGAGATCGATTTTCCATATTTTCTTTTATTCTTTTATTATATGGATTTTTCTCAATTTTCTGCATTAACTTTATTCAAAAAAAAAATTTAGAAAAGTTCAGCTAAATTACTGATTTTGTAAGTTGTGTTATTTCTAGCAACTCTACCTTTTACTTGAGAGAGATATTTTCTTCTCCAACGGACATTTTTCGTACGATCTATAAGAACAGATTTCCAATCTGGTTTTTCCCAGCAAAAATCAAGTTGTCTGAGCAATTGCCAGAGCTCAGTTCTTTTAATTTCAGGTAAATCGCGATCTTCATTGATTTTAGTTAGAATTTTGTCGACCGTTGGGATCTGCTTCTCATAATAAAATGTATATACAACTCCTTTTATTGCAGTTTACATCTCTTCTTCCAAAGAGGTTTTTCGTCTGCCTGTGATCGAATGTGGCTTGGGAGTACTAACAATTCCAGTCGTTTTTTTCTCCTTCAGTACTCGGTACATAGTAGATTTTCTAACTCCTGTCATATTGGAATACATCTGAACAGAGCAGATATTGAGATCTTAAGGCATCATCGTAATAAGTTTTTCGTTGAGGAAAAAAAATCCTGGTTTAACGATTTTGGAACAAATATAGATGTGGAAGCCGTATCTTTTCGGTATCTCACTAATCTCAAATAATATATAAAAAGAAGCACAAATAAGATAAATCACTAAGGACACACTGTAAGGTGTATTTTATTCACTGATAGAAATAAAATGGAACTATCAGAAATTGTTTATTGTTGTAGTTTATAAAAGCTTATAATATTTAAATATAATTAGAATAACGGCAGTCCTCAGTTACCTGCGGTACTGGAGCAGGTAGGCTGGAGGTTTCGGTAACAGTTTTATTACTCTCCCTAGTTCTTGAATAGAGTATAGGAATGTGTATGCTTGCGATGGCCCCTTCCCTTCCCAAGTGCTTTGAGTTCAGGAAAATGGAACCGATTCTTCCTTTAGTATTAGAAATGTGTACGCTATTGGCACTCCCCCCCCCCTGTTGGCAACTTGTTTTTTCTTGTGATCGCCCCCCCTCTCCAATAATTTTAAATTCTGAAAAATAGACCCGACCCTGCCTTTTACACTATAAATGGGAATGTTCCTGGTGTCTCCCACCCCCTGTCGACAACTTGCTTGCGCTTACCATACTGTACTTTAGTAATATCATCGCCCCCTCAAAGAGAAAAGCTAGATCCGCCCCTGCCCTTCACACCATATCTCGGTCTAAGACTGCTCCAAGGAATTTGGAGCTTGGTTAAGGACTAATAGGCCAACAACATTAAAAATATAGCAAGGAGCTAACAATGATAATTCACATAACGAGAGAATGAACTGACAGAAGACAATGAAAATTAAATATTTCTAAATAAACTATAAGTAAATGTCACGGAGAAAGTTGAACTGCACTCTTTCCATCATCGTTGCATCTAAGCTAAAAGTGTTCATTGAATTTTGTATTCATGCTCACAATCTTCTTCGGTATTTCCAAGTCTATAGTCAACTATCTGTTTAAGAGCTTCGCAAAAAAATAATCAATAAGTGTTAGATCCAGTGAGCAGGGTGACCAATTTGCAGGAGCTCCATTTCCTCTGCCGTTCCGTCAATTTTAAGAATTCTAATTTAAATAATTTCTAACACTTAAGGTGAAGTACGAAGGTACAGCGTCGTGCATGAGCCAAGTGGTCTACTGGCTAGTAAAAGATTGGCAAATTTACTAGGTGTTCTTGGTAATTCAAATAATCTAAACAAGGTGGTAAGATAGCATGACCAGTAACAAATCTATCAATGATCCCTGCCCATACGTTAATTTTAAATTTATGTTGATAATGCACAACCTTTATGTTTATTTTGTTAATTTGTTTTACTCCTTATTGTAAAGCAACACTCAATGTTAAATTTTTTTTTAAAAAAACAATGAATCCATAGAAGCCTAGTGTTAATTCGAAGACGGGATATACAAGCTATTGTACGGTCTAGAGGCGGAATGGATGCAACAGCTGTTCTTTTAAATTCTTATTTACTTTATTTTTAGATACCCGAAGTTCTAATATTTATTTCCTCAACTCTCATGCCAATTTTGAATAAAATATGATAAAAATTTTTTTTGTTCGCCACATTATCAGCGCCATCTTCGATTTTGTTGAGCCAGTTTCGGCCAAAATAATATGGAACTACCGCATCAAACTCCTGGATATAAGCAAAAAATTTCATTTAAAGAAGATTCTGAAATAGTGGACGTATATACATAAAAAACATACGTAATAATTGAATGTAGAATCTACTTCTTTTGGAAGTTAAAAATAGCATTTATTGATGTTAATTTAAATACTAGAAAACACAAAGATATTAAATAAAAACCCGTACCTGAAGGCTACTCTTAAACAGCCATAGCTCCTATCGTAATAATTTTGGTTTTGGTGTATAAAATTTTTTAATGTTTTCTGACTCAGGCTTGTTATATCGTAATAACGAAGGATTTTCTAATCCGATGTCAGGGATGCCATGTACTTGGTACAAAATTTCTTGATTTGGTGAATTACGTTTCTTTATTTCATTATGCTGAGCAAAACCTTCGCTATACGCTTTATGATTATCAGAAAATTGACCGATCGTGGATAAAAATGGGCGTGACGCCTGTGAGCGCAATTGTTCAGAGGAACGCAATTGATTATCATAATCCGTTGGTCGCAATGAATGATGTGAACTCTGAACTTGATTTTCAAATGAATAGTGAGTCACCGACGCGTCATTTGTTGATACCTCGGCGAGAATGTCAAAATTGGCGATGAAGTCATCAAGGTCAGGGTTAAGACAACTTGTTGGTCTGGTATTAATTAAACCTTCCGGTCTAATCATAGATAATGAGCGAGTTCTCTGTAGTTGATTCAAAAGTACGTTTGGTTTTGAAAGAAAGGAAGCGCACCCGGCAGGGGGTGCCGGAGAGGACCCACCGTAGCCACCCGACCTGGAGGAAACCCAAGCCGCCTCACCTTTCTTCTTTAAGAATTGGGGGAGTGAAATATCTTCGGTTGACATGATGGATGGTACTTGTCTAATAATGGAAATGTTTATTTAAACAAGCAGAATTGGAGAAATTTGGAAATATGATAAATTATGATACTCGTATGAGAAGAGAGCTAATGTGAAATGGGGTTAATTGTGGATGATGAATGAATAATTTGAGAAGTAGAAAAAATTCTAAAAAATTGTTTTCTTTGGATAATTTTCAGAAAAAGATTTATGGGACAAATGCTCTAAGTCTTGAATTGAAAAATTGCAAGAAAAAGGGAAAATTGTCTGTCAGTCTATTTCCGAAAAAAACGCGAAAACTTTTATTTACCAAATTATGCCGATGAAACTCGAAGATTTGGAAAAAAGTTCGGTCGCTAAATTATCCGAAAAAATTTCTTTCCTTTATTCTAATTCCCGAATTAGCTAAAAAGCCTTTTTGAATTTAAAATAAATTCAATGCCGCAAAATCCGCTTTAATTTTTTAGTCAAAGTCCGAAAAATTCTTTGTCTGTCGCAGAGCAAAGAAGTTCGGTATCTTCTTGACGTGGCGAGAAAAAGTGTGGGTTTGAAAAATTAAATTAATAAATATTCAAGTAATAAACACTGTATGGGTCAGAAGTCTTATTTACAAAGCTTGTGGCGCAAAAAAGTATATGAGTAAGTCTAACTTAATAGAATTTTCATGTGCTGAAACAAGTAAAGGTAACAAGAAGATTAATTTATTATGACTTTCAATTGCGGAAAAAACATATGGGTAAATAATAAAATAAAAATATTTATGATGAAAATTATTTAATTAAAAGTCTAATTAAATGAATCTTCTTAAAAAAAATTTAACTGAAGATGATGATGATGGGCAGAATGGAAAAAGCCCAAAGTTATGATGTGGATACGCGAAGTTTGTATCGGTGATCCGTGATTGCAACCTCAGTTCACGTATGCAATCACGAATAGCGCCCGATTTTCGAACTCTAGTGTACTGGGCTCTGGGAATCGAAACCTATTTTACCTTATACCTGTTAGTAATAAACCAGAGGACTCCCAATACACCGTATTTAAACCGATTAATGTAAAAAACAAAAATATGAATTATTATTATGGTCTTCAGGCGCCCCAGCCTTTGGCAATTTCCCGGGAAAAAGCTACTAGTTCGTCCAGGAGCCTCGGAGGTACTTTAGGGTTAGTAAAAATTAATTAAACTTATCAGCCACGCAGCCCTCTAAAAAGATCGTCGTTGTTGTACGTCTTCTTGGCTGTTCAGCCCTCCTAAAAGCGATGAAAATTCTGAAATTGTCGTCTCTTTTAGAATTTCTTTCGTAAAAAACGAATTTCTTTATGAAAAACAAGAGATCCGACAACTCCTATTGTGTCCTGCTTCTTTTTTCTCTCTTCTCTGCTTCTTTTCTCCCAAAAATCGTACTTAATAGCACTAAGAAAGACAACTGAAAACTGCTGTTGATGCAAGGTTTGATGCTATCTTTATACTTCTCCTGAGCGGGAAAAGCGAAAACGGGTTTGGCCAATGAGCTGGCTCATATCATAAGCTCTATGCTAATCGTTTTTGGCCAATCAAGAACGATGTCACTTTAAGAAAACTAGTTTGTTTTCGTGCCTTTTTCATCAGTTCTTGTTGGATTGTCGTACTGACAACATCTGTCTTTCTATGTTTTTTCTCGCTGGATTGTCATTCTGACAATTGAATGTGATGTATAAAGATCTTATGTATGTATTGCAAAAAGATTTATGTTAATAAGTTAATTGCCGCGTTTTTTATTCCTAAAAAACCACTCGCTGTGTGCTTTCGGTAACGTATTCTACAGGCAAGCTGTGTTGACGTTTCGACCGGCACATTTTTTTATTAAAATTTCTGGATTTTAATTCTATGAGTAATTAATAGATTATAATGTAAAAATATTCATGGCTGTAAAACATAAAATTCCTTACATTACCTTTTCCATGCAATTTCAAAGTCATTCTGACCTCTGAAAACGTATCGCGCTTAATATTTAAGAGAATCCTTAGGCCAATGAGTATCTTGTTTGCGCATCATGTGACGTGAGAGGAGCTTACTAACGAAGTTGACGTCACTTAAATATGAATGCTTTGACGATGACCCTCAGATTGTTGTTGAAATTTTTGATGATAAAAAATGTTTTAAATTTTTTTGTTTTATGAAAATGTGTTTTTACAACACTCCCCTAAGATGCATGTGTGGGCCCATGTTTATATGAAATTATTTTCATGTTTTTACATGTAAGATCGCCCTTTAAAGTATACGAACGGAATTCGAACACCTCGAATAGCAATTAGATCGGATTTCAAAACTTTTTAGGGAATTTTGTTGTTAATTCTTGAGAGGTTTGGCAGGAATATTCCTGTTTTAAACTTTTTTGTTGATTTTTCTTTTACATAATTTTCTTCTATTTTACAAAATTTTATTATAATGCTAATCTTGACACAAAATGACCCATTTTCCCAATAAAGCCTACAACATAATAACTTATATTGATTATCAGCAAAATCTAATTAACCATGGCCAGTAATATCGTGCTATATGAACCGCATAATGGTAGATTGGGTGTCAAAGACATTGTATAAAGTAAAAGAGGCCACGAAACACGCAGAAGGGATATTAAGTCTATTATTAATCTGTCAGTGGCGGATCTAGGCGGGTGCACAGAAAACTAAATGTAAATAATTATTTAAATAAAAGGAAAATTTAATATACCACATTTTTAAAACAAACTTAAAAGTATAAAATAATTTCTATACAAATTCCTAACCCATAGACATTGTCCTGAAAATTTGTCATTGTGAACTTGTAATAGCTACGAAAATACTTGTAACATTTAAAAATATATATAAGCTACAATGTAATAGATAGTAGTAAGAAGTATAGAGAGTAGCCTTCGTTGAGGAAACTCTCACAATGGTTTTTATCTAATGCATCCTACGTTTTTCTGCTTGAAATCATAGAGGTATTCTCATAGTTATTAAAAATTCACAATCACTAATTTTCAGGACCATGTCTTCTTCTTCTGCGACGTTGACTAGGGATATCCCTGTTTGTCATTCTATCTACCCCCGCCTTATTCTGCTGATGAAGAGAACCAGCTCTGGGCCCATCTCTTTGGTGGTCGTCCTGGCAATCTTCCTCCTCTTGGTCGTCCATACATACAAACTTTGGCTAGTCTCTCTTCACTCATTCTCTCAACGTGTTCTTTCCAACCTCTTTTTCTTTCTTTTGTCCATTTGACCACGTCCTGCACATTACATTTTTCTCTGATTAAGGTATTTGTCAGCCTACCTCTGATTGACATGTTCAGCATTGATCTCAGTACTTTCATTTCGGTGGTTCTCATTTTTTGCTTTGTCTTCTTAGTGTCTGCTCTTGTTTCCGTGGCATAAGTTAGAATTGGTCGTATCATGGTCTTATATATTTTTGTTTTTCCCTCTATTCTCATGTATCTGTTTCGAAATATAACATCTCTTAAGCATCCTGCTACTTGTAGGGCTCTTGTATTTTGTGACAGTACTTCTCCAGTAAGGTTACGATAGCTTGTTGTGTCAATGCCTAGGTATTTAAAGTTCATCACTTGTTCAATTATGGCATTTTCTATCTGTAGCTTACATCTTATTGGTTCCTTGTAAATTGCCATACACTTTGTTTTATTCGTTGATATCTGCATATTGTATTTCTTAGTTGATACGTTAAATAGGTATGTCAATCTCTGAAGGTCGTCTTCGTTATCTGCGAGTAGGACCGCATCATCCGCGTAGCATATTATATTGATATTGTGTCCGCCCATCTGGTATCCGCGTTTAGGTCTGATATCCTCTATTATGCGGTCTATTATCAAATTGAATAAGAAGGGGCTTAGCGAGTCTCCCTGCCTTATCCCTTCGTTTATCTTGATGTCTTCGGTTAGACCTTCGGATGTTATTATTTTTGTGCTGGAATTTGTGTACAAGTCATCAATTATGTTTATGATTTCCGCTGAAACATTTTTCTGTTTTAGGATGTCCGTTATGTGCTGCTTCTTGATGCGGTCGAATGCTTTTGTTAGGTCAACAAAGCATAAGTATACAGGGTGGTTAAATTCTATTGATTTTTCGATTATTTGTCTCGCTATAAATAAGGCATCTGTGGTTCCCCTGTTTTTTCGAAAACCCCGTTGTTCCTCCGAGATCTCTATTTTCTCTTCAAGTTTGTCACGAATAATTGCTGTAAATAATTTGGTGACAGAGTTAAGAAGTGTAATTCCTCTGTAGTTGTCCGGGTTTTTGTGGTCACCTTTTTTGTGTACGGGAATTGTATAGCTGGTTTTCCATTTTTGCGGTACTTGCTCTCCTTTAATAATTTTATTAAAAAGCTTTTGTATCTCCTCGGTCAGCATTTGGCCTGCCTATTTCAATAATTCATTGGTAATTAGATCTGGTCCAGGAGATTTTCTATTCTTGAAATTACGTACTTTATATTCTGTTTCTTCCGATGTTACCTGCATTTTTGTAGTGCTCAGATTTATGGATTCTACTGTTATGCTAGTGTGAATCGTATTTGTATTACCAAATTGTCTTTCAAAGTATGATGTCCATTCTTCCTTTTTGATGTGAGCTGTACTGATGTATTCATTAACATTTTTTTTTCTGTTTCTGAATCATTCTCCATATTCTCTTCTGCGCACCGTATAAGTCATGCTCCATGTCCTTTGTGTATCGCTCCCAGTACTCTTCCTTGCATCTTCTAATCCTCTCGTTTATGTTGTTTCTCGTTTGCTTGTATTTTTGATATTCTTCAGCCGAAGGATTACTTTTGTACTTCAAGAAAGCGTCTTTCTTTATTTTTGCTAGTTCTTTTATTTCTTCTGTGAACCACGGTGTTTTACTTAGTTTCTTCCTCCATGTGTATGGGTTAAAGAATCTGTATTGGTCTAGGAGAAATTATTTTACATTTTCTATTTCATTTAAAAAACGCGGCATATCAACCATTTTTTTAATTTGTGCTGAATAGAGAAAAATCAATTGAAAAATTTGTACTGAACAGAAAAAAAACGTACAGACAAGAAACTGAGTTAATATTACATTCTCATCCACCTTTGAGCTATATCTAAAGTTTGAAGTATCTAACCCATCGGGAAATTGGTTCAAACAAACTAATAGACAGACTACAAAACGAGTTAATAATATATTGTCATCTAGTTCTCAGGTGTGTTTAAAGTTTCAAGTCTCTAGCTTATCGGAAAGTTAGTTCAAAATCGATTGCCAGATTTATAT
This sequence comes from Diaprepes abbreviatus, assembly GCA_034092305.1. Taxonomy (NCBI): domain Eukaryota; kingdom Metazoa; phylum Arthropoda; class Insecta; order Coleoptera; family Curculionidae; genus Diaprepes; species Diaprepes abbreviatus. Next base: position 4,462,130 of record JASJET010000116.1, read on the forward strand.
CGCACAGACAAATAAACAAACAACCGGCTAGCTTAGTCGCCAGAGAGTAAGACTCTCAATCTCAGGGTCGTGGGGGTTCGAGCCCCACGTTGGGCGCCAATTTGCGACACTGCTATTTAAATGTAAAAGTGCTAGTAAAGTATAACTCGTAACAGCAGAGCAGAGCTGAAAGCTAGAGGCGGCACCAGCAAGCCAAGTGCCAGGCAAGCCCATATGCCGTAGAGTAGGGGTGGGTATTTAAAAGGGCGCCACTGAATTTCGACCGGGTAAACACAGAAACCCCCCAACGTTGTTGCTTGGGCCTAGCGTTTAACTCGGCTCTCAAAAAAAAAATTACTATACAAAATATCAATAACAGATAGTTAACACACTGAGAATGACAAGAAACTTACGGGTCAAATGAAACTCATGAAGGTTTAATACTAATTCTATTTACTCATAAAAATAGGTGGTCATTGAAACATTCTTCCTTGATAAATCCATATAATTCTTGATAAATCCCATGCCCGGAAAGTGCTACTGGGCTTTTCTGTACCCAGAGGGTGGACATGTTTATACCTAAAGGGTGGATTGGTGTTTGTATCCTTAAGAGTGGATTGGTGTTTGTATCCCTAAGGATAGATTGGTGTTTGTATCCCTAAGGATAGACTTGTTTATATCCAAAGGGTGGATTGGTGTTTGTATCCCTAAGGGTGGATGTAGTGTCTTTTTTCCCCCCTTTCGAAATGAAGGTGACTCTGGCCCTTCTCCATATTTCTGGTATACAGCCCAGTTTAACGCTGCTTTGACTGATGTATGCTATGTGTGGGAAAATTTCTTTTTGGCCTTGTTGGAGCAGGGCCGGGATTATTCCATCAACTCCTGGGGTTTAAAATGGTTGAAAGGTATTCATTGCCCATTTTAAACGATCGCTACTGCATATGTGTGTGGCCATTATTGTAGCTTCATAGGTGGGCCTTTAGCAATATTCTACCACATCATTCGTGACACTAGGCGTGCTCCCCGGTAAGTGAGTGTTAAGTAAGACTAATGTTCTTTCCTCCTTGCTCTCCATGAAGCTGCCGTCTGTCTTTCTCAGTGCCATTGCTGAGCCGACCTTACTCTTCGTCATGACTTTGTGAAGTCTAGTTACGACAAGTGTAGTTTGAATGTCTTCACAGAATTTCTTAAAGTTGTTTCTTTGAGCTTTTCTAATTTCCTTGTTGTACTTTGTAAGTTTCTCGATGTAGCTCCGCCAGAGTGCTCCGTCACGCTTAGCTCTATTAAAAAGTCTGCGCGTTTTGGATCTTAGCTCTGACAGATGGTCATTCCACCAAAGTGAATCCCTATAGCTTTTGCTTGCTTGTAAAGGGCAGCTCGATTCTTAAGCTCCAATGAAATAATTTCTTACAAGACTGCAAATTGATTTACCTTCAACGGATATTATCAAAGTTCTCGCAAACAGTATTTCTTCGTGGGTTTTTTGGTCCATGGCAAAACAAATCAATTGCAGTGCCTAATTACCAGGTAAACTTGACTAGTTCAGTCTTGTGGAAAACTGGATGGTTTGCAGATAAGACAGCTGTCAATATCATGACTTATATTTATAAGTTATTCATATCGACTTGCAAATGCAAACTTTGCGACTCTATTTCTTCCCAAAATAAAGAGCTGGGTATCTACTAAACATGTTTACATCTATCTACCTTCTCTGACTGTTTGTTTAGTAACCATAATTATTAAAATTTCTTCAATAATATTAGGTGCGGCAACAACAGAAACGAATATTTGGGGTAGGAAAATCCTATTCATTATCTCTAATAAAAAGATAAACCTTATCCTCTTTATTTCTCTACTGTGAAATCCTTTCGCTTTGTCTGCTATACCTAAAATGAATCTCCCCTGAGATCTGACTGCTTTTTGTAGTCATCCGTCGCCGAGAGAGTGGTTTGTTTACAAAAAAAACTTCATCAACAAATGTTTATTTATTTAGACGGGGAAACATAAATTAAATTATTTCTGATGTTCCAAAACTTTAACAATGCTCATCTAAATCTTGTTATAATCACGATCTGCAGTTTTATTATGATAAAATGTTAAAAATTTGATGAAAAAATTAATGAAAACAAGAAAGATAGCCCACTCCCCTTTGTTAAGTTAAACACTTGTTTATGCAACTGCACCTTTGAATTTTAGATATTGTTCTCTGAACCACAAAATATTAAATTAATTTTTAATTTAGTTTATCGGATCTATCCTTTGATAAATACTGTAATAAAGCAGATTAGCTCGCATGGTATTAACAGTGAATTCCAATTACCCGTAGTTACATTAAATTCATATACTGCAAAATAGCAGTAAAATGGCAATTGGTTTAACAAGTTTTAGGTATTGAACTAACTACACTGTGCACAAAAGTTAGGATTATACCGAGTAAACAACACATATGGTGTCTGACGGTGACCGTTCATTAAAATATTTCGGGAAGTAATTTTAGCCTTTCTGCAAATTTGAATAATGGAATTTTTGGTGATGCTCTCTTCAGATGAAGTACCACTGTGATCTTGTGCAACTTCCGGCTATACCGGAAAATGTCCAAAACTTACTTATTGTTAATTGATCATTCTATATGTTATATTTCTTTGTAGTCAGTCTTTCCTTCATTTCCGATATTATTTTTTTGTCCTACGGTAGCCGTTTTTGAGGAAAGAAATATTTTTTCCAAGTTTTGACTTTAAACTGGATGTCGCTTAAAATTAGAAACTTCCTGTATATAGTCCATCTACGCCACTGGTATTACTGGTAATACAAAATTTAAAAAACCTTAACAAAAGGTTTGCGCTGATTTGTTCATAATTTACCGGTCTAGAATATTGTTACAGTTTTTTCTCTCTTATATTCGCTCACTAGGTCCAAATAAAACACAAGGATTTTCACTACTAAATAACAACTCTTTAATAACTACTTCTTAACACCTTAACATTCATATATCAACTAAATTAAACTACAGTTATCCTATCCCTATTTATTTACAAATTTAACTAGAAACAAACAAATTATGATGCCTTATCGACATAATATTTCTTTCGTTACATTATAATAATGGTCATTCATCTATAGGGTATTTCTATAAGGACGCATCAAAAAGTTCTTCTAGTCCTTCATTATACCACTCTCCTCATAATTCTGATCGTCCCGATTACCTTCGATATCTCCGTGGTATGACTTCAATCTGTGGAGATGTACTACTTCATTTTGGTCTTCGGACTTCGTTGGATTTGGTAAACAAGTTCAATAATTCAATCAGAAACAGTATATGGCCCTTCTCATGCTGACATCAACTTAGGTGATTTGCCTTTCCTTCTCTGCGCATTCCATAAGCAAATTCTATAGCCTTTCTGGAGTTCTGCCGAGTTTGCCTTGATGTCATATGAATTAAATAATGCCTTTGCTACCAAATTTTTACACGGTTTGTTGAAGTGTTGAACTAATGTAATGTTGCTTCAAGAACTCTCGTTCAGTCTTCCGTAAATAATTTTTCCGTGTTCCCCTTTATTCTGATTGTGTGCTCGGCAATGACTCTGATTGGTCCAGTATTACTCTCCTTTGACAAAATAAATTCGTCGAAGTCAAATTTTAGAATATTAAGGTTGTCGTGAAAGGAAAATCCATATTGACGAATTAGGTCCATACACAAAATAAACGCATCTTTTATGTGGGCAACTAGCTCCAAATGATATAATTTTAGCATTCCAAGTTATACTTACATTTCTCCAATCACATCAGTTGCTTCCTTCAGTTACAGTTCTTAATGTTATTTCTCTGTTCAATGGTGGGATTTTAAATTCACCAACAAGGCTTGACTCTATCAAAGATACTGCAGTATCAGTGTCAACAGTTATGGTAATATCTTTAGCATTGACTGACAGATTATTATCTTCAAGTTGATCTGAGCTATACTTCATTCCAGATCAACATCTAAAGTAACTCTTGGAATAAGAAACTCTTCTCTTTGTTCTATTTTGCTACAGTGCTTGCTTTCTTCCTTAAAATATCTTCTTGACAAGGTATCTGCATTATTATGCAGTCTTCCAGGTCTATATGTTATGCTAAAATTGTACTGTTGCAATTTTTCCTGATTCTTTTCTGTGCGGTCTCTGTATGATGAACTAGACTTTAATTTCACCTGATAGTCCCTTCCCATGTATACAATTCGTCCACATCTGTAGTACGTTATCTGGTTCCTTAATTGCACCGGATACTACCAGTTCATGCATCCAGTTCGCCCACATCTGTAGCACTATATCTGGTTTCTTATTTGCATCCGACAGTTCCTTCTCATATGTCCAATTTGTCCACATCTACAACACTCAGATAACATTGCCTCCATTTTTTGTTTCGGCAAATCTTTGTTTTCCTTTATGACAACCCGTCGTATTTTAGGCCTTGGCATATCATAAACTGCGAGCCCTGTCCAATGCTTCACCACAATAATTAAATTCGCTTATCCCCAACATATATCCAATAAAATATTGCATCGCAAGCTCTTCTCGGAATTTTTCCGTAATGTATGAGGACTTCATATTTTTTATTGGGTTATGGAAATGGTTTGTAATAATTCCAGTCCACCAAGCGAGATTACTAATGCAGTATCCATCTCTTCATAGTTATAGTTATTTGCACTTGTGGCAGCTTCAAAATGGTACTTGTACACTTTCTAAGATGTTGGATGTCATAGGTTGGGGATTTGACATTTTGTCCGGTGGTTATTCTTTTTTCAGAAGGATCATGCTTTTTATTTAATTGACTTCTCTCTGAATGTCCTTCATTTAGTTCTCGGCGTACTTTCGATTTTAACCCGTTTATGATTTTTCTCTCTTCTTGAGGCACTTTTCCTTTGTTGTGTCGCACAATTGATTCAATATTATTTACTTCTTGACATACTTCTCTTATGTCTGGCCGCTTCTCGCCTATCATTTTCTTAAACTTTTGCATTTGTCCCAATATAGCTTGATCAACATTTTGCTGTCCTTGTGCAATGATCTTTTGTATCTATTTGCAAAGTTTATATTCATCTTTAATGCGCCGTTCTTTTTCTCTCCGTTTTTCTTTCAGGCGACATTGATCCCCTTTTAGGTGACGTTCTTCCTCTTTTTGGTGGAATTCTTCTTCTTTTTGATGGTGTTCTTTTTCTTTTTGCCGACGTTCTTCTTCCTCTTCTTGTTTTTCTTTCATACGGCATTACTTTTTTGTTAGGTGTTGATCTTTTGTCGTACTGTTAGGAGAGAAACCCCTACTGGTGACTGCAAAAGAAGAAAGACAACAAGGTAATTAAATTTGTTTAATTTACTCAAATTTCATTGAATTAAACTAAAAATACACATTACTTCATGGATATTTTTTTTAACACTAGGAACATAATTCAGTATTATTTTTGTAATTTCATATCCCTTCATCTTTCTAAACATTTTTTGATACTAGATACTAAATAGAGAGAAGGAAAATGTTTTAAACTGTGTATTATAATAAACATAACATATGTAAGGGTTTTTCGCAATGCAACTCGAATAATGGAAGAATAATTTGTTTTATAAACAAAATATATCCAAAAAATAAGCCATTATTGGGAAGCAATCTCTTAAATTCAAAATATTTTTCAGTGAATCACACGAATAGAGTTCTCTGATATGAGTACTTGACCCATAAAATGCACATTTTATATGACCGTTGCCTTTATCAGTTTCGTGATATTTCATACGTATAATTTAATTTAGCTTTGTTATAGATTTTACGATGCCGTATACCCATTTTAATGAATCCAATTAAAGCTTGAATTGGGATAACCGATGACAATGTAGACTTTATGTGTAATTAAATTATTAAATTAATTAAATATTTGATAGTGTTGACACGTTAAATAGTAAATATTTTACACCCCAACAATTCGGGGTTAATGTTGCTGTTTTAATTTTATTTATGACAATTTTAAATTGTTTAATATTTTAGTCATATTAGTATAAAAAAAAGGAGTATAGCAAACTACTACAATAGTTAGTACTTCATATCTTATAGACATTTGAAGGAATATGTAGCCCTTTAAAAGTAGCAAATAAAAAGTATAATTTCTTTTACAAATTTAAAGACATTTCATGCACTTATGCTTCACCTCATTTTAGTTTAATGGGATAGATACGAAAATTTATAAACGCCTTCAATTTGGGCGTCAAATTTCATCTTATTTCACATTTTTTTTTGTATTTTATGAAGTTTCTTGCATAAAAAATTGAGATTTGTAAAATTGGTGGGTTGCAGTGTCATTATATTTTTAACAAAGAAACATAATTGTTCCAGTAATATATACGAACAAATGATATTCATATTTTAAGGCTAATAATTGTTGTGAGTCTCTAGTAGAGATAAAGTACATAGTGAAAGGTGTAACTTTTACTTCTGCTTTATTAAATATGTTTGATAGTTTCATGCGTGGGGTTGAGGAAAAAATTATCATATAAGATTAAAAACGTAGAATTCAAATAAAATAGTTATGCAGTATCATTTAAATGTTACGGAAATAGTTTTTGAAACTCATTGAAGAGAGTGAACAAATTATTTTATAGAATATTTGCTATAAAGAATCACCGAAAATACTGCAAGAAGTTTGTCAATAGCACTTTATATAGACCAGTTTCGAATGCTGGTAAGCCTATCTAGGAATGGGGAAAATAATCAATTTTTAAAATAATCTATTATACGAACCAAAAAAAAAAAGATTAATTAAAAATCGATTTTCTTGCACAATTCGATTTTTACCAGCGCCACCTAAATTTCAGTTAAGGAAGTAATACTACATAATACGTTTTGAAGCTGACGTAGCATCTTCGAAGATGTTACCTGAATATTTTAATAGATGGCGACAATGATGGTACATTGTGTTACGTACACTGCGTTTTCTTTGAAATTGGTTACTTTCTTCAATAAAAAACTTGTTAGTTTTTTTTTTTAATTATGGGATTTTGACTGATTGTGGTGATATCAAACATGACACAAAGGAGTTGTTGGCATCAGTATTTTGATGTAAAATATAAAGAAGGGACTACCAAGTGTAAATATTGTCAAAAAAGTTGAAAACATGCAGTTACAAAAATTTTGAAACAGCACATGGAAATATATTTACAAATAAATAATGGAAAAAAAAAACATTATATAAGTTAGGATAAAATTAATAAAAAACGTATTAAAAGAAAAGTCGCATTTTTGGTTTTTCCGGTTTTTAGGCTCTTTTTTCCCATTATATTATATAGGATGATTCTTCGAGAAATTTATCGATCGATTGTGGGAAAACTATAATTAGAATAAATGTGAAAATTTGACAGTATACAAACGTGCATGAGAGACAGCCGGCTAAAATATTTTCAAGATGGCGGCACTTCCAGTTATACCGGAAGTAGATGTCAACTTGCTTATTTTAAATGAAATACCCTATATATTATTGCATTTTTGGTTTTTTTAAATTCTAGACATAATATAATGTTCTATACTTAAGTATCACCGTTTTGGACATATTTAAATTTTTGTGTCAAAAATGACGTTTGTGGACCAAAACTTAACTATAAATTTTTCCTATAAGAAAGTCTTTATTAGTTAATTTGGGTCAGTTTTCTTGTAGACAAAGATCGATTTTATTAGTCTTTTTATTTTGAAAATTATTAGTAATAGGAAGTAGGAAGAAGAATAAAAATTTTATTTAAAAATCGTCAAAAGTCAATTTTTCTAAATAGAAAGTACCTATTTTTATAATGTTATCATATTAAGAATTAAAAATAAGGGTATTTTTGTATAAGGTTTATGTCTATTTCTTTTAGCTTTTATAGATCCAAAGTTCTTGAAGTTTTTTATGATACTTTTAACAGTTGGTAGTGTTGGTTTTTGTTTCTGCAGATATCGGATCGCGAATGTATCGCATGTTCTTGAAATAACTCTATCACATCCTCCATAAATAATAAATAATTTTAAATAATCTTCGTACGTATAATTTAATCGCCCCGGTATGATTATTATTAATGAATGTCAAGTGGCAAGAAACAATGACAATTCTGTAGGGTTCAATTGTTTTATTTTCGCCACACCTTGCCATCATTGCCAACTTATAACAAAACCTAAATGCCGTATAACAATAAGCATGTTGACATCTACTTCCACTATAAATGGAAGTGCCGCCATCTTGAAAATATTTTAGCCTGCTGTAGAAGTAAAAACGAAAAAAAAAATTCACAATCCGAATTCTGTCGAACAATTATTTTTAAGACAAATTGCAGTTAAAAATTTCCATTGATTTTTAATAAATTTAGTAAAAATCAACTATTGAATATTTTGATCAAAAAAAAAGTACAGCTTATTTGAAACATGAAAAAATACACTCTCGTTGAATTTCGACAAAATTTAATCTTTTTTGTAAAGGAGAGAAATAAAAAACCCAAATTATGTTTTTTTTGCGTTTTTTTCTGAAAACTTTGAGCGTGTGTCAAAAATGGTAATTGGAAAAGCTATATATTTTTTTATTACCTACAACTCTTATATTTAACTTTTTTCAATAAGTATCATAGTTTCGCCAGAAATCGGAAAAAATATTTTTCACTCCTAAATTTCCACCACATTTCACCCTGACAACCCGCATATGGTTCGGATTATTTTTCCTTCTTTATTAGTAATATTTTTAAAAATTGTCCGTTATCAAAATGTTGTAACAAGTTTTTTTCAAATATTATCTCGACTAAACTAAAAGTGCAGTTTTTATTTTTTTATTTGTTGGTAATAAGGTAAAATATAGGATGTATTTTTGTCACGCACATATAAAGTAACTGTAGTGATCGTTTAATCAACAGAAAATGTCTGGACCATGCTATGCGCCATTTTGGGTAAAGTGAAGATATAACAACAGTGAATACGCTATTGTCACTGAAAAATTATAACAACTAAACGTAATCATTTATCTCCAACTGACAAGGTTTGAAGCAATTAATATACCTACCCGAAATTTCATTGACATAAGTAGTTGAACGAAACGAATGGTAGAAAGAGATAAAATGACAATATTACGTTATAAACCTCACCCACCTGATCTAATTCGTGTCACTTGATTGTTATGTGTGGATGTCTGTCTTACTATTGGTCAGTCGTAAAAATAGATTAAAAATTTATATTATATTTTTGATTGTTAAAAATAACTAGTTTTTAAAAAAGCAATATGTTGACCGACCGTTATATTTTGTGAAAAAAACAGTTGTAATTTTAATGAGAGGGTACCCCGTTATTTTCAATGTTTTCTAATTTTTAATCAAAATATCCTTAGAAAGTTGAATGTCTCGCAAATTTCAAGTAAATTTCAGTTTATAGACATACAAAATTATTACACTAAATTCTGTTCATATCTCAATAGTATGAACGTGCTGTTTAAAAATTGTTTTCCTACAGCTAGTTCTAATTATGGATTTAACATAAACACTTGTTTCCATATGTCCATAACAGCAGAATATCTTACTTTTAAACAGTTAAGTGTAATATAATTGTTTTCATCAACACACTTATAAAAAATTTGAGAAATAGCAATTTGTAAGATATTTGAAACTTTTATTTAAATAAGTAACATTAAGTTTTATATTCAAATACTGTTAAATGCTACATTTTACTTCCTTACGCTGTGTTAAACACTTTACTACACTACAATTAAGCAAATATTATTATGATTATAATTTATTAGGATATAAATTTTAACCCTACAGGCCAACGATAATAAAAACCTTATTTATATTACATTTGATCTTCCAGCCCCTACAAATCTTTACAAAATAAACAAAAAGTATATTAAAGGTTGAATGTGAGATCTGCCAGTATCATTAATGGAGGTCTTCTGGCTGACCTACGGTTTCGGTTCCTGGTTGTACACAGTTCCTCTATCATCGGTCAAGTTTCAGTGTTTCTTTCAAATTTAGTTCTCAGGACAGGAAATCTTGCACTAAGAGGCTGGATGTTTAGTGAATTCATGCAATAATTGATTGGTGGATAACTAGGACGATGGATTTTAGTCATACTAGATAGAGCTGCCGTTTCTACCGTTTCAAGGTTTTTCAGTGCTGGCTTCCTACAATTACTGTATGTAGGGGGCATATATTCCTAATAAAGTCAGTATATTGCTTTGTATATATGAGTTGTTATTCTTGATATGCCTTCTCTTTGTATATTAGGCTCCTAAGGTATTTGGCCCCTTGTATACAATTTTGTTTAACAGTTCGTAAGTCACAATTTAAGATAATTTTGTGGTCTGTATTTACACCTAAATATTTGACTGATGGCTTGGTGCATATTACTTGGTTGTTAAGTTATATAAAATAAATTTAATTCAGGGAAAAAACAAAGATTTTGATGACAATCAATAACTTCACAACAATAACAACAACAACACTATTTTTTTGACTTTTGACGGTTAATTTGACGTACCGAAATGACACTTTACCCAAAATGGCGCCAAGCATACTCCGGACATCTTTCGTTTGACAGCACCATTACAATCTGTCATCCATTTTATTTTCAGAAATCCGCGATTTTTGTAGATAAGTATATTCATTCTCCCTCATTCTTATAGCAGAATTATAATATTTTATATATCGGTACAAGTAATCTTATGCATCCATCAATGGTACCCTCTGTTAGGTCCCTAGGTCATTTAATTAGCTTCAATTTTTTGTATTTTAGAATATAGTACAGATACTTTTTCCTGAATAAGTAATTATTTCTAATTTACGACCGTTGTCATATCGAAAACTGAAACCTTTCATGTTGTTGCGTGGTCAGTATTAAAATGTAATAAAGTGAAGCCACTCAACTACCGTGATGAACTTTAGTGACGATTGAATTTGATATGATAGAATCTGTATAAATCTTCAAATTGTAATGAAAAATGTATTGTATAATTAATTATGCGATGTTCATATTATACAGAGTTTTCGTGAAAGTATGAGATATGGGAGTTGGAATATGATTTATTATATTTTAAGGTAGTTCACTCATGAAACGGCTTTTCTTAGGAATGCGATCGAATTTATATATATAGTTTACAAAAGTGTCTTTTATTTAGATAAAAAAAAAGAAATTTTTTAATCGTCTGTGAGACGAAATATTAACAATTAAAATATGCATAATTAACATGCTGGAGGTCACTACATATAACAAAATGCCAATATATTTTGGAATATCTCAAAAACGGTTTTTACCATATTTTTTAAGAACTAATGCAACGTAGATCTAAAAATTATGAATTTCTTGACCGTTTTGTTAAGAAAATACAGATTTTTTTTAAATAAAAATAATTTGAAAACATCTGACACGTAGTGGGGTACAGTGATCACAACTTGGCAACTCGCGATAATTCAAACCTAAGTTAGTTAGGTTAGTTGTTCAGAATGTGATATTTTTTTAAATATATTTCTCGATATTTTTATTTATTTTCTCAATGTGTTGGGATGTCAACACAACAAACTGTATAGGTATGAGACTCACACTATATGAACGTTACTATACACACGTTTACTCTATAGACCATTCAATATAGACATTTGCGATGCTGCCAGATTTATTATATTTAAAGTTATTACTGTAAAGGAATGTGTCTTTATATTGAAAGTTAATGTATGTTGGGTACAGTCTCGTACAAAAACAAAATTCTTTAGGCCTGAGAATCTTTATCTTTTGGTACTTACTTAAAGGCTATACTTTTGTCTACGATTGTCGCGAGTGAACTACCTTAAGAGGATTTCTCGTGACAAAATAAATAAAATATGTTGGTAGTTCATATGTTCAGATTAATTTGATAGATGTACTGGATTTGACAAAGAACGGCTGTATAATCGGACTCATCTCGTGTCACTCGAGTATAAACAGAGGCAAAGAAATAGTCCGGTCAAAGTAGACATTCAAAGTTGAGCTATTTTGATGATAAAACTTACCGTTTGGCTGAAAAACGCGAAAAAAACACGTTTTTCCCCACTTTGACCTTGAATAAAATTTTTTCCAGACATGGAATCGTTGGGGACTTTTAACAACTTATTTGTAATGGTGTTCCGAACATTTGTACAAATTTTCAGCTCTATGCGAATTTTGGTAACCTTACCTCTCTTTTTAGAGCTAACTTGACCGGACTAAAATAGATGGCTTGGCAAAGATGGGATCTGCGGCTAAACCATACGAGCCAAAATCAATTAAAAATTAAAATTGTTGCTGGAAAGAAAACTGAATTAAAATAAACTTGCAACGTACTATAGAGTCTTTCTCATTGAAGAAGAAATAATCACGAATTGTGGTAGGAATACTGACAGGACCTTGTTTTCTGCTAGGCTATCTTTATAAGATTGGCTGGTTTATATACACAGGCCTATGCCAACAACTTGGTCATTTTGTGTCCTGGTCGCGATATCCGGACTTGAGAGACTATTGATGCGAGCCTTCCGGCTCGCGAAGCGATGGTGCCATAGGGAAGGGCTCGGAAAGTGGTACTTTTTACAAAAAAAAATGAAAGTGGGCACACTTTCTACAATTATATTATCAGGAAGGACCCTTTAATACTAGGAAACAGCTAATTACCTGGGAGTAATTTTCGACTCACAACTGGGCTGGACAGATCATATCGAGGCTCGAATCGGGGATGCCATAAAGGCTTGTGCACCAAAGGCCTTTGGGTGCACATGGGTGATAGTTTAAATATACACTATGGTAATCCGCCTCATAAAAACGTAGGTCACTATTTTATGGCGGTCTAGTATAACAAAGCGCAGGCACCTTCTTTAACTTGACATAGTTCAAAAATTGGCTTGTAAGGGAATATTGATTGCGATTAGGACCACACCACTAGGGCTCTAGTGGTCTTGAAACACCTACCTCCTCTCCACTTATACATAGAAAACGAGGTCCTGAAGGCTGTTTTTCACCTCAGCTGCTTAGGGTAAATCAGAACTAGAATAGGCAACTACCTAAGTATATCGGCAAGCGTGGTGGAGAGATATCCATCACTCCCCATGCAAACAGACTACAAGGCACTGCTTTTGAAACTCACCCACTTTCTTGAGATAGGCTTGCGAAGTAGAGAGGATTGGGAGAGGGAAAAATCTTCCTGATGGATCCTGGTGGTTTACAGATGGTTATTGAAAAGATGAAAGAGCTGGAGCCCGAGTGTTCGGCAAGAGCACGGTTGTCAAAGAGTTCTACTCTCTGGGATAATATGCAGCGATATTTGCAGCGAAAATGTCAGTTATTCTGTAGTGTGGCTATCTCTCTGCGGAAGACATAAACAAGAATAGGGTAAGAAATATATGCTGAGACAGTAGGGCTGCGATCTTGGTATTGAAGTCAAGTGCCGCAACTTCGCGAATAGTGTCTGAGTGCAAGGATATACTGAACAGTCTAACAAGGTGGAGCTGCACAAACAGACTCGTGTTTCTGATCTGATCTTGGGCTACTCGAGGGTACATAGGAAGGAAGGAAGGTATCTCTTTCATTTGCCATTGGTAAAATGGAATTAAAGTTATTGCCGGAAAGCAGCTTTATTAAACCATGGAGAGGAGCTCCCGAAATGAGGCGTGCCAAGGAACATATAACATAACTAGATCTAGCGCACAGTTTACTAGAGAGCTTCTTTCTTAAAAAAGAAAAGAGCTGCGAATTGTAGTGAGATAGTTAACAGGACATTGTCACCTATAGGGCCATCTTTATAAGATTGATGTCGTAGGTGACTCGACGTGCGGATGATGTCTAGAGTCGGATAAAATTGTTGGCTATGTCCTCAAAGAGTGCCCCGTACTTAGCGCACTGAGAGAAATATTTCGTATATACAATTCTGTTACCGGAAAGAGTTAGGCAAGTTCAATTAACGAGGTAGTTTGGACTCGCAAAAGCGATCGGCTTCGAATGACCTGCAGCCATTGTCTGTTATAAAGGGCTCTACGAGGCCTGGACATTGATGATCAAGTATCACCATTTTTTGTTCATTCATTTATTTATAAGGTTGACACCATAGATGACTCGGTATGTAGATGGTGTCTAGAGAAGGAAAAACTGCTGGCATTTTTCTAATCGTTGTAAGCTATAAAATAAGTTTGATCCTACCGTATATGGAACGTATAAACAAATAAAATAAAGACAATAGTCATCCAGCCCTTTGCGTCCACTGCTGGACATAGGCCTCCCTCATTCTGGTCCATTGTGCTCTATCTTGAGCGATTTGCATCCAATTTGTTGCAATTCTCTTGAGATCGTCAGTCCAACGAGTAGGGGGTCTTCCTCTACTTCTTTTGTCTGATCTCGGCCTCCACTCGAGTAATCTCTTTGTCCACCTTCCATCACTGATTCGAGTGACATATCAGGCCAGTTCTATTTGAGTGTGGCAATTCGGAAAATTACGTCGGTAACTCCTGTCTTTCGTCTCAGGTCTTCGTTTCTAACTCGGTCACCACATCTTTCTCTGAGCTATTTGCAGCGTTTTAGAAGTTGTTGCTGTCAGTGTCAAGCTTTTAAAGATGTCTTTAAGTTTTCCATAGTCTAGCTAGCATGTTTGATTATCTCTTGTAATCTTTACTTCGTGTCCAAGCTCCACTTCGTTGTCTCCAATATTGATATTTCTACTAGGTACCGGATTGGTTATAAATTTATATTTATTTTATTATCCACATTGGCGCACACTAGCTGAAGTTCATATAACATTGTACATATCTCTTTGAGATTATCGGAAAACAAAACTATGTCGTCCGCGAACCTCAAATTTGTTAATCTTTGGTCGTGTACATTCAGGCCTCTTTTTTCCCAGTTAAGTTTTTTACAGGCGTATTCTAGTACTGCAGTAAACGTTTAACCGATAAGGTATCACCCTGTCAGACTCCTCTGCTAATTGGAATATGACCTGTATTTCTGTGTAGTTTCACCGACATAGTTGTATTCCTGTATATATTGTAAATTAACTTTGTATATCGATAGTCAATGCGGCATGCTTGTAATGCTTCCATAATTCTGTCAAGCTCTACCGTATCAAAAGCCTTATGGAAATCTACAAAAGCCAGAACGAGTGGTCCATTTTATTCGATAGTTTTTTCTATTACCGTTTTGATGCTCTGTAGGTGATCGTTTGTTCCAAACCCAGTACGAAACCCCGCTTGTTCTATTTGTTGGTAGAAATAAAGTTTTTTCTCAAGTCGATTCGTTACAATTCTTGTACGGAGTTTATATAGGTGACTAAGAAAGCTTATTGCTCCGTAGTTTTCCAAATCATAGGGATCTCCTTTTTTGTAAATCAAAATTACCTCAGCATTGTGCTACTTGTTGTGTATTATACTGTCCAAAAGGCACATATTAAAAAGGTCTTTTATTTTCGTAAGTAGACAAACATCTCCGATTTTGATTACATCAGTAACTACACCATCTTCGCCTGGAGATTTGTTATTCTTAGTTTTTCTTAGGGCTAGTTTTATTTCGTCTATTTTGATTTCCGGCATTTGTTTTGATCCTTGGTTGACAATGCCCTTTTTCCTTGTCAATATTTCTGGTACCTGATCTTTGCTATTCCCTTTGTTTTGGCTTTTGTATAGTAATTTGTAAAAATTTTCGACTACTTTAAGAATTTTCTTCTGTCTGTTGAAAACTGACCATTCTTATCTTTCACTTTAATTATTTGTCTTGTTCCCCTTCTTAGTTTTCTTCTCAATACTTTCATACTTTTATTGTTCTCAATGGTATGTTCGATCTGTTCTTGATTGTATTTTCGAGTGTCTTGTCTAACAGCTTTGGATATTTCTTTATTTATTTTTTGTAGTTCGTCAGCTTTAGTGTCCGTTTCGTTTCTCATTCCTAAAAAAGACAATGCAAGTCCGATAACTACTTTTCGGCGAATCTTCAATTTAGTCTACAAACTTTAAACAATTCATATTGTTCCGTACGGCCGGTATTTTAAACACACACTGTAATATTGAACACATTCTATTATTTCAAAATTTCTTTATTGTCGCATCTCTGACAACTTGTCAAAACAATTCAAGTTGCATCGATGAGCTCTCAAACTAAACTGTGCACGAAAGCCGATCTTTATATTTCTAAACTTTCTGGCATAGGCTATGTTAAAAATAAGAAAATATAATTCTCTAAAAAATTCCAGACCTTTTTTCATAGACGTCTCCTGAGGAAATTAACAAAGGTAAAATTAATTACATAAAATATGAAATCGTAGAAAATTAACCTAAAACCCTACAAACTATAAACACAAACTAATACTATGAAATGTATAACACTGTAAAGTTCGTTACCATATCTTCTCAAACTGCCACTTAGGTAACATTTAGCTGAAACTATACGTATTTATGATGAGTTAGTGTCTTATTTTGTTAAAAAATGTCCAGGATTCTGAAAATAGATTTTTTATAAAAGATCAAGAAATTAACTTAAAAATTAGGTTATTGTAAGACTTGCTAAAATACTCTTATGCTGTTTTGCAATTTTAAAGATTTATTTAATATTTTAACCCCGGGATTACCTATTCTCTTATAACCAAATAAGTAATTATACACAACCCTTATAATCTCGCAATATCTATAGATAACGATATAAACTCACTGAACAAAGAGACAGCAAATATTAAATCTTATTTACAATAGAATAGTTATGCTCTAAAATTAATAGAAAATAAAGATGATTAGACAACCAGAGGCACATTCTATTTTCAAATTTCCTTATAATGCGGGAACTGCAAACACTATAATGAATTACCAGCAGCCTTCATATCAGGAAATACACTAAAAACTCATATAATAAAAACCGAACCTAAAAGTACCACTTAATGTTAGAATGAAATAATATAAAATTCATCCACAAATAAAATAAATCATTGAGATTCGATATCACTCCTGAGACAAACAGTATCACGCAACATGGTCTGAAATGGCACCAATATACAGAATATACAAGATTCGGTTAAAAAAGCAAAAAGTTGCTTAGTTTAAGAACCAACAATAGAGGGTGTTCTTCCAATCATTCACCAAAATACTTGGAGTTGTGATTCTACATGGTAACATAAGGTAGTAAGTCATATACTCAATACTTCTCAAGTTACAGCCTGTCGAAATTCTATTTTTTTTTGTTATTTTTGTCTATGGTTAGTTTCTAACTTATCAAAATTAGATTTGTCACAAGAACTATGCTTAATGTCTTTTATATCTTCCATCCAAACGCACCAGGTAGATAATAGCTAAAGTTAATATGACTCATAGTGAACTAAGAAGGAATGTATGTCAAGAACAGTTTAGTTCTTCAGTTAATGTTTGGGCTGTTCTAGTGAATTACTTGCTTATTGGACCACACCGTAATTATTAGAAAATATTTGGTTTAATTAGAGCAAGATTGGGTTTCTCCTTGATGGAGCTTCGCCATATTTTCAATGAGTTGTTAATGGACATTTAAATAATGAATATCCCAAATTGACTGGTAGGACCTAATAGTCCAGTTAATTAGATATAAGCGATTTTTAGTTTAAATGTGTTGTTTTAACGAGTTCTATATATATAAGAAATGCCTCAACAGTCAGAACACCCGTATATGCTTCAGTTAAGAAGTAACTTTTTTGTTACACCTTCATAAAGATGAAAAATGTCTGACACCGTAAGATATTGGCAAATTTCTTCTAACTAGGTCATCAGGGGTTGCAAATTTGTATTATAGGTACAAGAAAAGGCTTTCAGATTTTATTTTCATTATCATTCATAAGACCCATAAATAAGGAAAAGATAGGGTGATTAAAAAATAACATTAAAAGTTAAAAATATGATCGTAAAGAATTGAGGTGTGGTAATTATAAGAAAACTACAGAGTGTGTAAACTTTTGTTACTTAATATTTATAAAATTGCTAGTCAAACACAAACGTATACAACTATTTTAAATGAAACTTGCCTTGATAATGTTAAAAAATTAACTTTATAAAAGTTGACTAAAATGTGCTGGATTTGCATAGTCTTTGTTTTTGTTTATTTGTGCGACGTTTCGATTAGGTTGTATTTCTAATGGTTATCAAGTAAAAACTGAATGTTCTGTTTTAAGGCTACACACCTCAATGATTTGACATTACAGAGTAATGGTAGGTAATAATGAGGTAATTCAACACTTAGTTTAGAGAAGATTATTATTTGTAATGTGAAATGTTTCTATAATTTTTTCTTTTATCATGTTGGTCTCCATATATATTGTCCCAGCTTCAGACAATTTTATATGGTGTATATCCCAAACGTGTTCTGCTTTACCAGACTTTGACGTTTCTCCTTTTTGTATATGAGCACTAAGTTCTTTAATTCTAACTTCTAGTGGACCCCTAGTTTCTCCAATATAGATTTCACCATACTCACATGGAACTTTGTAAACACATTTTGTATTTTGTTAAGATGTGTAAGATGAATATTGTAAAGGTATCACGTTTGAGGTCTCTATGAATGATGGTGTTCCTAACATAATATGGGAGTCCACAGCTCCTACGTCGTATCTTGTTCTGGAAGCTTTCTAATCGCTTAAATGTTATTCTGCCTGTGATGAACCACGTGGAAGCATCAAAGGACAGTATAGATCTGATGAAAAACTTGTATATTGTTAGCCTGTTCTTTAGATTTTATTTTCTATTTCTGTCTTGCAACGAATACAGAGCTAACCATGAATTTTTGGCTTTGGATAGAATGTAATTGACGTTTAATAGCCAATTTAGTCTCCTCTCGATGACTAGTCCCAAGTATTTCGCGTTATATTTCCAGGAAATGCGAGTGCTAGAAATGGATAGTCGTTCTGCAATCAGAAAACGTGATTTTGTAAACATGATTTTATCAGAATTCAATTTATTATTTTTCAGTCGGCCATCCATTTCTCCAACTTGTAAATGTGCCTTTGCAGCCTTGTAATATTAACGCGAAATTGCCCTGAGGACACTACAAACGCAGTGTCAATAAAAAAATAAAGTTTGCTGTAAATATCTGCTATGTAGAGATTGGAAAGAGTGGGAGACAAAGTTGAGCTCCGAAGCACCCTAGCTCTTATTGGCTCAACATTTGAAGTAGCATCATCTAGTGACTGTATGAATGATCTGCCATTAAGAAAACTTGGGACCAGTCTTATCAGGTAACTCGGAATTCCTAGCCTTTTGAGTTGGACTACAAGTTCATTGTGCCAAATTTTGTCAAAGGCCTTGCTAGTGTCACAAAAGATTGCACCAATGTGAAATTTCGGGTTAAAATCCTGTGTAATAATTGAGCCCAGCCTGATGATCTGCTATCTGCTACTATGACTACTTCTGAAGCCAAACTTTTCCGGAAGCAGGATATTCCTCTCAGTTATAAAATCAGGTAAGCAGTTCAATATCACTTTCTTCATAATTTTTCCCAAATTGAAGAAGGGTAAAAAATTATTTATTACTCTCTCTAGTTCTTGAATAAACTATAGTATAAGAGGCAAAGTCGGGTATATTTTCTTAAACTCAAAGCTCTTAGGGGGGGGGACGATCGCCCCTACCGCCCCCCCCCTTTGGATCCGCGCCTGGCTTAGTGTTCAGTGATTTAGAATCGATAATATTCTAACCCGTTGCAACAAAATGCTAAAATTCTGTTCACATTATATGTAGTTGTAATTCGTATTCTGTTCCAGTTAATTTGGGGAAATTAAGGACTCAAACCAAAGCGTGATTTTTCTAAATTAAGTAAAGCGAATTTGGTGCAGTAACTATTGGAATCATTGAATAAAAAAAGCCGTGGAACAGGTAGTCGGAGAACCACTTGCTTTTGAGTCACGTACGTCTGGAAAACGACATACGCGATTTTACCCTTAACTTTTGGTAATTAAAATAGTTCTCAATGATTTTAATACCAGGGAAAATTATTCCGAAATCTTAATCAAGTTCTTGATTAAGTAAATGAAAATCAAATGCCTTCTTTACTTCAAACTTCAATTCCGTAATTAATTAGTCTCCTTAATTAATTATCGATACACTTCCTTGAGTAATTAGTTTCTTAAAATTCAATTCTGAATTACTTTGGTCAGAAAAATGTTCAAAAATCATTTTTCTCATATTGCCAAGCGGCAGTCCAAGTAACTCAGCTGGTTTTGAAGGGACCTCTGCGAGTCCTACTGAGGTCACACATGACCTAATGAGCTTTCATTAGACAATTTGAACAGTACGCTGGTTGGAAAAACAGTTGGTCTTCGTCGGTCGAAGATTGTGCATTATTCCGCGAAGGGTTAGATTACGTACGAGAGAGACGTCATCTGATACTCCGATACGGTACTATCGACAGGGAACTCGACACCCTAAGTAGCGATTTATTCAAAAATCACTCGTACCACGATGAACATCGCCCCTCGCTCGCAAACGTGACTGCGAACGGTACCCAGCGACCTGACGTAGTTTTACACACTAGAAGGCGAACGCTGATCTCGATTTCGAACCACTTTTTTACTCGGTTGATCGGCGGACGCATAATCGTGAACAAAATGACGTAAATCGACGACACTAGATAGATATTTTTTTAGTGTTCCTCGTATTTATTTTTTTTTCACGAAATAAGATATTTTCAAGTTCCCAATTTTTTTTTATTTAATAATCCCGCGCCGTACTTGTATTGAAGAATTTGAAAGCTCATCTTTTATCCGGGAGATAACTTTTTTATATATAAAATTATATAATTCAAATTAAAATGAACAAATAACCTTTAAGAGATACCTACGATGAAAAATGATCCCCTTTTTCAAGATAGAAAATCGCATTATCTCTAAGTCCGAGGTAACTTAATTTAGGATTAGGGGATGGAACGAGAAAGTTAATTCTTGAGAAACGTAAAAAAAATCCGAAAAGTTTTTGATGCCCAAGATAAAAGATTATTATTAAAAAAAGTTTGTGATATAACAGCAAAATTAAGAAAAAAAACTCTTGTATATTATATATCCACGAGAAGATTTTGACGGTTTAGGAAATAATCCAGAGTCGTACTATTGGATGTTTATTATGACTAATTCAATTAATTGAAAAATTTTTACTTCTAGTAGACACAACAGGCACCTCTCGTTAATGAACAAGAAATTCGTAATGCCTGGAGTTTCTACATAACCGAATTACTTGAAAATCAAAGACCAAACATATCAGATGATGTGCACTGAACTCATGGCATAAGACGTTCAAAATCCAAAAAGGCTCAGACGACATTCCAGTGAAACTCCTGCAATTGATTCATGAAGACAATATGGATATACCGGTTAAGTTTTTTAATTCTATATACAACAGTGGAGAAATACCAGGAGAATGGCAGAAATCCGTTTTCATAACGCCACCAAAAAAACAACGTGCCAAAAAATGTCACAAATATAGGTGAATAAATCTCATGAGTCACACCTTGAAGGTTTTCCTGAGTATTATTCACTGTAGAATAAGAAATAAATGCGAAAGTGACCTAGATAAGTCCCAGTTTGACAGGGTGCAATATGTGAAGCTCATAGATATACTGAAGAATGCTGGTGTGGATGGCAAGGTAAGCTTACCAAAGAATACTAAATTCAACGAGTTAGACAAGGATGCATTCTTTCTCCACTGCTGTTCAATTGATATTTGGACAAAGCTTTTAGGGAAGCCATACATATCAACCTATTTGGGGTTAAAAATCAATGGCGAGCTAATAAATATAAAATACGACTCGTTATGCCAATGATACGGCCATCATAGGTGGTAGCCTTCAGGGTCTACAAGAACTCTTAGATTCGGTCAATAAGGTGTGGAAAGAAATGGGACTAAAACACAAATGTTGCTAAAACTAAATTTATGGTTTTTACTCATCTACCATATCCAGACGCTTCGCTGCTAATAAATGGACAAATCGTTAAATGAGTCTTCCACCAAGTACCTTGGATGTTATATGACTGAACAGATTTAAAACTTCACCAAAGGATAGCTAAATACTATATCTGGTCAATGTTGTTGTATGGAGCGGAGATGTGGACACTGAAGGCTGCCACGACCAATCTTTTGGATGCATTTGAGAGGTGGTTGCATAGGCGAAAGCTTCGAATACCCTGGGTACCTATGTAGACTTATATAGCGGTTTTAGATCGGGTAGATATCACTCGTGACTTGTTGATAACTGTAAAATGCAGAAAACTAACATATCTTGATCATGTTTTCAGAGGGAATCGGTACAGAAGTCTTCAACTAACTACGAAAGGTAAGATCGCTGGTCGTACATCGATCTTACCTTACGAGGAACATCGTAGAGTGGGCAGCAACACACAGTGCTGAACAGCTATTTAGAATAGCTGAGAATTGTAAACAACTCGCCATTGTAATTGCTAACGTCAGGCGGACCTGACACGGCACATGGAGAAGAAGAAAAATATTTTTTGGAAAATAATCACGTTATGGTTAAACACAATTTCCTTTTCTTTAAGTATCTCTGATAAATTCTTTGAATAAAAATATGCTTCATTTGTTGGTTAGTTACATATTTATTCTTACTACTAATCCCTGTAGTTCTACTTCCTTGTCAATTTATTTCCCAGCTTGGTTATTTTATCTTCATGAATTTTGGCTACATTCTTACATTTCAAAGTACGGATTTTATGTTAAATTTGATAATCATTCTTTAGTTATTATTTATGTTGTCTTGCTTGACATTTACTACATGGGTGAATGTATTTATTTCTATTGTTCTTGTACTTACTGTTACCTTTTTTCAGATAAATCTCCGTATTTTTGCCTACTGTGCTAATGTAATTCTTCCTCTCACCCTTTCGTATGGTAATTTTTATGAAATTTCTCGTGCTAGTTCCGTAGATTTTGCGATATTCCGTAGGGGTTTACTGTCAATGTCGAATTTACGTTGACAAATTCTTTCTGCTGCTTTTTGCATTAGCCGATTTTTGGCTATTTTGATATTATTTAAATTGTCATAATCGTCATATCTTAATTAATATTCTCCATGGGTCGAATTTTCACCATACTTTTTTCTCTATTTACTGAAGTTATAAACTTCTCATCAATACTTATGTCTGTCATTTCTTTTATATTCGGAGTGCTTTTGAAGGAAATAGCGTGGTGCGCACGCATAGATTTTTGATATAAAAAATGCCAAGGCCATTTGCCTTGACGTTCACTTTCCTCTTTAAAACAACTGAAGAATCTGTAATTTCTACATCTCAATTTAATTGATCAATATTTCGGGATTTTGGGGTGTAACATAGTTAAAATTATTCTAGTATTTGAGTAAAACTCAGGGTAAGGTCCATTAATTGTAATTCTTTAAAGCAATCTATTAAAGATTTTTTAAATTTTGAGCTTAAAGTTAATAATTAACGAGTGAGTTTAATGATAAATTTGAATTTGGTCATAGTATATTATTTCAATTTTTATTTTGTTTTTGATATTAGTAAAGGCTAATTTTGAAAGGGCTCTTTGCTATTTATTGCAAAATTTTGAGAGTTTGATGCAAGGTAGTTTGTAACCTGTAAAGGGGATCCAAATTTTAGTCTAAGATTTTCAAGGTATCGGAAAATGAAAAGGTATTCAGAATTTTGAAACTGTCATTTTTAAAGTGGCAGATTGAGCATGGTAGACTGAAATTTTTGAAAAATTCGAATGTTTTACTGAAATTTTGTACTAAGTAGTTTTTTAAATCGCTGAATACAGAAATTAATTCAAACTTTTCATATATAAAATGACGTCAATTCATAAGAACGATATCATTCACGTATAACAACGATAAAGAGTATGTGGGTTAAATCTGCCATCTTATGAATTGAAGTATCCGCCATTATTTCCTTTTTATTTAAAATGGTTATTTATTGTATTTTATTCATTTTATTTTTATATATTTGTTTTTTTTTAGAGCCTAAAAATGCTGTTAAATAAAATGAAACATTGACCAAGAAGAAATTGTTTTTTTTTTAATTAGAAGCTAACATCCGACCTAATCTAACTAAGTTGTAATTATTGGCCCACAAATATGTCTCTCTTTCTGTCTCTCTCTCTGTAATATTTATTCCTTCATTATTTTTGTGCATTCACTGCTTATGTCTATATAATTTCATTACGTACACAACTCGTGGCTATGTAACTGGTATTATTCAATTTGCTTTTAAATTAACAAAAAATAACAATAGAATTTCGGTTTAAAAACAAAACAATATTCAAAACATAATCAAATTTACATGATGTGATACCCAAATGTAGCATACAAACATATATTAAACAACTCCGACCCTAGAGAAAATGACCGGACCCTTTATTAACCCTATACAAAATAAAGTAGGTATCAAAATTGACGGTTGAGCTAAAATTTCTATTAACTGGGTTGTTTAAGGTTGGTAGCATTATTTATATACAAGATTTAGCTTTTAAACCCTTCGCATTAGGCACGTATAATTGTTTTATCCTCATATCCAGGTCAACCCTTAAGGCTCAAAAGGTCTATCTTGCCGAACGAGTATTTTTAGAGATATCGTGATTTTAGGAAATTGCTGAAATCAATTAGCTAATTTAATATCTATTCAAATTTCAAAACATTTTTTTTTTCAAAAAAGTTTCATGCCTAATTATATTTGGCAGTGCCCCGGTCAAATTATGCAAGCATTATGTGGCATTCCTGGCTGGGACCAACTACGAGTACTTTTGAATATTCTAGGGGAAGGGGGGCCAAAGCAGGTCACTTAAAGTTTATTTTAAAATAAATGCCACATTTTTATACCTAAACTGGTTTTATTTGAATAGTCTGCATACTTATTTAACAAACTTGGAAAGTAACACCATAAATCACGCAACTTTTAACAATTTTCTTAGTTATAACGAAAAATATACAGGGTGTCATTTGACCTGCTTTGCCCGGAAGGTATGTCCAAAGCGAGTATGGCATCTGGGTAAAGTGGGTAAAGACAAATCAGATAAAAATATTATCTTATACTAATAAATCGTCAGTCCGTTGTCCGTACAGGTAACTACAGTACCTGGTGGTGCTCTATCTAGTAATCGATCATTCATACGTTTACGTCCAAATATCATAAACGGTGGTATAAAAGAGCCAGCAGCATTGCAGCAACATATGACCGTCGTCAGTTTTCCTCTTTCAGTGCTGGAAATTACACCAACTTGTTTTATTCCTGTTTTAGTGAGCACTTTAGGAGGTCTGTTGCTGGTTGTCAGAACACCTGTTTCATCTACATTATAGATCCTTGTGCAATCAATTTAGTGCTTATCGATTTGCTCTTCTAGGAGATCGAAGAACCTTTCTACTTGGGGTCTATTAAAACCACGGGCACGAGCCACTGAAGTCGGTTCTGGTTGTCTCAAAGTAAGTTCAGGGTGTCTTTTTCTAAAAGATTTGAAGCAATCGTTGCCTGCAAAATTATTTTTAAATGGATGTAAAATGTTGTTGGCTTCTGCAAACTGATAAACCAGAGCGCAAAATTCCTGTCTGGTCAGACCAAAAAAGAGATTGTCCATGTGAAACAAATACTCAAGTAATTCAGTTTCTTGACTGGCTGAAAATACGCTGCGAAATCTTCCAAGTTTCTTTTCCGCTGAACCTTTTTTAATGTGCCTTTGCAAAGTTGATAAATTTATACCATATTTTTTGGCTGCACTTCTGATGGATGTTCGATTTGCTTCTTCCATGGCGAACTTCATAGTTGCTTCACCCCAAGATGCTTGTTGAGATTTTCTTTTATATTTTTGTACCATCTGTAAAATTAATAGAAGTCAATCAGCCACAACACAAACCTTAGATCTAAGAACGTAAAAAAATTCCATTCTATTTGTAGTTACCAGGGTAAAGCAGGGCAAACGGGTACCTGCTTTACCCGTACCTCCTTTGCCCAAAGGCTCATTTTTTAAAAATGTGTAAAATATAACCTCAATGTATGAGTGAGAAATGTAAACGTTTTTTGCGAATTCCAAGCTAGATTCATGCTTAATGACGGACAAATTTTAAAGGAAACATAACTCTAACCATCTTCGAATAATCCAAATTCACTTACCTTGATATTTTTTAATAAATTCCACCAAAAAGAACATTTATCGTTCTTGTCAAAACCACGCGACTCCGATGCCTTGATTTAACTGATTCATGTCGGAGCGTGTTCAGATGTTTCCGTCGCACTCACCCATATGTGCTATTTCATTGCACAGATACGTACGCCGACCTGCTTTGGACGGGGTACCTGCTTTGTGCCCCCTTCCCCTATATATGTGCACTGATATGGGTAGAAAAAGAAATAAAGAATCTGTAAAGAGCCTCTCAACTTCTTTTTTCTCTCTTTTCCAGTAAGGCACGTACTTACTGATTATCAAAAATCAAAAGGAAAAATTTGAAGTCACTGGAAGTATTTCACGTACAAATTTAACTGGTCGTTGACTACTGTAAGTCACAGTACGTACTGTAGCTCATTATTTTTGTTCAGGAACACCATTTAGATTTATTTATTCATCCCTACACATCAATATACAGGGTGTTCAAAAAGTATCGGATTCCCGCTCTATTTCGGAAAATACGTAACCTAGAAAAAAATTCGTATATAAATTTTAGGATTTGGTCCAGGCAATCTCATGGTAACCTCAAATTTGACCTTGGGCTTAACCTTTAAGTTCATTTGAAGGTTAAGTTGAATTTTTTAAATAGAAATTTTATTTTTTTTATTGTAGAAATTATCCATTTGGAACAAAATTACAAAAATATAAAATTTTTAGTCTTTTATATTGAATTTAAAGAAAATTATTTGAAAGTCTTAATCTGCACACTCAAAAACCAAACAGTACCAATTTTGTGCAAAATCAAGGGTTATTAAATTTTTAGTCCGACATATTGTATTTTTCAAAAATAATTTTATATTCGTACTTTATACCCTCACAAATAACCCAGTGCTAGTTTTACACGAAATTAAGAAATGTAAAATATTTATTCCGTCATTTTGAATTAAAAAAAAATAATTCAGTATGTGCGAGCCCGAAAACTCCCCCATATCATTTCTGGAGAAAATTGAACAAAATTAAATTTTTTGTGCTCCATCTTGGATTTTACTGAACCAATTTTGAACAAAATGATAAGGGACTACTGCAGAAACCTCCTTAACGCAAAAAAGTTTCATTTAAATCGGTAGAGCTATTCCGGAGTAATCAGCCTACATATAAGTAAATAAATAAATAAATATATATATATATATATATATATATATATATATATATATATATATATATATATATATATATATATATATATATATATATATATAAATATATATATTGTTCGAATTTAGAAACTCCTTTTCATATTTTACATTTCCAAAAACTCAAGTATATCACCTGTTAAATCAAAATGGATAATATAGGACTGTTTCATATCCATAAAAACTTATTAATAGTGGATTATAAGAAGGCCTTCGACTCGGTGCCATATGAATGGCTCAAAACTATATTGAGAATGTATAGGGTCGAAGATCATTTTGTTTCCTTTTTAGAACGCATCATGTTAACCTGGAGAACTAGGATCCAACTGCAAGTTCCATCCAGCGATACCATCGAAACTAATATAATTTCAATACGAAGAGGAATATTTCAGGGCGATTCACCAAGCCCATTGTGGTTCTGCCTTGCAATGAACCCTCTGTTACGCCGTTTAAACTCCACCAGATACGGCTCTAGTATTAGAAAAAATAACGAAGAGGTAGCAAAATTGAATCATCTTCTACACATGGATGATCTTAAACTGATGGCTGCTACTAAAAACCAGCTGGAGCAAATGCTCAAAATTGTCGAGGAGTTCTCCGGGGACATCGGAATGCAATTTGAACTTGACAAGTGTCGTATTTTGAACATCGTTAAAGGAAAGATACAACCGGGAGCATTTGAGATGCAGAACGGCGAAACCATTGCTGCAATGGAAGCAGAACAAACATACAAATACCTAGGTATGAAACAGGCTAAACGAATTGACCATTGCACTATGAAGGCCGAATTGACAACCGAATTTGTCCGGAGGGTAAGACGAGTGTTACGAACTAGTCTAAATAGTCGAAATTTGTTTAAGGAGCTCAACACGTACGCATGCTCTGCGCTTAGCTACCCTTTTGGAATAGTAAAATGGAGCAGGACGGACATCGAAAACCTGCAAAGAAAAATAAGAACACTCCTAACAAAAGAACACAAACACCACCCTCGGAATGCTATTGAACGTACAATGCTTCCAAGACACCAAGGAGGAAGAGGATTGGTCGATATTGGTAAGCAGCTCGATCAACAAATAATAAACTTACGTTCTTATTTCTATAGGTTAGCGGACTCTTCCACACTACATCGAGCAATATGCGAGGCAGACGATTCAACGCCGCTACAGCTGAGGGAACGGGATATTGCTTCTCACCACAGAACAGACCAAGAGAAGTTACAAGCCTGGGTACAGAAGAAACTTTATGGACGGCATTCAAATGAGGTCAATCAACACAATGTCGACAACTTAGTGTCGAACTACTGGTTGATTTCAGGACAGAGCTTTTCGGAAACGGAGGGCTTCTTGTTAGCTATCTAAGACCAGGTTATTCCGACGAAGAACTATCAAAAGATCATTATCAGAGATCCCTCAATAGAAAATGACCAATGTAGATATGGCTGTCGAACATCAGAGACGATCCAGCACATAACTGGAGGATGCCAAGCGTTTGCCGCAACCGAGTATAAGGAAAGACACGATTCAGCCGCTAAGATACTCCACCAAGAATTAGCTGATAAGTTAAAATTATTGCAGATAGGACAAATGCCTGCCTACAAATATAATCCAGAGCCTATTCTTGAAAATAACGAGTTCAAGTTATACTGGGATCGAACGGTCCTAACTGATCAAACAGTTGCTCATAACAGGACAGACATAATACTAACATAAAATTTCCAGGCGAACTACACTGATTGACGTTGTTATACCTAATAACAATAACCTAAAACTAAAATAAAACGAGAAGATCGCCAAATACAGAGATCTGGAGGTACAAATCCGCAGACAGTGGGCAATGAACAGCGTCCACACGATTCCCATAATACTGTCAACAACTGGAGTGATACCAAAGAACTTCTTGCAGAACATTAAGAGACTGGGCCTTAGTGAGCATCTGTATAAACTGATTCAGAAAGTGGTTCTCCTTACAATCGCGCGAACCGTCCGAAAGTTTGTAGGAAGTGCAGAAGACCACGCCACCTAGGGCCCGATAACATGGAAAGGGTCCCCACAGAGCTTCATACTTTTGGTGTCTCTGTATACCTGGTATGAGTGAATAATCCTTGGAGGGAGTGCGAAGCCGTTTGGCTTGTAAATCTTATAAATATAAAATGATCGTCTGATTCATGGCAATATTTGCTTTGTAAATTTAAATGAATTCTAAACGGAGGGATTAAAAACTTATACCCGTATTTTAAATTTACTATCCAACACGGCAACACTGTATCGTCTCATGTCTTGCATTTTCACTACTATTTACTATAACAAAATTATTGAATGAGTTGGATTTAATACTGGGAAATTTCTCATCTTGCGCTCTCGTCAAAAATACCAAAAATAGTTACCAAGGCATCCCATAAGTTGTGAAAGTCGTGAATTTATTTAATTAGTGACTAGAATAAACTGCCAAATTTTAAAAATTTTTCAAAGTCTATTTTCCGGGAAATAGATCGCGGCAGTTCGTCGCTGGACACACTGTATATCATAACATATGTATCTCAATTGATATGTGTGTGGATGAGAAAAGAGATACGTATTTTATTTGACTAGAAACAGAACTTATGGTATGCTAAATACATTTATGGTTTGCATTATTATTAAAATTTTTCTGAACTTCAAATTTAAATTTTCATTCCAAATTATTTGCAACCTCCTACGCATATTTCGTTACAGCATCCGCTCCAAAATGATTAAACGCCGGATCATTGTTTTTTATTATTTCATCAAAACAACATAATATAAAATTTAACCGCTTTTCCTTATTACAGATATTAAAGAGCGACCTCAATTCTCTTGTTTGCCGTTTTGAAGTTAAAGTGGTACATTAAAACCAACGAATGAGCTTATATTTCTATTAACCAAGTCATTATAAACCCTTTTATCTCTGTAAAAATCAGCTGGGACCCTTGCATAATGCTGAAATATTTAAATAAAAGGTAGAATAGCAGATTACGCGAAGGAATACAATGAATGTCAATCTGGTAATATTTATTGTATGATTGACAATTTTCAGAAATGGTCATTTATTTTTAAGTAATTCAAATAACCAATTACTAGCAAAGACGAAAAACGTTTCTAAATAAAAATGAAAGAGATATTGATCACTTGAATGGAAAATTATATTAAAAATTTAAAGA
Source organism: Diaprepes abbreviatus (assembly GCA_034092305.1). Lineage (NCBI taxonomy): Eukaryota > Metazoa > Arthropoda > Insecta > Coleoptera > Curculionidae > Diaprepes > Diaprepes abbreviatus. The sequence goes on from JASJET010000116.1 coordinate 4,492,531, forward strand.
GTTTTCAAACAATTGTACAAGTTAAATAAGACAGATAGAGGCCGTTTGGATCAATTTATGTTTAGTGGGTAATAAAAAATTGTTTTACAGATATTTCTAAATTTGTTCCATGAAACGATAAAGGAATGGAAGCTGAGAAAGTTCAAGGAATACTCGAGAAAATATACTGCTCAACATTAATTAGGGATTACTTTATATCTTCTTCTAGATTGGAAAACAGGCGAAAATCAAAATCAATAAAATTTTTACAAAAAAAATTGAACTGATTTCTAAAAGTGCGCTAAAAAGTGAAAAATAACTAGAAATTTAATATGAAATTGAAATTTTTGATGTCGGCGCCAAACTAATACCTGACAAAACATGATTCGCATAAACAGATTAAAAATATATTATTTGTAATTACTTTCTTACCATAATTTGTACATATTAGTAGTTATTAATTTCATTTAGAAATAATTTGGCGCCGACTACAAAAATTTCTATTTCATATAAAAATTTCTAGTTATTTTTCACTTTTTAGCGCACTTTTAGAAGTGCTAATCGAGATTAGTGTACCTCGCAATGACTCCAAAATGACAAAAAAGTACCCATTTTATGCAGAATTGTAAAACACCTTAAAATGAACCACTAAAAATTCTTCGATTCTTAGAGTTCTCCAAATACCAATGAAATTGTGTCAAACAAATATTTAGTCTGTCATAGTAAATCCACTATCTTAAATTTCAAATGAATTTTAGATTGGTAATATAGGCCCCAAAACCTTTCAATATCGATATTTAAAGAATTTGAGGCGTAAATTTCTTAGCCCAATATATTTTATATTGCATATTGAGTTTGTGTACGCCCCAAGAACACCGTAATATCAATCTTAGATGTAAAAAATTAACTTTATATTCGTAATACATCACCCCCCAACCACCTAACACCAAATCTGAAAAAATGCGAAAAATTTTCATCCCACCATATTGAATTTCAAAAAAAATTATCGTCTTAATCTAATCTAAATTTAAACCCTTCAAGGCCCCCCAATACCAATTTTAGATGAAATCCAGAAATTTAAAATTTCTAAACTGTCATATTGTATCTGACATTAGATTTTCTTAAAATAATTTTACATTATATTCTCAAAAACAATTCAGTTCTATATTTGAACAAAATCGAAAAATGTAAATTGCATTCGCCATATTGAATCCTGAAAACATACTATTAAATTCAAAATTTACACCCTCAAGAACCCTCTATATAAGTTTTGAAGAAAGTCGAAAAATGTAAAATTTTTAGGACACTATATTGAATCCGTCAGATTGAGTTTTTCAAAAAATATTTTAATTTCGTAATAACACTAACAAAAATCCCCCAATACTGACTTTAAACAAAAACGAGAGATGTAGAATTTTTAATCCGCCATCTTAGATCCGTCATATTTTATTTTATTTTTTCAATATTATCAGATTCGTAAAGTGCGATTCCAAAAACTCCTCCATATAAATTTTGGAAAAAATGGGACAAAATTAATTATTTATCCACCATATTGGATACGCCATATTGAGTTTTTTAAAAATAATTTTAGATTCGTCATGTGGAGAAAATCGGACAAAATTAATTTTTTTTGATCCGCCATATTGAATCCGCCATTTTGAATTTTTTAAAAACAATTTCAGATTCGTTGGGCGCAACCCTTAAAATTCCTCCATATCAATTTTGGAGAAAATCGGATAAAATTTATTTTTTTGTCGCCATATTGTAAGCGCCATCTTGGATTTTACTGCACCAATTTCATCTAAAAAAAAATATGGGACCACCGCAGCAACTTCCTAAACATAACATAAAAAAATTCATTTAAATCGGTGCTGCCGTTCCGGAGTAATTAATGTACATACATAAAAAAAACATTCTTGGAGAAGGCGGAAACACACAATTATCCGAATTTTTCCATGATTTTTTACACACATCCTATTTTTGAGTCGTAGAATACGAATGTGTTGTCAATTTTCGCCGATCTTGCGTAGTTTTTCCAAAAAAAATTCCGCTTCCCCCTGTCACTTTTGTGCATTTTCCAACCCATCCCATAAGAATTTACCACTTTTATTTGAACACTTATGAATATTTTGAATTATAACACATTTTTCTTAAAGTTGTACACAATATTTTACCAAAAATATAGCGAAAAAACATGAAAAATCGAGCCGGGAAATGAGACGCTAACAAAACAGGTTGAGACAAATACCGTCATAAACATATGAGAAATCAGTGTTACTTAATATTGACTCCGGATTCTATAGAAGAAAGTTGATTCACATTTAAAAAGAGATAGAGCGTTTTCGAGTACTACCTGTCTTTCTAAAGGTGGAGCTAAGCATGACACTCCAGACGTGATTGAATTTCCCTGTTACATGACCATCTCTTTTTAAGGTTAACCAACTTTCTTCTACAGGATCCGTAGTCTATATTAAGTAATACTAATTTTTCTTACGCCTGTGAATACCGCAAAATGCCGCGCTTTGTTGTTAAATGTTTTCCTATAAAATCGCACAAATCTTTCCTGAAAAAAAGATGATTTTTTTAAAAGTATCGATAGAGACAAATTATCTTTGACGTCACAAAAGGGTACATTCGGCTGAACTTATAAATTACCGAAAAGGCCTAAAATAATTTCCCTCCATTGATTAAATGTTTTTCAAAATCCCGCGATTTGCAAAATAATGTAGAGCAATTCAGCTGCTAAGTTGTATTTCTTCGAAAAAAATGGCTATGGATTGAAAAGAATTTGCGGTGTTCTTTGGACCTCATGAAAGTGCATGAAATTGAAGTAAATCAAAATAAGTTATTAAATCTTTTACATATACAGGGTGAGTCAACGATTGGATGAAGTAATTTTGTGCCTTTTCGGTAAAATTTGCAAAGAAACTGTATTTATTGTTTGATGCAGTTTATTTTTACGCAGATTTTAAAAATATTTAGGACTCTACAGGGTGAGCCAAAAAACCAGGACAGCATAAAGTTGTATTTTTTTAAATAGAACACCATATATATGAATCATATTTTCGATTTAGCTTATAATTTTAAATCTTTTTTATTAAGGGTTTACTATAACAAAACTTTATAGTTTCTGAGATAATTAAGTTTAAAGAAAAAAAGTCACATTTTCAAGCATCAATTCAATCCTAAATAACGTTTTCAATTTTGTGACAAATATATTCAAATTTGGAATTTAGCAAGGAAAAGGACAAGTTAACATAATTTTTACCTAATGTTTGCAATAAAAGCTACAGGGTGTTGAACACATCGGCTCAAATTTGAACAAGTTTAAATGAATAAATATCTTTTTTTTTTAAATGGTACACCCTGTATATTTTCATGTTATTTAATAAAAACCCTAAAAGTTTTGTTCAATATATCCTATACCTATTTTTAATAGTTTTTGAGATATTTCAGTTTTTCTTATTTTCCATACTTTTTTACAGAAATGGTCTTCATTATCATAATAGCCATATAAAATAATAAAAAGAAACTACAGAAACAAACAGAATGTGGTTAAATATGATGAAATACATTATTCGTTATATTACAACGGCAATAGTTTAATTAAACATAATGTGAAAAAATTAACACAACAATAACGACAAGGCAAATACATATTTACTTTTATACTAAATTGAAACAAAAAAATTACCTATTAAATACTGAGATTAATTATTTCTTTTTAATAAGTGTTCGAATAAACGACCCTCTTGTGCAATGCACAAATTTAGTCTTTTTTGCAGATTTTCTCGGACCCTGGACAAAATTAGTGGCGTTATTGTTCTACAGGTATCCCTTCCTGTTTCGCATATCTTCCACTGTTGTTGGTGGATTAACATACACCTTATTTTTAATATAACCCCATAGGAAGAAATCTAATGGGGTGATGTCGCAAGACCTTGGTGGCCACTCAATGAAACCCCCACGTCCAATCCATTTTTGCGGATATCGTTGGTCCAAAAACGCACGAACTTCACGATGGTAATGCGGAGGCGCACCATCGTGCTGGAACCACATACTGTCGAGCTCATCCCTATCGAGACCTTGAAGCAGTTGGGGTAGTTCTTCTTGTAGAAAGTTCAGGTAATTATGGCCATTTAGCGGTTCATTAAAAAAGTGGAGTCCAATAATTCGATTATGATGAATACCACACCAAACATTTAATGACCAGTGGTTTTGATGTTGCACCTCTCTAATCCAAAATGGATTTTCTGTGGCATAATAATGCATGTTGCGTCTATTTATGGCACCGTTACTTCTAAAAGTAGCTTCATCACTAAATATTACCTTGCATAATAAATTTGGATTTAATTGAATCTCCGCATTTATTGTACGACAAAAGTTTACACGACTTTAAAAAACCTGTCCATGCAATTCTTGGTGTAATTCCATGTGATATGGATGATACCTATATTTCTTGGTAGTACGATTAGCGGTGGATTGTGATGTTTCACATAATGCTGCTAACTGACGGCTACCAATATAAGGATTTTCCTGAACATTTAACAATACTTGTAGTTCTTTTTCTTCATTAGTTACTGGTTTGTTGACCACTTTACGTTTTGGATAATCAACAGTACCAGAGGAATCAAATCTTTGCATTAAGTTTTGAAAAGTATGGGTATTAGGCTGGCGTCGATCAGGATACTTCATTTTGTAAATTCTTTGAGCAAGAAGGCAATTTTTTTGAGCGTCTCCTATTGTATAAATCATATCTATTAACTTATTCTTTGGAAAATTCATTTTACAATATAAGATGAATGCAAAAAGAAACCAAACTACACTGCATAAAAACCAAAAGAAGCGATTGCGGTTATAAATTTGACACACAGAAAAATGTTCTTTTACATTGTTTTTGCCATGGCTACTATGATAATGAAGACTATTTCTGTAAAAAAGTATGGAAAATAAGAAAAACTGAAATATCTCAAAAACTATTATAAATAGGTATAGGATATATTGAACAAAACTTTTAGGGTTTTTATTACTCTATTAAATAACATGAAAATATACAGGGTGTACCATTAAAAAAAAAGATATTTATTCATTTAAACTTGTTCAAATTTGAGCCGATGTGTTCAACACCCTGTAGCTTTTATTGTAAATATTAGATAAAAATTGTGTTAACTTGTCCTTGGCCTTGCTAAATTCCAAATTTGAATATATTTGTCACAAAATTGAAAACGTTATTTAGGATTGAATTGATGCTTGAAAATGTGACTTTTTTTCTTTAAACTTAATTATCTCAGAAACTATAAAGTTTTGTTATAGTAAACTCTTAATAAAAAAGATTTAAAACTATAAACTAAATCGAAAATACGATTCGTATATAGGGTGTTCCATTTAAAAAATACAACTTTATGCTGTTCTTTTTTTTTGGCTCACCCTGTAGAGTCCTAAATATTTTTAAAATCTGCGTAAAAATAAACTGTATCAAACAATAGATATAGTTTCTTTGTTAATTTCACCGAAAAGGCACAAACCTACTTCATCCAATCGTTGACTCACCCTGTACATTGGGTGCTTAATGTTAGGTCAGTTTTGTGTCCAAAATGTGACAAATCCTACAAATTCTATCCGTTCGACAAATTTAGATTCCACTGTACCAATAGAGTGAAAACTAGGGAATATAAAATAAAAGAGGGAGGGAAACGGGAACTGTGTTCTTTAAAACTTGGGACAAAACGGAGATTTTTTTTTGAAAAAGCATATTTACCCCTTGAAAAAATATGCAGGTTTGTTTTTTATGGGATCGCCATGAAACTCAAACACGAATGGCTTATGGATGAGCTTAATTTACCTTCCGACACTGTAGTAAATTGAGCTAATTATTGCAGGGATATGCTTGGTTAGCCTCGTTGACACTTCGAAAAAAATAGGTGGTGAAGGAACTATCGTAGAAATTGACGAGTGTAAAATGGGGAAACAAAAATACAACAGGGGTCGAGTAATCGATGGTCAATGATTATTGGAGGCTTAGAACGCAATTCCAAAAAGATTGTTTTGGTTCCAATTGAGAAACGTTTAAAAGACCACTTGCAAAGCGTTTGGAACGAAGTTACTAATTTTTGGGCATAAGTATGTTCGCCGGGATATAATTTATTTATTTTACATCCGGAAAATCTGATTCTTGCGGGAAAAGAATGCTTAAAGTTTCTATATTACTGATATATAATTAGATTTACAGCGCTATGCCGGGAAATATAATTTTCCGAGATTTTCAGAGCGTCCGACCATAGTAATCGCGCGCCGCATACAGAAGTATTGTATGCGTGATCACCGCACGTCGTCACACGTCAGGGTAGTGGGGCTCGGGCGACTACTTAAAATCGAGCCGACCATTATTTCGCGGAGAACTGCAAGTTATCCACCCGGGGCAACAGTCCAAACTGACTGCCTGGGTCGTCTGCCGGACCTGGTCTAACAAATGACCAGGAATGTGTTTTACCGCCGGGTGCCCTCTGCTGTTCGTTGACAATAGCGCTTAACAACTGCCGCCCCGATGCCGGGTTATTGTTAGACATACCGTGTATACCGCCGTCGGTCGAATTTTAATACGAAGCGCCGTGAACAGCGTCCGCGGATTTTAGACACAAAGCGCGATAATTTTTGTACGAGCTGTCTTGAATAGCGTCTCAATCGCATAGTACGAGCTAACGTGAACAGCGTCGTGAATGATACCGCCGGGTTCCCGTCTATCGCTACCGTGAACAGCGCTCATAACATACTCTTGCCCTCCAGACCGTTTAAATGTTTATATTATTGTCCACCTTAGATTGTAAGTTAGTTTTGGGCCATGTCTTTTTATAAAAGAATGGAATATAGGATACAGAATATTTTAAAACCGTTTGTTTCATTCCCTAGTCCCATTTTTTAACATTACAGGTAACAATTGGCAGCCGGCAGCCAGCACTAATACGCGCAATTGACCCCTGGCTTGCCGTTTCTCCACTGTAACAAGCTGCCCGGTGCATAAGTGGGCCCTCGACCACTTGAATCCCGAGGGTGGCGCCCAAGAACCGACCACCGAGTGGATGTTTTGACCTTTAGGCAGTCAAAACATTGATCAGTTCAGAGAGTAGGGATATCCAGAATATAATTAAAAACCGATACCGCTGCGCTGAGCATTTAACCGATGACTGTCTGCACGAGATATATCCACTGACCGATGTGCCGCTGCCGTAAACGAAGTAAATCGGTAGAGCACGACCTGCTCCCCTCCACGTAAAACGCGCCACACGTTATAAAAAATGGATACTACTAGGTACTACCATTATGTCTGATTGTTGGAAAGCCTATAACTGCTTGGCAGATGAAGGTTTTCAGTATCAAAGGGTCAACCACTCTAAAAATGTTGTTGATCCAGAGACTGAAGTTCATACTCAAAATATTGAAAGAATCCGGAGAGATTTACGTGGAAATGTTCCGGAATTTGGTTGTCGTGAAGCTTATTTTTCCGGCTATTTAGCGGAACATTTATTTAGGAGGAAATATCCTAGCCACAAAGATATGATAATCAAAACATAAAAAATTTTCTTTCGATTTTACTATAAGTATAAAAGAGCCATTCCATTTCAAACTTCATATATTGTATTTCGGCTGAAGATAAAAAAAAAAACGAGGTCTCCGTCCTTTTTTTAAATATTTAATTTTAGCCAAATGTAGTCTCATTTATATGCATTGAAAAACTTCGGAAAATTTACAATACAAAAATGTTTACATATAAATTAAAGTTTTTATTAAATATATTGTATATTTTCAGAATTTTTTGCCACAAAAATAAGCCTTATAGAAATTTTAAAGCTAAAAATACACGATACTATGTATAAAATAAAATCTTAATATTAAATATAAATAAAAAATTCCTTGGCGGCTGCTGAAATGAAGTGTGTGGATTATGCTGCATTCACGCGGAATTGACATGCATGTCCATATTTATCGCTTAATTCCTCGAAAACACCAAATAACTTCGTTCTGGAAAGTGCTTATATGGATATAAAAAACTTTAGCTCTCAATTTAGATAAAAACTGATACTAACAATTCCGATTTCGATATAAAACATGTTTTGTATTTTTTCAGGGTCAAAAGACCGAATTATCAAAAATCTAACTAGAACACCGAAAAATTGAAAAAAAAATCACTTCAATAATCCTCGTATCAATTTTTTTTTATTTATTTTAGCTTCGTAAACACGTGTTGAAAACATTATAATTTTTTGCTGACGTACAGCTCTGGAAGATTTGGCGTAACTCAAAAAGGTCTGTGCTAAACGCTAGCGCAAATTCCTGATGCTAAGATATGAGGATCTAGTCCAATTTACCTTTATCCAAAAGTTAATAGTTTCTGAAATAAAGGCTTCAAGTTATAATTTGAAGCTACCGCTAATGCAAATAACTAGAACTTCGAAGGGATGGTTACTGCATTACTAATTGCACTTCGTGGACCAGGACTGAAGTTATTGCAAACCGTGCTTATAATACAGCAAAAAACCATTTAATCTTAGTACTGCGTTGGAAAGAAGATTTGGAGATTAACATCGGCTCCAGTTATATCAATCACAATTCAAGACATCAGAGAAATGGAGAAAGTTTGGAAGAATTTGTAATAGATGTCCGACGCCTTGTTCATCAGGCTTACTTAGGAGTTATGGAAGAATTCCGAAAAGAGTTTATAATCCAATATGTTATTGATGGAATTACATATAAGGAAATACAGCGTATGTTGCGTATAAGTAAGTTTAGTTATTGTAGCGAGGTGTTAGACAAGGCTTTGGAAATAGAAGCAGCTTATCATGTGTCGAGGCGAAAAATAAGAGCCGTTTCTATAGAGGGAAACAAGGATTCACCTAACCAAATAAGAGAGACAGTGTTACTGAAATCCTTGAAGAACTAGGCACAATAAGTGATAACTCACGTTGTAGAATAAATCAAGTCGAGTGCTACCTTTATGGACGAACTGGACTCATGAAAAGGGACTGTTTGATGCAATTAAGAAACCAAATAAAATGCTATAGATGTGGATGAACTTGACACGTGAGAAGCGATTGTCAGATGTAATCAAGGTCTAGTTCATTATCCAGAGACCGCACAGAAGGGAACCAAGAAAAACTATAACAGTATAATTTTAACATCAAATATAGACCAGAAGAGTCGAGAAGAGCATGTAAGGTAGAATACAAGGACTGTAGCAAAACAGAACGGAGAGAAGAGTTTCCTATTCGGAGAGTAACTTTTAACGTTCATTCAGAGTAGAGTACAGCGGGGATGAGAAAAGAGAAAGTTGAAAAGAATTATCTGGCATCATTTCTATAATTTAAAGAAAAAATCAACACTTATACCCTACATGTTGACGCTGGCTCTGCAGTATCTGTGATAAAGTCAAGCCTTGTTGGTAAATTTAAAATCCTACCGTTGCCCACAAAAGTAACGCTAAATATTGGAACTGGAGAAGCAGTTAATATTACTGGAGAAATGCAAGCGAAGCTTCAACTTTGAAGGCTAAAATTAAACCATTTGGTGTTAGTTGTCGATACAGAAAATGAGTTTATTTTGGATACAGGCCTGATTCGTCAACATGGATTTTCCTTTGAGAACAAGCTTAATATCCTAAAGTTTGGCACCGAAGGATTTATTTTGTCAAAGAGTAATACTGAACCAATCGGTTATTGCCGAACCAATAGAATAAAAGGGAGCACGGAAAAAATCTTTTATGGAAACTGGACGAGAGTTCTGGAAGCCAGGTCGGATTAGTTCAACACGCCAACCAACCCTGTAAATACCTGGTAGCGACGGAGTTATTTAATTCATATACACCAAGGCAAACTAGGAAAGGTTTCAGCAAGATGATAGAGTTTGGTTATGGAATTCACAGAGGAAGAAAAACAAATCACCTAAGTTGATGCCAATATGAGAAGGACTATAAACTATTCTGAAGAGAATCAATGCTGTTGTTGATAGAATCCAACGCAGTCCCATGGCCAAAATGAAAATTGTACATCTCCATAGGTGGAAACCATACCACGTTAGTATCGAAGCTGATCGGGACGATCGGAATTAGGAAGGAGGCAGTGTAATGAAAGCCTAGGAGAATTTTTGATACGCCCATTGTAGAAACATTATATTTATGAATTGTCGTTATTATAATTAATGTAACAAAAGAAATATTATATCGATCAGTCATTATAATTTGTTATGTTTTAGACTTGTGTTCTCATATATTCTAGTAGATTATATAGGTATATAAATAGGGATAGGATAATTGTAGTTACTTTAGTTTATATTGGAATTTGAAAGTGATAAGTATAATTTTAACATCAAATATAGACCAGGGAGACTGCATAACAACGTAAATATGATGACGAGAACAGCATGTAAGGAAGAATACAAGCACAGTAGCAAAATAGAACAAAGGGAAGGGTTTCCTATTTGGAAAGTAACTTTTGACGTTGATTCAGAGTGGAGTACAGTTGAGATGCGAAAATACCACGTTAAAGGGAATGATGTGGCATCATTTCTTCAACTTAAAGGGAAAGTCAATACCCATACCCTACCTGTTGACACTGGCGCTGCAAATATAGATCAGGGAGATTGTATAACAACGTAAATATGATGTTGAGAAGAGCATGTAAGGAAGAATACCAGCACTGTAGCAAAATAGAACGAAGAGAAGGGTTTTCTAATTGGAGAGTAATTTTTGACGTTGATTCAGAGTGAAGTACAGATGAAATGACAAAAAATCAAGTTGAAGAGAATGATTTGGCATTATTCCTTCATCTTAAAGGAAAAGTAAGGCCTTGTTGGTAAATTTAAATCCTACCATTGCCCAGAAAAGTAACGTTAAGAACTGTAATTGGAGAGGCAATTAATGTGACTGGAGAAATGCAAGCGAAGTTCCAACTGAAATTAAACCATTTAATGTTAGTTGCCGATATAGACGACGAGATTATTTTGGATATGGACTTGATTCATCACCATGGATTTTCTTTCGACAACAAGCTTAACATCCTAAAATTTGACACCGAGGAACTTATGTTGTCAAAGAATAATACTGAACTAATCGGTTATAACCGAACAAACAGAATAAAGGGGAGCACGGGAAAAATCTTTTAAGGAAGACTAGCCAGGTCGGATTAGTTCAACCCTGTAAATAACTGGTGGTTAAAGCATTATTCAATTTATATGACATCAAGGCAAACTGGGCAAGGTTTCAGCAAGATGATAGAATTTATTTATAAAATTCACAGAGGAAGAAAGGCAAATCATCTAAGTTGATGCCAGCTGGGAAGGACTATATACTGTTCTGAAGAGAATCAATGATAAGTTGAAGCCATATTATGGACGTATCGAAGCTAATCAGGATGATCGGAATCAGGAAGGAGGCACCGTAACGACAGAGTAAGAGAATTTTTGATGCTCCCATTGTAGAAATATTATATCGATGAATTGTCGTTATTATAATTAAAAAAAAAAAGAAATATTATATCGATGAGTTATCATAATTTGTTATGTTCTGGACCTGTGTTCTCATATATTCTAGTAGATTATATAGATATATAAATGCGAATACTAGTTAGTTTATTTTGTATTGGAATTTGAAAGTGTTAACTAGTCAATATTTAATAGTGAAAAGTAATGTGTTTTATTCGATCCCAGTGAATATAAGAGAGAGAAAATTGTAACAATATTCATGTCAATACTGAATCTGAACATCAGTGGAGAAAAGTAAGCAATTATTCGCCATTCTCCATCTCGCAATGGATTGGGAGTAAAAATCACTAGTCAAGAATTATCGTTAAAATTACAACTATTCATATGTAACTATTGCCGTCTCAATGGTTATTAAGATACTGTTATTTCGCCCAACTGTAGTTCAATCCAATAATTCGACTCAATCCATCTCTGGCCGAAAATTGATGAAAACATCCTTTTTTTGGGCAATTTGGTTTTGGTGGGAATGCCTTTTATTCCATCTGAATAATCTGTAACACAAGTAGAAGCGTGTTGTCCCTATTGAATTAGGTTTAGATCTATAAGAGGCTACCGATAACTTCAGCACGTGCGAAATCGAGTGAATTTACTCTTTATTTTAGTTCTCTTATTGAACTACGTTTCCAAAGTATTAATTATATTTTGTTTCGGAATAGAGCTGTTTTGGTAACTTTTGTAGACAAACTTAATGCTTACCCATAGATTGATTAGCAATCCGTGTGAAATAAGGTATTTCACATGATCCATAGGTAACAAATGTTATTACCAAATGAAAAATAAATAAGTTATAAAAGTTATAGAAAATAACTTATATTTTTAAGTAAAAATTCAAAATACTTTTTACTTTCTTCACAAAAGTTGTTCAGATGTGGATGAAAATTTTAAAAAAATCTTCACAAAGCTTCAGCCAGTATTATCAGCACGTGCGAAATCGAGTGAATTTACTCTTTATTTTAGTTCTATTATTGAACTACGTTTCCAAATTATTAATATTGTTTTGTTTCGGAATAGAACTGTTGTGGTAACTTTTGTAGACAAACTTAATGCTTACGCATAGATTGATTAGCAATCCGTTTGAAATAAGATATTTCACATGATCCATCGGTAACAAATGTTATTACCAAATGGAAAATAAATAAGCTATAAAAGTTATAGGAAATAACTTATATTTTTAAGTGAAAATTCAAAATACTTTTTACTTTCTTCACAAAAGTTGTTCAGATGTAGATGAAAATTAAAAAAAAATCCTCACAAAGCGTCAGTCAGTATTATCAGCACGTGCGAAATCGAGTAAATCTACTCTTTATTTTAGTTCTGTTATTGAACTACGTTTCCAAATTATTAATATTGTTTTGTTTCGGAATAGAACTGTTGTGGTAATTTTTGTAGACAAACTTAATGCTTACGCATAGATTGATTAGCAATCCGTTTGAAATAAGATATTTCACATGATCCATCGGTAACAAATGTTATTACCAAATGGAAAATAAATAAGCTATAAAAGTTATAGGAAATAACTTATATTTTTAAGTGAAAATTCAAAATACTTTTTACTTTCTTCACAAAAGTTGTTCAGATGTGGATGAAAATTAAAAAAAAAATCCTCACTAAGCGTCAGTCAGTATTATCAGCACGTGCGAAATCGAGTAAATCTACTCTTTATTTTAGTTCTGTTATTGAACTACGTTTCCAAATTATTAATATTGTTTTGTTTCAGAATAGAACTGTTGTGGTAACTTTTGTAGACAAACTTAATGCTTACGCATAGATTGATTAGCAATCCGTTTGAAATAAGATATTTCACATGATCCATCGGTAACAAATGTTATTACCAAATGGAAAATAAATAAGCTATAAAAGTTATAGGAAATAACTTATATTTTTAAGTGAAAATTCAAAATACTTTTTACTTTCTTCACAAAAGTTGTTCAGATGTGGATGAAAATTTAAAAAAAAATCTTCACAAAGCGTCAGTCAGTATTATCAGCACGTGCGAAATCGAGTAAATCTACTGTTTATTTTAGTTCTGTTATTTAACTACGTTTCCAAATTATTAATATTGTTTTGTTTCGGAATAGAGCTGTTCTGGTAACTTTTGTAGACAAACTTAATGCTTACGCATAGATTGAATAGCAATCCATTTGAAATAAGATATTTCACATGATCCAACGGTAACAAATGTTATTACCAAATGGAAAATAAATAAGCTATAAAAATTATAGAAAATAACTTATATTTTTAAGTAAAAATTCAAAATACTTTTTACTTTCTTCATAAAAGTTGTTCAGATGTGGGTGAAAATTTAAAAAAAAATCTTCACAAAGCTTCAATCAGTATTATCAGCACGTACGAAATCGAGTAAATCTACTCTTTATTTTAGTTCTGTTATTGAACTACGTTTCCAAATTATTAATATTGTTTTGTTTCGGAATAGAGCTGTTCTGGTAACTTTTGTAGACAAACTGAATGTTTACGCATAGATTGATTAGCAATCCATTTGAAATAAGATATTTCACATGATCCAACGGTAACAAATGTTATTACCAAATGGAAAATAAATAAGCTATAAAAGTTATAGAAAATAACTTATATTTTTAAGTAAAAATTCAAAATACTTTTTACTTTCTTCATAAAAGTTGTTCAGATGTGGATGAAAATTTAAAAAAAAATCTTCACAAAGCTTCAGTCAGTATTATCAGCACGTGCGAAATCAAGTAAATCTACTCTTTATTTTAGTTCTGTTATTAAACTACGTTTCCAAATTATTAATATTATTTTGTTTCGGAATAGAGCTGTTCTGGTAACTTTTGTAGACAAACTTAATGCTTACGCATAGATTGATTAGCAATCCATTTGAAATAAGATATTTCACATGATCCAACGGTAACAAATGTTATTACCAAATGGAAAATAAATAAGCTATAAAAGTTATAGAAAATAACTTATATTTTTAAGTAAAAATTCAAAATACTTTTTACTTTCTTCATAAAAGTTGTTCAGATGTGGATGAAAATTTAAAAAAAAATCTTCACAAAGCTTCAATCAGTATTATCAGCACGTACGAAATCGAGTAAATCTACTCTTTATTTTAGTTCTGTTATTGAACTACGTTTCCAAATTATTAATATTGTTTTGTTTCGGAATAGAACTGTTCTGGTAACTTTTGTAGACAAACTTAATGCTTACGCATAGATTGATTAGCAATCCATTTGAAATAAGATATTTCACATGATCCATCGGTAACAAATGTTATTACCAAATGGAAAATAAATAAGCTATAAAAGTTATAGGAAATAACTTATATTTTTAAGTAAAAATTCAAAATACTTTTTACTTTCTTCACAAAAGTTGTTCAGATGTGGATGAAAATTAAAAAAAAAAATCTTCATAAAGCTTCAGTCAGTATTATCAGCACGTGCGAAATCGAGTAAATCTATTTTTTATTTTAGTTCTCTTATTGAACTACGTTTCCAAATTATTAATATTATTTTGTTTCGGAATAGAGCTGTTCTGGTAAGTTTTGTAGACAAACTTAATGCTTACGCATATATTAATTAGCAATCCGTGTGAAATAAGATATTTCACTTGATCCATCGGTAACAAATGTTATTACCAAATGGAAAATAAATAAGTTATAAAAGTTATAGAAAATAACTTATTTTTAAGCAAAAATTCAAAAAACTTTTTACTTTCTTCACAAAAGTTGTTCAGATGTGGCTGAAAATTAAAAAAAATCTTCACAAAGCTTCCGTCGGTATTAATAAAATTTAATTTCTTTTATGAGCGTCACAGGATTTTATTTTTTATCACCAACAGGGAACAACTGTTCTAAATGAATAAAATTACAAAGATAAAGTTTTTCAGCTTTGTTAAATTTATTAAAAATTTAATAAATGTTATTTCCCATTTATTTTTGTTACATCAAAAATAAAAAGCTTAATCACCACGTATGTATATTGCTAATTTTTTAGAACCATGCTATGCTAAAATCGAACTAGTTCCAATTCTATTGTCACTAAACTATAAACATACTGAGGTTCATAGGTTTACTTAAACTAACAAGTAATACTACCTTGTTGTAATTTTTTAGTCTGGATGGAATTGTAAAGACTTATTAAATGTTAAATAATAACAAAACCGCGATTTTATGGTTTCCCAAATGAAATACAGTGGCGTAACTGAAAGCTGTACCTCCCCCCCCCCTTCCGCGAAAATCTCAATGGAGCTCCCTCTTTAATTTAGCAACATAATTGAGTTCAAATCCTAAAAAAAGCGTAACACAGGCTGTTTTTACCATTCATTAATCAAAATATCGATGTTCAATTGACAAGCTCCCAATCTCACATACCCCACGCGTGACGAGATCGAAGTTCGTTACTTACCAGACAGGCAAGCGGAGCGAATTTTTTATAAGCCATATTGGTTACGCCATATTGAAGTCTTTAAAAATAATTTCAGACTCGTTATGTGAGACCCTAAAAACTCCCACATACCAATTTTGGAAAAAATCGGACAAAATTGATTTTTTCGTCCGCCATATTAAATTTTTAAAAATAAATTCAGGTTCGTTATGTGCAACCCTGAAAACTTCCCCATACGAATTTTGGAGAAAATCGGAGAAAATTGATTTTTTCGAACGCCATATTAAATTTTTCAAAATAATTTCAGGTTCGTTATGTGCAATCCCAAAAACTCTCCCATACCAATATTGGAGAAAATCGGACAAAATTGATTTTTTTATCCGGCATATTGGATCGGGCATATTAAATTTTTAAAAAATATTTTGGATTCGTTATGTGCGATCCCCAAAACCCGTACCAATTTTGAATAAAATCGGACAAAACTAAATGTTTTTGTCCGCCATATTGGATCTGCCATATTGAATTTTTTAAAAGTAATTTTAGATTCGTTGTGTACGACCCTGAAAATTTCCCCAGACCAATTTTGGAGAAAATCGGACAAAATTAATTTTTTTGGCCGACATATTGTCAGCGCCATCTTGAATTTTACTGCACCTATTTCATCCAACAAAATATGGGATCACCGCAGCAACTTCCTGAACATAACGTAAAAAATTTCATTCAAATCGGTGCAGCCTTTCCGGAGTAATCGGTGTACATTAAATAAAAAAAAAATACATCCTCAACGAATTGAGAACCTCATTCTTTTAGAAGTCGGTTAAAAACTAAGTACGGTAAGAGCCCTCTAAATGGCCCTCAAGAGAAATGACAAGCTAGGGAAACTGACTTTTTGACCCACTCTCGTATTTCGGGTACAGAATCGTTTTTTTTTTACTTTGTATGATTAAAGTTGTGCTATCAATTGCTAACTGTATTTTAATTTTAGTAATTTTACAGTTACATAAGAGTGAGAGTTTCTTAAATTAAGAATTTTATGTACATTAACCACTTTTTAGTCATTCGTTATTAAATTAGAGCGCCCACGATTTATAACCAAAATAAATATCAAACCATTAATCTACAACAAGAATCATTATTTTTCATATATTTTGATACCACATACCATCATAAAATATTTAGTTTTTAGTTCATATCCTTCACAACTTTGACTTTTACAGCTTCTTCTTTTTCAAGTGCCTTCTCCATTGCGGAGGTTGGCAATCATAATAGCTATTTTAATTTTTGAGGCACTTGCTCTAAATAGTTGTTTTGAACTGCATCCAAACCATTCCCTTAGGTTTTTTAGCCCTGAAATTCGTCGTCGTCCTACGCCTCTTCTGCCACTTATTTTGCCTTGGATTATGAACCGTAAGATGCTACACTTTTCTTTCCGCATAATGTGTCCGAAATATTGTAGTTTTCTCTGTTTTACTATTATCTCGACTTCCTTTTCTTTCCCCATTCTTCTCAACACTTCGGCGTTCGTAATTCGATCCACCCACGAAATCCTCTAAATTCTTCTATAGGTTCATATTTCAAAAGAGTTAAGTCTTCTCATTGCCTCTCGATTCAGTGTCCATGCTTCCATTCCATAATATAGAACACTGTATACGTAACATTTAGTCAGACGTATTTTCAGGGCTAACGTTAGATCTTTGCTGCAGAGAACCTTTTTCATTCTAATAAAGTTGGCACGTGCTTTCTCGATTCTGGTTTTTATTTCGATGGTATAGTCATTATTTTCTGTTATTAGGGTTCCCAAGTAAGTGTACTTCTTAACTCTTTCTATGTGCTGGCCTCCTACCATTAGGGTTTCATAATTATTGGTGTTGTTTTTACTAATTATCATAAAATTGGTCTTTTTTGTGTTAAGAGAGAGTCCATATTCTCCACTAACTCTTAATATTTTATTCATTATTTTTTCTAGGTCTTTCAAACTATCAGCTATTATTACGGTGTCATCTGCATACCTAATATTGTTGATTAAAACTCGATTTACTTTTATCCCTGCTGTTTCAAATTCAAGACTTTCCAATATGACTTCTTCAGAATAAGCGTTAAATAGTAAAGGTGAAAATATACACCCTTGTCTGACTCTCCTTTATATTTCCACATCTCCGGATATTTCCTGTCCAATTTGTACTGCCGCTCGCTGATTGTAATACAGATTTGATATTAACCTTAAATCTCTTTCATCCAAATTTTTGCTTTTGAGAATCTCTATCAGTTTGTCATGTTTGACTCTATCAAAAGCTTTGTTGAAATCTATGAAGCAGACATAGAGGGCCCGATTGATATCCAAGCATCTTTCAGTAAGCACATTAAAAGCAAATAATGCTTC
This sequence comes from Diaprepes abbreviatus, assembly GCA_034092305.1. Taxonomy (NCBI): domain Eukaryota; kingdom Metazoa; phylum Arthropoda; class Insecta; order Coleoptera; family Curculionidae; genus Diaprepes; species Diaprepes abbreviatus. Next base: position 4,510,780 of record JASJET010000116.1, read on the forward strand.
TCTTGTACCCACCCCGTTCCTGAAGCCAAACTGTGTGTCACTAATATCCAGCTCCAATTTGGAATATATTCTAGCGTATACAATTTTTTAAAGGGTTTTCAAAGTATGTAACATGAGACTGATTGTTCGATAGTCACTGCATTCTTTTGAATTTGCTTTCTTTGGTAAACATATGAATGTTGATGTTAACATTTCTCGGGGGATAGTTCCTGTCGTGTAAATTGTATTAAATTGTATTAAATAATCTCACCAATAAGCAATACAGCTTATAATATGATAATGCAGTGAGAAATAGTTAGCAAGTTGTTCTATATCGTTAAGTGCAAAACTATCATGAAAATATAGTCGTTTTTCTTTAAAAAAATCGTTAATTTTTTAATTCAATGGTTCTAAATTAAAATTATTATTAAGCACTAATCATTACAAAAAATATTCAATTTTATGTATATTTCGCTGTTGGAAGAAAAATGTATCGTTTTAGTCCAGTTTCCCATACCAACTGAAACTGCACTTTTTTATTCATTCTGATATACAATACCGGTTCATAACTATCATATTTTATTCTGTCAAAATAGAAAATGAACTTTTCTGGTATCGGTATGTTGCAAAACTTTCATCAATTCAGAAAAGTTGAGACCGCTTAAATTTAAGCAATACAATGCAACTTTCCGCGTGTCTATGACAGTACCCACTTTTTCAATAGTTTTTAGATAGTTGATAAAACAATATAAATCATCTTTACTCGGGTGTGATAGGAATGATTTATTAAAAGGAAAGTACGTAAATTTTTCCGTTTTTATTTGGTATTTTATTTTGAACCTAATATTCCCAATTTATGTAATATTAGTATATAATATTACTACTTAAAAAAATACAATTGCAAAAAATTCTTTTATAAAGTTTAATGTAGAAAATTCTCGTTTTCCAAACTTCTATAAAAAAACTCTTGAAAAGCTTTTGTGTAATAAATTCCTCCCCCTTCAAACGGGCTTCTTGTCACCGCTAACATTAAAATATGCATCTTTAAAATATTAAATTTTTTAATCTTAACAAAACAACCATTGATAAATCTCAGGTTCAGTGACTGGTCGTCTGTTATTCTTTTTTTGGAGTTCATTTGAGTCCGTAATGTACCCACGTTTAGCCAAAATGACGGGAATTCATTTAAAAATTTTTGAACTACTTCTCACACTCTATAATACTCGTATGACATCATAATACAGTAGTGAAGTCTAGAAATGGACAATTTCAAAGTGATTACCTACACAAATTTGTGAAAACTGAATATCTTTAAAATTATGTTATTTTTAACCGACTTCTAAAAGAAGCAGGGTCTCAATTCGTCGAGTATCTATGTTTTTTTTTATGTATGTACACCGATTACTCCGGAACGGCAGCACCGATTTGAATGAAATTTTTTACGTTATGTTCACGAAATTGCTGCAGTGATCCCATATTTTTTTCGACAAAATTGGTGCAGTAATATCCAAGATGGCGCTGACAATATGGCGGCCAAAAAATTAATTTTGTTTGATTTTCTCCAAAATTGGTATAAGGGAGTTTTAAGGATCGTACATAACTACTCTAAAATTATTTTTACAAAATTCAATATGGCGGATCCAGTATGGCGGACGAAAAAATCAATTTTGTCCAATTTTCTTCAAAATTGGTACGGGGGAGTTTTTAAGGTCGCACATAACGAATCTGAAATTATTTTTAAAAAATATGGCGGATCCAAGATGGCAGATTAAAAATTCTACGTCTCCCGATATTGACCAAAATCACTATTGGGGTGTTTTTGTTAGTGTTAATTATGAATTTAAAATATTTTTTGAAAAACTCAATCTGGCAGATACAATATGGTGTCCTAAAAATTTTAAATTTTTTGATTTTCTCCCAAACTGATACAGGAGGTTCTTGGGGGTGTAAATTATGAATTTAAAAGTATTTTTTCCAGATTCAAAATGGCAAATCCAAGACGGCGGACTAAAAATTTTACATTTCTCGATTTTGTTCAAATCGTTTTTGAGGATATAAATAGCGAATATAAGTCTAGAAATTTTAAATTTCCGGATTTCATCCAAAATTGGTACTAGGGGGGCTTTGAAAGGTTTAGATTTAGATTAGATTAAGACTTAAAATAGCTTTTTTGAAATTCAATATAGCGGATGCAATATGGTGGATTGAAAATTTTACCTTATTCGCATTTTTTCAGATTTGGTATTAGAGAATTTTCGGGGTCGTGTATTACGAATATGAAGTTAATTTTTTACAACTATTAGGTTGATAAGATACAATATGAGGGACAGAAAGTTTTACATATTCCGATTTTGTCTAAAATTGATATTGTGGAGTTCTTGAGGCGTATACAAATTCAATATGCAGTATAAAATATGTCGAGCTAAGAAATTTACATCTCAGGTTCTTTAAATATTGAAAATTGATATTGTGGGTTTCTTGAGGAGTATACAAACTCCATATACAGTACAAAATATATCGAGGTAAGAAATTTATATCTCAGGTTCTTTAAATATCGATATTGGAAAGTTTTGGGGCCTATATTACCAATCTAAAATTAATTTGAAATTTAAGATAGTGGAATTACTACGACAGACTAAATATTTGTTTAACACAATTTTACTGGTATTTGGAAAACTTTAAGAACCAAAGAATTTTTAGTGGTTCATTTTAGGGTAATTTATGGTGATAAAATAGGTAATTTTTGCCACCTCGGAGTCATTGCGAGGTTCACTAATCTATAGTTATTTTTCGGTTCAATTTTTTTATAAAATTTTTTTAAATTTTAAAATGTGATGTTTTAGGTATCTTTAAAAATTGTCTTTTAACTTTTTCTGTTAGCATGTAATATTTTATTAATGTTTTTTTATATGATTTTAACTTTTAAGATGTTTGCAAAATAAAATGAGTTATTAAACTAAGCAAAAATTTTGAAATAATGAAGCAAATGGCGAACCATTAGAATATATTGTTTTCTTTAACATTCACATATGAACCTAAACCCAAGAATACAAAGAAAACATTGATATATATTTTGAAAGGTTTATGAAAAAAAAACAATGGTTTTCAAAACCGTGTTAAATGCAACACAAAAAATACTTGTCGAATCCACCTAATGTATATATATATATATATATATATATATATATATATATATATATATATATATAGATGAATAAACAGTACACTAGGCACAAATAGTAACATCTCGACGGATCATTCAATAACAGAAGAGCAGCACTTACTAACAATATTGTATTATATATATATATATATATATATATATATATATATATATATATATATATATATATATATTAAAAAGTTTGTGGGATTGTAGTCTTTTAAGGCTACGGTTTGAAGAAAAACCCTTTTATTTGTTAGTCAGGCTTTCGACTATTTATTATGCTCTATATCGGGATAATCTACAATTAATACGTTAATTAATATTAAATTACACTAAGTATATTTTAGAGTAAACTCACCACTGTGGATTTGAATTAAAAACAGAAAAAACGATTACTCAATAAAAAACTGAAAAATAATAGTTTGATTAACAAAATGGAAGTGACTGATATTTGACAAGTTGAGGAATTTAGTTGTTTACATTTATACCTTTTTCCTATTTATTAATTTAATTTTAAATTTAATAAACTAGTGCGACCAAGATAAACTTATAAAAGTGGTATGAAAAGAAGAAAGAGGAGATGAGAATTAAAATATGGGTAGTATGTCTAATAATGATAGATATATTGTATATTATGTGCGTGAGAGGAAAAAAGGGGTAATTAGTTAAGAATGGGTGCCGGACATGCATGTCTTCATCGTACTTACAGGATAGTGTGAAAGTATGGGTAATAACCTTATTAATTAATAGTATTTTTTTAACCATTTAATGTTTTTCTTATCTTTCGACTTAATATAATTATTATTCATCAGGGGTGGGAAAATCCATCAATAATATATAATTTTCTTTTTGTAATTTCAAAATATAATGGTCAATAGAGCTCAAATTTTGAGTATTTGTTTTTTTGTTCATGTTAAATTTGTTGACGTGTATTTATACCATTTCTAAGAAAGTTCTTTTGGAATAAATATTTTCATTATCTAAAATTTCAGCTCTACTTCAGTCCATGATGTGATTGTTTTCGATGACATGTTGTGACAAGGTACAACTTTTTACATTTCTGTTACAATTACTTTTGTCTGATATAATTCAGTCTTTAATGTCTGACCTATATAGGTTAAATCACATTCTAGACAAGGGATGCCATATACAACATTACTAATTTCACCCAACTCCAGAGGAGTTTTGATATGGGAACACATTAAACATAGTTTTGCTTTGTTTCTTTGCTATTTTGACGTCATACCCCTTAAATACTTTGCACAATTTTTCAGTAGAGTTTTCAATATAAGATAGTGAATGGTAATATATTTTTACTGTCTGTAAATCTATCTGTGTGTTGGTGTGTAGTATTAAAGATTCAAAACGATTGAAAAATTTTGAAAATTAGGTTAAAGTGAATCTAATCTTTGTTGAGAGATTTTATTGTTTATATTTTCATCAATTTTGTTCTGTGAACTGAAGAGAAATTTGCTAACCAGGCCAACAGGTTAGGAATTCTCTAGCGGTATGCCTTTCACTTTTAGTAATGCTGTTTCTCTGTAGTTCGGATGAGTTAGTTTGAAAGCTCTATCTTTCATACCCATTATTGAGTTTATTTTTGTTTCTATTAGATAATATGGAAAGTAACTCATATATCTATTTGAGCAATAAGTTTTTCTATACCACTCAGTTTTTATAGTATTATCAGTAGATCTTATGACAAGAATAGCCAGAAATGAGACACTATTGTTAATTTTTTCTTCTTCCTTTGTGAATTGTATATGTGGATTATAAGAGTTGAAGATCTCTAGAGCTGAGTCTATCTTGCCACTAGGGAGGGCTAAGATAAAATCATCCCCATGTATTTTACCGAAAGGGACGTAGAAAGGCATAAGGTCTAGAGAATCATTAACCATATCATCCAAAACATAATTTACCAGGATTGGTGAAATTTTTGATCTTACTGGGATATCAAAACTTTGTAATAATTATTGTTGAAAATGAATAAATTGGAGTCAAAAATATAGTTAATTATATCACGAAATAATTCAAAATTGAAACAGAAATAATGGGAAATTTCGTCCCAATTTTTTTTGGATACTGTTCAAAATTGTATCCATAGGTAAGTTAGTGAAAAGAGAAATAACTTTAAAACTGACTGAAAATATAATTATTCGACAACTGCAAATTATTAATAAATGTACTAAATGAAAAGGTATTAGTATTTAACATAGAAATCATTGTTTGAATTATATGCTGATGCTAAAATATTTGTCAAAAAACCTGCTGGAGAGCTGATAGGACTATAAAGAGACGAGGCAATAGGTTTCATTGATAGCTGGGGTTTATGAATTTTAGGCAAAGCATAAAATCTTGGATCAATCGTGTTGTATGCATATACTTGAGAGCCCTGCGCCTCATCTATGTAGTTATTATTTTTAAGGTTTTTATTGATTGCATTGGCTTTGCCTTGCAATGTGCAGGTAGGAGTATGATTAAGTTTAATATAATAATGATTATCACTGAGTAACTCTCCTACACTCCTATGTACATAACCATCCCTACTCATCACAACTGTAACATTTTCCTTATCACAACTTAATATATACAAGTCTGGATGTTCCATAATTAACTATATTTTTGACTACAATATTTTCATTTTCAACAATAATTATTACAAACAAATTTTTGGTGCACCAATAGGGTCAAAAATTGTACCAATCCTGGAAAATTATATTTTGGATGACGTGGTTAGCGCTTGTCTAGACTTTATTTCTTTCTACGTCCTTTTCGTTAAAAGATATGAGGATAATCTTATCTTGGCCCTCCCTAGTGGCAGGATAGACTCAGCTCTAGCAATTTTCAACTCTTGAAATTCAAATATACAGTTCACAAAGGAAGAAGAAAAAGTTAACAATACTGTTCTATTTCTGGATATGCTTGTCATAAGATTTACTAATAATATCATAAAAACTGCGTGGTATAGAAAACTTTATTGCTTAAATAGATATATTAGTTACTTTTCATATTACCCAACAAAAACAAAAATAAATTGAATTATTTCAAACTGACTCATCCAGACTACAGAGAAACAGCATTACTAAAACTGAAAGGCATGCTGCTAGAGAATTCCTACCTTGTTGGTCTGGTTAACAAGTTTCTCTTCAGTTTAAAGTACAAAACTGATGAAAATATAAACAATAGAATCTCTCCACAAACATTGGACCCACTTTTACCTTCTAATTCTCAAAATCTTTTTAATCGTTCTCAATCTTTAGATAAAGAAAATATATATTCCAAAAGAACTTTCTTAGGAACAAATTTAATATGAACAAAAAAACAGTTACTCAAAATTTGAGCATTTACCATTATATTTTGAAATTACAAGAAGAAAAATATATAACATTACGGAATTCTCCCGGCCCTAATGAATAATAATTATATTAAGTGGAAAGATAAGAAGAACATTAACTGCTTAAATAAATAATATCAATTAATAAGGTTATTACCCATAATTTCACACTATCGTGTAAGTACGATGGAGACATGCATGTCCGGCACCTATTCTTTACTCGTTATTTCTTTTTCACTCTGACCCACATAATATACAATAAATCTATCTTGATTTGACATACTACCCATAATTAAACTTTCATCTCCTCTTTCCTCTTTTCGTACCACTTTTAGAAGATTATCTTTGTCACCCTGGTTCATTGGCTTAAGACAGGCATGTCGACATTTACATAAAATTAATAAATATAAAAAAGATATAAATGTAAACAACTAAATTCCTTAACTTGTCAAATATCGATCACTTCCATTTTGTTAAGGAAAAATGTAACTCATAATTATAAACTATTATTTTTCAACTATCTATTAAGTAATATTTTTTTCTGTTTTTAATTTAAATCTACATTGGTGAGTTTATTCTAAAATAAAATTAGTGTAATTTAATAATAATTAACGTATTAATTGTAGATTGTAATGATTCAGAGAATAATAAATACTCGAAAGCTTGACTAACAAAACTTCAAACCAACCCCAAAAACTTTTTATTATTTTTACTAGTCAGTCGCGACTATTTTTACTATATAAATATATATATATATATATATATATATATATATATATATATATATATATATATACATATATATATATATATATATATATATATATATATATATATATATATATATATATATATATGTATATATTGTTGTGAATTCACGATTATTTTACGACAAAATACTAAATTTCAGATTTAATATTGCCCCAAAAACTCCCTAAATAAATCAATCTGAATAATACGTCTTCGATTGCGGGGAAACCCAGAGAATAAACAACGCGGTGGCGGCACTTTGACGCAGTGCTTCCCCGAATTCAGAATGCGACGTCACTACTACTATAAGAGCAAGAAGGCAGCGACGTAGTTAAAGATCTTACGGGTTGCTCTCTTAAAGTCAACTTGGCCTTTTGCCGATTGAGTTCAGCTCTCGGGGGTCACGAGATTGCTCCCTAATTAGGACAAATCGTGCTTCTTAAAGAAGGTTGTCTTTAACAACATAAATTCTTCTGAAAATAAGCAACATGCACCTGTCTTACATTACTAAAATAGAAATTAAAATGACCGGGAGAGGTAAATAATTCGGAACTTGGAGATTAAATCTTGTTTAGTTAGGATCTTGCCAATAAATCAAAGCGATCGTACGTTTAGTTTAGAGAGAGCTACGAGTAAAGTGTAATGCTCGGCAGAGCTAAACAACAAAAGATTGCTTGTCAGTCCTGAAGGGTTTAGTAATCCCGAAAAACGCGTCCTGATTTAAACATAATTACCAGAATGTGACCAAGTGGAGAAAATCTGATATTGACATTGCGACTAATAGTCAACTTCGTGTTGGCTATAATGTTATGAATATCGATCTTGACAAATCCTGAACGTGACAGAGGAGAGTAAAACAATCCGGAACTTGACTTGCGGAAAACGGTACTGAATCAAAAGAAAAATTGAATAAAAAAGTAACTAAGAGTCAAGGATGTGTGTTACTTGATAACCTTTTCCTAAATAACTCATTCCCTAGAAGTATTCCCTAACAAAATAAAACTTAATTAATCTTCGTTAACTCTTGAGCTTCACTCATTCCCTTCTATCCCGGTGAATAAGAAGAAGGGTGAGACGGCTAGAGTTTTCATTCAAGTCTGGAGGTTTGGCGGAACTTCACCAACAACACCTGATTTGTATTAAAACTTAGATTTTACACAAATAATTGATAATGCAAAAAAAATTCTTAAAATAAATTAATCCCGACAGAAACGAACTTCCATGTTTCCGGAAGGATAAATTTAATCCAACAAACCCGGTTTATGCGTAAATAGGTCCATATTCTTGGAGATGCGTACAAAAATATCGAATGAGTGCCAAAGGTAGTTGAAAGAGACCCCTGGAAAAAATTAACTAAAGTTCGGTAAATTAAATTAAAGAAGAAAAAACACTCGTACTCCGTTAATACGATATAATCTATATATATATATATATATATATATATATATATATATATATATATATATATATATATTTACTTTATTTAATTAAGCTTACTTTATTGTTGTTTTTTTAGTAACTGACCACCGCCGTATCCCAAAAGGCAGGAGGCTTTTGTATTTGCAATTTAGAAATTACAAAGGGAGTTAAAGGGCAGATAAGCCTATTAACCACGTCTGTTTATACTCTTACTTTGTGTAAACATGCTAAAGCTTTTAAATCCTTTCCAAATAATTTCACATAACTACCCTATTTCCGTATCTCGCTGCATAACCATATATTAATTAAAACGGATAACTCTATACTTAGGCGTTGAAAATATTACATAATTTTACTTTTGTTGTGTTTCTGGTAACACTGTTCGGCATTTTAAAATTTTATGTCGCTCCCTGATAGTTTTTTGTTCACTTTAATGTGCTAATTTCAAATATGAGCCCATAAGTTTTTCGAGAAGAAAAGAAGAATACAGAATATGAAAAACCCAAACCATAAGCAATCTGATGAGTTTTCAAAGGATAAAAAAACAAAATCTTTTTTTTTATAAAGTATAATTCATTTTGTATTGAATAAGTATAATAAAATAAAATAAATTATCTTGTATTTTTTCACTTGTACTCGCCATGATTGGTTTGACGTTAGAAGGTCCAACAGTATTCCATTAACATATTTGGGGTCCATTTTCCACTATGCCACTTCCCCATTAGACCATTTTGCTGGTGAAATCTTTCGGCGTGTTCATCTCAAATTGCACCTAAGTTGTCAGAGAAGAATTCCAAATAGGAGTCAGGAAGGTGCAGCTTAAGTGACATATTTCATCTTAACGTTTTGTAACATTGGATAAGTTCTTCAACTAGATCTTTCTATTTCTTCGATTTGTTGTCATCTAGAAGGTTGCTAAATACATTTTTGAAGCCAGTCCACGCCCTATTTTCTTTTCTCAAAAGTGCAGTTTCAAAATTTTCATCTTTTATAAGTTGTTATATTTTCGACCTGACGAACAAACTTTGCCTCATTTATAAGCGAGAAATTCCGTCTCAAATGAAGAAAAGCATTTCTTCTTCTATTTATTGCATTAATAAAATTTTTGTAAGCCCTAGTTTAATGTGCAAAGGGGGTAAATAAATTTTTTATTGCTCTACTAAGGGTTCATTAAGTACATTCTTCAGACCGGGCGCAATGTTTTCACGTAACGGCCATTATTTAACGACATATTGTTGATTTCTGGCTTTGCTGTTCCACTTGCATAAAAACAACAATATTTAGTATAGCCACTCTGCCGTCTTGTAAGTAATGCAATAACTTTTAGATCGGCATTTAAGATCTTCGTATTTTATGCTTTGAAATAATATACGCATGTTTTCATACGTTTCTTTTATATTTACAGCATAACCCACAGGAATAGATGGTTGTTCATTTCCATTAAACAATAAACTGTATTTAAAATAAAATTCCTCCAAGCAGCTGTAACATTGTTTTGGGCAGTTCCAAATCATGAATCAGATCTCTGAGCTCTTCCTAAGATATAAAATGGGTCTATTTACTGCTACTACAGTGGTAATCGTCTTTCTTTTCAAAACTTGGACAGGCTTTTGGTTCAATTTATTTCGTATTTTTTCTGGAGGCTTCGGGATAGGTATGCTAGAAGTGTTATAAAATAAAGGTCTCATGTCTGAGGTAATATTAGGGTATTCAATTTTATATTTGCTTTTACTACGAAACCCCAGGATTTTTGTTAAGCAAAAGTAGTAATCATCAACATGATCCTCAGGTTCCCGCTAAATCATTGACTTGTCAGTACTCAGTAGCCATCCTGTTAAGGTTCTTGAGCAAGTGTAGTCTATCTGTTGTAGTTGAGAATTTCCTTTTTACGATGTTTTCTCGCGAATAATTCATTTGTTAGTATCTATCACATAGCTATCAGGGGCGGATCCAGTCTCTCTCTTTGAGGGGGCGGTGGTATCACAAAAGTACAGTATGGCAAGCGAAAGCAAGCTGTTGACGGGGGAGGGGGACACCAGCAACATTTCAATTTCTAGTGTCTATTTTTCTGACTTTGAAGTTCTTGGAGAGGGGAGGGCGATCATAAGAAAAAACAAGTTGCCGACAGGGGGGAAGATGCGAGCAGCATACACATTCCTAGTATAAGAGGCAAAATCGGGTCTATTTTCCTGAACTCAAAGCTCTTGAGGGAAAGGCTATCGCAAGAAAAACAAGTTGTTAACGGAGGGGGAAGTGCTGGCAGCATACACATTCCTAATATAAAAAGCAGAATCGGTTCTATTTTTTTAAACTCAAAGCTTTTAGGAAGGAGAGGGGCGATCGCGCATACACATTCCTATAATCTAATCAGGAACTAGAGAGAGTAATAAAACGGTTACCGAAACCTCCAACGTTTCTGCTCCAGTGCCGCAGGTAATTGAGGACTGGCGTAAATCCAATTATATCTAAATATTACATGCTTTTATAAATTTACTTCAACAATAAAATTTCTGATAATTCAATTTAATTTCTGTCAGTCAGCAAAGTACACCTTAAAAGGTGTCCTTAGTGATTTATCTTGCTTGTGCTTATTTTTATATATTATTTGATACTAATGAGATGCAGAAAAGATATGGCTTCCACCTCTATATTTATTCCAAAATCGTTAAAGCAGAGCATTTTTTCCTCAGCGAAAAACTTATTACGATGAATGTTTATGATATCTTAAGATAGCAATATCTAGATAGTAATGTTAAAACTCTGTTGATATGTGTTCTTACATGACAGAAGTTGGACAATTTACTATATACCGAATACTGGAGGAGAGAAAACAGCTAGAATTGTTAGAACTCCCAAGCACTATTCGATCACAGACAGACGAAAAACTTGTTGAAAAAAGAGATGTAAAATGCAATAAAAGGAGTTGTACATACATTTTATTATGAGGAGCATATCCCAATTGTAGACAAAATTATAACTAAAATCAGTGAAGATCGGGATTTATCTGAAATTAGAAAAACTGAGCTTTGGAAATTGCTCACAGAACTTAATTTTCGCTGAGAAAAACCAGATAGGAAATCTGTTCTTATAGATCGTCCGGAAAATGTCCGTTGGAGAAGCAAATACCTCTCTCAAATAAAAGGTAAAGTTGTTAGAAATAACACAACTTACAAAATTAGTATTTTAACAAACTTTTCAAAGATTTTTTTGAATAAAGCTACTGCAGAAAATTGGAAAAAATCCATATAATAAAAGAATAAAAGAAAATGTGGAAACTCTATCTTATGATCGGTGAAAGAGGAATCAATTATAATTAATTTGAATGAAGATAGCTTCACTGACATTGATTACGAATTAGATACGTAATGTTTACCAGTGTAAATACATTTTTTATTTAAATTTTTGTTTTTGTTGTATTTTATTGTTTAATATTTTTTTTATATTTTTATATACTTTTATTTTAGTGTATTCACAATATATATATATATATATATATATATATATATATATATATATATATATATATGTATATATATATATATATATATATATATATATATATATATATATATATATTATATATATAAATTTAATTCCAATTAGCCGTATTTTTTTTATTATTGCATTTGTGTCTTTTTCTTAAACATGTGGAATTAACATGTTTATTTTATTTTTTTGGGACTATCGGATTTCGATATAATAAAGTAAGTTAAATTAAGATGTCACTACAAGAGAAATAAAAATAAGTAGGTCTAATTTTAACTGTAACATATAAAAATTAATTACATTTGAATCCCTTTTTAGTGTTTCATTGTAATTCTGCAGATGGTTTAAGAAATAACTAAACTGAAACGTCAAATGTCCTAAAACTAATTTTAATTAATAATTAAATGACCGATAGCTCCAAAAAAAATTTAATATTATATAGACGAATTTATTTATTTATATATATATATGCTTAACTTCGTGTATTTTTGACAATGAGTATTTTGTAAGTATTTAAATTATAACTTAGAATTTTTTGAGAGAGCCTATAACGGTTTCTATGCCAAAATTAAAAATAATAAAAATACAGTTGTGATTTGTGTTAAATATGTCAAAATTATATATATTTTCGTATATATGTAAATTATTAAGCACTCATAAGAAATAAAATAATATTATAACAACTTTTTGTTTTAAGTTTATTACCGAAATAATATTCTATAACATAAATAGTTAGTGATAAAATAAATTTCTTTTCGACGCGTACGACAACGATTAAAATCCTTTTTAAAACCTCACACTTCCAAATATCTATTGTTATCCAACCCAAATAGTCCATTATTATAGACCGGTATTTCTGATTATAACATTTCTAACCCATTCCTATGAAAAATATATGTGTCTAATAGATTTTGCCAAAGACACCGGACTAGAGAACACAGGTAGTTTGCGAAGAAAATAAAAGGGTAAAAATGATTTATTACTCTCTCTAGTTCTTGAATAAACTATAGGATAAGAGGCAAAATCGAATTTATTTTTCTGAACTCAAAGCTCTTTGAGGGGGGGGTGATTGCCTCCACCGCCCCCCCCCTTGGATCTGCGCCTCATACCTATTAGAACACCTCATTGATAATTGCTTATTATTGTTTCTTGACTAAGCTTAACTCTTTTACATTTCTCAATATTGTCTAGACTTAGATCACGATTTTCTCTGTCTAGATTTTCATTTTTAACTTTTAAACAATCCAAGAGTTTTTAAGTGTATATTTTTTACAGCACTTACCCACTAGTATGGGAAACTGTTTATTAAAAATGGATACTAAAAACAGTAAGATTAGCTAGTTAATAATTTTGCTGAAAATGGCATGGATAACTTTGTTCGGAAATTTTAACTAAAAAACATTAATATAATTTTAAAAACCACCTCTAAGAACAGTATATGTAGCTAATTTAAAATCAGGCTCAAAAACAATATATGTAACAAGGCAAACGCTAAAAGATTTGATATTTTCGTTTTATTTTATATACGCATTTGTCTTTTTAAATGTTCGTAAAAATCAACAAATTCAAAGTTGAATTAATTAATTCTTTCTAGAAAAACATAATGGCAAATTAGAAATGCTCATCATACTTGAACAAATCCAAAAATTACATCAGTCACATTCAATAATTCCATCTTATATTGAATTAGTATTTATTTTAAGGTGTTTTAAATTAAATTAAATGTTTGAAGTCTAAAATTATATGAATCAAGTTTTTTACAAAGTAATTTTGCCTTCTTTGGCTGTTACATTCAAGTGACAAAACACAATCTTCCGATGCAAATTGGTATCGTGGGTTGCGCGACACCTATCTTAGTTTGTACTCGTTAAATTTATGCCTTTTTTATTTCCTTGACATAGAATCCAAGAATCAATGTTAAGAAAATAATCTTATTCAGATTTTTTAATCATATCAAAAACAACATATTAATAACAAATTCAGGAAAAAGATTTTGTGGAATTTCCAGTATTTTTCGAAATAGATTTAATACTCCAGTTGTTGTTGTAATAAAGGTTATCTTGCAATTTTGACGGATTTTTGACGCTTCTGCTAATATAAAAAAGATGACTGATACAATTACAAATGTGTTTCCAAAAATAAATTGTAAATAAAAATAAAACTATTTTACCCTGGATTGACCTGAATTAAACTGACTAACTTTCAGGTCACCTGCGTGAGATAAGCAAAATTTAAAATTGACATGTTCAAAAACATCATATTATTTTATTCTTGACATTTGCTGGTTTCTGTTAGCAAGAAAATATAATTATCGACGTTTATTACTTAATGCTAAGTAAACAATATATTTTTTATATAATTTGATTAATGATGCCACTCCTCCGAGGAAGAGTATGGGAGGTACACCGCCTTGTCGTAATAAAACTGATAAACTCAATTTAAATGATTAATTATACGACGTGTCAAGATAAGATTGTAATTTCCCGACACTGCAGCGTCTGTAAAGTGATTGCGTTTTTTGTGTTATATCTGTTTTAAGTAAATAGTTACTTCCATTAAATTTAACACATTTAGTTTAATAAATGCCGGTTGTCTAAAGTTTGTTAAAAATATAACAAATCGTTATACTCTAGTCATCTGGTAAAAAAGGAATAATAAAGGATGGTGGGAAAAGTTTCCAGTCTAGAGATGCTTCTCTGCTACTCTCCAAACCCTATGACGCCTTAAAGAGGTTTATTCACTGCACATGACTGTATATATATATATATATATGAAGTAAAAAACAAACAACAACAAAACATATATATATATATATATATATATATATATATATATATATATATATATATATATATATATATAAAGGGTGCTTTTTATAGAGGTATACATCTTTTAAATGGAATAAAACAAAGATGAATTTTTTAAATTGACATGAAATTTACTTTATTCGAAAGATAACCTTCTGGCATTATAGTTTAAATATGACTTCTGGCATATGACCGCCACGGCCGGCTCGGACGTAGTCTAATCTGGAAGTCCAATTTTCGATGACTTTTTCCAAAATTTGTGGCCGTATATCGGCAATAACGCGGCGAATGTTCTCCTCCAAGTGATCAATCGTTTCGGGCTTATCAGCGTAGACTAGCGACTTCACGTATCCCCACAGAAAATAGTCTAGCAGTGTTAAGTCGCACGATCTTGGAGGCCAATTCACGGGTCCGAAACGTGAAACTTTGCGGTTACCAAACGTTTCCTTCAATAAATCAATTGTGGCACGAGCTGTGTGACATGTTGCTTCTTCTTGTTGAAACCACAGCTCCTGCACATCATGGTTGTTCAATTGATGAACGAAAAAGTCAGTAATCATGGCTCTATAGTGGTCACCATTGACTGTAACGTTATGACCAGCATCGTTTTTAAAGAAGTACGGACCAATGATTCCACCAGCCCATAAAGCACACCAAACAGTCAGTTTTTCTGGATGTAACGGTGTCTCAACATACACTTGAGGATTATCATCACTCCAAATATGGCAGTTTTGTTTATTGACGTATCCATTCAAACAAAAGTGAGCTTTATCGCTAAACAAAATTCGCTTATGAAAATCGGGATCAACGGCAATCTTGTTTTGGGCCCATTCAACGAATCTACGCCATGCTAGGTGATCGTGTGGCTTCAATTCTTGCACGAGTTGGATTTTGTAAGCACGCAAACCAAGATCTTTCCGCAAAATCTTCCATAAAGTGGATGGACACATATCCAATTCCTGTGCACGATGGCGGATAGACTGATTCGGGTCTTCCTCAACGCTACGCTCTTCAGCAGCAATGACTTCTTCTGTACGCACTGTATGACGTCTCTGTGGATGCGTATTACCTTTTAACGTAAACGTGGTGCAAAAACGTTCCATAGTTAATCGAATTAATTGCTCTGAAGGACGATTATGTTGACCGTAAAATGGACGTAGTGAGCGACACGTATTTCGAACAGAAGCATGATTTTCAAAATAAATTTGCACAATTTGGAAGCGCTGTTCAGGCGAATTTAAAGTTTTATACCTCTATGAAAAATACCCTTTATATATATATATATATATATATATATATATATATATATATATATATATATATATACATTTGTCAAAATCGGTATTCATAACTTTATAGCCAACACGAAGCTGACTAATAATAGCAATGTCAATATCAGGTTCTCTCCACTTTGTGACGTTCTGTTAATTTTATTTAAAAGTAAGAACGTGTCGGTTCAGTAACTCGTACACGCCGCTGACCTCGTCTTTTTATAGATAGTGTCAATATCAGGAATTAAGATACGTGCACGATCTTTATTTTCTGTAGAATATTATGTTGTCAAAGACAACCTACTTTAAGAACCACGAGTTGCCTAAAAAATAGAACAGTCAACTTGGCCCCGAAAGCTAAGCTCGATCGGAAAAAGAACAAGTTGACTCTAAGAAAGCAACCCGTAACGCCCTTAATTACGCCGCTGTCTTTTCGCTTTATAGCAGTGGTGACGTCGAATTCTGAATGCGGTGAAGCAGCGGGTCAAAGTGCCGCTACCACGCCGTTTAATGTCTGGGTTTCCCCGCAATCGAAAAACTGTAGTTTTAGTACTGTATGCTGTATTACTTAGATTATTTTATTCAGAGAGTTTTGGGGATATATATATATATATATATATATATATATATATATATATATATATATATATATATATATATATATATATATATATATATATATTCTTGTATGTTTCTATTTGTATCTGATTTAAAGTTTTTGACTTCCTTGGGTTTAAAATCCAATTTTTTAATAACACTGCATATGTTTTATTTGTTATACATATCTATTGACGTTTCGGTCATACTTTATCTTCTTCAGAATGATTTTTTTATAAT
This sequence comes from Diaprepes abbreviatus, assembly GCA_034092305.1. Lineage (NCBI taxonomy): Eukaryota > Metazoa > Arthropoda > Insecta > Coleoptera > Curculionidae > Diaprepes > Diaprepes abbreviatus. The sequence continues at coordinate 4,527,829 of JASJET010000116.1, forward strand.
TATAAAGGAATTTTTTTTTGTTTTATTTGGATTTTTTCTGGTTTAAGAATTGTTGTCTGACAATTATTTTTTTCTTATTTTTGGGGTAATTTATTTTTGGTTCATTTTGTGTATATTTAGTTTGTTTGTGGAGTTATTTTAGAATGTTATAATAAATTTTGCTTAGTTGTTTTGTATCAGCTTTTGTATTTATAGACTTCTTATTTTTTGTATTGCGATCATTTCGTAAAGATCACGTTTTTTGTATTATTCTCTGTTTGGAGAATTTTTATTCTTTCAGAATCAAAAGTGTGTTTTTTTTCTGTAATGTGGTTTGACAATGCGGTCTTATTATGTTTGTCATATTTTTGTCCAATAATCTTGTTTTTTAGATGTTGACTGGTTTGGCCGATGTAAACTCCGTCACAATTTTTACACGGGATCTCATATACTACGTGTGTTTTTTTGTTTTTAGGTATTTTGGATTTTAAATTACTAAAATTGTTTTTTAATAGATTGTATCCTTTACAACCAGCAAAAATATTATCATTTTTGAAGACATTTTGAAGTTTTCTGAGAATTGTGGTACTTATGGTATCGAAACATATTGGTTTTGTTGTTTTATTTTTTTGGTGTTGAAATTTTTGATTGTTGTTATAGTAAAATTTGTGAATTCTTTTTTTGAAGAAATTGTTTATAATTTCAATAATAAAGCTTCTTTTGTTATTGAATTGCTTCGTTTCGGTATTCTGGATCGGATATGGCTCGGTCTGCAATTTTTATCGCCACCGATTTTTTTTGGGATAGATGATGTTGGGAATCATAATGTAGATACGTAGAGGACCATGGTGCTTTTATATACCTTAGAGTTTTGATAGCGTTGTTTTGGTGGTAAATTGTAAGGTTTAAGAAATTTGAATTTATTTTCGTCTTCTTTTTCTATGGTGAATTGTAATTTTTGTTGGTAGGCATTAAATATATTGAGGATATCTTTACAATGATTTTTAGGAATTGCTGTTATACAATCGTCTACATATTTGTAGAAAAATGGTATATTAATGTCCAAATTGGGTATAACAATTCCTTCAAGGTCCTCTAACACAAGCTGGGCTATAACACTAGGCACCCATGGCGCAACCCTCTGTTTGTTTATACAATTTATCATTGTTGAGAAAGTATGTTGATGTAAGCGTTTGTTCTACTACGTTTTGAAATTCATTGAGCGTATGTCTGTAAAATGTTTTATTTCCTTTAATTTTTTTGTTATTATTTATTTTGCTAGGCATATTGGAATATTGGTATATAAGGAAATTACGTCTAAATATATCAGCATGTAGTTTTCAGGTAAAATTGTATTTTTAGGTCGGAACCCATAAAATAAAAATTAGTCTAAATTAAGATGCGACACAAAAAGCAAAATTTTTGTTGCATCAGGTCAAAAATTCTGTTATAATTATAAAAAATCATTCTGAAGAAGGCTGAGAATAGCTATGCATTATGCAAGTAGCTACTTTTAGGTTGAAAAATATACCATAACTTTGAAGAAGCTCACTATAAAGAGCGAAACGTCAGAAAAAGTGTCGTTTTTGTTAAAGTTTATAGAAAAATATATTCGTAAAATTTAATAATAAAATTTGACTTGAAACTTATACTCTTTTATCAATTTGGTAGCAGGGGCGGATCTTTCTTGGGGGGGGGGGTGATATCACAAAAGTACAATATGGCAAGCGAAAACAAGTTGTCGACGGGGGGGGGGGGGGGGGAAGAGACACCAGCAACATTCCCATTTCTAGTGTAAAAGGCAGGATCAGGATTATTTTTCTGAATTTGAAGTTCTTGGAGAGGTTGGGGACGATCACAAGAAAAACAAGTTGCCGATAGGGAGGAGAATGCGAGCAGCATACACATTCCCAGTATAAAAGAATCGGGTCTATCTTCGTGAACTCAAAGCTCTTGAGCGGAAGGCTATCGCAAGAAAAACAAGTTGTTAATGGAGGGGGGAGTGCTAGGAGTATACACATTCCTAATACAAAAGACAAAATTGGTTCTATTTTCTTAAACTCAAAGCTCTTGGGAAGGAGAGGGGCGATCGCGCATACACATTCCTATAATCTATTCAGGAACTAGAGAGAGTAATAAAACTGCTACCCAAAACCTCAATTACCTGCTCCAGTGCCGCAGGTAATTGAGGACTGCCATAAATCTAATTATATTTAAATATTATATGCTTTTATAAATTTACTGCGACAATAAAATTTCTGATACTACAATTTAATATCTGTCCGTGAGAAAAGTACACCTTATAGTGTGTCCTTAGTAATTTATCTTGTTTGTGCTTGTTTATATATTATTTGAGATTAGTTAGATACCTAAAAGATATGGCTTCTACATATATATTTATTCCAAAATCGTTAAAACAGGGCATTTTTTCCTCAACGAAAAACTTATTACGATGAATGTTTATGATGCTTTAAGATATCAATATCTAGATAATAATGTTAAAAGCTCTGTTGAGATATGTTCCAACATGACAGGAGTTGGAAAATCTACTATGTACTGAATACCGAAGGAGAAAAAAATAACTGGAATTATAAGTACTCCCAAGCCACATTCGATCACAGGCAGACGAAAAACCTCGTTGGAAGAAGAGATGAAAACTGTAATAAAAGGAGTTGTACATACATTTTATTATGAGAAGCAGATCCCGACCGTCGACAAAATTCTAACTAAAATCAATGATGATCGGGATTTACCTGAATTTAAAAGAACTGAACTCTGGAAATTGCTCCAAGAACATAATTTTTGCTGGAAAAAATAGATAGAAAATCTGTTCTTATCGTCCGGAAACTGTCCGTTGGAGAAGGAAAGATCTCTCTCAAGTCAAAGTAGAGTTGCTGGAAATAACACAACTTATAAAATTAGTAATTTATCTGAACTTTTGAAAGATTTTTTTGAATAAAGCTACTGCAGAATATTGAGGAAAATCCATATAATTAAAGAATAAAAGAAAATGTGGACACTCAATCTCATGATCGGTTAGATAGAGGAACCAATTATAATTAATTTGAGCGGAGATAGCTTCACTGACTTTGATTAAGAATTAGACACGTAATGTTTACCAGCGTAAATACAATTTATTATTTAAATTTCTGTAACATATAAAAATTAATTACGTTTGAATCCCTTTTTAGTGTTTAATTGTAATTCTGCAGATAGTATAAGAAATAAATAAACTGAAACGTCAAATGTCCTAAAAATGACCGATAGCCCCAAAAATATTTTAATATTATATGGACGAATTTATTTTTTTATATATATGCTTAAATTTTTGTATTTTTGACAATGGGTATTTTGTAAGTATTTAAATTATAATTTAGAATTTTTTGAGGGAAAAAAGCTACGTTTTAGTCTGAATGAGCCAAAACGGTTTCTATGCCAAAATGAAAAATAATAAAAATACAGTTGTGATTTGTATTAAATATGTCAAAATTATCTATATTTTCTAATGTATGTGAATTATTAAGAAATCATAAGAAATAAAATAATATTATAAAAACGTTTTATTTTAAGTTTATTACCGAAATAATATTCTATGCCATTCATACATACTTAGTGATAAAATAAACTTCCTTCCGACGCCTATGACAAGGATTAAAATATTTTTTAACACTTCACACATCAAAATATCTCTTGTTATCCAACCCAAATAGTCCATTATTATAGACCGGTATTTTTGATAATACAATTTCAAACCCATTCCTAGGAAAAATATATGTATCTAACAGATTTTGCCAAAGACACCGGACAAAACACAGGTAGTTTGCAAAGCAAAAAAAAAGGGTAAAAAATGATGAAATAATGTCGTAGGAGAAGTATAACCTTGAGTCATAGAGTGGAGAAAACTAGCGACACTATGCTTAGTTACCTACATTCTTTCGAGTTTCAAACCCAACTGTGTTTTTTAGTACCTAGACGCTGTATATTTATTTCCTACCAGCAGCTTATTACAACATTACAAACTTCTACGTGACTTTTTTTTCGGTCCGCAATTTATAAAACAATTTCCGATTAAAGGATCTTTTTCAAATTATGCAGACTTGTAAAAGATAATGTAAAATTTAACAAAAAAGCTTTTTGTGGAATTTTTTTTACACATTCCTTAATGGAAATGTGTTGGGAGCTTAGTCACTATGGGGATTTATCAGTTTTTTCATTATACCCACGAAAATATGTAAATTAAAATAAAAGTTTTTTTTTTCAGCTTGAATGACATGAGATTAATTTATAATAATATATTTAAAATTATAAAAGATAATTCAGTTAAAATTATATTTTTTATAGGAACGTTTCCTGATAAGTTTATTTTATTATAAAATTACACTTGCAAGAATATAAATACTTATAATAATACTAGTTCCGCCAGATGCGCCTTAAGTATTCAAAATAAGAGTGAAAAAGTAGTAAGACTAAATCATCTTCAATATATGCATGATCTTGAATTGGTGGCCACCAGAAATTAGCCGAAACAAATGCTCAAAATTACGTAGTCATAATCGCTTGAGGCAAATTCGAGAATATTCTTCGCAACATAGTTCAGAGACACTAAAGAATGATGCCATATGATGGAACCAAATATCAACCCCACCAAAAACTAGTAGCATTTACAAAAAAAAAAGAAACCTCAACCCAAAAACTGTCAAAATGGACGAAAACATTACTAAGTAGAAGCTAGAGGTTAAATATCCAAGCCTGACCCTAGATAATACCTCTCTTCAAGAAGCACGAAAAATAAGTAATTTACAAAGCTACAAAAAGCCTTGATGGTCTGTAACATCTTCGAGGGAAAAAGCTGGGTCACAAACCCAAAAACCCTGCAGTGCATGTACACTGGAATAGTGAGACCAATCATCACTTGTGGGGCAGTGATCTCGAGTAAAAGGACCAATCTGACCAACATTAGAGCCAATCTGAGGCCCAATTTCTTTCCTAGAAATCAATAAATCTGGGGCATGCTCCAAGAGAAATGAAAAAGAAAGAAGTTCAATTTTGTGAGTCGTAAAAGTGAATGGGGCAGGAACATCATTGAAAAACTTAACTAGAATTCCATTAAATAGTATACAGATGCAGTGTTAATAGCTGAAAGCGAAAACGATTTGCAAAGACTACTGCACCAATTTAACATAACAGCGAAAAAGTTTAACATGAATACTTCAGCGTCAAAAACTAAAGCCATGACTACATCTAGAACACCACTCAGATGCAAACTAGAGACAACAAAATTATACAGCAGGAAATAAAGTTCAAGTATCTCGGAATAGAAATATCCGGATCCGGAGGTGAGGGGACAAGCCATGAAAGCAGCAAGAACAGCTGCATGTCTTAACAGTACCATATGGAGCAATAAACATATAGGAATCGAAGTTAAATCCAGAATTTATAAAACAGCAATAAGATCTATACTAACATACAGACCAGAAACCTCGAAAACATAACAAATACTTGAAACATCAGAGATGAGAGTGGTGCGCAGGATAGCTGGCAGGACACTTATGGATCGGAATAGGAGCGAGGATATAAGAAGAGTGTGTAGAGTCGATAACATCAATGACTGTGTATTACACAGAAAAAGGGAATTGAACGAACACATCAACTGCATGACCGATGACAGAATAGTAAAGATCACGAGGGACAAATCACCAATAGGGCGTAGGAGCACCGGAAGACCCCGTAAACGTAAACCAGGCAAGAGACGAAGAATAACAAGCAAATTGCTTATATATAGAAGGAAGAAGAAGAAGAAGTATACAGATGGCTCCAAAATAACAAAGGGAACTGAAATAGGGGTATATGGACCTAAAACCAGACTATCAAAGTGTGAGTTAGTCATCAAGCATCTTCCGTGCGTAAGAGAACAGAACATCCAATTACGGACGGATCTGCCAGGAATGAAACAAGCTAAGATACTTCTTGAGAATTCCGACTAGAAGTGATTTAAGGAATGCATAGGCTAAGCAAAAACAAGAGAGAGAGACTTCTGAAAGGAATCCTGATGAGACATGGCGACCTGAGGGGACACTTTAAGAAACTCGGATTGGCAGAAAGAGAAGAATGCACTTTCTACGAGGAGGAGGACAAAATTTCTTCACATCTTTCAGAGTTCAACCTTTAGAAAAGACTAAAATGGAGTTCTTGGGAGTAAACTAAATAGAAGAAGGTGGAATTACCCATCTTAAAGGGATCCAACCTCCTACGGTTTCTAAGGGGAACCCTAACGACTTGGTTGTAGAAGGGGAACACAATAGACCTATCAGGTCGCAGTGTAGCGATCCCCAATTCCACACACATACATACATACATACATACATACGTGTACGTTATTTTTAGCTTCTTTGTAGTTGGTATCTGCTATTGATATATATTTTATATGAAAACTAATATAAAATTTTCGAAAAAAAAGTATTTGTATATTTTATCGTAGTTTCAAGTTATATTCCATTGAAAATTATGTTAAAATGTCCAATAACGTCAGAATCGAAGAATAGATTTATGACAGCAGGGTTTAGAAAGAGCAGATATACCAAGTGATGTTGCAAGAATTGTTAGAAACTTTCGGGAAAAAAGTAATATAAAAAAATTGATTAGGGTGAAGAAGAGAATGTAAAGTAACGTCAGCTTAATATCCTTAATATTGTAAAAATAATTCCAAAAATATCTGGAAATACTTTTAATACAAAGCTTGAGCTTCTTGATAAGTTCGTTTCCCGAAGACAAATAATCTTGTCTCCTAAAGTCATTAGTTTACGTTGCAGAATACCTCAACGTGTTCCCAAGTTATCAGTTGAATAAAAATGTGCACGGATTCAGTGGGTAGACAAACTAATAGCCCTTGATCAAAATTAGGTCATATTCTCATATGAGACAAAAGTAGATTTAGTAGCAGATTCTCGCCATACACTTGTGTGGACGAGCTCCAGGAAATCAAGTCAGATAAGCTACACCTGAACTCCGTGTGTGTTGAACAAGCCAGATCCGTTTTTACCAAAATGAAGAAACTACTAACAGCATCAGATTTTCCACAGACTATAAGAACAATAGTGAATAGGTGTTTCGTATTCCCAGTACTCCTCTATAGCCTCGAGAGCTGGACTCTGAATAACAAAACCACCGAAGAAATTAGAAGCTTTAGAGATATGGTTGTCTAAGCGACGGCTGAAAATTTCCTAGACTGATCAAGTTATGAACATACAGGTTTTGAAGAAGTGAATAAAGAACTAAAAATCCTTTTTACCATTAAAAGAAGAAAATTTAAATTTCTCGGACACATCTAGCGCAATGAACGACATGGACGTTTGCAACGATCAGCAAGGAAAAATAATGGACAAACAGAGTGTGGATCGCCGCAGGATCTGATTTCGCAAGCTTTAAGGATGATATGGGCTGTCATCAACTGAATTGTTTCGAGAAACAATGTCCCAGATTAGAATAGCTATGCTGATCAGCAAAAAAGAGAAATTGATGAAAGAAGAATCCAGTGTTTCATTTGAAGGGGACAGTGCGATATTTTGGAGCGGAATAATAAGAGTTGATTGAATCATTCAAGTTGTTTGCAAGGAAATAATCACAGGCCAGCTTTAAAACTACGAATTGCTATTTTGTGTTTATTCCATGAGACAGTAAAAATTTTGTATTTGTTTTAGAAAATGTGCTGCCACATCATACATTTCTTATACGCCATTTTGATTAAGCAAAATATATAAGCTATTTAAAGTAGCTTAGGCGTCATATGGTATAGGGGTTCTGCTTGAGATGAAATTTCCAAGAAGAAAATCAAGGAAACAGTTAAGCTGATGTTTATCGATTTCATAGCGAGACCAAAGTTTGGGATTAAGACAGGATTCTTGAAGGTTTCAAAACAAACGAAGCAATATCTAAAGAATTTGCAAAGCTCATGACAGGGCACTTCGTCTGTTTGTCCATATCTTTGGCCATCGAATGAGGTCAAAATGAGACGTTTTTGAACTAAAGTCTCATCCATGATGCGAATTGGGAAATCTTCTCTTTGGGTTTTGATATAGTATATGATATTTAGTCAACTCATTGGACTTATGGGAAAGATTAATAACTCCTTTCCCTACATAAGGCTGTCAGGAGCCTTAAAATTAACAGGTCCGTAGGGTCAGATAATATTCCTTCATACATTGTAAAAGGGATGATTGATTTTTTAGTATATCCTCTCACATTGTTATATTATCTTTCATTACGTACAAGTTCATTTCCACGAATATGAAAGGAAGTTAAAATATGTCCCATTTTTAAAAAAGGTAACAAAACAGACACACAAAATTACAGAACTATAGCTATATTATCGACTTTTGCAAAAATTTTCGAATCAATCATCAATACCTTTATAATTCTGTTTCCCAAAAGATTTCAGTATTTCAGCATGGTTTTATGGAAAATAGGTCAACTGTCAGTAATGTAAGTAACATAACTCAATATATACCAAAACATTTGGAAAATAAAGCACAAGTCGATGTAATATATACAGATTTTACAAAGGCTATTGATAAGGTCTCGCACGCATTACTGTTGGAAAAATTATATAATGAATTTGGTCTCTACCTTTAATTAATTAAATTCTTTCAATCACACTTGTATCGTAGAAAGCAGACAGTAGTAATAAGAGGTTATACTTCAGAATCCTTTATGGCTACCTCTGGGATACCGCAGGGCTCCAACCTCGGTCCGCTCATATTTATTATTTTTATTGCTGGTTTATCAAAAATAATTAATAACAATAATGTTCTTCTGTTTGCTGATGACCTAAAACTATATTCCGTGGTAAGGAACATAAACGATTGTATACAACTTCAGGAAGATTTAAAGAGAATTTTTGATTGGTCTTATGTGAACAAACTCACATTTAATGTTTCTAAATGTTTTGTACTTAGCTTCAGTAGAAAAAAGAACATCTTACACTTCAATTATGTAGTGGAGAATTCAATTTTAAAACGGGTTGGAGAAATGTGGGATCTTGGAGTCATATTTGATTCTCAACTTTTTTTTAAGTCACATTTTTGTAATATAACAAAAAAAACATCTAGTATGTATTGATTTATAGTCAGAAACTGTAGAGATTTCAGTGATGTAAACTGTATAAGAAAACTGTATATATCTTATGTTAGGAGCATTTTAGAGTATGCTAATTTAATATGGAGTCCGTACTATAATATTTGTAAATGCGCTATTGAAAGAATCCAAAGTAAATGTTTAAGGTATCTTTATTACAGGGAAACAGGTGTATATGACTTAACTGTAAGCAAAGATGAGCTTAGATGTAAATATAATTTGTAGCGTAGGAATATAGGAATATATAGCATCTGTTATTTTTTTGGTATAAAATAATTCACAATAGAATTGACGATATGAATCTTCTCGCTCAGGTGAATTTTAATATCCCTACATATAGGACAAGAAATTCATTGACTTTTTATTTAAAAAACCATCGTACCAATTATTGTACTAACGCTCCAGTCAATAGGATTTGTAAATTAGCTAACGATGTTCAAAGTGAAGAAGATATTTTTAGAATAAGTTATAAACAACTAAAACGAACTAATTAAAATAATGTAATTTATTTTTCTTTATTACACTATCTTTTATGCGTGTGTGTGTATGTGTCTGTTTGAGTGTATGTATGTGTGAACGTGTAACTCTATAATTAGGTATCTAATGTATCTGTAGAGTTTGTGTTGAATAAATAAATAAATAAATAAATAAAAACGCCCCTGTAACTCACTATATATATTACAGGTCCACACTAACAAAGTTGCAGGCTAAGGCTACTATCTTATAAGCGATCTGCAATTTATGTGTTAAAATAGCAGCAAAAATTAAAGACAATTGGACGATAATGAAATTCCAACTTAAAAAGTAATTTGCATCGATTTGCGCAAAGTACATTCTATTACGATATAATGGAAAGAGGTTCTTACGTTTCTTCAAGTTTATTTATTTTTAAATTAAATTTATCCATTTTAATTTCCGTCTCTCCTACGAACCACTTTAATTTTATTTGAGACTAGATTATTGCGTGCATTGTTGTAGGAATTTTATTTTCTCTTTACCAAAGTAGAATGTTTTAGATTGAGTTTTAGATATTACGAAATAACTTTGTTTTGTTTTGTAAGATTATTCGTTTTAAAGGTAATACAAAGTTAAAGAAATTTAAAAATAATTTTACACAGTTCCATTAAACTAGTGTTTTGCGCAAATTTGTCTAATTTTGGTTAGACATAAATTTGTACAAGTCTGGTAACAATACCGTTTTTTGTCTTATTCATTTGCTATATCTCAAACATATATCTAGAGTTAATTATATTATATATATATATATATATATATATATATATATATATATATATATATATATATATATATATATATATATATAATTAACTCTAGATATATGTTTGAGATATAGCAAATGAATAAGACAAAAAACGGTATTGTTACCAGACTTGTACAAATTTATGTTTAACCAAAATATATATATAAATATATATATATATATATATATATATATATATATATATATATATATATATATATATATATATATGCCAAAAAAGCTTATAAATATAAAAATTTGGAGGGAATTTTATTTCAATTTGTTTGAGAACATTTTCACTTTCAATTCGGGGCGGATTTAAGCTAGCTAGATAGATTCTCCTAGCAACAAAGGCAATTATCATTTTAAACATTAAATGATTTCACTTTTACAAGTTTATTTTCTTCCACAATCCGCTGATCACGATGAAAAACATGAAACACATAAATCGGATAATTCATCTAGTTTTAAATTTTTCATCGGAACGCAGGTGTCATTGTCAGGATGTAGTCACTCTTACGGGAAAATCACTAAACAAGCAAATACACAGATAGTCATTGAGTTACAAATTTCTGTAATAATAGCAAATATAGAAATCAATTTTAGCCGGGTATGTAACCCAAACAAAAATTAAAACGATTATAGAAATCTGTAATGCCGACAATTGATAAGTCCCCAAAGTTAACGGTGGACGTATAAGAATTATGGCTCCCAAAGTTGCTCTCACGCATATATATATATATATATATATATATATATATATATATATATATATATATATATATATATATATATATATATGTTATATCGTAGATTTTCACGGATGGTAGAATGAATAGTTTGGTTATTCCGGGTTTCAATCCGTTCGTTCAAAAAATCGTTTTCACGACGTTTCGCCAAAATCTCATTTGGCATTTTCAAGTGCGGTTCGTCTCGTTACTCGCTGAGAACTGATGGTGGCCTCTGAAGAATTTCGAGTTTTGTTTAGTTGGCTCGCTGCCTGATTGGGTGGGCGGCTTCGTAGGCTCCTCCCCTCTCCCGAGTGCGATATATTTTGTTCTTGTATGCAGGTCTCTCGTGTACTAGTTGATTTTTGTTGTTTTCTTTCTTGATTTTTTATTAATGTTTTCCATGTAGATGAAAAGAAAACACAACATACATCCCATATTTAAACCACAAAAAACAATAGCCAACATCCTGGGAAATCCCAAAGACAAGACCAACCTTGAAAATCATGGCGTTTACAGCATTCCATGTGCAGATTGTCATCAAACCTATGTAGGACAAACAAACAGGCGCATATCAGCAAGAATCCAAGAACATAAAAATAGCCTCAAAAACAAACAGACAACCTCAGCCCTATTTCAACATCACCAAATAACCGGACATACCATCGATTTCGAAAAAACAAAAGAAATAGCACCAGTACAGAACTACAAGGTACGCGTCATAAGAGAGGCCCTAGAAATCGAAAAAGCGGGACAGCTAAATAAACGAGACGATGCTATAAATTTTTCATCTACATGGAAACATTAATAAAAAATCAAGAAAGAAAACAACCAAAAATCAACTAGTACACGAGAGACCTGCATACAAGAACAAAATATATCGCACTATATATATATATATATATATATATATATATATATATATATATATATATATATATATATATATACCAAAAAAATTGGTCAAGGGTTCATTTTAAAGCTTAGAACACCTATTTTCAAATGCCGAGACGCCTTTGAAAAATCCAAGATGGCGGCTCAAATATGGCGACCGGAAACCGGAGAAAAATCGAGTGTCTAGCAAAAAAAGCTTATAATTATAAAAATTTGTAACCAATCGGCTCGTTTTTGTTTCATATTCTAGCTGATGAACGCTTCTAAAAAGCTGGTGTGGGACGTTGACAAAATACAACATGGCGGATCCAATATGATGGTTAAAAATTCAATATGTTGGCTGAATTTTTGAAAATCAACCGATTTGCCCCAAATTTGGAATACAGGGGTTTTTGGAGTCGTTGATCAAGAATCCGAGGTCGGATTTGCAAAATTAAAGATGGCGGATCCAACATGGCAGACATATCTTTTTAAAATCATCGGATCTGTATCAAATTTGGTATACGAGGATTTTTGGGGCCACTTATTACGAATCTTAGGTCAGATATTCGAAATCCAAGATTACGAATCTAATATAGAGAATTGGGTTATTGTGTTCCGGCGTTGTTGGGTTCACTATCTTGAATTTGACCTTTCGTGATCAGCAACCCCAAACACTCCCGTATAGCAAATTTTATATAAATCGATTGATTTTTAAAGATGCTGTCCGTCATTTTGGATCCGCCATCTTAAATTTGGCAAATCTGTCTTCGAATTCGTGATCAGCACTCCTAAAATCCCATATGCCAAATTTGGTACAAACCGATTGGCTTTCAAAAAATACATCCGCCATCTTAGATTCGCCATAATTAACTTAAAGATTTTGGAAATTTGACTTCAGATTCATAATGAGCAGCTTCAAAAACTTCCGTATACCAAATTTTGTTCAAATTGGTTGATTTTCAAAAAACATGTCCGCTAACTTAGATCCACCATCTTGAATTTTGCAAATATGACCTCAGATTCGTGATCAACGATCCCGAAAACTCTTGTATACCAAATTTGGAGTAAATCGATTGATTTTCAAAATTTCAGCAACCATATTGGTATATATCATCTATATACGGAATTGTATATAGTTGTACGTTTGCTGAATGTGATTTCAGCACTATAACGGCATAATGTGGATATATCTACTGCTATTGCATCTCACACGGAGGAATCCGTGAAAGCCGCATTAACATATATACGCCATCCGTTGGGAGGTCTTCCGATATGTCCTTTGCACAAACAGGTGCATGTCGGTACCCTGATGAGTCTAGTAGAGACGAAACATGTACTTATGCCGTATCACTGTGGCGGGAAGGGTAAGTTTTGAATTTCTTCTTGGTATGGTGGTACAGGTAGGCCATCATCTCGATGGTGGTGGATAAATTGTTTCGTGTAGCAATTTATTCAAATTATGCAACCTCCAACAAGGAAAGGATGTGATGGAACGAAGTTTGCATTTACTGTTCGCATTTTACTTCATACATATATATATATATATATATATATATATATATATATATATATATATATATATATATATATATATGAAGTTTGCATTTACTGTTCGCATTTTACTTCATATATATATATATATATATATATATATATATATATATATATATATATATATATATATATCTATATATAATATATATATATATATATATATATATATATATATATATATATATATATATATATATATGAAGTCAAATGCGAACAGTGAATGCAAACTTCGTTCCATCATATCCTTTCCGTGTTGGAGGTTGCACAGTTTGAATAAATTGCTATGGAACACAATTTATCCTATTTCACCACCATCGAAATGATGTCCTACCTGTACCACCATACCGAGAAGAAAGTTAAAACTTACCCTCCTCGCCATAGTGATACGGCAGAGGTACATGTTTCGTCTCTACTAGACTCATCAGAGTACCGACATGCATCTATTTGTGCAAATGGTCAGATAGGAAGGAAACATGCAACACTGAACGCGGCTTCGTCGACCTCCCGCCGGATGGCGTATATATGTTTATGCGGCTTTCACGGATTCCTCCGTGTGAGATGCAATAGCAGTGGGTATATCCACATAGGATATGATGGAACGAAGTTTGCATCCACTGTTCGCATTTGACTTCATCTATACACGGAGTTGCATATAGTTGTACGTTTGCTGAATGTGATTTCAGCACTGCAACGGCATAATGTGGATATACCCACTGCTATTGCATCTCACACGGAGGAATCCGTGAAAGCCGCATAAACATATATATATATATATATATATATATATATATATATATATATACATATATATATATATATATATATATATATATATATATATATATATACATATATATATATATATATATATATATATATATATATATATATATATATATATATATATATATATGTTTATGCGGCTTTCACGGATTCCTCCGTGTGAGATGCAATAGCAGTGGTCATATCCACATTATGCTGTTGTAGTGCTGAAATCACATTCAGCAAACATACAACTAAATGCATCTCCGCATGTAAATGAAGTAAAATGCGAACAGTGATTGCAAACTTCGCTCCATCATATCCTTTCAGTGTTAGAGGTTGCACAGTTTGGATGAATTGCTACAAAATACAATTCACCCTATTACACCACCATCGAGATGGTGGCCTACCTGTACCACCACACCGAGAAGAAAGTAAAAACTTACCTCCTCTGTTACAGTGATACGGCAGAGGTACATGTTTCGTCTCTTACTAGACTCATCAGGGTACCGACATGCACCTGTCTGTGCAAAGGACAGATCGGAAGGAAGCATGCAACACTGAACGCGGCTTCGCCGACCTCCCGCCGGATGGCGTATATACGTTTATGCGGCTTTCACGGATTCCTCCGTGTGAGATGCAATAGCAGTGGTCATATCCACATTATGCTGTTGTAGTGCTGAAATCACATTCAGCAAACATACAACTAAATGCATCTCCGCATGTAAATGAAGTAAAATGCGAACAGTGATTGCAAACTTCGCTCCATCATATCCTTTCAGTGTTAGAGGTTGCACAGTTTGGATGAATTGCTACAAAACACAATTCACCCTATTACACCACCATCGAGATGGTGGCCTACCTGTACCACCACACCGAGAAGAAAGTAAAAACTTACCTCCTCTGTTACAGTGATACGGCAGAGGTACATGTTTCGTCTCTTACTAGACTCATCAGGGTACCGACATGCACCTGTCTGTGCAAAGGACAGATCGGAAGGAAGCATGCAACACTGAACGCGGCTTCGCCGACCTCCCGCCGGATGGCGTATATACGTTTATGCGGCTTTCACGGATTCCTCCGTGTGAGATGCAATAGCAGTGGTCATATCCACATTATGCTGTTGTAGTGCTGAAATCACATTCAGCAAACATACAACTAAATGCATCTCCGCATGTAAATGAAGTAAAATGCGAACAGTGATTGCAAACTTCGTTCCATCATATCCTTTCAGTGTTAGAGGTTGCACAGTTTGGATGAATTGCTACAAAACACAATTCACCCTATTACACCACCATCGAGATGGTGGCCTACCTGTACCACCACACCGAGAAGAAAGTAAAAACTTACCTCCTCTGTTACAGTGATACGGCAGAGGTACATGTTTCGTCTCTTACTAGACTCATTAGAGTACCGACATGCACCTGTCTGTGCAAAGGACAGATCGGAAGGAAGCATGCAACACTGAACGCGGCTTCGCCGACCTCCCGCCGGATGGCGTATATACGTTTATGCGGCTTTCACAACCTCTAACACTGAAAGGATATGATGGAGCGAAGTTTGCAATCACTGTTCGCATTTTACTTCATTTACATGCGGAGATGCATTTAGTTGTATGTTTGCTGAATGTGATTTCAGCACTACAACAGCATAATGTGGATATGACCACTGCTATTGCATCTCACACGGAGGAATCCGTGAAAGCCGCATAAACGTATATACGCCATCCGGCGGGAGGTCGGCAAAGCCGCGTTCAGTGTTGCATGCTTCCTTCCGATCTGTCCTTTGCACAGACAGGTGCATGTCGGTACCCTGATGAGTCTAGTAAGAGACGAAACATGTACCTCTGCCGTATCACTGTAACAGAGGAGGTAAGTTTTTACTTTCTTCTCGGTGTGGTGGTACAGGTAGGCCACCATCTCGATGGTGGTGTAATAGGGTGAATTGTGTTTTGTAGCAATTCATCCAAACTGTGCAACCTCTAACACTGAAAGGATATGATGGAGCGAAGTTTGCAATCACTGTTCGCATTTTACTTCATTTACATGCGGAGATGCATTTAGTTGTATGTTTGCTGAATGTGATTTCAGCACTACAACAGCATAATGTGGATATGACCACTGCTATTGCATCTCACACGGAGGAATCCGTGAAAGCCGCATAAACGTATATACGCCATCCGGCGGGAGGTCGGCGAAGCCGCGTTCAGTGTTGCATGCTTCCTTCCGATCTGTCCTTTGCACAGACAGGTGCATGTCGGTACCCTGATGAGTCTAGTAAGAGACGAAACATGTACCTCTGCCGTATCACTGTAACAGAGGAGGTAAGTTTTTACTTTCTTCTCGGTGTGGTGGTACAGGTAGGCCACCATCTCGATGGTGGTGTAATAGGGTGAATTGTGTTTTGTAGCAATTCATCCAAACTGTGCAACCTCTAACACTGAAAGGATATGATGGAGCGAAGTTTGCAATCACTGTTCGCATTTTACTTCATTTACATGCGGAGATGCATTTAGTTGTATGTTTGCTGAATGTGATTTCAGCACTACAACAGCATAATGTGGATATGACCACTGCTATTGCATCTCACACGGAGGAATCCGTGAAAGCCGCATAAACGTATATACGCCATCCGGCGGGAGGTCGGCGAAGCCGCGTTCAGTGTTGCATGCTTCCTTCCGATCTGTCCTTTGCACAGACAGGTGCATGTCGGTACCCTGATGAGTCTAGTAAGAGACGAAACATGTACCTCTGCCGTATCACTGTAACAGAGGAGGTAAGTTTTTACTTTCTTCTCGGTGTGGTGGTACAGGTAGGCCACCATCTCGATGGTGGTGTAATAGGGTGAATTGTGTTTTGTAGCAATTCATCTAAACTGTGCAACCTCTAACACTGAAAGGATATGATGGAACGAAGTTTGCAATCACTGTTCGCATTTTACTTCATTTACATGCGGAGATGCATTTAGTTGTATGTTTGCTGAATGTGATTTCAGCACTACAACAGCATAATGTGGATATGACCACTGCTATTGCATCTCACACGGAGGAATCCGTGAAAGCCGCATAAACGTATATACGCCATCCGGCGGGAGGTCGGCGAGGCCGCGTTCAGTGTTGCATGCTTCCTTTCGATCTGTCCTTTGCACAGACAGGTGCATGTCGGTACTCTGATGAGTCTAGTAAGAGACGAAACATGTACCTCTGCCGTATCACTGTAACAGAGGAGGTAAGTTTTTACTTTCTTCTCGGTGTGGTGGTACAGGTAGGCCACCATCTCGATGGTGGTGTAATAGGGTGAATTGTGTTTTGTAGCAATTCATCCAAACTGTGCAACCTCTAACACTGAAAGGATATGATGGAGCGAAGATTGCAATCACTGTTCGCATTTTACTTCATATATATATATATATATATATATATATATATATATATATATATATATATATATATATATGCTTGTTTAAAATATTAATGCAATGGTCAGCCATAGCTATAATGAATTATCTGCACTAGATGAGCGCCTGTAAGTAGACATCCACTTCCCTTCATACACGGCGGCGCCTACGTTATAAGTGAAGAAACGTCATTTAATTAAAGAGTTAAAAAGCAATAAAAATATAATATTCTCGCATTGCGATTAACTCCAGTTTGTAGTTCTTGACTTAAAGTATCTGTTGCTGGGCGCAGATTTTGAAAATATGTATTTAATCAAAAGTTATTCATCTTGTTTCATGTTCAACGATTTTTAATTCAAAAGTGTGCTTCGGACGGAGAAATTAGAATAGATACTTTTTGCTTAGACTCCGACGAGGAATACGGAAATATTTTTTATTTTACAAAAAATGTTTTTTTTAATTACTAACAATCTTTTTGTTTATAACCAATTGTCTTACCATTTGTGGAGAATCTATCCTCGATATTCGTAATCAGGAGATCAAAACACATATAAAACCTTTGATGTAGCCGTGTTTCTTCATCCACTACGAACACTCACTAGTGAGACTCCCATCATTCTAAATCGTTAGTAGACAACGCTTTGTGAATTGTTTCTAACATAGCTGGGTAGATATTTTCTAGTATCCCTCGTATTATCAAAGATTCCTAGACTTTATTTCCAAGTTTTTATTCTTAATTTTCAATATGAATGTTTGTCTTTGATGTAGGTCATACGTATTTCAACAATGCCACAAGCAAAACAAATTTGATTAACTAAAAGGTCTAACTTCCACGGCATATTTAAAACTTAAACCTTTTAGTGAATCCAACTGATAAAATTAATAGATATATTTGTGAAAACTTTTATCTTCTTACCTTTGGGACTGAAATACGGTAAGTTAGCTAATTGTCGTCAGCTTGATTAATGTGGGGGTTTAGGCTTCTTCCTTATTTTTATTCAGGCCTAACAGAAAAGGCAACAAAGCATGTAAAATGTAAGTTAATGTAATTAATCTTTAAAAACGTAACGGTGGAACATAAAAAAGGAACCTAATTTTCATAAGACAAAAGTTATAAATAATAAATATTACGAAAATTAACATTGTAGGATCTTCGTGTAATTAGAGTAAGTAGGATGGGTATTAGAAAATGAGATAATATGGGCATTTTGAGCAACTCAAACAACATTATTATTTCGGCAGGCCAGATTTAGCAAGATAGATTTATTAGTATGGGTATGGAATTGCAGGAAACTACTATAAAAAAGAAGAGACCTTTCCTTTTGTTAGTTTACCCTGCACTTACAGACTGGTTTTAAACTCATTTGTTCTCGTCAGTACAGAATAGGCAAGTACACCATAAGAAGTGTTAATCCCTTAAGCAACTTATATTAAATTAAATAAAAACCCCGATACAACCTGCGCCATCTCCCGAAATTTCAAACAATCTGAGCAAAGAAATCTCTTGCGACAAAATGATACACTTGCAGCTGCTGTATATAAGGCTTTCTTATAATATATATATATATATATATATATATATATATATATATATATATTTAACATCTGTTACCCTAGTTATAATTTGATACATATTTGTATTTGTTGTTATTATTTCCAAACTTTGTGTAAAAGACATTATTTGAATTTACATCTTCTACAAATTAGTACTAGTAAAGTTCAGAGTGGGTTTCAATCTGAAATTTAGAAAACGTGGGGCTAGAAAGAAACTGTATGTTCAAAATTAAAGTCAAAAAGAATAATAAACAATTTATTAACAATAATTTTTTAATGGTTAAAAAATTATTAAAATCTGCAAGATTGGTTTATCAACAAATCGTGCAAAAGTTATACCTTATATAAAAAACTTAAATTTCTTTAAAAGTGATCAACAAAAATTAGAATTTTTTCTCACTAGCCTGGTAATATATGAAAAAACAGAACAATTTTCTTCTAATTTACTCAAACGTTAACTACATAATTTAGATAAAATCCGTTATTAAAAGCCCGTGACTATTTAATGTTCTAAAATTAATAACAAAGATATTCAGATATTGAGAGATTGCAATAGTAATAAAATAGGGGAAGAAAGGTGGTCTGCAGTTAGCCGAATACAAAAAACAAAGGTAACTTTGAAATAAAACTGGATCTGAACATAAAAATATATAAAAGATATGTTTAGTTAATTTAGATTAAGTCTGTTGCTTCCAGATAATATGTTGCCAAACGTATTTTAAGGTAAATTGTCTTCTACTACGATACGATAGGAAGAATAGTCGAGTCCTATGTTTGCCAAAAAGACGCATTTGTGTCTTATCTGCATTCAGTGCCAGCCTATATGACCTAAAATATTCGGAAGTAATTCAGACATTCTCATTAATAACCGTAGAAGTATCCCCAATATCTTTCAGAAGAAAAGAATGGTATATCTGCGTATCGTTTTCATACTAGTGGAAACCACAATTTTTTAGAAAGTTATTAAAATCACACGTATATTTAGAAGACAATAAGGGGGCTACGATACTTTCCAGCGGAACGCCTTTATCGACGACGAAAAGTTTTGAGAATGAAGGGAGGATACTAGTAGCATCAAAATTAGTTATTCCTAGAGGTATGTATATCTTGCAAATCACACTGACATTTGCTTTTTTCAATCTTGATGAAAAGTGTTGAATCGCCAAAAATTATTTAAAAAAAGATTTAAAATTAAAAACTTCTGGTGCCACAGATAATAACTGTTGTGTCAATTTTTTCAACGATAGCTCCCTCTATACTCCCTACTATTACTTACTGCGTACATTCCATATTTTTCGTTTTGTACCTTACAATTGTTTTCATAGCTATTAAAAATTTACAATCACAAGGACAATATCAATGAGGTTAGTAATCTGTTTGGGGCTTTAGCCCGTTTGTTCTTTTTTGTAAAAATAAATTATTTTATCATTGATAATTATTCATCGTATTCTATATCTAAATATTTGTAGTAAACGGACATCCTATACATATCTTCCTCGTCTATGGTAAACAGCTGGTTCGCCACATTATTTACTATCAAAGGGTTGGCACTTATTGCTTCCCCTTTTCTATTCACTGCTATTTAGGGCAAAGTTTTTGCATCCTCCGCTGTAATTAAAAGACACACCTTTCATTTGGACGTATGTTTTTGCAAAGTTTCCTTGACCCTGAAACCCTTTATTTTACAAATGTTATTAAGCTTACTCGAGCCTTTATCGAGAATCTAGTCGATAAAGTTGGTTTAATTTATACTACATTCCACGAAAAAACTTTGTCTGGAAGAAGCGGTCCTTCACTTGTCCTAAATTTGTGTATGTTGCAGAAATTACTAATTAGGTATGAGTTTCTAATACTTATACGCATTGATCAAAGCAAGCAACTTTTGCAGGGCTATCCAAAAGCGAATTCAGCCTTTAAGTAGGGGAGAGAGGGAGGCTAATATCACAACAACAAAGAAAAGATTGAAATTACCGTCACTCTACTTGTATAGAACACACTGTCATAAATAAACCCGGAGACACACGATCTGACAAGTTGCGGAGGACCAAAAGATTTTTTGTTAACTGACCGCATAGGTGATTTATATGGTTTTCTGATTGCAACCTAACGTCTAGATATACTTCAAGAAACGTAATGTTATTTTTCCCTGCCAGCTGGATTTTCCTTAGAAAGGAACCAGTTCTTAGAAATGGAGCCAAGAGTACCTTATTTATCTGATGTCTTGGTGATTTGCCATATTTATATGGCTTTGTACCAGAACTGAAGAATCGGAAACGGAAATTGTAGATAATCTAAGAAAGATTATTAATATAATAACCACCTTTAAGCCCTTGAATCTACAATTCAATGTTATATTCTGAAGTTCTTTAAACAAGAGGCAGAATTAGTATGAATCTCATTTCATGTATCTTTGGATTTACTGACATTCCGGATGAAGTTCTGAATGGATTTGTTTAACTGTGAAATTACTTCTCAGAGTATTATGTATTTTAGCAAAAGTCATTACCCCGATATTGACATGTTATGCTTCATCCATGTCTTAAATTTTCATGCTTTCTTTTCGAATAACCATTTAGTTTCAGACTTCCTTAATGTTACTAATTTTACAATGTTTAAAGATATTTACAATATATGTGCATATACGTATGTACTATTATACATCCCCTATCCAACGATTAGATGACGTAAAGGGGTCGTCCCCTCAGGAGGACGGGAGATGGTCACATACCTTCATATTATGTACACTGTTGATATTTATATTGTGTCATAATGCCTCGTTTCACGACTCTTTTTATATTGGTTGAGTTGTATCTCGACACATCAAGCTAGTTATTCATAACATATTACAGTACTATTTACATGCATTCGAAATGAAGTAGATTATACTCCAACATATTTCTGTGATAATCATAATACTTTACGGAGCATTCTACATTTTATTTTTGTCGACCATACTATATTATATTATATGTTGTCCTAACTACTACTGTTGTAATAAACGGGTAACTTATTGTGTAGTAGTTTGTGAACTCCAGTATAATCGTTTGATCTTCTTATTCATATCTCTAGTGATTGTGGAATTTCTTATGGTGTATTTGTAGAACTTTTGGGCTATCTGTTCCAAGTAATCTCGGAAATAAGGTACTTGATAAGATGAAGTATTAGTGCTTTAGCCGTTTATGGGTAGAAGAAATTTGTCGTTATAAAGACGTTGTCCATGTACATGCATATGTTGGTTATCGCCATTAGTGGCATACTCCAGGTATCGAGATTATACAGCGTCGGCGAGAGTACAGTCCCTTGTGGTACGCTCGCAGTTATTCATTATGGATTTGACATTGTATTTTTAAATCTCACTGCAGTGCGATTTATTTCTATTAAGAGGAAAGTGGACAAATATAAAATACGATTATGTTTTTTGACAAAAAGGAAATCATTTCACAAATTAATAACTTTAATGGTAATCTTATATTTTTAATATTTATTAATATTATTAAAATTATGCAATAATTAAAATAACAAATAATATCTATTTATAGAATAAATACCCGAATATGGAACACTGAAAAAAGGGACAACGTTTCTTTAAAAAAATAACAAAAATGATCTTTAAATTCTAAAAGATCAGCAAACTTTGGTGAAAAATAAGAAAGAACTTAATATACTTGCAAAAATCACAAATTCAAGTGTTGACCTCTGGATTAACGTAGTTATAATGGGCCCAGATCCCATACATTAGACATTTTACTCACATTTCTCCTCGAGTATCTTAAGAAATAGTCCTTGATAGAACATAAAGTCTGCATCCGCAGAGTCAGGAGCTTCTGGTATCATTACAGCATCAGATTCACTGCCTGTATCAAACTTAAGTTCATTTTCATCCTTAGAGTCCGAAGGATTTGGACTTTTTTTCTTCTCTTCATTCTTTTTGTCTTTTTCTTGATCTACCAGGTGGTTATTTTTTTTTCTTTTTCTATTTTTTCTTACTTTTCCTTATCAGATCATTTATATAACACGAAGTTATTATTGCTGCCACAGCAATTTTTTGCCCATATTAGACACTTGCTTCTTTTTAGTTGGTACTGCACCTATGTCACAATGATATATCAAGGATAGGCTGCTCCGATCAAATCTAGAAACAAGAGATTCAGTATCACGTGTTCTTTCTGAAAACTGATGTTTCGGTTGAAGCAAGGTTTGAAAATTCAAATGAACGTTTTCCTCTTGTTTTAAGTCAAGGCCCAATGACGGATAATCTAGATAAATGCTAAGGTGATCTGGGATTGGTAGCTGATGATCCTTATACTTACGGCAATTAAAAAGTAATTTCAACCACTTATTCCCCGGCATTCCTGATTCACCGATTGGATTTTGCAAATTATTATACTTACATAAATGTCATTCGACGAACATCTTTTCTCTTCAAGTCATGGAATTTGTTTTCCATTTTTAAAATATATTCTATTAAAAGACTTTCATGATGTGACCCAACACTATTTTTCTCCCTAATATGATGACTACTGCTTCATCTGGAGACAGTTTATATTTCTAGTATAGTTCAAACAAAGTTGATCTGGGTACTTAAAAATATTTCGCAGCTTTAAAATAATCCATTTTTTTCTCGAAGTATTGGCTCACTATTTTGTATGCATTCCAATATTTTTATTTTTCTTTTGAGGGCGACGACAAAATTCTAAAATTAATATAGAACATTATAAAAGAAGGAATTCAATAGCCAATTAACAGTACACAATGAGCTCTTTCTAAATATATAAGCACAGTATTATTTCCAACTAATTAACGAAAAATACCGAATTTTTACCTATCTTCAGAAACTTTTTTCCGCCGGCGAAATAAAACACCCTATAGCATTTAATTTATCAGATTGTATCAACGCTACATGTTCTTTAGTAATATGATATAATTTGTATATTTTTACCTGATTAAATTTAATTATTTATCCCGTAATTCAAAATTTGTAAACATGGTTTTTGATTTACAACTCTTTTGATCTTATAACATTTCACTCTTTCTTCTTAATAGAATTTGTAAAATGCTGTAGTTTATATATCACATTATTTGGTTTGAATTTAAAGGTAATAAAATATTTTATTTTTAATAAATTCTCATTTATTTACATTCCATTTCAGTACTAAAAATTTAAGATTATAGTCAGTAATATAGTTCAGTTAACATTTGTCGTAGATGTATACCCGATTCGTTTGACATGAGCACAGCATGTAGAGTCCGATCATTTAGGGTTGAGTATACAGTATGGAATTTATAACATTTTTTTGAAGTTTGTTTTAATCATGATTAGTAACTTTGGACTGTTTTGATCATAATTTTCTTTTTGGTAATTTTCCATGGCTTGCCAATATTTGATTTATTACCTGGTAATTAGAGTAAGTTTGGAACTAGGTGAGGGTGCTCCAGGTTGAGAATAAGGTTGGTAGAAATTAAGAACAAATATCCCTAAAATTTATCATGTGAGGCTGCGATAGAGATTTTCTTTTCGTTTCTTTTACGGTTGATCCGTCGAAGGCAGTAGACAAATTATGCCACTAGATCTGAAAGGGCAGACTACCATGTGTTTTTTGTCATAGCCACTAATCAATGAGGTAAGATTTTGCCCTCTTATCTTTACAAACGTGTTGTAAATATAACGAATTTAGTTTCAGGGCTTTTCTCTTCCTGTTTTTTTTTTCATTTTCTGATTTTTTCCGGCTCTACAAATTTTCTGATTGTTCTGACTGTTCTGGCTCTATTTTTCCTGGCTGTGCTATACATCAACAGTCAGTAAATTTACATCAT
The DNA here is from genome assembly GCA_034092305.1 of Diaprepes abbreviatus. Classification (NCBI taxonomy): domain Eukaryota; kingdom Metazoa; phylum Arthropoda; class Insecta; order Coleoptera; family Curculionidae; genus Diaprepes; species Diaprepes abbreviatus. Next base: position 4,552,882 of record JASJET010000116.1, read on the forward strand.
TCCTGAAACCTAAGTGCTTTCCTGTTTTATGACTAGCTTAGTAACATAGACAAAGCTCAACTATCTCTAAAAGAGAAACGGGCCTAGCCTCCGACATATTGAGCTGCCGTACACATTCGTTACTGTACTCTGTAAAAAGGGAGAATGCCACAACTCTTTGCATAATGGTGATCTTAACCGGAATGGCAAGTTGAAATTAGTGAGATACTAATGTAATAAAATGAAATAAAAAATGGCCTTGTATTATGTATTAAATTGTTGGTTCTAAAGAAATTCTGGTATTCCAAGTTAAGGATTCTATTCCATATATGACCACTTTCCTTTACCTCTCACCCCAATACTTTAAACTACAAAAAAATCATCACTTTACCATGATGTAACTTTCTGTTGCTATATTTAAATAATTTGAAATCATCTGGATTGCTGCCTAACAAAAAACTATCTTAACTGAGTAATTAAAATTGCAATTAATTTCCGCCAGTGAAATCACGAATTTTTGTCGCAAATGAAATCTCAAAATTTTACCATGAAATTATAATATATTATTACCAACTATAAACGCCTTACCAAATCCTGGCAACACCCTGTAGGGTACCTCAGTTCAGACTTACCTAATGATTGTCCTAATGCTGACTGGAGTTTACCTATACGCTAGCTCATCTCAGGGTAGATTCGTTGTTTTTATATTTTTCCACTATTTTTAATATATTTCCTATGTAAGTTTTATAAATGTCTAAATCGGGAAAAAGGCGCCACCAAATTTTACTTTAGAGTGAGCCCTAATGATTATACCACGAGCAATTGTAGTAAAGAAAACTTGGAAAAGAATAAATATTTAATATGTCATATCCGGGTAAATAAATCGCAGAGTCTAAGTACTTAAAAGTATCCTAATTTAAAATTATAGGAAATAAAACCAATTAAATAGAGGCCAATACATTTATTCCTCACGGTATACCCGTTCCCAGATAACAAGTACAACCCCTGGAAAAAGTTATCACCATGTGAATTATTGCAAGCTCCTCTAATGGGGCTATCTGATAGAATTGCGTTTACAATGGTAAATTGCAATAAATAAACTTTGTAGACTTAGTCGAAAGTTATTGTCTTTCTGTCGTAGAAAAATGTAAAAGTTAAAACAAAAGAATAAATTAAACTTGACAGTGTCCTGCACAGTGAACGGCAAACCGATCCAAAAAGTAAATAAATCAACTACTTCCTTTGGAGGGTTTACGTCGACATAGCCCAATCATAGAAGATAAAAACACTATTTTAAACTGGACTATGAAGTTCCATAAGCCCAACAATGCAGGAGACTATCAACTTTGCAGTAATAAAAAAAATAAGCAATATCAAAAAACTACAAAAATATCTGCAAAGAGAAAGAATTAGAAAATTGATAAGGAGAGAGATAATGAGTGTTTAAATGACAGTTAACAAAAGTATAAGCAATAGAAAATTACACAAAAAAGTGATAGATAATTACAAAAATTACATCATAGAAATCAATTTATAACTGTCGCTCAAGTGGTTAAAATCTTAACAAAATTTTTCTGAAAAGTATGTTACAATTTTGAACAAATCAACTTGTTTCCAAAATATTCAATTGTTAAGCAATTAGACTTCTCAATAAATTTATCATTATTATATTCAATTATTTAAACAATTATTAAATGGTTAGCTGGCCACTCTGGGACTCTAAAAAAATGGAACCATCATAAAAACCTCAATTACAGTAAAGTATCGCAAAAATAAAACATTTAAATTTGAGGTTGTAGCGCAACGAAGTCGACTGCGTTTCACCTTACATAGTTTACTGGTTCGCCGCAAATATATGATATAGTAAATTACCAAAAGATAAATATCATTAAAAAAATATATTAAAGTCCAGATATTTAAAATCTAATTAATTAGAAAGGTTCAAAAACATATACACAAGACTCCCCTACCTGTTAGCCCTCTAGGTAATCGAACAGAAAACTGTGCTTAGATAACTAAACGATTCAAAATAGAGGTTTAATACCCATTAGGTTTAACATTCAGAAACTCTTGTGTACATACTTTGGCTAAAATTAGGCACTTAGCTGAATCGCTTTCAAACAGATGGTTAAACAAGGCCTGTGACATAGACGGCTTCCCCAGAAAGGACGTTGACCTGGCTCAATATGGAGATTGTCCCTTTCAGAGGCTCACAATCCCAGAAGTGCAGCACGAAAACCCAAACTGTACATTATAACTACTCCAAAAACATACTATAGTTTTCCCAAAGACGTAATTATTCCAAAGACATAATTATTCCAAAGACATATTCATTCCAAAGACATTGTACTTATCCCAAAGACAATACTGTAGTTATTCCTAAGACCCTAAAATAAAGAAATAAAAATTCCTACTCAATCAGTCGTACAAAAGGCCTACGCAAAGCCTAGCTAAATTTTGCTTAAACACAAAAACTGATTGTTTCAAAAGAAATATGTACATACCTCGAACTCAAGAAGATGGTGGCATCTGCTAACTGATAAGCCGTTCTTTCTGGCTGGCTGAAGAAAAATAATCGCCAAACTGGCTGTAGAGTGAAACGACCAAAATCACCAAAAATTGTTTGCACCCCGACTCGGTTTTGTTACATTAATCGGCCACTTATGACCAAGTCCCTTAACTTGGGAAAGCAGTAAAACTAAAACCACTTCTTCACGCTCTTGCGTCAGATAGCCAAAAGAGAACGATTTCTCTCAAATCACTAGCACATTTCTTCCAACGGAAGTTACCAAAAAAACTTTATAAAAACGTCTATCAAAAATCTATCCAAAAAAAATAACCTTAATCTCGTAGCCATAATCTCGAACCCTTGAAATTTATCATACAATTTGAACTACTTCCGGAAAATATATGCAAAAATTCTTCTATTTCAATTTTAAACTGGCCAGTACTGAAATCAGACAGAGACAACCAATATATTAATAATCTAGCCTGCCTCGTCCTACAAAATGAATACCCAATAACAAACTACTTAATGGGTTCGAAATATTCAAAAATTTAATCCAATTAGTTCGAAATAGTTCGAGATAGTTCGAGGGTCTAATTTCAAATATTTTATTTACCAAAAATTCTAATTAGTAAAGTAAAGAGAAATATTCAACTAATAAACTAAAAACAACATAATGAACAAAGTCAATACAATTTTATTTCAAATTTAGCATTTCGATAATATTCAACTGATTTGCCATCTTATAGGCAACCCTAAAAACTTTCACGCAATCTCGTGGAGCTGACCATTCAACAGCTGATATGTGACAATAAATAAATATTTTCTGAAAAAGGAAAATCAACAAGAAAGCAAATAACCCTATTTATATTTATCCAAACATTAAGAAAACGTTTTTCCCAATCTGTGAGACATTGTCTCGAGGTACCTACTGAAATTTATAAGTTACAGAAATATGTTAAGTTTCGATGTCAATCAAAATTTCAAAATGTAAACAAAAGAAATGATCTGAATATAGATGAAACCAATATTAATGAATGAAAAACAAAAGGTAATCACTAGTTTTATAGTAGAAAACATCGTTTACTGTAAATTTATGTACAAAACAAAAATCTATTTATGACTTTAGCAATTTGAACCTGTAATTTAATCTTGAAAAATGTAAACAAAAATATTTATTATTTAAACCCAATTTTTAACCGTAACAAATTCTAATATAAATTATATTTTTTCAACCAGTTTTTTTTCCTCATTTTTATTTATAGCTGACATTTTACATCTAAATATTTGCAGTAAACGGACATCCTGTACACACCCATCCACCTCTTCTATGATAAATAGCAGGATTGCCACTTTATTTACGATCAAAGGGTTGGGCACTTTCAACCGCCTCTTTTCTATTCACTACTATTTAGGGCAAAGTTTTTGCATCCTCAGTCATTACAATGTAATTAACGACACACCTTCCATTTGAATGTATGTTTTATGTTCCGGAAAAGAGTGGCTTTTATAATTATCATGCAAATGAGAATTAAGCACTTATTGTGTAAATAGCTGTAGATAAAAAAATAGTAAGTGGATATTAAAATTCAATATTTAAGACAAAAGAAAATAATTAATTTCTGGAAGTGACATAATTGTAAATAAAAACATTCTGTTAAATTAAATAAAAAAAGAATATAGAATTATTAAAACACTCCATCACTTAACATTATAAAATGAATACAAACAATATATATATATATATATATATATATATATATATATATATATATATATATATATATATTCAAAAATCGATCACGAAACTTAAGGGGGTGATTCTACTTGACAAAATAAGGGTAGAGCTTCATATAATTTTTTTTAAAAATGTCATTCGTTTTCGAGTTACAAGCCGTCCAAGTTCAAGTTTTTATTTTTTGTTTTTTGAATTACTCGCTTACAGGAAAACCGATTTGACTAATATTTGAAAGATAGGCTAAGTCTTCTGCGCTTCATCATTTTAGTAACAATTCACATTGATTGTTTGCCGCTAGAGGGCACTTTACCTACATTGAAAATTGTTTTTTTGTCATAATTTTTTAGTGTTGACAGCTACAGTAGTTTTTGGCATAATTTCTGAAAGACTGATGCCAGGCCTTTAAAAAATGTGCTCTTTATTTACATTGCTAAACCCAACGGTTTAGACGTAAATCACCCTTAAAAATTAAGTGGTAAATTTACTTTTCTCATTTCATTACCACCAGCTACCAGGTAAATAGCTATCAAAGTATACTAGAGCTGTCAGTTTAACATCAAATATATTCGCTTTTTAAACTATTTAATTTATAATCTTAAAATAACTAATAATGGCTAATCAGTAAATATTCATATTATGGATTATTGCGATATACATTTAATTGATAAAAATTAATGAAACAGTACTAAACAAACTAAAAAAGATTCTCAAAATGTCCCCCATTTTCTTCCATACATTTCCTAATACTCTTCAAAAAATGTCGCCTAACTCGATGAAAAATTCCTGGTGTTTCTTTAATAATTTGGCACTTTTCGATTATCCTGAAGCGAAGATCCTCGACGTTGATTACTGGAATATCGTACACCAATTGTTTCAAATGACCCCAAAAGAAAAAATCCATAGGATTAAGGTCTGGTGACCTCGCTGCCCATGCCAATGGTCCACTTCGTCCTATCCATCGCTCAGGATACGTTGCATTCAAATACTGTCGGACACGTATACTAAAGTGGGGCGGAGCTCCGTCTTGGAGGATCCACATGTTGGCCCTTACTTCCAATGGCACATCTTCCAGATACAATGGGAGACGATTTTGGATAAAATCTAAATATACGTTACCAGTTAATGGGCCATCAAAGAAATGAGGACCAATAAGGTAATCTCCTATTATCCCTGCCCACACATTTAGTGAAAATCTACGCTGATGTTTCGTTTCTACCACATTGTTTGGGTTCTCGTAAGCATATGTGTGGATGTTGTGTAGATTTGTTATGCCATCACGAGTGAAACCAGCTTCGTCAGTGAATAATATGACGCCAATTAATCGATTATCGTGTTCATACTTAGCTAGGATCTGATTGCACATTTCCAACCGTCTCGGCCGATCATCGTCATAAAGAGCCTGCACCTTTTTTGAATGAAACGGGTAGAGTTGTTCTTCTCTTAGTATCCTCCATAAACTAGCCTGACAGAGCCGCACTTCATTCCTAATTTTTCTAGTACTAATACCTGGATTATCTTCAATAATTTCAAGCACTCTTTCTTCTTGTTGCACATTTCTAGCAGTTCTAGGTCTTCCCCTATTTCCATTATAACTTTTAAAAAAACCACATTCCGCAAGCCTCCTGTGCACACTGGAAAATGTTTGAGCATGAGGGATATTTCTTTCCGGATAACTCTCCATATAATATCTTCTTGCCAACTCTGCATTACCATTTGCTTTTCCATAACAAAAATGGATATCACAATATTCGATATTTGAATATTGGTGATTAGCCATTATTAGTTATTTTAAGATTATAAATTAATTAGTTTAAAAAGCGAATTTATTTGATGTTAAACTGTCAGCTCTAGTATACTTTGATAGCTATTTACCTGGTAGCTGGTGGTAATGAAATGAGAAAAGTAAATTTACCACTTAATTTTTAAGGGTGATTTACGTCTAAACCGTTGGGTTTAGCGATGTAAATAAAGAGCACCTTTTTTAAAGGCCAGGCATCAGTCTTTCAGAAATTATGCCAAAAACTACTGTAGCTGTCAACACTAAAAAATTATGACAAAAAAACAATTTTCAATGTAGGTAAAGTGCCCTCAAGCGGCAAACAATCAATGTGAATTGTTACTAAAATGATGAAGCGCAGAAGACTTAGCCTATCTTTCAAATATTAGTCAAATCGGTTTTCTTGTAAGCGAGTAATTCAAAAAACAAAAAATAAAAACTTGAACTTGGACGGCTTGTAACTCGAAAACGAATGACATTTTGAAAAAAAATTATATGAAGCTCTACCCTTATTTTGTCAAGTAGAATCACCCCCTTAAGTTTCCTGATCGATTTTTGAATCACCTTGTATATATATATATATATATATATATATATATATATATATATATATATATATATACAGGGTGTCCGGAAAAATGTAGGAAATCTCCCGGAATATGAAAAAACCCTTTAAATAACTCTCCAACAAAGTGTTGTGAATTACTAACAGCTACAACTTTGGATAACATTCTTTACATACCTTTAACTATTGACATAAATTAAGTACTCTTCTAACCTGAACTAACCTGAAATAATCGTTTTCGAAAAGATGTCATTTTATTTACACTGTTAGTGCCCTAACTTCTGTCGGGTTGAATATGAAATAGGGAATCCCCTGTCACCATGGTTTAAATAAAACATTAAACTAGCTGCTTAGTTAAAAACTTCGTAAGAGGGTTCAACATGGGCTCCGTGAAGCCTGATACACTCGCTGGCACGACGAATTGAGGACTGCTGTACCCGCTACATTAACTTAGCATTGTTCCTTATTTGATCACAATGAAACGTGATTCTCCGTAGAGGTTCCTCCCTACTATCTACCGGGGTGGAATACACCAAGGTTTTGAGGTGTCTCCACAGGTAAAAATCTAGCGGCGTTGGGTCGAGAAATCGAGGAGGCCAGGGAAAAGATCCTCCTCTACCAATCCAATGGTATGGATGGACGTTTTTCAGGTGCTCCCACACAGCAACGCTGAAATGAGGTGGTACCCCATTGTATATATAGTACATGTTTCGACGGGTTTCAAGGGGTAAATGCTCCACTAAATCGTGAAAAGGGTTCTGGAGGAACTCCAAATTCTCGTACCGGCAATACGAATGGTCCACTCAAAAAATTGACAATGATTCCTGCCCAAAGATTAATTGATTGATGAGTTGTGCAAATTTATGATACCATTTTTGGTAAAATCTATTTTATCCGTGAAGAGAATAGTGCTAATGAAGTTTACATTATTTCGTTGCTGATCCAATAGCCAGTTTGAAAAGTACTTTCTAAGGAAAAAATCTTCAGGAAACACTTCATGCACTTTTTTCAAATGGCATGGATATAACAGTTGTTCTTGAAGAACTTCATGTACTATTGTTTTCGACGTATTAAACTGCGCGATAGTTTTCGAGTGATTGTTGAAGGAGTGTCATCTACAGCATTAAAAATATTTCCTCTAATTGAGGCGTATGTACTGTTCTTCCCCAACCAGCATCCATACTTCTTTTCCCAAAATTTCCTAAAATTATGAAGAAATTTAATAATATTACCTTATTAAATGGAATCGCCTACCATTCTCCCTTAGAAGTTGGCCAGCTCGTTGAAATGTTTTCTGATCTGGGAGAGTACGACTAGGATATCTGTCGTGATATAGCCTCCTGGCTCCAAAACATTAAAAAATGCAAGACCATACATCAAATGCATATCTCCATAATCAATAAACGTTTATTCCATATTTTGAATCATTTTACAATTAATTTCACCATGAAATCCAAAACTAATATCCAATAAAGAATAATGTGTTAGCAAAGTTCTCTCCTTCTTCTCAATTACCAATGACCACGTGGCTTTCGACAGCCAGCCAGTCAGTTTGGGTAGAGACTCTCGGATAGTTGGGTATGCATCCCCGAAAACCCCTGACTATTATTTTACTTTGTCACTTGTGTTACGATATTCCATTAACAAGAACGAGCCTTTCAGGCGTGTATTTTGTTTTTTCGAACTAGCGAGGTTATGATATTTCTTTTATCTGGTAGAGTCTCCTTCGTATAACTTTTTATGTAAACCACACACTTTTAGCCACGCCCCTTCCGCAACTAGCATGGCCGCACATGCTTTCCCAGCCTGGAAAAAACGCAGTACGAACAGGGATTGTACGAATTATTGCTCACTCCCCTTGGGCTCCGCGAAATATCGCCCAGACACTCATTGGAATTTCCTCCCTATATTCACCCCTCACACGCATTTTTCCGAGCTCCGCGAAACGAACACCGGCCGCGATGTGAACAGCATGAATACCGGAAACGAACCGATGTATAAGTTGGAAAGTTCTAAAATGCACGATATTGATTTCTTTCGTACCTTGCAACGTTTGCAACAACAATACTTCGTTTCTGGTGCCGATAAAATAAAACTCACATTTTTTGCCAACCTAGGTCAAACTGCAATTCAGAGAATGAGGCGTTTTAAACTAAAAAGGTAAAATCTAATTTCGAATCATTTTTTTAATCATAAGTTTGATAGAAACAAAGATGTATCCTTTATCCAAATACGACAAATACATGATGTAAATAAAATGATGTTATTTCGAAAACTTGATTCCATTGCAGCTTTTTGGGAGCCCATATCCTCGAAGAGGAAGCCTATACGAAAAAAGTTTATATAAACATGTAGTATTCCTTTCACGTGTTTTTTTCATATCCGCGAGATTTTCCACATTTTCTCGGGTAACCTGTATAATAACAACCGCACTGTGCCGAACGGCAGTGAATAAAGGTAGAACAACCTTATGGATTACTAATATCCGGTAATGGATAACTACAAGAAGAAGAAGAAGAGAATGCCAGTATCTACAGGTATTTCTTTGCTTCATATTTTCTATAATTCTTTTGTTCAACTATTTTCAGTATATCTACTAGTTTGATCCTATCGAATGCTTTGATCATATTATTAAAACCCATATATTATAGTATGTTGTGTTCCAGTAAATTTTTCTGGGATTCGCCTAATAATATAAATGTATCAATGTATTAATAAATCAGTAATGAAATAAACACAGGACTTCAAACGATAACATCAAACATTGAAGTAGAACTAACCCAGTCTTGGGCGAAGATAACAGATACCATAATGAATACTCTACAGACAAGACTGGGATACAAATCATGAAACAAAAAACAGAAATGGATAACCGATGAAATTCTGCTATTAATATTCGAACGACGGAGACACAAGAACGACGCAGACCAAAACATCTATAGAAACATCCATAAATTAATAAAAACAAAAATAAGAATAGCGAAGAATGACTGGCTTAGACATAAATGCACTGAAATAGAACAACTGCAAAATAGACACGATCATTTAAATTTGCACAAAAAGCTGAAAGAAACTGCTGGATTATATAGTGGATGGACACCAAGTTTAATAGTAGACCAGAACAGCAAGATAGTCCTCGAAAGCAAAGAAAAAATTGACATTTGGGAGGAATACATCGGAGGACTTTTTCAAGACAATAGACCACCAAGAGAGACTGATTTAAGTAATAGTTTGACTGGCCTATCAATTATAAAAGAAGAAATTGAAAAATCTATCCATAACTTAAAATACAACAAAGCAGCTGGATCAGACAAAATCCCGTCAGAAATACTCAAACTCCTAGATGAAAGAGGTGTTTTGTGTGTGTTGTAAAGTTTTTAACATCATCTACAATACGAGTCTCTACCCCAAACAATGGCTATGTTCTACTTTTATTCCGTTACCAAAGAAACCCAATGCAAAAAGATGCGAAGATCACAGACTTGTCAGTCTAATGTGTCATACATTAAAGCTTTTCTTAAAAATAATACACCAAAGAATATACAAGAAATGTGAAAGAGACTTAAGCGACTCCCAGTTTGGATTTAGACAGGGATTAGGTACAAGGGAGGCGATAGTCGCAATACAGGTACTGGTACAAAATTGCTATGACCAAAGAAAAGATGTATGCCTATGTTTCATAGATTCCGAGAAGGCTTTAGCCCGTGTTCAACATCAAATGTTAATACGACTCCTCAAGAGGCTCGACATCGACCAAAAGGACATCCGAAGAATTGAAAATGGTATGTCCAATACTGTACAAATTGAGAGGGGAGTGAGATAGGGGTGCGTACTATCTCCGCTCCTACTTAATCTATATTCGGAGACAATTTTCCGAGAGGCCTTAGAAGATGTAAAAAAGGGCATTAGAGTGAATGGTGTATGGATCAACAACATTCGTTATGCCGATGACACGGTCCTGATAGCCGAAAATATAGATGATCTACAACAAATAGTAAATATGATTGGACAACACAGTGCATCTATGGGTCTGAACATCAGTACTAGGAAAACAAAGTTTATGATCATCTCCAGAAACTTGGATGCATTTACAAACTCCGGAATAACATTTTGTGCAGCGCCCATTGAAAGAGTGGACAAGTTCAAATACCTGGGAACATGGCTTTGTGAGGATTGGACATCGGACAGAGAAATAAAAAGCCGTGTTGAGCAAGCCCGACAGGCTTTCTTGAAGCTTAAAAATGTACTTACCTGCTCAGAATTCGATATTGACTTGAGGGTGAAGTTTATGAAATGCTACGTATGGCCAGTACTTCTTTATAGCCTGAAGGGTTGGACCCTAAAAACGAGTAATATCAATAAACTGGAAGCCTTCGAGATGTGGCTATATCGCAGAATTCTTAAAATCTCATGGATGGAGAAGAAGACAAATGAGGAAGTTCTGGGGCGTGTAGGAAGAGAGCGTGAACTATTCGAAGTGGTCAAGAAAAGAAAAACAGCCAAACTGGGACATATCATGCGAAACGAAAAATATGGGTTCTTACAGTTGATGATTGAGGGCAAAATTGAGGGCAGAGGGGGAATGGGGAGGAAGAAAATGTTTTGGCTTCGGAACATAGGACAATGGACAGGGCTACGTGATGCACAAACACTGATCCACACCGCCTGAGATAGAGAAGCAATGGAGCATGTGATCGCAAACATCCATTAATGGATATGCATCCGAAGAAGAAGAATCAATTGTAGCCGATTTTTTTGCATTTTTAGGAAAAACCTCCATTACTGCTTTCAAAGGTATTGAAACAAATCAAAAATCTCTTGATAATTTGTAAAAATTGAACTATTGATTAGTTTAGAAGTACATTGTATGAATAAAATTGTCTGTAGTTTTTTAATGGTTTAAACAATATAGCGTAGCCCAATCAGATTTTCACATCATATTTTCTGAAAAAAAAAAGAACATTTTTTCGACTTTTACAGATATAGAAATATCTTAAAACTAAATATTAATAGCTCACCCGATATTTTATCAGTAAGTCATTCTTTGAATACAAAAAAGAAGGGAAATGGAGCCAATAAAAAGTCCCTTCTTTAGTTATCGTTTTACCGAAACACCATTTTGAATTCCATCAGGTTAAAAGGAATGTTATGGATATTTACCGCTGCTCTGCCATTATATTGTCAATAAAAAATAACTATATTATTTTCATACTGTTTTCATGTAACGTGAAGGACTTAAATTTATTTAATGTATATAAGAAGATGGAGAAGGGTCACATTGATGCAGGATCGTATTAAAGTCAGGAATGATTTGAATGGAAATTTTTTGTTGCAAAAAATGTCAAAGTATCGTTTTTGTTCGTTATTTGAATAGAAACTACTCACAGTAATATAAATATTTTTTTAATTTTCGATTTTGCTAGAGAAAACTGCTTTTTGCAGTCAGGTGGATAAAGGAAAGATTTAAGTTACTTTGAAAAATTTTCTGATAACCCAAGTTTAGCAGTCCCTGAATATTTATATTGACCTTTGTATTATCATAACTAATAAAGAAAGTGGATTTTTAGTACGGGGATAGAAAGAAAAGTTACCGATCGCCCTTACAGATGGCACTTGCAGTGTCATTTTGTCTGTGTCACTTGAAAAATTATTTTACCTTACTGCTACCTGAGTATTAGAGAACGCTATTTTGTGTCGTTTACATGCCACGATTTTATAAATTTCGCAAATTTTGTTCTAAAATTGAATTTCAAGCTGTGGTGATATACTTTTTACCAAAGGTTCATCTTCTACACAGATGAAGGATGAATTGGACAGTACATTGTTGGAGTAAGCTCCTTAAAATACAACCGTAAAATTATGTGATGCAGACTTGAAAGGTACTCGTACTAGTACTCAAAATTTTGAGTATTTTTCAAAACTAAACTATGCCACGTACGAAGAAGTTGTCTAAAAAGTACACGAACGCATTATGAATAGTGGTGGAGCGAAACTAATAGAGGTATGTGTGTGAAATTGGGAATTTGTACATTGCGATCTAGTAGACTCATTGTGTTCAATTTCAGCTGCTAAATCGTTAGAGAAGTCTTATCCACTAAAACAGTTCCTGCAGTGTTATTTCCCTTAGGAATCTTAAAATGTTGGACTCCTTTAAAGTTGGTAGCTCCCCTTCTTCTGTTTGGTGTGCTTTCCAGAGCCGCATTATAGGGTTTTCTAAAGCACTAAACTCTGAGAGGATGTTAATAGAAGTTGCGTCCTCCTCCTTGCAACATCTGCACTATTCTGTTTCTGCCAATCCGAGTTTCCTGAGATGTCCCTTTACGTGGCAATACGCCATCAGGATTCCTCTCAGAACTCTAAGTTGGATTTAACTTAGACTTATGCATTTCTTAAATATCTTCTGGTTGAAGTTCCCGAGAACTATCTTCGCTTGTTTTATTCCTTGCAGATCCGTCCAATAATTGGATCTCCTGTACTATTTCATTCTTTTTAGTTCTTCCAGCATTGCACTGCTTCTGAACCACAGAACGGTTCGGACTCTAGAGATGATGTTTCAGCCCCATTTCTTGCGAGCTTGTGTACTATTTCATTCTCCTCTACACTGGTATATCACTATATCCACAAGAGGCTGACCTTATTGTTCTTACTTAATTCATTTAGTTCCTTTAGGCATTTCCAGATTACTACAGAACATGACAATAATCTCTTATTTGCAATAGTTTTTTCTGTGCGGGATTAAATGCATTTCCTGATGTGGGAGCGGCATTTGTCGAGTCCGGACGAAATACTGCAAGACATAACTTTATCGGAACAACATTTGGCTTTTTATGAGCTCAAACTTACAGTCTTTTTCCAGCGGTATGCTCAGAAGATAAGTTCTGAATTCACGTCAGTGTAACAGGGATTAAATAACTATCAAAGCAGTGGACAAAAATGAGAGATCTGATATTTAATAAGCGAACATCTTTTCATCTAACGGAAGATCATGGGCACTAGTTAGGCAACTTTATAGGAACATTGATAGTAGATTATCTAGGAAAAGTAGAACGATTAAAGCCTGTTCTACACTATAAAACTATTCTCGATACGTAGGGCGTTCACTCACGGCTTGATAAAATTTTCTTATACTATCCCTATCACGAAAATTTCTATTACATAAACGCCCAAAACCCACACACCGCGTTGGATCAGGGTCGAACTAGGATAATTTTGGTACATTACGGATAGCAAGCACAATTCTTCCCTTTCTGTGTATTTTGACAGGTGGCTATTCATTTGGTTTTGTGCGGAAAACATAAGTTATAGTTTTCACATAAAGTGTCACAGAACATATTAAGTTTTTCATGGATGTTTATATTTGTCGCTTCAATAAAATTGCGGTCTTCTTCATTGAGTGCGTTACAGAAAATAAAGAAAAACGGTCTTCAGAGCATATGCGATAATGGTAGGTTACTGGATTGAAATGAGTTGGTGGAAAATTAAAGGTTGCAACTATAGCTTGGTGATCCAAGAATCTATGATCATATGCCTCGGAATCACGCACATCATTAAAGATAATCAAATTTCGAGACAATTCTTCCCTTATATTGTTTCTCTGTTCACATGTATCATTAGTCAAGACTGAATCTATTATTTATAAAGGAAATAAGGATAAATCAACATAACAGTAGAGGGCCGAAATGGTAGACCTCAACGGTATTGTCAGCTTTTTTTTAATCTGATAATATATTTGGTCAGGCCTCCATACTCAAAATCCAATGTTAGGATCAATAATTGGTGTCCTAATCATTTTTGTATTTTTAAATTGTTTTATTCATTATATAACACATAAAATAAATTTGGGGTCAATTGAAAAAATCTAACAATTATTTCCTTAAATTTTATTTTAAACTAAAATATATTATGCTCAGCCTTATACTAAACTAAATAAATGTGTCAAAAGTTAAAGGATTTTATAAGATCAGGAAATATTAAATACTTGGAGTCATTGGAAAATATATATATATATATATATATATATATATATATATATATATATATATATATATATATATATATATATATATATACGTTAAAGTCGTCGGTGATTACTGCTTTTGACAGAGAACCAATAAATTTGTTGAGTTGATTATTAATACAAGATAAAAACGTGCTGAAGGCACCCAAAGATGTTCTATAAATCGCGAACACAACACTGCTACAATCGCGTATTTCAATTGCAGAAATTTCGCATAGGCTCTTAATTGCTAACTTAAAAAAATAGTTAAATTATATCGATAAAAGTATTTTTCAATGAAATTTTAAATAAAATTAACTTTTATGTTCAGCCATTTGTAAAGATATCCTACGAAGACATATCAAAATGCTTAATAATATTATTGATTTCATCTCATCGAGAAAGATTTACTGGCAATTTATAATGTAGGAATATTGTCATAAATAACCAAGGTATTTTGTAAATTTATGTATTTTATTTCATCAATAAATGATTCCTTGAATACGAAACGATGGGAAATCGGGGCAATAAAAAAATCCGCTTTATTATTTATCGTTTTTCGGAAACATTGTTTTGACTTAAAGAGAATGTTGAATGAATGATATCATTTTTCTTTATGCTGTCATTATTGTGTTTTCGGGAATCTGTTGTATGTAGAAAAAAAAAATTCTGAAATGATAACAATTTCTCCCAAATAAGAAACATGTTAACATTTTTTTTAAATTTAATTTACAGGTGTTGCTTGATAATATATATGATGGTATTATTCAATAACAGGGTATTACCAAATTAATAACTACTTAAAAAAAATCACTAGAGTAGGGTTTGGTTATTCATAGCACCACTGGATCTGTAGGTAGGTTGAATGAAGAAGAATATCACTTCTATATATATATATATATATATATATATATATATATATATATATATATATATATATATACATATATATATATATATATATATATATATATATATATATATATATATATATATATATATATATATATATATATATGACTAAAATTTGAAGCAACCAAAAAAATACGTAAGCAGATGAGCTTGTAGGTCAAATAAAATTCGCTAATTAATAATAAAATTACCTTAGTTGAATGGATGTCAAGGTTGCTGCTCTAGGATAAAGTTAGATATGTTATAAATAAAATTATCCATTTCAAATAGTCACAACTTTCAAATGCTTACAAAATTTTCACCTTAAAAAAAATTTAGGTTATTTTCAGTTGCGAAACTCAAAACTTTATAATTATTAAATTTTGAAAGGAATTTCAGCAAGAAACAGAATATAAGTTGATGTAGATCAAAGTAAAATAATTTCAATAAATAAATAAATAAATGTGTATATATATATATATACATATATATATATATATATATATATATATATATATATATATATATATATATATATATAGTTTTTTTCATATAACTACATAAATTAAATAATACTGTATTTACCAGTTATTCCGAGAGTGAGACTGCTAGTTCTATGATCTAGAACAAATCAGGCTACAACACTGCTCATATGCGTAGTGGTTTGAAGGTACAAGTGAATCACCAGTGCTCATTAAATGATATCTGAAAGAATTATCAAAAGGTAAAAGCAAAAAATAAACCGAAAACAAACCGAAAAGAAAAGAAGAAACCTACACAAAAAAAGCGTTTAAAACTACTTATAAAAATGTATTTAAAAAGTAAATGAAATTTCTCTTAAACCTTCGAACAATAGACAAGAAATATTAATAAATTACTAACTTATTTCTATGTAAATTTAGAATATCATAATCCCTACTGATTCGGAAAAAACATATCAAGGTGATCTTTTAATTTCCGGACTTTCATACTTTCCAAGAAGTTAGGTTTTAAAAATTCATCTTGTACATGTAAAATGGTAAAATTTTCATGAAAGTTTGAATTTGCTGAGTTTAAATGTAAAACATGATTAGAATTAAATGATTTTAATAAAACTATTTTCAAGTTCTTATATGTGTTTTTTGAACGATCTCCCAGCGTGACTTTTATAGCCTGTTGGGCAAGTGCCGCGGTTAGAATTTGTGTGTGCTTTACTTTTATTATTTTAATAAATTTGCTGAGATTATTTTGTGTTCTGAATGCATTTTTTATTCATTGTTTAGCTAATTTAGCAGTTTTGTGTGTTAATTTGTAATTCAAAGTTAAGGTTTTATATCTACTTCCTTTTTTTCCAAAAATAAGGATAACCAAATTCAAGCATATTTAAACTGCTTTTTATTAATGAATGTATCTACTAGGCGTATGGTATAACCATTATTAACATCAATCTGTGTTATGATATTTAATTCTCTATTGAAATTATCTTCAAACATAAGATGTGATTAAATAAATTTAAAAAAATATTTTATGACTATGCGGAGATGTGTGTATTATAGTACACTGTTCTGCATTTTGAAATTTTTTGTAAATCCCTGATTTTTTTGTGTTTACTATAATATGCTGAATTTAAATATGAGCTTGGTTTATATCTATCACCAATAAGTTTTTAGGGACCAAAAATGAATATAAATTATAAGAAACACAAAACATATTCAATCTAGTGAATTTTCAAAGATTCAAAAAAAAAAAACCACTCTCTTGACAAAATATACTTAATTTTGTATTGAAATATTTCGCTGTGTTCATCTGAAACTGTTTCTAAATTGTCAGGGACGAATTCAAAATGGGAGTGAAGAAAATGCAGCTTAAGGGACATGTTGCAATCTAACGCCTTATAAGCTTTGATAAGTTCTTTAACTAGATTTTTTTAGTTCTCCGATTTCTTGTTACCTAGGAAGTTGCTACATATATTTTCAAAGCTAGTTCACGCGCTATATTCCTTTCTCAAAAGTATATTTTGAAAATTTCCGTCTTTAAAAAGTTTTCGTTTTTGCTTTGCCTCAATTTTACGCGTTAATTTTCATTTCAAATAAAGAAAAGCATTTCTCTATTTATAAGAATGATGGAGAAAGCAGAAGACAATTATATCAGAACAGAAATTCTTGAACAGGCGACACTGAATCGTCATCAATATGCGTATCAGGCGGGTAAGTCTACGAAAACCGCACGGATACAATTAATAGAAGTTATTCAAGAAGCACTGAACAGTAAGGAAACTGTAATATGTGCCTTTCTTGATATATAAAGGGCTTTTAACAACACTCCACATGAGGCAGTCAAAAGAGCACTGGACGACAGGGGAATACACGAAATAACATCCAAATGGAGAGCATGACTTATTTCCACTAGAGTAGCGAAGACAGAGATAGGAAAAGACACTATTACTCTCTGTACCACCAAAGGTTGCCATCTGGGCAGAGTAGCCTCTCCACTTACGTGGAGATTAATTATAGTCCGACTCTTCTATGATCTGACTGACCTTGACACATCTTGTCGATAATATCCTCTGTGACATAGTTCAAAAAGGACTTGAATAAACTAGGAAATGGTCCACCAAAATCACCCTAGTAGCATTCAAGGGAAAAGAAACCTCAATCTGAAAACCAACAAAATGGATGGGAATGTTATTGAGTGGAAGTCAGAGGTTAAATATCTTAGACTGACCTTAAATAACAAACGCCTTTGGAACAAGAACAAAAAAGAAGTAATCAGCAAGGTTACAAGAGCCTTGATGGTGTATAGAAACTTTACGGGAAAAAGATGAGGTACAAACTCAAAAATCCTACAGTGAATGTACACTATAAGAGTGAGACCAATCATCACATATGGGATAGTGATCTGGAGCAAAAAAACCAGTCTGGCTAATACGAGAGCTGACCTCTCGAAAGTTCAAAGCCTGGTCAGTGCATGTATAACCGGGGTAATGGAAACCTACCCAACGGCCGCCATGGAAGTAATCCTAAACCTCACACCTCTACATAGATTTCTAGAGAAGAGGACAATTTATAGGATGATGAGAAATGAGGTCTTAAAACGAAGGCCCTATCTCTTATCCAGAAATCAACATATCTGGGACATGCCGCAGGATTAAATGAAAAAAAAATCAACTTTGTAAAAAATTTCAGCTCAATGTTGAGTCGCAAGAGCGAATGAGACAGAAACACCATTGAAAATCTCAGTAAGAAATCCACTCCACGATATACAGATGGCTCTAAAACAACGGAGGGAACTGGAATAGGAGTGTATGGACTCAGCACCAGACAATGTTGACTGGTAGAAAGAGAAGAGTGCAGCTTCTTTGAGGAAGAGGACGAAACCTCTATTCATATCCTTATAGAGTGCAGCGATCTTGAAAATCCTAGGATGCGGTTCTTGGGAACACACCAAATCGAAGAAGGGGAGCTACCCACTTTGTAGCCGTCCAACATTCTAAGATTCCTGAGGGAAACAGCACTGAATAACCTGCTTTAGCCGATAAGGCAACTCTTACTACTGGGCAGTAGTAGGGGGGCACAATAGATCTACCAGGTCGCAGTTTACAGACCTCAATTCTACGCCCATACATACGTACATTTTCTTTTTAAAGCTATAACAAATATTGTTTACACACGTTGAAAATAATGTCGCTACTACAATGTTATCACTATTCGATAATTCTTTGCGCTTCGCTCATATATCCAATACTGATCCTCCAACGACCGGTCAACTGCTTATATACCCGTTTTGTACATTTGATATTTTCTAGAAACATCGGGTATCGAGAATAACAGAAGCGATGACATAATTTCTGTATACAGGAGCCTTTGATAAGTAGCCGGTCCTTCGACGATTACTGGGTATGGTCAAATTTGGAATCACATTGGATTTAATGGGTATCTCTGTTATTTTAAGCCGTTGGGGGTTAAGGCTTCGTAGATGGGGGATCATCTCCAGACGCCCTTCATGTGGTGTTGCTATATTGTGCACCATTTCTCTAAATTTAGAGATAGCGTAGATTTGGCACTGTCGCATTCCGGCTCTCCAATCAATTAAAACATGTTGTTGATGTCCTCTAGATTTTACTACGTGATACGACAATTTACAGGACGTTGTGTAAAGGTTAGTTCAGGTTAGTAAATAGAAATTATCGAAATAACACACTAGTTTGGCGGAGAGGATCTTCATGCAGAACATTGGTATCGATATGTGACGGTTTATGAAATATGAAAAAATCATGTTTATGACTTATATTCTGATATTATGTTGGAATAAAGTATAAAGTTTAATTATTTTTATACTATTACATATTCACATAATAATTCTAAGCTCGATAGCTTCTGTATATATATATATATATATATATATATATATATATATATATATATATATATATATATATATATATATATATATATATATATATATATATATATTATTAATTTATAGACCTTCGAGCACATGAAAATTTAATGTTATTTTGTAAAAATTCCTCTGTGTTTTTAATTTAAATTTGCATTTCAATTTTGGATAGGATAAATATAAACCTATTTATTCCATGTTCATATTTTAGTGGAAAAAACAGATTGTATTGAATCTAAAAATTGAAGTCAATAAACCAAAGCATGTTATAGTTTTATTAAAAATTCGTTCGAAATTGGTTAAAAATTGTTGTCCCAATAGGGTTTTTATTTGCTGAATTTTAATTACAATTTGAAAAAAGCTAAAAATAAACATTGTATATTACTTGCAAAATAAAATTTATACCTGTTTTAAATCGGGCAATATTCGGCAATTAGATTTGGAAATTTAAACTGACAACAAGCAAGAATAATATGCAAATGGAATTTTACTTTTTTTGAAATCATTCTTGCAGGTGATACAAAACGACTCTAATCTTTGCATCTGCTGTAAAACGTAGTATCAGGAAATAAAAATCTTTAAAATGTTTATTTTTTGTTTGTCAGAATTCATTCAGAGATTACCGAGATATTTGTAAAATGACATTAGAAATATTTTTTTTTGTTATCGTTAATAATTTTTCTCAGCCTCTCTCTTTGGGAGGGGCGGTGATATCACAAAAGTACAGTACGGCAAGCGAAAGCAAGTTGTCGACGGGGGGAGGGGGAGACACCAGCAACATTCCCATTTTTAGTATAAAAGGCAGGGTCGGGTCTATTTTTCTGAATTTGAAGCTCTTGAAGAGGGGGAGGCGATCACAAGGAAAAGCAATTTTCCGACAGTGGGTGAGGATGCGAGAAGCATACACATTCCTAGTATAAGAGGCTGAATCGGGTCTATTTTCCTAAACTCAAAGTTCTTAGGGGGGGGGGCTATTGCAAGAAAAACAAGTTGTCAATGGGGGGAGTGCCAGCAGCATACACATTCCTAATATAAAAGGCAGAATCGGTTTTATTTTCTTGAAGTCAAAGCTCTTGGGAAGGGGAGGGGCGATTGCAAGCATACACATTCCTGTACTCTATTCAAGGATTAGAGAGAGTAATAAAACTGTTACCGAAACCGCCAACGTACCTGCTTCAGTGCCGCCGGTAACTGAGGACTGCCTTGAATCTAATTATATTTAATTTTATTTAGATATTATAAGCATGTATCAATTTACTGCAATAATAAAATTTCTGATACTTCAATTTAATTTCTAGCAGTGAGCAAAGTACACCTTACAGTGTGTCTTTAGTGATTTATCTTGTATGTGCTTGTTTTTATATATTATTTGAGATTAGTGAGATACCCAAAAGATATGACCTCCACATCTATATTTATTCCAAAATCGTTAAACCAGGGTATTTTTCCGCAACGAAAAACTTATTACGATGAATGTTTGTGATGCCTTAAGATATTAATATCTAGATAAAAATGTTAAAAGATCTGTTGAGATCTGTTCCAACATGACAGAAATTGGAAAATCTACTATGTACCGAATACTGAAGGAGAAAAAAACTCCCAAGCCACATTCGATCACAGGCAGACGAAAAACCGGGTTGGAAGAATAGATGTCTTCTTCTTCTTCTTCTACCTTCTATAATAGGTCCCTGACCTGTTCCTTCTTCGATTTTCCTCATTCCGGACTTAAATTATCGCTCCACCTTTTCCGTGGTCGACCTCTACTGCGTGTACCACTAGGCGATTTATCTCATGCGATCCTTACCAGTCTATCCTCTGTCATTCGGCTTATGTGTTTGTTCCATTGTGTCTTACGTTGTAGGACCCACTCATTAATGCAGTCTGTGTTGAATGATTGCCTGATGTTATCGCTTCTTTCTCTGCCTAGTAGCGTTTTTCCTGTTATTCGTCGAAGTATTCTCATTTCTGTAGTCTCCAATAGTTGTTTCGTTTTTGTCATCTCTGGCCGTGTTTCTGAGGTGTATGTCATAATAGGTCTAATTGTGGTTTTGTAGATCCGAACCTTTGTTTCTTGTTGTAAGTGTTTGTTTCGCCAGATCACATCGTTGAGGCAACCCGCCACTTTGTTTGCTTTGGCCACCTGCCCTCTTACTTCATATTCGATGTTACCATAACTAGTTATGTCGATTCCTAGATATTTGAAACTCATTTCCTGTTGTATTATTTGACCGTCTAGTTCTAGTTTGCATCGGAGGGGTTCTTTTGAGGTTGTCATACATTTAGTTTTTTCGGCTGAGATAATCATATTATATTTTCTTCCCGTAAGATTAAAGGTATTTAACCTTTATTTTTTTTTAAAGAATAGATGTAAACTACCATAAAAAACATACGTTTTATTATGAGAAGCAGATCCCAACAAAAAAACTTTATCTCTCTTGTATGTTAATATAAATCACATATCTGATTTTTGCCTCACCAGCGGGCAAATTTGTTGATGTTGTACGATACTATGTTACAATTACACAGAAGTGAAAATATTTTTTATTCATCAGGGCCACAAATACTGTAAAAATGTTTAAAATTATGTAGTATCGGAATATAATGAGATGCTGTACTATTAATAAAAGAATGTTTTTAAATTGCTCAATAATTAGAAAGAAAAATTAAATGTAACAGGTTCATATGTCAAACGAATTCAATATTTTTTATACAATATGAGAACTGACAGCAAAAACAATTTTGCATTAGAAACTTTAGTCACTGAGGTGCGAACTTGCACGGAAAGAACGAACTTCGGCTTTGAATTTCTTGACGTTTTCATTTCCGACCTGTCTTTAATATGATTTTGTCTTCTCACAATTTCCCCACGTTTAGATCGAGGAACTTTATAAAAACAAAAGTGTTTTTGATATATATTTTGGATACACAATTTGATATAAAAAGAGGGCGAAAGTAATTTTTGATGAGGTCTTTAACCAATATGAATCGGTGTTTTTTCACACATGCTGATCCAAAAATCCTAAAAGAAAACTGTTGCATCGTCCATATCGATTCATAATAAAGATAGTGTTTATTTCCAATAGTTTTCTACTTAAACATAATCAATATCGACAAATTAATAACTATCGAATATCGATATCTGTCGCAGAGTAAGTTGAAGCAACTATGCCTAATAAGATTCTCTCATCAGGATCACAATCTACGATGTTACTTAATATATAACAAAATTTATTTTTAAGAAGACTTGATATTTGACTTTAAAATAAAAACAATTCTTAAACCATTCTTAAGAAATTTATATAAATATGTATTCTAGTGCAAATAGTGAACTGGATAAAACAATTTAAAAATATTTTTTCAATTTTATAAAATCCTGTATACATAATTTCACATTTCAATCTATATTGTTAAGCTAAAACAACTACACTATTATCTTCACAAGATTGCATGCTTCTTTTATGTGAAATTTTAAATGTATTATCTGAACACCGAAGTTCCCATTATATTTTTAATTCTTTAGGTACGTACTCTGAGGTATAGATAAAATCGTTGTTATTATACTTTGGAAAAATATAGTTCTTGTGGAAAAAGATTATTTGAGCTTTTTTATAACCATTTTCTAATTAGTTTCATGTCGCCATGTCGGGAAATAAGATTTTTCGATGTTGTCCAGAGTGTTCGTATATGATAATACAGAGCTAGATACTGTAGTGCTGCATCCGCGATTTCCTCACGCCTTTACTAGCCGGCATACTGGGACCACGAAAGCAACAGAACGACCGACCGCCGTTCGGAAAAACTTCACTGGACTGCCCGGGTCATCTGCCGGACCAAACCTTCCTGGTCTAGCATTTTAGGTAAAGCAGCGCTTGTGGATATATGGTATTTCACCATCCACGGCTTTCCTGACATCCTACTGCTTGTTGCTAGCGTTGTCGAGGACCTTTGTAAGTACAGCAAATGTTGTTCCATCGTACCGACGTTGTCGAGGACCTTTAAAAGTACGGATAGCATCGGTTCCTTTCTTTCAGTCTTACCGTCACCTATACACATACACATTATATACTGTCAGTTT
Organism: Diaprepes abbreviatus; assembly: GCA_034092305.1. Taxonomy (NCBI): domain Eukaryota; kingdom Metazoa; phylum Arthropoda; class Insecta; order Coleoptera; family Curculionidae; genus Diaprepes; species Diaprepes abbreviatus. Next base: position 4,576,786 of record JASJET010000116.1, read on the forward strand.
TTTTTGTTCCGTAAAGGCCAGGAATGTGTTTACAGCCAGGTGCTCACCAGTGTCCGTCATTTAGCGTGCATAACAACTGTCGCTGCCCATCACGGCCAGGGTTAATGCTCCGATTTTACCGCTGCCGCATAGAGTCAATGCGTACAAAAGACCTCACCTATCGCCGATCAATGTCAGGTTACAGCTAGGATATATAACGTACCATCGCCGTGAATAGCGCCGCAAATTTTTAAATCAAGGCGTCGTGAATAGCGTCGCGAATTTTAATACGAGGCGTCGTGAATAGCGCCTCGAAAATATAGTACGACTCACTGTGAATAGGGTCGTGAATTTTAGTACAAGTCACCGTAAATAGCGTCGTGATGATATCGCTGGATTGCCGTCTACCATACCACTACCGCTCGATAAGTACGAGGTGTCGTGAACAGCACACATACATACTCTAGGGCAAGAGTATTTGTTTATATTGTTGTCCATCTTACATTGTAAAATAGTTTTAGGCCATATTATAAACTATGGAATACAGGATACAGGATGTTTCAAAATAGTGTGTTTCTTTATCTCTTTCCTATATTTTTTATACATTTCAAGTAATAGGTGGCAACCGCCAAATACTAACTAATTCGCTCAAATAGCCCCTGGCTTGCCTGTTTTTCTCTGTAACAAGCTGCCTGGTGCAAGTAGGCTCTCTACCACATTAATCCAGAGGGTGGAACTCAAGACCGACAACCGGCTAGGCTTGAACAATTCAGATGATAGGGATATCTCGACCATGAGTGGGTAGTCATCGGGAGTATTTAGGATGGTTATGAGACATCCTAACCCTAACCGTTTGATCGATGACTCTCTGCAGGATAGATATCCACCTATAGAAGTATTTATCGCTTGACATATTTCATACAAATTAAAATAATATTATAAGCAAAACAAAACTCACCAACTAGGAGTTCTAACTTCCACGGCAAGTAGATAGGGTTTAAGTCTTTAACCCTCTTAATAAATCCGGCTTTCAAATTTGTTTGTTTTTGAAATGTATGTCTGTTTATTTAAATAAATCCTCTTTTACTTTTGTGAAATATAAACATGAAATAAATACGTGCCACAAAGCTACGTTATATATTCTCTTTAATAAGTATAATTTGGGTTTTAAATCTCGTAATTGCTTACGGCATCAACTTTTTAATATAATTTAATAATTTCCTTCTCTAAATAATTTTAAAATAAAGTTAAGAGGATATTTGTTAGAAAAATGATAATAACAGGTAATTTTTTTTTAACTAATAGTAATAATTCAATATAGAGCGAGAGCTCTTAATGAATTTTGAGCAGGTATTTTAAAGCGTTAAGGTGGGTATAAACATGGCGAGACGAGCGCGTGACGAGTATCCTCGAACTTCCAGTGAGACTCCTTTTAATTTTGCCGATTTGTATTGTAATCGAGAGCTTTCGTCGGCAGGTTTCAAAGGAGGTAATAAATGTAGTTAGGTTACAAGAAGTCCATTTTTTTATAGTTCTTTTGTTTTCGAGTAGTTCGACCGATACTCGTGTGCGGTCCGGCAGGCGACCCAGTCCAGTCCGTGTGGACTGTTGACCCGGGTGGAGAACGTGCAGTTCCCAGCGAAATCATGGTCTGCTCGAGTTTAAGTAATCGGCCTGAGCTCCCACTACGCTGACGAGTGACTGCGTGCGGTGATCGAGCATACAATACTGCTGTATGCGGCGCGCGATTACTATGGTCGGACGCTCTGAAAATCTCGGAAAATTATATTTCCCGGCATAACGCGGTAAATCTAATTACATACCGGTAATATTGAAACTTTAAGCATTCTTTTCTCGCAAGAATCTTTGGTGCCGATTCCAAGAATAAATCTCATCTAATTATTAAATCAGTTTCAACATAAAATATTTAGTAAAATATTTTTTAACTTTTGGTGTCATTTCTTGAAGTCGGCTTCACTTTTTTCTTAGTACTTCTACTTAAAAATTTTGACTGGAAATGGTACTTGGTTGTCAGATCCTTACAACTTTTTTTTATTTTCAGATTGAGGTAACGCCAACAATCTATCAGAATATCAAGGTTAAGACAAAGTTAAGTGGTAAGTTAGGTTATATTAGAAATAATACCATTGGTGAAAAATCCTCAAAGTTATATGAGTTAAAAGCTTCTTCTGAGGAAAGTTGATGTTGGTAGCCGTTTCTATGTGGTAGTTAATCATCTTCGGGAAATGTTTAAAAACACACACACAGGAAATCCCATTCGCCCAGTCATTTCATACATAAATAGCCCCACGAGAGAACTCAGTATGAAACTAAATTCATTCTTCAAACAAATAAACAACTTTAAACCAAGTCACAGTTTAAATAATTCAGTAGATCTCGTCCAAAAACTAAAAAACAAAAACCCCAGATAACTTCATACTAGTTTCTTTTGACATAAAAATATGTTATCTAATATTCCAACAGATGAATGTTTTATACTTATCCAAGAAATCTTACAGGAAGGAAATATAAATCTAATAGTTACTACTGAAATTTTGCCCTCTTTTGAACTTTGCCTATCACAAACCTATTTCCAGTTTAATAACAAATTTTATTTACAAAATTCAGGTCTACCAATGGGTTCTCCTCTTAACCCTCTCCTAGCAGACATTTTCATATCAAACATAGAAAACAAAATTCTTAATTCCCCTTTAAGCAAAAACCATGTTCAATTTTGGTACAGATATGTGGATGATGTTCTAGCATGTTTTAAAGGCACTACTAGACAGCTTCAAAAATTCTTACAATACATTAATTATTGCCATCCAAAAATTTAATTTACTCTGGAAACTGAAAATAACCATAAAATAAAATTTCTTGATCTCACTATATCTCACCTCAATAATCAGTGTAATTTTAAAATTTTTAGAAAACCAAAGTTTACAGGTAATACTATATCTAATGATTCTTTTCACCCCGTACAACACAAAATGGCTGCATACAATTCAATGATACATAGAGCATTCTCTTTGCCTCTCTCTGAAGAAGATCTTCAAGAGGAACTAATTATCATTGAAAGGATTGCAATATCAAACAATTTCTCTCAAAAAAACATAAAGAAATTAATAACTAAAAAACAAAAACAACTAGCTTTTAATTCAATATATCCCAAAATAAAAAATGATAAAGATAGTTCATCTTATATATCTTTGTCATACTGTGGTTCCCTATCAGAAAACATAGCTAATACTCTTTCCAAACATAACATAAAAGTAGCCTTTAAATCTCAACACAATCTGTCCACTATCCTTTACAATGCTAAAGATAAAATTAATAAATTTGATAAATCAGAAGTTTATAAGTTAAAATGTTCAGAGTGTGATAGCTTGTATATTGGACAAAGTGGTAAAAGCTTTAAAACTCGCTTTTCAGAACACCGCCGATCATATAGACTACAAAAAAACAGACTCGAGCTTTGCCAACCATTGCTTAGAACACAGCCACAGTCTTCCTGATTTAAGCAACACTGTCATATTACATTATTCAACAAAGTGCCAAAAGTTAAATATTCTTGAATCTTTAGAAATATATAAATAATAGTAATAATAAAAATGTAAATTTGCTTAATGACCAGACAGAACTTGGGTTTTCCCCGTTATTTGTTGTTTCCAAATAATAATTAGTTCCCGAAATTTAGTACATCCCCTTTGTAATAATGTAATTTCTCAGGTAGTTTTTATTTATTGTTAAATTTTCTCATGTTTCTGTATTGAATACTTAATCTACCTTTGTAATTCAGTTTGAAAATGACTCTGTGAGTTGAAACTGCAGTCACTGTTTTCTTAATAAATTTAGTGGTATAAATTACAGTAGTTCCTTTCTTCTGTGGATGTATCCGTATGAATTTGCTGCTCTATCTCATCCTCAACAATTCAAAAACCATCGATATATTGATATTTTACTACATTTTATCCACCCAGAAAATTTACTATCGTCCATATTTTAAAAGTTCTTGCTTATTTTATTGCACTCGGCTCTACACAAGTTTTAGTCGACCCCTAGCACACCGTACAAAAGTAAAAAGAATGATCTAAGTGTGCTAAGTAATATAAATGAGGAAATTTAAAAGAAAAGCAGAACAGTGGGAAGATATTTATTTTGTGTTCAGTAACCGTCAAAAATTTATGGTTTCAGAAGCAATTTTAGCTCAACCCGCTAAAAGAAATACTTTTAGGTTAAAATTAATTATGATTTATGGAAACCTTCGTAAAAAATGTATATTTTCGGATAATTTTCGTTAAAAGAAAGTTTTTTTCCACCTTTCAATGCAAGTTAAGAATTTTTATATTTTAAGTTATTTTACGAAAAAGTTACTAGCAATGCGAAGTAAGTCACTTTAACCATCGTAAAATGCTAATTTTGATCTAAATTAAAGAGGGCGTCAATAAATATTTATCCGAGACTCAATTACCGATTTGATAATTTGATTATCTGAAGCAATACAAGATAAAGTCAATAAAAATTTTGCATTATTTTTAGTTTCTGAAAAAGTGGGCAAGTCTGTGTTAAATATACAATACGTTATAGTGCGTAGAGCTACGTAAGAAAACACCATATTATAACTCATTCACTGATATTTCATATTATGCGATGATTTTTTTTTTATTATTACTGAACGGAATAACTTCAATGAACAGCAAATAATATATAATGTCATAGAAAAATATATACATGTACAATTTTATCATGTATTTATGAAAATAATGTTGAATGAAAAAAAAAAATCAAAAAGACGTTTAATCTTCATCATTAGTGGAATCGTCTTCAGATTGGGAGTTCGAATCATTTTGGTCATTTTCATCTACATCTTGCCTATCTGTAATCAGAAATAGTTATGATATTTAATAATATTTAATTTATTTCATGATATTATTAGTATGTTAAAAGAAAACATATCTGAATCTGGAGTATTCCCTAAAATGTCAGGTGTTATGACAATATCTTCATGTGCTTCTGGGGGTTGATTTCCAACGAACCAGTCATCTCCAACTTTCCATCCACATTTTTCCACCCGAAATTTGCTGGCGATATCTCAGTGACGATTCGAAAGTGGGCATTCCTCCATAAGCATGCGATGTATTGCGTTCGTAATAATTGTTGCCGTAGCTCTGATTGGCATGGGAGCAAGTTACAAGCGTCATAATAACACTGCGCGTGATAGCCGTCATTTAATGATGTTTCCTCTGAAATTTCAATTTCAGTGTAGGTGCTGCGTGATTTTCTTCGAACCGGCTTGATTCGGCGATACTCCAAAATCACCATGCATTTTTTTAATGTTTCTGGTGAAAATTTTATTAATTTTTCATATATTTCTTGACCACAAAATATATAGTTCACTCTTTTATCACTATTATCACTCATTGTAGTAATACATATAAAACTTACTGTATTTAATTCACTAAACTTTTTGAAAATACAATAAACAAGCGTTATAGATCTAAGAGCACAAACGCATTGTTGTAATCAGCTGAAATAACATCATGGCGCAGAAAGTAGTGTGGGGACGGTGCGAGTGAGTGAGAAATAGAGAAAAAGTGAGAAGGGGAGAGAGGCGCCGAGTGGGAAATACATTATTCTCAGCACCTCCACGTACTACACTTGATAGATGAAATTAGCTTTTTCGGCTTGCAAAAATCGTCAGATTATATTATTTCCGTGATCCTTACATGATTTCCATTGAAATAAAAAAAAATTCAACCGCGCTCGAAAATGTCCAGGTGACGTTTTTTTGCAACTTTGTCACTCGCTCATTTTCTTATGTCACGCTAAAACCGTCAGAATATTGAAATGTCCACTTTTCTGCATGTAATTAACTTACCTTGTCTTAATCTGATGAGCTCCAGTTACTTTAGGGATCGATTTTTTTTTGCTAATCTGATCGGCTGCCCTAGACGCACCCGCCAATATTTAAGGTTCATAATAGGTTGATAGTTCATAACAGGGTACAAACTTTCTTCCTTTATAGTATTCTGGCGAGCTTGCATAAATCCATAAATCCCCGCTTAGGCTCCCCTACTATTAGGTTTGGGATAAGATTGAACATAGATGCCTGTCATAAGAGCGTAAAATTACCTTGTCCCCACACTTTATGCATTGTTAAAAAATCATGTTTTTTTTGGTTTAGACTGTGTCAAATTTGAATTATTATCCGACGTTTCGACTACGATTGCACGGGGCATCTTCAGGGATCTTTATTCCATGAGATTAGAACACTGAATTACTATCGAGGAGCTACAACCCGGTATTTATACCCGACTGGTGCTCAGCGAAACGTGATCCAGCGTTACAACCGATTTCCACCCGTAATGTAGACTGTAACCTGCATCTTTATTAATATTATTTGGATATTTACAAATTTCGATTGATTCTCTAATTTTACATTTAAAGAAGTCAGACACTGATGCTTGAACCTCAGATTTTTACATTAAAAGTGTGATCTGAGCAATGCTGATGTTTAGCTACTGGAGATTGTACAATTTGTTTCTTTTGTATACATTCTTTTTGTTTTGTAAGCCTAGTGGATATAGACCGTCCTGTTTCACCTACATACACTTTACCACAAGAATGGTATCTGGCTCTGTAAGAAGGTTGGACAATGTTTGGCGGCAATATTGAAGATTCTGTTTAATAAAATAATTGGAGAGGGAAAAATTCCACAGGATTGGTATAACTCCAAAGTAATCTTAATATTCAAAAAGGGGGACAATAAAAATATCGAAAATTACCGACCAATATCTCTACTATCACACACCTAAAAATACATATTTTTGAAAAAGGATCGTGATTTACCACCTTTCTACCTAAAAATTTTATAGGAAAATTTACAATGATTTTAACACATTCTATTTATTTTCAGGAGATTGTCGACATTTTCCAGAATATCCTATATACTTGTTCCTCCCCTATGCACTAATTCTATTAATTTTTTCATTAAAAAAAAGTTAAAAAGTCGTATGCGGAAGTTAATTGAGCTCTGGTAGATTCAATTGGGGAAACTCCGGATATAAGAAAAAAATAAATGTTCTTCTATTTTTCTCTTTTCTCTTTCCCGCTTTGCTACCTAATTTCATTTTATCTTGGGTTGAAATGCGTCAAGCCGATGACTTCCCTACCAAGCGATTATTTTAAATTCTAAATGTAAATAGATTACGGAAATGTAATGTCGCTTTTTACGTTTCGATAAATGACATTTAAATTTTATTGCGAACTGTTGCGGTATTTTCACCGAAATATTTCTGATAACCTTAGACGTAAACAGACCTTTATTTCCAGGAAAGTGAAAATCTTTTTTGTTTTTAAAACTGATGTCTCTTCACTCGCTTCCTTATTTACCTGAAGTAATCCGCTCTCCAAATCTCCAGACCACGCATTATAAATTGGCTTCAGTAGCTGGTTTACTTATGATTAATCCTCATTTTTTATTTAAAAAAGAGAGGTTTTGTAATTAAATTTCTAGAAACACAATATTAGATCGCATTCTTTTAGAAACGAGGAACATGAAAGGAATAGTATTGCCTAGTTCAAATTTTATAATAATTCAAAAATATTTTACTTTGTCGACCTACCTACATTTCATTTTTGCAAAAACTGGAGTTCTATGCTCGGCCATTATGGGAATGATTGGCAATCAGGATGTCCAATCTTATCTATCTTATGTCTATATATATATATATATATATATATATATATATATATATATATATATACATATATATATATATATATATATATATATATATATATATATATATATATATATATATTGCGATGATTTGTCGTTTATTCGCGACTGCGCAACGTGCCTGTAAAAAAATCAACTAAATTATTGATTTATTAGTAAATAAATTATTATTTTTCCTTTTTGTTAAAATTGTTAGGCGCCAGGCACAAATAACTATACCTGAGTTTAATTGATTTGTACCAGAATTTTTATTTTAATAAAAAAAATTACACAAACACACATGTACTGTGTTTTCTGGATATACGCCGTTTATCGTGATCACATGTTTAAAAAAAATTGATATCAATTTTAACTTTCTCAGGTCAGTTCAGATTAAATTATTATTATTATTAGAAAAGTCAAACCAATGATTCATATACACAAGTATAAACTTTATTAAAATAATACAATTATGTCAATGGGTGCAGTTTTATGTAAAATTTATATATCACCTTATCTATTCCTAATTAAAAATTGTTAATATTATTTAATGTGCACTGTTTTCTTTTATTTGCTTTAATATTGTTAAATATGGCAATGTTGTATAAATGTCTTAGTGGTTAAAATTGACTAGTGTCTTATTTTATGTAATTTAATTTTAAATAATCTAAAAATATTTGTGAGTACCATTATTAAATAGAGTGATATTGATACAGTGCAATTAAACAATTTATTTTATTACCAACTAAAATATTCATAATAAGATTAGTATATATCTATTTTATTAAACTATTTTCAGGCAAGAATAAAATTTTTATTTCTTACGCATTAAATAAATACCTTTTAATCTTCAGCATTTTTTTTATCCACGTTCTAGGTTTCTTCTTTTTTTAAAAACCTAAAAATTCTTTTTCCTTTGCCAACTATTGTCACTTTTCTTCTTATATATATGTATATATATATATATATATATATATATATATATATATATATATATATATATATATATATATCATCAATTTGTTAAATATTTTTCAGAGCTGCCTGCTCAGTGAGATTATTCATTTATTAATTTAGTAAACTACTTTTCCTTCCTTTAAAATTGTCTTTCAATCTCCAAATTTTTTTTTCCTTTTTAAAATTTTAATAAATGAGACCAGCGATGTTAATTCTACCACAGATTAATCTGCACTGTCTTCCTTTATTCTTTTTTAAATAACAAATGAAAATTTTGAGGTTATGTTAATTTTTACAAATAAGACTAACGATGATTACTGCACAACTGATAGACCTGCATTCTATTAAAAAAAAATACTTTTGGCTTTTATTGTTAGCGGTGACGTAATAGAACTTAGTTTTAATTTTTTTTGATTGGTCGGCCATCTGACGTGAACTGGCAGCTAGATGGAATTTTAAGCTTTGAAAGACAAAATCAAAATGGACTCCTAATTGTCAATTTATGATAAAATTTTGAGGTTATGTTAATTTTTAAGAATAAGACTAACGATGTTTACTGTACAACTGATAGACCTGCATTTCATTAAAAAAAAATTAATTTTGGCCTTTATAGTTAGCGGTGACGTAATATAAATTTTTGTTTTAATTTTTTTGATTTGTCGGCCATTTGACGTGAACTGGCAGCTAGATGGAATTTTAAGCTTTGAATGACAAAACCAAAATGCATTCCTAATTGTCAATTTATGATAAAATTTTGATATTTTATTGATATTATGAACTAAAAATTATATTTGATGAAAGTAAATTATGATTTATGTAAATTTTAGACTTTTTCTGACATTTTGATATATCTACACTTTACTTTTGGTTATTATTTAGCACATAAAATTGATAAATAAATGATTATATCTAAAATAATTTTACATATACATTTAAATTTAAATTGTAACTTATTGAAATTGATAATTCTTGTTTTATTAATATTATAATCATATTTAGCAATGTTTTACCTACAATTAGGTACTATTTTATTCTGGTTTCTTATTAACATTAACTTATAATCTACATTTTCTTATACTATTCTTACAGATTTACAATATTTTTAATAAAGTTTTTATAAATATTGTTGTTGGAATATGTTGAAACCAAAATATTATCAATAATTGTTACAAAATAGTGTCTATATTTCACTAAATGATTATTATTTGACTTTATTCTCATTAATAATATCTTTACCCGCAGTATTTATAAAATGGGTGATCAAGATTCTCTTCTTTGTGAATTTCACTATATTGTCTTAAAATTCCTTTTTTAGTCACTGTTTCTAGTCAATAACACTTCACATATTATTAAAAATATCTATTGTGTATTAGTTTATTTGATTCATGTCTTTTAGAGTGAGATATGTTTCTTATTCTTAATTTAAATGTACTAATGTCCAACCTTTCACTCTAATCTTTATCCATTTTATCATGTTATTACACAATTATAGGCATTTAATTTCCTTTCAAAAAATGATTTATATACAAATTCTTACATACTTTAACTAATATCGACTCTAACATCTACACTTACTATATAAATGCATTAATTAACTGTTTCTGTCCCTTTTTGTTTGACATTTTCATATTTAAATCTTATCACACCAGAGAAAAGTTGACTACCTATACAATATATATACATATATATATATATATATATATATATATATATATATATATATATATATATATATATATATTCATTTTATATCGACCGCGGGTCCTGAAAAAAAAAACATTACTCTCGGTGCGAGAAAGAATGTGGTAATAAGGATAAAACACTATTTCACTCTAATAAACGAAGCAAATTGTAACCTACAATGCAAACTTTTCTCCATCTATTTCAGTGAGACAGGTTGTTCTCTTAACTACTTCTTTCTCACTCGCACCGACAGCCACCAAAACCTGATGTGATAGAGCAATTATGATTCGAATTCAGAGACCCAAATTCTACAAGAAATAACTATTCTTTTTCAACGTATAAATTTCACGTAGAGCTGTGTAATAGCCTAAATAACATTATGTTAACTGCCCCTAAATAAGAAAACCTAAAAACCTTTTCTGAGACACATTTTTATTTATTCCCTGAAGATTTTTTCAAATATTAATTACTCTCTTTATTACACTCCGTATATTAATTACAACAGTCCTTCCATATTCAAGATAATATATTTTCAGAGAAAATGACATGACAAAAATAAAATAGGCTTTAGATGTCATGTTATTTTACAGACAGTTCAAATATTGTTTTAGGCCCCTTGTTGCTTCGTTTTCTCTCTTTTTTTTTACCTTCATGACCGAAGGTAGAAAATTGCTTGACTTAAATTACCTGCGATAATGTTTTTTCTCCACAAATATTATTAAAGCTACATGAAAAAAATATTTGTTTTTAAATTAGACCTACTTCAAAAAATTGAACTAAAAGTTAAAAAAAATTAAGGACTATTTTACATTTCCTTTAATTTAATAATCATGAATTTATATAATTTAACGGTATGTGCTTCAACTGTCTTCTTAATAGATGGGAGTTTACAAAGGTCTAGAAAATAATGTGAAAAAATATAGGGTGTCTGGAAAAATGTGGGAAATCTCCCGGATATTAAAAAAAACACGTGAAAGGAATAATACAAGTCCATATCAACGTTTTTCATATAGACCTCCTCTTCTTCGGAGATATGGGTTCAAAAGAGTTGCAATGAAATCAAGTTTTTTACACGTAATTATTGAACCACCAGGTATATTTCAATTTCTTTTTAATATGATGTATACCAGGTAACACCCTTCAAATTAGTATCCCAGAGTTTGTTTGAAGATTGTAGACAATGTTGAAGATTGACTAAAATGTGGTTGTCGGACTTGCATTGTCTTTATTTTCACTTATTTTTACGACGCTTCGATTAGGTTGTTTCTCTAATCGGTATCAAGTATAAACTGAATGTTTTGTCTTATGATTACAAGCTTATATAGGGACTGTGTACATTGAAGCGCAAAGTTTCGCTTCACTGTACACAGCTCAATGACTTGATGTTACAAAGTAGTGGTTGCCAAAGATCTAAATACTCAGTTTGCATATTCCATTATGGTTTTAGTTCAAGCTGCTTCTATAAATTTTCTTTTTTTCATGTAGGGTTCCATATATATTGCCGCAGCCTCAGACCATTTTATATGGTGTTGTTTATCCCAGGCGAGTTCTGCAATACCTGAACTCGACGTTTCCCCTTTTTGTGTATGAGTTTTGTGTTCCTTAATTCTAACTTCTAATGGTCGTTTGGTTTCTCCAATATACATTTCACCACACTCATACGGAACTTTGTAAACACATTCTTTCTTATCGGTAGTTTGTGGGTTTGTTTTTGTTAAATGGGCTCTAAGTGTATTTCCTGATATAAAGGTTGTTTTTATATTATAACTATTGGCAATTCATCTTATTTTCTCCTTTAAGTTACGGAATTGTGAAGAAGGAATCCGTTTCTTGCTGTCCAGTGCTTGTTGTTCGAAAGTTATTTATAACATCGTCAATTAGTTTTAAAGGATAAACATTCTGTTGTAAATCGGATTTAATATTTTCTATCTCTTCTTCCAATGAGTCTGCATTATTGCATATAGATATAGCGCGATTATAGAGGTTGCCTATAATTCCCCGTTTTGTTACAACTGAATAATTAGAACTATGATTAAGATATTGTCCAGTATGTGTTGGCCTTCTTTAAACTAAAGTTTTAATAGCTTGATTTGAACGGTTCGCCATGACATCTAAGGAGGACAATTGATTATTTACCTCTTTTTCCATGGTAAATTTAATTGTAGGTCGAATGATATTTAGATGTTTCAAGAAATTATTGAGTTCTTGACCATTGCCCTTCCATACGATGAAGGTAAACATCTACAGATCTCAATCAGACTTTCGGTTTTACTGTTGTCGTTTCTATGGCATGAGTTTCGAACCACCACATAGTATTCCTTTCACCTGTTTTTCTTCCATATCCGGGAGATTTCCCACATTTTCCCGGACTCCTTGTATACTATTTAAAACTTTCAAAAGAAATTTATATTTGTTGAACTATCAAACAACGTCCTCTACTGGACAATGGTAAACCCATATAAATAGAATTTATTATGGGAAATATGCAGCAAGAAAAGATCTTTTGAAGAGCCTATGTTAGTCAGTTCTGTTAGGCTAAATTGGAGTTATCTGCACTATTATAAAAAAGTTTGACGGTCCCCAACACTTCATTTTTAAGAATTGATTACCAGGTGTGAAACAGAACAACTTTCAAATTTCCTTAAAATTAGAATTCAAATATTTTTGATACAACTTCATCTGGAAAATTATTTCTCCTACTGGTATTAATTTTTTGAGCCCGCTTTTTTTATAAATTTATTAGTACATTCCTTGTAGTATGTTACACAAATAAAATTGAATAACTTCTCTAATGCTTAACGGTGTACAAACCTTTAACAAAGAATACACACTCAGAAAGAAAAAAAAAAACAAAATTAAAAAAAAAAATACACTCTATATACCAGATGAAACGAACCATCGAAGTTGCAACACACCAATATTCAAATATTATATAAGAGTGATTTTAGTTTCTTTTTGAACATCGGCAGGGAACATTCAATATCGAAATTAAGTTCAATTTATTTGTTGAAATGTTGCACAATACGATTCATTATATTATTTTTACCAACATCAGTTCGGCTTCTCTTAACCGAGAACATTTGGAATAGGCGAGTGTCGCGTGAAGGAACGCGGAAGTTAATCATTTAAAGAAGACCAGAATAGTCAATGCTATTCCTAATAATACTAAACCCAAAAAGAATGGTTAAATAAATTCTACGCAATTCCAGGTTTTCCATACCTATTAGCTGCAATCTCTGAGAATGAGAAAGAATATTTCTGTCTACGTCGAGCTTATAGAGCATAAGATTCATAAACTTGAACTGTATGCGTTCAATCCATTTAATATGCGTTATATAACAAGAGCTCCAAACAATGCAGCAATATTCTAGGTGGCTACGCACAAGTGAATAATATAAAGATTTTAACTAAGTGTTTCACTTGAAAACAGCTAGAGATAACTACTAGCCGAAAGGTCGCGATATTCAACAAAAATAAAGACAATGGAAGTCCAACAGATATCTATTATTTTGTACTGTTAAAGTTTCTACAGAGGTTAACAGATTTTCCTTTAATATTTCAAGCTCGTCGAGTTTATTCTTCGTAGTTATGAGTTCACTTTTGATATCTTTGTAGATCCAATTTAACCCTTAATTTAAAATATTTTTTTTTAACAAAAGATGTGCGATTAACTGTTTCTGGCCACCCAGCACAAATAAATAAAGTAAAAACCGTTCAACCTAAATACGAATACATTTCAACTTTTCCTAGCATATTCGGGCAAAAAGTAACGAAGTTCGTAACGACCGTTAAAATTAATGTGTTATTACCCGACATCGTCAAAGGGTAACTGTTGAAGCCACGAAGACACTTAAAATTTCATTTTATTTCCAATGTAGTTTTCTTTCCGACCATTATAATTTACTCAAGTGTAAAACAGTTAAATTCTCCACCGCCAGAATTACTTCAAGTTCACTAATCTTGGAAAACATTTTTCTTTTAAACGGTTAAAGCTCAAAGAGTTAATTTGATGTCTTAAATATTATTTTGAGAAGTGAGGTTAGGGGCAATGTTCTAAAATCATTTGAGCAGACAAGCGAGACCTTATTTGAAGACTAGAATACGGCGTGGAAAAGTTTTTAATACTTTTCTTTTGAAAGGGTCTAACTAGCAAGAGGTTATTTAAGAGATAAATATTTCTCTTGCTTCGTGTATTTTTAAGAAAATCCGAAAAGGAAATGTAAAATACACGTAACGTTTGGCTTCTGTAGCTGTTGATTTTTATTTTCCTTTCATATTCTCTTACAGTGTTTAACCGACTTCTAAAAGAAGGAGGTTCTCAATTCGTCGACTATGTATTTTTTTATGTATATACACCGATTACTCCGGAACGGCTGCACCGATTTGAATACAATTTTTTACGTTGTATTCAGAAAATTGCTGCGGTGGTCCCATATTTTTTTAGATGAAATTGGTACAGTAAAATCCAAGATGTCGCTGGCAATATGACGGCCAAAAAAATAATTTTGTCCGATTTTCTCCAAAATTGGTATGGAGGAATTTTCGGGATTGTACCCAACGAATCTGAAATTATTTTTAAAAAATTCAAAATGACTGATCCAATATGGCGGACAAAAAAAATTAATTTTGTCCGATTTTCTCCAAAATTAGTATGGGAGAGTTTTCGAGGTTACACATAACGAATTCAAAACATTTTTAAAAAATTCAGTATGGCGAATCCAATATGGCGGACAAAACAAATCGATTTTGTCCAATTTTTTCCAAAATTGGTAAGGGGGAGTTTTCGGCGTCACACATGACGAATCTAAAATAATTTTAAAAAAATTAAATATGGCGGATCCAATATGGCAGACGAAAAAATCAATTTTGTCAGATTTTCTCCAAAATGGGTATGGGGGATTTTCGGAGCCTTATATAACAAATCTGAAATTATTTTTTAAAAATTCAATATGGCGCGTCTAATATGGCGGACAAGGAAATCAATTTGGTCCGATTGTCACCAAAATTGGTACGGGAGAGTTTTCGGGGTCACACATGACGAATCTAAAATTATTTTCAAAAAAAATCAATATGGCGTATCCAATATGGTGGATAAAAAATTAATTTTGTCCGATTTTTTCAAAATTGACATGATAGCACATTACGAGTTTGATATTATTTAAAAAAAAAAAATATGGCGGATCTCTTGATTTTGTCTAAAGTTAGTATTGGGGAATTTTGTTCGTGTTAATTACGAAATTAAAATATTTTTTGAAAAACTTAATCTGGCGGATTCAATATGGTGTCCTAAAAATTTTACGTTTTTCGACTTTCTCTAAAACTGATATAGAGGGTTCTTGAGGGTATAAATTATGAATTTAATAGTATTTTTTCTGGATTCAATATGGCGAATGCAATATCGCTGACTACAAATTTTACATTTTCGATTTTGTTCAAATGTGGAACTGAATCGTTTTAGAGGATGTAAATAGCGATGATAAAATTATTTTAAGAAAATCTAATATGTTATTTTGGCCGTTTAGAAATTTTAAATTTCTGGATTTTATCTAAAATTGGTATTAGGGGGCTTTGAAGGGTTTAGATTTAAATTAGGTTAAGACGTTAAAATTACTTTTTTGAAATTCAATATGACGGATCCAGTACGGTGGGTTGAAAATTTTATCTTATTCCAATATGAGAGATTAAAAATTTTACATTTTCCGGTTTTATCTAAAATTGATATTGCGGGATTCTTGGGGTTTATACAAACTCAATATGCAATATGAAATATATCGAGCTAAAAAATTTACGTCTCCTGTAAATGTACTTTGAAGTCAAGTGCAATATTTTATTTATGGAAATACAATTATTCTTTTTATTTAATTTTTAAAGCGATGAACCACATTAGATGTTTTTCGAATTTATTTTCAGGATTTTAAAGTTTCAGTCTGTGATTTTTATTTTTAATATTAAATCCGTATTTTGATGACCCGAAACCAGCGAAAAGTCCTTGGCCGACGCCATTTTTGCTAGAAATCAGGAAGGAAGCTACAATACAGCAGTATGTTTTATTTCACTTCTTCAACATGGCTAAACGGGTTGTCCGTCGCTTTTTCTTACGTTCCTTTTTGTTAAAAGGTTCTGTTCTCGACTTTCCACACCTTATATATATATATATATATATATATATATATATATATATATATATATATATATATATATATATATATAGTCTTGGAAGGTTTTGAGGCCTATGTTACCAATCTAAAATTATTTTGAATTTTAAGATAGTGGATTTACTATGACAGACTAAATATTTGTTTGACACAATTTCATTGGTATTTGGAGAACTCTAAGAATCAAAGAATTTTTAGTGGTTCATTTTAGGGTGACTTACAATTATGGACAAAATGGGTACTTTTTTGCCACCTTGGAGTCATTGCGAGGTACACTAATCTCGATTAGCACTTAGTTCAAATAATTTATTAATATCATAATGAATTCAAAACTAAAAATCGAAAAATAAAATTTTGATAAAAAAATTGAACCGACTTCTAAAAGTGCGCTAAAAAGTGAAAAAAAAAATATAAATTTTTCTATGAAATTGAAATTTTTGAAGCGCCATGGTAAGAAAGCAATTACAAATAAAGTATTTTTAATCTGTTTATGTGAATCATATTTTGTCAGGTATTAGTTTGGCGGCGACTTCAAAAATTTCAATTTGATATAAAAATTTATAGTTATTTTTCAGTTTTTAGCCCACTTTTAGAAGTCGGTTCAATTTTTTTATAAAAATTTTATATTTAAAATATTAATTTTTACAAGATTTGATTTTAGCGGAAAGTATAACATTCCAAATTAAACTTATAAAGCTTTTTTTTTGTATTTCGTAACTTAAGCATACCAATTTTCATTATAAATATTCAGTTAAATTCTAATACAGAAAAAAACTTTGAAACATGGAAGTAAAAATATGTCGTTGAAAAAAAAAATATGGTAACGAAAAACTAGGAGAATATTTTGATGCGTCCCTGTAGAAATATTATTTTGATGCAGTGGATTATCGTTATTACAATGCAATGAAAGAAATAAGTGTTAAAAAGTCGTAAGTAAATAATTGTTAATGAAAAGTGTTTTTATTATGCGGACTAAGTGAGTGATTTTAAAGAGATAAACTCGTAACAGTTAATGTCAGAAGTAATGATTTCTAGAAAATTCTATAGGAAATTAGAAGAGATAGGGAAAAATGGATTCACTGTTGGATTTGTTATCAAGTTAGAAGATAAGTTTTCGATAAAGTTCTAAAACGTTCTATTTTGAAATTCAAAAAGATGGCGGAAAACAGACATCATCATCGGATTTGTCATTAAGAAAGAAGTCTAGAATCGAATTTTTGACAAAGGAGTAGAAGATTCTATCTGAAAACCATGAGAGATATTGGAAAACGGAGTTCACCATCAAATTTTATATCAAGAAGGAAGTTTAGAAAGAGTTTTTAACAACATTCTAGAAGTTTCTGTGGCAAATTCTAGATAACAAACAGGCAAAATGGAGCAAATAATAAAAACATTGTCTGATTTTATAGAACGTATAGAGGAACGTCATTTTATAGATAAACAAGTAGAAGGAAAACGTCGCTAAAAAGAAAAACGTCATCTGGAAGAAAAATAGAAAGAAGAAGGACTTCGACAAAATGAAAATAAAGAAGAAATGAAGATAAACTTTGCAAATAGATACAAGAGGTCATTGTACAAGGACAGCAAAATTTATATCAAATTGTACTAGAAAAAACACAAAAGTTAAAGAAGAGATAGGCGAAGTGCGACAAAACATAGAAGTGCGACCAGAATTGAAAAAAATCGCAGACAGAATAGAATTAAAAATAAGTCAAGAGAGAAATAGTATCGAATCAATTGTGCGGCAAAAAGTAGATGGTATTGAATCAAAGGTAAACAGTATCGAATCAATTGTGGAACAAAAAGTAGAATCTAAAATAGAGGACCTTCAGGGAGAAGTCAATAAAATAAAGAAGTATGGCCTTTCTGATGAAACAATAACCACCAGACAGAACATCAAATCCTCAACTTACGACGGTCAAACATCTTGGATAATGCACAAACACAATTCGAAGCTTCCAGTAGTGTAAATAACTGGAACTACGAAGAAATGGCTACTGCATTATTAATTGCACTTCGTGCACCTGCACTGGAGGTATTGTAAACCATTCCTAAAACCCAACATAAAGACTATTTAATTCTTAATGCGGCAGTGAATAGAAGATTTAGAGATCAACATCGGCGCCAGTTATATCTGTCTCAATTCAAGAGAAATAGATAAATTTAGCAAGAATATGAAACAGAAGTCCGACGCCTTATTCATCTAGCATACCTAGATTAAGAATTCTAAGAAGAGCTTTCAATTCAATATTTTATTGATGGAATCAGAGATTAGGAAATACAGCGTTTATTGCGTGTAAGCAAGTTTAGTACTTATCGTAAAGTGTTGTATCACATTTTGGGAATAGGAGCAGCTTGTAAGGTGTCAAGGTCAAAAATAAAGCCGTTACTATAGGGAAAAACAAGGATTTACCGAACCAAAGAATAGAGAAAAAGTTTTCTGAAATCCTAAAGAAACTAAACACGATTATGGATGAACTGATCACATAGGAAGAACTACCGGGTGCGACTAAAGTCTCGTTTATCATCCAGATACCGCACAAAAGAGAACTAGGAAATCTACAGTTAGTCAACATTAAGGGATGGGTGTTGATCAATATCGAGAAGGCCTCGAGAATCTCTTTCATTCGTAGCCTAGGAAGGACCGCCAACATAGATTCTCTTACAAATGATCCATGAGGAAAATATAGGAATCTTGGTCAAACTGTTTAATACCGTTTACGCGATTGGAGATATACCGGAAGATTGGCTGAGGTCTGTATTCGTCCAAATCCCAAAAAAACAGCAAGCAAAGCGATGCAGTGAGAACAGACTAATAAGTCTAATGAGCCACACTTTGAAGGTCTTTCTCAGAATCATTCACAGCAGGATAAGATCTAAATGCGAAGCAGATTTAGATGAAACCCAATTTGGATTTAGAAACGCTGTAGGTACTAGAGAGGCTTTATTCGCTCTAAATATACTTCTGCAAAAATGCCGGGACCAACACAAGGATGTATTCGTATGTTTTGTCGATTACGAGAAGACCTTCGACAGAGTACAGCACAGAAAACTCATAGACATTTTAAATAACGTAGGGGTAGACAGCAGAGACGTGAGAATTATTAAAAATCTATATTGGTGGCAGAAAGCAACAGTAAGGCTAAATGGAAAACTCACAGAAGAAAGTAAAATTCTGCGAGGCGTCAGACAGGGCTGCATACTATCTCCATTGTTTTTTAATGTATATTCTGATAAAATCTTTAAACGGGCTACTCAAGGACAACGAATGGGAGTACAAATCAATGGAGAATATATAAATACAATACGATATGCTGACGACACTGTTATCCTAAGCGACAAACTACAAGACCTGCAACATCTATTAAACTGTGTTAACACTGAAGGTCAAGCAATGGGACTCAACATGAATATCAAAAAGACAAAATTTATGGTCTTTAGTAGACAACCTCATCTTAACGCTTCAATACAAATAGAAAGAAAAAGTATAGACAGGGTGACTCATTTTAAATATCTTGGATGTTATATCATCGAAAATCTAAACCCAGATAAAGAGATAAGGTGTAGAATAGAGACTGCTAGAACAACTTTTCAAAAAATGAAACCACTTTTCTGCAATGATAACTTCAACCTAAAACTACGACAGAGAATGATTAGATCATACGTCTGGCCGGTGTTACTATATGGCGCAGAGATTTGGACAATTAAGGCTGTCACGATTAATCGGTTGGAGGCTCTCGAAATGTTGTTACACCAGCGAATGTTGAGAATACCTTGGACAGCTAGGCAGACCAACGAAATGGTACTCAATAGAGCCGACACAACTCGTCTACTATTAAACACTGTGAAGTGTAGAAAAATTTCATATCTTGGACATATATTCAGAGGGGAGCGATATAGAATTCTTCAGATAATCATGATGGGTAAAGTAGAGGGACGTAGAGGGGTAGGAAGGAGACAGGATTCCTGGTTGAGGAATATTCGTGAATGGACAGGTATACGTAGCGCGGGGGAACTGTTCCAATTGGCGCAGGACCGTGAAAGACTTGCCAATGTAATTGCCAACGTCAGGGGAACCTGATATGGCACTTGAAGAAGAAGATTTTCTTTTGACTACAAACTTAATATTTTAATCTTTGGCACCGAAGAATTTATTCTGTCAAAAAGCCATAATACCTAACCAATCAGAGTCATTGCCGAACATGAAACCAGGACCCGATAACATGGAAAGCTTCCCCACAGAGCTCAATACTTTAGATATCCTTGTATACCTGGTATGAGTCAATATTCCCTGGAGGGACTGTGAAGCCATTTGGCTTGAAAGTCTATATAATAATAATAAAGTTCACATTATATATCACGTCTTAGTGGAACAAAATCACGCAATATGTTCCAGTTCAGCGATATAGATTCATATTAAAGATCGTTTGCGCTCAAAGTTTCCGATGTTTGTTCTACGCAGATATTATAATACATTTCGACGATGACGGGCAAAGTAGGCGGTCCCGAATGCGACAGCCTATACAGAACTTCCTTAGTTGCTGATAGTTTCCATAAAAAAACCCAATTTAATAATGGATATACTCTTGGATTAATACAAAATCATATATAATATAATTTCATTGTCGATATTTTTTTTCATTGCTTTATTATAAAATTTGATATATTCCAATATAAATATGTTATAAAAAGTCTATTTGTATATCAATAAGTAATTTCAATGTTATTTTATTTTCGGGCAATGTTTTTATTCCATTTAATGATTGTGTCTGTCGCATTAGGTGATTGGTTTCTATGTCAAGTCAATATTCGAACTTGACTTTATTTGCCTTCCCGAAAGGATTTCAATAATGCTTTTCTTCAATAGAAACCTTACATAAAAAAAACGTTTTTATAGAATTGCAGGCGATATATGTATAAATCAAGGATTTTGAAGGAAATGGGATCCGTACAGGTTTTTCATTTCTAGAAGGAAAAATAAGCCAGTTTGTAAAATAAAATGTGAGCAATTCCTGTAAACATTTAAATTGTTTTTTTTTATTTAGTTGTATAGTAGAGTTCTAAATAAAAACCAGCCATTAAAATTTTTTATTATTTCAGGTACTTATTCAGATTATGTAAAATTGATGAAAATGACAGTTTTTCTTGACAACTCAGAGTAATTAAATACCGTGTTTATATTAAGTTTCTTACTAATTTAACTTCTATTTAAAATTTAAACAGGACATAATACTTAAATAAAGGGTATTTTTTATAGAGGTATAGAACTTTTAAATGGAATAAAACAAAGATGAATTTTTTGAATTGACATGAAATTTACTTTATTCGAAAGATAACCTTCTGGCATTATAATTTAAATATGACTTCTGGCATATGACCGCCACGGCTGGCTCGGACGTAGTCTAATCTGTAGGTCCAATTTTCGATGACTTTTTCCAACATTTGTGGCCGTATATCGGCAATAACGCGGCGAATGTTGTCCTCCAAGTGATCAATCGTTTCGGGCTTATCGGTGTAGATTAGCGACTTCACATATCCCCACAGAAAATAGTCTAGCGGCGTTAAGTCGCATGATCTTGGAGGCCAATTCACGGGTCCGAAACGTGAAACTATGCGGTTACCAAACAGTTATTTTAATAAATCAATTGTGGCACGAGCTGTGTGACACGTTGCGCCATCTTGTTGAAACCACAGCTCCTGCACATCATGGTTGTTCAATTGATGAACGAAAAAGCCAGTAATCATGGCTCTATAGCGGTCACCATTGACTGTAACGTTCTGACCAGCATCGTTTTTAAAGAAGTACGGACCAATGATTTTACCAGCCCATAAAGCACACCAAACAGTCAGTTTTTCTGGATGTAACGGTGTCTCAACATACACTTAAGGATTATCATCACTCCAAATACGGCAGTTTTGTTTATTGACGTATCCATTCAAACAAAAGTGAGCTTCATCGCTAAACAAAATTCGCTTATGAAAATCGGAATCAACGGCAATCTTGTTTTGGGCCCATTCACCGAATCTACGCCTTGCTAGGTGATCGTGTGGCTTCAATTCTTGCACGGGTTGGATTTTGTAAGCACGCAAACGAAGATCTTTCCACAAAATCTTCCATAAAGTGAATGGACACATGTCCAATTCCTGTGCACGATGGCGGATAGACTGATTCGGGTCTTCCTCTACGCTACGCTCTACAGCAGCAATGATTTTTTCTGTACGTACTGTACGACATCTATGTGGATGCGTATTATCATTTAGAATAAACGTGGTGCGAAAACGTTCCATAATTAATCGAATTAATTGCTCTGATTTACGATTATGTTGACCGTAAAATGGACGTAGTGCGCAATACGTAATTCGAACAGATTTTCAAAATAAATTTGCACAATTTGGAAGCGTTGTTCAGGCGTCAGTCTATTCATGTTGAAATGCCAAATCAAACTAAACATAAATTACTTGACAGCTGACAAAATGGCCGCCAGTTAAAAAAGTGTAGCCAACTTAAAGTTCTAAACCTCTATAAAAACACCCTTTATTTGTCATATTTAACTAAATTTGAAGCTTTCATTTAAAAAACTAAAATTTGTGCCTAAACAATGTAATTTATCGACTCGAATAAAGAGTACCTTTTTAATTAAGTATTTTTTTTCTTTAAAATGATATGCTGTTTTTTCCAATAACCATTAAAATATAAACATAGATGAAAAATAAAATCTGAATTTCAGGTTAGTTTATGTTTATGGTGGCACAGTAGAGAAATATTTTTAACACAGAATGATAAATGTCATTAAACGTAGCATATGTGTCAAATGTCAACTTGATAGGTAAAAAACTAACAGCAAGGTGTTAAAAATAAAAAAAATTGAAATTCGACAGGCTGTAGCTCGGGAAATTTTGAAATTTCGACTGCGGAATTAGCATCTGGAAAAAATTTACTGTCTGTAGACTTCTGACAACGTAGAAACTTTCAGAATGATAATAGTAATTATGTAGTATCTTATGCCTAATTTTCTTTTTTTGGGGAAAATTTTTTTTTTAACAATTAAGATGTGAAAAACAGTTTTTTTCAAGTTCTAAGAAGATCTATTATTTTGCAGTTTCGATTAATAGTTATACTCATTAGAAATATCTACAAAATGAGCTAAAGCTCATCTAGATCTGATAATTTATTTGTTAGTTATTGTAAAAAAACCTGCAAAAATAAACAATAGAAAAATATATTGCATTAACTTTATACTACACCAAAAAGAGATCCTTATTGCATTCAAAAAATATGCAGAATTTCAAGTAAAAATATTTTGCACAGTGAATTTGTTTATACCATTTTATGGTTTATTTTATTGTTTATTCTCAGCGATCTAGAGATCGTACAGTGCTCTGAGGGTGCGCAAAATTTGATTACAAAAACATATCATCCATTGTTCGAATTTGAAGAGTTCGAGTCACGCTTTTTTCCGCGCACCGTATGCTAACAGAATATCCCCCTCCATTGCTCACTTTCTGAATCTCAGAGTAGGTGCAACTTTAAACTATTGTAACATCAACAATTTTGAATTAATTCAGTTGAAAACTACTGCATGCAACCACCTCCCTATGAGTTCCTACTTAAATAATCCCCAAATGTTAAAAACAACTCCGCAGCGATTTTTTGAAAAAAAAAACCTATTTCAACTTCTAATGATCGTACACAATTTTTTTTAAATGTGTCATTTCGATATCAACAATTGTCGAAGAGTTATTCTATTTGTTTATAACGAAAAAACAAACCCCAATTTTGTTTATCTGTTTAAACAATTTAAGATGAACAGTTTATTTCATTCTTTTTTGTTGTTAGTATAAGTCTGGAACTGTCATTTGTGTACCCCCAGGCGGCTGTACGACCTCGATCGTTGAGAATAAACAATCAAAGAAACATAAAAAGTTATAAAAAAATTCACTATGCAAAAAAATTTGAATATTTTTACTTGAAATTTTGTATTTAGAAATTTGTCGACGATTGAGATCTGCTTCTCATAATAAAATGTATGTACAACTCCTTTTATTACAGTTTACATCTCTTCTTCCAACGAGGTTTTTCGTCTGCCTGTGATCGAATGTGGCTCGGGAGTACTAACAATTCCAGTCGTTTTTTTATCCTTCATTATTCGGTACCTAATACATTTTCCAACTCCTGTCATGTAAAAATACATATCAACAGAGCTTTTAACATTATTATCAGGATATTGATATCTTAAGGCATCATAAACATTCATCGTAATAAGTTTTTCGTTGAGGAAAAAATGTCCTGCTTTAACGATTTTGGAATAAATATAGAGGTGGCAATCATATCTTTTGGATATCTCATTAATCTCAAATAATATATAAAAACAAGCACAAACAAGGTAAATCACCAAGGACACCCTGTAAGTTATACCTTGCTGACTGACAGAAATTAAATTGAATTATCAGAAATTTTATTGTTGCAGTCAATTTATAAAAGCTTATGATATTTAAATATAATTAGATTTACGACAGTCCTCAATTACCTGCGACAATGGAGCAGGTACATTGGAGGTTTCGAAACAGTTTTATTCCTCTCTCTAGTTTTTGAATAGAGTTTAGAAACATGTATGCTCGCGATCGCCCCTCTCCTTCCCAACTGCTTTGAGCTCAAGAGAATAGAACATATTCTGCCTTTTATATTAGGAATGTGTATGCTGCTCGCATCTCCCTTCCCCTTGTCGGCAACTTGTTTGTGATCGCCCCCCCCCTCTCCAACAGCTTCAGATTCAGAAAAATAAACTAACCCTGCCGTTTACATTAGAAATGGAACAGTGGCTGGTGTCTCCCCCCCCCCCCATCGACAACTTGCTTTCTCGTGCCATACTATACTTTTGTGATATCATCGCTCCCCCAAAGAGAGAGGCTGGATCCGCCCCTGATCTATAATACAAATTTAAAAGGTGTGATGATCTAAAACATCCTCTCATAGAGTCAAACTATTGTTAACATTGACAATTACAAAAGATTTCCTAAAACACAAAATAAAGAACAAATTGAAACTAAATTAAACCCACATGTAGAAAAAGAGTCTCGGTATTAAAAGTGCCTGTTCAACATACAGTAATTTGCACCGGTAGATATTTCTTGAAGTGTATCTCATATTAAATTTAGAAACACAACTCGTATACTTATAATGGACCTTTAATCAAAAACATGGTAGGTCTAAGCGTTTATTTGCTTACAAAGTAATGTAGCAGCTTAAAGGCTGCTTCCATTAAACATAAAATAAATATCTTTCCATTTTTCTACATCAGTTTTAACTCCACCGCTCCATTTATATTACTTAACCCTTTATGTTATATATTTTTTGCTCAATTTTTCTCTTTGAATGGAGAACAAATAGAAGGTCATCAAATGCTGAACGTTAAGTCGAAAAATGGTTTTTAAAGTCTATCCAAGTGGAAGTAATTTTTCGGTGGTTATTTTAACTGCTTTGTGATTAAGTTCATTTCTATTGGTAACGTTAAATGCGGGATGAAAAAGGGATTAATGAGGGAAATCGAATGGAATATCGTCTTATTGTACGAACGACCTTAAAAATCCCAATATTTAATCAAATCCGGCTGCTTCTTCCTATATATCAAGAATAGTCTGGAACAGCGATTCCCAAACTTTTTTCTTTTGGCGAAGCCTTCCTGTGTAGTCTTTAAAATAGGAAATGAAACAGCTTAATTAGTTTCTAAAAATTTATTTTTCATATTGACTAACATTTCATATCGAAAAACTAAAATATAATCATGAAGACAAATATTATTAACACTAAAATAATAGCTTAACCTACAAAATAGAATTAATACAAAATGGATACAATAATACAGATCTTGAAAAATCTCCTCAATAGAATATTTGTGCCTGTTTGGTGGAAAAAAAGCAATTAAAACTTTGGTTCGATGTCTGGAAGTTCGAGTCTTAGATCAGGTTCTACATTTACCCTGTTTCTATACTTATCTTTCAGGTAAATGTATGTTGAATATCCTATCTCACATAGATGTGTTGTACAAAGGCTGAAAATTTATACAAAAAACTGGCATGTATGTAAGGAGGACAGCTGCTCAGATCATAGACACATTCGGTTCGAGATAACGTGTATAAAACGGTAACAAACAAACTATTGAAATCCGCTGGAACTAGAGGAAATCAAAAGTCCGATAGGTAACACAACAGACAGAGAACTTATAGCAGAACAACTAACAGGTTTCACAGTTTCAGCCTATGAAACTAACTGTCCACAGAGGAGTCAAAATTCTAACCGGAATGTACCGCGGTGAAATTCAGAACTAGAGGCGACAAAAAGGCAAGGGAATTCTGTAATAAGACAAGAATATCAAGAAACTAAGACGAATGGCGTAAGGCTAAGAGAGAATTATAGAAGAACTACTGTGAGGATATTGAAAAGACCCCAGACTGTACCAGACTTCGGAGGATACTCCCGAAGGATAAGCAGTCACCAATAGACCCTCTAAAAACAAATACTGGAGAGTATACTTACACCGGGAAGGAAACGATAACCAAACTATTCCGGTACACTTCCCTGGATAAACAGTAATCACTGGAGACTTGGAAAATCACTGAAGTGGTAACCACCGCGGCAAGATCACTAAGGGGAACTGGCACGCAGCAAAAAAGGTGATTACCTATGAAAAAATAAAATGGGCCATAAATTTATTTAAATCATATAAATCGCCGAGACCGGACGGGATTTATCTTGCAATGCTACAGCAGAAACCAGACCTGCTAATTAGCAAACTCTGTTGCATATTATGGGCCATTTTAGCTCTAGAATATATTCTAAAAATATGGAGGCTAACTAGGATCGTATTTATTCAGAAACCTAGTAAGCCAAACTATTAAACAGCAAAAGCGTTTAGATCGAAAGCTGTTAGATAGGCATGTTAGGAATGATTCAACGGCAAACAGTCTATTTCATCAGAACCAGCATGCATGCAACAGAGACAGTGCTCCACGAGTTGGTCAGCAAAGTGGAAAATACGTTGGAAGATGGAAAAGTGAATTTCTAGACATAGAAAGGGCGTTCGATAATACGTCTTTTCAATCAATTATCACTGCAATAAGGAACGTAAATTTAGAAGAAATCCGTTGCAGATGGATCAAAAACACGTTAGAAGACAGATTGTTTAGACATAATTGCTTGGAGAAAGGTTGATGGCACGGGTGACTGAGGGATGCCCACAGGGGGAAGTTCTCTCCTCACTGCTTTGGAACCTATTGATGGATGAGCTTTTGCAAATCCTGAAAAGAGAGGATCACTCTGTACTAGGATATACAGAAGAATTAGGAATCCTAACTTAAGGTAAACTTAATACGACTGTAAGAGGGAGAATACAGCGGGCTCCAAGGGTTTAGGAAGATGGGCAGAATAGGATGGACTTAATATAAGTTTCCAAAAGACTGTACTTGTCCCCTTCACAAAACGACAAAAGCTAAAGAATCTCGGTTCCATCATCCTACAAGGGAACACAATACCACTTTCAGGGAAGTATATATATATATATATATATATATATATATATATATATATATATATATATATATATATATATATATATATATATATATATGTGTGTGTGTGTGTGTGTGTATGTATATATTGATTTTATCGGGCCAGTCAAAGCAAAATGATATTATATACAGGGTGTCTCAAAAGAAAGTACACATTTGTTTTGCTTATTGCGTGAACGCAACTATTCCGAGCGGCGCGGGAGGTATGTCAATCGGTAGCCTGGCTCTTGGGAATTTAGTCGCTATGGAGCGTTTCTCGGGAGCGGACCGTGCTTTGTGCGTACGTGAGTTTTACAAAAACGGTAATTCGGCGACTGTAGCGCGTAGAAAATTCTGCAATTTTCGACATATTCGTCACTTAAATGATGCGCCAAGCGCTCGGCTTATTGGAAAATGGGTCCAGAAGTTTGAAGAGACCGGTTCAACACTAGATAAACCAAAATCCGGGCGTCCGAGGTCTTCGAGAACGGTCGAAAACGTAGAGAGTGTTACTCAGTCTGTTCGTGACGACCCAAACGTTTCGATTCGTAAGCGTGCTGTTGCTTTAAATGTGCATAGGTCATCATTATTCCGCATTTTACACAAAGATTTAAAGCTGAACTCCTATAAAATTCAGTTGGTGCAAGAATTGAAGCCTAAGGATGCTGGTCAGAGGCTTGACTTCGTAAACCAGATGACTGAACGCTTTTCAACGTTTACCAACATCTTCTTTTCGGATGAAGCCCATTTTCATCTTAATGGTCATGTAAACATACAAAATTGCCGCTATTGGAGTGCAAACAATCCAAAACACAAACATCAGAAACCTTTACATTCGCCGAAAGTGACTGTATGGGCTGCGATGTCGGCGCGAGGAATTATCGGCCCGTACTTTTTTGAAGATGAAAGGGAACGCACAGTAACAGTGACTTCAGAGCGGTATGTGGAGATATTAGACGACTTTTTCGTGCCTGAACTGCAAAATTTTCCTGGTTATAACCAAAGAACATGGTTCCAGCAAGACGGAGCAACTTCACACACGTCCAACATGTCTCTGCCACGAGTGCATGAAATTTTTCCTGGCAAATTGATCTCAAAGAAAGGTGACATAAGTTGGCCTCCACGCAGTCCTGATTTATCACCTATGGACTTTTTCCTATGGGGTTATGTCAAATCAAAAGTTTACGCCAACAAACCGACTTCCCTGGCACAATTAAAAGAAAATATCCGCAACGAAATGGCAGACATCACGGAGAATACCTGCCGAGCCGTCATGGGCAATTTTACTGCTCGATTAAATGAATGCAGTGAGCGCAACGGATATCATTTGGACGATATCATTTTAAAAAAATAAATTCCCAAACAATGTATTTTAATATGTAATAAACATTTTTTCAATAAAGTCCTGACTTTTTTTTAAATCGATTTTTTAAATGTGAACTTTCTTTTGAGACACCCTGTATATTTTATTTCTGCTTTGACGAGTTCGACTGTGCCTGCAGCAAAGTTTGATACAAATATAGAGGATTTAGATTCAAAAATAGTACTCGTACTATTTGGAACACGCCCTTTCAATTCAATATTGAGGTAACCAAGTATTCAGGAAAGCATAAATAAGATTAAATTGTATCATCGCAGATGTAGTAATACAAGTGAAAAAGCTAGCAATTGCTATAATTTTCATGATACAATTTACCATTGCGCACTACAGAAAAGGAGGGATTTAAATATTTAATAAAAACTGCTGTTGCTTTATACAAATTTACCTTTTCCTTTCATATACAAAATTTGAATAAAATATGGATAATACTAATGTATGGATATTTCAAATATCAATACTTTGACACCGATATACTCGATACGTATGGATACATAATATCAATACATTTGGAGATATCGCCCGACTCTAATTCAGATATATTTAATGCTTTAGTAAACATCGAACTTTCAGGAGACACATTTTTAACATGACTTTGCTGAGATGAGCGAACCCATAAAAATAATGGCTCATTGCGTATTTGTAACTACACAACGTCATCTTCTCGATTTTATTTCATCATGAAGAATATTGGCCATTATTTTTAAAATTGTCTGTTTGTGATATAAAAAAAAATCAACAACACTTTATCCAGAAAAACGTCAATTAAGCTTGTCATCAGCAGCCAAAATAAATTAAGCGAAAAACAGACAGCGGAAAATGAAAAATAGGGATCGTTTACTTTTAACCCCTATCCGAGTAAAAACAATTTCTTAAGTGTCCCAAAAAAACCTAATCAACTGAAACTTATTTACGTCAAGCATTCAGATCTTTGGAGAAAAAATATTTTTCTTTTTGGTATTTACTTGCCTCTTTAATTTTTTAAAAGCAAAAGGTCCTTTTTTCTTAATTATGGATAAACAAAAGGTTAATGTTTTCCACGTGTTTCAATATGCCAGATGTGTGAGTTGTTGGGTATTTCGGGGGAAAAAAAGTCGACGTTGGAAATCTCATTATTTTCTAATATATTACGGCAATACTCGAGAAAGATTTGTTTGTTTGACAATGTTAAAGATTGATTGAAAGGTAATTTTTTAACTTGCTGATTTCTACAATGTATACTGAGGCCAAAAATCTTTAAAACGGCAACTTTGAAAAATCACATTTGGTTTTTATTTTTAATTTGTAGAAATATAATGAAGAATTAGTAAAAACGTATTAAGAGATACTGTAGTTATTAATTTATAAATAAAAAGAGTTAATAAAATTAACAATTTAAAGAACAACTATCCGAACATTACATTGACATTGACATTGCTGGCGTTCAGGTGGATGATATTGTTCTATTTAATATCAGCTCTGACGAACTACAGTATATAAAATTGGAAATGGTAGGGCAAAGGAAACAGAATGTCTAAGAAAATAAATGAATTTAAATGACATAGGCAGTTACAAGAAAACTTGGAGTCTTTAAGGTTTAAAAGCACCAATTAACCCAAAGAGAGAAATTAGTAATATGAATTTTTTTTGGTGGTCAGATATGGCATGGAAACAACGACATTTACTCTGAAATTTGCTTCAAAACTAACAACAATTGAACAATCAATTGAACGTGTCAGACTAGGAAGAGTGTAAACTCGTTTTTAAATGTAAAATATATGAATGTATTTTCTACATGGTTTTGAGAGTTCATTCTTTTTTATGATAACAATTTTTGGAGGAAGAGTGAGTAGCTTGAAAAGATGTGAGGTGGAGTGTGAGGCGGCATGACCAAAAGTGGAGATGACAGTTCCATTAGTAGAAAAAATTATAAGAGACCTGGAATATTGAAACCACAATAACCCTGGATCACAGGGTACCCTCTTGTCTAGGAGGGTACCACAAGAAAGCACATTATTAAGTAACAATACATGAGGATGGTAATTCCTCTGAAAACTTAACTCGAGCTTATATTAAGTGAAAAATAAATGATTTTCATATTTTAGATCCTAATGTCGATTTTGCATTCCCCTTCCAAGGAATCATATCGCTTCGCTTGGTTGCTATCAGCTATGCGCGCCACTTCTGGAAATGCCACGTTGAAGTTAAAGTATTACTATCGA
The DNA here is from genome assembly GCA_034092305.1 of Diaprepes abbreviatus. Lineage (NCBI taxonomy): Eukaryota > Metazoa > Arthropoda > Insecta > Coleoptera > Curculionidae > Diaprepes > Diaprepes abbreviatus. The sequence continues at coordinate 4,608,403 of JASJET010000116.1, forward strand.
TAAAGATCACATACTCAAATCTGCCTTCGAACGGACAGAATAAAGATGGCAGAAGAATGGCAACGCTTTGCGTTTCGAGGGACTGGACGTTCATGGGCGAAGCTAAACACACTAATTACATACCAATAATTTAAATTAAAATAATTTTAATAGTTATTTTTATATGGTTAATAAATTGTACTGCTCTCATATATAAAAATGCTACAAGTGCTTAAGGAACAGAGTAAGAAATTAAGAAATTTGAAGACAAACTGAGGTAGAAAATGTTATTGAAAAGATCCTACTGAGAAATGCATTTGGACAGGTCACATAGTGAGACGACGAAAAACAAAATAGGCATATCGTTTTTTTTAAATGATTACTAAGATTACACGATGAAGCGTGGAAAGGCAACTAGAAGGTGAATGAATCTTCAAAGAAAGAGATGAAAAGAGTTGGCTACAGGTGGCACAAAACAGAACTGAGTGGAAAAAGCAGAGAATATATACTTTCAGACATGAATAAGAAAATGCTGAGAAAAGAAAAATAGTTCTTACAGAATGAAAACTAAATAAGAAGAGGTTAAAGATATACATATTATTGTTCTTATCAACTGCAATTTCTCGCAAAATGCTTTCTATATTTATTTCGAGCCTTTTGCTCTTCTTATGTCAATTATCCTAGACAAAAAGACCTATGTTATTATTTTTGAAATAAATACTTACGTACCGTTGATAGCGTATTGAACCAATAATATTTTAAAATAAAATATTTTGCTGTATCATTTGCGAATATCTACATTTATCTTCTAAATATCTCAGTCACAATTGTGTGTAACATTTTATCAAATTTAAATCTACTTTGATCATTTGAGTAAAAAATTCATTCATTTCGTGATTTTTGTTAAACTATTTTAAAGTTTTGTCATATATTAATCATTTCCGTATTGCAGTTGTTTTCATAAAGGCATTACATTAGATTATCACTAACTTTCTTTCGCCTAGATTGGAATAAGTGGGTTTCCTGAATCTGCTTTATTTGATTGTCTGTCTATTTTTATATATATGTATATATATATATATATATATATATATATATATATATATATATATATATATATATATATATATATATATATATACATATACATATATATATATATATATATATATATATATATATATATATATATATAACATCAGTTTATAACGTTCTACGCCGTCTTTTGATTTCCAGTCTCCATTGATCGCGGTTTGTCCATAGGTTTTCATCCATTCCTCTTGTTCTTATATCTTTATCCACTCCTTCTCTCCAACTTAGTCTGGGTCTACCTCTCTTTCTTCTTCCCTATGGTGCCCAATTTAAAACTTTTTTTGGAAGTCTAGTATCTTCCATTCGTTGAACATGTCCGTACCATCTAAGTTGGTTGATTTTAATATCTTCTGTTATCTTGTGCTTAACGCCCACAATTTCTTGAATTCTTTCATTTCTGACTCTGTCCATTCTGGATTTTCCAGCCGCTCTTCTCCAATAATCCATTTCTATAGCTTCCAGTATTCTTAAAGTTCTTTCTTTCAATCGCCATACCTCACTTCCATAGGTGAAAATGCTTTTAACAATACTATTACAGATTTTGTGTTTGTTTTCTTTGGATATTGTTTTATCCCACAATATGCTGTTCAACTGTCTAATAGCTTGTCGTCCCTGGTTGTTTCTATGCTTGATTTCTTCGTCAAGTTTGCCGTCGTTGGTTATATGCATTCCGAGGTACTTGTATTCCTCACAGTGATTTATTTCCTGCTGCTGTTGTTCCAGAATCAAGTTTTGTTGCTGTCCCCGAATACACATGTATTCCGTGTTTTTGATGTTAACTTCTAGCCCCCACTTTTAATATTCTTCTATTAACTTACAAGCCATGTATTCTAGATCTTCGTTGTCTTGTGCGAGAACTATTTGGTCGTCTGCGAAACACAATGTGTATAGTATGGAATCGTTTAGTGGAATGCCTATATTTTCGCACTTTCTTTTCCATGTTTTTAACGCTTGTTCCAAGTAGATTTTAAACAAGATTGGAGATAAACAACATCCCTGTTTGAACCCTTTGCTAACCGTGAATATTATGCCCTTTCTTTATTTTGCTTGTATTATTTGAATAGAGCTCTTGAACAGCCTTGATAAGTATTATATTTATATTTGTTTTTCTAGGGCTTCCTAGAGTTTTTGTTGTGATACGCTGTCATAGGCTTTTTTGAGCTCCACGTAGAGCAGGTGTATTTCTTGGCTCCGTGCTGATTTTTTCTGAATGAGCTGGGTTATTGTAAAGAGATGGCAACAGTAGATCTACCTGCTCTAAATCCAGCCTGTTCTTCGGCCTCCATATCTGAGTATTCGCTCTCAATCCTCTTTTTGACTAGTTTCCCATACACTCTCGAGATTGTGCAGAGAACCGCAATTCCTCGATAGTTATAGTTTGTGTATAGTGGTAATATAGGATGTTTTCCACTCTTCGGGTATCTTTTCTCCATTTATACATTTTTGGTAGAGGTTTGTCAATTATCTGTATAACTTCTCTGTGCCATATTTAAGTAGCTCAGGCGGGATATTTCCGGGACTTGGTGATTTTCGGTTTTTTAATGTTTGGCATATTTGCTTGACTTCGTTGCAATCTATCCTAAGTGGGAAGCTATGGTGCGTACGTGCACGCCAGAATCAGCTTGTACTGTTTGCTGATATTCTGCTCTTTCTTCTGCTAGCAATTTTGAAAAGTATTCATCCCATTGAGATAAACCAATCGGTGCAATGATATCTTTAGATTTTTCTTGTCGAAGAGATCTCAGTATTTTCCAGCTTTCGGTACTTCTGCTACCCCCCAAATGTGCGTTTATTCTGGTACAGGTTCTTTCCCAGGTTTTGTTTTTCTTTTGGGTTATTGTGTTTCGCACTGTCTACTTTATTATTCTTTTATTGGCAATTGGCAATTAATGGTCTGCTTAATAAAGTCTTGCAAACTTGGGTGATGCAGCATGTAGGGATTTCCATATAATAACTATATGTTAGTAGAAATACCATGTGATAAAAAGGGCATAATCGTTTGCTTGTACAAACTGTGCATTTTTGAATATTTTTTATTTGATCATCTTTATAAATTCTTGTTCTAATTATTTCAATAAGCCTGTAGTGCTGGGTTGTTAAGGTATGCGAATTTTTCCAGATAATAATTTCTTTATTAATCAGTAGAACTTCTTCTTCAAATATCATACTATTTCCAGGGCATAGGTAACCTCTCACACATATCTGTGTTATGTGCCAACCATGCTATATATACAAATATGCAAGTCCATCGGCATTAAATGCTCCTTACAGCACAACTAAGAGGTTTTACTAGGCAGAATACTACACAGTGATTTCCTTTGAGATAAGAGCCCGAATCGTCCGAGTTCAAGCTTGACACCACGTTTGTCTTAATGAAACTAGACATGTAATAAATATTGTATAACACAGGTCTTCAAAAAATGGATCATGATTGTTATTAGACAGGTCATTTCCGAAGTTATTGGCCACGTAAAATCCAAATCCGAGGTCAGAGTTGGCCCATCACGTGAGAATTTTAAGATATTTGAGGTTGTATATTCGAAAAATGAGTTTTTTGGTTACTTTTGAGGTTATGTGCAGGATACGCAAAATTTGTTTTTTTTTTCTAATTTCATCATTTAATACTATTCTTACCCTTCAAAATAAGCTATTGAGAGGTCACTTACAATTTTTTCTTGCAAAGTTACAGCAATTTTATGAACAGGTTAGTGGAACTAAACGTGTTATAAATATTATATAATACAAGTCTTCAAAAAATTGAGTCAAGATTGCTGTTAAGCAGCTGGAGGTAATTTCCGAAATAATGTACCACGTAAAATCCGAATCCAAGGTCAGAATTGGCCCATCACGTCAGAATTTTAAGATATTTGACTTTGTGTACTCGAAAAATTAGTTTTTTGGCTACTTTTGAGGTTAAGTGCAGGATACGCAAGATTTGTTTGGTGTTTTTTTTCTGATTTCATCATTTAATACTATTCTTACACTTCAAAATAAGCTATTGAGAGGTCACTTATGATTTTTTCTTGCAATGTTACAGCCATTTTAAAAACAGGTTAGTAGGTTTTTAGAAACCAAAACTATTTTTTATAAATTTCGTTCCCCATTTTGAATCCACCATCCTAAAAATAAATATTTCTATTTTCTGACACAATATTCGTATCACCTACTCCGGAAAACTCCCTGTGAAATTTTTTAAATACCAATATCATGTTTTCTATATTATGTTTCGTCATTTTGAATCCGCCGTCTTGGAAATGAAAATTTCAATTTTATTTTGTACAGTAAAAAAATATATGCATTAAAGGGTTAATGTGAGTGCTCATTACATTGTTGGGATATATTTTATAACTTTAAAATTCAAAAGTGGCCAAAAGAACATTTTTCGAGAATATTACCTCAAGTATCTCAAAATCTTGATGTGATTACTTCGGAAATGCCCTCAGCTGGCTAACAACATAACCTTACAGACCTATGTAGTCTTGTAAGTGATAGACTGCTTGAAATGTATCCAGAGGATTCATCAACTCCCACTTAGATGAGACTTATGTATTGCAATTTTACATTTTAGAGAGATCCACTTATGAACATACGCAAAAGTATTATATAACAAAGCCAGCATTTTAGCAGTAATACCAGTTTCAATTAATGTGATATTTTAAATACATAAAATAATACCTTCTTCGTTTCTGTTATAGTCTGTAAGAAATAAATTTGTTCGGAGCACTTCCCTTCATAATGCCAGATTTCTCGCACGAAAATTTAATGTCTGATAAAAGTTTTTTTTTTGATTTATAAGCATCTTGGTACTTACCCGTTCGGTTTGTACTTGTGGTTACAACTTTCGAATTTACTACGTCAGATAAACTAAGTCTTCGGTTCTAAAATTCATAGATATTCCGTAAGTTAAGATGACGCAGATTTAGAATCATGCATTTCCTTCGTCTTTAATTCTCTTGTATGTTCAGAGCAGAGTTCAAATGGAATATACGGATATTTGCAAGACACAAGTTCTAAAATAAGATAACGAGAGAGGTGTATTAAGAATTTTCATTAAATTTCAATGTGCCTTTGTTCATCCAAAATTAGGCTATGATTTAACATACCTTCGCTTCAAATCAGTAAGAAAATTCCTTTCACAATTGGTCTGCTTCTTGAGTCCTCCTACCATAAAACTTTATTGTTTATTTAAACCACTTACCCCAATAATAAAAAATCACGTAATCGAGACATGTGAGTAGATTAAAAGAGAACAATCGTAAAATTAACAAAGTAACAACAGTGTAATGGAGATTTCTTGCAGAGCTAAGCTAAGAAACTTACCACCTACAATAAATAAATTACGAAAACTCTCTATATTTGCCGCAAAGAGACTGTACAAAGACATGGTGAATGAAAGTCTTGTTACGGTCATGACACTCAGAAAGCCAGATGGCAGCTTCATTTAGAGCGAAGGGGAAACAGTGTTGCTCTTACTTACCACTCACATCCCTGGGATCAAACCTAGTTCCACTATTCATATAATAGAACATTACAGTAGACCTTGTGGAGAAGCAATTAAAAGCTTCCAATCATTTAAAGTTCGATGAGACTCTCTTTCTCCAGCTTCAGCAGTAGTAGCCGAAGTAGTCTTGCCCTAAGTTACATGTCAGAAGTATGGAAGCAGGCTAGAATTACCTTTAATCTTAAAGCGGAAAGCAGTTGACAACCTCAGAACATAAATCATAGAACAGGTTCGACTGCACCTCCATCAGGATGCGTTTCAAATATACAAATCTACGGAGACCGCACTGGTACAGCTAAAATAATGATAAATAAGCAAATAGTAGTATGTATCTTTCTGGATATAGCAGGGGATTTTTACAATACTCCAGAGGAAACTGTCAAAGGACTACTAGTTGACACAATTATGTTTAATATTTTATCAAATTTAAATTTATCTTGGATAAAAAACAACTTCTCAATAGATTTCACAACTTCTGTCCTCAAGGAAAAGTAGCAATCTCACTTATGTAGCTCGATTCCTTTAAAATCTAATTGACCTTAGTAGATGCTGTCAGAACCCTGCCGATGATGTGGTCATAATCGCAAGGGGCAAGTTCGAGAATATTCTGTGCGACATAGTTCAAAGAGAACTGGACCACGTGATGGGATTTAATATAAAATTCCACCGAAATTACCTTAATAGCCTTAACAAGGAAAAGAATGCTAAATCTGAAAGCCATCTACATAGATGGGAACCCGATTAAGTGGGAGTCAGAGGATGAATATTTGAGATTTATTGTGGATAACAATCTTCACTAATAATCTTCTTTAGAATAGATATGAATTAGAAGTAATCCAATAGGCTAAACAAGCCCTGATTGTAGGTAGGAACTTCGAGGAAAAAAATTGGGGCACTAGCTCATATATTCTGCAGTGTATCTATAGCATTGTATTGACAGGTATTTGTATTGATTAAACTTAAATTTGGTAGAAAAAAATCGAAGCGCCATCTAACTTGGAATGTAACTATTAAATTTTTTAGATTCCATAATAATTCAAGTTCTTTCAACTAATATTTGTTATTTGTTGTTATGGTACATTAATCACGTAATAATTCTTCTTCAAATGCATGTCCACTAATGGATGTTTGCGATTACAGTTTCCATTCCTTCCCTACTTCTCGCGGTGTATATCAGTGTCTGAATATCGTGCAACCCTGTCCACTGTCTGATTTTACGGAGCCAGGACATCTTCTTTCTTCCAATTCCTCTTTTGCCCTCGATTTTGCCTTCGATCATCAACTATAGGAATTGATATCTCTCATTTCGCATGATGTGCCCAACATAGGTCGTCTTTTTTTTCTTGATTATGTTGAATAGTTCACATTCTTTCCCAATACGTGAAAGAACTTCTTCATTGATCATTCTCGCTGTCCATGATATCTTATGGATTCTTCTGTATATCCACATCTCGAAAGCCTCTAATATATTGATAGCGCTTGTCTTTAATGTCCAACCCTCTACACCATAAAGAAGTATTGACGTAACCTTTTATGAATCTCAGTCTTAATTTCAAGTCAAAATCCGAACACGTAAGCACTCGCCTGTCATTGTCAGAAGTCCATTCTTCGAATATCCATGTGCCCAGATATTTAAATTTAGTTACTCTTTCTATGGGTACTGCGTTGAATCTTATGTTGGCGTTTTGGAATAAATTAGGATTCCTTGAGAAAATCATGAATTTTTTTTTCGTTGTATTGATGTTCAAGCCCATTGATTTACTGCGCTCTCCTATTATGTTGATGAGTTTTCGGAGGTTGTTTATATTGTCGGTGATTAGAACTGCGTTATCCGCATAACAGACGTAATAATTATAATTCTCAAAATTTGATAACATGTCTGAAATTTAAAGTATTAATAACCTAATAACATAAACACAGATTAAACGTTATCTTGAAACTACAAAACTTGATACTACAGTTTCGATAATCCCTTTTACTAATGTATTACAGCAGAAATCATGAATGGGTGTTTATATGTGATCTCCTATAGAGCAAGGTGAGTATTTACACATTAAACTTCACTTTTCCATCTTATGCCAGTTTATAGTGATAGAGATTGCTCTGCCAGGTTGTCTGTATCTTCTTCTTCTTCTTCTTCTTTCTCAACCCATTGACGTCCACTCCTGGACATAAGCCTCTCCGATTGTCCTCCACTGGGATCTGTCTCTCGCCTTCTGGAGCCAGTCTTTTCCAGCAAACTGTCTTATATCATCTACCCATCTGCGTTGTGGCCTGCCACGATTTCGGTTCGTTTCTCGCGGTCGCCATCGCAGTAATTTACTCGTCCACCTATCGGGCTGTTGTCTAGCTATGTGCCCCTCCCATTGCCACTGTCTGTATCTGCTTTGGGCAAAATGTCCCTGTAAAAAATTCCAACCGTAATAAAACATTTTGAAGCTTTTATACTCGTACTTGTCGCAGTAAAAACATATGAATCTGTCAAATTAATTATTAGTTTATACAGTCGATGACTTTTTTAATAAAAATGAAATTATTTACACTGTGTAAAGACTTAACGTCCCAATATAAAAATAAATTTTCCGAATAACCTTCATAAACCCAATCATGGTAATTTTTTTCGATGTATATGAATTTCTAACGAAGACCCGGATCACTCGGGCCCGTCAGAGAGGGTAATAAATTCAATTCCGAATATTCACTTGACATGAAGGCTAATCGGCTAATCAAAAATGGGTATCTCTTTAAACTGCCGAATACAAAATCTATCAATAAAGCTACCAGGAAAACTAGAAAAGTTACCTACGTATTTCTGATAAGTCTAAATTATTTTAATTTCCAGTTATTTTTACATACTCAGTGTCTAATATAAGAAAATTTGAAAAACAAAACGCTTATGAAAATAATTTTCCCAAAAAAAACACAGTGAACTCAAAAAATTTCAATAAAAACTGTAAAATATATAGTAAACTATTTTAAATTGCAACTCATTGAGTAATAGCAGATCTACTTATTTACGTACCAGTTTTATTAACTGTGCGCGAAATCTTGGCGGATTGTAATTTTTGCTTCACGTTAATTTCATTACTGTATGATCTGCAAAGCTTTTGATTTGTGTTCCATTTCTTTTTGGGTTATTTGTAAACATCTTTTTGAAGGTTATACATAATGTTGAAGATTGAGTAAAATATGTCTGTCAGATTTGAATTGTCTTTATTTCTCTTTGTTTGTACGACGTTTTTCGATTAGCCTGTATCATTAGTTGTTATCAAGAGTATTACTGTATCCGAAGAAACCAAAAATTTCAGTTACGTGGTAAAGAAGTGCTGAAGGAATACTAAAATATTTGCTGAAAATTATTAAAATGCTCCTAAGAAGTAGTTCTTGTATCAAAAGAAGTCCAGTGGTTGTTGAAAAAAATTGCAAGAACAGAGTGAGCCAAGTTAAAAATGTTTAAAATGTGTTAAGTTTAACTTACCCACCCTGTTCTTCTATATCCAAGCTAAAGAAGTAAGTGTCTTTGCCGAAGAAGCGATTGACAATGATGTCACACGTCTAATGGTTATTGAAAGAGCTTCATAGTATGAGGGTGTCGTGTATCAAGTATCGTTAAATAGATATAATTTTTTTGCTTAAGTGTGTGTGTATGGCTAAGAAGTGCGAGTTTCTTTTAGAAATTTGCAGACGTTTTGCCAAAATCCCATTTTGCATCTTTTATGCTTGCTGGTTGTAGATCAACCAACTGTAAATGTATGAAAAAGTGTCAAAAAAGTGAAACATGGATTACGTTGCACAGATTATTTTACGTTGTATCACAGACAACATTGCCCAAAAGCAGTCATCGTCGACATAAATTCAGTTGATTTAAATGAAGACGATATTAATAAACATGAAGATTTTATTATCGATAATACTGATATAACTGAAATAATTCCCAATTGCTCAGAAGTTCTTTCTGTTGAGATTGAGTTTAAAAATCAAACCATGATAGCTCCTCACAACATAATTATCTATGTAGAGCAGAGAAACTCCGCAATATAAATATATATATATATATATATATATATATATATATATATATATATATATATATATATATATATATATATATATATATGAGACGTAAAAGTACAATAAAGTTAGGTTCAGTTCAGAAAAAATCCGCATAGAAATGTGCTTTTTTTGAAATTACTTTTGTCACATGTATTTAATATTTTTACAATTTTTTCTCTTTAAAATAGCTCACTGAGTTCGTAGAATAAAACACAACACCTTTCACTAATAGCTTTATTAACTACTTCTTAACGCAGCTAAAACACAACTATCTTACTACTATTTCTTAATATCTTCACTATTCAAATACAACTCTATTAAAACTCTTATCCTATCCCTATTTATATACCTAGAGAATTTCCTATACAAATCTAGAACTTACTAACATAAAAGTTGAGATTTATCTAGAAATATGAATCATCGATATAATATTCCTTTCGGCACACTATAATAAAGATGATTCATCGCTTCGGAATATTTGTATAAGAGGGTGTACCACTAAGTTTCTCCTAGTCGTCCGTAACATTGCCCCCCCCTCTTGATTCCGATCATTTCAATCAGCTTATCTCCGTGAGATGGCTTCAACCTGTATAGATGTACTTCTTTGTTTTTAATCTTTGGACGTCATTGAATTTTATAAACAGATGCTCTTCTATCTTTCTGCATTCCTTAACTAAGTTCGGTTACTTTGCTGGAAGCTTGCCGAGGATACCTTGATGTCATATGAATTGATTACTGCCATTGCCACCAGGTATCTACAGGATTTGTTGGAGTGTTGAACTAATCCATCGTAGCTTACAGAACTCTCGTCCAGTCTTCCGCAAATTATTTTCTCTGCGTTTCCCCTTATTCTAGTTGTTTGTTTCCGATTAGTTCTCAGTTACGATTCTGGGACGGAGTAAATTCTTCTGTGCCAAACTTTAATCTTTATGGTCTATATTTTATATTAATTGTACTGTTGCAGTTTATCTTGGTTTTCTTCTGTGTGGTCTCGGAATGGCGAGCTGGAACTTAACTCCACCTGACAGTCCCACCTCTGTGTCCAATTCGTCCATATCTGTAACACATTATCTGCCTTCTTAATTCCACCTGACAGTCCCTTCTCATGTATCTAGTATGTCCACATCTGTCACATTTTATCTGGTCTCTTAATTTCACCCGATAGTCCCTTTTCATGTATCGAATTCGTCCGCATCTGTAACACTTTATCTGGTCTCTTTTATACAGTAAAGTATCACCTCTTATGTTTAGTTCTTCCTATTTTTTCCATACCGTGAAGTATCACCTCTCGTGTTAATTTCTTAAAAATATTTTCCCTAAGACTTGAATCGGTGAATCATTGTTTTTCCTTATAGTAACGGCTCTTATTTTTGTCTTTGACAAATTATACGTAACATATGCTGTATTTCTTGACCTCTTATCCCATCAGTAAAATACTGGATTGTAAGCTCTTCTCGGAATTCTCCCTTAGCTCCTGGGTAAGCCAGATGAACAAGGCATCGGACATCTGTTTTATATTCTTGTAAACTTTCTCCATCTCGTTGGTGTCTTGACTTGAGCTGTGACTGGTATAACTGGTGTCGATGCTGATCTTCAAACCTTTCTAGTGCAGCACTAAGGATTTCATAGTCTTTTTGTTGGGTTATAGGAATTATTTGCAATAACTCTAGTGCTGATCCACGAAGTGCAATTATTAACTCAGTAGCCATTTCCTCAAAGATTCAGTTTTCTGTAGTAGCTGCAGCTGCAAATTGTCGTTTGTACATTATCCAAGATGTTTGGCCGTCATAAGTTAGGGTTTGATGTTCTGTCTGATGGTTATTACTCTATCAGAAGGGCCATGCTTCTTTATTTTATTGACTTGAATCTGGAGGCTCTTCATTTTAGATTGTATCCCGTCTACGACTTCTTTCATTTCTTGTTGCACTTCTCCTACGTCGTATCGCACTTCTCCTACATCTTGTTGCACTTCTCCTACGTCTTGTCGCACTTCTCCTACATCTTGTTGCACTTCTTCTAATTCTTGTCGCACTTCTCCTCTACCTTATCACACAGGTGCTTCTATACTATTTACTCCTACGTCGTATCGCACTTCTCCTACATCTTGTTGCACTTCTCCTACGTCTTGTCGCACTTTTCCTACATCTTGTTGCACTTCTTCTAATTCTTGTCGCACTTCTCCTCTACCTTATCGCACAGGTGCTTCTATACTATTTACTTCCTGTCTGTTCGCACTTCGGCTTTCCCTTTCTTAAACTTTTGCGTTTGCCATTGCACAATTTGACCGATTTTTGCTGTCCTTGTACAATGACCTCTTGCACCCACTTGCAAAGTTAGTTTTCATTTTCGACACGACGTTATTTTTCTTCTTGTTTTTCGTTCAAACGACATCGTTCTTCTTTTAGGCAATAGTCCTCTTCTGCCAGTTTTTCTTTCAGATGACGTTGTTCTTCTTTTTTACGACGTTCTTCTTCTTCTTGCTTGCGTTTAAGGCGACGTTGTTCTTCTTCTTCTTCTTCGTCTTTTAGGTGACGTTATTCTTGTCTTTCTTTATCTTTAAGGTGACATTGTTCAATATATTCCATAAAATCAGCCAAAGTTTTATTTGTGTGCTTCATTTTGGCTGTTTGCTCTATATTATTTACCATAGAATCTTTTAGCGTGTTGTTGAAAATTCGGTTCTAGGCTTCTTTTCTACAGCAAATTTGTTGCTGAAGTTCGTTTTTCGCTATTTCTTCTAGTTTTTAAATAGAATGTTCGGGAACTTTGTCGAAAATGTTGTTGTAAGCCACTTTCTTAATGATAAATTCGATGATGAACTCAGTTTTTCGCAATCTCTGCTAGTTTTTAAATAGAATGTTCTAGAACTCTAACGAAAGTTCGGTTCGAAGCTTTTTTCTTAACGAAAAATCAGACGATAAAGTCAGTTATTCGCTATATCTCTTAGTATTCAAATAGAATGCTCTAGAGCTTGGTCGAAAATTCGATTCTAAGTTTGTCTATTAATGACAAATCCGATGGTAAAGTCTGTTTTTCAATATTTTTTTGAGTTTAAAAACAGAATGTTCTAGAACTTTAAGGAAAATTAATCTTATTTTCTTACTTGATAACACTCAACAGTTAAAAGGGTTTTTCTCAATCTCCTCTAATTTGGAATAAAATTTTTTGGAAACCCGGTGATAGTCCTCACTTCTGTCACCGATTGTTAGGATTTTGTCTCTCTAAAATCGCTCACTGGAATCGCATATCTTTACTATGCAAATACAACTATAGAGCTCTATTAAAACTTTTATCCTATCCCTATTTATGTGCATATAGAATTTCCTATATAAATCTAGAACTTGCTAACGTAAAAGTTGAGATCTATCTAGAAATACAATCGATATAATATTCCTTTCAGCACATTTTAATAAAATGATTCATCGCATGGAATATTTGTATACGAGGGCGTCCCAGTAAGTTTCTCTTAGTCATCCGTAACAATCTGAAATAATCTGTAGCGGTATTCTTTTTAATTTTAATATTTTTTCCGGCTTTAATAGTGGGTCACGAGGCCAGCAAGGTTACGAAATTTAGTTTCAGCGGAAACGCTTTTTATCGTATCTGTAAGATAAAATAATCTATGTTTAAAATGTAATGGAACAAATGTTAATTATTTTCATTGTTCTATGTCAACTATATTTTGTTAAAATAAATAATTAAATAATCACTCTGTGAATAGATATGCCGTGGGAATAGGGTAGTTATATTTTTTTATCACTATCCACGAAGGTCTAAAGGATAAATAAATCAGTTATCGAACTTAACTTTTATGATCTTAGTCGTTTAAATGTTGTATTAAAAAAATACATAAAGTCAGTTAATTTATGAAGACGTAAAAGACCCTCTCTTAGAACTGCCTATAAATCCGTCCAAGTAATCCTGCCCTGGTTAAGTATATAAAACCAGATGTGATAAGGGCAGTTTTAGCATATGGTATGTGGAATACCGTTAAAATGTTTTAAAACATTGAACGATTTTCCCATTATTAGGAAACAAAAGAATAATTAAATAAACTCATTATACTGTAATATAACGTTTGATCTGTGAAAGGAGGTACGTAGCGTTTGTTTTTCCTGATTGCAAGAAAGAATGATTCAAATACCAGCATTATGAATAAAGGGCACTCAGGTTTTTTCACAGACGTTATATTATCTTATTCCTTTAGTTATAGAAAGAAGTAGAATAGTTTTATCAATTGTGTTATATAAAAATTAAGCTTAAGATGCTCACAGGTCAATTCGTGAATCAAACATCCGGTATGGTACAGCTAACGCTCTCAGTAAGAAAACTCCCAAATCTTCGAACTTTAAGGGAAGAAATTTGCTGGGTTCCATCGCCTAATTTGGATATAAACGGAAAATAAAGGGAGAGGGGGTGTAAGATGTAGAAATACACTGTTTTAAGGAATAGTAAATTTTAGTTCCAGTTTGAATGTCGGGTAGTACGGTACCATACCAGTGCCGTAGAATAATTACGTCATGGGTATAATCGTCGGGAGGGAAGGTTGTCTTTGTTTAATTTGGGAAATTAAGGGATTATCGTTTGTTATTTTAGTAGGGCATTTCGCGATTTTCATACGGTTCGATTAAGTAATATAAATAGCTGTTTTTCGCGTTTTATTCTTTTTTTTTTGTTTAATATTTTATTAAGCTATTTATACGTGTTTCTTCAAAATTGGGTTTTAAGTTTTTGGTTAAATCACGGCCGAGAAGAGCAATTATGTTAGTTTTTCGTAATTGTTATTAGTTTTAAGTTTCTCATTGTAAATAGTCCGTTTTTTATTCTATTTATTTTGTTAATAGACTAAGTGTTTGAGGAACTTGTTTTATTCAATCTAATTAAAGCCTTCACGCGAATTAACTTGCGGGCGCGCTGTTGCGAGAACTACAAAACAAGAGATGTCTACCGACCAACTAATTAGCAGCCTTTCCTGAGTTCTGAAGATCTGAGTCATGGTTGTGGTAAGCTTTAATAACCGTAGTGTTTGGTACTAAAGCGGCAAGAGAGAAGTTGAACGACCAGACTTCCAGAGTGTCTTTATTACTATGATATTTAATTGTAGGTTATTAAAATAGTTACTAATTAATATGGGGCAAAAATGATTATAGGTAAGATAATTAACGCTACCTCAATACGTCATCGGCAAGAGTCTATAATCAAATTCTGTCACAATAACATGATATAACCTTTCCGAAAAAGAATGAATTGAGAATCAATTTGCTTTAAAATGATTACCATTTACCTACATTTTCTCAGATAATATTTTTGTATTAATTTTTAAATCAGTTTTTCTATAATATTATATATAAAGTCAACTCTACCTATATTGTCAAAGCTATCTCGTACAGAAACTTCAATCCTATCTCGTTACAGTTATCGCTTTGTCTTGTCTTACCCCATATTGAAATTGGCTATCTGAATTTACCTCTTGGAAATCTATTTCGAGTACGCCGCTCACGAACCAATGAAAGGGGATTTTTTTCTATGTCTATGAATTTCTATCGCAAACCCGGATTATTCAAGCCGTGTCAAGGGGAGTAATAAATTTGATTTTGAATGTTTACTTGACATCAAAGCTACCTGTAAGGAAATGTAGATAAGAGGAAAGAGGATAATAAGTAAATTTGATAAAGAGATTGTTCTGCTCATTTATAACCACCAGCCATTATAATTTTGATGTCTATTTTTATGAAAAAAGTACAGAAACTCGTGAAGTTTAGGATGCTATGAAAAATACTTAGTCAAAATATCTTGACTGCGCGTTGCCGAGTAACCTTCAATAATGGCAAACTTTTGTACTTGTGTGTTACATTTGATTCCAATGCGTTAATTATTTTGTGTTTTATGGAATGCTTGATAACAAAAAATGAGTTTTGTAAAATTGAAATATTCAGTAACTAGAAATTATTAACCAAGGAAAAACTATAGTGAACCCATTAAGGATGATCTAAGAAGTGGAACTTCGAGTTGTTTGTAAGTATCTACTATTGCTAAAGCAAGATATACAGGGTGTCCAAGATAAGGATCCTAAGCATGGGGATCTCGGAAACAGTTGGAGATACGAGGTCGGTTAAATTAGAGAAAAGTTGCGCAATTAGTGCTAAATTAAACGCAGTTAAAAAAAATTAAAAATTTCAAACACTTCCGGAGATTTCCGGAAAAAAACGAAATTTGGCAAAATCGTTTTTAATTTTTGCAGGCTTTATTTAAAGAGATATCAGAAAATAAAAGGTAGATTCTCATTGCCACTTTTTATTTTTTATAATATGGTCTAAACAAAATTTAAATCCAACGTTTCGTTTCTGAGATACCATCATGAACTTTCATTTTTTATATGGAACAAAAAAAAGTATCCCATGTATTTGATAGCATTTTTTATTACAAATTCAACGATGTATCACCCTTGCATATCGAATACGTAGTTCAAGTACTTTCCATAAGAGCTCCATGAGAGCGAGAGAGAAAGGTATATCAGTTTTATAAAAGCCAATGAACTACACACTTGATATGCAAGTGTGATACGCCGTTGAATTTGTAATAAAAAATGCTATCAAATACATGGGATACTTTTTTTTGTTCCATATAAAAAATGAAAGTTCATGATGGTATCTCAGAAACGAAACGTCGGATTTAAATTTTGTTTAGACCAAATTATAAAAAATAAAAAGTGGCAAGAAGAATCTACCTTTTATTTTTTGATATCTCTTTAAATAAAGCCTACAAAAATTAAAAACGATTTTGCCAAAATTCGGTTTTTTCCGGAAATCTCCGGAAGTATTTTGAATTTTTAAAATTTTTAAATTGCGTTTAATTTAGCACTAAATTGCGCAACTTTTCTCTAATTTAACCGACCTCGTATCTCCAACTGTTTCCGAGATCCCCATGGTTAGGATCCTTATCTTGGACACCCTGTATATCTGAATGAATGTTCCAACGTGATAAAATAGGTCAAAATTTCAGTAAGAAATGAGAAATTTATCAGCCGTATTTAAATGGTTATTTATAGGTATTATCCTTTCAGGCAGAGAATTGGAAAGAATATATATAAACAGTTTATTTCCTGCAAACATCACTCTGGTCCTCTCTCCATATGCGTTTCGACCACCTAGTCAAGAACTGCAGATAAGTTATGAATCAGCAAGAAAAATACTGAAAAAGCATGGATATCGAGCATTTAAATATCAGTTACATTAACTTTTGTATACTGAGGATAGCGATAGACGGGTAGTGTTTTGTGATTGGCTGCTTCAAAATCATAGAGTTAACACAAATTTTATCGCTTTTATTCTATTTTCCGACGAATCCCGATTTACAAATAATGGTATGTTCAATAAGCAAAATACTCGGTACTGGGCCCAACAAAATCAACATGAAATAAGAGAGGGCAATTTTCAAGAAAGATTTGGCGTCAAAGTTTGGGCTGGTATCATTGGAAACAGAATAATTGGGTTAATATTGTTTCAAGGTCAGTTAACAGGGGTAGATACTTAGGTTTTCTTCAAAATGAAGTCGAAAATCATCTCAATGATATACCTTTAGCAGTTTTACGGCGAATTTACTTTCAACAAGATGGAGCACCGCCTCACAATACTAGAGAAGTCCTTAATTATTTAATAGAGCATTTTAATAATCGAATTATTGCATCCAATGGTCCGGTACGGTGGCCAGCCCGCTCACCGGATCTTACTGTGCTCGATTTCTTTGTCTGGGGATATGTTAAAGACATGGTTTACTATGGAGCAGCCCCAGCTACTCTTGAAATATCAGAAGAAAGAATTTTACGGGCATTTAGAAGTATAACGCCCCAAATGTTACAAAACGTGTTGAGAGGAACAATTGAACGAGCTGAAATGTGTCGTGAAAAAGAAGGAATGCACTTTGAACATTTACTACACTAAACTTTTTAACAAATTCAGCTACTGTACTTTCAATAATTTTAAGTGCGTCGTCTAAGTTATTAGTTTATTTTGTTAGTTTTTTGTTAATTTTGTTAAATTTTTAATTAAATTCCTGTCTTTCATACCAGTCACTAAAACTTTGCGATTGTATTTTTTTAACATCACCTAAGGCCGTTAGATTAGTTTGCGTCCGATCATGGCCACCTAGATGCAATTTTAAAAGTGGCTCTAAAAAAAATGAAGTAGACGTAAAAAGTTTTTAAAATGTCACATTCTGATGTAGAATTGTCTCAGAAATCCAAAGATGTTAAAATATACAGGGTGTTCTATTTTAGAATTCAAAACCGGGGCCATTTCCGGTGAAACCGGAAGTGACCGGAAAGTGGAAAATATGCGAAAACTCTCCCCTTCACATAACATTTACCTGTACCAATTCTCATTTTGATACACATAATACTCTAGAAATTATGACTAATAGATTCGTTGACACCCGGTATATATATATATATATATATATATATATATATATATATATATATATATATGAAGTAAAATGCAAACAGTAAATGCAAACTTCGTTCCATCATATCCTTTCCGTGTTAGAGGTTGCACAGTTTGAATAGATTGCTACAGAACACAATCCATCCAATTCCACCACCATCGAGATGATGGCCTACCTATACCACCACACCGAGAAGAAAGTCAAAACTTACCCTCCCCGTCACAGTGATACGGCAGAGGCACATGTTTCGTCTCTACTAGACTCATCAGGGTACCGACATGCACCTGGCTGTGCAAAGGACAGTTCGGAAAGAAGCATGCAAATACTGAACGCGGTTTCGCCGACCTCCCGTCGGATGGCGTATATATGTTTATACGGATTTCACGGATTCCTCCGTGCGAGTTGCAATAGCAGTGGATACATCCACATTATGCCGTTGTAGTGCTGAAATCACATTCAGCAAACGTACAACTATATGCAACTCCGTGTATAAGTGAAGTAAAATGCAAACAGTAAATGCAAACTTCGTTCCATCATATCCTTTCCGTGTTAGAGGTTGCACAGTTTGAATAGATTGCTACAGAACACAATCCATCCAATTCCACCACCATCGAGATGATGGCCTACCTATACCACCACACCGAGAAGAAAGTCAAAACTTACCCTCCCCGTCACAGTGATACGGCAGAGGCACATGTTTCGTCTCTACTAGACTCATCAGGGTACCGACATGCACCTGGCTGTGCAAAGGACAGTTCGGAAAGAAGCATGCAAATACTGAACGCGGTTTCGCCGACCTCCCGTCGGATGGCGTATATATGTTTATACGGATTTCACGGATTCCTCCGTGCGAGTTGCACGTATTGCAGTATTTGCATGCTTCTTTCCGAACTGTCCTTTGCACAGCCAGGTGCATGTCGGTACCCTGATGAGTCTAGTAGAGACGAAACATGTGCCTCTGCCGTATCACTGTGACGGGGAGGGTAAGTTTTGACTTTCTTCTCGGTGTGGTGGTATAGGTAGGCCATCATCTCGATGGTGGTGGAATTGGATGGATTGTGTTCTGTAGCAATCTATTCAAACTGTGCAACCTCTAACACGGAAAGGATATGATGGAACGAAGTTTGCATTTACTGTTTGCATTTTACTTCACTTATACACGGAGTTGCATATAGTTGTACGTTTGCTGAATGTGATTTCAGCACTACAACGGCATAATGTGGATGTATCCACTGTTATTGCAACTCGCACGGAGGAATCCGTGAAATCCGTATAAACATATATACGCCATCCGACGGGAGGTCGGCGAAACCGCGTTCAGTATTTGCATGCTTCTTTCCGAACTGTCCTTTGCACAGCCAGGTGCATGTCGGTACCCTGATGAGTCTAGTAGAGACGAAACATGTGCCTCTGCCGTATCACTGTGACGGGGAGGGTAAGTTTTGACTTTCTTCTCGGTGTGGTGGTATAGGTAGGCCATCATCTCGATGGTGGTGGAATTGGATGGATTGTGTTCTGTAGCAATCTATTCAAACTGTGCAACCTCTAACACGGAAAGGATATGATGGAACGAAGTTTGCATTTACTGTTTGCATTTTACTTCACTTATACACGGAGTTGCATATAGTTGTACGTTTGCTGAATGTGATTTCAGCACTACAACGGCATAATGTGGATGTATCCACTGCTATTGCAACTCGCACGGAGGAATCCGTGAAATCCGTATAAACATATATACGCCATCCGACGGGAGGTCGGCGAAACCGCGTTCAGTATTTGCATGCTTCTTTCCGAACTGTCCTTTGCACAGCCAGGTGCATGTCGGTACCCTGATGAGTCTAGTAGAGACGAAACATGTGCCTCTGCCGTATCACTGTGACGGGGAGGGTAAGTTTTGACTTTCTTCTCGGTGTGGTGGTATAGGTAGGCCATCATCTCGATGGTGGTGGAATTGGATGGATTGTGTTCTGTAGCAATCTATTCAAACTGTGCAACCTCTAACACGGAAAGGATATGATGGAACGAAGTTTGCATTTACTGTTTGCATTTTACTTCACTTATACACGGAGTTGCATATAGTTGTACGTTTGCTGAATGTGATTTCAGCACTACAACGGCATAATGTGGATGTATCCACTGCTATTGCAACTCGCACGGAGGAATCCGTGAAATCCGTATAAACATATATATATATATATATATATATATATATATATATATATATATATATATATATATATATATATATATATATATATATATATATATATTATGATAGAAAAGCAATTACAAACAAAGTATTTTTTATCTGTTTATGCAAAACATTTTGTTAGGTATTAATTTGGCGCCGACTTCAAAAATTTTAATTTTTTATCAAAATTTGTAGTTATTTTTCACTTTTTAACGCACATTTAAAAATCGTTTTTTTATGTTTTCATCTAATTGGAAAATATGCATATTTAATTAATGATTTTGTCAGCATGAATTTTAATTATATCTTGGATAATAAACGATTTTAAATTGAGGACCCTTAAAACAATATCCTCTCCAATTATTACAACTTTATTACAATAAACAAAATGGCCGAAAACTTTCTACACGAGTCGCTGCAGGCAACTAACAATCACAAATCGATTGGGAACCGTAAACTTTCGAAAAACTACAAAGTTTTTCTTTCATTTCTTTCGGCGAAATCCATCAGAACACGCTGGCAGTTATTTTTTGTTACTTTATTAAATAAAACAATTACTTTTTTGACAGACATCGATCAGAGTTTTGCCAACTTGACAATAAATAAAAGTGAGACGAAACGAGGCACAAGAAGAAAAATAAGAATCATTTATTTTCAACCTTTATCTGGGGAAAAGACAATCTTGTAAGTGTCTTTTAAATAATGGGACGAACTAAAACTGCTTCTGGGTTAAACATTTTTCTCTTCTTTTTTAAAAAGCTATTCCTAAACGGTGATATATATGCGAAGCGATTTTTATTATAAATAAGTAAAACTTTTTTTAATTCAAAGCGAATACTGGGTTTATATGGTGTCCCTTGATTCATTAGAAGTTTTGAGGGAATTTTTATCAATATTTCTCTAACTTCATTAAATCGTCTAATAAAGTAAATTACTAAAAAATTGCAGAAATTTTAATAGACAAATGGGAATAAATAATACAAATAAAAAATTATCATGTATTTTCTGTTGCTACTATTGCCAACTGTTTCACCATTAAACCAGAATTTTCTTGGTGTTGTATTGTATTTTCTTGTAAAATCAAGACCTGGTTTATGAAATCACTACGCTGTGTATTGTAAAGGGTGTTTTTTATAGAGATATGAAACTTTAATTTGGCAACACTTTTTAACTGGCGGTCATTTTATCAGCTGTCAAGTGATTTATGTTTAGTTTGGTTTGGCATTTCAACATGAATAGACTGACGCCTAAACAACGTTTCCAAATTGTGCAAATTTATTTTGAAAATCATGGTTCTGTTTGAAATACATATCGCGCACTACGTCCATTTTACGGTCAACATAATCGTCCATCAGAGCAATTAATTCGATTAACTATGGAACGTTTTCGCACCACGATTACTCTAAATGATAATACGCATCCACAGAGATGTCGTACAGTGCGTATAGAAGAAGTTATTGCTGCTGTAGAGCGTAGCGTAGAAGAAGACCCGAATCAGTCTATCCGCCATCGTGCACAGGAATTGGGTATGTGTCCATTAACTTTATGGAAGATTTTGAGGAAAGATCTTGGTTTGCGTGCTTACAAAATCCAACTCGTGCAGGAATTGAAGCCACACGATCACCTAGCAAGGCGTAGATTCGGTGAATGGGCCCAAAACAAGATTGTCGTTGATCCCGATTTTCATAAGCGAATTTTGTTTAGCGATGAAGCTCATTTTTGTTTGAATGGATACGTCAATAAACAAAACTGCCGTATTTGGAGTGATGATAATCCTCAAGTGTATGTTGAGACACCGTTACATCCAGAAAAACTGACTGTTTGGTGTGCTTTATGGGCTGGTGGAATCATTGGTCCGTACTTCTTTAAAAACGATGCTGGTCAGAAAGTTACAGTCAATGGTGACCGCTATAGAGCCATGATTACTGACTTTTTCGTTCATCAATTGAACAAGCATGATGTGCAGGAGCTGTGGTTTCAACAAGACGGCGCAACATGTCACACAGCTCGTGCCACAATTGATTTATTGAAGGAAACGTTTGGTAACCGCATAGTTTCACGTTTCGGACCCGTGAATTGGCCTCCAAGATCGTGCGACTTAACGCCGCTAGACTATTTTGTGTGGGGATATGTGAAGTCGCTAGTCTACGCCGATACCAAAACAATTGATCACTTGGAGGACAACATTCGCCGCGTTATTGCCAATATACGGCCACAAATGTTGGAAAAAGTCATCGAAAATTGGACCTCTAGATTAGACTACGTCCGAGCCAGCAGTGGCGGTCATATGCCAGAAGTCATATTTAAATTATAATGCCAGAAGGTTATCTTTCGAATAAAGTAAATTTCATGTCAATTTAAAAAATTCATCTTTATTTTATTCCATTTAAAAGTTCTATACCTCTATAAAAAACACTCTTTAGTTTTAAAATTAAACGACAACCTTTTATAATTACCTGTTTAGAAAAAAATATATATACAGGCCCAACGGAAAATTTAGTTTAAGTTATAACAAAGAGAGGAAACAAAAATTAAACTACAGATCATGCAAAATGGTGAAATGTGATTTCCGGCGAAACGTGATCTCCTAGCGGAAAATGCTTCAAATAAAATTGTAGACAATAAAAAAAAATGCAAAATTCTTGAATAAGTCGTTTTACCACATACTTCAAATTTTCCGAGAAAACGATGGAGAATTGATTGTTTGCTTGTTTTTTTTATCTCACTTCAAATTTTCTCAATTCACATGAAATTTTCGGAAAGGTTACTTTTTTGTATTCAATAAGCATGGTTTTAACGGGATCTGAGAGAAAAGTAGTTTCCGAGATATTCAAATTTTTCGAAAAAAACACCCTTATCTTCCAAGGAAAACTTTATTGATTTTTTTTTTTGATTTTTACCATTTAATGAAATTTCTAAAAGAAGGAGGTTCTTAATTCGTCAACTATGTATTTTTTTATGTACAGGGTGAGTCAACGATTAGATGAAGTAGGTTTGTGCCTTTTCGGTGAAATTAACAAAGAAACTATTTTTATTGTTTGATACAGTTTATTTTTACGCAGATTTTAAAAATATTTAGGACTCTACAGGGTGAGCCAAAAAACTAGGACAGCATAAAGTTGTATTTTTTTAAATAGAACACCCTATATACGGAATCGTATTTTCGATTTAGCTTATAATTTTAAATCTTTTTTATTAAGGATTTACTATAACAAAACTTTATAGTTTCTGAGATAATTAAGTTTAAAGAAAAAAAGTCACATTTTCAAGCATCAATTCAATCCTAAATAACGTTTTCAATTTTGTGACAAATATATTCAAATTTGGAATTTAGCAAGGCCAAGGACAAGTTAACATAATTTTTACCTACTATTTGCAATAAAAGCTACAGGGTGTTGAACACATCGGCTCAAATTTGAACAAGTTTAAATGAATAAATATCTTTTTTTTTAAATGGTACACCCTGTATATTTATATGTTATTTAATAGAGTAATAAAAACCCTAAAAGTTTTGTTCAATATATCCTATACCTATATATAATAGTTATTGAGATATTTCAGTTTCTCTTATTTTCCATACTTTTATACAGAAATAGTCTTCATTATCATTGTAGCCATGGCAAATACAATGTAAAAGAACATTTTTCTGTGTGTCAAATTTATAACCGCAATCGCTTCTTTTGGTTTTTATGTAGTGTAGGTTTTTTTTTGCATTCATCTTATATTGTAAAATGAATTTTCCAAAGAATGAGTTAATGGATATGATTTATACAATAGGAGAGGCTCAAAAAAATTGCCTTCTTGCTCAAAGAATTTACAAAATGAAGTATCCTGATCGACGCCAGCCATACTGTTCAAAACTTAATGCAAAAATTTGATTCTTCTGGTACTGTTGATTATCCAAAACGTAAAGTGATCAACAAACCAGTAACTAATGAAGAAAAAGAACTACAAGTATTGTTAAATGTTCAGGAAAATCCTTATATTGGTAGCCGTCAGTTAGCAGCATTATGTGAAACATCACAATCCACCGCTAATCGTACTACCAAGAAATATAGGTATCATCCATATCACATGGAATTACACCAAGAATTGCATGGACAGGATTTTGAAAGTCGTGTAAACTTTACGTACAATAAATGCGGAGATTTAATTAAATCCAAATTTATTTTGCAAGGTAATGTTTAGTGATGAAGCTACTTTTAGAAGTAACGGTGCCGTAAATAGACGCAACATGCATTATTATGCCACAGAAAACCCATTTTGGATTAGAGAGGTGCAACATCAAAACCACTGGTCATTAAATGATTGGTGAGGTATTCATCATAATCGAATTATTGGACCCCACTTTTTTAATGAACCACTAAATGGCCATAGTTACCTGAACTTTCTACAAGAAGAACTACCCCAACTGCTTCAAGGTCTCGATAGGGATGAGCTCGACAGTATGTGGTTCCAGCACGATGGTGCGCCTCCGCATTACCATCGTGAAGTTCGTGCGTTTTTGGACCAACGATATCCGCAAAAATGGATTGGACGTGGGGGTTTCATTGAGTGGCCACCAAGGTCTTGCGATATCACCCCATTAGATTTCTTCCTATGGGGTTATATTAAAAATAAGGTGTATGTTAATCCACCAACAACAGTGGAAGATATGCGAAACAGGATTAGGGATACCTGTAGAACAATAACGCCACTTAGTTTGTCCAGGGTCCGAGAAAATCTGCAAAAAAGACTAAATTTGTGCATTGCACAAGAGGGTCGTTTATTCGAACACTTATTAAAAAGAAATAATTAATCTCAGTATTTAATAGGTATTTTTTTTCAATTTAGTATAAAACTAAATATGTATTTGCCATGTCGTTATTATTGTGTTAATTTTTTCACATTATGTTTAATTAAACTATTGCCGTTGTAATATAACGAATAATGTATTTCATCATATTTATCCACATTCTGTTTATTTCTGTAGTTTCTTTTTATTATTTTGCATGGCTACTATGATAATGAAGACTATTTCTGTAAAAAAGTATGGAAAATAAGAAAAACTGAAGACTTTATATCCTGTGTCCATAAGGGATATACCCCTATAATTGGAGCACCACGTTTTATCGCCCTTCTTAAGTATTGGTATTATCACACTTTCTTTCCAGGAGGTTGGTATTTTTTCTTCTTACCATATTTGACAGATGAGTTGATAGAAAGCACTTTTCAAGGTTTCTCCTCCCTTTTTCAAACATTCTCCCGGTATAGTGTCGTTTCCTGGTGCTTTGTTGTTTCTAAGTTTTTGAATAGCTCATGACACTTCTTCCACTGTAGGTTCTTCTACTATGGGTTTGGCCGTAAGGTATGTATATTCAGGCCGGGCTTCATCTGCCTGGACATTCAATAGCTCGTGAAAGTATCTTCTCCGGGTCTCCATCATTTCAGGCTCATTTTTAATAAGGTTACCTTCGTCATTCTTTAATACTATTCCAACTCTGGGTCTAAATCCGTTTTTTATATCCTTTACCTCTTGGAAGAAACGTCTAGTTCTGTTGTTTCTTCTATTTGACTCTAGTTCTTCAAGAATACCTTCTTCGTATGCTCTTTTTTTCGCTTTTATTGTTTTCTTTGCCTTTTTTCTGGCCTCGCTGTATTTCTGTTCATTTTGCTCATTTGGATCTTGCAGCATTCGTTGTCGGGCCTGGTTCCTTGACTTTAAGACTCCTTCACAATCGTTGTCAAACCATTTCTTCTTTTTAGAGCTCTTTGTTTTTCCTATGGTGGTTTCAGTACTACGTATAACTGAATTTTTATTTGTTTCCCACATTTCGTCTATATTGTTTCGATTTGTTACAGATCCTAGTACACTCTCCAGAGTGGTATGGTATGCAGTTATTTTTTGTGTGTCTTTGAAAGCTTCAGTGTTCCACCGTGGAATCTGTTCTGGCTTGTTGTTCTTTTGGTTAGAAATTTTTATCCTGAATTTGGCCCTAACCAAAAAATGATCACTGTCTGCGTCTAGGCCCCGTAGACTTCTAGCGTCGATAATACTACTGCTCCGTCTTGCATTAACAAAAACATGATTAATCTGATTTCTCGTTATTCCGTCATTTGAGACCCAGGTTTGCTTGTGGATATTTTTATGCTCAAACATTGTTGATTTGATGAGAAGATTATTTGATGTTGCAAAATCTACGAGTCTGAGTCCATTATCATTACAGTGTTCATGTCGGCTGTGTTTACCGATGTTGGGCCCAAAAGTTTCTTCTATTCCCACCTTGGCATTAAAATCTCCCATTAGAAGTATCGCATCTTGTTTGAGTAATGCTCCAATAGACGTCTCCAACTGGTCATAGAAGACGTCTTTAGTCATATCATCCTTGCCTTCCGTCGGAGCATGAACTGATAGCATCGAGATGTTGTAAAGTTTTCCTCTTAGCCTTATATTGCAAATTCGTTCATTTACTGGTTTAAATTCTATGACCGAATCTAGCAGGCTTTCCGTATGACAATCCGATGCATTTCGTTACTTTTCATAACAAAGGTACTTTTACAAGGTAGAGTTGTTGGCATTACCCTTAACCCTCCTCCTTTATCCGGGCTTGGGGCCGGCAGTGGCGATTCAGAGCTACTCAATCCACTCATTCTCACCACAGGCGGAGTTTTCTAAAAATACGGATCAAAAAATAGGACATATTTATAAAAATAATTATCCACTATCTCAAAGAATATAAGCGCTAGCATCAGTGTTGCTACTATTTGTCGGCAATTTACACGTGAAGCTGCGTCGCGCTATTGATTGAAATATGGAGAATTTTAGCTGATAAGAAGCCTACTTTTTTCTTTAGCATTAAGGTTATTACATAAATTTAAAAAAAAATAATGCTACTACTTACTACATGCATGGAATGATGATTTTTGATCATATTAAAACATTTTTTTTTCTTTATGTATTTTTCATATATTTTTAGAATAATATGTATACTCTAGCTTAATTTGCAATAATAAAATAATGCGATAGGGAGGGCGTCTGTGGCGCCTAATGTGGCTGGTACGCCGAATGGTACTGCCATCCCTGCCACCTCAGTAGCTGCGCCACTGGTGATACATTCATGAATTTAGAATAAATAGATTTTTTAAAATTTGATACCGGAAAATTAGTATCGTGCTAAAAAAATGAAATTGATGACGGTTGCTAGTAGACAAAAAGTCAAATAATAAATAAATAGCGTCATCTTTAAGCTCGTTAAAAATTCTTGCCAGAAAGTTTTAGCAGCTTCGTTCTACCTTAAATTTGATGCCTGAAAAAATATAATTCAAAATTTGAAGATTCTTTCTTTTTTAACTCAAATACTAAATTCATATAAAAACTTTCTGATTTTTAAATCAAGCACTTTTTGGTTTCCGAGAGGCCCGTACTAGTCTTCTTTAACTTAAGTATCCGCTACCACACTGCGATTCTCTGGGCTGAAAGCAGAAAAATTATAAAAACTAACAACATCACAAATCTATTGTCGGTACATAGTGTTTACAAAAACGATCTCTATACTAGTCCACATAAATTGAATTTACTTACCGTTTTTCATGGTAACAGTAATCAGCTTTAAAATTGGGAAATTAATTTAAACATTCCCGCGAACTCCAGGATAATACCAAAACCACGGAAATCCATTGTAAGTAAATGCAATCTTAAAACCAGCTGAATGTTCTTTATTGCTTTCGGTTTACATGGAAGTATGTTCCCTAAACAACTGAAGGAATTTTACAATAAAGCATTGTTATTACAGGTTATATGGATTTTGCCACAGCTTTCAAAAGCTGCGATATCAGTATGTCAAAGAATTTTTACAGCTCTAAAATGTTCGATATGAGAGATGTGGTTAATCATGCAAATATATCTGTGAACGAAGTTTTTTATTAATTCCAGTTTTTTAAAACTACCCATGAGGGTATTTATTAATATCAGAATCCAATCGTTGCCAGTGGCGGCTGCCACAATGTTTTAATACTACATAATTTTTTCTAAAATTATTTTCAAAATTATTTTTACTTAAAACAGAGCAACAGCATAAAACGCGCCGATTTTATATAATCGGTTATTCAAGATTGTGCCATTTGTGAATAGGGTACAGTGAAAAGACAAAAATTTAACGGGGCTTATACGTAAGCGAGAAATACGGAACTATATTTCTACGTATTTTCCGTATGCAACCATAATGATATTTGTCCTAGAGTCCAAACAGGGGCGGATCCAGCCTCTCTTTGGGGGGCGGTGATATCACAAAAGTACAGTATGGTAAGCGAAAGCAAGTTATCGATGGAAGGGAGACGCCAGCCACATTCCCATTTATAGCGTAAAAGGTAGAGTCAAGTCTATTTTTCTAAATTCGAAGCTCTTTGGGGGGGGGGGGCGAACGCAAGAAAAAACAAATAGTCGACGGGGAGGGAGATGCCAGTACAATACACATTCCTAGCATAAGAGCCAGAATCGAGTCTATTTTCCTAAACTCGAAGCTCTTGAGTGGAGCGATCGCCCCCACCGCCCTCTCCTTGTATCCGTGCCTGACTCCAAATGACTGGAATGCTATTAAATAATTCGAATAAAGAACATATTTGTTATCGGGTGAGAATTTTCAACATTTTTACTGGGTATTTGTATTATTATTAAAAATAGTGACTCGATTTTTTCTACCGCTGGTTTTTCACTTCCAGACCTCGAAATTAAGTGAGAAGAAATTCAATAATTATCTAATAAAAACTAAAGAAAAATCACGAGGCTAATAGCCACGACTGCGAGCTAAAATGCACAACTAACCCCAATGAGGGATGGGTTATTTAGGGCGCCAATGCATCAAAAGCTAGGCTAAATGCAGAAACCTTCCGCAATGTCGTAAGAAACTAGCTTTTATTTTGGTTTCAAGTTGTTTTTAATTAATATTTAGTTTTTATGTCATTGGAATCATCAAAATAACTGGCTTTTTATATCCTTTCTAACAAGACATAATATTGGCTCATCATTTATGTCGCTGTATTAGTGAGAAATGACAATGATAAGGGTGAGTTCAATCTCGTGCTTGCTGATTTATTAAAAAAATCACCAGAACATGATAGTGAAAGAGTCTCAATTATCGGTAGACAAGCAAACTGACAAAGAGTGAAAACCTGAGGTCAACCTACGTTAAAATGGAGGTCTAGTCATAAATCTAAAAATAATTGATTGAGATTTCCCAATGACGGCCGTTCCCACAGTAAGAGAGAGGAACAGAGTAAAAGCAGTAGTCACCTTTCTTCTAATGGGCAGAACATAAAACTAGACATGGATTATCATCCGCATTTGCGGATCATGTGGTGTAATATGCACCGCTTATTAGAAAGAAATAAGATTACTTCTTTTCACTCCTGCTAAATCTATGAGTCATGATACCAAATAATTTCCGTCATCGAAGCGACTTTAATCCCAGTCAACAAATTTTTTTGACAAGCTATCAATGCATACTTCAAATTTGAAAAATAAATTGGGATAAAAGTCATGAGTAGGCAAAATATGCGTGAAACAAAAGAATGAACCCATATTTTTACATCTTTTTTGCAGACCAATGGGATTTTCATAATAGAATTTATTCTAGTTAAATATCCTACCTTGAGTGTCCAATTTTCGATAGTTTTATGGGTTATCTCCGTTATTAGTAAAAACAGAAGGATAAAGTTTTCGTGCCACTTTTTTAAGAAATGAAAGACGCCACTAACAGAATTTTTGTAAACCTCGTTGAGCGGTTTTGAATATTAAGCATTTTGGTGCTCTCTAGTAGCTCGGTTATCTTGCAACTTATGCCTCTAACATGTGTTTCTTAAAATATATCAACGTACTTTTACAACACTCTGTACTATTATCATTGTTTATAAATTGAACTCATTGTTATCTATGTATCTAAAATTTCGGTTTATTTTAGTATCTTCAAATAAAATCATACTTTTGTTTCAGATACAAATATTTGAACTAGAGGAATGAAGTTTAAAGTGGAAGTATTTATTTTACTCGCTTCGCTTCTTTGTGGTAAGTACACATTTGTGGTATAAAATAAATAATAATAATCAAAGATAGAGTGATAGCGCTTATTTTCCTTTAGAAAATATGGTAATAAATACACATAACTGGAAAAATATAAGTACTGTTATTGAACTGATTTTATATACTTGGGGAACTAAAAATATTCTCTCCTTTGGTGTGAAACAAAATAATTACGAGTTTATTTTTCAACTTAATATCCGCTACGTTCACGTCGTGCAACGACTCCATTTCATCAGAAAATAATTATTCCTGATGGATTTTAAATATACAGGGTGATTCAAAAATCGATCACAAAACTTAAGGGGGTGATTCTACTTGACAAAATAAGGGTAGAGCTTCATATAATTTTTTTTCAAAATGTCATTCGTTTTCGAGTTACAAGCCGTCCAAATTCAAGTTTTTATTTTTTGTTTTTCGAATTACTCGCTTACAGGAAAACCGATTTGACTAATATTTGAAAGATAGGCTAAGTCTTCTGCGCTTCATCATTTTAGTAACAATTCACATTGATTGTTTGCCGCTAGAGGGCACTTTACCTACATTGAAAATTGTTTTTTTGTCATAATTTTTTAGTGTTGACAGCTACAGTAGTTTTTGGCATAATTTCTGAAAGACTGATGCCAGGCCTTTAAAAAAGGTGCTCTTTATTTACATCGCTAAACCCAACGGTTTAGACGTAAATCACCCTTAAAAATTAAGTGGTAAATTTACTTTTCTCATTTCATTACCACCAGCTACCAGGTAAATAGCTATCAAAGTATACTAGAGCTGTCAGTTTAACATCAAATAAATTCGCTTTTTAAACTATTTAATTTATAATCTTAAAATAACTAATAATGGCTAATCAGTAAATATTCATATTATGGATTATTGCGATATACATTTAATTGATAAAAATTAATAAAACAGTACTAAACAAACTAAAAAAGATTCTCAAAATGTCCCCCATTTTCTTCCATACATTTCCTAACACTCTTCAAAAAATATCGCCTAACTCGATGAAAAATTTCTGGTGTTTCTTTAATAATTTGGCACTTTTCGATCATCCTGAAGCGAAGATCCTCGACGTTGATTACTGGAATATCGTACACCAATTGTTTCAAATGACCCCAAAAGAAAAAATCCATAGGATTAAGGTCTGGTGACCTCGCTGCCCATGCCAATGGTCCACTTCGTCCTATCCATCGCTCAGGATACGTTGCATTCAAATACTGTCGGACACGTATACTAAAGTGGGGCGGAGCTCCGTCTTGGAGGATCCACATGTTGGCCCTTACTTCCAATGGCACATCTTCCAGATACAATGGGAGACGATTTTGGATAAAATCTAAGTATACGTCACCAGTTAATGGGCCATCAAAGAAATGAGGACCAATAAGGTAATCTCCTATTATCCCTGCCCACACATTTAGTGAAAATCTACGCTGATGTTTCGTTTTTACCACATTGTTTGGGTTCTCGTAAGCATATGTGTGGATGTTGTGTAGATTTGTTATGCCATCACGAGTGAAACCAGCTTCGTCAGTGAATAATATGACGCCAATTAATCGATTATCGTGTTCATACTTAGCTAGGATCTGATTGCACATTTCCAACCGTCTCGGCCGATCATCGTCATAAAGAGCCTGCACCTTTTTTGAATGAAACGGGTAGAGTTGTTCTTCTCTTGGTATCCTCCATGAACTAGCCTGACAGAGCCGCACTTCATTCCCAATTTTTCTAGTACTAATACCTGGATTATCTTCAATAATTTCAAGCACTCTTTCTTCTTGTTGCACGTTTCTAGCAGTTCTAGGTCTTCCCCTATTTCCATTATAACTTTTAAAGGAACCACATTCCGCAAGCCTCCTGTGCACACTGGAAAATGTTTGAGCATGAGGGATATTTCTTTCCGGATAACTCTCCATATAATATCTTCTTGCCAACTCTGCATTACCATTTGCTTTTCCATAACAAAAATAGATATCACAATATTCGATATTTGAATATTGGTGATTAGCCATTATTAGTTATTTTAAGATTATAAATTAAATAGTTTAAAAAGCGAATTTATTTGATGTTAAACTGACAGCTCTAATATACTTTGATAGCTATTTACCTGGTAGCTGGTGGTAATGAAATGAGAAAAGTAAATTTACCACTTAATTTTTAAGGGTGATTTACGTCTAAACCGTTGGGTTTAGCGATGTAAATAAAGAGCACCTTTTTTAAAGGCCTGGCAAAAACTACTGTAGCTGTCAACACTAAAAAATTATGACAAAAAAACAATTTTCAATGTAGGTAAAGTACCCTCTAGCGGCAAACAATCAATGTGAATTGTTACTAAAATGATGAAGCGCAGAAGACTTAGCCTATCTTTCAAATATTAGTCAAATCGGTTTTCCTGTAAGCGAGTAATTCGAAAAACAAAAAATAAAAACTTGAATTTGGACGGCTTGTAACTCGAAAACGAATGACATTTTGAAAAAAAATTATATGAAGCTCTACCCTTATTTTGTCAAGTAGAATCACCCCCTTGAGTTTCGTGATCGATTTTTGAATCACCCTGTATATATCGATACCTCTTTTTCAGTTTGCACAATTAAATTCTTTAAGGTGCTATTTCAAATTTCTGAATAAAAATAAGACAGATGAAGCTATAACTGGTCTGACTATACGTTCGATGGACTGGCTCAATAAAATTATACCGGCGGAGGAAAGGTTGAACTTTGCAAATTCGGAAATTGGCGTGAAGAAGGATTTTCTTTTGATACAAATCAAGACTTTTTAATTCACTTTCTTCTTGTCATGGCACCGTCTCCATACGAAGTTTTGCGATTCAAAGCAAGCATGGTTTTTAACAGCAGTGTTCAAAATATGTCGCTAGATAAGCATCCAAAGCATTTCCCAAGGCCTCAACCAAGAATTCTGACACCTCGCAAAAGATTTTTTTCCTTAAATTTTCTGAAAATACTGGTTTCCTATTTGAGTGAAAACTCCTATATTGCTTATAGTTTGTACCAAGGATTTACGTAGGATGCGGCGATAGAGGTATATTTCGAAAGCACAAAGTCATTTTTCAAAAGTAGTATTTAAAAGAAGTAGCAATTTGTCATGCATGTTCTTATAGTCTATGGAAATTAGACTTCTGTCGCGAAAAAAATGTAATCTGTGATTTTGTTATTGGAAACTGTATATTTTGGCATCTTAAAAAACATGAATGAATGAAAAATGGGTGGTGATACTAGATAATCGATGCCTAGGCCTCCATTGGGCCCTTTACATTCCATCATAGCTGCTGGTTATTCAAGGCCGATCGCCTTTGCGAATCCAAGCAGCTTCGTTAGTTCAATTTGCCTAACTGCTTCCGGTAATAAAATTGTATCTCCGAAATATCTCTATCCCAGTCCATTGAGTGTTGGGCACTCTCTGAGGACATGGTCAACCGTTTCATCCTCCTCCAAACACCATCTGCACGTCAGATCATCCTCGAAACTGAATCTATGAAGATGGCCCCTGAGGTGGCACTGTCCTGCCAACAATCTCACCACAATTCGTAGCACATTCCTTCCCAAGGAGAGAAGCTCCTTAGTACGCCGCGCATTAGACCCAGTAATATGTTCCTTAGCACACCTCATTCCAAGAGCTCCCCTCCACGATTCAATAAATTTGCCTTCCAGCAACGATTTTAATTCCCTTTTGCCAATAGCAATTGGGACAAGTAATATTGGTTGGGGTCCGGTTCAGTCACCGAACCTAACTTTGCCAGACGGTCTACTTCCTCATTCCAGCGTATGCCCGAGTGACCCGGGACCCATACGAGCCTGACTGTGCAGCCGTTCCTTATCATACCATTTATTACATTCTTGCATTCAAACACCAGTCGCGAAGTTACGATACTGGGCTTCAGTGGCAATAACGCAGCCTTACTGTCTGAGCATATATTCTCTATTCCTGTCTATGTCCCTCTCACAGAGATGGACATACTGCAGAATAGCATAAATTTTCGCTGTGAAAATTGTCGCACATTGTCCGAAAGGGTAGTACTCTCTGATTCCTGTGCTATATATATATATATATATATATATATATATATATATATATATATATATATATATATATATATATATATATATATTTCCTAACTTTTGGTCTTCCTCTTTTTATTTTTTCATTTGGTGTCCATTTTAGGATTTGCTTTGATAGACGTTCGTCCATCATTCTCTCCACATATCCGTACCATATCAGCTGACGTTGTTCGATTTCATCGAGAATAGTTTTGTTTACGCCCATAATCTCTCTAATTCTCTCGTTGGTTATCCGTTCGATCCTTTCCGGCAGATCTTCGCCAAAAGTCCATTTCAAAAGCCAGCAGTTTACGTTTCAAAGTTTTATTTTTCTGCCATGTTTCACATCCATACAATACAACGCTTTTAAATATTGCATTGTATAAAAGATTTTCTCTTTCCTTGGAGATGTTTGTTGACCACAATAGTGAGTTTAGGTATCCGATACCTTTTTTCCATTTAGTTATTCGCTTCAATATTTCTTCTTCTGTTCGTCCACTTTGATTGATTTTTTTTCCAAGGTAGGTATAATCAGAACAAGATTTGACTATGATATTGTCATCCACTTTCAAATCTGTTTCTTCTCCACCAATACACATATATTTAGTTTTACTGCAGTTGACGGTTAATCCCCATTCTGCGTATTCTTTAAATAGTTTCCTCGTCATAAATTCGAGGTCTTCTTTATCTTGGGTCACTATCACTTGGTCATCTGCAAAATATAAATGGGTGTCATTATTTAATTCTATTCCCATTCTACTGCATGATCTTCTCCAATTCTTTAAAGCTTCATTGAGGTAGATTTTAAAGAGAGTTGGTGATATACAATATCCCTGGCGAAGGCCTGTGCTCCTGCCAAATATTCCAGCTCCAGCTCTCTCATCTTGTCGAGATCTATCAGTATACCACCATGATCCATTTTTCGAAAGATTTTATTCTCCTCCTAATCCTCTCTACTCCAGGGAGAGGTTGGGTTTTAGAAGCAGTGTCATGTAATCTTTCCGCATGAGAAGTGATGAACACCTCTCCACCGCGCTTTTCCAGACACCTGAGTAGCCACCCGTTCCAATTCCAATATGTCCCAGGCAAGTGAGACGATAAACAGTCTTTAGGGCCTCGTTCTCTATATATAAGTGAAGAGGAGGAAGGTTCACTAGTATTTCCAGAGCCCTGGTGAAAGCAGTCCTCATCGCACTCAATATTCCCACACAAGCCATTCTCTGAACTTTATCAAGCACCATAGTGTATATCCAAAATAGCATTTTAGGTGTCAGTCCCCATGTACATCCTAAGACTCGTTTACAAGCCCAGAAATCACATGTGGCTTAAAAAACATATCATGATAACGTTGGCAACCCTATGTTAACCAAATGGCGGATCAAAAATGCTCACTTATTTCAGTTAAAGTTTAAAGATTTCAAATTCGGTAATCAGGGAACTTACCTACATGAACCTTTATTCCTGCCTAGTTTATCATCAAGATTGTGCATATCCTGCATATATATTTCCAAAGATTTGGCATAAAGAAAATGACCACTGGCATTTAAATATGGCAACATTCTACGCGAATTTTTTATATGCAATTCTCAGTTACCATTCCTTTCGGCAAAAGTGAATAGTTTCATAATATTCACCCATACGAAAAAATGAAGAAAAATATTTGATTAATAAGTAAATATAATGGCGAAAACGACATTAATTCAAATTGAAAATCTTGTTCCCAAATTGTATTTATTTGCATGTTAATTATACATACCATGTCATGCACATTTATAAAATACAATTTTTGGTAACACTGTAACTAGTATCTTTCCAAAAACAGTGATTTATAATAACTACAGACTAACTCTCTTTAATGCCTATTCTATACCTTTAGAAAGCCAGTTTGAGCATTGTTTCTTACTCCAGCCCCACTACTTTCACGTTAACGGTTACATTTTAAAGCATCATGCTTTCATCTCCGAAAATATTATCTGCAAATATTTGTAGAAATATTATATTACTTATAACTTCAAAATTATTAAGTTTTCATATATGATTTATATAAAATAATTATTTTATTTTTATTTGTGTTTAACGAATAAAGTAATTTAAAACAATTTTTTTTTCGATTTGTTTAAACAATTTGTATGTTGTAAGTATGATGCATAAATAACGTCATTTGTTTATAACAAAATTAATGCATTATGGGCACATGGCATTATAATATTTGAGTTCCATTATACATCGTTTAAAAAAAAAATGATTAAAGACGCTCCATTAGAAGCCGAGAAAATGAAAATTTTTTTTCAGATATGTGTTTTGAATCTTCGAATTCAATTTTAAAATGAGAGCTCTCTACCTCTTCATTTTTCACGCCCGTGGGCGATATTCTTTTAATTTTTTATTGAAGTTTCCGATAACATAAACATTTAAATATTTGTATCAAAAAAGAGCTCAGCAAGACAAAGTTTTTGGTTCAAGAATCAGGTCGGTATTGTTTATAAATTCACCTTAACAGGCTGTAAACTTTGACAGTTTGTATCTCGGAAACCAACTGACGGATTTTAATTTTTTTTTTTCACGAAAGGAAGCGTTTTTCCAAGTACTTTCAAATCATGTATTGCAAAAAAAATCCAATGAAAATTGGCCGAGATAATCTATTTGTTTATAAGCAAAAATATTAACGGCGTCTTTAAACAATTCCTGAGGGCGTCCCAATCATCCGATTTTGATTCTGTAAAAAGCGTTGGAAAACTTGAGATCCCTACTCTATGTCGAAAATAAATTTAAATACGTTAACCTGATATTTTGGACTCAGACAAACTTGACAAATGGTCAAATTTTGTAAACGAAATCGGATTGTATAATTATTTGGGAAAAGCTATCAATTCGATCCTAACGAATTTTAGCGTGTTATTTTATCATGGCATAAAGTTTTCTTTGCTCTAATATGACGGTCGTCAGAGAAATTTAAATGGTCGAAATAAATAATTAAAAACCTTCTTTTTTTACTTCTTCTTCTTCTTCTACCTTCTATAATAGGTCCTTGACCTGTGCCTTCTTCGATTTTCCTCATTCTGGACTTAAATTATCGCTCCACCTTTTCCGTGGTCGACCTCTACTGCGTGTACCACTAGGCAATTTATCTCGTGCGATTCTTACCAGTCTATCCTCTGTCATTCAGCTTATGTATTTGTTCCATTGTGTCTTACGTTGTAGGACCCACTCATTAATGCAGTCTGTGTTGCATGATTGCCTGATGTTATCGCTTCTTTCTCTGTCTAATAGCATTTTTCCTGTTATTCGTCGAAGTATTCTCATTTCTGTAGTCTTCAATAGTTGTTTCTTTTTTGTCGTCTCTGGCCGTGTTTCTGAGGTGTATGTCATAATAGGCCTAATTGTGGTTTTGTAGATCCGAACCTTTGTTTCTTGTTGTAAGTGTTTGTTTCGCCAGATCACGTCGTTGAGACAACCCGCCACTTTATTTGCTTTGGCCACCTGCCCTCTTACTTCATCTTCGATGTTGCCATAACTAGTTATGTCGATTCCTAGATATTTGAAACTTATTTCTTGTTGTATTATTTGACCGTCTAGTTCTAGTTTGCATCGGAGGGGTTCTTTTGAGGTTGTCATACATTTAGTTTTTTCGGCTGAGATAATCATATTATATTTCTTCCCGTAAGATTAAAGGTATTTAACAATCTCTGGAGGTAGTCTTCATTTTCGGCACATATCACAGCGTCATCAGCGTAACAGAGAATTTTTATTTCTGTATCACCCATTTTATATCCTCTACCAAGTCGCACCTCCTTTATTATTTCGTCCATTATCATGTTAAACAACAAAGGACTAAGCGAGTCTCCCTGTCTAATACCGCTGTTGACTGGTATGGGTGTTGATAATTTACCGTTACTGCGAATCTGAACTTTATTGTTTGTGTATATGTTTTCGATGGTCTGAATTATATTGATAGGAATATTTCTCTTATATAACAGGTGGATTACGTCATCTAATTTTATGCGATCGAATGCTTTTGTTAGATCTATAAAGCATAAAAATGTTGGTTTATTGTATTCTATAGATTTTTCGACTCTCTGTCGTAGAATAAATACTGCATCCACGCAAGACCTTCCTGATCTAAATCCCTGCTGTTCGTCTTCCAGTATTGTAACCGAATTAATTTTATTTTTGATTACTTTCGTAACGAGTTTCAGAGTTGTGTCCAGTAGATTAATACCCCTGTAGTTCCCTGGTTCTTGTTTGTCATCTTTCTTAAACATAAGCATCATTGTGCTGGTTCTCCACCTATCTGGTACTTTGCATTGTGTCAGGATTTTTCGAATGAAGCTTGTGAGTTCTTGTGTTAGTCGCTGTCCTCCGTATTTCAACAATTCGTTATGAATTCCGTCTTGTCCGGGAGACTTTCTATTTTTTAAGGATTTTATAGCTTTCTCTACTTCTTGAGTGGTGACTTCACATTATTCCTTATTGCTGGTATGTTGTTTTTTCCAATGTTAGCATCTCCCTCAAATAATTTTGTTAGGTAGTCTATTCATTTCTCCTCTGATATTTTGTTTGTTTCGGAGAGTTCAGATACTTCTTTGCGCTGTTGTCTTATCAGTCGCCACATTTGTTTTTGTACAATAGAAGTCTCCTTCCATTCTTTTAGAGAACTGCTCCCAATGTTCACTTTTTAGTTGCCTGACTAGTAGATTAGTTTCGTTACGAATTAGTTTGTACCTATTGTATGCTTCCGGCGTTTTTGACGTTCTATATGCTAAATATGCTTTTCTTTTTTCGTTACACTTATCTTTAACTTCTTTACGGAACCATGGAGTTTTATTAGGATTCTTGTTGTTGATTGTGATTGTATGTGTGCCCAATGACTCATTTGAAGCATCTTCTATGTTTCCCTTAATTTTTTCCCAGCTATGATTTATATCTTCCTCTTCATTTATTGGTTTTCTTTCAATTTTTTCCATCAAACTTTTTTGATATAATTCTTTCGTTGACGTATGCAACAGAGAGTCTATGTTCTTTTTTTATATCCTAACCTTTTCCAGCTGCTTTTTCTTTTGTGTAATCTTTATTCGAATCTTTGATAGAACCAATTTATGATCGTTTCCTACATTAACAGAGTTCAATGTTCTAATATCCAATATATGGGTGGTATGTACAACTCGGTTACTAAGTATAAAGTCAATCATAGATTTGTGTCCTCTTGTTTAATTCCGGGGATTATTTGGTTTCCTATACGGGCATTAAAGTCTCCCAGTAAAATAATGGCTTCCTCATCAGGTATTGTGTCTAAGGTGGTTTTCTTTTTTTTACCTTTTGTTTATTATTGCTATTTTGCAATAAGGGAAATATATTTTGAGATTTCCGACTAACCCTGTCTTATGGCAAATTTAATTGTGAAACCTTTTTTCCTTTTCAACTTTTCTCTAAAATGAAGACCTTCAAAGTTATTCGAGAGAAAAGTTGAAAGAAACGATTTTTTTCGTTAATTTTATATTTTTATTAATAAAAACAATGTTTTTTGAAAGTACGCATATCAAAATTATCGTTATTCGGGTTATTCTGAAGGCTCTCATGCACAAATCGCCATGCTCCATTTCACATCCACTTAAAAACAAATAAGCCCTGCTCTATGGTGTATTTGCTAAAGATAAAAACTATTAATGTTTAATTTATTAACGTAAAAAAATCTTTTGAAAATTAAGATTACCTAACGTAGATTTTAAGCAAAAAATACATACTTTATTCAATTAGCCAGTGAAGACTTTGCACCCAGTATATTTAAATATAACGTTTAGGGGAAATTTATGACCTATAAAATTTATTGAAGTATATAAATTTCTCTCGTTTTATTCGCCGATATACCCAATAACACAGAAATAGCTGATAAAAGAAGCTCGAATACCGAGCATAACTGCGTATATGGATTACACAGATTAATATTTTATAACCGATATAAATTTATGGGGTCAATAAGAGCATATATCTTACTAAAAACAAACGTGTATAGAATTTTTACCACATATAAATTCATCAAAATATTAAAGTTATTTTCGGTATTTTTTTTTATTTATATCTTAGAAAATAGCTCTATTAAAAAATTTTTATAAAAAGAATTGAACCGAGTTCTAAAAGTGCTTTAAAAAGTGAAAA
Organism: Diaprepes abbreviatus; assembly: GCA_034092305.1. NCBI lineage: Eukaryota > Metazoa > Arthropoda > Insecta > Coleoptera > Curculionidae > Diaprepes > Diaprepes abbreviatus. Next base: position 4,648,914 of record JASJET010000116.1, read on the forward strand.
ATAAATATATGAAGTTGAAATTTTTTAAGTCGGCGCCAAACTAATACCTGACAAAATGTGGATAGCATAAATAGATTAAAAATACTTTATTTGTAATTGCTTTCTTACCATAATTTGTATATATTAGTAGTTATTTATTTCATTTAGAGTTAATTTGGCACCGACTTCAAAAATTTCAATTTCATATAAAAATTTATATTTATTTTTCACTTTTTTGAAGTCGGTTTAATTTTTTTTTATAAAAATTTTATTTTTCGATTTTTAGTTTGGAATTAATTTTGATATCCATAAATTATTTGAACTAAGTACTAATCGAGATTAGTGTACCTCGAAATGACTCCAAGGGAGCAAAAAAGTACCCATTTTATCCAAAGTTGTAAATTACCCTAAAATGAACCACAAAAAATTCTATAATTCTTAAAGTAGAATAGTTTTAAATTCATAATTTACACGCTCCAGAACCTTCTATATCATTTTTGGACAAAATCGAAAAATGTAAAAATTTTAGGAAGCTATATTAAATCCGCCAAATTGAATTTTTTAAAAAATGTTTTAAATTCGCAATTACCAGTAACAAAAATTCTCCAATATTGATTTTAGACAAAATCGATAGATGTAAAATCTTTAATCCGCCATCTTAAATCTGCCATATTTATTTTCTTTTTAATAATTTCAGATTCGTAATGTGCGATCCCAAGAACTCCCCCATACCAATTTTCGAAAAAATCGGACAAAATTCATTTTTTCATCCTCTATATTGGATTCGCCATATTGAATTTTTTAAAAATAATTTTAGATTCGTTATATGCGACCTTGAAAACTCCCCCGTACCAATTTTGGAGAAATTCGGACATAATTGATTTTTTGTCAGCCATATTGAATCCACCATATTGAATTTTTAAAAAATATTTTGGATTCGTTATGTGCGATCCCGAAAACTCCCCTATACCAATTTTGGAGAAAATTGGATAAAATTAAATTTTTTTGTCCGCCATATTGGATCCGCCATATTGAATTTTTTAAAAATAATTTTAGATTTGTTTTGCGCGATCCCAAAAACTTCCCCATATCAATTTTGGAGAAAATCGGACAAAATTGATTTTTTTGCCCGCCATATTGAATTTTTTAAAAATATTTTGGATTCGTTAAGTGCGATCCCGAAAACGCCCCCATATCAATTTTGGAAAAAAATCGGATAAAGTTAAATTTTTTGTCCGCCATATTGGATCCGCCATATTGAATTTTTAAAAAATAATTTCAGTTTCGTTATGTACAATCCCAAAAATTTCAGCAAACCAATTTTGGAGAAAATCGGACAAAATTAATTTTTTTGGCCGCCATATTGTCACCGCCATCTTGGATTTTACTGCTCCAATATCATCTAAAAAAATATGGGACCACCGCAGCAACTTCCTTTACATAATGTAAAAAATATCTTTCAAATCAATGCAGCGGTTCCGGAGTAATCGGTGTACATACAAAAAAAAACATACATAGTCGACGAATTGAGAACCTCCTTCTTTTACAAGTCGGTTAAAAACACTGAATATGGCAAAAGTCCTATTTCTTAAAATTAAAATTTCAGATATAGTCCCCAGTACAGCGACCTGACATTTTGTTATCTCATGTAAATGCCAAACTTCGTGAGCGCCTTCCTTATGATGAGTCCGATAAACTTTTCCTCTGGCGATGATGTCCGATTTCTATACTCCTTCTTTTCCTATCATGTCACTACCCATCTCGAAGTTTATGGGCACTCATATCTTTCCTTATTCCTTCCGTCCAATTTCTCCTCTTTTTCTACGATACTCTGGATATCAAATCATGGTTTATTTTGGCAATTAACATGACCGTATCAGATTAATTGTTTTCTTTCTATGTATCTTATGATCGTATCTTCTATTCCCATGCGTCGTAATGTTTCCACGTTTCTCATTCTCTGTGTCCGTATATTTCTGCTGACCTCCTCAAAGCATCCATTTCTTCAGCTTCAACTCTTTTTTTATTTCTCTCTATAAATCTCTAAATTAAAAAAACAGTTTTTTATCATTGTGTTGCATATGTTATATTTTCGTTTTCTGTTAATATTTTTGCTCCATAGTATCCCATTTAGGCATTTTCTTACTCTTTTAATTTCAATAACTCTTGCACGAATTTGTTATTGTCTGTTTTCGTTCTATCAGAGGTGACTCCTAAATATTTGTACTCGGCGTATCGTTCTACTTCTGTATTATCATTAATTTGGAGTTTACTCTTATTATCTGTTATTCATAAGCATTTGGTTTTCTCAACGTTTATCAACAGACCCTATTCTTCATACGTTTCTTATAGTCTTATGACAATGTATTCAAGATCTCCTTAATCTCCTGCTAGAACTACTTGATCATCGGCACACACACACACACACACACACACACACATATATATATATATATATATATATATATATATATATATATATATATATAATTGTAGCTACAAATTTTGACTAACTCGTTTTAACGATAATATTTACTGTTTAGGAGAAATCGATATTTTTTAGTTCTGATTTTGAATAAAAATTTTATTAGAGGTAGGATCAGTGTACAATGTTGTTATTTTATTTTCAATAGTGTGTTTAGGATTTACACCAATTTTCAGCTCTATGTGAACTTTTTCGAAGTCATTACATTTTTTTCTCTACTCTGACTGGACTAAAGAGTAGAATGATAAAGTAATCAATTTTCACTTGCGTCTAAATTGATTAAAACTTTCAGGACAAACTGTAAATTTAATGTCAAAATTGGTAAAACTTCATGTTAACAGATTGAAAACATTTTGAAAGTGCGATTTAAAAGTTTATATTCGTTCTTTTAGAGAGTTTGTTTTGTATTACGTCAAAGTTGTTTAAAAATATAAAATTAGTTATGACTCAAGCGCTGTTTAACACCGACGGTATATATTAATGGAAAATGTTATTACAGTTCACTTTCATTTCCTTTCTACGTAATATAATTGTAAGAGTAAAAAAGTTAATATTATGTTTTAAATTAAACCGTTTCGTGACAACATTTCCTAATTTATTTATAAATATAACAAAACATGGAATTTTAAGTTACCATTTAGGTTGGTGTATGTATATCGTGGCCTTTTATACAGGAAAGCAAACACGAGATAGGGAAATTCAATATTTTAATCTCTCACTTATCCATTCATGAAAATTCACAATATGTCAGATCAGGTTTGTGTTTGACAGATATATGAGTTTGAAGGTTAGGTTATTATTTTTCATTTATCTTGATACAGTTTAAAAGGAACAAATTCTGTAAGTGATAAAAAATGAATGCAATTCTGATCGTGTGCAGATGATGACTCTGATAGTAAGTATTATCAACAAAAAACTAAAAGTGAGCTTTTACCTAATAAATCCAGCTGACCTATAAATACGGAATGAAGTTAAAATGGAACTATAACAAAAAAAAACAAGTGGTTAACCATACTTCCACAGAAACAAGTTAAAAAAAATACATATAAGTTGAACATGATAATATGTTAAAGGGTAGGAAGGGAAGTATTAGGTAAAAGAAAAAAGCGATTAAAAATGGAAGAAAATGCATATATAAGTTATACTAGATCAGACGGAAAAGTCAGTAGAGTTAATCTGATAATTAGGTCATAATACATACATGAAATAAATTGGCTATATATATATATATATATATATATATATATATATATATATATATATATATATATATATATTACTGAAATACCATATGCATATTCATTTTGTGCAGCTCTTACAAATGTATTGTTTATATTTGTATTTGTCATCTTTCCCGCAGTTTAGTTATAGGAATATTATCATAGGCCTATAATCTATATCTATAAATAATAAATGAGTATCTTGATTTATAGCGGCTCTTCTTTCAATTATTTGTTTCATACAAAAAATATTATCATCACAGGATCTACCAGAACGAAATTCACACTGTCCTTCTTCCCAATTGTATTTTTTTCAATGAGATCTCTGAGTATTTTTCTGCAGTGTCGACTCATTGAATTAGTTATCGTTATATCTCGGTAATTCTGGCAAATTCCCTTGTTTCTATTTTTGTGCATTCAGATAATGTTGCCTCCTTTCCATTGTGTAGAGGTTCTTGACTATTGAAACATTTATTAAATATCCATGTAACCTTGTTAAAAAGCTTTGTTGTTACACTTTTTAGTACTTCTATATAGAGGCCCTCAGGTTCGCATAAGTTTCCATTTTTTCCGTTTTCCTATAGCTTTAACAATACCATTACTATCTATTTCGACGTGGTCTCCTTGTAAGTTTATCATAGGTGTTTCTTCCATATACTTAATCGTCTTTTCAGTTAATAATTCCTGATAATTCACAATTCATTGCGCCAATATATGTATCTATTTCTTTACATTTATTATCCCACATTTATTTTTTTCTAAAATAAGTTGACAGTTTTTCTTATTTCTGCTCTGATTTCCTCATATGCCTCTTTTTCTCTTGGATTATGTGTACTTAATCATATCATATACCTCTCTTTCATCTACCAAGGCTTACTTGTTTTTTTTTCTTGTGTCCTAATGTTTCCCATGCTGATTTGTGTTTACTTTGAATAATATTTTGGCATATTTCTGAGAATGATTGTTTAGACTGACCCAAGTATTCATCTAATCTCCGTTGATATAAGTATCTAGTGCTTTCTCCGTCTAAGCTGTCCAGGTTATATTTGGAGTAATTTCGCTGTTTGTCTGTCTCAATCGATGTTAATTTTCTCTGATCTGCTGTAGTTCTAACTTGCTATATTGATTAGTCATTGGATCCACAAATAGCATCTCTATATACTCTTACATCTTGAATTCGAGATCTTATGTTCTGTCTGATGATTATAGAGTCGATAATGGATTTCTGTTGTCTTGTACGTTGTTCTTAAGTAAATTTATGGTTTTTTTTTATTGGAAGAATACGTTGGTTATTTTAAAGTCGCTAGTTGTATAGAGGTCAATTTGTCGTTCACCGTTATCATTTGCGACAGTTTCTCTAATGGTCTTACCACTTGATCATAAAATGATGTCATGAAGCGCTACGAAATGTGATTCTCTTACCTTTTATTGTCACTTTAATCGTTATATTATCATTACTTGGCTCCCAGTAATACATTTCTTAAATATTTTATATATTAATATTGCAACTTCTCTCTTTGCACAAGTATCCTTCAGAACTCCATTGAATAGATGCACATATCCCTCTTTCTTTGTTTCAATTATGGCTGCCATATCTATCTTAAAATTTTCCAACTGCTTAAAAATCTCATCCATTTTATTTTTACTGCCCTGTACATTCCATGTTCCATAATTCATAAACCTTTTCCTTGCTTTATGTCTTTTACCAGTTGATCCGTCTGGTGCTCTGAGGAGAAGTATAAATTTTTTAGCAGTCTAAGATTTTTACAGATGTTAGGTGGCTAACCTAACACTCTAACTTCCAACCTGGAAGGCCAGGTTATTTTATGTACAGATTTTCTGCTTCTGGCCTTTGATGATCCAACACGTAAATGCACGACAGCACCTTCGGCTGATCCCCTAGGCAGAAGCCCTTGCTGGCCACTCTCATCCAAGTTAGATAAACTCAGGTTTTTTACGAAGTTGTTACTCCTCCCCCTTCTTCTTTCTTTATCTCTTTTGAATGATTAGACCCTAGGCTTGGGACTGGTATAACGGAGATGTCAAAGTAAAAACCTTCTTTTTTTTTAAATCGAATTAAAAGATAATCGACATCTCACGTAGATATATTTATTTTACATGCTTGCAGATCTCATTACATATTTTCATATATACAGAAATAATTAAAACCCAATTGTACTCGCGCGAAACCACGGTGGATAGCTTATATCTATTAAAATGAATTTTGTTATGAAACTTTATTTTCCAACTGCACCTGAAATAAATTTAGTTTTATATTACTAAATAACTTACTTTAATGCTTCACAGTTTGCCGAAAGCAGTGATAAACTTTTATGTCGTACTTTCAAAATATCTGCAATCAGTTAACATGAAGTTTTAACAATTTCGACGTTTACAGCTCGTCCTAAAACTTTTAATCAGCTTAGTCAGGGGTGAAAATGAACGTCTTCCGCATTTTGTCTCATATTTACAATCAATATTTTAAATTTGTAATCAACTTCAAAAAAAGGAATCATCACATCATTTCGATGTGTATACAGGGTGTTCCAAAACTCCTAGAACTTCCAGAAACTAAGTATTCTGGAAGAAAAATATTAAATGCAAAAGTCGTAGGGTCGTAGGTCTTTTGAGGATATCCTTTTTTTCACAAATTTATATAAAATCAGTTTTTAACTCAAAACCAAAGGGTTATGGATATCTACTTATGTGGAGCTTAATTGTAGATCAACTCCTCTGTGATCTGACTGATCTGGGCATATTTTGTCAAGGCTATGTAGATGACGTGGTGGTGATTGCAACAGGAAAATTCGAGAATACCCTCCTTGACATATTTCAAAGAGGCCTTAAATACACTAAAGAAAGGTGCCAGATAATGGGATAAACATCAACCCCACGAAAACCACCCTAGCAACCTTTACAAGAGAAAGAAACCTCAATCTGAAACCCATCAAAACGGAAAGGGAATATTATTGAGAGGGAAGTTAGAAGTTAAATATATGGGACATATATGGGACTGACCCTAGATAACAAACTCCTCTGGAATAAGCATGAAAAGTAAGTAATCAATAACTCTATAAAAGCCTTGATGGTCTGTAGAAGCTTTGCAGCAGTGAGACCAATCATCACATTTGGGGCAGTTATCTGAAGCAAAAGAACCAGTCTGGCTAATACGATAGCTAACCTCTTGAAAGTTCAAACACGGTCTGATATATGTATAACCAGGGCAGTGAAAACCTGCCTAATGGCCGCCATAGAAGTAATCCTAAATCTCACACCTCTACATATATATCTAGAGAACATGACGAAGAGGATGATTTGTAGGATGATGAGAGATGAGGTCATAAAATGAAGGGCCAATCGCAAGAGCGAATGGGACAGAAACACTATTCAAAAACCCAGCAATAAATCCATTATATGGTATATAGATGGCTCCAAAACAACGGAGGGAACTGGAATAGGAGTGTATGGACCCGGCACCAGACACTACGAAAGCTTGGGTAAGTCACCAGACATTTTCCAGGCAGAAATACATGCCATTAAGATATGTATTCAATTTAACAAGGAGAAAAACTACCACGGCCAAGAGAATATCATCTTGTCGGATAGTCAAGCAGCCATCAGTGCGCTGAGCTCTCAAGTTGCCAGTTTCAAGATAGTCTGGGAATGCCTAGAGGAACTAACTGATTTGAGTAAGGACAATAAAGTCAACCTCATGTGGGTACCGGGATATACTGGGATAGAGGAAAATGAAATAATATACAGGCTCGCGAGGAATGGGGTTGAGATACCATTTCTGGGACCAAAGCCTTTCTGTAGAATCAGTAGCAGCTTAATGCTGGAAGAACTAAAGATAGAAGAAGAAAGCGCGAGATTCAATTATGGGACGGAGCTTCAAGAATTGAGACAAACGATGATACTTTTGGGGAACTACGACCAGAAGAGATTCCAAGAATGCATAAGCTTAAGTAAAAACCAACTCAGAGTTCTGACAGAGGTTCTGACGGGGCATTGCCACCCAAAGGGATACTTCAAGAGACTTGGATTGGTATAAAGAGAAGAGTGCAGATCCTGTGAGGAGGACGAAGCCTCTATTGATATCCTTTCAGAGTGCAGCGCTCTAGGAAATCCTATGATGCGGTTCTTGGGAACACACCAAATCGAAAAAAGGGAGCTACCTACCTTGAAGATTTCTGAGGGAAATAGGGCAGATCTTACCTTGAATGACTTGATCGAAGCCTATCTTGCCTTCACTGGCCAAGCCGTAAAGAGTTTTGCCTTCATTAGCTGGGTCGTAGCAAGTTTCAAGTTTTGCCTTCACTGACTGAACTCTAGCTTATCTCTCGTTCAGAGTATATCTATTTTATTTGGATTTGACACTGATGTAACCGTCAAAGTCATTTTACGTGAAATTTTCATTTCTTTCCATTTCTGAACTAAAAAATTGAGTACGTACTTAAAAATATGTTGACTTCCAAAAAACTTTAAAGTTCAGTCTCGAGATCAATTTCAAGGTCACCGTAAGATGCGGCGTTTTATTTTATATTCAAAACTAGTCTCTATGAAGATTTATTTTCAAGTTAACAGCTCATGTTTTATTGATTTGTGGGAAAAAGGATGTCCTCAAATCATCTTTAAGTGACATTTGACTTCCTGTTATTTACACCATTATAGAAGGTGTAACATAAAGGTTGGGAATAAGTAAGCAGTTTAGTTAGTAAAAAATGAGCTTTGCTCTACGAATATTCGTTTCTTAGTTACAGGGTGTTAAAAAAATTTTTATAAATTGGTTTTAGTGTAATAACTTTCGAACGCTAGAAGATACTGGAACGAAATTTTAACAGGAGCTCAATTTGATACTACTCTAGTACTAGCAAAAAAAATGACTTCGTGGTTTACTCAGTAGCGTGCGTATGGATATTACTCTAGAGTTAAAATATGGTAGGCCTCTGGTGAAAATTTTTCCTCAAATTTGATTTCTTCTTTTAAATAAAATTTTCCTTTTGCATTTTTTTTGTGTCTCTTGTCATTTTTCCATAATTAAGCCCTTTGTAAATACCATTTTTTTTCCATTGCACACACAGATAAATGTAGAAAACACAAATATTATCGAGTATGCTATAACCATGATGTTTATTTTTGTTTTCACATAAAACGTCATTGTCAGTTAAGATAAGCTTTCGAATAGGAACACTTTTTCAACAATTCACGCTCGATTACGTGAAACCGGCTTTTTAAAGCCTTGTACCTCCAGCGGAAGACCTCAAGAAATGTAAGGACAGTGCAGCTGGAGGATCGAATACTTCAGACGGTCAATGCAAGTCCGGATTCTAGTACATCAACCATTGGAAGAATGGAGAGAGTAAGCCACATGACTGCCCAACGAATACTCCATGATTCGTGATACTCCATACCATCTGCAAAGGGTACATTCATTTTCTGCAGAATATTATTCTACACATCTCAGATTTTGTAGTTGATTTTCAAATTAGATCAACCAGAATTTTTTTGTTTCACTCATCCATCTCATTTACTGACGAAGCTGAAATGATGTTATTAATTTCTCTAATAGTCGTCTATGAGCCGATGAAAATCCGCATGGAATAATACAATCCCGGCACCAGCAAGGATTTTTTGTAGAAGTCTGGGCAGGAATAATTGGCGATTCTTTTATTGGTCCCGTAATATTACCGAAAATAGATTGCAACCTTTATTAGAAGAAGTCCCAGTTGGAACACACCAGAGGATATGGTTTATGCATGACAGCGTTCCGAAATAAATGGATAGGTCGTGAAGGACCAAGAACATGGCCTCCTCGTTCCCCTGACCTTAATACTTTGGACTATTACTTATGAGGCACTTAAAAAACCTAGTTTATTCCGTTGAAATTCCTGAAGTGCAGACCCTTCATCAAAGAGTTGAAATGGGATGTCGGCAAATTTAAGACATGCCGGGTATTTTTGCACGAGTAAGAGAATCCATGAGGAAGCGCGTTGGAAAATATATTACAGCTGGGGACAACATTTTCAGAATCTTTTGTGATATTTTTTTGTTGAAAATAACTTTTGCTAATTAGTAATTGCTTTAAATTTGTAAATTAATAGTACATTTATTATTGTTAATCTGATTTACAAGCCAAACCGCTTCGCACTCCCTCCAGAAAATATCAACTCATACCAGGTATACAAAGATACCAAAAGTATGAAGGTCTGTGGGAATCCTTTCCATGTTATCGGGTCCTAGGTGACGTGGTCTGCTATATTTTGTACGAACTTTCGGACGGTTCACGCGGTTGCAAGAAGAACTGCTTTCTGCATCAGTTTATACAGATGCTCTCTAAGGTCTAGTCCTTTGATGTTCTGCAGGAGATTCTTTGGTATCACTCCAGTTGTTGACAGTATTATGGGAATCGTTTAGACGCTGTTCATTGCCTTGCCTTGTCTTCGAATTTGCACACCCAGATCTCTGTATTTGGTCATCTTCTCGTTGTATTTTGGCCTTAGGTTGTTGTTGTTAGGTACAGCAATGTCGGTAGTGTAGCTTGCCTAGAAATTTTATCTGTTAGTTTAATGTCTGATCTATTATGAGCAACTGTCTAATCCGTCAGAACCGTTCGGTCCTAATATAACTTGACCTGGTTGTTCTCAAGAATAGGTTCCGCATTGTATTTGTAATAAGCCACTTTTCCTACCTGCAACAGGTTTAACTTATCTGCTAACTCTTGGTGGAGTATCTTAGCGGCTGAGTCGTGTCTTTCCTTATACCCGGTTGCAGCAATCGCTTGTTATCCTCCAGTTATTTGCTGAATTGTCTCTGATGTTGAACAGCTATATCTATATTGGTCATTTTCTATTGGGGGATTTCTAGTGATAGCTAACAAGAAGCCCTCCGTCTGTTTCTGTCCCGACGCTGAGTTGTCGACATTTTCCTGACTGACCTCATTTAGATGCCGTCCATAAAGTAGTTTCTGTAGCCAAGTTTGTAACTTCCCTTGGTCTGTTTGGTGATGAGGAACAATATTCTATTCCCGCAGCTGTAGCGGCATTGAATTGTCTTCCTTGCATATTGCTCGATGTAGTGTGGAAGAGTCCGCTAACCTGTTGAAATGAACATAAATTTATTTTTTGTTGGTCGAGCTGCTTACCAATATTCTCCTTGATGTCTTGGAAGTATTGTACGTTCAATAGCACTCCGAAGGTAATATTTTTGTGCTTTGGTTAGGAGTGTTCTTATTTTTCGTTGCAACTTTTGGATGCCCGTCCTGCTCCATTTTCTAATTTCAAAGGAGTAGCTAAGTGCAGAGCAAGCGTACGTGTTGAATGTCTTAAACAAATTTCTACTGTTTCAGTCAGTTCGTAATATACGCCTTACCCTTCTAACAAATTCAGTTGCCAATTCGGTCTTGAGAGTACGATGGTCAATTCTTTTAGCCTGTTTCATACCTGTTTGTATGTTTAGTCTGCTTCCATTGCAGCTATAATGTCACCGTTCTACATTTCAAAAGCTCCTGGTTGTATCTTACCTTCAACGATGTTCAAAATACGACACTTCTCAAGTCCAAATTTCATTTCGATATCCCCGGAGAACTCCTCTATCATTTTAAGCATTTGGTTCAGCTGGTTTCTGGTAGCAGCCACCATTATTATTGTTAATTAATTATTAATATTTTATTTCAAACGTCTAAAAGTCTTTTTTAAATGTCTATGCAACAAGTTTTTGAAAATGAGTTAAAACATAACCGATAATGTTTGTATTTTTTACATTTTTGTTCATGTTTCTACATTTTTCTGTGTATGCAATGGAAAAAATGGTATTTACACAAGGCTTGATTACGGAAAAATTACGAGAGGTACGAAGAAAACGCAAGAGGAAAATTTTATTTAAAATAAACATAAAATTTGAAGAAATGATCAAAAAAAAATTAACCAGCGGTCAACCATATTTTTTTAAATCCTACGAAAATATCCGTAGGCACGCCACTAAGTAAACTATGGAGGCATTTTTTTTACTGTAACTAGAGCGGTATCAATTTAAACTCTGGCTAAAGTTCCGTTCCATTGTCTGCTAGCGTTCAAAGGTTATCACACTAAAACTAGTTTTTTTATTTAATTTTTTAACACTCTATAACAGAAACGAATATTCGTGTAGCAAAGAAAATTTCTTATCACTTCCTTTAAAAAAATCTATTTGACCTTCCAATCACTTTGAAATCACCTCAAACATCAGCATCAAGGGCAATCTCAAGGTTACCGCGAGTTGCGCCGTTTAATTTCTTATAACTTTTATATCTAAAGTTTTTCTCTTTAGCTCTTAGTTTCCCAGATTTTTAGGGTTTTTCATACTTCTAGGACATCCTGTATATCTACATATATGTCCAAAAATTACTACATATTGATAATTCTTATCAATACGTACATTAATTTGTCTATCTTGGTGGTACTTTAGAAAGTAGCTTGTATCAATAAGAAAAGTGCTTGTTTACAGAAAATAAACAAGATTTGTTCTTTGGTTAGTTTAGAAAGAAAAGAAAACAGCTTTTTCGTTCTTTTATTTTTAAGTAGATATAATATTATGATAGGATGACTTGACAAGTTGGTAACAAAATTCTTATTAAAACAGTAATTTATTTAATAATAACACTCAACTAAAAGTTATTAGTGTCGCAATTGAATTGCTGAAAATTCTGTATTCCTAATGCCTAGAGATTTGACAAAACGAATCAAAACAAAGTGGGAATTAACCTTAATTCACAATATACGTTGCTTAGATTGCCTCTATTTCCACAAAGCATTTTTCCTTTTCACAAAAGATAAGAAGGAGCAAAAAAATAGACCGAACTAAGTGAAATTAGTTATATTAAGTGAGAGTATTTATATTACTTTTCTGGCAACGTACCCCTCTTGGATCATTTATTTTTTGCTTTCAATTCGTGGTATACAGGATGTCTAGTTTTCGTATGTTTTCTCATGCTAGAAACTTTATTACGAAAAATAGAACAATACAGTTTGCGGCTTTCTATCTTATTTTATGGAAACTTTGATTGTCACTAACCAAATTTTCATAGCTTCTAATTTACAAGGCGAAATAAAAAATCAGCTTTTTTTGAATTTGATAACTTATCGGAAATAATCCAAACCATACGAGGTATGGCAAATAGGTTCCAGGAATTTAGTTGTAACTCAGGAACTAGTAACACTGTGTTATTCATCAACATCTGTCTAGAGAGGGGGACCTTCCTTTTAGTTTCAGTCCAAGGTTGAAGTCGATAGCACGTTTGGTTTGGTTTGTGTGCATTTTTCGAAAGTAACTTTTTTAGTGACTCCATGAAAATGAGTGACTTACATTACAAGCAACGTGTTGTAATTAAATTTTTAGTGAAATCTGTCGAAAAACCCTCAGAAATTCTCCGAAAATTGCAGGTAGTGTATTTCAGCAACGAATGGACCAATTTCGGTGTTTTTTAACCGACTTCTAAAAGAAGGAGGTTCTCAATTCGTCGACTATGTATTTTTTTTTATGTATGTACACCGATTGCTCCGGAACGGCGGTACCGATTTGAATGAAGTTACTGCGGTGGTCCTATATTTTTTTGGATGAAATTGGTGTAGTAAAATCCAAGATAACGCTGACAATATAGCGGCCAAAAAAAATTAATTTTGTCCGATTTTCTCTAAAATTGGCGTGGGGGAATTTTCGAGGTCGTACACAACGAATCTGAAATTATTTTTAAAAAATTCTATATGGTGGATCCAATATGGCGGCCAAAAAAAGCAATTTTAATCAATTTTTTCCAAAATTGGTACAGGGGAATTTTCGGGGTCGCACATAACGAAACCAAAATTATTATTAAAAAATTCAATATGGTGGATCTAATATGGTGGACGAAAAAACCAATTTTGTCCGATTCTCTCTAAAATTTGTACAGGAAAGTTTACAGGGTCGCACATAACGAATCTAAAATTATTTTTAAAAAATTCGATATGGCGAACGAAAAAATTAATTTTGTCCGATTTTTTTCAAAATCGATATGGAGAAATGTTTGGTATCGGATATTACAAATCTGAAATTATTTAGAAAAAAAAAATAAATATGGCGGATCCAAGATGGCGGATTAGATATTCTACGTTTCTCGATTTTGTCTAAAATCATTATAGGAGGATTTTTGTTAGTGTTAATTACGAATTTAAAATATTTTTTGAAAAACAATCTGGTAAATACAATATGGCGTCCTAAATTCGTCGTCCTACATTTTTCGATTTTCTCCAAAGCTGATATATGGGGTTCTTGAGGGTGTAAATTATGAACTTAAAAGTCCTTTTTCAGGATTCAATATGGCGAATCCCATATAGCGGACTAAATATTTTACATTTTTCGATTTTGTTCAAAGGTACGACTGAATCGTTTTTGAGGATTTAAACAGCGAATATAAAATTTTTAGGAAAATCCAATATGTCAGATGCAATACGACGGTCTAGAAACTTTAGATTTTTGGATTTCATCCAAAATTGGTACCAGGGGGCTTTGAAGGATTTAGATTTCGATTAGATTAAGACGTTAAAATTATTTTTTTGAAATTCATTATGGCAGATCCAATATGGTGGGTTGAAAATTTAACTTTAGTCGCATTTTTTCAAATTTGGTATTAGGGGGTTTTTGGGATCGTTTATTACGAATATGAAGTTAATTTTTTTATAACTATTAGGTTGATAAATATAATATGAGAGACTGAAAATTTTACATTTTATGATTTTGTTTAAAATTGATATTGCGGGGATCTTGGGACGTATCTAAACTCAATGTGCAGTATAACATATATATCGGGCTAAGAAATGTACGTCACAAGTTCTTTAAATATTGACATTGGAAGGTTTTAGGGCCTATATTACCAATCTAAAATTAATTTGAAATTTAAGATAGTGGATTTATTATTAAAGACTAATTATTTGTTTGACACAATTTCATTGGTATTTGGAGAACTCTAAGAATCAAAGAATTTTTAGTAGTTCATTTTAGGGTGATTTACAATTCTGGATAAAATGGGTACTTTTTTGCCACCTTGGAGTCATTGCGAGGTACACTAATCTCGATTAGTACTTATATTAAATAAGTTATGGATATCATAATGAATTCAAAACTAAAAATCAAAAAATTAAATTTTTACAAAAAAATTGAACCAACTTCTAAAAGCGCACTAAAAAGTGAAAAATACCTATAAATTTTTATATGAAATTGAAATTTTTGAAGTCGGCGCCAAATTATTTCTAAATGAATTAAATAACTACTAATATATACAAATTGTGGTAAGAAAACGATTACGAATAAAGTATTTTTAATTTGTTTGTGCGAATCACATTTTGTCAGATATTAGCTTGACTTCAAAAATTTCAATTTCATATAAAAATTTATAGGTATTTTTCACTTTTTAGCGCACTTTTAGAAGTCGGTTAAATTTTTTTTTACAAAAATTTTATTTTAATCTGGGGTAGCTTGAAAAATTATGAGTTTGCTAATGGGCTCCCCCCACTACCGTGGTCATCCAGTCGGTTTTCAGACGCTCTATTTTACATATGATTTTTAATTATTTTCTTCCCTTAGACTATGAATTGTTTGGGCGCAAAATTTGAAAATATTTATTTTTTTGAAAGTTATTCATGTTAAAATATTGCAAAAAGTGTAATTTCTCACAGTTTAATGATTTTTAACTCAAAAACTATGCATCGAATGGAAAAATCACAACTTTTGCATAAAATCGGTCAAGGAACACCAAAATAATTTTTTATTTTACAGTTTTTTTTATTTATAAAGAATTACCTGACGTTTGTTTGAAGTTTGTAGCCAATGTTGAAGATTGACTAAAATGTGGTTGTCGGACTTGCATTGTCTTTATTTTTATTTATTTTTACGACGCACTAACGAGCATTTGGCCTCAAAAACCGGACAAAATTAATAACGTCGTTGTTTTTGACTCTATACGTGTCAAAATTAGTATCCTGGGATTTTTGAGGGCGCTAAGTTGATTTCTGGCATTATTTTACTAATCGGGTGAAGGGGGGCTGACTTAGGGTGGCGAGGGGGAGGAGAGTAATATTAAAAAAACGTAATGGTTATCGTTTTATATGTTTTTAGGTGCTCCAATTTCATTTCTGGCATTACTTTACCAATCGGGTGAAGGGGTGCTGAGTTAGGGTGGGGAGGGAGAAGGGAGTTATATTAAAAAAACGTAATGAGTATCGTTTTATATGCTGACTTAGGGTAATTGTACGTTTTCCCATAAAAAATGTATCTCAAGATAAAAACAAAGTCTCTTTACTGTGTGATCAATTAGGCCCTGAAGCACAACTTCAACACTCGTGTCCGTAACTCGGATTGACTCTGGTTTTGGATAGCAGAGTTTCTTTGCTTCTCTAATTAGAGTATACCAAGGAAATATACCCTTATTGGAATCGTATAACAACTCCCAGTCCCTTCTTGTTAAGTCACCTTCAACAAAGATTTGCAAAGCTTGTTCAGGTGTGTAATTTTTTACTTTCGGTTTCTGAGCAGTATTTATTACCTTTCTGTAAAGTTTGGCTCTTGTTGGTGTTGAAGTTGCATCTATTAGAAGTTTAGAGGCCGCGGTATTTGCAGACATTCGTTGACGTACGCTGGCTGCATAGGTAAGTTCCTCAACAGGCACCTGTTCATGGAGTTCTTTTGTATTTCGTCGTTTACTACGATCATGTAATTCTTGGAAATGCTTCCTTGGGCGTCCCGTAGAATTCGTGGCCCAGTTATGTACTGGTATTGATGTATTAAGCCATTTCTCGTTCTTTTTTTTCAAAAATCATTCTTCAATATAGTTAGATGATATCCATCTTTTTTTCAAATCACTATTAAAATGTTTTAAATGGTGACTTAAGGTATGGTACTCGTTTTGGAGACATTTCATTATTTCGCAAAGCTTATGTTCCATAAATGATACCTTATCTTCAAGTGTGTTGGATGTGCTTTGGTTAAAAAGCATGTATATCGTTTTACGATATACCTCAATAACCTATACCTATAGGAAAAAAAATATGTATGTAAGTAAAAAATAACCAAAATTATTGCCAAAAAAAAACCCGTGGAACTCAAAGCGGTTTTTTGAAGAGGTGGAAACATGTGGAAAATGTTTTGACTGTTATGGTATGGCTAATGTCTATAGTTTATTATAAAAAAAGAATTATAGCCCAACCTAGCTCCGAACATTTTCAAAAACACTAATTAGTTAAAAAAAACAAAAAAATAGAAAATTTTCTTGCATATTGTTTTAGGTCCATAAGAATACTAAACAGTCATTATATTTTTAAATAATATATATTAAAATTAAATACATACTATGTTCTTGAGATTCCATCACAAAAATTTTTTTTTAATATTCACTTTACAAAATACCAAACACCAAACACAAGTCTAAAAAAAATCTATCAAGAACTAATGCGTGCGTATTGAACGAAGCTTAGATTGCAGTTAACTGTGTGGAGCGTAGCTGAGTGGAGGGGCCACTTTATCATATTTTTATGATAGTACGGTTACTCAGGTAAACAAAAAAAAAATAAATTCGATGATTACTTGTCTAGTTTGCATTTCTCCTTTTTGTCCGGTTTTTGAGGCGAAATGCTCGTTAGTGCGACGTTTCGATTAGATTGTATTTCTAATCGTTGTAACAAAACAGGGAATTATACGCAACCTTTATAATCGCGCTATATCTATGTGCAATAATGCCGATTCATTGGGAAAAGAAATAGCAAATATTAAATCCGATTTACAACAGAATAGTTATCCTTTGAAACTAATTGACGATGTTATAAATAACTTTAGAATAACGAACACTCGACTGCAAGAAACACATTTCTTCTTCACAATTCCGTACACTAAGGGAATTTCGGAGAAAATAAGACGAATTTCCCGTAGTTATAATATAAAAACAGCCTTTAAATTAGGAAATACACTTAGAGCTCTTTTAACAAAAACTAAACCAAAAAGTACCGATAAAAAAGAATGTGTTTACTAAGTTCCATATGAGTGTGGTGAAATGTATATTGGAGAAACGAAACGACCACTAAAAGTTAAAATTAAGGAACATGAAACTCATACACGAAAAGGGGAAACGTAGAGATCAGGTATTGCAGAACACTCCTGGGATAAACAACACCATATAAAATGGTCTGAGGCTGCGGCAATATATATGGAACCCAACATGAAAAAAAGAAAATTTATAGAACCAGCTTACATTAAAAATAATAATGGAATCTTCAGTAAACCCAGTGTTGAGATACCTAATCTTTGGCAACCACTACTCCGTAACATCAAATCATTGAAGTGTGTACAGTGAAGCGAAAATTTGTGCCTCAATGGATACAGTCCTTATAAAAGCTCGTAGTCTTAAGACAAAACATTCAGTTTATGCTTGAAAGCGATTAGAGATACAACCTAATCGAAACGTCGTTAAAATAAATAAAAATAAAGATAATGCAAGTCCGACAACCACATTTTAGTCAAATTACCTGACCATATTTTAGGAATCCCCATTCCATGTTCATAATCATGCGATCAAAAGACATATGAAAAACTTTGGTGGAGCCTTATCACTACATTGGCTGCGAAAATCCACTGGGCTCCCTGACTAGTAACAAAAAAATTGTCAACGACCACAGTGTTAAAGTAAATTGATCTAACAAGCTTTCGGCTTTTTTAGAAATATGAGATATTAATTTCTCCATTGAAAAGATTTTTCTCCATTTAAACTGCAATTTAATTGCAGTTATTTTTATATCTCATATTACCAGCGCCGCAGTGCAACACAAGGTTGCTTAAAGCAGAAATAAAGTTTTATGTTGTGCTTCCAAAATGTTTAAAATCAGATATTTCACAGTTTTAACGACGTCGGCGTTTACTGCTTGTCATAAAAGTTTTAATTAATTTTGGAATTGGAAATAAATATCTTTATGATTATTATATAATATTTCAACTTTTAAAGCCGAGTTTGTACTGAAAGTACAGCAGGTGTTAAAACAAAATATTTGTTAACCTGTAGGGGCATATATTAGCGATACTGTATTGAGTATACTGTAGCATTTTAATTTATATGTAGCGGCATAATTTAATAATCCTGTCGATCTTTCGAGAAGTTAGTATTCAAAATCACTTTAATTAATATTCTAGCGATGTGGGTTAAATGTTAAATATGCAATTGATGTAACTAACTTTGTCCTTGAACGTCCAGTCCTTCAAAATGCAGAGCGTTGCCGTGTTTTTTTTGTCATTTTTATTTTGCCGCACAAATGCAGATTTGGGTATACGTGACTTTGTAATGGAACAAATGTTAATTATTTTTCATTGTTCAATGTCAACTATCTTCTGTTAAAATATATAATTAAATAATCACTCTGTGAACAGATATTCCGTGGGAACAGGGTAGTTATATTTTTTATCACTATCCACGAAAGTCTAAAGGAAAAATAAATCAGTTATCGCTTAACTTTTATGATCTTTGTCGTTTAAATGTTTTCTTAAAAAAAAATACATAAAGCCAGGTAATTTATGAAGTCATAAAATTAAAGGACCCTTTCTAAGATTTGGCTATAAATCTGTCTTAGTAATCCTGCCCTGATTATGTAAGCCAAACCAGACGTGTTATGGGTAGTTTTTAACATATGGTATGTGAAATACCATTTGTAAAAAGAATTATGATGAATAATTGTTTTTTCTAGTCACAAGAAATAATGAGTTAAGATGTTTATTGCCAAAACAGCCAAGAAAAGTGAATAGTTTTTTTACAGTCTTTAACATATATTCTTTTAGTTATAGAAAGAAATAGAATAGTTTTATTAATTGTGTTTATATAAAAATTATTATTGAGATACTCACAGTTCAATTCGTGAATCAAGCATCCGGTATAGAATAGCTAACGCCCTCAGCACATAAAGATCGAAAGCTTCGAACTTTATGGGAAAGAAATTGTCGTTTACCGGGTTCCATCGGGTAAACAGAAGGGTGTCGAGGGGGGTGTAAGATTCGAAGACACTCTTTTAAGGAATAGTAAATGTCAGTCACAATTTGAATGTCGGTTAAAACGGTACCGTAGTACCAGTGGCGTAGAATAATTACGTCACGGGTATAATCGTCGGGAAAGAAGATTATCTTTGTTTAATTTGGGAAATTAAGGGATTATCGTGTGTTATTTTAGTGGGGCATTTCGCGATTTTCATACGGTTTGATTAAGTAATATAAATAGCTATTTTTCGGGTTTCAATTCTTTCTTTTTTGTTTAATATTTTATTAAGCTATTTATGCGTGTTTTTTTCAAAATTGGGTTTTACATTTTTGGTTAAAATAACGGCCGAGAAGAGCGATTATGTTAGTTTTTCGTAATTATTATTAGTTTTAAGTTTCTCATTGTAAATAGTCTGGTTTATTCTATTTATTTTGTTAATAGACTAAGTGTTTTGAGAAACTTGTTTTATTCAATTTAATTAAAACCTTCACGCGAATAAACTCGCGGGCGCGCTGTTGCAAGACCTACAAAACAAAAGATGTCTACTGACCAACTAATTAGCAGCCTTTCCTGAGTCATGGTTGTGGTAAGCTTTAATAACCGTAGTGTTTGGTACTAAAGCTGCAAGAGAGAAGTTGAACGACCAGACTTCCGGAGTGTCTTTATTACTGTGAAATTTTAATTGTAGGTTATTAAAATAGTTACTAATTAATATGGGACAAAAATGATTATAGATAAGATAATTAACGCTCCCTCAATATGTCATCGGCAAGAGTCTATAATCAAATTCTGTCACAACTTCTCTTGATTCTAGTACTTTACGTTCAGCGTCACAATCATCGAAGTGGCGCGTAAAGATTGAAAGTAACCAGAAGAGAACTTAGAAGGGGAAACCAGAACCGATGTTATGTTCGAAGATATGAAAATCCTTTTTTTTGACCATCCGATCAAGTTAAGTTCTCAGAGAAAATATCTTCCTCATGTCGGTACTTAACAATATGCTTTCTTGTGGAACCCTCATGGAAAAAAAGGTAAATCTTTCTTTTTCCTTCTTTTAGAGCAATATATTAAGGCTCGAGAATATTATTCTGGCATTCAAGCTCCATATGGTCGCAAAGAATATTCTGTGCTGACGGTACTGTAATCTTCCTCATGCCAATTTGTTCTCTACAGAAGCGAGGTTTCTGTTCAACAAGGATATGCTCCGAATTTTGCCTCATACCTCTTCAGGAAGCTTACCCTCCATTCAGGTATAGGAATGCTTAGGAGAATCATGTTACTAAATGAACTTTTTTAAATTATTACTTACGATCTGCGATGCAGTTGTAGTATTATTATAAAGCGTAGATTAACTATTTATTACATATTATATATTTTGCTATGACCTCTGGCCAAGACCATGTACATTAATTATTGTATTATATAGGATTTTTAATGCATAAAGGTTCATTTTACTTTTTTATATCAAAATATTGCCATTTTTGTTTGTAGTAAATTACTTAATAGAATCGACCAAAGATAATTTCAATATATTTCTTTCTATTTCAAATTTAATAACTAATACCATTTTAATTCGATTTTTTTTAATTTACGGGTTTAATATAAAAAAGTAAAATATACTTACATAAAATAATTTAATATATATATATATATATATATATATATATATATATATATATATATATATATATATATAAAATTAAAAAACTAGGCATTTTTTAATGAGAGCCCTATTACAGAAATGAAGAGTGTGAAAAATTGACAACAATTTAAATGACAGGTTTTCACATCTTTTGGAAATCACTTGAAGATGAAATATGTTAAATCTGAGTTTCTATTTAAGTAAGCGTTCTTGAACACCAAAATTATCCAGGTGAAGGTCGATGATTATTGCTGCTAGTTGGGTTGGGGGAACATGGGAGTCTTTGCTGACGATATCGTGTTAATTTCTGACAACCTTGAAGAAGCCCAAGAGTTATTAAGGACACTAAGTGCAGCGTCAGATGTGGTAGGTCTAAAAAATAACCGTCAATGTATGACAAACTTAGTTCTAAGTAGCAATAATTATGAACAGTGTGTGCTCCCTGTGCTCACGTACGGTGCAGAAACTTTGACATGACTCAGCGAGCCATGGAGAGGTCGATGTTGGGAATAACACTAAGAGATAAAGTTCCAAATGTGATTATTAGAACTAGAACAGGGATCAATGATGCTATAGAAAGTATAACACATATGAAATGGAACTGGACCGGACATGTGGCGAGAATGGAGGACGCTAGGTGGACTAAACCCATTATAGAGTGACGTCCTAGGTTCCAGGCATTTAGAAGTAGGGGCCTCCAACAGGGTGGACTGATGATATCAAGAGAATCTCAACAAACTGGATTCAATCAGCACAAGATCGGGAACATTGGAAACGACTGAGGGAGGCCTATGTTCAGCAGTGGACGCTACAGGCTGTGTGATGATGATGATGGTGATACTATAAAAACAGCCTTTTAATCAGGAAATACACTTAGAGCTCATTTAACAAAAAAAAAAACAGAAACTGCCGATAAGAAAGAATGTGTTTACAAAGTTCCATGTGAGTGCTGTCAAATGTATATTGGAGAAACCAAACGACCACTAGATGTTAGAATTAAGAAACATAAAACTCATACATAAAAAGGGGAAACGTCGAGATAAGATATTGCAGAACACGCCTGGGATAAACAACACCATATAAAATGGTCTGAAGCTGCGACAACATATATGGAACCCAACATGAAAAAAAGAAAATTTATAGAAGCAGCATACATTAAAAATATTAATGGAATCTTCAGTAAGTCGAGTATTGAGATACGTAATATTAGGCAACCAATTACTTTGTAACATCAAATTATTGGGGTGTGTACAGTGAAGCGAAACATTGCGCTTCAATGGACACAGTCTCTATATAATCTCGTAGTCTTAAGACAAAACATTCAGCTTATACTTGATAACGATTAGAGATACAACCTAATCGAAACGTCGTAAAAATAAAAATAAAGACAATGCAAGTCCGACAACCACATTTTAGTCAGTAAGGAACTTCAGTTATTAAAATCATGTTTGAGAGCGGGCGGGTTAATGGTTTATTAATACCATATCAAATGGATAGTATTTTTAAGCTGAGATTCAACGATTAAAAAACTTGTGATTGAATTAATGTCTTCGCAAGCTGATAACTAATCAGGTTGTAGCTTATTAATGCCGCTACTGTTTGCACTTTGGTTCACTGTTGAGTTTCATATTTTAAATAGACACGGTGCTGAGGGTAGCAATATGAGTAAATCTGTAAAA
Organism: Diaprepes abbreviatus; assembly: GCA_034092305.1. Classification (NCBI taxonomy): domain Eukaryota; kingdom Metazoa; phylum Arthropoda; class Insecta; order Coleoptera; family Curculionidae; genus Diaprepes; species Diaprepes abbreviatus. Next base: position 4,671,931 of record JASJET010000116.1, read on the forward strand.
GATTATTTTTTTAATATTGATATGTACATTTTTTTGTTAATAAAATAAAAAAATCATAAATTCAACGAATACTGACCAAGGCAGGTGTCGTATACGCGACGCTGCCGATTTGTATCGAGACATTGTACTTTGTTACTTGGATATAACAGTCAAAGAAGGTAAAATTACTCTCTAATAAGCTTTATTCATTCTACAACAGTACAAATAAGTGGAGAATGAGCATCGGTTAATATTTTTTAATATTATTTGAAGGTGTCTAATGTTTGTTTGATTCAAATTTTTAAATATTATTTGGTGGTGTTTAATGCTTATTTTCAAACAGCATTCTGAAATATTGTTTTCCCATTTCTATTTTATGATAAATTATTGTTTTGATATAGCTGTGCTCTAATTATTTCAATAAATCCCATAAATATCTATTTATTTTAATATTTAACAAATTTATTTATTTCGCTATTAAATAAATTTTCAATCGATTTAACTTGCATCTGTGACCGCTTTAGCATTTTACGAGAGTAATAAGTTTTAAAAAATTTTCCTCTCTATAAATAAATGCCACGAAAATCGAATTCAAAAACGAATTAAATTCTATTTAATTTAAATATAAAAATAACAATAAAAAGTACAAAAAGTTTTAAATTTATTAGTTGAGAGTATATTTTGATAAACATTTTGAAAATATTGTCAATTAAGCTTACCGTAAAATAGGGTGAATAGCAACATTTTTTAAAATAAATGCGTCTATATTGGGATTAATGTTACGCATAAAATAAAAACAAAATATGCGAAGAATAGATCTCGGTGTCTTCTTTAAGCTTTAATATATGTACTTTTTCTTTCTTTAAAAATAATGGTCAAAATAATTCATTCGTTGTCGCGGTTCACCTTACAACCGGTGTGAAAAACAACACCTGTTTGATTTCACATCTAATGGCTTTCACACTATCTAAGTGGTGAATAACAACAAACTACATATTTTTTAAAAAGATTTTACACTATAAATTATTTGTAATTCGTTTATTCAGAAGGAAAAACATTTTCTGATTTGCATCAAACAACAGATAGATGCACCATTATTCCTTCCTTAATGTGTCGATCACTTATTGGCGTCCACTTTAAATATAAAAATATCTCTTCAACCCTTTTCAGGGGCAATAACTTTGCCAATAATTTGGTCGAATTTAAACTCGGTCACATCTGAAATAACTGGATAAACAAAAAAGGGTGAGTCAACGATTGGATGAAGTAGGTTTGTGCCTTTTCGGTGAAATTAAGAAAGAAACTATAGTTATTGTTTGATGCAGTTTATTTTTACGCAGATTTTAAAAATATTTAGGACTCTACAGGGTGAGCCAAAAAACTAGGACAGCATAAAGTTGTATTTTTTTAAATAGAACACCCTATATACGAATCGTATTTTCGATTTAGCTTATAATTCTAAATCTTTTTTATTAAGGGTTTACTATAACAAAACTTTATAGTTTCTGAGATAATTAAGTTTAAAGAAATAAAGTCACATTTTCAAGCATCAATTCAATCCTAAATAACGTTTTCAATTTTGTGACAAATATATTCAAATTTGGAATTTAGCAAGGCCAAGGACAAGTTAACATAATTTTTACCTAATATTTGCAATAAAAGCTACAGGGTGTTGAACACATCGGCTCAAATTTAAACAAGTTTAAATGAATAAATATCTTTTTTTTTTAAATGGTACAAACTGTATATTTTCATGTTATTTAATAGAGTAATAAAAACCCTAAAAGTTTTGTTCAATATATCCTATACCTATTTATAATAGTTTTTGAGATATTTCAGTTTTTCTTATTTTCCATACTTTTTTACAGAAATAGTCTTCATTATCATAGTAGCCATGTAAAATAATCAAAAGAAACTACAGAAACAAACAGAATGTGGTTAGATATGATGAAATACATTATTCGTTATATTATAACGGCAATAGTTTAATTAAACATAATGGGAAAAAATTAACACAACAATAACGACAAGGCAAATACATATTTACTTTTATACTAAATCGAAACAAAAAAATTACCTATTAAATACTGAGATTAATTATTTCTTTTTAATAAGTGTTCGAATAAACGACCCTCTTGTGCAATGCACAAATTTAGTCTTTTTTGCAGATTTTCTCGGACCCTGGACAAAATTAGTGGCGTTATTGTTCTACGGGTATCCCTAATCCTGTTTCGCATATCTTCCACTGTTGTTGGTGGATTAACATACACCTTATTTTTAATATAACCCCATAGGAAGAAATCTAATGGGGTGATGTCGCAAGACCTTGGTGGCCACTGAATGAAACTCCTACGTCCAATCCATTTTTGCGGATATCGTTGGTCCAAAAACGCACGAACTTCACGATGGTAATGCGGAGGCGCACCATCGTGCTGGAACCACATATTGTCGAGCTCATCCCTATCGAGACCTTGAAGCAGTTGGGGTAGTTCTTCTTGTAGAAAGTTCAGGTAAATATGGCCATTTAGTGGTTCATTAAAAAAGTGGGGTCCAATAATTCGATTATGATGGATACCACATCAAACATTTAATGACCGGTGGTTTTGATGTTGCACCTCTCTAATCCAAAATGGGTTTTCTGTGGCATAATAATGCATGTTGCGTCTATTTTTGGCACCGTTACTTCTAAAAGTAGCTTCATCACTAAACATTACCTTGCATAATAAATTTGGATTTAATTGATTCTCCGCATTTATTGTACGACAAAAGTTTACACGACTTTCAAAATCCTGTCCATGCAATTCTTGGTGTAATTCCATGTGATATGGATGATACCTCTATTTCTTGGTAGTACGATTAGCGGTGGATTGTGATGTTTCACATAATGCTGCTAACTGACGGCTACCAATATAACGATTTTCCTGAACATTTAACAATACTTGTAGTTCTTTTTCTTCATTAGTTACTGGTTTGTTGGCCACTTTACGTTTTGGATAATCAAAACTACCAGAAGAATCAAATCTTTGCATTAAGTTTTGAAAAGTATGGGTATTAGGCTGGCGTCGAACAGAATACTTCATTTTGTAAATTCTTTGAGCAAGAAGGCAATTTTTTTGAGCCTCTCCTATTGTATAAATCATATCTATTAACTCATTCTTTGGAAAATTCATTTTACAATATAAGATGAATGCAAAAAAACCAAACTACACTACATAAAAACAAAAAGAAGCGATTGCGGTTATAAATTTGACACACAGAAAAATGTTGTTTTACATTGTTTTTGCCATGGCTACTATGATAATGAAGACTATTTCTGTAAAAAAATATGGAAAATAAGAAAAACTGAAATATCTCAAAAACTATTATAAATAGGTATAGGACATATTGAACAAAACTTTTAGGGTTTTTATTACTCTATTAAATAACATGAAAATATACAGGGTGTACCATTTAAAAAAAAAAAGATATTTATTCATTTAAACTTGTTCAAATTTGAGCCGATGTGTTCAACACCCTGTAGCTTTTATTGCAAATATTAGGTAAAAATTATGTTAACTTGTCCTTGGCCTTGCTAAATTCCAAATTTAAATATATTTGTCACAAAATTGAAACGTTATTTAGGATTGAATTGATGCTTGAAAATGTGACTTTTTTTCTTTAAACTTAATTATCTCAGAAACTATAAAGTTTTGTTATAGTAAAACTTTAATAAAAAAGATTTAAAATTATAAGCTAAATCGAAAATACGATTCGTATATAGGGTGTTCTATTTAAAAAAATACAACTTCATGCTGTCCTTTGGCTCACCCTGTAGAGTCCTAAATATTTTTAAAATCTGCATAAAAATAAACTGTATCAAACAATAAATATAGTTTCTTTGTTAATTTCACCGAAAAGGCACAAACCTACTTCATTCAATCGTTGACTCACCCTGTATTTATCGGTCATTTCATCGTAGGCTTCACTCAAAGAAAATCTGTCATGTTAATTTTCATATGGATTGAATCCTGCCAATGTATTTCTGAATAAACAAAGTTTTACCATTCTTAGTAACAAAACGCTCAAACATGCCAGGATATTCATTGACACTTATGCTTGAAGAAACAACTGGAGAAAAATCGGTCAGACTTTCTACGTCTTCTTCCAAACATGCTTCTGATTCATTTTCTTTTGATGCGTTATGAACGAAAATATTTTCAATATTACTAGAATCACTAGATTAGGTTTCATTAAAATCCATTCTTGCTACTCTACGACCTAGTAAAACTCCAATCTTTTTGCGCTGAGATTTTCGTATCCTAATGATTTTAAAATATCAGTTACGGAATTTGTTACTGCACCCGCATCATTTTCCAAAACTTATGAACTTTATGGTAGCCTTGATAATATTTCGTCTGGATTTATGGGAACAATTCCACATTTTCGAAAGCCAAATCAAATATTTTTGGCGCATGTCTTTGGAATGCTCGATTCTCTTCGACCAGGGTAATTTTCCTGTCAGTATCTTACGCCAACCCTGCCTAAATGGGCGAAAAAATGGCACATCTAAGGGCTGAGACATGTGGCTGAAATTCGCTGGTAGAAACACGTATTATACGTTATGCTCTTCACATTTTTGTACAGCTTCTAAAGAGATGTGCGAAGAAAAATTGTCCCCTATTAACACTTTTTTGTCGGACAAGTTTCGAAAATACGGAATGGCAATTGTCTCAATCCAATCCTGGAAGCAGTTGCTACCAAACCATCCAGAAGGGGTTGAACTGAAACGAGCACCTGGTGGCCACCCTACCTTCTAAGATTCGTACCTATGTTTGGCCCTATACATGACGTAAGGCGGTAAAATCGTTCCGCCTGCTGCGGCTGCTAACATGAGGAACGTGGCCGACTTATTATGTTCATCACCCTTTCCGGGTATTTCATATCTCGCTTTGAAATAACTCTTTTTCTTCTTGGATCATCAGTTAAATTTGTTTCGTCGCAGTTAACAATATTAAATGCACTGACACCACCTATTGACTTTTAAAGATTTTCAAAATAAGCTGACATCTTCAGGTGTTATTCCTGCCCTTAACCTTTTAATGTTTTGGCAGAACCTCATCGAATGTTTCTCTTTGTAACATTTAAAGAAACACAATGTAATCTCCGACCCCGGCAAATTGTCTTTAAAACGTTCAACTCGTCAATCGATTTTGTCTAAATAATTTTTCACTATAACTCTCAGATCATATAAGGTCAATTTATGTCCCCATTCGGAGCGCTGAAGTAGTCTATTTACAATTTGGAGGTCGACTTTTCTGGACAACAAAGTTTGCCCACCTTTGAAAAGCCACTTTTCACACTTGTTTTATTTTATTTTTCCGTCTACACAACATCGTGTAATCAATTTTGTATTTTTCTGCTGGCACTCTAAGTGAAACATCACATTTAACTTCCTTAATCGCTTTTTCGTATAAATTATCGGAAACCTGACGGCAAGGTTTAGCCCTCGAATCAAGCTTATACTCACGAGGCATCTTACTAACTCTGCCTGAGCGAAAAACAAAAGTAAGTTCGTCGGCTGCCGAATCTGAACCTGTCGTTGCGATTCACCCCACTTTTTTCCAATTTGTGACCAAAATCAACTTTCAAAATTCATAGACATTTAAGTTGCCAAATGTAAAAATTATTAATAGGATGGTACTAGGAACTTGCATTGTTGCGTTTTACCTTAAATGTAAATGTTTAATGGGTTTGTCAGATAAAGTTTTTTCAGGGACAAACTTAAAAAATTCCCTTACTTTAAAAATTCTTCTTCTTCTTCTTTCTCAGCCCATTGACGTCCACTCCTGGACATAAGCCCTTCCGATGGTCCTCCACTGGGATCTGTCTCTCGCCTTCTGGAGCCAGTCTTTTCCAGCAAACTGTCCTATATTATCTACCCATCTGCGTTGTGGCCTGCCACGATTTCGGTACGTTTCTCGCGGTCGCCATTGCAGTAATTTACTCGTCCACCTATCGGGCTGTTGTCTAGCTATGTGCCTCGCCCATTGCCACTTTACTCGTGATATGCGTTCAATGACATCAACTACTTTGGTTCTTGATCTTATTACTTAATTTCGTATTTTATCCCGTAACAAGATTCCTAACATTTGTCTCTCCATGGAGCGTTGAGTGACTCGGAGCCAATTTGCGTTTTGTTTGGTTAGTGTTATCGTTTCCATGCTGTAAGTAGCAACAGGTAAGACATAAGTCTTATACACTTTCCGTTTAAGGTTAATTGGTGTGTTTCTATCTCTCAATACGTACTGCAACTTTCCAAAGGCAGCCCATGCCAGCCCTATTCTCCTTCTTATTTCCGCCGTTTGATTTTCTTTCCCCAGTTTCTTGACATGGCCTAAATAGATGTACTCTTGGACATTCTCTATGATTTCATTTTGAATCTCTATTTGTACATTTGCGTCAGGGCTCATTAACTTAGTTTTCCCCAAGTTCATCTTAAGTCCCACTTTTCTCGCCTCTTCATTGAAATCTTGAAGCATTTGTTTTAGATCTTCTGGGTTGCTAGACATGAGAACAACATCGTCGGCGAAACAAAGATAACTAAGATAAGAACCGTCGACTCTCAAACCTTTCTCATCCCAATTTAGCTTTTTAAAGACACCCTCCAAAGCTAGCGTAAATAGCTTCGGAGAGATGACGTCTCCCTGACGCACACCTCTCATAACGTTTATTTTTTCGGGTGGTCTTTTTTCTTCTTTCCTATCTTAGCATTGAAGTCGCCAAGTAGTAAGACATAGTGAGCTTTTTCTCTTCACTTGGCATCTGATATATCTTCGTACATTTTTTCCACTATTTCGTCTTCTGTGGTGCTACTTGGCACGTAGTAGGGTGTAGCGTGTATTCAGTTTAATTGTTATGTACATAACTCTCTCCGATATTGTACAAAAGTTTGTTATCATGTGTTTCAGACGTTTGTGTATTAGGATAGCTAGTCCACTGATATTTTGTTGTGTTTCAGAAGAACGCTGATATAATACATGTCCTGTTTTTAACGTTGTATACTTTTCTTGTTTTAAGCGTGTTTCTTGTAGGCTCAAAATATCCCATTTGATATGTTTTATTTCTTGTTCTACCCTTACTTAAATATTATAACATCAAATCACCTTTTTTTAAAAAATTTGTTTTTGATACTTTAAGTATTTGGTAAAGGTCCGGGCACCTATTAAAAAAGTTTTAAGCTTTTGAAAAGTGAACAGACTGGTATACGAAATAAAGCATTTTTTTCTTGAAAATTGTTGTGATTGGTATAGCAGTTGTCTATCACCCCATTTTACGGTATTCGTTCGTTTTTTTTTTTTATCGGGAACAATATCATATGCTTTGTGGAGATCAATATACCTAAAAAGAGTCTCTTAGTACGTTCCCCATTTCTGGATCAAAATTCACCCAGTAATTTTAGAGATTGATCCGTACACATAGATAGACCCGGCTGGGGAACTTTATATTATAATAGATTGGTATTTTTGACTTAAAAATATAAAAATGAATTGCAAATCACAAATCCGTCCCGTTCTGGTCAAAACCACTAAAAGAATTACATATGAAAACCATTGTTGTTTCGTTTAAATTGAATTTAATATAAAAAAAAACAAATTTTCATTTAAATATTTCGTATTCGAGTGCTAGCGACGAGCTGACTTTGGATGTTTTCAACAAAACGTTATTTCGTTAAAAATAAACTAAGCTTCATCGCAAACAAGGGCCTTAGTTTTATTAAATCTCGCAATGCCTGCACTTTGCCGTTAAATTCTTATCTTTACGATATTTCAAGCTGCTCTATGTTCTTTGCTATTTCGGTACATTAGTAAATTATGCTATGTTCATGGGCGTAACGAGGACAAGGTTGACCCTTGTGGAAAAAGTTTAAAGAAATTTATTTGTTTGGTTATTTATTTATTTATTTGATAGCACCACCAGATTTATCTTTATCAACAACTTAAAGAAAAAAAAACAATTAGAATAAGCTACATACACAATATCTAGAACACCAACAATAAAAACACAGTGAAAAATATTTGCAAATGCTAAAACACAGCTACTAAATATAATCATTTAAAATTTTATTTACATTTCTTGGATTTACAAAAATATCCAAATTTTTTAAATATCTATTCGACAAATTACACACGCGATAAACTAGACTATTATACAAATTTGTTCGTGGTATAGGTAGATAAAACAAATCCCTAGATATAGTGTTAATTAGTGAACTTATTCTAAAAGGTAATTTTGCTAGGAAATTCATACTATCAGATAAAAAATCATTTTTATCCAGGACATGTTTGGAAGTATCTTACTTGAAGACTATCGAAAGAAAATTTTTTAATAATTGTTAACCAAATTTTTTGTAACATAGAAATTTCAAAATTTCAAAAATTTTCTTTGGGCACATTCCAACTGATTTACCTTTTTGCATATTAAAATGACGCAAACTCTAATTTAAATAATACTAGTGACTTGTATACAGCCACAATTGCATCCAGATTATCAAGCTCTTTACAAGAACGGATCACAAAGTCCAACATTCTATAGGCATCAGCCGCAATCCCATCAATATGTGAATTAAATTTTAATTTGGAATCAAATATCACTCCAACATCTCTATAAGCCAATTCCCAATAATGTACTGTTAATATTATATAGATAGTAACATTTATCTTACAAGTAAACAACATTACTGAACAGTTCCTTGCATTTAACTTAAATTTGTGCTCGAGGCACCAACTTAGTACATTATTCAATTAATTTTGTAAGATTTGTCAATCCTCAATTTTGTTAAAAAATGAAAATAATTTAAAGTCATCTTCATACAAAAGCCCTGGTGAGCAAACCAAACATCCACATATTTTAGTTTTTTGTTATTAAAGACAGTTAGGGCCTCAAAATCGATCCCTGAGGAACTCCTGAAGTCGGTACAAATTCCATGGATTTAAAACTTTTTATATCTAGATTCTTCGGTCTTGCAAATAGGATGATGCCAACATAACAATGTTTTCATCCACACTGACTGAAATCTGAGACATGCCCAAGATGAAATGAAAAGGAAATTCAACTTTGTGAAAAACTCGAACACAAAGTTGAGTCGCAAGAGCGAATGGGACAGAAACACAATTGAAAAAATCAGCAAGAAATCCACTATATAGTATACAGATGGCTCCAAAATAACGGAGGGGACTGGAGTAGGATTGTATGGACCCGACACCAGATACTACGAAAGCTTGGGTAAATCACCAAACATTTTCCAGTCAGAAACACAGGCCATTAGAAGGTGTATTCAATTTAACAAGAAGAAAAACCATCACTGCCAAGAAATTATCATCATGACAGATAGTCAAGCAGCCATCAGTACGCTGAGCTCTCAAATGGTCTGGGAATGCCTAAAGGAACTGAATAATTTGAGTAAGAATAATAAAGTCACCCTCATGGGGTTACCGGAACACATTGGGATAGAGGGGAATGAAATAGTAGGCAAGCTTGCGAGGAAAGGGGCTGAGATACCTTTTCAGGTGCCAGAACTTTTCTGTGGAATCAGTAGCAGCATAATGCTGGAAGAATTAAAGATAGAAGAAGAAAGCAGGAGATCCAATTATTGTACGGAGCTGAAAGGAGCTTGAGTAAAAATCAGCTCAGAATTCTGACAGGGATCCTGACGAGGCATTGCCACCTAAAGGGACACCTCAAGAAACTCGGACTGGTAGAAAGAGAAGAGTGCAAATTCTGTGAGGAGGAGGATAAAACCTCTATTTATGTCTTTGCAAAGTGCAGCGCTCTAAAAAACCCTAGGATGCGGTTCTTAAGTGTACACTAAATTGAAGAAGGGGAGCTACCCATGATGAAGCCGTTCAATATTCTGAGATTTCTGAGAAAAATAGGATTGGGAGACCTGCTCTACCCGATAAGGTAACTCTTATGACTGAGCAGCAGTAGGGTGGCATAATAGATGCACCAGGTCGCAGGGTACAGACCCAAACTCTACGCACATACAACCTCCCCACTCATCATCATCATCATCACACAGCCTGTAGCGTCCACTGCTGAACATAGGCCTCTCTCAATCGTTTCCAATGTTCCCGATCTTGCGCTCATTGAATCCAGTTTGTTTCGATTCCCTTGATATCATCAGTCTACCGTGTTGGAGGTTTGCCCTACTTTTAAATACCTGGAACCAAGGACGCCACTCTATAATGCGTTTAGTTCATCTAGCTTCTTCCATTCTCGTCATGTCCGGCCCAGTTCCATTTCATATGTGTTATACTTTTTATAGCATCCTTGATCCCTGTTCTAGTTTTAATAATGACATTTGGAACTTTATCTCTCAGTGTTATTCCCAACATCGACCTCTCCATGGCTTGCTGAGTCACTCTAATTTTTTTTCGCACCCTCTACACTAACATTCATTAAATAATCAAACACTGAAATTAATTGCATTCCAAAAAAAAAACACGAGCAAATTGTACCTCAAAGGCACATTGTCAGCGCTTACAACTTTCCTACTCAAAAATTGAAAAAAGGCTCTCCTAATATTCCTAAAACCTGAAAAAATTACATCATAGACTTAAAATTCGTGTATTTGAATATTCCGATAAATGAAGTATTGGACCAGATTGCCCAAATAGAAAACTTTTCTACTCATGTTGTGGACCTTAACCACGGAATGGGATGGCGAAAAACTACAGAAATATGCTCAATGCCTAAAAAAGTTATCCTAATATGTCAAAAATCAATGTCATGTATTAATATAAATGGGCTATATGGATTCCACGCATAAAGAGATTTCATAGTAAATTTCTTATCAAAAATATATGAAGTTGCAAACATGGTGACTAGAACCCAGAGCAGGCTTTGCGGGTGTGGTAGTGTCCCGGCTGTCTTTGCTGAGTTCTTTCGAAATCGCTGGTTTGGTCTTTAATGCTTATATTCAATTCATACTTCAAACAATTATCAATTAATACTAAGAATTTACTTTAATATCATTTTCTCTAAGTTTAATGGATATATTCTACTCTTCGTAGTCTCTCTAAATATCATGTACCAACTAAGAAGGTGACGAACATTCAATTTCTTAATTTTGGCCTAACTTGCATCCGTTTTCGAATATTTTCGGAGGAAAAAAAGAAACTAGAGGAAGATAACATTATAAATAAATATAGCTTAATGTAAATGGGCCTTAAAATAGTTCAAATACATTGAAATAAAAATAGTTAGACAACCACAACTGAAAGGCAAAAATTTGCAAAAACAATTACTCCTGTGACAGCGCATGGAATTAATTGCTTCTTTAATACCATAGAGTTCACTGATTTTTCATTTGTGAGTGATCAGGATGATTCTCTAAATGAAATATTTGAAATGTTTTTTGGAAAAATAACTTATGCAATGAACCTCTCGTTTACCACAAAAATAATTCGTGTACACAAAGATCAAACTCATAATGTATCTTGGTATAATGAAAACCTGAAGTTTTTTCGAGAAAAATTGAACTTTTTATATGACTTTTATCGACAAAATCCTACTGATGGAAAAAAAGAGCTTTATACAAATTTTAGAAGCTTTTATAGAAACAAAATTGCCGAATGTAAAAAAGATGCAAATGAGAAATATATACGTTCTAAGACTAACAAGGTTCGGGCCATGTGGGATGTGGTCAACAATTCTCGACCGTTAAAGAAGAGAGTGGCTTATTCCAATGTATTGGATGCTGACAAGATGAATAACTTTTTTGTACATCAACCACTTGAGCTTATAAAGAATATAAAATAATCAAAAACTTCACCTACTCACTTTCTTTCCGAATGTGCATTTCAGTTTGATTTCCGCCATATTACCCCGAATCAGGTTAGGGAAGCCATAGATAGTCTCAAAAGTTCGGACAGTAGGGATATATATATATATATATATATATATATATATATATATATATAAAGTTCGGACAGTAGGGATATATATATATATATATATATATATATATATATATATATATATAACATTAATGTCAGAATGGTTAAGTCTATCAAAAACCTCATTATATCCCCACTAACAATATTATTTAATAAATGTGTCAAGACTGGTTTATTTCCTGACTCTTTTAAAAAATCTAAAGTTATTCCTGTTCATAATACAGGTTCTATTGATGATTGTCAGAATTATTGGCCCATAAGTATTATTCCGGTGGTCTCAAAGGTTTTTGAGATTATCCTATCAAAGCAAATTTACGGCTATATGGAAGCCTTTAATATCTTTGACCCTTCTCAATTTGGTTTTCTGGCGGGAAGGGGCACTGAATTGGCTGTCCTTGATTTGGTGCGTACCATTGTGTCTGAATTTGAGAGTGGTGGCTTCGCCGGGATTACATTTTGTGATCTCAGCAAGGCTTTCGACTGTATCTCACATGATATTCTTCTAACAAAATTGAAACAATATGGTTTTGGTTCTTCAAGTCTCTCTCTAATTAAGTCGTATTTAAAAAATAGAGTTCAATGTGTTTATTATAATGATAATCTTTCAGAGACCGGTGTAGTGAGCGTCGGAGTGCCGCAGGGCTCGGTATTGGCACCTGTCCTGTTCATAATATATATAAACGATCTACCAAGTAGTATCCCTTCTTCTTCCGGGGTTGTGTTGTATGCCGATGACACAACTTTGGCTAATAGGAACCCTGATTTAACGAGCCTTCGGCTTGCGATGCTTGAGGTGCGGTCGGGGGCTTCGCTGTGGTTTGATGTCAATCAGTTGTGTCTCAATGCTAAAAAAACTAAAAATGTCATATTTACTCAAAAACAGCTGATTGGTGATCGGCAGACTGTTAAATTCTTGGGATTACATATGAGTCAAAAGTTGTTATGGAATGAACACGTTCAGATTGTGTCAAATAAAGTTTCAAAGAATTTGTTTCTTTTGAGAAATCTGGTGCTAGTTGCAAATCATGAAACATGTATTAGCGCTTAATTCAGCCTCCTCCACACCCATCTATCATATGGAATTCTTATCTGGGTATATTCACCGCATTCTGGCAAACTCTTCAGTCTGCAACGGAAGGCTATTAGAATTATTATGGGACTGCGTTTTCGCGCAGACGTCAAAAACCACTTCAAGAATCTAAACATTTTGACATTGCCATCAGTATATATATTTAAATGTTTATTGTGGATCCATGAAAGACGGGAACAATTTGCACTGCATAGTGACATTCACCATTACAATACAAGGCATGCTTCACTCATGGCACCTGACTAAGAGTCGATATTCTGTCAATTAATATGCTCCTTGATTTTACTACAAGCTTCCTTTGCATCTAAAGAGTCTATCATTTGATCTGTTTAAAAGCAAAATTAAAAATATACTGACGAAAAATTGCTTTTATTCACTTGACGATTTTATTAATGCAGACTTCTGTCTGTTGTCTTGTTGAAATATGTTGATGTGATAGGGAATTAATATTTTGTTGTTTATTGAAAACCACCAGTTTGATGCATCTTTTAATTCATAAGTTTGTCAGTGTGATTGTTATTGTATTTTGTAGGAATTTTTATTTTTATATGCTTATTTTGACGTGTGTAAAATTGAAATAAATATCTATCTATCTATCTAAAAACGAAACAAATACAAAAGTGTTTAAGAAAAACATGTTCAAAAAGTGAGTACCGAGTGTATGCGTTGAATACACTGCTACTGATTTAATTTTTGCTGTTATGTTTTAATAAACACCTATTATCGATGAGGTAGACCAAAATATTACCGAAACCAAGATCTTTCCTTCTTTTTATCACATTTTTATTAAATCGCTTTTTTTATCTGTATGCTTGTTTATTTGTTTGTCTGTTCGGTACAAATCTTACAATCGATTTTGAACTAATTTCCCGATGAGCTAGAGACTTGAAACTTTAAACATAGCCCAGAACTGGATAACATATTGATATTTACTTGCTTTCTTGTATGTCTGTTTATTTGTCTGTCCGGTATAACTTTGCAATCGATTTTTATCTGTTGGATACAAATTTTGCAATAGATTTTATATATTACCCTGAAGATTTGTGATTGTGCAATAGATAATAACTATTGTGTGAGTTCTCTCAACGACAGGTAGTCTCTACACTCCCTACTATTATCTATTTCATGCAGTCCGCGTTTTCAGAGCTATTAAAAATTCATAATCACCAATTTTCTGAAAAATGTGAAAATTGTTTTATACTTTTTAGTCATTTTTAAAAACCCGGTATATTAATATATATATATATATATATATATATATATATATATATATATATATATATATATATATATATATATATATATATATATATTTAGATAATTATTTTCTCTAACTTTTTTTTAAATAATCATTTATGTGGTATAAATATAAGGTCAACGAAAGATAAACATACATACATGTTGATGATTATACATAATTACTCGCATACTAATTAAAAGTGTTAATCGAAATTTGGAGACGCCTCTGGTTATGCCTTCCTATGGAATTTGAAGATGACATAAATTCTGTATTATGGAAAACTATTAGGAAATGAGGTTAACGATATTGTCTTCGTTCGCAAAGTGTTGTAGGCAAGTTATAAGTTGTACGAGGATTGGATAAAAATTAGAACAGGGCGTTTCTGGTTTAACCAAGAGAGATACACAAATAAGTCCTAAAATAATTTAATATTCTCCCTAAAGGTACTGTGTTCTGTTGAAAATATGGACCATAAAATATCACTGTCTCGGAAGAGTTGTAAACTAAAGAATTCTCGGTTTTTAGATTATTATAAAGCTATATACAGTGTGTCCCGCTATGTATGGTGTGGACAAACTACTGCGATCCATTCCTCAGAAAATAGATTTTGAAAAATGGCAGTTAACTAAAATTAATGGCAATGTCAATTCGACTAAAATAATTTCAAGATTGTGGCACTTTCGGTTGTAAAGAAAGTTCATATCTTCTTGCTTATTCTAAATGAAACACCCAATATGTTTTTTATTCTATATTTAAGTCTAACTCTTTTTGACATATTTTAAATTTTATATCAAAAATTGCGCTTGCAACCTTAACATAACTATTAATTTCTCTTCTACGAAAACCTTTATTATTTAATTGGAGCTAGTTTTGTTCTAGAAGAGGATCAACTTTAGTGTACTTTGTTAATATTTTGATAATAAATAAATACAGGATGATCAAAAACTAACATTAAATAGTAACTTAAAGAAATCGTTAAAAGGCAATTTTTTAAATGTAAACCCCCTATTTTTATAATAGTATCTTATTTAGCAGTAAAAATAAGGTTGACTTTGTATAAAGTTGTTTATAATCCTCCGCTAATATTTATTTTCTTGATTCTCGAACCATAGATTATATCATTTTTCCTTTATTTTGTCTTTTCTTGGGTTTATGTTCTATATTTAATAAAAACACAAAACAACTGATGTTTCGCCGTTTACTCGAGGCATTTTCAAAATGTTTTCCTCCTAAAAATATTTTTATATAATTAAAATATACCATATAAAAACATATCTACAGTTTCAAAAAATAAACAAGACACTTAAAAACAGTATTTAAATTTTTAAAATTTTTTAAAAATATTTAATTTTACCGGTACACACCTTGACATTTTGCTGCTCTGTTACTAAATAAAATTTAAATTTTGCATCGTCTACTGAGGATATATGTAATGTGAATGTGTTTTTTTTTATATTTTTTTATATTTTACAATGCATAAAAAAACAAATAAGGTATATATTTAGTTTTATGTTTATGAGGATATTCAATTTTTAATTCTTATTTGACAGGATCGAATACTTAATATTTTTGTTTAAATTAGGCTTGTGTAAATGTGGCTCAAATTTCCCATATCTGTTCTGTCGTTAACAGTGTTTTTAACTTTTTTAATTTCAATCATTTCCTTTATCTGTAATTTTTGGTAATTCATATCTTTGTTTTTTATAATGGTACTGTTATAATCAAAAGTATGTTTTTCGTCCTGTGTGTGTTTGTTTAGAGGAAAAAGTTTTAGAAAAATTAAATTTTAATATAATATTTTTCAAACGTTTTGTCGATGATTGCATAGCAGCCGAACCACAAAATAAAATAAATGAAATTCTCCAAGATTTTAACAGTTTTAACGAAAAATTACAGTTCACATCCGAAACAGAGAATAATAATAACATAAATTTTCTAGATATGACATTTATACGCAGAAAAAACAAAAATTTTACCTGAATGGTACATCAAACCAACTTGGTCAGGTAGATATCTAAACTATTTCTCTAATCATTCAAAAACTCAAAAAAAATAGCGTTATAATTGGTCTATCTGATCGTGCTATCTCCCTAACGTCTCCAGAATTCCGCCCAAAAATACTGCAAAAAGTAAAAGAGACACTAATAAATAATAATTTCAATGAAAAGACTATCACCAAAATAATTGATAAACGAACATATAAGTTTTATAATAACGTAAAAAAAAACATAGAACATAAACAGCAAAAATATGTAGCATTACCTTACACTAGTGAGCTGTCAGAAAAAAATAAAATACATTTTAAAAAAGCATGATATTATCGTATGCCACAGGTCACATAATAAATTAAATACATTGTTCACAAATTTAAAAAGTATCATGAATAAATCAAACGTAATATATTCGATCCCTTGCACAAATTGTCCCAAAAATATATAGGCATGACGAGCCAATTGCTGAAGAACAGATTAAATGGCCATAAATATACAAAAAATGCCTCAACACCTTTAAACAAACACACACAGGACGAAAAACATACTTTTGATTATAACAGTACCATTATAAAAAAGACAAAAACACTGTTAACGACAGAACAGATATGGGAAATTTGAGCCACATTTACACAAGCCTAATTTAAAGAAAAATATTAAGTATTCGATCCTGTCAAATAAGAATTAAAAATTGAATATCCTCTTAAACATAAAACTAAACATATACCTTATTTGTTTTTTTTATTCATTGTAAAATATAAAAATATAAAAAAAAATAAAACACATTCGCATTACATGTATCCTCAGTAGATGATGTAAAATTTGAATTTTATTTAATAACAGAGCAGCAAAATGTCAAGGTGTGTACCGGTAAAATTAAATATTTTTAAAAAAATTTAAAAATTTAAATACTGTTTTTAAGTGTTTTGTTTGTTTTTTGAAATTGTAGATATGTTTTTTATATGGTGTATTTTAATTATATAAAAATATTTTTAGGAGGAAAAAATTTTGAAAATGCTTTGAATAAAGGGCGAAACGTCAATTGTTTTGTGTTTTTATTAAATATAGAACCTAAACCCAAAAAAAGACAAAATAAAGGACAAATTATATATATATATATATATATATATATATATATATATATATATATATATATATATATATATATATATATAGGTTATGTCGGATATTCTCACGGGTGTGATGTGTAATCGAAGGTTTTCGGGCATCCCGTGTATGTGCTGAGTCCCTCTCAGGACTGTAAGACAGCTGACGTTTCGGTAAAATCCCATTCACCATCCTCAAAGCTCACTGTATGGCGTCTACGAGCGAACTGACGTCTGCGACTTGAATGCTGTCGGTCCCGTGTGTACGTGGGGTACGTTGGTTGGTCGAATGGTTCTGGCCAATCTTGTTGCGAGACCTGCTGTGGGTCACCCGACCTGTTGCCAGTGTTTGAGGTTGCGTTGCCGAGTTGTATTCTGTTTCGTTACTACCTACTACTGATTGATGTTTTTTCGGTCTCTTTGCAATTTCGATGGCTTCCCTATAACTGGTAGACAAGTTTTCACATCTCGATAGCATTTTTGTTCCTGAGAAATTTATCTTATGTCCTGGTTTCTATAGGGATTCTTTCTTTAGGTGTGGCAAGAGATCTTTTACTTTACGGTCTCTGATGAAAATGATTTCAATGTTGTGTTTCTTGAGAATTTTTGCAATTTTTTCTGTGGTGGCTCTGATATAGGAAACAAAATCTTTGGAACTATTCTCTTGCTTTTTTGCGATTTTTTGGGGCCTAGCGTTTGTTTTTTAGAGCCTTGTCAATATTTTCTTGTTTATAACCGTTTTTTGTTAGGGCGTTTTGCAGTATGGTCAACTCTTTGTGGTAACTTTCTTGATCTGTAAGGGACTGCGATCGAAACCCCTAGTGATTTCACTACTGCAAATAATTGGGCGGGTTGGTGATGTGAATCAGCGTTGAGGTATCTGTTGGTGTGAGTGGGCTTTCTGTAAACAGTGTGCGGAAATAAACCATCCTCTTTTCTTTTCAATAGGTTATCTAGAAAAGGTAGTTTAATTGCCTGTTCTGTCTCAATAATGAATTTGATTTTTGGGGTGTATACTGTTTATGTGATTCAGGAAATTTTTGAGATTTTCCTCGCCATGTTGCTAGATAATGAATGTGTCATCTATGTAAGGCAGCCGCAGTCGTGGTTTGTGTGAAGAGGTCTCTAAAGCTCTTGATTCAAAGTCTTCCATAAATAAGATAGCGAGTGTAGGAGATATTGGCGATCCCATAGGGGCTCTCTCGACATATTTATATATATATATATATATATATATATATATATATATATATATATATATATCGCCGGCCTTCATAAGTAAAACGGGTGTTATCGAGACAGTGTCAAATACAAATTTAATCAAAGTCGTAACGGAAGAGAATCATGAGTATTCAAGAGATTGCGGAGGATAAAAAAATCTTTTAGACTAACTGAAAAGCTGGATTTTAGGTTCTGCAATGAGTCAATATTTGCTATATACATCTCAAGCGTAATGAAACCGGCCCTTTTTTGAAAAGAATTATCTTTGGTGATAAAAAAATAGATCATTTACAGAAACACCATTCGAAAACGATATTAGTTCAAGTGTAATAAATCAGCACAAACCACATCTTAAGCTGAATTACATCCAAAAAAGGCCATGCTGTCAATTTGGTGAGACTACAAAGGTGTTGTATATTTTGAGTTGCTGCCATGAGACTGGACCATTAATTCAAATGTTTACTATCAAGTACTAATGAATCTGGATGAAACAATCAAAGAAAATGGCAAGAATTGGTAATTTCTATTCCTTCATGATATTAAATTCTTGGAGAATGGTTGGAAAGTAATGTACAGCCCTGACCTGGCGGCAACTGATTGCCACTTATTTCGAAGTTTGAAAGATCTTTGAATGCTGAAACTTTCACAAACGATGATGATCTTAAATCGCTCTTGGTTCAGTTTTATTAAATAAAATTTATATAGAAAAAATTGAACCGACTTCTAAAAGTGCGCTAAAAAGTGAAAAATAATTATGAATTTTTGTATTAAATTGAATTTTTTGAAGTCAGCGCCAAAGCAATACCTGACAAAATGTGATTTGCATAAACAGATTAAAAATACTTTGTTTTGTAATTGCTTTCTTACCATAATTTGTATATATTATTAGTTATTTATTTCATTTACAAATAATTTGGCGCCGACTTCAAAAAGTTCAATTTCATATAAAAATTTATAGTTATTTTTCATTTTCTAGTGCACTTTTAGAAGTCGGTTCAATTTTTTTAATAAAATTTTATTTTTCTATTTTTAGTTTTAGAATTCATTATGATATCTATAAATTATTTGAACTAAGTATTAATCGAGATTAGTGTACCTCGCAATAATTCTAAGGTGGCAAAAAAGTACCCATTTTATACAAAGTTGTAAATTACCCTAAAATGAACCACTAAAAATTCTTTGGCTCTTAGAATTCTCCAAATACTAGTAAAATTGTGTAAAACAAATATTTAGTCTGTCATAGTAAATCCACTATCTTAAATTTCAAATTAATATTAGATTGGTAATATAGGCCCCAAAACCTTCCAATATCGATGTTTAAAGAACCTGAGATGTAAGTTTCTTAGCTCGATGTATTTTATACTGCATATTGAGTTTGTATACGCCTCAAGAACCCCACATTATCAATTTTCAATATTTAAAAAACCTGAGATGTAAACTTTTTAGCTCGATATATTTTATACTGCATATTGAGCTTGTATACGAGTCAAGAACCCCACAATAACAATTTTAGACAAAATCGGAATATGTAAAATTTTCTGTCCCTCATATTGTATCCTATCAAAAAATTAACTTCATATTCGTAATACATGACTCCGAAAATCCTCTAATAGTGCATCCGCTATATTGAATTTCAAAAAACTTATTTTAAGTCTTAATCTAATCTAAATCTAAACCCTTCAAAGTCCCCTAGTACTAATTTTGGATGAAATCCGGAAATTTAAAATTTCTAGACTTATATTCGCTATTTATCGTTATTCTCAAAATCGATTCAGTCCCACCTTTGAACAATATCAAAAAATGTAAAATTTTTCGTCAGCTATCTTGGATTTGCCATACTGAATCCTGAAAAAATACTTTAAAATTCATAATTTACACCCTCAAAAACCACCTATATCAGTTTGGGAGGAAATCGATAAATGTAAAATTTTTAGGACACCATATTGAATCTGCCAGATTGAATTTTTCAAAAAATATTTTAAATTCATAATTAACACTACCAAAAATACCCCAATACTGATTTCAGATCACATCGGGAGATGTAGATTCTTTAATCCGCCATACTGAATTTTTAAAAAATATTGTGGATCCATTATGTGCGACCCCGAAAACTCCCACACACCAATTTCGGAGAAAATAAGACAAAATTAATATTTTTGGCCGCCATATTGTCAGCGCCATCTTGGATATTACTGCACCAATTTCGTCCAAAAAAAATATGGGACCACCGCAGCAAGTTCCTGAAGATAACGTAAAAATTTTCATTCAAATCGGTGCCGCCGTTCTGGAGTAATCGGTGTACAAACATACAAAAGAACATACATACTCGACGAATTGAGAACCTCCTTCATTTAGAAGTCGGTTAAAAAATGAGTTTTATTTGACACTACAAAGCGAAAACTACTTTCTTTCTGATCTGATAAATTTTGAGTAATTTGCTACGGTGCATATAATATTACATAACAAAAATATAGAAAAACTTCCTCAACAATTTATATGTCTCAAAAAGCTGTAAGAACAGCTTTATATATTCATTAAGAATTATAACAAACGACAATTTCTTTTTGCTTTTAGCAATATACCTCAACAAAACGACCCTTGTCGCAAGCAGCGAAAAGTTTATTATTATATAGTTGACACTTGAAGGTTTTTATTCCGGCTAAGGAAAATGCAAATTTATTATTACGATTCTTTTGTGTTCATTGTGGAAGTTGGAGAAAATTTGTCCGGAAAATTCTGTTTATTATTTCACAATAGTGTCTGCATATCCAAAGGAAATATATTGAATAAACCGGTTTATTCCTTTATGAAATATTTTTAGAAAGAGTTTTAAAAAGGTAAAATGGAAAAATTGAATGCATTTAAAAATTAAATACCTAGGTTTTATTAAAATTGTTTATTATAAAGGGTGTTTTTTATAAAGGCATAGAAATTTAAGTTGGCAACACTTTTTTAACTGGCGGCCATTTTGTCAGCTGTCAAGTGATTTATGTTTAGTTTGGTTTGGCATTTCAACATGAATAGGCTGACGCCTGAACAACGCTTCCAAATTGTGCAAATTTATTCTGAAAATCATGGTTCTGTTCGAAATACGTATCGCGCACTACGTCCATTTTACGGTCAACATAATCGTCCATCAGAGCAATTAATTCGATTAACTATGGAACGTTTTCGCACCACGTTTACTCTAAATGATAATACGCATCCACAGAGATGTCGTGCAGTGCGTGCAGAAGAAGTCATTGCTGCTGTAGAGTGTAGCCTAGAGGAAGACCCGAATCAGTCTATCCGCCATCGTGCACAGGAATTGGATATGTGTCCATTCACTTTATGGAAGATTTTGCGGACAGATCTTGTTTTGCGTGCTTACAAAATCCAATTAGTGCAAGAATTGAAGCCACACGATCACCTAGCAAGGCGTAGATTCGTTGAATGGGCCCAAAACAAGATTTCCGTTGATCCCGATTTTCATAAGCGAGTTTTGTTTAGCGATGAAGCTCACTTTTGTTTGAATGGATACGTCAATAAACAAAACTGCCGTATTTGAAGTGATGATAATCCTCAAGTGTATGTTGAGACACCGTTACATCCAGAAAAACTGACTGTTTGGTGTGCTTTATGGGCTGGTGGAATCATTAGTCCGTACTTCTTTAAAAACGATGCTGGTCAGAACGTTACAGTCAATGGTGACCGCTATAGAGCCATGATTACTGACTTTTTCGTTCATCAATTGAACAACCATGATGTGCAGGAGCTGTGGTTTCAACAAGACGGCGCAACATGTCACACAGCTCGTGCCACAATTGATTTATTGAAGGAAACGTTTGGTAACCGCATAGTTTCACGTTTCGGACCCGTGAATTGGCCTCAGAGATCGTGCGACTTAACGCCGTTAGACTATTTTCTGTGGGGATATGTGAAGTCGCTAGTCTACGCCGATAAGCCCGAAACGATTGATCACTTGGATGACAACATTCGCCGCGTTATTGCCGATATACGGCCACAAATGTTGGAAAAAGTCATCGAAAATTGGACCTCCAGATTAGACTACGTCCAAGCCAGCCGTGGCGATCATATGCCAGAAGTCATATTTAAATTATAATTCCAGAAGGTTATCTTTCGAATAAAGTGAATTTCATGTCAATTTAAAAAATGCATCTTTGTTTTATTCCATTTAAAATTTTTATACCTCTATAAAAAACATCCTTTATTTAACGTGAGAATTCCATTAGACAAAATAAGATAAACACTATATACTCGTAAGCGCATTTCAAAATAGCTTGGCTTTTAAAATGATTCTGCATGGAATGTTCAAAATTCCATTGTGTAATGTTAGAATCAAGCTTTTCCTTGAAAATGTAGAAAGAATTTATCTAGAGCTAGGCCAATGTGCCGCGATAGTTAAATTAAGTTGTATTTCTAATCTTTATCAAGTATGAACTGAATGTTTTGTCTTAAGACTACGAGCTTATATAGGGAACGTGTCCATTGAAGCGCAAAGTTTCGCTTCACTGTACATACCTCAATGATTTGATGTTGCAAATTAGTGATTTCCAAAGATTAGGTATCGCAACACTGAGTTTAATGAAGATTCCATTAGTATTGTTAATGTAGGCGGTTTCTATAAATATTCCTTTTTTTATGTTGGGTTGAATGTATATTACCACAGCTTCACACCATTTTATATGGTGTTGTTTATCCCAGGCGTGTTCTGCAATACCTTCTCGATGTTTCCTCTTGGTTTCTCCAATATACATGTCACCACCGCAAATGGAACTTTGTAAACACATTCTTTCTTGTCGATAGTTTTTGGTTTTGTTTTTATTAAATGAGCTCTAAGTGTATTTCCTGATTTAAAGGCTGTTTTTTATGTTATACGTGCTAACAATTTATCTTATTTTCTCCGAAGTTCCCTTAATGTACGGAATTATGACGAAGGAATATGTTTTTGCTGTCCAGTGATCGTTGTTCTAAAGTTATTTATAACATCGTCAATTAATTTTAAAGGATAACCATTCTATTGTAAATCGTATTTGCTACCTCTTTTTTCCAACGAGTCTGCATTATTGCATATAGATATAGCGCGATTATAGAGATGCGTATAATGTGTATAATTCACCATTTTGTTACAACAGAATGACTAGAACTATGGTTAAGATATTGTCCAGTATGTGTTGGCTTTCTATATATTGAATTTGTTGGCGTCAATATTTTGATATAACAAGTAAAGAAGTAACGGCCAAATGTAAATATTGTCTCCCATGATTGAACCAAATGAGATAATCGAGCTGAAAAAAATTGAAAAATTCTTTAAACCGTTTAAAAAAGTAACCAATGAAATGAGCAACCTACAATATGTTAGCGGAAGCACATCCATTCCTATGATAAAATACCTTAGAGAATACTTGGATATAACAGATACCGCACATGAGCTAGCCGTTCTTTTAAAAACATCATTGTTGTGCGAAAAATAGATGGCAGCTAGTACTGCAAGTCTCCGCAATTCTACTACATCAGAACTAAATCTGTATACAAAGTGTTCAAAAAATGTGAGAAATCACCCGGATTTAAAAAAAAAACCTGAAAGGAATATAAACTTTTTTTCGTACAGGCCTCCTCTTCGAAAATATAGGCTCCCAAAGAGCTACAATAGAATCAAGTTCATTGTTCTTAATATGATATATACCAGGTAAGATCGTTCAAATTACTATCTAAGAAAGTGTTGTGAATTACTCACAGCTGCCGGAATGGACTATCTGTGACACCCATGATACCATTTTATTACCCTTGGTATGTGATAAGAACTTTGGACAACGCTTTTTTCATACCTCTAACTATTGGCTAAAGATAAAGTTGTTTCTAATCCTGATCATTTTCGAAAAAACGTCATTTTACTCACCTCGTGTATTTGGCAAATTTCGATAAAAGATACACCTTTGTTCCTATCAAATGTTCAACCTTCAATGTTATGAGAATTTTTTTTTCCAAAATTAGAGTTTACTCTTAGATAAAAGAGTCTATTTCTGTGAATTGCAATTCCACCCAAGTTCGCAAAAAATGTGCGTTAATTTTATCGGTACCAAAAACATAGTATGGCTGTTGCAAACGTTGCTAAGTATGAACGAAATAAATATCCTGCTTTTTAGAACTCGTTAATTTTCACATTTGCTGACACATTGATTCTTTACTTGTATATTAATTTACTGATTTGGGATTTCGTGGTACAATTGATTGTGAAATAATTAGAAATATGGAATACACGTTTATTGACTAGGCGAATATACCTCTATTGTATGGTTTTGCATCTTGCAATGGTTTGGAATCCAGGAGGTTTTATCACAACAGGTATCCTAATCGTATTCTTTCAGATCAGAAAACATTTCAATGAGTTGACCAATGTCCAAGGGAGAATGGTATGCGATTCCATTTAGTAAGATTTCTTCAAAATTTTAGGAAATTTTGGAAGAAGTACTGATGCTGGTCGGGAAGCCTTACACCGCAATTAGGGGAAAATATTTTAAATGCTGTAGATTACATTCCTGCAACGACCACTCGAAAATTATCAACGCAGTTTAATACGTCGAAAACAACAATACATAAAGTTCTTCAAGAACAACTGTTATATCCATATCATTTGAAAAAAGTGCATGAACTGATTTTTCCCGTAGAATGCAGTTTGCAAACTGGCTATTGGAGCAGCAATGAAATAATGTAAACTTCATTAGCACTATTCTCTTCACGGATGAGGCAGGGTTTACCAAAAATGGTATCATAAATTTATACAATTCACACGTATGGGTTGATGAAAATCCTCATTCAACTATTGTTTCGCATCATCAACATCAATTCCAATTAGTTAATGTCTGAGCAGGAATCATTGATAATTTTTTGATTGGATTATTCGTATTGCCGGCACGACTGGATAGAGAATATTATTTGGAATTCCCCCAGAACGCTCTACACGATTTGGTAGTGCCTTACCACTTGAAACCCGCCAAAACATGTACTACATGAACGATGGGGCACCACCTCATTTTAGCATTGCTGTGCGAGAGCACCTGAATAATATGTCTATCCAAACCGTTGAATAGGTAGTCGAGGACTAATAGCTTGGCCTCTTTGACCTACCGACCTAACGCAGTTGGATTGGTGTCTCCACCTCAAAAACTTGATGTATTCCACTTTGGTCGATTGTAAGGAGCAACTCCTATGGAAAATCACGTTGCATTGTGATCAAATAAGGAACAATGCTGAGTTAATGTGACAGATACAGCAGTCCTTAATTTGTCGTGCCCATGAATATATCAGACTTCACGAAGCCCATGTTTAACCATCTGACGGAGTTTCTAACTAAGCAGTTAGTTTAGCTTAAGAAAAAAGTTTATATCAATTTGTAGTATTCCTTTCAAATGTTTTTATATCCCATTTTATTTCGGATTTTTCTCGCCGCACCCCTGGATTTGAAAAAAGAACCTTTGTAGGTCTGGAAGCGAAGCTATCGAGGTGCTTCCCTTAAGCTCACCCAGTTGGAGTGTAGTCATCCTTTGGTCCTGCCTTCCTCTGCTCCCGCAGAATGATTATTTTTATTTAAAAAGTGGCAAAAAATATAATTTTTCGATTTTTAACTCAAAAATTATGCGTCGAGCGGAAAAATTTCTAGAGACACTATTTGCTTAGAATCGGCGAGAAAATTAGAAAATATTTTTTTCTTTTAGAAAAAAAACAAGTTTTTTTGTTTATAACAATTTGCCTGACTATTTTTCAAGAATTCCTCATCGATATTCGTAATCATGGGTCAAAATACATATAATAAAACCTAGGTGGAGCCATATCTCTTCATCAGCTACGAAAACCCATTGGTTTTCCGAATCAAATGGTACGTATAGATGTTGTTTTACTGTTAATATTTTTCATACTGGCATCGAAAATATCTGCAAGTATAACATCCTGTCGATATATCTTGGAATTGATATTTTATATTGACAGTTGTTTTCTATGAACTTTGCTCTAAGTTTTAAACCCCCTGACAACTCGGTAACTTTCAAATAAAGTGTCATTTTGATGCAGTTTTCCATAATCGCTAAACAATCAGGGATATTCCAGGATAGATAAAATAGAGGCGTTGAAAGAATTTAATCTGCCAGCTTTGTTTGACCATCCGTTGAAATACAAATTAAAAGCACTGATAAAATATTTAAAGGTCCAAATGGATTTTGCGTTATTTTAGTACGGCTACGTCATTAACAGCAGTCAACTGATGGAAAGTTGATTTTAACAGTTTCAGTTGTTTTTGATTGGTTTTCATTTACTCCAACGCAAAATTTCTTGCTATTGCGTAAAGGATGGTCAAGCTGAGGGGTATATAAATATTTTAAATAATAACATTTGAAAATACTATACAACAAATTTTAGTTTATTTATATGATAATAAAAAAATATTATTGTCTAGTAGAGGCTACGTGGGGGCCAGACAGTCTCTGCCACGGAAGGATATTGAGAAATGTCCGAGTTAGTAGAGAAGCGGTGTTACAGTTTTATTATTTCATGAACAAAACTATAAATAATTTTACCAAAATACCAATAATCAAGCCAATACTCACCATAAATTCGACTTATATTTTCATCAAGTAATTTCTTTAATACATATAAAATAAAAGCTAAAAGTTTTTGTCACTGTCATATCAAAAACTGATTTTGTAAAAAGAAAAAAAAAATCAGGTGTGTCTAGAAATGTATCAACACTCCACTTTTGCCACTTTCATCAAGGGTGTAGTTAGTTAATCTTTTGTTTTTTTTTTGGCGCTCTTGAGATTTCTAAAAGCGTCAGTAGAGAGATTCTGGACCAAGCCTTGGTTGGGAAAACTGGCATAAGTTCAGAAAGCAATATTTTGGCTGATATCTCTAATTATACAGCAATACGTTTATCCCAGTAAACAGCTAAAACTATATTTAGTGTTTTAGGGCAACATTTGCCAGATTTTGGAGGATGAAAGTTAAAACTGTATTCGTTTACCCTTAAGTAAAGTGTAGTGAAAGTTATCACCTCTAGGAGGTTAATACCATATTTGTGAGTTTTGATACTTGTTACACCCGTAAAGACAAACAGGTTCATGCCATTATCAGATTTTATTTAACCGGGATCTTCCTTTTCTATTTAACAACTGGAATTCCACGCCGGAGCCTGGAATAAAATACTCCATTGCTTCCAAAGAAGTTACAGGTTAGTGCTTGCTGAAAGGACTTAGACTCAGTGATAAAACCACACTTAGAACTATATATAAGAAACTGTGGTATTACCTAATTTATCATATGCTTTCATTTTCCCCCTGTGATTGGGAACTAATAAGACTTTCTGCGTGCGAACACAGGACACTTTATATTTAATTTAAGTTAAACTACCTAGTAAACCGAAGGTATACATACACGCTAGGTAATTTAAAACATTATTTAACTCATTAGAAGTCTAATTTAGTTCCTAAATCGGCGTAATAGATAATTTATTAATGCAAAATACAACTGTACATAAAAAGTAAGGTTATTCAGTTTAGCCGATAGTGAAAATTAAAGCTTAACCTACATCTAAAACTACTTGGCGTATGGCGCAGATGACGTCATACTTGCAGTAGTGCTGTTCATTGTTTCTTGGCTTTTTTGTTGTTCTAATCCATTTAACAAATAGTCACATATTTTTTTAGTTTAAGATGAAATTCACATAGACTGTAATTCAGAATCCCTTCTTTTTTATTGTTAAATATAGATTTTAACTATTTTTGGAATCGGGGGGTTTTATTTTTGGATTTGGTTGTTTCCTGTTTTCGATAACATCATCGCTTCTTCTTACCGACGGGTCTAAAACAGGTGGAGCTTTGAATTTATATAACCCCCCCCCCTAATCTCCGGCATGCTAGCCTAGGCACTGCCCTAAAAGAAGGAGCGATCAACACTAAAAAATAACCACCTGTACAGAAGCATTCAATATTTAATTTTCAATTATTCATTCTCATTATAATTGTCTTTCTCTCTCGCGCGTAGCAAAATTTGGCGCCCAACGTTAAAACTGTATTCGTTTACCCTTAAGTAAAGTGTAGCGGGTGGTTTTGTATCTATCTGTTGCAAAAAAAGGTGGTTAGTAAAATTATGAGATCAAGATGCATAAAAATGAATTCAGATTATAAATTCATTAGAAGAAGGGTGCTTTTTTGATACCAGAAGAATAGAAGCAATAGGCGCATAAATAAATATCAATAAAATCAAATTATTAATATAAATCTTTCTCATGTATGTAAAAAATTCAGGTCTTTTTAAAAATCGTATTTATGCTTTGGCTACAACTCTCTTTCTAAACAAGTGGTGCCAATATTATATATGGCAGACTATTTGGTTTTACTTTGTTTTGTTGTTTCATCGTTTCGTCGTTTCGTCGTTTTCTTGATTTTTGTTATAAAAAGAGTGATATTTTTTGAAACTTTATATAATACAGACCCTTCTATTTAGTATAAAATTTGTGGTTATTTTAACGACTTAGTTTAAACAATTGAACCTAAAGTGAAAAATGATTTTCTCTACTTTCCAGAAAAGTGAAGAAAAATGGCTGATTCGAAATAAATGGTCTTCTTCCTTCTTATATATAAGCAATTTGCTTTTTATTATTCGTCTCTTTGCCTGGTCTCAGTCTATTGCGAGGGTATCACTCCATCATTTACGGGGTCTTCTGGTACTCCTACGTCCTATTGGTGATTTGTCCCTCGTGATCTTTACTATTCTGTCGTCGGTCATGCGGTTGATGTGTTCATTCCATTCCCTTTTTCTTTGTAACACCCAGTCATTGATGTTATCGACTTTATATACTCTTCTTATATCCTCGCTCCTATTCCGATCCATAAGTGTCCTGCCAGCTATCCTGCGCACCACTCTCATCTCTGTTGTTTTCAGTATTTGTTTTGTTTTCGAGGTTTCTGGTCTGGTTTCTGCAGTATATGTTAGTATGGGTCTTATTGCCGTTTTATAAATTCTGGATTTAACTTTGGTTCCTATATGTTTATTGCTCCATATGGTACTGTTAAGACATACGGCTGTTCTTGCTGTTTTTATGGCTTGTCCCCTCATCTCGGTTTCAACATCCCCGTATCCGGATATTTCTATTCCGAAATACTTGAACTTCATTTCCTGCTGTATAATTTTATTGTCTATTTCTAGTTTGCATTTGAGTGGTGTTCTAGATGCAGTCATGGCTTTAGTTTTTGACGCTAATATATTCATGTTAAACTTTTTCGCTGGTATGTTAAATTGGTGCAGTAGTCTTTGAAAATCGTCTTCGCTTTCAGCTATTAACACTGCATCGTCGGCGTAGCACAGTATTTTGATTTCCCTGTCTCCCATTTTATACCCTTTCAATCTACGCACCTGCTTTATCAACTCGTCCATGACGATGTTAAATAGTAGGGGGCTAAGAGAGTCACCTTGTCGGATGCCATTATTTACTTCTATTTTTTCGGTCAATTCACCGCTTATCCTAGCTTGAATCGTATTTGCCTGATATATATTTTCAATCGTTTTGATAATGTTTTGAAGTATTTTTCTGTCGTAAAGTAACTGTGTTACATCCTCCAGTTGTATACGATCGAATGCCTTCTCTAGATCGATGAAACATATAAAGGCTGGACGATTATATTCAATTGACTTTTTAGTTATTTGTCTTATAACAAATATGGCATCTGTGCATGACCTTCCCGACCAGAATCCCTGCGGTTCGTCTGCTAAGGAAGTGGGTTCATTAATTTTGCTTGAAAGAATTTTTGTGGTTAGTTTTAAAGAGGTGGAGAGAAGATTGATTCCTCTGTAATTAGCAGACACTTTTTTATCGCCTCTTTTGAATAGGAGTATTGTTGTGCTAGTCCTCCATTCATCGAGGATTCTGTGATGGTATGGATTTTATTGATGAGAATTTTCAGTTGTTCTGTCAGGCTCTCTCCTCGGGATTTCAGTAGTTAATTGGTAATTCAGTCAGGTCCCGCACTTTTTCTGTTTTTTAGTTTTTTAAAGTCTAGTTCTGCGTCTTCCTTCTTTACAAATATATCGTCGTTAATTATAATTTCGGGTGTGTTAGGTTTGATTTCTGTCTGTTGTTTCTTGTATAATTCCTTTAAGTAGTTCACCCAAGTTCCCTTCGGTATGCGGTTACTGCTAATTAACTCATGTGTTTCTTTTCTTTTGTCTCTGATCAGCTGCCATATATGTTTCTGGAGTCCATAGAAGTCGCTTTCCATCCTTTTTAAAAAACTAATGTATTGGTACTATTTCTAATTCTTTTGTACTCTTGATAATCTTCCGAAGACTGCGTTGTCCTGTATTTTAAGTAGATTTTCTTTTTCTCTTTACATTGCTCCTTAACTTCCTTACAGAACCAGGGGGTCTTGTTGGGTCCTCCCTTTCCTTGGTTTGTTTCTCGTGTTCCGAATGCTTCAGTCGCTGCTTCGTTGATATTTCGCTTTAATTTTTCCCAGCTATTTTTAATGTCATCCCTTTCGTCTAATGGCTTGTTTTGTATTTTTTCCCTAAGTCGTTTTTGGTATAATTCCTTAGTGGATTCATCCCACAATGATTCTACGTTTATTTTCTTATCCGGTGTGCCAGATCTTGTGTTTTTGTTGGGTTTTAATTTCATTTTGATTTTTCCAAGGAGTAGTTTGTGATCACTACCGATGTTAGGAGAGTTAAGGGCTCGTATGTTCAATATCTGAGGTGGTTGTAAGCATCTGTTTGTTATGTAGTCGATCATTGATTGTTGTCCTCGAGTGTTACTGAAAGTATATTTGTATTGTGGTTTGTGGTCGAAAAATGTGTTATTAATTCGAGTTCATTAATTGTCCATGTGTTGATTAGGAGTTCTCCATTGTAGTTCAATATATCCTCGTTGAACCGTTGTTTAACGCCGGGTAAAGTTTCGTTGCCAATACGAGCATTGAAATTTCCTAGCATTATCATTGGTTTGCATTGTGTAATCGACTCGATGACGTTTTGAATTTGATCATAGAACTGTTCCCGTTCTTGTCTTGTTTTATTGTCTTCGGGTGCGTACGCGGGTATTATATACAGTTCTTGGGTTCCTGTGTGTAGTTTGATGACCAGTATTCTTGAGGATATATATTTGCATTGTATTTTTTATGTAAGGCTACTACTACTCCTTCTTTGGCGCGTTCATCTTTATCCACCCCGCTATATATCAAGATGTATTCACCGTACAGTTTCTGACCTTTTCCTTTCTTTTGTTTCCTGAAGTGCGCATATGTCAATGTTGTGGTCATCCAATTCTATTATTAGTTCTTGTTCTTTACTGTTATTGGATCTTATATTCCAGGTGGCACAACGTAAAATGTCTATTTTTTTTCCAATTCGTAAACCTTTTTCTAGCATGGGTCGTCATCCTTAATTCAGTCCTGTTCCGAGGCAAAGTTCCAGTTCTGTGAGCATTGTGTTTTGTTTTACCCTAGGTAGATCTAACCCAGGAACCTTCTTCCTTTATCCAGGCTTGGGACCGGCAGTGGCAGTTACCAGGCTACTCAATTCACCCGAGAACCAACCGCAGGCGGAGTTGAAATAAATGGCAGATGTCGAAATTTTTTCAAAAAAAAAACTAATTTTTCTAGATTTTACTTAATCCAAATAATTATCAAAAAACTCTCATAAATTATCTGCATATGGTAAATTTTTAATACACATAACGCTTAAAATAGTACAAAGACCAGTTATCTTGTGGTTTAAAATCTTTTCAACGTGAAATTATTTTCACATCAAATTAGGACTTCATTTCTTCTGCCTGATAAAGGAAAATAAGTTTAGCAAAGTAATTGGGTAGTAAAAGGAGTAAAACTAGCCGAAGCTCTTAGGCAAAATGAATAATTCATTAACAAATTGGGCCATTGATTCTAACAATCAGGCTTGACAATCGGTTTTATCCTATCAGTCGGCAAAATGGTTTTACCATCCTTTGTCAGCTGAATTATTTATTTAAAATCATTCGTGAGCAAACCCATTTTATAGAGTGGGCAGAGATTCGGACTTCATTTTTTTAAGAAGCAATAAAAAACATTTTCCATTAAAATTAAATAAAGAATTAATGTATTTATTTTTCCTCCTGTCTTTTATCAAAAAATTTCAAACCGTTTTGTCGATATAACTTTGTAACACTTAAAAATTCATTTAAATTTGCAAGCTTTCTTCGATGCGACATGTTTATACATTTCAACTTAATACTAATTTATTTTGTAAAAATTCATTTAGAGTAAAACTAGAAAAATTACCTTTTAAAAAAATCGATAATTATCCCCTATTTCGCAGCCCTAGAACACAATTTGATTTTTTACTATTTTTCCCAACTTTCTCGGAAAATTCAAGAAAAGAAACATTACTTTACAAAGCACTTTATTTAAGTTAAAACACCGAGCTTATCTATTTGTTTTCAATGGAATTAGTTAAAATATATTGTATGTAATATATTTCAATTGTTTTTGTACAAATTTTGGCAAACCAATTTAGAAAAACTTACATTTATAACAAAAAATCATAAATACGTCTCGAAAATGCCATCAATCGTGAGACAATCCAAACTAGCCGTTAAATTCGCGAAAAAATACGCACGTTGCCAGATGTAAAATATTTTCAAGATATAAACTATAAAATTCGTCCATCTCAGTCAACAACATTGTTTAATTTTTTTATTGTTTAATACAGTTTCTGGGTAAAAATAATCTTAACTAAACTCATTGGTTGGTTTTGGTTAGGTAATAATTCGGTTTATAGTAAATCTATAGGCAGGTGCCATTTTTGTTTTGTTTGTTTTGATTTGTTTTTGATAATTTTCTTGCTTTTCCGAAAAAAAAGTGAAAATTTATTACTTTTATATAATGCAAATGCTTCTATTATTGTGCACCTTTTTTATCGGAAAAATCTAGAAAGTTATCAAAAACAATCAAAATAAACAACATAAAAATGGCTCCCACTTTTAGATTTCTTCCGTATAAATCTGGAGGTGGGTGCCATTTTGGCTTAATTTGTTTTTGATCATTTTCTTGATTTTTCTGATAGAAAATGCAAATTTATGAATTTTTATATAGTACAGATGCCTCTGTTAGTGTACACTTTTTTATCGGAAAAATCAAGAAAATTATCAACAACAAATCAAAACAAACAAAACCAAAATGGCATCCATCTCTAGTTTTACTTTAATCCGAATTATTACTTCAGTTAGTTCAGGTTTAGCTTGATTTTAATTAATTTGAAAAGCAGAAACTAACCTGAACGAATCTATATTGACCTAGATTTATACTTTCCTGGTATAAACTAGAATATTTATAAATTACAGTTTACAACATAGTTTAATGTTTGTAGCGTATAAAAAAGTGTGAAATTTATCTTAACCACCCAAAATTTTTGGTTAGCTCTAGTACTACAGGTTTTGGTTAGTTCGAAAAACTGAAACTAACCTAAGCTGACCTAGATATATTAATTAAAAATGTGTCTAGCAGAGACAGCATGAAAGCGGGACAATCTCTGCCAGAAAAGGATATTGTCAAAGGTCATCAGTTTAGGTTAGTTTTAGTTTTTCGGACTAAACAAAATCAAGCCAAACCTAAACTAACCAGAACATTTGATTTCTAGAAGTGAGCTAAAAAGTTAATTTTGAATTCATTATGATATCCATAAATTATTTAAACTAAGTACTAATCGAGATTAGCATACCTTACAATGATTTTAAAGTGACAAAAGAGTACCCATTTTATCCAATGCTGTAAATCACCCTAAAATGAACCACTAAAAATTCTTTGATTCCTAGAGTTCTTCAAATACCAATAAAATTCTGTCCAACAAATATTTAGTCGGTCATAGAAAATCCACTATCTTAAATTTCAAATTAATTTTAGATTGCTAATATAGCTCCCAAAACCTTTCAATATCGATATTTAGACAAGTTTAGTCGTAAATTTCTTTGCCTGATATATTTTATCCTACATATCGAGTTTGTATACGCCTCAAGAACCTCGCAATATCAATTTTAGACAAAAGCGGAAAATGTAAAAAACTAACTCCTTATTCGTAAAATACGACCCCGAACACCCCTTAATACCAAATCTGAAAAAATTCGAATAAGGTAAAATTTTCAGCCCACCATATTGCATCAGCCATATTGAATTACAAAAGAAAAATAATTTTAACGTCTTAATATAATCTAAATCTAAACCCTACAAAACCTCCTAGTACCAATTTAGGATAAAATCCGGAAATTTAAAACTTCTAGACCATCACATTGGATTTGATATAATAGATTTTCTTAAAACAATTTTATATTCGCTGTTTACATCCTCAAAAACGATCCAATCTCACCTTTGAATAAAATCGAAACATCTAAAATTTTTAGTCCGCTATATTGTATTCGCGATATTGAATCCTGAAAATAATATTTTAAATTCATAATTTACAACCTAAAGAACCCCTTATATAAGTTTTGGAGAAAATCGAAATTTTTAAGACGTCATATTGGATCTCCGACATTCAGCACACACCAACAAAAATCCTTCAATAATGATTTCAAACAAAATCAAGACATGTAAAATCTTTAATCCGCCCTCTTGGATCCCCTATATTTCTTTTTTAAATAATTTCAAATTCGTAATTTACGATCCCAAAAACTCCCCCATATCAGTTTTGGAAAAAATCGGACAAAATTATTTTTTTTTTCCGTTATATTGGATCCTTCATATTGCACTTTTAAAAATAATTTGAGATTCGTTATGTGCGACCCCGAAAACTCTCCCATACCAATTTTGGAGAAAATCGAAAAAAATAAATTTTTTTGTCCACCATATTGGATCCATGGATTGAATTTTTGAAAAATAATTTTGGATTCGTTCTGTGCGATCCCAAAAACTCCTCCGTACCAATTTTGGAGAAAATTGGATAAAATTAAGTTTTTTGTCCGCCATGTTGAATCTGCCATTTTGAATTTTTTTAAATAATTTCAAACTTTTTGAGTACCACCTTGACAATTCGCCCATACCAATTTTGGAGAAAATCGAACAAAATTATTTTGGCCGCCATATTTTCAGCGACATCTTAGATTTTACTGCACCAATTTCATTCAAAAAAATATGGGACCACCGCAGCAACTTTCTGAACATAACGTAAAATATTCCATTCAAATCAGTGCCCCATTCCGAAGTAATCGGTGACATACATTAAAAAATACATAGCCAACGAATTGAGAACCTCCTTCTTTCAAAAGTCGATTAAAAAATCATTTTATAGACATTCGATTGATTGCCATCCTTAGAGTGCAATGAAATAAAAAATGAGGAGAACGTTTTAAGGGATCTTTTAGGTTACAATTTTTCAAAAATAATAAATTTTTATTAATGTTTTTTTAATAGAAAGAAAAGAGATATCATTTTATAATTTTGTATATATATTTATTTGTACTTTAAGTATACAAAAATTTTTTTTTTTTATTTTTTTATAGGTTTTTTTACCCATGACATTTTTAAAAAAAAAAGCATCAAAAAATGAAGGCGGACGTGATTCCAGGTGACTGAATCGTCTGAAAAAAAAAAGAAAATACCAAATTAATCCTTGTTCAAGTGCCCATGGTCGGTACCGAAATCACTTTGATCGGTAACAAATT
This sequence comes from Diaprepes abbreviatus, assembly GCA_034092305.1. Lineage (NCBI taxonomy): Eukaryota > Metazoa > Arthropoda > Insecta > Coleoptera > Curculionidae > Diaprepes > Diaprepes abbreviatus. The sequence continues at coordinate 4,708,168 of JASJET010000116.1, forward strand.
TTCCGATTTTTACCCGATTTTTCACCCTTAAAAATGGATTTTTTTTCAAATGGCCGCCATTTTGTAATTTTCTGATGAAAAAAAATCATTTCGGTACCGACCATGGGCACTTGAACAAGGACTAATTTGGTATTTTTTTTTGAGACGATTCAGTCCCTGGAATCACATCCGCCGTCATTTTTTGAGGTTTTTTTTTAAAAAAATTATTATGGGTAAAAAAATTCATAAAAAAAATCCAAAAAAAATATTTTTGTATACTTAAAGTACGAAAAATATATTTGCAAAATTAGAAAATGATATCTCTTTTCTTTCTATTAAAAAAAATGACCAAAAAAATTTTTTTCTTGAAAAATTGTAACCTAAATGATACCTTAACACCTAAGTTATAAAGCCATATCATGCAAATACAATTACCTGACTTTCAGCAAACAATCACCTTTCTAACTGATTTACTGTCTATGTTTTCAAAAAAGATACATAGGTCGTAATAAATAAATTTCTAATCCACCGAAACCGGGCCGAGCAACATCGGTCTAGTGCATATTTCAGCGAAATGGTTACATTGCCATTGTAGCTGAGCCCCGCATTTGGCACAATCATGTTCGCTGGAATTTAATGTCAGCATTTATTAGTGTGATGGCGCACAGGTTCATAATAGTTTCTCTTTAATGACGAAATGCTATGAAAGGTCATTTTGAATAAAAGTAATGAAATATGGGTATTTTAACAACGTACTGACAGATTAAATTTTTGAAAACTGAAAATGTTACTGCAAATTTTTCCTCACTTCAAAAAAAGGAGGTTATGAATTATTTCAAGCATATACAAATTATCGAACAAAAGTAGAACAAGTTTTTATTTTGTATATATTTTTATTCGTAATGAACTTGCACTGTAGCAGTGACTAGCTGTGATTACACTAGACAACAGCCAAAATGTATCTAAAATAAAATTGACTGAATCTTACCATTTTTGGTATGCTAAAACCAAAACTAAACTTATCTTTCTACTAAATTTTTGGGCATGAGTATGTTCGCCGAGATTTAATTTATTTATTCTATATCCGAAAAATCTAATTCTTGCAGGAAAATAATGCTTAAAGTTTCAATATTGCCGGTATATAATTAGATTTGCCGCGCCATGCCGGGAAATATGATTTTCCGATGATTTTCAAAGCGTCCGACTATAGTAATCGCGCGCCTTATACAGCAGTATTGTATGCGCGACCACCGCACGCTGTCACTCATCAGCGTGGTGGGAGCTCAGGCCGACTCCACGAGGGTCAAGAGTCCCAACGGACTGCCTGAGTCGCCTACCGGACCGCGCCTTCCTGGTCTAGTAACGTAGGTGAGGTCACTGTCGAGGACCCTTGCAAGTACGGACAATGTCTTTCCATCCTGCTGACACTGTCGTCACCTATACACATACGCAATGAATGCCGTCGGTTTTGTTTATGTTTCCGTATTGACCTGGAAAGGGTTTTTTTCCGCCGAGTTCCCTTCGACGTCCGTTGATAAGAGCGCTTAACAACTGCCGCCCCGACGTTTATCGCCGCTGCCGCGTGTAGAGGCGCCGCCTACCGCCGATCGATGCCGGGTTACTGTAAGACATACCGTGTGTACCGCTGTTGATCGAATTTTAGTACGAAGCGCCGTGAACAGCGTCCGCGGATTTTAAATATGAAGCGCGATAATTTGAGTACGAGCCGTCGTGAGTAGCGTCATAACCGTGTAGTACGAGGTAACGTAAATAGTGTCGTGAATGATACCACGGGATTACCGTCTCCAGCGTTACCGACCTCTTGCCATCCACACCGTTTATTTGTTTATATTATTTTCCATCTTAGGTTGTAAGTTAATTTTAGGCTATGTCTTTTTACAAAAGTATGGAATACAAGATGTTTTAAAACCGTTTGTTTCATTTCCTAGTTCCATTTTTAACATTACAAGTAACAACTGGCAGTCGGCAGCCCGCACTAATATGCGCAATTGACCCTTGGCTTGCCGTTTCTCCACTGTAACAAGATGCCTGGTGCATAAGTGGGCCCTCGACCACATGAATTCCGAGAGTAACGCCCGAGAACCGACCACCTAGTGGATGTTTTGATCATCGGGCAGTCAAACCGTTGAATATTTCAGAGAGCAGAGATATTCCGATTATAAGTAGATACCGTCAAACCGATACCCATGCGCTGAGCATTTGACTGATGACTCTCTGCACGAGAAATATCCACTGACCGATGTTCCGCTGCCGTCAACTAAGTAGATCCGTAGAGCTCGACTTGCTCCTCCCTTGGAGAAAACGCGTCACAATATCAATTGCAAGCTTGAGGAATGGGCAGTGTTTATAGATAGTCCAACATTGAGTTTAGAAGTAGTACTATTCCATATAGGAAATATTTTACTGTCTAATCCTGTTGGATATGCAGTTCACATGCTGTTTTTTGTGTGAATGAGAGAGTCGGGCAAAGGTACTTCATTACAGGAAAAAAGACTGATGCGTTCGACAATCATTAGAGCCATGTGAAAATAATGTACAACACATGCCATTGGTAGACCCTAAAAAGATTTGTTGCCACCACTGCATATCAAATTGGGCTTAATGAAAAACTTTGTTAAGGCACTGAATACAGATGGGCCAGCTTCTCAGTAGGCTAAGGAAAGCAAAAATTAAAGAAGATATTTTTGTTGGGTCACAGATTCGAAATATTCTGAAAGACAAATATTTTGACAGCACTATATCAGATATTGAAAAAAATGCTTGGAATTACTTTCACCCCGTAATCACTAATTTTTTCGGAAATAAAAAACTGATAATTACGTTACTCTTGTTGAAATTATGGTGTTATCGTATCAAAAGGTGGGTTGCAATATGTCCATAAGGATCCATTTCTTACACTCACATCTGGACTTTGACAACTACGGAGCTGCAAGTGATAAGAACGGCGAATGCTTCCATCAGGATATATCAATACTGGAGAAATGGTACCAGGAAAAGTGGAATGCTTCCGTGCTACTCTTAAACCTTTGTTAAGGATGCTCCAGAAACAATTAACAAAAGAAAAGCAAAAAGACAGGGTATTAAGTGTCTCTACAAGTGTAAAAGTATGTATTTATTATTATTTTATTAAAAATTAAAAAAAAAATTTTCTTGAGAATTGCAATTAGGTTTTCAATTTCATTGTCATTTTTGTGTTTAACGCCCCAAAATTAACAAAAAAATGCACTTTTCATACAAGATACAACATTACATTACAACATCCATATTTTCGAAACTGGACAGCTTATCTTGCATAGTCCGGAAATAGGAAAACATACAGGGTGTTCAATTAAAAAAAAAATGTTGATAATGTCACTGCTTGAAAGGCATTAAGATCAACATAAAAGTTAATTTTCACAAAGGTGTGATTTTGCAAACTAAAATTGATATATATATATATATATATATATATATATATATATATATATATATATATATATATATGAATTTTTTTTCCAAAAAGGAAGAGTATAACTAGCGACATAATGAGTTTATGCTAAACTTCTAAATATTTCTGTGATTTACCAGCGCATTTCCTAATTGATAGATAGGTAGATGAATAGATAAATTTATTTCATTACATTTTGTACAGAAAAAAACAATTGCAATATGTCACAAATTAAAAAAATAAGGTAAAACTATCTCTAAATTACATTAAAGAAGTCCTAACAATATGCTCTAGAAGAAGTCTCCATGTGCTCATCAGCACCGAATCAAATGCATGTTCTAACCAAAATTCCTTTAATTTAATTTTAAAACTCATAAAGTCTAAATCTTTGAATGTTTCAGGCAACGTGTTGTACAATGACACATTCAATGTATTTTTCTTAGATCTCTCCAATCTATACCTCGAAGGCCTAATTAAATTAGCTAATCTAGTGCTGTAAGAGTAAAAGTGGGAATTTTGGTGGAATTTTCCACGGTTTTTATGAATCTCCAGTAGTTGGTATAAGATAAATAAACTAGGAAACGTTAATACCCGATACCAGAGACAAGTCTAATAGCATTCTAAAGATCTGAATCTCGCCAGCACAGCAACCCCAAAGGTGAACACCGTACAAAATATGAGAATGCAACAAAGAATAATAAACAGAGAGAAGGGTGTCACACTGAAGAGACCTACAAAGATGCATAAGAACAAAAGTAGAGGATGCCAACTTATTCCTCAATAATGCAATGTGAGAATTCCAGTTCAAACTGATACCCAACAATGTCACCGAGGAACCATCAACAACTCCACGTCCATCCATAAAAAACGAATTCCGTGTTTTTTCTTCATTTAATTTAAGGGAATTATTAGCAAACCAACATCTCTCATGCTCTCCCATAACAGACATTTCCTTCATTAAACATTCTGGGTCTCTACTTTTACAAATTAGCGCCGTGTCGTCAGCGTAACAGATACACAGACTCGGTGACAAATACCTAAAGGGATCATTGACATATATAATGAATAGAAGAGGTCCTAATACCGAACCCTGCGGCACTCCACATCGTACCGCCATAGGCTCAGATAGCTTTGACAGTAAAGATGAAAGCAAATCGAGGGGAACGCCTTTTACACCGTATCTATGAAGCTTTCTAATCAAATGTTCATGAGAAACACAATCAAAGCCACGGCTGAGATCACACAGTGAAATATGTATACATATTTAAGAAAATTTATTGTTTTATAATTTATGTCCATCCTCTAATTGGATGCATAGATCGACTGGTCTTAACTATACATAAATAAATTAATTAATCTTTTTTTTTCCGAATATATTCAGGGCAACTCAAAATTAAACTTGATATTACAGCAATCCAATTTACTTTTAACTAGACTGCAACCTTTTGTTTTCCAAGTATACTTCCCAAACTTTTTATAAACGAGAAACTTTATTTATACTAACAAAACACAACAACAGAAGTTAGCTTTCTTAAGGTCGTGTCCTGAATGTTGCTCGTCCTTCTTTGTGTTGCTTTAAATTAGTTCCTTTGTCAATTTTCAGCATGCCTTCTCTACTTTACTGTAAATAAGGTTGAATTAGCTTTTAGCTGCATCAACTGTGCGCTCTCCCACAGGGTGCACGCTTTGATCTTTATATATTGCATTTTAAGCAATCTTTCTTTTGTAAATAAATTATGTCTTGAAGTACGGTCAAATGGTGTAAAAAGAAATACAAGAGCAGCAAAATGCCAAAAATGACCTTTCAAATAAAACAGGTTAACATAAATTATAATTTATTACACATCAGTGGAATTTCGCACATTTCCCAATGAGAAAAAATATCATTTGCGAAATAGAAAATGACATATACGAGGTTAATTGTTCATGTTTCAGGAATACCAAGCAAACACAAATATTTATCATTAAAAATTGTTTTATTATTTTTCGAGATATTCTCTACGATCATGTACGGGAACAAAGAGAAATCATTGTGTGCCAAATCAGAGCTATATGGCGGATGACCCATCAGTACTAAGTTTTAAGTGCTCAAAAAGTCACTTGTTAGAGCTGATGTATGAAAGCTCGCATTGTAATGATATAAAATGATCCGTCGTACCCAGTTGTTTTCCCCAATTTACAGAAGATTTCTTGCAAACATGTAGTTGGCTGTCATTCAATATTGACTATTCTACAACCCTCTAAAGGCACCATTGCTCTATGATCAGTTTTCCGAATAAGCAAGCGACAATATACTTCGATTTACTTCGTGTAATAGCAAATTTTGTTGGTTTTGTCTCATTATGAAAAACTCATTCAGTCGAGTGCTGTTTACTTTCGGGCTCACAAGCATTTCGAGAATTTCCGTATACCAATCGACACTGCTGGATTGAACGAGAACTCAGCTTCTTCACAACCAGCTGTTCATGCAATTATACACTTTGATGTAAGTAAAACACAGGGATGTTTCACTCTCCCGTTATGTCCATATTATCAATGCCTTATCAATTCATGCATAACACCGATCACTTATTGTACTGCAAGTGATTTTGAATGACTTCCACATGACTCGTCTGTGAGCGAACGACAGCCAGGATTGAATTTACTAGACCAGCGATATACTATAATTTCGTTTTCTTATGTATATTTTTTGGTTTTATTTTCAAATAATTAGGTTGGCGAATGGCAGCTTTTTATTGGTGAGCAGATGATTGTGAGTTCGGAGAACTTATTCTGGAGCCCCACTTAATTCTTTGATATTCTTTTTGGTGTCTCAATCACTAAATAGAGAAGAGGGATTAAGATTTAAATAAGTTCTACAAAAATGAAGGAGCAAGATCAACTTTGAATATCTGTTAATTAAAGGTTACCCTAAGTAAATGTAACGTCCTATCATTTAAAAATAAACCAAAGTTCTCTTCAAGATATTGATGCTCTCAACTCTAAGAGTTAAACACTCATAGCAATATTAATTTTTCGAAAAAGAAATGTACAAATGAAAATGTCAAATGTATAAAACACGCTGCACCTTGAAATTCTTTCAGTTGATCTGAAATCAGCAAGCACAGAAAATACCAAATGAGATTTCGGCGAAACGTCTGCAAACTTATACAAGAAACCAAACGAACGAACGGATGTATTCCTGGATTAATACTGAATAACACACACACACAAACATATATATATATATATATATATATATATATATATATATATATATATATATATATATATATATATGTTTATATCCGTTCGTTCGTTTGGTTTCTTGTATAAGTTTGCAGACGTTTCGCCGAAATCTCATTTGGTATCTTCTGTGCTTGCTGATTTCGGATCAACTGAAAGAATTTCAAGGTGCAGCGTGTTTTATACGCAGTCGCAAATAGTACCGGTCGGTTGGCATTGGCTCCGCCTCCCTCTCGAACGCCGCCGTTGGTGTCAGTTTAAGCATGGCATGCGTGTCGGTACAATGGTCCCGATTAAAGAGAGTTTTCCAAATAGAAATAAGATTAAGTACATCGTTCCACTTATTTAGAGTGCAGTTCTTTTCAATTTCGATGGATTCACAAATCAATCTTTCATTGTAGTGTTCTATATTAGCGACTTGCTGGCAGGTGTCAAAATTAATTTTGTGTCCCGTTTTGTACTGGTGTTGAAAAAGTGGCGATGTTGTCTGTTTGTTTCTTATACTGAGTTTATGTTCTGGTCTCGATGATATTCTTCTGTTGGTCTGGCCTATGTATGTTTTATTACAGGTGCCACATTCGCATTGATTTTGTCTTTTCGATTTCTTAAAGTAGAGTCTATTGTTTTGTGTGGTTCGTAGGTTGTGGATTTGTTATGTTTCCGGAGCCATTTGCCAATTCCGTCTGTTGTGCCTTTTATGTAAAGAAGTATGGTGGTTTGTCTATCCTCGGCAAGTGGCCTTGTTTCTTGCGTTGGTTTTTCTTGCAGTTTTATTGACTTATTTATCGTTGACGTCTTGTACCTGTTTTGTTTGAGGGTCCTTTTTATGTGTGACAAATCCTTTTCTTCTCCCTGCTTATCAGTCAAGCGAAGGGACCTTAATATTAGAGTATTGGTTACGCCCTGTATTTGTGAGGGGTGATGGTGAGAATCAGTATTCAGGTATCTGTCGGTGTGGTTTGGTTTTCGATATACCGTGGGTTGCAGATCTCCATCTATTGTTTTGGTTACGAGAACGTCTAGAATTGGAACCTGATTATTTTCCTCGAGTTACAGAGTAAACTGTATCTTTGTGTGGATTGAATTAAGAAACTGGTGGAAGCAGTGGAGCTGTTATTTGCCATGAGACCATATTGTAAATACATCATCAACGTAGCGACAGCAGAGTTTGGGTTTGATATGAAATTTTTCAAGAGCTCTCGTTTCGAAATAAGTCATGATAGGTTTGCCACACCTGGAGATAGTGAAGAGCCCTAAGCTTCACTCATTACCCTTCTCTCCCGGTGAGCGAAAAGAAAGGTGAAGTGCTAGAGTTTTCATTCTAGTCGCGAAGTTTGGCGGAACTTCACCAACAACCCCTGAGTTGTGTTAAAACTTAGGTTTTACACAAATAATTGATAACACGAAAATTCTTGAAATAAATTAGTCTCGACGGAAAAGAATTTCCACGTTTCCTGAAGGACAAAAATTAATCCAATAAACTCGGTAATTGTGTAAATAGGTCCATATTCTCGCAGATGAGTACAAAAATACCGAATAATAACGAGGTGCGTTGACGTCTCGCTAAAATCCAGAAATAGTTAAAATCGTGAAAGATAGTTGGAAAAAATTTACTAAAATTCGGTGAATAAAACTGTTTCTGCAACATGGAATCCGAAAAGGGACATGATTGTTATTGACGTTGCGAAAATTAAAAATAAAAATACTCGTACTCCGTTAATGTGACATTAGGTATAACTTGAATGAAATATTAAAGTGTAAAAACCGTCAATTTATTAAAAATTACCACTGAACATATTTTATTTATAACGATTTTTTATGAAATATTACTCTTTGTTAAAGGCGAGATCCTAATCAATAGCTAATATACTGATATCTGTACTTACAATAAATTCCAGTAAGCGTAGTCACGCCAAATCCATAACTTATTGTCAATAACTACCAAATACCTCTGCACTGGAATATGGAGTATTGCGAATTCGCCAATATTTAGGTCACACGTGCTTTATTAGCTATTTGTTTTAAAAAAGTTTCGGGTGATATTTTATATAGTTTCAGAACAGTTTTTAAATTAAGTAATTTACATTTAAATTTATATCGACGAATAAATAAAAAAATGTAACTTGTTTGAGTCGGAGACCTTAATTAAAAGAAAACAAAGGCTGAAATTGAATGACGCGGTGTCTGACGAGATTGAAAGCAGCATAGATATTCCATAGGGTCGTGTACTAGGTCCATTATTATTTCTTATATATATTGACGATATAGTTAATACAGCTGGTGATTGTTTTATTCATCTTTTTGCAGATGATGTTCTTTTATAATTTACATGTTCTGATGGTATTCAGTTGGTTAACACACTTAACTCTAGATTACAAAATTTATATTGGTGGGGTTCTTGTAATGAATTAAAAATAAATGTGGAAAAAACCAAATTTATGATAATCTGCAATGAGAATCATTACAGAACTTTTTCTCGTGGAGATCCTATTATTAAAGTAGGTAATGAAACAATAGTAATGGTGGAAAAGTTTAAATATTTAGGAGTAATCATAGATAGACAACTAAAATTTAAAGAACATGCGAATAACTTAATAAAAATAATCTATATTAAATTAACTATATTCAAATTCTAAAGGACCAAAATAATTCTGTTGAACACTCTGGTATTGCCGCACTTTGTTTATTGCTCCACAATTTCGTTCCTTCTTAATCAATATGAAAAGTCAAGATTTTAAAAATTGCAAAATAGAGCCAAGAGAGTTATACTCTCAGGTACAAGAAAAACATCAATTAACTACATATTGAAGGAGTTTTTTCACTGCCAAACATTGATTTTTATTTTTAAATTCAGATCGGGTAGTTCTCCTACATATTTACAAAATCATATTAATTATACCAATTTTAGATGAAATCCAGAAATTCAAAATTTCTAGACCGTCATATTGCCTCTGACATATTAGATTTCCTTAAAATAATTTTATATTAGCTATTTACATCCTCAAAAACGATTCAGTCCCACATTTGAACAAAATCGAAAAATGTAAAATTTTTAGTCCGCCACATCGATCCTGAAAAAAATACTATTAAATTCGTAATTTACACCCTCAAAAACCACCTATATCAGTTTTGGAGAAAATCGAAAAATTTAAAAGTTTTAGGATGCCAGATTGAGATTTCAAAAAATATTTTAAATTCGTAATTAACATTAACAGAAATCTCCCAATACTGATTTTAGACAAAATCGAGATTTTAATCTTTAATCCGCCATCTTAGATCCGCCATATTTAATTTTTTTTTAACAATATTGGATTCATAATGTGCGATCCCAAAAACTCTCCTATGTCAATTTTGAAAAAAATTGGACAAAACTAATTTGTTATCTGTCATATTGGATACGCCATACTGAATTTTTTAAAAATAATTTGAGATTCGTTATGTATGACCCCGAAAACTCCTCTATACTAATTTTGGAGAAAATCGAACAAAATTGATGTTTTCGTCCGTCATATTAAATTTTTTAATAATGATCTTATATTCGACAGGTGCGACCCCGAAAACTTCCCCATACCAATTTTGGAGAAAATTGGACAAAATGGATTTTTTTCCGCCATATTGAACTTTTTAAAAATATTTTGAATTCGTTATGTGCGACCCCAAAAACTCCCCCACACCAATTTTGGCGATAATCTAACAAAATTAAATTTTCTTATCCGCCATATTGGATCCTTCATATTGAATTTTTTAAAAATAATTTTAAATTCGTTGGGTACAACTCCGAAAATTTCCCCATACCAATTTTGGAGAAAAGCAGACAAAATTAATTTTTTTAGCCATAATGTCAGTGCCATCTTGGATTTTACTGCACCAATTTCGTCCAAAAAAGTATGGAACCACCGCAGCAACTTTCTGAACATAACGTAAAAAATTTCATCAAATCGGTGTACATACATAAAAAAAAATACATAGTCGACGAATTGAGAGCCTCCTTCTTTTAGAAGTCGGATAAAAATAGGCTTTAAACTGACTAGTACAAATTTCAAATTTTTTAAAAAAAAACATGGACAACTGAAAATGATTATGTGAAGCAGTGTAGGTAAAAAGACGAGAAAATAAAGGGTGCGATATAATATCAGGGCTTAAAATTTGTTTACTTTTTACATAAATATTAATTCTCCTGTTTGTATACAAAAATACAATTTGTGTAAAATTATGTACATTATCAATCAACTCCGTTCGCAAAAAGGAAGGAAAAAATAAATTTGACACTCTTAAATGCTTCAGACCTGCTTTTAAGAACGACATTTAAAAAAGGAATAAATAAAAAACCACGCGGCGCCGGAAAATTTCCGTTTTATGTTTGCAGCTTAGGCCTTAAAAAATGGAAGTTCTGGAGAAATTGCTCGGTTTTAAAAGATAATTAAAGACGAAATAAAGAAAAAGTTACATAAAAAATTACTGAAATTTTTCATGGAATTAAAAACACTATAAAAAAAACAGTGGTAAAAATTCAAATAATTTACCAAGATTTGGGAAAAGATAAAAAGAAGCATTATTTCCCTTTGTTACCATTTATCTATAAAAAAAAATGTTTACACATACAATTTCCAATATAGTATTGTGTTTTCTTGGCCATTTATTGTTGATTATTTTCGCTGGGTTACGGTCAATTTATGGTGTGGGTTTACCCATTTCAGGAACAACCGAAAATCCTGTTATGGAATACATTAAAACAAGTGTTAAAGAAATTCATTACTAAAAACTATACAAGGTGATTCTCCTGGAAATTTGATGATCGATTGTGGGAACACTATAATTAGGAAAAATATGAAAATTTGACAGTGTACTAATGTGGCATAGGGAACAGCCGGCTAAATTACTTTCTAGATGGCGGCACTTCCAATTATACTTGAAGTAGGTGTCAATTTTCTTATTTTAAATAGAACACCCTATATATTATCACATTTTTAATCTTTACGTAAAATTCCAGACATATTTTATCTATAATAACTTATACTCACCGTTTTGGACATATTAAAATTTTAATGTCAAAACTTGACTATTAATTTTCCTATAAGGAAGTCATTATTATTTAATTTGGGTTAGTTTTCCTGTAGGCGAAGATCAACTTTAGTAGTCCTTTAATGATATTTTGAAAATTATGAGTACAGAGTGGTCGAAAAAGAAGAATAAAATATATATTTAAAAAATCGTCAAAAGTCAATTTTTTTTCAAATAGAAAGCACTTATTTTTATAATTTCATCATATTAAGCATTAAAAATAAGGGTAACTTTGTAAAGGGTGTTTTTATAAAGGTATAGAACTTTAAGTTGACAACACTTTTTTAACTGGCAGCCATTTTGTCAGCTGTCAAGTGATTTATGTTTAGTTTGGTTTGGCATTTCAACATGAATAGACTGACGCCTGAACAACGCTTCCAAATTGTGCAAATTTATTTTGAAAATCATGGTTCTGTTCGAAATACGTATCGCGCACTACGTCGATTTTACGGTCAACATAATCGTCCATCAGAGCAATTAATTCGATTAACTATGGAACGTTTTCGCACCACGTTTACTCTAAATGATAATATGCATCCACAGAGACGTCGTACAGTGCGTACAGAAGAAGTCATTGCTGCTGTAGAGCGTAGGGTGAGGAAGAACCGAATCAGTCTATCCGCCATCGTGCACAGGAATTCGATATGTGTCCACTCACTTTATGGAAGATTTTGCGGAAAGATCTTGGTTTGCGTGCTTACAAAATCCAACTCGTGCAAGAATTGAAGCCTCACGATCATCTAGCAAGGCGTAGATTCGGTGAATGGGCCCAAAACGAGATTGCCGTTGATCCCGATTTTCATAAGTGAATTTTGTTTAGCGATGAAGTTCACTTTTGTTTGAATGGATACGTCAATAAACAAAACTGCCTTATTTGGAGTGATGATAATCCTCAAGTATATGTTGAGATACCGTTATATCATAAAAACTGACTGTTTGGTGTGCTTTATGGGCTGGTGGAGTCATTGGTTCGTAGTTCTTTAAAAACGATGCTGGTCAGAACGTTACAGTCAATGGTGACCGCTATAGAGCCATGATTACTAACTTTTTCGTTCATCAATTGAACAACCATGATGTGAAGGAGCTGTGGTTTCAACAAGACGGCGCAACATGTCACACAGCTCGTGCCACAATTGATTTATTGAAGGAAACGTTTGGTAACCGCATAGTTTCACGTTTCGGACCCGTGAATTGGCCTCCAAGATCGTACGACTTGACGCCGCTAGACTATTTTTTGTGGGGATATGTGAATTCGCTAGTCTACGCCGATAAGCCCGAAACGATTGATCACTTGGAGGACAACATTCGTTGCGTTATTGCCGATATACGGCCACAAATGTTGGAAAAAGTCACCGAAAATTGGACCTCCAGATTAGACTACATCCGAGCCAGCCGTGGCGGTCATATGCCAGAAGTCATATTTAAATTATAATGCCAGAAGGTTATCTTTAGAATAAAATAAATTTCATATCAATTTAAAAAATTCATTTTTGTTTTATTCCATTTAAAAGTTCTATACCTCTATAAAGAAGACCCTTTACAAGGTTGTTTATTACAAAAATTTGTAGTTTTCAAAATATTGGCAACTCGACATTTTTCTAATGTAAAAATACTTTATGGCTTTTAAGATTTGTTATTAGTTGGTCATGACGGCGAGACAATGAAACCCTACAGAATTGTCAATGTTTCTTGCGATTTGACATTCATTAATAATAATTATGCCGAAGCGATTAAATTACACTCTCGAAGATTATTTAAACTTATTTATTATTTATGGAGAATGTGATACATTCGTGATCCGATATCTGAAGAAACAGAAACCAACACTATCAACTGTTAAAAGGATTATAAAAAACTTCACGAATTTGGATCTATAAAAGCTCAAAGAAATCAAAATAAACCACTTGTTAATAAAATAAAGTTATAAAAATTATTTAAATAAATGTACAAATTGACGTTCCTGAACTTCCAAACATTTTTCACACCTAAGCAGGGACTCTTCATGGGTGGCTTTTCTAACTGACTGAGGACTAAGTTCTTCAAATGCTATTCTGACGCGCTGCATGGAATCTCCATAGTGGTTAATATGGTGTGGTGTATTTTATTTTTGATTACCCCCAAATAAAAAGATCAAGTACTGTTAGATCGGGGGAGCGAGGTGACCAAAGATGTGCCCATTCTTGACTATCCATTGATCATAAAATAAGTTTTGTAGGTGATTGTTAACTCAATGACTATTATGTGGAGGCGCCCCATTATGTTGATAAAATAGATTTCTATGAACAACCAGCGTCAAGTTATCTAAATAGTTCACTTCCAAATTTCTCAAGATGTTGAAGTAGCGCTCTCCTATAAGTTAAAGAACATATTTTGTATCTAGAAGTCTAACTTACCATTCAGATTATCTTGGTAGAATTCTAGGGCGACGACGCCCTCATTTCTTATAGCACAATACACGTTAAACTGCCAAGACTCTTCAAAATTTAATTCTCCAATTGATGTACGTTTGAGTAGCTCTAATAATGGGAATTGCATCCATTAAACAATCCTTTTTTTGTGAATTGGCTTCATCCGACCAAATAATATTATCCAAAAAACCAGCATTTTCTTGTGACCCAAATAAAATAAATTGACAGAACTCTACTCTACGTGGAAAATCAGTGCCTCTTAAATGTTGTACTTTGGACTATACATAGGGATGAAAATTGTGTTTTTATAAAATTTTTATAACTGATGTTTGAGATAATCCAGGCTCAATGCAATCGGATATGCGGCGAAATATCCTAAAATTGTAGTTTCAATATTTTCATTGTTGACAACTGGTTTATTTCTACTTCTTTTTGCTTTTATGGATTCAAAGTTTTTGAAGTTTTCTATAATTCTTTTAACAGTTGATAGTGTTGGTTTCTGTTTCTGCGAATATCGGATCGCGAATGTATTGCATGTTCTTGAAATAACTGATTCTATATAAATAAAAAATAAGTTTAAATAATCTTCGTGAGTGTAATTTAATTGCCCCGACATGATTATTATTAATGAATATCAATGGCAAGAAATAGTGACAAGTTTGTAGGGTTCGATTGTTTTATTTTTGGCACGCCTCGCCGTCATAACCAACTAATTACAAAACTTAAAAACCGTACAATTTTTACAATAGAAAAATGTTGCATAGTCAATATTTTTTAAACTTAATAATTTTCAAAATATCATAAAAAGACTACTGAAGTTGATCTTTGCCTTCTAGAAAACTAATCCAAATTAAATAATAGAGACTTCCTTACGGGAAAAATTTATAGTTAAGTTCTGGTCCGCAAACGTCATTTTTGACATAAAAATTTAAATGTATCCAAGACGGTGAGACTTAAGTATAGAACATTGAATATGAGATATGTCTAGAATTTAACGTAGAAATTAAAAATGCAATAATATATAGGGTGTCCTATTTAAAATAAGCAAGTTGACATCTACTTCCGGTATCATTGAAAGTGCCGCTATCTTGAAAATATTTCAGCCGGCTGTCTTCCATGCACGTTAGTACACTGTCAAATTTTCAGAATTCTTCCTAATTATAGTTGTTCCAAAATTTATCAATAAATTTCGCTTAGAATCGTCCTTTATTATTCCACGACCTTTGTTGACGGCTGTATTTCATATCTCTCTAAAAATTAGCCTCAATACAACCTAAATACACTTAATTCACAAAAAACTATAATTTATATGCGAACCAAAGCAAAAAACGAATCAATATACTTCTTTGACATTAACATACCTTATGATAACGAGCGAAATATTATACCAAAATTGGTGTAGCACCTAGATAAATTTTAAGTCATTTATTCTAAATAAATATGCAGCGTCATTAATTCAGTAGTTATATTTTCAGGGGACCACTCCTGGTAGTTCCCTCTACACAATATACTGAAAATTACATCAAAATAACTCACTTCTATCAAAAGTTACTTGTATTCAACTAATGTCAATTAAAAAGCTCACTGATAAACAAATTCTATCAGCATTTCACTTCCTTGTAATGAACCTATCTTGGAAATATTTTTTGGAAACACTATGAAGAATTAAACAATCAAAATTTCAGTAAGAAATAAAGAAATCTTTCTGCCGTATTTAAATAGTTTGTTATATATATAATTCTCCTTTCAGGCAGAGAATATGAAAAATATATGTACAAACAGTTTATTTCCTGCAAATATCGCTCTAGTCCTCTCTCCAAACGCGTTTCGATCACCTCATGATCTCGTCAGTGTAGCTTTATTGGATCGAGAGCAACATTAGCAGGAAATAACTGATATAAGAACCATAAATTTCAAGGTATGTCGGCAGGATATTACACCTGCCACTGACGAGATCATGAGGTGATCGAAACGCGTTTGGAGAGACGACCAGAGCGATATTTGCAGGAAATAAACTGTTTGTACATATATTTTTCATATTCTCTGCCTGAAAGGAGAATTACATATATAACAAACTATTTAAATACGGCAAAAAGATTTCTTTATTTCTTACTGAAATTTTGATTGTTTAAAAATTTCACGTTACTCCGTTGATTCATAGATGTCGTTCGACTGGCGATATTTTTCGGTCTGACATCGAAGTTGGTAGACGGCAGGTGTAATATGCTGCCGACATACCTTGAAATTTATGGTTCATATATCAGTTATTTCCTGCTAATGTTGCTCTCGGTACGACACATCTCCACTGACGAGTTCATGAGGTGATCGAAACGCGTATGGAGGGAGGACCAGAGCGATATTTGCAGGTAATAAATTGTTTGTATATATATTTTTCATATTCTCTGCCTGAAAGGAGAATTACATATATAACAAACCACTATGAAGAATCCTCCAGAATATACCGAAAATGTCGTCAAAATACGTTATTTCCTTCAAAAGTTAAATTGGAAAAAATTATAGACATTTTTAGAAGATCGAAGAATACCTGTTAAAGGGAAAACGAGCATTATTCTCAGTACGAATCAGACTTTCGTCAAATTTTGGAAGAAAGGTTATTATGCTTAACGCCGAATGTCACTGAAGAGTTACACGGAATTGATACTGCTAGATGGATGTTACTACCTGATGACAGGCACGGATCAAAGGGGGGAGGGGGGGTCGATCGCCCCCCCCCCCAAGAGCTTTGAGTTCAGGAAAATAGACCCGATTTTGCCTATTATACTATAGTTTATTCAAGAACTAGAGAGAGTAATAAATTATTTTTGACCCTTTTTTTCTTCTCAAAATACCTGTGTTCTTTAGTACGGTGTCTGTAGCAAAATCTGTTAAACACGTATATTTTTCATAAGAATGGGTTAGAAATTTTAAAATAAAAAATACCGATCTATAATAATGGACGATTTGGGTTGGATAATAATAGATATTTGGATGTGTGAAGTGTTAAAAAGGATTTTAATTCTTGTCATAGGCGTCGGAACGAGGTTTATTTTATCACTAAGTATTTATGGCATAGAATATTATTTCGGTAATAAACTTAAAATAAAAAGTTTTTATAATATTATTTTTTTTTCTTATGATTTCTTAATAATTCACATACAATAGAAAATATAGATAATTTTGACATATTTAACACAAATCACAAAAGTATTTTTATTTTATTTTTTTAATTTTGGCACAGAAACCGTTTTATGCAGATTCATGCTAAAACGTAGCCTTATTCTCTCAAAAAATTCTAAGTTATAATTTAAATGCTCACAAAATACCCATTGTCAAAAATACATTTTTAGGACATTTGACGTTTCAGTTTATTTATTTCTTAAACCATCTGCAGAATTAAAATTAAACACTAAAAGGGGATTCAAATGTAATGAATTTTTATATGTTACAGAAAATTTAAGTAATAAATTGCGTTTACGTTGGTAAACAATACGTATCTAATTCGTAAAGTCAGTGAGGCTATCTTCGCTCAGATTAATTATAATTGGTTCCTCTATCTTACCAATCATTGGATTGAGTTTCTACATTTTCTTTTAATCTTTTATCATTTGGATTTTTCACAATTTTCTGCAGAAAATTTATTCAAAAAAATCTTTCAAAAGTTCTATTAAATTACTAATTTTGTAAGTTGTGTTATTTCTAGCAACTCTAGCTTTTACTTAAGAGAGATATTTCCTTCTTCAACGGACATTTTCCGGAAGATCTATAAGAACAGATTTCCTATCTGGTTTTTCTCGACAAAAATTAAGTTCTCTGAGCAATTTCCAGACCTCAGTTATTTTAATTTCAGGTAAATCCCGATCTGCATTGATTTTAGTTAGAATTTTGTCGACGGTTGGAATCTGCTTCTCATAACAAAATGTATGTACAACTCCTTTTATTGCAGTTTACATCTCTTCTTCCAACTAGGTTTTTCGTCTCCCTGTGATTGAATATGGCTTGGGAGTACTAACAGTTCCAGTGGTTTTTCCTCCGTCAGTATTCGGTAAATAGTGGGTTTTTCAACTCCTGTCATGCTCGAATATATCTAAACAGACCTTTTAACATTATTTTATAGATATTGATATCTTAAGGCATCATAAACATTCATCGTAATAAGTTTTTCGTTGAGGAAAAAATGCCCTGATTTAACGATTTTGGAATAAATATAGATATGGAAGCCATACTTTTTGAGTAACTCCCTAATCTCAAATAATATATAATAATAAGTACACACAAGATAAATTACTTAGAACACACTATAAGGTGTACTTTGATCACTGACAGAAATTAAACTATCAGAAATTTTATTGTTGCAGTAAATTTATAAAAGCTTATATTATTTAAATATAATTAGATTTACAGCAGTCTTCAGTTACCTGCGGTACTGGAGCAGATACGTTGGAGGTTTCGAAAAGTTTTATTACTCTCTCTAGTTCTTGAATAGAGTATAGGAATGTGCATGCTTGCAATCGCCCCTCCTCTTCCCAAGAGCTTAAAGTTCAGGAAAATAGATCCGATTCTGCCTCTTATACTAGAAATGTGTATGCTGCTCGCATCCTCCCCCCCCCCCCGCCTGTCTGTGATCGCTCTCCCTCTCCAGGAGCTTCAAATTCAGAAAAATAGACTCGATTCTGCGTTTTACCCTAGAAATGGGAATGTCACTGGTGTCTACCCCCCCCCCCCCCCCCCCCCGTCATCAACTTGCTTTCGCTTGCCATACTGTAATTTTCTGTTCTTCGATATCACCGCCCTCCCCAAAGAGAGAGGCTGGACCCGCCCCTGCCTGATGATATGTACATTAGAACTATTTTGGAATAACGTGTTAATGTGCTTGCAAGATATTTTTACTGCAGAATCAGATACTTTACAAGAGGTTTACTTGAAGATGCACATTGTTTTTTATAAATCCTTTTTCATTTGCTTCACTTCTCATAATTCATAAATAAATGGAATGTAGACTTTCTCTTTTGCATCGATTTTACTAATAAGTATCTCAAAATATTTGAAAGAACACTACATATACTTAGCTATATTTACTTGATTTTTTATAGTTTTTAGAAACTATGTTGATGCGATGATTCCACTTGTACAACATATTCTAAGTAATTTTTATTTTGGGCGTATATAAAAAACATTCCAATTAATTTTAACACCGCCTGTTTCGATAAAAATGTAACACACTTGTAGTGAGTTTTCTATAATTGAACAGCATTTATACAAACTTATCTTAGAAAATGTTCCTTGCAGTATCGCCTAATATATTAGAAACAGCAATACCCTTAACGATAAATGCTTCCACTAAATTTCTACGAACATGTTCCTGTAAATTACAGAAATTAACTGCAGTGCCCACTTAATACCATCCTGGTTTATTATGCATTAGAACGATTCTAAAATTAAACCGTTTGTTTTAATTTATTTGGTTTAATTTATTTGTTTCCTTGAGACCTTTTTAATGTTGTGGTCTTTCTGTTTTAATGATAGTTTTTTTCTTTCGAATGAAAAATTTATTTATTTTTTGTAATTGTCTTATTTTACATCATTAATATATATTTAAATAAAATAAATAAATATATATATAGTTTTTTCAAAATGACCATCTTGAACTGTACATTATTAAAATTAATTTTTTAACTTACATTAAGATTAGATTCATATTGGCACTCTTGACAGGGTTGTCACTAGGGTTTTACTCTTTGTCGACCTGCTCTGGACTGGGGACACGCTTGGGATTTTTGCGGTTTCCCTCACACGGGTTAACGAATTTTCTGGGCAATCAATTACTTCACGACCGATTGACTGATTGAACTGATTGAACCAATTTAATTGATTGAACCGATTGAACCCTATCCTCAACATATCTGTCCTTTTTATAATATTTTGTTATTTTTTCATCAAGCCAACAAATCGCTTTTTGCAGCCTCGGTTCATCATGACCCGGAAAGCGACCTTGCTGACTTGGTGAATTTGCACTATCGATGACCAGTAAATAAACATAACATTTCGTAATTGGAATATTATAAAATTATTAAAGGTAAAGCGATTGTTATAGTTTTAATTTAAAATAAGGAATTAGTATAATTCGGAAATGCCAATTTATAAAATATTATGTTTTTATGTTTTTCCCTATATTCCAAACTAGGGTCATTGGGAACGCAGTCTGAAATCGTGCCCATTAACCAAGATAGTGACACAATGAATAGAAAAAGTGACGCCGAGAGTCTGAGTGACGTTTACAGTTATATTTTAAAGTTGGAAAAGAAAAGTATTTGAGCCTCCTGGATAGTCAATTTCCAGATGAATAGTTCTTTCCATTAAATTATCTTATATTATGTAAAAAATATTAAACATTAATTTCTTAACCTTATATTCTATTTTTGGTAAATTTCATGTTTTACTACGCCACTGTTTACGGATCCGTATTTTCCCCTACTTCTTATACCACCCACGACATTTTTCGGTTGACACACGACACGCGTCACTACAAAATGGTGGAATAGTCAAGTAGGA
Organism: Diaprepes abbreviatus; assembly: GCA_034092305.1. NCBI lineage: Eukaryota > Metazoa > Arthropoda > Insecta > Coleoptera > Curculionidae > Diaprepes > Diaprepes abbreviatus. The sequence goes on from JASJET010000116.1 coordinate 4,728,838, forward strand.
TGTTTGACTGTTTCTCAGTTTTTTACAATTTCAACGAATTTTCACAATTTTATCAAAATATGCCTCTAAATTTAGTTGAAAATTGCTAATGTTGGATTTTTTCCCCTGTTCTTCAAACATGTACTTGTTTCATATTCAAACCACATTGGTGAATTACATAATAATTATAAGTTAATATTAATAATTGTAAAGATGTCCTGAAGAAGAGACAAATAAGTTCTCGACAGCTTGAGAGAGTCAAAAAGGGTTTTTCTCCTTACCAAGGCCTACAAATTTATACACACTGCATCCCCAATAACCCTTGTTTGGAATATATATATATATATATATATATATATATATATATATATATATATATATATATATATATATATATATATATATATATATATATATATATAAGGAGGGAGTAGTCGCGACTGACTAGTGAAGAAACAGTATTTCAAACTCGGGTTATTGGGATGTAGTCCATTTAAATTTTTAGGCCTTGGTAAGGAAAAAACCCTTTTTTGATTCTGTCAAGCTTTCTAGAATTTATTTATCTCTTCTTCAGGACATCTCTACAATTATTAATTAAACACTTAGACTATTAACCTAACCTATAATTATTAAGTAACTCACCAATGAGGTTGAATATGAAACAAGTAAATATTTGAAAAACAGGGGAAAAACCAAGCATTAGCCCTTTTAAATTTAGAGACATATTCTGTTAACACTGAAATTCTAGAAAGCACGAAACAGCCAATCATTTTACTCGACTATTTCACCATTTTATAGTGACAAATGTCATGTATCAACCGAGAAGTGACGCGGGTGGCCCAAGTAGTTGAGGAAAATACGGATCCGTAAAAACAGTGCATAGTCAAGCATGATATTTAGCAAAAATACAATATAAAATTTTAAAAAAATTTCAAAATTACTTGTTTGATTTTTTTAATTTTTACTTTATGATATAAGAGAATTTAATGGAGAAAATTATTCATCTGGAGATGAACTGTCCAGGAGGCTCAAATACTTTTCTTTTTCCAACTTTAAAATACATCTGTAAATGGCCCTCAGACTCTCAGTGTCACTTTTTTTATTCATGGTGTTGTAATCTTGGTTAATGAAATGGTGCATTTTAACAAACACAATGCAAGTTTACTAAATTAAATGACCCTTTTTGTTAAACATCAAATAATAAACTTGAATTTTTTTCGCACGAACTTATGATGTTACTCAAGTATAAAAGAGCTTTTCTCGATTTTCCTTGAATCAACAATATTTAATTCATTTTAATTATTAAATATGTTTATTATCTGCTTACAAAATTGTGTTTGCAATTCTGTATAAATGACAACCTTAACGTTTTTTATTTTTCTGTCTATTCATTGCGGATATTAAATTCCAAAAGAACTGGTATATCATAAAGTTTAAAATTGTGTGAATATTATAGTGGGTATCATACAAAAAACAGAATCTACTAGTAATTTAAAAAGGGCATATCATATATTTTGATAATAGATCGTTCATACGGCATCTTTAAGGGGTTGGATCCAGTTATAAGTTAAAAAAGATAAAAAATAAAGGAGTTTTTTTTATTTTGGTATTTTATTCTATTCAATGTACAGAAAATTGATTATTTTGTTAAAAATATCTAGTAATAATATTAGTACAGCGGACGTTGTCACATAGCACGTTTTTTATAATCGTTATTTGCTTTGACGACGATCGCAGCTCGTAGTTTTATTTAAAAATAAAAACATAAAAAATATGTTTTGCCTATTATATTTTTTAGTTCTCGATCGTGAGGTTTTCGATAATTTATTTCTAGCCAAAACGACAGAAGCCAGAAATTAAAATTTGTTGTTCGTTGAAAGCTCATTTGTTACTGATAAAATAAAGAACTGAAAAATTATTTAATTCGAGCTTAAAATTTATTTTATTAAAAGAACTACACAACTTATTGATTTTTGAGAAATCGCTATCACTGATTTAAAACATAATATTTTGACAAAAATGCGACAGAAGATAAAAAAATTAGATTTCCCAGAAAAAAAAAATGCATGCATGTTTTAACAAAAAATTTTATAAGAATTTCATTCACACAGATATAAGAAGCTCTTTTTGCCTGCCACTACCAATTGACCCTATTTGCATGTTTCGCACGTGCACAGGGAGTATATTTTGGATACTTACAGCTATATCAATTTTCGTGAAATTTAAATTCTCTATACTATATTTTCAAGATATTGTACCTCAAAAAAAAATGTAATAAAAAATCGATTTTTGAAGATTACAGTTATACATGACCTCTTAATAATTAGAACGATCTGCATACTTAAGGCCTTTCTCCAAACTTTGCGGTAACTTGTTAGAACTGACGTAACTGTACGAAATTACTCAGCCACTAGTAAAATATTGTTCCTTCTCTATCTCACTCCCACTTGTATCGTTTTGCTGTTGCTGCTTGCCAAATTATAATATTCAGAAGCTACTTTTTCAAACATGTAAATAAATGCTTATAATAGATAATTGAAATAGAAAACAGAAAAAAGTTCAATCAATTCCAGGAATAAAGCTCCAAATTCATCATCTAATCGACAAATTATAGATAACTAGTGTGATTTTTCCAGCTAATACTTCTAGAACTTGAGCTCTTTCATAATGATGGTTCTAGTGGAATTACTTGTATTTAAAGAATTTTTTGAAATACTAATCTGTCCACATTTTCTGCTATTGTATCGATACATTAGTACGTATAAATTCCTAAATTGAAAAGCCTCAATTAGAATGTATTTTTTCCTCACCAGATATTAATACCTAAAATAAAAAAATAAAATAAAGTGCGGTAAAAGAAGGATACGAACAACGATATTACAAAGTATGGAGTGAATATAAAAAGGAAAATATTGAAAACAAGAAATATAATTAGAAATAATGTGATTAATTTTACAGGTGAGATATACGAACAAAGAAAACATGTAGCTTAGTTCTAAAATTTTTGCTGATTAAAAAGAATGGACTTTGTTTTCAAATGCTACATAAACTGCGGAAAAATCTATTACATTATATTTAATCTGGTAGATCTGAGGTTACGCAACAAGAAAAGAGGAGCTTAAAATGGGGTTTGAATTAGTATAAAATAGTTTCATATTAGAGTTGCTTACAGAGAAAACGAGTAGAATGCAGTACACAGCTATTATGCTTATTGAACCACTTTAAATGTATTAAATTATATATTCATTTCGTCGATGTACACAAAGACTATATCCACAGAGGGTCCTTAGATTCTATAACAGTAGATGAAAGGTGTCTGAATAAGAATATCGCCCTCATAAAGAGAAAGTAACTTATTTACTTTGATTCAATTTAATACTTATATAGCGTAAAATATTGTCGATGACATTCTCATTACCAAAGAGAAGTTCCTCTGTATTAAATGAATTATTAGTTGTATTAAATAAATTATATAAATCTAAATTATGTGCAAATCAATCAACAGATGAAAGGTTAAATAGATATATTTTTAAGTCTCATGTGCGTACATGTAGCAGTTCAAATGCAATAGATTTCCTTAATTGGGATGTGTGTATCTTATGGATGAAAGATCCTAAAATTCTATCCTATGGAGCTCCAGATAACATATACTGCAGTCAATTTATTATCATGATTTGATGTAAAGATTACTTCTGCCCTAAAACACCATTATTAAAATTTCAGACGGACAGTTTTTAAACACACTGTATTATTTAATAATATTTTATTGTCATGATTCTGACAACGTGTCAAACAATTTAAGTTTGCTCAGCGAGTTCTCAAGATAAACTGTCCCCGAAAGCCGATCTGGACCCTATTTCTAGATACTAGAAGATTACGGATCTTTCTAGATTGATTTTCATACTACACGGCATATCAAAAATAAGAAAAAGGAATAATCTGGCGATTTGTAGAATTTCTATCATAGGCTGCGAAGTAGTAGATATCTGTTGGACTTCCATTGTCTTTATTTTTTTGTTGAATATCACTACATTTCGGCTAGTAATCATCTCTAGCCATTTTCATGTAAAACTAAATAAATTCCCAAGCTTCAGTGCTATTTATACTAAAAGTGAATGCAGTGGAGTGTGACTGAGATAGGTGTAGTCATGCGTGCTACGCCAAACTCCCATTTACGCTACATTTAGTTTTAATTTACAATTATTAAGATGTGGTTTCCACACTTCTCTTATATCTAAAGATGGTTTCCTAAAACAACTCAGGTTCTGATGTATGACCGCAGTTTCTTTGAATTTTCGTTTTTTCCAGTGTTGTTCTCTGTGTAGAATTTTAGATTCAGACCATTTTATGTGGTGTCCATGGTTGGTGGCACCAGATTTCGAGATGTATATTTTTAATGTTTCTTGATCCTTACGTCAGGGGGTCTCTTTGTTTCGCCAATGTAGGAGCTGCCACATTTACATGGTATCTGATACACACAGTTTTTCTTGTCCCTTTGAGTTGTTGGTTTGACCCTAGTAAGCCGACTTCTCAGAGAGTTACTTGAATTGAAAACAACGTTGATTTTATATTATTTTCCTATTCTTCTAACTTTTCCTTAACTGCCTCTAACATAGGGGATGTTCAATATTGGTTTCTGTTCTTCGTTCGTTGTCTGAATTGTCCTATTTCTGCGTTGTTCCAAAACTTTGTCCACCAGATATACTGGATATCCGTTGGCTATCAGGTCATTTTTAATGTGATCTATCTCTTTCATCAAGTTATCGTTGGAGTTGCAGAGTTAGTGCTCTATCTACGAGATTTCTTATAATTCCTTGTTTGGCGTTGTTGGAGTGACTGGATGAATAGTTTAAATACTGTCCTGTATGTGTGACTTTTCTGCAAACTGAGGTTCGAATTTGTCTGCCATATCTTTCAACTAAAATATCTAAAAAGGATAATTTATTTTCTACCTCTTTCTCCATGGTGAGTTTGTTGGTTGGGCTGATATTGTTCAGATGAGAAGGTAAATTTTGAAGTTCTTCGGGAGTCTATAAAGATGTGGAGTTTTTGCTCTGGTGTGGCGTCAACTTAGTCCGAATCCTCTCAGGAATGTGTCGTTCATATTTCTTAAGAACGCGATAAATTCTTCCTTTGATTGTTGATGTGGGATCTTTAGCAAGAGATGTATAATTTCCTTTTCTTTAAACTTCGTCAATTTTGGCATTCGCTTTATCCGCTAGTAGAATTTTAATACTAGAATCCTTCTGTAAGTTAGCCAGGGCAGTTTTCTTGTCTTTGCTGATGTTTGGATTAGTTTTCCCAGATTTTTGTAGAGTCTCTCTTACTTTCCACCTGAACTAATCTGCAAAAGAATCTTTGATGTTTACTGAATCCGCGGATCTAATTATATGAAGAATGGGAACCTCTTTTGAAATAACTGTGAAGTTCAAACTTTAGGCCAGTAGAGAGTTTTTCGCTGAGGTTAATTCCTTGGCAGATATATTAGTTATTGTCCTCTAGCTTTGAGATGGCTGTTGTCGTTCTTGTCTGCTCTGGTATTTGGAGAGTTTATTTTTGTCTATGCCTTCTTGTTTTGTTCTCACTTTGTCACAAGTAGAGGCAACTTTTCTTAAGACGGAGGCGTAATCTTCTTCTTATGTATATTTTTTAATTTCTTCGAACCGTTGGCGAATATCCTCTAGTAGTGTGGCCTTTTTGAAACGATGATAGTTTAGCTGTGAACGTATTAATGCCTTACCAGCGTTTTCCAATATCCTGTTTGCCCGTTGTCTTGGACACTTCACTGCATTTACTTTTAGTATAAATAGTATTGTAGGTTAGGAATTTATTTAGTTTTACTTAAAAACGGCTAGAATTAACTACTAGCTGAAACGTCGTGATATTCAAGAAAAAAATAAAGACAATGGAAGTCCAACAGATATCTACTACTTCGCAGGAAACATCGTTGTCTATGACCTTCAAATAAATTCTGTCATAGGCGTTCCATCACAGAAGAAATACCAAATGAATGGAAAGAAGGGGTCATCGTCCCCATACATCGAGGCATTACTCTGCTTAATACGGCCTACAAAGTACTCGCAATTGTACTCTTAGGAAAACTTAAACCCTATGCAGAGGAAACTATAGGGGACTGTCAGTGTGGTTTTAGAGGCGGTCGCTCCACCATAGATCAAATATTTACCATTAGAGAGTTAATGGAAAAATGCTGGGAATTCAATCGACACCTGCATCAATTATTTGTGGATTTTCGACAGGCGTACGACACCATCCATAAGGTTAAATTGTGGCAAGCAATGAAGGAACTTGGCTTCCCAAAGAAATTAATCAGACTAACTGAGGTGTGTGTTGGAGGCTCAAAGAACAAAGTGAGAATTGGACAAGATCTTTCAGAGGTGTTCAGTATAAATGACGGTCTCAAACAGGGTGACGCTATATCCCCCTTACTTTTTAATGTAGCTCTAGAATACGTCAGCAGAAAGGCAAAAATCCAACCGCAAACATCGATGTTTTATCATAACGGTCCCAACTTACTTTTGGCTTTTGCAAATGATATAGACATTGTGGGAAACAGCACGCTGGATATCAAGACGACCTTCAATAACTTCGAAAAAAGTGCGAGTAGCATAGGGCTTAAAATTAACGAAGAGAAAATTAAATATCTGTATTCCACTAGAAACAGCCAACACAGAGACAAACTAGGCCAAACATCACAATGGGGGACTATAAATTTGAACGCATCAAAGAGTTCAAATATCTGGGAACGATGCTTACTGCAAACACTGACGGAACGACAGAAATTAACTGTAGAATCTAAGCAGATAATAGGTGCCTATAAGCAGTACAAGACCTCCTGAAACCAAGTTAACAACAAGACATACCAAGATAAACATATACAAAACAATAATAAGACCTGTAGTGATGTATGGGTGCGAAGCTTGGACATTAACTGTAACAAATGAAGAACGGCTCCGAGTCTTCGAAAGAGGAATTCTTGGAAAAATATATTGCCCAACAGTGGATGCAACAAAAGGACGATACAGAATCCGTACCAATAAAGAACTAGAGGATCTATATGGAGACAGTAATATTGTGCGAGAAATAAAATCTAAGCGACTGCAGTGGGCGGGACACGTAAGAAGACTACCAGATAGTCGCACAGTCAAACTCGCATGGGAAGAAGCACCGGTAGGGAAAAGACCACTAGGACGCCCTCACCTCCGATGGGAAGACAATATTGCCAAAGATCTAAAGGCAATGAATATTGATAATCCGCTAGATGCCATGGCAGACAGGCAGCAATGGAGGAGTATTGTGAAGTCGGCAAAGACCCACCTAGGGTTGTAAGCCATGGAGTAAGTAAGTAAGTAAGTATAGGCGTTCCATGTCGAAAATAAGAAAATATAATTTTCTAAAAGTTCCGGACATTTTTTCATTCACACCTCATGAGGAAATTAACAAAAGGTAAAATTAATTAAATAAATTATGAACCGGTAGAAAATAATCCTAAAATAATACAAACTAGAAACACAAACTAATACTATGAAGTTTTTACTGCTATAGACTCCCTTACAATATTTTCAGATAATGACTAAAATTTTAAACTTACAAATTTTTTTAACTGGATCCTCTTCTTTTGGGATTTCATTTAACTTTTCTGGCTAAATAACAGATAGGAATCCAAATAATATAGTTCACAACTCCAAATATATTTTGTTTCGAGTATAAATGTTCTACCACTATTGGGTGCACCACCGGATGAATTATTTATTTAATGGGTAACAGAATCATTGAAATATATTTATTTTGTTTAGGATTAATCTAATTAAATTACTGTACTGATAACTAAATTAATTCAAAATTAGTTTAACACATAAAATCGTTAGTAATGCCAAACATGATTACTTTTATTTGTCTTTTAAACCTTTGAAACGGAGTGAACTTGCACATATTCGCGTTGACCTAGTTCCTTGGTTCAATGGTTTATTAGCTGCATGTGTTAAGCCATGTAAATAATTTTCTGCATTACAAATATGTTTTAATTAGAACAATAATTTTGTAACGAAATTTAAATTAAATTGATATTGATCAAGGGTCTATTCAAACAATCCAATGTACTATCGATTACTTGAAATATTTTCAGTATTTGTTAACTACATATATGTTTTTTGGTAATAATATTTTCGCAAGAACGTGGCCTAATAAATAAATATGTTTGTTAAATTATTGTTAAGCATTCGACTGTATAAAGACTACAAAGATTATTTCAATATAAAAATAAAATGGATCTGACAGAGATCATCGAACTATATTGGAACTCAGTTGCTCACATTAACAAAAATCACCAAGTATCAAAAGGCATTACCAATAAAAGAGATGTGCGACAAAAATGTATCATGTCAGCCCGCCTTTTTAATATCTGTTGACAAGCAATATCCAGACAAGCATTTGATGAAACAATATACACAGTCAAAATCAATGGAAGGTTAATTACCAACAGAAAATCGGTTGAAAACACCGACTTGATAGCAAGCAATTTTTGATAGGTGAATCTACCTTTATTTTTATTTAAAAATTGTTCATTTACAAAAGTTTATTTAAGAAAATATGCGGAAGTGATCCAAATAATCTAATTTCCTAGATTTAATCTCATGTTAAAATTATATCGAATCTTAAAGCTTTTTGAAAATGTTGCCGGTTTAAAAAATAACAAGTAATAATATATAGAAACTAACAAATAATTAAATAACTTATTATGAGAGGGGTATTATAGAGTACTTTTTCCGCTACAATATAGTCCAATTAACTTGCAGTATTAGGACTCTAGAACATTTAAAGATCCCTTCCTTTATAGCAGGAAACTCTTTTAAATATTGTTTTTCATAATTATATCAAAATCCTGTGCTACGCCGACGATGCAGTATTAATAGCTGAAAGCGAAGACGATTTGCAAAGACTACTGCACCAATTTAACATAACAGCGAAAAAGTTTAACATGAATATATCAGCGTCAAAAACTAAAGCCATGACTTCATCTAGAACACCACTCAGATACAAAGTCGAAATAGACAACAAAATTATACAGCAGGAAATGAAGTTCACGTATCTCGGAATAGAAATATCCGGATACGGGGATGTTGAAAGGGAGGTGAGGGGACAAGCCATGAAAGCAGCAAGAACAGCCGCATGTCTTAACAGTACCATATGGAGCAATAAACATATAGGAATCGAAGTTAAATCCAGAATTTATAAAACAGCAATAAGGTCCATACTAACATACACTGCAGAAACCAGACTAGAAACCTCGAAAACAAAACAAATACTGGAAACAACAGAGATGAGAGTGGTGCGCAGGATAGCTGGCAGGACCCTTATGGATCGGAATAGGAGCGAGGATATAAAAAGAATATGTAAAGTCGATAGCATCAATGACTGTGTGTTACAAAGAAAAAGGGAATGGAACGAACACATCAAACACATGACTGACGACAGAATAGTAAAGATCACGAGGGACAAATCACCAATAGGGTGTAGAAGTACCGGAAGATCCCGTAAACGATGGAGTGTTAACCTCGCAATAGACTGAAACCAGGCAAAGAGACGAAGAATATCATGCAAATTGCTTATATATAAGAAGGAAGAAAAAGAAGATAATTATATCAATATGATTATAAGTTATTATGTATTATCATTGTTATTATGTACTATCATTGCTATTTAAAATTTGATTCAGTCAACTGACAATGAGTGCTGAGAATCTTAGTCATTTTATTATCCTTAAATTTGACAACACATACCATTGACAAAAGCAACATTCCCATATTGATTTGTAGTGTGCTTTGGTTTCTCTTTTACCTGATACTTATATAACTCATTTAAGATGTATTGAAATGATTCTTGGGATCTTGTGATGGTTTAGTCTTAGTTTTGTGACACGACCTTCTTTAACTTTAATATATCAGTACCAGTTAAAATTGATTGTCCAGTTTAATTTGCAAATTAACAATATGATCATATTTGAAATTTGAAAATGCCTGATAAGTTACCAAAATCCAAGCGTATCTTTTTCAATATCAGGTAATTTGAAGTATATACGATAAATAAGATATTTCAAGTTTCTCTCTCATATTAATTAGGAGTATTACACATTAACTCTACCAGTGAAATTTTCAATTAAAATATTGATTTATCTATGTTGGAAATGCCGGAAATATAATTTCAAATTTTTGGGTAGAAGCTTAGAAGAAGGTATTTCATATAAAGCTCCAGCAAGGGTTGAAAGGTCTTATAAAAACCACTCTATTGTATTTTTCTTAGAAGAGAAGTGGACCTACTTGAGAAACTTAGGAAAGGAACTTTAATCCATAAGGCTTAAAACAGAGACAGGTAAAGCTCTGTATTTGAACAATGACCTATATAAACTCTAGTCATTCTGGTTATTCTAACTAATAATACAGGATGTTCATAAAATATTTTCTAACAGAAAAACTGATACAAAAATCAATATTTCCAGATCAGTTCAAAAGCCTTTCTAAGGTAAAGGAAATATATTTTACATCGAGATTAATTAAAGCGGTGTAATTTTTAAAACATATCTAGTTAATATTTTTTCTCCTTGAGACCGTTAACACGGGAAGATAGTCAGTTTATTTCCTGCTAAATTCATTCCAGTTCCCTCTCGATACCAGTTTCGGTCACCTAATTATATCGGTGATGAAATGTAATGTAATTCACAGAATAGTACCTATTTAAAATACTCGTCCTAGTATGGGACTCATTAGACATTCGGTACAAACCATTATCTCGCACTTGTGTCCTATAAGCTGATTTTAAAATTAAAAAACAGCAAACAAGACACAACGGCGACATCTCAATGGTTCACTAAATAACACAAGAGCAACACAAATCAACAATGTTGTATAAGACCGCGATGTGATGGCGTGTCAGTGATTTAAAAAAGATATATATCAAAACTGGATACACGAAACGCGCTACCCCAAGGATAGGGGTCGCACTATTCGGTACCAATAACCAAACCTATTACGCGTATCGCAGTCAAAGCCAGGTGTCGCACCAATGATCCCCCTATGAGAGCACCGGACAAAGATTGTTAGTAAACATTCCTCTTGTATTAAAAGGTGTCGATAATTCCAAGAAAATAAAGGAGCTTCGAGTTCGTAAAATGACGATTGCTACGTATTTTTTAAGTCAACAGATTTAAAAAAGAGATAAGTTATCGTCAGTAAATCGAGGCATATCTTTTGAGTAGCGTACTTTTTGTATCCAGTTTAATAGCCTTAATTTTTATTTTACGATCTTGCTATCATATGTCGACATTGTTAGTGGGTGTTGCTATTGTGTTATTAAGTGATACGTTAAGATGTCGTTGTCGTTTCTTATCTTCGATTTTCTCGACTTGAAAACAGCAGATAAAGTGTGACTGCTAGGTCATCGATTGTACCGGATGCAATAGCCTAATATCTCTCTTTCAGACTATAATATTAAAAATCGAGTGAATATGTCAATTTAGTTGATACGTTTTTTTATAGTTCAACCCTTGGGATTAGTTGATGTTACCCTTAAAATCTTAAATAAGAAGAGGGGTCAAGTAGCCCATCATTTTTAAATCTCCTTTGATTCTCTTTCCAATAATACCCTAATTTATTATTTTCTGAATTTCAAAAAAATTGCGCTCCTGAACAGACGTGATAAGAACTTACCACCACTGAGATTGTTGTTAGTATTAATTATTTTAAACATACTAGTTTAGTTGATTTTCTGTTTAGAAGATATATTCATGTACTATTCAGTGACATCATTTTAACCTTTGAATATGAGCAAAGCTCAGCATAGACGTTTGATTTTTTATTTGGTTTACAAAAAAAATTTAGCTTGCAAGAAAGAATTTTCAAAAAAAAAAACGGATAGGATCCACTTACATACTATCTTAAGAACTGTTCAAAATGTTCTCCATTAAACTCTAAATCGTAATAAAGTCTGTTTTTGGACCCCTCTCTAACATTTTAGAAAACTTTAAAGTTAATTGACCGGCATGCTGCTAAAATTTGTCTTTTAAAATCATTAATATCATCAGGTTGTGTTTCATACAGAACGGATTTAAGATTTCACCAAAGAAACAAATCTGAGGGAATTAAATCAGGTGATCTCGGAGGCCATTCAGTTGCTCCTCTTCTGCGAATCCATCTATCCAGGAGTCTCTCGTTTAACTTTTGTCAAACGGAAAGAAAATAATGAGATGGAGCACCGTCCTGCTAGAAATGCAACAGATCTTTTCGAAAACTAAATTACCTGCTGCGTCAATTTGTTCAGTAGAATTAATAATCCTTTTAAGATTATTATGATACAGATCTTCTGTGAAGTTTTCTTCATTAAATAAAACCAATAATGGCATTTTCAAGAAGCCCAAACATTAGCTTTCTGTGCCTGTTATGTAGGTTTGTCTCGAAATATATGCGGGTTTTCGTCACTCTAATACCTACAAATTTGTTTATTTACTTTGTCATATAGAAAAAATGTACATTTGTTGCTAAAACAGACATTTGGCAGAAGATTGGGGATAGTGATGACTAAATTGAACATTGTTACACAAAACCATGCTTTTCTATTAATATCGTTCTCATGAAGCTTTTTAAATATCTACATTTTGTAGGGATGAAATTTAAGTAAATTTGAAGGCTTTTCATACAATCTCATGTGACTTTCTTGCCTATTCTGCTACTGTTCCTAAGAAGCTGATGATTCTGCAACAAATATTCACAAAGCTTCAATTTGAGCTTCTTTATTTATTACTCTCAGGTTATTTTTTCTTTAAAAAGGAATACTGCCCTCGTGTGCACTTTTCAACTTCTCTATAAATAAGAATAATTTCAATTCTCTCTTGACTATAATAAACCATATTCATAGTTATTCACTTTCTACAAGTATCACCGAACAGTTTAACAAGTTAAACTGAATTAACAATACTACAGAAAATCCTTACAATTTGTTATAAAATTATTTTGTTTTGAAAAACCGCTATTAAAGAATCTTTTTACAGGAGTAGACTATATCTATGGAACATTTCAGTAAATGACCACTCATCAAAATTGTACTCTTAGACTACTTGTTCACGTGAATTTTTCGGAGGTTACTTTAAACCAAAAATCTATTTTTCGGAAACTACCGATCAGTAAAAATAAATAAGGATAATTTAGGAAAGAAAATTAAACGAGCTTAGAAATGATGATTACTGCGTTGTTATTTCAAATTTTAGGGATGACGCCGACCGACCCCTTACAAAGGGGAACTTTGGGAATTATTTGAACTATTTTTGTATATATATATATATATATATATATATATATATATATATATATATATATATATATATATATATATATATATACAAATGAAATTGAACATTTCCTAGTTTTCAATTTCGGTTTATTTTTAATTAAATATAATAATTTAGGATAATTTAATTTTGAAATTATTGGTGCATTATTTATAATTATTTAGTTTTAACGCTAATAACGGAAAGTGCTTCTCTATGTAGATTATAAATATATTATATAAATAGCTGCAAAAAGTAGTGTATGAAATAGCCGATGGGCACTATATATTTAGTGAATTAGCCTATACGAATTATTAGAGAAGAGGTGTTTTAGTGCCCTTTATGAATAATTTCGCCACAGAATAGGAGAAACGTCTGGAAATAAACAAAATAATTAATCACCTTCTTATAAAATATGGGAAAAGTACTTGATCAAAGTATTTTTCATACCTAAAGTAGCAAAAAATTGTTTTCACCACAAAACCATTTTGAATTTTTGGAGGTTAATTTTTTTTCCAAATAATATCTTGAAAAATCATTAGGGTATGGGATATTGTGTCCAAATAAATTCTGAGGAAACTGTCATACGAAAAGAAGGATCTCACATGAATTGTAGGCAAAAAAACGATATTTAACTAGAAAAAAGGTAACAATAACTTCAACAACAGTGGAAATAAATACAATCACCCACAGTCTAGCGAATGCTAAACAAAACGACAAGAATAGTGGTCAGTTATAATCAAATATAACATAAAACTGTACATTGTAGTGTTAAGAATGTAGCAAATTCTGGAAGATAAAATAATTAAGCTGTGAAAGAAATCGACAAGGAAGTAGAACAACGAGGTCTATAGCAAAATCAAAAAATGCAGCCAATAGACAAATGTAGTTGTGATCTTTACATGTACATTCTTGCGTTATTACTCCGTTCTTTAGATCCATACAAAATCGCCACAATTATCACAAATAATTCAACAAAACGAAAACATAAGTGTATCATTTTTCTCGATGGTTCTTCGTTGCATTTACAAATTAATTGGTAGGTGTTCTGTCTGTCTTTAGTTCCTCTTTATGTTCAATTACGCGTTGGCTGTTTATCCAGATATTAAGTTTACTTAGATTCACGTGGACACTAGCTTTATATCACCAGTAAAAATCATGTGTAGAATTGACGAAATATAAATGACCTACGTACACATTTAAAAATGTATACAATGAGGGCTAGTTATTTTTAGCGCGAATTCTGAAGAAAGATTTTTGGCATTAATCAAAATACTGATCGATATATTAGTTTTACATAAAAATCAAAACAGGTGATAGTTTTGTATCCCTAAAGAAGTATGTATAGAATTGGAAAAAATAAATGGTCTATGCGTAAATTTCAAAATATGTACAGTCTTATAATGGTGGTATATAATTTTTTGCGCAAATTTTAAAATTCGGTATTTGTCATAAATCAAGCTACTTATCCAGGCGCAAATCAAAAAGGGGGGCGTGGTGAGTGCGATTGCCCCTCCCCAAGAGCTTTGAGTTCAGGAAAATATACCCGATTCTACCTCTAATACTAGGAATGTGTATACTGCTGGCATCTCCCCCTCGTCGACATTTTGTTTTTTCTGGCAATCGCCGCCCCCCCAAGAGCTTTGAGCTCAGGAAAATAGATCCGATTCTGCTTCTTATACTAGGAATGTGTATGCTGCTGGCATCTCCCCTCTCTTCGATAACTTGTTTTTTCTTGCGATCGCCCCCCCCCCCCCCCAAGAGCCTTAAATTCAGAAAAATAGACATAGACTCGACCCTGTCTTTTACACTAAAAATGGGAATGTTACTGGCGTTCCCCCCCCCCCTCGTCGACAACTTGCTTTTGCTTGCTATAATGTACTTTTGTGATATCACCGCCCCTCCACAAAGAAAGTGGCTGGATCCGCCCCTGTACTTATCCATGCATTAATTTTATATTAGATTCAAGTAGATGATAGTATTATATGACAAATAAAAAACATTTGTAGATTTGAAGAAACATAAATGACCTATTTAAAAATTTAAAAATATGTACAATTTCTTAATTAGGGCTGATTATTTTGGCACGGATTCTGAAGAAGGGTTTTTAGCATCTATCAAGATACTTATCGATGTATTAATTTTACATAAGATTGAAACAGATGATAGTTCTGTATAACCAAAGAAGCATTTGTAGAATTAAAGAAAAATACCTATGTGCAAATTAAAAAAAAAATGTACAGTCTAATAACGACGATATATTATTTTTGACGCGGATTCTATAAAAGGTTATTTAGTATAAATCAAGTTAATTATCCAAGCATTAATTTTACCGTAGAATCAAATAGATAATAGTATTATATGATCGATAAAAGCATCTATCGATTTAATGAAAAATAAATGACCTATATTCAAATTTAAAAATGTGTACAGCCTCATAATGAGAGTGTATGATTTTTGGCGCAGGTTCTAAAGAAAGGTTTTTGACATGAATTAAGCTACTTATCGATGTATTAATTTTACATATGATTCAGTTTTGTATCACCAAAAAAATATTTACCGAACAGAAAAAAAAATATATGGCGTATGTACAAATTTAAAAATATGTACAGCCTCATAATGAGGGCTTATTATTTTTGGCGCTGTTTTTGAAGGAAGGTTTCTGGAATAAATCAAATTAGTTTTTTGAAGGTCATAGACAATGATGTTTCTTGCGAAATAGTAGATATCTGTTGGATTTCCATTGTCTTTATTTTTGTTGAATATCACAACGTTTTCAAGTGAAACTAAATAAATCCCTGAGCTACATGACTATTTATACTAAAAGTAAATGCAGTAGAGTGTGACTGATATGGGTGCAATCATGCCTGCTATGACAAAATCATATTTTTTTTTCTATTTCGCAAGAAACATCATTGTCTATGACCTTCAAACAAACACTAGAAGCCCGGTATGGACCCGGTATAAGTGACAAATTGCGGGGCTATGAGAAATCCAAGATTAAGCTTACAAAAGAGGAGACGCACATCCAGTTTCTACGACAAGCACGAGATCAGGGAATAATACCAGATGGTTTTCGTAAAAAATCTCCAGTTCCAGGACAACGGCAAACAGGATATTGGAAAATGCTAGTAAGGCATTAATACGTTAACAGATAAACTATCATTGTTTCAAGAAAGCAATACTACTAGAGGACATTCGCCAACGGTTCGAAGAAATTAAAGAATATACATTAGAAGAAGACTACGCCCCCATCCTAAAAAAATTGACGCTACTTGTGACAAAGTGAGAACAAAATAAGAAATCATACACCAAAAGAAATTTTCCAAATATCAGAGCAAACAAGAACGATAACAACCTTTTCAGAGCCAGAGGACAATTGTTAATATATCTGCCAAAGAATTAACTTCAGCGGAAAACTCACTACTTGCCAAAGGTTTGAACTTCACGGTTGCTCCAAAAGAGGTTTCCATTCTCTATATAATTAGCGCCGCAGACTCAGCGAATATCGAAGATCCATCTGCAAATGAGTTCAGGTGGAAAATAAGAGAAACTCTACAAAAATCTAGAGAAACCGAACCAAACATCAGCAAAGACGAGAAAACTGCCCTAGCCAACTTACAGAAGGACTCCACTATTAAAATTCTGCCAGCGGATAAAGGAAATGCTACAGTCGTAATGAATGCTGAAACATACAATCAAAAAATTGACGAAGTTTTAAGCAAAGGAGATTATACATCTCCTTCTAAAGATCCCACACCTGCAATTGAAGGAAGAATCTATCGCGTTCTTAAGAAACATGAACGGTATATTCCTGAGAGGATCTGGACTCAGTTGACGCCACACCATAGCAAAACTCCACATCTTTATGGACTCCCGAAAATACATAAGCAAGACACACCCTTATCACGAGTTCCCGGAACTCCCCGACTTCTGAACTTGGTAAATTTCTTCTTTCAATCCTGAGACCATTACAAGGAAATACATCGTCCTGGGTTAAGAACTCGCAACATTTCGTAAAAATTAAACGTGAAATAGAAGTACAACCAGAAGACCATTTTATTAGCTTTGACGTGGAAAGCCTATACACCAACGTTCCAGTTAAGGACTCACTAAAAATCATAAGAAAGAAACTTGAAGAAGACCAGACCTTAGCAGAAAGAACATCTTTATCACCGCATGCCATTATGGACTTGTTGGAAAGTTGTTTGACTAATTCCTATTTTCAAGAAAAGGTAAAATTCTACATCCAGGATGATGGACGACCGATGGGATCTTCACTCTCATCGGTGGTCGCAAATATTTTCATGGAATGGTTCGAGACGTTTGCAATTGAATCCATATCTAAGAAACCAAAGTTATGGCTCAGATACGTAGACGATACTTTTATTATTTGGAGTGGAAACGACGAAGAACTTCGAAACTTCTTTTTTCATCTCAACAATATCAGCCCAACTATTAAACTCACCATGGAGAAAGAAGTAGAAAATAAATTACCATTCTTAGATGTCTTCATTGAAAGAAATGGCAGATAAATTCGAACTTCGGTTTACAGAAAAGCCACGCACACAGGACAATACCTTAATTATTTATCTAATCACTCCAATAACACCAAACAATGAATTATAAGAAATCTCGTAGATAGAGCCTTAACTCTCTACAACTCCAACGAGAACTTGATGAAAGAGATAGATTATATTAAAAATGATCTGACAGCCAACGGATACCCAGTATATCTAGTGGATAAATTTTTTGAACAACGCAGAAATAGGACAATATCGACAACGAATGAAGAACAAAAACCAGTATTAAACATCCCCTATGTTAAAGGCATTTCAGAACTAGTTAGAAGGATAGGAAAACGATATAAAATCAACGTTGTTTTCAATTCAAATAACTCTCTGAGAAGTCGGCTCACTAGGGTCAAACCAACAACTCAAAGAGACATAAAAACTGTGTATATCAGATACCATGTGAACGTGGCAATTTCTACATTAGCGAAACAAAGAGACCTTTTGACGTAAGGATCAAAGAACACCAAAAATGCATATCTCGAGGAGAAACAGAAAAATCTGGTGTCGCCAACCATGCCTGGACTCATGGACACCACATAAAATGGTCTAAAGCTAAAATACTACACCGAGAACAACATTGGAGAAAACGGAAATTCAAAGAAGCCGCGGTTATACATCAGAACCCGAGTTGTTTTAGTAAATCATCTTTAGATATAAGAGAAGTGTGGAAACCACTTCTTAGTAATTGTAAACTTAAACTAAATGCAGTATAAAAAAAAAGAAAAAATATGATTTTGCCATAGCAAGCATGACTGCACCCATCTCAGTCATACTCTACTGCATTTACTTTTAGTATAAATAGTCATGTAGGTAAGAGATTTATTTAGTCCAACAGATATCTACTATTTCGCAAATCAAGCTATTTATCAATGTATTAATTTTACATCAAATTCAAACAGATAATAGTGTTTTTAACCAATAAGAAACATTTATAGAATTGAAGGAAAACAAATAACCTAAGTATAAGTTTCAAAAATATGTACAGCCTCATAATGAGAGTTTATTATTTTTGGTGCAGGTTCTAAAGAAAGCTTTTTTGTACAAATCAAGCTACTTATTCATATATTAGTTTTACGCTATATTCAAGCAGATGAACGTCTTATATCGCTAATAAAAAAATTTATGGAATTGCCGAAAAATAAATGTTCTATGTATAAATATAAAAATATATACATTCTCAACATAAGGGCTTACTATTTTTAGCAAGGATTCTAAAAAAAGATGTTTGCCATAAAGTAAGCTACTTAACCATGTATCAATTTTACATAAAATTCTAGCAGGCGATAGTGTTATATCATCAATGAAAATATTTATAGAATTGTAGAAAAATAAATTAACTTTGTACAGGGTTAGTCAACGATTGGATTAAGTAGGGTTGTGCCTTTTCGGTGAAATTAACAAAGAAACTATATTTATTGTTTGATACAGTTTATTTTTACGCAGATTTTAAAAATATTTAGGACTCTACAGGGTGAGCCAAAAAACTAGGACAGCATAAAGTTGTATTTTTTTTAAATAGAACACCCTATATACGAATCGTATTTTCGATTTAGCTTATAATTTTAAATCTTTTTTATTGAGGGTTTACTATAACAAAACTTTATAGTTTCTGAGATAATTAAGTTTAAAGAAAAAAAGTCACATTTTCAAGCATCAATTCAATCCTAAATAACGTTTTCAATTTTGTGACAAATATATTAAAATTTGGAATTTAGCAAGGCCAAGGACAAGTTAATACAATTTTTACCTAATATTTGCAATAAAAGCTACAGGGTGTTCAACACGTCGGCTCAAATTTGAACAAGTTTAAATGAATAAATATCTTTTTTTTTAAATGGTATATTTTCACGTTATTTAATAGAGTAATAAAAACCCTAAAAGTTTTGTTCAATTTATCCTATACCTATGTATAATAGTTTTTGAGATATTTCAGTTTTTCTTATTTTCCATACTTTTTTACAGAAATAGTCTTCATTATCATAGTAGCCATGTAAAATAATATAAAGAAACTACAGAAACAAACAGAATGTGGTTAAATATGATGAAATACATTATTCGCTATATTACAACGGCAATAGTTTAATTAAACATAATGTGAAGAAATTAACACAACAATAACGACAAGGCAAATACATATTTACTTTTATACTAAACTGAAACAAAAAAATTACCTATTAAATACTGAGATTAATTATTTCTTTTTAATAAGTGTTCGAATAAACGACCCTCTTGTGCAATGCACAAATTTAGTCTTTTTTGCAGATTTTCTCGGACCCTGGACAAAATTAGTGGCGTTATTGTTCTACAGGTATCCCTAATCCTGTTTCGCATATCTTCCACTGTTGTTGGTGGATTAACATACACCTTATTTTTAATATATCCCCATAGGAAGAAATCTAATGGGGTGATGTCGCAAGACCTTGGTGGCCACTCAATGAAACCGCCACGTCCAATCCATTTTTGCGGATATCGTTGGTCCAAAAACGGACGAACTTCACGATGGTAATGCGGAGGCGCACAATCGTGCTGGAACCACATACTGTCGAGCTCATCCCTATCGAGACCTTGAAGCATTTGAGGTAGTTCTTCTTGTAGAAAGTTCAGGTAACTATGGCCATTTAGTGGTTCATTAAAAAAGTGGGGTCCAATAATTCGATTATGATGAATACCACACCAAACATTTAATGACCAGTGGTTTTGATGTTGCACCTCTCTAATCCAAAATGGGTTTTCTGTGGCATAATAATGCATGTTGCGTCTATTTACGGCACCGTTACTTCTAAAAGTAGCTTCATCACTAAACATTACCTTGCATAATAAATTTGGATTTAATTGAATCTCCGCATTTATTGTACGACAAAATTTACACGACTTTCAAAATCCTGTCCATGCAATTCTTGGTGTAATTCCATGTGATATGGATGATACCTATATTTCTTGGTAGTACGATTAGCGGTGGATTGTGATGTTTCACATAATGCTGCTAACTGACGGCTACCAATATAAGGATTTTCCTGAACATTTAACAATACTTGTAGTTCTTTTTCTTCATTAGTTACTGGTTTGTTGACCACTTTACGTTTTGGATAATCAACAGTACCAGAAGAATCAAATCTTTGCATTAAGTTTTGAAAAGTATGGGTATTAGGCTTGCGTCGATCAGGATACTTCATTTTGTAAATTCTTTGAGCAAGAAGGCAATTTTTTTGAGCCTCTCCTATTGTATAAATCATATCTATTAACTCATTCTTTGGAAAATTCATTTTACAATATAAGATGAATGCAAAAAAAACCAAACTACACTACATAAAAACCAAAAGAAGCGATGGCGGTTTTAAATTTGACACACAGAAAAATGTTCTTTTACATTGTTTTTGCCATGGCTACTATGATAATGAAGACTATTTCTGTAAAAAGGTATGGAAAATAAGAAAAACTGAAATATATCAAAAACTATTATAAATAGGTATAGGATATATTGAACAAAACTTTTAGGGTTTTTATTACTCTATTAAATAACATGAAAATATACAGGGTGTACCATTTAAAAAAAAGATATTTATTCATTTAAACTTGTTCAAATTTGAGCCGATGTGTTCAACACCCTGTAGCTTTTATTGCAAATATTAGGTAAAAATTATGTTAACTTGTCCTTGGCCTTGCTAAATTCCAAATTTGAATATATTTGTCACAAAATTGAAAACGTTATTTAGTATTGAATTGATGCTTGAAAATGTGATTTTTTTTCTATAAACTTAATTATCTCAGAGACTATAAAGTTTTGTTATAGTAAACCCTTAATAAAAAAGATTTAAAATTATAAGCTAAATCGAAAATACGATTCGTATATAGGGTATTCTATTTAAAAAAAAATACAACTTTATGCTGTCCTAGTTTTTTGGCTCACCCTGTAGAGTCCTAAATATTTTTAAAATCTGCGTAAAAATAAACTGTATCAAACAATAAATATAGTTTCTTTGTTAATTTCACGGAAAAGGCACAAACCTACTTCATCCAATCGTTGACTCACCCTGTACATGTTCAAAAATATGTACAGATTCATAATAAGGGCTTCTTATTTTTAGCGCGTATGCTGGAAAAAGGTAGGTTTTTGGCATAAATCAGACGTGATCAATGCCTAACGCTTCTCAAGTGTTTTTTCAAATCTAGTAAAGCTAAAATTTCGACAAAAAGGTAATAATTTATGAGTCGCAGAACTTTATTTGGGAACCATATGGTAACAGGGTTTTTAAATTTTAACTGGCATTATAAGTTAATATATACTGCTATTCTAAAGATAATTGTAGTTGATTGTGTTGACCTACCTAATGCATAAATGTGGAATAATTTATTGTTTGCACTACTAGAACAGTTACCAATTGAAAATGTAAAATCGTGCCACTAATTTTGTGTTACAGATGAACGAAAATAAATTGAATAAAAAAAATATTTATCAAAGGTTGACAGTAATAAAATATAATTTGATTAATGCATGAAAATCATTCAATATCAAATATTGCTTCCATGCTTCATGGAAATACCTGACAGGCATAAAATATAAATTCTAAAAAATGATTCGAACAGACTAATAATTTATATTAGTAAATACTCAACAAATTAGTATTTTGGAAATTGAGCGTTTCCTTTATGTGAGAAATTTAAAAGAACAGTTTAAGTCATAAATATTAAGTTTAGTGTATTTTGATTACCTAAATATGTCGGAAACATTATTAAAATTCATGATGAAATTTTCGACATTCTGGTAAGGCAGTACTAAAATACATATGATTTAAAAGAGGGCAAGCGATTTGTATAAATTATTTTATATCGGTTGAAATTTGTTAGATAGATATTATTAACATATGTCCTCCTAGTCATGACAGAAACAACTGACGGTGCAATCGTTAGCAACGTTTAATAGCGACAACATTTTTCCACTTACCTGTCGAATTTAATTTCTGTTCGGTATTTATTTTGTGAGTTATGAAGTGTTTAGTGACAAATGAGTTTTGTGAAATTAAAACGTAACAGCATTGTCTTAAAAATATTCACGATCATTATATTTTAAGGTAAATGTATATATAAATATATATATATATATATATATATATATATATATATATATATATATATATATATATATATATATATATATATATATATAACCTGAACTATATGCCGTTGTAGTGCTGAAATGCTGAAATCACATTCAGCAAACGTACAACTCTATGCAGCTCCCTGTAGGAATAAAGTAAAATTTTACTCTATATATATATATATATATATATATATATATATATATATATATATATATATATATATATATAAGAGGTAGTCTCGTGACAACAGTACTCGGAGACATTTGAGATTAACAACGGACTGAAGCAGGGAGATGCACTCTCACCACAACTCTTCAACGTAGCTTTAGAATACATAATCAGAAATGCAAGAATTGATACACCGACTTCCATATTCCATCGAGAAGGACCAAGCTTACTGCTGGCATTTGCAGACGATGTAGATTTAATAGAAAACACAAGAATAAAAATGAAGGAAACTTTTATGAGGTTCGAGAAGGAAGCAGAGAAGATGGGCAAGGAAACAGAGACAGAATTGGACAGAACATCACTATCGACGACTACAACTTTGAACGCGTCAGAGAATTTAAGTATCTTGGAACAACAATAATTGAAGATTATAACGGATCACAATAAATAAACAATAGGATCCAAGCTGGGAACAGATGTAGCTACGCCCTTCGAGACCTGATAAAATCGAAACAACTAACAAGACGAACAAAGATAAATCTATATAAAACAGTTATAAGACCAGTAGTGATGTACGGCAGCGAAACTTGGACAATAACAAAGGCAAACGAAGAGCGACTGCGAGTTTGGGAGAGAAAAATCCTAAGGAAAATCTTTGGCCCGTTACTGAATGGGGCAACGGGATAATATAGAATAAGAACAAACAAAGAGTTAGAAGAGTTATACGCAGATGCCAACATAGTTAAAGAAATAAAGTCTAGAAGACTCCAGTGGACAGGCCACCTCATAAGACACTCTAACGAAAGAATAGTGAGACTGGTGTGGGAAGAAACCCCAACTGGAAAAAGACCACTTGGACGACCCCGGCTCCGGTGGCGGGATAATATAGCAGGAGACCTTAAAGCTATGGATATAGAGAACTGGATGGAGCTAGCAAAGGACAGAAACGAATGGAGGCATATTGTCAAGTCGGCTAAAACCCACACGGGGTTGTAACGCCACGGAGTAAGTAAGTAAGTAAGTAAGTAGTCTCGTGACTGGACCAGTTAACAAAAAGGCAACTAAACCGATAGATTTAAGGCACTTTTGTGGGGCTGCAATCAGAAAGATGGTTGGTCAGAAAAGAAAACTGTTTTTTGTTAGTCTAGCTTTCCTGAATTTTTTTCCCTTCCTCAGGACTTCTACAAGAGAGAAAATAACCTTCCTTAATTCTATTCCTATGAATAAAAATTAAGATAAATACGTACTAAAGTGAGTATATATGAAATTCCAGGTTTTGTTAATAACAATCAAAGCGAAATGCCCACTGTTCAATTTTCTCAGTCAGATACTTTTTAACCTCTGTTATGAATGTTAATATCACACTTGTCCAACAGAGTATGTAGGTTGCCGTTCTTAACATTTAAATAGCATTTCGTTTTGATTGTTATTACAGAATCTAGTAATAAATTTCATTTTTCATTACTTTCCCACTTAATAACATAATATTTTTCAAGAATGATTACCTCCGCTCCCAGAACGATTATCTGTTCTTGGACGGTGTAAACTATACCTATTAAAACAGGCTTTTAACGTCAACTGTCAAAAATCAAAGTCATTCTCAAATTAAAATGGCGTTTCAACGACGTCCGCGTGTTTTTAAAAATTATTTTCTGAATTAATTAAATAATATTTGCCTTATAAGTCAATCTTTTCATGTTATGTGGTTTTATTGTTAAGTGATAATGACTGTGTCTGTTGAATAAAACCTGGAATTACATACACACTCACTTTGGCCTTTATCTTTATTTTCATTCAAAGTAATAGAATTAAGGAAGGTCATTTTCTCTTTTGTAGAAGTCCTGAGGAAAGGAATTAAATTTCTCGAAAGCTTGACTAACAAAAAAGAGTATTCTTTGCTAGCCAACCATCCTTTTGACTGCAGCCCCCCAAAAGTACCTTAAATCCCTCGTTTTAGTTGGCTTTTTCTGATATATATATATATATATATATATATATATATATATATATTTATTTATATATTTATATATATATATATATATATATATATATATATATATATATATATATATATATATATATATATATATATATATATTGGCACCGGTTTTGAATTCTTAAATAACACCCTGTATATTTTATCATCTTTGGATTTCTGAGACAATTCTAGATCAGAATGCGACATTTTAAAAACTTTTTACGTCTACTTCATTTTTTTAGAGCCACTTTTAAAATTGCATCTAAGTGGTCATGATCGGACGCAAACTAATCTAAGGGCCTTAGGTGATGTCAAAAAAATACAGTCGCAAAGTTTTAATTACTAGTATGAAAGATAGGAATAAGACAAGTTGACAAAATTACGTTTTCCTTTCTAACTGTTAATTTTCAAATGGCGATCCCTTTTTGGCAACTACTTTTCGAAAAAAGCATTCTTTGACGAATCTAATGGTACTAATTTATTTGCGATTAGATTAGACATAAGAACAGAAATTAAATATTATTATTTACTTATGACAAGTGCGCCATGGACAGCCATGATGCATAATAATTTGCAACTGTTTTTATCAAGTATTCTTTGAAAAACAAAGCACTCACTTAAGTAGGTAATGACAGTAACATACGCTCTAAGAACAGACGTAAAAGTTTCTTAATTTTCGTTAAAATTAGTTTAAATTTTTTTTTTAGTTTTAGTTCAACTTTCTAATCTTTCTAATTTTTATTGTTTTTAATTGGAAAAAATCGATAAACACCGGAGGTCATCATCATGAACAAATCATAAAAGTGATTATAAAAATTTTCAATATCGGTTCTTTTTAATTTAGCATAGCAATTTGACCTTCTTTGTTTGCTTTTTTCTTGCATTTTTTCAGCCGCAAAATCTAAAATTTTTATTTTTTGCTCTCATTTCTTCAAACATAAATTTCAAATGAAGGCAATTTTATTCCTGTCTTTTATTCCATTCAATTATAATCATCTTGTATTTATAGTCGAGAATTTTCGAGGGTGTTCCATACAATCCGAATGTTGAAAAGCCCTTGAATCGGATGTTCAACTTGATTTAAAATTTTCAAACTTAAATCAAGAAAGTTCTTTTTTTTTACTAATTTTTCATACTTTCGTCGTATTTTTAAAATTTAATTGGCCTAAAATTGGATACATAAGTAACCGAACCTGTAATAAATTTTTCGAGGAATCCAATGAAGTAGCTCGAGAGGCTTGGTGACGTCACTCATGGCGCTGAATTTCGGAAATGTTAACACCGTTAAAAATCACAAAGAAAACTTTGAAGTTCGTGCTTATTGTCACTTTTGAGGGACAGAAACCATTCTCCAAGTGAAAAGAAACACTTTTTGCTTAGAATCGAGCGAAAAATATGAAAATATTTTTTATTTCACTAAAAAACAATTTTTTAAAATTAATAAGAATTTTTTGCTTGTAATAAATTACATGATCATTTTTTGGGAATACACCCTCCACCATATTTTTAATGAGGGGATCAAAATACTTATAAAAACTATGAGGAAGCCATATCTCTTCATCGGTTACGAAAACCCACCTAGCTCCCGAACTAAATCATTTACGGCATTTATTTGAAAAAGAATCCACAAATTGTTACTTAAGCATTTGAAATCGTTTGTATAAAAACAATTATAGCTATTGGACAGGCCAAATTTTGATATAGCCATATTTTTTAATGCAGCTCCCGGTATTTATTCAAGATATTTCCTTCAACAGAATGCTATTTCCTACAGTTTAACAGGCTCTAGAGCAGCAAAGCTTTGAATAAAACGGTTTCTACATTGTTATGTTAACTTTTCATCATTCCGGCTAAACCAAATATAATTAATTCAGGAATTCCGGCCTTTTCCAGTTGAACAGAGTTGGCATCAATGGGCAAAAAATGAACAATTAAGGTAGGAATGTACAAATAATTTTATTTCAAGTTTTGCCATTCGGTGTTCCGAGCTTATCAAATTGTACAACATGTTATTTTTGGATGTTAATATTCAGAAAAATAACTGAGTTATACAGAGTGTCTCTAAAAGATTAATAAAGGGTGTTTTTTATAGAGGTATAGAACTTTAAGTTGGCAACACTTTTTTAAATGGCGGCAATTTTGTCAGCCGTCAAGTGATTTATGTTTAGTTTGGTTTGGCATTTCAACATGAATAGACTGACGCCTGAACAACGCTTCCAAATTGTGCAAATTTATTTTGAAAATCATGGTTCTGTTCGAAATACGTATCGCTCACTACGTCCATTTTACGGTCA
This sequence comes from Diaprepes abbreviatus, assembly GCA_034092305.1. Lineage (NCBI taxonomy): Eukaryota > Metazoa > Arthropoda > Insecta > Coleoptera > Curculionidae > Diaprepes > Diaprepes abbreviatus. Next base: position 4,756,263 of record JASJET010000116.1, read on the forward strand.
ACATAATCGTCCATCAGAGCAATTAATTCGATTAACTATGAAACGTTTTTGCACCACGTTTACTCTAAATGATAATACGCATCCACAGAGACGTCGTACAGTGCGTACAGAAGAAGTCATTGCTGCTGTAGAGCGTAGCGTAGCGGAAGACCCGAATTAGTCTATCCGCCATCGTGCACAGGAATTAGATACGTGTCCATTCACTTTATGAAAGATTTTGCGGAAAGATCTTGGTTTGCGTGCTTACAAAATCCAACTCGTGCAAGAATTGGAGCCACATGATCACCTAGCAAGGCATAGATTCGGTGAATGGGCCCAAAACAAGATTGCCGTTGATCCCGATTTTCATAAGCGAATTTTGTTTAGCGATGAAGCTCACTTTTGTTTGAATGGATACGTCAATAAACAAAACTGCCGTATTTGGAGTGATGATAATCCTCAAGTGTATGTTGAGACACCGTTACATCCAGAAAAACGGACAGTTTGGTGTGCTTTATGGGCTGGTGGAATCATTGGTTCGTACTTCTTTAAAAACGATGCTGGTCAGAACAATGGTGACCGCTATAAAGCCATGATTATTGACTTTTTCCTTCATCAATTGAACAACCATGATGTGCAGGAGCTGTGGTTTCAACAAGATGGCGCAACATGTCACACAGCTCGTGCCACAATTGATTTATTGAAGGAAACGTTTGGTAACCGCATAGTTTCACGTTTCGGACCCGTGAATTGGCCTCTAAGATCGTGCGACTTAACGTCGCTAGACTATTTTCTGTGGGGATATGTGAAGTCGCTAGTCTACGCCGATAAGCCCGAAACGATTGATCACTTAGAGGACAACATTCGCCACGTTATTGCCGATATACGGCCACAAATGTTGGAAAAAGTCATCGAAAATTGGACCTACAGATTAGACTACGTCCGAGCCAGCCGTGACGGTCATATGCCAGAAGTCATATTTAAATTATAATGCCAGAAGGTTATCTTTCGAATAAAGTAAACTTCATGTCAATTTAAAAAATTCCTCTTTGTTTTATTCCATTTAAAAGTTCTATACCTCTATAAAAAACATCCTTTACAATAGGCTAGGCAAATTTCTCAGGCTAAAATATCTATCCCAATTGGTCTTTGTCCAAAAGTTGATTGTTTTCGCAATACAGGATGTCAAATTTGAAAATTTAACGAAACTTTGTTGTTTAATTATAAAATTTATCATCTAGTTCTTAAGTTTTTTGTTATTGCTGAATATTACAAGCAGAAATTACCGATATGATATTAGTTCAAGTTTACGAAATGAACCGCTCTTTTTTGTTGTCATCTTAGGTTGCCATTGCACAAATTTTTAAAACGAAACTCTTACAAATTCACCAGCAATATTAAAAAAGCCAGGTTAATGGCGACCTGAGGTTGGTCAGCTTATTTTTTATGGAGTTTTTCCAAAAAAAGTTACGGATATTTTATCGTGGGTGAAAAACTCGGGGAGACACTCATAAGTAAAAACAGGCCTTTACACTTGGATCAAGAGATGATTAAAAGGGTAAAATTTAACTTTGTTCATAGAATTAATCTTGGTGTATGATTTGTTATGAACAATGTCTGCTGTTGTCTTTTTTTTCTTTGCCAGTTCATTCTTACATGCAAATTTTTATTACTATTGACCTGTTGACCCTTAAACACGCTCTAGTCTGAATAATGTGTGAAGGGGGCTACGACAAGTCTCAGTACGCAATAAAATATTTATAGTTAGATTCACTAAGAAGGTTTAAGACTTAGACCCGATATAGTTGCCTTGGATATTAGGTTTTCTAGATGACCAGTTTTGTTTTTCTTATGATATTGTTTTAATTGTATTTTAAAGGTTCATAACTTGCTTGACGTATTATTATCCTTGTCAAATTAAATTCTCTACTGTCAATATAGACCGGTTTTAAAGTTAAACAATTTTAATGAATTAGGGGATTAAATTCCATTATCTCAAAAATAGCTGCGCGAAGCGATACCAACTAGATTTAACTTTATTAAATAAAAGATGTCAAAGAATAGGAATTTTATATAACTAGGCACAAAGAAGTTATGAAGCTTACATCTAGGCGAGGTGTTGCTGGTAGCCCCTTTTACAATGTAAATCTAAACTCTAATCAGAAATCTCATCCAAAGAAACCCCAAAGTTCCCAATTTAGTGTAAATTAAGATAGTATTAAAATAAATATTTACAGAAAAGTTTGAAAACATCATAAATTTGACACTCTGTATTTCGGAAACTATCAGACTAAAGGAAAGTGGACTGGATCTTCATATTTTAGGAATTTGCGTCAGCGTTTTGTACAGACTTTTTAGAGACACCCTGTAGAGTTCGGAAAATGTGTCTAAAATTGAAAATATAGTTTAAATATTTGAGGATAAAATGGGCGTTTCATTTATGAGGCGATCTCTGCATGTTTTGTAGAAAGTGATTTCTAAAAACTTGGGTAAAAGCTTTATCTTTAATCTTCATGTTTTAGTTACGCTTTAAATAAAGATTTCAGGCAGAATCCCAACATACAAGAAGATATCTTTTTTATATAGAGTTAGGGTTGTTACTTTTTATTTTTTCTAGAATATTTTGACGAAAACTATAAATATTTGAATTTAATTGCACAGTATTTTGGGCTTCTGCGCTTGTAGAAGAAATTTAAAATTCAAAGCGGTCTAAAATATTAAGGCTTTAACGACAGAAGTCGAGATTAGTTTTCAACACAACAATTTTAAACTAACTTGAGAAAAAGTTTTTTGCAAAGCTTTTCATGCACATTATTTAATGCAATTAAGGCATTCGTTTTATTAAATCCATGTATACTGGGTGTTTTGTTAAGTCAATCCACAGACTGTATCTCGGGAAATATTTGTCATTCAGCTTTAGAAATAAAATATTTTGTATTGAATTTTCATGTCCTGTTGTAAACCAGTGTTTTTCGAAGTTGTGTGGATAGAAAAAATCAGTTATAACCCTGGAGGTCGTTTAAGTACCCTGCTGATCCACTCATGAGTTTGTTCCCTTCAACTAAATGGTTTTTTTTGCTAAAAAGTTACAATATTTGTACCTTGTGGATTTCATCTTGGACTTTGTTCTTTTAAAGAGGCCTCGTTATTTAGATCAAGATTTTAGCGGTGTTGCCAACGTTTTGACAGAATTAAACAGAAGGAAGCTGAAACGGCGAATAAACTGTGCAAATCTTGTTGCATGTACATTTGAATTAAACTGCAATATGGTCAATATATTGGATTATTTCACCTTGATGGTTCTTTCATATTCAACTCGCCCTTTACATCGAACATTGGTGAGGATGATATAATTGAATTAAAAAAGCATAATTATGAAATTGCAAAATAAAGTAAGGGAGACTAAGAGGTCCATGAACCTTATTAATGAAAAATATCGGAAAAAAAATAGCGTAATAAGATAATGTCTGAGATGTTTTCCGAAATATTTATAGATAACCAGGTTCTAAAAAATAAGGTATAAAAGCTTGAAAGTGTGATTAGAAGACAAAATTCGAAACAAAAATAAGGTACCAAATCTTGAATGTGTGATTAGATTAGAACTTATTTATATCTGGGCTTCCACTAAACATAACAACAAAGCAGCCTCAGGTGTTTTGGAGAAGCTGTGCACAAGTTGTTTCTGTTTCCGTGAATGACTTTAAAAATATACGCCAATTTAAATCACATTGATTAATATCAAATAAATCAGCTGATGAAATGCTTATTTGTATTTTAACTTAACTTAGCCTGTCTCAAGTACCTAGATATTGTAATCAAATACAAAAAAAAACACTGGAGGCAAACTGAAAGTCATCGAGTCAACAGATATATCACGAGGCTATTTTATTTTATTTTTACCGATTTTAAACCCAGAATGGGGCAAAGATATTGAATAAAATTCCGAAATACTTAAAAATATGTGAGAAAATTTTTAGAAAAACTAATCAATATTCATAAAAAACAAGAACGACAAACGGTCTTAAAACCCAATATTAATCTTAAGAATATACTAATGCAGTCAATTGGATTATTAATAAGATTTAAAGAAGTATACCATGGCCAGATTTAAATTAGATAATAAATTTACTGTGTAAAAATAATATTTGGGACTAAATTTTTAATAAATCAAAAATCAATGCACGATTGGCTTACTAATTGCAATTAATGAATCTTACCCATTGTTGCTATTGGGGTTTAACAGAATTATTTCGTTGATACTTACAGAACTGATAAAAATTTCTGTTTTCAGTTTTATAATTCAATAAACTCCAAACAGGCAAAAGATAAAGTAACTAGTTTCTTCAGCCGAATCAAACAGGAAAAATGAAAAGTCATACGCACAACGCTACCTCTCTTAGGCGCGTTCAACTGAAAAAAACGACAGCTCGAAAATGACCCTGGATAATAACAGTTGGCTGAAATAGATTTCTTAAATAAGCTAGTTCATTAATCGTTAACATTTTCTACTCAAAATGAAATAAGTAGCACATCGATTGTTTTTAAATTAAAGAAATACATTTCAAGTAAAGGAATAAATCTTCTGAAAGATTGGGAACCCCGTAGATTTAGAATTTCGCTAATTCAAGCCACAGAAATTTATACAAACCAACAACATAAAACTGTCTAAACAAATATTTGGTTAACGGTGCAAAATAGCCTATCGATCAAATTCGAAAGTAATATATGACCTTAAACCAAGAATGACATAAACAAAATCTATGGAACTATTCAAAATAACTTCAAGAAAACTGCCATAAGAAAGGATAAAAGGAAGAATTTTACTTTAATAGTAGTAGGCAGAAAAACCGAGATCTATCTGAAAAATAAAGGTAACAGTAAATTGAGCATCTATGAAAAATAACTACGTACAGCGTGGCAAAATATCAATTATAATGGTGAAATTGGTAATCATATGTAATTTAAAACCGTACTTTGTAGTGTAAGAATGTAGGCAAAATTCAGGAAGGTAATAATGACCGAGCTGGAAAAGGAATCAGTAAGAAAATAAAACTACGTATCGTATGGTCACCCGTCACGACCTTAAAAATGCTTTTTAAGATATTGCAATTATATTTTTTTAGCATTTCTTTGCACCAATGGACACGAGCCATATTTTGAGCGATTTTCAAATTATAAGGGATGTAAACGAACATAACTTCTTTACGACCAAATGCTCATAAAATATCTTATATACTTTGGTATTGCTAATGCCATGAGATGCCTTAATACCACGGTATGTTACATGATGATCTTGTATTATCAGTTCAAGCACAGCATTAATGTTTTCTTGCACTACAGGGTGAGTCAACGATTGGATGAAGTAGGTTTGTGCCTTTTCGGTGAAATTAACAAAGAAACTATATTTATTGTTTGATACAGTTTATTTTACGCAGATTTTAAAAATATTTAGGACTCTACAGGGTGAGTCAAAAAACTAGGACAGCATGAAGTTGTATTTTTTTAAATAGAACACCCTATATACGAATCGTATTTTCGATTTAGCTTATAATTTTAAATCTTTTTTATTAAGAGTTTACTATAACAAAACTTTATAGTTTCTGAGATAATTAAGTTTAAAGAAAAAAAGTCACATTTTCAAGCATCAATTCAATCCTAAATAACGTTTTCAATTTTGTGACAAATATATTCAAATTTGGAATTTAGCAAGGCCAAAGACAAGCTAACATAATTTTTACCTAATATTTGCAATAAAAGCTACAGGGTGTTGAACACATCGGCTCAAATTTGAACAAGTTTAAATGAATAAATATCTTTTTTTTAAATGGTACACCCTGTATATTTTCATGTTATTTAATAGAGTAATAAAAACCCTAAAAGTTTTGTTCAATATATCCTATACCTATTTATAATAGTTTTTGAGATATTTCAGTTTTTCTTATTTTCCATACTTTTTTACAGAAATAGTCTTCATTATCATAGTAGCCATGTAAAATAATAAAAAGAAACTACAGAAACAAACAGAATGTGGTTAAATATGATGAAATACATTATTCGTTATATTACAATGGCAAGAGTTTAATTAAACATAATGTGAAAAAATTAACACAACAATAACGACAAGGCAAATACATATTTACTTTTATACTAAATTGAAACAAAAAAATTACCTATTAAATACTGAGATTAATTATCTCTTTTTAATAAGTGTTCGAATAAATGATCCTCTTGTGCAATGCACAAATTTAGTCTTTTTTGCAGATTTTCTCGGACCCTGGACAAAATTAGTGGCGTTATTGTTCTACAGGTATCCCTAATCCTGTTTCGCATATCTTCTACTGTTGTTGGTGGATTAACATACACCTTATTTTTAATATAACCCCATAGGAAGAAATCTAATGGGGCGATATCGCAAGAACTTGGTGGCCACTCAATGAAACCCCCACGTCCAATCCATTTTTGCGGATATCGTTGGTCCAAAAACGCACGAACTTCACGATGGTAATGCGGAGGCGCACCATCGTGCTGGAACCACATACTGTCGAGCTCATCCCTATCGAGACCTTGAAGCAGTTGGGGTAGTTCTTCTTGTAGAAAGTTCAGGTAACTATGGCCATTTAGTGGTTCATTAAAAAAGTGGGGTCCAATAATTCGATTATGATGAATACCACACCAAACATTTAATGACCAGTGGTTTTGATGTTGCACCTCTCTAATCCAAAATAGGTTTTCTGTGGCATAATAATGCATGTTGCGTCTATTTACGGTACCGTTACTTCTAAAAGTAGCTTCATCACTAAACATTACCTTGCATAATAAAATTCCATGCAATTCTTGGTGTAATTCCATGTGATATGGATGATACCTATATTTCTTGGTAGTACGATTAGCGGTGGATTGTGATGTTTCACATAACTGACGGCTACCAATATAACGATTTTCCTGAACATTTAACAATATTTGTAGTTCTTTTTCTTTATTAGTTACTGGTTTGTTGACCACTTTACGTTTTGGATAATCAACAGTACCAGAAGAATCAAATCTTTGTATTAAGTTTTGAAAAGTATGGATGGCGTCGATCAGGATTCTTCATTTTGTAAATTCTTTGAGCAAGAAGGCAATTTTTTTGAGCCTCTCCTATTGTATAAATCATATCTATTAACTCATTCTTTGGAAAATTCATTTTACAATATAAGATGAATGCAAAAAAAAAAACAAACTACACTACATAAAAACCAAAAGAAGCGATTGCGGTTATAAATTTGACACACAGAAAAATGTTCTTTCACATTGTTTTTGCCATGGCTACTATGATAATGAAGACTATTTCTGTAAGAAAGTATGGAAAATAAGAAAAACTGAAATATCTCAAAAACTATTATAAATAGGTATAGGATAAATTGAACAAAACTTTTAGGGTTTTTATTACTCTATTAAATAACATGAAAATATACAGGGTGTACCATTTAAAAAAAAAGATATTTATTCATTTAAACTTGTTCAAATTTGAGCCGATGTGTTCAACACCCTGTAGCTTTTATTGCAAATATTAGGTAAAAATTATGTTAACTTGTCCTTGGCCTTGCTAAATTTCAAATTTGAATATATTTGTCACAAAATTGAAAACGTTATTTAGGATTGAATTGATGCTTGAAAATGTGACTTTTTTTCTTTAAATTTAATTATCTCAGAAACTATAAAGTTTTGTTATAGTAAATCCTTAATAAAAAAGATTTAAAATTATAAGCTAAATCGAAAATACTATTCGTATATAGGGTATTCTATTTAAAAAAATACAACTTTATGTTGTCCTAGTTTTTTGGCTCACCCTGTAGAGTCCCAAATATTTTTAAAATCTGCGTAAAAATAAACTGTATCAAATAATAAATATAGTTTCTTTGTTAATTTCACCGAAAAGGCACAAACCTACTTCATCCAATCGTTGACTCACCCTGTACAGCAGGTTTTGGACGATCTTCACGCAACTCAATGGCCACAATTGCATTCACCAATGCTTGTTGAGATAAATCACTTCAAAATTTGTGAAAAATAATGGTACTAAAATGTTCAAGGCTTAATTTCATTGATTGGCTGAGATGAAATTTTCAAGTTACCGTAAATAAGACTAATAGCGTCCGTATGCCAATACGTTTTGAGTACATAAAGCCTCTAAAATGTTAAACTTTAGAATTTATACATTAGATGACACCCACTAACGCTAGTGTTGCCAGTCCCCAAAATGTAAACTGCTACGCTAGTAGCTCCTGTTCTGATTCTGCGCAATTGTCGATATAAGCCATTCCATTTTTACCAGGTATATTTATGATAGAATTTCGATTAACACTTATTTCTAGCCAGCATCTTCATTTAACCCCTCCGAACAATAAATTATTTCCCCAACATCCTGTATATACCTCTATCAGCAAAGCATAATTTAACCATCTTCGCTAAAGCACGTTACATGTTACAACACTTAACGACCCTTTTGGTCCATGAATAAATTAGGGCCGTTTAGTTTTATTTGAAGGTTTAAAACATACAGTAATAAAATACTTCCCTTAATTAGTCCCGAAGTTATAAAATCTACCCTTTGAGCCACATATAGCAGTGTGTGAATGCTTACAATGGGGGTACAAAACATTATTATATGTACGACGGTGTTTTAGGACACGAATAGTTAAGACTACCCTTCTTAGTTAACTGGTTTTGTTTAGAGATTGGCGTTGTGTTTGATGAATAAATTATTAACTTCAAAAACGTATGAATTTTCGCTCAGAGAGTTATTTACACAAAGGTTTCGGGAATAAATAAGACGGTTTTATTGTTGCGATGACGTGTGGGGATAATTAAATATCTTCTTTAGCACAGTGTAATAACGAAATGCTCATAAAAACAGATTCAGAGGGTATTGGTGCTGGTAACGGGTTCCTTCCTATTAATTTGTAAATCAACAAATACAAAATTGCGACTGATGTTATTTGGAAGCATCCTGATTGCTAATTCAACAACGAAAATTTACCACTACGTATAGATTTTGAGTTATAGAATGTATCAGTTATTTTTATTTAATACAAACATTTTTATATAATTAAAAAGTTGATGCTGGTAGCCGTTACTATGTGATAGTTAATCATCTTCGGGAAATGTTTAAAAGGAACCATTATTTTATATGTTTAAAAAACAGTGACTGCAGTTTTAACTCACAAAGTCATTTTCAAACTGAATTACAAAGGTAGACTAAGTATTCAATACAGAAACATGAGAAAATTTAACAATAAATAAAAACTACCTGAGACATTACATTATTACAACGGGGAGGTACTAAATTTTGGGAACTAATTATTATTTGGCAACAACAAATAACGGGGAAAACCCAAGTTCTGTCAGGTCATTAAGCAGAATTACTTTTTTATTTTTACTATGTTTATATATTTCTAAAGATTCAAGAATATTTAACTTTTGGCCCTTTGTTGAATAATATTATATATCAGTGTTGCTTAAATTAGGAAAACTATGGTTGTGTTCTAAGCAATGGTTGGCAAAGCTCGAGTCTGTTTTTTGTAGTCTATATGATCGGTGGTGTTCTGAAAAGCGAGTTTTAAAGCTTCTACCACTTCGTCCAATATACAAGCTATCACACTCTGAACATTTTTACTTATAAACTCCTGATTTATCAAATTTATTAATTTTATCTTTAGCATTGTAAAGGATAGTGGCCAGATTGTGTTGAGATTTAAAGGCTACTTTTATGCTGTTTAGAAAGAGTATTTGCTATGTTTCCTGATAGGGTACCACAGTATGACAAAGATATATAAGATAAACTATCTTTATTATTTTTTATTTTGGGATATATTTAATTAAAAGCTAGTTGTTTTTGTTTTTTAGTTATTCATTTCTTTATGGTTTGTTGGGAGAAATTGTTTGATATTGCAATTCTTTCAATGATATTTAGTTCCTCTTGAAGATCTTCTTCAGAGAGAGGCAAAAAGAATGCTCTATGTATCATTGAATTCTATGCAGCCATTTTGTGCTGTAAGGGATGAAAAGAATCGTTAGATATAGTATTACCTGTAAACGTTGGTTTTCTAAAAATTTTAAAATTACACTGATTATTGACGTGAGATATGGTGAGATCTAGAAAGTTTATTTTATGGTTATTTTCAGTTTCCAGAGTAAATTGAATTTTTGGATGGCCATTATTAATGTATTGTAAGAATTTTTGGAGCCGTCTAGTAGTGCCTTTAAAACATGCTAGAACATCATCCATATATCTGTACCACGAAGTTCTTCAAGAGGAACTAAATATCACTGAAAGAATTGCAACGACGGTATATACTTGAACCATCTCAGATTTGCTGATGACATAATCTTAATAGCAAGTAATCTCCAAGAATTGAACGAAATGCTACAACAGCTAAATGACGTATCCGCATCTGTAGGCTTTAAAATGAACTACAACAAAAAAAAAATAATGAGCCACGAACAGGCAAACATAACAATACAGAATCAGAGGATAGAAAACGTCGAACACTATGTATACTTGGGTCATGACAACAGACTAGGGAAATCAAACCAGGATACTGAAATAAAAAGAAGAACACAGCTGACATGGGCCGCTTTCGGTAAACTTGCATACATCCTGAAAAATAATTCAATTCCCATGTATGTTTATATATTTCTAAAGATTCAAGAATATTTAACTTTTGGCCCTTTGCTGAATAATGTAGTATATCAGTGTTGCTTAAATTATGAAAACTATGGTTGTGTTCTAAGCAATGGTTGGCAAAGCTCGAATCTGTTTTTTGTATTCTATATGATCGGTAGTGTTCTGAAAAGCGAGTTTTAAAGCTTCTACCACTTCGTCCAATATACAAGCTATCACACTCTGAACATTTTTACTTATAAACTCCTGATTTATCAAATTTATTAATTTTATCTTTAGCATTGTAAAGGATAGTGGACAGATTGTGTTGATATTTAAAAGTTACTTTTATGTTATGTTTGGAAAGAGTATTAGCTATATTTTCTGATAGGGTACCATAGTATGACAACGATATATAAGAAGAACTACCTTTATCATTTTCTGTTTTGGGATATATTGAATTAAAAACTAGTTGTATTTGTTTTTTAGTTTTTAATTTCTTTATGATTTGTTGGGAGAAATTGTTTAATATTGCAATTCTTTCAATGATATTTAGTTCCTCTTGAAGAACTTCGTGATACAGATGTATGGATGATGTTCTAGCATGTTTTAACAGCACTACTAGATAACTTCAAAATTCTTACAGTACATTAATAATTGCCATTCAAAAATTCAATTTACTCTGGAAACTGAAAATAACCATAAAATAAACTTTCTAGATCTCATCATATCTCACCTCAATAATCAGTGTAATTTTAAAATTTTTAGAAAACCAATGTTTATAGGTAATACTATATCTAACGATTCTTTTCACCCCTTACAGCACAAAATGGCTGCATACAATTCAATGATACATAGAGCATTCTGTTTACCTCTCTCTGAAGAAGATCTTCAAGAGGAACTAAATATCATTGAAAGAATTGTAATATCAGATAATTTCTCCCAACAAACCATAAAGAAATTAATAACTAAAAAACAAAAACAACTAGCTTTTAATTCAATATAGCCCAAAATAAAAAATGATATAGTTCATCTTATATATCTTTGTCATACTGTGATACCCTATCAGAAAACATAGCTAATACTCTTTCCAAACATAACATAAAAGTAGCCTTTAAATCTCAACACAATCTGTCCACTATCCTTTGCAATGCTAAGGATAAAATTAATAAATTTGATAAATCAGGAGCTTATAAATTAAAATGTTCACAGTGTGATAGCTTGTATATTGGACAAAGTGGTAGAAGCTTTAAAACTCGCTTTTCAGAACATTACCGATCATATAGGCTACAAAAAACAGACTCGAGCTTTGCCAACAATTGCTTAGAACACAATCATAGTTTTCCTAATTTAAGCAACACTGACATATTACATTGTTCAACAAAGGGCCAAAAGTTAAATATTCTTGAATCTTTAGAAATATATAAACATAGAAAAATAAAAATGTAAAGTTGCTTTATGGCCAGATAGAACTTGGGTTTTCCCCGTTATTTGTTGTCGCCAAATAATAACTAGTTCCCAAATTTTAGTACCTCCCCTTTGTAATAATGTAATGTCTCAGGTAGTTTTTATTTATTGTTAAATTTTCTCATGTTTCTGTATTGAATACTTAGTCTACCTTTGTAATTCAGTTTGAAAATGACTCTGTGAGTTGAAACTGCAGTCACTGTTTTCTAAATAAATTTAGTGGTATAAAATAATAGTTCCTTTTAAACATTTCCCGAAGATAATTAACTATCACATAGTAACGGCTACCAGCATTATATTCCTGATCGCTTTCTCTCATAAGAAACCAACAATAATCTCCCATGATTTCTGAATCTCATCTGCTTTGGTAGCGTTGCTCCATTGTTAATAGGTCTCGGTGGAACCTTTCTCCTTGCTTGTTAGTAACCGCACTCAAATTTTCTGGTAAAAAATTCACGTGGAAGTGCAAGAAATGTATTGTAAGTGACATGCGACAGCCCACTTTGCAGTAGTTTTCAGGTAGTTCTCCTAAATGTTTTTCGTAATTTTCTACACGAAGACAAAGAAAACAATACTTCGTAAATCCACCCTAAAGCCCTAGTGATAATCCTATGATTTTTAGGTCACCATATATTTGCCAGTTATACGTATCCTAGCTTACTGCATTTAGTGACATATTTCCTTCATGCCAACTGCTTGTGCAAGAAGAATAGAGGGCCTTTTGTTGCCATAATGGAGCAGAACTGCTTTTAAACTTATTTTAGAAAAACCTATAAATAAGCGCCGATCGTCCGGATTATGTGCAAAACCTAATTTTTCCAGAACACTATTTCGATTAACACAAACACACATTTGATCTTGCAGAGTAAAAAATAGCTCCTGGTTAGGGTTCCTAAATAATATAACTTTGACTCCAGTAGCTAGTAAATTCAATTGTTCTAATCTAGACCCTAATACTTCAGCATGCTTTTTGGACAAGTGGAAGTCCCGAACTAGATCATTCAATTCAGGTTGTTTGATTAAATGTGGTGCTTTTCCTTCACTTTCAGGAAAATGAAACTCGTCGTTTTCATCCCATTTTTCCGGGGGCGCTGGAACTGGTAACCCTTCTCCATGAAGAACCGATTTTATTGCTGAGGGATTATCCGGATATTCAATATTATGTTTGTTCTTTCTTGAAAAACCATACACTTTTGTCATGCAAAAGTAACAGTCGTTAAATTGATTTGTTGATTCTCGCCAAATAATTGTAACTACAAAAGGCATAGAAGAGCGTTTGTTATTTAACCAGCGCAAGTTTGGCAACATATGTGAGGAGCCCAGTCCCGATCTTGATCGCTAACCAGACATCCAAAATACTCATGATAAGCTATTTCGGTCATTTTGTTAATTTTCCTTTTCTGCGATTTAGGGGTAAACTGATAACATATGTGGCAAAAACTGTCCGCGGGGTTAACACAGCCACATTTCTGTATTTCAGACATTTTTGTATTGTCATGTACGTCAGTTCAGTGATGTTATACTACGCTTATCGGCGTCAGTTAAAAATTTGTCAGATGATAGTTTACCTGCTGCAGCTGACGGGTTTTCCCTCGGCATACTGCAAACTGTTTTTTTTTTGGTAGTATTTCAATCAAGTCAATATTTTTAGCAAATTTTAATATACATACTTTGGCAAGAACTTAAATATATTAAAATCCACAAATATAGAAATAAATAAATGAAGAAATGTAGTGATAAATAAATCAATTAATTCTTTATTTAATAAAACTGAAACGTATATGAAATAACATTTTTTCTAAAATGTCATTAAAGTTCGTTTAAGTTTAAACAATGTCATTTTCGCTGTCATCTTCTTCTGATTCACTGTCGGTGTCGGTTTGTATATTAGTTTTTTCTAAAAATGGATATACATAATTTCTTCAAAAATTAGTCATTACAAAGCCTTTGGCAATTCCCATATCGTAGTAAAAATTAATAACAGAGTTTACGCCACAGATTTAATGGAGTACGCGGCGCACCCCATAGTGTCAAATGCCATTACAAATTTTTGGAACGAGAATATATATTAAGGACATACAACGTTGCCGAATGTAGGACGCCCAAAAGCTGAAGAAAGATATATTAAGTGTATTAGAAGGACGTGCGAAAATCGACATAATATACAGCGAATCTACTATGTGAATATTTACAAGCAAACGCTCTGCTGTCTGATATCTAACTAACTCAACTAAAAATATTCAAAAATATACAGAATTTACAATTCGCAAGCGTTCAGCTGAAATTTTGGTGATAGCCTTAAGGGATCCCCATGGAAGATTATAATATATATATATATATATATATATATATATATATATATATATATATATATATATATATATATATATATAATCGAAGGTTTTCGAGTATCCCATGTATGTGCTGAGTCCTTCTCAAGACTGTAAGGCAGCTGACGTTTCGGTGAGATCTCATTCACCATCTTCAAAGCTCACTGTCGGTGAACTGACGCTTGTAATGCAGGTGCCGTCGGTCCCGTGTGTACGTGGGACGCGTTCGTTGGCTAGATCATTCTGGCCAATCAGGTTGCAAGCCCTGCTGCCTGCCATTGATATTATTGCCAGTGTTTGGGGTCGTGTTGCCCAGTGGTGATTTGTTTCTCTACTACCTACTACTGGTTGATGATTCGTAAGCAGATCTTTTTCCAAGAATTAGGCAATCGCTGGCTATTTTCTCTGCTATTTAAGTTGTTGGACCTCTTTGCATTTTCAATGGCTTCCTCTATTACCCTTGTGAACAGGTTTTTATATCTCGATAGAATTTTTGTTCCTGAGAAATGTATCTTATGTCTTGTGTTTCACCAGTGGGCCAGCGCAGATGAGCTATTCTTTGCTTGACAGCGTTTATATATTCATCTCTTCTGGCGCTTATTTTACGGTTGGTTTGCCCTACGTAAGCTGCATTCTCCGTATGAAATTTCGTACACTCCCTGGTTTTCTAGAGGGATTTTTTCTTTAGGTATTGACAGGAAATCTTTTACTTTACGATCTGTGGTGAAAATGGTTTCAATGTGGTGTCTTTTGAGAATTTTGCGATTTTGTCTGTGATGCCTCTAACAAAAGGAACAAATACTTTCGAGCTATTCTCTTGGTTTGTGCGATTTTTCGAGGCCCTGCGTTTGTTTTTTAGAGCCTTGTCTATATGTTCTTTTTTATAACCACTTTTTGTTAAAGCGTCTTACAGTATGTTCATTTATTTGTGATAATTTTCTTGATCTGTAAGGCACTGCGATCGAAACGCAAGTAATTTCACTACGGTAAATAATAGGGTAAGGTGGTGATGTGAATCGGCGTTGAGATATCTGGTATAAATGGGTTTTCTGTTGACAGTGTGCGAAATCAAACCATTCTCTTTTCTTTTGAGTAGGATTTCTAGGAAAAGAAGTTTTCTTTCTTG
The DNA here is from genome assembly GCA_034092305.1 of Diaprepes abbreviatus. NCBI lineage: Eukaryota > Metazoa > Arthropoda > Insecta > Coleoptera > Curculionidae > Diaprepes > Diaprepes abbreviatus. The sequence goes on from JASJET010000116.1 coordinate 4,771,807, forward strand.
TTCTGTCTCCATGGTGAACTTAAATTTTGAGTGTATACTGTTTATGTGATTTAGGAAATTTTTGAAATTTTATTCTCCATGTTTCTAGATAACGAACGTGTCTTCTACGTAACGCACCCACAATTGTGGTTTGTGTGAGGAGATCTCTAAAGCTTTTGATTCGAAATCTTCCATGTATAAGTTAGCCAGTGCAGGAGATAGCGGCGATCCCATAGGGGCTCCCTCGACTTGTTTACATCGCTGGCCTTCATAAGCAAAATGGATGTTATCGAGGCAGTATCTAGCTAATTCGACGATATATTTTGACAGATTGTATTTGTTTTCAATTACAGAAAGAGCTTCTTGGACGGGTATTTGCGTCAAAAGTGACGTTACGTCGAAACTCACTAGAAATTTTTTTTTTGTACACATATATTTTTGATTATTTCGCAATAATGTTGAGAGTTTTTCACGTAGCAGGCCGTTTTTTTGACGAAGGTTGGAGAACGGTGGTTAGATGTTTTTCTAGGGCCTAAGTTGGGTGACCAACAGAGCTCCCTATTGGTCTTAGAGGGGCTCCGAACTTGTGTATTTTGGGTAAGCCATAAAGTTTAGGACATATGGATAAATTTTCCCTTAGTGTGGTCTTTTCTACATAAATGCTATGGTTTCTGTTTATTGGCTTATAAGCAGGATCGTTTAAAAATGCGATCATCTTTTCATGATAGACTGTTTTGTTCAGGACCACTGTCGAATTTCCTTTGTCAGCTGGAAGTATTACGATCGAGGTATCTTTGCGCAGACTCGATGTTCTTCTGCAGGTAGATTACTTTATGGATGTTTTACTTTGCGCAAAACGGCTGAAATTTTTTTGGCGGATAGTTTCTGCTGTGTCCTTGTTTAAGCTGTTTCAACTCCACATATAGTATTATATTTTATTTTATATTATCGGTTGGAATATTAGACTTTTTATTTTGGTTTTTTTTTAAATTTTGCACTATTCCGGTAATTCATAAATGTCGTTCGACTGGCGATGTTTTTTAGTCTGACATCGAAGTCTGCAAATGGCAGATTTTTAACATCCTACCGACATACTTGGCTATTTATTTTTTATATAGCATTTGTTTCCTGCGAATGTTGTTTTCGGTTCGATACAGCTCCACTTACGAGATCATAAAGTGGTAGAAACGCGTATGGAGAGGAGAGCAGAGCGGTATTTGCAGGAAATAAACTGTTTATATATATTCTTTCCTTTTCTCTGCCTTAAAGGATAATAGATATAAACAACCATTTAATATTTATTTTTTTAGGTTCAAGTTAGTTTTTGATCACCCTGTATTTATTTATTATCAAAATAATAACATAGTACACTTAAGTAGATCCCCTTACAAAGAAAAACCTACTCCTAAAAAATAATAAAGGCTTTCACACTATTTTTGACATAAAATTTAAAATATGTCAAAAACAGTAAGACTTACCTATGCGAAACATGTCTATAATTTTACGTAAAATCTAAAAGTGAAATAACATATAGGATGTTTTATTTAAAATAAGCGAAACGGCATCAACTTCCGGTATAATCAGAAGTGCTACCATTTTGTAAATATTTTAGACAAATTACCCTCATCTTCTTCTTCTTCTTCTAGGTAGAACCAAGTTCTATTATCTACACAATGCCTCATCGATCCTCGTTCAAGGTCGAAATCCAGCTGTCTCTCCATCTTTTGGGGGACCGTCCAGGCGGCCGTTTGGTGTTTGGTTTCTCTCTCATCACGGTTTTTGCTAATCTGTTATCGTCCATTCGTTCCACATGATCTCTCCACTGCCTACGACGGTTTCGAACCCACTTTACAACATCTTCCACTCCGCTGTCCTCGCGTATTTTTGCATTTCTTATTCTATCTCTTAAACTTGTTCCTGTGATCATTCTCAGCGTTTTCATTTCTGTGGTTCTCATAATTTGTTTTGTCTTTGTTGTTTCATTTCTTGTTTCTGCGCCGTAGGTCAGTATCGGTCTTACACAGACCTTGTAAATTCTTGCTTTGCTCTCAACCGTCATATGTTTATTGTTCCAGATTATGTCTCTTAGTTGACCTGATATCATGGCCGCTTTGTTGGCTTGTGTGCGTACTTCTTCCGTTACTGTCCTGTTACTTGTTATATGTGCTCCCAGGTATTTAAACTTCCCAACCTGTTCGATATGTTCGTCATCAACCATTAGTTTGCACCTTACCGGTTCTTTTACTGTTACCATTGCTTTGGTTTTCTCCACAGATATCTTCATATTATACTGTTTGGCTGTTCGATTGAAATGGAAAAGCATTCTTTGTAAGTTGTCCTCGCTATGTGCTATCAAGGCAACATCATCTGTAAAGCATTTAATCTGAATGGTGTTGTGTCCCATTGGGTACCCGATATTTTTGCTTTTTACCTCATCAATGATTTCGTCCATGATTACATTGAAAAGGGTTGGACTTAGGCTATCAACCTGTCTTATTCCTATGGATAGTGGGATTTCCTCTGTTAGAGTGTTATTTGTTTTAATTACCCTCATCCACTTTAGTAAACTGCCAAATTTTTTAAATTTATAAAGTCTATTTTACGAGAAATTGATCGCGGCAATTTGTTATGAGACATACTGTAAATCAGAATGTTTTTAATAAATTCTTAAATCAGGAAAACGATGATTCTAAGAGATTCTTAAAGTTTTCCATAAGGTTTGCCATTAATAAATTAAAATCTTTTTTGTAATCTTGACCTTTTCTTAAACCTCTTAAAATATTATTAATATTCTATTAAAATTTAACATTTTCGGTACTAAAGCTCTATATAACTCAGTCGCTTTTCAAATTTCGTTAACTGTTTTAAAATTTATATTTTAACTAATATTTTGTATGACGAAAACTTCGAGATAGGATTAAACTTTGTGACGAAGTTGCAAAATATAAACTCTATAAATACAGATCGGAAATTAAAATGGAAACTCAAAATGTGGTATAGTTATCACCACAAACAACAAGGACGAGTTATTTTGTATAATGAATCCTTATTAAAATCATGTTTATCGTATTGAATGATTTTTCAAATTTCAAAAATATTAAATTTGAACTCCACCATCATATTTAACTTATTCTAACCTTATAAAACTGAAATAACAAGATAACAGTAACATTATAACAATGACATTATAATAATAACAACATTAAACTGGTATAAAAGGGCCCGAATTACCTCTAAAATTCAAATCTTGTGAGAAGAAGACCGCTAAACTACCTCTCCGTATTTATACGTTAATTTAAATTGGTAATTAAAACTGGCACTAATATAAAGTACAGCAAATTTCATAAACTTTATGCGGTTCTTAGAAGGCTTTGCCAAAAAACTTTCTTAAAGTTTCCTTTGCAAGTTTATTGCAAAAGCAAAATTAAATTTCTTATTCAATTAGAAAATGAAAAGTCTTAGAAGAATAAAGGTTAAAAATTTTTTACATTTATATTGGAGAAATTATTTTGGTTCCTAACTAACTGAAAAAAAAACTTATACTATAGGGGCAGATGTACCTTCTAATAATCCGCTTAGGGACAAATCACTATCTCAGATTGCAAGAAAATATAAAAAAAGGGTGGAAGTCTCTCCCATGGTGGTACCCCGCCACCTAAAGACTGGTTTTGAACTTATTGGTTCTCGTCAGTACAGGATAGGCAAGCGCATCTAAGCATATCAAAAGCGAATCCTTTAAGCAACTTATGTCAAACAAAATATGAAGTCGAATACAAGCAGCGCCATCTCATAGTATTCCACGCAATCTATAGGTGCCGTCACTAAAAAAACCTATTGTTAATATATCGTTAATTAATAACTACTACTACTGAAATAAATGTAGCTCTGTACGCAAAACTAAAACTAAACACAGGTGCATAAATGATGCAACGTTGCCAGGTTGAGTTTATTGTTTCGCCTGTCCAGAAAATACCTTTTGTTATTTGTTTTTTAACCGACTTCTAAAAGAAGTCGACTATGTATGTACACCGATTACGCCGGAACGGCGGCACTGATTTAAATGAAATTTTGTACGTTATGTTCAGAAAGTTGCTGTGGTAGTCCCATATTTTTTTGGATGAAATTGGTGCAGTAATATCCAAGATGACTCTGACAATATGGCGGCCATAATATTAATCTTGTCCGATTTTCTCCAAAATTGGTATGAGGGAATTTTTGGGATCGTATACAACGAATCTGAAATTATTTTTAGAAAATTCAATATGGCGGATGAAAAAATCAATTTTGTCCGATTTTCTTCAAAATTGGTACGGGGGAGTTTTCGGGGACGCACATAATGAATCTGAAATTATTTTTTTAAAATTCAATATGGCGTATCCAATATGGCGGATAAAAAATTAATCTTGTCCGATTTTTTCAAAGTTGATATAGGGGAGTTTTTGGGATTGCACATTACGAATCCGAAATTATTACAAAAAAAAATAAAAATGGCGGATCCAAGACGGCGGATTAAAAATTCCACATCTCCCGATTTTATCTAAAATTAGTATTGGGGTATTTTTTTCGTGTTAATTATGAATTTAAAATCTTATTTAAGAAACTCAAACTGGCAGATTCAATACGGTATCCTAAAAGTTTTGCATTTTTCGATTTTCTCCCAAACTGATATAGGGGGTTCTTGAGGGGGTAAATTATGAATTTAAAAGTATTTTTCAGAGTTCAATATGGCGAATTCAATTTAGCGAACTAAAAATTTTACATTTTTCGCTTTTGTTCAAAGGTGGTACTGAATCGTTTTTGAGGATGTAAATAGCGAATATAAGTTTAGAAATTTTAAATTTCCGGATTTCATCCAAAATTGGTACTTGGGGGCTTTGAAGGGTTTAGATTTAGATTAGATTAAGACTTAAAATACTTTTTTTGAAATTCAATATAGCGGATGCAATATGGTGGGTTGAAAATTTTACCTTATTCGCATTTTTTCAGATTTGGTATTAGGGGCTTTTCGTGGTCGTGTATTACGAATATGAAGTTAATTATGAGGTTATTTGGTTGATAAAATACAATATGAGATACAGAAAATTTTACATATTCCGATTTTGTCTAAAATTGATATTGTGTGGTTCTTGAGGCGTATACAAACTCAATATGCAGTATAAAATATATCGAGCTAAGAAACCTACATCTCAGGTTCTTTAAATGTCGATATTGGAAGGTTTTGGGTCAACATAACCATTCTAAAATTATTATATTATGACAGACTAAATATTTGTTTGACATAATTTTACAGGTATTTGGGGAACTCTAAGAACCAAAGAATTTTTAGTGGTTCATATTAGGGCGATTAACAACTTTGGATAAAATGGGTACTTTCTTGTCACTTTGTAGTCATTGCGAGGTCCGCTAATCTCGATTAGTACTTAGTTCATATAATTTATGGATATCATAATGAATTCTAAAACTAAAAATAGAAAAATATTATTTTTGTAAAAAAATTGAACCGACTTCTAAAAGTGCACTAAAAAGTAAAAAATAACTATAAATTTTTATTTGAAATTGACCTTTTTGAAGTCGGCGCTATATTGTTTGTAAATTTAATGAATAACTACGAATATATACAAATTATGGTAAGAAAGCAATACAAGTAAAGTATTTTTAATCTGTTTGTGCGAATCACATTTCGTCAGGTATTAGTTTCGCGCCGACTTCAAAAAGTTCAATTTCATATAAAAATTTATAGTTATTTTTCACTTTTTAGCGCACTTTTAGAAGTTGGTTCAATTTTTTTACAAAAATATTATTTTGCTTCAGAAGGTAATATTAAGACACAAAATATGTTTTTCGGTGCAAATGCTTATATTATTACTGAAAAAATCATAGGGAACAATACAGTGAGAATGATAGTTTTACATTGTCCTTCTCTTTTAAGACATAAGTTTTTAACGATTCATTACAAAAATCGGTATAAAGCAAATAATCTCAAGAAAATTCTGCTGAAAAGTTATCTTAGGCTTATGTTATTGACTACTTAATCACGGTAGAAAAGAGGATAACAAGAAAATTTATATCCAAGCTCTGGGATCGTCTAATAATATAAATTATTGGAATTAACCCATGCAGTATTATCAGAACTATTATGAAACCAAAGGCAGCCGAGAGGCGACGTCATCGGGAAATTATTTTTAGCACTTTGTCTTTGTATTACAGGAGTTATTGGCATAGCTCGGATCGCAAATACTAAACGGTTGAGAAACGCTGAACTAACTGAAACTTAAAAAAATAAAATATTTACACAAAAATTAAACCGACTTCAAAAAATTGCAAAATTAGGTATTTTGCATCAATTACGCGATATTATTTTTTTTTATAATACCGCTTTTATAATAAATATAAGCTGCAGTATTAATTTTTTTACAGATAAAAACTTGTTTGTTTAGCTTGATGTTGGTTTATAAAATCGTTTGTTACTTAATATCTCTGCTATAACAGAAAATAACACAGAAAAGCAACCAGATAAAAATTTCATATATAAAATTTATATTTTGTCGGAAATAGAATGGATTTTAATTAAAAAGTAAATACTGATGTTGGGGTATTGTATGCTCTTACTTGACATATTATTATTTATATTTTATAACAAAATAAAACAAAATTATCCTGCACAATATTGTTTTGTATTATTTCGGTTTTTGCAGTTTGTTAATAATAATTCACAAAATTAAATAAAAAAAAAACTGCGAAAACAAACAAATGAGAAGGCGTAAATAACATGAAAAAAAATATTTATAAAATTTAATCATTTCAAACGTAAATTAAAATAATACTAATTACAGTACATAAATCGTGAACTACGATCTTTTTTTGTCTCGTTAAGGTAAAAAGATTTTTTACAAAAATAACTTAACGCAATTTAAGTCATAATTGAATATCATAAATAACCGAACTGGCTTTAGAAGAACAAATCTAAGCAAATGCTTCAAATGACGTCTGGAAAAATTTTCTAAAAGCACGCATTTACATCATAATACAGACACTTTTACCGTATTGAAGAAATGTGAAATAATTATTTTAAATTTACATCGTATCTCCTTGGATACATTTTTTCATTCTTAACTCATTATTGTGCGAGATAATAGTAATGAGTGGAACAATAAAAACCGAAATCTGACCCAGTGTGAAGAAAGCTGATGTATATATATATATATATATATATATATATATATATATATATATATATATATATATATATATATATATATATATATATATATATATATACATATATATATATATATATATATATATATATATATGTATATATATATATATATATATATATATATATATATATACATATATATATATATATATATATATATATATATATATATATATATATTATATATATATATATATATATATATATATATATAAATATATATATATATATATATATATATATATATATATATATATAAATATATATATATATATATATATATATATATATATATATAAATATATATATATATATATATATATATATATATATATATATACCGGGTGTCAACGAATCTATTAGACAAGTCATAATTTCTAGAGTATTATGTGTATTAAAATGAGAATTGGTACAGGTAAATGGTATGTGAAGGGGAGAGTTTTCGCATATTTTCCACTTTCCGGCCACTTCCGGATTCACCGGAAATGGCCCCGGTTTTGAATTTTTAAATAGAACACCTTATATATTTTAACATTTTTGGATTTCTGAGACAATTCTAGATCAGAATGTGATATTTTAAAAACTTTTTACGTTTACTTCATTTTTTTAGAGCCAGTTTAAAAATTGCATCTAGGTGGCCATGATCGGACGCAAACTAATCTAAGGGTCTTAGGTGATGTCAAAAAAATACAATCGCAAAGTTTTAGTTACTAGTATGAAAGACAGGAATAAGACAAGTTGACAAAATTACGTTTTCATTTCTAACTATTAACTTTCAAATGGCGACCCCTTTTTGACAACTAATTTTCGAAAAAAGCATTCTTTGACGAATCTAACGGTACTAATTTATTTGCGACAGACAGACGTAAAAGTTTCTTAATTTTCGTTAAGTTTAGTTTAAATTTTCGTTAAAATAATGTATACTCAAAGTGAAAAAGTGGATATGTTATTAATATTTGGAGAGTGTCATAGAAATTCAAGGAATGCTGCCGAGTTGTATGCTCATAGATATCCGAATCGGCAACATCCAGCCCATCAGTATTTTCCATATGTCGAGACTCGTTTTAAGCAAATAGGAAATCAAGAGGCGGAACAGAGGTTTTTCATAAATGAAGAGACTGAGATTAAGGTACTTGCTATGGTTGAGGTTGATAAAACAGTTTCGTTAAGAAAAATTAGTCAAGAACTGCAGATAAGTTATGAATCAGCAAGAAAAATACTGAAAAAGCATGGATATCGAGCATTTAAATATCAGTTACATCAACATTTGTATACTGAGGATGGCGATAGACGGGTAGTGTCTTGTGATTGGCTGCTTCAAAATCATACAGTTAACCCAAATTTTATCGATTTTATTCTATTTTCCGACGAATCCCGATTTACAAATAATGGTATGTTCAATAAGCAAAATACTCGGTACTGGGCCCAACAAAATCAACATGAAATGAAAGAGGGCAATTTTCAAGAAAGATTTGGCGTCAATGTCTGGGCTGGTATCGTTGGAAATAGAATAATTGGGCCAATATTGTTTCAAAGTCAGTTAACAGGGGTTAGATACTTAGGTTTCTTCAAAATGAAATCGAAAATCATCTCAATGATATACCTTTAGCAGTTTTACGGCGAATTTACTTTCAACAAGATGGAGCACCGCCTCACAATACTAGAGAAGTTCTTAATTATTTAATAGAGCATTTTAATAATCGAATTATTGCAACCAATGGTCCGGTACGGTGGCCAGCCCGCTCACCGGATCTTACTGTGCTCGATTTCTTTGTCTGGGGATATGTTAAAGAAAGGGTTTACTTTGGAGCAGCCCCATCTACTATTGAAATATTAGAAGAAAGAATTTTACAGGCATTTAGAAGTATAACGCCCCAAATGCTACAAAACGTGTTGAGAGAGACAATTGAACGAGCTGAAATGTGTCGTGAAAAAGAAGGAATGCACTTTGAACATTTACTACACTAAACTTTTTAACAAATTCAGCTACTGTACTTTTGAAATATTTTAAGTGCGTCGTCTAAGTTATTAGTTTATTTTGTTAGTTTTTTGTTCATTTTGTTAAATTTTTAATCCAATTCCTGTCTTTCATACTAGTCACTAAAACTTTGCGATTGTATTTTTTTGACAACACCTAAGGCTGTTAGATTAGTTTGCGTCCGATCATGGCCACCTAGATGCAATTTTAAAAGTGGCTCTAAAAAATGAAGTAGACGTAAAAAGTTTTTAAAATGTCACATTCTGATCTAGAATTGTCTCAGAAATTTAAAGATGTTAAAATATACAGGGTGTTCTATTTAAGAATTCAAAACCGGAGCCATTTCCGGTGAAACTGGAAGTGACCGGAAAGTGGAAAATATGCGAAAACTCTCCTCTTCACATAACATTTACCTGTACCAATTCTCATTTTAATACACATAATACTCTAGAAATTATGACTTGTCTAATAGATTCGTTGACACCCGTTATATATATATATATATATATATATATATATATATATATATATATATATATATAATTATAAATAATATGCTAGGTTTATTGGGGATGCAGTCTATATAAATTTGTAGACCTTGATAAGGAAAAAACTGAAACATACATAAATTTTTATGTAAAGGACTCCTCATTTAGCACTTTCGTTAACAAATTTTCAATTGTCTAAAAACTATGTAATTGTTAGTTTTGATGTAGTCTTCCTTTCTACCAATTTACTTTTAGAGGCTATTCTCAACAGCTTTCGTGATAAATGAGATGACATATCACAGCATTGTGGGATCAATTATGACTTCTTTGAAAAACTCATGGCTTTTTGTTTCGATTCCAACATGCTAGTGTTTAATGATAATTATTACAAACAGATTTTTGGAATACCAATAGAATCTAAAATGTTTCCCACTTGGGTTAATTATGTGTTGAATGATCTGGTTAAAGATTGTCACCAATACCTGTCATTTTACATTCCATTCATTAAACGATTTATTGATGACTTATTGCTTGCTGTACCGGCTGGTAGAATTGAGATAGCTCTAGAACCCTTTAACTCCTTTAATTCTCATATTCAATTCACATTGAAGAGTAAACTAACAACATTTTAAAAATTAGGTGGTCTAGAAAACCATACTGTTCTAATAGATTCATAAGTTACCATTCGTATCATCCTATGAGATCTAAAATCAATCTCTTCTTAGGCATGAAAAATAGAGCTGTCAAACTTACTCATCTGAATTTTAGAGCAGAGGCATTGCGCCAGCTTCATGATATATTTTGGAGAATTTTTACCCAGACAACATTGTTAAAAAATTTCTCTATAATACCAAATATATTTCTGAAAACAATTTTGAAATTCCTTCTCTACCTTCTCTTCTTAATAGCCAACCTTTAAATTAAGCTAACATTATTTCAAATACAACAGTACAAGTTCAGTTTTTTCAAAGGTTACCTGACATAGAAAGTCTCACGGACAAATTGATGAATATTTTTAAACATACAGGTATCAAAAAAACAAGAGACAAATATAAACTGTTTCTAAAATTTACTTTAAGACTAAAATACTTTTACAGATGAATGAGATGTCCTGTATCGTGTATAAAGTTCTTTGTTTCAACTGTCAATTAGTTTACATAGGCCAGACTTCCAGAAACCTCAAAGGCAGACTCACTTCCCATTGCACTGATATTAATAGAGGTTTGCTTTTTTGTACTCTGTCCGAACCTGTCGTTCGTCATGATAACATCATTAAATGAGATGGCACTGATATTCTGGAAAGAGTTCCTTCATATCATAAAAGGCTCTTCCTTGAAATGGTCCATATTAATCAAAATGACAACGACATAAATAAAAAAGGGACACTGAAAATCTAAGTGGCATTTACAGCTATATTTTAAAGTTGAAAAAAGAATAATATTTGAGCCAACCGGATAGTCCATCTCCAGGTGAATACGCATTTTCCATTATTTACTCTTATATCATGTAAACAAAATATTAGAGAAGTAAAACGCTACTGTTGATACCTGAATTATGTCACTACAAAATTGAGAAATAGTCGAGTGAGATGTTTTACTGTTTGAGATGTTTAAAAAACTTAATCAAATTCTAACAATCCTATCATATTATTTCTGTAAATATAATTAAAAAATTTTAATGGTAGGTTTGTTCTTCGGTTTTCTCATATCTACTTGTTTCATATTCAAACCACATTGGTGAGTTTCTTAATAATTATAGGTTAGGTTTATTGTTCTAACTTTGTAAATAATATTATAGAGATGTCCTGAAGAAGGGAACAATAAATTCTCGAATGCTTGACACAATCAAACAAGCGTTTTTACTTTCAAGGGCCGCAAATTTAAATAGACTGCATCCGTCATAATACTAGTTCGGAATGTTGTTTCTTAACTTGTCAGTCGCGACTACTTCCCCTTTTTATATATATATATATATATATATATATATATATATATATATATATATATATATATATATATATATATATATATATATATATATAAACGAGGAACCCAAAATAAATTAAACATATAGGAAAAATTGATAATTATCTTAGGGCCTGCAAATGTCATGCTTGATATAAAAATTTAAATATATTAAAAACGTTTTGACTTTGGTATAGAACATAATACCCAAAATCTGCCTAGAATCTACTGCACTTACTATGGTTCTTATCGGTGTTCCTTCTTTATGGATTTTTGGTAGTCTATATAGTTCCGGACATCTACTTGCTTTTTCCCGAGGAACGATGCCCTTTTAGATTTCATCTCCTAATTTGGCGGTTTTGATTATGGTTTTTGTCTTTTTTTTTCGAGGTATGTAGTTGGACTTGTAACTTTCTTGTAGGTATGGTCCTGAAGAATTTCTGTCATCTTTGTCTTGCATTCTTCTGTGCTCATGACTACAGGCCATAAAACAGAATACAAAAGCTGTAGCAGAGAAAAAAGAAGAAGATGACCAATCCAAACCAAAACCACACTGCCATACATAAAAGATATAACAGACGTAATTGGAAGAATTCTGAGGAAACATAACATATGCATAATTTACAAGCCGCAAACAACAATACGCAAATTATTGGGCAATCCTAAAAACAAAAAACTATTGGAAAACCAGGGAGTGTACAGCATCCCATATAGTGACTGTGAAAAAGAATACATTGGCCAAACAAACAGAAGAATCTCTACAAGGGTCCAAGAACAAAAATAACATAAAGAATAAGCAGACGACATCAGCTTTATTCCAACATCATCAGGAGATATTACACACTATAAATTTCCAGGAAACTAAACAGATTGCACCGATAAAACAGTATTGAACGCGCATCATCAGAGGAGCTCTCGAAATAAAAAGCACTAAAAACTTTAGCAAGAGAGATGATGAGCAAAATATTTCAAATACATGGAAAAAACCAAATAAACAGGACAGCGGGCCGAGAAGAAGCACAAACCCAGAGAAGCGAAGAAACCAACCAGGCAGAACTAAGGTATAACCTGCGCAAACGCCAGAGTATAAAAAGGCCGTCAGAGGACTAGCACGCTCATTCTAAGTCGAGCAGCCGTCGAGGAAGCATCACTTGAAAATGGCAGCTGAGATATTGGCGAAATGTCTAAATATTTCTATTGTATATTATATATATATATATATATATATATATATATATATATATATATATATAATAAAATAGAATAAAATATTGGCGAAGCGGACGTGAAAATTTGTCAATCTACATGATTCCCGTGTTAAAAAGTGCGGAGCACTCCAAAATATGGAAAAACTCCGGGTCCGACAGTTTTTCCATATTTTGGAGTGCTCCGCACTTTTTAACACGGGAATCATGTAGATTGACAAATTTTCACGTCCGCTTCGCCAATATTTTATTCTATTGTATTTTAAATTACACGGAAAAAAATTTATCTACTTATTTATTTACTTGTTTGGCTTTGAAACACGCTAAACGATGCTCTCATGGTGGGATCGTTTGGTGCGACACGTCGCTTTGGCTGCTAAAATGAGCAGCGGGCTTGCTTGCCAGTACCGAAAAATGCGACCCCTATCCTTTGGGCAGCGCGTTTCGTGTACTCGATTTTACATATTTCTGTTTTAATTCACCGTCGCGCCACCATATGGCGGTTCTTTTACAAACTTTGTTAATCTGTGTGGTTCTTGTATTATCAAGTGGACCATCGAGATGTCGTCTTTGTCGTCTTGCTTGCTGTTTCTTGATTTTAAACTCAGCTTTATAGGATGTAAAGGCGAGATGATGGTTTGTACCGAATGCGGTGGCCTGACGAGTCCCATATTAGGACGAAACAGCGCTGTCGCCATCTGTCGGACCCGGAGTTTTTCCATATTTTGGAGTGCTCCGCACTTTTTAACACGCGAATCATGTAGATTGACAAATTTTCACTCCCGCTTCGCCAATATTTTATTCTATATATATATATATATATATATATATATATATATATATATATATATATATATATATATACATATATATATATATATATATATATATATATATATATATATATATATATATACAAGTAGTACGAAATGTACAAAGGACATCTGATGGAAGACATTGTCGATATATTATAAAAATGTTATTTGCCTTTTTGTTTTAAAAACTAAAACTACATATAGTTTTGAGGCATATTTTATAAAAAATATCTAAAATTCAATTTAGAATCCAAAAATGAAAGATATGTCATACGTTCGATTAAACAGATATAAGTTTGACACGTGACTCTTCTCTGATCTTGTGTACGCTATTATTATACCATATTTTCCTTTCATAATTAATGTTCTGAACATATATTGCTGTGGGTAAAATTTCTGACTAAATTGTTAGTTGAAGTATATATGTATTTTGATATTTTCTGCACGTTGAACAAGTTTATTACCATGCATATTAATGGAATAAACAATGGCAGTAAAAAATGGTCAAGTGTATAAGTTCGGGGAATTGTATTACCTCGATTTTAACTAGCAAGTGGTATTATAATCGATTGCTAATTTATATTAGCGTCACCGTTGCGCCTTCGTCAGCATAATTACACTGAAATTTAAGGTCTACAGGAGCTAATACAATTGCGGAAGCAGCTTGTCACCGGGTTGCCTGATGGAGGATTCCAAAGTTCTCGGAATTCAATTTTATCTTTCCCCAAAATAATGCTATTCTTTTAAGCTCTGGCCCAATTGGATATTAAAAATTAATATAGTACCAGGAAATTCCTGCTCGAGATAAACTCTCGACCATGACGAATGAAGCTGGTGATTGTTTTTGTTTGAAGCTTTCATTATTATTTTGCAGCTTTATTAAACAATATATCTTCAATAAAATCAAAATTGGAGTAAGAAATAAAGAAATTTATCTGCCGTATTTAAATAGTTGTTATATATACGATTCTCCTTTCAAGCAAAGAAAAGGAAATCACATTCAGCGAACATACAACTATATGCAGCTCCGTATATTGATGAAGTAAAATGCGAACAGTAAATGCAAACTTCATTCCAATCATATCCCTTCCGTGTTAGAGGTTGCACAGTTTGAACAAATTGCTACAGAACACAATTTATCCTATTCTACCACCATCGAGAAGATGGCCCACCTGTACCACCATACCGAGAAGAAAGTCAAAACTGAACTAACCTGAACTAACCTGAACTCAAAGCTCTTGGGAAGGGGGGCGTGATCGCATGCATACACATTCCTATACTCTATTCAAGAATTAGAGAGAGTAATAAAACTGTTACCGAAACCTCCAACGTACCTGCTCCAGTGCCGCAGGTAACTGAGGACTGCTGTAAATCTAATTATATTTCATTATATTTAAATATTATAAGCTTTTATAAATTTACTGCAACATTAAAATTTCTGATAGTTTAATTTAATTTCTGTTAGTGAGCAAAGTACACCTTACAGTTTGTTCTTAATGATATATCTTGTTTGCGCTTCTTTTCATATATTGTTTGAGATTAGTGAGATATCCTAAAGACGTGGCTTCCACCTCCAAAATCGTTAAACCAGGGCATTTTTTCCTCAATGAAAAACTTATTACGATGAATGTTTATGATACCTTAAGATATCAATATCTGGATAATAATGTTAAAAGCTCTGTTGAGATGTATTCCAAAATGACAGGAGTTGGAAAATCTACTATGTAGCGAATACTGAATGAGAAAAAAACGACTGGAATTGTTATTACTCCCAAACCACATTCGATCGCAGGCAGACGAAAAACCTCGTTGAAAGAAGGGATAAGAACTGCAATTAAAGGGATTGTACATACATTTTATTATGAGAAGCAGATCCCAACCGTCGACAAAATTCTAACTAAGATCAATGAAGATCGCGATTTACTTGAAATTAAAAGAACTGAACTCTGGAAATTCGTCAGAGAACTTAATTTTTGCTAAGAAAAACCGGATAGAAAATCTGTTCCTGTAGATCGTCCGGAAACTATCCTTCGGAGTAATAAATATCTCTCTCAAGTAAAAGGTAGAGTTGCTAGAAATAACACAACTTACAAAATTAGTAATTTAACTGAACTTTTCAAAGTTTTCTTTGAATAAAGTTACTGCAAAAAATTGGGAAAAATCCATTTAATAGAAGAATAAAACAAAATGTGAAAACTCGATCTCATGATCGGTGGGATAGAAGAACCAATTATAATTAATTTGAGCAAAGATAGTTTCACTGGCTTTGACTAGGAATTAGATACGTAATGTTTACCACTGTAAACACAATTCTCCCATATTTGTTGTTGCCAAATAATAATTAGATCTCAAAATTTAGTACCTCCCCTTTGTAAAAATGTAATATCTCAGGTAGTTTTTATTTATTGTTAAATTATCTCATATTTCTGTATTGAATACTTAGTCTACCTTTGTAATTCAGTTTGAAAATGACTCTGTGAGTTGAAACTGCAGTCACTGTTTTCTAAATAAATTTCGTGGTATAAAACATAGTAGTTCCTTTTAAAACATTTCCCTAAAAGAATATATCTGAAAAATGTCATTACAGGAGAAGAAAAAATAGCGAAATTACAAGACAATGACCAACAAATGGCTATTTAATCCAAAAAGTCAGTTACGCGCATATAGAAGTAGTTCTACTTCTGTTGTAGTCTTACAACCCTAAAAAGCTGTTCAAGGCACAAATTAGATAAAACGACAACGACTGTATCTCTCCAAAGCCATTGTTTACAACAAAGAGCGTTCTAAATTCTGTACCTAGATTATTCAGAATATTTTGAATAAACGAAGGACGGATTATTTCACATTGTATACGTCGATGTAACAAACTGTATACATTACGAACCTTTCTTAATCCAGAAAGCCATTACCGACGTTTATGTCTGGCCTCACTTTGGGATTTGTTTAGCCTATATAATTCAGTCAAACTGAGTTTGGAATAATTGTGTCTATTACTATTACTCTATTGTCTGATAAAATAAATGTGAAAAGTATTAAAATTGGTACAGTCATTCAAATGAAGTGAAAATCTCATATTCGCTAACATTTATTTTATTTATAAATTAAAATTACCATAGTAACAAAAAAATAGAATGAGTGAGAGAGAGAGGGAGCTGTAGAACCTTTACAAAGAAACTTATCTTAAATTAGATACAATTTTCTATGGCAACAATTCGTTGTGAGTAAAAACTAGAAAAATTAATTTTTTTTTGAAAAAATTTCGATACTTCGAGATCGAAGAATAAGATTCGGACCTTGATTTTTCACTATTTTCCTCACTTTCTTGGAAAACTCCAAAAATGAAGCATCACTTCACAAAGGACTTTTATTTTAATTAAAACATCGAACTTACGTATTTATTTTCAATGTAACTCGTTAAAATATATTGTATGTAATATATTTCAATTATTTTTGCACAAATGTTGGCAAACCAATTTCGAAAAATTTGTATTTTCAACGAAAAATCAAAAATACGTCTGAGAAACGTCAACTCTCAGACTAGTTGAAATGTCAGATACGCGAAAAAGGGCGCAGCTGTAAAATATTTTCATGATATAAGCTATAAAATTTGACCATCTCAGTCAACAACATAGTTTCTTAATATTTAATAGAGTTTCTGGATAAAAATAATTTTAACCACTCAAAATTTTTGGTTGATTTTTATTAGGGTAACATTTCGGATTAGAATAAATCTAGATATGGTTTTGCAGGGGCGGATTCAGCCTCCCTCTTTGAGAGGGACGGTGATATCAGAAAAGTACAGCATGACAAGCAAAAGCAGTTGTCGACGGTGGGGGGAAACACCAGCAACATTCCCATTTCTAGTGTTAAAGACAGGGTCGGGTATATTTTTTTAAATTTGAAGCTCTTGGAGAGGAGGGAGGGGTGATCACAAGAAAAAACGAGTTGCCGACAGGGCCGGAGGATGCGAGCAGTATACACATTCCTAGTATAAGAGGCAAAATCGAGTCTATTTTCCTTAACTCAAAGCTCTTGGGGGGGGGGGGCTATTGCAAGAAAAACGAGTTGCCAACGAGGGGGGGGGTGAGTGCCAGCAGCATACACATTCCTCATATAAAAGGCAGAATCAGTTCTATTTTCCTGCACTCAAAGCTCTTGGGAAGGGGAGAGGCGATCGCAAGCATACACATTCCTATACTCTATTTAAGAACTAAAGAGAGTAATAAAACTGTTACCGAAATCTCCAACGTGTCTGCTCCAGTGCCGCAGGTAACTGAGAATTGCCGTAAATCTAATTATATTTCATTATATTTAAATATTATAAGCTTTTATCAATTTATTGCAACAATAAAATTTCTGATAGTTCAATTTAATCTCTGTCAGTGAGCAAAGTACACCTTACAGTGTGTCCTTAATACTTCATCATGTTTGCACTTATTTTTATATATTATTTGAGATTAATGAGATACCCAAAAGATATGGCTTCTACCTCTATTTGTATTCCAAAACCATTAAAGCCACATTCGATCACAGGCAGACGAAAAACCTCGTTGGAAAACTGCAATAAAAGGAGTTGTACATACATTTTATTATGAGAAGCAGACCCCAAGCGTCGACAAAATTCTAACAAATATCAATGAAGGTTGGGATTTACCTGAAATTAAAAAAACTAAACTCTGAAAATTACTTAGAGAACTTAATTTTTGCTGGGAAAAACCAGATAGGAAATTTATTCTTATAGATCGTCCGGAAAATGTCCGTTGAAGAAGGAAATATCTTTTTCAAGTAATAGGTAGAGTTGCTAGAAATAATACAACTTACAAAATGGTAATTTAACTGAACATTTGAAAGATTTTTTTGAATAAAGTTACTGCAGAAAAAAATCCATATAATAAAAGAATAAAACAAAAACCAACTATAATTAATTTGAGCGAAGATAGCTTCACTTTGATTACGAATTAGATACTTATTTTATTTATTATTTAAATTTTCTTAACATATAAAAATTAATGACGTTTGAATCCCTTTTTAGTATTTAATTGTTTTGCTGCAAATGGTTTAAGAAATAAATATACTGAAATGTCAAATGTCCTAAAAATGTTTTTAATTAATAATAAAATGACCGATAGCTCCTAAAAAATTTTAATATTATATGGACAAATTTATTTTCTTATATATATTTAACTTCCTGTATTTTTGACAATGAGTATTTTGTAAGTATCTAAATTATAACTTAGAATTTTTTTAGAGAAAAAACGGTTTCTATGCCAAAATTTAAAATAATAAAATACAGTTGTGATTTGTGTTAAATATGCCAAAACTATCTATATTTTCTAATGTATGTGAATTATTAAGAAAGCATGAGAAATAAAAAAATATTATAAAAACTTTTTATTTTAAGTTTAATACCGAAATAATACTCTATGCCATAAATACTTAGTGATAAAATAAACCTCGCTCCGACGCCTATGACAAGGATTAGAATCCTTTTTAACACTTCACACCACCAAAAATCTATTGTTATCCAACCCAAATAGTTCATTATTGTAGACCGGTGTTTTTGATTATAAAATTTCTAAGCCATTCCTATAAAAAATCTATGTGTCTAACATATTTTGCTAAAGACACTGGACTAAAGAACAGGTAGTTTGCGAAGAAAAAAAAGGGTAAAAAATGATTTATTACTCTCTCTAGTTCTTGAATAAACTATATTATAAGAGGCAAAATCGGGTCTCTTTTCCTGAGCTCAAAGCTCTTGGGGGGGGGGGGATCGCTCCTCCTTGGGTCCGCGCCTGTGGTTTTGTTTGTTTTGATTTGTTTTTGACAATTTTCTTAATTTTTTGCGATAAAAATTGAAAATATATGAATTTTTACATAATAAACATGCTTCTATTAGTGTGCCCTTATTTTTTTATCGGAATAATTAGGAAAATTATCAAAAACAAATCAAAGCAAACAAAACCAAAATGGCACTCACATCTAGATTTACTTTGGATAAATGAAGAAGTTGGTGCCATTTTGTTTTGATTTGTTTTAAATAATTTTCTTGATTTTTACAATAAAAAAATAGTGCAAATTTATGAATTTTTATGAAATATAGATGCTTTTATTAGTGTACACTTTTTTTTATCGGAAAAACCAAGAAAATTATCAAAAACAAAACAAAACAAACAAAACCAAAATGGCGCCCACATCTAGATTTATTTCCGGTAAATGTTGAAGTGGGTGCCATTTAGGTTTTTTCTTTATTTTGATTTGTTTTTAATAATTTTTTTGATTTTTCCAATGAAAAAAAAATGCAAATTTATGAATTTTTGTATAATATAGATGCTCTTCTTAATGTGCACTTTTTTTTATCGGAAAAACCAAGAAAATTATCAAAAACAAAGCAAAACAGACAAAACCAAAATAGCACCCACCTCTAAATTTATTTGGTTTTTCCGATAAAGAAGTACACACTAATTACATATCTGAATTATATAAAAATTCATAAATTTCATAAATTTGCACTCTTTTTTTATCGGAAAAACGAAGAAAATAATGAAAAACAAATCAAAACAGACAAAACCAAATTGGCTCCCACATCTAGATTTACTTTGGGTTACTCTAAGCTAAATTATCATCCTGGCTAGTACAGGTTTAGTTTTATTTTGGTTAATTTGGAAAACAACAACTAACTTGAACTAATTTAAATTGACCTAGATTTATACTTTCCTGGAATAACCTATAAAATTGTTCCATTAGTTAACAACATAGTTTAATGTTTGTAATGTATAATAAAGGGTAAAATTAATTTTAACTACCCGAAATTTCTGGTTAGTTCTGGTTTATCTTAGTTTTGGTTAGTGAGAAAAACTGAAACTAATCTAAACTGACCTAGATTTATTAATTAAAAATGTTATTGTCAAGCAAAGACCACGTGGAGGCGGAATAATTCCTGCAAGAAAAGGATATTGGGAAAGGTTATGAGTTTAGGTTAGTTCAGGTTAGTTTCAGTTTTTCAAACTAAACATAACCAAGCTATACCTATACTAATCAGAACTAACCAAAAATTTTTGGTGGTTAAAATTAATTTTACCTCTTTTTATACATTTCAACCATGAATATATGTGAATTTCAAAAAAATCCTATTCCAATCTGGCAACCGTGCCTATAGCAGCAAGCAAGCCGTTTTTATGTGAACTATGTAAGCTATTACTTAATGGCGGAGGCAGTTTTGTTTTTATTTGTTTTCATTAGTTTCTTGCAAAGTTTCCTGGTTTTTCCGATAAAAAAAAAATGCCTATTTTTGAATTTTTATCATACAGAGGCTTCTATCAGTGTGGAATTTGTAATTGTAATAAAAGTTTAACGATTTAGTAAAAAAAATTGAACCTAAAGTGGAACATAATTTTCCTTGTCTTCCGCAGAATTGAAGAAAAATGATGGAAACCGAGATCAGAATCGTGTTCTACGACCTCGAAGTAGGGGGTAGATATCGAAATTTAAAAAAAAAACTAGTTTTCACTCAAAACGAATTCTTTACCTTTTCTGCAAAATGCCCTTTATATAATGTTTTAATAGAATTTAAAAGATCAGTTCGATAAATATAAAGCTACAGTAGAACTATAGCGGACAAGAAGTAATAACACAGCAGTTATCTGCTATGTCGAAGCTCTATCAGAACATTGTTAATTAAGGCTATCAATACCTTATTTTCTAAGCACTTGCTCTATTTAATCTTGTTCAAAATGAGAGCTGTTTATGAAAGAGGCAAATATACACAGTATCCCTAAAAAGTCTGTACAAAACGCCAGCGTAAATTCATGAGGATAAATTATAAGGATCTAACCCAATTTTGAGTTTCCTAAAGACAAGGTATTAAACTTATATTTTTTAAGTTGTTTTGGCAATACTTCTCTTTATAGTGGCTTAATTTGTACTAAATTAATTACCTTAGTGTGTTTAGGGTGAGAAATTAAAATGTGGCTACAGTTTCGATGTACATAACATAGGGCGCCACCAGCAACACTTCGCCTACATTCAAAACTTTTTTGTGCCTTGTTATATTAATTAATAAATTAAAAATTCTTATTCCTTGACTTCTTTTATCCAAAAAGTTGTACTCAATAGTCATTTTTGAGGTAATCGAATTTAAATATTTCATTCCACATTGGGGCTCGACGTAGCCCAACTTCACATTTTATCCAGGCTTAGGACTGCTTTAAGAAATTTGGAGCATGTTTAAGGGTTAACAGGTCAACAACAATAAAAATATACGCAACAAAGTGCTAAAAATGAAAATAATTTATGAATGGAATCACAAATAGCAATAAGAATTACTCACAAAGTTAATACAAATCAAGACAGAATTATACTATTTATTTAATTTTTTCAACTAAGTATATACTAAGTAAATATCTAAAATGATATCCGTTTTTGGGTATACAAAGATTAATTCTACGGAGGAAGTCGAACTGCGCATTTTTCATCTTCTCTGCATTTCTACAGTATCCATCTGTTTAGGAATTCCCCATATAAAGTAATCCATAGGCGTTAAATCCTTTGAGCGGAGGGACCAATCTGTAGGAGCATCATTCCTCTCCCAATCCATCGATTTTAGTAATTCTCATTTAAACGATTTCTAACATTTAATGTGAAGTGTGGGATGCACCATCGTGCATCAACCACAAATTTGTCTAGTAGCCAGTGGAAGTTCATTCAATAAATTAGAAAAATTTACTAAATGTTCTAGATAAATCATATCAACTAAATTAAGTGGTAAGATGATAGAACCAATGATTTCTGCCGATAGGTTAATTTTAAATTCATATTGATATTAAAAATCTTTATGGTATAAGAGTTTTCATCAGTATAAATATGTTCATTATGTCATATTATCCTTCTTGTAAAGCAGTTATGAGTATTGCACAACTATCGAAGATGCCTTTTTACAGCGCCAAATGTTTGGTAGTTTAGTATGCATCTGTTTGGAAATCTTTCTCTGTACCACGTCACTAAAGAAGAGGAAATTGACATCATTCTTTCGCTAAACAAAGTATTCTGGAAAAGCAAAGTACTCTTCAATTTGTGATTGACAGTAATGCTGCATGTAATATATGCAGTTACTCTAGAAGTTGGAAAGTATTTGACGAATCTAAAAGAAGTTCCCCATAAGATACGAATACCTAAGTCGAGTGAAGTGGTAGAGGCATGAAAAAAGATAACATAATTTTCGAAATAAGTGTTAAATGACAAAAAGTCTTCGCATGTCTCACACTTTACCGGCAGTTAAAAATATTGAGCAAAAAGGTTTACAAATAAGTTATGAAAATGGAACGGCTAAAACAATAGAAAATGAAATAAGGGTTATTAAAAGAGAAATTGCAGGAAATTTATGTTTATTAAAACTTATTGTCGAGTTTTATGAGGCAAATATGACGAAAGTTGAACAAAATTTATGGCATCTTATAATGAGTCATTCTTTAATATTAACCAATTTTAAAATGTGTGTAATTTGTCTTCTGGGAAAACAGCCACAAATACCTTATAAGTCTATTCTAGAGGAAAGAATACGTGTACATTATAACCTTGAAAATGAAGACTGTGTATTTAAAAAAAAATTAGAAAGTACGTAGTTACGGTTAAAAAAAAAAATAAAAATAATATTCACTTGTTCACAGTGATTATATAGTGGTAAGTATTGAACATTTTTGTTTACGATAATACCTTTACACTGAATGTACTATTAGATAAACAAATATGTCTATCATAGAGACAGTAAGTTGTTTAATTCTTGAAATTAAAATTACAATAAGAATTGGGGGAAGATGATATTGAAACAGCTACTTATTCTTTAAATAGAATAGAAACTTCACCATACATACAAAGTAATAAAAATTTGCTGTATCCAAAGGTCAGAGATGCACATACCAAAAAAAAAAGAAAACAGTTTTAAATTATTGTCCATCAATTATGGAATCAAAAAAGACGAAAGATTTTGACTGCTCAAAATTTTATGTTTGACAAACCCGAGAAAGAGGTAACAAATGTAAAATATCAGAAACAATATCAGATTAATTGAATAAGATGCAGAGAAGGGGGAAGATAAGTAAGATAAGAAGAAAAGTAAACATTGAAATTTTCAAACAAGGAAATGATGGTAGCCTTAGCAGTAGAAAATTTTCTAAATAATTTACCTGAAGAATATGAAGATACAATATTAAGAAGTAGTGGGTGAAAATGCAATATCAAGAAGTAGTAAGGAGAAACATACTAAAAGAAAAGAATTACTGTTCTTAGAAAAGTAAAACATGGGAAATATTTTCAATTTAAAAAAAATAAGAAGTAGTAAATTCAAAGAGAATTTTTAGAAAATAGGAATGAATGGAAAAATATTGAAAGGGTGTAAACTCCTATATTGAAGTTAAAAAATGTACTAAAGCCTCAGGATTTATTAGAAGTGTAAAATAATTGGAAGGGAAACAGGATACACATAAATCTAATAAAAAGAGAAAAATGGGTAGAACATTGTTCCGGACGGCCAATTTTTGAACACACTGTATTATTGATCCCACTCTATTATTTCAAAAGATTTTTATTATCAACTTTACTTTTGACACTTGTCAAACTAATTCAAGTTGCGTCGACTAGCTCTCAAACTATACTGTCCCCGAAAGCCGATCTGGACGCTTTATATACCCTTTTGGTCGATACATGAACATTCCCTAATTTTCTAATAGGATTTTCATACTACAAGTTGTAATAAAAATAAGAAAAAGGAACAATCCGGCGATTTCTAAACCTTCTATCATAGGCGTTCCATGTTAAAAATAAAGAAATAAAATTCTCTTAAAAGTTACAGACCTTCTTTCATCGACGTCTCATGAGGAAATTAAAAAAGGTAAAATTAATTAAATAAGCTATAAACTCGTGGAAAATATACCTAAAACGGTACAAAAATACAAACTAACATTATGAAGTGTATACTACTATAAAATTCGTAACAATATTATAAAAATTTGCTTGTGGACGATAGACCAGAATACAGAAACGAGGACGCAAACGTCAAAAATAAAAATTGAAGGAGAAGTAATAAATATAAATTTATACATACATTTTAAGTGGAAATTGATTGGCTAATAAAATTTTTATAAAAAAATTGAACCAACTTCTAAAAGTGTGCTAAAAAGTGAAAAATAACTATAAATTTTTATGTGAAATTGAAATTTTTTAAATTGGTGTCAAAATAATACCGGACAAAATGTGATTCGCATAAACACATTAAAAATACTTTATTTCTAATTGCTTTATTAACATAATTTGCGTATATTAGTAGTTATTTATTTCGCTTAGAAATGATTTGGCGCCGACTTCACAAATTTCAATATCACATAAAAATTTATAGTTATTTTTCACTTTTTAGCGCACTTTTAGAAGTCGGTTCAGTTTTTTTATAAAAATTTTATTTTTCGATTTTTAGTTTTGATTTCATTATGATATTTATAAATTATTATTAAAAAATTATAAAGTGCTAAGCGAGATTAGTGTCCCTCTCAATAACTCCAAGGTGACAAAAAAGTACCCATTTTATCCAGAATTGTAAATCACCCTAAAATGAATCATTAAAAAGTCTTTGATTCTCCAAATACAAATGAAATTGTGTCAAACAAATATTTAGTCTATCAAAGTAAATCCACTATCTTCAATTTCAAATTAACTTTAGATTAGTAATATAGGCGCCAAAATCTTCCAATATCGATATTTAAAGAACTTGCGACGTAAATTTCTTAGCCAGATATATTTTATATTGTATATTGAGTTTGTATACGCCCCAAGAAACCCGCAATATCACTTTTATATAAAACCGGAAAACGTAAAATTTTTTGTTCCTCATATTGTATCTTATTAGCCTAATAGTTGTAAAAAATTAACGTCATATTCGTAATACACCACCCCCAACCCCCTAATACCAAATTTGAAAAAATACGAATAAGATAAAATTTTCTTTCTACCATATTGAATCCGCCGTATTGAATTAAAAAAAATTTTTTAACATCTTAATCTAATCTAAATCTAAATCCTTCAAAACCCCCTAGTACCAATTTTAAATAAAATCCAGAAATTTAAAACTTCTAAACGGTCATATTGCATCTGACGTATTAGATTTTCTTAAAATAATTTTATATTCGCTATTTACATCCTAAAAAACGATTCAGTTCCACATTTGAACAAAATCGAAAAATGTAAATTCTTTAGTCAGCTATATTGCATTCGCCATATGGATTCCTAAAAAATACTTTTAAATTCATAATTTACATCCTGAAAAACCCTCTATATTAGTTTTGGAGAAAGTCGAAAAATGTAAAATTTTTAGGAGACCATATTGATTCCGCCAGATTAGTTTTTCAAAAATTATTTTAATTTCATAATTAACACTGACCAAAATCCTCCAATACTGACTTTAGACACAATCGAGAGATGTAGAATCTTTAATCCGCCATCTTAGATCCGCCATATTTATTTTTTTAAAACAATATCAAATTCGTAATGTGCTATCCCAAAAACTCCCCCACATCAATTTTGAAAAAAATCGGACAAAATTGATTTTTTTGCCCGCCATCTTGGATCCGCCATATTGAATTTTTAAAAAATATTTTAAATTCGTTATGTGCGACCTCGAAAACTTCCCCATACCAATTTTGAAGAAAATCGAACAAAATTAAATTTTTTTGTCCGCTATATTGGATCCACCATATTGAATTTTTTTTAAATAATTTAACATTTGTTATGTAAGACCTCGAAAACTCCCCTACACCAATTTTGGAGAGAATCGGACAATATTGAATTTTTTAAATATAATTTTGGATTTGTCATGTGCGGCCCCGAAAACTCTCCCGTACGAATTTTGGAGAAAATTGGACAAAATTAATTTTTTTTGTAAGCCATATTAGATCCGCCATTTTGAATTTTTTTAAAATAATTTCAGATGCGTTGGGTACAACCCCGAAAATTCATCCATACCAATTTTGCAGAAAATCGGACAAAATTAATTTTTTTGGCCGCCATATTGTAAGCGCCATCTTAGATTTTACTGCACCAATTTTATCTAAAAAAATATGGGACCACCACAGCAACTTCCTGAACGTCACATAAAAAATTTCATTCAAATCGGTGCCGCCGTTCCGGAGTAATCGGTGTACATACATAAAAAACAAACATACACGACGAATTGAGAATCTCCTTCTTCTAGAAATCGGTTAAAAAATGGAAAGTCCAGAGGTTTCGAATGTATTCCTGCCGAACTAATTAAAAAAGATTGAGAGAAATTATTTTAATACTTTACTACAATTGTTAATATGTATTTAAATGGACATCCTTAGCTAAAATGCAAAAAGCAATTCATAGAAACGGCAACAAAAGGAAATGCAGCAACTATCGGTATATTTCAGTTACAACGAATATATCTCAGTATTACATTAGATCTGTATGGATAGTCACCTGCAAAAATTAAAACAGAAAGAAATATTAGGGTATGGACACTCAGCTCAACGGGAATACGTGCGTACACCTTGCCATTCGCAGTGGTTTTGGCATGAAATTCATATTGAGTAAAGTATAAGGTATAAAGTATTCTTAGAAAAGACCAAATATCTATGCCTGGGAGAAATCAAAGCAACTTACAACTAGATCAGGAGACATCAACATATAAAGAATGTAACTATTTGGGAATTATTTTTACAAATAACGTAGAGATAGACAGCGTTGCTACATATAACATTCGAACCACGAGCTCCGAAAATCACCTCCTTGAACTAGAACAAGAAATAAAACATATCAAATGGGATATTCTGAGCCTACAAGAAACACGCTTAAAACAAGAAAAGTGTACAACGTTAAAAACAGGGCATGTATTATATCAGAGTTCTTCTGAAATACAACAAAATATCGGTGGAGTAGCTATCCTAATACACAAACGTCTGAAACACATGATTTCTTACTACTTGGCGACTTCAATGCTAGGATAGGAAAGAAGAAAAAATACGACTCAGAACATATGGGAAATTATGGCCTCGGCGAGAGAAACGCAAGAGGTGAGATGCTACTCAACTACCTGAAAAGTGAAAATCTTTACTGCCTCAATACTTTTTACAAGAAACCTCCTCAGCGAAAATGGACGTGGAAAAGCCCGGACAATAAAACTAAAAATGAAATAGATTTCGTGATCTGCAACAAGAAAGAAATATTTGTAGACGTCTCAGTCTTAAACACATTTAATACCGGCAGTGATCATAGATTGGTTAGGGCAAGACTCCTCATAAACCTCAAACAGAAAAGATATAAGCTTACCCGTTCACACTCAACTCCCGCAGCTAAAGAACTATAGACACGACAAAACGAATACCAATACGAAAGAGCGAAAAGTTTGAAATCGACTAATACTCTGGAACAACATAACATCAATGAAATGATAGATAAAATCCAAACTACTATAAAAACATCAATAAAAAAAATATGTGGAAGATTAAGGAAAACTACAGATAAGAAACTTAGTGCATACATTACTG